>CM040421.1:105778821-108310071 GCA_022702705.1 Papilionanthe hookeriana x Papilionanthe teres | reverse complement strand
AACCGATCCTCTTCGCCAATCGCAGGACCTCACATGGTTGAACTCTTTCTCTTCCCCGTGCGACTCATCCTCTCTCGGCACCTCATTCGTCTCTTTAGCGGCTGGTAGGTAGGAGTAAGTTCTTCTCTTATGCCTATAAAATCACTGTCTAGGGTTAGGATTGAGGTTGTTGAAAAATTTTCTAGCAAGGGGAGGTGTTGTCCGTTTCTCTTGTGATCTCTTGGTCAGTCCTTCTTCCTTCTCTCATTCTTTTTAGAGTGAATTGCTTGGATTCTTGGCTGTTAGAATTTTGGCTTGTTGTTGTGGCTTTTGTTGAGCAATCCACATTTTGGACTAAATCATCTTTATTAAATGGATGATCTTGTGGGAATATGTCGCAAAATGCAAAATAATTTCGTAGGGGTTGTTGGAGGAACATAAAGCTCAACCCTAAGATAAGCAGATGTTATTGTGGTCCAGTTTTGGTTCTACTTTTAAGATAGCAATATTCTTAGAAAAATGTTCTTTCAAAAGCTCTCATTTAGGTTGGAATTGAGGGCACCGCCAATGGTCTTTGCTATTGTTGGAAAATGTGGATTTTCTTTTAGGTTAGCAATGTTTTTTTTTTTTACATAGGCACAAAAGCCCTTTCATATATGACATTAGTAGGCATAAGGGTGACGTGCTATTTGCAAAATCTGCAATTTTGTTTGGCTTATGTTACAAAACCTGAAATGTTTGGTGTTTTATGTTACAATAATCTGAACCTTTATTTGGGTTATGTTACAAAATCTGAATCTTTGTCCGGCTTATGTTACAAAATATGAATAATTTCGGTGCTTCATCTTACAAAAATCTGAAACTTTGTTTGGCTTATATTACAAAAATCTGGAACTTTATTGTGGCATGTTGGCAAAAATCTGAAATTCTATGGTGTTTTACATTTAAAAAAAAAATCTAAACCCTTTTTAGGATCTTTCTGGAAAATTTGGAAAGGATTACAAATACTTTGGTGCTTTGCATTTATAAAATCTAAAATTTTTCATCCTATTTGAAAATTTTGGAAAGTTCGGATGCCTCTTTCATAAAACCTGAAAGCTTTACATGGTCCTTTTGTGAAAACCTGAAGGTTTGTAGTGCTCATATTGTGAAAATTTTGAAAGGTTGGGGAACTTTGTATTGAAGGGGAATCGATTATTTCCCTATGGTTTTGCTTGTATACCTTGCCACTCACTTATACCTACATATTCAATACATAGACTCTTACTTATATGCATGCCACTTGATTGTTATACATTTACATATGGAACACCCAAACTTTAATTTTTACACACATGCCACCTTACCCTATGCGTGAAATGGACTTATTTCTTTTGCAATATGAGAGGTTTGGACGGTGTATATGCATGAAAGGTTTGTGTGGCATATATGAAAGAATTGGAATATAGGTGTCAATATTATGGAGGGTTTATATGCTTGAGCTCTCAGATTTGTAGTGTATAAATAGGTGCAATGAAATTGTTATGCACCAACATGCTTATTTTCTTTCAGATTTTGCACGTAGGTGCATAAATCTTTATCAAAGAGAAGTTAATTCTATATGTTTGGGCTCATATACATGCTGTTTGGACACATCTATTCGTTGTTTGGGCCCATATACATGTTGTTCTTGTTGTTTGGACACATATATTCGATGTTTGGGCTCATATACATGCAGTTTTTACTGTTTGGACATTTATTCACTGTTTGGGCTCATGTACATGCTGTTTTTGCTGTTTGGACACATTTATTCGATGTTTGGGCTCATATACATGCAGTTTTTACTGTTTGGACATATTTATTCATTGTTTGGGCTCATATATGTGCTGTTTTTACTGTTTGGTGGTGTTTTATTCACTGTTTTGGAGGCATTAAGATATCATTTTTTGGGGTTTCAAGTGATCATTACTTATGTTTTTTTTTTTTTTTAGGTCGATTCACTTTATTTTCCCCCATTTTGCTTCGTTAGTTTTGGAAGTGGACCGACCTCCTTCGTTCTTTTGGTTTTTTTTTTTTTTAACAGTTGAGTCAGAAATGGGAATTTCTTATTTGATTGGGAAGCATTTAGGAAACACTTGAGTGAAAAAAAAAAACCTTAATCAAGAATACCTTAGATCATTTCAAGCACAAGTCACAGTGTAGGTTTCCTAGTTTCTAGGAGTACGCATTAGGTGAGAGCCATCCTACCTAATCCACAGTGCAGCCTTCCTAGACCTTAGGACCATGCATTAGGTGAGGGTCATCCTACCTAGTCCACAGTGCAGCCCTCCTAGACCTTAGGACCACGCATTAGGTGAGAGACATCCTACCTAGTCTACAATGTAGCTTTTCCTAGATTGTAGGAGCACACTTTAGGTAAGAGTCTATTCACCTATTTCACAATGTAGTTTTCCTAGATTTTAGGAGTACACTTTAGGTGAGAGTCCACCCACCTAGTTTACAGTATAAGTATCCTAGAGTTTAGGAGCACACCCTAAGTGAGAGTCTACCCATTTAATCTACAAATAGTGAAGCTAGACACTCGATCCCAATTCACATATTAATTAAGACACTAGACATAGCATGCACCGAGAGGTAGTTCACGCTTCTCTAATCGAATCAATTGTGAAATTCATGATATGACTTAACCTACAGGAATACCTAATACTCCGAGATTTGAGTTTAAACCTTATACTCAAATCCTCCTAAAGAATTGAGGATATTCCCAATGTCACATATAAATCATCTTCCACGATCTTTTATATGTGACATTGCATTTTTTTTTTATTTGTTTGTGTTATTTTCCTACGATTCGTTTTGAGTCTTTGTGAATCATTTTAGTCTTCTGCGAGTTTTCTATATGTGGCTCCATTATTTATCCTTTTATACATAAACATATACTTATCCTGCTAGCTAAATTTTTTCACTATATCTGCTCTTTTTCCTGCAATACTGACATCATTTACAGGTATAATAGCAAGTAGCAGAGGGGCTCAGAGACCTAAAATCTACTGTACATTTGTAGTATTTTACTACATTTGTCTCATTTTATTCTACTTTACTACACTCACTGTCACTGTTTTATTTTACTGTACAATCTTACATCATAGCCTGCTTATACATGTCGCTGCTTTCTGTTACTGTATACTTTACTGCTTTCTCTTTTATACTCCTTTTTTTATTTCATTTTCCACACTTTACACTGCTTTCTTTATTACATTTCCTCGTCGCATAGTTAGTTTTTTGTATGCTTTAAATAACTACAAAACCGTTAGAATATAGTTTAGTTTAGGAAAACTACAAAACACTTAGGATATAGTCTGGTTTAGGAGAACTACAAAACCCTAGGATATAATCTGGTTTAGGAGATGCATAGTAGCAAATCACAAACTTAAAAAATATTACACGCTCACATATAAAACACACAATTTAAAACCACTACTACATGGAGCCTGAAGTAAGTCCTCGAGGGCAGCACATCGGCGATGCAGCAGACGAGGGATGATGATCTACAAGCAGCAAAACGGGTCTACGACAACTAAAATCTTTCTTTAGTTTAAATTACGACCCCTGAGACATCGAGGTAGTTTGCTTGACGCAATGTAAATCGCTTAGCGCAATGTAAATCCTCTCATTTCCATTTAGGCTTTTGCACAATTCTGTTGTGCAATATAAGTCCTAACGCTTTTAGGATTCCGAGGTTTGTACGGTACGATGTAAACCCTCCTAGGGTATTTGCACGGTCAGATATCGTGCGAATGTTAGTTCTAAATTCTAAAATAATTTGCGGATTAAACTTTAAATAACATCATTTCAAAGACATAAAGCCAAATTATAGGATAGTTGGGAGGTCACCGGGATTTTCCTCGGATCTGTAGCTTCCCCTACTTTTATCTTCTTTGGATTCTTTAAAATAATTGTTCCTACTTGAGCCACTCCCAGTTGACTTTCTTATGTCCAATCATGAAAACCTAAACTTTGAAAATCTTAAAGACAAAACTACTGATCTTAATCGAGAGTTTTCTTGGGTGACTTCAGTCATTTAAGATGTAATTAACTATAGGAACTCGCTCTATAGTGAACCAATAACTCGGGTAAAATAAACTCTATTTAATCCTTATATTACGTAGGAACTCGTCGACCTCATAAAAGATTTCGCAGATCAAACAGATGTCACAAAACTTTTTAGTTTAGGTGGTTAAGCCTACTGTCAAGTAGTATGCCTATCATTCGGGATAGTGTATTACTTGTGGTATTGCGCTCGACCATCTAAACTATCAAATATGTGAGACCCGTTTGGTCTCATTATTGGCAGCTTTTTCTGGAGAAATGACCAAACTGACCCTGTCTGCTAAAACTGTTTAAAAATTATTATGTATTTATATGAGAATATTTAATATATGTAAAATTTTTAAAAATATAATGTGTTAATAATTCCTATGAAATAGATTTCCCAAAGTGCAAGAGTAACCAGCTCTTTAATCTTATTAGCCATACTATTAATACAATAAAGACAACCATTGAAACAAAATGGAATTAATATATGACAACAGTGCTATTGCAAGTAATGCATGGAGAGATCTACCTTGCAGTTAACAAAAAAAATTAAATAATCACAAAAGGACACAGCAATTTACGTGGTTCGGTCAAACTGACCTACATCCACGGGGAAGGAATCGTATATCTTTATTACGGCAATAGAAAACAGATACATAAACTCAAAAAAAATACAAACCAAAAAAAATAAAAAAAAACGATTGAGGCTCTTTCCCACATACATCAAACTTCGCTACATATACTCAAAAAGGTGATGCATCTCCATAGAAAATAACCACGTACAAACCACGAACCGATAAGGCAGCTGCATAGCTTCCAACCACTTCATAGATCACACCCACATACTCCATAGAAAATAACCAAAATATATAAAACAAAATGACTACACTACAATATAGAACAAATAGGAGGTATCACTAAAAGCCGAACAAATGATACATCCTTTATTTCCTTTGGCAATTCAAAAAGATAATTACTGCTCATAGCACAATGGCTACAATCTCTAAAACCAACACAAGCTATAAATTCCAGAACCATTTACCTCTTATCAAATAATTTGAAAGAACTAAGCACAGGCAACCTTTCCCAGGTTTCCTTGCTACTGTTGTTCTTTCCCACATACATGCATTTATGTAGGATACGGGCCACAAGGCTGGTGTTTATTTTATGGCAGTCAAAAAATTCTGCCAAACAGGCCCTTAAACAGTTATAATTACTTACTGTTTCAAAAATTAGTTTGATAGCTACTTCAAACTACAGCATAATTTGATGATTCTAATATGTATGTTACAACATCTGCGAGACAAACTCATGCTTTGCATAGGTAGTGCAAACTTTCTGCTTCAAATATTACTTCTTCAAAATAAACAGCTAAACAAGACCGGTTAGTATTCCAGCGAGGTGTTAGATATTAAAATAGATGTGTTTGGAGTGATATGTAAATAAAACGCCCCTACTAAAAATGCTACATTGCTACATTGGTTTTTGAAGCCTCTCAGCTAATAAACCCGATGACAAACAACCAAAAGAGCTAAACAAGACTGGTTAGTATTCCAGCAAGGAAACCACAACAGGAACTTCATGCCAAACTGTAAGTGGGAATTGTTAATGTAGCTTTAACTGTATTAAAGTGGAACCAAAATTTGTAATATAGCAACCAACTAGGCAACGATGATATCTCTAAGATATCTGTAATAAATCAACGTTGATATCTGCGATATAGCAACCAACTATGCAATAGATATGATTGCATCAACTAGCTAGAACCCTACTTCCAATATTTCAATACCAGCTGTTAATTTTGTTTAAAGTGGAACAAAAATCCATTCCCGAAATCAATTCCATAAAAATGGCCGGCTGTTGCAAAGGAGAATAGGAGAAGAACGCAGCAGGACCCCAAAAAAAATCAAGAGAAACAACCAATAGATGATGGCTACCCACAAGAACATCATATACAAACGGAGCAATAGCCCAAAAAAACCACATGCAAATCTATACACAGCAGCAGATCCAAGAGGAAGGGACCAAAACACTTCTTACCCTTACTGTGAGGAGATCACGAGAATAGAAGGAAAGGAGAATAAGAAGAGGAGGAGAACGCGATCTGTAACCGTCACCGACCGAAGAAGAGAAGGGGAGGGGAGGAAATTGTGGGATCCTCTTTTTTGCGGGACAGGGGGTTAGGGCTTCTTAAGGGCATGGGGGTAAAGCTGCGTCGAGATAGTCGGGCCACGGTAATAACCTGGCTTCCGATTTTTCCCTACGCACCACGGGAAGCCGCTGCGAGGCTGCCGAAACAAACGGCAAAAAAAAGAGCGGCCCTCGAGCGCGCCGTAGCAATGCCGCCGAACCAAACAGGGCCTTAATCCCACTAAGTGGGGTCGGCTACATGAATCCTTTTTTCTCCATTGAGTCCTATTTAGTGTCATATTTTCATTTAATTCTAATAAATTAAGATAATTTTTTATACAATAAGCTCGAGCCTTCCTAGGTCTACCTCTGCCTTTCTTAACACAACTCGAATTTAAAACATCCACTCTCCTAATTGGATCATCAGATGATCGACGTTTAATGAGACAAAACCATCTAAGGAGACTCTCTAATTTTGTCTGTCACTGGAGCTACACCAACCCTATCACAGATATATTCATTTCGCATTTTGTCTCTAATGTAAAGCCACTCATCCACCTAATCATTCTCATCTCAGCGGCACTTAATTTAATATTATGCTTCTTTTTTAAAGGACAACATTCAGCACCATAGAGCATTGCAGGTCTTACTGCCATCTTATAAAATTTTTCTTTCAGTCTAAGCAGTACTTTTCTATCACAAAATAGGCTCGAAGCATTCCTTCACTTCAACCAACTTGAATTCTAATATTAACATCCCAATCTATATCACCATCGCTTTGAACAATAGACCAGAGATATCTAAATCGTTCACATTATTTAATAATTTGATCACCCAAAGTTACACTTTTGTCACTAGAGCTGCTATTACTAAAATTACATTCCATGTATTCAATTTTAGTTCTACTCAAACGAAGACCTTTATGCTCCAATGAGACCTCCATAATTCAATTTTTTTCCTGGGCTTTTTCTCTCGTCTTATCCACGAGAAGGATATCATCAGCAAAAAGCATACACCAAGGTACATCCTCCTGTAAATGTCCAGTAAGACCATCCATAACAAAAGCAAAAAGATAAGGGCTTAAAGCCGATCCCTGATGTAATCCAACAGAAATAAGAAAATATTTGGTAAATCCTCCTTCAGTTCGAACATGGGTAAGCTCTAGTATACATATCTTTAATAACTTGAATATAAGTCATATCAACACCTTTCTTCGCAATAACTCTCCAATCTCTTGGAACCTTATAGTAAGATTTTTCTAAATCAATAAAAATCAAATGTATATCCTACTTATCATCTCTGTACTTCTCCATCAAAGCTCTCAATAAATGTATAGCTTCCATAGTAGACCTGCTGGGCATAAATCCAAATTGATTATGAGAAATCTTGGTAATACGTCTTAACCTATGTTCAATTATCCTCTCCCATAATTTTAAAGTATGACACATCAATTTAATTCCTCTATAATTTGCACTCTTGTGATGGGGACCAAAAAACTATTCCTTCACTCCTCAGACATCTTTTTAGTTTTTAAAATAATATTAAAGAGTTTAGTAAACCCAAATCTCTTAAATGTTTCTGCAGTTCAAATGGAATATCATTAGGTCCTACAGATTTTTCACTCTTGGTTTTCCTTAAAGCCTCTAACTTCTTTTTACTAATGTGACGGTAAAAATAAAACATTTTATTATTATTATTAACGATATTAAGAACACTAAAGTAATCGTAATTTCAAAAACTTCATTAAAAAGTTTATCAAAATAACTCACCCACATATCTTGAATATTTTTTCTAAGAAAAATATTTTTTTTGTTTTCATCTTTAATACATTTTACTTGAGTTAATATTTATTTTTGTTTTCTCTTTGTTTGGCTAGCTTATACATATATTTTTCACCCTCTTAAGTATCTAATTTATTATAAATATCACTAAAAGCAAAATTTTTAGTTTCACAGATTGTTCTTTTAGACTCTCTGCGGGTCATTTGATATTTTTCTCAATTCTCTAAAATTTTACATTTAAACCAATTTTTATAACATAACTTATTATATTTTATCTTTTCTTGCACAAAATTATTCCACCGCAACTATTTTTATTTATAGAAGCTTTTTCTTTTGATTCTCCAAGTACATCTTTTATCACTTGTTTAATAGTATTTATTACTTTTTCTCACATAACATTTGTTTCTTCATGAACATCCCAAATTTTGAAATCTTAAATTTTACTCATAAAAATAAACTTATTTGTCTTTTAGGTACACCATCTAATCTACGATGATGAATCTTAGTATTCTTTATTTTATAACTCTTCATCTTAAAATCTAGAACTAATAATCGATGTCAGGTACTTAAATCCTCACTTGGAATAACCTTACAATCCATATAATCCTTACAATCTCCACAATCTCTTCTTCTCATAAGAAAATAATCAATTTGTATTTTATTAGATTAATTCTTATAAGTAATAAGATACTCATCTTTTTTCTTGAATAAAGTATTATTAATAACAAAATCATACACTAAAGCAAAATCTAATATAACTTCACCTTCTTCATTAATCGCTCCATAACTGTAGCCACCATGAATATTTCTAAAATCTTCTACCATACTACAGACATGTCCATTTAAATCTCTTTCAATAAAAATTTTTCTTCAAAAGGTATCAAGCATATTAAGTCTTCTAAGTCATTCCAGAATTTATTTTTAGAGTCTATATCTAAACCTACTTGAGGAGCATAAGCACTTATAATATTAAAAATCTCAGTATCAATAATAATCTTAATTGTTATAATTTTATCTCCAACTCTATTAATTTTTACAACATTATCTTTCAAAATCTTATCTATAATTACTCAAACATCATTTCTAGTGCGACACTTACCAGAATACCATAGCTTAAAACCTAAGTTATCAATCTCCTTAGTTTGTTCTCTAACCATTTAGTTTCTTAAATATATAAGATATTTATCTTTCTATGAATCATAATATCAACTAATTCCATTAATTTACCATTGAGAATACCTATATTTTAAGATTTTATCCTAATATTAGTATCATTGACTAACTTCTTTACCCGCTCCATCCGTAATGTGAGAACCTTGCTTATTTGACACTGCAACCAGCACCAGTATAGCGGCCCTTGCACACTTTCCACAATATTCAGGTCATTCAGCGCGTCACTTCCAGGGGACACCCTAAAGACTTAAACAATGATCAAAATGATTCATGTCATAATTATTTCGACAAGTTTTACGTTGGATATCGACTACCTAACGCAACCCTCCACTTTTCACATCCGGGCTTGGGACCGACAATCACAATATTAAATGTTATATATGTAAATACAGTGAAAATCTGAAATCAGTCAAACCTTCATTCGGAATTTAAGTATAACACATGTAAATACTTATGGATTAGGAAAGACACCAAATCTTCATTTGAAAATTAAATATAACACCTGTAAATACATCCTACTCAGAAAAGCAACAAACCTTTATTTGCAACATAAGTAGAACACATGTAAATATTTAAGTATTAAGAAAAAATGCATGTATTTTCAGTTTAGGAGTTATATATATAAATAAACCAAAATTTAATGAATATAATAGGTATATTTCAGATTTTTATTATTTCATATATAAATATATTGAATGGTATGTATGTAAGTCATCAAAAATCAGATATCATACATGTAAACACATAAGAATCAATGGTATGCATTTAAATCTCCCAAGTGTGAGTGTATTAGAAAGGTTTTGGGAAGAAGGGTGAAGGTAAAAATGGGGTTTGCTGCTTTAGCTGCTTCGAGTAGCAATTGAATCCAAAACACTAACGGTTTATTTGTTGTCAAACAGATATGAAAATTTGAGCAGGACCTCAAACTAGAGTAACATGTATATGGAGAGAATGATTTCCACTACTAGAGATACTAAATCCTTTCAACTTTCCCTGTTTTCAGCATTAAAGAATACTGAAAATCTGAATTTATAGTTTTGATTTCAGAAGCAAAACTGATTGCAACTCTTTGTTTTGATGATAGGAAGAAGTGAAGAAAGGAAAATGAAAGATAGGAAGCTTAAGAACAGATCTATGAAGGTTCACCTATCAAAAAGAAGAAAAGAATGGCTGTTGCTATCTAAAATCCAAAAAGTTTCAAGATTTTTCTTGCTCTCGGTTTCAGATTTATGAAAAGTCACAAAAGATGCAATGCTAAAAGTTTCTTGAAAGTGGAATAGAAGATTTCTTGAAGGTGAAAGAGAAGATAGTAGAGAATTTACCAAAACCGGAAGGATAGTTCTTCAATGACTGTTAGAAGAAGTTAATCTTAAGAATAAGTCCTTCAGCTCTCTCACAATTTCAGCAATGTAATGAATTGGAATTCCAGAAAATTTTCCAAGATCAAATTCTGGAGAGAATAAAGGATTGGAGGGAAAATAAGGAGAAATATGGGGTTCAAATTTCAGCAGGAAGGCTGTGATTGGTTTTTCGAAATAATATCCGAAGATATCTATAGATGATTTCCTCTCCAAAAAAAAGGAATATAGTTGCTTTCGCTTCTAAAAACTGAAAACTCTCTCAGGTTTTCTATTCCTCTCGGTTTTGGTCAAGAATCGAATTCTCAGATTCGATTTTAGCAATATGAGCGAATATGGAAGGCGGGGAATGAAGAGAGTGAAGGTTAGATAGCTTTAGGGAAGAAATTTAAGGAATTATTGCTTTCCAAAAGAGGATCACGGCTGCTCCTATTCCAAAAGCTGAGAAACTACAGATTTCCTTCTTTTTCTTCTTAGTTTTGACAATGAACGAGTTGCAGTTTGAAAGGCCAAAATCACGGAGTCCTCACACCTAGTAAACCGTTTTCTAACTTATTTTGATGGAATGCATCCATTTACAGAAGCAACCCAGCATAATCTCTCAAAAAAAAGTTCACAACTAGGACATTAATCCATTGGAGTCAGAAACATCGATCATAATACTAAGTTGTAAATCAAAGGCAAGAAATTGAGAGAAAAGGGAAAACAGGAACAAATAACTCACCGAAAGAAATCTAATATATATAGTAACCAGCACCGAGCGATAGGGAAGAGTTATGATTTAGAGAAAAAAAAGAACACGTGAATCATAAAAAATTCAAATACATCATCAGTGACGATTACATATGATCTGCCGAAAAGAAATAGTTTCGACTTACCTCGGATGGTTCTTGAGGAGCTCAATCAGATGAAAGAAGGAGAAAATCTTGCGAACCGAATGGACGAAGGAGAAGATCGGATGGAAGAAGTAAATGCTTCTGCTCGCTCTCGGAGGAAGTGCGGGCGGCTCCAGACAGGATCCGAACATAAGGGAAATTTTATTGTGTGAACACAAATAAAAAATTTTATTTTAAATTTCTTTCTGCTCGAGTTCGGGCCCACAATGGAAAAAAAAGTAAAATTTTCACATTTTTTGTTCCAGCCAAAGTATAAAGTCTTCTCCATTTATTTTTAGGACGCGGAGATTTTTGTGGATTTTTGGAGGGACAACGCATTTATGAGATGGATGTTTTATTCCTCGAGGGGCTGAGATTCCTGGATTATGGTAGAGCAATTGAAGATGGATTTTGAAGATGGATTTTGAAGATGGATTTTGAAGATGAATATATTAAGTATTGTTTATGGTCTGCATTTGTAAAATTTAAGTTTTATTTTATTATTATTTATGTTTTATTTAAGGAATTTTTGTTTTCGTATTATTAGAGTATTATTTAGGTTGTAATTCAGTATTATTTGAGTAATACTGAAAGTGACATTGAAATCGTTTTTTTATAGTTTTAATTTAATATCATGTTGGCAAGCTTTTGGTTTCATTTTAATAACATTGAGGTTTTTATTGTGGTATTACATTGACGTTCTGTATTTGTAAAATTTAGGTTTTATTTTCTTATTATTTCTGTTTTATTACGGCATTATGGTTTTGCTATTATTATAGTATTATTTAGGTTGTAATTCAGTATTATTTGAGTAATACTGAAAGTGGCATTGTAAGCGTTTTCTATAATTTAAATTCAATATCATGTTGGCAAGTTTTTGGTTTGATTTTAATAACATTGAGATTTTTATTGTGGTATTACAGTGGTATTACTTCGAAATAACATGAGAATACAACCGTAAAACGATTACAATATGACGGAAATACAAGCGCCGTATACAACGTACTTAGATGGGAATGACGCGCTGCATAACTGGTTATATTGGAATATTCCGCAATATATTTCAATTGAGCCCACGGTTTCGGCTGTAAAAATACAGCTTTAAAACACTTGTAATATTTCTTAAATACAATGGCAGCAGAAGAAAAGCGGACGTTAAACTGGTTGTATTGGAATATTCCGCTGACAATGCTTTCCGCAGAATACAACCATAAAATTAGCGTAAAAAATATTTATTATAAAATGTCCGACCCTTTTCAAATTCCGCGCCAAAGCCTAGAAAATATAACCAGAAACGAAACGTCTCGTTGATTACTTTGCCCGGAGGAAAACTACGCCGCGCCTCACCGCTCTCAAATTTTTAGGGTTTTAGGGCATTGCGTTTCCAATCGGGAACAAAAATACATTTTCATTTCGAGGAATTTACATAGATGGAAGCAGAGAACACCCCGATGGAAGCACAAGATATTTCAATACAAATGGAAACGGAGATTCTGCTCAATGAGCAGCAACAAACCGAACATCCTACGCAGAAGGTCACCATTGAGAAAAAAAAGAAAAAGGGGACTAGCATCAAAAATGTCACCACCGACAGTTTGTCGAGGTAATATTTTTATTTTGTATTCGTATTTTTATTAGGAGAAAACATTCTTACATGTAAACCATGAATAATACTGAAGTACAACCCGAATATAACCCAAATATGACCCAAATAAAATCCGCACACTTCCAGTGTATAACCTAACCGCAAACAAAAACCTATAACAATAATAATACTCATATAAGACATAAATACTACCACAATAAAACTAAGTCTATTAATAATACAATAGTTATAAACCTTACAAAAATAAAATAGAAATTTTACCTTCTGCACTTTACAAATAATACTGAAATAAACCTACAATACTGCTTACATAAATACTAACAGAAAACAGAGAACATACAACCACAATAATACTCATATAAAACATAAATATTACCAAAATAAAAATGAGTCTAATAATAGTACAATTGTTATACAACTTACCAAAATAAAACAGAATTTTTACATTCTTCACTTTACAAATAAAACTGAAATAAAACTAAAATACTACTAGAATAAAGCTAAACCTACTGAAATAAACCTACAATACTGCTTACATATATCGTAACAGAAAACAGAAAACATACAACCTCAATAATACTCATATAAAACATAAAAATTAGAAAAATAAAACTGAGTCTAATAATAGTACATTGTTATGCAACTTACCAAAATAAAATAATTTTTACCTTCTTCAATTTACAAATAAAACTGAAATAAAACCAAAATACTACTAGAATAAAACTCAACCAACACTTGTTCAAAACATTAATAATACAACTATAATTTTTTTTTGCTACAGGTTTCTTAACTCGAGAAACATGAGCTGTAGATGCTCGGTCGTCCATCGTGAGAGAGCTACTTGATGTGGTCGAGCTCGCGAGTGTACGAAGATGTGATGAGTGATCTCAGACGAATGAATATCGACCAGTTCTTTGATCTACCTTCGTATCCCCAGGAGAACATTCTTACCCTTCAAATTCTACAATGTTGGCAATATGACAAAATGTTGTTCAAATTGGGTGGGAAAGAGCGTAGGTTATTGCCTGATGAAATCACACTGTTGATTGGGATGCCAAACAGAGGAGCAATGCCGAAGTGGAAGCAACGTCCATCAGCCACAATGAATGTTGTCAACATAGGGGACATAATATTAGCATTTGCAAGCAGGGATACTTTGATCTCATTGGAGAACATTGACATAAAATATTTGTTGTCAAATATATTCTTTCCATCAAGTAATTTTAGTGTTCCTTCAGATCTTAACGCATATGGTGATAATGTAGAGACATTCTCCTCGTACAACTGGCCTGCGGCTCTATGTGAATATCTTATAGAGCAAATCAACACAGTTGTAATTAAAGTTAAATTGAATCGATCCATCGGTTACATAAATGGGTTTGTATTTTTATTAATGGTTAGTATCCTATTTAATCTGTCTAGTTACTTTATTGATTGATCGGTAATGGTAATATTACATTGATTCCACGCAGCTTTGGTTTTATGAGCACACTTCTCTAGTGACGCCCGCAGCTCCCGATGTCAGACCCAGAATGTTGCGGTGGCCGAGGTCTATTAAATGGAACACGTCACAAACTGATATATTCTTCAAGAGGCTAAATACCGAACAGGTAAGTCATGCCCAACTTTCTTAACAAATACCTGCTGTGAAATAGTTAATAAAGCATTTTATATCTTCTTGAAATTGTATTTAGGTGCACGACAAATTCACTGATGTCACGGCTGATGAACTTCTCTTGATTGCCAACCCAGATGAGGGCCTTTCATGTCCATTTCAAGATCATCAAACTCAAATTTGATCCCCCTCACCATCTTCATTTGTTATGGGTACCGTTGTTGCAGATGAAAGCACCATTGCTCCGATACTAGCTACCATGAATCGTAGCATGGAAGTTATGAATGAATTGCTTAGAGGCCAGGAGAAATGATTCATGCAATATCAAGGAAGCATCGATACAGTAAGTGTTGGGGTGATGATCCAAGAAAAAAAATACCTACTTATGCCTTGATTTTTATTAAATTTTAAGGATATTATGCTTTAATGAAAGATATTTTTGTGTTTTTGGATGTAGGTGATACAAAAATGTTTAAGAAGGAGAAAAATATGAAAAAGGAGCAAAAATGAGCAAAAAGGAGCAAAAATAGAGCCAAAATACAAAATTGTCGAAATTACTGGTCTGTCGCCTAGGAGCTAGAGTCCGGCGCCTAGGCGCTAGAGTCCGACGCCTAGGCGCTAGAGTCTGGCGCCTAAGCGTCAGTTCGATACAGAAACTTGTTAAGTTTTTGACGACTTTTAGGCGGTTATTTTGACGGTGTGAGCGTTATTGGACCTTCTAGAAGACTGATAGTTGTTCCTAGTTTATAGGACATGTGATACAATGTATTTGGATGCTTCAAAACGGTTTTAATCACGAGGAGGTGCGATCCAAAGTGAAGAGGTGCGAAGAACTGGATGCGTTGTCCAGTGCTTAGGCTCCAGATTCCAGTGCCTAGGCTCCAGATTCCGGCTCCGGCGCCTAGGCGCCAGACACACCTTCTAGAAGATTCATTGAATGTTGACACATTTTGAAGAGGTGCCTTGAGACAACTCTTGAAGCCTATAAATAGGAGGGTATTCCTTCAGAGAAAAACGCCCCATCTATCCCCCCTATCTAGAGTCCAACCTAGAGAGAGAATTAGAGAGATCATATTAGGGACACCTTTTTACTTTCCTTCATAAATTAGTGAGTTTATTTTAGAGTTTGTGTTTAGAGTTTGAAAGAGTTGGTGCATCTGTAGTTCATTACGCTGTGGAGTCAGTAGAAATAAGAAGTTCAGTAGGAGAAACATCTAAGATAAGTATTTTTATTTTGATTCAAAGTTTATTTATTATGTTTTGTTATTTAATTTCAATGTGTTCTGAGTAGTTACTTTACTTTCTCCTTTCAATTATGAAAAGATAAATAAG
This sequence comes from Papilionanthe hookeriana x Papilionanthe teres, assembly GCA_022702705.1. Taxonomy (NCBI): domain Eukaryota; kingdom Viridiplantae; phylum Streptophyta; class Magnoliopsida; order Asparagales; family Orchidaceae; genus Papilionanthe; species Papilionanthe hookeriana x Papilionanthe teres. Next base: position 108,294,148 of record CM040421.1, on the reverse strand, counting down.
ATAATACAAAATTTGTTGGAGAATTAAAAATCATATATTTTTAAAACATTGTGATTATATTAATACCGGTTCTTAATTTACTATTTAAATTGGCCATTTAAATTGTTAAAACCTGTTGAAGAGTTTTGAGACCTAGAAGGAGATGTATTCATAACTTGTAGATATCACATGAATCCTTGGGTAGTCGAAGGCCTTGTGCGTGTTATTCAAGGTGAAGTGCAAATAAATAGGAAGATGTTATATATTGGGCGTAGAATTGATATGTTTTTAGAGTGACAGACTAAAATCTTATGATTTAGTTTATAGAAAAGGAAAGGGTCACTAGTAGAGCCTATCATAGCCACCCTTGGACATCTAGTAGTGTGAGCCTAGATTAACCCATTCTACTAACAATACATCCGGACCTGATCTATAGGTTAGCCAATGTTCTTTGCACCTGGATCAAAAGGTAAAGAACTTGAATGCTTCTATTTGGCACAATACCATAAATTTTTATTCTCCATGAATATTATCATTATCTTAGAAAATCTTGGATTAATTGAAAGGGAGAAAGTTGCTTTCTTATTGATATTTACATCAATTATTTTATTTCTGCTTTATTATTTCATCTAGTAAATTAAAGATATTTTATTTTTGATTATAAAAGAAATACTTTAAAATAAAAATATTTAAAGATCTATAACTCTCTCCTCGTGGGAACGATACTGGGGTCTTTGTTTCAAAGCCCTATATTACTTGATACGATACATATACTTGTGTAGTACCCCTAGTGTGTAAAATATTTTCCATAAAAATATATTTATATACACTAGCCGCTATTATTATTTATAACATATATTTTTGAAAGCATTAATTAGTACGTTGATCTTCAGAGGAATTTGGGTCAAGTTTTTGGCGCTGTTGCCGGGAAGAAGATTTTAGTACACATATATTTATATTGGGTCAAGTTGTTGGCGCCGTTGCCGGGGAGAGCAGAGGCAAACTTTTAGATTTTAAGTATTTCTATTTTATTCATTTTTCTTTATTATAAAAAAAACAAAAAAAACATATATATAATAATAATAATATTTATTTTGATTCTTGCTAATTGACTTTTTATGCGTAGTTCTGGAACTGAAGGATTATTACCTTTAGATTCTGAATTAGAAAGAACTGTTAGAAGAATTAAAAAACGAAAACAAATTCAAAAATCTCAAGAAATGACTAATTTACATAACAATTTACAAAATCCAATTGAAATTAATGATCAAAATGTTTATAAACCATTAAGGGATTATACTAACCCTACAGTTGATGAAGTTCATAGTAGTATTCCAATACCCATTGTAGATGCTAATTCTTTTGAGCTTAAACCGTCTATTATTCAAATGATTCAAAATAATAAATTTAGTGGAACACCAAATGAGGATCCAAATTTACACCTTGCTAGTTTTTTAGAACTTTTTGTTACCTTTAAATATAACAATGTTTCTGATGATGTTATTAGACTTAGACTCTTTCCTTTTTCTATAAGAGATAAAACAAAGATGTAGCTGAACTCATTAGCAACAGGTTCTATTAAAACATGGGTTGAAATGGCACAAAAATTCCTTGCTAAATATTTTCCTCCTTCTAAAACTCGCTAAATTAAGAAATGATATTACTTCATTTAGTCGATTTGATCGGGAGACAATTTATGAAACTTGGGAAAGATTTAAAGAACTATTAAGAAAATGTCTTCATCATGCTTTACCCGATTGGTTAATTATTCAAACATTTTATAATGGATTAATTGGATCTTTAAAATCAATTATTGATGCTTCATTTTGGAGGTTCTTTAATGTCTAAATCATTTGAAGAAGCTTATACTTTAATTGAAGAAATGACTAACAATAATTTTCAATGACCTTCTGAAAGGATTAATCCTAAAAGAATGTCAAGTATTCAAGATAACAAAGCCTTTTTTATCTTAGCTTCACAAGTAGCTGCAATATCTAGGAAATTAGATAATTTTGCCATCAACATATCACATAACAACTCTTCTAATATTGAAGATTCTTAAACTATTGAAGCTTTACAAGCTATTGCTAGTAAAAATAATCCGTATTCAAATTATTATAATCTTGGATGGAAAAATCACCCTAATTTTAACTGTAATAATGAACAACAACAATGGGGTAATAATTAATCCCATCCAATTGGAAATTGGAATAATCAAGTATATTCAAAATATAAACCACCTGGATTTAATAATCAACAAAAAAAGTTATCAATAGAAGAATTAATTTTACAAATGAGTAATCAATTACAAAATCAAAATACTGTTATTCATAATATTGAGAATCAAATGGGACAAATCGCTAATTTAATTAATTACAGACCTCCAGGAACACTTCCTAGTAATGTTGAAATCAATCGAAAAGAAACTGGAAAAGAACATGAACATGTTAAAGTCTGTACAACTTAGAAGTGGAAAGGAATTAAAAGAAAGAATGCAAAATGAAATTGAAAATGAGATTGAGGTTGAAGAGATTGAAAAATCTAAAGAAACCCCTTCTCCTAATAAAGATCAAACTGATATTTCTATTAATATGGAAGTTGAAAAACCACCACCACCTTTTCCTCAAAGACTTAAACAATAGAAGCTTGATCATTAATTTTCTAAGTTCTTTGAAATTTTTAAGAAACTTACTATAAACATACCTTTTGCTGAAGCTTTGGAACAGATGCCAACTTATGCAAAATTTATGAAAGATATTTGAAGTGAGAAACGAAGATGTGAAGCTTTTGAAACTGTTGCATTAAGTGAAGAATGCAGTGCAATAATTCAAAAAAAAATTACCTCAAAAATCTAAAGATCCTGGAAGTTTTACTATACTTTGTGCTATGAGAGAAAAGTTTTGTAGAAAAGCTTTATGCGATTTAGGAGCAAGTATTAATCTCATGTCATTTTCTATTTTTCGAATGTTAAATTTAGGAGAGATTACTCCCACCACTGTAACCCTTCAGTTAGCTGATAGATTTATCACTTACCCTAAAGGAGTTAAAGAAGATGTTCTTGTTAAAGTAGATAAATTTATCTTCCCTATAGATTTCATTATACTTGATATGGAAGAAGATAAAGAAATATCTATTATTTTAGGGAGACCTTTTCTAGCGACGGGATGAGCTATGATTGATGTGCAAAAAGGAGAATTAATCATGAGAGTTAATGATCAAGAGATTAAATTTAATGTCCTTAAATCAATGAAATACCCTAACAAAGAAAAATGTTATCGAATGGATATAATTTATTATTTAATTGAGAAAAATTATCAAGAAAAATGTAAAGTCATTTCTGAAGAAAAATTTGAATTATTAACCGATGAAGATGAAGAACTAAAAGAAGAAGAAACTCATTATATTAAAGATAATTGGGAAACTTTGGACATAACTCAAAATGATATACTTTTACTCTCAATTAAAAAAGCCCCTGAACTGGAATAAAAAATGTTACATTCACATTTAAAGTATGCATTTCTGGAAAATTCATTAACTTTACTCGTTATTATTTCTTCGAGCTAAGTAAAGATCAAGAAGAAAAATTGATAGGAGTGTTAAAGAATTATAAGAAAGCATTTGGTTGGACAATTATCGACATAAGAGGAATAAGCCCGTCCATTTGTATGCATAGAATTTTAATGGAAGAAAATTTTAAACCTACTATCGAACCGCAAAGAAGATTAAATCCTATCATGAAAGAGGTTGTTAAAAAGAAATTTTAAAATGGTTAGATGCTGGAATTATTTATCCTATTTTGGATAGCTAAATCGGTAAGTCCTATTCATTATTTTCCGAAGAAAGGAGAAGTAATCATCATCATCAATGATAAAAATGAACTAATTCCTACAAGACAAGTTACTGGATGGCGAATTTTCATTGATTATCGGAAGTTAAATGACGCCAATAAAAAGGATCATTTTCCTTTACCTTTCTTGGATCAAATGCTTGAGAAATTAGCTGGACACTCATATTTCTATTTTTTGGATGGATACTCTGGTTATCATCAATTACTTATCGCTCCTGAGGACTAAGAGAAAACAGAATTTACAATTCCTTATGGAACATTTGCCTTTAGAAGAATAATGTAATGCACCTGTAACTTTTCAAAGATGTATGATGTCAATATTTTGTGATTTGATTGACAAAGAAATTGAAGTATTCATGGACAATTTTTCAGTTTTTTAAACTTCTTTTGAGTCTTGTTTGGAAAATATTTCCAAAGTTCTGAAAAGATGTGAAGAAACAAATTTACTTCTTAACTGGGAAAAATGTCAATTTATGGTCACAGAAGGCATTGTACTTGGTCATAAAGTTTCACAAAAAGGATGGAAGTTGATCAAACAAAAGTAAAAATTATTCATTGAACCGCAACCCCCTACTATCATTATCGATGTGAGAAGTTTTCAAGGTTATCTTCGGATTTTATAGAAGATATATAAAGGATTTTTCTAAAATTGCTAAACCTCTTTGTCATTTATTGGAAAAAGAAGCTAAATTTGAATTTAATGAAGACTGTGTTAATGCTTTCAATATTTTAAAATAAAAATTAATAACTACACCTATCATTGTTGCACCTAATTGGAATAAACCTTTTGAATTAATGTGTGATGCAAGTGATTTTGCAATTGGAGCTGTATTGGGACAAAAATATGAGGAAATTTTCAAAGTTATATATTATGCTAGTAAAACTCTCACTGAAACACAAAGAAATTACACTACTACTGAGAAAGAGCTTCTAGCTATAATATATGCCTTTGATAAATTTAGAACTTGTCTTCTTGGTACTAAATGCATAGTTCATACTGATCATTCCGCTATTAAATATCTAATGTCAAAAAAGGATGCTAAACCTAGACTAATAAGATGGGTTTTACTTCTACAAGAATTTGATTTTCAAATAGTAGATAGAAAAGGAACGGACAACCAAATTGCTGATCATTTATCTAGAATTAAGAATGATGTTATTACTGAAGAAAACATAAATGAGAAATTTCCTTATAAACATTTATATGTTATTCAAGCATGTCAAACACCTTGGTATGCAGATATAGTTAACTATTTAGTTAGCAATATTCTACGTTATGGATTGAATGAAAAATTTATTAAGAAATTTAAAAATGATGCTAAATATTATATTTGGGAAGATCCTCATTTATTTAAATTAGGAAGAGATTCTATAATTTGAAGATGCGTACCTTATGAAGAATCTTTTGCTATTATTAAAAATTGTCATGATTCCGATTTTGGAGGACACTTTGGAGTAGATAAAACTGCATTTAAAATTTTAAATTCAGGATTTTATTGGCCTACTTTATTCACAAATGTGAGACATTATGTTAAAACATGTGATCGATGTCAAAGAATGGGAAATATATCCAAGAAAGATGAAATTCCTTTAAACTATATATTGGAAGTTGAAATTTTTGATATATGGGGTTTAGACTTTATGGGACCATTTGTACCATCATCTGGAAAAATTTATATTTTATTAGCAGTTGATTATGTCTCAAAGTGGATTGAAGCTGTAGCTTTGCCTAACTGTGACTCCAAAAGTGTATCTAAATTTTTAAAGAAGATGATTTTTTCAAGATTTGGAATGCCTAAGGTAATTATCACGAGATGGTGGAAGTCATTTTAGAAATATAAGAATTCAATCATTACTGCAAAAATTTGGAATCAAACATAAAATTGCAATCGTATATCACCCACAAACAAGTGGAATGACCGAAGTATCAAACGAGAGAAATTAAAAAGATTTTAGAGAAGACTCGTTAATCCTAAAAGAACCGATTGGGTTGATAAACTCGATTCCGCATTATGGGCCTATAGAACGGCTTATAAGACACCAATCGGAATGTCACCTTACCGGTTAGTTTTTGAAAAACACTGTCACTTACCTGTTGAACTTGAACATAAAGCTTATTTGGCGATAAAGGAGTTTAATTCTGATTTGAATACTGCAGGAGAAAAACGATTATTGCAATTAAATAAGATGGATGAAATAAGAAATGAATCATATGATAATGCAAAAATTTATAAAGAGAAAATGAAGGAATTATATGATAAAAAGATTTTAGGAAAAATATTTGAGCCTGGACAAGAAGTATTACTATTTAATACTTGTTTAAGACTTTTTCCTTGAAAATTGAGATCAAAATGGATAGGACCATATATAATTGAAAAAGTATACCAATATGGAGCTGTGGATATTAAAGACCCCAAAATGGAAAAAATTTTTAAAGTTAATGGATTAAGATTAAAGCCTTATTTGGGAGACATTAAAAAGATTTATAAAGAGGCTTATGAATTAAGTCAACCTGATTAAAGAATTAATTAGGTCGGGCTGACGACGTTAAACCAAGCGCTTAATGGGAGGCAACCCATAGATTTTATTTTTAGTGTGTTTTTACATTTTTAATGTATGGTTTTGCCTCGATCTTGACAAATGTTATATAACTTCAGAAAATTAAAAATTATCTTGAACTATATAAAGTTTGGACTTTGTATCACTCCATTTCATATGTGAGTAAAAATGAGATCAAGTTAACCTTCATTGAAATTATGTATAATTGTGTTATTGAGATTGTTCTGATCTTACCATTATAATTTACCTATTTTTGGAGAACGAAAATTTGAAATTTGACGTTAGGCGAAACTGAGTCGAACATGGTTTCGGCGCCTAGGAGCCAGAATTCGGTGCCTAAGCGCCAGAATAAGCTGTGTGTCGATGGTTCCGGCACCTAGGCGCCAGATTTGGCGCCTAAGCGTCATGGTTACTGGGTCGTGTAAAAACCGAAAATTTTCAGTTATTCACTCTATTTTCACCTTTAAATTAACCCATATTCGTCCCAATCCCTATGCAATCATTATTTCGACTCATACACTCCATTCATGAGAGATTAGAGAGGATTTTTGAAGAAATGGAGAGGAGAAATCTTGGAGAAGAGGCTAGAGACAAAGGCCCAAAAGATCCTCAACCCTACTTCAATGGTTTCACACTGTAAGTTTGGAGAAAATTTCTTGTAGTCTTGATAAATTTGAAGCAGATTTCAAAAACATTGGAGATCGCCTTCATGAGATGTATCATCAAATTGAAAATCTGGAATGGCAGGCAAAACTTCAATTTGATCATCTAGCGGCTTATCAAGATGCTCAAGTGGAGATGTATGCGAAGAATAATTGGATCGACGAGAAAACGACTACGGATTTTCCAAGAGCATTAGTGTTCTTCCCAAGTGGGCTAAATAGTTTTCCTTGCCAAGATAATGAAAATTAGATAGTGATTTTGTGAGATCGTGATTTATCTAGTGAGTCATTGTATCGATTTAGTGAATCGATTGTGTTCGTTTGTGTATTTGCTTTCATGTTCAATGTGTGTTATATTTGTTTTCAAATTATGTTTTTTGATTGTTTGTTAGGACTTGAGTCATTATATTATACTTGTCTGAAGTGCATTGAGCCAATATTGAAGATTATAAATGGAAATTAGAGGAGTTTGATTTAAACCTTGTGTTTGATTGGTGGTTTTAATATTTAATTTTTAAATTTTTGGAAAATGTTTTGGATGTTAGAAACTGAATCCCTACTCTAATATGAGTAATTGGAAGTTGAATTTATGAATTTTGGGTGGAAAATAAAATTTTTAGAGTGATTTTTGTGAAAGGTGAGTCCGGCGCCTAGGCACCAGAATTCTGCGCCTAAGCGCCAGTTCGCCTGCTTAAACAAAAATTAACTTATAAAGCCCATTAGCCATGGATGACGCCTAAGCTTCATCTCCTTCCCCATTTTCGCGAAAATACACCTCTTAGATTCATTTTGAGGTCATAACATCAAGTATTTGGGCGCGAAATCACTTGATTTCTTCGTCTCGAGGTCAGATCTACTCTCTAATCCATTTATTTTCGATTTTCACCATCGTTTTTCCTATGTTTTGCTAAAAACTAAAATTTTGAGAAAAATTTTGATTTTTAGGTATTCTATTTGGATTTTTAAACTTATTTTAAGTTTCTTAAACTTAAAAAGAGTTTAAATATTTGATTCCTAAATTTGTTCTTGTTTTCTTTCACGTTTAGATGGCACCGAAATCTAAGCGAGGGAAGGGATGAGAAAATTTTGACAGTAGCAAGTTCGCGACTGCGGCAGCGCATTTTCGATATCACAAATTTGTGAAGTCGAGAAAGTTTCTCTCGGAGCGAAGCTTATACAATCCTGGTGAAATGATCGAGAACACAATCGTTGCGCACAACTGGCAACGATTCTGTTATTTCACTGTCATTGCTGTTATTCCAGTCGTTTGCGAATTTTATGCTAACTTTTTAGATGCGGAAGACTACAAAGTCTTTGTCAAAGGTATTGGAGTAGGATTTACTCCGGAGAGGATCAATGTGCTCTATGGACTGCCACCTACCATCGAGTGCCACTATTCTAGATTATCTCCATATGAGGGAGATCTTGAGATGATTATTGCTTATTTAACTGACGGTACTGGAGCCTGGAAGATCCGGAATGAAAAAAAGTAAACTTTAAATCTTCTAAGCTAAATGGTGTTTTAAAGGCTTGGCATTATTTTATTTCTACTAGACTTCTACCTTCCAACCACCTGAGTGAAGTTACTAGAGAAAGGGCTATCCTAAACTATTGCATTCAGGAGAGGAAGCCGATAGATGTTGGCAGTTTTATTTATGATTCTGTGGAGTCTACTGCTAGATCCAGCACTTCTGTGGACTGGATTCCCGTCTTTGATCTATTCTTTATGTGTTAGCAATGGAGTCACTGCTGATATTTCTGAGGAGAAGCTGAAGTCTACCAAGCCAATTGGGTAGGAGAGTGTTATTATATATGATCGTCTTTGTGGGAAGAGATCTACAGCCCCTTCTACTTCTGCACACACTTCAGGTAGACCTTCCACTTCCAAACCTTCTACTTCTACTGCTGAGCCACCATCTAGTTTTGGGAATCAATGCATAATCAGTTTATAGAGCAGCATCATGAGTTATTTCAAACTCACTGCAGAGTTGATTCTATTGATAAGAAATTTGATCATTTATCTGAGTATACCCAGAGGAAGAGTAGTTAAGATGTTGAGTATGATGAAGCTCTCATTATATTCCTGAAGGGAGAGCATGATGTTCAGTTTCCTACCTTTCCTAGTTTCTCACCATATGTTGATCCTAAGGATGTTGAATTTTCTTTTGGTGATGATGACGATGATGAGGCTACAGACAGTGATTAGTGGCCTGATTTACCTCTGAGTTGTGCTAAGTCTATTGTTAGTTTAGTTTGTTTGCTATTATTGATTGTTATTTGTTGTTTGCTAGTTTAGATTTGTTTATGTACTTTGTGTGGATTGTTTGGTGTTGAGACTGTTGTTAGAGTATTTTTAATGTATTGTGTTTAAGATTGAAATTTGGATAAATTTATGTTTATTTCTGTTTCAGCTTAATGTTTAGTAGTTAGTATTTTTGTTCTATTTCTGTTATTATAAGTAGTATAGTCATTTAATTTAATTACTAATGAGCCTGCTTACTTTTATACCCGCTTCATTATTTCAATATTATTCATAAAAGCATGTGTAGGCATAAATTACATTAGTTTTGATCATAAAAGCATGCTTACATTAGTTTTTTTATTTAATTTCAATGTGTTCTGAGTAATTACTTTACTTTCTCCTTTCAATTATGAAAAGATAAATAAGATAATACAAAATTTGTCGGAGAATTAAAAATCATATATTTTCAAAACATTGTGATGATATTAATACTGGTTCTTAATTTACTATTTAAATTGGCCATTTAAATTGTTAAAACCTGTTGAAGAGTTTTGAGACCTAGAAGGAGATGTATTCTTAACTTGTAGATATCACATGAATCCTTGGGTAGTCGAAGGCCTTGTGAAGGTTATTCAAGGTGAAGTGCAAATAAATAGGAAGATGTTATATATTGGGCATAGAATTGATAAGTTTTTAGAGTGACAGACTAAAATCTTATGATTTGGTTTATAGAAAAGGAAAGGGTCACTAGTAGGGTCGACCATAGCCACCCTTGGACATCTAGTAGTGTGAGCCTAGATTAACCCATTCTACTAACAATACATCCGGACTCGATCTATAAAGCTAGCTAATGTTCTTTGCTCCCGGATCAAAGGGTAAAGAATATGAATGCTTCTATTCGGCACAATACCATAAATTTATATTCTCCACGAATATTATCATTATCTTAGAAAATCTTGGATTAATTAAAAGGAGAAAGTTGCTTTCTTATTGCTATTTACATCAATTATTTTATTTTTGCTTTATTATTGCATCTAGTAAATTAAAGATATTTTATTTTTGATTATAAAAGAAATACTTTAAAATAAAAATATTTAAACATCTATAACTCTCTCTTCGTGGGAACGATACTGGGGTCTTTGTTTTAAAGCCCTATATTACTTGATACGATACGTATACTTGCGTAGTACACCCATTTATAGCATATATTTTTGAAAGCATTAATTAGTACGTTGATCTTCAGAGGAATTTGGGTCAATTTTTAGGCGCCATTGCAGGGGAAGAAGATTTTAGTATGCATATATTTATATTGGGTCAGGTGACGGAGCTGCAGGAGCAAATGTTAGCACTGAATGAAAAAGTTGAAAAGATTGAGCAACATTTATCAGTCAAAGGACCAAATTTGGTTGGAGAATTCGACCCACTCGCCAGCCCGCCTGCTGAAGTCCCTACTGCTGAAGTTCATACTGCTGAAGTCCATACTACTGAAGAAAGAACGGGTGCGCCGGAACAACCCGGTGAAGTCCCTCTCAATGCAGATGAAAATATGATGGACGACAATGAGGCAGGTCACACCTCCCAAACCGGAGAAGGTGAGGACGAGGACACCTTCATACCGAAAGGTGAAACTAATGTAGTTATTCATGCCGAGGTCACTCCGTCTATTCCTAGCTTGATGCAAAGGGTGAAGGGCTGATGGAGTCGGCGAAAGAAGGTTGTGAAATCACCTTTCACTGCTTTTCAATTCAAAGGGAGGAAGATGGTAAAGGATATAAAAGACTAGCAGAACCCGAATGTAGAGAGCATGGAAGACCAAGATAAGGCACACGATCAATTGACAAAAAAAAGCCTTGTTATCACCGGGAACAAAACCTCTTGCTCAGATATCCGCTTTAATTGAGAAGATTATTGAGGATGCTGATGGTATTACTACTGACAACGATCAAGACACATCAAAAAATGCAGATACACCATCTTTGGGCAGTCCAGCCTCACATGGATCTTTGAGCAGTTCAACTCCACAGGCAGATGCACACAGCGAACCGGAGACTGCCAAAGCATTAGTGGTGCATCAACCGACATCAACCGTGCTTGCCCCAGCGGTACTTCTATAAATATTACGTAATACATTTATATATTCTCTTATTTAAACATCATACATTTACATTGATTTCATTTGTGTACAGCAGTCAACGTCGAAAGCGCTTGTAAATTATCGTGGGAGAGAGCTTATTAGCGTTGAGCAGTGCGGAGTAATTGATAGTTTTTGTCAAGTTATCCTGCACTGTACGTGTACCAACTTCTTCATTATGCTTTCCAAATCTTTTTTAGATATAATTGACATAAAATAGGTTTGCTTTTAATGCAGGCATGATATTATCATCAACCAGCGCTTCTTGCTGTTAGATTGTTGAATGATGGATGGCCTACTTTTTGATGAGTTCGTCGGGAATGATTATGTCGATGCCCTCGCCGCTATCCTGCACCAAATGAAGAGACAAAATCCCAATGTGCACCAAAAATACGTATACGTGTCCCCATTATTTTAGGTAATAACCCGAGTGTAATGTGTTTGACATATTAATGAATGATACAAAAATATTAACTAAATGTCGTTTCATGCAGAGTTATCATAAAATGGAGGGCGACCCTTTACAATTTCTGTCACACATCACTCCCAGAGTGATGAAAGACTCTGATATGATATTTTTTCCTATTGTGGATAACTCTCATTGGGTGTTATTGGTCTGCGACCTAAGACAAAATAAATGGCAACTATACGATTCTCTTCCCAACGACATACACAAAGATCTTTGCACCCGAGTTGTGAGTATATTATGGACAATAATTTATTTTCTCTTGACTTTTGTTGATTTAATAAAAACTGTTATATTGCAATATGTAGATCAACCTGTTTATAAACTTAACTAGAGAATGCTTCAAGAATAAGAAACCCGCAAAATTGAATCTGGCTCACGTCAATGGTATTCCAAAACAAACGAACATCATTGACTGTGGCATGTTTATCTGCAAATACCTTGAAAGACTAGTTCGGGCTACCCCTCCTGACTGGAGTCTAAAGCAGAATTGGCAAGCAGATATGCCCAAATTCCGCGCTCAATTAGCATATGACCTATGCTTGTGGTTTTCAACTGTAATTAAATATAATCGAACAGGTTTTGACCGTGAGTGAAATTGGTTGTACTACTGGAATAGTCTGTTGTATTTAAATGAAACTATTTATGTTGGTTGTATTGCTGGAATATTCCAATGCTACATTCTCTTTTCATTTTTTGGGTGTATTAGAGTATTTTTTACAATGTTTATTTTGGCTTGATGGGGATTTGCAGTTTATTGCAGTGTATTAGAGGATTTTTTACAATGTTTATTACAGTTTATTCAAACATACCCTGGCATGGTTTAATAACCACATCAGAAAATGCTTTAAGGCTGGTTTATTTGAAAACCAAATATTTTCAATAATATAGTAAAAAGACAATAATACAACTCCAAAATAAAACTACAATAATACAATAATATAACAAAAAAAAAACTGAATTTTTGAGACTGCTTTACCGTAATAGTGCACGAAATACTACTCTAAAAATACCAGAATATATCCACAATAAAACTGGAGATACCTGATACATCCATTTTTGCGATTTAACTCTGTTGTATTTGAACAATATCATCATTATTTTAAGGTCGTATTCAGTGACTTATTCCACTGAGTTGTTGGAATAAAACGTGGAATATTCCAATACAACTGGCACGGTAGTATTAAAAATATTCTGCTTTCATATTCAATACACCAGTTTGGCGGATCCGCGGTTTGACTTGAATACATCGAGGAATACTCAAATACAACAGGCTACTGTAAGGGATTCCGCAGCGCGTTGTTCAGGAATAAAATGAGGAATATTCTGATACAACCGCATTTGATTCCAATAAGACCGATGCACGGTTGTATTTAAGTGATTTTACAATGGTTTTACGGTTGTATGCTCCGGAAAGCTTTACATCTCTCTGTCAGGAGTCCGTTGGTGATTAATCCAATGCAACCAAGTGAGGGGATAAAAAATTCAGGACTAATAGAGTAAAACGACAATAATACAAAAATATAACCAAAATAAGACTGAATTTTTGGGACTACTTTATCGTAATAGTGCACGGAATACAACTCCAATAATACCAGAATATATCCACAATAAAACTGGAGATATCTATTATAAAAATTTATTTATAACCTAATTAATATATGCATACCGCAAACCGAAAAAATAGCAATTCTACCTCGCCTTTATTTGGATTCCTTTTAAAATCATTTTACATTTCAAATACACAGCCTCGCCCACATTCTGATTCATCCACTTTTACGATTTAACTCTGTTATATTTGAACATTATCACCATTATGTTAGGGTCGTATTCAATGTATTATTATGCTGAGTTGTTGGAATAAAATGCGGAATATTCCAATACAACCAGTTCGGCGGATCCGCGGCATGACTTGAATACATCGAGGAATACTCAAATACAACCGGCTACGGAAAGGTATTCCGCCGCGCGTTGTTCAGGAATAAAACGAGGAATATTCCGATACAACCGCATTGATTCCAATCAGGTCGATGCTCTGTTGTATTTAAGTGATATTACAATCATTTTTAGGGTGTATTATCTGGTGTTTAATCCAATGCAACCAAGTGAGGGGATTAAAAACACAACTTATAGAATAAAACGACAATGACACAAAAATATAACTAAAATAATACTGCATTTTTGGTACATATACCGTTATTAAATTCTTTTCCAACGGTAGTCACTCAACGATAATAACTCAACGATAACGAATGTTTCTGTCATTCAAATAAATCAAAACACTGTCTTCAAACAAATTATCCTCTATGTTCATTAGCATCAGTGGAACAAGTCTTTAGCAATCTAGATATCATCCTCTATGTTCATTAACATGCTTGTATATGTCTCTGTCTGTTGTGATGTAGGCAGTTTCTAGAGTAATTTGAATAAAAAGTTGTAAACATCGCAAATTAAACAATAAATGAATAGCCTCGTCCACATTATAATTTACCTGGCTTAAGTGATCCGACGTTCCAAACCAGTTTGCCTCGTTTTGGAGAACTCTAGCATCACTTGGACCAACATCTTTCTCTGTTCCTACAAAAAAATGTTGACACATTATGGAGGAGACAATATAAGTTTAAGAAATAAAAATTATTTTAGCAAACTAAACTTACTTTTTGTTCTCCTATTTTTTCCCAATATCCTTTTAACCTTGAATTAGATATTCCTTTATTTTGCATCTTTACTGGGTCATTCAGGTTTTTCTCTTAACACGGGGTCTTCTTCTTAGTTGGTTTTGCCTTTTGTTGGGGTTCTCTCCCACATAATATTTCATCAGCGTCAAGTGTTAGTTTCTTTAATGTATCTAACACAAACTTCTCAGCAACTTCATGGCCTTGCGTTCTTGTACTTATCTGGTATGCTAATTTATGAACATGTGTGCAATATATAAGTCCACTTGAGACGATTGACAACATTTGAGACCCCTTGAGATGTTGATATTCTAAACTGTTGTATATGTCCCTTTTTGCATGTGTACACTACCGAAGTAATATATATTTTTCAGAAATTTTGTACACGTTTTCATGTTGAAGAACCCTTAGAGCTTGAGCACATAGTGAACTCATCATTTCAAATTTTTTGCAACTACACGTGATATCCGAATTAACTCTGTCTAGTTTCACAATCCAGTATTTGTCTGTGTCTCTATTATCGAAGGCTCATATGTGAAATTCTGAATCATTGTTGGCAAAGCCCTCCAAAGCAAGTCCATCCAAACCATAAAGAAACTCTGACTCGAACTTCGAGTATAACTTCTGTGTGTAAAGTAAAGCAACCTGCCTCAAAACAGGGCTGCATTTTACTGCAGGGACAATAACAGATTGCTTGCATCTAAAATCTTCGTCCTTCTCATTTCTTCGTCAAGTTTTCAAGATATGTTCGAGGGCCAGAAAACATTCAGTTACCATGCTTGTTGGCTTGGAGAAACTATGGAGATGTTATTAGTCGACTCGCTCCTCCGCGTTGATAGGATCCCCATTCCAAAAATATCATTATTGAAGGTTGTTGATCAACGATGCCTTATATTATACAATTCATCCAACCATACATTCTCCTGAAGTTCTCCCAACTCAATCATTTCGCCCCAAGTTTCTTCGAATTCCACTTCTAAGTCACATCTACGCATGCATTTATAAAAGAGATCGTGTACTCTCTTATTTTTTTCCGAACCACAATGCACTTTTGAAGATAATTTTTTGTATATATGCCATTGGCATAATCTATGTCTAGTGTGCGGCAAGCACTCTTAAATTGCTTTAGTCATTGTTTGATCTTGGTAGGTGAATATTGTGATTGGTTGCTTGTTATCCATTATACGGATAAAGGCTTTGAATAACCACTTGAAGGACTCAATCGTTTCATCCGACAAAAAAACAACTGCAAAAACACATTCTGCCAGTGGTGGTTCACACCGACAATCGGCGCACAACATAGTATTTATTCAGTCTATAGCTTGTATAAAATATTATGACATCACCAAAGCAGTCATAATCGAGTCTGGACATCCCATCGCTCCATAAGAAATTCAACAAACTGCCTGACTCATCCATTTGGACGTCCCACGAAAATATTGAATCCTGGGCTTGTCGTGCAGTGAATAGTTATAGTAAGGAATTAGCATCCCCAAGTTCGATGTGTAATCTTCTCTCTCTTTGTAAGATATTATATGCATCCCTCTTCGTACAGTCAAGATTCTCCACTCCAACTTCTGTGGCTAGGAAGCTAAACTCATCGGTGGTTCTAATCCCTGATTTTGTCATTGATCTGAGGACATCTGCATTGATGTCACTCATCTTTCTGCTTGAACACAACAGGTGCTTGTCGCCAACATCTGCCAATGGATGGTTATGACTTTCTATGAATTTCTTTACCGACCAGTTCCCTTGGACATCAACAGCATATCAGATCATGGCAGCACAACCAGTCCTTGTATCCGCTTTCTTGTACCTCACCGATACATTGTCCTTCAATTCTCTCTTCACACCAGCCTTACCACAAACAAAGTCCCTTATCATGATCCTCTTTGAATTCGACCAAAAACTAATGTGGTCCTTTCGTACAGTAAATCCAACAATATGTGCATAGCCACAATATTGTTCATGGGCCTCCTACTCATTATTGATAACAGCTTGAAGCAATATGTTTACAAATGGATCATTGGAGGCACTATCTCTCTTGGGTATCTGCAATTGGATCGGGATTTGTATGTCAGTAAAACTATCCTTAACAATGAATAATACTAAAATAATACCATAATAACATGACAGTCACACCAATGTACCATAATTATAACTATAAAAGCATTGGTGTTTTTTAGGTATTATCACGAATAATACACATGTAACCCTAATAATACCTATAAAAGCACCACACCCGACAGTATTTCACAATAACACCCTAATATTAACGACATAATAAAACATCCCCTCCCCCAAACTACCAGAATACTACCTTCAAATTACCTAAATAAAACCACGGCCAAATCTGAAGCAAAGTTAAGTTACTCTTAAAAAACTGCCTGAATACCACCACAACATTACCAAAATAACACCACGTACCGCTGAAAGAATACTTAACGAATATACTTTTCTAAAACTGCCTGAATACACCCATAAAATTACCCAAATAACACCATGTCCCACTATGAAAGAGCACTTGACGTAACACTTTTGAAACTACGGGCATACTACCGTAATAAAATGTCCCCTCCCCCAAACTACCAGAATACTAATTTCAAATTACCTAAATAAAACCACGACCAAATCTGAAGCAAAGTTAAGTTACTCTTAAGAAACTGCCTGAATACCACCACAAAATTACCAAAATAACACCACGTACCGCTGAAAGAATACTTAACGAATATACTTTTCTGAAACTACCTGAATACACCCATAATATTACCCAAATAACACCACGTCCCACTATGAAAGAAAACTTGAGGTTACTCTTTTGAAACTACGGGCATACTACCGTAATAAAACTACAAAAATAGTGAATCAGTAATAGAACAGTGCATACAACAAATTTTACCAACTGAGGGATATGTTCTGTTGCAGCTAAACTAAGCTGAAAATCTTATTCCTCAAATATATTTTGAGATTCCAACTCACTATCGACTTAATTAGATATATTATGTGCGAACGATAGCATGCTTTAGCTTTAAGTTAGAATAAAAAAGAAGACAAATAATCCTCAGGTCCTCAGGTCTACGACAAGCTTGGTCAGACAAAAAAAAAGTCTCCACATCCTAAAGATAATGGAGACAAAATAGGGCTTTCTACTTTGGCGGGAACAAAAAGCGCAAAAATTTTGCTTTTTTTCATCGCGTGCCTCAACTCGGGTCTGGTCGGGTCGGCATAAAGGAATTTAAAATGCATTTTTTCAAATTCGCCATGGTGGGACCCAGAAATCCACGTGGTGGCATTTTATTGGTGTCCGGACGCAGCGTTGCGTACGCCGTGCAAACGCAATAAAAATTATAATATAAGGAATGGGCTTCGGTGGGTTTAGATGACAATTTATATCCGAGGGATGTGGCATGTGTTGTGTGTATTACATGAGGAGATCAAAATTGTTTTGGAACTCTAATAAAATTTTGTCACATGTAAGTGGGATTGACTAAAGGATTTCTCGGTTTACCCTATCATTTTTGGATGAAATGTTTGAAATCGTAAATATGTATTATAAATTTTACAACTTGAATTTTACAACATGTAACACTACACACTAGGGGATTTACGTAAGTGTACGATTCATTCAAATTCCTTAGAGCCAATTGTTGAGTGAATTAGCAATTTGCTCCAGTTGATTCTCTATATTCCTTATTGTTCACCTTAATTTTACAGTTTTTTTCCCATTTGCAACAAAACCATCTTTAGTGACAATTTCTTCTCAATAAATTGTGAATTATTATTAAAGCATGGTGGATAAGAATGTCTATAATTGGTACTACCCTGGTTATCCCAGTTTCCTAAAGGATTTACTTGATTATTCCTCATTGTTGGTTTCCCTCACCAAAATTATTATTTTAGTTAATGTTATGATGGTTCTTCCATCCTGGGTTATAGAAGTTGGGATAAGTTGTTATGTCTATTATTAATTACATTTAAAGTCTCAAATGATGATGTGTTCGAATCAACCATTTGTCTTAACAAATTTTCCTCAATTACTGGAGACATTTGAGGTTGGTTCATTCCAAAATGATCTAACTTCCTAGATATTGTTGCTACCTGAGAAGTAAGAATTGAAATCACGTCTCTACCTTTTTAGGATTTTCCCTTTCAGAAGACCATTGGAAATTGTTTGTAGTCGTCTCTTCAATTAAAGAGTACGCTTCATAAAATGGCTTCGACATGAGTGAACCACCAGTGGCAAAATCAATGATAGATCTAAGGAATCCAACTAACTCATTGTACAAAGTTTAAATGATTAACAAATTACGCAGAGCATGACGTGGTCACATTCTAATAAGTTCCTTAAATTTTTTCATGTTTTCCCATTCTTCGTATATTGAATAACCTTCATACTGGCAAAATGAATTAATATCATTTCTCTATTTAACAGTTTTTAAAGGTGGAAAATACTTAGCTAGGAATTTCTGAGTTAAGTCACCCCAAGTTCTGGTAGATTCAGGTGCTAATGAATTCAACTATATTTTAGCTTTATCCCTTAAGGAAAAAGGAAAATTCGAAGTCTAACAACGTCATTTGAAATACCGTTATAAAGAAATGTAGCACAAAGTTTTAAAAAATTTGCTAAGTGTAAATTTGGATTCTCAGACTGAGTTCCCCCAAACTGGTTATTTTACACCATTTGTATAATACGTCGTTTTAATTCAAATGTGTTGGCTTCTATGGAAGGATTTTGTATACATAAGTGAATTTCATCTATCGTAGGATTAGCGTAATCCCTTAATGGTCTATGTGTGTTATAATGCTCATTATTTAGTATTTGATTACCTAAATTGTTATGTTGAATATTTGTTATTTCTTCTACAAATTGTTGAAGTCCTTTCTGTTTTCTAATCCATCTAATTGTTTTCTCTAGTTCTGAATCATAGGGTACAAAGTCCTGAAGATCTTGTATGATGCATACACAACTAAAAGTTTAATGAGTAAATTTCACTAAAACACACTAAACAAACACTCAAATATAATATATATATATAAATTAAATTTTACTACTTTTAACACACAAACAAACACTTACACAAAGAAATTACAATACATTTTTTTGAATCTAAGTCTAATTAATTCAGCTAAAATTTTCCTAAGTCAAATAAACTGTCTCACTTCCCCGGCAACGGCTCCAACAATTTATCTGATCTCTCGCTTTACCTTAGTTCTTTTGGATGAAATATTTTAAATAATAATTACGTATTATAAACTTTAAAACTTGAATTTTACAATAATTTTTCATTATAGACTAGGGTTTTCACGCAAGTGTACGTATCGTTCAAGTAATATTAGATCATTTTGTTCTTATTATTGATCACAAAGAGAAGGCTCTTATTTAAGCTTAAGAAAAGTTCTAGCCTACTATAATGAGTCTTAGCCTGGAAGTCTAGTCAATTCAAGTTGTCCTTGTAATTCCTACTAATTTATCACTAAACCTATTGATTTACTCTTAAGTTAATTCTACTAACCCTAATTAAGTTGAGAAAGATCAAGATATGAAAAATACCCTTCCCTTGCAATGAAATAAGTAATGTATGTAGCAAGATTGTAGTAAGTGACAAATAAAAGCAATCCTCTTATTTATCCTCTTTTGAGTGTATAAAGCAGTTTGGTTCAAACTTGGTTAATGTTTCTACCTGTTACCTTAGAAACTCCAATTTGAACCCATCAAAGTGTTTTTCCCTATCTATTTGCATTGACATATGAACTACTTTTACTTCACCCAACAGTGCAATGTGGTTTCACCTAGTTGTTCTAATCATAGCTCTCTTGAGTCTTATGGGTTACAACAAGTTTTAACATATCACTTGGTCTAAATGATAAGAAAATTAAGTACAAAGTAAAACCATCACCTTAATAACTAAAAAACTTATTTTAAATTTAATTAAATACGCTACACATATTACTTATCATCACTAGAGAAAGGTATAAAGGATCTACTCACAATGATTGAAGAAAACATTACAATTCATCATCTTATAAAAAGGCAAATTCATAAAAAATGAGTTCACAACTAATACAAGACAATGTAGATTGAAACACTTAGCGTTCTCCCTTAGAAAAGAAGTGAAACTCCTCCCGAAGTGATCTTTAATTGTTTCTTGCACGACCAACAACTCCCTTACAATATTCTCTCAAATCTCTCAAAGTAAATGCAAAAAATTATAAAACCTAACTCTCAACTCTCATTTTCTGCACTCTTAAGATTTCTCCAAGACTTCTCAAACAATCCTCGCTCTGTTTAAACTGTTTCACCTGCTTCTTAACTTCCAAATTTGTACATATCCAATTGTACCCTCAGGCTTTCTTCAAGACTTCCCAAATGATCACCCTCTGTTTGAACAACTTCACTTGCTTCTTAACTTCCAGATTCGTACATAACCAACTGTAGAAATTGCCCTTGATCGTTCTAACATATAGGCGCCCAGTCTGCGGCGCCTAGGCACCGTCTTCTTGGTTGTTGGGAGTTCTAAGGCGTCTAGGCGCCCATCTACGGTGCTAAGGCGCTATAGGGCAGCAACTCGACTGTGCCCATTGGCTCTAATTTCCTCCATTTCACTCTGTTTTCTCTCCAATTCATTTAAATTATCCTACTTGTTATACCTGCAACTAAAACATTGAAATACATTTCTTTAAAGTGTAATTTCATTAAAAAATAAGTTTTAAATATAAATAAAATTTAGCATGCTACAAGATATATCATCGATTCATTGAATAAAAAATGAAATGCTCTATATTTTAATACATGACCCGGCCCGACCTGATATTATTTGAGTGATATTGTGGCAGTTTAGGTGTTATTGTAACTCGAGTCGTGTTAATTATCCAAAATAAGGAAGATTTACTTACATACCACTATTCTTATCTATTTACATATCTAACACCTAAACGTCAATAATTTCATATACGTCATCGATCTTATGGATGAAAATGTTTATTTCAAGTTTTAAAAATTAAAATGATGGTATTTTTTATGTGATATAAAATTTTTTTGTGATATAAATGTGAAAATTAAAATATAGGTGCTAGATATGTAAATACGAGAATTGGGTGGTATGTATGTAAATGCGCAAAAAATGAAAATACATAGAATATAAATATCAAAACATATGTTGTTGGTATGATGTTATTACAATATTATTGTGTTATTATTTAGGTATTATTGCTGTATTATTATGATATTATTTGGTTGGTATTGCATCGGCTTTGATGATATTCGACTGATGTTATTTAAGTGTTATTATGGTGTTATTGTTGTATTTTTGCAGTGTTATTGATATGTTATTAATTATTATTATTGTGTTATTTAAGTGGTATTGCGGTGACTATGGTGGTATTCGACTGTTAGTTATCAAAAAAATGAAATGAAAATTTACATACATAGCACTCAAATCTTATGTATTTACAATCTAACACTTAAACATCACAAAAAAATATATTCTTTTACTCTTTAAGAAAGATCTTACTCAAACTAAAGACAATATTTTAGGAAAGAAAGTTCAATTCTTTTTTTTTATTTTTATAATTTAAAATGAAAGTAAACAACTACTTTAGCTAAATTTTTGTAAGATGAAAGCAAATGCAAATAAAATATCTTTTTTTATTATTGTGAATCAGTAACAACTCATGAAGTTCTGTTGTGGAAGTATCTGAAGTGTGTTGTGTCAAATAGGAGCAATTATATTATTTACCCATACTAGAGAGTTTCTATAAAGAACATATATTAATCTAGTGTTTTAGTAATCTTGAAGACGGGCTAGTTAGAAAAGAAACTAGCTATCACTCTAGAGTTTCCTATTCTCCCTCCATTTGGAGGCTAACATCACGTATCAAGACATAAAACAATAAATCGAATTAGGTGCTTTATCCTGTTACTCTAAAGTCATCTAATTCTACACTCATCAAAGTATATCTCCCTATTTATTTGTACTTAACCATATGAATTACATTCTCACCCATATAATCCCTTGTGATTCTTTCTAATTGTTGACTGAAATAATACCATACCGGTTCGTACATATTCTCACATCATATATTAACATCTTAATTGGTCAAATCAAGAAGTAAATGAAGTGCAAGATTTTGAATCATCACAACTTCTTCCAACATTGATTTCCTATACTTCACACATCTATTCAAAATTTAATTACTTCATCATTTTAATGAAAAGATAAAGAAAACTACTCAAAATTTATGGAGAAAATACCATCACAACTTGGTTTAAAAGTAAAAATCATAGTGAAAACACAAGAAGTCTTAATTAAAAATCAAATTTAATAATAAAGATAAAGACTTATTTGAAAATCCTTTCTACCAAACTCTTGAAGTTCCTTTAGAAACTTTGCTTTTCCTTATAATACTTCTTAGAGGTTGGCGCCCAGCTCTAAGGACTCTAAATCTCTATTCTAATCCAAATACAAATTATTTTTGAGTAAGTAGAAATGGTGAAGTGGAGTGGTATGCTACTAAAATGAACTCTCTACACAATAACCATAAACTACACACCCTCCAACAACAACCATTTTCTGAATTCCAAGCCTTCTTTTTATTATTTTCCAATAGGTGCTATCGTGTCTCTTCAAATTGTGTCCAAATTCAATGAATCTTCTAAGAGATGCATCCATTCAACGGTAATTTAAATTAATTTTTGCGCTAATGGGAAGTTACCCACGTTTATTCTAAGAGATGCCTTAAACACCCTTTCAAAATGGAGCCTAAAATTAAATAACTCCTCTAAAGTAACTACCATATGTAAGCATGAGGTCTCGATGATTAGCCACAAGTCTTCTGAAGTGTAAGCTCCAGATCTGGGCGCATAGCGCAGAGCTCTGGTGTGTAAGCACAGATCCAGACGCTTAGCCGCCACCGATCAATTTTGTATTTCTTCACTTTTGCTCCAAATTTGGTCCTTTCTCACTCCTTTCATCACAATCATCCATTTAGTCATACCTGCAAGAAAAATACACAAAATACCTTTCGTTAAAGTATAATATCTTCAAAAATAGGTATAAAAATGAGTATAAAATACTATATATTTTAGGTGTATCAAAATCCCCCAAACATGAAATGTTACTTGTCCTCAAGTGACACTTTATTCACATAAAAATCATATAAACAAATTATGTGGATGAGTTTCTTTAGGAGTTTCTAAAATTTTGTTCTAGAAATGTAGTAGTCTAATTTAGAAAAAAATTAGTAAATGAGACCAATTTAAAGTTTAGAAATCTCTTAGGTAAAGGTTAATGAAAAATATGAGCTCCTATCTTATTCAGAAATACTTGTAGATTTTTTAAAATATAGGGCTTAGACATTTTATTTTCTTTACTTAAAAACTTTACTAAAAATAATTATAGTAAATATATTATATTTATAAGTATCAAGATTTTCTTAAGTCTTATACTTTAGAGAGATGTGGTGTGGAACCAATTTTTAATTAGGCCCTTAAATCCTCAAGCTTCTCCTTCCTTTTTCATTTTTTTATTTTTCTTTTCTTTTCTTCTTTTTTTTTATAATAGGCAAAGATTACTATATCTGGATAGGCCTTTAATAATTTTGAATTCCACCCTTCCTTTCCTAAAGCATAAGGTAGGTATATATCTTTTACTTAGAATTATAATAAAAGTTTTGTAAATTATTTTCAATAAAAGAAATTTAAATATTAAAAATAAAAGTCTAATCCTTATATTTTTCCAAAAATACTACTTTTTCTACTAAAGATAGTTACAAAATATTTATCATTTCTTCACTAAGAAAATTTTAAATTTAAAATTTTCATCATTACTATAAATTTTAACTAAATTATTTTACTCATTTCTATATTTTAAATTTTACTTTCCTACTATAAATTCATACACATAATTATTTTTCAATCATAATCCAAATTTTACTTATAGCATATTTATGAACAAATAAAATTTAAGTTTTTGAAAATTGTTTTTCATCCCCCACAAATTTTAAAGTTTTTGTTATGATAAAACATTTGAGCATATTAATAAGATACATGGGTAGGATTTAATAACTATAAATATCATGCTTGCAGGAATTTTTTTATCCTAAATTTGCAAGTATAACAATTAAAAATAGCATTAAAAACAACTATATCAAATTTTAACTTTTCATTTATAAAAGAAATTCAAAAGACTTCTAAAGTAGTGGAGGAAATAAAAGTAAATTCACACAAACTGAAACAGAAATCCACAACTAAAATATATGATAGTAAATGGAAAAGTTAAGCATGAAATTTAAATAATAGATTTTAATAGTGTTTTAAACCTTCATAATAGTTTCAGGAATGGTTCTACCCTAACAAACAAAATACACTACAAAATTTACTAACACATTTACTACCACAAAGACTCTAAAAACTCACTTCACATAATACAAACAAACAACATCCACAAATAACATGAAAAAAAATTAAAAGTCTCTCACTATCCAATACATCAATAAGTAAAGTCTAAACATAAATAGAAAGTTAACAACTCATACAAAATAAAAAGTCCAAACATACAACATAACATAACAGTTCACAACATATACAAAACATAAATCATTATCCTCATCTTCTTCCTCATCATCAAATCCTTCATTCTTAGCCGAGTAGGCTCAAATGGGGTAAAGTTTGGATGTGGATGTAACACAATACTATAATCTCCTTTAATCAATTTATCCATATAACTGTGATAATTATCATTATACTCACTATGTCTCTAAAGATAGTCCTCAATATAATTTACCTTTCCTTCTATATCATGAACTCTATCCACAGTATAATTGATATTATCTTTCATTTTATTCGACAGTTCTACTTATGAATCAGAAAGCTGATTTGATGATGCCTGAAATGTGGAAGCACGAGATGTAAAAGCAACCGAAGTAGATGCATGATCCCCGAATATTTATGCTTACGTTTTACACTTTATATTTCTTCGTAATGATAACATCTCTTTCTTTACAATTGTACCAAAAACTTGATTCCGAAGCAAATAAGAAATCGACTTTAATTATTTTTAATATGGGATTCTACGCAAGTATACATATCGTTTATCAAGTAATATAGGACTTTCTGATTAAGCCCCGAGATATCGAACCCATAGGGAAATGTTTAAAAATTTAAAGAAAGTAAAAAATAACTTTTACTTTTCAAAATGTTTTTGCAAGTTATTTTTTATAACTCAAAAAAAAAATTCTTTTTGCTAATTTTTTAGAAAAAGTAAAGTCAGCAACTAAAATTAACAAAACTATTAAATGATATGAAAACAAATGAGAATAAAATATCTTTTTCCTCTTTCAATGGATCATTAATAATTATAAAATTTCATTGTGGAAGTATATAAATGTGTTATGCCAAATAGGAGCAGTTATATTCTTTACTCTTACTT
This sequence comes from Papilionanthe hookeriana x Papilionanthe teres, assembly GCA_022702705.1. Lineage (NCBI taxonomy): Eukaryota > Viridiplantae > Streptophyta > Magnoliopsida > Asparagales > Orchidaceae > Papilionanthe > Papilionanthe hookeriana x Papilionanthe teres. The sequence goes on along the minus strand of CM040421.1, from coordinate 108,268,161 downwards.
GGTTTTACAAAGAACATAAGTTAATTTGAAGTTTTGAAATATTGTAGATGGGTTAGGCAGGAAAGATACTAGCTCTCACTCTAGAGTTCCCTCTTTTCCCTTCACACGGGGCTAACATCACATAACAAATCTTAAAAGATCAAACTAAATTAGGGGCTTTAGCCTATCACTCTAAAGTCCTCTAATTATACACCTAATCAAAAGCATATCTCCATATTTATTTGTACTCAACTATATGGACTACAATTCTCACCCATAAAATTTTATGTGATTCTCTCTAATTGTTGATTGAGATAATACTGCATTGGTTCTTACATTTTCTCATAACAAATTTTAACATCTTAATTGGCCAAATCAATAGGTAAATGAAGTGCAAGGTAGTGGAATAATCACAACTTCTTCCAACATTGAACATCTATACTTCACACAACTTCCTTCCATAATTTAATTACTTCATCATTTAGAAGGAAAAAGATAAAGAAAACTACTTAGAACTCATGGAGAAAACACAAACACAATTTGATTTGAAAGTAGAAATAATAGTGAAAACACAACAAGTCTTACTTTAAAACTAAATGTAAAAACAAAGATAAAAACTTATATGAAAATCCTCTCCATAAGACTCTTGAAGTTCCTCTGAAGCTTTTGCTTTCCACTAAATAACTCCCTAGGGGGTGGCACCCAACTCTAAGGATTCACTCTCCTAAATTCTAATACAAACTATGATAAAGTAAAGTGGAAAAGTAAAGAAAGTATGACAAGAAGAAGACTCTCTTTCTTCCTCTTTCCCTTCAACTACTTCAAGCTTTTCTCCAACTTCTCCCGCCAAATCTTCCTTTTAAAACTCTTCTCCTTTTTTCTGAACTTTAAGTCTTCATTTTAATAATTCTTTAAAAGGTGCTTCGGTGTCTCTTCAAATCATGTACATATTCAATGTATCTACCAAAGGATGCATCTCTTAATTTGAATTTGCCGCCCAAAAGAAGTTAAGAAAGTTTAAACCAAAAGTTACTTTAAACACCCCTTGAAAATGGTGCCAAATTTGATTTAATTCGTCACTTTTAACTGTGACGCCTATACGCCAGCCATCGGCGCTTAGGCGCTAGAGGCTAATTTTGCACACCTTTCATTTTTTCTTTAAATTTGATCCTTTTTTGCTCCTTTTATCACAATCACTCATTGTAATCATACCTGCAAGAAAAACATAAAAATAACTTCCATTAAAGTGTAATATCATCAAAAATAGGTTTAAAAATGTGCATAAAAATATGATATATTTTAGGTGTATCAAAATCCCTCAAACTTAAAATTTAACTTGTCCTTAAGTGACACTATAATCATATTAAAATCAAACATGCAAATTATGTAAATGAGTTTATTTAGGATGATTTTAAATTTTTGTTCTAGAAATAAAATAGTCAATTTAGAAAAAAATTTAGTAAATGAGACCCAACTTATATTTTAAAAAGTTCTTAAGTAAAGGATTATGAAAAATATGAGATTCTATCAAATTCAAAAATACTTGTAGGCCTTTCAAAATATAGAATTTAAACATTTTATTTTCCTCACTTAAAATTTTTTTTATAAAATAATTTTACTTACTATATTATATTTTTAAGCTTTAGATTTTCTCAAAACTTATTTTTTAAACTTTAGGTATGGAACCAATTTTCGATTAGACCCTTAAATCCTCAAGCTTCTCATTCCTTATTTTCACATACTATACTTTTTCTCTTTTTCTTTTTCTTTTTTCGTTTTTTTATTTTTTTTATAAGGTAAGGATTGCTGTATCTGGTTAGGCTTTTAATGATTTTGAATTCCACCCTTCTATTTAATCAAAGGTTTGATATATACCCTTAACTTAAAAATTATAATAATATTGTTGAAAATTATTTTTCAATAAAAGAGATTGATGTTTTGAAAAATAAAAGTCAAATCTTTTATTTTTTAAAAAATACAACTTTTCCTACTAAAGATAGTTGATCTATATTTAACATTTTTTTACTAAGAAAATTTTAACTTTAAAATTTTCATCATTACTATAGATTTTAACTAAATTTTTTTACTCATTTTTATATTCAAAATTCTGCTTCCCTAATATAACTTCATATACTTAGTTATTTTCAATCAATAATCAAATTTTATTTATATTATTCTTGAGAACTGTCGACATATTTTTAAGTTGAGTGTTTTGAAAAGGGGTCGCCTACAAAAATTGTCGGCGAATTTTTTATATTTTAAATTTAATTTAAATATATAGTTTCAAAGATAACATTTGATTTTGAAAGTAATTTTAAGTTTAAAAGTTTTAAGATATGAAATCAAACCGATCTCGCATCCCAGAATAGTTTATATAAACGAGCACCGCACCACAAGCCGTGTATCTATCCCGAAGAATAGACACACTCTGCTTGATGATGGGACTCGATTAAATAAACTAGAAGATTTGTGACATCCGTTTGGTCCGCGAACCAATTTTATAAGCCGATAAGTTCTTACGCTTAATATAAATGAATTAAGCAGGGTTTATATTACCCAGGTTCTTAAAGTTCCCTATAAGGGCAAGCCCTTATAGTTAATTACATCTTAAATGACGGGAATCACTTAAGAAAACTCTCGATAATGATCAGTGGTTTTGCTCTTAAGAATTTCAAAGTTTAAGGTTTTCAAAGGATTGAATTTTGGAAATTCAAAAGGGAATGGATCAAATTTCGAGCAATTTATTTCAGGAGTTCAAAGGAAGAAAAGTAGGAGAAGTTGAGGATACAAGAAGAATCTTGGCAACTTCTCAAACTATCCTATTGTTTGGCTTCAATTTGGGGATTCATTTAATGTTTCATCTTGCCTGTTTTAATTAATCAGGACTTATATTCGTATGACACAATCATACAAACAGCCTCGAAGATGTGAAGGTTTATGTCGTACCGAACGATCACCTCAGAGACCTAAGCGAGTTAGGGCTTATATCGCACAGGAGGGTTGTGCAAAGGCCTAAAAGAAAAAAGGTGAGGGTTTATGTCGCACCAGTCGGACTACCTCGAAATCCTATGGCTTGTTATTTAAACTAAAGAATGGGGTTTTGCTGATGTCGACACAGGTTTTGCTGAAGAAGATGGTCGTGCTGCCCGCCGTGCTCCAAGCTCCACGTCGTAGCAAGGATCACAGTTTAGTTTTAGAGTCTTAAATTAAAGTAAGCATGCAAGTCGTTTATTTCATTTTATTATCATTTTTATTGCAACAGTGAGTGTGTGCAACAGTGACGGGTGTAGCAAAAGAAAACAGTAAACAAGAGCATGCTATAGCAAACTAAACAGTGAACATGCTATACTAAACAAGAGATATGCTATAATAACATGCTAAGCAGGAAAAAGAACGGGAAAGATAAAACATGCTAAGAAAGTATGTATACTGGAAGTAAGTAGGCTAGACTAGCAGGAGTATATGCTGAAAAGTAAAGCATGCATAATAGTAAAGAAAATAAAGGCTGTGTCACAGGAGTACCATATGCTTTGCTCATCCGCGACACACTGTTACCTGTTTATTATTATTTTCATATTTTTCTTATTTCCTGCAGAAGAGTTATTAGTGCAAAAAAAAGCAAGAGTATAAGTAGTGGGCAAGAACCTAGCTCAACAGGAGTACTACGGTACGTACGAAAGGAGCAAAGTACGAAGACCTAACGGTAAAACAAAAGAAAGACGACAGGAGAGCTAATAAAAATCGTGAAAGCATGCCAGAAAATTGAGAAAGAAAGAAAAAAGAATGTCCGTAGAAAACTCCGAGAAAAGTCACAAACGAAAAACAAAACAAAAGTCGCAGAAAACCACAAAGAACACCGGAAGAAACTCACAGATGCCCCGCTAAACTCACGACAAACCGTAAGAAAGCCATGGGGCATCTGGAAAGAAAGACCCATAAGCATGGTGGTGTTTCGGACTCAGCGCTGTGCTAATATCCAGACTTGAGTGCTGACTACTAGACCAACTTTCTGCAGAAGGCAGGCCTAATCCGACTCGAATAGCCAACAGTGGACCTTTATAAATTTTCATACATTTCATTTTTGGTTTGCATGCAAGTAAAAAGCCGTAGGTAAGTAGGCTGTGTAGTAGTGGAGGTAGTTTTTATATTTTTCAAACATATGTATTTTTGTTTTAAAATATTTTAGTCCACAGGTTGACTACCCTAATAGGACTAGGACTACGAACATCCTTAGACTGTCGGCAGTAGAAACCCCAAGGATGGGTGAACGGTTCCGTGGTTCCCGCTCTACTCTCTACAGAGTCTCTGAGTCAGGCGGCCCCATTCTATGATTCTCGTAATTTTTCTTTTTGCAGTCTTATCAGTGTCCTCACCGCACTTACAGCCTTGCTTGATGGCCCCACATATAACCCAAGGGGGTTATATGTGCACACCTACACGTCCCCTGTAGGTGTGTGCTTTGAGCCAAGAAACAAGGTGAAAACTAGGGACGAGAGGTCAAGGAAAGAAAGAGGGAAAGCGGCTCACTTAACACAATTTCGAAAAAGAGGTGAACCGATTTCCAATGATCAAAGGTAAGTAAATCACCCTACACTTCCCGACCGTCCTCACATATCCTAGAAAAAGGACCTAAAGGCACCACGACGCTCTCGAAGAGGATGAGGACTAGACCCCTAGGGAACACACCCCTTTTCCAAACGACAGCTGTAAAAGCATGACAAACAGACAAAGACACTGACCAAGTCCTGGACTGCGGACCACTGCTCGGGATTCCTTCAAACTCCAAGTTCCCACATTGATTTTTTTTAATTCTTGAAACACAAACTCCCCAGTACGTTCTCCTACGGGCTCGGGACTCAAGCTATAGCAATAGGAGAATCAATAATCTTTTAATACATAAGAAAGAGAATGGACAAGCCATAAGCCACCAAACTAGCATCAATTCCATCAAATAAAACCTCCAAGACATATTTCAAATATCGTGCTCGATTTATTCCCCACAAGTAAGCTAGGAAGCTCTTCCAAATTTCATTAAATCAATTTCATAGACAAGTGTAGCAAAGAGCAAAGCCACCATCACAATAATCATCCCAATAAGGCTCTCGGCCAGGGCTAAAAAAGGAGCAAAGGCTCACGGCTTAAGCTATAACAAAGGGGCAAGCAAGAGGTAAAGCCCTGACAATCCATATCACCACAATGAGGCTCACGGCCAAGCCCCAACAAACTATCCATACTAATTCAAATTCATCACAAATACATAGGAATAAATCCATTAGATAACTAAAGAGTTCAGCCCACCTGTAGCTTAAAACAAAGCACAAAACCGAGCCCAGTAAAGACCCAAACCCGAGCTGTTCAAAGGCTGCACCGGGGGAAGCTGCAGGAACAACAGGAACCAAAACCGAGCCCCCCTCTTAGTGCAATGGGAGCAGCTACAAAGGCAGTAAAAACAGAAACAAAACCGAACCCCTTCATAGTGCAATGGGGCTAGCTGCCAAGCAGCAGAAAACAAAACAAAACCGAGCCCCTTCTTAGTGCAATGGGGCTAGCTGCCAAGCAGCAGAAAACAAAACAAAACAAAAACAGTCCCCAAATCAGATGCTAAAGGGGACAACCAACATTAGTTTGAAAACAGAGAAATAAAAGACTCCCAAACAGGTGCAAAGGAGCAGCCACCATAGTGCTAAAACAGAGAAATAAAAGGCTCCCAAACAGGTGCAAAGGAGCAGCCACCATAGTGCTAAAACAGAGAAATAAAGGGCTCCCAAACAGGTGCAAAGGAGCAGCCACCAAAACATCAGAAACAAGTTCTTGGGTAAGGGGCTAAAACAAGCAAACCAAAACTTCAAAAAGCCCCCAAAATCCGACTCAATGTAAGGATGAATCCAAGCTACTAAATTAAGCATGAGGCTAGAACAAACACCTCCATATATTCAACATAGCAATGTATAGAGCCACTATACACTTAACATGAAAACAAACATGGGGCTTCCCAAATTAAATTAAAGCTTCTCCCTAGCATACCATTTTGACAAAGTAAAGCTACAAGGAGAAAAAGTTGAGCCCCACATGCATATGAAAGAAACAAAAAGGCTCCTCTATATTTCATAAAAAAAAGAGTGAGTGAAGAGCCCTATTCGAAACACTTGCAAGAGGACTAATAATTTGCCATCAAAACCAAACCTACTACATGCTCATATTTCCATTTTTTAACATGCTTGAGTAATAAAATGCCCCCAACTCTTAATACCACAATCATACTAGCATGCCACTAGAGATAGGGAGCAAGAAACCACTACTTAAGCAAATAAATAACACATTCCATGGCATACAAATGCTCAGCCGAAACAACAAGCAGGGAGAACCAAGTCAACTGCAGAAAACCGCAGCCACTACTGGCAAAACCAAGAAGAACAGAGGTAGGAGAAAACGTTACCAGCTAGTGTAGAGCACACAAGGAAAGTAAGAAGTTCAAGGTCCAGTCCATCAGCACTTCTCCTCCTCAACAGTGAAACAAACAAACCAAGAGTCGAGTATGACAACAGAGAAGCCGAGCAAAACAACCACACTCCAAGCTACGGGCACTCAAAACAGGGAGGAGAGTAAGAGAGGGGAGTGCTTAAATCCAGGGTCTCCAACCTCAGGCTCTCCCCAAATGGGGTTTTAAATAGCAGAAGAAGGAGGAGGGGCCAGCTAGAATCATCCAAAACCAACCAAACTCACCCACACGTTCACCCGGAACCAACGGTCAAAGGGGGCGGGTCCTACCTATCTCCAGAACCCACACACAGGAGAAGTCTCGAGAGAGTGGAGAAGAGAAGAAGGAAGGAGTCATTGGGAAGGGAAGAAGTTTTCCCAAAGTGTGTCAAGCCACAGGTGCCGCAGCCCCTAAGCACCGAAGAGGAAAGTTCAACGCGTCGAGAAGGAGTAGCTCGGGCAGAGGTGCGTGGAACGTCCCCTCCCATGGCGTAAAAGGGAGAAGGGTTCGTACAGCGGGACAAGACTAGGCGAGGAGAAGAAGCCCAGTTGAAGCAGGCTAGGGCAGAGACGCACGAACCCACGGGAAGGAGAAGAAGAAGTCGCAGGTCGGACCAAATCGTGAGTAGGATTTAGGATAGATTAAATAGGTTTTAAAAAAATATATATATTATTAATTTTGTTAAAAAACACGCCCAAAATCGCAATTTCCGCTCCAGCAGGCGATCGTCGCAAATCAAATATCAATTTAAGGCAAAAACGACGTTCCGGATGCAACGGCGCAGTCCGTTTCGTCATCTGAGGTCGCCTGGACAACCTCGTCGACGGTCGCGTCGAAAGCGCGTCAAATTCGGCATTTTCTGAAATTCTGACTCGACGTCGATCGTCCCGGCGTTCTGGCTTCAATCTTGATCCGTTGCGAGGTGGTTGAAAGCGTCGAGGCCGTGGCTCGAGGAATTTGTGCTCGGTGGTGCGGAAAATGTGCACGAGGCTATCCTATGGTCCAGTGGTCCTATAGGAACTCAAATTGGAGTCCTAACGCCAATTTCAACCTACCTGCTGTAAGCTAGAGGTCAGGAATTTCGTCCGGGATTCCAAAAGAGTGTCAAAGTGGTTTCGAGCATTCTAAAATGAGGTAGGTCCATTGCTAAGATTCTAAGATCGTCGGGGAAGCTCCTAAAGCTAGAACCCTAAATCCTAGGAGGAAAGCTAAACCTCGACAAAAGTGAGGTCAACAAGAACAAATAAAATTTTAGTTTTTGAAAATTGTTTTTTAATTCCCCCTAAACTTTAAAATTTTAATTAAGATAAAACATTTAAGTATAAGAAATGATACATGGGTAAGAATTAAAAACTAAAATAACATGCTTACATGAATCTTCATAACCTAAATATGCAAGTATAACAATTTAAAAATAGGAGTAAAAGAAATCAATTTTTTTTTCAGTTTTTCATAAAATAGAAATTTTAAAGGACTTCTAAAGTAGTGGAGTTTTAAAAAAAAAACACACCAACTTAACATAAAAAAATTACAAAAATACTAGAAAATGTATGGTAGCAAATTTTGAAAAGTTTAAATATGCAATTTAAATAGTGGTTTATAATAGTGTTCTAAACTTTCCTAGCAGTTTTTTGGAATTAAATTATACACTACTAAAAACACAATACGCTAAAACTACATTAAAACATTTACTACCTCAAACATACTACAACAATACATCACATAAAGCATAACTATCACAAAACATTACTCCAACACAGTTATATCTGAATGTGCATAACATAAATAATCTAACTATAAACCACACATATCAGAGTTCATAACAAAATACATCAAATAATAAAAAGTCTAAACATCACAAAACACAAATAAAAACATTATAGACTCAATAAATATCAATCCTAATCATCATCCTCATCATCATCATCTTCATTCCAATCTCTGGAAGGCACATATGGAATATAATAAGGATGATGAGGCATCTTAGCACTGTGATCTACTCTAATCAGTCTGTCCATAAATTACTGATAATTTTCCTCATACTCATCATGTTTCTGAATATATCTCTCAATATTTTCCACCTTCCCATGTATATCCTTAACATGTTTTTTGGTTAGAATTACTTTCTTCAAAATTTTCTGTAACAATCCAGTCTGTGAACCTGAAAACTCACCTCTAGATGATGATGCTTGCGAAGTAGAATTAGAAGCAGCAGAACTAGAAGCTCTAACAGATCCTCCTTTCCAGCCAAAGTCTGAATGCAAAGTGTAAGTGTTCACATTTACACTACTAATAGGTCTAAGTGGCTAAAGAACCTCTTGCCAAGTTTCAAACTTAACACCAGACTGCTCACAAAATGAATGGATCAGGGAAGGAAAACCCATACCTGCAGTAGTAACAGCTCTGACACAGTTGATGATATAATAAAAAATAATAGCTCCAAAGTCTATTGACTTTCCCTACTGAATACAATAATTGAGAACAACTCTTTCTCTCGTAACATCACTAACATGATTCAACGGTAATAACTTAGACGAGATAAAAAGCCTTGGAGGTGGCATTTAACTTTGAGAATTGGAAATTCACTCTCTTGTCATTTGTGATTTTCCAGAGACCTCTTCCATCAGTCAAAAAAGGCATAATCTCATCTAATTCTCCTCCCGTAGGATGATAATTTACATAATAACAAAATATTTTAGGAGGCAGTAGGTAAAAGGTATTGATTACCGCATAAGAAAAATCAACTTGTTGTCCTCGAACTATCACCAAATTTTCCTCTACTGCTGGTAAGTCGACATAGAACTCTCTTACCACAAAAATAACAACAACAACGGAGAAGCAACAGTAATTTCTCCAATTTCTTCGAGCAATCATTTCTTCAGTATCTCCTCCTGGTTTACTAAAAACTCGCTGAGGAATCAACTTACGTGACGACAGAGCATTAACATAATGATCCTCAGCTCTATAACTGACAAACTTGTCTGAATCGAATCATCCTTCCCCTTCAAACGCTTCAATTTTGGAGCCATTTATAAAAATTGTAAAAATATTCACCATAAATTCCAAAATTAACTAAACATGCTAAAACTAACTTCTAAAGGCAAAATCTACATAATCCAAGCTATTTCTCAAGATTTTTCTTAAATGATTTTAATAATTATTTCTACCCTATACACACTTAAATACTCCAAACTTTCACTTAAATACCAATCGATTCACACAAATTTCACACACAAACATATATCATTAAAACCGAAACACTTAATACAACTAAAAATTTCAATCCAAAATCCTTGGATGAAATTTTCCAAAATACAAACTACTTACGCATATAACTAAACACGAAACTACTTAATTAAAATGCAATACATTTAACACACAAACACTAAACAAACATTGCAACAATCACAAACATTAAACACTAAACATGTATAACTAAATCACAAGAATAAACTTGAATTTAATCCATTCTCCATTAGGCAGAATATATCATGAACCACCATTAGTTTCATTTGAACCATATGGAATGAAAATTTGATAAACTGGCGATGGTTGAAAACTCTTACATCTTCTTCTTCAAACCATTCATTCTTCAGATACATCGTTTTATCCATTTCTTCCACATGACTTGTATGACTGAATTGAATTTTGAGTTTCCATCCAATGTGTGCTAAATGTACGTTAGTTTCATTTACCTTTGCTAGATTGAAGCCACGCCAGCCTCAATCTTTACAATATTTTCTGTGATTCGTTGAATACTAACGGCTAGAAACCCATTGTATTACTCTTAAGCATTCTCATAAATGAACTTCTTCTTGTTGGCTTCCTCTTTCTTCTTAACTTCGCTCTCTTAAGAAGATATTTTTGCTCTCAAATACTCTTCCTTAAGTCTCAGAAGTGAAAATAAGAACTAGGGCAGATATCTCCTAATTTTGAGCCTTTTTATAGACTTGGTGTCCCACTTTTAGTATTTATGCAATTTTATGTTTATAGCAACGGCACCAAAAACTTGATCCCGCTTAAAATATAGATATATGATTTAATGTATAATGTGGATTCTACGCAAGTATACACATCATATCAAGTAATATAGGGCTTTAGTGGAGTCCTGGTTATCGATCCCACATGGAAGTTTTTAACAGATTTGTTATCAGCTAAATTAAAAGGAATTACTTACTAATATAGTAAACGGAAATTAAAAGTAACTATTGCAACTAAAGTAAACTAATGCTTTGAAATAAGTTGATTTAAATAATTCAGAAAAAGTATCCTTCTCCTTGTTTTAGAAAAATAAGTGAATGATGAATTTAAATAGAATTTTTTAAATTGTATTGTGACAAATAGGAGCATTCCTATTCTTTACCCTTTGGTCCAGGTACAAAGAACATTGACTAATCCTATGTTTGATTACTCGAATCTACGGCTAAGTTCGGGAGGATATTGGCTGCCACTTCAGAGCTCCCACGTTTCCCTCACCTGAGGGCTAACATCTACACTTCAGCTCTCAAACAGTAGGACCAAATTGAGTATTTTAGTCTGTCACACTAAAATATCCAATTCTACGTCCGATAATTAATATTTCCCTATTTATTTGCACCCGCCTTTCAAGGCTTTTGACTTCCCTGAATAATGGATGTAATTTTTACTATAGTTGATAATTCAACAAATTTTAACTACTCAATTGGCTAGATTGAAAGTAAATTAAGTTTTAAGTAAAAATTATCACAATTTATTTGAATATTATAATATGTGCTTCTATTTAATTTCATCAATCCGAATAATTTTCATAAACAAGGAGAAAGACTAAGAAAACTACTCAGAATGCATGGGAATAAAACAAAGCATGAATTTCATTTAAAGTTAACAACAGTAAATAAAATACTTATCTTAATTTCCTCCCGACGGACTCCTTGAAGTTCCTTTGACTTTTCCTTCTAAGTACGAGCAAACTAAATAGCACTCAACTAATGAACTCACTAAACACACTCAGACTTACATAAAAGACTCTAGAGAAACTTTTTAAAGACTCAAAAGACACACACAGACACTAGAATTCAGCCTCTATTTATAGAGTTAAGCAAAGGTCCAAGGGGTGCTTAAACACCTCTTCAAAAAGTGTCCAGGTTCAATGTATATGCATTTTGAACTAGCTCGCCGTCGGCGGGAAACGACCTCGCCGTCAGCGGGGCTTCTAGAAGGTCTTCAAACCGTGCGATCTCGCTATCGGCGGGCTCGGGCTCGCTGTCGGCGAGGTAGTTATAATTCCTTCAGAAATTCTCCTCACGATCTCGCCGTCGGCGGCCTCGATCTCGCCGTCGGTGAAGTAGTTATATTTGCATGAATTTTCTCCTTTTTGATCCAAATTTGCTCAATTTCATGCTTTTTGCTTCCATCACTTATAAATCTTCACTCCTGCAATAAAATAAAGAAAATACCTTTCTTTAAAGTACAATTTCATCAAAAATATATATGAATTTCTTGATGTATTTTTCTGTGATCAAAATCCCCCAAACTTAATTATTACTTGTCCTCAAGTAATTTTAATACTAAAGTAAATAATAATAATGATTTCTATAATAGAATTTTTCAATCCAGATAATATATGAATTAAATTTAAATAACATTATAATAAAGTTGAATAGAAATATTTCTAAGTAATTAAATTTACTTTATAGGGATAAGATTATTTAGATATCAGCTCTAAGATTTCTAGCTTTCTATTTATATTAGGAACGACTATATTTAAAATAGTAAATTACTTAAGATATTTAGATGATAGGAAGTTCAAGAAAACACTATTTAGCAAAATACTAATCCATAAATATAAGTTTAGAAATATAATTAAGTTCTACCCTTTAGGTTGATTCTATTGAAGCCAATTTTTGATAAGGCATCTCCTCAAGCTTCTCCTCACTTATTTTTTTCTTTTCTTTTCTTTTCTTTTCTTTTTCTTTTTCTTTTCTTTTTTTTCTTCTCTTTTTTAAGTGAGGATTACTGTATCTGGATAGCCTGTTAATAAATTTGAACTTCAATTTGTCTTCCTAAATTTGAAACTTAAAATATTTCTTTGCTTATATATATTTCATAGCCTTTACTTCATTGAGTTTCTATCCTTTCTTTTTCACTTAAATACTTAAGAATTTTCAATTTTTAGAATATAGTTTCCCTTATTTTAAATAGTTTACTATATTCTTATTCCTTTTAACCAAATATCTTATTCCATTAATTAATTGAGTTACTAGAAATATTTTCTTTAATTTTGTATAATAATTAAATAAAGTAACTCATATTTATTGAAGTGAAAATTACTATAGAAAATCATTTAATAATAATTTTTTTTTGAAAATAGAAATTGAGAACAATTTTAATAATTAAATTTGTATTTTTACCTTCCCCCAAACTTAAATTTTTCTTTCTATGCTATATAGTGAAAAAGGGAAAGTATATAAATAAAATTCATCATACCTTTGAGCTTTAGGTATTTCTTTTCTTTGAAAATTTTGCAGGCTTTTTCATTACTTACAGAACCTGTACTGTTAGTATTCTTCCACATACATAATATTTAAAAGAAAGTGCAAGGATGGAAATTTTAAAATAAGTATCAAACATAACAAAGAAAACTTAATCTATTACTACTTAAACAATACATTAAAGAAAGACTAACATCCTATATACATAAAAATTTGCAACTAATTTAACACATAAGAAATCTAATATCACAGCTCAAGCAAACAAACAAACATACTAAGTCCAAAGTCCATAGAAAGTTCTAAAATATTACACACAGAATTAATAAAGTTTGCATAATAACAAATCTGAACAAACCAAATAAACTAAACAACGATTCTAATCTTCTACATCAAAATCCCAAACTATGTCATCTCCCTGATCTCCAGTGAGAAGGTCGAGCAGGTCGAGTATCGTGAATAACGGGGGCACTCAGGAAAGACAACATCTAAATCACCACTCCTATATCGACGCTCAGCTTCATAGTATGCAATCTTGTATTCTGAATGTCGTTGGAGATATTCGCTATCATAACCGTGTCTTCTCTCCAAGCCTCCGATCCTTTGGTCTATATGCTCAAATCTTCTTTCCATATTTTCTACAAATAACTCAAAACTCTTTTTACTCAGGGTTAATTCATTCATTAGATATTGAAGGGTAGGAGTGGTAGGCTGAGGGGGTGGTTCATAACTAGTAGAGGGTATATCTCTACTTGAAGAAGGTACATAATCCCTTGTCCCAGATCTCCATCCTTCGTGGGATTCATATTTCTTTATATTAGCATGAGTAAAAGGTTTCATAGGCTCTATCCATTCCTCATCATCTCTTGCCTCTACCCCAGATAATTGGCAAAGTGCATAGATAAGACCAGGATGTCCTAGTCCTCCTCCACTTTCATTTCTAGCAGTGGCTAATATGTTCTTATATATAACATTTCCCACATTAATACCCTTCTGGTTCTGAATACAGAAATTCAGAACTGCTCTATCTCTTGTTACCTCACTATGGTGGTAGGTAGGTAACAAAGTAAAACAAATAAAATAATGCCAGACTTTAGATGTTACATTTAGCATAGAAAGAGGGAATTTTACCCGTTCCCGCTGCTTTATCTTCCAGACTCCTTTCCCATCAGTGAGAAAGTCGATCACCTGTTCCAGTGGTCCTTCCATAGTTCCAAAAGTTTCATACTCGCTCATGTAGGTGTCTCGTACTTCATAATAAGCGTTTATTCTAGCAGCGTTGAAATCTACAAAAAATCATCTAACCTTAACCGGTGCATCTTCAGCCTGTGTTAAATTTGTATAAAATTCCTTTACTACTTCTACAGCGGCTCTGTTGGTTACGTAGCAGAAGTTTTCCCATCCTCGCTCCTTTATAACTCATTCCACTTCTCCTCCTGGATTCTTGAAAACTCGATCTTGTATGCACTTTCTTGCTTGAATGTTTTGAAAATATCGAGTTTGTGCTCTCGCATTAATGAATCGAGTTTCGTCATATTCTATTCGTCTCTTTTGTCGTGGAGCCATTTCTTGATCTGTGAAATTTGCAAAAATTTTAACTAAACTCCAAAATATTACTAAGAAGGCTTCCTACAACAACTAAAATCCATTTAAATCAATTTCTATGAAATTCTTCCAAGTATTTTCTTCACATTTCAAAATTTTTCAAATTATCCCAATGTAGAAGAAATTCATGGTGAAAATAAAAAATTATTGCAAAGGAGTGAAGCTCTTACTAAGGGAAGATGAAATCCGGTGTCAAAAAGTCTTAAAATTGCTTCAAATCCAAGATCTCTCAAGCCCTAGATCGCTTTTTTCGAAAATTTGAGGAAAGGGATGATGAATAGTGTCGGTTGACTGGTCAAATACAGGTCTTTTCGCGTTCTTGCTGTCAGCGAGATTTTTCTCGCTGTCAGCAAGATTTTTCTCGCCGTCGGCGAGCTAATTAATTTCATAAGGCAAAAGTTTCAGGAAAAATCCGCCGTCGGCGAGCTCGGTCTCGCTGTCAGCGGGTTTTCTCGCTGTCGGCGAGGTCCCAAAAATTTTAAATTTTTGAAATTCATCAATCATTTTCAACCTCGAATTGCCTTTAGTCAATCTTCCGATCACTCAATTTGATAATAATACGAAGATTAGATACTTATACTCACAAAAAGTCACACAATATAACTTTATAAATGAAATCCATGAAACTTACAATTTTTACACTGACAACTTCACACATACTTAACTTAAATGTTCAAATCCATAATACTCAGTATTGCAGTCCAAACCACAACACTCTAAATGCTGAGACATAACAATTTACATAAAATCTCATCAAATTTGAGATGATCAAATCAAACTTCGACTCATAATAAAACTTAACTCCAAATCAAACACACACACATATATATAAATATAACAAAAACATAGAAATCTTTCCTACTCTTCAGTGTCTGAACTAACATCTTCTCTGATATTTCCGATGCGACGCGAGTGCACAAATAAATTATAGAAAGGCACGAAAGGGAATTCACGAGTAGATTCTTCATTAATCCATCCTTCCTGTCTTAGTAAATGAATAAAACTGGCCTCCAGATGTCCAGTATGATCAAAGTGCTCCTTTATTCTCCAATCAATATGATCAAACATATCAGAGATATTGTCAATATAATTCATCACATTTTGCAATTCTTTCTCCAATCCTTTAATCTTCTTCAGAATGAAATTAGTCTTATCAGTAAAGGGCCTTGTTAAAGGATTGTTCTGTGATGCTCTGTCAGAAATAATGGTGATCTCATCATTGTTATCCAAAGTGGGAAACATATCGGTAGGATCCGGGGGTTTCCATGGTAAAAGTACTTTTTCCCAAGCCTCATAAGAAACTTGGTACTGATCGCATAAAGCAAATATAGTAGATGGGTGTCCAAGTCCATGCAGCGACCCATGCACGATTAATCCCATACGGACTTTACTATTATTGATCCAACATCGATAGGTAACCCGATTTGAATACGATAGTTTAAAATAGCACATTCCTTTGAAACTTTATTTACTCTCATGGTAGGTAATAATTTTGATGATATAAAGAAATGCCGGTGCTTTGAGACGGGGTTAAGAAGTGATGCGAGAAAAGCCGACATACCCGTCTTCTCGTAACTCCCGATCATCCGGTTCATCGGTTAGGTATCTGTAAATTTTGTTCATATTGTATCTTGAAGGCACAAAGTTGGAATAATGACAAATAGAGGTATTTTCTATAGAAAACAATTCATTTACCCTTGCAGGAGTAAATGTTACCCATCTTCCTCTGACGTACACATTTCCATTGTTGATCGCATGTAAATTAGAGTAAAACTCTTTAACTATCGGTATAACTACGGTGGATGTTGTATAACAAAATACCTCCCAATGCCGCTGTGCGATCATTTCTTCGATTTTTGTAGTAGAATTCTCTACTCCTCTATTGACGAATCCTCTTTCTTTGATCAGTCTCTTCTTCATTAAGCCTTTGTTGAAGATTCGCTGTGCCTTCGAACTGACAAATTTTCTCCGGTTGAAAACTTCAGTTTTTGTGGTTTCTAGGAATTTGGAAGCCATTTTGGATGGAATGGATTGGTCTCTAGTCGTTCCTAAGGAAGAAAATGGTGTAAAATCGGATTTGGAATAATTTCTTACGAAGGAATGGCTTAGATCCGTCCAAAGCGCACGAAAATCCTTTAAGAAACCAAATTTTTAATCGCCTCGTCGTCGGCGGAAGTTCCTCGCCGTCGGTGACTCGGCTATAAAGCCGAATGGAGTAATGGTCCACTTTATCTCGTCGTCGGCGGGCTCGAGCTCGCTGTCGGTGAGATTCGTAAAAATCGCCCATTTTTGCTGCGAGTCCGAATATTTTCGATCTCATCCAATAGGTTCAATTTTGTGATGATTCTTAATAAAAATTTGAGTAGTAGGATTTGTTTTAATAATATAGACTCACTAATATGTAAACATTTAAAAATAAAAGACTATTATGGGTTGCCTCTCATAAAGCGCTTGGTTTAACGTCGTCAACCCGATCTAATTCAGTTAGTGTTCAGATTGACTAAGCATTAAAACCTCTTTAAAATTTGGTCTTCTATTTTCGAAATATAGTTTTAATCTATGTCCATTTACTTTAAATCTATGTCCTGTTTTTGGATCTTCAATTTTTATAGTTCCATATGAAAATATTTGAGTTATGGTGAAAGGTCCTAACCATCGAGATTTCAATTTCCCAGGAAATAATTTCAATCTAGTATTATAAAGCAAAACTTCTTATCCTGGTTCAAAATTTCTCTGATTAATTTTCCGATCATGCCATAATTTCATTCTTTCTTTATAAATGTTATCATTATCATATGATTCATTCTTTAATTCTTCCAATTCATTTAATTGCAACAATCTCTTCTCACCAGCTTCGTTCATATTATAATTAAATTCTTTAATCGCCCAATATGCTTTATGTTCTAATTCAACTGGTAAGTGACATGTTTTTCCATATATAAGCCTGTAAGGAGTCATTCCAATCGGAGTTTTATAAGCAGTCCTGTATGCCCATAATGCAGTGTATAGTCTTATAGGCCAGCCTGATCTATTAGGATTTACAGACTTTTCTAATATACGCTTAATCTCTCGATTAGAAACTTCAGCTAATCCATTAGTTTGTGGATGATAAGCAGTTGATATCTTATGCATAATATTATACTTTTCTACTAGTTTGTGAATATATTTGTTTCTAAAATGAGTTCCTCCATCAGTGATAATCACTCTCGGCATTCCAAATCTAGTAAAAATATTTTTCATTAAAAATTTTGAAACACTTTTAGCGTCACACCTAGGTAAAGCTTGTGCTTCAATCCATTTGGAAACATAATCAACAGCTACTAATATATATGAGTTTCCAAATGAAGGAATAAAAGGTCCCATGAAATCTAATCCCCAAACATTAAAAATTTCAACTTCTAATATAAAATTCAGAGGCATTTCATTTTTTTCTTGATATGCTTCCTACTCTTTGGCATTTATCGCAAGTTTTTATATAACAATATACGTCTCTAAATAGAGTAGGCCAGTAGAATCCAGATTGTAGAATTTTATATGCAGTTTTATCTGTCCCAAAATGTCCTCCAAAATCAGAGTCATGACATTTTTGAATGATTGATTCAGTTTCTTCATAAGGCACGCATCTTCTAATAATTAGATCCTTACATTGCTTATATAAGTATGGTTCATCCCAAAATTATGATTTAGTATCGTGAATGAATTTTTTCTGTTGTTGCAAAGTTAACATAGGTGGTAAAATATCACTTACAATATAATTTACTATATCAGCATACTAAGGTATTTTCAACTCATTTATATTATAAAGTTGTTCATCAGGAAAACTGTCTAAAATTTCATTATCAAGATTAGATAATTCATGATTTTCTAATCTTGATAAATGATCAGCAATTTGACTATTAGTTCCCTTTTTGTTAATTATCTCAAAATCAAATTCTTGTATTAATAATATCCATCTAATTAATCTTGGTTTAGAATCTTTCTTTTGCATTAAATATTTTATAGCAGAATGATCAGTATGCACAATACATTTAGTTCCTATTAGATAATGCCGAAATTTATTATAAGCATATACAACTGCTAATAATTCTCTTTCAGTAACTGTATAATTTATTTCAACATCATTTAGAGTTTTACTAGCGTAGTGTTGACCTCATTTTTGATGAGGTCTTCCCTTCCCTCTTTAGTGTTTAGGATCTAGGCTTAGGCTTTTCCTTTGACTATCTTAGAGGACTAGAATTGGGACCCATCCCTTAAAAATTTGAACCACTTCTTGCCTCCCTGAAAACCCCACAAGCTTGATTGTAGACCCCTAATCACCTAGAGGGTTGAAATCAAATGTGAAGGTTTAAAGGATGAGTTCCCTATAGGACTCTCTGGCCTTAGGACCACTCTGGGTGGCTTGGTCTGGTGAGGGTTGACTTACACACTCACTACACTCACACTCTACACTCTCACACACACAATCCAAATCCTAAAACCACACCCATACCCAACTTGACTCCTTGACTCATGTAGGCAATTCATATGGATGGACCCTAACCCCTAAGCCCCTGACTAAGAGGGTTAGGAACAACATAGTGAATGCATCAAATGAGTCCTCTCGTGGCTCATATAGGCTTAACATGGCTTCATGGCTCAACCAAAGTGCTTACATTTCACTCATATTTGATCAATCTTCTTTTTTTCAAAATTTCAATTTTTGACCCCGGGGACCCTATACCCATCAAACCTACTAAAAGCCCTTAAAAATTGCCCAAATCTTCCAAAATTTCCAAATCACCCAAAATTCCCCAAAATTAACCTTGAACATTTCCTTACCAGTCAAATTGATCATCCATAGCCAAAAATACCAAAAATTCCAAAAATACCCCCAATACCCTCCAAATACCCAAAATGCCCCTCTTAGCCAAAAAATCAAAAAATTCAGAAAATTCCCAGAAAATTTCAAAAAATCCCAAATATTCCCAATTTCATTTTGTCCAACTACATCATGAGCTAATTTTGTCAATTTACCCTACTTTTACCAAAACCCCCAATTTAGCCCATTCTTAACCCAAGTGAACCCAATGTCAAACCAAATCTACCCAATTGACCCCAATTTTGGTCCAATTCAATTATAAACTTCAATTTAATATCCAAAATATTAATCTAGACCAAATCCAAGTCCAATTTGATTAACATTTAAATCCAATCCTAGTTTTGACCTTAAGGCCCAATTTGGACCCATGACCCAAACTTAGCCCAAACCAAACCAATTCAACTCCAATTGACCCCAAACCTTTTCTAAACCTTCCCTAACATCCCCAAAAATAAAACACTAACACAATTTGCCCAAAATTTGGACTCAAACCCCACTCAAATTCAACCCAAAATCAAAAAGCCCAATTTTGACCTAAACCCAAACCCAACCCAAATAAGCCCAAGTCCCAAAACCAAAACCCAACCAAAGTTGAAACCTCTTTGAAACACTCCCATAAACATTTCCCAACATTAATTTTACATCAATTTCAACCCTAGCCCAACATTGGCCCAAATTAGCCCAATTTGACCTACATTGGCCCATGTACCAAATGAACCCAAATCCAACCCAATTCAAGCCCAAACCACCTCAAATTTATTTCAAATCACTCATGACACATCCTTAAACTAAACACAACATTTATTTGGCATGGCCCTTTATGAAATTTTTTATCTAAAAGCCAATTGCTAAACATAAAGGCCCACTCCCTTAAACCTTCCTAAAAGCCCATTTCCACCAAATTCAAAAGCCCAAATCAATCTAAAGCCCACATGACACTTTTCCTCATCACATATTCAATTTAAAATCATTCCTAAAGTCCTAATTTGTCAATTAAATAATTCCAAATCAAGCCTCATAACAATTTCCATTAAAATGCCAAAATTCACAAAATCCTTTTTTATGAAATTGACTAAGCTCTTGCCAAGCCATAGGTGAGCCAAAGACAAGCCATGTACAAGCCATATGAAGCCATGGGATGTTTGACATGTGACCATGCCCAAAGTAGCAAGAGGAGGGCCCCCTTTCTTAAACCTTCATTAAGCTTTTTAACCCCTTCCATGTTACACACTAAACCATGATTAGCCACATCACTTTAGATGGGGACTTCACCACCCCTTTCTAGCTGATGCAAATGATCCTCTCTCAGCCCAAAACAGCCATGGGGAGGTGAACCTAACCAAAAATCATGGCTTGGACCAAATCAAGCCAAAATAGCCTCTCCCCCATGCCATTTTAATCCAAGCCCTTTACACATGGCAAAGCTCAATTGCCTGCACAAACCTCCAGCCCTGACCCACCTGAACTTGAGGGTGACCCATTCCTGCCGACCAGCCGGCTGGATAGCCGGAAAACACCATGGACAAAACCTTGGGAGGAGCCAAAGTTTGAAATTCCCACCTGCTGAGCTGGCCCATGCCTAATGGCAACCATGGCTGTTCTTCCCTTCACCAGAGCAGCTGATCCCAAGCCCTAATTCCCCCTGGGAGGCCCTCCAGCTTCACCCATTTAAACACCACCTCCTCTAGGCCATGAGAGGTGCTGAACCAAACCTTACTGAAACCCTTCCAAAATCATCCCAGACCACTCTCTATACAAAGAGAACTTGATCCCCACTGAAATCCCCCTGCCATTTCCTCTCTGTGAGCTCAATTTCAGAGTTGAAATTCAAGCCCAAAACCAGGACACTTCACCACAGGTGAGCCAATCTCCAAATTGATTGGTCCCGCACCTTCACCGGACCAAGAGGAGAAGTTTCCCAAGCAAAAGCCCCCTCACCCGGGCCAGCCATTGCTTCCGACCTCCAAGCTTTGTGATCGGGCTTGGTCGAAATCATACCTAGACAATTCACCGAGGCTAAGGGACTTTATCCGGAGCTTGCTTGGACCCAATCGAACGTGACACAACTCTCAGATTGAAGCTTCACTTCTCTGAGCAAAGGTATGGACTCACTCTTCCTCCCGAGCTTCTAGAGATTCTCCATTTAGTTTGGGTCAATTTCAATGCATGTTTACCATATGGATGTGTTCATCTCTTCAAGATGAATCCATAGAGCATAAGAACTCAAAAATCCGTTGAGAATCGAGTGAGAAATTAGGGTTAGAAGGTTGACGGTCACGGGTTCACACCAGTCGTAGACGATGACTGGGAACCATTGGATCGCGCGTGCATCGAGTGGACGACCAAGATCGTGCCGGAAGGAGTAATGGGACATGAATCACAGGCCCCTGGAGCGCTGAGTCGGATGGCGGCACCGAATCAGGAGACGACGAGTGGAGCTTCGGAGCTGCCGAGGATGGCGTGGCGCCGCGTGGATAAGTAGGAAAATAGGGATTTTTCTTATTTATTAAATACCCAGAACTTCAAAAATCCATAACTTTGTGTAGAAAACTCCTAAAAATAAAATAAAAATACCCTCTTGCTCAGTGAATAGAGGAGAATAATGTGGAAAAGAAATCAAGTAATTTCATTAAGTATTTTATTTTTAATGATTTATTTACTCTCTGCACTATTTCAATTTTCCATGCATATAGGAAATTCACCATGGCATGAGACCATAGGGCTTTTGAAGCATCTGAACTTGGGAACATTCCCGAAATTTTCCAAGGTCAGAGGCCATCCCTATGAGAAGTTATTGATTTTTCAAGTTCATGTTACTGTTTTGAGTATTTTAATTCTAATAATTAGCATGTTGAGAAATAAATTCTAAGAAAATTTGGTGATGTTTCTTGTGACCAGAGGGACCTAGGAAAAATAAGTTTTGAGTTAATTCACTTTGAACAACCCTAATTGGCCTAAATACCCAAAATTGAACTTTAATTAAGTAGGGTTAACCACTCATCAAATTAACTTAAAAACAATTCTCCACTGTCCTCTAAGGATAATAGAACACCACATAAAAATTTGAGATCAATTGGACTTGGTTAGCCACACCAAATAGGTTAATTAAGCCCCATGAATGAAATCAAACTTTAAAAATTCATAACTCACAAAATACTTTTCAAAAATTCACAAAATTGGTTTTGGAGCTTCTCTGATTTCAGAGGAACTTAAGAAAATTAAAATTATAATTTTCTAAAAAAGTTGATTTTTATCATTATTTTAATATTTTTAATAATTAAAAAATAATAAAAATCACAAAAATATTAAAAATCATCAAAATGTCATATTTTGAATTCTAAACACTTAGGAACAAACCAAATATTTTTCTTAAGTTCCTAGGATAAGATATTGAATTTTAAAGGTTTAATGTAATTTTTAATATTAAAAATTTATTTTTCAACCTTTTCACTAAAATAATTCTAATAAAATAAAGAAAAATCAAAAAATTATAAAAATTGGTTTTCTGGTTTCTCTGATATCAGAGAGATTTTTGAAAAATATAAAATTCATTTTTCAACCTTTATTTTATTTTTAAATTAATTAATGCTCCAAAACTTAAAATAATTGTAATAAATAAAATAAAATTCAAAAAATCACCAAAATTTGTCCAAATGGTCTTATGGTCATTAGGAATGCCCCATAATTTTCTTAAGGATAGAAATTTTCCTTGGCATCTTATTGAATTTCCCTTGAAAATCCCTATTTTCCACAAAAAATAATTATATAAATAAATTAAATACAGAAAAATCACATTTTCTCCTCTAATGTCTTAATTGACATGTGAGTGAAGCCAAATAAAAATTTCAAATTCATTTAAGCTCAATTTAGTGAGTTATGGAATTATTAAGCTTGAAGGGCAAAATGGTAATTAAAATTTTAACCCTTAATTAAAACTTTAGGCTTAATAAAATGAAAGAGTAAAATATTTGAGCCTAATCTGATTTGGATGATTGAAATTTAAATAATTAAAGGGTAGAAGCCCATCAATCAATTTTAAGAATAAACTTTAATCAATCAATTAATTGAATTTGGAAGATTAATAAAAGTTGAAATTATTAAAATATGGATATTATTTAGAAGACATTTATTCTTTAATTTAAGAGTCCCTAAATTAATCACTTCAATAATATTTAATTCCCAATCAAAATGATAATCCAAACTCAAGATTTAAAATACTAAAAGACTTAATCATTAAATTAAATTAAAATTAAAATATTCAAACTAAATTAAATTAAAATTTCAATTAAATTAATACTTTAATAATTAAATTAAATCATCTTTAAAACATAAAAAATAAAATATTAAATTAAAATTAAAATAAAATTAAATTAAAATTTAAATTAAATTAAATTAAATTAAATTAAATTAAATTAAATTAAATCAAATTAATTTAAATTAAATTAAAACATATTAAATTAAATTAACTAAAAAAATAATAATAAAAATTAAATTAAAATAAAAATCAAAACTAAATTAAAATTAAAATTAAAATTAAAATAAAATAAAATAAAATAAAATTAAATTAAATTAAATTGAATAAAATTGAATTAAACATAGCATCACTTAAGACATAAAGAATTCAAAATAAATCTAAAACAACTTGAACACTATTCCAAACTTAAATCCATTAATTAAAATTAAATTAAAACACAAATCACTAAAACATCAATTTGCCCTTAAAAGCTCTTGTTATCATAACTCTTAGATGGAGTATTAGGTGAAGTGTCACTTCATTCATAGGATATTCAAACATCCTAGTTCACTGAGCAAAAGAGCAAAACTTAATTGAAGCTCGGATGATTACTTCACCTGATTAATTAAATCCATTTGGACTTAGAACAATCCTAGAGATATTGAAAAGATGTTTAAGACTCGTCTTAAGCACTTCCTCAATATGATAGGATATTTATAAGAACAATTGAACTTAATTGTTCTTTGATGAAGAAAATCGTCCTTAAACCAAAATACAAGAACCTAGACGTCATAGGAGATGACTAGCTATAGGATTAGGACTTTTATAGATAACCAAAACCTTTTCCTTAGCTTTACCTAGGTACTTGTTAAAATATTTAAATGCCTTAACATGTGTTTTAAGTGCAGCTTGGGATGATGGGAAGACCCTCCAGGTATGCTTTTATTTTATTGCAATTTACCTTCTCGCAATTTAATTAATCGCAATGCACTTTACTTTTCTTGCATGATAAACAACTATTGCATGAAAACCAAAACCTTTAGGGTAGTCCCTAAAACTGAAACCAAAACTAAATTAAAAATCACTGCAAGATAAAATTCATCGCCACAACATTTCAAAATATAAAATAACTTAAAATTTAATCACAAACAGAACAACAAAACTACAATTGCAACTAAATTAAAACGCTTCGTTGAATGATCGGGAATATCTCGGATAATGTAACCCACGTGTTGCTAACGGGATTTCCTACGGTTTAAATGAAAGTGTGGAACTCATTTAGTTGAGTTTAGCAAATTCATCTGGACTAAGTGAATTCAATGAAAATAACGGTGCCGGGATGACGGAACCGTGGGATCATAATCGGTTCTGTTATAATCAACTTTAAGATTTGTTTTAATTAAAATATTAAAAATACTTGGATTTTAAGATTTCTAAACCAAAACACTTCTCTCATCCCCTGATTTATGACTTCTAAAACTAAACCTCTGCAACAACAAGGAGCTCGGAGCATGGTGGGCAGCACGGCCATCGTCATCAACAAAACTCGGGTCTACTTCAGCAAAACCTTTCCTAGAATTAAATAACCAAGCCATAGGATTTCGAGGTAGTTTTCTTAGTGCAACGTAAATCCTCAACTCTTCGTTAGGCATTTGTATAATCATGTTATGCAAATTAAGCCCTAACCAGTCTTAGGACTCCGAGATAGTCGTTCGGTACGACATAAACCCTCAAATCTTCGAGGCTATTTGTATGATTATGTCATACGAATATAAGTCCTAATTAACTAAAATTGGAAAGATTGAAATACAAAGATAATATTACGATTTTCTTAAATCCGAGCCAAACAATAGGATAGTTTGGGAAGTTGCCAAGATTCTTCTTGGATCCTCAGCTTCTCCTACTTATCTTTCTTTGGACTCTTAAAAATAAATGTTCCAAATTTGAGCTAATCCCTTTTGAAATTTCAAAAATCCAATCCTTTGAAAACCTTAAACTTTGAAATTCTTGAGAGCAAAACCACTGATCATTATTGAGAGTTTTCTTAGATGATTCCCATCATTTAAGATGTAGTTAACTATAGGGGCTTGCCCTTATAGGGAACTTTAAGAACCCAGGTAATATAAACCTCGCTTAATTCATTTATATTAAGCGAGGGAATTTGTCGGCTTATAAAATAGGGTTCGCATACCAAACGGATGTCACAAATCTTCTAGTTTATTTAACCGAGCCCCATCATCAAGCAGTGTGTCTATTCTTCGGGATAGATATACAGTTTGTGGTTCGGTGCTCGTTTATATAAACTATTCGGGATGTGAGATCGGTTTGATTTCATATCTTAAAATTTTCAAATTTAAAATTATTTTCAAAATGAAATACTACTTTTCAAATTATTTATTTAAATTAAATTAAAAATTCACCGACAATTTCTGTAGGCGACCTCTTTTCAAAAATACAACACTCAACCTAAAAATATGCCGACACGTAGCATATAACTTTGAAAATCTTATCATATCTTTGCCCAAGAATTGCTCCTATAGCATAATCACTAGCATCACACATAAGCTCAAATGGTTTCTCCCAATTAGGTGAAACTATTATAAGTGTTGTAATTAATTTATCTTTTAATAATTCGAAAGCATTCAGGCATTCAGTTGTAAATTCAAATTTCTTGTCCTTTTCAAGAAGTTGGCATAGAGGTTTAGTAATTTTTGAAAAATCTTTAATATAATGCCTGTAAAATCCAGCATGTCCAAGAAAACTTCTTACCCCTTTTATCGTAGTTGGAGGTGGTAATTTAGCTATTACTTGAATTTTTGCAGGGTCTACTTCCATGCCTTTTTCCGAATTTTTATGCCCTAATACAATGCCACCTGTAACAATAAATTGACATTTCTCCCAATTAAGAACTAAATTAGTTTTTTCACATACTTCAAATACTTTTTCAAGATGATTTAAGCATGTGTCAAATGTTGTTCCAAATACAGAGAAATTATCTATAAATACTTCTATTCCATTATCAATTAATTTACTAAATATAGACATCATACATCTTTGGAATGTTGCAGGTGCATTACATAATCCAAAAGGCATTCTTCGAAAAGTGAAAGTTCCATAAGGACTAGTAAATGTAGTTTTATCTTGATCCTCGGGAGCAATTTGTATTTGATGATAACCGGTATATCCATCTAAGAAAAAAATACTTATGTCCAGCTAATCTATCTAACATCTAGTCTAGAAATGGTAAAGGGAAGTGATCTTTCCGGTGGTTGTGTTTAATTTTCTATAATCAATACATATTCGCCATCCAAGTAACTTGTCTTATAGGGATAAGATCATTATTTTCATTAGCTTTGACGAGTCACCCCTCCTTTTTAGGTACACGGTGAATTGGGCTTACCCAAGCACTGTCAGAAATATGATATATGATACCATTATCTAACCATTTTAAAATTTCTTTCTTGACTACTTCTTTCATTATATGATTTAATCTCCTTTGTGGATCTGCTTTAGGTTTATGTTCATTATCTAAAATAATTCTGTGCATACAAATTGAAGGACTAATTCCTTTGATATCTGCTAAAGTCCAACTAAAAATTTTCTTATATTTTTTTAACGTATCTAAAAGTTTTTGTTCTTGAGATTTATTTAATTCAGATGAAATAATAACTGGTAGAGTTGAAGAATTACCTAAGTAAGCAAACTTTAAATGATTAGGTAACATTTTTAACTCAAGTTCAGGTGGTTTAATAATCGATGGAACTATATTTTTGCAGTATTTTCTGTGTTATCCAAAAATTCAAATTTCTCTTGAATATAATCTAATTCTTCATTTATCTCAGATTTTTTAATTAATTCAATATTTTCTTTTTCTAATTTTTCTTCATAATATTCTTTAAAATGTTCTTTTTGTAAATGATCGTGTACTTCCATTCGAAAACACTCATCATCTTTTTCTAGCACAGGATATTTCATTGATTTAGCAATATTAAAAGTTACTTTTTGGTCATTTACTCTCATAGTTAATTCTCCTTTCTGAACATCAATCATAGCTTTTCCAGTGGCTAAAAATGGTCTTCCTAAAATGATAGGAATTTCTTTATCTTCTTCCATATCTAGAACAATAAAATCTACAGGGAAGATAAATTTATCCACTTTTACTAATACATCTTCAATAACTCCCTTAGGATATGTAACAGAACGATCAGCTAACTGAAGAGTTAATGAAGTAGGTGAAATTTCTCCCAATCCTAATCTTTTAAAAATTGATAGAGGCATTAGATTAATGCTTGCTCCTAAGTCACACAAAGCTTTTCCATAGAATTTTTCTCCAATAGTGCAGGGTATAGTGAAACTACCAAGATCTTTTAATTTTTCAGGAAGTTTTTTCTGAATAATAGCACTACACTCTTCACTAAGTGCGACCATTTCATTATGGGTAAATTTTCTTTTTTTATTTAGAATATCTTTCATGAATTTTACATAGTTTGGCATCTGTTCTAAAGCTTCTATGAAAGGAATATTTATTGTTAATTTCTTTAAAATTTCAAGGAATTTAGCAAATTGTTTGTCTTTTTTATGTTGAATTAGTCGTTGAGGAAATGGTGGTGGAGGTTTTTCAACAGAAATTTTCATAGGTGTTAAAGGATTTTCTAAGTTTAGATCTTGGTGATTCTTTTCCTTTTCAATTTCCACTTCCTCTTTTCGACTTTCAAGTTCTTTCTGAATTCGAGGTTCTAATTCTTTTCCACTTCGTAATTGTATCGCTTTAATTTGTTCATTTCCCTTGTCTTTGGGATTTATTACTACATTACTAGGAAATGTTCCAGGTATTCTATTATTAAGTGCAGGAGCGATATGTCCAAGTTGAGTTTCAATATTTTTGATAGCTGTTCCTTGATTTTGTAATTGATTTCCTTGATTTTGCAAATGTTGACCCATATTTAATATTAATTCTTCTATAGATAATTTCTTATCTTTAAATTGAGGGTTATTATTATTAAATCCAGGTGGGTAATTAGGTTTATAATTAGGATTTCCCTGATTAGGTGGATTTCCTAATTGTTGTGTCATATTATTCATCCATGGTTGATTAGTTGTATTATTATTCCAATTAAAATTAGGATGATTTTTCCATCCAGGATTATAATAATTTGCATAAGGATTATTGTGTCTGTTGTTGATTGCATTAATTGTTTCATATTAAGATTGGGATTCTATAAGTTGTCCAGGTGAATTTTCTTCTGATATATTTGTAGAGTAATTCATTCCAAAATGATCTAATTTTTTAGATACAGCAGCAATTTGTGAAGCTAACATAGATATTGTATTATTTTCATAAATACTAGCTATTTTTTTCAGATTCATTCTATCAGCAGACCATTAAAAATTATTAGTTGCCATTTCTTCAATTAGTGCATAGGCGTCATCAAATAGTTTTGACATTAATGATCCTCCAGCAGCAGCATCGATGATTGATCTTAAAGATCCTACTAATCCATTATAGAAAGTTTGGATAATTAACCAATCTGGTAACCCATGATGTGGGCATTTCCTAAGAAGGTCTTTAAATCTCTCCCAAGATTCATATATTGACTCTCCATCAAACTGACTAAAAGAAGTTATATCATTTCTAAGCTTAGCAGTTTTAGATGGTGGAAAATATTTGGATAGAAATTTTTGTGATAATTCTCCCCAAGTTTTAATAGATCCAGGTGCTAATGAATTTAACTACATTTTCGCTTTATCCCTTAAAGAAAAAGGAAAAAGTCTAAGTCTAATAGCATCGTTACATACTCATTCATATTTGAAAGTAGCACATAGTTCTAAAAAACTAGCAAGATGTAAATTAGGATCTTCTGTAGGTGAACTACTAAATTGATTGTTTTGTACCATTTGGATAATTACAGGTTTAAGTTCGAATGAATTAGCAGCTACATCAGGGTTTTGAATAGTTAAATGAATTTCATCTAATGTAGGGTTGGCATAATCTCGTAATGGTCTTGGTTGATTTATATTTTCATTTTCAGGTATATTTGCCATTTGTGTTAAATTTATAATTTCTCTTTTTTGTTTTCTAATTCTTTTAATTGTACGCTCTAATTCTGAATCGTAAGGTATTAAATTTTCGCTTCCAAATTTTCGCTTCCAAATTTTCGCTTCCAAATTTTCGCATACAATTTTTATAAAATAAAATAGCCCGTTACTTTAGTAAATAATTTATTTAACTCCCCGGCAATGGCGCCAAAAACTTGTCCCACTTTTAAAATTTATGCAATTTTATGTTTATAGCAACGGCACCAAAAACTTTATCTCGCTTAAAATATAGATATATGAATTAATGAATAATGTGGATTCTACGCAAGTATACATATCATATCAAGTAATACAAGGCTCTAGTGGAGTCCTGGTTATCGATCCCATAGGGAAGTTTTTAACAGATTTGTTATCAGCTAAATTAAAAGGAATTACTTACTAATATAGTAAACAAAAATTAAAAGTAACTATTGCAACTAAAGTAAACTAATGCTTTGAAATAAGTTGATTTAAATAATTCAGAAAAAGTATCATTCTCCTTGTTTTTAGAAAATTAAGTGAATGATGAATTTAAATAGAATTTTTTAAATTGTATTGTGACAAATAGGAGCATTCCTATTCTTTACCCTTTGGTCCAGGTGCAAAGAACATTGACTAATCCTATGTTTGATTACTGAATCTGCGGCTAGGCTGGGAGGATACTGGCTGCCACTTCAGAGCTCCCACGTTCCCCTCACCTGAGGGCTAACATCTACACTTCAGCTCTCAAACAGTAGGACCGAATTGAGTATTTTAGTCTGTCACACTAAAATATCCAATTCTACGCCCGATAATTAATATTTCCCTATTTATTTGCACCCGCCTTTCAACGCTTTTGACTTCCCTGAATATTGGATGTAATTTTTACTATAGTTGATAATTCAACATATTTTAACTACTCAATTGGCCAGATTGAAAGTAAATTAAGTTTTAAATATATTTGAATAATATATTATGTGCTTCTATTTAATTTCATCAATCCGAATAATTTTCATAAACAAGGAGAAAGACTAAGAAAACTACTCAGAATGCATGGGAATAAAACAAAGCATGGATTTCAACAATAAACAAAAATACTTATCTTAATTTCCTCCCCAAGCAGACTCCTTGAAGTTCCTTTGACTTTTCCTTCTAGTACCGCAAACTAAATAACACTCAACTAATGAACTCACTAAACACACTCAGACTTACATAAAAGACTATAGAGAAACTTTTTAAAGAATCAAAAGACACACATAAACACTAGAATTCGACCTCTATTTATAGAGTTAAGCAAAGGTCCAAGGGGTTCTTAAACACCTCTTCAAAAAGTGTCCAGGTTCAATGTATATGCATTTTGAACTAGCTCGCCGTCGGCGGGAAACGACCTCGCCTTCAGCGGGGCTTCTAGAAGGTCTTCAAACCGCGCGATCTCGCTGTCGGCGGGCTCAGGCTCGCTGTCGGCGAGGTAGTTATAATTCCTTCAGAAATTCTCCTCACGATCTCGCCGTCGGCAAAGTAGTTATATTTACATGAATTTTCTCCTTTTTGATCCAAATTTGCTCAATTTCATGCTTTTTTGCTTCCATCACTTATAAATCTTCATTTCTGCAATAAAATAAAGAAAATACCTTTCTTTAAAGTGCAATTTCATCAAAAATAGATATGAATTTCTTGATGTATTTTTCTGTGATCACTTGGGAAGTCTCAAAAACCGACCCTAGATGTGTTTAAAATTCTTCATAACTTCTAAAACCACTTATCAACGATTTAGGCTTCTAGAACCACATTTATCATGATTTTATAACTGTGGCGCCTAAGCGCCAACATCTGGCGCATAAGTGCCAGTGCTCATTTTAGCACTGTTCTGCTAAATTTCCAAATCTCCATTCTGACTCCTCTAAGTGATCAATTAAGGTTCGATAAATGCCACTATATCGTAAAAATTTCAAAATACTACCACATTTTCTCAAATCAATCCAAACTAAAAGCACTCAAAGAAAACTTAAAGCAAAGCATACTAATAAATATGGGTTGCCTCCCACAAAGTGCTCGGTTTAACGTCTTCAGTCTAACATACCTAGAGCTTATTCTGAGTGACCCAACATCAAATTATCATCAAATTTAGATTGATCGATTGAAAAATAGGGTTTTAGTCTATGAGTGTAGACTTTGAATATTTTTTTAGTCTTAGGATCTTTAATATCCGCAGCTCCATAGGAATAAACTTTAATTACAATAAATGGACCCATCCACCTGGACTTAAGTTTTCCAGCAAATATTTCAATCTAGCATTATATAACAAAACTTGCTGTCATGGCTCAAGATTTTTAGTACGAATCTTCCGATCATGCCATAACTTCATTTTTTCCTTTATAAATCTTAGTATTTTCATAAGATTCATTCCTTATTTCTTCAAGCTCATTTAATTGCAACAATCTCTTTTCACCAGCATCTTTCAAATTATAATTGAATTCTTTAATAGCCCAATATGCTTTATGCTCAAGTTCAACTAGTAAATGACAAGCTTTCCCCAAAATTAGCCTATATGGGGACATTCCTATAGGAGTTCTATATGCAGTCCTATAAGCCCACAAAGCATAATCCAGTTTGATTGACCAATTTTTCCTGTTTGGATTAACTGTCTTTTCCAATATTTTTTTAATTTCACAATTGGATAATTAACCAAACCACTAGTTTGCGGATGATAAGCAGTAGCAATGCGATGGTTAATATGATATTTCTTTTCTAGCTTTTCCATAATCGCATTTCTAAAATGACTTCCCCCATCAGTTATGATAACTCTTGGTATTCCAAATCTGCAAAATATATTCTTTCTTAAAAATTTTGCAACACTTTGAGCATCACATCGAGGTAAAGCAATAGCTTCTATCCATTTGGATACATAGTCTACTGTTATCAAAATGTATATATTTCTGAAAGATGATATAACTGGTCCCATGAAATGTAATCTCCAAACATCAAATATTTCAATTTCCAACATATAATTGAGGGCCATCTCATTTCTTCTAGAAATATTGCCTATACGTTGACATCGATCTTAATTTTTATTATAAGCATTAACATCCTTAAAAATTGTAGGCCAATAAAATCCAAATTGTAAGATTTTATATGCAGTTTTATCAACACCAAAATGTCTCCTATAATCAGAATTATGACATTTTTGAATAATTTCATAAGTTTCTTCTAAAGGCACAATCTTTGAATAATAAGAACCTTTCCTTATTTATATAAAAATAGGTCATCTAAAAAATATTTCTTAGCTTCATATAAAAAATTCTTCCTCTCTTGGTATGTCAAAACATAGGGTAAAATATCACTGACAATAAAGTTTGTAATGTCGGCATACCACGGAACACGTTACTCATTGATATTGAACAATTTTTCATTAGGAAAATGCTCATTAATTTCCTTTTCAAAGCAGAGAGATTTTTCATTATCAAGCCTGGATAGATGACTGATCTATAAAAAAATACCTATTTCTTTATGTCTTAATTCTTATCAATTTCTAAGGATATTATGCTTTAATGAAAGGTATTTTTTTGTGTTTTTGGATGTAGGTAATGTAAAAAGGTCTAAGAAGGAAAAAGGAGCAAAAATGAGCAAAAATGGAGCAAAATACCAAAAGTATAAAAAAATATGGCCTGGCGCCTAGGCGCCAGATTCGATACGAAAATTTTCAAGTTTTTGACAATGTTTGATCAGTTATTTTGACGGAGTGAGCGGTTATTGGACATTCTAGAAGACTGGCAGTTGTTCCTTGATAATAGGACATGTGATACATTGCATTTGGATGCTCCAACACGGTTTTAATCACAAAGAGATGCGAGCCAAAGTAAAGAGGTGCGAAGAAATGGACGCGGTGTCCGGCGCCTAGGCGCCAGACCGACCTTCTAGAAGATTCATTGAATGTGGACATGTTTTGAAGAGGTGCCTCAAGGCAACTCTTGAAGCCTATAAATAGAGGTCCATTTCTTCAGAAAACGTGCCCCCCCATTGTACCCCTTTCTTCTATCTACTTTAGGATCTCTCATCCTTAGAGAGAGAATTAGAGAGAGAAATTTAGGGCCACTTTTGTTTAGTTTAGTGAGTTTATTTTCAATTTATTGCATATGGAGTTCATTACACTGTGGAGTCAGTAGGAATCAGAAGATGTGTAGAAGAAATATTTGAGATAAGTATATTTTTATATTTGATTCAAAGTTTAATTATCATGTTTTGTTATTTATTTTCAATGTGTTCTGAGTAGTTAGTTACTTTCTTACTTCATTTATTAAGAGATAGATAAGATAATATAAAGATTCGATGGAGAATTAAAATTCAAAATATTTTCAAAATATTGTGATGAAATTAATACTTGATCTTACTTTACTTTTTAAATTGGTCGTTTGAATTGTTAAAACCTGTTGAAGAGTTTTGAGACCTTGAAGGAGAAGAACTCTTAACTTGTAAATGTTACATGAATCCTTGGGTAGTCGAAGGCCATGTGCGGGCTATTCATGGTGAAGTGCAAATAAATAAGAAGATAATATTTAAAGGGCGTAGAATTGATAAGTTCTTAGAGTGACAGACAAAATTCTTATAATTTGATTTATAGACTAGGAAAGGGTCACTAGTAGGGCCGACCATAGCCACTCTTGGACATCTAGAAGTGTGAGCCTAGATTAACCCATTCTACTAACTATACATTAGGACCTATTCTATAAATTAGTCAATGTTCTTTGCGGCTGGATCAAAGGGTAAAGAATAGGAATGCTTCTATTTGGCACAATACCATAAATAAAATTCTTCAACGAATATTAAATTATCTTAAAAATCTTAGATTAATTGAAGGAAAGAAAGTTGTTTATTTTATATAGAATTCATAAAATCATTATCTTATTATTGTTTTCTTTATTGCATATAGTAAATTAATAGTAATTTATAATCAAATTAAAAGATAAAATAAAAATATTTTTACTATTTTATTTCGCTTTCACTTCATAGAAAATTTATTTCTATAAATCTTTCCTGTGAGATCGATACTGGGGTCTTTATTTATAAACTCTATATTACTTGAAACGATACGTATACTTGCGTAGTACCCCTAGTGTGTAAAAATATTTACTAAATTATATAATATTAATTTTATACACTAGCCGCTATTTATAAATTAAGTCAAAGTTTTTGGCTATCTTTTGGAAGCAAACATTACTGCGTTAAGCGCGGCTCGGGTCAAGTTTTTGGCGCTCATTGCGGGGAAGGAAAGGAAGTAAGGAAGAAAGAAATAGAATAGTTAAATTTTATATTTATTGCTTGTTTTATGTAAAGATTTGGTTACGAAGGATTAATACCTTTAGATTCTGAATTGGAAAGAACAATTAGAAAAATTAAAAGGGAAAACAAATTCACAAATTTCAAGAAATGGCTACTTTACAAAATCCAATTGAACTTAATGATCAAAATGTTTATAAACCATTAAGGGATTATGCTAACCCTACAGTTGATGAACTTCATAGTAGTATTCAAATACCCACTGTAGATGCTAATTCTTTTGAACTTAAACCTTCTATTATTCAAATGGTGCAAAATAATCAATTTGGTGGATCTCCAAATGAGGATCCAAATTTACATCTTGTTAGTTTTTTAGAACTTTGTGCTACCTTTAAATATAACAATGTTTCTGATGATGCTATTATACTTAGACTCATTCCTTTTTCTTTAAGAGATAAAGCAAAGATGTGGTTAAAATCATTAGCGACTGGTTCTATTAAAACAAGGGCTGAAATGACACAAAAATTCCTTGCTAAATATTTTCCTCCTTCTAAAACTGCTAAATTAAGAAATGATATTACTTCATTTAGTCAATTTGACGGGGAGACAATATATGAAACTTGGGAAAGATTTAAAGAACTATTAAGAAAATGTCCTCATCATGCTTTACCTGATTGGTTGATTATTCAAACATTTTATAATGGATTAATTGGATCTTTAAAATCAATTATCGATGCTGCTGCTGGAGGTTCTTTAATGTCTAAATCATTTGAAGAAGCTTACACTTTAATTGAAGAAATGGCTAATAATAAATTTCAATGGCCTTCCAAAGGATTAACCCTAAAAAGATGGCCAGTATTCAAGATAATGAAGCCTTTTCTATCTTAGCTTCATAAGTTGCAGCAATGTCTAAGAAATTAGATAATTTTGCAATTAATATTTCACATAATAATTCTGCTAATATTGAAGATTCTCAAACTATTGAAACTTTACAAGCTATTGCAAGTAAAAATAATCCTTATTCAAATTATTATAATCCCGGGTGGAAAAATCATCTTAATTTTAACTCGGAATAATTCACAACAACAATGGGGTAATAATCAATCTCATCCTACTGGAAATTGGAATAATAAAGTTAATTCAAATTATAAACCTCCTAGATTTAATAATCAACAGAAAAAGTTATCAATAGAAGTATTAATTATGCAAATGAATAATCAATTACAAAATCAAAATACTGCTATTCGTAATATTGAAAATCAAATGGGGCAAATTGCTACTTTAATTATTAACAGACCTATAGGAATACTTCCTAGTAATGTTGAAATCAATCCAAAGGAAACTGGAAAAGAACATGAACATGTTAAAGTTGTGCAACTTAGAAGTGGAAAGGAATTAAAAAAAATTGCAGAATGAAATTGAAAAAGAGATTGAGGTTGAAGAGATTGAAAACCTAAAGAAACTCTCTCTCCAAGTCAAGATCAAACTGTTATACCTGTTAATGTGGAAGTTGAAAAACCACCGCCACCTTTTCCTCAAAGACTTAAACAACAGAAACTTGATCATCAATTTTCTAAGTTCTTTGAAATTTTTAAGAAACTTACTATTAACATACCTTTTGCTGAATCTTTGGAACAAATGCCAACTTATACAAAATTTATGAAGGATATTTTAAGCAAAAAATGAAAATTTGAAGCTTTTGAAACTGTTGCATTAAGTGAAGAATGCAGTGCAATAATTCAAAAGAAATTACCTGAAAAGCTTAAGGATCCTGGAAGTTTCACTATACCCTGTGCTATTGGAGAAAAATTTTGCGAAAAAGCTTTATGTGATTTAGGAGCAAGTATTAATCTCATGCCATTTTCTATCTTTCGAAGATTGGATTTAGGAGATATTACTCCCACCACTGTAACTCTTCAGTTAGCTGATAGATCTATCACTTATCCTAAAGGAGTTATAGAGGATGTCCTTGTTAAAGTGGACAAATTTATCTTCCCTGTAGATTTCATAGTACTTGACATGGAAGAAGATAAAGAGATACCTATTATTTTAGGAAGACCTTTTCTAGCTACCGGACGAGCTATGATTGATGTGCAAAAAGGAGAATTAACCATGAGAGTCAATGATCAAGAAATTAAATTCAATGTTCTTAAATAAATGAAGTACCCTAATAAAGAGAAATGTTATCGAATGGATATAATTGATTATTTAATTGAAAAACATTATCAAGCAAAATGTAAAGTTATTTCTGAAGAAAAATTTGAATTTTTAACTGATGAAGAAGAAGTAGTAGAAGAAGAAGAGACTCATTTTATTAAAGATAATTGGGAAACTTTCGACATAACTAAAAATGATATACTGTTACCCTCAATTAAAAAAGCACCTGAACTGGAATTAAAAATGTTACCTTCACATTTAAAATACGCGTTTCTTGGAAATTCGTTAACTTTACCTGTTATTATTTCTTATGAACTGAGTGAAGATCAAGAAGAAAAATTACTAGGTGCGTTAAAGAATTATAAGAAAGCTTTTGGTTGGACTATTGCTGATATAAGAGGAATAAGACCTTCCATTTGCATGCATAGAATTTCAATGGAAGAAAATTTTAAACCTACTATAGAATCGCAAAGAAGATTAAATCCTATTATGAAAGAGGTTGTTAAAAAAGAAATTATTAAGTGGTTAAGTACTGGTATTATTTATCCTATTTCGGATAGTCAATGAGTAAGTCCTAGTCATAGTGTTCCGAAGAAAGGAGGTGTAACTGTCATTGTTAATGATAAAAATGAACTTATTCCTACAAGACAAGTTACTGGATGGCGAATTTGTATTGACTATAGGAAATTAAATAAAGCCACTAGAAAGGATCATTTTCCTTTACCTTTCTTGGATTAAATGCTAGATAAATTAGCTGGACACTCATATTTCTGTTTTCTGGATGGATATTCTGGTTATCATCAATTACTTATTGCTCCTGAGGACCAAGAAAAGACAACTTTTACAAGTCCTTATGGAACATTTGCTTTTAGAAGAATGCCTTTTGGTTTATGTAATGCACCTGCAACTTTTCAAAGATGTATGATGTCAATATTTTGTGATTTGATTGACAAAGGAATTGAAATATTCACGGACGATTTTTCAGTCTTTGGAACTTCTTTTGAATCTTGTTTGGAAAACATAGCCAAAGTTCTTAAAAGATGCGAAGAAACAAATTTAGTTCTTAACTGAGAAAAATGTCAATTCATGATCACAGAAGGCATTGTACTTGGACACAAAGTATCATGAAAAGGGTTGGAAGTAGATCAAGCAAAAGTGAAAATTATTGCTGAATTGCAACCACCTACTACTGTTACTGATGTGAGAAGTTTTCTAGGTCATGCTGGATTTATAGAAGATATATAAAGGATTTTTCTAAAATTGCTAAACCTCTTTGTCATTTATTAGAAAAAGATGCACAATTTGAATTTAATGAAGAATGTATTAATGCTTTTAATATTCTAAAAGAAAAATTAATAACTGCACCTATTATTGTTGCACCTGACTGGAATAAATCTTTTGAATTAATGTGTGATGCAAGTGATTTTGCAATTGGAGCTGTATTAGGACAAAAATATGAGAAAGTTTTCAAAGTTGTATATTATGCTAGTAAAACTCTCACTGAAACACAAAGAAATTACACTACCACTGAGAAAGAGCTTCTAGCTATAGTATATGCCTTTGATAAATTTAGACCTTATCTTCTTGGTACTAAATGCATAGTTCATATTGATCATTCTGCTATTAAATATCTAATATCTAAGAAGGATTCTAAACCTAGACTTATAAGATGGGTTTTACTTCTACAAGAATTTGATTTTCAAATAGTAGATAGACAAGGAACTGAAAACTAAATTGCTGATCATTTGTCTAGAATTAAAAATGATATTATTTTGGAAGAAAATATAAATGAGAAATTCCCTGATGAATCTTTATATGTTATTCAAAGATACAAAACACCGTGATATGCTGATATTGTTAATTATTTAGTTAGTAATATTTTGCCTTATGACTTGGATAAAAAAATTATTAAGAAATTTAAATATGATGCTAAATCTTATATTTGGGAAGAACCTCATTTATTTAAAATTGGTAAAGATTCTATGATTCGAAGATGTGTACCTTATGAGGAAACTTTTGCTATTATTCAAAAATATCATGATTCTGATTTTGGAGGACACTTTGGCATAGATAAAACTGCATTTAAAATTTTAAATTCTAGATTTTATTGGCCTACCTTATTTAAAGATGTGAGACAATATGTGAAAACATGTGATCAATGTCAAAGAATGGGAAATATATCTAGGAAAGATGAAATGCCTTTAAACTATATATTGGAAGTTGAAATTTTTGATATATGGGGATTAGACTTTGTGGGACCATTTGTTCCATTATCTGGAAAAATTTATATTTTATTAGCGATTGATTATGTTTCAAAGTGGATTGAAGCTATTGCTTTACCAAACTCGTGATTCCAAAAGTGTTTCAAAATTTTTAAAGAAAATGATATTTTCAAGATTTGGAATGCCTAAGATAATTATCACTAATGGTGGAAGTCATTTCAGGAATATAAGAATTCAATCATTACTACAAAAATTTGGAATCAAATATAGAATTGCAACTGCTTATCACCCTCAAACTAGTGGAACGACTGAAGTATCAAAAAGAGAAATTAAAAGAATTTTAGAAAAGACTGTTAATCCTAAAAGAACTGATTGGGTTGATAGACTTGATTCTGCATTATGGGCTTATAGAACAGCTTATAAGACACCAATCAGAATGTCACCTTACCGGTTCATTTATGGTAAACATTGTCACTTACCTGTAGAACTTGAACATAAAACTTATTGGACAATAAAGGAGTTTAATTTTAATTTGAATAATGCAGGAGAAAAATGATTATTGCAACTAAATGAGACGGAAGAAATTAGAAACGAATCGTATGACAATGCAAGAATTTATAAAGAGAAAATGAAGATGTTGCATGATAAGAAAATTTCAGGAAAAATTTTTGAGCCTGGACAAAAAGTATTACTGTTTAATTCTCTTTTAAAACTTTTTCCTGGAAAATTAAGATCTAAATGGATTGGACCTTATTTAGTTGAGAAAGTATACCATTATGGAGCTTTAGATATTAAAGATCCCAAAACTGGAAAAATTTTTAAAGTAAATGGATTAAGATTGAAGCCTTATTTGGGAGATATTAAGAAGATTTATAAAGAGGCTTATGAATTGAGTCAACCTGATTAAAGATTTACTTAAG
Organism: Papilionanthe hookeriana x Papilionanthe teres; assembly: GCA_022702705.1. Taxonomy (NCBI): domain Eukaryota; kingdom Viridiplantae; phylum Streptophyta; class Magnoliopsida; order Asparagales; family Orchidaceae; genus Papilionanthe; species Papilionanthe hookeriana x Papilionanthe teres. Next base: position 108,227,913 of record CM040421.1, on the reverse strand, counting down.
TCGGGCTGACGACGTTAAACCAAGCGTTTTGTGGGAGGCAACCCATAATTATCTTGTGTTTTTGTGTTTTTGTGTTTTAATGAAAGGTTATGCCTCGATCTTGATTAATTTTATATTACTTTAGAAAAAATTGATGCTCATAAGTCTTGGTTGACTTAGGCTGAAAATTATTTTGAAGTTTGTAGAAATTAAAAATAGGATCACTCTATTTTAAATATGAGTAAAAAGGAGATCAAGTTAACCTTCATTATGATAGTTTACAATGTGAGTTATCGAGTCTAAATTTCTCTTATCAGTATAATTTACCTATCTTGGAGAACAAAATTTTAAAAATTTGATGATTAGGCGAAACAGAGTTGAACATAGTTTCGGCGCCTAGGCGCCAGAATTCGGTGCCTAAGCGCCAGAATCAACTATGTGCCAATAGGTCTGGCGCCTAAGCGCCACAGTTACTGGGTCATGTAAAAATAAAAAATTTTCAGTTTTTCACACGATTTTCCCCTTTAAATCAACCCATCTTCTTCCCTAACCATCAAGCAATCAAAATTACGTCCCTTACACTTTCTTCTTGAGAGATTTGAGAAATTTTTAAAGAAATGGAAAGGATAAATCATGGAGAAGAGGCTAGGGACAAGGTCTCAAGGGATCCTCAACCCTACTTCAATGGTTTCATCGTTGTAAGTTTAGAGAAAATTTCTAGTCGTTTGGATAAGTTTGAAGAAGATTTTAAAAGGATTGAAGATCGCCTTCATGAGATGTTTCATCAAGTTGAACATCTAGAATTGCAAATAAAACTTCAATTTGATCATTTTGATGCTTATCAAGATGCTCAAGTTGAAATGTATGCGAAGAACTAGTGGATTGATGAAAAGACGGCTACGGATTTCCCGAGAGCGTTAGTATTCTTTCCAAGTGGAATACACAATTTCCCTTGTGAAGATTAGAATATTCCGGTAATGAGATAGTTATTATGGTTTGTTGAGTCGTTGTATCGATTTAGAGAATCGATTGTGTTTGTTTGTGTATTTGCTTTCATGTTCAATGTGTGTTGTTTTTGCTTTGAAATTGTTATGATTGAGTGTGTATTAGGAACTTAAATCAAATGTAGTACTTATCTGAAATGTATTGAATCAAAATTGAAGATTTTAAATGGAAATTAGTGAGTTTGATTGAAAACCTTATGTTTGATTGGTGGATTTAATATTTAATTTTTATAAATTTTTGAAAAATGTTGTGGAAGTTAGAAACTGAAGCTCTATTCTGATATGAGTAATTGGCTGTTGAATTTATGAATTTTGGTGGAAAAATAAATTAAATTTTTTTTTGTGAAAGACGAGTCTGGCGCCTAGGTGCCAGAATTCGGCGCCTAAGCGCAAGTTCGGCCTGTACCCAAAAATTTACTTAAATAACCCCCAAAAGCCATTTTTGATGCCTAAGCTTCATCTTCTTCCACATTTTCATGAAAATACATCCTTTAGATCCATTTTGAGGTCAAAACATCAAGGATTTGAGCGCGAAACCACTCAATTTCTTCATCTCAAGGTCAGATCTACACTTTAAACCATTTATTTTCGATTTTCACCATAGATTTCCCTAAGTTTAGCTAAGAACCAAAAATTTGAAAAAATATTCAATTTTTAGTGATTTCTTTGGATTTTTAAACTTATTTTAAGTTTTATAAACTTAAAAAGAGTTTAAATCTTTGATTCCTAAATTTGTTCTTGTTTTTTTTCACGTTTAGATGGCTCCAAAATCTAAACGCGGGAAGGCACGAGATAACTTTGATAGCAGCAAATTCTCTACTGCGGCTGCGCATTTTCATTTCCATGAATTTGCGACGTCCAGAAAGTTCATTTCTGAACGAAGTTTCTACCATCCTGGAGAAATGATCAAAAACACTATTGTTGCGCACAACTGGCAACGATTTTGTTATTTTACTGTTGTTGCTGTTATCCCGATTGTTCGAGAATTTTATGCAAATTTTCTGGATGCCGAGGATTATGAAGTCTTTGTTAGAGGTATCGGAGTAGGATTTAGTCCAGAAAGAATCAACATATTTTATGGCCTGCCACCGACTATTGAGTGCTATTATTCTGGATTATCACCATCTGAGGGAGATTTGGATATGATTATTGCTTATCTGACTAACGATGCTTGGATCTTGGAAGATCAGGAACGGAAAGAGGGTAAACTTCAAATCCTCTGAATTAAATGGTGTATCTAAAGCATGGCACTACTTTATTTCTACAAGATTGTTATCTTCCAACCACCTGAGTGAAGTGACTAGAGATCGAGCGATCTTAAATTACTGCATTCAGGAGAGGAAGCCTATTGATGTCGGGAGCATTATTTATGATTCTTTGGAGTCTATTGCGAGGTCCAGCACTTCTGTTGGATTAGGATTTCCATCTCTGATCTACTCACTATGTGTTAGTGATGGAGTCACTGCTGATATTTCTGAGGAGAAGCTGAAGTATACTAAGCCAATTGGGCAGGAGAGTGTTAGTATATATGATCGTCTTCAAGGGAAGAGATCAACCGCTCCTTCTACTTCTACACATACTTCAGGTAGACCTTCTACTTCTAGACCCTCTACTTCTACTGAGCCACCATCAGATTTCTGGGAATCAATGCATGATCAGTTTTATAGCAACAACAAGAGTTATTTCTAACTCACTGCAGGATTGATACTATTGATAGAAAACTAGATCATTTATCTGATTATACCCAGAGGAATAGTAATTATTATGCTGAGTATGATGAAGCCCTAGTCAGATTTCTGAAGGGTGAACATGATGTTAGCTTTCCTACTTTTCCTAGTTTCACACCATTTGTAGATCCTAAGGACGTAGAATTTTCCTTTGGTGATGAAGATGATGATGAGGCTACAACTAGTGATTAGTAGTTATTGATTTCTTTGATGTGCTACTCTGTTAGTTTGTTTTATTTGGATTGTTTGTTAGTTTTGTATTTGATGTATGTTGACTGTTTAGTGTTAGGATTCTGTTGTGTTGAGACTGAATTTAGAATTAATTTATATGTTGTTTTAGTTTAATGTTTAGTAATTAATTATTTTGCTTCTGTTTTAATTCTGTTTCAAATTTAATATCATCATCAATTAGCTACTTACCCTTCTATATACATGCTTAAATTTTATCTTAATTATTCATAAAAGCATGATTAGAAGTTAATTTTTCTTTTTAAGATTGTTTTTACATACTTATTAAAAATTCGATGATTTTCTTTCTCTCATACTTTCAAATTATCATAGTATACTAAAACTTAAGTTTGGGGGAAGGGAAAATCCATTCAAAATTAAATTTTATTTGTCCTTAAAGAACTAATATTTTCTTAAAAATAAAAAAACTTTTTAACATAACTTAAGGAATGAAGAATTTATTTCAGATCACTTTTTTTTTTGAAATTATAAATAATTTAGTGAAATTAACCAAAATTTTACTAACTTTGATTGATTTTAAGAATAGAATTATTTAACTTAAAGAAGAATGAAATAAAGAATTTTTCTATTCATGGTAGAAATAATAGAATTTTAAAATTATTAAGTAATAAAAAATTATCACTTGAAAAGAAAAGATTGAAATTCTTTTTGAATTTTTATTTATGTTATAATAATTAAGTGGAAATGTATAAGTTTTGAAAATATAAGTTAAGGATAGTGAAGTTCAAAATCATTAACAGGCTATCCAGATATAGTAATCCTCTCTCTATATATAAAGAAATAAAAAAAAAGATAGATAGAGAGGAGAAGCTTGAGGAAATGCCTAATCAAAAATTGGCTTCACTTGAATTATGTTATAGGACGAAAACTAGTTACATATTTTACTTGATTTTTATACATAAATATTTATTTGAAAGCTTAATATAATAGACTTATATTATTTTCAAAGTGAATGAAAAGTTTGAAATCTTATGATTTGGTAGTTAAATATTCTTTAAATTCTTAAAATTAAACCTAGTTAGTGAAATTGGGTTAATAATTTACTAAAGACTTTATAAAATCAAAAATTATAAGGAATCTTAAATATTTATCTTTTATTTCCAAAAGTTATATTTTTTGTAGTAAAAAGAGTTTCTTGAGGACAAGTAACAATTAAGTTTGGGGGATTTTGATCTATAAAAAAATATCTATTTCTTTATGTCTTAATTCTTATCAATTTCTAAGGATATTATGCTTTAATGAAAGGTATTTTTTGTGTTTTTTGATGTAGGTAATGTAAAAAGGTCTAAGAAGGAAAAAAGGAGCAAAAAGGAGCAAAAATGGAGCAAAATACCAAAAGTATAAAAAAATATCCAGAAACTGGCGCCTAGGCGCCAGACTCGATAAAAAAACTGTCAAGTTTTTGACAACGTTTGATCAGTCATTTTGACGGAGTGAGCGGTTATTGGACATTCTAGAAGACTGGCAGTTGTTCCTTGATAATAGGACATGTAATACATTGCATTTGGATGCTCCAAAATGGTTTTAATCGCGAAGAGATACGAGCCAAAGTGAAGAGGTGCGAAGAACTGGACGCGGTGTCCGACGCCTAGGCGCCAAATTCCGGCGCCTAGGAGCCAGACCGACCTTCTAGAAGATTCATTGAATGTGGACATGTTTTGAAGAGGTGCCTCAAGGCAACTCTTGAAGCTTATAAATAGAGGTCCATTTCTTCAGAAAACGTGCCCCTCCCATTGTACCCCTTTCTCTTATCTACTTTAGGATCTCTCATCCTTAGAGAGAGAATTAGAGAGAGAAATTTAGGGCCACTTTTGTTTAGTTTAGTGAGTTTATTTTCAATTTATTACATATGGAGTTCATTACACTGTGGAGTCAGTAGGAATCAGAAGATGTGTAGAAGAAATATTTGAGATAAGTATATTTTTATATTTGATTCAAAGTTTAATTATCATGTTTTGTTATTTATTTTCAATGTGTTCTGAGTAGTTAGTTACTTTCTTACTTCATTTATTAAGAGATAGATAAGATAATATAAAGATTCGATGGAGAATTAAAATTCAAAATATTTTCAAAATATTGTGATGAAATTAATACCTGATCTTACTTTACTTTTTAAATTGGCCGTTTGAATTGTTAAAACCTGTTGAAGAGTTTTGAGACCTTGAAGGAGAAGAACTCTTAACTTGTAAATGTTACATGAATCCTTGGGTAGTCGAAGGCCATGTGCGGGCTATTCATGGTGAAGTGCAAATAAATAAGAAAATAATATTTAAAGGGCGTAGAATTGATAAGTTCTTAGAGTGACAGACAAAATTCTTATAATTTGATTTATAGACTAGGAAAGGGTCACTAGTAGGGCCGACCATAGCCACTCTTGGACATCTAGAAGTGTGAGCCTAGATTAACCCATTCTACTAACTATACATTAGGACCTATTCTATAAATTAGTCAATGTTCTTTGCGAGCTGGATCAAAGGGTAAAGAATAGGAATGCTTCTATTTGGCACAATACCATAAATAAAATTCTTCAACGAATATTAAATTATCTTAAAAATCTTAGATTAATTGAAGGAAAGAAAGTTGTTTATTTTATATAGAATTCATAAAATCATTATCTTATTATTGTTTTATTTATTACATCTAGTAAATTAATAGAAATTTATAACCAAATTAAAAGATAAAATAAAAATATTTTTACTATTTTATTTCGCTTTCACTTCATAGAAAATTTATTTCTATAAATCTTCCTTGTGGGATCGATACTGGGGTCTTTGTTTAAAAACCCTATATTACTTGAAACGATACGTATACTTACGTAGTACCCCTAGTGTGTAAAAATATTTTCTAATTTATATAATATTAATTTTATACACTAACCGCTTTTTATAAATTAAGTCAAAGTTTTTTGCTATCTTTTGGAAGCAAACATTACTGCGTTAAGCGTGGCTCGGGTCAATGACCAACAATTTAATTATCAGCACCCTTTCTATCTACTATTTCAAAATTAAATTCTTGTAAAAGAAGAATGTATCTTATCAGTCTTTGTTTTGCACCCTTCTTTTTCATTAACTACTTAATAACAGAATGGTGAGTATGCACCACACATTTTGTTCTAATTAAATATGATCTGAATTTATCAAAGGCAAATACTATAAATAGTAACTCTTTCTCAGTTGTGGTATAATTAATTTGAGCTTTATTAAAAGTTCTACTAGCGTAGTAGATCACTTTGAACATTTTATTATATTTCTAACCTAAAACAGCTCCAATAGCATAATCACTTACTTCACAAATTAATTCAAAAGGTTTTTCCTAGTTTGGTGAAACTATAATAGGTGCAATGATTAATTTTTCTTTTAATGATTCAAAAGCTTTTAGGCAATCTTCATCAAAATAAAAAGTCATATCTTTTTCTAGTAAACGACATAAAAGCTTCTAATTCCCCTTACATTAATTAGGCAAGATAAATTAGCGATCACTTGAATTTTTGCAGGATCTACCTCCATACCGTTTTTCTGATATACAATGTCCCAATACAATTTCTCCTACTATCATAAGTTGGTATTTTTCCCAGTTAAGGACTAAATTAGTTTCTTCAAAGTGCTTAAGAACTTTTGATAGATGTTCTAAACATAATTCAAATGAAATTTCAAACACTGAAAAGTCATCCATAAAAACTTCAATTCCTTTTTCAATTAAATCACAGAAAATTGCCATCATACATCTCTGAAATGTAGCAGGGGAATTAAATAAACCAAAGGGCATTCTTCTAAAATGAAATGTACCATAAGGACTGGTAAACGTTGTTTTCTCTTGATCCTTAGGAGAAATTTGTATTTGTTGGTAACCAGTATATCCATCCAGAAAACAAAAGTATTTATGCCCACCCAGTCTATCCAACATCTAATCTTGAAAGGGTAGTGGAAAATGGTCTTTCCTTGTGGTAAGGTTTAATTTTCTATAATCAATGAATATTTGCCATCCTGTAACTTATCTTGTTATTAATAATTCATTATTTTCATTAGCATTCACAGTAACTCCTCCTTTCTTAGGAACATAGTGAATAAGACTAACCCATGCACTATCTAAAATAGGGTAGATAATTCAACCATCCTACCATTTTAAAATTTATTTCTTAACAACATCTTTCATGATAGGATTTAATCTTCTTTGAGGATCAGCCCGAGGTTTGGAATTCTCTTCCAAAAGGATTCTATGCATACAATTGAAGGAATGATTCCTTTAATATCAACTATTGTCCATCCAAAGACTTTTTTACATTTCTTTAAAACTTCAAGCAAAATCTCTTCTTCTTTTAAAGTCAATTAAGAGGAAATTATAACTGGCAGAGTTGAGGAATCACCTAAAAGGGCATACTTTAAATGAGTAGGAAGCATCTTTAATTCAAGTTTAGGAGGTTTTTAAATTGATGGACTAAAAGATTCATCTTTTTCAGTCATGTCTAACAATTCAATATTTTCATTAACATAATTTAAATCTTCCTCATGAAAATCTTCAGAATGTTATAATTCCTCTTCATACTTGTGTTCTAATTTTTCACTTTCAGATTTCTCTTCATAAGTTGATTTGAAATGACATTCACTTAAATACCTGATTACATCCATTCTATAGCATTCATCATCTTTACCTCTTGTAAGATATTTCATTAATTTTGAGATATTGAATGTAACAGTTTGATCATTGACTTGCATAGTTAATTCCTCCTTTTGCTTATCTATCATTGCTCTACCCGTGGCTAGGAAAGGTATCCCTAAAATTATGAGTATCTCTTTATCTTCCTCCATATCTAGCACAATGAAATCAACATGAAAGATAAATTGATCCACCTTCACTAAAACATCTTTTATAACTCCTTTAGGATATGTGATCGAATGATCCACTAATTGCAGAGTTACAGTAGTCGAGGTTATTTCTCCTAATCCCAGTCTTTTGAATATAGCTAATGGCATAAGGTTAATTCTTGCACCTAAATCACATAAAGCTTTCCCATGAAATCTGTCTCTAATAGCACATGGAATTGTGAAACTAACAGGATCTTTAAACATTTCAGGAATCTTTTTCTGAATTATTGCACTGCACTCCTCACTAAGTGCAATAGTTTCATTATCTTCAAACTTCCTTTTTCTGTTGAGAATATCCTTCATAAATTTCACATAGCTTGGCATTTGTTCTAAGGCTTCAGTAAATGGAATGTTGATCGTAATTTTCTTAAATATTTCCAAGAACTTTGAGAATTGCTTATCCAACTTTTGTTGTCGAAGTCTCTGAGGAAATGGAGGTAGTGGCTTTTCAAAATCAATCTTAGGTGGAGGAATAGGTCTTTCTAAACTTTTTGGAGTGTCCTCTTTTGGTTCTTCAATCTCTTCTTTCTCTACTTCAATCTCTTTTTGAACTCTACCTTGCAACTCTCTTCCACTTCTCAACTGAATAGCTTTTACTTGCTCATTATTCTTGTCTCTTGGATTTACTTCTGTATTACTAGAGAGTGTTCCTTGGGATCTATTACTTAATAAATTGGCAATCTTTCCCAATTGATTTTCAATATTTCTGATTGTAACTCCTTGAATTTGCAAATATTTCCCATTGTAACACCACTTCTTTTATAGACAACTTCGTCTCCTTAATTTGTGAAGCATTGTTAACACATGGAGGATAGGTTGGTCTATAATTATTATTCCCTTGATTGTTCTAGTTCCTACTTAATTGTTCCCCCATTATTGATTTCTACCACCCTAATTATTGTTGTTCCAGTTAAAGTTTGGATGGTTCTTCCAACCTAGGTTATAATAATTAAAGTATGGGTTATTAGGCTTATTCATGACATTCAAAGTTTCTAATGATGTTTGAGAATCAACAATTTGGCCTAATGAATTTTCTTCAATCATGGAAATTGGCTGAGAAAAATTCATTCCAAACTGGTCTATCTTCCTTGAAATTGCAGTAACTTGATTTGCTAGCATTGCAAAAGCATCATTTTCATGAATATTGGCTACCTTTTTGGGATTTAACCTTTCAAAAGGCCATTGAAAATTATTAGTAGTCATTTCTTCAATTAAAGCAAAGCGTCAGAAAACTGTTTAGACATCAATGAACCATTAGCAACGACAGCGATAATAGATCTAAGAGATCCAGCTATTCCATTGTAAAAGGTTTGAATTATTAACCAATATGATATCGAATGATGTGGAGACTTTCTAAAGAGATCATTAAAATATTCCCATGCTTCATAAATAGATTCCCCTTCAAACTGACAAAAAAGAGTAATTTCATTTCTAAGCTTCACAGTCTTTGATGGTGAAAAATATTTAGCAAGGAATTTTTTGCGCTAAGTCACCCCAAGTTCTGATAGATCCAAGTGCTAACGAATTTAGCCATATCTTACCCTTATCCCTCAGTGAGAAAGAAAAAAAGTATAAGCTAATAGCATCGTCCGAAACACCATCGTATTTAAAAGTAGCACCCAAATCAAAAAAAATTGGCAAATGTTAATTAGGATCTTCAGTTGGTGCTCCCCCAAACTGATTATTAGATACCATATGGATAATGGAAGGTTTAAGTTTAAATGAATTAGCCACTATAGTAGGATGTTGAATACTACCATGAGTTCATCTACTGTAGGATTAACATAATCTCTTAAAGGTCTGAATTCTTGATGGATTTCAACATTTTGATTCTCCATTTCTTGAATATTTTTGTCTTTTTCTGTATATTTAATTTTTTTGATTTTTCTTATAGTTCTTTCTAATTCAGAATCGTAAGGCACAAGTCCTTCAAAACCTGAACTATGCATACACAATTATAAAACAAAATAAAATAAAAAAAACTAACAAAAGTAAGGAAAAAGTGAAAATTTAGTTTTTCTTGAATTTTCTTTAGAAAATATTTTAATTAATTTCCTGGAAACGGCGGCAAAAACTTAATCCCCGAATATTTATGCTTACGTTTTACACTTTATATTTCTTATTAATGATAATATCTCTTTCGTTATAACGATACTAAAAAAATGATTCCAAAGCAAATGAGAAATTATCTTTAATTATTTTTAATATGTGACTTTAAGCAAGTATACGTATCGTTTGTCAAGTAATATAGGACTTTTTGATTAACCTCCGAGATATCAAACCCACAGGGAAATGTCTAAAAAATTAAAGAAAGTAGAAAAACAACTTTTACTTTTCAAAATGATTTTGCAAGTTTTGTTTTATAATTAAAAAAAATTTAATTTTTTTGCTAATTTTTTAGAAAAAGTAAAGCAAGCAACTAAAATTAACAAAACTATTAAATGATATGAAAGCAAATGAGAATAGAATATCTTTTTCCTCTTTTAATAAATCAGTAATAATTATGGAATTTCATTGTGAAATTATCTAAATGTGTTGTGCTAAATAGGAGCAGTTATATTCTTTACCCTTACTTGGTTCTATAAAGAACATAGGTTAATTTGAAGTTTTGAAATCTTGTAGATGGGTTAGGCAGGAAAGATACTAATTCTCACTCTAGAGTTCCCTCTTTTCTCTCGACCTGGGGGCTAACATCTCATAACAAAACTTAAACCATCAAACCAAATTGGGGGCTTTAACCTGTCAATCTAAAGTCCTCTAATTCTACACCCAATCAAAAGCATATCTCCCTATTTATTTGCAGTCAACTATATTGACTACAATTCTCACCCATAAAATTTCATGTGATTTTTTCCAATTGTTGATTGGAGAAAATACCGCATTGTCACAACAAATTTTAACATCTTAATTGGCCAAATCAAGAGGTAAATGAAGTTCAAGGAAGTGGAATCATCACAACTTCTTCAAACATTGAATATCTATACTTCACACAACTTCCATCCATAAATTACATAAGAGTAGTGGTCTTACCTCAAGAAGATCAAATCCAGCAAATTTAACTTGAAATGGTTTAAAACTCGTAAATTTGGAGATGCGCTAACTCCTTAGGTCTCGAAATCCAAATAAAGAAGACGACGGGGAGAAGATAAATGGCAATTTTCAGAATTTTAAAACCTGAAAACTGATTTTAACAAACCGACGCGGAAGTTAGGCGCTTAGCCACGAGGCACTAGCACGTAAGGGGGAGGTCTCAGCACTTACCCGCCAATTCACTAATTTTGATTTGTCATTAAATACATATTTAAGCTTATTTAATCAACCCTAAATTGTTTTAATAAGTATATCTTCTCTTCATTTCTTCTTATCTCTAGAATCACATTTTTGTATTAAAATAGATTCAATACAAGTTTCACGCAAACATAAAATGTTTTTTAATAAAAATCAAACAAATAAACATGTACAAACAATAAGTATTTAATCTAAGATTCTTGGATAAGATCTCTTCTTTTCTTAAACTTTAACACATTAAACAAAACACAAAATAAATACTTAAAACATAACAAACTTATAACACACAACAATTCATAAAACAATAAACACTAACAACAAACAAGAATAACTCACAACTTAATACGACATAAGAACTTAATTCAATTCTCCATTAGGTGGAACATATTTATTAGTTTCATCTGAACCATTTGGTATATAGAATTGATAAAATAGGCGATGGTTGAAAACTCTTACTGAATCTTCTTTTATCCATTTCTTCTTCAAAAACATCGTTTTATCTGCTTCTTCTACATGACTATTATGACTAAATTGCATCTTTAATTGCCATCCAAGATTTACTAAATGTTTTAGTTTCATTTACCTTTGCTTCATTTGACGCCACATCAGTCTCAATCTTTACAATCTTCTTTGTTATTTTTTGAATACTAGTGGCTAAAAACCCATTGTATAACTCTTGCGCACTTTCACAAATGAACTTCTTGTTTGCATCATCTCTCTTCTTAATTTCACTTTCCCAAGAAGACATTTTTGTGACTTAAACTCTTCCTTTAGGCTCTTAGGATGAAAATTTGAAATGGGATGAATATCTTTTGATCTGGTTTCTATTCATAGGCTTTAGATGCTTTAGAACCATTCTCCCACATTTACAAACCATAAAATAACGTTCGATATAACTTGACAAGCATAAAAAATGCTTGATTTTTCATATCTATTTTATGCTTAATTTTAATGATATTGCACTTTAAAGGAAGGCATTTTGCATGTTGTTGGTTTTAGCTATAAGAAATGGACTCTTGGAGAAAAAAAAGCAAAAACACTACAATTTGGAGCAAAAACGAGCAAGAAAGAAAATTTTGGCCTAACACCTTATGACATGTCTTCCTATGCTTAATCTAATTTACACTTCTCATATTATTTTGAATGAAATTACACTTTAGAAAATGTTGTTTTCATGATTATTTTGTAAGGCTGTCTGTTAGGAATGCAACACAACTGGAACGAGGCAAAACAGAGTTGAAACAAAGCCAAACAGAGCAAAACTATAGGACTGCTACAGGGTGGTGCCGACGACACCCAAAATGACGCAACGGCGCCATAATCCAGAGTAGGGCAAGAAAATGGTGCCGACGGTGCCCAAACTAGAGCCAACAACGCTAGAGATGGGTTGGACGCGATTTTGGGTTGTTATGGCCAAGATTCAATGTATTTGGATGATTTTTTGAAGGGTGCTTGAGGAATCTTTTGGAAATATATCCCTGCACTTTAAAAAAAGTGATTTGATGTTACCAAAAAAGAGAGGAATGTTAGGAAAAATGTGGAGAATGTTTAGATATCTTATAATAGGAGTTGGTGAGGGGATTTTGAGAAAATCTGCAAGAGAATGTTCTAGCATTGCATAGATCAGCGAGAGACTTTGTGGGAGAGATTTTCATCTTTCTTTCAAGGGGAAAAACCTAAATATTGTGTTCTTCATTATCTTATGATTTTGTAAACACTTATGTAGTGGATTTACTTTGATGAAATAAAGTTGCCATTGTGTTTCTTCATGCTTTGTGATTGTCGGCACTATTTTTAGGTTGTGTTGTATTTTAAAAGGGGGTCGCCTAACAGAAGTTGTCGGCGAATTTTTAATTTAGTTTAAATAAATAAATTGAAAAGTAGTATTTGATTTTGAAAATAATTTTAAGTTTGAAAAATTTTAAGATATGAAATCAAACTGATCTCACATCCCAAATAGTTTATATAAACGAATACCACACCACAAACCGTGTATCTATCCCTAAGGATAGACACACTCGCTTGATGGTGGGGCTCGATTAAATAAACTAGAAGATTTGTGACATCCGTTTGGTCTCGTGAACCAATTTTATAAGCCGACAAGTTCCCCGCTTAATATAAATGAATTAAGCGGGGTTTATATTACTCGGGTTCTTAAAGTTCCCTATAAGGGCAAGCCCCTATAGTTAATTACATCTTAAGTGATGGGAATCACCTAAGAAAACTCTCGATAATAACCAATAATTCTGCTCTCAAGAATTTCAAAGTTTAAAGTTTTCAAAGATTGAATTTTGGAATTTCAATAGGGAATGAATCAAACTTGGAACATTTTGTTTTGTGAATCCAAAGGAAGAAAGGTAGGAGAAATCACTGATTCGAAGTGAACTTCGGTAATTTCCCGACTATCCTATCGTTTGGCTCGAGTTTAGGAAAGTCCTAATGTTTATTTAGTATTTCAATCTTGCCAATTTTAATTAATTAGGGCTTATATTTGTATGATGAAATCAAACAAGTAGCCTGGAAGATGTGAGGGTTTATTGTCGTATCGGACGACTACCTCGGAATCCTAAGACCGGTTAGGGCTTAACTTGCAATGCAAATGCCTAACGAAGAGTTGAGGATTTATGTTGCACTAGGCAAGCTACCTCGAAGTCCTATGGCTTTGTTGTTTAATTCTAAGAAGGTTTTGTTGAAGTAGGTTCAAGTTTTGTTGATGACGATGGCCGTGCCGCCCACCATGCTCCAAGCTCCTTGTTGTTGCGGAGGTTTAGTTTTAGAAATCATAAATCTGGGGATGAGAAAAGTGTTTTGGTTTAGAGAAGTCTTAATTTTCCAAGTGTTCTTGTATTTTGATTAAAACAAATCTTAAAGTTGATTATAACGACACCGGTTAAGATCCCACGGTTCCATCCTTCCGGCATCATTATTTTTATCGGATTCACTTAGTCCAGATGAATTTGCTAAACTCAACTGAATGAGTTCCACACTTTCATTTAGACCGTGGGAAATCCCGTTAGCAACACGTAGGTTACATCATCCGAGGTATTCCCGATCATCCAACAAGACGTTTTAATTTAGTTGCAATTGTAGTTTTGTGTTCTGTTTGTGATTAAATTTTGAGTTGTTTTATATTTTGAAATGTTGTGGTGGTGAATTTTATCTTGCAATGACTTTTAACTTAGTTTTGGTTTCAGTTTTAGGGACTATCCTAAAGGTGTGGGTTTTCATGCAAAAGTTGTCTTATCATGCAAGAAAAAATAAATGCATTTGCAATAAAGTAAGTCGCAAGAAGGTAAATTGCGAGAAAGTAAATTGCAAGAGAGTGAATTGCAATAAAATAAAAGCGTACCTGGAGGGTCTTCCCGTCATCCCAAGCTGCACTTAAAACACAATTAGAATATTTAAGCAAGTTCCTAGGTAAAGCTAAGGGAAAGGTTATAGTTTTCTACCAAATTCCTAATCCTATAGCTAGTCATCTCCTATGACGTCTAGGTTCTTTGTGTTTTTGTTTGAAAACGATTTTCTTCATCAAAGAACAATTAAATTCAATTGTTCTTATAAATATCCTATCATATTGAGGAAGTGCTTAAGAAGAATCTTAAACATCTTTTCGATATTTCTAGGATTGTTTTAAGTCCAAATGAATTTAATTATATAAATGAATCAATCGTCCGAGGTTTTCAAGTTTTATTAACTTGCCCAAGTGAATTAAGACATTTGAATATCCTATGAGTGAAGTAGCACTTCATTAAATGTTTCATTTAGGAGTTATAATAATCAAAGCTTTCAAGGGTAAATTAGTATTCAAATGATTTGATTTAAGTTAAAGGGTCTAAATTTGGAATAGCGTTCAAGTTATTTTAGATTTATTTTGAATTCTTTATGTCTTAAGTGATGTTATATTTAATTCAACTTAATTTAATTGAGCTTTAATTTAACTTAATATAGTTTAATTTAATTTGATTTGATGTTTAATTAATTTGATTTGATTTAATTTTAATTTAATTTGATTTGATTTAATTTAATTATTTAATTTAATTTAATTATTTAATTTTAATTTAATTTAATTTAATTTGATTTAATTTAATTTGATTTAATTTAATTTGTTTAATTATTTAATTTAATCTAATTTAATTTAATTTTAATTTAATTTAATTATTTAATTTAATTTAATTTTAATTTAATTTAATTTAATTTTAATTTAATTTTAATTTAGTTTAATTTTAATTTAGTTTAATTTAATTTAATTTTAATTTAATTTTAATTTACTCTATTTTTAATTTTAATTGAAATTTTAAAAGAGTTTAATAATTCAATTAAGTCTTTTAATGTTTTACATTTGAGTTATCATTTTAATTAAGAATTGAGTATTAATGATATAATTAGTTTAGGGATTTTTAAATTAAAGAATAAATCTCTTCCTAATAAATATCCCTTATTTTAATAATTCCAATTTATTATTCCTCCAAATTTAATCTATTATTTAATTAAAGTTTAATCATTTTAAAATTATTTAATGGGTTTCTACCCTTTAATTATTTAAATTTCAATCATCCAAACCAGATTAAGATCAAATATTTTACTTGTTGATTTTTTATTAAACCTAAAGTTTTAATTAAGGGTTAAAAGTTTAATTACCATTTTACCCCTTAAGCTTAATAATTTCATAACTCACTAAATTGAACCCAAATGAACTTGAAATTTTTATGTGACTTCACTCATATGTCAATAAAGACATGAGAGGAGAAAATGTGATTTTTCTGTATTTAATTTATTTATATAATTATTTTTGGTGGAAAATAGAGATTTTCAAGGAAAATTTGATAACATGACCAAAGAAAAGTTTCTGTCCTTAAGAAAATTAGGGAACATTCCTAATGACCAGAGAAGCACTTGGACCAATTTTGGTGATTTTTTGAATTATATTATTTTTATTATAATTATTTTGAGTTTTGGAGTGTTAATTAATTTAAAAATAAAATAAATGTTAAAAAATGGATTTTATATTTTTCAAAAATCTCTCTGATATCAAGGAAACCAGAGAAGTAAATTTTACAATTTTCTGATTTTTCTATGATTTATTATAATTATTTTAGTGAAAATGCTAGAAAATACATTTTTTAATTTTAAAATTACCTTAAAACTTTAAAATTCAATATCTCACTAAATAGACCTAAGAAAAATGTGGGATTTCTTCCTAAGTGATTAAAATTCAAAATGTGACATTTTGGTGAATTTTATTATTTTTGTGATTTTTATTATTTTTTTAATTATTAAAAATATTAAAATATTATTAAAAATCAACTTTTTCAGAAAATTGAAATTTTAATTTTATTAGATTCCCCTGATATCAGAGAGGCTCCAAAACCAATTTGGTGAATTTTTGAAAGGTATTTTAAAAGTTATGAATTTTTAAAGTTTAAAATGGCTAAGTGGCTTAATCAACCCAATTAGTGGGGCTAACCAAGTCCAATTGACCTCAAACTTTTATGGTGGATTCCTCTGATCCTAAAGGTCAGTGGAGAATTGATTTCAAGTCAATTTGATGCCTGGTTAACTCTAATTAATTAAAGACCTATTTTGGGTGTTTAAGCCAATTAGGGCTGTTTTGAATGAACTAAGCCAAAATCTATTTTTCCTAGGGTTCTCTCAGTCATAAGGAACATCACCAAATTTTCCTAGAATTTATTTCACAACATGCTATTTACTGGAATTAAAATACTCAAAACAGTGACCCGAACTTGAAAAATCAAGAACTCCTCATAGGGATGGCCTCCGACTTTGGAAAATTCAGGGAATGTTCCCAAATTCGGAGGCTTCAAAAGCCCTATGGTCTCATGCCATGGTGAATTGTATGCATGCATGGAGAATTAAAACAATGCAGAGAGTAAATAAATTATAAAAAATAAAATATTTGATGAAATTAAGTGATTTCTTTTCCACATTATTCTCCTCTCTTCACTGAGCAAGAAGGTATTTTTATTTTATTTTTCTGATTTTTCTACACAGAGATATGAATTTTTGAAGTTTAGGGAATTAAATAAATCAGAAAATCCCTAATTTTCTACTTATCCACGCGGCTCCAACGCATCCTCGGCAGCTCCGAAAGACCACGCGGCGCGCTCCCATTCGACGCTGCCACCTGAGTCAGCAGCCCGGGCCCCGCGGTTCTCGTACCGTCTCCTAGTCCGACGCCATCTGAGTCGTCCGTCCGCGCGTGTATTGAATGGACGGCATCCGTTCATCGTCCCCAAGTGTCCTCACCCGATAGCCGTCCACACTAAATCCCTAATATCTCACTCGATACTCAATGGATTTTCATGTTCTTATGCTCTATGGATTCGTCTTCGAAGAGACGAACACATCTATACGGCTAACATGCATTGAAACTAAGGCATTTGAAATGGAGAATCTCCGAAGCTCGGGATGGAGAGTTAGCTCATACCTTGGCTCGGAGAAGTGTGGCTTCAATCCGAGAGTTGTTGCACCTTCGATTGGGTCCCGGCAAGCTCCGGATGAAGTCTCCTGGTCCGGGGAATTGTCCGGATATGATTTCGACCAAGCCCGATCACAAAGCTTGGAGGCCGGAGCAACCGGGTGGCACTGGAGATGGGGCTTTTGATGGTGGACACCTTCTCTTGGTCCGGTGAAGGTGTAGAGCCAATCAATTTGGGAATTGGCTCACTCGTGGAGAAGTGTCCCGGTTTTGGGTGGAATTTCAACTCTGAAATTGAGCTTACAGAGGAGAAATGGCAGAGGGATTTCACTGGGGATCAAGTGCTCTAAGGATGGAGAAGGGTCTGGAACAATTTTGGCAGAGTTTTGGCAAGGTTTGTGCTTCTCTCTTTTTCATGGCCGAGAGGGGTGGAGTTTAAATAGAGCTGGCTGGGGGGCCTCCCAGGGGGAGTTAGGGCTTGGGATCAGCTGCTCTGGTGAGGAGAAGAACAGCCATGGTGACCACTAGGCAAGGGGCAGCTCAGCAAGTGAGAATTTCAATGTTGGCTCACATGTGAGCTCTCGGCCATGGTGTTTTCCGGCGGCCTGGTGGCCGGCCGGCCAGGCATGGGTCACCCTCAAGGTCAGGTGGGTCAGGGCTGGAGGTTTGTGCAATCAATTGGCCATGGACATGTGTAAAGGCTTTGATCCAAAGTAGAATGGGGCATGGCTAGTTTTGAGTCTAAATGGGTCAATCCACCCATTTGGGCTTGGTGCACCCTTCAAGGTGGCTTTGGATGCTGTGGGGGATCAAAGGGATCGACTGGTTTGGCATGGAGAAGTCTCCATCCAAATATATTTGGATTAAATTTAAGTTTAGGTGAAACATGATTAAGGCTAATGAGCTTTAGGGATTAAGGAAAGCCCCCCTCTTCTTACCCAATATGGCATGGTGGAGTGTCCAAAGCTCTCATGGCTCACATGTGGCTCATGCATGGCTTCATGGCTCACCTTTGGCTTGGCAAAAAGTTTGGTCAATTTCATAAAAAAGGATTTTAAGGATTTTGGATAATTTGGTGGAAATTTGGATGAAGCTTCATTTAGAAATATTTGATCATTGGTTTAGGACTTAGGGATGATTTTAATTGAAAGTATGATGAGGGGAAATGTCATATGGGCTTTGGAAGAATTTTTTGGGGTTTTGGATTTGGTGGAAGTGGGCTTTTAAAATGGTTTAAGGAATGGGCCTTTAAGTTTAAAAATGAATTTATGGATGGGAATTTTGTAAAGAGGTTGGGCCAAATAATTGTTGGGTTTAGCTCATGGATGTGTCATGAGTGACTTGAAGCAAATTTGGGGTAGTTTGGGCTTGAATTGGGTTGAATTTGGGTTAGGTTTGGGTTTAGGTCAAAAATGGGCCTTTTAACCTTGGGTTGAGTTTGAGTGGGACTTGGGTCTAAATTTTGGGCAAATCATGCTAGGGTTTTGTTTGTGGGGATGTTAAGGAGGATTTAGAAAAGGTTTGGGGTTAATTGGAGTTGAATTGGGTGAGTTTGAGTTAGGTTTGGGTCATGGGTCCAAATTGGGCTTTAAGGCCAAAAGTGGAATTGGATCCAAATGTCAACCAAATTGGACTTGGATTTGGTCTAGATTGGTATTGGGGATGTTGAATTGAAGTTTAGAATTGAATTGGACCAGAATTTGGGTCAATTGGATAGGTTTGGTTTAACATTGGGTTCACTTTGGGTTAAAATGGGTCAATTTGGGGGTTTTGACAAAAGTAGGGTAAATTGACAAAATTGGCCCATGGTGTAGTTGGACAAAATGAAATTGGGAATATTTAGGATTTTCTGGAATTTTCTGGGAATTGTTTGAATTTTTTGGATTTTTTGGCCAAGAAGGGTATTTTGGGTATTTGGAGGGTATTGGGAGGTATTTTTAGAATCTTTGGTATTTTTGGGTATGGATGATCAATTTGAGTGATGTGGAGATGTTTGGGATTGATTTTGGAAAATTTTGGGTAATTTGGAAATTTTGCAAAAAATCGGGTAATTTCGATGGTTTTGGGTAGGTTTAGTAGGTGTAGGGTCCCGGGGTCAAAAATTGAAAATTTGGGAAATTGAAGATTGGGTGAATCTAGGTGGAAAGAAATCATTTTGGTTCAGCCATGAAGCCATTTCAAGCCCATATGAGCCATGAAAGGACTCATTTGAGGCATTCACTATGTTGTTCCTAACCCTCTTAGCCAAGGCTTAGGGGTTAAGGACCATCCATGTGAATCACCTACATGAGTCGGGAGGTTAAGTTGGGTATGGGTGTGGTTTTAGGAAGTGTGTGGAAATGTAGTGTGTAAGTGTAGTGTAAGTCGGCCCCTTCACTGCACCGGGCCACCTGTGGCGATCCTAAGGCCAAAGAATCCCATAGGAACTCATCCTTTAAACTTCCACATTTGATTTCAACCCTCTAGGTGATTAGGGGTCTATAGTCAAGTTTGTAGAGTTTGCAGAGAGTTTAGAAGTGGTTTAAATTTCTAAAAGGTGGGTCCCAATTCTAGTCCTCTAAGATAGTCAAAGAAAAAGCCTAAGGCTAGATCCTAAGCACTAAAAAGAAGAAGGGAAGACCTCATCAAAAATGAGGTCAACAGTGATGTGTTTTTCTTACTCTTTCTTCTTGTTTGGAAATAGTGGTGTAAGAAGATTATGCCATTCTTTTCATTCTACGTTTCTTTTGCAATGAGTTAGGATTCGTGTTTAGGATATTGGGATACATGATAAAGGAAGTTTTAATTATAAATGTGATGGTTTTTACTCGCACTTCATTTACATTACAATAAGGGCCCGTTGTAGTGTTAAAATTCATTATAATTGCACAAAGACCAGAGAAGGCGATGTAATTCTCAACAAAGTGGAACCACATTCAATGT
The DNA here is from genome assembly GCA_022702705.1 of Papilionanthe hookeriana x Papilionanthe teres. Classification (NCBI taxonomy): domain Eukaryota; kingdom Viridiplantae; phylum Streptophyta; class Magnoliopsida; order Asparagales; family Orchidaceae; genus Papilionanthe; species Papilionanthe hookeriana x Papilionanthe teres. The sequence continues at coordinate 108,207,446 of CM040421.1, read as the reverse complement.
TCATGAATGAGTGATGTAGTTCATGGGGGTTGGGTGTAAATAAATAGGGAAATATGATTTATTACGTGTAGAATTAGAGATTTAGGGTGACAGTCTAAAATTCCCAATTTGGTCCTAGTGTATAAAAACTAATGCAAGAGTTAGCCTTCGGGCGAAGAGAAATGGGAGCTCTGGAGTGAGAGCCAGTATCCTCTAAGCCTAATCATGGATTTAGGGACTAAACCTAGGATTAGGCAATATTTTTATAGCACTCGGAAGATGATAAAGAATAGGATGACTCCTATTTGGCACATACAATATTTAATATATCCCATTCCTAAACATTATCTAATTCACTACATAAGAATAGTAGTTTTTAACATCTCAAAACCTGAGGCGCCCCCTGCGTGTGATATTTTTTTGCATGTTTTTATGTTTGTATGCATGTGCTTATATGCAAGTATACGTATTGTTCAATTAATACAGGGCTCTAATGGAGTCCAGTTTATCGATCTCACAGAGAATCGAGGTAAGAGGTCCTTATTCAAATTCTAGTCTACTACTATCGACCTTAGTTTAGAAGGTCGATTTAAGTGGTTTTTCTAACAACTACTCCTAAAGGTAAGTCTTAAGATTAAAACAACTAATAACTACTCCTAAATGAAAATATTAATTCTAAAGATAACCCTTTATGGATGAATTAGTTTGGTGAATTTTGATATAATAAAATCTACAATTCTTATGTAGTGAATTGGATAAAGTTTAGGAATTTGATACATTAAATATTGTATGTGTCAAATAGGAGCAATCCTATTCTTTACCTTCTTCCGAGTGCATAAAGAACATTGGCTAATCTTAGGTTTAGTCCCTAAATCCGTAGTTAGGCTGGGAGGATATTGGCTCTCATTCCAGAGCTACTACTTCCCTTCACCTGAAGGCTAACTCTCACTTTAGTTTCCAAACACTAGGACCAAATTGGGGATTTTAGTTTGTTACACTAAAATCTCCAATTCTATGCCTATCAAAGTATATTTCCATATTTATTTGCACTTAGCTTCCATGGACTTCACCATCAATGGAATTTAAATGTGATTCCACTTTTTTGAGAATTAAACCGCCCTCTTGGGTCTTAATGCAATTATAACAAATTTTAACACTACATCGAGCTCTTTTTGTAATGTAAATGAAGCGCAAGTAAAAACCATCACATTTATAAATAAAACTATTTTAGTATGCATCCCAATATCCTAAACATGAATCCTACTCATTGCAAAAGAAAAGTAAAAGGAAAATAATGATATAATCTTATCACGCCACTATTTCCAAAAAAGAAGAAAGAGTAAGAGAAATACATCATAAAGCACGATGAAAACACAACGGAAAACTTCATTACATCAAAACAAATCTACAAAATAAGTGTTTACAAAATCATAAGATAATGAAGAACACAATACTTTGCTTTTTATCCTTGAAAAAAAGATGAAAATCTCTCCCATAAAGTCACCCGCTAATCCATGCAATGCTAGTACAAATCCTTACAGATTCTCTCAAAATCCCCTCACCAATCTCTCCAAAAAGGTAGAAATCTATATTTCTACTCCTATTCTAAGATCTCCAATCATTCTCCAAAATTTTCCTAACATTCTACTCCCTTTTTTGGCTTCAAATTCAATTTAAAATAATGTAGGGATGAATTTTCCACTAGGTGCTTCAAGAAACCTTCCAAAATGCATTCAGATTCATTGAAGCTCGGCCATAACCACCAAAATTACGTCCAAATTGTCTCGGGCACCGTCGGCGTCCATTTTGTGCGACTCCACCGTTTTGCTCCATTTGTCTCCATTTTAGCTCTGTTTTGCCCCGTTTCAGTTGCGTTGCATTCTTAACAGATAGACCTACAAAATAAGTATAAAAAATCTTTATTAAAGTGTAATCACATTCAAAAATATGCAAGAAGTGTAAAAGAGCTAAGCATAGAAAACTTATCAATATGTGTCGGGCCAAAATTTACTTTCTTGCTCGTTTTTGCTCCAAATTGCACCGTTTTTGTTTCTTTTTTCCAAGAGTCCATTTATTATACCTAAAACCAAAAAAATACAAAATACCTTCCTTTAAGGTGTAATATCATTAAAATTAAGCATAAAATGTATATGAAAAATTAAGCAGTATTTAGGCGTGTCAACTCCTCCAAACTTAACTGTTACTTGTCCTCAAGTAACACTATAACTTTAAAAACCAAATATGTTGACTTATGGTTGTGGGTTTCAATAGAGTTTCCTATAATTTCATCTCAGAAATATTATAGTGTAACATAGGAGAAATTCTAACAAATTAGTCTAGGACTAGATTGTACGAATATCTCATATTCTAATTAGAAATCCTGATTTTCTATTTACTTCAAAAGTTATTGAAACTTGTCAAACTAAAGATTCATAAAAAGTATAAAAATAGAATTTGAGCACCTTATCTATACCAATTTAAGCAATACCTTTTGAAATAAGAATAAGCTTAGGATTCTTTTTAAGTCTTTTCATTTAAAAAGATTCAAGTGAAACCAATTTTTGATTAGACTTCTCCTCAAGCTTCTCCTCACATTTTTGTTTCACTTTTCTTTTTCTTTTCCTTTTTTTTTCTTTTTTCTTTTTTTTTCTTTCGGGATCATTTTCAATCCATTTTTTTTCTTCTTTTTTTTTATGTGAGAATTACTATATCTGGATAGACCTTTAATAATTTTAAATTTTACTATCCCCTTTCTGAAGTCCAAAACTCAAAATTTTCCCTCACTTTTTAAGATTGTAAGTATTAGTTGAACAAGGTTTCAATAAAGGCTCAATTCTCTATAAGCATAAATATAAGAATCTTAGCTTTTCAAATATTCAACTCCTTTCTACAATATATAGTAAAATCATTTTCTTAATGTTTCCTACAAAATATCTTAACTCTACAACAGTTTCATTACATAGGATATTAACTAAGAAATTTTTCTAACATTCCTAAAATCAAAATTATAGTAACCTAAAGATAACACCACATGTCACAAGTCATTTTAAAAGTTATATTAAATTAAATATAGGCTATTGAGGACAAATAAAGTTACGTTTTAAAAATTTTTCTTCCCCCAAACTTGAATTTTTAAATATTTTGGAATTAGTTCCATAAAATATAGTAGGAAGAAAAATTAATTGAATTTACTAGCTACTACAACTTCCTATCAAATTCATATACATGCAATGACTGCACGAGAAAGTAAAGCTAGCCTAAATCATGCTTGCAAGAATATTAAACTAAAAGAAAGTGTCATAACTTTAAAATTTTATTTTTCTTCCTACCCCCAAACTTGATTTTTAACATATATAGCATTCAGTGCAGATAATATAAGCAGGAAGAAACATAGTTCAGAAATTCTATCTACCACAAATGCTTATTAGACACATACAATTATTAATCAGGATAATATTCATGTAGCAGAAAGTAAATCTAAATTAAGCTTGCTCGAATTAAATTCACTAAATAGAAGTTTAACTAGCATAGTAGGTATCATCATTGAAATATGAAAATGTTCTTCAAGTCTTATATAAAATTGTAACACACAAACAAACACACATAATAAATGAGGTTATTTCTTCCATTAACTCATCACATCTCACTAACTTACTTCCAATTTCTAACGGAATCACTACACTAATAAATAAGTACTTTAGAATGATTTTATAGAGAATAATCCCAAAGATAAGATTATCCCTGATGTATTGGCTCCTAGGCACCAATCTCAGGTGTCATCTATTCCCTTTAATTAAGCACCTCTTACAATTATAAATCGTATTGTAAGATCATCTAAAATTTATTAATCAAATAGGTTCATGACTCCTACCAAATGAAAACAAAGTTAGAGAAAGAAAGTAACAAAACTTAGATGGAACTGTCACTGTTCAAATTCATGATATGTCTTGTAAAACTCAAATCCGGGTAAGACCCGAGTCATAGTGGACTCATCAATTTAATTACTAAAGGAGAACATAAAGAAGTCTACCCATAATAAGAAGTTAAGAAATCACCTCCCTCATGACATACAAAGAGCAAATCAAACTACTAACAATCCAAATATCTACCAATCAACAATCAAACTGATAAATTCATAATGACACATAAAGATCAAGTCAATCCACTGACAATCCAGACATTCACCAATCATTAATCAAGCTATCAATCCACAAAAAAAAACACAATACAACACTAACAATCATGACTTTCAAGCATACTAAATCAAAACACGCTGATAACTATGGGTTGCCTCCCATAAAGCTCTTGGTTTAACGTCGCTAGCCCAACAAATGATTCCTCCTGGATCAAAATTCCAATTAGGTAATCCTTGATTAATCGCCCAATCTTTTCTAGATACAGAGATTCCTACAAAATTCTTAAATTGTAATTTTTCATTCAGCTCTTCCTTTACAGATTTATTCATATCATTGTTCCACATATTTCTTTCTAGATCCAATATTCTTCTATTGATTTTTTGAATTTGCATATTAATATCATCCTTAAAATTTATAAGAAATGGATCTTTATAAGATACTTCAAAACTCCCAAATTTTGGATTAGATTCTTTCTACATAATTCAGATTCTGGATCAAATTCTATTAAGTTACTCTTCTGATTCAAGTTATCTTCCAATTCTTCCCCTTGATAATGATTAAATGGTGGAGGTGGTCTTTCTATATTTTTCTTAGTTGAGGAAATAGGTTTTTCTAATTCCTTAGGAATTTCTTCCATAGGTCTTTCAATCTCCTTATCCTCATCTCTCAACTTAATGTTCTTTTGAAATATATCCTCAAATTCTCTTCCAAGTCTTAGTTTAATAAATTTATCTTGTTCATCAATCAATTCAGGTTTTTCTTGTAATTGAATCGAATCTGAAGATATAATGATTGGCGGTGTAGATGAATTCCCTAAATAGGTTGGATTTAAAATTATATGGGGTACATCCATCTTAAGTTCATGAGATTTTACAACAGATGGAATTAAAAGTTCACTATTTTTGGTAGTGTCCATCATTTCACACCTCTCGTGAACATACATACAATATTCTTTATACAATATTTTTATCTCATCATGAAAGTCCATTTCGATCTCATATGTTAACTTACTTTCAAAATTTTTTTAGAAATGGTCCTAACTTAGATAATCAATTTCATCCATTCAAAAACAATCATCATCTTTTCTCTCAGCTGTATATTTCATAGTTTTTAACACATCAAAAGTGACTTCCTCTTCATTAATATTCATAATCAACTCTCCTTTTTGTACATCTATCATAGCTTGTCCAGTAACAAGGAAAGGTCTCCCCAAAATAATTAGAATTTCTTTATCTTCCTCCATATCTAATACAATAAAGTCCATAGAAATAATAAATTTATCCACTTTAACAAGCACGTCTTTTATAACCCCTTTTGAATAAATAATGGATCGATCAACTAACTGAAGGGTTACAGTAGTGGGAGAAATACCGGCTAAACCTATCTTTCTAAATGTAGATAGAGGCATTACATTAATGCTCACTAATAAATAATATAAAGCTTTTCCATATAATCTTTCTCCAATTGCACAAGGAATTGTAAAGCTACAAGGATCTTTAAGTTTATGAGGAAACTTTTTCTAAAGTATAGTGCTGCACTCCTCGCTTAGTGCAACTGTCTCGTAATCCTAAATTTCCTTTTTTTGTTTAATATATCCTTCATATACTTTGCATTACTTGACATCTGTTCTAAGGCTTCTGTGAAAGGAATATTTATCTTTAACTTCTTAAGTAATTTGATGAACTTTGAAAATTGTTTATCCAACTTATGATATCTAAGTCTTTGAGAAAATGGAGGTGGTGGTGTTTCCAAATTGATTTTAGTTGGAGATATTAATTTTTCTAGATCCTTAGAAACATGTTCTTCATGTCTTTTCGTTTCCTTTGTTTTTCTCACAACTTCTTTCTCTTTTCTAACCACATGCTCTATCTCTCTTCCACTTCTTAATTGGAAAACTTCTTCTTATTCATTATTGTTCTCTTTAGGTTTGATCTCAGTGTTACTAGGAAGTGTTCCTTGGGATATATTACTAAGTGAATTAGCAAATTCTCTCAGTTAATTCTCTATGTTTCTAATCATAGCATTTTTACTTTGCAACTGGTATTCCATTTGCAATACCAATTCTCCTACAAACATATTCTTATCCTTAAATTATTGATCATTGTTAGAGTCAAGTGGATATGAAGGTCTATAGCTTGTATTCCCCTGATTATTCTAACTTCCATTAGGATTTGCATGATAAATTTCCCATTGTTGGTTTCCACCCCCAATAGTATGATTCCAGTTAAAATTAGGATGGTTATTCCAACCTGAGTTGTAAAAATTAGAATACGGGTTATTTATGGTATTTAAAGTCTCATATGATAAGTTGGAATCAATAATATGCCATAATGAACTTTCCTCACTTACAGGAGTAAATTGAGGCTGGTTCATTCCAAATTGGTTCAACTTCCTTGTTATTGCAGCAACCTGAGATGCAAGAATTGAAATCGCATTTGTATCATGAACACTGGCTACCTTTTTAGGATTTGCCCTTGCAGAGGGCCATTGAAATTCATTTGTAGCCATTTTTTCAATTAATGCATACACTTCATCAAATGGGTTTGACATTAATGAACCACTAGCAGCAGCATCAATAATGGGCCTAAGGGATCCTACTAACCCATTATAAAAAGTTTGAATGATTAACCAATCTGGAAGAATATGATGTGGTCACTTTCTTAAGAGTTCCCCAAATCTTTCCAAAGCTTTGTATATTTATTCCCCTTCATACTGAAAAAATGAGATAATATCGTTTCTAAGTTTAGTAGTCCTTGAAGGTGGAAAATACTTAGCTAGAAAATTTTGAGTTAACCCCTCCCAATTTTAATAGTGTCAGGTGCTAATGAGTATAACCGCATTTTAGCCTTATCACTTAGTGAGAAAGGAAGAAATCTTAGCCTAACAACATCGTCTGACATGCCGTTGTAACGAAATGGAGCACAAAGTTCTAGAAAACTAGATAAGTGTAGGATCCTCCGAAGGAGTTCCCCCAAACTGATTGTTCGCACTAGTTGCATAATCACTGGATGTTAAAAATTACTATTCTTATGTAGTGAATTAGATAAAGTTTAGGAATGTGATAAATTAAATATTATATGTGCCAAATAGGAGCAATCCTATTCTTTACCCTCTTCCGAGTTCCTAAACAACATTGGCTAATCCAAAGTTTAGTCCCTAAATCTGTGGTTAGGCTAGTAGGATACTGGCTCCCACTTCCCTTTGCCTAAAGGCTAACTCTTGCTTTTGTTTCCAAACACTAGGACCGAATTGGGGATTTTAGTCTGTCACGCTAAAATCTCTAATTCTATGCCCATCAAAGTATATTTCCCTATTTATTTGTACTCAACCTCCATGAACTTCACCATCCATGGAATTTGAATGTGGTTCCACTTTGTTGAGAATTACACCTCCTCTCGGGTCTTAATGTAATTATAACAAATTTTAACACTACAATGAGCTTTTTTTGTAATGTACATGAAGTGAAAGTAAAAGCCATCACATTTATAATTAAAACTTCTTCTAGCATGCATCCCAATATCCTAAACATGAATCCTACTCATTGCAAAAGAAAAGTAAAAGGAAAATAACGACATAATCTTGCCACTATTTCCAAACAAGAAAAATAGTAAGGGAAAGACATTACAAAACACAAAGAAAACACGATGGAAAACTTCATTACATCAAAAAAAAAAATCCACAAAATAAGTGTATACAAAATCATAAGATAATGAAGAACACAATACGTAGTTTTTTCCCTCTGAAAAAAAGATAAAAATCTCTCCCACAATATCTCCCGTTGATCCATGCAATGCTAGTACAAACCCTTACAGATTCTCTCAAAAACCCCTCACCAATCTCTCCAAAAATATAGAAATCTACATTTCTTCTCCGATTCTAAGATCTCTAATCATTATCCATATTTTTCCTAACATTCTACTCACTTTTTTGGCTTCAAATTCACTTTAAAATAGTGTAGGGAAAAATTTCCTAAGAGGTGTTTCAAGAAACCTTCTAAAACGCATCAAGATTCATTGAATCTCGACCAAAACCACCTAAAATCACGTCCAAATTGTCTCGGGCACTATCCACATTGTTTTGGGCACCATCGACTCCATATTTTCATCACTCTCAGGTTTCTGGCACCGTTGGCGCTCTATCAAGTGCCGTCGGTGCTCTATCAGGTGCCGTCGGCGCTCTATCAGGTGCCGTCGGTGCTCATTTTGCGCAGCTCCACCATTTTGCTCCTTTTAGCTTTGTTTTAGCTCCGTTTCACCTCGTTTCAGTTGTATTGTGTTCCTAACAGATAGAACTACAAAATAAACATGAAAACAATCTTTATTTAAAGTTTAATCTTATTTAAAAATATGTAAGAAGTGTAAAAGAGATTAAGCATAGAAAGACATATCGAAAAGTGCCAGGCCAAAATTTGCTTTCTTTCTCGTTTTTGCTCCAAATTGCACCATTTTAGCTTCTTTTTCTGAAAGAGTCCATTAATTGTACCTAAAACCAAAAAATATAAAAAATAGCTTCCTTTAAAGTGTAATAGCATTAAAATTAAACATAAAATGTATATGAAAAATCAAGTAGGTTTTAGGTGTGTCAAAATTCTCCAAACCAATTCATCCAGATAGGGTTATCTTTAGAGGTAATATTTTCTTTTAGGAGTAGCTGTTAGTTATTTTAAACTTAAGCTTACCTTTAAGAGTATTTGTTAGAAAAGCCACTTATATCGACATTCCAAACTAAGTGCTGATAGTAGTAGACTAGAATTTAACTAAGGACCTTTTACCTCTCTTCCCTATTGGATTGATAAACGAGACTCCACTAGAGCCCTGTATTACTTGAATGATACGTATACCTCCATAAAACTTCTTGTGTGTGCTCATACTTACGAACATAAAACAAACTTAAAAACAGCACACGCCGGAGGCGCATCAAGTTTTTAGCATCGTTGCTGGGGAAGCTTCGGTAAGAACTTTAGGAGAATTTTAGTTAAACCTATAAGACCAAGATTTGGAGTTTATAATATTATTATATAGTGTGTTTAGTTATTGTGTGTTTATTTTTAATAAAAATACAAAATATCAATACTATTTTTGATATCTGTCTTATTAGTTAAGTCTTTAGATTTGTATGCGTAGTTCAGGAGCTACATACCTTGAATCTTACGAATCAGATTTAGAGAGAAATTTTAGGAGGATGATGAATCAAAAAAGACTCTATGAATTTAGTGTAGAAATGGTGGATATATAATATAATAAATATTCAGATTTGGATTATAATGTTAGTAGTTTTGAAAGAGTAAACCCCAAGAGTGTGGCAAATTTCAAGAAGATATGCTTATTATTTTGATTTCTCAGGTTGCAGATATTGAGAGGAAGCTAGATCAATACATAAAGAGTTATCCTCAAGGTCCCCCAGTTATTAAAGAAAATTCATTTGGACAATTGATTGAGCCTAACTATTTTGAAACTAGCCTTGAGATACATAATCCTTATTCTGATTATTACAATCCAGGTTGGGAAAATTATTCAAACTTTAACTGAAATAATAATTTTGAAGGAAAAAACAATATTTAGGATGATAATCAATTTAATCAGACATGTAATTGGAATATTCAAGGTGATTTTAATGATGAACTCTCTTTTCCTCATAAATTGAACTTAAACCCACATAATGAGGAAAAGGAGTTACTATTAGAAGAGGATGTTAATCAAATGTAGTGTTAGTTGGAAAGTCAAGAGGCAGAAATAAGGAATATACAAAACCAACTGGGGTGGATTATTAATGCAAATAATAGTTAACCCCAAAGATTTTATCTAGTGACTAGGATAAGCCCTAAGCAAATGAATGAAAAGCAATTTAAAGTTATCGAACTAATATTTAGGAGAGAATTTGAGGATATGTTTCAAAAGAACTTTAATTTGAGAGATGAGGATAAGAAGATTGAAAGACCAATAGAAGAAATTCTTAAGGAATTAGAGAAACCTATTTCCTCAACTAAGATAAATATAGAAAGTCATCCTCCATCATTTACTCAGTACCAAGGAGAAGAATTGAAAGACAAACATGAACAGAAGAGTAACATAGAACAATTTGATTCAGAATCTGAATTATCTAGAAATAATTCGATCCAAAATTTAGGAGACCTTGAATTATCTTATAGAGATCTATTTATTATAAATTTCAAGAATGATATTAATATGAAAATTAAGAAAATCAATAGAAAATTATTGGATCTAAAAAGAAATATGAAGAACAATGATATGAATCAATCTGAAAAGGAAATGTGAAAGAAAAGTTACAATTTAAGGATTTTGTAGGAATCCCTGGATCTAGAAAAGATTGGGTGATTGATTTAGGATTACATAATTGGAAATTTGATACAGGAAGAATCATTTGTCGGACTGCTGACGTTAAACCAAGCGCTTTATGGGAGGCAACCCATTATTATTAGTGTGCTTTGATTTCATATGCTTGTGAGTCATGATTGTCAGTGTTGTATTCTATTTTCTTTAGTGTGGATTGATCAGTTTGATTGATGATTGGTGGATGTTTGGATTGTTAGTGATTTGATTTGATCCTTGTGGGTCATGAGGGAGGTGATTCTTTAACTTCTTATATGACTAAACTTGTATGTTCTCTTGTATTAGTTGGATTGACTAGTCCACTATGACTCGTGTATTACCTGAACTTGAGTTTTATAAGAGACATCATGAATTTGAACAATGTCAAATCCATCTCAATTTTGTTACTTTCTTTCTCTGACTTAGATTTCATTTTATTGGAGTCATAAACCTATTTGATTAATAACTTGTGGATAATTTTATCTTTTGGATTATAGTCTATAAAATCATTCTAATGTACCTAATTTACTAGTGTAGTGATTCCATTAAAATTTGGAAGTAAGTTATCGAGATGTGATGAGTTAATGGAAGGATTAACCTCATTTGTCATATGTGTCTGTTTGTGTGTTACAATTTTATATAAGAATTGAAGATTATTTTTATATTCCTATGCTGATACCTGCTATGCTAGTTAGACTTTTATTTAGTGAATTTCATTCTGGCATGCTTAGTTTAGATTTACTTTTTGCTACATATGAATACTTGTATCTATTTTTTATAGACATTTGTGGTAGATAGTATATCTGAACTATTTTTCTTCCTACTTATATTATCTATACTTAATGCTACATATGTTAAAAATCAAGTTTGGGGTAGGAAGAAAAATATATTTTTAAGTGAGTATACTTTCTTTTAGTTTAATATTATTGCAAGCATGTTTTAAGCTAGATTTACTTTCTCCTGCAGTATCTCTATCTTGATTGTGCATACATATGAATTTGATAGGATGTTGTAGTAGTGAGTAGATTCAACTTTTACTTTTTCTTCCTAGTACATTTTATTAAATTAATTGTAAAGTATTTTAAAATTCAAGTTTGGGGAGAAAGAAAAATAATTTTCAAAGTTAAACTTTATTTTTCATTAGTAGGCCATATTTAATTTAATATCACTTTTAAAATGACTTGTGGTATATTGTGTTATCTTTTGGTTACTATAATTTTGATTTTAGAAAAGTTAGAAAAATAACTTAGTTGTAATACTATGTGAAGAAACTATTCTAGAATTAAGATATTTGTGGGAAACTTTAGTAATATGTCTTGCTATTTATTGTAGAAAGGAGTTAAATATTTGAAAAGCTAAGATTCTTAGATTTATACTTAATAAGAATTGAGCCTTTATTAAAACCTTTTTCAAACTAATACTTACACTTTTAAAAAGTGAGGAAAAGTTTTGAGTTTTGGACTTTAGAAAGGGGATAATGAAATTTAAAATTATTAAAGGATTATCCAAATATAGTAATCCTCACATAAAAAAAATAAAAAAAGAGTAAGAGTTAAAAAAATCCTGAAAAGAAAAGGAAAAGAAAAGGAAAAAAAAAGAAAATATGTGAGGAGGAGCTTGAGGAGAAGCTTAATCAAAAATTGGTTTCACTTGAATCTTTTTAAATGAAAAAAACTTAAAAATAATCCTAAGTTTATTCTTATTTCAAAAGGAATTGGTCAAATGGGTATAAATAAGGTGCTTAAATTCTGTTTTTATACTTTCTATGAATCTTTGGTTTGACAAGTTTCAATAACTTTTGAAGTAAATAAAGAATCATGATTCCTAAGTTGAATATGAGATATTCTTACACTCTAGTCCTAGGTTGATTTTCTATAATTTCGCGTAAGTTACACTATAATATTTCCGAGATAAAATTATAGGAAACTCTCTTGAAACCATAACCATAAGTCAACATATATTTTTTTTAAAAGTTATAGTGTTACTTGAGGACAGGTAAGAAGTAAGTTTTGGGGAGTTGACAAGCCAAAAAAATGTTTGATTTTTCATATATATTTTATGCCTAATTTTAATGATATTGCACTTTAAAGGAAAAAATTTTGCATGTTTTTGGTTTTAGGTATAAGAAATGGACTCTTGGAGAAAAAGAAGCAAAAAGGGTGCAATTTGGAGCAAAAACGAGCAATAAAGAAAATTTTAGCCTGACACATTTTGATATGTCTTCCTATGCTTAATATACTTTACACTTCTCATATGATTTTGAAAGAAATTAAACTTTAAAGAAAGGTTGTTTTTATGCTTATTTTGTAGGGCTATATGGAATGCAACGCAACTGAAACGGGGCGAAACAGAGTTGAAACGGAGCCAAACAGAGAAAAATCGTAGGACTGTTGCAAAGTGGTGCCGACGGCGCCCAAACTGGTGCCGACGGTGCCAGAATCCAGAGATGGGCATGAAAATGGCGCCGACGGTGCCTAAACTAGCACCAAAGGCGCCAGAATCCATAGAAGGGCGTGAAAATGGTGTCGACGGCTCCCAAACTGGCGCCAATGGTGCTAGATGGTTTGGATGCGATTTTGGGCAGTTATGACACGAGATTCAATGTATTTGGATGATTTTTTGAAGGGTGCTTGAGGTATCTCTTGTAAATTCATTCCTACACTTAAAAAAAGTGATTTGATGTCAGAGAAAAGAGAGGAATGTTAGGAAAAATGTGGAGAATGTTTAGAGATCTTATAATAGGAGTAGAAATTTAGACTTCTACCTTTTTTGGAGAGACTGGTGAGGGGATTTTGAGAGAATCTGTAAAGGAATGTTCTAGCATTGCATGGATCAGTAGGAGATTTTGTGGGAGAGATTTTCATCTTTCTTTCAATGGGAAAAAGCTAAGTATTGTGTTCTTCATTATCTTATGATTTTGTAAACACTTATGTAGTGGATTTTCTTTGATGAAATGAAGTTTTCCATTGTATTTTCTTTGTGCTTTGTGATGTTTTTTTCTTACTCTTTCTTCTTTTTTGGAAATAGTGGCATAAAAAGATTATGCATTGTTTTTATTCTACATTTCTTTTGCAATAAATAGGATTCATTGTTAGGATATTGGGATGCATGCTAAAAGAAGTTTTAATTATAAATGTGATGATTTTTACTTGCACTTCATTTACATTATAATAAGGGTCTGTTGTAGTGTTAAAATTTGTTGTACTTGCACTAAGAACCAAGAGGGAGGTGTAATTCTCAACTAAGTGGAACCACATTCATTGTCTAAAAATGAATGATGGCGTTCATGGGGGTTAGGTGAAAATAAATAGAGAAATATGGTTTATTGGGCGTAGAATTGGAGATTTTAGGGCGATTGTCTAAAATCCCAAAAACCTAGTTGTTGACCTCATTTTTGATGAGGTCTTCTCTTCTTCTTTTTAGTATTCTAGCCTTAGGCTTTTCCTTTGACTATCCTAGAGGACTAGAATTAGGACCCACCAATTAGAAATTCAAACCACTTCTTAACTCCCTACAAACTCCACAAATTTGATTGTAGACCCCTAATCACCTAGAGGGTTGAAATCAAATGTGGAAGTTTAAAGGATGGGTTCCTATAGGACTCTTTGGCCTTAGGACTGCCCTGGGTGGCCTGGTCTGGTAAGGGGCTGACTTACACACACACTACACTCATACACTACACTTTCACACACCTCCTAAAACACACCTATACCCAACTTGACCTCCTAACTCATAAAGGTGATTCACATGGATGGTCCTTAACCCCTAAGCCCTTGGCTAAGAGGGTTAGGAACAACATATCGGATGCCTCAAATGAGTCCCTTCATGGCTCATGTGGGCTTGATATGGCTTCATGGCTCAACCAAAATGATTTCATTCCACTTACATTCACCCAATCTTCAATTTTCCAAATTTTCAATTTTTGACCCCTAGGACCCTACACCCGCCTAGCCTACCCAAAACCCTTGAAATTACCCAAATTTTCGTAAAATCACCTAAATTATCCAAAATTCCTCAAAACCAATCACAAACATTTTCTCACCACTCAAATTGATCATCCATAGCCAAAAATACCAAAAATTCCAAAAATACCTCCCAATACCCTCCAAATACCTAAAATACCCCTCTTGACCCAAAAATCCAAAAATTCAGAAAATTCCCAGAAAATTCCAGAAAATCCCAAATATTCCCAATTTCATTTTGTTCAACTACACAATGGGCCAATTTTGTCAATTTACCCCACTTTTATCAAAACCCCCAATTTGACCCATTTTAACCAAAAGTGAACCCAATGTCAAACCAAACCTACCCAATTGACCCAAATTCTGGTCCAATTCAAATCTAAACTTCAATTCAAAATTCCCAACACCAATCTAGACCAAATCCAAGTCCAATTTGATTGGCATTTGGATCCAATTTCACTTTTGGCCTTAAAGCCCAATTTGGACCCATGACCCAAACCTAACCCAAACTCACCCAATTCAACTCCAATTAACCCCAAATCTTTTCTAAACCTTCCTTAACACCCCTACAAACAAAACCCTAACATGATTTTCCCAAAATTTAGACCCAAACCCCACTCAAATTCAACCCAAAGCTAAAAGGCCCAATTTTGACCTAAACCCAAACCTAACCCAAATAAACCCAAACCCCAAAATCAAAACCCAACCAAAGCCAAAACCTCTTTGAGACACTCCCATAAACATTTTCCAACATTTATTTTACATCAATTTCAACCCTAGCCCAACATTGGCCCAAGTTAGCCCAATTTGACCTATATTGGCCCATTTACCAAAGAAGCCCAAATCCAACCCAATTCAAACCCAAATCACTCCAAACTTATTTCAAAACACTCATGACACATCCATAAGCTAAACCCAACATTTTTTTGGCCCAATCCTTCACAAAAATTCCCATCCATAAATTTATTTTTAAACCAAAAGCCCACTTACATGAAACCTTCCTATAAGCCTAAATTCCATGGTAAAGCCCATATGACAAATTCTTCTCATCATACCCTTAATTAAAATCAATCCCTAAGTTTCAAAAACTCATCATGAAACCATTCCAAATTAAGCCCCATACAAATTCCCATCAAAATACCAAAATTTTCTTAAAATCCTTTTCCATGAAATTGACTTGACTTTTCCCAAGTCAAAGGTGAGCCTTGAAGCCATGCATGAGCCACATGGGAGCCATGAGAGCTATGGAATCTACTTTCCACCTCACCATACCCAAGATGGCAAGAGGAGGAGGCCCTTTCCATATTCTCTTAAGGGGGATTAGCCACTTCCATGACTCCACTAAACCATGCTTAAGCTTAATTGTACTTGGATGGTGACCCTTCCCCACCGATTAAGCCGACCTAAATCACTTTCCTTCAACCCAAATTGGTCTTGGAAGGTGGACTTAACCCAAAACCAAGGGTTGACCCATTTAGACCCAAAACTAGCCCTTTCCCATTCCACTTTGATTCAAACCCTTTACACATGTCCATGGCCAATTGATCGCACAAACCTCCAGCCCCCGACCCACTCGGACTCGAGGGTGACCCATGCCTACCGACCAGCCGCCTGGGTCACCGGAAAACACCATGGCCGACCTTGGGAGGAGACAAACTTTGGAATTCCACCTTGCTGAGCTGCCCCATGCCCAATGGCCACCATGGCTGTTCTTCCCATGTCCAGAGCAGCTGATCCCAACCCTCGGCCATCCCTCGTGAGGCTCTCCGACCACCTCTATTTAAACCCGACCCCCTCACGGCCATGGAAGAGAGTTGCACAAACCTTGTCGAAACTCTGCCAAAATTGTTCCAGGCCCTACTCCATACTTAGAGCAGTCGATTCCCAGTGTCAATTTGCCCTAATCCCCACCAACAGAACCCAATTTCTCAACTGAAATTTCACCCAAAACCAGGACACTTTGCCACAGTGAGCCAATCCTCAAATTGACCGGTCCTACACCTTCACTCGGACCAAGAGGAGAAGTTTCCACCGAAAGCCCCATCTCCGAGCCACCCAGCTTGTTCCAGCCTCCAAGCTTTGTGATCGGCTGTGGTCACTTTCATAGCTAGGCAATTCACCAGACCAGGAGACTTCATCTGGAACTTGCTGGGATCCAATCGAAGGTGACACAACCCTCAGATTGAAGCCACACTTCTCTGAGCAAAGGTATGAGCTAATTCTTCATCCCGAGCTTCTGGAGATTCTCCATTTCAAATGCTTTAATTTTAATTCATGATCACCGTATAGATGTGTTCGTCTCTTCAAGACGAATCCATAGAGCACAAGAACACGAAAATCTGTTAAGTATTGAGTGAGATATTAGGGATTTAGTGTGGACGACTCTCGGGTGAGGGCGCTTGGGGACGATGAACGGATGTCGTTCATTTAATACACGCGCAGACGGACGGCCATGATCGCGCCGGATGAGGAAATGGAACGATACAGCAGGCCCCGGGAGCGCTGAGTCGGATGGCGGCGTCGAATAGGAGAGCGCCATTCGGCGTTTCGGAGCTGCCGAGGTTGACGCGGTGCCGCGTGGATAAATAGAAAATTATGGTATTTTCTGATTTATTTAATTCCCTAAACTTCAAAAATTCATAACTTTGTGTAGAAAAATCAGAAAAATAAAATAAAAATACCCTCTTGCTCAGTGAACAGAGGAGAATAATGTGGAAAAGAAATAATTTAATTTCATCAAGTATTTTATTTTTAATGATTTATTTCCCCTCTGCATTATTTTAATTCTCCATGCATATAGGAAATTCACCATGGCATGAGTCCATAAGGCTTTTGAAGCCTCTGAATTTGGTAACATTCCATGAATTTTCCAAAGTCAAAGGCCATCCCTATGAGAAGTTATTGATTTTTCAAATTCATGTTACTGTTCTGAGTATTTTAAATCTAATAATTAGCATGTTGTGAAATAAATTCTAGGAAAATTTGGTGATGTTTCTTATGACCGGAGGACCCTAGGAAAAATAGGTTTTGAACTAATTCATTTAAAATAACCCTAATTGGCTTAAACACCCAAAATAGGTCCCTAATTAATTAGAGCTAATCATACATCAAATTGACTTGAAATCAATTCTCCACTGACCTTTAGGATTATAGGAGCTCACAATAAAAATTTGAAGTTAATTGGATTTGGTTAGCCCTACTAAATGGGTTGATTAAGCCATTTAGTCAATTTGAACTTTAAAAATTCATAACTTTCAAAATACTTTTCAAAAATTCACCAAATTGGTTTTGGAGCCTCTCTGATATTAGAGAAATTTAAGAAAATTAAAATTTCAATTTTCTAAAAAAGTTAATTTTTTGGTATTATTTTAATATTTTAATAATTAAAAAATAATAAAAATCACAAAAATAATAAAATTCACCAAAATGTCACATTTTGAATTTTAATCATTTAAGAACAAACACCATATTTTTCTTAGGCCTATTTAATGAGATATTAAATTTTAAAGCCCTAAGGTAATTTTAAAATTAAAAAAAAATGTATTTTTTTAGCATTTCCACTAAAATAATTCTAATAAATCAAAGAAAAATCAAAAAATTGTAAAAAAAGATTCTCTGATTTCCTTGATATCAGAGAGATTTTCAAAAAAATATAAATTTCATTTTTCAACCTTTATTTTATTTTTAAATTAATTAATAATCCAAAACTTAAAATAATTATAATAAAAATAATATAATTCAAAAAATCACCAAAATTGGTCCAAGTGGTCCTCTCGTTATTAGGAATGTCCCATAATTTTCTTAAGGATAGAAACTTTCCCTTGGTCATATTATTAAATTTTCCTTGGAAATCCCTATTTTCCACCAAAAATAATTACATAAATAAATTAAATACAGAAAAATCACATTTTCTCCTCTCATGTCTTTATTGGCATATGAGTGAAGTCACATAAAAATTTCAAGTTCATTTAAGCTCAATTTAGTGAGTTATGAAATTATTAAGCTTGAAGGGCAAAGTGGTAATTAAAATTTTAACCCTTAATTAAAACTTTAGGTTTAATAAAATTAACAAGTAAAATATTTGATCTTAATCTGATTTGGATGATTGAAATTTAAATAATTAAAGGGTAGAAACCTATTAAATAATTTAAAAATAAGTGAAATAAACCTTAATTAAATAATTGATTAAATTTGGAAGAATAATAAAGTTGGGATTATTAAAATAGGGATATTATTAGGAAGAGATTTGTTCTCTAATCTAAGGGTCCCTAAATTAATCATCGCAATAATATTTAATTCCTAATTAAAATGATAATTCAAATTTAAGTTTTAAAATGTTAAAGGACTTAATCATTAAAATTAAATTAAAAATTAAATTATTAAACTCTTTTTAAATTTTCAATTAAATTAAAATAAAAAATAAAATTAAATTAAAGATTAAATTAAATTAAGTCAAACAAATTAAATTAATTTAAATTAAATTAAATCAAATAAATTAAATTAAATTAAATTGAACAAATTAAATTAAATTGAATTAAATTTAATTAAAATTAAATTAAATTAATTAAATAAAAATTAAATTAATTAAAAAAATAAAAATAATTAAATTAAATTAAATTAAATTAAATTAAATTAAATTAAATTAAATTAAATTAAATTAAAATATAAAAAAAAGATAAAATCAAGTTAAAATTAAAATTAATTTAAAACAAATTAAATTAAAATTAAAATTAAAACTAAACCAAATCAAATTAAATTAAAGTTAAATTAAATTGAATTAAAAATAACATCACCTAAGACATAAAGAAATTAAAAATAAAGCAACTTGAACCCTATTCCAAATTTAAATTCGATAACTGAAATTAAACTAAATCACAAACCATTTGAACACCAATTTGCCCTCGAGAATTTTTATTTTTCATAACTCCTAAACGGAACATTAAATGAAATGTTACTTCACCTATAGGATATTCAAATGTCCTAGTTCACTGAGCAAGATAACGAAACTTGAATTCCCGGACGATTAATTCATTTTTATGATTAAATCCATTTGGACTTAAAACAATCCTATCAGTATTGAAAAGATGTTTAAGATTCTTCTTAAGCACTTCCTCAATATGATAGGATACTTATAAGAACAATTGAACTTAATTATTCTTTGATGAAGAAAATCGTCCTCAAACCAAAACACAAGAACCTAGACGTCATAGGAAATGACTAGCTATAGGATTAGGAATTTGGTAGAAAACCATAACCCTTCCCTTAGCTTTACCTAGGAACTTGCTTAAATATTCCAATTGTGTTTTAAGTGCAGCTTGGGATGACGGGAAGACCCTCCAGGTATGCTTTTATTTTATTGCAAATTACTTTATTGCAATTTATTTAATCACATCGCACTTACTTTTCTTGCATGATAAACAACTGTTGCATGAAAACCCACACCTTTAGGATAGTCCCTAAAACTGAAACCAAAACTAAATTAAAAGTCATCACAAGATAAAATTCACCGCCACAACATTTCAAAATATAAAACAACTCAAAATTTAATCACAAACAGAACACAAAACTGCAATTACAACTAAATTAAGACGTCCTGTTGGATGATCGGGAATACCTCGGATGATGTAACCTACGTGTTGCTAACGGGATTTCCCACGGTCTAAATGAAAGTGTGGAACTCATTCAGTTGAGTTTAGCAAATTCATCTGGACTAAGTGAATCCGATAAAAATAACGATGCCGGAAGGATGGAACCGTGGGATCTTAACCGATGTTGTTGTAATCAACTTTAAGATTTGTTTTAAATAAAACATAAAAAAATACTTGGAAATTAAGAAATTTCTCTAAACCAAAATACTTTTCTCATCTCCTGATTTATGATTTCTAAAACTAAACCTCTGCAACAACAAGGAGGTTGGAGCACGGTGGGCAGCACGGCCATTTTCGTCAGCAAAACAACTTTACATCAGCTAAACATTCCTAGAATTAAACAACAAAGCCATAGGATTTCGAGGTAGTTTGCCTAGTGCAACATAAATCCTCAACCTCTTCGTTAGGCATTTGCATGATCATGTCATGTAAATTAAGCCCTAACCGGTCTTAGGACTCCGAGGTAGTCGTTTAGTACGACATAAACCCTCACATCTTCGAGGTCTATTTGTATGATTTTATCATACAAATATAAGTCCAAATTAATTAAAATTGGCAAGATTGAAATATTAAATGAATACTAGGACCTTCCTAAATTCAAGCCAAACAATAGGATAGTCGGGAAATTACCGAAGTTCGCTTCAAATTTGTGATTTCTCCTACCTTTCTTCCTTTGAATTCCCAAAACAAAATGTTCCAAATTTGATCCTTCCTTATTGAAATTCCAAAATTCAATCCCTTGAAAACTTAAACTTAGAAATTCTTGAGAGCAGAACTACTGATTATTATCGAGAGTTTTCTTAGGTGATTCCCGTCACTTAAGATGTAATTAACTATAGGGGCTTGCCCTTACAGGGAAGT
The DNA here is from genome assembly GCA_022702705.1 of Papilionanthe hookeriana x Papilionanthe teres. Lineage (NCBI taxonomy): Eukaryota > Viridiplantae > Streptophyta > Magnoliopsida > Asparagales > Orchidaceae > Papilionanthe > Papilionanthe hookeriana x Papilionanthe teres. The sequence goes on along the minus strand of CM040421.1, from coordinate 108,186,531 downwards.
TTAAGAACCTAGGTAATATAAACCCTGTTTAATGCTTTCATATTAAGCAGGGGAATTTGTCGGCTTATAAAATTGGTTCGCAGACCAAACGGATGTCACAAATCTTCTAGTTTATTTAATCAAGCCCCATCGTCGAAGCGGTAGTGTCTATTCCTCAGGATAGATACACAGTTTGTGGTGCGGTGCTTGTTTATGTAAACTATTCGGGATGTGACATCAGTTTGATTTCATATCTTAAAATCTTCAAATTTAAAATTATTTTCAAAATCAAATACTACTTTTCAAATTATTTATTTAAATTAAATTAAAAATTAGCCGACACTTCTATTAGGCGACCCCTTTTCAAAATACAACTCACAACCTAAAAATATGCCGACACTAGTGTTTGGAAACTAAAGCAAAAGTCAGCCTTCAGGTGAAGAGAAGTGGGAGCTCTGGTGTGAGAGCTAGTATCCTCCCAGCCTAACCACAAATTTAGGGACCAAACCTAGGATTAGCCAATGTTCTTTATAACACTCGAAAGAGGGTAAAAAATTGGATTGCTCCTATTTGACACATACAATATTTAATATATCCCATTCCTAAACATTATCTAATTCACTACATAAGAATAGTAGTTTTTAACATCTCAAAATTCTCCAAACCTATTCATCCTTGTTTTCATTTCTAAAAATTACAAAAAATTTCATAATAAAATCCAAAATCAACCCTAACTCACTAGATCTGAATTCTAAAACCTTGCGCTCACATTTCCATGTAAAATCCATCAATTTTCATCAAATTTTCACCATGAATAGTATATTTTAGATTTTCCATAATGCACTCCAAATCCATGTTAAAATAAAAAAAATTTACATAAAAGAGAAGCTCTAACCTTGTGAAGAAGAAATCTAACAAATTTAGCTCAATTCCACCAAGTTTTCTTCACTTTTAGAGAAGCCCTAAGTCCAAAATCATGAGAGCTTGAGGAGGAAGAAGAAGAAATGGAGAATAATGATGTTTTTTCACACTGAAAACCGTAATGAACTGATTTTCTTCGACCAATGCTTAAGCGCACAAGTTCAGGGCTTAGGCGCCTAACTCTCAGGTTTGCTCATGCTTAAGCATGGATATTGATACATAGGCTACAAAGCACAATTTTTGATATTTCCAAATTTTGATTCAAATGCACATCTTCCTAAGTTAATCACCATCAAATGGTCTTAATACATCTTAGTAACACTTTTCTTTCCCCTTCTGCTCTTTTATTTCTAAGAAATTCTCAATTTTCCAAAACTTAGATTCGATCACAATAACACAAAAATTTCACACTAACAAGTCACTTTCATTCACATATTCAACATGTACAAACACACTTCACATAACTAATCTCCACTCCAAAAAATTTTGGATGAGACAGCGCCTAAATTCATCACAATACAAGACAAACTTACATTAAACACTTAAAACAAACAAACACAAACAACAAGTAAACAAACATAGAATCTCAAACTTAATTCCATTCTCCATTATGTGGAACATATCTCTGGCCTTCATTTGTTCCTTCTGAACCATTTGGCACATAGATTTGATAGAACGGACAATGATGAAGAACTCTTATAGAATCCTCTTCAATTCACTTGTTTTTCAGATACATCGCCTTATACGCTTCTTCAATATAACTAGTATGACTGAATTGCATCTTGAGTTGCCATCCATATGCACTAAATTTACATTAGTTTCATTTACCTTTGCCTAAATTGAAGCCACATTAGCCTTAATTTTTTGAATCTTCTCCGCTAATCCTTCAAGACTAATGACAAGCAATCCGTTATATAATTCTTGCACACTTTGACTTACAAACTTCGTCTTGATGGCCTCATCCTTCTTCTTCAAATCATTTTCCCAAGAAGACATCTTTACTAACTGTACACCTCATTAAACTCAAATATTTCTTCACATAGACTTCAGAATGAAAATTTGGAGATGGGCAAAAATTATCATCATTTTCATGCTATTTATAGACTTTAGTAGAGCATATTCCCACTTTCCATGTCTAAAAACCACCAAATAACGTTCAAGTTCACTTTAACATTTTTAATTCTTCTAGAACATTATTTAGACATATTTTTATAACTCCATCGCATAAGCGCCGAATTTGGGCGCTTAAGCATTGGTGTCCATTTTAGCACAGGTCAGCTTAACATCCAATTACTCATTTTGACATGTCTAGGACAACAATTTCAAAATACTACCAAAAATCTCTAAAATAAACACAATAACATAACATTCAAACTATGGGTTTCCTCCCACAGAGCGCTTGGTTTTACGTCATCTGGCCGACGTATTTAGTGCTTTTTTGGGTGACCCAACATTAAAAAATCATTCAATTTAGTTTGATCCCTTAAGATATAGGTTTTAGTCTATGACATGCACTTTGAAAATTTTTAGGGTTTTAGGATCTTTGATATCCATAGCTCCATAGCAATAAACTTTTATCACAATAAATGGGTCCATCCACCTGAACTTAAGTTTTTCTGAAAATAATCTTAATATTGCATTATAAAGTAAAACTTGTTGCCTTGGCTAAAAAATTTTTAGTATGAACCTTCCGGTCATGCCACTTTTTCATCTTATCTTTATAAATCTTAGCATTCTCATAAGATTCATTCCTTATTTCTTCTAGCTCATTCAATTGCAATAATCTCTTTTTATTATCATCTTTCAAATTATAATTAAATTCCTGAATGGTGACAATCCTATAGGAGTTCTGTATGCAGTCCTATAAACACACAAAGCATAATCAAGTTTAATTGACCAATCCATTTTTGTTGGATTTATATATTTTTTTGAAACTCTCTCGATTGGAAACTTCAACCAAACCTTTTGTCTAAGGATGATAAGCAGTAGAAATTCAATGATTGATACAATATTTCTTTAATAATTTCTCAATTATAGCGTTTTTGAAATGACTTCCTCCATAAGTTATGATCACTCTCTGCATTCCAAATATGCATTATATTCGTTTTTAAAATGTATGCAACAATTTGGGCATCACCTCGAGGTAAAGCAGCAGCTTCTATCCATTTAGACACATAGTCTAATGCTAACAATATATATAAATTTATGGCAGATGGTAAATGGTCCCATGAAATCTAATTCTCAAACGTCAATGTCGGTGTGAAAACTCATCGTTCCCATGGTTTCCAATTCAGGGTTTTTATGTCAAATATCAAGGAGTCGCCAGTCTAATTATACTAATATATTAATCCTTTGTATCAAAGGTAAAAGGAAGTAAAGGAGACAATAAAGGGAAGGTAAAGTGATACCTTTATAGGGAGAACTCTAGAATATTCTTAACCTATTAGGAAAATCACAAGTCTAATAACCAGAGATTTCTAGGTGTAAACCTAATTTCTAGGTGTTAACCTATTCTGAATTCTTTTAATTTCCCCTATAGAAGCAAGCTTCTATAGTTAATTACATCCTAGAAAATTCTAGTTTTGCCTAAGAATACTCTTGATTAATGTTGAATATCTGTTTTCTAAATGGGTTTTTAGGAAAATAAAAATATAAAATGTCTTATTCGTAATGTTCATCTCATTGTCATGAGATATTATGTTAATTTTTATGTCATGAGGTATCTTCTAAAATGTCAAGATGATATGATTTTGTTTTATTGATTTTGTATATCATATTGATATTTTATAACTTGTCATGTCACTATTTCATGTCTTGTTTATTTTTTTTATTTAATATGTCTTATCATATCGTGTTTTGTTATTTATGTCTTATTTTGTCATTTTATCATTTTGTTTTGGTTTGATTATTTTGTTTATTTTGTTTTGTTTTGAATGTTGTTTTTCACACCCTATAACATGCAAATAAAATCTAAACGAAATTGTTTGTTTTGTTTTGTTTGTTTGTATGTCGTCGTTTCATTATTGTCGTCCTGCAAAATAGAGTTAGCACACCCTATAACATGCAAAGAAAATCTAGTGAAACTTGTCCTCTCCTACAAAGTAAATAATGTCAGAAATAAAATTTTTTTAAATAATTTATGTCAAGATTGTCAAATATTAAAGTTTATTTTGTCTTAATGTTGCTTTGATTTATATTCAAGTGTCATTTTTATGTCGAAGTATTGTTTTTATATTGTTTTATATTTTATTTTTGAATTTTGGTTTATGTTGATTTAAATTTTAGGTCATTTTGTATTCAATTTGATTTATATCAAACTTAAATTAATATTTAAGTTAGATTTTGGTTATTATCATTTTTATTAAGTTTAATTTAAGTCAAACTTAATATCTTTATCAAAATAAGTTTGGTTTGGATTGAATTTAATATTAAATTAAGTTCAATTTTGAGTCAAACTTAATTTTTATGTTAAAATAAGTTCAAGTCAGGTCGAACTTAAAAGTTATGTCGATTTAGGTTTGACTTAAGTCTAATATGAGTTAGACTCAAGTTAAGTTTAACTTGGGTCCATGTCAGATTGAACCTAAGTTTAGGTTTAATGTTAACTTTGGTTCATGTCAGGTTGAACCTGAGTTTAGGTTTGAGGTTAACTTGGGCTCATGTCAGGTTGAACCTGAGTTTAGGTTTGAGGTTAACTTGGGCTCATGTCAGGTTGAACCTAAGTTTAGGTTTGAGGTTAACTTGGGTTCATGTCAGGTTGAACCTAAGTTTAGGTTTGAGGTTAACTTGGGTTCATGTCAGGTTGAACCTAAGTTTGAGTTTAAGTTTAACTTGGGTTCATGTCAGGTTGAACCTAAGTTTGGGTTTGAGGTTAACTTAGGTTCATGTCAGGTTGAACCTAAGTTTGGGTTTGACCTAAGTCTAACATGGGTTAGACTTAAGTTAGGTTTGGTTTAAGTTTTGAGTCAGGTTCAAGATAGGTTAAACCTGGGTTTTGACTTAAGTTCAATATGGATTGAACTTAAGTTTGATTTCGTTTCTGTCAAGTTATCTAATTTAGGGTTAATTAAACCTAATTTCGGTAAGGTTTAATTGGTATGATTAGTTTAATGTTTGATTTAATTGATTAAATCTTAATGTTTGTAAGACTTAATGGTTAATTAAGTCTAATGGGTTAGCCTTAATTTAAAATATTAGGTTGATTAAGCCTAATGTGACTAAAGCTTAATGATTAATAAGGCCTAATGAGTTAGACCTAATTTTGATTAAACCTAATTTAGTTAAGGTTTAATGATTAATTAAGCCTAACCGAGTTAGACTTAAATAGAGTTTAGGATTCAATTAAACCTAATTTAGTTAAGGTTTAATAGTTAATTAGGACTAATGAGTTAGACCCAATTGGGGTATAAATGTTGATTAAGCCTAATGTGGTTAAGGCTTAATGACTAATTAGGTCTAATGAGTTAGACCTAATTGGCGTATTAAGTTTTATTAAACCTAAGTTTGTTAAGGTTTAATAGCTTAATTTGGTCTAATGGGTTATACCTAATTAAAGTTTAAGTTTGATTAAAACTAAGTTTGTTAAGGTTTAATGCTTCATTAGGTCTAATGGGTTAGACCTAATTAAAGTTTAAAGTTTGATTAAACCTAAGTTTGTTAAGGTTTAATAGTTAATTAGGTCTAATGGGTTAGACCTATTTAAAATTTAAATTTTGATTAAACCTAAGTTAGTTAAGGTTTAATAGTTAATTAGGTCTAATGGATTAGACCTAATTAGGGTTTAAAGGTTGATTAAGTTTAGTGTATCTTTAAACTTAATCAAAGTTTGATTTTTGATGTTAAAACTATTATCATGAGGATTAATGGGTTGATTAAGTCTTAATATGTCTTTAGACTTAAGTTAAGGTAAACCTAATGTGATTAAGGTTTAACTTAGGTTGATTAGGTCTAATGTGGTGTTTTAGACCTAATTAAGGTTTATTAAGCTGAGCCTAATGTGATTAAGGCTTAACTTAGGTTGATTACATCTAATGTGGTGTTTTAGACCTAATTAAGGTTTATTAAGCTTAGCCTAATGTGATTAAGGCTTAACTTAGGTTGATTTAAGCTTAACTTATTTTTAAGCTTAATTAATGGTTTAATTAAGGTGATGATTAAGCTTAATTTGTCATCTTAGACTCAATCAAGGCTTGTCATAAGTCTAGTGTAGGCTAGGCTCATTTTGAACTTAGTATATTAAGGAAAATAAGCTAAGTTATAAAAAGATGATTTTTAGGATTTAAATTTATTAATTTAATAATAAATTTTAATCCAAAATTCCAAATGTCATTTAAATTTGCTTAATGACTTAAATTTATTGGCCTAGGGTTATTGTCTGTTACCCTAAAATTTCAAGTCATTTTTCAATTTTATTTTTATTAATTTATAATTTTTATAATTATTTTTAAAAATAATCATAAAGTGGCTTAGAATTTATTAGAAATTATAATTAATTTTTAATAATTAAATTATTCCTGAGAGTAATTAATTAATTTAAAAATAATATATAACTAAAAAATTCAAAATTTTGTTTCCACATTATTCTCCTCTATTTCCGCTTTCCAGAGCTATTTTTATTTTATTTTTATGATTTTTCTGAGAAAAGATATGATTTTTCAATTTTTTAAGGTTGTTTTGGATTTAATTAAATTCAAAATAGCCATGAGGTGCCACGTGTCCTCATATCGTCGAATGCGCGGGACGATCCGCTGCAAAGGCTGAACATCGGATCCCTCGCGGTTTATCACCGTCGTCCGTTTCCAAACACGGGAACGGACGGCTGCCAATTAATCTGGCTATTTTCGGGATTTTTTTGAACCGTTGACCTTCTAGGCTGAATATCTTGCCCATTTCTCAACGAAATTGCGTGATTTATGAACCTATGGAATCATCTAAGGATGTAGATTACATCCATATAGTGATCATAGGGTTTTAAATTAATTTGGTCCATGATTTACCAAAAATTTGAAATATTTTTAAATATAAAATTGTATACCTTAGGCACAGTAAATTTGATCTTAATCAAACTAGTTTGGCAGCCTCTTGTGACCCTAAGGAAGCCTTTCCCCAACTCAATTTGGACTCAAATCAGGTCTATATAGGTGCAAGACCAAATGAGTCAATTTGGGCCCACCCGAGTTGGCTCGGTTAGGCTTAATTGGCTCGATCGGGTGACTGGTTCGATCCAATTTTGATTACAACTTATTGCTTAGGTCCTAAACTAAGTTTTTGATGTTGGGAGTCAGAGGAATTGGGCAAAGTTTGGGCCTCTATGGCTTATCCCTTTCTCTTTGAGTTTGACCCCTATTTATAGCCATAGAGGCTTGGCTATGGATTAGATTGGATTATGATGTATTTGGGATGTTGCTAACCTCCCAATAAACAATTCCAAAGGGAATTTCGGCTGTTAATTAATTGGGGATTGAATTTTGGCAATTTTAAAATCAAACTCATGTAAGGTTAGTTCATGGTCACCTTGAGTTAGAATTGATTTATAAATTCAAAAATTTTCATTTGGTCATTTAGGTGGTGGATGAGGCTGATGATAAGGCTTATTACAGCCTTCCCCACATATCTCCTTTATCCATCTTGAATACATTTGATGGAAACATGACAAGTAAGCAAGATCAGTCATTTCATGCATACTTGGTTCATCATGGTGCTCAACCATGGTAAAGCCTTAATCCAAGCCACTCTCCCTCTTCATTGGTTGTTCCTAAGGTCTAGGATGACTCAAGGATGGCAAGGTAACACCTTTTTGCCATGTCATTTCATGTTTAAATGAAGGAATGACATGTAACCTTCAATTTTTCAAATTTTAATTCAAGGGCTAACCATGGTTAACCTAGGGTTTGTCCAATGTGTTTTTATGTCATGATGGGTTTAATGGGTCATGAGTGACCAATTAGTGACCCTCCATAATTTAATTTTGATTTAAAATTAATTATGGGAATTTTGATGTTATGTGTGATGTCATGGGCCAATATTCATTTTTATGTCCTTTTTTAATTTAATTTCTAATTTTAATTAATTATGTCATTAATTAAAATTTTGAAAATTATATTATTAACCTATTTAATCAATCAAAATAATTTTAAACTAATTATTTGATTAATTTTATGTCATTTTTGGTTTAAAATTGAATTTTGTCTTATTTCATGGCTTTTAATTATATTTTCATTCCGATTAATTATTTAATTAATTAAAATACTGAGAATTATATTATTAGTCAATTAATTAATCAAAATAATTTTGAAATAATTATTTGATTAATTTATATTATTTTTGGTTTAAAATTGAGTATTTTAAACAAATTTGATGATGTTGACTAGGGTTGACCAATATTGACCAAAGTTGACCCAAGGTGACTTGGGTTGATCAATTCTAGTCCAAGGATGTTCGATGTGACTTTCTTAACCTTTTCATGGTTGATTTGGTCACAAAATTGGTGGTTTTATCATTTTGGGGTCTAAATTGGTCATGTTGACTAAATTTTGGGTTTTGGTCAACCCAAAGATCAATATGGTGACTTTGGAATTAAATTTTTGTTGTTTTGATCAATGTTAAGTTGATCATGTCAACATTTATCTTTGGAGTCAACTTTGTGGTCAAGGATAACATAGATCATCCCTTTTGACCATTTTTAGGCTTTAGGTTAATCCAAAGGTCAATGTGGTGACACTTGGATTACTTTTTGGTGACTTTGATTAATGTCAAATTAATCATGTTAATGTCTGTCTTTGAAATCAGTTTTAGGGTCAAGCGGCATGGGTTGACCAATTTTGACTAAATTTGACTTATCTAGGTCAATGGTTGCCCAAAGTTGTCTTAATGGTCATGTGATGTCTTAAAATGGTAAAATGAGTCATATTTGACCATTTTAGTGTCTTGATTGACTTGGTGGTCAATGGTTGGTCATTGGGTCAGAAATTGACCAGTTTGACCAAAGTTGATTTTTTGGGTCAAAAGTTGATTAGTTAGGTCAGTAATTGGTCTTTGGGTTAAAAATTAACTGCTTTGACCAATATTGATTTTTTTATAAAAAATTTGACTTATTAAGTTAATGGTTGGTCAAAAGGTCATGAATTGATTTCACCCCAGGTCTCAGGGTCTGTTGTCACTTGCTAGATTTTTAGGAGGTCAATATGGGTAGACTTCCTAGCTTAATGTTTCTGGTAAGTGACCCTCAAAAAAGTGAGGTCAACAAATGGGCCCCCAATATGTGTGGGATACTGTAAAAGTATGCCGCACATATTGGAGTTGACTGATACTGTCTGGATGTCATGTCTGTCAATTTGTGAGAAGGTTCTTTTATGTCAGTAAATGAATGTTATAAAATGTCAAATATCGGTTTGTCAATTTTGGGAAGGAATGCTATGTGGCTTATATCCTTTATCAAAGAAAGAGTGATGGGATTGCCATCATTCAATGTTAGGAATGTCTTATATCCAATAACTGGAGAGAGAAAATAGATGTTAAGTTCCATTTTTCAGAAATGTCAGATGTCAATGTCAAGCAAGAGGAAAATCATAACTTCTGTGTCAGGAAAGGTTTTATATCCTATAACCATAGAGAGAGAGTATATGTCCTTACGTTCTCTTGAAATGTCAAATATTGATGTCAAGGTAGAGGAATGCCATAACATCTGTGTCAGGAAAGGATTTATGTCTGACAACTGTAAAGAGAGTATATATCCTTACTTTCTCTCGAAATGTCAAATTTCGATGTCAAGTTAGAGGAATGCCATAACTTTCGTGTCAGGAAAGGACTTATATCCAATAATCGTAGAGAGAGAGAGAGTATATGTCCTACTTTCTCTCAAAATGTCAAATGTTGATGTCAAGTTAGAGGAATGCCATAACTTCCATGTCAGGAAAGGACTTATATCAAATAACCGTAGAGAGAGAGTATATGTCCTACTTTCTCTCGAGACATCAAATGTCGATGTCTATTTAGAGTAATGCCCTAACTTCCGTGTCAAGAAAGGACTTATATCTAATAACCATAGAGAGAGAGAGAGTATATGTCCTACTTTCTCTCAAAACGTTAAATGTCGGTCCTGAGAAGGAACACTATACGACTTACATCCTATGTCAGAATTATAGCTAATGGAATGCCATTTTTCCGTGTCAGGAGAGGGGTTTTATATCCGTAGCTGGGGAAAAAGTATATGTCGTACTTTTGCTAAAAATTTCAGATATCAGTTTTGAGAAGGAATGCTATACGACTTACATCCTATCTCAAGATTATATCCATAACTAAAGAGAGATTGGTAAACTCATGAAGTAGAGTACACCCGCTGGGGATTCAGTTCAAATATTCAAACATAACATCTATGTTAAAATTTATGAAGATTTATTTTATTTTGTCGGTGTATGTATTTTAAGTATTTTAGGACCCGCCAACGTATCACAGACAAAAGGGAATATTTCTCAACATTTCATTTTATTTCCATAGAAACTGTACGTTGCAAATGAAAGTAAACAGTACATATCATTGGGAACAAAGTCAACGATACATATCAAAAGTCAACAGTAGATGTATATGTACATATGTCACACATCACACATACTACAAACTGTCGATATATTTCTTTTTAGAAACTGTCACGTCATCTTTCTATTGTTATCATAACCTTTGATATTACTAGACCAACCGTAAACATCTAACACTCCAAAACATCGTCTGTCATAAATGTCTTAGGTGTTTAGATATTTACAGGGTCAAGGTAACTCAAAAGGTTTTAAACCTTCCAACTCTGGGATAGCCCGATATCCGATGGGCCGTTTATCTGGTTGCATTCGATGCATAGTTATAGAAATGCGAGGTCTATTAACACTGGGTATACAACGTTTTACCACGTTGGCACCTTTTCCTTGTAACAGAAGTACTGATCCTCATGGAAAAAGAGCTCAGAATGTCGCTGCAAATTCCCCTGGTCCTAAGATTTGTATTTCTCTTCAAAAAAGAATAGCAGCGTGATCACTAAAAATTTTATTAAGAAATTCGTACCTATTTTTGATGAAATTGCACTTTAAAGAAAGGTATTTTCTTTATTTTGTTGCAGGAATGCAGAATTTAGGTGATAAAAGCAAAAATCATAAAAAGGAGCAGATTTGGAGCAAAAAGGAAGAAAATAATGCAATTTGTGCTGAGTCACTGACGGCGAGATCGAGTCCGCCGACGACGAGGGTACGAGGAAGAAAATTCTGAAGGATTTATAACTGTCTCACTGACAGCGAGCCCGAGCCCGCCGACAGCTAGATACGCGGTTCGAAGACCTTCTAGAGGCCTCGCCGACAACGAGGTAGTTCGTCGCCGACGGCGAGCTAGTTCAAATGGCGCAGATACATTGAACCTGGACACTTTTTGAAGGGATACTTACACACCTCTTGGTCCTTTGCTCACCTCTATATATAGAAGCCGAAATTAAGCTTCTAAGTGTGTTATTTTGTGTTGTGTGTGTGTCAATTTGTGTCTTAAGAGTCTTTTATTTATGTGTGAGCAGTCTTTAGAGTCTTAATTAGTGTAATTAGTGAGTCTTTAGTGAGTTAGTGAGTTTTTAGTGAGTCTTGTTGTACTGGAAGGAAGAGTCAAAGGAACTGCGAGGAGTCTGCTTGGGGATAAATCGAGATAAGTATTTATATTTATTGTTTTTAACTTTAAATGAAATCCATGCTTAGTTTAGTTCCCATGCATTACGAGTAGTTTATTAGTCTTTCTCCTCGTTATGAAATTAAGTGACTTGATGAACTTAAAACAGAAGTACTTTTATATATATTAGTAAATTGTGATAATTTTTACTTAAAACATAATTTACTTTCAAACTGGCCATTTGATTTGTTAAAATATGTTGAATATCAACTATAATAAAAATTACATCGGATATTCGGGGAATTCAAAAGCCTTGGAAGGAAGGTGCAAATAAATAGGGAAATAATATCACTGGGCGTAGAATTGAGTCCGTTACTCTAGTAAATGTTTCTTACTTTCCCCGGCAACGGCGCCAAAAACTTGACCCACAATTTTATATTATGATATTTTTAATTTAATTGCAACGACGCCAAAAATTTGACCCCGCTATATTATATGTATAGAATTGTAATTGTTTATGTTGTGGATGCTACGCAAGTATACGTATCGTATCAAGTAATAAAGGACTCTAGTGGAGTCCTGGTTATCGATCCCACAGGGAAATAGAAAATTAAATAACAACTAATTTTAAAATAATAATAATAATAATAATTTTAAAATAGTATACAAAAATTTGGAATTCTAAATTTAAGCGCAATAAAGTAAACTAAGTATTTTAATTAGGTAACTTAACTAAGTAGAAAATTAATACGTATTGAAAGTGCAGGAAATTAAAATAATTGCTAAATAAGTCTTAACTATTTAGAAAAAGTATCTTTCCCCTTATTTAGAAATTTAAGTGATTGATGAATTTAAATAGATAATTTTAAGGTATTGTGACAAATAGGAGCATTCCTATTCTTTACCCTTTGGTCAGTGTAAAGAATATCGACTAATCCTATGTTTGATTACCGAATCTGCGGCTAGACCGGGAGGATACGGATCGCCACTTCGTAGCTCCCACGTTCCCCTCGCCCGAGGGCTAACATCTACACTTCGGCTCTCAAACAATAGGATCGAATTGAATATTTTAGTCCGTCACACTAAAATGCTCAATTCTACGCCCGATGATATTATTTCCTATTTATTTGCACCTTCCTTCCAAGGCTTTTGAATTCCCCGAATATCCGATGTAATTTTTACTATAGTTGATATTCAACATATTTTAACAAATCAAATGGCCGGTTTGAAAGTAAATTAAGTTTTAAGTAAAAATTATCACAATTTATTAATATATATAAAAGTACTTCGTTTTAAGTTCATCAAGTCACTTAATTTCATAACGAGGAGAAAGACTAATAAACTACTCGAATGCATGGGAACTAAACTAAGCATGGATTTCATTTAAAGTTAAAAACAATAAATATAAATACTTATCTCGATTTATCCCTGACGGACTCCTCGTGAGTTCCTTTGACTCTTCCTTTCGATACAAGAAGACTCACTAAAAACTCACTAACTCACTAAAGACTCACTAATTACACTAATTAAGACTCTAAAGACTGCTCACACATAAATAAAAGACTCTTAAGACACAAATTGACACACACAACACAAAATAACACACTTAGAAGCTGAATTTCGGCTTCTATATATAGAGGTGAGCAAAGGACCAAGAGGTGTGTAAGTATCCCTTCAAAAAGTGTCCAGGTTCAATGTATCTGCGCCATTTGAACTAGCTAGCCGTCGGCGACGAATTACCTCGCTGTCGGCGAGGCTTCTAGAAGGTCTTCGAACCGCGCTATCTCGCTGTCGGCGGGCTCGAGCTTGTTGTCAGCGAGACAGTTATAAATCCTTCAGAATTTTCTTCCTCGTACCCTCGCCGTCGGCGGGCTGGATCTCGCCATCGGCGACTCAACACAAATTGCATTATTTTCTTCCTTTTTGCTCCAAATCCGCTCCTTTTTTTATTTTTGCTTTTATCACCTAAATTCTGCATTCCTGCAACAAAATAAAGAAAATACCTTTCTTTAAAGTGCAATTTCATCAAAAATAGGTATGAATTTCTTAATAAAATTTTCAGTGATCAATATCCCCCAAACTTACTTATTACTTGTCCTCAAGTAATTTTAGTACTACATAAAAATAATGAGTTCTATAATAAGATTTTTCAATTTAAATAACTATGAATTAGATTAATTAATATCATAATAAAGTTAAATAAAAATAATTCATGTAATTTAATTAATCTTATAGAAATAAATTATTTAGTTATCGAGTCTAAGATTTCTAGCTTACTATTCATTTCGGGAATGACTATATTTAAAAGAATAACTACTTAAGATATTCATATGATAAGAAATTCAAGAAAACACTATTAGGTAAAATTCTAATCCATAAACATAAGTTTGGAAATATCTAAGTTTTTCCCTTTAGGTTAATTCAAATGAAGCCAATTTTTGATAAGGCATCTCCTCAAGCTTCTCCTCATTTTTCTTTTTCTTTTTTCTAATGAGGATTACTGTATCTGGAGAGCCTATTAATAATTTTGAACTTCATTTTCATCTTCCTAAATTTGAAACTTAGAAATATTTCTTAGCTTATATATATTTCATAGTTTTTACTTCATTGATTTTCAATCTTTTCTTTTTCACTTGAATACTTAAGAATTTAAATTTTATAATATAGTTTTCCTTACTAAAAATAGTTTACTATATTCTTATTCCCTTTAACCAAATATTTTATTCTATTTAATTAATTAAAGCACTAGAAATATTTCATTTAACCTTTTATAATAATTAAATAAAATAATTCATATTAATTAAATTTAAAAATTTGCTATAAAAATCATTTTATAATAATTTGAAAATAGAAATTGAGAACAAGTTAATAACTAAATTTGTATTTTACTCCCCCCCAAACTTAAATTTTTATATCTACTCTAAATAATGAAAAAGGGAAAGTAAATAAATCATACCTTTGAAGTTTAGGTATTTCTTTTTCTTTGAAATTTTTGCGTGCTTTTTCATTTTTCATTGAACTCGTATCGTTAGTATTCTCCATATATATATAACAATTTAAAGAAAATGCGAGGATAAAATCCGAGATAAGTATTAAATACAACAATTAAAATTAACTCTACACTACACATATGAATTACTAACATATTAAAACAATTTAACTAACAGATTAACAATTTTACAACTTACAGAATAAAATAAAAACATACTAAAGAAAACTATCATCCTATTTAACATAAAAACAAATGCAATTAACTAACACAAAAACAAAAACTAAACTACTATAACAATTCAAGCAAATAATCTAACAAACATCCAATGTCTCACAACATAAAGTATTGAATATTACAAACATATAAAAGTTTCCAAAATAACTTAACATCAAACAAAGAAAACAAATAAAGTCCTAATCTTCTATATTGAAGTCCCAAACTATATTATCATCCCCTCCTTGATACGTAGAGCTGAGAAGACGAGCGAGGATGATACCGAGTATACCTCGGGCACTCGGAAAGATGACATCTAAATCTCCACTCCTGTAGAGACATTCGGCTTCATGATATGCTATCTCGTACTACGAATGTCTCGCAGGTACTCACTATCATAATCATGTCTCCTCTCCGGATTATCGATCCTTTGATCAAAATGATCAAATCTTCTCCCCATTGTCTCTCCAAGCTGCTCAAAACTCCTCTTATGCGGTGGTCGGCTCATTCATCGGATCTTGTAGGTTAGGGGTGGTAGGCTCGGGAGGTTCATGGCTAGTAGAGGGTATATCTCTACTTGATTGAGAAAAATAACTCCTTACACCAGATCTCCACCCTTCATGGGATTCATACTTCTTGATATTGGCAGCTGTGATTGGATTCATGGGTTCCACCCATTCTTCATCATCTCTAGCCTCAACTCCAGAGAGTTGGCAGAGTGCAAAAATTAATCCGGGGTGTCCCAATCCGGCTCCACTCTCATTTCGAGGAGTGGCCGGGATGTTTTGATAAATAATTCTCCCAATGTTGATGCTTCGTTTTTCCGAATACGAAATTCGAATTGCTCTATCTCGTGTTACCTCACCGTGGTGATATGTGGGTAACGAGTAGAACAAATAAAGTAATGCCGAGGCTTTGGAGATCGCATTTAATTTAGAAAGAGGAAAATTCACTCTTTCCCGTCGCTTAATTTTCCAAACTCCGGTCCCATCGGTGAGAAAGTTAATGACTTCCTCCAGTGGTCCTTCCATCGTTCCAAAAGTTTCATACTCGCTAAAGTGCGAGTCACGAACTTCATAGAACGAGTTAATTCTTGCAGCATTAAAATCTAAAAAAAAATCCTCGTACCTTTACTGGTGCATCTTCAGCGGCAGTCAAATTGGCATAAAATTCTTTAACCACTTCTACAGCTGCTCTATATTGAACGTAACAGAAATTCTTCCAACCTCGTTCCTTAATAATCCGCTCTACTTCTCCTCCCGGATTTTTGAAAACCCGATACACAATGCACTTTCTTCCTTGAATGTTTTCAAAATATTTAGCCTGTGCTCGTGCATTGATGAATCGGTCTTCATCGAATTCTACTCTACGTTTTTGTCGTGGAGCCATACGATCGATCTGTGAAAATCGTGAAAATTTTCACTAAACTTAAAAATAATACTAAGAAGGCTTCCTACAACATTTATAAGCAATTTAAATCAAATTCCATGGATTTCCACCGAATATTCCTTCCACATTTTGATTTTTCCTAAAATTTGCAATGTGGTGAAAATATATGGTGAAAATCAAAAATTTTTGCATAGGAGTGAAGCTCTTACCAAGAGAAATTGAAATCCGGTGTTTTTGAGTCCTGAAATCGTCTCCACAAGTAAGATCTAGCAAGCCCTAGAGGAGTTTTTTCTGAAATTTAGAGGTTGGGGTGATGAATAGTGTTTTTGACCGGTCAAAATATATGTTTTTCCCGACCTCGCTATCAGCGAGATTTTTCTCGCCGTCGGAAAGTTAATACTTTTCGGAACCAAAAACTCTCGGGAAAAATCCGCTGTCGGCGAGAAATTTTGCTCTATTCTTCGCTGTCAGCGAGATCGAGCTCGCTGTCGACTGGATTTTGCTCGCCGTCGGCGAGATTCCAAAAAATTTAATTTCCGAAATTTGTCACTCATTTTCGTCCTTGATTTGCCTTATATTATATTTTCGATCACATCATTTATTAATTTAATATGAATATTAGCTACTTATACACAAACAAATTCACACAACACAACAAATTAACTTTAATATTGAAATCCATGAGATGTACAAACTAACATAATTTTAAACTCTATAATCAAACTTCAATTCTCCAATCCTTACTACTAATAAGCATCGCAAACCAATCCACGACACACTAAATGCTGATACAAAACTATGACGCATATCTCAATTAAGTTTGAGATATTCAAATAATCACTCCACACATAATAAAATCTAAATCAAATCAAATAACATAAATACAAACATACTATGGAAATCTTTACTACTACTCTTCGATGTCGAATCTTCATCTTCTCTCGATATTTCGATATGACGATGATGCACAAATAAGTTATAGAAAGGCTCGAAGGGAAATTCGAAGCGGATTCTTCGGTGATCCAACCCTTCGTCTCGGTAAATGAAGAAAGCTAGCTTCCGAGTGTCCAGAATGATCAAAGTGTTCCTTCATCTTCCAGTCAATGTGATCAAATAAATCAGATATATTATCGATTGAATCTCTCACATTCTGCAGTTCTTTCTCCATTCCTTTAATTTTCTTCATAAGTAACTCCATCTTATCTGAAATAGGCCTTGCTGTAGGATTATTCTGTGAAGCTCTATCAGAGATAAATGTAATTTCTTCATTATTGTCCAAAGTAGGGAACATATCTATAGGATCAAGCGGCTTCCAAGGTAACAGAACCTTTTCCCAAGCTTCATAAGAAACACAGTACTCGATCGCATAATGCAAAAATAGTAGATGGGTGTCCTAGTCCGTGAGCCGACCCATGCACAATTAAACCCAATGCAGACTTAACAATTATTGATCCAACATCAATAGGCGATCCATTTTGAATACAATAATTCAATATAGCGCATTCCTTCGAAACCTTGTTTACCCTCATAGTAGGTAACAATTTAGATGAGATGAAAAAGTGCCGGTGCTTTGAGACGGGATTCAAAAGTGATGCGGAGAAACTAACATACCCGTCTTCACGCATTTCCCGATCTTCCGGTTCATCGATCAGATATCGAAATATCTCATTCATATTATATCGAGAAGGCACAAAATTTTAATAGTGACATACCGGGGTGTTTTCTATAGAGAATAATTCATTTACTCTTGATGGATTAAATGTCACCCATCTTCCTCGGACGTAGACATTCCCATTGTTGATCGCATGTAAGTTAGAGTAGAACTCTTTCACAACTGGAATAACAACAGCAGACGTAGTGTAACAAAATACCTCCCAGTGCCGCTGTGCGATCATTTCTTCTATCTTCGTAGTGGAATTCTCTATTCCTCGATTGAAAAATCTCCGTTCCTTGATAACTCTTTTCTTTACCAAAACCTTGTTGAAGATTCACTGCACTTCCGCACTCACAAATTTCCTCCGGTTAAACACTCCAGAATTAGAGGAATCTAAGAATTTGGAGGCCATTACGGTGAATGGAATAAATTCTAGTGAAGAAGGCAGATCTATAACGATTTAAGAATGGATTTTCACTAAGGAATTGGTGTTGAAACTGTCCAAATCGACATTCAAATTATAAATAACTCATCTTTATAACTTCCTCGTTGTCGGCGAGAAGTTTCTCGCCGTCGGTGACTCAGTTATAAAAAACTGCCTCTCATGTTTTCGCTATCGGCGGGACGTTTCTCGCTGTCAGCGAGCTCGATAAATAAACTGAATTTAATTTAGGCGCGAACCTCACTGTCGGCGAGTATCGACCTCGCCGTCGGCGAGATTCCAAAATAATGTCCAATTTCGCTCTAAATCGAATAATTTCTTTTCTCATCATAATGGTTCAAATATGTGATGATTTTTAATAATAATTGAGTAGTAAAGTTTCAATAATATAGACTAACTATTAAGACACAATAAAAATAGATAACTAATATGGGTTGCCTCCCATAAAACGCTTGGTTTAACGTCGTCAGCCCGACCTAATTTTCATTATTAATCAGGTCGACTAAGCATTAAAACCTCTTTATAGTTAGGTCTTACCTTCGAAATATGGTTTTAATCTATGTCCATTAACTTTAAATTTATGTCCGAGCTTTTGGATCTTCGATTTCTATAGTTCCGTATGAAAATATTTGAGTTATGGTAAAAGGTCCTAACCATCGAGACTTCAATTTTCCGGAAATAATTTCAATCTAGTATTATATAGCAAAACTTCCTGTCCCGGTTCAAAATTTCTCCGATTAATCTTCCGATCATGCCATAATTTCATCTTTTCTTTATAAATCCGATCATTATCATATGATTCATTTCTTAATTCTTCTAATTCATTTAATTGCAGCAATCTTTTCTCACCGAGCTTCCTTCATATTATAATTAAATTCTTTAATCACCCAATATGCTTTATGTTCTAATTCAATTTGGTAAGTGACATGTTTTTCCATATATAAGCTTGTAAGGAGTCATTCTAATCGGAGTTTTATAAGCGATCCTATAAGCCCATAATGCGATTGTCTAATCTAATAGACCAATCTAACCTATTTGGGTTACTGATTTTTCTAAAATACGTTTAATCTCATGATTAGATACTTCACTAATCCGCTAGTACGTGGATGATAAGCGATGGATATCTTATGAGTAATATTGTATTTTTCTACTAGTTTGTGAATGTATTTATTTCTAAAATGAGTTCCTCCGTTAGTGATAATCACTCTCGGCATTCCAAATCTAGTAAAAATATTTTTCATCAGAAATTTTGAAACACTCTTAGCATCACACCTAGGTAAAGCTTATTCTTCAATCCATTTGGAAACATAATCAACAGCTACTAATATATATGAGTTTCCAAACGAAGGAATAAAAGGTCCCGTAAAATCTAATCCCCAAACATAAAAAATTTCAACTTCTAATATAAAATTCAGAGGCATTTCGTTTTTTCTAGATACATTTCCTACTCTTTGACAGTTATCACAAGTTTTAATATATCTGTATACATCTCTAAATAGAGTAGGCCAGCAAAATCCAGATTGTAGAATTTTATAAGCAGTTTTATCAGTCCCAAAATGTCCTCCAAAATCGAATCATGACATTTTTGAATAATTGGTTCAGTTTCTTCATAAGGTACACATCTTCTAATAATTAAATCCTTACATTGCTTATATAAATATGGTTCATCCTAAAAATAGGTTTTCGTATCATGGATGAATTTTTTCACGTTGTTGCAAAGTTAGCATAGGTGGTAAAATATTACTAACTATATAGTTTACTATATCGAGCATACCATGGTATTTTCCACTCATTGATATTATATAGTTGTTCATCAGGAAAAGCGTCAATAATTTCATTTTCAATATCATATAATTCATGATTTTCTAATCTTGATAAATGATCCGCAATTTGATTATCAGTTCCTTTCTTATTATCGATCTCAAAATCGAATTCTTGCATTAATAGCATCCATCTAATTAATTTTGGTTTGGAATCTTTCTTTTCCATTAAATATTTGATAGCAGAATGATCAGTATGCACGATACATTTTGTTCCAATCAGATAAGGTCTAAATTTATTAAAACCATATACTACCACTAATAATTCTCTTTACGTAATCGTATAATTTATTTCGGCATCATTTACAGTTTTACTAGCATAGTATATAACTTTAAAAATCTTTTCATATCTTTGCCCAAGAACTGCTCCTACAACATAATCACTAGCATCACACATAAGCTCAAATGGTTTCTCCCAGTTAGGTGAAACTATTATAGGTGCTGTAATTAATTTTTCTTTTAAGAGTTCAAAAGCATTCAGGCATTCGATTATAAATTCAAATTTCTTGTCCTTTTCAAGAAGTTGGCATAGAGGTTTAGTAATTTTTGAAAAATCTTTTATATAGCGTCTGTAGAATCCAACATGTCCAAGAAAACTTCTTACCCCTTTTACCGTAGTTGGAGGTGGTAATTTAGCTATAACTTGAATTTTTGCAGGGTCCACTTCCATGCCTTTTTCCGAAATTTTATGCCTTAATACAATGCTGCCCGCAACCATAAATTGACATTTCTCCCAATTTAGAACTAAATTTTTTTTCTCACATACTTTTAATACTTTTTCAAGATGAGTTAAGCATGTGTCAAATGATGTTCCAAATACAGAGAAATCATCCATAAATACTTCTATTCCATTGTCAATTAACTTACTAAATATAGACATCATACATCTCTGGAATGTTGCTGGTGCATTACATAATCCAAAAGGCATTTTTCGAAAAGCGAAAGTTCCATAAGGACTAGTAAATGTAGTTTTCTCTTGATCCTCAGGAGAAATTTGTATTTGATGATAACCAGTGTATCCATCTAGAAAACAAAAATACTTATGTCCGGCTAATTTATCTAACATCTGGTCTAGAAATGGTGAAGGGAAGTGATCTTTCCTGGTGGCGGTATTTAATTTCCTATAGTCAATACATATACGCCAGACCGATAACTTGTCTTATAAGAATAAGATCGTTATTTTCATTGGCGATGACGGTCACTCCTCCCTTCTTAGGAACACGATGAATTGGGCTTACCTAAGCACCGTCGGAAATAGGATATATAATACCATTATCTAATCATTTTAAAATTTCTTTCTTAACTATCGCTTTCATTATCGGGTTTAATCTCCTTTGGGGATCTCGCTTTAGGTTTATGTTCATCATCTAAAATAATTCTATGCATACAGATATAAGGACTAATTCCTTTAATATCTGCTAAAGTCCAACCAAAAGTTTTCTTATATTTTTTTAAAGTTTCTAAAAGTTTTTGTTCTTGAGATTCGTTTAATCCAGATGAAATAATAACTGGTAAAGTTGAACAATTACCTAAATAAGCATATTTCAAATGATCAGGTAATATTTTTAGCTCAAGTTCAGGAGGTTTAATAATTGATGGAACTATATTCTTGTCAGTGTTTTCAGTATTATCCAAAAATTCAAATCTTTCATGAATATAATCTAGTTCTTCATTATTATCTTCAATTAATTCAGTGTTTTCTTTTTCTAATTTATCTTCGTAATATTCCTAAAAATGTTCTTGTTGTAAATGTTCAAGTATTTCCATCCGAAAACATTCATCATCTTTTTCTAGTGCGGGATATTTCATTGATTTTGCAATATTAAATGTAACTTTTTGGTCATTTACTCTCATAGTTAATTCTCCTTTCCGAACATCGATCATAGCTTTTCCAGTAGCTAAAAATGGTCTTCCTAAAATGATAGGAATTTCTTTATCTTCCTCCATATCTAAAACAATAAAATCTACTTGGGAAGATAAATTTATCCACTTTTACTAACACATCTTCAATAACTCTCTTAGGATAGGTAACCGAACGATCGACTAATTGAAGGGTTACTGAAGTAGGTGTAATTTTTCCTAATCCTAATCTCTTAAAAATCGATAGAGGCATTAGATTGATGCTTGCTCCTAAGTCACACAAAGCTTTTCCATAAAATTTTTCTTCTATAGCGCAGGGTATAGTGAAACTAGCAGGATCTTTCAATTTTTCAGGAAGCTTCTTCTAAATAATAGCACTACACTCTTCACTAAGTGCGACTGTTTCATTATCAGTGAATTTTATTTTCTTATTTAGAATATCTTTCATAAATTTTACATAATTTGACATCTGATCTAAAGCTTCGACAAAAGGTATATTGATTGTTAATTTCTTTAATATTTCAAGGAATTTAGCAAATTGTTTATCTTTTTTATGTTGAGCTAGTCGTTGAGGAAATGGTGGTGGAGGTTTTTCAACAGAAATTTTCATAGGTATTAAAGGATGTTCTAAGTTTGAATCTTTTTGAAGTGTTTCCTTTTCAATTTCCACTTCCTCTTTTTGGCTTTCAAGTTCTTTTTGAATTTGAGGTTCTAATTCTTTTCCACTCCTTAGTTGTATTGCTTTAATTTGTTCTTTTCCTTGATCTTTAGGATTTATTTCCACATTACTAGGAAAAGTTCAAGGTATTCTATTATTTAGCGCAGTAGTAATATGTCCAAGTTGAGTTTCGATATTTTTAATAGATGTTCCTTGAATTTGTAGTTGATTTCCTTGATTTTGTAGTTGATGACCCATATTTAAAATTAATTCATCCATAGATAATTTCTTATCTTTGAATTGAGGGTTATTGTTATTAAATCCAGGTGGGTAATTAGGTTTATAGTTTGGATTTGCTTGATTAGGTTGATTTATCCATTGTTGATTAGATGTGTTATTCCAATTAAAATTTGGATGAGTTTTCCAACCAAGATTATAATAGTTTGAATAAGGGTTATTAGTTCTATTATTAATAGCATTTAAAGTTACATAATTAGATTGAGATTCTATGATTTGTCCAGATGAGTTTTCTTCTAATGTAGGAGAGTAGTTCATTCCAAAATGATCTAATTTCTTAGATATAGCAGCAATTTGAGAAGCTAACATAGATATTTTATCGTTTTCATGAATGTTGGCTATCTTTTTCGGATTTACTCTATCAACAGGCCATTGGAAATTATTTGTTGTCATTTCTTCGATTAGTGCATAAGCTTCATCAAATGGTTTAGACATTAATGAACCTCCAGCAGCAGCATCGATGATTGATCTTAAAGATGCTACTAATCCATTATAAAAGGTTTGAATAATCGACCGATACGGTAGCGCATGATGTGGGCATTTCCTAAGAAGTTCCTTAAATCTCTCCCAAGCTTCATATATTGATTCTCCATCTAATCGACAAAAGAAGTTATATCATTTCTAAACTTAGCGAGTTTTAGATGGTGGAAAATATTTGGATAGAAATTTTTGTGATAAAATGTCCCCAAGTTTTAATAGATCCAGGTGCTAACGAATTCAACCACATTTTAGCCTTATCCCTTAATGAAAAAGGAAAAAGTCTAAGTCTTATAGCATCGTCAGATACTCCTTGATATTTAAAAGTAGCACAAAGTTCTAGAAAACTAGCAAGATGTAAGTTAGGATCTTCGAGTAGGTGAACCACTAAATTGATTGTTTTGTACCATTTGGATAATTGCGGGTTTAAGTTCAAATGAATTAGCGAGCTATATCGGGGTTTTGAATAGTTAAATGAATTTCATCCGATGTAGGGTTGGCATAATCTCTTAATGGTCTTTGTTGGTTCATATTTTGAATTTCGGGAATATTCGCCATTTGTGTTAAATTTATAATTTGTTTCTTTTTCTAATTCTTTTAATTGTACGCTCTAATTCAGAATCGTAAGGTATTAAATTTTCGTTTCCAAATTTGCGCATACAATTTTAGAATAGATATTAATTTATTTATTATGATTATTTTAAAATAGTCCGTTACTTTAGTAAATTTTTCTTACTTTCCCCGGCAATGGCGCCAAAAACTTGACCCACAATTTTATATTATGATATTTTTAATTTAATTGCAACGACGCCAAAAACTTGACCCCGCTATATTATATGTATAGAATTGTAATTGTTTATGTTGTGGATGCTACGCAAGTATACGTATCGTATCAAGTAATAAAGGGCTCTAGTGGAGTCCTAGTTATCGATCTCACAGGGAAATAGAAAATTAAATAACAACTAATTTTAAAATAATAATAATAATAATTTTAAAATAGTATACGAAAATTTGGAATTCTAAATTTAAGCGCAATAAAGTAAACTAAGTATTTTAATTAGGTAACTTAACTAAGTAGAAAATTAATACGTATTGAAAGTGCAGGAAATTAAACTAATTGCTAAATAAGTCTTAACTATTCAGAAAAAGTATCTTTCCCCTTGTTTAGAAATTTAAGTGATTGATGAATTTAAATAGATAATTTTAAGGTATTGTGACAAATAGGAGCATTCCTATTCTTTACCCTTTGGTCCAGGTGTAAAGAATATTGACTAATCCTATGTTTGATTACCGAATCTGCGGTTAGGGTCGGGAGGATACTGACTGCCACTTCAGAGCTCCCACGTTCCCCTCGCCTGAGGGCTAACATCTACACTTCAGCTCTCAAACAATAGGACCGAATTGAATATTTTAGTCTTTCACAGCGGTTCATTAAAGACACCATGTAGAACGACCTATCAAAGTCATGATTATCAATGTGAGGCGGGATGCAGTCTCTCTCGGCGTAGATATTGATGATATAACTGTCAGGTATGCAACTTGCTGGTATGAATTCCCAAGTAACATATCGTTTGATGATTTTTATGATCACGGTAGGGATTGGATCCACTTGCTCATGTCGTAAGATTCTTGGTGGATTCCCTTCATTATCTACAACATAATTATAGCAACATCCATATTGTATCGTCAGCCTTCCCTTACCATGTATCCATTTATTTGGCTCAGAGTAGGTTTTCCTTCTGAGACGCCCAGCCCGGCCTTGATCTCGAACTTTCATGACGTGATCAATTATGGCCGCTTGCTCATATTCATCAAATATATTGGTGAATAATTTAATCCCCTCAAGGATATTAATCATTCGCCCTTTAATATGTTTGAATTGTTCGAAGAATCGCCATTCGATGGCCCGTGTTCGTTGAATTTCTTCTTTGGAAATGTCCTTCCTATTGATTTTTGTCTCTGACACTTTCAAGTCCAGAGCCGGTATATATGAAAATGGAACGGGAGTTGTTTCTTCAATCCAATCTTTCCTTTCAGGCTCCAAGTCTAGCATTTCCAGGTCATGATGAGCTTCTTTTAATGGAGCCTTGAGGGCATAAGATTTAAAATGATCAAAATTATTTCCCTTATGTTTCTTATTTTGCAGTCATTTTTCCACTTGCCTTTTCAGACATTTATTTCTATTTCACCTTTGTGTACGAGTGAGTCCTGTTATCGCTCTGTCAAAGGCTACTGCAGGAGTTTCTGTAATTTCCTGGATTGTTGTCATCACCACCGATTTCAATTTTTCATCAGATTCTTCTTCAGAAAACTCAAGATCATATTGCTCACAAATCTTGAACTCTATCATAGGTTCTTTTGACTTCGTCCTGATCAACCAGGTACATTAACGACCCATGGTATAGTGATTCAACTTGTAGCTGATCGAAATTGAAATGGATCCTTGCGCCTTTGTCTAAATATTGGCGGTCCATTGCAAAAGACATGTCATTTTTGAAGCTGAAGTATAATATATTGTCGGACATTTTTCCTGTATGTGGCAGGGTTATATGTCAGATTACATTTCATTTTCAAAATTATGCTCATAAGTATACACTTAATAAGAAAGAAGGGAATTTCAAGGAACGAATTCTAATTTACACAATAAGGCAAAAGAAAATTTTTTTTCATCTATCCAGTTCATAAAGAAGTCATTGTTTCTAGGTTGCATAGTATTTCTTCAAGAAACGCCCATTAATCGGGGGTAAAATTCTGTTGTCTTAATAGTCAGCCAATTAATAAGATCCTCCTGAATATGTCTTTTCAATTACGTAAGGGCCCTCCCACATTGGTTCAAATTTCCCATCTATTTTTCTGTGGGCAAGGATAGGTCTTCGGAGTACTAAGATCAAATCCCCAATTTAAAATGTCCTAGGACGAAACAATTTATCGTGGGCCCGTACCATTTTTGCTTGGTACAATTCCAAATTTTGTTGATCCTGAAGTTGTTTACCCTCTAGATTTTCTAGTTCTTCAAGAAGTAATTTTGCATTTTCCTCTTCGGTGATTTTGTTTGTAATTGTAATCCTAAGAGAAGGAAGTTGAATTTATAAAGGAAGCATGGCTTCAGAACCATATAACAAAGAAACCGGTGTCAACCGTGTTGGTGTTCGGTATGTAGTTCTATAAGCCCATAACGATTCAATTAATTTTTCATTCCATTGTCTTGGATTGCTAGTTAATGTTTTCTTTAAAATTTGGACTAATGTTTTATTAAAAGCCTCAACTAAACCATTGGCCTTTGGATAATAAATTGTCGAATATCGCCAATCTATTCCATGTCTTTGAAAAAAAATTGTTTATTTTTGTGTTTCTAAAGGCTAATCCATTGTCTGAGATAATCCTTCGAGGAACTCCGAATCTATAAACAATTTGTGTTTTGAGGAAGTGAAGAACTTGTTCTGCTTTAACTTCCCTAAGTGGTATGGCTTCTGCCTATTTTGAGAAGTAATCAGTAGCTGCTAATATAAACCTATGTCCTTTAGTTGACGGAGGGTTTATAGGGCCCACAATATCTATGCCCCAACATTCAAACGGCCAAGATGCAATTGTCGGATGTAATAAATTTGGCAGTTGATGTAGAGCCACTCCATGAACTTGACATTGATGACATTTCCTTGCTATTTCAAGGCAATCATTCATCATTGATGGCAAAAGTACCCCATTTTTTATTTTCATTTTCATTTTGGGCCTAGACTGGTGTGCACCACATAAGCCTGAATGGACTTCTTTGACAAGTTCTTGTGACTCAGATTGACTCAAACATCTTAGCCACATTTGTTGAAAGGATTATTGATAAACAACATCATCTGTCAAAGCATAAGATAATGCTCTTTGTTTGATTTGAACTGTGGAGGAATTGTTATCAGGTAATGTTCCTGTTCGTAAATATTCAATGATCGGTTGTCGCCAATCACTGTTCTCTTCTTTGTTGGCAATCATTACTATCACATTTTCTTTCTTTTTGTCCAAATTAATATTATCAATTCGAGATAAAACTCATTTTCCTTTCACAGATATTGAAATATGATTCCCTTTAGGACAAGCAAACTCTTTTGCGAGTTTTGCTAGAGCATCTGCCACAGAATTATCTTGTCTTAGAACCAAGAAAAATGTTACATGAGGAATTTGTTGCAGTAACTCCATAATGTAATCAACGTATTGTTCCAGTCGTATTTTCATAATTTTATATTTTCCTGCTCTCTAATTAATACTCAGTTGGGAATCACCATAGATGTTGATATTTTTGATGTCCATGTTTATTGCCAATTCTAGGCTAGATATGAGTGCTTCATACTCAGCTTCATTATTCATACATGGCTCAGTTAGATGGTAAGAAAATGGTATCATTCCTTTATCTGGAGTGATAAAAATTATCCCTACCACTGCTTTGCCAGATACGGTTGTTTATCTATCTTTGTCTTTTCTGGCAGAGGAAGCTCCATCAAAGTATAATTCCTATGGTCTTAAATCAGAATTTATGATTATAAATATTTTCTCATCGGGAAAATCATCATTCAGTAGAGATTCATTCGGTATAGGGCCGCTAAGAAGTTTGCTAAGACTTGTCCTTTGACAGCACGCAATGGCACAATGGTTATATCAAATTGAAGTAACAACATTGCCCATCTTGCCAATCTTCTAGAAAGAGTTGGTCGAGTCATCAGATACTGTAATGGTTTGATTTTTGAAATAAGAGTCACTTTGTGTGATAGCATGTAATGTCTTAGCTTCTGAGTTACAAAGATCAGGGCTAAACAACGCTTTCAATTGGAGGATATCTTATTTCAATTGGATTCAAACAATGACTAAGGTAATATAGAGCATTTTCTTGACCTTCGTCATTAATTTGAGCTAGTAATGCACCTAAAGAATTTTCTAAACTATAGTGTAAAGATAAGAGGTTTTCCTAACACAGGGGCTGCTAAAATAGGAGGAGTCATTAGATATTGTTTAATATTTTCGAAAGCATGTTGACATTTTTCATCCCATACAAATTTGGTATCTTTTTCTAGTGAGGGCAGTGAGAGGTTGACACCTTCCTGAAAGATTAGAAATGAAACGACGAATATATGCTAATTTTCCTTGGAAAGATCTCAATTGAGTTAGATTTGTAGGAGGAGGCATATTCATGATTGCTTCAATTTTGAGCAGGTCAATTTTGTTCCCACAATGTTGAACAAAAAATCCTAAAAATTTTCCAGAGGTGACACTAAAGGCACACTTAAGAGGAGTTATTTTAAGATTAAATTGTCGTAATTGCTCAAAGACGATTCTTAAGTCATATATATGTTCATTTCATGCTTACTATTGACAACCAGGTCATCTACGTAACCTTCAACTTGCTTGTGAATAAGTTCATAAAAAATTCTTGTCATGGCCCTCTGATAAGTAGCACCGACATTCTTTAGTCCAAATGGAATTACTTTATAACATTATATTTTAATGGGTGTTCTGAAAGCTGTATTTAGTTTATCTTTTGGGGACATTTTGATTTGATTATATCTCGACATTCCGTCCATAAAAGAAAATATTGTATATGTTGATGCAATATCTACCATTAGTTTGGGAATTGGTAACGGGAATTCGTTCTTTGGACAAGCTTTATTTAAATCTCGGAAGTATACGTAAACTCAAATTTGGCCATTTTTTTCTTTACTGGCACTATTTTGGCCAGCCATAGTGGATATTTTTCTTCTCGAATAAAATTGGCCTCAATTAGTTTCTTAACTTCGGTGATAACTTATTGTTCTATGTCAATATGCATTCTTCTTGGACCTTGTTTTATAGGGATGACCTTTTGATCTATCCCTAGCTTGTGAACTACAACTTCTGGAGCAAGTCTAAGCATTTTGTCATATTTCTAAGCAAAACAGTCTTTATATTCTCTTAATTATTGAATTATTTCTTTTGCTTCAATATCATTAAGAGAACTACTGATAAAAGTCAGTTTTGGTTTTTCGTCAGTACCCAAATTTATTTCTCTTAGTTCGTCCATTGTTGATTTGATTTCTTCTTCAAATTTTGGTGGAATGTCCTCTATCATAGGATCAGTTATTTGCTCAAAAGTTAGATCATTAGTGACAACCAGACAAAATTCCGTATCATCCAAAGGTCCTAGGACACCAAATACTACTCCTTCTTTGGAATTATGATTTCTTTTATTATTATTCCATAAATGCTTAAAATCATAATATTGGTTTAATGAGTTTTGACCAGACATTAACATATTTTGAACAAGTTTTTGAACACATGGAGAATAAAGTTCAAAAAAAATTTTTATTGATTCTGAAAAGTTTTCATCATTTGATTTTACATCTATATCCGAGTAGGTAGAGCCAAGTCAGAATTTTATCATTTTCTTATCTTCACCATGTATTTTTTTGACCACCAAATCTTCAACTTTTGAAGAAGAGAGAGGAGTTAGGGTCATATTATCTACATAGTGATTTATTTGTTCATACATAGATTCAAACTCTTTTTCTTTATCTTCATCTTCAAGAAGTATCTTGAACTGGGGGTTCTTTGAATCTATTTTCTTCTTTTCTTCTTTTTCATAATCAAACTGGATTTCAAATTTTGGTATCTTCTTCATATTGGTAGTAGGAATCCCTCTTTGTTGTGCTCGTCCTCGACCTCTACCTCAACCACGGGTATGAGCTTGTAAGATATCTTTCTTCTTTATGTATGGTTCAGAAGCGTCAATTTATTTTTCTTTATTTTTATCTGTGCCTTTTTTCTTCTCATTTGACACCATATCCCTAGAGAATATTGATTTCTCTACTGGGGCATAATACGCAACATCTTCATGTACACTGATTTCCTGAATTGAAAATGGTTGAATATCTCCAATTATGCAACATTTTTCCCCTTTAGTGGAGATTTGATGCACTAGTGTAATGATGATGGTACCATCTTATTCTTGTGGAGCCAAGGTCGGCCAAGTAAAGCATTGAAAGACATGTCAGAATCAATGACATGGAATTTTGCTGTTGTCACCAGATTTTCTATCTTTAAAAGCAAAGTTATCGATCCTACAGCTCGCCTTTTTGATTGAATTTTTGCAACATGATAGTATCAGTCATTAGTCTGTCGGCATCAAGTCCAAATATGCGAGAGTTCTTAAATTCATAATATTAATTGAAGCTCCAGGGTCGATGAGTACTCTCGGAAGCATAATATCATTAATATTCAATGTGATATAAAGTTGGTGATTATGTTCAGTTGTGCCGAGTAGCAAATCATCGTTAGAAAAGGTTATTTTTGTTCATTCTTTAAATGAGTATGCTTCATTTGCGGAAGTACCGGCAAGTTGAGCTAGACAAATTTCAGGATGTAAGAGAGCCTTTATCAAAGATTCTCTCATTTCCTTAGATAAGACAAGGGCGTCATATATGCTTAATTTTGCTGGTAGCTTCCTCAGATGAGCAATACATTATAGTCCACTTTTCCATGAATATTATTTCTATTTTCTTCCAATGATTCTTCTTGTATTGAAGGAACATTTTCTTTCGGTGCTACTATCCGTTTTTCTTTTCTTGCAGGGGCCATTCTTAGAGGTAGAATTTTTCCACTTCGCAGGTTGACTTCAGTTATTTCAGGCAGTATATCATTCAAATCTTGAGTTTATGAATCAGAAAATTCCATTTCTATGGAAATTGGCACTTTTCCTAATTCCAGTGTGAAAGTTTCGTCTTCAGTGTCGTCATTATTTTGGTTGTCAATAATTTTGTCAGGTTTACATATGATCGAAGTATCGTCTATGGGATCAAATTCGACTTGCTCATTTTCATAAATATCATGAGAAATAGTCAAAATGTAAGCAAACGAGAAATATTTTTATTAATAAACAAAAAGTCATACAAAGTTAACGGTCCGAGGGATTTTCTCCCTTCATCCGAGATAACTATCCTAGTAGGATAAGATGAAGTAGGAGGAGTAAAAGATACAAAAAGAGGAGCAGTCTCTATCTTAACAAGACCCTTATTATTTTTCTGCTTCCCAGAGGATTCTTTAGGAACATTCCTAGGTTTGATGAGCATTTCTTTGTAAGATTTGTTTGGAACAGTATTGTCTTCGGAGTGATCTTTGTGAATAATCGTCGAGATCATATTTACTAAACCTTTTTTAGGTTCTTTTAAGTACTCCTTTGGGATGGTGATATTTCCTGGTTTAAAGTTTCTTTCCAACCAGTCTTTGAAGACGAAGCAATCTTCAATTATATGCCCCAACATCTTATGATATGGGCAGTAATTAGGATGATCTTTCAAATCAACCTCTGCTGGCCTCTTGGCTTCGGGTAAATTGAATTATGGTATTTTTAATAAACCACGAAAGATTTTAACTGCATCCATTTTAAATGGATATTCTTTATTCATTCTGTCAGCTATTGTTCTTTTATTAGTTTGCACTAGAGCTGGTTGTTGAAAATGTAATTGGGAAGATGATTGTTACTGTTGTTGATTTTTTTTCCTTCTTTTTCTCAGGTTGTATTTGCATTACTTTCTTCCCCTTTTCCATCGTGGTTATTTTCTTTAATAATATTTTGACTGGTTTTGTCTTTTCAGTCTTTTCCATCTGCTTAGCCTCTTCTTGGAGATTAGCAGCTTTGTTGAGTAACTTTTCAAAATTCTTTATAGTAAATCCCTTAAGCATGAATGCTATCGGGCCATGTATATTTTTTATAAGTATTTCTATTGTATGTTGTTCTTGGAGCTGTGGTTCACATTTCATGCTAATATTTCTCCAGTGCAAAATGTAATCTACAAGTGTTTCCCCTAGTTTTTGTTTTTCCACAACCAGGTCTTCAACTGTTATATAATGTGGGCTCCAGCAAAGCGTTGAATGAAGAGATTTTTCAATTCCGTAAAGGTTTTAACAGAATCATTAAGTATTTCAGCATACCAGTCGAAAGCGACTCCTGGTAAACTGTTAACGAACTGTTGGAATAACAAGGCATCACTTCCACCGACATTGCAACAACTTGTTCTAAAGTGTGCAAGATGTTGTCGTGGATTACCTGTCCCATTGAACATTTTAAAAAAGTAACAGAACAAAGCCTTTAGGATATTGAACTGAATCAAATTCCTCTGGGTATCCATGGATTCCTTTACTTTTTGTTCCACTAGTTGTGAAAATTCTTTTTCAGGAATCGTATTTTGAAGAGGTTCCTTTTTCTTATGTGAAATTTCTTCGACTTCAGCGTTTTCCTCATGAAAATGAATTACTTATGGTCGGATGATTTCAATGTCTGGTGATTGAGTTGTTTGTGGAGAATTTTGCATGGCTGTCATCATTTCTTCTATCTTTCATTCAAGACGATTGATTTTTTCGTCTCGTTGTTTGATAATAGAGCATAGTTTTTCAATAACATTTTCCTCATATTGTGGAGATGTTTCCCGGGCACTAGATCGTGTTTCAATGACATTTATTTCTGTAAATTTTTTATCGTGCTTGCTAGAAGAGTTTTCTTTTCTTCGAGCAACTAACAATTTGATATTTTCTCTTAATTTTTCAAGTCTTTCCTTAAATATTTTATCAAGACTCTTTTCAGAGGTACTGCCTTGGGAAATATCCATAGGAGTATTTATGATAACCATAATCACCATCTGAAACTTCCAGCTTCTTTGATTTATGTTTTCTTGAATGTTCTCCACCCCGTAACATTTGCACGATGGATTTCATCTTTTTGGAAGTTTGTTCAGCCTCGAAAAGTAGTTTATTATGCTTTATACTGTTTGTTAAAACAACTGGATCCTCCATTTTTGATTTCGAAATAGATTTATATTGTACTTGAGTACCATGATGATAAATGGAATCATCGTACACAAGAATTTTCTTCTTCATTGTGGGAGTAACCGCACATCCCATTTTCTCCAATAGTTTAGCTATTGAACTTCTATCTTTTCATGTTAACGTTTTAAAAATACAATATGTATTGCTTGAATTGAAGGAGAGTATTCTTCTTTTAAAGACTGATACAAACCTTCGTTATATTCAATAGGCACAAGATAAAATTCATTTTCTCCACAATGATGTAACTTTTCTTCATATCCATTGAGGGTAAATTTCTCAATTTCATTTTCACTCTGATTCTTATTCTTCTTTTGAGTACAAGTTGTAGGAATAGCTTTAGAATTGGACCCAAACTCATATATTGATATTAAATCATCATTACCTTGCTCCTCTACGTAGATTCCTTTCCCTTTCCTATCAACTTCCTCAAAGTTATATCGTTTCATAGGAAGTTCTTGGGGTAAAAGTAAAGAAATCTTCATAAGGATTTTCATAAAGATTGAGATAATACGGAAAAGGTTCCATTATCATGGGAGGATTATTCTAATTATATTCAGCTTCATCATCAAATACTCTGAATTCGCCTTGTGGGAAGTAAGCAACTTTATTATATTGTGAATTTAAATCTTGATAATAAGAAAAGTCTGAAGTAGGAGAATCCATCGTAATTTTCTGTCAAAAATCTAGAGAAACTTTGTGTCAAAACTTGCTTATGATCTGGAATTATTATTTTATTGAAAATAAAGCTTAGAAAGGATGATATTGTCAAAATAAGATTTTGAAAATGAATATTTCAACAAAAGATGAAGAGAAGGAATCCTTAAAAGACCTTTTCTCCAGCAGAGTCACCAATCTCTTGTCGGCGATAAAAACTCATCGTTCCTATCATCGCCAATTCAGGGTTTTAAGTCAAATATCAAGGAGTCACCAGTTTAATTATCCTAATCATTTAATCCTTGTATCAAAGGTAAAATGAAGGAAAGTAGATAATCAAGGGAAGGTAAAGTGATATCTTTGTAGGGAGAACTCTAGAATATTCTTACTATATTAAGAAAATCACAAGTCTGATAACCAGAGATTTTTCTAGGTGTTAACCTATTCCGAGTTCTTTTAATTTCCCCTATAGAAGCAAGCTTTTATAGTTAATTAAATCCTATACAATTCTAGTTTTGCCTAAGAAAACTCTTGATTAATTTTGAATATTCGTTTTCTAAATGGGGATTTAGGAAAATAAACATATAAAATGTCTTATTCCTATTGTTTATCTCATTGTCATGAAATCTTATGTCAATTTTCATGTCATGAGGTATATTCTAAAATGTCAAGAAGATATGATTTTGTTTTATTGATTTTGTTTATCGTATTGATATTTTATGACTTGTCATGTCACTATTTCATGTCATGTTTATTTATTTTGTTCAATATGTCTTATCATATCGTGTTTTGTTATTTATGTCTTGTTTTGTCATTTTATCATTTGTTTCGGTATGATAATTTTGTTTATTTTGTTTTTTTTGAAAGTTGTCATTTTGTCGTTATCGTCTTATAAAATAGAGTTAGCACACCATATAACATGTAAAGAAAATCTAACCAAAATTGTTTGTTTTGTTTTGTTTGTTTGTTTGTCATCGTTTTGTTATTGTCGTCCTGCAATATAGAGTTAGCACACCGACGCACCTAAAATATATAGTATTTTTATGCACATTTTTATACCTATTTTTGATGATATTGCACTTTAAGGAAAGGAATTTTGTGTTTTCTTGCAAGTATGATGAAAATAATTAATTATGATGAAGGAAGCGAAAAAGGACCAAATTTAGAGCAAAAATATGAAGTATGAGAAATTTGGCCTCTAGCGCCTAAGCGCCAAAGTGCCGGCGCTTAAGCGCCACAGTTAAAAGTCGAATTTAAATGAATTTTGGTGCCATTTTCATGAGGTGTTTGAAGCAACTTTTGGTGGTGACTTCCTTAACTTCCTTTGGGCGGCAAATCTGAATGAAGGGATGCATCTTTTGGTGGATTCATTGAATCTAAACATGATTTGATGAGACACCAAGGCACCTTTTGGAAAATTATTAAAATGAAGCCTCATAATTTGCAAGTGTGGTTATTGGGGTGTTGAGAGTGTTATTATTCAGTGTGTGTTATTAGAGTGTGTTAAGTTTTAGAGTTCTTCTTTTCTATAGTAGAGAGTAGAGAGTAAGAAAGGAAAAAAGGGTTGGTGTGAAGCCTTATTCTCACCAATTTTCTTTTATCCTTATATATAGTTTTTATTAAAGTTTAAAGTCTTTATTAGAGTCACCAGAGTTGGGCGCCAACCTCTGTAGAGTTGTATCATGGAAAGCAAAATTCCAAAGGAACTTCCAGAGTCTGGTGGAGAGGATTTTCAGATAAGTATTTATCTTTGTTTTTACATTTTGTTTTTAAGTAAGATTATTGTGTTTTCATTATGGTTTATACTTTCATATCAAGTTTTGTTTGTGTTTGCTTCATGAAATCTGAGTAGTTAGCTTATCTTTTTCTTTCTTGGATGATGAAGTAATTAAATTATGGAAGTAATGTTGTGGAAATTATAAGTGTTTAATGCTGGAATAAATTGTGATGATTCAATTCCTTGAACTTAATTTAATTTTT
The DNA here is from genome assembly GCA_022702705.1 of Papilionanthe hookeriana x Papilionanthe teres. NCBI lineage: Eukaryota > Viridiplantae > Streptophyta > Magnoliopsida > Asparagales > Orchidaceae > Papilionanthe > Papilionanthe hookeriana x Papilionanthe teres. The sequence continues at coordinate 108,150,729 of CM040421.1, read as the reverse complement.
GATTTGGCCAATTAAGATGTTAAAACTTGTTGTAAGATTATGTAAGATCCAATGCAGTATTGTCTTAAACAAAAATTGGAAAGAATCACATTCAATTATATGGGTGAGAATTGTAGTCCATATGATTGAATGCAAATATATAGAGAGATATGCTTTATTGGGAAGTAAAATTAGAGGACTTTAGAGTGACAGACTAAAGCCCCCTAATTTGATTTGTTATTTTAAATTTTGTTATGAGATGTTAGCCCCTAGGTGGAGGGAATAGAGGGAACTCTAGAGTGAGAGCTGGTTTCTTCCCTGCCTAACCCATCTACAAAATTTCAAAATTTCAAATTAACCAATTTTCTTTATAGAACCAAGTAAAGGTAAAGAATATAATTGCTCCTATTTGGAACAATACATTTAAATACTTCCTCAACATAAAATTACATAACTATTATTAATTGATTGAAGAAACAAAAAGATATTTGATTCTTATAACTTTTATATCGTGTTCAGAGTATTGATAATTTAATTTCCTGCTTAAACTTGTTATTAAAAATATCAAAAATAACATTTCAAAATTAAAACCTTAAAGCATACTTACAAAAATAAATTAAAAAAGTAAAAAGTTATTCTTCTTATTTCTTTGAAATTTGACACATTTCCCTGTGTGTTCGATATATTAAGGCTTAATCAGAAAGTCCTATATTATTTGATAAACAATACGTAAACTTGCTTAGAATGCCATATTATAAATCATAAATTTCATATCTAAATCATAAGCATAAATATTCTGGCATCAAGTTTTTGGCATCGTCTGTAGCTGCTAATTCATTTGATCTTAAACCTAATATTATCCAAATGGCGTCTAATAATCAGTTTGGGGAGTATCAATTGAAGATCCTAATTTACATCTTGCCAACTTTCTAGAGTTGTGTGCTACTTTTAAATATGATGGTGTTTCAGATGATGCTATTAGGCTTAGAATTTTTCCTTTCTCACTAAGGGATAAAGCTAAGATATGGTTAAAATTCGTTAGCATCTGGATCTATCAGAACTTGGGGTGATTTAGCACAAAAATTGCTTACTAAATATTTTCCACCATCAAAGATTGCAAAGCTTAGAAATGATATTACATCTTTTTGTCAGTTTGTAGGAGAATCTATATATGAAGCATGGGAACAATTTAAAGATCTCCTCAAGAAATGTCCACATCATCCGATACTAGATTGGTTAATAATTCAAACTTTTTATAATGGATTAGTTGGATCTCTTAGATCTATTATCGATGCTGCTACATGAGGATCACTGATGTCTAAATAGTTTATTGATGCTTATGCTTTGATAGAATAAATGACTACTAATAATTTTTAATGGCCTTCTGAAAGGATAAATCTTAAAAAGGTAGCCAATATACATGAAAATGATGCTTTTGCGATGTTAGCAAATCAAGTTGCTACAATTTCAAGGAAGACAGACCAATTTAGAATGAGCCAATTGCCATGATTGAAGAAAATTCATTATGTCAAATGGTTGATTCTCTTACTTCACCAGAAACTTTGAATGCTATAAGCAAGCCTAATAACCCTTATTCTAATTATTATAACCCAGGTTGGAAGAATCATCCAAAATTTAATCGGAATACCAATAATCAGGGTGGTATTAATCAACAACGGGGAAACAACCAAGTAACCCCATTGGGAAACTGGAACAACCAAGGGAATAATAATTATAGACCAACATATCCTCCAGGTTATAACAATGCTTCACAATTTAAGGAGAGGAAGTTGTCTATTGAAGAAATGGTGTTACAAATGGGAAATCAATTGCAAAGTCAAGGAGCTACAATAAGAAATATTGAAAATCAATTGGTACATATTGCCAATACATTAAGTAATAGATCTCAAGGTATGCTTCCAAGTAATACTGAAGTAAATCCAAGAGATAAGAATAAAGAGCATGTAAAAGAAATTCAACTGAGATGTGGAAGAATGTTGGAAGGCAGAGTTCAAAGAGAAATTGAAGTAAAGAAAGAGGAGATTGAAAAACCAAAAGAGGATGTTTAGAAAGGTTTGGAAAGACCTATTTCTCCACTTAAGGAAGATTTGGAAAAACCACCACCTCCATTTCCTGAAAGACTTCGTCAGCAAAAATTGGATAAGAAATTTTCAAAATTCTTGGAGATATTTAAGAAGCTTACAATCAATATTCCATTTGCTGAAGCCTTAGAACAGATCCCAAGCTATGTGAAATTTATGAAGGATATTCTCAACCAAAAAGGAAGTTTGAATATAATGAGACAGTTGCACTTAGTGAGGAGTGTAGTGCAATAATTCAAAAGAAGCTTCTTGAAAAGCTTAAAGATCCTAGTAGTTTCACAATTCCATGTGCAATCGAAGATAGATTTTATGGAAAAGCTTTATGTGATTTAGGTGCAAGCATTAACCTTATGCCTCTATCAATATTTAAAAGACTGAGAATATGAGAAATAACTTCAACTACTGTAACTATGCAATTAGCAGATCGTTCGATCACATATACTAAAGGAGTTATAGAAGATGTTTTGGTGAAAGTGGATAAATTTATCTTTCCTATTGATTTCATTGTGTTGGATATGGAGGAAGATAAAGAGATACCCATAATTTTAGGAAGACCTTTCCTAGCTACAGGCAGAGCAATGATAGATGTGTAAAAAAAGGAATTAACAATGAGAGTTAATGATCAGACTATTACATTCAACATTTCAAAATCTATGAAATATCCTGCAAAAGGTAAAGATGATGAATGTTATAGGATGGATGTTATCAAGTATTTGAGTGAATGTCATTTTAAATCAGCTTATGAAGAGAAATCTGAAAGAGAAGAATTAGAACATAAGAAAGAAGAGGAGTTACATCATTATGAAGATTTTAATGAGGAAGATCTAAATTATGTTCATGAAAACTTTGAACTACTGGACATGACTAAAAAAGATGAATCTTTTGGTCCATCAATTGAAAAACCTCCTGAACTTGAATTAAAGATGCTTCCTAATCATTTGAAGTATATTTTTCTAGGTGAGTCCTTAACTTTGCCAGTGATAATTTCCTCTCAATTAACTAAAACAAAAGAAGAGAGTTTGTTTGACGTTTTAAAAAAGTACAAGAAAGCCTTCAGATGGAAAATAACTGATATTAAAAGAATCAGTCCTTCAATTTGTATGCATAGAATCCTTATGGAAGATAATTGTAAACCTAGGGGTGAACCTCAAAGGAGATTAAATCCTATTATGTAAGATGTTGTAAGAAAGAAATTTTAAAATGGTTGAATGCTGGAATTATCTACCTTATTTCAGATAGTGCATGTGTGAGTCCTATTCACTATGTTCCTAAGAAAGGAGGAGTAACTGTGACTGTTAATGAGAAAAATGAGATTATACCAATAAGAAAAGTTACAGGGTGGCGGATATGCATTGATTATAGAAAATTAAATCTTGCTACAAGGAAAGATTATTTTCCACTCCCATTTCTAGATCAGATGTTGGATAGACTGACTGGACATAAATTCTTTTGTTTTCTAGATGGATATACTGGGTACCACCATATTCAAATTGCTCCTGAGGATCAAGATAAAACAATGTTTACCAGTTGTTGACCTCATTTTTTATGAGGTCTTCTCTTCCCTCCTTAGTGCTTAGGATCTAGCCTTAGGCTTTTCCTTTGACTGTCTTAGAGGACTAGAATTGGGACCCATCATTTAGAAATTTAAACCACTTCTTGTCTCCCTGCAAACCCCACAAGCTTGATTGTAGACCCGTAATCACCTAGAGGGTTGAAATCAAATGTGAAGGTTTAAAGGATGAGTTCCCTATAGGACTCTTTGGCTTTAGGACCACCCCAGGTGGCTTGGTGCAGTGAGGGTTGACTTACACACTCACTACACTCACACTCTACACTCTCACACACACAATCCAAATCCTAAAACCACACACATACCCAACGTGGCTCCTTGACTCATGTAGGTAATTCATATGGATGGACCTTAACCCCTAAGCCCCTGGCTAAGAGGGTTAGGAATAACATAGTGAATGCCTCAAATGAGTCCTCTCATGGCTCATATAGGCTTAATATGGCTTCATGGCTCTACCAAAGTGCTTCCATTTCACTCATATTTGATCAATATTCTTTTTTTCAAAATTTAAATTTTTGACCCCGGGGACCCTACACCCATCAAACCTACTAAAAACCCTTAAAAATTGCCCAAATCTTCCAAAATTTCCAAATCTCCCAAAATTCCCCAAAATTAACCTTGAACATTTCCTTACCAATCAAATTGATCATCCATAGCCAAAAATACCAAAAATTCCAAAAATACCCCCCAATACCCTCCAAATACCCAAAATGCCCCTCTTAGCCAAAAAATCCAAGAATTCAAAAAATTCCCAGAAAATTCCAAAAAATCTCAAATATTCCCAATTTCATTTTGTCCAACTACACCATGGGTCAATTTTGTCAATTTACCCCACTTTTACCAAAACCCCCAATTTAACCCATTCTTAACCCAAGTGAACCCAATGTCAAACCAAATCTACCCAATTAACCCCGATTTTGGTCCAATTCAATTCTAAACTTCAATTTAACATCCACAATATAAATCTAGACCAAATCCAAGTCCAATTTGATTAACATTTGAATCCAATCTCACTTTTGACCTTAAGGCCCAATTTGGACCCATGACCCAAACTTAGCCCAAACCAAACCAATTCAACTCCAATTGACCCCAAACCTTTTCTAAACCATCCCTAACTTCCCAACAAACAAAACATTAACATAATTTGCCCAAAAATTGGACCCAAACCCCACTCAAATTTAACCCAAAACCAAAATACCCAATTTTGACTTAAACCCAAACCTAACCCAAATAAGCCCAAGTCCCAAAACTAAAACCCAACCAAAGTTAAAACCTCTTTGAAACACTCCCATAAACATTTCCCAACATTAATTTGACATCAACTTCAACCCTAGCCCAATATTGGCCCAAGTTAGCCCAATTTGACCTACATTGGCCCATTTACCAAATAAACCCAAATTCAACCCAATTCAATTCCAAACCACCTCAAATTTGCTTCAAATCATTCAAGACACATCCTTAAACTAAACCCAACATTTATTTGGCATGGCCCTTTACAAAATTTTTTATCTAAAAGCCCATTGCTAAACATAAAGGCCCACTCCCTTAAACCTTCCTAAAAGCCCTTTTCCACCAAATTCAAAAGCCCAAATAAATCTAAAGCCCACATGACACTTTTACTCATCACAAATTCAATTTAAAATCATTCCTAAAGTTCTAATTTCTCAATTAAACAATTCCAAATCAAGCCTCATAACAATTTCCATCAAAATGCCAAAATATACAAAATCCTTTTTTATGAAATTGACTAAGCTCTTGCCAAGCCATAGGTGAGCCAAAGACAAGCCATATGAAGCCATGGGATGTTTGACATGTGACCTTGCCCGAAGTAGCAAGAGGAGGGCCCCCTTTCTTAAACCTTCATTAAGCTTTTTAACCTCTTCCATGTTACACACTAAACCATGATTAGCCACATCACTTTAGATGGGGACTTCACCACCCCTTTCTAGCTGATGCAAGTGATCCTCTCTCAGCCCAAATCAGCCATGGGGAGGTGAACCTAACCCAAAATCATGGCTTAGACCAAATCAAGCCAAAATGGCCTCTCCCCCATGCCATTTTAATCCAAGCCCTTTATACATGGCAAAGCTCAATATCCTGCACAAACCTCCAACCCTGACCCACCTGAACTTGAGGGTGACCCATGCCTGCCGGCCAGCCGCCTGGATCGCCGGAAAACACCATGGCCGAAACCTTGGGAGGAGCCAAAAATTGAAATTCCCACCTGTTGAGCTGCCCCATGCCCAATGGCCACCATGGCTGTTCTTCCCTTCACCAGAGCAGCTGATCCCAACCCTTAAACCCCCCTGGGAGGCCCTCCAGCCTCTCCTATTTAAACACCACCTCCTCTCGGCCATGAGAGGTGCTGAACCAAACCTTACTGAAACCCTGCCAAAATCATCCCAGACCACTCTCTACACATAGAGAACTTGATCCCCACTGAAATCCCCTGCCATTTCCTCTATGTGACCTCAATTTCAGAGTTGAAATTCAAGCCCAAAACCAAGACACTTCACCACAGTGAGCCAATCTCCAAATTGATTGGTCCTACACCTTCACCAGACTAAGAGGAGAAGTTTCCCAGTAAAAGCTCCCTCACCAAGCCAGCCATTGCTTCCAGCCTCCAAGCTTTGTGATCGGGTTTAGTCAAAATCATACCTAGACAATTCACCAGGCCAAGCGACTTCATCTGGAGCTTGTTTGGATCTAATCAAAGGTGACACAACTCTTAGATCGAAGCTTCACTTCTCTGAGCAAAGGTATGGACTCACTCTTCCTATCGAGCTTCCAGAGATTCTCCATTTAGTTTGGGTCAATTTCAATGCATGTTTACCGTATGGATGTGTTCTTCTCTTCAAGAAGAATCCATAGAGCATAAGAACACGAAAATCCGTTGAGAATCGAGTGAGAAATTAGGGTTAGAAGGTTGACGGTCACGGGTTCACACCAGTCGTAGACGATGACTGGGAACCGTTGGATAGCGCGTGTATTGAGCGGACGGCCAGGATCGTGCCGGACGGAGCAACGGGACATGAACCGCGGGCCCATGGAGCTCTGAGTCGGATGGCGGCGCCGAATCAGGAGACGACGCGTGGATCTTCGGAGCTGCCGAGGTTGACGCGGCGCCGCGTGGATAAGTAGGAAAATAGGGATTTTTCTTATTTATTAAATACCCAAAACTTCAAAAATCCATAAGTTTGTGTAGAAAACTCCTAAAAATAAAATAAAAATAGCATCTTGCTCAGTGAATAGAGGAGAATAATGTGGAGAAGAAATCAAGTAATTTCATTAAGTATTTTATTTTTAATGATTTATTTACTCCCTGCATTGTTTTAATTCTCCATGCATATAGGAAATTCACCATGGCATGAAACCATAGGGCTTTTAAAGCCCCTGAACTTGGGAACATTCCCTGAATTTTCCAAGTCAGAATCCATCCCTATAGTTATTGATTTTTCAAGTTCATGTTACTGTTTTGAGTATTTTAATTCCAATAATTAGCATGTTGAGAAATAAATTCTAGGAAAATTTGGTGATGTTTCTTGTGACCAGAGGGACCTAGGAAAAATAATTTTTAAGCTAATTCACTTTGAACAACCCTAATTGGCTTAAAAACCCAAAATTGAACTTTAATTAATTGGGGTTAACCATTCATCAAATTAACTTGAAAACAATTCTCCACTGTCCTCTAGGGATAGGAGAACACCACATAAAAATTTGAGATCAATTGGACTTGGCTAGCCCCACCAAATGGGTTAATTAAGCCCCATGAATGAAATCAAACTTTAAAAATTCATAACTCACAAAATACTTTCCAAAATTCACAAAAATGGTTTTGGAGCTTCTCTGATATCAGAGGAACTTAGGAAAATTAAAATTATAATTTTCTAAAAAAGTTCATTTTTATCATTATTTTAATATTTTAATAATTAAAAAAGAATAAAATTCACAAAAATATTAAAAATCACCAAAATGTCATATTTTGAATTCTAAACACTTAGGAACAAACCAAATATTTTTCTTAAGTCCCTAGGATAGGATATTGGATTTTAAAGGTTTAATGTATTTTTTAATATTAAAAATGTATTTTTCAACCTTTTCACTAAAATAATTCTAATAAAACAAAGAAAAATCAGAAAATTATAAAAATTGGTTTTCTGGTTTCTCTAATATCAGAGAGATTTTTGAAAAATATAAAATCCATTTTCAACCTTTATTTTATTTTTAAATTAATTAATACTCCAAACTTAAAATAATTATAATAAATAAAATAAAATTAAAAAAATCACCAAAATTAGTCTAAATTGTCCTCTGGTCATTAGGAGTGCCCCATAATTTTCTTAAGAACAAAAAAATTCCCTTGGTCATCTTATAGAATTTTCCTTGGAAATCCCTATTTTCTACAAAAAATAATTATATAAATAAATTAAATACTGAAAAATCACATTTTCTCCTCTAATGTCTTAATTGAGATGTGAGTGAAGCCACATAAAAATTTCAAATTCATTTAAGCTCAATTTAGTAAGTTATGGAATTATTAAGTTTGAAGGGCAAAATGGTAATTAAAATTTTAACCCTTAATTAAAACTTTAGGCTTAATAAAATGAAAGAGGAAAATATTTGATCCTAATCTGATTTGGATGATTGAAATTTAAATAATTAAGGGTAGAAACCCATAAATCATTTTTTTTAAGAATAAACCTTAATCAATTAATTAATTAAATTTGGAAGATTAATAAAAATTGAAATTATTAAAATAGGGATATTATTTAGAAGACATTTGTTCTTTAATTTAAGAATCCCTAAATTAATCACCTCGATAATATTTAATTCCTAATTAAAATGATAATTCAAACTCAAGATTTAAAATACTAAAAGACTTAAACATTAAATTAAATTAAAATTAAAACATTTAAATTAAATCCTTCCAAAATTTCAATTAAATTAATACTTTAACATTTAAATTAAATCATCTTTAAAACATAAAAATAAAATATTGAATTAAAATTAAAATAAAATTAAATTAAAATTTAAATTAAATTAAAATTTAAATTAAATTAAAATTAAAATTAAATTAAATTAAATTAAAACATATTAAATTAAATTAAATAAAAAATAAAATCAAATTAAAATAAAACTAAAATTAAATTAAAATTAAAACTAAACCAAATTAAATTAAATTAAATTAAATTAAATTAAATTAAATTGAATTAAATATAACATCACTTAAGACATAAAGAATTCAAAATAAATCTAAAACAACTTGAACACTATTCGAAACTTAAACCCATTAACTAAAATTAAATTAAATCACAAATCACTTAAACATTAATTTGCCCTCAAAAGCTCTTGTTGTCATATCTTCTAAACGAAGTATTAAGTGAAGTGTTATTTCACTTATAGGATATTCAAATGTCCTAATTCACTGAGCAAGATAACAAACTCCCGGATGATCAATTCACTTGTAATTAAATTCTCTTGGACTTAAAACAATCCTAGAGGTATTGAAAAGATGTTTAAGACTCGTCTTAAGCACTTCCTCAATATGATAAGATGTTTATAAGAACAATTGAACTTAATTGTTCTTTGATGAAGAAAATTATCCTTAAACCAAAATACAAGAACCTAGACGTCATAGGAGATGACTAGCTATAGGATTAGGACTTTGGTAGACAACCAAAACCTTTCCCTTAGCTTTACCTAGGTACTTGTTGGAATACTTAAATGCTCTGATATGTGTTTCAAGTGCAGCTTGGGATGACGGAAAGACCCTCCAGGTACGCTTTTATTTTATTGCAATTTACCTTCTCGCAATTTAATTAATCGCAATGCACTTTACTTTTCTTGCATGATAAACAACTGTTGCATGAAAACCAAAACCTTTAGGATAGTCCCTAAACTGAAACCAAAATTAAATTAAAAATCATTATAAGATAAAATTCACCGCCACAACATTTCAAAATATAAAACAACTCAAAATTTAATCACAAACAGAATACAAAACTACAATTGCAACTAAATTAAAACGTCTCGTTGAATGATCGGGAATACCTCGGATGATGTAACCCACGTGTTGCTAACGGGATTTCCCACGGTCTAAATGAAGGTGTGGAACTCATTCAGTTGAGTTTAGCAAATTCATCTGGACTAAGTGAATTCGATGAAAATAACGGTGCCGAGATGACGGAACCCTGAGATCTTAATCGGTTCTGTTTAAACAACTTTAAGATTTGTTTTAATTAAAATATTAAAAACATTTGGATTTTAAGATTTTCTCTAATCCAAAACACTTCTCTCATCTCTTGATTCATGACTTCTAAAACTAAACCTCTGCAACAACAAGGAGCTTGGAGCATAGTGGGCAGCACGACCATCGTCATCAGCAAAACTAGGATCTACTTCAGCAAAACTTTCTCAGAATTAAATAACCAAGCCATAGGACTTCAAGGTAGTTTGCCTAGTGCAACATAAATCCTCAATTCTTCGTTAGGCATTTGCATGATCATGTCATGTAAATTAAGCCCTAACCGGTCTTAGGACTCCGAGGTAGTCGTTTAGTACGACATAAACCCTCATATCTTCGAGGCTATTTGTATGATTTTATCATACAAATATAAGTCCAAATTAATTAAAATTGGCAAGATTGAAATATCAGATAATATTAGGATTTTCTTAAATCCGAGCTAAACAATAGGATAGTTTGGGAAGTTGCCAAGATTCTTCTTGGATCCTCAGCTTCTCCTACTTCTCTTCCTTTTGGACTCCTGAAAATAAATATTCCAAATTTGAGCTAATCCCTTTTGAAATTTCAAAAATCCAATCCTTTGAAAACCTTAAACTTTGAAATTCTTGAGAGCAAAACCACTGATCATTATCGAGAGTTTTCTTAGATGATTCTCGTCATTTAAGATGTAATTAACTATAGGGGCTTGCCCTTATAGGGAACTTTAAGAACCCGAGTAATATAAACCACGCTTAATTCATTTATATTAAGTAGGGGAACTTGTCGGCTTATAAAATTGGTTCGTAGACCGGACGAATGTCACAAATCTTCTAGTTTATTTAACCGAGCCCCATCATCGAGCGATGTGTATATTCTGCGGGATAGATATACAGTTTGTGGTGCGGTGCTCGTTTATATAAACTATTTGGGATGTGAGATCAGTTTGATTTCATATCTTAAAATTTTCAAATTTAAAATTATTTTCAAAATAAAATACTACTTTTCAAATTATTTATTTAAATTAAATTAAAAAAAAATTCGCCGACAATTTCTGTTAGGCGACCCCTCTTTTTAAAATACAACACACTCAACCTAAAAATATGCCGACAACTTCTGGCGACTCCGCTGGGGAATAGTTCCTCTCTCCATTTTGATCAGATAGCTTTGTTTTCATAAATCGGTAGTGAGCCCATGCCCCTAGTGGACCAAACTACCATTCTTTCATTGGAATACCCCGTTCATTTCTGTCTTGAACGAGTATAACCAACTCCTCTCGGATTTAGGAGCCACTGTTTAGACACCCCTAAACGGAGAGGTTCTGAGATCCTTTCACCTCTTCTCTGAGGTGGGGTGGACCCCCAATAGGTGTTAGTTTAGGAGCGGTCCTTCGAGTCGAGAAGTTTTGCATAAGACTTTCTCTTCCTTTCCAATTTTGAATCAGATTCCTTACCTTCTCTACACCTTTAAACATTCCGTTCCTAATAAACAAACCCTCTAATGAACGTCCCTTTTAACAAATAACTCCTTTTTATAAATACATGAACAAAAATGTGTTCGGACTCTTTTCGATTCTTTTCTTTTCGTCCTGATGAGAAGAAGCATAACTTGGAACTGACAATCAGAATTTACCTCGCAGAAAATGTACGCCCCAAAGCTGATTTTCTCCTTCACCAACGGACTTGGACTTCGTCGTTTACAAGGATGAGCTGCCCGACAATGGGATCATCCATTTTGGACAAGGATTCGAGAACACAAATGTCAAGATCACCGACGTTACCCTTTTCACACTTACGGACAAAGTGCTCGAAGCGAAAGACCTTTGATCGAGTTCAACCTCAAGTCAACCTAAGAGTTACCTCCCCCGCAAAGGGTTCCAGCTGAGAAGAATACTACTGTCCATAGGAGGACTGTTATCTCTACCCCCACTGGTCTAGTCGTCTCTGCACCTACCCCAGCTTCCTCCAAACTAAATGGGAAGGAAATTCAAATTTGTAACGAGCATGTTACCGTGGAGGGTACAGATTTCCATGCAAGACCTTCTGTTTTCGAAATTGGGTCCAGCTCAAGGGTTCCACCCCTAACACGGACTAAGAGAAGAAACAGAGGTAGGAAGATTGCCAGAAAGGCCAGAGCTGCTGAAGTCGCTTTCTTAGAAGAAATCCCTGAGTACACACCACTACCTGAGTACATACCATTGCCTGAGTATACAATGCTTTTGGAGGAAGTAGATTCCATCCCCTTTCCGCCGCAGCTGACGAGGAAAATGTCTGTAGGATTGCTTCTACATTACCTCGACCCGCATACTATAGCGACAGCCAAAAGAAAAGGGCTAGAATTACACCATTTGCCCGACTACAGACAGTGATAGAGAAGTTAACAAAGAAAGAGAAATATCCTGTATCAGAAATTTTAAGAAGAATAGGGCGGGTGCCAGCCAAGTCCCGTCTTGGGCCACGAGTAGAACCCGTTATCTCCACAGAAAAGCCGAATAAGAAGATGAAGGCTAGTCCACCTATTGTTGTTTCAGGTTAACATATCAGGGAGGATACCACCTTCCAGCATTCAGCTGACAGACCATCCGGTCCTAGGCCTTCTGCTGCTAGAAGGATGGTATGTCGCCCTACTACTGGCCAATTAAGACCGAAACAACGACCCGAAAAGGAAAGTCTCGTCAGGAGACTCGAGTCCGAAGAGAGCGCCACTGCAATGAAGGGGACTCCCAAAAAGGAAATCCAACAGCCATCGCATGATAACTGTGAAACCACATGAAAAAGACCATTGGAGGACGCTATGGAAAAGCTAAGGACCGACATTCAACGATTAGCAAGAGAAAGAGAAGAAAAGTTTGGAGATGAAGTTGACTCGTCGGAGTTTATGGATGACGAATATGTGGAGATCAACATGGTTGAGACATGAGCATCGTCAGCTTCTCAAGGTGCCCCGGCAGCTGCGGAGAGAGATGAACCGGAAGCATTAAGAGCACAAATTCGAGAAAAAGATGATACAATCTCTCAAATGGCAAAAAGGATGGAAGAGATGGCTGCAGCCCTAGCCACTCTTCAGAGTCAGGTTCAACCCCCAAGAGAAACGCCTCCAGAAGTTATTCATATTACAGATGGAGGAAAAGAGATTACATCCGTTAACGGAGACGATCAGCCGAAGAAAGACTCTACTTAGAATATGATTCCAGAGAAGGACATCAAGAACATGGTAGAACAACAGGTGCGAGAAGCCTTAGCACACTCTAAGAGCGGAGCATCTATTCAGACGGGTAGAACTTACCCCGAAGAATTTGATGTAGTACAATACCCAAAAGGCTTCGTACCACCTCTGTTCAAGACTTTTGATGGTACCGGAAATCCTCGACAGTATGTTGCACATTTTCGCGCTAGTTGTTGCAACGCGGTGGAAGTGACGCCTTACTCTTCCGACAATTCGTCAGCAGCCTGTCAGGGATCGCCTTCGATTAGTATGCATAGTTATCAAACGGTTAGGTAAAGACATTTTCAGAATTAGAAAACCTCTTCGTGAAACGGTTTGCCGGAGCTCAGCACCATATCACCATCGGTGACTTAGTGGTGGAGAAACAGAAACCGAATGAAACTTTAGTGGACTACATACTTCGATGGAGAAATCTAAGCATGAAGTGTGAGCCATAGCTACAAGAGCAACATGCAGTCAGTATCTTGCTTAAAAGCATTTACGGCCTGATAGCACTTCTCCTTAAAGGATTTACAATTAAGACTTTCGAGAAGTTGTTAAGCAAGGCTGGAAGCTTGCAAGAGGAAGCGAAGCAACTAAGTTTCGTCGACAAAACAGACAAACAGAAGCCTGTGAAGATATTTGAAAAGAAATCCAGGATCATCGCTACAGTCGATAAGGGCAAGCAGCCAATGCAAATACAGCTGGAGTAGCCGCAGTCCAGCTATCAACAACCTCGGCAGAACTACCAACAACCTCAACCCGGTTATCAGCCAACTCAACAATATGAGCAACCGCCTCGCCCACAGCACATATTAAAGGAGCTTATAAATAGAGAATATCCATTCAAGAATGAGGCAGTGCCAAAGATGTTCCGCAGTTTGATGAATATTTTGGATTTTCGACTGCCAGATCCCAAGAAGCTAGAGGAAGTTAACAAGAAAGACCATCCCAATTACCGCCCTTACCACCAGATGCTTGGACATAAGATAGAGGATTGCATCACCTTCAAGAGTTGGCTTGACAACAATCTCCAAAAGGGGAACATAACGATCCCAAAGGAATACATGAAAGAACCCCAGAAAGGAGGTTCTGTCAAAGTTATTTCAATGGATCCCATTGTTCCGATAGACCCTTACACAACTGATGATGGATGGAGTACCGCTTGGACGAAGTCATCGAAGAAAATTTTGGATCGCATCCAAATCGCTTCGGTACGTTCTTCAACTCAGAGTTTGAAACCTGTCAAGCCAGCACTATCACTTGCAATTGAAAAAACACCCCAGGAAGAGAAGATCATAGAAAAGAAAGAGATTGTAGGAGAAGAAAGGACCAAGGCTCTTAAGGCTAGACTAGGGGCTGCTTATCCTAGGATGGTTGTTTCCAATTCAGAGGAAAAATTCCTTGAACCTCTGACTCTGTATGATTATTTGCTCGCTCTGGCGGGATCTTATAATGATAAGAGTTATGGCGTTGGCTACGTTTTGACTGTTTCTAACGATTACGTAACTAACGACAACCAATTTAATCCGGATCCCGATTTCGATACCAATAACAATTTTCAAATCATATATAACCTCGACAATCACGATGATAAAGGAGACATTCACCAAGAAGGCTACGAAAGTTCAACAAGCAATGAATCTATTTGTGAATTCCAAGGAACTCCAATCACAATAGTGTTAGAGCTTTCAGATTTTGAAGCAACTCCAGAAGAAACTGTCATGCCGATTCAAAAGGAGACACCTATAAACTTAGTACCAGATTCAGAAAAAATCACAGAAGTCAATTTAAGGAGCGGAAGGGTTCTACCTCCGAGAATGGGTCCAAAAGACAAAGGAAAGCAGGTGGTTGTTCAGGAAGAATCAACCCCAGCAGAAGAATTGCCCATTCGAGAAGAAACTGAGACACATGATAACAAAGTGGACTATAACGTGCTAGCCCATCTTAGGAAACTACCAGCCAAACTGAGCATCTACGATGCTCTCATCTTATCAAAAGAGATGAGGGAAGCTCTGGTCAAAGCCTTACTTGATCCAGAGATTTGTTTAGCTCAGATGGCCGGAGATTCCTTAGATGAGGTTTGCTCGTTAAAGGACATCGTTACCTTCACGGATAGTGATCTACTACTTGGGACAGCCGATCACAACCGACCGTTGTACATTTCAGTTACAATCAGAAAATTTACGCTCTCCAGGGTATTGGTAGATCCAAGAGCATCCATTAACATAATGAATCTTCAGACGCTAGCATACTTGGAAATTGATGCTCGCGAGCTTGAAGCGGACAAGATGTTACTAAGAGGATTCAACCAGAAATGAGAGAGAGCCCTTGGATCAATAACACTGTTGATGAAGACCGGTGACTTAGCAAAGACAACCGCAAAATTCCATATAATTGACTCTGAGACACCGTTCAACGCTCTACTGGGCCGATCGTGGATCCATGAAAACCTGATGGTACCATTATCTCTGCATCAGTGTATGAAATACTACAAAGGAGGAGAACAGTGCATTAAAGGTGATTTGCAACCTTTCTCCGTACATGAGATTGGAATTCATGAAGATGCAGCTTATTACGCACCTCCGAAGAAAATAATCTTCTCCAGAAACACCGTGCTAAATGAAGCAAAAGAAATTCGAGACGATGAAGAACCTGAAGTTCTAGTCCAACAGTCACTCACCACTACCTTATAGTGAGATGGTGAAGGTTTCTCCAGAACTCGCATCCGAGGTCGAGGCCAGGGACGATGTCGAGGAAGAGGCACTGGGACAGTTGGACAGAAAAAAAAAACCGATGATCAACGTTGATTTGGAGAACAGCTCTGAGGAAGAAGAGGAAATCAAGAAAGAAGCAGCTACAATAAATCAGAAGAAACCACAATTCAAGATCTCCCTCGAAGATGAAAAGAACGAAGAATACAAATCGATATACGAGAAGATTAACCACTATGTACAAACTATGACCCAGACCCCGATCCAGTCTAATAAGATCGAGGGTATGGTGGTCAAAGAAGTACATAGCAGCGGTGCAAAGCCAATCAAATTTTACCGTGGCACTTCTTCTTCCAATACTGAAAATAATGTACAATTTGAAGATGTCACTTCTTCCGAATTAATGGAATTACCTTTTGAGTGGTACTCTCCCTGTGTTCAAAATTTAATTCAGCGTGGTGTCTTACCTCAACAATGGACAAAAGGCCGATCACAACACTTCGAAAAATTATGGAATAATGCCGGTCGGCCTCCCAATTCAAAACATGGTCTCGGATTCGGTACATTCGGTTCAGTTGACGATACGGAATTTTGTTTGGTTGTCACTTGCAAACCTAATGAGGACTGTTTGGAAACTACAAAAGATTTTGAAGATCTACAAATTGGAGACCCTCCACCAGAATTCAAAGAAGAAATCAAATCTACAATAGATGAGTTAATGGAAGTTAACTTAGGAACTAACGAAAAGCCTAGACCAACCTTTGTTAGATCCTTACTCAATAAAGAAGATTCCGAGGAAATGATCAAGCTATTAATGGAATTCAAGGACTGTTTTCTTGGAGTTACGATGAAATGCCGGGATTAGCTCCAGAAGTCGCATTTCACAGACTAGGAGTGGATCCTACTTCCGTTCCAGTTAGACAAGCTTCCAGAAGAATGCGTTTGGAAATCGAACAACAAGTAATAGCTGAAGTTAAGAAGCTAATCGACGCTAAATTTTTCCGTGAAGAACAATACCCTACTTGGCTAGCCAATGTGGTACCGATCGAGAAAAAGAATGGTCGGATCGGAATCTGCGTGGATTTCGGAGACTTGAACAAAGCATGTCCGAAGGATGAATTTCCACTACCAATCCCAGAGTTAATGATTGACATTGCTTCGACACATGAAATATTCTCTTTCATGGATGGATCTTCAGGATACAACCAGATAAAGATGGCACCAGAAGACGAAAGCTCACAGCATTCAGAACACCAATCGGAGTGTATTGCTACACAGTAATGCCATTCGGACTAAAGAACGCAAGAGCAACATACCAAAGAGCAATGACAAAGATTTTTGATGATCTCATTCACAACCAAGTTGAGTGCTATGTGGATGATGTGGTCATCAAAAACAAACTGAAGGAAGATCACCTGTATGATTTGAGAATGTTCTTCGAGAGACTAAGGCAATACAACCTTAAGATGGATCCCTTAAAATGCGCCTTCGGCTTTACCTCCAGGAAATTCTTAGGATTTGTTGTCCGACATCGCGGGATTGAAATTGATCCGGAAAAGATTAAAGATATCTTAGAAATGCCGCCTCCCAAAACCTTAAAACAGCTACGATCCTTTCAAGGGAAGCTGGCATATCTTCGACGCTTTATTTCGAACTTGTCAGGTAGGTGTCAGCCTTTCTCGGCATTAGTTAAAAAGGACGCCAAATTCATTTGGGAAGAGAAATGCTAAAGGGCCTTCGAGGACATTAAGCAATACTTAATGAAACCTCCTGTCTTGGCAGCCCCAGTCTCAGGTAGACCGTTGATACTTTATACCACGGCTCTAGAAGACTCCCTCGAAGCTCTGCTGGCCCAGTCAATGATGAGGGAAAAGAAAATGATCTCTACTACTTAAGTTGTCGTTTGATTCCGATGGAAGTAAAGTATCCTCAAATTGAGAAGCATTGTTTGGCCCTGATCTTCGCCGCACAGAAACTCAGGCATTACATGCTCTCTCATAAGGTCAGCCTTATCTCGAAAGTTAATCCGTTGTAATATTTGATGACCCGTCCAACACTTTACTGCGGACTTGCCGGGTGGTCGATGATACTATTGCAATTCGACATAACTTTCGTTCCTCTTCGTGCCGTAAAGGGACAAGTGCTAGGCGACTTCCTTGCGGCACACCCTTCACCGGCAGATTCGCCTCTCGACGATGATTTGCCTGACGAACAGATAATGAGCCTAGAAGACACCGATGATCGATGTTGGAAACTATACTTTGATGGAGCATCATCAGCACAGAAATACAAAGAATTGCAAACGATAGTGCCCGGTAAAGCAGGAATCAGACTAATCTTTATAACACCGGAGCGAGGGATGTTAAGATACTCCTACCACTTAACAGAGCCGTGCACGAACAACGAGGCAGAATACGAAGCCCTCATAACAGGACTAGAACTGACCATTCAAATGAGAATAAAGGATATCAACATCTACGGAGATTCTCAGTTGATCATTCAACAGGTCGCAGGACAATACAAAATTTTAAAACCAAGACTCGAGCAATACTTTCAGTATGCCATGAAACTGTTGGAACAAATTCTGAATGTAACAATCTACAAGATCCCCATAAGAGAAAATGCTCTCACGGATGCGCTAGCTCGCCTTGCAAAAGAATTTGCCTGCTTACAAGATGAGTCAGTTGAAATGTTAGTTCAAGGACGGCAGGTCCTATCATAGCTCGACATGAATATGATACAGAAATCAGGAAAAGCAGAGGAATCAGTTGTAGTAGTGACGGAAAACACAGAAGATTGGCGTCAGCCGCTAATAGACTACCTGTAAACAGGGAAATTACCAAACGATAAGTCATTAGCACATCAAATCAAGAAAAGAGCTCTGTCTTACGCATTAATAAACAGTACATTATACAGAAGGTCTTTTGATCAGATGTGGTTAAGATGCTTGAGCGGGTCCGAGGCTCGTGAAATTGTCAAAAAAGTGCATTCAGGACTTTGTGGCGCTCATCAGTCGGGTCCGAAAATGAAAATGAAAATTAAAAGACTAGGGTATTATTGGCCCTCGATGAAGACCGATTGCATGAAGATTGCCAAAAGTTGTCACCAGTGCAAGTGCATGGAGTGGTTCTACACCAACCTCCAAACGTGCTACATCCGACAATTGCGTCGTGGCCATTTGAGTGTTGGGGCACAGATATAGTGGGTCCGATAGAACCACCTTCTTCAAGAGGACATCGCTTCATCCTTGCGGCCTACGGACTACTTTTCTAAATGAGCGAAGCGAGTTCCACTCGGAGAAGTAAAGGCACACCACGTGCTACAATTTTTCGAGAATCGAGTTGTATACCGTTTCGGAGTACCGCGCGAGAATCATTTCGAATAATGGGTCCGCATTCAGAAGTACAAAAATCAACAATTTTGTCAGAAGACATGGAATCGATTGGCGATATTCAACAATCTACTACGCAAGAGCAAACAGCTTGGCCGAGGCTTTTAATAAAACTCTCGTTTAGATTTTAAAGAAAACTTTGGATGACAACAAGAGAAATTGGCACGAGAAGTTGTTAGAAGCGTTATGGACCTACAGGACGACTTTCAGGACTCCTACTCAGTCTACACCTTACACTTTGGTATACGGGTCCGAGGCAGTTTTACCTTTAGAGGTTCAACTTCCATCACTCAGGAATGCAGTTGCAAATAGAATTACTACAGAAGAAACTGCCAGATTACGACTGGAAGAACTGGAAAACTTGGAAGAAAAAGGACTTGCAGCACAACAAAATATGGAATTGTACCAAGCTAAGATGATCCAGGCCCATGATAAACTGGTCCGCCCAAGAACTTTCAAAGTTGGTGACTTAGTTATTGTTCTCAGAAGACCTATTCTTGTACATCGCAAGATAGGAGGCAAATTTGAACCAACTTGGGAAGGGTCGTTTGTAGTTGAGGCAGTCTACTCAGGAGGCTCCTACCAACTTGTGAATTGCCGAGGAGAACGACAAATGCTTCCAATCAACGGACGATATTTGAAGAAGTATTACGCAACCCGATGTTTCGAAGGGTGGCCTCTAAAATAGAGACTTATCCCTAGAAACACGGGTAAAGTAAACACTTTGTGATATGGTCCAGACCTAAAAACATAAAAAATGGATAAAAATATATGTGCTAAAAATAAAATATGTAAAAATCATAATAATAAAGTTTTACCCTTCCTTTCAAATTAAAACTTGTTCCTGATCTTTCTTCATCTTTTCTTATTTTCCTTAAAAATTAAAATTGGAATAAGTGAATAAGAATCTTCAGTGGTAAATACTTTCTTAATGTTCTTGTTCTTAGTACAGCCCCTGATCCTTTCCTTGTCTTCTTTGCAGGGAAATGTCGAACAGGCGGTTGGTCCTAAACTTTAAAAATGGCGTGAGTCTCGCACTCGATGAAAAGAGGGTGAAGGTGTAGGCACACTTTTAGGTTGTGTGTTTTATTTTGAACAGGGTGTCGCCTAACAGAAGTTGTCGGCGAACTTTTAATTTAATTTAAATAAATAATTTGAAAAAGTAGTATTTGATTTTGAAAATAATTTTAAATTTGAAGATTTTTAAGATATGAAATCAAACCGATCTCACATCCCAAATAGTTTATATATAAACGAGCACCACACCACAAACCGTGTATCTATCCCTAAGGATAGACACACTGCTTGATGGTGGGGCTCGATTAAATAAACTAGAAGATTTGTGACATTCGTTTAGTCTGCAAACCAATTTTATAAGCCGACAAATTCCCCTGCTTAATATGAAAGCATTAAACAAGGTTTATATTACCTGGGTTCTTTAAAATTCCCTATAAGGGCAAGCCCCTATAGTTAATTACATCTTAAGTGATGGGAATCACCTAAGAATACTCTCGATAATAATCAATAATTTTGCTCTCAAGAATTTCAAAGTTTAAGGTTTTCAAGGGATTGGATTTTGGAATTTCAATAGGGAATGGATCAAATTTGGAACATTTCGTTTTGAGAATTCAAAGGAGGAAAAGTAGGAGAAATTACGGATTCGAAGTGAACTTCGGTAATTCCCCGACTATCCTATTGTTTGGCTTGGATTTAGGAAAGTCCTAATAGTTATTTAATGTTTTGATCTTGCCAATTTTAATCAATTAGGACTTACATTTATATTATAGAATCATACAAATAGCCTGGAAGATATGAGGGTTTATGTCGTATCGGACGACTACCTCGGAATCCTAAGTCCGGTTAGGGCTTAATTTGCAGTACAAATGCCTAACAAAAGGTTGAGGATTTATGTTGCACTAGGCAAACTACCTCGAAGTCCTATGGCTTTGTTATTTAATTCTAGGAAAGTTTTGCTTGAAGTAGACTCGAGTTTTGCTTGATGACGATGGCCGTGCTGCCCACCATGCTCCGAGCTCCTTGTTGTTGCAGAGTTTTAGTTTTAGAAGTCATAAATCAGGGGATGAGAGAAGTGTTTTGGTTTAGAGAACTTCTTAATTACCAAGTGTTTTTTTTACGTTTTAATTAAAACAAATCTTAAAGTTGATTATAACGACACCTAGGTTAAGATCCATAGTTCCATCCTTCGGCATCATTATTTTTATCGGATTCACTTAGTCCAAATGAATTTGCTAAACTCAACTGAATGAGTTCCACACTTTCATTTAGACCGTGGGAAATCCCGTTAGCAACACGTAGGTTACATTATCCGAGGTATTCCCGATCATCCAACGGGACGTT
Source organism: Papilionanthe hookeriana x Papilionanthe teres (assembly GCA_022702705.1). NCBI lineage: Eukaryota > Viridiplantae > Streptophyta > Magnoliopsida > Asparagales > Orchidaceae > Papilionanthe > Papilionanthe hookeriana x Papilionanthe teres. Next base: position 108,129,191 of record CM040421.1, on the reverse strand, counting down.
TTAATTTAATTGTAATTGTAGTTTTGTGTTCTGTTTGTGATTAAATTTTGAGTTGTTTTATATTTTGAAATGTTGTGGCGGTGAATTTTATCTTGCAATGGCTTTTAACTTAGTTTTGGTTTCGGTTTTAGGGACTATCCTAAAGGTGTGGGTTTTCATGCAACGAGTAGTTTATCATGCGAAAAGCGAAGTGCGATGCGATTAAATAAATTGCAATAATGTAAATTGCAAGAAAGTAAATTGCAATAAAATAAAAGCGTACACTGGAGGGTCTTCCCGTCATTCCAAGCTGCACTTAAAACACAATTAGAATATTTAAGCAAGTTCCTAGGTAAAGCTAAGGGAAGGGTTATGGTTTTCTACCAAATTCCTAATCACTATAGCTAGTCATTTCTTATGACGTCTAGGTTCCTTGTGTTTTTGTTTGAAGACGATTTTTTTCATCGAAAGAACAATTAAGTTCGATTGTTCTTATAAACATCCTATCATATCGAGAAAGTGCTTAAGACAAATCTTAAACATCTTTTCAATATTTCTAGGATTGTTTTAAGTCCAGAATGAATTTAATTATACAAATGAATTAATCGTCAGGGAATTCAAGTTTTGTTATCTTGCTCAGTGAACTAGGACATTTGAATATCCTATAAGTGAAGTAACATTTCATTTAATGTTCTGTTTAGGAGTTATGATAACCAAAGTTCTCGAGGGCAAATTGGTGTTCAAATGATTTAACTTAAGTTAATGGGTTTAAATTTGGAATAGTGTTCAAGTTGCATTAGATTTATTTTGAATTCTTTATGTCTTTGGTGATGTTATATTTAATTCAACTTAATTTAATTTTATTTAATTTAATCTTTAATTTAATTTAATTCAATTTAATTCAATTTAGTTTGATTTGATGTTAAATTAAATTAATTTGATTTGATTTAATTTAATTTAATTTGATTTGATTTAATTTAATTTAATTTAATTTAATTTAATTTAATTTTATTTATTTAATTTAATTTAATTTAATTTTTTCATTTAATTTAATTTAATTTGTTTATTTAATTTAATTTAATTTAATCTTTAATTTAATCCAACTTTTAATTTTAATTTTATTTAATTTAATTTAATTTAATTTAATTTACTTAATTTAATTTAATTTTTAATTTAATTTTATTTTTTAATTTTAATTAACACTTTAAAAGAGTTTAATAATTTAACTTTAGTTTAATGATTAAGTCTTTTAATAATTTAAATTTGAGTTATCATTTTAATTAAGAATTAAATATTAATGATATAATTAATTTAGGGATTTTTAAATTAAAGAATAAATCTCGTCCTAATAATATCCCTATTCTAATAACTCCAATTTTATTATTCTTCCAAATTTAATCAATTATTTAATTAAGGTTTAATTATTTTAAATTGTTTAATGGGTTTCTACCCTTTAATTATTTAAATTTCAATCATCCAAATCAGATTAAGATCAAATATTTTACTTATTAATTTTTTTAAACCTAAAGTTTTAATTAAGGGTTAAAATTTTAATTACCATTTTGCCCTTTAAGCTTAATAATTTCATAACTCACTAAATTGAACTCAAATGAACTTGAAATTTTTATGTGACTTTACTCATATGTCAATAAAGACATGAGAGGAGAAAATGTGATTTTTCTGTATTTAATTTATTTATATAATTATTTTTGGTGGAAAATAGAGATTTCCAAGGAAAATTTAATAACATGACCAAGGGAAAGTTTCCGTCCTTAAGAAAATTAGGGGGCATTCCTAATGACCAGAGGACCACTTGGACCAATTTTGGTGATTTTTTGAATTATATTATTTTTATTATAATTATTTTAAGTTTTGGAGGGTTAATTAATTTAAAAATAAAATAAATGTTGAAAAATGAATTTTATATTTTTCAAAAAATCTCTCTGATACCAAGAAAATCAGAGAATCAAATTTTGCAATTTTCTGATTTTTCTATGATTTATCATAATTATTTTAGTGAAAATGCTAGAAAATACATTTTTTTTTAATTTTAAAATTACCCTAGAGCTTTAGAATTTAATATCTCACTAAATAGACCTAAGAAAAATATGGGGTTTGTTCCTAAGTGATTAAAATTCAAAATGTGACATTTTGGTGAATTTTATTATTTTTGTGATTTTTATTATTTTTTAATTATTAAAAATATTAAAATAATATTAAAAATCAACTTTTTTTAGAAAATTGAAATTTTAATTTTCATAAATTCCCCTGATATCAGAGAGGCTCCAAAACCAATTTGGTGAATTTTTGAAAGATATTTTGAAAGTTATGAATTTTTAAAGTTTAAAAAGGCTAAATGGCTTAATCAACCCATTTAGTAGGGCTAACCAAGTCCAATTGACCTCGAATTTTTATGGTGGGTTCCTCTGATCCTAAAGGTCGAGTGGAGAATTGATTTCAAGTCAATTTGATGTATGGTTAGCTGTAATTAATTAGAGATCCATTTTGGGTGTTTAAGCCGATTAGGGTTGTTTTAAATGAACTAACTCAAAACCTATTTTTCCTAGGGTCCTCTGGTCATAAGGAACATCACCAAATTTTCCTAGAATTTATTTCACAACATGCTATTTATTGGAATTAAAATACTCAAAACAGTAACATGAATTTGAAAAATCAATAACTTTTCATAGGGATGACCTCTGACTTTAGAAAATTCAGGGAATGTTCCCAAATTCAGAGGCTTCAAAAGCCCTATAGTCTCATGCCATGGTGAATTGTATACATGCATGGAGAATTAAAAATATGCAGAGAGTAAATAAATTATTAAAAATAAAATACTTGATGAAATTAAATGATTTCTTTTCCACATTATTCTCCTCTGTTCACTGAGCAAGAGGGTATTTTTATTTTATTTTTCTGATTTTTCTACACAAAGTTATGAATTTTTGAAGTTTAGGGAATTAAATAAATAGAAAATACCCCTAATTTTCTATTTATCCACGCGGCGCCGCGTCAACCTCGGCAGCTCCGAACGCACACGCGTCGCGCTCCCATCTGACTCCGCCGCTTGAGTCAGCAGCCCGGGCCCCGCGGTTCTCGTACTGTCTCCTGGTCCGACGCCATCTGAGCCGTCCGTCCGCGCGTGTATTGAATGGACAACATCCGTTCATCGTCCCCGAGCGTCCTCACCCGAGAGCCGTCCACACTAAATCCCTAAGATCTCACTCGATACTCAATGGATTTTCATGTTCTTATGCTCTATGGATTCGTCTTGAGAAGACGAACACATCTATACGGTTTTATGTGGGATGAAATTTACGCAATAGAAATGGAGAATGTTCAGAAGCTCGGGAAGAAGAGTGAGGCCATACCTTTGCTCAGAGAAGTGTGGCTTCGATCTGAGGGTTGTTGCACCTTCGATTGGATCCCGACGAAGCTCCGGATGAAGTCTCCTGGTGCGGTGAATTGTCTAGGTGGGATTTCGACCAGGCCCGATCACAAAGCTTGGAGGCTGGAGCAAGCCGGGTGGCTCGGAGATGGGGCTTTTGCTGGTGGACACCTTCCTTGGTATGGTGAAGGTGTAGAACCAATCGATTTGGGGATTGGCTCATTGTGGAGAAGTGCCCTAGTTTTGGGCTTGGATTTCGACTCGAAATGGAGCTCACGAGAGAAGAAATGGCGGGGGATTTCGGTGGGGATCAAGTGCTCGTGTATGGGGAGTAGTACGGAACAATTTTGGCAGAGTTTCCTTAAGGTTTGTTTCGAGCACCTCTCATGGACGAGAGGGGTGGTGTTTAAATAGGAGAGGGTGGAGGGCCTCCGGGGAGAGTTAGGGCTTGGGATCGGCTGCTCTTGGCAAGAGAAGAACAGCTCCAATGGCCACTCGGTGATGGGGCGGCTCGGCGGGTGAGAATTCCAAGTTGGGCTCACATGTGAGCTCTCGGCACGGTGGTTTTTGGCGGGCTGTGGTGGCTGGGCGGCCGGGGTCGGGTCACCCTCGAGGTCGGGGAGGTCGGGGCTGGAGGTTTGTGCGGTCGATTGGCCATGGACATGTGTAAAGGAGTTGAATTGAAATGGAATGGGGGATGGGCTCATTTTGGGTCCAAATGGGTCAACCCACCTTTTGGGCTTGGTTCACCTCCCCATGGCTGATTTGGGTGAGGGAAGATCAGATGGATCAGCTAGGAAAGGGTGGAGAAGTCACCATCCTTGAATATTTTGATTAAACATGGATTAAGGTGAAGCATTAAAAGGGTTAAAACCTTTTTAAGGGGGCTTAAAAGAGGCTCCTCCTTTTGCCATTAGTGGCTTGATCACATGTCAAGCCTTCCATGGCTTCATGTGGCTTGTCCATGGCTTGCATGGCTCACCTTTGGCTTGGGAAAAGTGGAGTCAATTTCTTGGAAATGGATTTAAGAAAAAATTTTGGTATTTAGGGGTGATTTGGCATGAGGCTTGATTTGGAATTATTTGATGATGAATTTAGGACTTAGGTAATGACTTTAATTAAGTGGATGGCAAATGGAGATGTCATGTGGGCTTTATGGTGGATTTTGGGCTTTTTTGAAATGGTTTTAGATGGGCTTTTAAGATGGTTTAGGAAAGTGGGCTTTTGAATTTTAAAATGGAATTTAGGATGAAATTTTGTAAAGGCTTGGGCCAAATAATTGTTGGGTTTAGCTCGTAGATGTGTCATGAGTGACTTGAAGCAAATTGGGGGGTGATTTGGGTTTGAATTGGGTTGAATTTGGGTTCTTTTGGTGAATGGGCCAATATAGGTCAAAGTGGGCTAACTTGGGCCAATGTTGGGCTAGGGTTGAAATTGATGTAAAATTAATGTTGAGAAATTTTTATGGGAGTGTTTCAAAGAGGTTTTGACTTTGGTTGGGCTTTGATTTTGGCGTTTGGGCTCATTTGGGTTAGGTATGGGTTTAGGTCAAAATTGGGCCTTTTAGCTTTGGGTTGAATTTGAGTGGGGTTTGGGTCTAAATTTTGGGCAAATCATGTTAGTGTTTTGCTTTTGGGGATGCTAAGGAAGATTTAGAAAAGATTTGGGGTTAATTGGAGTTAAATTGGGTGAGTTTGGGTTAGGTTTGGGTCATGGGTCCAAATTGGGCTTTAAGGCCAAAAGTAAAATTGGATCCAAATGTCAATCAAATTGGACTTGGATTTGATCTAGATTGGTGTTGGGAATGTTGAATTGAAGTTTAGAATTGAATTGGACCAGATTTTGGGTCAATTGGGTAGGTTTGGTTTGACATTGGGTTCACTTAGGGTTAAAATGGGTCAAATTGGGGGTTTTGACAAAAGTCGGGTAAATTGACAAAATTGGCCCATGGTGTAGTTGGACAAAATAAAATTGGAAATATTTGGGATTTTCTGGAATTTTCTGGGAATTTTCTGAATTTTTGGGATTTTGGGTCAAGAGGGGCATTTTGGGTATTTGGAGGGTATTGGGAGGTATTTTTGGAATTTTTGGTATTTTTGGGTATGGATGATCAATTTGAGTGATGTGGAAATTTTTGGGATTGATTTTGGGGAATCTTGGGTAATTTAGGTGATTTTTGAAAAATTTGGGTAATTTCAAGGGCTTTGGGTAGGTTAGGCGGGTGTAGGGTCCCGGGGGTCAAAAATTAAAAATTTGGAAAATTGAAGATTGGGTGAATATAAGTGGAATGAAATCATTTTGGTTGAGCCATGAAGCCACATCAAGCCCACATGAGTCATGAAGGGACTCATTTGAGGCACCCACATTGTTGTTCCTAACCCTCTTGCGAGGGCTTAGGGGTTAAGGACCATCCATGTGAATCACCTACGGGAGTCGGGAGGTCGAAGCTAGGTATGGGTGTGGTTTTAGGAGGTGTGTGAAAGTGTAGTGTATGAGTGTAGTGTGTGTGTAAATCAGCCCCTTCACCGGACCGAGCCACCTGGAGCGGTCCTAAGGCCAAAGAGTCCCATAGGAACTCATCCTTTAAACTTCCACATTTGATTTCGACCCTCCAGGTGATTAGGGGTCTACGGTCAAGTTTGTGGAGTTTGCGGGGAGTTAAGAAGTGGTTTGAAATTCTAGAAGGTGGGCCCCAATTCTAGTCCTCTAAGATAGTCGAAAGGAAAAGCCTGAAAGCTAGATCTGAAATACTAAAGAGAAGAAGAGAAGACCTCATCGAAAATGAGGTCAACAAATGGACCCCCAATAGGTGTGGTGAGTGACGGAGCACACCGCGCGTATTGGTGTTGACCGAGCGATCAACAAAACCAACGGTGATGTCCCGGTGACAAACTTAGGACGAAGTAGAAGAGTTTCCGTTGGGGAGTGTCGAGCATATCTACGAAGGCTGGAGATTCCGAACTCTCGCTGGGGAAAGGAAAAGGAGGTGAATTCCAAATCACATGATGCGGGAAATTTCAATTTAGATTTTATTTTGTTTCAATTTAAGTTTCGATGTGTGAGTTTAGATTTCAATTTGGAGTTTTAATTTAGATTGAAGTTTTGTTAAAATTAATTTGAAGGAATTTGATTTGAAATCAGAATTGGAATGTTGAGGTTTTAGATGTAACATCTTCAACCTCGAAAGAAAATTGAATTGATCGGATTGAATCATTGCAATGAGGAGAGATCTCAGAGCAATGCGGTTTTGGATGTAAAATCCTTAACCTTAAGAGTTTGATTTTGATGTATTTCATTGCGATAGGGAAATAACCTAAAGCAATGCGATATCGAGATGTAAAATCCTCGACCCCAAGAAATTTAAATTTGATGTACTTCATTGCGATAGGGAAATGATCCTAAAGCAATGCAGTCTCGGATGTAAAATCCTCAACCTCAAAAGTTTGAATTTGATGTATTTCATTGCGATAGGGCAAGAATCCTAAAGCAATGTAGTCTTGGATGTAAAATCCTTGATGATTTGATGTATTTCATTGCGATAGGGAAAGGATCCTAAAGCAATGCAGTCTCGGATGTAAAATCCTCAAACCCAAGAATTTGAATTTTGATGTACTTCATCGCGATAGGGTAAGAATCCTAAAGCAATGCAGTCTTGGATGTAAAATCCTCGACCCAAAAGTTTGAATTTGATGTACTTCATTGCGATAGGAAAAGGATCCTAAAGCAATGCAGTCTCGGATGTAAAATCCTCGACCCAAAAGTTTGAATTTGATGTACTTCATTGCGATAGGGAAAGGAACCTAAAGCAATGCAGTCTTGGATGTAAAATCCTCGACCCAAAAGTTTGAATTTGATGTACTTCATTGCGATAGGGAAAGGATCCTAAAGCAATGCAGTCTTGGATGTAAAATCCTCGACCCAAAAGTTTGAATTTAATGTACTTCATTGCGATAGGGAAAGGATCCTAAAGCAATGCGGTCTTGGATGTAAAATCCTCGACCCAAAAGTTTGAATTTGATGTATTTCATTGCGATAGGGAAAAGATTCTAAAGCGATACGGTCTTGGATGTAAAATCCTCGACCCAAAAGTTTGAATTTGATGTACTTCATTGCGATAGGGAAAGGATCCTAAAGCAATGCAGTCTTGGATGTAAAATCCTCGACCCAAAAGTTTGAATTTGATGTACTTCATTGCGATAGGGAAAAGATCCTAAAGCAATGCAGTCTTGGATGTAAAATCCTCGACTCAAAAGTTTAAATTTGATGTACTTCATTGCGATAGGGAAAGGATCCTAAAGCAATGCAGTCTTGGACGTAAAATCCTCGACCCAAAAGTTTGAATTTGATTGAGATTTGATTTGAGATCTGGAAGGATTGAATTTGAGATTTGATTTAGATTTGATTTGATTTGAAATTTATGTTCATTTCGTTTGTCTTTTAATGATTCAAATTTTATTTTATCATTTGTTTAATGTTCATGTGAATTTGGTGTTCGTCATTTTTAGATTTTTTTAAGGAATGTTTTCTTTTATTCTTTTTTTTATTTCTTTTCTGTTCTTTGTTCGAAGTTCATTTAACTTTAATGGCGTTTCCCAGTCAATTTGCACAAAAGAGGTGAAGGCCAAAAATGTGACATGGTCACTTTCATTCCAATCATGTCGAAGATACATCATACAACTTGATCTGGAATATATTTCATACAATCCATGTAGACTCAAAACGGACTATGTATGATCTTCGTCGATCCATCAAAAGAAGCATCTGTCAAAAATTCATGTCTGAATAGTGGGGTACATGGTTAATAACATCACCTTCCAAGCCATCCTTGACAAGGATGCCGTACGGATGTACATTGGAGGTGTGATATTTTCCATGTAGCTCACAACTCGTAAAACCGGAGGCTCTCTAGCTCCTGGTCTCGCTGGAAATGGTAAGGTGTCTTCCTGTCATCCATCCTTCTGAAAGTAACTGAGATCCGCTTCACTGGTACTCCTGGTATGCAATGCTTAGCGATATACGCTCCGTTGCCCTTCGGTATCATGACGGAACCTACCGGTAAAGGTATCTTCACCGGCCCTCGGAACTCACACGGGCCTGCTATCCGGAGGTCGGATCCGAACATGATGTTACACTCGTTCGGGAAAGAGGCGTGCGAGAAGGTCGACAAAGTCGTGGTGATCTATGTGTGGGGGTATGCGGTCACCCACGCTTGTAGATGTTGATAATGCGGCTATTGGGTATGCAATCTGCTGCGGTACCCTCCATGTTATCAATCTCTTTACCATTCTCTTGATGACTAATGGCATCGGATCCACTTGCCCATGACGGAGTATTCCGGTGGGTTTCCCTCCTGTCCTCCACAAAGTTGTAGCAGCATCCGCATTGTATTGTGATTCTTCCCTTCCCTGGCATCCATCTCCGGGGTTCTGAGTATGTGTTTTCCCTCAGGCGGCCTGCTCGGCCCATTCTTTTCAAATCCCGGATGCAATCCATGATTTGCTTGTTGTTCATACTACGAGAATATGTACGTATGCGGCTCGAGGCCCTCTAGTATATTGATTCTTCGCCTCTAATTCTCTCGAAGTATTCGAAGGTTTTCTTTTCAACATTCCGCATTCTCTCCGGCTCGTATTCCGGAATGATCTGCGGATGGCGAGGCACAGTGACATATTGTGGGATATACGGTTTAATCCCTTCACGTTCTCCTGCATACCTCGGCTCCTCGGGGATGATGCACGTCGGGACATCCCCGGAGTTGCTTCGCAACAAGGTCATGCATTGCGGTGGTTCTATCCGGTGGCGTGGTAGCCTTCTTTCTTCGATCTTTTTGAGATTTCCCGGTTCTTTACGTTATCCTAGGAGCTGGCCTCCTTTCTTTAGGTTCTCGGTGAACCGGTGTCCTTGAAGTGTACGTGCTGCGTAGCAAGTTGTCTCGTCGTGCTGGTCCGCAGCTAGTTTTGTTAACATCTTACGGATACGGCGATTCTTATTTCTTCGTTGCGTTGCTGTGAGAGTAGCTCTTCGAACTTCTTGAATTTCTGTGGGCGCGGCGCTGACAAGCCTGCCTTCTGCTGTAGCGACTACAGACTTCATTTTCTTATCTTCTTCAGTGTTCGCTTTTCTTTTCTTGCTGCTGGATTGGTGGCTTGGGCCACCCACTTTCATCACTGTCTCGCCGGGCGGTTCTTCTCGGTCAGCTGGGACCCGGTCACTTTCCTCGTATTGTAGGCACTGCGGTGCGAAATGCGAGTCAATCTCGACTATCGCTCCATCTTTCACCCTCTTTTCATCGAGTGCAAGGCTTACACCATTCTTAAAGTTCAGGACCAACAGCCCGTTCGACATTTCCCTGCGAAAAGACAAGGAAAAGGATCAGGGGCTGTACTAAGAACAAGAACATTAAGAAAATGTTTATTAAAGACACATTTTTTATATGTATATTTTTTTTATTTTCAAATTTAACAGGAATGAAGTAGGATAAGATCAGGGAAGAGATTTTGATTTGGAAAAGAAAACAAGGAAAACTTTATTATCATGATTTTATTTATTTTAGCACATTTTTTATTATTTTTGGGTTCGAACCCAATCATAAGTAATTACTTCGTCCGTGTTTCTTAGGGATGAAGAATTCATTCCTTCGAAACATCAGGTAGCGTAATACTTTTTCAAGTATCGTCCGTTGATCGGAAGCATATGTTGTTCTCCACGGCAATTCACTAGGCTGGTAGGAACCTCCCGAGTATACTTGCTTCGACCACGAAACGGTCCTTCCCGAGTGGGTTCAAATTTTCCTCCTATCTTGCGGTGTGCAAGAATAGGTCTCTTGAGAACGAGAACTAAGTCACCAACTTTGAAGGTTCTCGGGCGGACCAATTTGTCATGGGCTTGAACCATCTTAGCTTGGTATAGTTCTAAATTTTGTTGCGCTGCAAGTCTTTTCCCTTCCAGGCTTTCTAATTCTTCTAGTCGTAATTTGGCGTTCTCTTCTGTCGTGATCTTGTTTGCAATTGCAATTCTGAGTGAAGGAAGCTGAACCTCTAAAGGTAACACTGCCTCGGACCCATACACCAGAGCGTAAGGTGTAGCTTGAGTAGGAGTTCTGAAGGTTGTCCGGTAGGCCCATAAGGCTTCTAACAACTTCTCGTGCCAATTTCTCTTATTATCATCCAAAGTTTTCTTTAAGATTTGAACGAGAGTTTTATTAAAAGCCTCAGCGAGGCCGTTTGCTCTTGGGTAGTAAATTGTTGAGTATCGCCAGTCGATTCCGTGTCTCACGACAAAATTGTTGATTTGCGTGCTTCGAATGCGACCCATGTATACGAGATAATCCTGCGCGACACTCCGAAACGGTAGACAACTTGGTTCTTGAAGAACTGTAGTACGTGGTGTGCTTTAACTTCTCTGAGTGAAACTGCCTCTGCCCACTTGGAAAAGTAATCTGTAGCCGCAAGAATGAAGCGATGTCCTTTCGAAGATGGTGGTTCAATTGGACCCACTATATCTGTGCCCCAACATTCAAATGGCCACGACGCAATTGTCGGATGTAGCACATTTGGAGGTTGGTGTAGAACCACTCTGTGTACTTGGCATTGGTGACAGCTCTTGGCGATTTTCATGCAGTCGGTCATCACCAAGGGCCAGTAGTACCCTAGTCTTTTAATTTTCATTTTCATCTTCGGACCCAGCTGGTGAGCGCCACGAGTCCCGAATGCACCTCTTTAACAATTTCACGGGCCTCGGACCGCTTAGGCACCTTAGCCACATTTGATCAAAAGACCTTACGTACAATGTGTTGTTTATTAATGCGTAGGACGAGTTCTTTTCTTGATCCGATGGGCTAGCGACCTATCATCCGGTAGCTTTCCTATTTCCGGGTAGTCTACTAATGGTCGTCGCCAATCTTCGTGTTTTACATCGTCATTGTGCAATCGATTCTTTTTCTTTTTCTGCTTTGTGTATTGTGTCTATGTCGAGCTGTGATAGGACCTGACGTCCATGAACTGACACTTCTACTGACTCATCTTGCAAACAGGCAAATTCTTTTGCGAGGCGAGCTAACACATCTGCTAAAGCATTTTCTTTTCTGGGAATTTTGTAGATCGTCACATTTGGAATTTGTTCCAACAACTGTATGGCATACTGGAAGTAGTGCTCGAGTCTTGGCTTTAGAATTCATGTCTTGTCCGGCGATTTCTTGAATGATTAACTTGTGAATCCCCGTAGATGTTGATGTCCGTTATCCCCATTTGAATGGTTAATTCCGGTCCCGTTATGAGGGCTTCGTATTCGCTTCGTTGTTTGTACATGGTTACGTTAAGTGGTAGGAGTATCTTAACATCCCCCGCTCCGGTGTTATAAAGATTAGCTCGATTCCTGCCTTATCGGGCACTTATCACTTGCGATTCTTCGTCTTTGTGTGCTTGAAGATGCTCCGTCGAAATATAATTCCCAACGTCGATCATCGGGGTCTTCTAAGCTCATTATTTGTTCATCCGGCAAATCATCATTGAGAGGAGATTCTGCCGGCAAAGGGTGTCTTTGCGAGGAAGTCTGCTAAGACTTGTCCCTTTACGGCACGAAGAGGCACGAAAGTTATATCGAATTGCAATAATATCATTGACCATCCGGCAAGTCTGCCGGAAAGTGTTGGACGAGTCATCAAGTATAGGTTGACCTTATGAGAAAGCATGTAGTGCACGAGCTTTTGAGCGGCGAAGATCGGGGCCAAACAATGCTTTTCAATTGCGGGATACCTTATTTCCGTCGGAAGTAAACGACGACTTAAGTAGTAAAGAGCATTTTCTTTACCCTTATCATTGACACAGGCTAACAGGGCTCGAGAGAGTCGTCTAAAGCTGCGGTGTAAAGTATCGGCGGTCTACCCGAGGCCAGGGCTGCTAAGACAGGAGGTGTCATTAAATATTTTTTAATGTCCTCGAAGGCCTTCTGGCATTTCTCTTCCCAAATAAATTTGGCGTCCTTTTTAACTAGTGTCGAGAAAGGCTGACAACTACCTGATAAGTTTGAGATAAAGCGTCGAAGATATGCCAGCTTCCCTTGAAAAGATCGTAGTTGTTTTAAGGTTTTGGGAGGCGGCATTTCTAAGATAGCTTTAATCTTTTCCGGGTCGATTTCAATTCCACGATGTCGAACAACAAATCCTAAGAATTTCCCGGAGGTAACACCGAAGGCGCATTTTAAGGGATTCATCTTAAGGTTAAATTGTCTTAATCGTTCGAAAATAATTCTCAAATCATACAGGTGGTTTTCCTTTACTTTGCTTTTGATGACCACATCGTCCACGTAGCATTCGACTTGATAGTGGATGAGATCATCAAAAATTCTTGTCATCGCTCTACGGTAGGTTGCTCCTGCGTTCTTCGATCCGAATGGCATCACTTTGTGTAGCAAAATACTCCGATCGGCGTTCCGAATGTCGTAAGCTTTTCATCTTACGGAGCCATTTTTATCTGGTTGTATCACGAAGATCCATCCATGAATGAAAATATCTCATGTGTTGAAGCAATGTCGATCATTAATTCAGGATCGGTAGAGGAATTCATCTTTTGGACATGCCTTGTTTAAATCTCTGAAGTCCACACAAATTCGATCGACCATTCTTCTTTCGACTGGTACCACATTGGCTAGCCAAGTCGGGTATTGTTCTTCACGGACAAATTTAGCGTCTATTAGCTTTTTAACTTCGGCTATGACTTGTTGTTCGATTTCTAGACGCATTCTTCGGGACCTTGCACTGTCGGAACGAAGTAGGATCCACTCCTAGCTTATGGACTGCGACCTCCGGAGCTAATCACGGCATCTCATCGTAGTTCCAAGCAAAACAGTCTTTAAATTCCATTAATAACTTGATTATTTCTTCGGAGTCTTCTTTATTGAGTAAGGAGCTAACAAAGGTAGGTCTAGGCTCTTTGCTAGTACCTAAGTTAACTTCCGTTAGTTCATCTATTGTAGATTTAATCTCTTCTTCAAATTACGGTGGAGCGTCTCCAATTTGTAAATCTTCAAATTCGTCACGTAGTTTCCATGCGGTTTTCATTAGATTCGCAAGTGACAACCAAGCAAAATTCGGTATCGTCAGCCGATCCTACTGTGCCGAATCCGAGTCCATACTTTGAATTGGGTGGACGACCGGAGTTATTCCATAATTTTTCAAAATGTTGTGATTGACCTTTTGTCCATTGTCGAGGTAAGAAACCACTTTGAATTAATTTTTGAACATAGGGAGAGTACCACTCAAAAGGTAATTCCATTAATTATGATGAAGTGACATCTTCAAATTGTACATTATTTTCAGTTTTGGAGGAAGCAGCACCACGGTAGAATTTGATTGGGTTTGCACCGCCGCTACGTACCTCTTTGACCACCATACCCTCGATCTTGTTATAATGGATCGAGGTTAGGGTCATAGTATGTACGTAGTGGTTAATCTTCTCGTACATTGATTTGTATTCTTCATTCTTCTCATCTTCGAGAGAGAACTTGAATTGCGGCTTCTTCCGACTTATTGCCGCTGCTTCTTGTTTGATTTCTTTTTCTTCTTCAGAACTGTCTTCCCAATCAACATTGATGGATGGTTTCCTCTGTCCAACTATCCTAACGTCTCTACCACGACCTCGTCCCCGGCCTCGACCTCGGATGCGAGTTGTGGAGAAACCTTCACCATCTCGCCGTAAGGGAGTGGTGAGTGACTCGTTGGACTAGAACTTCGGGTTCTTCGTTGTCCCGAACTTTCTTTGCTTCATTTGTTATAGTATCTCTGGAGAAGATTGTTTTCTTCGGCGGTGCATAATAAGCTGCGTCTTCATGGATTCCAATCTCATGTACGGAGAATGGTTGCAAGTTACCTTTGATGCACGGTTCCCCTCCATCGTAGTATTTGATGCAGTGGTGTAGAGATGATGGTACCATCCTGTTTTCATGTATCCATGGTCGGCCCAGTAGAGCATTGAACGATGTTTCTGAATCAATTATGTGAAATTTTGCGGTTGTCTTTGCTAAGTCACCGGTCTTCATTAGTAGCGTTATTGACCCGAGGGCTCTTTCTCCTTTACGGTTGAATCCTCTTAATAACATTTTGTCGGCCTCGAGCTCGCGAGCATCAATTTCCAAGTATGCTAGTGTTCGAAGACTCATTATATTGATTGATGCTCCTGGATCCACCAATACTACGGAGAGTGTAAACTTCCCAATTGTAACTGAAATGTACAACGGTCGGTTGTGATCTGCTGTCCCAAGTAGTAGGTCATTGTCCGTGAAGGTAACACCTCGTTGTTCCTTTAACGAGCAAACCTCATCTAAGGAATCTCCAACCATTTGAGCTAAGCAAATTTCGGATCAAGTAAGGCCTTGATCAGAGCTTCTCTCATCTCCTTTGATAAGATGAGAGCGGCGTAGATGCTCAGTTTGGCCGGTAGTTTCCTAAGATGGGCTAGCACGTTGTAGTCCACTTTATTTTCATGTGTCTCGGCTTCTTCTCGAATGGGTATTTCTTCTGCTGGGGTTGGTTCTTCTTGAACAACCACTTGCTTTCCTTTGTCCTTTGGACCCATTCTCGGAGGTAGAACTTTTCCACTTCTTAAGTTAACTTCTGTAATTTCTTCTGAATTTAGTGTTGAGCTTGCTTGTGTCTCCTCTCTGAATCGGAATGACGGGCTCTTCCGGATTAGCTTCGAGTACGAAGGTTCTAACTCTATTGTGACTGGAGCTCCACGAAACTCGCAGATAGATTCGTTGCTTGTTGAACTCTCGTAGCCTCCTTGATGGATGTCTTCTTCGTTATTTTGATCGTCGAGATTGTGTATGATTTGAGAATTGTCGTTGGTATTGAAATCGATGTCCGGATTGTCGCTAGTTACGTAATCGTTAGAAACGATCAAAACGTAGCCAACGCCATCACCTTTATCATTATATGATCCCACCGAAGTGAGCGGATAATCTTACGAGTCGGAGGTTCGAGGGATTTCTCCCCGAATCGAAACAACTATCCTAGGATAAGCAGCCCCTAGTCTAGCCTTAGGAGTCTCAGTCCTCTCTTCTTCGTCGATCTTCTTCTTCTCTTCAATCGTCTCTTGTTGAGGTGGTTCTTCTATCGCAAGTGATAGTGCCGACTTAGCAGGTTTCGAACTCTGAATTGAAGCTCGCACCGAAGCGGTTTGGATGCTGTCTAAAATCTTTTTCGAAGACCTTGTCCAAGCGGTAGTCCATCCATTGTCAATCGTATAGGGATCTATCGGAATGATGGGATCAGTTGAGATAACATTGACGGAACCTCCTTTACGGGGTTCCTTCATGTACTCCTTCGGGATCGTTATATTCCCTTTCCGAAGGTTGTCATTGAGCCAACTTTTGAAGGTAATGCAATCTTCTATCTTGTGCCCGAGCATCCGGTGGTAGGGGCAAAAGTTGGGATCACCTTTCTTGTTGACTTCCTCTGGTCTTTTAGGCTCTGGCAGCTGGAAATCTGGAGTCTTCATCAGACTACGGAACATTTTCGGCACTGCTTCATTCTTGAATGGATATTCCCTGCTCAGAAGCTCCCTTAATGTATGTTGCGGACGAGGCGGTTGTTCATACTGTGGAGATGACTGATAGCTGGGTCGGGGTTGCTGGTAATTTTGTTGAGGTTGCTGCGGCCGTTCGGACGATATTTGTATCGGTTGCTTGCCTTTGTCGACTGCTGCAACGATCCCGAATTTCTTTTTGAAAGACTTCACAGGCTTTTGCTTGTCCGTCTTGTCGGCGAAACTTAATTGCTTCACCTCTTCTTGCAAGCTTCCGGCCTTGCTTAACAACTTCTCGAAAGTCTTAATAGTGAATCCTTTGAGGAGAAGTGCTATCGGGCCGTGAATGCTTTTAAGTAAGATGCCGACTGCATGTTGTTCTTGTAGTTGTGGTTCACACTTCATGCTTAAGTTCCTCCATCGAAGTATGTAATCCACCAAAGTTTCGTTCGGCTTTTGTTTCTCTACCACTAAATCACCTATAGTGATGTGGTGCTGAGCTCCGGTGAATCGCTTGATGAAAAGGTTCTCTTGTTCTGAGAACGTCTTCACCGAACCATTTGGTAATTCTGCATACCAGTCGAAGGCGATCCCTAACAGGCTGCTGACGAACTGTCGGAAGAGTAATGTATCACTCCCACCGGCATTGCAACAAGCGGCACGAAAGTGTACGACATGCTTGTCGGGGGTTCCGGTTCCATCGAAGGTCTTGAACGAGAGGTGGTACGAAGCCTTTTGGAGTGCTTGGACGACATCGAATTCTTCTGGGTAAGGTCTACCCGTCCGAATGGATGTCCCGCTCTTCGATTGTGCTAAGGCTTCTCGCACCTGCTGTTCTACCAAGCTCTTGATATCCTTTTCAGGGATCATACTTTGTGTCGTATCCTTTTTTAGCTGATCATCCCCGTTGACGGATGTAATCTCCTTTCCTCCGTCTACAATGTGAATGACCTCTGGGGGTGTCTCTCTTTGTGGTTGCATTTGACTCTGGAGAGTGGCTAGAGCTACAACCATCTCTTCCATCCTTTTCGCCATTTGGGCGATCCTTTCATCTTTCTCTTGAAGCTGCCTTCCCATCAGTTCTGGCTCCTCTCTTTCTGCGGCTGCAGGAGCACCTTGTGAAGCTGATGAAGCTCGTGTTTCGACCATGTTGATTTCTGCATATTCGTTGTCCATGAACTCCGATGAATCAATCTCGTCTCCGAATTTCTCTTCTCTTTCTTTTGCTAATCGTCGGATATCGATTCTCGGCTTTTCCATGGCATCTTCTAGCGGGCCTTTACGTGCGTCCTCGCGGTTGTCGTGTGATAGGCTGCCGGGTCCCCTTCTCACGAGTCCCCTTTATCGCGGTAGCACTTTCTTCGGATTCGAGTCTCACGACGAGACTTTCCTTCTCGAGCTGTTGTTTCGATCTTAGCTGCCCGGTGAGTGGGACGCCATACCATCCTTCTGCGACGGAAGGTCTAGGACCGGATGGTCACGTCGGCCAAATCTTTGGAAGGTGGTATCCTCCCTAATCTGTAATCCGAGACGACGACGGGCGGACTAGCCTTCATTCTTTTACTTGGCTTTTCGTCATGATGGCGGGTTCTACTCGGGGCCCGAGACGGGATTTGGTCGGCACCCGCCACATCCTTCGTAGAATCTACGATACGGGGCACTTTTCCTTCTTTGCTAACTTCTCTACATCAAAGTTTGCGGTCGAGCAAACGGCGTAGTTCTAGTCCTTTTCTTGCGGCTATCGTTGTAATATGCAGGCTGAGGCAATGCGGCAGCAATCTTGCGAACATTTTCTTCGTCCTCTGTGGTGGAGAGTGGATGGAACCTACTTCCTCCCAAAAGTGGTATGTATTCAGGCAGCGGTGTATATTCGGGCGGTTACGGGATTTCCTCCGGAAAGCGATTTCGGCGGCTACGGCTTCTTTAGCGATCCTTCTACTTCGTTTCTTCTTTGGGTCCTTGTCGGTGATGGAATTCTTGAGTGGACCCGATTTCAAACGAAGGTCTCACGGGAAGATCCGTACCCTCCACGGTAACGGGTTCACCATAATTACGGATTTCTTTCCCCTTTAATTTGGCGGAAGTCGGGGTAGGTGCGAAACAACTAGACCGAGTGGGGGTAGTAAGGACGGTTCTCTGCGGACAACGGTATTCCTCTCGGTCGGGATCTTTTGCGGGGAGGAAACTCTTGAGTCGACCTAAGGTTGAACTCGATCGGCGGCTTCTTGGCTTCGGATACCTTGTTCGTCGGTGCAAAGAGGGAAACGTCGGTGATCTTGACATTCGTGTTTTCGAATCCTTGTCCAAATCGGATGATCCCATTGTCGGGCGGCTCATCCTTGTAGACGGCGAAGTCCGGTCCATTGGTGAAGGAGAAAATCGGCTTTGGGGCTTCCATTTCTGCAGGGTAGATTCTGGTTGTCAGTCCCAAGTTATGCTTCTTCTCATCAGGACGAAAAGAAAGGAATTGAAAAAGAGTCCAAACACATTCTTGTTCATGTATTTATAAGAAGGAGTTATTTATTAAAAGAATCATTTATTAAAGGATTTGTTTATTTAGAACGGAATGTTCAAAGGTGTAGAGAAGGTAAGGAATCCGATTCGGGGTTGGAAAGGAGAAGAAGGTCTTATGCAAGACTTCTCGTCTCGAAGGATCACTCCTAAACTAACACCTATTGGGGGTCCGCCCCACCTCGGAAATGAGGTAAAAGGATCTCGGAACCTCTCGTTTAGGGGTGTCTAAACGAGTGGCTCCTAAATCCGAGAGAATGTTGGCTATACTTGTTCACGGTAGAAATGAACATAGTATTCCAACGGAAAGAAGGGTAGCTTGATCCATTAAGGACATGGATGCACTACCGATTTTTGAAAGCAGAATTATTTGATTATAATGGAGAGAGGAATTGTCCCCAGCGGAGTCGCCAGAAATATGTCGGCACATTTTTAGGTTGTGTGTTTTATTTTGAACAGGGTGTCGCCTAACAGAAGTTGTCGGCGAACTTTTAATTTAATTTAAATAAATAATTTGAAAAAGTAGTATTTGATTTTGAAAATAATTTTAAATTTCAAGATTTTTAAGATATGAAATCAAAACGATCTCACATCCCAAATAATTTATACAAACGAGCACCGCACCACAAACCGTGTATCTATCCCTTAGGATAGACACACTGCTTGATGGTGGGGCTCGATTAAATAAACTAGAAGATTTGTGACATCCGTTTAGTCTGCGAACCAATTTTATAAGCCGACAAATTCCACCTGCTTAATATGAAAGAATTAAACGGGGTTTATATTACACAGGTTCTTTAAAATTCCACTATAAGGGCAAGCCCACTATAGTTAATTACATCTTAAGTGACGGGAATCACCTAAGAAAACTCTCGATAATAATCAATAATTCTGCTCTCAAGAATTTCAAAGTTTAAGGTTTTTAAGGGATTGGATTTTGGAATTTCAATAGGGAATGGATCAAATTTGGAACATTTCGTTTTGAGAATTCAAAGGAGGAAAAGTAGGAGAAATTAGGGATTCGAAGTGAACTTCGGTAATTCCCCGACTATCCTATTGTTTGGCTTGGATTTAGGAAAGTCCTAATAGTTATTTAATGTTTTGATCTTGCCAATTTTAATCAATTAGGACTTATATTTATATGATAGAATCATACAAATAGCCTGGAAGATATGAGGGTTTATGTCGTATCGGACGACTACCTCGGAATCCTAAGTCCGGTTAGGGCTTAATTTGCAGTGCAAATGCCTAACAAAAGGTTGAGGATTTATGTTGCACTAGGAAAACTACCTCGAAGTCCTATTGCTTTGTTATTTAATTCTAGGAAAGTTTCTTTGAAGTAGACTCGGGTTTCTTGATGACGATGGCCGTGCTGCCCACCATGCTCCGAGCTCCTTGTTGTTGCAGAGTTTTAGTTTTAGAAGTCATAAATCAGGGGATGAGAGAAGTGTTTTGGTTTAGAGAACTTCTTAATTACCAAGTGTTTTTTTTACGTTTTAATTAAAACAAATCTTAAAGTTGATTATAACGACACCGGTTAAGATCCCACGGTTCCATCCTTCCGGCATCATTATTTTTATCGGATTCACTTAGTCCAGATGAATTTGCTAAACTCAACTCAATGAGTTCCACACTTTCATTTAGACCGTGGGAAATCCCGTTAGCAACACGTAGGTTACATCATCCGAGGTATTCCCGATCATCCAACAGGACGTTTTAATTTAATTGTAATTGTAGTTTTGTGTTCTGTTTGTGATTAAATTTTGAGTTGTTTTATATTTTGAAATGTTGTGGCGGTGAATTTTATCTTGCAATGGCTTTTAAATTAGTTTTGGTTTCAGTTTTAGGGACTATCCTAAAGGTGTGGGTTTTCATGCAACAGTTATTTATCATGCAAGAAAAGCAAGTGCGATGCGATTAAATAAATTGCAATAATGTAAATTGCAAGAAAGTAAATTGCAATAAAATAAAAGCGTACCTGAAGGGTCTTCCCGTCATTCCAAGCTGCACTTAAAACACAATTAGAATATTTAAGCAAGTTCCTAGGTAAAGCTAAGGGAAGGGTTATGGTTTTCTACCAAATTCCTAATCCTATAGCTAGTCATTTCTTATGACGTCTAGGTTCCTTGTGTTTTTGTTTGAAGACAATTTTTTTTCATCAAAGAACAATTAAGTTCAATTGTTCTTATAAACATCCTATCATATCGAGGAAGTGCTTAAGACAAATCTTAAACATCTTTTCAATATTTCTAGGATTGTTTTAAGTCCAAATGAATTTAATTATACAAATGAATTAATCGTCCAGGAATTCAAGTTTTGTTATCTTGCTCAGTGAACTAGGACATTTGAATATCCTATAAGTGAAGTAACATTTCATTTAATGTTCTGTTTAGGAGTTATGATAACCAAAGCTCTCGAGGGCAAATTGGTGTTCAAATTATTTAACTTAAGTTAATGGGTTTAAATTTGGAATAGTGTTCAAGTTGCTTTAGATTTATTTTGAATTCTTTATGTCTTTGGTGATGTTATATTTAATTCAACTTAATTTAATTTAATTTAATTTAATCTTTAATTTAATTTAATTCAATTTAATTCAATTTAGTTTGATTTGATGTTAAATTAAATTAATTTGATTTGATTTAATTTTAATTTAATTTGATTTGATTTAATTTAATTTAATTTAATTTAATTTAATTTTATTTAATTTAATTTTAATTTATTTATTTAATTTAATTTAATTTAATTTATTCATTTAATTTAATTTAATTTGTTTATTTAATTTAATTTAATTTAATCTTTAATTTAATCCAACTTTTAATTTTAATTTAATTTAATTTAATTTAATTTAATTTAATTTACTTAATTTAATTTAATTTTTAATTTAATTTTATTTTTTAAATTTAATTAACACTTTAAAAGAGTTTAATAATTTAACTTTAGTTTAATGATTAAGTCTTTTAATATTTTAAATTTGAGTTATCATTTTAATTAAGAATTAAATATTAATGAAATAATTAATTTAGGGATTTTTAAATTAAAGAATAAATCTCCTCCTAATAATATCCCTATTCTAATAAGTCCAATTTTGTTATTCTTCCAAATTTAATCAATTATTTAATTAAGGTTTAATTATTTTAAATTGTTTAATGGGTTTCTACCCTTTAATTATTTAAATTTCAATCATCCAAATCAGATTAAGATCAAATATTTTACTTATTAATTTTTTTAAACCTAAAGTTTTAATTAAGGGTTAAAATTTTAATTACCATTTTGCCCTTTAAGCTTAATAATTTCATAAGTCACTAAATTGAACTCAAATGAACTTGAAATTTTTATGTGACTTCACTCATATGTCAATAAAGACATGAGAGGAGAAAATGTGATTTTTCTGTATTTAATTTATTTATATAATTATTTTTGGTGGAAAATAGAGATTTCCAAGGAAAATTTAATAACATGACCAAGGGAAAGTTTCTGTCCTTAAGAAAATTAGGGGGCATTCCTAATGACCAGAGGACCACTTGGACCAATTTTGGTGATTTTTTGAACTATATTATTTTAATTATAATTATTTTAAGTTTTGGAGGGTTAATTAATTTAAAAATAAAATAAATGTTGAAAAATGAATTTTATATTTTTCAAAAAATCACTCTGATATCAAGGAAATAAGAGAATTAAATTTTGCAATTTTTTGATTTTTCTATGATTTATCATAATTATTTTAGTGAAAATGCTCGAAAATACATTTTTTTTTAATTTTAAAATTACCCTAGAGCTTTAGAATTTAATATCTCACTAAATAGACCTAAGAAAAATATGGGGTTTGTTCCTAAGTGATTAAAATTCAAAATGTGACATTTTGGTGAATTTTATAATTTTTGTGATTTTTATTATTTTTTAATTATTAAAAATATTAAAATAATATTAAAAATCAACTTTTTTAGAAAATTGAAATTTTAATTTTCTTAAATTTCCCTGATATCGAGAGGCTCCAAAACCAATTTTGTGAATTTTTGAAAGATATTTTGAAAGTTATGAATTTTTAAAGTTTAAAAAGGCAAAATGGCTTAATCAACCCATTTAGTAGGGCTAACCAAGTCCAATTGACCTCAAATTTTTATGGTGGGTTCCTCTGATCCTAAAGGTCAGTGGAGAATTAATTTCAAGTCAATTTGATGTATGGTTAGCTCTAATTAATTAGAGATCCATTTTGGGTGTTTAAGCTAATTAGGGTTGTTTTAAATGAACTAACTCAAAACCTATTTTTCCTAGGGTCCTCTGGTTATAAGGAACATCACCAAATTTTCTTAGAATTTATTTCATAACATGCTATTTATTGGAATTAAAATACTCAAAACAGTAACATGAATTTGAAAAATCAATAACTTTTCATAGGGATGGCCTCTGACTTTGGAAAATTCATGGAATGTTCCCAAATTCGGAGGCTTCAAAGCTACTATGGTCTCATGCCATGGTGAATTGTATACATGCATGGAGAATTAAAAATATGCAGAGAGTAAATAAATTATTAAAAATAAAATACTTGATGAAATTAAATAATTTCTTTTCCACATTATTCTACTCTGTTCACTGAGCAAGAGGGTATTTTTAGTTTATTTTTCTGATTTTTCTACACAAAGTTATTAATTTTTGAAGTTTAGGGAATTAAATAAATAGAAAATACCCCTAATTTTCTATTTATCCACGCGGCGCCGCGTCGACCTCGGCGACTCCGAACGCACACGCGTCGCGCACTGATTCGACATCGCCGCTTGAGTCGGCAGCCGGGGCCCCGCGGTTCTCGTACCGTCTCCTGAGTCCGAGCGCCATCCGAGCCGTCCGTCCGCGCGTGTATTGAATGGACGACATCCGTTCATCGTCCCCGAGCGTCCTCACCGAGAGCCGTCCACACTAAATCCCTAAGATCTCACTCGATACTCAATGGATTTTCATGTTCTTATGCTCTATGGATTCGTCTTGAGAAGACGAACACATCTATACGGTTTTATGTGGGATAAAATTTACGCAATAGAAATGGAGAATGTTCAGAAGCTCGGGAAGAAGAGTGAGGCCATACCTTTGTTCAGAGAAGTGTGGCTTCGATCTGAGGGTTGTTGCACCTTCGATTGGATCCCAGCAAGCTCCGGATGAAGTCTCCTGGTGCAGTGAATTGTCTAGGTGTGATTTCGACCAAGCCCGATCACAAAGCTTGGAGGCTGGAGCAAGCTGGGTGGCACGGAGATGGGGCTTTCTTTGGTGGACACCTTCCCTTGGTATGGTGAAGGTGTAGAACCAATCAATTTGAGGATTGGCTCACTGTGGAGAAGTGTCCTGGTTTTGGGCTTGGATTTCAACTGCGAAATTGAGCTCGCGAGAGAAGAAATGGCGGGGGATTTCGGTGGGGATCAAGTGCTCTGTGTATGGGGAGTAGTACCGGAACAATTTTGGCGAGTTTCCTTAAGGTTTGTTTCGGCACCTCTCATGGCCGAGAGGGGTGGTGTTTAAATAGGAGAGGGTGGAGGGCCTCCCAGGGAGAGTTAGGGCTTGGGATCGAGCTGCTCTTGGCAAGAGAAGAACGAGCTCCAATGGCCACGGGGATGGGGCGGCTCAGCGGTGAGAATTCCAAGTTGGGCTCACATGTGAGCTCTCGGCACAGTCGTTTGTGGCGGGCGTGGTGGTGGCCGGCCGGGGTCGGAGTCACCCTCGAGGTCGGGGAGGTCGGGGCTGGAGGTTTGTGCGGTCGATTGGCCATGGACATGTGTAAAGGAGTTGAATTGAAATGGAATGGGGGATGGGCTCATTTTGGGTCCAAATGGGTCAACCCACCTTTTGGGCTTGGTTCACCTCCCCATGGCTGATTTGGGCTGAGGGAAGATCAGATGGATCAGCTAGGAAAGGGTGGAGAAGTCACCATCCATGAATATTTTGATTAAACATGGATTAAGGTGAAGCATTAAAAGGGTTAAATCCTTTTTAAGGGGGCTTAAAAGAGGCTCCTCCTTTTGCCATTAGTGGCTTGATCACATGTCAAGCCTTCCATGGCTTCATGTGGCTTGTCCATGGCTTGCATGGCTCACCTTTGGCTTGGGAAAAGTGGAGTCAATTTCATGGAAATGGATTTAAGAAAAAATTTGGTATTTAGGGGTGATTTGGCATGAGGCTTGATTTGGAATTATTTGATGATGAATTTAGGACTTAGGTAATGGCTTTAATTAAGTGGATGGCAAATGGAGATGTCATGTGGGCTTTAGGGTGGATTTTGGGCTTTTTTGAAATGGTTTTAGATGGGCTTTTAAGATGGTTTAGGAAAGTGGGCTTTTGAATTTTAAAATGGATTTTGGGATGAAATTTTGTAAAGGCTTGGGCCAAATAATTGTTGGGTTTAGCTCATAGATGTGTCATGAGTGACTTGAAGCAAATTGGGGGTGATTTGGGTTTGAATTGGGTTGAATTTGGGTTCTTTTAGTGAATGGGCCAATATAGGTCAAAGTGGGCTAACTTGGGCCAATGTTGGGCTAGGGTTGAAATTGATGTAAAATTAATGTTGAGAAATTTTTATGGGAGTGTTTCAAAGAGGTTTTGACTTTGGTTGGGCTTTGATTTTGGGGTTTGGGCTCATTTGGGTTAGGTTTGGGTTTAGGTCAAAATTGGGCCTTTTAGCTTTGGGTTGAATTTGAGTGGGGTTTGGGTCTAAATTTTGTGCAAATCATGTTAGTTTTTTGCTTGTGGGGATGCTAAGGAAGATTTAGAAAAGATTTGGGGTTAATTGGAGTTGAATTGGGTGAGTTTGGGTTAGGTTTGGGTCATGGGTCCAAATTGGGCTTTAAGGCCAAAAGTGAAATTGGATCCAAATGTCAATCAAATTGGACTTGGATTTAATCTAGATTGGTGTTGGGAATGTTGAATTGAAGTTTAGAATTGAATTGGACCAGATTTTGGGTCAATTGGGTAGGTTTGGTTTGACATTGGGTTCACTTAGGGTTAAAATGGGTCAAATTGGGGGTTTTGACAAAAGTAGGGTAAATTGACAAAATTGGCCCATGGTGTAGTTGGACAAAATGAAATTGGGAATATTTGGGATTTTCTGGAATTTTCTGGGAATTTTCTGAATTTTTGGGATTTTGGGTCAAGAGGGGCATTTTGGGTATTTGGAGGGTATTGGGAGGTATTTTTGGAATTTTTGGTATTTTTGGGTATGGATGATCAATTTGAGTGATGTGGAAATGTTTGGGATTGATTTTGGGGAATCTTGGATAATTTAGGTGATTTTGAAAAATTTGGGTAATTTCAAGGGCTTTGGGTAGGTTAGGCGGGTGTAGGGTCCCGGGGGTCAAAAATTAAAAATTTGGAAAATTGAAGATTGGGTGAATATAAGTGAAATGAAATCATTTTGGTTGAGCCATGAAGCCACATCAAGCCCACATGAGCCATGAAGGGACTCATTTGAGGCACCCACATTGTTGTTCCTAACCTTCTTAGCCAAGGGCTTAGGGGTTAAGGACCATCCATGTGAATCACCTACATGAGTCAGGAGGTCAAGCTAGGTATGGGTGTGGTTTTAGGAGGTGTGTGAAAGTGTAGTGTATGTGTGTAGTGTGTGTGTAAATCAGCCCCTTCACTGGACCGAGCCACCTGCAGGCGATCCTGAGGCCGAAGAGTCCTATAGGAACTCATCCTTTAAACTTCCACATTTGATTTCAACCCTCTAGGTGATTAGGGGTCTACAGATCAAGTTTGTGGAGTTTGCAGGGAGTTAAGAAGTGGTTTGAAATTCTAGAAGGTGGGTCCCAATTCTAGTCCTCTAAGATAGTCAAAGGAAAAGCCTAAGGCTAGATCCTAAGTACTAAAGAGAAGAAGAGAAGACCTCAGCAAAAATGAGGTCAACAGAAGGATGGAGCAGTGATAGAAATTGATTCTGACTTCACACCAGCCAGCCTATAGTATGAATAAAATGACTGGGTCCCAGTGGACCGAGAGGAGCTTCATAGCCAGACAGTAATGAAGATGGGTGGCCCAAGCCGCCAATCCAGCAACAAGAAAAGAAAGACAAACACCGAGGAAAGCAAGAAAATCAAGTCAGTAGTTGCCACGGCAGAGGGCAGGCTCGTCAGCGCCGCGCCCACAAAAATTCAAGAAGTGAGGAGAGCTACACTCACTGCTACTCAAAGAAGGAATAAAAATCGTCGTATCCACAAGATGTTGACTAAACTAGTAGCAGATCAACACGAGGAAACAACCACCTTCGCCAACACACACATTTCAAAGATGCCGGTTCATCAGGAATCTGAAAAAAGACAACAAGTTCCAAGAACAACAGAAAGGATAAACGAAACTCTAAGGAGACCAGAGGCAGAGAGATTACTGCGACGCCAGACAGAGCCATTAGTGGTAAGAAACCTTGTTGCGAGAGCAACCTCGGAGGATGTCCCGACAGAGACAATCCCCAAGGAGCCAAGGTATGCAGAAGAACGTGACAGGATTGAGTCATACATCCCGCAATACGTTACTAGGCCTCGTCACTTGCAGATCATCCCAGAATATGAACTAGAAAGAATGCAAAATGTGGAGAAGAAGACTTTCAAATATTTTGAAAGGATTAGAGGCAGAAGAATCAACATTTTGGAAGGCCTCGAGTTACACACAGGTGTATTCTCAGAGTACGAGCAACAACAGAATGTGGATTGCATTTTAGAACTTCAGAAGATGGGTCGAGCAGGCCGTCTGAGAGAAAAGACTTATTCGGAACCCCGAAAATGGATGCCGTGGAAAGGAAGGGTCACAATACAATGCGGATGTTGCTATAACTTCATAGAGGACAGAAAAGAAAATCCACCAGGGATACTCCGTCACGGTGAGGTGGATCCAATGCTGAGAATAATTAAAAGAATGGTGAAAAGAATGATAACGTGGAGGGTACTGCAAGCAAACTGCATACCTAACAGTTGCATCATCAACATTTATCAGAAGGGCGACTGCATACCTCCGCACATAGACCACCATGACTTTGTCAGACCTTTCTGCACAATTTTGTTCGTCAACCAATGCAATATCATGTTCGGATCTGACCTCCGGATAGCAGGCCCGGGTAAGTTCCGAGGGCCGGTGGAGATACCACTTCCGGTAGGTTCCGTCATGATATTACAAGGAAATGGAGCAGACGTCGCAAAGCATTGTATACCGGGAGTACCAGTGGAGCGGATCTCCGTCACATTTAGAAGGATGGACGACAGAAAGGAAACATACCACTTCCAGCCAGATCCAGAATTAGAGAGTCTCCGGCCCTACGAACTGTGAGTTACACGGGAAATAGCACACCTCCAATGCACATCCATGTGACATTCCTGCCAAGGATGGCTTGGAAGGTGATGTTATTGGTCGCGTATCTCATTACTTAGACATGGATTTCTAACAGATACTTTTTGGATGGATCAACAAGAATCATACATAGTCCGTTTTGAGTCATGGATTGTATGAGAAATATTTCAGATCGAGTTGTACGATGTATCTTCAACAAGATTGGAAAAAAAGTGACCATGTAACATTTTGCCTTCACCTATTTTTGTGCAAATTGACTGGGAAACGCCATTAAAGTTAAATGAACTTTGAACAAAGAACAGAAAAGAAAAGGAGAATAAATAAAAACTCTCTTTCATAAAAATCCAAACATTAAAAAGAACTTCAAATCCACATGAACTCCTACAAGCATTCTCTGCACTTTACAATATGTTTTCAAGATCTCTGCATTCATAAATCTCAGCAATATGTTCAGTCTCTGCATTCATAAAACTCTGCATTCCCAAATATCAACAAAATCTTTCACAACCACTGCATAAACTGGACTTCAGCAAAATTTCCCTCAATCTCCGCATAAATAAATTTCGACAAAATCCAACGAATCTCGAGCATTCGGGATAGGCTTTCGCCGTACTCCCATCTCGACGAATCTCGACATTCGGGATAGGCTTTCACCCTACTCCTATCTCAGCAATCTCAGCATTCGGGATAGGCTTCCGCCCTACTCCCATCTCAGCACTCTCAGCATTCGGGATAGGCTTTCGCCATACTCCAATCTCAGCAATTTCAGCATTCGGGATAGGCTTTCGTTGTACTCCCATCTCAGCAATCTCAGCATTCGAGATAGGCTTCCGCCCTACTCCCATCTCAGCAATCTCGACGTAGGGATAGAGCACGCCCTACTCCCATCTTAGTAATCTCAGCATTCGGGATAGGCTTTCGCCCTACTCCCATCTCAGCAATCTCAGCATTCAGGATAGGCTTCCGCCCTACTCCCATCTCAGTAATCTCA
Organism: Papilionanthe hookeriana x Papilionanthe teres; assembly: GCA_022702705.1. Classification (NCBI taxonomy): domain Eukaryota; kingdom Viridiplantae; phylum Streptophyta; class Magnoliopsida; order Asparagales; family Orchidaceae; genus Papilionanthe; species Papilionanthe hookeriana x Papilionanthe teres. The sequence goes on along the minus strand of CM040421.1, from coordinate 108,100,486 downwards.
GCACTCGGGATAGGCTTCCGCTCTACTCCCTGCTCAGCAATTCTCAGCACTCGGGATAGGCGCAGTCCTACTCCTTTCTCAGCAATCTCAAAATTTGACCCTCTCAGTAAGAAATTGAAATTAAAACACTCTGCATTTCGGATAGGCTTTGTCCTATTCTTCGTCGAGCATTTGGAATAGGTTCAGATTCTACTTCCTTCTCGGCATACAAATGCATTCGGGTGGGCCTTAGCCCTACTCTTTTCTCCGCATAAAATCAAAATTGAAACTCGAATCGAAATTCAAACTCAAAATTAAAAATTAAAATAAAAAATGAAACGATTCTAAGATCCAATCTCTTGAAATCTTGTGATCTGAAATTCACCTCCTCTTTCCCCAGTGAGAGTTCTGGAATCTTCAGTCTTGGAGATTTGCCTGATACTCCCCAGTGGAAATTTCATACACTTCGTCCTAAGTTTGTCACTTGGACATCTGTTTTGGTTCTATTGATCTCTTCGGTCAACGCCAATACGCGCGGTGTGCTTGGTTAGCACACCACACCTATTGGGGGTCCATTTGTTGACCTCATTTTTGATGAGGTCTTCTCTTCCCTCTTTAGTGCTTAGGATCTAGCCTTAGGCTTTTCCTTTGACTATCTTAAAGGACTAGAATTGGGACCCATCCTTTAGAAATTTAAACCACTTCTTGTCTCCCTGCAAACCCCACAAGCTTGATTGTAGACCCCTAATCACCTAGAGGGTTGAAATCAAATGTGAAGGTTTAAAGGATGAGTTCCCTATAGGACTCTTTGGCTTTAGGACCACCCTGGGTGGCTTGGTCTGGTGAGGGTTGACTTACACACTCACTACACTCACACTCTACACTCTCACACACACAATCCAAATCCTAAAACCACACACATACCCAACTTGGCTCCTTGACTCATGTAGGTAATTCATATGGATGGACCTTAACCCCTAAGCCCCTGGCTAAGAGGGTTATGAATAACAAGTGAATGCCTCAAATGAGTCCTCTCATGGATCATATAGGCTTAATATGGCTTCATGGCTCAACCATAGTGCTTCCATTTCACTCATATTTGATCAATCTTCTTTTTTTCAAAATTTTAATTTTTGACCCCGGGGACCCTACACCCATCAAACCTACTAAAAGCCCTTAAAAATTGCCCAAATCTTCCAAAATTTCCAAATCACCAAAAATTCCCCAAAATTAACCTTGAACATTTCCTTACCAATCAAATTGATCATCCATAGCCAAAAATACCAAAAATTCCAAAAATACCCCCCAATACCCTCCAAATACCCAAAATGCCCATCTTAGCCAAAAAATCCAAGAATTCAGAAAATTCCCAGAAAATTCTAGAAAATCCCAAATATTCCCAATTTCATTTTGTCTAACAACACCATGGGCCATTTTTGACAATTTACCCCACTTTTACCAAAACCCCCAATTTAGCCCATTCTTAACCCAAGTGAACCCAATGTCAAACCAAATCTACCAAATTGACCCCAATTTTGGTCCAATTCAATTCAAAACTTCAATTTAACATCCACAATATCAATCTAGACTAAATCCAAGTCCAATTTGATTAACATTTGAATCCAATCTCACTTTTAACCTTAAGGCCCAATTTGGACCCATGACCCAAACTTAGCCCAAACCAAACCAATTCAACTCCAATTGACCCCAAACCTTTTATAAACCTTCCCTAACATCCCCACAAACAAAACACTAACATAATTTGCCCAAAATTTGGATCCAAACCCCACTCAAATTCAACCCAAAACCAAAATGCCCAATTTTGACCTAAACCCAAACCTAACCCAAATAAGCCCGTCCCAAAACCAAAACCCAACCAAAGTTAAAAACTCTTTGAAACACTCCCATAAACATTTCCCAACATTAATTTGACATCAAATTCAACCCTAGCCCAATATTGGCCCAAGTTAGCCCAATTTGACCTACATTGGCCCATTTACCAAATAAACCCAAATTCAACCCAATTCAATTCCAAACCACCTCAAATTTGCTTCAAATCATTCAAGACACATCCTTAAACTAAACCCAACATTTATTTGGCATGGCACTTTACAAAATTTTTTATCTAAAAGCCCATTGCTAAACATAAAGGCCCACTCCCTTAAACCTTCCTAAAAGCCCTTTTCCACCAAATTCAAAAGCCCAAATTAATCTAAAGCCCACATGAAACTTTTCCTCATCACACATTCAATTTAAAATCATTCCTAAAGTCCTAATTTATCAATTAAACAATTCCAAATCAAGCCTCATAAAAATTTCCATCAAAATGCTAAAATTCACAAAATCCTTTTTTATGAAATTGACTAAGCTCTTGCCAAGCCATAGGTGAGCCAAAGACAAGCCATGTACAAGCCATATGAAGCCATGGGATGTTTGGCATGTGACCATGCCCAAAGTAGCAAGAGGAGGGCCCCCTTTCTTAATCCTTCATTAAGCTTTTTAACCCCTTCCATGTTACACACTAAACCATGATTAGCCACATCACTTTAGATGGGGACTTCACCACCCCTTTCTAGCTGATGCAAATGATCATCTCTCAGCTCAAATCAGCCATGGGGAGGTGAACCTAACCCAAAATCATGGCTTGGACCAAATCAAGCCAAAATGGCCTCTCCCCCATGCCATTTTAATCCAAGCCCTTTACACATGGCAAAGCTCAATTGTTTGCACAAACCTCCAGCCCTGACCCACCTGAACTTGAGGGTGACCCATGCCTGCCGGCCAGCCGCCTGGATCGCCGGAAAACACCATGGCCGAAACCTTGGGAGGAGCCAAAGTTTGAAATTCCCACCTGCTGAGCTGCCCCATGCCCAATGGACACCATGGCTGTTCTTCCCTTCACCAGAGCAGCTGATCCCAACCCTTAAACCCCCCTGGGAGGTCCTCCGGCCTCTCTTATTTAAACACCACCTCCTCTCGGCCATGAGAGGTGCTGAACCAAACCTTACTGAAACCCTGCCAAAATCATCCCAGACCACTCTCTACACATAGAGAACTTGATCCCCACTGAAATCCCCCTGCCATTTCCTCTCTGTGAGCTCAATTTCAGAGTTGAAATTCAAGCCCAAAACCAGGACACTTCACCACAGTGAGCCAATCTCCAAATTGATTGGTCCTACACCTTCACCAGACCAAGAGGAGAAGTTTCCCAGCAAAAACCCCCTCACCAGGCCAGCCATTGCTTCCAGCCTCCAAGCTTTGTGATCGGGCTTGGTCGAAATAATACCTAGACAATTCACCAGGACACTGGACTTCATCTGGAGCTTGCTTGGATCCAATCGAAGGTGACACAACTCTCAGATCGAAGCTTCACTTCTCTGAGCAAAGGTATGGACTCACTCTTCCTCCCAAGCTTCCAGAGATTCTCCATTTAGTTTGGGTTAATTTAAATGCATGTTTACCGGATGGATGTGTTCGTCTCTTCAATACAAATCCATAGAGCATAAGAACACAAAAATCCGTTGAGAATCGAGTGAGAAATTAGGGTTAGAACGTTGACGGTCACGGGTTCACACCAGTCGTAGACGATGACTGGGAACCGTTGGATCGCGCGTGTATTGAGCGGACAACCAGGATCCTGCCGGATGGAGCAACGGGACATGAACCGCGGGCCTCTGGAGTGCTGAGTCGGATGGCTGCACCGAATCAGGAGACGACGCGTGGAGCTTCGGAGCTGCTGAGGTTGACGCGGTGCCGCGTGGATAAGTAAGAAAATATGGATTTTTCATATTTATTAAATACCTAGAACTTCAAAAATCCATAACTTTGTGTAGAAAACTCCCAAAAAATAAAATAAAAATACCTTCTTGCTTAGTGAACAGAGGAGAATAATGTGGAAAAGAAATCAAGTAATTTCATTAAATATTTTATTTTTAATGATTTATTTACTCTCTGCATTGTTTTAATTCTCCATGCATATAGGAAATTCACCATGACATGAAACCATAGGGCTTTTGAAGCCTCTGAACTTGGGAACATTCCCTAAATTTTCCAAGGTCAGAGGCCATCCCTATGTGAAGTTATTGATTTTTCAAGTTCATGTTACTATTTTGAGTATTTTAATTCCAATAATTAGCATGTTGAGAAATAAATTCTAGGAAAATTTGGTGATGTTTTGACTCACAATTTTTCATTATGATATTTTTAATTTAATTGCAACGAAGCCAAAAACTTGACCCCGCTATATTATATGTATAGAATTGTAATTATTTATGTTGTGGATGCTACGCAAGTATACATATCGTATCAAGTAATACATGACTCTAGTGGAGTCCTGGTTATCGATCCCACAGGGAAAGAGAAAATTAAATAACAGCTAATTTTAAAATAATAATAATAATTTTAAAATAGTATACGATAATTTGGAATTCTAGATTTAAGGCGCAATAAAGTAAACTAAGTATTTTAATTAGGTAACTTAACTAAGTAGAAAATTAATACGTATTGAAAGTGCAGGAAATTAAACTAATTGCTAAATAAGTCTTAACTATTCAGTAAAAAGTATCTTTCCCCTTGTTTAGAAATTTAAGTGATTGATGAATTTAAATAGATAATTTTAAGGTATTGTGACAAATAGGAGCATTCCTATTCTTTACCCTTTGGTCCAGTGTAAAGAATATTGACTAATCCTATGTTTGATTATCGAATGCAGTAAGTCTGGGAGGATACCGACCGCCACTTCGTAGCTCCCACGTTCCCCTCGCCCGAGGGCTAACATCTACACTTCAGCTCTCAAACAATAGGACCAAATTGAATATTTTAGTATGTCACACTAAAATGCTCAATTCTACGCCCAAATGATATTATTTCCCTATTTATTTGCACCTTCCTTCCAAGGCTTTTGAATTCCCGAATATCCGATGTAATTTTTACTATAGTTGATATTCAACATATTTTAACAAATCAAATGGCCGGTTTGAAAGTAAATTAAGTTTTAAGTAAAAATTATCACAATTTATTAATATATATAAAAGTACTTCTATTTTTAATTCATTAAGTCACTTAATTTCATAACAGGGAGAAAGACTAATAAATTACTCAGAATGCATGGGAACTAAACTAAGCATGGATTTCATTTAAAGTTAAAAATAATAAATACAAATACTTATCTCGATTTATCCCTGACAGACTCCTCGCAGTTCCTTTGACTCTTCCTTCCAGTACAACAAGACTCACTAAAAACTCACTAACTCACTAAAGACTCACTAATTACACTAATTAAGACTCTAAAGACTGCTCACACATAAATAAAAGACTCTTAAGACACAAATTGACACACACTTCGAGGCTGAATTTCGGCCTCTATATATAGAGGTGAGCAAAGGACCAAGAGGTGTGTAAGCATCCCTTCAAAAAGTGTCCAGGTTCAATGTATCTGCACCATTTGAACTAGCTCGCCGTCGGCGACGAACTACCTCGCTGTCGGTGAGGCTTCTAGAAGATCTTCAAACCGCGCTATCTCACTGTCGGCCGGCTCGTGCTCGCTGTCAGCGAGACATTTATAAATCCTTTAGAATTTTCTTCCTCGTATCCTCGCCGTCGGCGGGCTCTATCTCGCCGTCGGCGACTCAGCACAAATTGTATTATTTTCTTCCTTTTTGCTCCAAATCCGCTCCTTTTTATGATTTTTGCTTTTATCACCTAAATTCTCCATTCCTGGAACAAAATAAAGAAAATACCTTTCTTTAAAGTGCAATTTCATCAAAAATAGGTATGAATTTCTTAATAAAATTTTCAGTGATCAAAATCCCCCAAACTTACTTATTACTTGTCCTCAAGTAATTTTAGTACTACAAAAAAATAATGAGTTTTATAATAAGATTTTTCAATTTAAATAACTATGAATTAGATTAATTAATTTCATTAAATTTAAATAAAAATAATTCATGTAATTTAATTAATCTTATAGAAATAAGTTATTTAGTTATCAGGTCTAAGACTTCTAGCTTACTATTCATTTCAGGAATTACTATATTTAAAAGAATAACTACTTAAGATATTCATATGATAAGAAATTCAAGAAAACACTATTAGGTAAAATTCTAATCCATAAACATAAGTTTGGAAATATCTAAGTTTTTCCCTTTAGGTTAATTCAAATGAAGCCAATTTTTGATAAGGCATCTCCTCAAGCTTCTCCTCATTTTTCTTTTTCCTTTTCTTTTTCTTTTTTTTTTCTTTCTCTTCTTTTTTTTTAATGAGGATTACTGTATCTGGAGAGCCTGTTAATAATTTTGAACTTCATTTTCATCTTCCTAAATTTGAAACTTAGAAATATTTCTTAGCTTATATATACTTCATAGTTTTTACTTTATTGATTTTCAATCTTTTCTTTTTCACTTGAATACTTAAGAATTTTAATTTTAGAATATAGTTTTCCTTACTAAAAATAGTTTACTATATTTTTATTCCCTTTAACCAAATATTTTATTCTATTTAATCAATTAAAGCACTAGAAATATTTCATTTAACCTTTTATAATAATTAAATAAAATAATTCATATTAAATTAAATTGAAAAATTTGCTATAAAAATCATTTTATAATAATTTGAAAATAGAAATTGAGAACAAGTTAATAACTAAATTTGTATTTTACTCCCCCCAAACTTAAATTTTATATCTACTCTAAATAATGAAAAAGAAGGAAAGTAAATAAATCATACCTTTGAAGTTTAGGTATTTCTTTTTTTTTCTTTGAAATTTTTGCGATGCTTTTTCATTTTTCATTGAACCCGTACTCGTTAGTATGCTCCATATATATATAACAATTTAAAGAAAATGCAGGGATAAAATCTGAGATAAGTATTAAATACAACAATTAAAATTAACTCTATACTACACATATGAATTACTAACATATTAAAAACAATTGAACTAATAGATTAATAATTTTAAAAACTTAAAACAATACAAAATAAAATAAAAACATACTAAAGAAAACTAACATCCTATTTAACATAAAAACAAATGCAATTAACTATTACAAAAAACAAAAACTAAACTACTATAACAATTCAAGCAAATAATCTAACAAACATCCAATGTCTCACAACATAAAGTACTGAATATTACAAACATATAAAAGTTTCCAAAATAACTTAACATCAAACAAATAAAACAAATAAAGTCCTAATCTTCAACATCAAAGTCTCAAACTATATTATCATCCCCTCCTTGATCTGTAGGCTGAGAAGACTGAGCAGGATGATACTGAGTATACTGGGCATTCCGGGAAAGATGACATCTAAATCTCCACTCCCGTAGCGACGTTCGGCTTCATGATATGCTATCTCGTACTCGAATGTCTCGCAGGTACTCACTATCATAATCATGTCTTCTCTCCAGATTATCAATCCTTTGATCAAAATGATCAAATCTTCTCCCCATTGTCTCTCCAACGCTGCTCAAAACTCCTCCTATGCAGGGTCAGCTCATTCATCAGATCTTGTAGGGTAGGGGTGGTAGGCTCAGGAGGTTCATGGCTAGTAGAGGGTATATCTCTACTTGATTGAGAAAAATAACTCCTTACAGCAGATCTTCACCATTCATGAGATTCATACTTCTTGATATTGGCAGCTGTGAGTGGTTTCATAGGTTCCACCCATTCTTCATCATCTCTAGCCTCAACTCCAGAGAGTTAGCAGAGTGCAAAAATTAATCCAGGGTGTCCCAATCCAGCTCCACTCTCATTTCGAGGAGTGGCCAGGATGTTTTGATAAAATAATTCTCCCAATGTTGATGCTTCTGTTTTTCTGAATACAGAAATTCAGAATTGCTCTATCTCGTGTTACCTCACTGTGGTGATATGTGGGTAACAGAGTAGAACAAATAAAGTAATGCTAGGCTTTGGAGACTGCATTTAATTTAGAAAAAGAAAAATTTACTCTTTTCTGCTGCTTAATTTTCCAAACTCCGGTCCCATCAGTGAGAAAGTTAATGACTTCCTCCAGTGGTCCTTCCATCGTTCCAAAAGTTTCATACTCTCTAAAGTGCGAGTCATGAACTTCATAGAACGCGTTAATTCTTGCAAGCATTGAAATCTACAAAAAATCCTCGTACCTTTATCGGTGCATCTTCAGCTGGCGATCAAATTGGCATAAAATTCTTTAACCACTTCTATAGCTGCTCTATATTGAACGTAACAGAAATTCTCCCAACCTCGTTCCTTAATAATCCGCTCTACCTCTCCTCCTGCATTTTTGAAAACCCGATCCGCAATGCACTTTCTTCCTTGTATGTTTTCAAAATATTTAGCCTGTGCTCGTGCATTGATGAATCGGTTTTCGTCGAATTCTACTCGACGTTTTTGTCGTGGAGCCATACGATCGATCTGTGAAAATAGTGAAAATTTTCACTAAACTTAAAAATAATACTAAGAAGGCTTCCTACAACATTTATAAGTAATTTAAATCAAATTCCATGGATTTCCACTGAATATTTCTTCCACATTTTGATTTTTCCCAAAGTTTGCAATGTGGTGAAAATATACGGTGAAAATCAAAAATTTTTGCATAGGAGTGAAGCTCTTACCAAGAGAAATTGAAATCCAATGTTTTTGAGTCCTGAAATCATCTCCACAAGTAAGATCTAGCAAGCCCTAGAGGAGTTTTTTCCGAAATTGAGAGGATGGGGGTGATGAATAGTGTTTTTGACCAGTCAAAATATATGTTTTTCGCGACCTCGTTGTCAGCAAGATTTTTCTCACCGTCGGCGAGCTAATATTTTTTGGAACCAAAAACTTTCGGGAAAAATCCACTGTCGGCGAGAAATTTTTGCTCTATTATTCGCTGTCAGCGAGATCGATCTCGCTGTCGGCGGGATTTTGCTCGCCGTCGGCGAGATTCCAAAAATTTAAATTTCCGAAATTTGTCACTCATTTTCGTCCTTGATTTGCCTTATATTATATTTCCGATCACATCATTTATTACTTTAATATGAAGATTAGCTACTTATACACAAACAAATTCACACAACACAACAAATTAAATTTAATATTGAAATCCATGAGATGTACAAACTAACATAATTTTAAACTCTATAATCAAACTTCAAACTTCAATCCTTACTACTAATCAGCATCGCAAACCAATCCAAGACACACTAAATGCTGATACAAAACTATGACGCATATCTCAATTAAGTTTGTGATATTCAAATCATCATTCTACACATAATAAAATATAAATCAATTCAAATAACATAAATACAAACATACTATGGAAATCTTTACTACTACTCTTCAATGTCAGAATCTTCATTTTCTCTGATATTTCCGATATGACGATGATGCACAAATAAGTTATAGAAAGGCCTGAAGGGAAATTCCGAAGCGCATTCTTCGAGTGATACAACCCTTCGTCTCGATAAATGAAGAAAGCTAGTTTCCGAGTGTCCGGAATGATCAAAGTGTTCCTTCATTCTCCGATCGATGTGATCAAATAAATCGGATATATTGTCGATTGAATCTCTCACATTCTGCAGTTCTTTCTCCATTCCTTTAATTTTCTTCATAAGTAACTCCGTTTTATCCGAAATAGGCCTTGCTATAGGATTATTCTGTGAAGCTCTATCAGAGATAAATGTAATGTCTTCATTATTGTCCAAAGTAGGGAACATATCTGTAGGATCAAGCGGCTTCCAAGGTAACAGAACCTTTTCCCAAGCTTCATAAGAAACACAGTACCGATCGCATAATGCAAAAATAGTAGATGGGTGTCTTAGTCCGTGAACTGACCCATGCACAATTAAACCCAATGCAGACTTAACAATTATTGATCCAACATCAATAGGCAATCCATTTTGAATACAATAATTCAATATATTGCATTCCTTCGAAACCTTGTTTACCCTCATAGTAGGTAACAATTTAGATGAGATGAAAAAGTGCCAGTGCTTTGAGACAGGATTCAAAAGTGATGCAGAGAAACTAATATACCCGTCTTCATGCATTTCCCAATCTTCCGGTTCATGAGTCAGATATCGAAATATCTCATTCATATTATATCGAGAAGGCACAAAATTTGAATAGTGACATACCGGGGTGTTTTCTATAGAGAATAATTCATTTACTCTTAATGGAGTAAACGTCACCCATCTTCCTCGGACGTAGACATTCCCATTGTTGATCGCATGTAAGTTAGAGTAGAACTCTTTCACAACTGGAATAACAACAGCAGACGTAGTGTAACAAAATACCTCCAAGTGCCGCTGCGCGATCGGTTCTTCTATCTTCGTAGTGGAATTCCCTAATCCTCGATTGACAAATCCCCATTCCTTGATAACTCTTTTCTTTACGAAAACCTTGTTGAAGATCCGATGCGCCTCCGCACTCATAAATTTCCTCCGGTTAAACACTCCAGAATTAGAGGAATCTAAGAATTTGGAGGCCATTACGGTGAATGGAATAAATTCTAGTGAAGAAGGCAGATCTATAATGATTTAAGAATGGGTTTTCACTAAGGAATTGGTGTTGAAACCGTCCAAATTGGCATTCAAATTATAAATAACTCATCTTTATAACTTCCTCGCTGTCAGTGAGAAGTTTCTCGCCGTCGGCGACTCAGTTATAAAAAACTGCCTCCCATGTTCTCGCTCGTCGGCGGGACGTTTCTCGCCGTCAGCGGCTCGATAAATAAACTGAATTTAATTTAGGCACGAACCTCGCTGTCGGCGAGTATCGACCTCGCCGTCGGCGAGATTCCAAAATAATGTCCAATTTTGCTTTAAATCGAATAATTTCTTTTCTCATCATAATGGTTCGAATATGTGATGATTTTTAATAATAATTGAGTAGTAAAGTTTCAATAATATAGACTAACTATTAAGATACAATAAAAATAGATAACTAATATGGGTTGCCTCCTACAAAGTGCTTGGTTTAACGTCGTCAGCCCGACCTAATTTTCATTATTAATCAGGTCGACTAAGCATTAAAACCTTTTTATAGTTAGGTCTTATACCTTCGAAATATGGCTTTAATCTATGTCCATTAACTTTAAATTTATGTCCGAGCTTTTGGATCTTCGATTTCTATAGTTCCGTTTGAAAATATTTGAGTTATGGTGAAAGGTCCTAACCATCGAGACTTCAATTTTCCAGGAAATAATTTCAATCTAGTATTATATAGCAAAACTTCTTATCCTGGTTCAAAATTTCTCTGATTAATCTTCCGATCATGCCATAATTTCATCTTTCCTTTATAAATCCGATCATTATCATATGATTCATTTCTTAATTCTTCTAATTCATTTAATTGCAACAATCTTTTCTCACCAGCTTCCTTCATATTATAATTAAATTCTTTAATCGCCCAATATGCTTTATGTTCTAATTCAACTGGTAAGTGGCATGTTTTTCCATATATAAGCTTGTAAAGAGTCATTCCAATCGGAGTTTTATAAGCAGTCCTATAAGCCCATAATGCGATTGTCTAATCTAATAGACCAATCTAACCTATTTGGGTTTACGGATTTTTCTAAAATACGTTTAATCTCACGATTAGATACTTCGACTAATCCGTTAGTACGTGGATGATAAGCGAGTGGATATCTTATGAGTAATATTGTATTTTTCTACTAGTTTGTGAATTTATTTATTTCTAAAATGAGTTCCTCCGTCAGTGATAATCACTCTCGGCATTCCAAATCTAGTAAAAATATTTTTCATCGAAATTTTGAAACACTCTTAGCATCACACCTAGGTAAAGCTTGTGCTTCGATCCATTTGGAAACATAATCAACAGCTACTAATATATATGAGTTTCCAAACGAAGGAATAAAAGGTCCCGTAAAATCTAATCCCCAAACATCAAAAATTTCAACTTCTAATATAAAATTCAGAGGCATTTCGTTTTTTTTAGATACATTTCCTACTCTTTGACAGTTATCGCAAGTTTTAATATATCTGTATACATCTCTAAATAGAGTAGGCCAGTAAAATCCAGATTGTAGAATTTTATAAGCAGTTTTATCGAGTCCCAAAATGTCCTCCAAAATCGAATCATGACATTTTTGAATAATTGGTTCAGTTTCTTCATAAGGTACACATCTTCTAATAATTATATCCTTACATTGCTTATATAAATATGGTTCATCCCAAAAATAGGTTTTCGTATAATGGATGAATTTTTCTCGTTGTTGCAAAGTTAGCATAGGTGGTAAAATATTACTAACTATATAGTTTACTATATCAGCATACCATGGTATTTTCCACTCATTGATATTATATAGTTGTTCATCGGGAAAAGCATACATAATTTCATTTTCAATATCGGATAATTCATGATTTTCTAATCTTGATAAATGATCCGCAATTTGATTATCGGTTCCTTTCTTATTAACGATCTCAAAATCGAATTCTTGCATTAATAGCATCCATCTAATTAATCTTGGTTTGGAATCTTTCTTTTGCATTAAATATTTGATAGCGAGAATGATCGGTATGCACGATACATTTTGTTCCAATCGGATAAGGTCTAAATTTATTAAAACCATATACTACCGCTAATAATTCTCTTTCACGTAACTCGTATAATTTATTTCTGCATCATTTAGAGTTTTACTAGCATAGTATATAACTTTAAAAATTTTTTCATATCTTTGCCCAAGAACTGCTCCTACAGCATAATCACTAGCATCACACATAAGCTCAAATGGTTTCTCCCAGTTAGGTGAAACTATTATAGGTGTTGTAACTAATTTTTCTTTTAAGAGTTCAAAAGCATTCAGGCATTCAATTGTAAATTCAAATTTCTTATCCTTTTCGAGAAGTTGGCATAGAGGTTTAGTAATTTTTGAAAAATCTTTTATATAGCGTCTGTAGAATCCAACATGTCCAAGAAAACTTCTTACCCCTTTTACCGTAGTTGGAGGTGGTAATTTAGCTATAACTTGAATTTTTGCAGAGTTCACTTCCATGCCTTTTACCAAAATTTTATGCCCTAATACAATGCCGCCCGCAACCATAAATTGACATTTCTCCCAATTTAGAACTAAATTTTTTTTCTCACATACTTCTAATACTTTTTCAAGATGAGTTAAGCATGTGTCAAATGATGTTCCAAATACGGAGAAATCATCCATAAATACTTCTATTCCATTGTCAATTAACTTACTAAATATAGACATCATACATCTCTGGAATGTTGCTTGGTGCATTACATAATCCAAAAGGCATCCTTCGAAAAGAGAAAGTTCCATAAGGACTAGAAAATGTAGTTTTCTCTTGATCCTCAGGAGCAATTTGTATTTGATGATAACCGGTGTATCCATCTAGAAGACAAAAATACTTATGTCCAGCTAATCTATCTAACATCTGGTCTAGAAATGGTAAAGGGAAGTGATCTTTCCTGGTGGCGGTATTTATTTTCCTATAATCGATACATATACGCCAACCGAGTAACTTGTCTTATAGGAATAAGATCGTTATTTTCATTGGCAATGACGAGTCACTCCTCCCTTCTTAGGAACACGGTGAATTGGGCTTACCCAAGCATCGTCGAAATAGGATATATAATACCATTATCTAACCATTTTAAAATTTCTTTCTTAACTACTTCTTTCATTAACGGGTTTAATCTCCTTTGGGGATGCTGCTTTAGGTTTATGTTCATCATCTAAAATAATTCTATGCATACAGATTGAAGGACTAATTCCTTTAATATCTGCTAAAGTCCAACCAAAAGTTTTCTTATATTTTTTTAAAGTTTCTAAAAGTTTTTGTTCTTGAGATTCATTTAATGCAGATGAAATAATAACTGGTAAAGTTGAAGAATTACCTAAATAAGCATATTTCAAATGATCGGGTAATATTTTTAGCTCAAGTTCAGGAGGTTTAATAATTGATGGAACTATATTCTTGTCAGTGTTTTCAGTAATATCCAAAAATTAAAATCTTTCCTGAATATAATCTAGTTCTTCATTATTATCTTCAATTATTTCAGTGTTTTCTTTTTCTAATTTATCTTCATAATATTCCTTAAAATGTTCTTGTTGTAAATGTTCAAGTATTTCCATCCGAAAACATTCCTCATCCTTTTCTAGCGCAGGATATTTCATTGATTTTGCAATATTAAATGTAACTTTTTGGTCATTTACTCTCATAGTTAATTCTCCTTTCTGAACATCAATCATAGCTTTTCCAGTAGCTAAAAATTGTCTTCCTAAAATGATAGGAATTTCTTTATCTCCTCAATATCTGCAACAATAAAATCTACTGGGAAGATAAATTTATCCACTTTTACTAACACATCTTCAATAACTCCCTTAGGATAGGTAACCGAACGATCAGCTAATTGAAGGGTTACTGAAGTAGGTGTAATTTTTCCTAATCCTAATCTCTTAAAAATCGATAGAGGCATTAGATTGATGCTTGCTCCTAAGTCACACAAAGCTTTTCCATAAAATTTTTCTCCTATAGCACAGGGTATAGTGAAACTACCAGGATCTTTTAATTTTTCAGGAAGCTTCTTCTGAATAATAGCACTACACTCTTCACTAAGTGTGATTGTTTCATTATCAGTGAATTTTCTTTTCTTATTTAGAATATCTTTCATAAATTTTACATAATTTGGCATCTGATCTAAAGCTTCAACAAAAGGTATATTGATTGTTAATTTCTTTAATATTTCAAGGAATTTAGCAAATTGTTTATCTTTTTTATGTTGAGCTAGTCGTTGAGGAAATGGTGGTGGAGGTTTTTCAACGAAATTTTCATAGGTATTAAAGGATGTTCTAAGTTTGAATCTTGTTGAAGTGTTTCCTTTTCAATTTCCACTTCCTCTTTTTGGCTTTCAAGTTCTTTTTGAATTTGAGGTTCTAATTCTTTTCCACTCCTTAGTTGTATTGCTTTAATTTGTTCTTTTCCTTGATCTTTAGGATTTATTTCCACATTACTAGGAAAAGTTCCAGGCATTCTATTATTTTGCGTAGTAGCAATATGTCCAAGTTGAGTTTCTATATTTTTAATAGATGTTCCTTGAATTTGTAATTGATTTCCTTGAATTTGTAGTTGATTTCCTTGATTTTGTAGTTGATGACCCATATTCAAAATTAATTCATCCATAGATAATTTCTTATCTTTGAATTGAGGGTTATTGTTATTAAATCCAGGTCTGTCACACTAAAATGCTTAATTCTACACCCAGTGATATTATTTCCCTATTTATTTGCACCTTCCTTCCAAGGCTTTTGAATTCCCCGAATATCCGATGTAATTTTTACTATAGTTGATATTCAACATATTTTAACAAATCAAATGGCCAGTTTGAAAGTAAATTAAGTTTTAAGTAAAAATTATCACAATTTATTAATATATATAAAAGTACTTCTATTTTTAGTTCATCAAGTCACTTAATTTCATAACGGGGAGAAAGACTAATAAACTACTCGAATGCATGGGAACTAAACTAAGCATGGATTTCATTTAAAGTTAAAAACAATAAATACAAATACTTATCTCGATTTATCCCTAAGCGAGACTCCTCGCAGTTCCTTTGACTCTTCCTTCCGAGTACAATGAAGACTCACTAAAAACTCACTAACTCACTAAAGACTCACTAATTACACTAATTAAGACTCTAAAGACTTGCTCGCACATAAATAAAAGACTCTTAAGACACAAATTGACACACACTTCGAGGTCGAATTTCGGCCTCTATATATAGAGGTGAGCAAAGGACCAAGACGTGTGTAAGCATCCCTTCAAAAAGTGTCCAGGTTCAATGTATCTGCGCCATTTGAACTAGCTCTCCGTCGGCTAGGCTTCTAGAAGATCTTCAAACCGCGCTATCTCACTGTCGGCGGGCTCGGGCTCGCTGTCAGCGAGACAGTTATAAATCCTTCAGAATTTTCTTCCTCGTATCCTCGCCGTCGGCGGGCTCTCATCTCGCCGTCGGCGACTCAGCCTAAATTGTATTATTTTCTTCCTTTTTGCTCCAAATCTGCTCCTTTTTATGATTTTTGCTTTTATCACCTAAATTCTCCATTCCTGCAATAAAATAAAGAAAATACCTTTCTTTAAAGTGCAATTTCATCAAAAATAGGTATCAATTTCTTAATAAAATTTTCAGTGATCATGTTTCTTGTGATCAGAGGGACCTAGGAAAAATAATTTTTGAGCTAATTCACTTTGAACAACCCTAATTGGCCTAAACACCCAAAATTGAACTTTAATTAATTAGGGTTAACCATTTATCAAATTAACTTAAAAATAATTCTCCACTGTCCTCTAGGGATAGGAGAACACCAAATAAAAATTTGAAATCAATTGGACTTGGCTTGCCCCACCAAATGGGTTAATTAAGCCTCATGAATGAAATCAAACTTTAAAAATTCATAACTCACAAAATACTTTTCAAAAATTCACAAAAATGGTTTTGGAGCTTCTCTGATATCAGAGGAACTTAGAAAAATTAAAATTATAATTTTCTAAAAAATTTGATTTTTATCATTATTTTAATATTTTAATAATTAAAAAATAATAAAAATAAAAAAATATTAAAAATCACCAAAATGTCATATTTTGAATTCTAAACACTTAGGAATAAACCAAATATTTTTCTTAAGTCCCTAGGATAAGATATTTAATTTTAAAGGTTTAATGTAATTTTGAATATTAAAAATGTATTTTTCAACCTTTTCACCAAAATAATTCTAATAAAACAAAAAAAAATTAGAAAATTATAAAAATTTTTTTCTAGTTTCTCTGATATTAGAGAGATTTTTGAAAAATATAAAATCTATTTTTCAACCTTTATTTTATTTTTAAATTAATTAATACTCCAAAACTCAAAATAATTATAATAAATAAAATAAAAATAAAAAAATCACCAAAATTAGTCTAAATGGTCCTCTGGTCATTAGGAGTGCTCCATAATTTTCTTAAGAACAGAAAAATTCCCTTGGTCATCTTATTGAATTTTCCTTGAAAATCCCTATTTTCTACGAAAAGTAATTATATAAATAAATTAAATATAGAAAACTCACATTTTCTCCTCTAATGTCTTAATTGACATGTGAGTGAAGCCACATAAAAATTTCAAAGACATTTAAGCTCAATTTAGTAAGTTATGGAATTATTAAGTTTGAAGGGCAAAATGATAATTAAAATTTTAACCCTTAATTAAAACTTTATGCTTAATAAAATGAAAGAGGAAAATATTTGATCCTAATCTGATTTAGATGATTGAAATTTAAATAATTAAGGGTAGAAACCCATCAATCATTTTTTTAAGAATAAATCTTAATCAATTAATTAATTAAATTTGGAAGATTAATAAAAATTGAAATTATTAAAATAGGGATATTATTTAGAAGACATTTGTTCTTTAATTTAAGAATCCCTAAATTAATCACCTCAATAATATTTAAATCCTAATTAAAATGATAATTCAAACTCAAGATTTAAAATACTAAAAGACTTAATCATTAAATTAAATTAAAATTAAAACATTTAAATTAAATCCTTCCAAAATTTCAATTAAATTAATACTTTAACAATTAAATTAAATCATCTTTAAAACATAAAAATAAAATATTGAATTAAAATTAAAATAAAATTAAATTAAAATTTAAATTAAATTAAATTAAATTAAATTAAATTAAATTAAATTAAATTAAAACATATTAAATTAAATTAAATAAAAAATAAAAATCAAATTAAAATAAAAAATAAAAAATTAAATTAAATTAAAAATTAAAATAAAATTAAAATTAAAACTAAACCAAATTAAATTAAATTAAATTAAATTAAATTAAATTGAATTAAATATAATATCACTTAAGATAAAGAATTCAAAATAAATCTAAAACAACTTGAACACTATTCCAAACTTAAACCCATTAACTAAAATTAAATTAAATCACAAATCACTTAAACATCAATTTGCCCTCAAAAGCTCTTATTGTCATAAGTTCTAAACGGAGTATTAAGTGAAGTGTTATTTCACTTATAGTATATTCAAATGTCCTAATTCACTGAGCAAGATAACAAAACTTAAACTCTCGGATGATCAATTCACTTGTATAATTAAATTCTCTTGGACTTAAAACAATCCTAGAGGTATTGAAAAGATGTTTAAGACTCATCTTAAGCACTTCCTCAATATGATAGGATGTTTATAAGAACAATTGAACTTAATTGTTCTTTGATGAAGAAAATCGTCCATAAACCAAAACACAAGAACCTAGACGTCATAGGAGATGACTAGCTATAGGATTAGGACTTTGGTAGACAACCAAAACCTTTCCATTAGCTTTACCTAGGTACTTGTTTGAATACTTGAATGCTCTGATATGTGTTTCAAGTGCAGCTTGGGATGACGGGAAGACCCTCCAGGTACGCTTTTATTTTATTGCAATTTACCTTCTCGCAATTTAATTAATCGCAATGCACTTTACTTTTCTTGCATGATAAACAACTGCTGCATGAAAACCAAAACCTTTAGGATAGTCCCTAAACTGAAACCAAAATTAAATTAAAAATCATTATAAGATAAAATTCACCGCCACAACATTTTAAAATATAAAACAACTCAAAATTTAATCACAAACAGAATACAAAACTACAAACGCAACTAAATTAAAACATCTCGTTGAATGATCGGGAATACCTCAGATGATGTAACCCACGTGTTGCTAACGGGATTTCCCACGGTCTAAATGAAGGTGTGGAACTCATTCAGTTGAGTTTAGCAAATTCATCTGGACTAAGTGAATTCGATGAAAGTAACGGTGCCGGGATGACGGAACCGTGGGATCTTAATTAGTTCTGTTTAAACAACTTTAAGATTTGTTTTAATTAAAATATTAAAAACATTTGGATTTTAAGATTTTCTCTAAACCAAAACACTTCTCTCATCTCCTGATTCATAACTTCTAAAACTAAACCTCTGCAATAACAAGGAGCTTGGAGCATAGTGGGCAGCACGACCATCGTCATCAGCATAACTCAGATCTACTTCAACAAAACTTTCTTAGAATTAAATAACCAAGCCATAGGACTTCGAGGTAGTTTACATAGTGCAACATAAATCCTCAACTCTTCGTTAGGCATTTGCATGATCATGTCATGTAAATTAAGCCCTAACCGGTCTTAGGACTCCGAGGTAGTCGTTTAGTACGACATAAACCCTCATATCTTTGAGGCTATTTGTATGATTTTATCAAACAAATATAAGTCCAAATTAATTAAAATTGGCAAGATTGAAATATCAGATAATATTAGGATTTTCTTAAATCCGAGCCAAACAATAAAATAGTTTGGGAAGTTGTCAAGATTCTTCTTGGATCCTCAGCTTCTCCTACTTCTCTTCCTTTTGGACTCCTGAAAATAAATGTTCCAAATTTGAGCTAATCCCTTTTGAAATTTCAAAAATCCAATCCTTTTAAAACCTTAAACTTTGAAATTCTTGAGAGCAAAACCACTGATCATTATCGAGAGTTTTCTTAGATGATTCTCGTCATTTAAGATGTAATTAACTATAGGGGCTTCCCCTTACAGGGAACTTTAAGAACCCAGGTAATATAAACCTTGCTTAATTCCTTTATATTAAGTAGGGGAACTTGTCGGCTTATAAAATTGGTTCGTAGACCAGACGGATGTCACAAATCTTCTAGTTTATTTAACCGAGCCCCATCATCAAGCAGTGTGTCTATTCTCCGGGATAGATATACAGTTTGTGGTGCGGTGATCGTTTATATAAACTATTCGGGATGTGAGATCAGTTTGATTTCATATCTTAAAATTTTCAAATTTAAAATTATTTTCAAAATAAAATACTACTTTTCAAATTATTTATTTAAATTAAATTAAAAAAAAAATTTCGCCGACAATTTCTGTTAGGCGACCCCTCTTTTTAAAATACAACACACTCAACCTAAAAATATGCCGACACCAGTCCTTATGGTACTTTTGCTTTCAGAAGAATGCCTTTAGTTTATGTAATGCCCCTGCTACATTTCAGAGATGTATGATGGCTATTTTCTGTGATTTAATCAAAAAAGGGATTGATGTTTTGATGGATGACTTTTCAGTGTTTGGAAGTTCATTTGAATCATGTTTAGAACAATTATCTAAAGTTCTAGAACACTGTAAAAAAACTAATTTGGTCATTAATTGGGAAAAATTCTTATTTATGGTAGCAGGAGGAATTATATTAGGACATAGAATATCAGAAAAAGGTTTCGAGGTAGATCCTGGAAAAATTCAAGTTATCTCTAATTTACCTTGTCCAACAAATGTAAAGGGAAGTAAAAGTTTTTTGGGACATGCTGGATTCTATAGGCGTTACATTAAAGACTTTTCAAAAATTTCAAAACCCTTATGCCGTTTATTGGAAAAGGATGTAATTTTTTATTTTGATGATGAATGCCTAAAAGCTTTTAAAACATTAAAAGAAAAATTAATCACTGCACCTATTATAATTTCACCAAATTAGGAAAAACCTTTTGAATTAATTTGTGATGCTAGTGATTATGTTATTGATGCTGTTTTGGGTCAAAAATATGATAATGTTTTCAAAGTAATTTACTATGCTAGTAAAACTCTTAATGAAGTTCAAATTAATTATACCACTACTGAGAAAGAATTTTTAGCTATAGTATTTGCTTTTGATAAATTTCAATCATATTTAATTAGAACTAAATGTGTAGTGCATACTGATTATTCTGCTATCAAATATTTAATGAAGAAAGATGCAAAACCAAGATTAATTAGATGGATTCTTCTTTTGCAAGAATTTGATTTTGAGATAGTAGATAAGAAGGGTGCTGATAATCAAATTGCTGATCATCTATCGAGGCTTGAAACTTAAAAATCTCTTAGTTATACTAATAAATTAATGAACATTTTCCTGATGAAAAATTTTTCACTATTAATGAATTGTGAATTCCGTGGTATGCAGAAATTATAAATTTTATTGTAAGTGATATTATACCATATGGTTTGACATACCAGGAAAAGAAGAAGTTTTTATCTGATTCTAAAACTTATTTTTGGGATGACCTATTTTTATATAAACAAGGAAAGAATCTGATAATTCAAAAATGTGTGCCTTTAGAAGAAACTTATGAAATTATTCAAAAATGTCATAATTCAGATTATGGGGGACATTTTGAAGTTGATAGAACTGCTTATAGAATTTTACAATCTAGATTTTATCGGCCTACAATTTTTAAAGATGTTAATGCATATATTAAAAATTGTGATCGAAGTCAGCGTGTAGGCAATATTTCTAGAAGAAATAAGATGCCCCTCAATTATATGTTGGAAGTTGAAATATTTAATGTTTGTGGATTAGATTTCATGAGACCATTTACACCATCTTTCGGAAGGATCTATATTTTAATAACAGTAGACAATGTATCCAAATGGATTGAAGCTGTTGCTTTACCTCAATGTGGTGCTCAAAGTGTTGCAAATTTTTTAAGAAAGAATATATTTTAAATATTTAGAATACCAAGAGTAATCATAACAGATGGGGGAAGTCATTTTTGAAATGCAATTATGGAGAAGTTAGTAAAGAAATATCATATTTTAACCATCACATTGCTACTGCTTATCATCCGCAGACAAGTGGTTTGGTTGAATTATCCAATCGTGAAATTAAAAGAATATTGAAAAATACTGTTAATTCAAACAAAAAGGATTGGTCGATCAAACTGGATTATGCTTTGTGGGCTTATAGGACTGCTTACAGAACACCTATAGGGATGTCTCCATATAGGCTAATTTTTGGGAAAGCTTATCATTTGATTGTTGAACTTGAGCATAAAGCATATTGGGCTATTAAAGAGTTCAATTATAATTTAAAGGATGCTGCTGAGAAGAGATTATTGCAATTAATGAGCTTGAAGAGATAAGAAATGAATCTTATGAAAGTGCTAAGATTTGTGAAGAGAAAATGATGTTATGGCATGATCGTAAGATTCTTACTAAAAATCTTGAGCCTGGACAAAAAGTTTTGTTGTATAATGCAAGGTTGAAATTTTTGCTGGAAAGCTAAATTCCAAATAGGTGGGTCCATTTATTGTGATAAAAGTTTATTCTTATGGAGCTGTGGATATTCAAGATCCTAAGACTAGAAAAATATTCAAAGTTAATGGTCATAGACTTAAACCTTATTTTTCAGTCAATCAACTTAAATTTGATGAGAATCTGATGTTGGGTCACTCAGAATAAGTTTTGGGTATGTCTGGCTGAAGACATTAAACCAAGCATTTTGTGGGAGGCAACCCATAGTTATCGGTGTGCTTTGCTTTATAGTTATCGGTGTGCTTTGCTTTATGTTTGTTTTGTGTGATTTATTTGGTTTGTTTATATGATTATATGGTAGTATTTTGAAGAGAATAGTTATAGTGGTGTTTATTTGACATTAAAGGATGACTTAAAAGAGTTAGAATGAAAAATTTGGACATTTGGTAGACATGTGCAAAAAATGTGCATTGGCAGTTAAGCACCGCCTGGTTGGTGCTTAAGCGCCACAGTTAAGAAAAACCTAATAAATGAATTTCTAGAAGCCAAAATCTTGGGGAATAAGTTTTAGGAGTTATTTTGGAGTTTTGAAATGTCGTGGGTTGGTTTTAGCACTTCCCATATTTATAAAAAGGCCCTGGAATAAGAGAAACACTTGCCCCAGTCCATATTTTCGTTTCTGAGTCTTGTCGGCATATTTTTAGGTTAAGTGTGTTGTATTTTAAAAAGAGGGGTGGCCTAACCGAAATTATCGGCAAATTTTTTAATTTAATTTAAATAAATAATTTGAAAAGTAGTATTTTATTTTGAAAATAATTTTAAATTTGAAAATTTTAAGATATGAAATCAAACTGATTTCACATCCCAAATAGTTTATATAAACGAGCACCGCACCACAAATCGTGTATCTATCCCGAAGAATAGACACACTCGCTTGATAATGGGGCTCGATTAGATAAACTAGAAAGGTTTGTAACATCCGTTTGATCCGCGAACCAATTTTATAAGCCGAACAAATTCCTCGCTTAATATGAAAACATTAAACGAGGTTTATATTACTCGGGTTCTTTAAAATTCCCTATAAGGGCAAGCCCCTATAGTTAATTACATCTTAAGTGACGGGAATCACCTAAGAAAACTCTCGATAATAATCGATAATTCGCTTTCAAGAATTTCAAAGTTTAAGTTTTCAAGGGATTGAATTTTGGAATTTCAATAGGGAATGGATCAAATTTGGAACATTTTGTTTTGGGAATTCAAAGGAAGAAATGTAGGAGAAATTACAGATTCGAAGCGAACTTCGGTAATTTCCTGACTATCCTATTGTTTGGCTTGAATTTAGGAAGACCCTAATGTTATCTGATATTTCAATCTTGCCAATTTTAATTAATCAGGACTTATATTTGTATGATAAAATCATACAAATAGCCTCGAAGATGTGAGGGTTTATGTCGTATCGGATGACTACCTCGGAATCCTAAGACCGGTTAGGGATTAATTTACATGACATGATCATGCAAATGCCTAAGGAAGAGTTGAGGATTTATGTTGCACTAGGCAAAATACCTCGAAATCCTATGGTTTAGTTATTTAATTCTAAGAAAGTTTTGCTGAAGTAGATCCGAGTTTTGCTGATGACGATGGCCGTGCTGCCCACCATGCTCCGAGCTCCTTGTTGTTGCAGGGGTTTAGTTTTAGAAGTCATAAATCAGGAGATGAGAGAAGTGTTTTGGTTTAGAGAGATTCTTAATTTCCAAGTATTTTTTTTATGTTTTAATTAAAACAAATCTTAAAGTTGATTATAACAACACCGGTTAAGATCCCACGGTTCCATCCTTCCGGCATCGTTATTTTTATCGGATTCACTTAGTCCAGATGAATTTGCTAAACTCAACTAAATGAGTTCCACACTTTCATTTTGACCGTGGAAAATCCCGTTAGCAACACATAGGTTACATCATCCGAGGTATTCCCGATCATCCAATAAGACGTCTTAATTTAGTTGTAATTGCAGTTTTGTGTTCTGTTTGTGATTAAGTTTTGAGTTGTTTTATATTTTGAAATGTTGCGGCGGTGAATTTTATCTTGCAATGACTTTTAATTTAGTTTTGGTTTCAGTTTTAGGGACTTTCCTAAAGGTGTGGGTTTTCATGCAACAGTTGTTTATCATGCAAGAAAAGTAAGTGCGATGCGATTAAATAAATTGCAATAAGGTAAACTGCAAGAAAATAAATTGCAATAAAATAAAAGCGTACCTGGAGGGTCTTCCCGTCATCCCAAGCTGCACTTAAAACACAATTAGAATATTTAAGCAAGTTCCTTGGTAAAGCTAAGGGAAGGGTTATGGTTTTCTACCAAATTCCTAATCCTATAACTAGTCATTTCCTATGACGTCTAGGTTCTTGTGTTTTGGTTTGAGTACGATTTTCTTCATCAAAGAATAATTAAGTTCAATTGTTCTTATAAGTATCCTATCATATTGAGGAAGTGTTTAAGAAGAATTTTAAACATCTTTTCAATATTGCTAGTATTGTTTTAAGTCCAAACGAATTTAATCATACAAATGAATTAATCGTCCGGGAATTCAAGTTTTGTTATCTTGCTCAGTGAACTAGGACATTTGAATATCCTATAGGTGAGGTAACATTTTATTTAACGTTCTGTTTAGGAGTTATGATAACCAAAGCTTTCGAGGGCAAAAATGGTGTTCAAGTGGTTTATGATTTAGTTTAATTTCAGTTGACGAGTTTAAATTTGGAATAATGTTCAAGTTGCTTTATTTTGAATTTCTTTATATCTTAGGTGATGTTATTTTTTAATTCAATTTAATTTAACTTTAATTTGATTTAGTTTAATCTGGTTTAATTTTAATTTAATTTATTTAATTTTAATTTAATTTATTTAATTTAAATTAATTTTAATTTTAACTTGACTTTATATATTTTTTTAATTTAATTTAATTTAATTTAATTTAATATGATTTAATTTAATTGAATTTAATTTAATTTAATTATTATTTTTTATTTTATTTAATTTAATTTAATTAATTTAATTTAATTTTAATTAAATTTAATTAAATTTAATTTAATTTGTTCAATTTAATTTAATTTAATTTATTTGATTTAATTTAATTTAAATTAATTTAATTTCTTTGATTTAATTTAATTTAATCTTTAATTTAATTTTATTTTTAATTTTAATTTAATTGAAAATTTAAAAAGAGTTTAATAATTTGACTTTAATTTGATTTTAATGATTAAGTCCTTTAACATTTTAAAACTTAAATTTGAATTATCATTTTAATTAGGAATTAAATATTATTGAGATGATTAATTTAGGGATTTTTAAATTAAAGAAAAAATCTCTTCCTAATAATATCCCTATTTAATAATTCCAACTTTATTATCCTTCCAAATTTAATCAATTATTTAATTAAGGTTTATTTCAATTATTTTTAAATTGTTTAATAGGTTTCTACCCTTTAATTATTTAAATTTCAATCATCCAAATCAGATTAAGATCAAATATTTTACTTGTTAATTTTATTAAACCTAAAGTTTTAATTAAGGGTTAAAAATTTAATTACCACTTTGCCCTTCAAGCTTAATAATTTCATAACTCACCAAATTGAGCTTAAATGAACTTGAAATTTTTATGTGACTTCACTCATATGTCAATAAAGACATGAGAAGAGAAAATGTGATTTATCTATATTTAATTTATTTATATAATTATTTTTGGTGGAAAATAGAGATTTCCAAGGAAAATTTAATAATATGACCAAGGGAAAGTTTCTGTCCTTAAGAAAATTATGGGACATTCCTAATGACTAGAGTACCACTTGGACCAATTTTGGTGATTTTTTGAATTATATTATTTTTATTATGATTATTTTAAGTTTCGGAGTATTAATTAATTTAAAAATAAAATAAAGGTTGAAAAATGAATTTTATATTTTTCAAAAATCTCTGTTTTATCAAGGAAATCAGAGAATTAATTTTTACAATTTTCTGATTTTTTCTTTATTTATTAGAATTATTTTAGTGGAAATGCTAAAAAATATATTTTTTTAATTTTAAAATTACCTTAGGGCTTTAAAATTTAAAATCTCATCAAAGGGACCTAAGAAAAATATGGGGTTTTCTCCTAAGTGATTAAAATTCAAAATGTGACATTTTGGTTTATTCAAATTGACTAAATGGCTTAATTAACCCATTTAGTAGGGCTAAACAAGTCCAATTGACTTCAAATTTTTATGGTGGGTTCCTCTGATCCTAAAGGTCAGTGGAGAATTGATTTCAAGTCAATTTGATGTATGATTAGCTCTAATTAATTAAGGAGCTATTTTGGGTGTTTAAGCCAATTAGGATTATTCCAAGTGGATTAATTCAAAACCTATTTTTCCTAGGTTCCTCTGGTCATAAGAAACACCACAAAATTTTCCTAGAATTTATTTCACAACATGTTAATTATTGGATTTAAAATACTCAAAACAGTAACATGAATTTGAAAAATCAATAACTTCTCATAGGGATGGCCTCTAACTTTGGAAAATTCAGGGAATGTTCCCAAATTCAGAGGCTTTAAAAGCCCTATGGTCTCATGCCATGGTGAATTTCCTATATGCATGGAGAATTAAAACAATACAGAGGGGAAATAATTCATTAAAAATAAAATACTTGATGAAATTAAATGATTTCTTTTCCACATTATTTTCCTCTGTTCAGTGAGCAAGAGGGTATTTTTATTTTATTTTTCCGATTTTTCTACACAAAGTTATGGATTTTTGAAGTTTAGGGAATTAAATAAATAAGAAAATACCCTAATTTTCTATTTATCCACGCGGCGCTGCGTCAACCTCGGCAGCTCCGAAATGCCTCGTGGCGCTCTCTGATTCGACGCCGCCATCAGACTCAGCGCTCCAGGGGCCCGCTGTATCGTTCCGTCTCCTCATCCGGCGCGATCCTGGCCATCCGTCCGCGCGTGTATTAAATGAACGACATCCGTTCATCGTCCCCAAGCCTCCTAGCCCGAGAACCGTCCACACTAAATCCCTAATATCTCACTCAATACTTAACGGATTTTCGTGTTCTTGTGCTCTATGGATTCGTCTTGAAGAGACGAACACATCTATATGGTGATCATGCATTGAAATTAAAGCATTTGAAATGGAGAATCTCCAGAAGCCCGGGATGAAGAATTAGCTCATACCTTTGCTCAGAGAAGTGTGGCTTCAATCTGAGGGTTGTGTCACCTTCGATTGGATCCCAACAAGCTCCAGATGAAGTCTCCTGGTCTGGTGAATTGCCTAGCTATGAAAGTGACCACAACCGATCACAAAGCTTGGAGTCTGGAACAACTGGGTGGCCTGGAGATGGGGCTTTCAGTGGGAAACTTCTCCTGTGAAGGTGTAGGACCAGCCAATTTGAGGATTGGCTCACTGTGGCAAAGTGTCCTGGTTTTGGGTGAAATTTCAGTTGAGAAATTGGATTCTGTTGGTGGGGAATAGGGCAAATTGACACTGGGGATCAACTGCTCTAAGTATGGAGTAGGGTTTGGAACAATTTTTGGCAGAGTTTCGGCAAGGTTTGTGCAACTCTCCTCCATGACCGTGAGGGGGTCGGGTTTAAATAGAGGTGGCTGGAGAGCCTCACGGGGATGGCCGAGGGTTGGGATCGACTGCCTGCAGGCATGGGAAGAACGACCATGGTGGCCATTGGGCATGGAGCGGCTCGGCAAGCTGGAATTCCAAAGTTTGGCTCCTCCCAAGGTCTCGGCCATGGTGTTTTCCGGCGATACGGTGGGCCGGCCGGCCGAGCACCTGGTCACCATCTTGTTCGGGTGGGTCGGGGCTGGGGTTTAGTGTAGGCGATTGGAAAATGCCATGTGTAAAAGGCTTGGATTAGAATGGAATGGGAGAGGGCTCATTTTGGCTGAAATTGGTCAACCCATCCCTTTGGGCTAGGTGCACCACCCAAGGCTTGGTTTAGGCTGAAGAGAAAGTGAGTTGGCTCAGCATAATCAGTAGGGTCAAGTCACCATCCATGCACAATTAGGCATAAGCATGGTTAAGGGGAATCATGGGAGTGGTTAATCACCTTTAGGAATTAAGGAAAGAGTCTCATCCTTTTGCCCAAAATAGCATGGTGACATGTAAAGAGGCTCTCATGGCTTCCATGTGGCTCATGCATGGCTTCATGGCTCATCTTTGGCTTGGGAAAAGTTAAGTCAATTTCATGGAAATGGATTTAAGGAAATTTTGGTATTTTGATGGGAATTTGTATGGGGCTTAATTTGGAATGGATTCATGATGAGTTTTAAAACTTAGGGATTGATTTTAATTAAGGGTATGATGAGAAGAATTTGTCATATGGGCTTTAGCATGAAATTTGGGCTTTTAGGAAGGTTTAAGAAAATGGGCTTTTGGTTTAAAAATAAATTTATGGATGGGAATTTTGTGAAGGATTGGGCCAAATAAATTTTGGGTTTGGTTTAGGGATATGTCATGAGTGATTTGAAATGAGTTTGGAGTGATTTGGGCTTGAATTGGGTTGGATTTGGGCCTCTTTGGTGAGTGGGCCAATATAGATCAAATTGGGCTAACTTGGGCCAATGTTAGGCTAGGGTTGAAATTGATGTAAAATAAATGTTGGAAAATGTTTATGGGAGTGTTTCAAAGAGGTTTTGGCTTTGGTTGGGTTTTGATTTTGGGGTTTGGGCTCATTTGGGTTAGGTTTGGGTTTAGGTCAAAATTAGGCCTTTTAGCTTTGGGTTGAATTTGAGTGGGGTTTGGGTCTAAACTTTGGGCAAATCATGTTAGTGTTTTGTTTGTGGGAATGTTAAGGAAGGTTTAGAAAAGATTTGGGGTTAATTGGAGTTGAATTGGGTGAGTTTGGATTAGGTTTGTGTCATAGGTCCAAATTGGGCTTTAAGGCCAAAAGTGAAATTGGATCCGAATGTCAGTCAAATTGGACTTGGATTTAGTCTAGATTGGTGTTGGGAATGTTGAATTGAAGTTTAGAATTGAATTGGACTAGAATTTAGGTCAATTGGGTAGGTTTGGTTTGACATTGGGTTCACTTAGGGTTAAAATGGGTCAAATTGGGGGTTTTGACAAAAGTAGGGTAAATTAACAAAATTGTCCTATGGTGTAGTTGAATAAAATGAAATTGGGAATATTTGGGAGTTTCTGAAATTTTCTGGGAATTTTTTGAATTTTTGGATTTTTGGGTCAAGAGGGGTATTTTGGGTATTTGGAGGGTATTGGGAGGTATTTTCGGAATTTTTGGTATTTTTGGCTATGAGTGATCAATTTGAGTGATGTGGAATGTTTGGGATTGATTTTGAGGAATTTTGGGTGATTTGGAAATTTTGGAGGATTTCAAGGGTTTTGGGTAGGCTAGGCGGGTGGGTGTAGGGTCCCGGGGGTCAAAAATTGAAAATTTGGAAAATTGAAGATTGGGTGAATTTAAGTGAAATGAAATCATTTTGGTTGAGCCATGAAGCCATATCAAGCCCATATGAGCCATGAAGGGACTCATTTGAGGCATCCACTATGTTGTTCCTAACCCTCTTAGCCAAGGGCTTAGGGGTTAAGGACCATCCATGTGAATCACCTACATGAGTCAGGAGGTCAAGTTGGGTATAGGTGTGTGAAAGTGTAGTGTATAAATGTAGCGTATGTGTAAGTCAGCCCTCACCAGACCAGGCCACCCAGGGCAGTCCTAAGGCTAAAGAGCCCTATAGGAACTCATCCTTTAAACTTCCACATTTGATTTCAACCCTCTAGGTGATTAGGGGTCTACAATCAAATTTATGGAGTTTGCAGGGAGTTAAGAAGTGGTTTGAATTTCTAAGTGGTGGGTCCCAATTCTAATCCTCTAAGATAGTCAAAGGAGAAGCCTAAGGCTAGATCCTAAGTACTAAAAAGAAGAAGAGAAGACCTCATCAAAAATGAGGTCAACAAGTCTTAAGAAGAGTATTTTGAGTGCAAAAATGTTTTATTGGTAGAGTAAAATTAAGGAAAAAAAGGAAGCCAACAAGAAGAAATTTATTAGTGAAAGTGCGCAAGAGTTATACAACAGATTCCTAGCAGTTATTATTCAAGGTATTGCAGAAAGGATTGCGAAAATTAAAGCCAATGTGGAGTCAATTGAAGCAAAGGTAAATGAAACTAATGCTTATTTAGTGCATATTGGATGGCAACTTATAATACAATTTAGTCATACTAGTCATGTGGAACAAGCAGATATGGCGATGTTTCTAAAAAAATGGTTAGAAGAAGAAGATGTAAGAGTTTTCAACCATCACCAGTTTTATCAGATCTATAATCCAGATGGTTCAAATAGAACTAATAGTGGTTCTGGATACATTCAACCTAATGGAGATTGGAATTAATTTGAGTATGGTCTAGTATTATGGTTTGATGTGATAAGTGTTTAGTGTCTAGTGTTATATGTTTGTGTTTTATTGAACTTAAATGTGTGTTTATTACATCATAATGATGTAAAATTATCTTTGTTTTGATATGTTTGAATTATTGTGTATTGGGAAACTTCATCCAAAATGTTTGGATAGAAATTTTTAGTATGTATTAAGTGTGCTTGTATTTAATGAAAGTTTGTGTTTGTGTGAAATTTGTTTGGAATTGATGGAAATTTAACTTTTTTTTGGAGAATTAGACAAGTATAGAAGGAAGAAATTATTATTTAAAGTGATTCAAGGTGATTAACCAAGGGGTTTGGTGAATTTTTAAATTAATTGTGAAAATAAGGATGCTGGCGGCTAAGCACCAGAATTCACGGCTAAGCGTCGAAGCCCTGCGTTTAAGCTCCGGTTCGCGAAAACAGATTTTCTGCAGTTAAAAACCGAAAACTTACATTGTTAACACCTCCCGTCACCCTCAACCTCTCGAAGTCGCGAAATAGGATTTAGGGCATCCTTATGTTGGATCAATTAAGAGCCGATTTCAATGAGATTTGTTAGATTTGAATTCCTTGAGATATGAGTACTACTCCTAAGTAAGAATTTTTAATTTTCACCATATATTTTGAGTACATTATTAAAAAATCTTAAGATCATTATTTATGGTGAAATTTGAGGAAAAGCATAAAAAATTACTTGGATTTAGTGGAAATTACCTTTGGAAGTTAAATTAGCAAATTTAGTTTGATTTTAGAAATTTATGGTGAAATTTTATGATTTTTTTAGATATGGCTCCAAAGACATAGCGATCAAAAGATAAAGCAAAATTTGATTCAAACAAAATTGTTAGTGCAAGAGCTGAAGATCAATATGTCGACGCATTGTCGTCACGTAAATTGATTCCGGAACGGGTGTGTAGTAAGTTAGGAGAACTTATTGAAGAAATGATTACTAGAAGGAATTGGGAAAATTACTATTACTTCTCCACTGTCGCTGTTGTTTCTGTGGTCAGAGAGTTTTATGCAAACTTGCCTGTAGCAGAAGAGAATTTGGTGATGGTTAGAGGTGAACAAGTACACTACTAAATTTGGTGATGGTCAGAGAGTTTTAGAACTTCCACTGCTTCTGCTTCTGCTTCTGCTGCTTCTACTTCACGTGCTACTACTTCTAGAGAATCATCATCTAGTGATTCACAAACTGGACCATTGAAGAAAATTTTGAAGAAAGCGAGTCTTACCAGAGAACCTGTAAGAGATATGAATGGTAAAATTAAAAATATTGAAAGGTATATTGTTAGCATGATGAATATGAGGAGAATTATCAGCAGCACATGGATAGAGTAATTAGAGTGATCATAGTACTGAGATGCCACCTCATCTATTTTATATACCTTATGTGCCATCCAGAGACTGGGTTGAAGAAGATGATGATGAGGATGAAGAATAGAGTTGTTGTGTTTAGTTTATTTTGATTTGTGATTTCTTATGTGTATTTATGTTTTTATTTTGATATTTTTATATGTGATGTTATGTTTGATTGTTGTGTAATGTATTTATGATATTAACTCTGATTTTGTATAGAGCATAGTTGGACTACTTCTTTTTATGCACATTCAGATGTTTATGTTATAAAGTAATGTTTTATGTTGTAACTTGTGATATGTGTGCATTAGTAATAGTTTTAAATGTGTATTTAGTGTTTAAATTTTTAATAGAGTATAAATTCATTACAACTTTTTTTATAAAATTTAGAACACTATTAAAAACCACTATTTGAAATTTGCATGTTTTAAACTTTTCATAATCTACTACCAGTTATTATCTAGTATTGTTGTGATTCTAACTATGTTAAGTTGGTGTGTATTTTATTTGAAAACCTCCACTACTGTAGAAGTCTTTTAAAAATTTTCTTTTATGAAAAACTGAATTTAGATTCTTTTTATCTTTAAAGATGTTATACTTGCATATTTAGGATATTCAAATTCCTGCAAGCATGTTATTTTAGTTTTTAATTCTCACTCATGTATCATTTCTTATGCTTAAATGTTTTTATCCCGACTAAAAATTAAAGTTTGGGGGGGATTTGAAAAACTAAATTTTTTTAAAAACCTAAAATTTTATTTATTCTTAAGAATGCTTAAAATAAATTTGGTTTTTGATTGAAAATATTTATGTATATGAAGTTATATTAGGGAAACAAAATTCTGAATATAGAAATGAATAAAATAATTTTGTTAAAATTTATAGTAATAATGAAAAATTTAAAGTTAAAATGTTCTTAATAAAGAAATGCTAAATATAGTTAAACTATTTTTGGTAAGAAATGTTGTATTTTTGAATAAATAGAAGATTTGACTTTTATTTTTCAAAGCTTAAATTTCTTTTATTGAAGAATAATTTTCAACACTATTATTATGATTTTTAAGTGAAAGATATCAAAATCATTAAAGGCCTATCTAGATATAGTAATCCTTGCCTTATAAACAAAATGTGAAAAATAGTATGTGAAAAGGAAGAAGAAGCTTGAGGATTTGAGGGCCTAATCAAAAATTGGTTCCATACCTAAAGTTTAAAATATAAGTTTTGAGAAAATATAAAACTTAAGGTTATAATATAGTAAGTATAATTATTCTCAATTAAAAATTTTAAGTAAAGAAAAATAAAAAGTTTGATTCCTATATTTTGAAAAATCTACAAGAATTTCTGAATTAGATAGAAACCTATATTTTCATTATCCTTTACTTAAGAACCTTTTAAACTTTAAATTGGACTTATTTACTAAATTTTTTTCTAAATTTGATTATTTCACTTTTAGAACAAAATTTTGAAATCTTCGTAAAGAAACTCATTCACATAATTTGCATGTTAAAATTTTTAAGGTTAAGAGTCACTTGAGGAGAAGTAACATTTTAAGTTTGGGGGATTTTGATGCACCTAAAATATATAGTGTTTTTATGCACATTTTTATACCTATTTTTGATGATATTGCACTTTAATGGAAGATATTTTATGTTTTTTTTGCAGGTATGATGAAAATAATTAATTATGATGAAAGGAGCGAAAAAGGATCAAATTTGGAGCAAAATTATGAAGTTTGAGAAATTTTGCCTTTGGCACCTAAGAGCCAAAGTGCCAGCGCTTAAGCACCACAACTAAAAGTCGAATTTAAATGAATTTTGGCGCCATTTTCAAGGGGTGTTTGAAGAAACTTTTGGTGGTGACTTCCTTAACTTCCTTTGGTGGCAAATTTGAATGAAGGGATGCATCTTTTGGTGGATACATTGAATCTAGACATGATTTGAAGAGACACCAAGGCACCTTTTGAAA
Organism: Papilionanthe hookeriana x Papilionanthe teres; assembly: GCA_022702705.1. Taxonomy (NCBI): domain Eukaryota; kingdom Viridiplantae; phylum Streptophyta; class Magnoliopsida; order Asparagales; family Orchidaceae; genus Papilionanthe; species Papilionanthe hookeriana x Papilionanthe teres. The sequence goes on along the minus strand of CM040421.1, from coordinate 108,066,727 downwards.
AATTATTAAAATGAAGCCTCATAATTTGCAAGTGTGGTTATTGGGGTGTTGAGAGTGTTATTATTCAGTGTGTGTTATTAGAGTGTGTTAAGTTTTAGAGTTCTTCTTTTCTATAGTAGAGAGTAGAGAGTGAGAAAGGAAAAAGGGTTGGTGTGAAGCCTTCTTCTCACAAATTTTATTTTATCCTTATATCTAGTTTTTATTGAAGTTTAATGTCTTTATTAAAGTCACCAGAGTTGTGCGCCAACCTCTATAGAGTTGTATTGTCGAAAAAAAATTTTCAAAGGAACTTCCAGAGTCTGGTGGAGAGGATTTTCATATAAGTATTTATCTTTGTTTTTACACTTTGTTTTTAAGTAAGATTGTTGTGTTTTCATTATGGTTTATGCTTTCATATCAAGTTTTGTTTGTGTCTACTTCATGAAATCTGAGTAGTTAGTTTATCTTTTTCTTTCTTAGATGATGAAGTAATTAAATTATGGAAGTAATATTGTGGAAAGTATAAATGTTTAATGCTGGAATAAATTGTGATGATTCAATTCCTTGAACTTAATTTACTTCTTGATTTGGCCAATTAAGATGTTAAAACTTGTTGTGAGATTATGTAAGATCCAATGCGGTATTGTCTCAAACAACAATTGGAAAGAATCATATGCAATTATATGTGTGAGAATTATAGTCCATATGATTGAATGCAAATATATAGAGTGATATGCTTTATTGGGGAGTAAAATTAGAGGACTTTAGAGTGATAGGCTAAAGCCCCCTAATTTTGTTTATTATTTTAAATTTTGTAATTAGATGTTAGCCCCCAGGTGGATGGAATAGAGGGAACTCTAAAGTGAGAGCTGGTATCTTCCTTGCCTAACCCATCTTCAAAATTTCAAAATTTCAGATTAACGAATTTTTTTATAGAACAAATTAAGGGTAAAGAATATAATTGCTCCTATTTGACACAATACATTTAAATATTTCCACAACATAAAATTCCATAATTATTATTAATTCATTGAAGAAATAAAAAGATATTTGATTCTTATAACTTTTATATCGTGTTTAGAGTATTGATAATTTCATTTCCTGCTTAAAATTGTTATTACAAATCTAAAAAACAACTTTTCGAAATTAAAACTTTAAAACATACATAAAAAAATAAATTAAAAAAGTAAAAAGTTAATTTTTCTTATTTCTTTCAATTTTTACACAGTTCAGTGGGGGTTCGATATCTCGGGACTTAATCAGAAAGTCCTATATTACTTGATAAAAGATACGTTTACTTGCGTAGAATGCCATATTATAAATCATAAATTTCATATCTAAATCGTAAGCATAAATATTCGGGCATCACGCACCCTATTACATGCAAAGAAAATCTAACTAAAGTTATTTTCTTCCTGCAAAGAAAATAATGTTAGAAATCGAAAATCTTCAAATCATTTATGTTAAGATTGTCAAATATTAAAGTTATTTTTGTCTTATGTTGCTTTGATTTATATTCAAGTGTCATTTTTATGTCGAGGTTTTGTTTTTATATTGTTTTATATTTTATTTTTGAATTTTGTTTTATGTTGATTTAAATTTTATGTCATTTTGTATTAAATTTGATTTATATCAAACTTAAATTAATATTAAAGTTAGATTTGGGTTATTATTATTATTATTAAGTTTAATTAAAGTCAAACTTAATATATTTATCAAAATAAGTTTGGTTTGTATTGAATTTAATATTGAATTAAGTTAGATTTTGAGTCAAACTTAATTTTTATGTTAAAATAATTTTGATTCAGGTCGAACTTAAAAGTGATGTAGAATTAGGTTTGACTTAAGTCTAATATGAGTTAGAATTAAGTTAAGTTTAACTTGGGTCCATGTCAGATTGAACCTAAGTTTAGGTTTAAGTTTAACTTGGGTTCATGTCAGGTTGAACCTGAGTTTAGGTTTGAGGTTAACTTGGGTGCATGTCAGGTTGAACCTAAGTTTAGGTTTGAGGTTAACTTGAGTTCATGTCAGGTTGAACCTAAGTTTAGGTTTGAGTTTAAATTGGGTTCATGTCAGGTTGAACCTAAGTTTGAGTTTAAGTTTAACTTGGGTTCATGTCAGGTTGAACCTAAGTTTGGGTTTGAGGTTAACTTAGGTTAATGTCAGGTTGAACCTAAGTTTGGGTTTAACCTAATTCTAACACGGGTCAGACTTTAGTTATGTTTGGTTTAAGTTTTGAGTCAGGTTCAAGTTAGGTTGAACCTGGGTTTTGACTTCAGTTCAATATGGATTGAACTTAAGTTTGGTTTGGTTTATGTCAAGTTATCTGATTTAGGTTTGATTAAACCTAATTTGGGTAAGGTTTAATTGGTATGATTAGTTTAAGGTTTGATTTGATTGATTAAATATTAATGTTTGTAATACTTAATGGTTAATTCCGTCTAATGGTTTAGACTTAATTGAAAAGAATAGGTTTATTAAGCCTAATGTGACTTAGGCTTAATGATTAATAAGTTCTAATGAGTTAGTGCTAATTTTGATTAAACCTAATTTAGTTAAGGTTTAATAATTAATTAAGTCTAACTGGGCTATAATTAATTAGGGTTTAGCATTCAATTAAACCTAATTTAGTTAAGGTTTAATAGTTAATTAGGTCTAATGAGTTAGACCCAATTGAGGTATAAAGGTTGATTAAGCCTAATGTGGTTAAGGCTTAATGACTAATTAAGTCTAATGAGTTAGACCTAATAGGGGTATTAAGTTTGATTAAACCTAAGTTTTTTAAGGTTTAATAGCTTATTTAGGTCTAATGAATTATACCTAATTGAAGTTTAAGTTTGAATAAACTTTAGTTTGCTAAGGTTTAATGGTTAATTGTGTCTAATGGGTTAAACCTAATTAACGTTTAAAGTTTGATTAAAACTAAGTTTGGTAAGGTTTAATAGTTAATTAAGTCTAATGGGTTAGACGCATTTAAAGTTTAAAGTTTAATTAAACCCAAGTTTGTTAAGGTTTAATAGTTAATTTGGTCTAATGGATTAGACCTAATTAGGGTTTAACGGTTGATTAAGCTTAGTGTATATTTAAACTTAATTAAAGTTTAATTTTTGATATTAAACTTATTATCATTAGGTTTAATGAGTTGATTAAGTCTTAATATGTCTTTAGACTTAAGTTAAGGTAAACCAAATGTGATTAAGATTTAACTTAGGTTGATTAGGACTACTGTGGTGTTTTAGAACTAATTAAGGTTTATTAAGCTAAGCATAACGTGATTAAGGCTTAACTTAGGTTGATTAGGTCTAATGTAGTGTTTTAGAACTAATTAAGGTTTATTAAGCTAAGCCTAATGTAATTAAGCCTTAAATTAGGTTGATTTAAGCTTAAGTTATTTTAAGCTTAATTAATGGTTTAATTTAGGTGATGATTAAGCCTAATTTATCATCTTAGACTCAATTAAGGCTTGTCATAAATCTAGTGTGGGCTAGGCTCATTTTGAACTTAGTCTATTAAGGAAAATAGGCTAAGTTATAAAAAGATTATTTTTAGGATTTACATTTATTAATTTAATAACAAATTTTAATCCAAAATTCTAAATGTCATTTAAAATGCTTAATGACTTAAAATTTGTTGTCCTAGGGTATTTTCTGTAACCCTAAAATTTCTAGTCATTTTTCAATTTCATTTTTATTAATTTCTAATTTTTATAATTATTTTTAAAATATTCATAAAGTGGCTTAGAAATTATTGAATGTCACCCTAAAGATTTTTTTCTGTCCTTAGAAAAATAAGGAGATATGTAATATCATGAGAAGATTGATTGGTGAAAATTTCATAATTTTTAGAGTTATAATTAATTTTTAATAATTAAATTATTCTAGAGAGTAAGTAATTAATTATAAAAAAATATAACTCAAAAATTCAAAATTTTGTTTCCACATTATTCTCCTCTGTTTCCTCTTTCCAGAGGTATTTTTATTTTATTTTTGTGATTGTTCTGGGAAAAGATATGATTTTTCATTTTTTTAAGGTTGTTTGGGATTTGATTAAATCCAAAATAGCCATGAGGCGCCACGTGTGCTCGTTTCATCGAACGTGCGGGACGACCCGCTGCGGAGGCTGAACAGCGGATCCAGCGTGTTTTGTTCACCGTCGTCCATTTCGAAACACGGGAACAGACGACTGTCAATTAATCTGGCTATTTTTTGGGATTTTTATGAACCATAGACCTTCTAGGCTCAATATCTTGCCCGTTTCTCAAAAAAATTGAGTGATTAATGAATATATGGAATCATCTAAGGATGTAGATTACATCCATACGGTGATCATAGGGCTTCAAATTAATTTTGTCCATGATTTACCAATAATTTGAAATATTTTTAAAAATAAAATTCCATACCTTATACAGAACAACTTTGAGCTTAATCAAACTGGTTTGGCAGCCTCTTATGGTCATAGGGAAGCCTTTCCCTAACTTAATTTGGACTCAAATCATGTCTATATAGGTGCAAGACCAATTTGGTCAATTTGGGCGCACCTGGGTTGGCTCGATAGGCTTAATTGGCTCAATTGGGTGGCTGGTTTGATCCAATTTTGATTGGGACTTATTGCTTAGGTCCTAAACTAAGTTTTTGATGTTGGAAGTCAAAGGAATTGGGCAAAGTTTGGGCCTCTATGGCTTATCCCTTTCTCTTCGAGTTTGACCCCTATTTATAGCCATAGAGGCTAGGCTATGGATTAGAATGGATTATGATGTATTTGGGGATGTTGCTAACCTCCCAATAAAAAATTTAATTTTTATTAGTGACCCTCCATAATTTAATTTTGATTTAAAATTAATTATGGGAATTTTGATGTGATGTGTGATGTCATGGGACAATATTCATTTTTATGTCCGTTTTTAATTTAATTTCTAATTTTAATTAACTATGCCATTAATTAAAATTGTTGGAAATTATATTATTAACCCATTTAATTAATTAAAATAATTTTAAATTAATTATTTGATTTATTTTATGTCATTTTTGGTTTAAATTTGAATTTTATCTTATTTCATGGTTTTTAATATAATTTTCATTTTGATTAATTATTTATTTAATTAAAATATTGAAATTTATATTATTAGTTAATTAATTAATCAAATAATTTTGTAATAATTATTTGATTAATTTATATTATTTTTGTTTCAAAATTGAGTATTTTGACCAAATTTGGTGAATGTTGACTATGGTTGACCAATATTGACCCAGGTTGACCCAAGTTGACTTGGGTTGATCAATTCTAGTCCAAGGATGTTCAATGTGACTTTCTCAACCTTTCCATGGTTGATTTGGTCACAAAATTGGTGGTTTTATCATTTTGGGGTCTAAATTGGTCATGTTGACCAAATTTAGGGGTTTGGTCAACCCAATGATCAATGTGGTGACTTTTGAATTAAATTTTTGTTTGTTTTGATCAATGTTAAGTTGATCACGTCAATATTTATCTTTGGAGTCAATTTTGTGGTCAAGGATAAAATAGATCATCCCTTTTGTCCATTTTTAGGTTTTAGGTTAATCCAAAGGTCAATGTGGTGATACTTGGATTAATTTTGGTGACTTTGATCAATGTCAAATTGATCATGTTAATGTCTGTCTTTGAAGTCAGTTTTAGGGTCAAGGGGCATGGGTTGACCATTTTTGACTAAATTTGACCTATCTAGGTCAAGGGTTGCCCAAAGTTGTCTTAATGGTCATGTGATGTCTTAAAATGGTCAAATGAGTTATATATGAGCATTTTAGTGTCTTGATTGACTTGGTGGTTAATGGTTAGTCATTTGGTAAAAAATTGACCAGTTTGACCAAAGTTTATTTTTTGGATCAAAAGTTTATCAGTTAGGTTAGTAATTGGTCTTTGGGTTAAAAATTCACTGCTTTGACTAATATTAAATTTTTTATCAAAAATTTGACTTATTATGTCAATGGTTAGTCAAAAGGTCATGAATTGATTTCACCCCAGGTCTCAGGGTTTGTTGTCTCTTGCTAGATTTTTAGGAGGTCAATATGGGTAGACTTCCTACCTTAATGTGTTTGGTAAGTGACCCTCACAAAAGTGAGGTCAACATTCAAATATTTTAACTTCCAAAATATTATTGAGGGGCGTCTCATTTCTTCTAGAAATATTGCTTACACGTTGACAATGATCACAATTTTTAATATAAGTTTTAACATCTTTAAAGATTGTAGGCAAATAAAATCCAGATTATAAAATTTTGTGTGCTATTTTATCAACACCAAAATGTCCCCGAAAATCAGAATCATGACATCATTAAATAATTTCAAAAGTTTCTACTAAAGGCACACATCATCGACTAATTAGATCTTTCCCCTATTTATATAGAAATTGGTCATCCCAAAAATAAGTCTTAGCTTCAGATAAAAATTTTCTCTTTTGTTGGTGTGTTATACCATAGGTTAAAATATTACTAACAATAAAGTTCACAATGTCTGTATATCATGGAACATGTCATTCATTAATATTGAACAATTTTTCATCTAGAAAATGTTCATTAATTTCCTTCATAACAAAGTGATTTGTTAGATTCAAGCCTGGATAGATGATCAGCAATTTGATTATCAGCTCCCTTTCTATCTACTATTTCAAAATCAAATTCTTGCTAAAGAAGAATCCTTCTTATCAATCTTGGTTTTGCATCTTTCTTTTTCATTAAATACTTAATAGCATAATGGTCTTTATGAACCACACATTTGGTTCCAATTAAATATGATCTAAATTTAATAAAGGCAAATACTATTGCTAATAACTCTTTCTCAGTGGTGGTATAATTAATTTAAGCTTCATTAAGAGTTTTACTAGCATAGTAAATTACTTTGAAAATTTTATCATATTTTTGTCCAAAAACAGCTCCCATAGCTTAATCACTTGCATCACACATTAATTCAAATGGGTTTTTCCAATCTCGTGAAATAATAACTGGTGCAGTGACTAATTTTTCATTTAAAAACTCAAAAGTTTTTTGATATTCTTTATCAAAATTAAAAATCACATCTTTTTTGAGCAAATGACATAGTGTCTTAACAATTTTTGAGAAGTCTTTAATATATCTCCTATAGAATCCAGCATGTCCTAAAAAACTCCTAATTTTCCTCACATTTAATAGGTGAGGTAAATTAGCGATCACTTGAATTTTAGCAGGATCTACCTACATACATTTTTCTGAAATGTGATGTCTCATAACAATTCCTCCTGCTACCATAAAGTGACATTTTTCCCAATTAAAGACTGAATTTATTTCTTCACAACATTTAAGAACTCGTAATAAATGTTCTAAACACAATTCAAATGAAGTTCCAAACTTCGAGATTGGAAAAACCCATACACTATTTGAAATAGGATAGATTATCCCAACATCTAACCACTTTAAAATTTCTTTCTTGACAACTTCTTCATAATGGGATTTAATCTCCTTTAAGGATCAACCCTGGGTTTGCAGTTTTCTTCCATCAGAATTCTATGCATACAAATTGAAGGACTGATTCCTTTGATAACAACAATTGTCCATCCAATGACTTTCTTATATTTCATCAAAATTTTCAATAAACACTCTTCTTCTTTTGAAGTTAAGTTAAAGGAAAATATAACCGACAAAGTTAAAGAATCACCTAAAATGCATATTTCAAATGTTTTGAAAGTAACTTCAATTTAAGTTCAGGAGGTTTCTCAATTGATGGACAAAAAGATTTGTCTTTTTCTATCATGTCTAAAGCATCAAAACTTTCTTGAATAAAATTTGAATCGTCTTCAATAAAATCATTAAAATATTTTATTTCCTCTTCTTGATCATGCTCCAATTCTTTCATTTCAAATTTCTCTTCTTAAGTTGTTTTGAAATGACATTCACTAAGATATCTCATTACATCCATCCTGAAGTGTTCATCATCATTACCTTTTACAAGGTATTTCATTGATTTTGAAATATTAAAAGTAACCGTTTGATCATTAACACATAGTGTTAATTTCACTTTTTGCACATCTATCATTGCTCTTATTGTAGCTAGGAAAGGTCTCCCCAAAATGATAGATATATCTCTATCTTCCTCCATATCTAGCACAACGAAATCAACAGTAAAGATAAATCGATCCACTTTTACCAATAGATCTTCTACAACTCCCTTAGGATATGTTATAGAACGATGTGCTTATTGCAACTTTACTGTTATAGGGGACATTTCTCCAAATCTCAGTCTTTTAAATATAGATAATGTCATAAGTTTAATGCTTGCACCTAAATTACATAAAGCTTTCCAAAAAAATCTGTGTCCAATCGCACATGGAATTGTGAAGCTTCCAGAATCTTTAAGCTTTTCAAGAAGTTTTTCTAGAATTATAGCATTGCACTCCTCACTAAATGCAACTGTCTCATTATCTTCAAACTTCCTTTTTATGTTAAGAATATCTTTCATAAACTTCACATAGCTTGGTATTTGTTCTATGGCTTCAGCAAATGGAATATTAATTGTAAGCTCTTTAAAGATTTCCAAAAATTTTGAAAATTGTTTATCCAACTTTTTTTGATGAAGTCTCTGAGGAAATGGACATGGTGGCAGTCTTTCCAAATCAATTTTAAGTGGAGAAGGAGGACTCTCAAAACCTTTTGGAGCGTCCTCTTTAGGTTATTCAATTTCTTCTCTCTCTACTTCAATCTTTTTTTGAAATCTATCTTCCAACTCTCTTCTACTTCTAAGTTGAACATCCTTTACTTGCTCTTTATTCTGGTCTTTTGGATTTACTTCAGTGTCATTAAGAAGTGTTCCTTGGGTTCTATTACTTAATAAATTTGTAAATTGTCCCAACTGATTCTCAATATTTCTAATTGCAGCTCCTTGACTTTGTAACTGATTTTCTATTTGTAACACCACTTCTGCCATAGACAACTTCTTATCCTTAAATTGTGGATTATTGTTAAAAACTGAAGGATAAGTAGGTCTATAATTACTATTACCTTGGTTGGTCCAGTTCCCAAATGTGTTTACTTGGTTGTTCCTCCATTGCTGATTAGTACCATCCGAATTGTTATTCCAATTAAAGTTAGGATGGTTTTTCTAACCCAGCTTATAGTAGTTTGAATATGGATTATTTGACTTATTAGCATTCAAAGTTTCTATTGATGTTTGAGAATCTACCATTTGTCCTAATGAATTCTCATCAATCATTAGAATTGGCTGAGAAAAATTCATTCCAAATTGGTCTATCTTCATTGACATTGTAGGACCTTAATTTGCTAATCTCTTAAAGGTCTTAATTCATCTTGTGTTGTGCCAAATAGGAGCAATTATTCTTTACCCTTAGTAGAGATGCTATAAAGAACATTCGCTAGTTTAAAGTTTAAATAGTTTTGAAGTGGGTTAGGTAAGGAAGATACTAGATCTTACTCTAGAGTTCCCTCCTTTCCCTCTACCTGTGGGCTTACCTCTTGCATCAAAACCTAAAACAATAAACCAAATTGGGGGCTTTAGCTTGTCACCCTAAAGTCCTATAATTGTACACCCATCAAAGTACATTTCCCTATTTATTTACACAAAATTAGATGAATTACTTTCTTATCCATACAACCTCATGTGATTTCTTCCAATAGTTGATTGAGACAATACCTACAAGGATCTTACATGTTCACACAACCAATGTTAACAACTTATTTGGCAAAATCAAGAAGTAAATGAAGAGCAAGGATTAAATCAACACAACTTATTCCAACATTAAATATCAGTACTTCCACAACTTCCATCCATCACTTAATTACTTTTTATTTTAAGGAAAAGTAAAAGAAAACTACTCAGAATCCATAGAGAAAACACAACATGAAGTAATTTTAAAAGTAAAAATAATTTCAAAAACATACGAAGTTTCAATTAAAACCAAATGAAGTACAAAGATAAAAACTTATCTCAAGTTCCTCTCCACTAAACTCTTGAAGTTCCTTTGAATCTCTTCCTTTCTCTTACAAGTCTCCCCAGGACTGGTTGCCCAACCTTAGAGGGTTAAACTCTCACTAAAATAATGGATTTTTACTTAGAAATCTCTACCCATCTTCCCTTTCACTGGGAATGAGATAAGTGTGAAGAAACCCTAAGTAATAATCCAACAACTTCTTACTGTAACTACTCACTCTACACAAACTAATTCAACTTTCTTGTCCTTTCATTTACATCCCCTTCAAGTCCTTTATTTTATATTTTCTCAAAAGGTGCATTGGTGTCTCTTCGAAATGTGTCCATATTCAATGAATCTTCCTAAAAGATGCATCCTTTCAAGTGAAATTTAAATATCTTTTGGTGCCCTTGATCAGTTAACCACGTTTGTTCCAACGGTTTCCTCAAACACCGCTTCAGAATTTGCCAAAAATTCCTTGAAATTGCAAAGTAACTACCCGGTGGTTAAGCACAGGGCCTCTGGCGCTTAGGCGTGGCATTCTCTGTCTGTTGGCGCTTAAGTGCTAGATCTGGGCGCTTAGGCACCCCAGTTCAATTTAACACCTTCTTCATTTTTGCTCCAAATTTGATCCTTTTTCACTCCTTTTGACATATGTAGTCCATTTAATTGTACATGAAAGAAAAACACACAAATACCTTCCATTAAAGTGCAATATCATTAAAAATAGTTATAAAAATGATATATATTATAGGTATATCAATGAACATGGAAAATTTCAAATAGGAATGGTGCAATGAAGAGCATTTATTTTCATAATCTAAGAGAGTGAGAGCTAGGGGATGTCACATATCCTGGGGAGAGTCTAAATGGCTTCCCAAACTATCCTATGGTTTTGCTTTAATTTTGGAAGGCTATTAATAATGATTCATCCTTCCAATTTTATTATGTAAGGACTACATTTGCATGATACTGATCATGAAAATAGCCTGGAAGATAGGAGTATTTATGTCATATTGAATGGCGACCTCATAATACTAAGACAAGTTGGGGCTTATATTGCACAACATGGTTGTACAAAGGCCTAAAGATGGCTTGAGAATTTATGTCGTGCTAGACGAGCTACCTCAAATTTTATGGCTTGTTGTTTAATTCTAAAGAAAGGATTAGCTGTTTTAAATTCATTTGTTCACTCGTAGATGTCCTCCTATAGGTCCTCCTCATGCTGCCCACGATATTCGCTCCGAGCTTCTTGATGAAGTAGCAGACCTAATGTCTGTCGGTCATTTTAATTTGGAAAGGTTGATATTTTTGAAAAGGTTTAGAATATAGCTTTATAAAATAGAAATTTGATTTAATTTAATATATATATATATACATAAATTTTTGAAAATAATATTTTAATTTTGAAGAATATGAAATCAAATCGATCTTATATGAATAATAGCTTGAGGTGAAGCTTGATCAAATAAATTAATGAATTTATGATATCCATTTGATCTACGAACCATTTTGACTGATAATTTTCCCTACCTAATATGAAAGAATTAGACAGGGTTTATATTAATCTGGGGTCTTTAAGTTTCCTATAAGGGCAAGTCCCTATAGTTAATTACATCTTACATAGTCGAAGTCACCAAAGAAAACTCTTGATATAGATCAGGAAATGTTTATATTCACGACTTTGAAAGGTAAGGTTTTCAAAGAAAATGTGATAGTCAGAAATTCAATAGGTGAATGGCTCAAGTTTTGAAACATTTTTATTTTATCAGAATCCAAAGAATAGAAGGCTAGGGGAAGGACATAGATTTAAGAAAAATCTCGATGACTTCACAGACTATCATATGGTTTGGCTTTGATTTAAGATATTTATTTGGTGTTTCATCCCATCAATTTTATTATTTAGGACTTACATTCACTTGATACCGATCATGTGAATGACCTGAAAGATAGGAAGATTTATGTCATAACCGATGACAACCTCAGAAACCTAAGACGATTTAGGTCTTATGCTGCACTAAGCAAGCTACCTCGAAGTCCTATGGCTTGTATTAATTTCTAAGGAGTTTTTCTATTGAAGATAGTCGTGCTGCCCACTATGCATGCTCCAAGTTCCTCGTCGTAGCTGCTTTAATTTTAAAGAAGTGGCAATTGAGGAGAGAAGGGAAGTATCATGTTTTGGAAATGTTTAAAATTGAGGTGTCATAAAATTTTGTTAGGAGAACATTAAAATTAATTATAGTAACACCAGTTAAGATCCCATGGTTCCATCATTCTGAAATCGCTATTTTCGTCGAATTCACTTAGTCTAAATGAATTTACTAAACTCATCTTAATGAGTTCCATACTTTCATTTAGACCACAGGAAACCCCGTTAGCAACAAGTAGTATCCCATATTATAAATTATAATTTTCCTATCTAAATCGTAAGCATAAATACTCGAGGATCAATAACCCGATTAACTCCTATTCATTTATGAGATTTCTTCATTTAAAAAGTATAATAGGTACAATAGTACTACAAGGTGTCAAGAAGATTTATGAAACGATCCAGGGGAAACCTAGATATTTCACAATACTTTTGAACTTCCTTGAGGTCTTTTTAGACTTATTATAGCTATTAAATGATTTATCCCTTTCATACCCTTGTGCTCGGTGAACCCATGTTTTAGTTATCCCGAAAGGCGGGGTAATTATCATTTGGTGCTTTACTTAGAAATTATATGAGTGAGCCCTTTTAGATGTAAAATTAACTTATGAAAGAATTTATCCAATTTTGATGGGCTTGTAATGTTTATAAATGTAGTTTTAAGATTCATCATCTTTTCTTTTCTAACTCTTGTTAGTTAGTTCTTTTGATTAAGCCTAGCTCATTTCTAAACCCTTAAGATTTAGTGGGTATTTTTATGTCTTTAGAAAAGAGAATTTTATGAATTTCATGATCACTATCTTTATCAAAATACTATTTTATCATTTAAACATCAAATGAAGGGGAATTAAATTAGTGGAATATTAACTTCCAAAATCAGCCCCTAACCTTAAGGCTCTCTTTAGTTTGATTTTCTTTTCTTTTTTTCTTCCAAATTATAATAATTAAAAAAATTTAAATATTTAATTTTGATGTGACAAATATTTTGATGAGTTTCTACCATTTTTCTCTTAATGTTTCAATCATCCAACATAGTAATTAAGATCCTTTATTGCTTTTTTCTACTTTGATTAAGCCTAAATATTAATTAAGGGTAAATTTTTTCAAAATTATAATTTTACCCCTAAAGACCTTTATCACTTCTTAATTCATTAAATTTAGCTCCAATGACTCTAAAATTTTTATCCTACCTTACTTATGGGTTAATTAAAACATCAGAGAAGAAAAATGTGATTTTTCAAATTTTAATTTAATTTATATATTTATTTTCATGCAAAAATTGTGGTTTTCAATGGAAATTCAATAACTTGTCCAAAACAAAACATATCACTTTGAAATTCTTATGGGAGGTAGACCTGGAATAGAGGACCACATGGACCAAATTTCATAAATGTTTTAGTTTTAATTTAATTATTAGAATTATTTTAAGTTCTGGAGTTTTAATTAATTATAAAATATTATAAAGGTTGAAAATTCAATTTTATATATTTTTAAGTTCCTCTGAAGTCAGGGAACCCAGAGAAACAAACATTATATTTTTCTAATCTTTATTTTAATTATCAAAATTATTTTAGTGGAAAATTAAAGAAATTCATTTTTAGCCTTTTAACAATTGATTTAAGCATTTAAAAATTGATATTTTAATTTTGAAGCTTGGGAAAATTATGGGGATGGTTCCTAAGTTATTTGGAAGCCAAATTTAATAATTTGGTTATTTTTAATATTTTTGTGATTTTTATAATTATTTAATTATTTAAATATTAAAAATATGATTAAAAATGTAAATTTTGTGAAAATACCAATTTTATTTTTTAAAAGAATCCTCTAATCACAAAGAACTTCCAAAACCCTATTTATAATTTTTTGAGTCATAGTTTAATTAATAAAATTAGTTTAATGTTCAAAATTATCATTTCACTTAGAAAATTCATTTAGGTAACCAAATGAATTCCAAATGCCATGAAATTTTTATGAGGAGTTCTCTGACCTTTAAAATATAGTGGAGAATTGTTTTTAAGTGATTTTCATATTTAATGAACTCAAATTAATTTAAATTCAGTTTTAAGCCAAGTTGATAATTAGGTTATTTCTTAATGATTTAACCCATAACAATTTTATCCTATGGTCCTTTGGTCATGAGGAACCTACCATGATTTTTATGAATTTTTATAATCACCATACTAATTATTAGAATTAATTTTTGAAAACAGACATTTAAACTTAAAAAATGGAGTTCTCTATCTAGGGATCTCCTGTGAACTTGTAAAAATCAGAGTAGATCCCTCATGACAGAGACAATACCATGCCAAAATATCAAGCCATGGTGAGATGTCTACATGCATGGAGAATTAAAATACCACAGATAATATTAAATTAATTAAAAATCACACATGCATCAAATATATTTTAAACCATTTCCACATTATTCTCCTATGTTCACTGAGCAAGAGGGTATTTTTCTTTCATTTATATGATTTTTCTAGGTCAAGGTATGGATTTTTAAAGTTCCGGTGATTTAAATAAATCAGAAAATTTGGATTTTCCTACTTAACCACATCAGCCTACAGTAGATCGAACTCCCCACACGGCATGCTCCCATTCAACGCTGCCAGCTGACTGGGATGCCACGTGGCATGCGGTCTCATTTCATCTCCTCGTCTGGCGTGATCAGAGCCATCCCACGAAAACACGCGCGATCCAACGGTTGCCCGTCTTTGTCCCTGTCTGGTGTGAACCCCTTACCGTCCACACTAAAACCCTAATTTCTCAGCCTAGACTCAACCAAATCACTTCGAGTTTGATCCTATGGACTCGTCTAAGCATGTCAATCATATCCATATAGCTAAGCATGGTTTAAATTAACCCTCATTACATGGAGAATTCAGAGAAGCTTGGGAAGAAGGAGAATTCAACACCTTGGCTCTGAGAAGTGAAGCTCCGATCAGAGATGCTTTACATTTTTTTTGGAGTCCCAGGAGCTCAGGGATGAAGCCTCTTGCTCTGGTGAATTGCCTAGATATGAAAGAGACGAGACCTAATTTGGAGCTTTGATGAAAGTCCCTGTTGGAGTGGCCTGGTGATGGGGCTTTCAGTGGGGAACTTCTTCTCTTGCTGTAGGGATGGTGTGGGAGAGTTTAATTTAACTTTGGTGTAGTTTAGGGAGATGTATTATTTCTGGCCTGAAATTGGATTTCAAAATTGAGCTGGGTCAATGGGTTTCAAGGTAGGAATGTAGTGGGGTTTGGCTTCTTTGTGCTGTGGGAAGGTTTTGGAGTAATTTTGGCAGAGTTTTGTTACGGTCTGATTCAGTTCCTTTTTTTGGCTGTGAAGGGTGGTGGCTTAAATAGCCAGGGATGAGGTGGTTTCCAGGGCTTCAATTCAGGTGCAAAGAGCTGCCTAGGTGGAGTGCAGAGGAGCTCCAATGGAAATTTTAGGCTTACTTGGCCATAGGGTGGAGTTTGGGTTTGTTTGGCTTGGAGGTGGCTCTCAGTTTTGGCATTTTCTGGCCACTAGGCCAGCCGGCCAGGCTAGGGGAGCTGGCCATGGGTCAGGTCAGCCAGTAGGGGAGTCTTAATGGTGATTAATTGGTTTGGGGAAGGTTTTGGGGTGAAGCAAAAGAAGATTTAGCCACTTAAGGGAGAAAATCTCCTAAAATTTGGTACCTTTGGTCCATGGCTCACCTAGCTTGGGTTAGGTGGATCTAGGGTAGCTCCTAGAGTTCAGTTAGCGGCTGTGGATGAGTTAGTTTAGTCACATTTGGGATAATTTGGTTAAATTGGGTCATAGGTTCATTTGGGTCACTTAGGGTTCACATTGAGCTAACTTGGGTTTGAGCTTGGGTTGGGCCAAAATTATTGAGTAATATTGTGTAGATGATTGTAATGAAGATTTTTCATGAAGACTTGGAGTGGTTTTGAGTTCAGTTGAGGGGTCAATTTAGT
The DNA here is from genome assembly GCA_022702705.1 of Papilionanthe hookeriana x Papilionanthe teres. Classification (NCBI taxonomy): domain Eukaryota; kingdom Viridiplantae; phylum Streptophyta; class Magnoliopsida; order Asparagales; family Orchidaceae; genus Papilionanthe; species Papilionanthe hookeriana x Papilionanthe teres. Next base: position 108,050,731 of record CM040421.1, on the reverse strand, counting down.
GGGATTTGGGATTTTGGTCAATTTCAGCATGTTGGATTAGACTTGGGTCTAAGTTGGGCTAGAATGTGGTTTAGGCCCAATTGAAGGTTCCAAATGATTTAGGGGGATGTCATGAAGAGTTCCCATCATCAATTGGGTGGAAATTTTGGGAGTAGGGCAATTAATTTGGGAGATTTTGGGCATATGGTATGTTTGGATCAACATTTGGAGTTTTAGTCTTTATGTGGATTTAGGTAAGACTTGGGATTAAATTGGGGGCAATTGATGGTTCAATTCAATTTAGGGGAGTGTTATGAAGGGTTTAGAACTGAAATTGGGGATAAATTGATTGGTTTTAAGTAAATTTGGGGGATTTTGGTGTCACTTAAGCAAAATTAGGGATTTTGGGTTTTAAGTGAAATTGAACACAAATGTGGGTCAAATTGAGCTTGGATTTGGTTTAGATTGGTATTGGAGATGTTGAATTAATGTTTGGAATTGAAATCAGGCAAGATTGGAGTCAATTGGGTAGACATTGGGTTTAAATTTGGGCATTTTGGGTTAAATATGTCAAATTGGGGTTTTGGTTAAATTGGGCTAAATTGGCCAAATTGGGTCATGCAGTAGCTGGGAGAAATGAAATTAGGAATATTTGGGAGGTTTTGAAAATTTTTGGGAATTTTTAGAATTTTTGGAATTTTTGGCTAAAAGGGGCATTTTGGTCATTTTGGAAATTTTTGGGAAGATTTGGCAATTTTGGGTAATTTTGGTTAATTTAAGTGGTAGGGAGTATTTTGGAATGATTTTTTAAAAAAATGGGGTAATTTGGGTGATTTTGAAAATTTGGGAATTTTTTTTAGGGTTTTTGGGGTATTTTGAGTATTTTGAGTATTTTGGTTATTTTGGGGCAAAGGGGTTAGAAATTTTAAATCTTTTGAAAAATTTGGGATTGGTTGAAGTTGAGCAAGATGGAATTGCTTAGGTTGATCCATGGACCAAGGGTCACCCTCATTTGGTCCTCTATGTGTTGGTACTAGCCAAACCCTAGCCTAAGGCTAAGGGTTTGGGAAAGCCACTTACTTGAGTTTCCAAAGAGTTAGGGGATCAAAGGTGATGTGCCTTGTTTAGGGTTGTGATTGTGTAGTGTAAGTGTGGTGTAAGCTCCAAACCTCCCAGGGTAGATCCTATGGCCTGACCACCTATAGGAGACTTCCCTTGGGCTTCCTTATGCTTGGTCTCTTCCTCCCAAAAGCTAGAGGTTAGGCCTTAAGCATATTAAAACTCACAGTGAAGTGAGAACAGTTTGAATTTCTATGGCGAGGGGTTTCATGACAAGTCCTCTAAGAAAGTCACCAGGAGAGTCATATGGCTAGACCCTAGGCTATTCTATAGACAGACTAGACCTCAACCAAAAGTGAGGTCAACAAATGGACCCCCAATAGGTGTGGCATGCTACTGCACGTATTGGTGTTGACTAACGAGATCAGCAAAATCAACACAACTGTCTGAGTCAAAACTCATGAAAAACATGAAATTTAGTGAGGAAGTTTCCGCTGGGGATTCTCTGGTTGAAACCTTCAAGTCCCGGGAATTCCCGCTGGGGAATGGAAATGGAATACCCTAATGAGAGAAGCTATGAATTTCAAGCCTCCAAACTCTGAGGGAGTCTGATCCAAATCTATTTGAAGTTGGAATTTGGATTAGGAATCAGGAGTTTAAATTTGGATTTAATTTCAATTTATATTTTGAGTTTGAATTTTAATTTAATTTTCAATTTTAGATTTTAATTTTAAATTTCATGGAATTTACAAAAATTTTAGAATTTATGGAATTTCAACTTGAAGATTTTTAATTTTGTGGGAAATTTTGAGTGAGTGCAAAGAGGGAAATCGGAATTTCAGTACCAATCCTGGAAGAATGAGAACTAGAATTTAGGTACTAGCCTCAGAAATGAGAATCGAAATTTTAATACCGACCTCGAGATTTCATGGATGTGGAAAATTTCTCGAAAGGGAGGTAGAAAATATAAGGAATTTTGGGGGAATTAGACGACTAAGCTCCGTTCCCGGAATTTCATGGAAGGCGGAAAAATTTCTCAGAAGGGAGATGGAAAATTAGGGAATTTTGGGGAATCAAATGATTGAGCTCCATTCCCGGAATTTTATGGTAGAAAAATTTCTCGGAAGGGAAATGGAAAAATTAGGGAATTTTGAGGGAATTGGATGACTAAGCTCTGTTCCTGGAGTTTCATGGAAGGCGGAGAAATTTTTCGGAAGGGAGATAGAAAATTAGGGAATTTTGGGGGAATCAGATGACTAAGCTCCGCTCTCGGAATTTCATGGAAGGTGGAAAATTTTCTTAGAAGGGATGTGGAAAATTGGAGAACTTTGGGGGAATCGGATGATTGAGCTCCGTTCACGGAATTTCATGGAAGGTGGAAAATTTCTCGGAAGCAAAATGGAAAAAATAGGGAATTTTTGTGGATTTAGACGACTAAGCTCCGTTCCTGGAATGGAAGGTGGAAAAATTTCTCGAAAGGTGGAAGAATTTCTTGGAAGGGATGTGAAAAATTAAGGAATTTTGGGGGAATCGGATGATTGAGCTCCGTTCCCAGAATTTCATGGAGGGCGGAAAAATTTCTCAGAAGGGAAATGGAAAAATTAGGGAATTTTGGGGGAATGCTCAAGGACTCATATCCAACCCAAGGTGTCACATTAGGAGGGAAAGCTCAAAGACTCATATCCAACCTAAAAAGTGACAGGAGGAAATAAGAATTTAGGTACTGATTCCAGAATTTCATTTGAGGAGAATTTGGTAAACCTTGGTATTGACTTTCAAAGAAAGAAACTTGGTTGAGACCGGTAACCATTGCAAAATTTGTAGAATTTCAAAGTATTTCGAATTTGTGAGGAGTGGCGCTGTGTAAAGAGTGCTAAATTTTTGCAGAGTGCCCGCAAAAGCGAATGATTTGAAGATGAGTGAAAAGACTCAGAATCTCTAGAGAGAGAGAAAATTATCATTTGTTTGTTTTCAATTCATCATTTTCTTTCAATTTGTTCTGTTTCATTTCATTTCATTTTGTTTCATTTGATTTAAATTTCAATTTTAAGTTTCGATTTGATTTAATTTTGGAGTTTATTTTGTTTTTAATTTTATTTTGTTATCATTTTATCCTTTTCTTCTGCATTATTCTTTTGTCCTTTTCATTTTGGAACCAAACACATGGTTCTACGGCTTTTGACTATCGTGCTGAAAAGAAAGCATTTCTGAAAATAGAAATCTTCATTAAGTCTACTGAAAGTAGTACAACTGATCATATGCTAACAAGCATCCAAATGTAGATCATGTGTACAAAACTGAATAGAGCTGACATATCATATCATCTGGCCACTGCAAAAGTTGTGACACCAATTGTCATGACCCGTTGAAAGGGGTAGTAGATTTCTGCTGCCTGAGACTGCTGCGGGGACGAGCCAACCTGCTAAGGTTACGCTCCAAAACAAAAGCCCCCTCACGAACACCCGAAGGTACTGCCGTCATAGTGGCAAAGGCCGAAGGTTTTCCAATTCTTGATCCGGCTCGTAGTAGAATGATGCTTTATATTCATCCATTCTTCTGAAGGTGACTGACACCCTTTTTCTTGTAACTCCTGGAATGTAGTGCTTTGCTAAGTCTGCTCCATTTCCCTTCAATATCAGCACTGATCCGACTAGTAGGGGGATTTTGACAGAACCTTGGAATTCTCCCAGTCCGAATATCTGGATTTCTTGTCCAAACAAGATATTACTTTCACTTATAAAGGAGACCATGTAGAAGTGCCTCACAAAGTCATGATGGTCGATATGAGGCGGGATGCAGTCCCCGTCCTCATAAATATTTATGATGCAGCTGTGAGGGATACAGTCTGTGGGCAGGACATGCCACTTGGCCATCCTCTTTATCATTTCTTGATTTGTGGCGAAATCGGATCCACCTCATCATGCTGCAAAATCCCTGGGGGATTGCCTTGTCGATCTTTAGCAAAGTTATAACAACAGCCACGCTGAATAGTAACTCTGCCCTTTCCACATTTCCATTTTGATGGCTTTGTATATGTCTGCAGCCTCAGACTATCTCCTCTGCCTAAAGTCTGAAGAGTGTCGATGCAATACAAAATTTCTTCTTCATCCTTCCTCGAGAATACATCAGTGTCTAGCTCAAGTCCTTCCAGAATATTGACAAACTTTCCTTGTATATCTTCATAATGTTGAAATTCTTGTTTTCTAATTTTTCTAATATTTTCCATGACGTAGTCTGGAACTCCTCGCAGCGGTGGAGGTAGGACAAACTGTGGTACGTATGGCTCTACATCAGGATATTCTCGACTCCTGAGTAGCATTGAGGCAGTTGCATATGCCTCAAACGGGCCATACTCCTCTAGCTGTAAAATGTGGTATTCTGGGCATTCCGAAAATGCCCCTGTCACCGTAGGGAGTCTGGGTAAACCCAAGTTGCAAGTTGGACACCCAGTCAAAATTTCTTCCATCGGATCTAATGTCGGTGCGGGATCCTCTGCAGTCTCTGGCTCAGTGTCGGTGTGTCGTACGCTGTCGATGGTTTCTTTCATTTCAAGATTGTATGAATCTTCTGGAATGGGTGATTACGCGGTGGCTAGCTCCCGAGCTTGTCTCCTCTCCATCCTGTCCAAGAGGCGACGCTTGCAGTGATTTGCATTTCTTCTTTTTGTATGCGCCAACAGTGCATCTGAAACTTATTCGGCTAAAGCATCAATAAGATCACCTTCTGGAGTAGTGATCATAGATGGAACCTGAGTATGTCTCATGTCAAGGAGGTGTAAGTCGATGAATCTCCCAGTTCCTCCATATCCTGACGTCAGTCCGGTCTCTCTACGACCAATATTCTTCATCAACTTCATATCTGGAGTCTACTTTTGTATGTTTCTTTTTCAAGACACGAAGTCCAAGCCGTATTTAGAAGCAAACACCAACCCGCAACCCACACCGCTTGCACAAGTAAACAGAGGAAATGTTAGTGGGTGGTGTTGTGCACGAACAAGAACAAGGAAAAATATATTATCTTTTATTTTTTAATAAGTTTTTTAATTATTTTGATGCCATTATCTTATTTAATATAGTTTTATGAGATTTAGATTTAGAAATTTCAACAAGCATATTTTATTTTGTGCTAAAAATTTACTTTGTTTTATTTAAATTTATTTTTTTACAAGATTTGGAACCAGTCACAGACGCATCTGAATGAAAATTTTTCTTCAGATTTCTCATGTCGCATAGTACTTCTTGAATTATCGTCCATTTATCGGCAACATGGGTTTATCACTTTTGAGAATCTACTAGCTGGTACGATCCTCCAGAGTTAACCATTTATATCATGAATTGCCCTTCCCATGTCGGTTCAAATTTTCCACCTATCTTGTGGTGTGCAAGAATAGGCCTTCTGAAAACAAGTACGAGGTCACCAATTTTGAACGATGATCCATAAAAAAATACTTATTTTCATGTCTTGATTTGTATTAAAATTTTAAGGATATTATACTTTAATGAAAGATATTTTTTTATGTTTTTAGATGCAGGTGATGTAAAAATGTTCAAAAAGAAAAAAAAGATGAAAACGGATGAAAAAGGAGCAAAAGGGAGCAAAAATAGAGCCAAAATGCAAAATTGCCAAAATAATGGGTCTGGTGCCTAGGTGCCAGAATCCGGCGCCTAAGTGCCTGCTCGATACCAAAACAGATACGATTTTGTAACTACTTTGGGTAGTTATTTTGACGGTTAGAGTGATTATTGGACCTTCTAGAAGATTGTCAGATATTCCTGGATTATAGGACATGTGATACATTGTATCTAGAATCTTGGAAACAGTTTGGATCATGAAGAGGTGCAATCCAAAGTGAAGTGGTACGAAGAACTGGATGCGGAGTCTGGCGCCTTGGCGCCAGATGCCGGCGCCTAAGCGCCAGACACAGTTTCTAGAAGATTCATTGAACTTAGACACATTTTGAAGAGGTGCTTTAGGCAATCCTTGAAGCCTATAAATAGGAGGCCATTTCTACAGAAAAAAGGCCCCCAATCAGAGAGATAATTTTAAATATAGGGCCACACTTTTAGTTTACTTTCCTTCATAAATTAGTGAGTTTATTTTATTTAGAGTTTGTATTGAGAGTTTGGAAGAATTGGTGCTTTTGAAGTCTATTTCACTTTGGAGTTAGTAGGAATCAGAGGTTCCGCTGGAGAAACACTTGAGACAAGTATTTGTAATTTGATTCAAAGTTTTATTTATATGTTTTGTTATATAAATTCAATGTGTTCTTAGTAGTTACTTTACTTTCTCCTTTCAATTATGAAAAGATAAATAAGATAATATAAAATTCGTTGGAGAACTAAAAACTAAATATGTTTAAATATTGTGATGATATTAATACCAGATCTTAATTTACTGTTTAAATTGACCATTTAAGTTGTTAAAATCTGTTGAAGAATTTTGAGACCTAGAAGGAGATGAATTCTTAACTAGTAGATATCACATGAATCCTTGGGTAGTCGATGGCCTTGTGCGGGTTATTCAAGGTGAAGTGCAATTAAATAGGAAAATATTATTATATGGGCGTAGAATTAATAAATTTTTAGAGTGACAGACTAAATTCTTTTAATTTGGCTTATAAAAAGGGAATAGGTCACTAGTAGGGCCGACCATAGCCACCCTTGGACATCTAGTAGTGTGAGCCTAGATTAACCCATTCTACTAACAATACATCCAGACTTGATCTATAGATTAGCCAATGATCTTTATACTATAGAGCGAAGGTAAAGAATATGAATGCTTCTATTTGACACAATACCATAAATTTATATTCTCCACGAATATTACATTATCTAAAAAGTCTTAGATTAATTGGAAGGAAGAAAGTTGTTTGCTTATTATTATTTACATCACTCATTATTTTAGTACCGCTTTATTTCTGTATTTAGTAAATTAAATATTAAATTTATAAGTTTAAAAGAAATACATAAAAATAAAATAAAAATATTTAAAAATCTATAAACCTCCTCGTGGGATCGTACTGGGGTCTATTTAAAGCCCTATATTACTTGAAACGATACGTATACTTGGGTAGTACCTCTAATGTGTAAAATATTTTTCATAAAATTATATTTATATACACTAGCTGCTATTGTTATTTGGGTAAAAGTATTGGCTATAACATATTTTTGGAAGCATAAATCACTGCGTTATTTGCGATCGAGTCAAGTTTTTGGCGCCATTGCCAGGGAGGCAAATTTTTAGATTTTATATATTTTTTATTTTATTTATTTCTTTTATTGTCAAAATACAAAAATTTAAAATACAAAAACATTTATAAAAACAAAAATAAAAAAGAAGAGATTTTATTTCTTGCTATTTTATTTTACTTTTTATTTACTTTTTATGCGTAGTTCTGGATCTGAAGGATTATTACCTTTAGACTACGAATTAGAAAGAACTCGTAAGAAGAATTAAAAAAAGAAAAAAAATTCAAAAATATCAAGAGATGGCTAATTTACATAACAATTTACAGAATCCAATTGAAATTAATGAACAAAATGTTTACAAACCATTAAGGGATTATGCTAACCCTACAGCTGATGAACTTCATTTTAGTATTCCAATACCTACTGTAGATGCTAATTCTTTTGAGCTTAAACCGTCTATTATTCAAATGGATCAAAATAATCAATTTGGGGGAACACCAAATGAGGATCCAACTTTACACCTTGCTAGTTTTTTAGAACTTTGTACTACAATTAATTATAACAATGTTTCTGATGATGCTGTTAGACTTAGACTCTTTCCTTTCTCTTTAAGAGATAAAGCAAAGATGTGGCTGAACTCATTAGCAACAGGTTCTATTAAAACATGGGCTGAAATGACACAAAAATTCCTTTGCTAAATATTTTCCTCCTTCTAAAACAACTAAATTAAGAAATGATATTACTTCGTTTAGTCAATTTGACGGGGAGACAAATTATGAAACTTGGGAAAGATTTAAAGAACTATTAAGAAAGTGTCCTCATCATGCTTTACCTGATTGGTTAATTATTCAAACATTTTATAACGAACTTATTGGATCACTGAAATCAATTATTGATGCTGCTGCTGGAGGTTCTTTAATGGCTAAATCATTTGAAGAAGCTTATACTTTAATTGAAGAAATGGCTAACAATAATTTTCAATGGCCTTCTGAAAGGGTTAATCCTAAAAGAATGGCAAATATTCATGATAACGAAGCCTTTTCTATCTTAGCTTCACAAGTGGCTGTAATATCTAAGAAATTAGATAATTTTGCTATCAATGTATCACATACAACTCTCCTAATATTGAAGATTCTCAAACTATTGAAACTTTACAAGCTATTGCTAGTAAAAATAACTCTTATTCAGATTATTATAATCCTGGATGGAAACATCACCCTACTTTTAACTGGAATAATTCACAGCAATAATTGGGTAATAATCAATCTTTTCCAACTGGAAATTGGAACAATCAAGTAAATTCAATCTATAATCCTCCTGGATTTAATAATCAACAGAAAAAGTTATCTATAGAAGAACTAATTACAACTGAGTAATCAATTACAAAATCAAAACGCTGCTATTTGTAATATTGAGAATCAAATGGGACAAATCACTAATTTAATTAATTACAAACCTTAAAGAACACTTCCTAGTAATGTTGAAATTAACCCAAAAGTAACTGGAAAAGAACATGAACATGTTAAAGCTGTACAACTTAGAAGTGGAAATGAATTAAAAAAAAAGAATTCAGGATGAAATTGAAAATGAGATTGATGTTGAAGAGATTGAAAAACCTAAAGAAACTCCTTCTCCTAGTAGAGATCAGACTGTTATTCCTATTAATGTGGAAGTTGAAAAACCACCACCACCTTTTCCTCAAAGATTAAAACAGCAGAAGCTTGATCAACAATTTTCTAAGTTCTTTGAAATTTTTAAGAAACTTACCATTAACATACATTTTGCTGAAGCTTTGGAACAGATGCCAACTTATGCAAAATTTATGAAGGATATTTTAAGTAAGAAATGAAAATTTAAATCTTTTGAAACTATTGCATTAAGTGAAGAATGTAGTGCAATAAGTCAAAATAAATTACCTCAGAAACTTAAAGATCCTGGAAGTTTCATTATACCTTGTGCTATTGGATAAAAATTTTGTGGAAAAGCTTTATGTGATTTAGGAGCAAGTATTAATCTCATGCCATTTTCTATTTTTCGAAGGTTGAATTTAGAAGAGATTTCTCCCACCACTGTAACAATTCAGTTAGCTGATAGATCTATCACTTACCCTAAAGGAGTTATAGAGGATGTTCTTGTTAAAGTGGATAAATTTATTTTCCCTGTGGATTTCATTGTACTTGATATGGAAGAAGATAAAGAAATACCTATTATTTTAGGGAGACCTTTTCTAGCTACCGGACGAGCTATGATTATGTGCAAAAAAAAAAAAAGAATTAACTGTGAGAGTTAATGATCAAGAGATTAAATTCAATGTCCTTAAATCAATGAAGTACCCTGACAAAGAAAAATGCTATCGAATGGATATTATTGATTATATAAATGAAAAATATTATCAAGAAAAATGTAAAGTCATTTCTGAAGAAAAAATTGAATAATTAATTGACGAAAATAAAGAACTAAAAGAAGAAGAATTATCTAAAGAAACTCATTATATTAAAGATAACTGGGAAATTTTGGACATAACTCAAAATGATATACTTTTACCCTCGATTAAAAAAGCCCCTGAACTGGAATTAAAAATGTTACCTGCACATTTAAAGTATGCTTTGCTTGGAAATTAATTAACTTTAACTGTTATTATTTCTTCTAAACTAAGCTTAGATCAAGAAGAAAAAATGAGTGTTAAAGAATTATAAGAAAGCTTTTGGTTGGACTATTGCTGATATAAGAGGAATAAGCCCTTCCATCTGTATGCATAGGATTTTAATGGAAGAAGATTTTAAACCTACTATTGAACCTCAAAGAAGATTAAATCCTATCATGAAAGAGGTTGTTAAAAAGAAATTTTAAAATGGTTAGATGCTGGAATTATTTATCCTATTTCGGATAGTAAATGGGTGAGTCCTATTCATTGTGTTCCGAAGAAAGGAGGAGTAACTGTCTTTGTCAATGATAAAAATGAACTAATTACTACAAGACAAGTTACTGGATGGCGAATTTGTATTGATTATCGGAAATTAAATAACGCCACTAGAAAGGATCATTTTCCTTTACCTTTCTTGGATCAAATGCTTGATAAATTAGTTAGACACTCATATTTCTGTTTTCTGGATGGATATTCTGGTTATCATCAATTACCTATCGCTCCTGAGGACCAAGAGAAAACAACATTTACAAGTCCTTATGGAATATTTGTGTTTAGAAGAATGCCTTTCAGTTTATGTAATGCACCTGTAACTTTTCAAAGATGTATGATGTCAATATTTTGTGATTTGATTGAGAAAGGAATTAAAATATTTACGGACGATTTTTCAGTTTTTGGAACTTCTTTTGAATCTTGTTTGGAAAATATTTCCAAAGGTCTGAAAAGATGTGAAGAAACAAACTTAGTTCTTAACTGGGAAAAATGTCAATTTATAGTCACAGAAGGCATTGTACTTGGTCACAAAATTTCACAAAAAGGGATGGAAGTTGATTAAGCAAAAGTGAAAATTATTTCTAAACTGCAACCATCTACTACTGTTACTGATGTGAGAAGTTTTCTGGGACATGCTGGATTTTATAGAAGATATATAAAGGATTTTTCTAAAATTGCTAAACCTCTTTCTCATTTATTGGAAAAAGAAGCTAAATTTGAATTTAATGAAGACTGTGTTAATGCTTTCAATATTTTAAAAGAAAAATTAATAACTACACCTATTATTATTGCACCTAATTGGAATAAACTTTTTGAATTAATGTGCTATGCAAGTGATTTTGCAATTGGAGCTGTATTGGGACAAAAATATGAGAAAATTTTCAATGTTATATATTATGCTAGTAAAACTCTTACTGAAACTCAAAGAAATTACACTACTACTGAGAAAGAGCTTTTAGCTATAGTCTATGCCTTTGATAAATTTAGACCTTATCTTCTTGGTACCAAATGCATAGTTCATATTGATCATTCCGCTATTAAATATTTAACGTCAAAAAAAGATGCTAAACCTAGACTGATAAGATGGGTTTTACTTCTACAAGAATTTGATTTTGAAATTGTGGATAGAAAAGGAACTGATAACCAAATTGCTGAGCATTTATCTTGAATTAAGAATGATATTATTATTGAAGAAAATATAAATGAGATATTTCATGATGAACAGTTATATGTTATTCAAGGATGCCAAACACCTTGGTATGCAGATATAGTTAACTATTTAGTTAGCAATATTCTACCTTATACATTGAATAACAAATATATTAAGAAATTTAAAAATGATGCTAAATCTTATATTTGGGAAGATCCTCATTTATTTAAATTGAGAAGAGATTCTGTAATTCGAAGATGTGTACATTTTGAAGGAACTTTTGCTATTATTCAAAAATGTCATGATTCCGAATTTGGAGGACACTTTGGAGTAGATAAAACTACATTCAAATTTTTAAATTCAGGATTTTATTGGCCTACCTTGTTCAAAGATGTGAGACAATATGTGAAAAAATGTGATCGATGTCAAAGGATGGGAAATATATCTAGGAAAGATGAAATGCCTTTAAACTATATATTGGAAGTTGAAATTTTTGATATATGGGGTTTAGAATTTAAAGGACCATTTGTACCATCATTTGGAAAGATTTATATTTTATTAGCAGTTGATTATGTTTCAAACTGGATTGAAGCTGTAGCTTTACCTAACTGTGATTCCAAAAGTGATTCAAAATTCTTAAAGAAAATGATTTTTTCATGATTTGGAATGCCTAGAGTAATTATCACAGATGGTGGAAGTCATTTCAGAAATATAAGAATTCAATCATTACTAGAAAAATTTGGAATCAAACATAGAATTGCAACTGCTTATCACCCACAAACAAGTGGAATGGCTGAAGTATCAAACAGAGAAATTAAAAGAATTTTAGAGAAAACTGTTAATCCTAAAAGAACTGATTGGGTTGATAGACTTGATTCTGCATTATGAGCTTATAGAACAGCTTATAAGACACCAATCAGAATGTCACCTTACCGGTTAGTTTATGGTAAACATTGTCACTTACTTGTTGAACTTGAACATAATGCGTATTGGGCGATAAATGAGTTTAATTTTGATTTGAATAATGCAGGAGAAAAATGATTATTACAATTAAATGAGATGGATGAAGTAAGAAATGAGTCATATGAAAATTCAAAGATTTATAAAGAGAAAATGAAGATATTACATGATAAAAAGATTTCAGGAAAAATATTCGAGCCTGGACAAGAAGTATTATTATTTAATACTCATTTAAGACTTATTCCTAGAAAATTAAGATCTAAATGAATGAGACCATATATAATTGAGAAAGTATACCATTATGGAGCTGTGGATATTAAAGATCCCAAAACGGGAAAAATATTTAAAGTTAACGGATTAAGACTGAAGCTTTATTTGGTAGACATAAAAATGATTTATAAAGAGGCTTACGAGTTGAGTCTACCTGATTAAAAACTTAATTAGGTTGGGCAGACGACGTTAAACCAACCGCTTGGTGGGAGGAAACCCATAGTTATTTTTGTGTGTTTTTACATTTTTAATGTGAGGTTATGCCTCGGTCTTGACTAAATTTTATATAACTTTAGAAAATTGGATGCTAACAAGTCTTTATTGACTTAAGCTAAAGATTATCTCGAAGTATATAAAGTTTGGACTTTGGATCACTCCATTTTGTATGTGAGTAAAAAGGAGATCAAGTTAACCTTCATTATGATTGTTTATAATTTGAGTTAATTTTAATTACTAAGTTTATATTGATCTTACAATTCTAATTTACCTATTTTAGAGATCGAAACTTTGAAATTTGACGTTAGGCGAAACGGAGTCGAACATGGTTCCGGCGCATAGGCTCTGAAATCCGGTGCCTAAGCGCCAGAGTAGACTGTGTATTGATGGGTCTGGAGCCTAAGCGCCGGTTTACGCGATCAAGCGCCACGATTCTGGGTCGTGTAAAAATAAAAAATTTTCAGTTTTTCACACGATTTTCTCCTATAAACTACCTCCATCTTCATTCCCAATCCCTAAGAAACCATAGATACGACCTTTACACTTCATTCATGAGGAGATAAGAGAAGATTTTGAAGAAATGAAGAGAAGAAATCATGGAGAAGAGGCTAGAGACAAGTGTTCTAAGGATCCTCAACCTTTCTTCAATGGTTTTATTGTTGTTAGTTTGAAGAAGTTTTCGAGTCACCTAGATAAGTTTGAAGCGGAATTCAAAGTATTGGAGGTCGCCTCCATGAGATGTATCATCAAATTGAGCATCTGGAATGGCAGGCAAAGCTTTAATTCGATCATTTAGCGGCCTATCAAGAAGCTCAAGTGGAGATGTCTGCGAAGAAGAAATGGGGACGAGAAAATGGCTGCGGATTTTCCAAGGGCGTTAGTGTTCTTCCCAAGTAGGCTAAGTAATCTTCTTTGCGACGAGAGTTGAAATTTCAAATTTGATGATTAGATAGTAAATGTGGTTAGATCAAGACTTTATCTAGTGTGTCGTTGCATCAATTTAGTAAATCGAATGTGTTGTTTGTGTGTTTGTTTTATGTTCAATGTGTGTTGTATTTTCTTTAAAATTGTGTTGTTTGATTGTTTGTTAAGACTTGAACCTTATTATTATACTTATATGTAATTCATTGAGCCCGAAATTGAAGATTATGAAATGGAATTAGAAGAGTTTGACTTAAATTAGTGTTGGATTGGTGGATTTAATTTATAATTTTTCAAAATTTTTGGAAAATATTTTGAAAGTTGGAAACTGAAGCATTACTCTTGTATGAGTAATTGAAAGTTGAAGTTGTGAGTTTTAGTGGAAAATTAAAATTTTAAAATGATTTTTATGAAAGGCGAGTCTAGCGCCTAAGCTCCAGAGGTCGGCGCCTAGGCGCTTGTTCGACCTGTTAATCAAAAATCAGTATTTAAACACTCATTAGCCATTGACGACGCCTAAGCTTCATCCCCTTCCTCTTTTTCGCAAAAACCTACCCCCTAGATCCATCTAGAGGTCAAATCTTCACGTTTTTGAGCCCTAAATCACTCGATTTCTTCATCTTGAGGTCAGATCTACCTTCTAAACCATTTGTTTTTGATTTCTATCATGGATTTTTCTATTTTTGCTAAAAAATGAAATTTTGGAGAAAAATTTTGATTTTTAGAAATTCTCCATGGATTTTCTTAACTCATTTTAAGTTTCTCAAGCTTAAAAAGAGTTTAGATATTTGATTCCTTAATTTATTTGTATTTTCTTTCACGTTTAGATGACACCTAAATCTTAGCGCGGAAAAGAATGAGAAAATTTCGTTTGCAACAAGTTCGCTACTGCAACAGCGCACTTTCGTTACCACGAATTTGTGACATCGTGGAAATTTATCTCAGAGCGCAGTTTTTACAGTCTTGGAGAGATGATCGAGAACACGATCATTGCACACAACTGGCATCGATTCTGTTATTTCACTGTCATTGCTGTTATTCCTGTTGTACGAGAATTTTACGCCAACTTTATAGATGTGGAAGACTATGAAGTCTTCATTAGAGGTATCAGAGTGGGATTCACTCCAGAGCGAATCAACATTTTCTACGGCCTACCACCTACTGTCGAGTGCTACTATTCTGGTCTATATCCATCTGAAGGAGATCTGGAGATGATCATTGCATATCTGACTGACGGCATTGGAGCTTGGAAGATCCAGAATGACAAACGGGTAAACTTTAAATCTTCAAAGCTGAATGGTATTTCAAAGGCTTGACACTATTTTATTTCTGCTAGACTACTTCCTTCCAACCACCTGAGTGAAGTTACCAGAGATAGAGCTATCCTGGACTACTGCATTCAGGAAAGGAAGTCGATTGATGTTGGCAGCATTATCTATGATTCTGTAGAATCAACTGCACGATCCAGCACTTCTGTGGGATTAGGATTCCCATATTGGATATATTCTTTATGCGTGAGCGATGGAGTTATTACTGATATTTCTGAGGAGAAGCTGAAGACTACAAAACCTATTGGGTAGGAGAGTGTTATTATTTATGATCGTCTTCGCGGGAAGAGATCTACTGCTCCTTCAACTTCTGTACCTACTCCAGGTAGTGCTTCTACTACTAGACCTTCTACTTCTTCTACACCACCACCTAGTTTTTGGAAGATTATGGATGAGAGGTATTCAGAGCAGCAGAATGTGTTACATTTTGCTCATTGTCGCATAGATACGATCGATGTGAAATTTGATCATCTTGCTAATTTTACCCATAGGAAGAGCAATTATGATGCTGATTATGATGAAGCTCTTGTTAAATTCCTGAAGGGATAACAGTCTGTTCAGTTCCCTACTTGTCCTAGATTCACACCTTATGATCCGAAGAAGACTGAGGATTTTTCCTTTGGTGATGATGATGATGATGATGAGGAGACTGCGAGTGATAATTAGATTGTCGAGATTATGTTCTTGTTTTATTTGTCTGTGTGTTAGACTTAGTAGTATGATTGGTTTATGTTTGTTTGATGTTTTTTTGATGTTAGCTGTACTGATGATTGTCGTACTATTTAGTTATTGATGTTGTTCTGTTTCTGTTATTGTGATTAGTATAGTTGTTTAATTTAGCTACTGATATAAAAATTGAACCTGCTTACTTTTATATATGCTTCATTATTTCAGTAATATTCATAAAAAGCATGTGTAGAAGTAAATTTTTCTTCGTAGACTGTTTTTACATACTTATAAAATTCCTTTTTAAATTATGCCTTTCTTTCTCTCATACTTTAAAATTTTTCATGATATACCAAAACTTAAGTTTGGGGAAAGGGAAAATACATGCAAATTTAAATTTTATTTATCCTTAAGTGCTAATATTTTCTCTAAAAAAATATTAACATTACATAAGGAATGAAAAATCTATTTAAGATCACTTAATTTTTTTGAAATTATAAATAATTTAGTAGACTTAACCAAAATTTTAATAACTTTGATTGATTTTAAGAATATAATTATTCAACTTAAAGAAGAGTAAGATTAAGATTTTTTTTCTATTCATGGTAGAAATAATTGAATTTTAGAAGTATTAAGAAATCAAGAATTATAACTTGAAAAAGAAAAAGATTGAAAGTCTTTTTGAAAACTATTCATGTTATAGTAATTAAGTGAAGATGTATAAGTTTGTAAATATAAGTTAAGGATAGTGAAGTTCAAAATCATTAACAGGCTATCCAGATACAATAATCCTCACTGTGAAAAAAAAAGAGAGGAGAAGCTTGAGGAGATGCCTAATCAAAAATTGGCTTCACTTGAATTATCTTATAAGAAGAAAACTAATTAGATATTTTTCTTAAATTGTATGCATTCATCTTTATTAGAAAAGATTTTCATGAAGATCTTTTTCTTGTAAATAATTTATGTGATCTTAATATAATAAACTACAATAATTTTTGAAATGAATAAAAAATTTTGAAGTCTTACGATTTGGTAGTTAAATATTCTTTAAATTCTTAAAATTAAACTTAGTTAGTGAAATTTGGTTAATGATTTACTAAATCCTTTATTAAATCAAAAATTACAAGGAATCTTAAATATTTACCTTTTATTCCAATTGTTATACATTTTATATAGTAAAAAAAGGGTTACTTAAGGACAAGTAACGTTTAAGTTTGGTGGATTTTTTATCCAAAAAAAACCTATTTTTATGCCTTGATTTTTATTAAAATTTTAAGGATATTATGCTTTAATGAAATGTATTTTTTTATGTTTTTGGATGCAGGTGATGTAAAAATGTTCAAAAAGAAAAAAAGATGAAAAAAAAAGAAAAAGGAGCAAAAATGGAGCAAAAATGCAAAATTGCCAAAATAATGGGCCTGGCGCCTAAGTGCTAGAATCCGCCGCCTAAGTGCCAGCTCGATACCAAAACAGATACGATTTTGTAACTACTTTGGGCCATTATTTTGACGGTTAGAGCAGTTATTGGACATTCTAGAAGATTGGCAATTATTCCTGGATTATAGGACATGTGATACACTGTATCTAGACACTTGGAAACGGTTTGGATTGCAAAGAGGTGCGATCCAAAGTGAAGAGGTGCGAAGAATTGGACGTGGAGTCAGGCGCCTAGGCGCCAGACACAATTTCTAGAAGATTCATTGAACTTGGACACATTTTGAAGAGGTTCTTTAGGTAACCCTTGAAGCCTATAAATAGGAGGCCATTTCTACAGAAAAAAGGCCCCCAATCAGAGAGATAATTTTAAATATAGGGCCACACTTTTAGTTTACTTTCCTTTATAAATTAGTGAGTTTATTTTATTTAGAGTTTGTATTGAGAGTTTGGAAGAGTTGGTGCTTTTGAAGTCTATTTCACTTTGGAGTCAGCAGGAATCAGAGGTTTAGTTGGAGAAACACTTCAGATAAGTATATGTAGTTTGATTCAAAGTTTTATTTATATGTTTTGTTATTTAAATTCAATGTATTTTGAGTAGTTACTTTACTTTCTCCTTTCAATTATGAAAAGATAAATAAGATAATATAAAATTCGTTGGAGAATTAAAAACTAAATATGATTAAATATTGTGATGATATTAATACCGAATCTTAATTTACTACTTAAATTGGCCATTTAAGTTGTTAAAATCTGTTGAAGAATTTTGAGACCTAGAAGGAGATGAATTCTTAACTAGTAGATATCACATGAATCCTTGGGTAGTCTAAGGCCTTGTGGGGGTTATTCAAGGTGAAGTACAATTAAATAGGAAAATATTATTCAATGGGTGTAGAATTAATAAGTTTTAGAGTGACAGACTAAATTCTTTTAATTTGGTTTATAGAAAGGGAACGGGTTACTAGTAGGGCCGACCATAGCCACCCTTGGACATCTAGTAGTGTGAGCCTAGATTAACCCATTCTACTAACAATACATCCAGACCTGATCTATAGATTAGCCAATGTTATTTATACTATCGAGCGAAGGTAAAGAATATGAGTACTTCTATTTGGCACAATACCATAAATTTATATTCTCCATGAATATTACATTATCTAAAAAGTCTTGGATTAATTGGAAGGAAGAAAGTTGTTTGCTTATTATTATTTACATCACTCATTATTTTAGTACTTGCTTTATTTACGCATTTAGTAAATTAAATATTAAATTTATAAGTTTAAAAGAAATACATAAAAATAAAATTAAAATATTTAAAAATCTATAAACTTCCTCGTGGGATCGATACTGGGGTCTTTATTTCAAGCCCTATATTACTTGAAATGATATGTATAGTTGCGTAGTACATCTAGTGTGTAAAATATTTTTCATAAAATTATATTTATATAAACTAGCCGCTATTATTATTTGGGTCAAAGTATTGGCTATAACATATTTTTGGAAGCATAAATTACTGCGTTATTTGAGGTCGGGTCAAACGACCTCGGGCGGACCAACTTATCGTGGGCTTGAATCATCTTTGCTTGTTAGAGTTCCAAATTTTGCTGTGTCGCAATCTTTTTCCTTCAAGTTTCCAGTTCTGCTAGACGTAATTTGACATTTTCTTCTGTTGTAATTTGATTGGAGATGGATCCAGATGGTAGCTGAACTTCTATCGGAAGGACTGCCTCGGACTCGTACACAAGTGTATACGGTGTAGAGTACGTCGGCATTCTGGCCATCGTCCTGTAGGCCCACAAACCTTCTAGCAATTTCTCATGCCATCTTCTTTTATTATCTTTGAGTGTCTTCTTTAGGATTTGAACGAGCGTCTTGTTGAAGGCTTCTACATAGACATTTACCTTGGGGTAGTAGATTATAGAGTATATCCAATCTATCCCGTGTCTTCTGACAAAGTTGTTGATTTTCGTGCTCTTGAAGGTGGACCCATTATCGGAGATGATCCTGTGCAGCACACCAAAGTGGTAGACAACCTAATTCTTGAAGAGCTGTAGAACTTGCTGTGCTGTAACTTCCCGTAGAGGAACTGCCTCTGCCCACTTGGAGAAGTAGTATATAGCTGCGAGTAAAAATCTGTGTTCTTTCGAAGACGGAGGGTCTATCGGACCTACTATATTCATGCCCCAATACTCGAATGGCCACGAGACAATTGTGGGGTGTAAGACATTTGGAGGTCGGTGCAAGATCACTCTGTACACTTGACATTGATGACATTTATTTGTTGTATCCATGCAATTTGTCATCATTGCTGGCCAGTAGTGTTCGAGTCTTTTGATTATCATCTTTATTTTCAGTCCTGACTAGTGAGCTCCACACAATCCAGCATGTACTTCTTTGATGATTTTCAATGCTTCTGCTTGCTAAGGCATCTGAGCCACATCTGATAGAAGGATCTTCTGTACAGACATTAACAATTAAGGCATATGAGAGAGCTCTCTTCTAAATTTGATGCACTGCTGACTTGTCTTCTGGTAATCTTCTAGTTCACAAGTATTCTATCAATGGCCGATGCCAATCTTCTGTATCTTCTACCATTGTGGCTGCTATCTCTTCTTTTCCAATCTTGTGTAGACTGTTGAGGTTGATTTGTGACAAAACCAGACATTCCTAATTTGTAATATCTATAGAATCTTCGGGTGGACAAGCCAATTCTTTAGTAAGTTTAGCTAAAGCCTCCGCGTGGGCGTTGTCTGCTCAAGGAATCCTACAGAATATCACACTCAGAATTTGCTTGAGTAGTTTCATTGTGTACTGGTGGTATTCTTCTAATCTTGGTTTTAGAATTTTATATTGTCCTGCCACTTGTTGAATGACGAGTTGTGAGTCACCAAAAATGGCAATGTTTGTTATTTCCATTAGTATTGCCAATTCCAAACCGGTGATTAAAGCTTCATATTTTGCTTCATTATTGGTACACGGCTCCGACAAATGGTAGGAGAATCTCAGCATCGCCTGATCTGGAGTCACGAAGATTAAACATATTCCTGCTTTGCCTAATAGTACTGTATGTTGTCCTTTGTCTCTTCGGGCTGACGATGCTCTGTCGAAGTCATTTTCCATGCCTGGCACTGGACTGCTCTATTTGTAATATCTGTTCGTCTGGTAATTCGTCGTTCAGCGGGGACCTAGCTGGCAGTGGGTGCGCTGCGAGAAATTTTTTGAGAATCTGACTTTTGATAGCGCGAAGGGGCAAAAAAGTTATGTCAAATTGCAATAGTATCATCGACTATATTGCTAAGCGTCCGAAAAGTTTTGGTCGAGAAATCAAATATTGCAACGGATTAACTTTCGAGATTAGGTTGACCTTATGAGACAACATGTAATGTCTATGCTTTTTAGTGGCAAAAACTAAAACTAGACAATGCTTCTCAATAGGAGGATGCTTTATTTCTGCAGGTATTAGACGTCGACTTAAGTAGTAGAGCACATTTTCTTTACTCTCATCATTGTCTTGGGCAAATAAGGCTCTAAGGGACTCGTCCAAAGTTGCAGTATAAAGTATCAACAGTCTACCTGGGATAGGGGCTGCCAAAACAGGAGGTGTCGTTAGATATCATTTAATATCTTTGAAAGCTCGTTAACACGACTATCCTAAGACAAATGTTACATCGTTTCGAAGTAAATTCAAAAAGGGGATACATCTTCCTGAAAAATTAGATATGAAGCATCTTAGATATGTCAATTTTCCTTGGAACGTAATTATTTCAAGGTTCTAGGGGAGTCACTTTAATCCTTTCTGGGTCAATTTCAATTTCCCGATGACGGAAAATGAATCCTAGAAATTTTTTGGATGTAACGTCGAAAGCGCACTTTAAGGGGTTCATATTTAGATTGTATTATCGTAATCGTTCAAATACGATCCTCAAATCATTTAGGTGGTTTTCCTTTACTTTTCTTTTGATGAACAAATCATCCATATGGCATTCCACTTGGTTGTGAATGAGGTCATCGAAGATCTTTGTCATTGCTCTTTGGTAAGTTGCTCCTGCATTATTCAATCCAAACGACATCATGATGTAGCAGTAAATCCCGATTAGAGTTTTGAATACTGTAAGCATTGCATCTTCTGGAGCCATCTTGATTTGATTGTACCCTGATGATCCATCCATGAAGGAGAAAATTTCGTGTGATGACGCGATGTCCACCATCAGTTCCAGTATCAGCAAAGAGAACTCATCTTTCAGACATGCTTTATTTAAGTCCATGAAGTCAACACACACTCGGATTTGTCCATTTTTCTTATTTACTGGCACGACGTTGGCTAGCCATGTCGGATATTGTTTTTCTTGGAAAAAGTTAGCATCTATTAATTTCTTTACTTCTACTGTAACTTGCCATTCTATTTTGAGGCACATTCTTCTGGGAGCTTGCTTTACTGGCGTTGTACTTTGATCCACTCCTAGTCGGTGAACTGCAACTTCTGGAGATAGTTCGGGCATTTCTTCATAGCTCCAAGCGACACAATCATTGAATTCTGACAGTAACTTGACCAAGTATGTAACCTCTTCTTCGTTGAGCAACAAACTTATGAAAGTAGGTTGGTGTTGCTCCTCAGTCCCGAGATTGATTTCTTTTAATTCGTCGACTGTTGATTTTATTTCTTCTTCAAAATCTGGTGGAGCCTCTTCTATTGGTTGATCTTCGTATTCATCTTGCATGTCCAGGCAATCTTCCACTAGCTAACTCGTAATAACCATGCAAAATACTGAGTCATCAAAAGGTTCGATCGTACCGAACCCAAGACCTTCTTTTGAGATGAGTTTCTTTCCTTTTGTATTCTATAATTTTTCAAACGATTGTAACTTATCTTTTGGCATTTGTTTTGGCACATACCCTTGTTGAATTAACTTTTGTACATAAGGTAAAAATTAATCAAAAGGTAATTCCATTAATTCATTAGAGTAATTTTCTTCGAGAATTACACAAGGTTCAGAAGTAAAAGGAGAAGCTTTATAAAACTTGATCGGTTTGAAACCATCATTATGGACTTCCTTGACTTCCATACTCTCGATCTTTTGAGGATGAATCGGAGTTAGAGTCCTGGCTTGAATATAATGATTAATCTAATCATACATTGATTCATATTCATCTCTTTCCTTGTCATATGTAGAAATTCGAATTGAGGCTTCTTCTGACTTGTCATCATTGTTTGTTTATCTTCTTCGGATCTTCCTTTTACTTCAATGTTGATCTTCTGCTTTGTCCGTTGAACAATCTGGTGTTTTCTTTCTCGACCACCTCCTCGGCCTCGACTTCAGATGCGTGGGCTAAAAGAACCTCCATCAACTCATTGCGAAGGAGTGGCGGAAGATCGTTGAACTGGAGCTGTATGGTCCCGTTCTTGTAGTTCTTATAAATCTTCTACTTGATTTGTTGTAACTTCTATTAAAATTATTGTTCTCTTCAGGGGAGCATAGTAGACAGCTTCTTCGTGAATGTCTACTTCATGTATTGAAAATTGTTGTAAATCTCCTTTAACGTAATGTTCTTGTCCATCCTTATAGTACTTGATGCATGGGTGAAGTGACGACGGAACCATATTGTACTCATGAAGCCACGACCGACTAAGCAGGGTATTGAACGATGTATCCGCATCGATGACATGGAATTTTGTAGTTGTTACTAGATTTCCATCTTTCATTTGGAGAATTATAGACCTAAGGGCTCTTTCTCCTTTCTGGTTGAATCCTCTTAGCATCATCTTATCCATAGAAAGTTCTCGAGCGTCGATGTCCAAGTAGGCTAGTGTCTGTAGAATTATTATGTTGAGCGACGCTCCAGGATCTACTAACACTTTGGAAAGTATGAACCTGCCGATGATGACAAAAATTTAGAGGAGACGGTTATGATCGGCTGTACCGAGTAGCAAATCTTCATTGGTGAAGGTTACACCAGGCTATTCTTTCAAAGTACAAACTCCATCTGAGGATGTGCTAGCCAGCTGTGCTAAGCAAATATCCGGATCAAGTAGAGCCTTGATCAAATTTTCTCTCATCTCCTTTGATAGGATTAGAGCGTCGTAAATGCTTAGTTTGGCTGGCAACTTCCTGAGATGAGCTAGTACATTATAATCTACCTTGTTTGAATTTTCAATTTCATTTCAAATTTGTACTTCTTTCATTGCTGGAGATACTTCTTTTTGGGTAATCATCTGTTTTCCTTTATCCATTGGAGCTGTCCTTGGCGGTAGCACCTTGCCGCTTCTTAAATGTACTTCTGTTATTTCTTCTTCTTTTGGACCCAGAGGTCCTTCTATTACTTTATCTAGTGCTTTTGTATCTGAAAAGTCAACGTTGATTGCAAGAAGTGTTCCTTTGCATTCGAGGACTGGCTCCTCACTTCCGGTGCTGTCATAGTCGGTGATGTCGATATCTTCTTCGTTCTTGTTAGCGTTGTTGTCGGGAATAATCACGATTTGAGGATCATTTTGGGAATTGAAATTAGGGTTAGAGAGGTTGTGATTAGTTACGTCATCACTAGAGATAGTAAGAACATAGCCAACATCATTTATATTATCATTATGAGACCTTGGAGGGGCATAGAGATAATGGTACAAGGTAAGGGGTTTGAGGGGTTTCACCCTCAATCTGAAACAATCAATCTAACACGGGCAGCCTCTATCCTATCCTTCATGCTATCATCCTTAATTTCATTCACAATTCACTTCTTCCTCCATTCCTGTCGTGGTGGCCTTTCGACGAAGCACTATCCTTAGATGGGGCTGGCGGTAGACTCCGAACGGTAAACCTCTCTAGAGTAGATTAAATCTGCTCCAGGACTTTCTTGAGCTTGTTCAAAATTGTGATCCATCTGCCCTTACCGGTATATGGATCAATCAGAGAGATTGGCTCTGTTGAAATCATGTTTATGGAACCTCTTTTAGGTTATTTCAAGTTTTCCTTTGGCATTGTTATATTCCCTTATTTTAATTCCACTCGAGCCAATCCTTGAAATTGATGTAGCTTTCTATGGTGTGTCCGAGCATCCTGTGGTAGGGGCAGAAGTTGGGCTGATCTTTCTTGTCCACTTCTTCTTGCTTCTTCGTCTCGGACAATCTGAACTCAGGCTTCTTCATTAAGTTTTTGAACATCTTTGCTACGGTGTCGTCTTTAAAGGATTAGTTCCTGCGTAGCTGTTGTGACATTGTTGGACCCTGTCGTCAATCTATTCTATATGACCTCTACTACTGACCAAATTTACTGCTCTGTTGTGCACGAGGCTGACCATACTGCTGAGGCTGACTGTACTGAGGCGACTGACAATGCTGCTGTAGCACCTGCTCAGGCTGAATCTTCATTGGCTGTTTTCCTTTATCGACCGTTGACTCTACGCCAGATCTCTTCTCATATGCTTTAGCAGATTTTGTCTTCACTGCCTTTTCTACAGATTCCATGTGCTTGACTTCTTCTTGTAGACTGCTGGCTTTATTGAGTAGCTTCTCGAAGGACTTGATTGTAAGACCCTTAAGCATGAAGGCTATCGGACTGTGGATACTCTTGAGTAGTATCTCGATCGTGTGCTGTTCTTGTAGCTAAGGTTCTCATTTCATGCTTAAGTTTCTCCATCTCCGAATTTAGTCGACCAAAGTCTCCTCGGGCTTCTGCCGCTGCACCATGAGATGTCCTATAGTAACATGATATCGAGCACCGGTGAATCTCTTCTTGAACATGTTTTCCATTTCTGCAAAAGTTTTTATTGATCCATTGGGAAGCTCGGCATACCAATGGGAAACTATTCCTGGCAGGCCACTGACAAACTGACGGAACATTAGAGCTTCACGTCCTCTTGTGTTGCAACAACTAGCTCTAAAATGTGCTATGTGCTGGCGAGGATTTCATGTCCCGTCGAACGTCTTGAAAGTTGGGGGCATGAAGCCTTTGGGGTAAGGTAAAACATCAAACTCCTCTGGGTAGGTCTATTCTTTGAAACTAATGCTCCACCTTTGGACTAAGCCAAGGCCTCCTGAACTTGCTGTTCGACCATCTATTTGATGTCCTTTTCTGGCGGTTTTGGAGTCGGATCTTTTCTTGATGGTTCGTCTTCATTGGCTGAAGTGACCTCCCTTCTTTCATCGACGATGTGTATAATCTCAGGCTGGTTAACCTCTGGAGATGCTATTGGTCGTGGCTGTGATTGTGTGTGGAGTGTAGCCATGGCGGTCATGGCGGTGGTCATTTCCTCCATTCTCTTCTCCAGACGGCTAATCTGTTCATCTCTTGTCAGGATGGTCCTCCACAGCTCATCTGCGGTGTTCTCCTCACTAGGAGCATCGCGCGCAGATGACGTGGACCGAGTTTTGACCATATTAATTTCCATGGATTCTTCGTCCATGTAATCTGATAAGAAGTAATCCTCATTGTCAAAATCCAACCCTAGTTGTTGGCTAACTTAGAAATTTCTGCTCTGAGCCTTCGAACTCTATCATCAACTATTTTCTTCTCAGTCAGCTTTAAATCTGTAGGTTTTCCTGTGTTGTCACTCTTTTCTACAACTGATTCAGAAGCAGTAGCGGCAGTGGCAACGGAAATATCGGACTCATGATACATTTTGTGGTCAACAGACTTTTTATAATGTACTGGTACAACACCTCTCGGTAACCACACTTTTATATGTAGTGTGTTTTGTTTTATTTTATTTTATCACTGTATGCGTAGTTCAGGGTCTGAGGGACTTGTGAATTACGATTATGAATTAGAAAGAATAATAAAAAAAATTAAAAATTCTGGAAAAGATAAAAATATTTAAGAAATATCAAATCATCAAAATCAAAATGTTGACATCCATCAAGAATTTAGACCTTTAAAAGAATATACTAAAACTACAGTGGATGAACTTCATGGTAGTATTCAACACCCTGTTGTAGCTACTAATTCCTTTGAGCTTAAGCCTGATATTATTCAAATGGTGTCTAATAATCAGTTTGGGGGAGCACCAACTGAAGATCCTAATTTACATCTTGCCAACTTTCTAGAGTTGTTTGTTAATTTTAAATACGATGGTGTTTCAGATGATGCTATTAGACTTAGAATTTTTCCTTTCTCACTAAAAGAAAAAGCTAAGATATGGTTAAATTCGTTAGCACCTGGATCTATTAGAACTTGGGGTGATTTAGCACAAAGATTCCTTGCTAAATATTTTCCACCATCAAAGACTGCAAAGCTTAGAAATGACATCATATCTTTTTGTCAGTTTGAAGGTGAATCTATATATGAGGCATGGAAAAGATTTAAAGATCTCCTCAGAAAATGTCCACATCATTCGATACAAGATTAGTTAATAATTCAAAACTTTTAAAATGGATTAGTTGGATCTCTTAGATCTATTATCAATGCTGCTGTAGGAGGATCACTGTTGTCTAAACAGTTTACTGATGCTTATGCTTTGATAGAAGAAATATCTACTAATAATTTTCAATGGCTTTCTGAAAGGTTAAATCCTAAAAAGGTAGCCAATAATCATAAAAATGATGCTTTTGCGATGTTAGCAAATCAAGTTGCTGCAATTTCAAGGAAGATAAACCAATTTGGGATGAATTTTTCTCAGCCAATTTTCATGATTGAAGAAAATTTATTAAGTCAAATGGTTGATTCTCATACTTCACCAGAAACTTTGAATGTTATAGGTAAGCCTAATAACCCTTATTCTAACTAATATAACCCAGGTTGGAAGAACCATCCAAACTTTAACTGGAATACCAATAATCAGGGTGGTATTAATCAACAATGGGCGAGCAACCAAGTAAACCCATTGGGGAACTGGAACAACCAAGGGAATAATAATTATAGACCAACCTATCCTCCAGGTTTTAAAAATGCTTCACAATTTTTAAGGAGAAGAAGTTCTCTATTGAAGAAGTGGTGTTACAAATGGAAAATCAATTGTAAAGTCAAGGAGCTACAATTAGAAATATTGAAAATCAATTGGGACAAATTGCCAATTCATTAAGTAATAGATCCCAAGGTATGCTTCCTAGTAATACTGAAGTAAATCCAAGAGATAAGAATAAAGAGCATGTAAAAGCAATTCAACTGAGAAGTGGAAGAGAGTTGGAAGGTAGAGTTCAAAAAGAAATTGAAGTAGAGAAAGAAGAGATTGAAGAACCAAAAGAGGACGCTTTGAAAGGTTTGGAAAGACCTATTTCTCCACTTAAGGAAGATTTAGGAAAACTAACACCTCCATTTCCTCAAAGACTTTGACAAGAAAAGTTGGATAAGCAATTTTCAAAATTTTTGGAGATATTTAAGACGCTTACAATCAACATTCCATTTGCTTATGCCTTAGAATAGATGCCAAGCTATGTGAAATTTGTGAAGGGTATTCTTGACAGAAAGAGGAAGTTTGAAGATAATGAGACAGTTGCACTTAGTGAGGAGTGCAGTGCAATAATTTGGTGCTTAATTGAGAAAAATGTCAATTTATGGTAGCAGGAGGAATTGTATTAGGACATCGAATATCATAAAAAGGTTTGGAGGTAGATCCTGCAAAAATTCAAGTCATCTCTAATTTACCTTGTCCAACTAATGTAAAGGGAATTAGAAGTTTCCTAGGATATGCTGGATTCTACAGGCGTTACATTAAAGACCTTTCAAAATTTCAAAACCCTTATGTCGTTTGTTGGAAAAGGATGTAATTTTTAATTTTGATGATGAATGCCTAAAAGCTTTTGAAATAGTAAAAGAAAAATTAATCAATGAACCTATTATAATTTCACCAAATTGGGAAAAACCTTTTGAATTAATGTGTGATGCTAGTGATTATGTTATCAGTGCTGTTTTGGCTCAGAAATATGAGAAAATTTTTAAATTAATTTACTATGCTAGTAAAATTCTTAATGAAGCTCAAATTAACTATACCACTACTGAGAAAGAGTTATTAGCTATAATATTTTCTTTTGATAAATTTTGATCATATTTAATTGGAACTAAATGAGTGGTGCATACTGATCATTCTGCGATCAAATATTTAATGAAGAAGAAAGATGTGAAACCGAGATTGATTAGATGGATTCTTCTTATGCAAGAATTTGATTTTGAGATAGTAGAGAGGAAAGGTGCTGATAATCAAATTGCTAATCATCTGTCTAGGCTTGAAACCGAAAAAATCTCTTAGTGATACTGAAGAAATTAATGAACATTTTCCTGATGAAAGATTGTTCACTATTAATGAGTGGCGTATTCCATGGTATGCCGACATTGTAAACTTTATTGTCAGTGATATTTTACCATATCGTTTGACATACCAAGCGAGGAAGAAATTTTTATCTGATGATAAAACTTACTTTTGGGATGACCCATTTTTATATAAATAAAGAAAAGATCTGATCATTCGAAGATGTGTGCCTTTAGAAGAAACTTATGAAATTATTCAAAAATGTCATAACTCTGATTGTGGGGGACATTTTGGAGTTGATAGAAATGCTTATAGAATTTTACAATCTGGATTTTATTGGCCTACAATTTTTAAAGATGTTAATGCATATATTAAAAATTGTGAACAATGTCAGCGTGTAGGCAATATTTCTAGAAGAAATAAGATGCCTCTCAATTATATGTTAGAAGTTGAAATATTTGATGTTTGGGGATTATATTTCATGGGACCATTTACACCATCTTTCGGAAAAATTTATATTTTGATAGCAGTAGACTATGTATCCAAATGGATTGAAGCTATTGCTTTACCTCAATGTGATGCTCAAAGTGTTGTAAACTTTTTAAGAAAGAATATATTTTGCAGATTTGGAATACCAAGAGTAATCATAGCAGATGGGGGAAGTCATTTTAGAAATGCGATTATGGAGAAGTTAGTAAAGAAATATCATATTAACCATCGCATTGCTACTATTTATCATCCACAGACAAGTGGTTTAGTTGAATTATTCAATCATGAAATTAAAAGAATATTGGAAAAGATTGTTAATCCAAACAGAAAGGATTGATCAATCAAAATGGATTATGCTTTGTAGGCCTATAGGACTGCTTAAAAAACTACTATAGGGATGTACCCATATAGGCTAATTTTTGGAAAAGCTTGTCATTTACCTGTTGAACTTGAGCATAAAGCATATTGGGCTATTAAAGACTTTAATTATAATTTGAAGGATGTTGCTGAGAAGAGATTATTGCAATTAAATGAGCTTGAAGAGATAAGGAATGAATCTTATGAAAATGCTAAGATTTATAGAAAGAAGATGAAGTTATGGCATGATCGGAAGATTCTTACTAAAAATCTTAAACCAAGACAAAACATTTTGCTATATAATGCAAAATTGAGAATTTTTGCAGGAAAGCTTAAGTCCAAATGGATGGGTTCATTTATCGTGATAAAATTTTATTCTTATGGAGCTGTGGATATTCAAGATCCTAAGACTGGAATAATATTCAAAGTTAATGGTCATATACATAAACCTTATTTTTCAGTCGATTAATTTAAACCTAATGAGAATCTGATGTTGGGTCACTCAAAATAAGTTCTGGGTATGTCAGGCTGAAGACATTAAACCAAGCGCTTTGTGGGAGGTAACCTATAGTTATCGGTGTGCTTTGCTTTATGTTTGCTTTATGTGCTTTGTTTGGTTTGTTTTCATGATTATGTAATAGTATTTTGGAGAGATTGGTTATATTGGTGTTTATTTGACATTAATTGATGACTTAAAAGAGTCAGAATGAAAAATTTGGACATTTGGCAGACCTATGCTAAAATGAGCATTGGCGGCTAAGCGCCGCTTGGTTGGCGCTTAAGCACCGCAGTTATAAAAAACGTGATAAATGAATTTCTAGAAGCCAAAATCGTGGGGAAGTGGTTTTGGAAGTTATTTTGGAGTTTCAAAACGTTTAGGGTCGGTTTTAGTACTTCTCATGTCTATAAAAAGGCTCTGAATTAAGAGAAACACTTACCCCGATCCCTATTTTCATTCCAGAGTCTTAAGAAGAGTATTTTGAGTGTAAAAATGTCTTCTTGGGAGAGTGAAATTATGAAGAAAGAGGAAACCAACAAGAAGAAATTTATTAGTGAAAGTGCGCAAGAGTTATTCAGTATTCCTAATAGTTAGTATTCAAGGTATTGTAGAAAGGATTGCAAAGATTGAAGCCAACGTGGAATCAATTGAAGCAAAGGTAAATGAAACTAACGGTCATTTAGCGCATATGGGATGGCAACTTAAAATGCAATTCAGTCATACAAGTCATGTGGAAGAAGCGGAAAAGGCGATGTTTCTGAAAAACAAATGGTTAGAAGAAGAAGATGTGAGAGTTTTCAACCATCGCCCGTTTTATCAGATTTATATTCTTGATGGTTCAAATTGAACTAATGGTGGTTCTGGATATATTCCACCTAATGGAGATTGGAATTAAATTTGAGCTTAATCAAGTGTTGTAGTTTTTATGTGTTAAGTGTTTTGTGTCTAGTGTTTTATGTTTGTGTTTTATTGAACTTTAATGTGTGTTTGTTACAACTTAATGATGTAAATTTATCTTTGTTTTTATGTACTTGAATCATTTTGTACTGAGAAATTTCATCCAAAGTGTTTGGATATAAATTTTTTGTTTGTATTAAGTATGGTTGTTTTAATTAAATGTAAGTTTGTGTTTGTGTGAAATTTATTTGGAATTGATGGAAATTTAACTTTCTTTGGAGAATTAGAAAAGTTTATGGGGGAGAAATGATTATTTGAAGTGATTTAGGGTGATTAAATAAGGGGTTTAGTGCACTTTTAAATTAATTGTGAAAATCAGGGAACTGGCGCCTAAGCGCCAGAACTTTGACGCTTAAGCGCCAGATTTCACGGCTAAGCACCGTATGCCTCGCGCATAGGCGCCGGTTAGTGAAAATAGGTTTTTCTACTATCAAAAACCCGAAAATTGACATTTTTAACACCTCGCGTCACCTTCAACCTCTCAAAATCGTAAAAAAGGATTTAGGACTTCTTTAGGTTGAATCAATTAAGAGTTGATTTCAATAAGATTTGTCTGATTTGAATTCCTTGAGGTATGAGCACTACTACTAAGTAAATTTTTTTTTATTTTCACCATATATTTTGAGTAAATTATTGAAAAATCGTAAAATCATTATTCATAGTGAAATTTGAGGAAAAGCATGAAAAATTGCTTGGATTTAGTGGAAATTATCTTTGGAAGTTAAATTAGCAAGTTAAGTTTGATTTTGGAATTTATGGTGAATTTTTTTGATTTTTTTAAGAGATGGCTCCAAAGTTAAAGCGTTCAAAAGAGATGGCAAGATTTGATTCCATCAAGTTTGTTAGTGCGAGAGCAAATGATCAATACGTCGACACACTATAGCCACAAAAATTGATTCCTTAACGTGTGTTTAGTAAACCAGGAGAAATTATTGAAGAGATGATTACTAGAAGGAATTGGGAGAATTACTGTTACTTCTCCGCTGTCTCTCTTAATTCTGTGGTCAATGAGTTTTATGCGAACTTGCCTGCAGTAGAAGAGAATTTGGTGATGGTTCGAGGTGAACAAGTGCATTTTTCACCTAGGGTAATCAATGTCTTCTACCACTTGCCTCCTGCATTATTTTGTTTATATGCTAATTTTCATCATACTGAGGGAGAATTAAATGAGATAATATCTTTTCTGACTGATGGAAGAGGTTTCTGGAAGATAATGAATGAAAGAAGAGTAATTTTTTAGGCCTCTTAGTTGAATGTCATTTCAAAGGCATGAAATTATTTTATCTCATCTAAACTATTATCTACAAGTCATATTAGTGAAGTTACGAGAGAGAGTGCTGTGGTGAATCATTGTATTAAGCAAGGAAAGCCTATTGACATAGGGGCTATTATTTTTTATTATGTGATGAACTGTGCAAGATCCGCTACTACCACAGATATGGGATTTCCTTCCTTAATTCATTCAATTTGTGAGCAGTCTGGTGTGAAGTTTGAAACATGGGAGGAAGTTCTTCAGCCATCAAGACCTATTACCAGTGTAAATGTTGGTGCTTACTCTGTGCATTCTGAGTTTGGCTGGAGAGGATGATTTGTTAGAGCTTCCACTGCTTCTGCTTCTGCTGCTTCTACTTCATGTGCCACTACTTCTCAAGCATCATCATCTAGTGATTCACAGACTGGACTATTAAAGAATATTTTGAAGAAGGTGAGTTTTACCCGAGAGCATGTTTGAGATATGGATGGTAAAATTAAAAATATTGAAAGGTTTATTGTTAAATATGTTGAATATGAGGAGAATTATCAGCAGCATAAGGATAGAGTGATTAGAGGTGATCACAGTGCTAAGATGCCCCCTCATCCGTAATATATACCTTATGTGCCATTAGACACTGGAATGAAGAAGATGATGATGAGGATAATGATTAGGATTGTTGTGTTGACTTTGTTTGGTTTTTGTGATTTCTTATGTGTTGTTATGTTTTTATTTGATGTCTTTAAATGTGATGTGATGTTTAATTTTTGTGTGATGTATTTATGATATGAACTCTGTTATTGTATAGAGCATAGTTGGACTATTTCTTTTTATGCACATTCAAATGTTTATGTGATAAATTAATGTTTTATGGTGTAGTTTTTGATATGTGTGCAGTAGTAAATGTTTTAATGTGTATTTAGTGTTTGAATTTTTAATAGAGTGTAAATTAATTTCAAATCTGTTAGGAAATGTAGAACTCTATTAAAAACCACTATTTGAAAATTACATGTTTAAAACTTTTCAAAATCTACTACTATTTATTATCTAGTATTGTTGTAATTTTAGTTATGTTAAGTTTGTGTGTAATTGCTTTGAAAACCTCCACTACTGTAAAAGTCTTTTGAAATTTTTATTTTATGAAAAACTGAATTTAGTTTCTTTTTACTCCTGTATTTTAAAAAAAAAACTATTATACTTATATATTTAGGATATTGAAATTCCTGCAAGCATGTTATTTTAGTTTTTAATTCTCACTCATGTATCGTTTTTTATGCTTAAATGTTTTTATCCTAACTAAAAATTAAAGTTTGGGGGGAATTTAAAAAATAAATTTTTTAAGAACCTAAAATTTTATTTTTTCTCAAGAATACTTAAAATAAATTTAGTTTTTGATTGAAAATAATTATGTATATGAAGTTATATCAGGGAAACAAAATTTTGAATATAGAAATGAATAAAAGAATTTAATTAAAATTTATAGTAATAATGAAAATTTAAAGTTAAAATTTTATTAATAAAGAAATATTAAATATAGTTAACCTATCTTTGTTAAGAAATGTTGTATTTTTGAATGAATATAAGATTTGACTTTTATTTTTTAAAGCTAAAATTTCTTTTGATGAGAAATAATTTTCAACACAATTATTATGATTTTTAAGTGAAAGATACATACCAGACCTTTATTTTAAATGGAAGGATGGAATTCAAAATCATTAAAGGCCTATCCATATACAGTAATCCTTGCCTTATAAAAGAAGAAAAGAAGGAAAGAAAAAAAAGAAAAAGAAAAAAAAGAAAAGAAAAAGAGAAAAATTGAAAAATTGTATGTGGAAAGGAAGGAGAAGCTTGAGGATTTAAGGCCCTAATCAAAAATTGGTTCCATGCCTAAAGTTTAAAATATAAGTTTTGAGAAAAATCTAAACTTAAGGTTATAATATAGTATGTAAAATTATTCTCAATTAAAATTTTTTAAGTGAGAAAAATAAAATGTTTAAATCCTATATTTTGAAAAATCTACAAGTATTTATGAATTAGATAAAAACTTATATTTTCATTATCCTTTATTTAAGAACTTTCTAAACTTTAAGTTGGTCTTATTTACTAAAATTTTTTCTAAATTGAATTATTTCATTTCTAGAACAAAATTTTACAACCTTCATAAGAAACTCATTTACATAATTTGCATGTTAAAATTTTTTATGGTTAAGAGTCACTTGAGAACAAGTCATTTTAAGTTTGGGAGAATTTGATACACCTAAAATATATAGTGTTTTTATGCACATTTTTATACCTATTTTTGATGATATTGCACTTTAATGGAAGATATTTTGTGTTTTTCTTGGTGGTATGATGAAAATAATTAATTGATGAAAGGAGCAAAAATGGATCAAATTTGGAGAAAAATTATGAAGTTTGAGAAATTTGGGCTCTCGCGGCTAAGTGCCAAAGTGCCGGCGCTTAAGCGCCACAGTTAAAAATCAAATTTTAATCAAATTTGGCACCATTCTCAAGGGGTGTTTGAAGCAACTTTTGGTGGTGACTTCCTTAACTTCCTTTGGGTGGCAAATGTGATTGAAGGGATGCATCTTTTGGTGGATACATTGAATATGGACATGATTTGAAGAGACACCAATGCACCTTTTGGAAAATTATAAAAATGAAACCTCATAAATTGCAAGGAGAGTTTTGAGTTTGAATTGAGATTGGAGTTCTTTTATTGTTAGAGAGTTTCTTAGAGAGAGTTTGTAGTGTAGTTCTATAGTTTTTAGTAGAGAGTAAGAAAGGAAAAGGGGTTGGTGTGAAGTCTTCTTCTCACCAATTTTCTTTCATCCTTATATCTAGTTTTTATTGAAGTCTAAAGTTTTTATTTGAGTCATCAGAGTTGGGCACCAACCTCTGTAGAGTTGTATTGTGAAAAGCAAAATTTCAGAGAAACTTCTAGAGTCTTGTGGAGAGAATTTTCAGATAAGTATTTATCTTTGTTTTTACACTTTGTTTTAAGTAAGATTTGTTGTGTTTTCATTATGGTTTATGCTTTCAAATCAAGTTGTGCTTGTGTTTTCTCCATGAATTATGAGTAGTTTACTTTATCTTTTTATTTCTTAGATGATGAAGTAATTAAATTATGGTAAGTATGTTGTGGAAAGTATAAGTGTTTAATGCTTGAAGAAATTGTGATGATTCAATTCCTTGTACTAAATTTACTTCTTGATATGGCCAATTAAGATGTTGAAATTTGTTGTGAGATTATATAAGATATAATGTGGTATTGTCTCAATCAATAAATGGAAAGAATCACATGCAATTATATGGGTGAGAATTGTAGTCCATATGATTGAATGCAAATATATAGGGAGATATATTTTATTGGGGAGTAAAATTAGAGGACTTTAGAGTGACAGGCTAAAGCTCCCTAATTTGGTTTGTTATTTTAAATTTTGTTATGAGATGTTAGTCCCCAGGTGGAGGGAATAGAGGGTAAAGAATATTTTATTTTATAGAACCATTTTAAGCTTTATATTGTGTTTAGAGTGAGATGTTATTTTATTTTATTTTATTTTATGAGATGTTACTTTAGATATATTTTATTTTAAGCTTTAGAGTGAGAGCTGGTATCTTCCCTCTAGATATATTTTATTTTATTTTATGAGAGCTTGGTTTGTTAAAGAATATTTTATTTTATTTTATGAGATGTTACTTTAGATATATTTTATTTTAAGCTTTAGAGTGAGAGCTGGTATCTTCCCTGCCAAACCCATCTATAAAATTTCAAAATTGCAAATTAACCAATTTTCTTTATAGAACCAAGTAAGGGTAAAGAATATAATTGCTCCTTTTTGGCACAATACATTTAAATACTTCCTCAACATAAATATCCATAATTATTACTGATTCATTAAAGAAGGAAAAAGATATTTGATTCTTATAGCTTTTATATTGTGTTTAGAGTATTGATAATTTTTATTTTCTGCTTAACTTTTTATTAAAAATATAAAAAACAACTTTTCAATATTTATGCCTTAAAACATACTTACAAGAATCAATTGAAAAAGTAAAAAGTTATTTTTCTTATTTCGTTAAAGTTTTAGACTTTTCTTTGTGGGTTCGATATCTCATGCTTTTATCAGAAAGTCCTATATTACTTGATAAATGATACGTATACTTGCGTAGTATCCCATATTATAAATCATAATTTTCCTATCTAAATCGTAAGCATAAATATTCAGAGATTAATAACCCGATGAACTCCTATTCATTTATGAGATTTCTTCATTTAATAAATATAATAGATACGATAGTCCTACAAGGTGTCCAGAAGATTTGTGAAACGATCCAGGGGAAACCCAGATATTTCAGAATACTTTTGAACTTCCTTGAGGTCTTTTTAGACTAATTATAGTTATTAATTGATTTATCCCTTTCATAGCCTTATGCTCAGTGAACCCATGTTTTAGTTATCCCAAAAGGCGGGGTAATTATCATTTGGTGCTTTACTTAGGAATTATATGAGTGAGCACTTTTAGAGGCAAAATTAACTTATGGAAGAATTTATCCAATTTTAATAGGCTTGTAATGTTTCTAAAGGTAGTTTTAAGATTCATCATCTTTTCTTTTCTAGCTTTTATTAGTTAATTCTTTTTATTAAGCCTAGATCATTAATAAGCCCTTATGATTTAGTGGGTATTTTTATGTCTTTAGAAAAGGGAATTTATAACTTTCATGATCATGATCCTTATCAAAATACCGATTTATCATTTAAACATCAAATGAAGGGGAATTGAATGAGTGGAATATTAACTTCCAAAATCAACCCCTAACCTTAAGGCTCTCTTTAATTTGATTTATTTTCTTTTTTTCTTCCAAATTATAATAATTAAGGAAATTTAAATATTTAATTTTGATGTGACAAACAGTGCAGTGGGTTTCTACCATTTGTCCCTTAATGTTTCAATCATCAAACATAGTAATTAAGATCCTTTATTGCCCTTATTCACTTGGATTAAGCCTAAATATTAATTAAGGGCAAATTTTTCCAAAATTACAATTTTACCCTTAAAGGCCTTTATCACTTCTTAATTCATTAAATTTAGCTCCAATGACTTTAAAATTTTTATCCTACCTTACCTATAGGTTAATTAAAACATCAGTGGAGAAAAATGTGATTTTTCAAAATTTAATTTAAATTATATATTTATTTTCATGCAAACTTAGGGGTATTCAATGGAAATTCAATAACTTGTCCAAAACAAAACATATGACTTTGAAATTTTTATGGGAGGTAGACCTAGAATAGAGGACCACTTGAACCAAATTTCATGATTTTTTGAGTTTTAATTTAATTATTAGAATCATTTTAAATTCTGCAGTTTTAATTAATTATAAAATATTTTAAAGGTTGAAAATTCATTTTTTTATTTTTCTTAAGTCTCTCTAAAGTCAGAGAACCTGGAGAAACAAACCTTATATTTTTCTAATCTTTATTTTAATTATCAGAATTATTTTAGTTGAAATTTAAAGAAATTCATTTTTAGCCTTTTAAAAATTGATTTAAGCCTTTAAAAATTGATATTTTAATTTTGAAGCTTGGGAAAATTATAGGGATGGTTTCTAAGTGATTTGGAGGCCAAATATAATAATTTGGTGATTTTTATATTTTTGTGTTTTTTATTATTATTTAATTATTTAAATATTAAAAATATGATTAAAAATGTAAATTTTGTGAAAATACCAATTTTATTTTTAAAAGAATCCTCTGATCACAGAGAACTCCCAAAACCAATTTTATTATTTTTTGAGTCATATTTTAATTATTAAAATTAGTTTAATGCTCAAAATTATCATTTCACTTAGAAAATTCATTTAGGTAACCAAATGAATTCTAAATGCCATGAAATTTTTATGGGTCTTAAAATATAGTGTAGAATTGTTTTTAAGTGATTTTCATACATAATGAACTCAAATTAATTTAAATTCAGTTTTAAGCCAAGTTGATAATTAGGTTATTTCTTAATGTTTTAGCCCATAAAAATTTTATCCTAGGGTCCTCTGGTCATGAGGAACCTACAATGATTTTTATGAATTTTTATAATCACCATGCTAATAATTAGAATTAATTTTAGAAAACAGGCCTTTAAACTTGAAAAATAGAGTTCTCTATTTATGTATCTCCTCTAACCTTTGAAAAATCATAGAAGATCCCTCATGACAGAGAAAATATAAATTAATTAAAATCATGTATTCATCAAATAAATTTCAAACTAATTCCACATTATTCTCCTCTATTCACTGAGCAAGAGCGTATTTTTCTTTTATTTTTTTGATTTTTCTAGACAAAGATATGGATTTTTAAAGTTCTGGTGACTTAAATAAATCAGAAATTTTAGATTTTCCTACTTAACCACGTCAGCCTACAACGGATCAAAATCCCCACGCGGTGCGCTCCCATTCGACGCCGCTAGCTGACTGGGATGCCACGCGGCCCGCAATCTCATTTCATCTTCTCATCTGGCACGATCAGAGCCATCTAACAAAAACACACACGATCTAATGGCTGCCCGTCTTCGTCCCCATCTAGTGTGAACCCATGACGGTCCACACTAAAACCTTAATTTCTCATCCTAGACTCAATCAAATCACTTCGGGATTGATCCTATGGACTCATCTAAGCATGGAGAACATATCCATACGACTAAGCATGATTTAAATTAACCCTAATTACATGGAGAATTCAGAGAAGCTCATAAAGAAGGAGAATTCAATACCTTGGCTCTGAGAAGTGAAGCTTCGATCAGAGATGCTCTACACCTTCGTTGGAGCCCCAAGAGCTCAGAGATGAAGCCTCTTGCTCTAGTGAATTACCGAGATATGAAAGTGATTGGACCCGATTTGGAGCTTTGATGAAAGTCCCTGTTGGAGTGGCCTGGTGATGGAGCTTTTAGTGGGGAACTTCTTATCTTACTGTGGGGATGGTGTGGGAGAGTTTAATTTGACTTTGGTGGAGTTTAGTGAGATGTCCTATTTCTGGCCTAAAATTAGATTTCAAAATTAAGCGAGTCAATGGGTTTCAAGGCAGGAATGCAGTGGAGATTGACTTCTCTGTGCTGTGGGAAGGTTTTGGAGTAATTTTGGCAGAGTTTTGTTAAGGTCTGGTTCAGCTCCTTTTTTTGGCCGTGAAGGGTGGTGGCTTAAATAGCCAGGACTAGCGTGGCTGCCAAGGCTTCAATTCAGGTGCAAAGAGCTGCCTAGGTGGAGTGCAGAAGAGCTCCAATGGAAATTTAAGGCTTACTTGGCCATAGGGTGGCGTTTGGGTTTGTTTGAATTTGAGGTGGCTCTCGGTTTTGGCATTTTCGGGCCACTAGGCCTGCCAACCAGGCTAGGGGAGCTGGCCATGGGTCAGGTCAGCCAGTGGGGGAGTCTTAATGGTGATTAATTAGTTTGGGGAAGGTTTTGGGGCGAAGCAAAAGAAGATTTAGCCATTTAAGGGAGGAAATACCCTAAAATGGGGGACCTTTGGTCCATGGCTCACCTAGCTTGGGTTAGGTGGATCTAGGGTATCTCCTAGAGTTCAGTTAGTGGCTGTGGATGAGTTGGTTTGGTCATATTTGGGATAATTTAGTTAAATTGGGTCATAGGTTCATTTGGGTCACTTTGGGTTCACATTGGGCTAACTTGGGTTTGAGCTTGGGTTGGGCCAAAATGATTGAGCAATATTGTGTAGATGATTGTAATGAAGAATTTTCGTGAAGACTTAGAGTGGATTTGAGTTCAATTGAGGGGTCAACTTAGTGGGATTTGGGATTTTGGTCAATTTCGGCATGTTAGACTAGACTTGGGTCTAAGTTGGGCTAGAGTGTGGTTTAGTCCCAATTGAAGGTTCCAAATGATTTAGGGGGATGCCACGAAGAGTTCCCATAATCAATTGGGTGGAAATTTTTGGAGTAGGGCAATCAATTTGGGAGATTTTAGGCATATGGTATGTTTGGGTCAAGATTTGGAGTTCCGGTCTTTAAGTGATTTAGGTGAGACTTGCTTAAATTGGAGGCAATTAATGGTTCAATTCAATTTAGGGGAGTGTTATGAAGGGTTTAGAAGTGAAATTGGGGAGAAATTGATTGGTGTTATGTCAATTTGGGGATTTGGGTCACTTAGGAAAAATTGGGGATTTTGGATTTTAAGTGAAATTAAACTCAAATGTGGGTCAAATTGAGCTTGGAATTGCTTTATATTGGTATTGGAGATGTTGAATTAAAGTTTGGAATTGAAATTGGGCAAGATTGGGGTTAATTTGAGTGGTAGGGAGTATTTTGGATTGATTTTTGAAGAAAAATGTGTAATTTGGTTGATTTTGGAAAATTTAGGGAATTTTAGGGTTTTGTGGGTATTTTGGGGCAAAGGGGTTAAAATTTTGAAATGTTTAGAAAATTTTGGGATTGGATGAAGGTGAGCAAGATGAAATTGTTTAGGTTGAGCCATGGACCAAGGGACTGTCATTTAGTCCTCTATGTGTTGGTACTAGCCAAACCCTAGCCTTAGGCTAAGGGTTTGGGAAAACCACTTACATGAGTTTCCAAAGAGTTAGGGGATCAAATATGATGTGCCTTGTTTAGGGTTGTGAGTGTGTACTGTAAGTGTGGTGTAAGCTCCAGACCTCCCAGGGTAGATCCTATGGTCTGACCACCTATAAGAGACTTCCCTCGGGCTTCCTTATGCTTGCTCTCTTCCTCCCAAAAGCTGGAGGTTAGGCCTTAAGCATATGAAAACTCCCAGTGAAGTGAGAAAAGTTTAAATTTCTATGGGGAGGGGTTCCATGACTAGTCTTCTAAGAAAGTCACCAGGAGAGTCCTATAGCTAGACACTAAGCTATTCTAAAGACAGACTAGACCTCAACCAAAACTGAGGTCAACAATGTTTAAGGTTTAAAAGGTTTTACCAGGTATGTTTCAGTGTTTTATTTTTTTTGTTGTTGTTGTTGTGTTTTATTTAGAGGAGTTTAATTTGATTAGAGTGACACCAGATAGGATCCCGTGGTTCCTGACGCACAAAAAATATGTTTAAATTTTTACATACATTTTATACTCACTTTTGGTGATATTGCACTTTAATGGAGGGTATTTTCATGTTTTATTTCAGGTATGTTGATTTTTAGTATTTGGAGTAAAAGGAAGCAAAAAGAATGAAATTTAAAGTCAAATGAGATAATTTTTGGGAATAACTTTGGCGCTGACGACAACAGGACGGGCGCTGACGGTATTAGTATCCAGAAAAGGGGCGAAGCCCAAGACTGCGCTCTGGCATCAAAGGCACTAGAATGGGCGCCGACGGAGCCATTTGACGGAGTATGGGCGTCGACAACACCGAATTCTAGTGACAATGGTGCCCATGATAGTTAGAGCAATTTTTCTTCCAGATTTAATGTATTTGGATGATTTTTGGAAGATTGCTTGAGGCATCTCTTGGTAAATTCATCCCTACACTATATTAGAGTGCTTAAATGCCAGAAAAAGTGGGACATGCAGGAGAGTTTGTGTGTGTGGCGTGTAAGTGTAGAGAGTGAAGTAAAAAGAGGTTTTCTCTTGAGTTTTATGAGAGGAAGGAAAGTGAGATATTTCTTCTTCCTTACTTTTATAAGAGAGAATTAAGTGTTGTTGTAAAGAAAGAAAAAGATTCAAAAGAACTTCAAGGGATTTTCTTTGAGGAAGAGTTTCAGATAAGTTGTGCTTGTTAATTGTTATTTGTTTGAACTTTCTTTTATATATAAAATCTATGTTTTATTGTATATTCATCAAGAAATTTGAGTAGATTTCTTTGTTTTTCTCCTTGCAATGACATATGGTAAAATGAAGAGATAGATTAGATATGCAATTTAAATGATAAAAACTCGTGATGATTTTACACTACCTACTTCATTTATTTTTTGATATGACCAATTGAAATGTTAAAATTTGTTGTGAAACATACAATCTGAAAGGACTATGCGTTATACAACAACATGAGAATGACATTCAATTCCATAAATGAGAATATAGTCCATAGGGTTGAGTGAAATTAAATAGGTAAATAAACTTTGTCGAGCGTAGAATTGGAGATTTTTAGGGTGACAGACTAATATCTCCAATTCGGTCCTAGTGTTTGGAAACTAAAATGAGAGTTAGCCCTTAGGCAAGGGGGAAATGTGAGCTATGGAGTTAGAGCCAGTATCCTCCGAGCTTAGCCACATATTTAGGGACTAAACCTAGGATTAGCCAATGTTCTTTATGCACTAGGAAGAAGGTAAAGAATATGATTGCTCCTATTTGACACAATACAATTTCCAACAATCTAAATCTTTCACTAACCATAACCTCATTGCAAGAGGAAGGATAATTTCTTCAATTTGAACCTTTCGTTACAAAATAGTAAAACTTTATTTAGAAATTGTAAATTTACATTGAAGTTTAGAAGGTAGTTTGGTAAGCTTAGTTCTATTAGCATCATTAAACACTAGCAACTTATGTTTTTCGCTTGTAAGTTTTATATAGTTTGAACATTGTGTTTTAATGCTACTATCATAAATTTACACCTTCCCTATGGGATCGATAATTAGGACTCCACTAGTGCCCAATATTACTTGAGTGATTTATATACTTGCGTTTGTATTCTGGTGACTATATAAAAATAAATAAATATATAAAACATTACATCAAGTTTTTGGTGCCGTTGCTGTGGAAGGTAACAGTAAATTTAGTAGTATTTTAAAGAGTTTTGTTTGATCTATAGAACTTATATTTGTGTTATTGCTTATTTTTAAGTATGCTGATTGTGTTTGTTTATGCGTAGTGTTGGATCTGAAGGTTTAATACTTTACAACGTAGAAATAGAACGTACAATTAAAAAAATTCAAAACAAAAAACAAAAAGAATCTGAAAATTTGAACAAAATGGTGAACAACTTAGATAATCAAACAATTGAAAAAGAACATCAATAGAAACCTTTAAGAGATTATGCTAACACTATTGCATAAGAAATTTACTTAACTATTCAAAATCTTGATGTTGTTGCTAATTCATTTGAGATTAAACCTACCATTATCTAGATGGTATAAAATTATCAATTTGGAGAACATCTACTGAAGATCCTAATTTACATCTTGCTAGTTTTCTAGAATTATGTGCTACTTTTAAAATGACGGAGTGTCGAATGACGCTGTCAAACTTAGACTTTTTCCTTTTTCATTAAGGGATAAAGCTAAGGCATCGTTAAAATCTTTAGGACCTGGATCTATCATAACTTAGAGAGAACTGTCTCAAAAATTTTTGATTAAATATTTTTCACTTCAAAAACCGCTAAGCTTAGGAAAGATTTAAAGATCCCATCAGAAAGTGTCCAGACCATGTTTTACCAGATT
The DNA here is from genome assembly GCA_022702705.1 of Papilionanthe hookeriana x Papilionanthe teres. Taxonomy (NCBI): domain Eukaryota; kingdom Viridiplantae; phylum Streptophyta; class Magnoliopsida; order Asparagales; family Orchidaceae; genus Papilionanthe; species Papilionanthe hookeriana x Papilionanthe teres. The sequence continues at coordinate 108,007,534 of CM040421.1, read as the reverse complement.
GTTTAATAATCCAAACATTTTACAATGGATTAATTGGATCTCTTAGATCTATTATTTTTGCTGGTGGTGGTGGTTCATTAATGTCAAAACCTTTTAATGAATCATATTCTTTAATAGAGGAGATAGCAACTAATAATTTTCAATGGCCCTCTGAACGGGTAAATCCAAAAAGAGTAACTATTATCCATGATTCTGATGCAATATTTATTTTGGCTTGTCTAATTGATGAAATATCAAAGAAAATAGATCAATTTAGAATGAATTATTCTCAAACTCCTCCGATGTTAGAGGAAAATTCATTAGGACAAATAATGGAATCTCAATCATCTTATGAGACTTTGAATGCCATAAATAATAGACCCAATAATCTCTATTCTAATTATTATAATCCTGGTTGGAAGAATCACCCTAATTTAAATTGGAATAATAATAATAATTTAGTGAACCCATTGGAAAATTCAAATAATCAAGGAAATCCTAACTGTAGACCATATTATCCCCCAGGTTTTATGAGTAATTCACAAGTTAAGGAGAAGAAATTATCTATTAAAGAATTGATATTAAACACGGGGAATCAATTACAGGGTCAATATAATCAATTACAATGTCAAGGAGCTGCTATTATATTATGTTCAGAAAAGATTTGAGATGTTGGATATTGCACAAAGTGATAATAAAAATCTTACTCCTTCAATTATAAAATCTCCTGAACTTTAAATGTGTCGGCATATTTTTAGGTCGAGTGTATTATTTTAAAGAGGGGGTCACCTAACAGAAGTTGTCGGCGAATTTTAGATTTTAATTTTAATTTAAATATATATATATATATATATATATATATATATATATATATATATATGATTTAGAAAGTAGTATTTAATTTTGAAAATAATTTTAAGATATGAAATCAAACCGACCTCACATCCCAGATAGTTTATATAAACGAGCACCGCATCACAAACCGTGTATCTATCCCGAAGAATAGACACACTGCTTGATGATGGGGCTCGGTTAAATAAACTTGGAGATTTGTGACATCCGTTTGGTTCGCGAACCAATTTTATAAGCCGACAAATTCCTCGCTTAATACAAAGAAATTAAGTAGGGTTTATATTACTCAGGTTCTTAAAATTCCCTATAAGGGCAAGCCCCTATAAGGGCAAGCCCCTATAGTTAATTACATCTTAAGCGACAGTAATCACCTAAGAAAACTCTCGATAATAATCAGTAGTTCTGCTCTCAAGAATTTCAAAGTTTAAGTTTTCAAGGGATTGAATTTTAGAGTTTCAATAGGGAATGGATCAAGTTTGGAACATTTTGTTTTGGGAATTCAAAGGAAGAAAGGTAGGAAAAATTACAGATTCGAAGCGAACTTCGGTAATTTCTCGACTATCCTATTGTTTGGCTTGAATTTAGGAAACTCCTAATGTTTATTTAATGTTTTGATCTTGCCAATTTTAATTAATTAGGACTTATATTCGTATGACATGATCATTCAAATAGCCTCGAAGATGTGAGGGTTTTTGTCGTATCGGACGACTACCTCGGAATCCTAAGACTGGTTAGGGCTTAATTTGCAATGAAAATGCCTAACAAAAAGATTGAGGATTTATGTTGCACTAGACAAACTACCTCGAAATCCTATGGCTTGGTTATTTAATTCTAAGAAAGTTTTGCTGAAGTAGACTCAAGTTTTGCTGATGACGATGGCCGTGCTGCCCACCATGCTCCGAGCTCCTTGTTGTTGCAGAAATTTAGTTATAGAAGGTGAAAATCAAGAGATGAGAAAAGTGTTTTGGTTTAGAGAAGTCTTAAAATCCAAGTGTTTTTTAGTGTTTTAGTTAAAACAAATCTTCAAATTGACTATAACAACACCGGTTAAGATCCCACGGTTCCATCCTTCCGCATCGTTATTTTTATCGGATTCACTTAGTCCAGATGAATTTGCTAAACTCAACTAAATGAGTTCCACACTTTCATTTAGACCGTGGGAAATCCCGTTAGTAACACGTAGGTTACATCATCCGAGGTATTCCCGATCATCCAACAAGATGTTTTAATTTAGTTGTAATTGTAGTTTTGTATTCTGTTTGTGATTAAATTTTGAGTTATTTTATATTTTGAAATGTTGTGGCGGTGAATTTTATCTTGTAATGACTTTTAATTTAGTTTTTGTTTCAGTTTTAGGGACTATCCTAAAGGTGTGGGTTTTCATGCAACAGTTGTTTATCATGCAAGAGAAGTAAGTGCATTTGCAATAAGGAAAATTACAAGAAGGTAAATTGCAATAAAATAAAAGCATACCTGGAGGGTCTTCCCTTCATCCCAGGCTGCACTTAAACACAATTTAGAATATTTAAGCATTTAAAGCAAGTTCCTAGGAAAAGCTAAGGGAAGGGTTATGGTTTTCTACCAAGTTCCTAATCCTATAGCTAGTCATCTCCTATGACGTCTAGGTTCTTGTGTTTTGGTTTGAGGACGATTTTCTTCATCAAAGAACGATTAAGTTCAATTGTTCTTATAAACATCCTATCGTATTGAGGAAGTTCTTGATATGAATCTTAAACATCTTTTCAATACTTCTAGGATTATTTTAAGTTCAAGAGAATTTAATTATACAATGAATCAATCGTCCAGGGGTTCAAGTTTTGTTATCTTGCTCAGTGAACTAGGACATTTGAATATCCTATGAGTGAAGTAATACTTCACTTAACACTCCATTTAGAAGTTATGACAATAAGAGCTTTTGAGGGCAAATCGATGTTCAAGTGATTTGTGATTCGACTTAATTTTAATTAATGGGTTTAAGTTTGGAATAGTGTTCAAGTTGTTTTAGATTTATTTTTGAATTCTTTATGTCTTAAGTGATGTTATATTTAATTCAATTTAATTTAATTTAATTTTAATTTAATTTAATTTTTAATTTAATTTAATTTAATTTAATTTAGAATTAATTTTAATTTAATTTTATTTATTTAATTTAATTTCAATTTTATTTTAACTTGATTTTATTTTATTTTATTTATTTAATTTAATATAATTTAATTTAAAAATGTTTTAATTTAATTTAATGTGATTTAATTTAATTTAATTTAATTTTTAATTTAGTTTAATTTAATTCAATTATATTTTAATTTTAATTTAAATCTTAATTTGGTTTTATTTTTAATTTTAATTTAAATTTTAATTTAATTTTATTATATTTTTTTTATTCTAATTTGATATTTTATTTTTTTTATGCTTTAAGGATGATTTAATTTTAATTGTTAAAGTATAAATTTAATTGAAATTTTAAAAGGATTTACTTTAAATATTTTAATTTTAATTTAATTTAATGATTAAGTCTTTTAGCATTTTAAATTTTGAATTTGGATTATCATTTTAATTAGGAATTAAATATTATTGAGGTAATTAATTTAGGGATTCTTAGATTAAAGAATAAATTTCTTGCTAATAATATCCCTATTTTAATAATTCCAATTTTTTATTATTCTTCCAAGTTTAAACAATTATTTAATTAAGGTTTATTTTAATTATTTTCAAATTGTTAGGTAGGTTTCTACCCTTTAAATACTTAAGTTTCAAACATCCAAAATAAACTTAGTATCAAATATTTTACCCACCCTTTTAATTAAACCTAAAATTTTTAATTATAGGTTAAAATTTTAATTACCATTTTTGCCCCTTAAACTTACTAATTTCATAACTCACTAAATTGACTTAAATGAATTTGAAATTTTTATGTGACTTCACTCATATGTCAATCAAGACATTAGAGGAGAAAATGTGATTTTTCTGTATTTAATTTATTTATATAATTATTTTTGGTGGAAAATAAGAATTTTCAAGGAAAATTTAATAACATGACCAAGGGAAAGTTTTTGTCCTTAAAAAAATTATGGAACATTCCTAATGACCAGAGGACCACTTGGACCAATTTTGGTGATTTTTTGAATTATATTATTTTTATTATAATTATTTTGAGTTTTGGAGTATTAATTAATTTAAAAATAAAATAAAGGTTGAAAAATGAATTTTATATTTTTCAAAAATCTCTCTGATATCAAGAAAATCAGAGAACTAATTTTTATAATTTTTTTTATTTTTCTTTGATTTATTAGAATTATTTTAGTGGAAATGCTAGAAAATACATTTTTTAAAGTTTAAAATTACCTTAGGGCTTTAAAATTTAATATCTCATCATAGAGACTTAAAGAAAAATATGGGGTTTGTTCATAAGTGATTAAAATTTAAAATGTGACATTTTGGTGAATTTTATTATTTTTGTGATTTTTATTATTTTTTAATTATTAAAAATATTAAAATAATGCAAAAAATCAACTTTTTTGGAAAATTGCAATTTTAATTTTTTTAAATTCCCCTGATATTAGAGAGGCTCCAAAACAAATTTGGTGAATTTTTGAAAAGTATTTTAAAAGTTATGAATTCTTAAAGTTTAGGTTTGGCTAAATGGCTTAATTAACCCATTTGATAGGGCTAGCCAAGTCCAATTGATTCCAAACTTTTATGGTGGGTTCCTCTGATCCTAAAGGTCAGTGGAGAATTGATTTCAATTCAATTTGATGTATGATTAGCTCTAATTAATTAAGGTTCCATTTTAGATGTTTAAGCCAATTAGGGTTACTACAAGTGAGTCAACTCAAAAACCATTTTTCCTAGGGTCCTCTAGTCATAAGAAACATCACCAAATTTTCCTAGAATTTATTTCACAACATGCTAATTATTAGAATTAAAATACTCAGAATAGTGACCTAAAATTGAAAAATTAATAACTCTTCATAGGGGTGGCCTCTGACTTTGAAAAATTCAGGGAATGTTCCCAAATTCAGAGGCTTCAAAAGCCCTATGGTCTCATGCCATGGTGAATTGTATACATGCATGGAGAATTGAAATAGTGCAGAGAGTAAATAAATAATTAAAAATAAAATACTTGATGAAATTAAATGATTTCTTTTCCACATTATTCTACTCTGTTCACTGAGCAAGAGGGTAGTTTTATTTTATTTTTCTGATTTTCCTACACAAAGTTATGCATTTTTGAAGTTTAGGGAATTAAATAAATAAGAAAATCCCTATTTTTCTACTTAAGTGACGCGGCGCCAGATCAACCTAGGCATCTCCGAAACACCGCGTGTCGCGCTACCATTCGACGCAGCCACTTGAGTCAACAGCCCGGGTCCTGCCTTCCGCATATCATCCACTAATCCGACCTGATCTGAGCCGTCCATCCGTGCGTGTATTGAATGGACGACATCCGTTCATCGTCCCCAAGCCTCCTAGCCCGAGAACCGTCCATCTTCTAGGCTTAAGATCTCACTCGATACTTGACCAAATTAAACGTTCTTATGCTCTATGGATTCGTCTCGAGAAGACGAACACATCCATAAGGTTTATGTGGCATGAAATTGAATCAATAAAAATGGAGAATGTTCAGAAGCTCGGGAAGAAGAGTGAGACCATACCTTTGCTCAGAGAAGTGTGGCTTCGATTTGAGAGTTGTCACCTTTGATTGGGTCTAAGCAAGCTCCAGATGAAGTCTCCTGACCTGGTGAATTGTCCAGGTATGATTTTGACCAAGCCCGATTTCAACCTTTGGAGTCTGGAACAGATGGGTGGCCTGGAGAGGGGCTTTCACTGGGGAACTCCTTCTCTTGGTCTTGTGCAGGTGTGGGTGAGTTTAATTTGACTTTGGTGGAGGATTTGGGAATGTCCTGTTCTGACCTGAGAATTGAGCTCCAAAATTGAGCTCAATTAGTGGGGATTAGGGCAAGAGAACAGTGGGGATCAAATGCTCTAGGTGTGGGGAAGAGTCTGGAGTGATTTTGGCACAGTTTCCTTAAGTTTGGTTCAGCACCTCTCATGGCCGAGAGGAGGTGAGGTTTAAATAGGAGAGGGTGGAGGGCCTCCCAGGGGGAGTTAGGGACTGGGATCAGCTGCTCTTGGCAAGGGAAGAACAGCTGCAATGGCCACTGGGCATGGGGCGACTCGACGAAGGTGGAATTTCAATGCTTGGCTCCTTCCCATGTCTCGGCCATGGTGTTTTCCGGCGGCCTGGTGGGTCGGCCGAGCAGGCATGGGTCACCCTCAGGGTCAGGAGGTCCAGGGCTTGAAGTTGGTGAAGGCAATTGGGCTTGGACATGTGTAAAGTGTTTGAATAAAAGTAGAATGAGGTAAGGGTATATTTTGGCTCAAATTGGTCAAATGCATGGATTGGGCTAGGCGCACCATCCCATGGCTAGTTTGGGCTGAAGATAAAGTGGTTTAGGTCAGCTTAATTAGTGGGGAAGGGTCACCATCCAAGTACAATTAAGTTTAAGCATGGTTTAGTGGAGTCATGGAAGTGGCTAATCCCCCTTAAGGGAATATGGAAAGGGCCTCCTCCTCTTGCCATCTTGGGTATGGTGAGGTGCAAAGTAGATTCCATGGCTCTCATGGCTCCCATGTGGCTCATGCATGGCCTCATGGCTCCATTTGGCTTGGGAAAAGTTAAGTCAACTTTCATGGAGAAGGATTTTGTGAATTTTGGCATTTAGGGGCGATTTAGCATGAGGCTTGATTTGGAATCATTTGATGATGGGATTGGAACTTAGGGAATGATTTTGATTAAATGGATGGCAAATGAAAATGTCATATGGGCTTTAGGGTAGATTTTGGGCTCTTTGAAAGGGTTTTAGATGGGCTTTTAAAGTGATTTAGGGAAGTGGGTTTTTTTTATTTTAGGATGGGCTTTTGGGTGAAAATTTTGTGAAGGACCATGTCAAATAAATGTTGCAATTGGTTTAGGGATGTTTCATGAATGGTTTGGAGTCAATTTGGTGTGATTTGGAATTGAATTGGTTTGAATTTGGGCCTCTTTGGTAAATGGCCCAATGTAGGTCAAGTTGGGCTAATTTGGGCCAATGTTGGGCTAGGGTTGAAATTGATGTAAAATTAATGTTGTGAAATGTTTATGGGAGTGTTTCAAAGAGGTTTTGGCTTTGGTTGGGTTTTGATTTTGGGGTTTTGGGCTTATTTGGGTTAGGTTTGGGTTTAGGTCAAAATTGGGCCTTTTAGCTTTGGGTTGAATTTGAGTGGGGTTTGGGTCTAAATTTTGGGTAAATCATGTTAGTGTTTTGTTTTTGGGGATGTTAAGGAAGGTTTAGAAAAGGTTTGGGGTTAATTGGAGTTGAATTGAGTTAGTTTGGGCTAAGTTTGAGTCATGGGTCCAAATTGGGCTTTAAGGTCAAAAGTGAAATTGGATTCAAATGCCAATAAAATTGGACTTGGATTTGGTCTAGATTGGTGTTGGGGATGTTGAATGGAAGTTTAGAATTGAATTGGACCAGAATTTGGGTCAATTGGGTAGGTTTGGTTTGACATTGGGTTCATTTTTGGTTAAAATGGGTCAAATTAGGGATTTTGATAAAAGTGGGGTAAATTGACAAAAGTGGCCCATGGTGTAGTTGAAAAAAATGAAATTGGAAATATTTGGGATTTTTTAGACTTTTTTAGAAATTTTCTGAATTTTTGGATTTTTTGGCTAAGAGGGGCATTTTGGGTATTTTGAGGGTATTGTGAGGTATTTTTGGAATTTTTGGTATTTTTGGCTATGGATGATCAATTTGAGTGGAGGGAAATGTTTAGGAATGATTTTGGGGAATTTTGGGTAATTTAGGTGATTTTGCAAATTTTAGGTAGTTTCAAGGGCATTTGGTAGGGTAGGCGGGTGTAGGGTCCCGGTGGTCAAAAATTGAAAATTTAGAAAATTAAAGATTGGGTAAATGTAAGTGGAATGAAATCATTTTGGTTGAGCCATGAAGCCATATCAAGCCCACATGAGCCATGAAGGGACTCATTTGAGGCATTCACTATGCTGTTCCTAACCCTCTTAGCCAAGGGCTTAGGGGTTAAGGACCATCCATGTGAATCACCCCCATGAGTCCGGAGGTCAAGTTGGGTATGGGTGTTGTTTTAGCAGGTGTGTGAAAGTGTAGTGTATAAGTGTAGTGTGTGTGTAAGTCATCCCTCACCAGACCAGGCCACCCAGGGCAGTCCTAAGGCCAAAGAGTCCTATAGGAACTCATCCTTTAAACTTCCACATTTGATCTCAACCCTCTAGGTGATTAGGGGCCTACAATCAAGTTTGTGGAGTTTGCAGGTAGTTAAGAAGCGGTTTGAATTTCTAAGTGGTGGGTTCCACTTCTAGTCCTCTAAGATAGTCAAAGGAAAAGCCTAAGGCTAGATCCTAAGTACTAAAGAGAGAAGAGAAAACCTCATAAAAAATGAGGTCAACAAATGGACCCCCAATAGGTGTGGTGTGCTATCCAAGCACACCGCGCATATTGGCGTTGACCGAAGAGATCAACAAAACCAACACAGATGTCCAAGTGACAAACTTAGGACGAAACTAAAGAATTTTCGCTGGGGAGTGTCAAGTATATCTTTGAGACTGAAGATTCCTGAACTCTCGCTGGGGAAAGGGAAAGGACGTGAATCCCAAATCACATGATCTGGGGGAATTTCGATTTAGATTTCATTTTGGTTCAGTTTAAGTTTTGATGTGTGAGCTCAAATTTTAGTTTGAGTTTCAATTTAGATTGAAGTTTTGTTAAAATTAATTTGAAGGGATTTGAACTTGAAATGAAAAATTGGAATTTTGTGGTTTTAGATGTGACATCTTCAACCTCAAAAGAAAATTAAATTGATTGGATTGAACCATTACAATGAGGAGAGATCTCAGAACAATGCGGTATTGGATGTAAAATCCTTAACCTCAAGAGTTTGATTTTGATGTATTTCATTGCGATAGGGAAAGAATCCTAAAGCAATGCAGTCTCAGATGTAAAATCCTCAACCCCAAGAATTTGATTTTGATGTATTTCATTGCGATAGAAAAAGAATCCTAAAGCAATGCAGTCTCGGATGTAAAATCCTCAACCCCAAAAGTTTGATTTTGATGTATTTCATTGCAATAGGGAAAGAATCCTAAAGCAATGCAGTCTCGGATGTAAAATCCTCAACCCCAAAAGTTTGATTTTGATGTATTTCATTGCGATAGGGAAAGAATCCTAAAGCAATGCAGTCTCGGATGTAAAATCCTCAACCCCAAAAGTTTGATTTTGATGTATTTCATTGCGATAGATAAAGAATCCTAAAGCAATGCAGTCTCCGATGTAAAATCGTCAACCCCAAAAGTTTGATTTTGATGTATTTCATTGCGATAGGGAGAGAATCCTAAAGCAATGCAGTCTCGGATGTAAAATCCTCAACCCCAAAAGTTTGATTTTGATGTATTTCATTGCGATAGGGAGAGAATACTAAAGTAATGCAGTCTCGGATGTAAAATCCTCAACCCCAAAAGTTTGATTTTGATGTATTTCATTGCGATAGGGAGAGAATACTAAAGCAATGCAGTCTCGGATGTAAAATCCTCAACCCCAAAAGTTTGATTTTGATGTATTTCATTGCGATAGGGAAAGAATCCTAAAGCAATGCAGTCTCGGATGTAAAATCCTCAACCCCAAAAGTTTGATTTTGAATGGTAATTGATTTTGCAAAGATTTGTAGTGTTGATTTGAAAAGTGTGGAATTTTGGTGTTTCGAGGATTTCATGAAAGTTGTAAAAGATTTTTGTGGAAAGAAACAGATTAGGAGGGAATATGTAGATGTTAAATATCCCATTCAAAAGAATTGATTGAAAGTTTCTGGTTTGGATTGGATACAATTCCTCGCCATCAGATTCGACTCAAAAACCTCATGGCTCTATGTCAATGGAATCAACCGCTTCCATCCCAGACAAGGGAGAGAGTCGAATGGATTGGATTTCAGATTTGGAATGTTGAGTTTGAATCTGATTGAGATTTGATTTGAGATCTGGAAGGTTGAATTTGAATTTGATTGAGATTTGATTTAAAATTTGTGTTCATTTTATTTGTCCTTTAATGATTCAAATTTGCTTTATCGTTCATTTATTGTTCATGTGAATTTGGCGTTCATCATTTTTTTTTAGATTTTTTAAGGAAAGTTTTCCTTTATTCTTTTTGTTTCTTTTCTGTTCTTTGTTCGAAGTTCATTTAACTTTAATGGCGTTTCCCAGTCAATTTGCACAAAAGAGGTGAAGGCTAAAATGTGACATGGTCACTTTCATTCCAATCATGTTGAAGATACATCATACGACTCGATCTGGAATACATCTCATACAATCCATGTAGACTCAAAACAGACTATGTATGATCTTTGTCGATCCATCCAAAAAGGCATCTGTCAGAAATCCATGTACGAATAGTGAGGTACATGGTTAATAACATCACCTTCCAAGCCATCCCTGGCAAGGATGTCGTATGGATGTACGTTGGAGGTATGATATTTTCCATGTAACTCACAGCTCGTAAGGTCGGAGGCTCTCTAGCTCTGGATCTGGCTGGAAGTGGTAAAATGCTTTCCAGTCATCCATCCTTCTGAAAGTAACTGACATCCTCTTCATTGGTACTCCCGGTATGCAATGTTTAGCGACATCTGCTCCGTTTCCCTTTAGTATCATGACAGAACCTACCGATAACGGTATCTTTACTGGCCCTCGGAACTCACCTGGGCCTGCTATCCGGAGGTCAGATCCGAACATGATATTACACTCGTTCAGAAAAGAAACTGTGCAGAAAGGTCTTACAAAGTCGTGGTGATCGATGTGTGGGGGTATGCAGTCACCCTTCTTGTAAATGTTAATGATGCAACTGTTGGGTATGCAATCTGCTGGCAGTACCCTCCATGTTATCATTCTCTTTACCATCCTTTTGATGACCAATGACATTGGATCTACCTTGCCATGATGGAGTATTCCCGGTGGGTTTCCCTTCCTGTCTTCTGCGAAGTTGTAGCAGCATCCACATTGTATGGTAATTCTCCCTTTCCCTGGCATCCATCTCTGGGTTCCGCGTAAGTGTTTTCTCTTAAGCAGCCTGCTCGACCCATTCTTTTCAAATCCCGGATGCAGTCCACGATTTGTTGTTGTTCATATTCTGAGAACACGTTTGTATGTAGCTCGAGGACTTCTAGTATATTGATCCTCCTACCTCTAATTCTCTCGAAGTATTCAAAAGTTTGCTTCTCGACATTCTGCATTCTTTCTAGCTCGTATTCTGGAATAATCTGCAAATGGCGAGGCCTCGGTGATGTACCGTGGGATATATGGCTCAATCCCTTCGCGTTCTCCCGCATACCTCGGCTCCTCAGGGATGGTCTCCGTCGGGACATCCTCCGGGTTGCTTCTGCAACAAGGTTATGCATTACTGGTGGCTTTATCTGGTGGCGTGGTAGCCTTTCTTCTTCTGATCTTCTTGAGATTTCCTTGGTCTCTTCTGTTATCCTCGGAGCTGGCCTCCTTTCTTCAGGTTCCTGGCGAACCGGTATCCTTGAAGTATATGCACTGGTAGTAGCGATTGCCTCGTCGCGCTGGTCCGCTGCTAGTTTAGTTAACATCTTGCGGATACGGCGATTTTTATTTCTTCGCTGAGTTCGTCGTGAGAGTAGCTCTTCGTGCTTCCCGAATCTTCGTGGGCGCGGTGCCGACAAGCCCGCCCTCCGCCGTAGCGACCACGTACTCGATTCTCTTATCCTCCTCGTGTGTTTGTTTTCCTTTTCTGTCTGCCGGGGTTGGTGGCTTGTGCCACCCACTTTCATTACTGTCCGACCGGGCAGTCCTCTCGGTCAACCGGGACCCGACTCACTTTCCTCGTATTGTAGGCCCGCTGGTGAGAAGTCTGAGTCAATCTCTATTATCGCTCCATCTTTCACCCTCTTTTCGTCGAGTGCAAGGCTTACGCCATTTCTAAAGTTCAGGACCAACCGCCCGTTCGACATTTCCCTGCAAAAAGACAAGGAAAAGGATCAGGGGTTGTACTAAGAACAAGAACATTAAGAAAAAGTTTATTAGAGACAGAGTTTTCTTTTGTATATAAAATTTTTTTAAAATTCAACAGGAATGAAGTGGGAAAAGATCGGGGAAAAGATTTGGAAGAGAGAACAAGGAAAACTTTATTATCATGATTTTATTTATTTTAGCATATTTTTTATTATTTTTGGGTTCGGACCCAGTCATAAGTAATTACTTCGCCCGTACTTCTAGGGATGAAGAATTCATTCCTTCGAAACATCAGGTAGCGTAATACTTCTTCAAGTATCGTCCGTTGATCGGAAGCATATGTCTTTCTCCTTGGCAATTCACTAGCTGGTAGGAGCCTCCTGAGTAGACTTCCTCAACCACAAACGGCCCTTCCCAAGTGGGTTCAAATTTTCTTCCTATCTTGCGGTGTGCAAGGATAGTTCTCTTGAGAACGAGAACTAAGTCACCAACTTTGAAGGTTCTTGGGCGGACCCGATCCGTCATGGGCTTGAACCATCTTAGCTTGGTATAGTTCTAAATTCTAGCTGCGCTGCAAGTCTTTTCCCTTCCGAGGCTTTCTAATTCCTCTAATCATAATTTGGCATTCTCTTTTGTCGTGATTTTGTTTGCAACTCGCAATTCCGAGTGAAGGAAGCCTGGACCTCTAAGGGTAACACCGCCTCGGATCCATACACCGGAGCGTAAGGTGTAGCTTCGAGTAGGAGTTCGAAGGTTGTCCGGTAGGCCCATAAGGGTTCTAATAACTTCTCGTGCCAATTTCTCTTATTATCGTCCAAAGTTTTCTTTAAAATTTGATAGAGAGTTTTATTAAAAGCCTCGACGGAGCCGTGCTGCTCTTGGATAGTAAATTGTTGAATACCGCCAGTCGATTCCGTGTCTCCCGACAAAATTGTTGATTTGTGTGCTTCGAATGCCGATCCATTATCCGAGATGATCTGCGCGGCACTCCGAAACGGTAAACAACTTGGTTCTTGAAAAGCCGTAGCACGTGGTGTGCTTTCACTTCTACCGAGTGAAGCCGCCTCTGCCCACTTGGAAAAGTAATTCGTAGCCGCAAGAATGAAGCGATGTCCTTTTGAAGATGGTGGTTCTATTGGACCCACTATATATGTGCCCCAACATTCAAATGGCCGCGACACAATTGTCGGATGTAGCACATTTGGAGGTTGGCGTAGAACCACTCCGTGCACTTGGCATTGGTGACAGCTCTTGGTGATTTTCATGCAGTCGGTCATCATCGATGGACAGTAGTACCCTAGTCTTTTAATTTTCATTTTCATCTCCGGACCCAACTGGTGAGTGCCACAGAGTCCTGAATGCACCTCTTGAACAATTTCACGGGCCTCGGACCCGCTTAGGCACCTTAGCCACATTTGATCGAAAGACCTTTTGTATAACGTGTTGTTTATTAATGCGTAGGACAGAGTTCTTTTCTTGATCTGATGAGCTAACGACCTATCGTCCGGTAGTTTTCCTGTTTGCGGTGTAGTACATTAATGGTCGTCGCCAATCTTCCGTGTTTTCACGTCACTGCTACTAGCCGATTCTTTTTCTTTTTCTGATTTGTGTATTGTGTCTATGTCGAGCCGTGATAGGACCTGACGTCCGTGAACTGACACTTCTACTGATTCATCTTGCAAGCAGGCAAATTCTTTTGCTAGGCGGGCTAACGCATCTGCTAAAGCGTTTTCTTTACTGGGGATTTTGTAGATCGTCACATTCGGAATCTGTTCCAACAACTGTATGGCATACCGGAAGTATTGCTCGAGTCTTGGCTTTGAAATTCTGTACTGTCCGGCGATCTGTTGAATGATTAACTGCGAATCCCCGTAGATGTTGATGTTTGTTATCCCCATTTGAATAGCTAATTCCGATCCCGTTACGAGAGCTTCGTATTCTGCTTCGTTGTTTGTACATGGATCTGTTAAGTGGTAGGAGTATCTTAACATCCCCCGCTCCGGTGTTATAAAGATTAGTCTGATTCCTGCCTTATCGGGCACTATCACTTGCGATTCTTAGTCTTTGTGTGCTGAAGATGCTCCGTCGAAATATAATTCCCAACGTCGATCATCAGGGTCTTCTAAGCTCATTATTTGTCCGTCTGGCAAATCGTCATTGAGAGGAGATTCTGCCGGCAGAGGGTGTGCTGCGAGGAAGTCTGCTTGGACTTGTTTCTTTACGGCACGAAGAGGCACGAAAGTTATATCGAATTGCAATAATATCATTGACCACCTGGCAAGTCTGCCAAAAAGCGTTGGATGGGTCATCAAGTATTGCAATGGATTAAATTTCGAGATCAGGTTGACCTTATGAGAAAGCATGTAGTGCCTGAGCTTTTGAGCGGCGAAGATCAGGGCCAAATAGTGCTTTTCAATTGCGGGATACTTTATTTCCGTCGTAAGTAAACGACGACTTAGGTAGTAAAGAGCATTTTCTTTACCCTCATCATTGGCCTGGGCTAACAGGGCTCCGAGTGAGTCGTCCAAAGCCGCGATATAAAGTATCAACGGTCTACCTGAGATTGGGGCTGTTAAGACAGGAGGTTTCATTAAATATTGTTTAATGTCCTCGAAGGCCCTCTGGCATTTCTCTTCCCAAATAAATTTGGCGTCCTTTTTAACTAATGTTGAGAAAGGCTGACACCTACCTGAAAAGTTTGAGATAAAGCGTCTAAGATATGCTAGCTTCTCTTGAAAAGATCATAGTTGTTTTAAGGTTTTGGGAGGCGGCATTTCTAAGATAGCTTTAATCTTTTCCAGGTCGATTTCAATTCCACGATGTCGGACAACGAATCCCAAGAATTTCCCGGAGGTGACGACGAAGGCGCATTTTAAGGGGTTCATCTTAAGGTTAAATTGTCTTAATCGTTCGAAAACAATCCTCAAATCATATAGGTGGTTTTCATTTACTTTGCTTTTGATGACCACATCGTCCACGTAGCATTCGACTTGATTGTGGATGAGATCATCAAAAATTCTTGTCATTGCTCTCGGTAGGTTGCTCCTACGTTCTTCGATCCGAATGGCATTACTTGTGTAGCAATATACTCCGATCGGCGTTCGAATGCTCGTAAGTTTTTCATCTTCCGGAGCCATTTTTATCCGGTTGTATCCTAATGATCCATCCATGAATGAGAATATTTCATGTGTTGAAGCAATGTCGATCATTAATTCGGGATCGGTAGAGGGAATTCATCTTTTGGACATGCCTTGTTTAAATCTCTAAAATCCACACAAATTCTAAGTCGACCATTCTTCTTCCGATTGGCACCACATTGGCTAACCAAGTCGGGTATTGTTCTTCACGGACAAATTTAGCGTCTATTAGCTTTTTAACTTCAGCTATGACTTGTTGTTCGATTTCTAGACGCATTCTTCTGGGACCTTGTCTGACTGGAGCAGAAGTAGGATCCACTCCTAGCTTATGGACTGCGACCTCTGGAGCTAATCCTGGCATCTCATCGTAGCTCCAAGCAAAACAGTCTTTAAATTACATTAATAACTTGATTATTTCTTCGGAGTCTTCTTTATTGAGTAAGGAGCTAACAAAGGTAGGTCTAGGCTCTTCGCTAGTACCTAAGTTAACTTTCATTAACTCATCTATTGTAGATTTGATCTCTTCTTCGAACTCTGGTGGAGCATTTCCAATTTGTAAATCTTCAAGTTCTTCTGTAGTTTCCATGCAGTTTTCATTAGACTCGCAAGTGACAACCAAGCAAAATTCAGTATCGTCAACTGATCCTACTGTGCCGAATCCGAGACCATGCTTTGAATTGGGTGGACGACCGGAGTTATTCCATAATTTTTCAAAATGTTTTGATTGGCCTTTTGTGCATTGTCGAGGTAAGAAACCACGCTGAATTAAATTTTGAACACAGAGAGAGTACCACTCAAAAGGTAATTCCATTAATTCTGATGAAGTAGCATCTTCAAATTGTACATTGTTTTCAGTTTTGGAGGAAGGAGCACCACGGTAGAATTTGATGAGCTTTGCACTGCCGCTACGTACCTCTTTGACCACCATACCCTCGATCTTATTAGAATGGATCGGGGTCAGGGTCATAGTATCTACATAGTGGTTAATCTTCTTGTACATCGATTTATATTCTTTGTTCTTTTCATCTTCGAGAGAGATCCTGAATTGCGGCTTCTTCCGACTTATTATCGCAGCTTCTTGCTTGATTTCTTTTTCTTCTTCAGAACTGTCTTCCCAATCAACATTGATGGTCGGTTTCCTCCATCCAACTCGTCTTAACGTCTCTGCCACGACCTCGTCCCCGGCCTCGACCTCGGATGCGAGTTGTGGAGAAACCTTCACCATCTCGCCGTAAGGGAGTGGTGAGTGATTGTTGGACTAGAACTTCAGGTTCTTCGTTGTCCCGAACTTCCTTTACTTCATTTGTTATGGTATCTCTGAAGAAGATTGTTTTCTTCGGGGGTGTGTAATAAGCTGCATCTTCATGGATTCCAATCTCATGTACGGAGAATGGTTGTAAGTCACCTTTGATGCACTGTTCCCCTCCATCGTAGTATTTGATGCACTAATGAAGGGATGATGGTACCATCTGGTTTTCATGTGTCCATGGTCGGCCTAGTAGAGCGTTGAATGACGTTTCTGAATTAATTATGTGAAATTTCGCGGTTGTCTTTGCTAAGTCACCGGTCTTCATTAGTAGTGTTATTGATCCGAGGGCTCTTTCTCCTTTCTGGTTGAATCCTCTTAATAACATTTTGTCCGCTTCGAGCTCGCGAGCATCAATTTCCAAGTATGCTAGCATTTGAAGATTCATTATATTGATTGATGCTCCTGGATCCACCAATACTGCGGAGAGTGTAAACTTCCCAATTGTAAGCTGAAATGTACAACGGTCGGTTGTGGTCCGCTCGTCCCAAGTAGTAGGTCATTGTCCATGAAGGTAACACCTCGTCGTTCTTTTAACGAGCAAACCTCATCTAAGGAATCTCCCGGTCATTTGAGCTAAGCAAATTTCTGGATCAAGTAAGGCCTTGATCGGAGCTTCTCTCATCTCCTCTCGATAAGATGAGAGCGTCGTAGATGCTCGGTTTGGTCGGTAGTTTCCTAAGATGGGCTAGCACGTTGTAATCCACTTTATTCCCATGTGTCTCGATTTCTTCCCGAATGGGTATTTCTTCTACGGGGTTGGTTCTTCTCGAACAACCACTCGCTTTCCTTTGTCCTTTGGACCCATTCTCGGAGGTAGAACTCTTCCGCTTCTTAAGTTAACTTCGTAATTTCTCCCGAATCTAGTAGCGAATTTGCTTGGTGTCTCCTCCCGAATCGGAATGACAGGGTTCTTCGGATTAGCTTCGAGTCCGAAGGCTCTAACTCTATTGTGATCGGAGCTCCTCAAAACTCGCAAATAGATTCATTGCTTGTTGAACTCTCCTAGCCTCCCTGGTGGATGTCTTCTTCATCCTTGTAATCGTCGAGATTGTGTATGATTTGAGAATTGTTACTCGTATCGGAATCGATGTCCGGATTAGGTTGGTTGTCGCTTGTTACGTAATCGTTAGAAATAGTCAAAACGTAGTCAACGCCATAACCCTTATCATTATAAGATCCCCCCGGAGTGAGCAGATAAATATACAGAGTCAGAGGTTCGAGGGATTTCTCCCCCGAATCGGAAACAACCATCCTAGGATAAGCAGCCCCTAGTCTAGCCTTAAGAGCCTCGGTCTTTTCGTCTTCATCAATTTTCTTCTTTTCTTCAATCGTCTCTTGTTGAGGTGGTTCTTCTATCGCAAGTGATAATGCCGACTTGACGGAGTTTCGAACTCGATTTGAGGCTCGCACCGAAGTGGTTTGGATGCGATCCAAAATCTTCTTCGAAGACTTTGTCCAAGCGGTAGATCCATCCATCATCGATCGCATAGGGATCTATCGGAACAATGAGATCTGTCGAGATAACATTGACGGAACCTCCTTTTTGGGGTTCCTTCATGTATTCCTTCGGGATCGTTATGTTCCCTTTTCGAAGATTGTCGTTGAGCCAACTTTTGAAGTTAATGCAATCTTCTATCTTGTGTCCAAGCATCCGGTGGTAAGGGCAAAAGTTGGGATCACCTTTCTTGTCGACTTCTTCTGGTTTCTTAGGCTCTGGCAGTTGGAAATCTGGAGTCTTCATCAGACTGCGGAACATTTTCAGCACTGCCTCATTCTTGAACGGATACTCCCTGCTCAGAAGCTCTTTTAACGTACGTTGTGGACGAGGTGGTTGTTCATACTGTTGAGATGACTGATAGCTGGGTCGAGGTTGCTGGTAATTCTGTTGAATTTGATGCGGCCGTTCTGGCGGTATTTGTATTGGCTGCTTACCTTTATCGACTGCTGCGACGATCCCGGACTTCTTTTCAAAAGTTTTCACGGGCTTCTGTTTGTTTGTTTTGCCGGTGAAACTTAATTGCTTCGCCTCCTCTTACAAGCTTCCGGCCTTGCTTAACAACTTCTCAAAAGTCTTAATAGTAAATCCCTTGAGGAGAAGTGCTATCGGGCCATGGATGCTCTTCAGTAAAATGCCGACTGCATCCTGTTCTTATAGATGTGGTTCACACTTCATACTTAGATTCCTCCATCGAAGTATGTAGTCCACCAAAGTTTCGTTTGGATTCTGCTTCTCTACCACTAAATCGCCTATAGTGATGTGGTGCTGAGCTCCAGCAAATCGTTTGATGAAGAGGTTCTCTAATTCTGAAAATGTCTTCACCGAACCATTCGGTAATTCCGCATACCAATCAAAGGAGATCCTCGACAGTACAGCGACAAATTGTCGGAAGAGTAAAGCATCACTTCCGCGAGCATTGCAACAAGCGGCACGAAAATGTACAACATGCTTGTCGAGGGTTTCCGGTTCCATCAAAGGTCTTGAACGGAGGTGGTACGAAGCCTTTCGGATATTGAACGGCGTCGAATTCTTCGGGGTAAGGTCTACCGTCCGAATGGATGTCCCGCTCTTTGATTGTGCCAAGGCTTCTCGCACTTGCTTTGTTCCACCATGCTCTTGATATCCTTTTCGGAATCATGCTTTGTGTTGCATTCTTTTTTAATTGATCATCCCAGTTGACGGATGTAATCTCCTTTCCTCCGTCTACTGATGTGAATAACTACGGGGGTGTTTCTCTTTGGGGTTGAACCTGACTGCGGAGAGTGGCTAGGGCTGCGACCATCTCTTCCATCCTTTTTGCCATTTGGACGATCGTATCATCTTTCTCTCGAAGCCGCATCCTCATTGCTTCCAGGCTCCTCTCTTCTGCGGACTGCAGGAGCACCTTGTGAAGCTGACGAAGCTCGTGTTTCAACCATGTTAATTTCTGCATATTCATCATCCATGAACTCTGACGAGTCGACTTCATCTCCGAATTTTTCTTCTCTTTCTCTTGCTAATCGCTGAATATCAGTCCTTAGCTTTTCCATAGCATCTTCTAGTGGTCTTTTCTGTACATCTTTGCGGTTGTCATGCGATAGCTGTCGGGTTTCCTTCTCATGAGTCCCCTTCACTGTGGTAGCACTTTCTTCTGACTCAAGTCTCCTGAAGAGACTTTCCTTCTCAGGATGTTGTTTTAATCTTAATTGTCCGGTAGTGGGACACCATACCATCCTTCTAGCAGCAGAAGGTCTAGGACCGGATGGTCTGTCAGCCAAATGCTGGAAGGTGGTATCCTCCCTAATTTGTAGTCCTGAAACAACGACAGGTGGACTAGCTTTCATTCTCTTATTCGGCTTTTCCGCAGCGATAGCAGGTTCTATTTGCGGCCCAAGATGGGACTTGGCTGGCACCCGCCCTATCCTTCTTAAAATTTCTGATACAGGGCATTTTTCTTTCTTTGCTAACTTTTCTATCACAGTCTGCAGTCGAGCAAATGGCGTAATTCTAGCCCTTTTCTTACGGCCTTCATTGTAATATGCGGGCTGAGGCAATGCAGAAGCAATCTTGCGGACATTTTCCTCATCCTCTGCGGCGGAAAGGGGATGGAATCTACTTCCTCCCAAAAGTGGTATGTATTCAGGCAGCGGTGTATACTCGGGCAGTTCTGGGATTTCCTCCAGGAAAGCAACTTCAGCAGCTCTGGCTTCTCTAGCAATCCTTCTATTTATGTTCCTCCTTTGAGTCTGTGTCAGTGATGGAATTCTCAAGCTGGACCCGATTTCAAAAATGGAAGGTCTCACAGGAAGATCTGTACCCTCCACAGTAATAGGTTCATCACAGTTCTGAATTTCCTTCCCCTTTAGTCTGGCAGAAGCCAGGGTAGGTACAGAGACAACTAGAACAGGTGGGGGTAGCAACAACGGTCCTTCGCGAACAACGGTACTCCTCTCGGTTGGAATCTTTTGCGAGAGGAGGGAATTCATGAGTTGACTTGAGGTTAAACTCAATCAACGGCTTCTCGATTTCCGGTACTTTGCTTGTGAGTGAAAAGAGAGTGACGTCGGGGATTTTGATGTCCGTGTCCCCGAATCCTTGTCCGAATCGAATGATTCCATTATCGAGCGGTTCGTCCTTGAAAACGAGCCGAGTCCAGCCCGTTGACGAAGGAGAAGATCAGTTTTGGGGCTTCCATTTCTGCAGGGCAGATTCCAAGTGTTAGTCCCCGAATCATGCTTCTTCTTGTCGTAAAACTTATGACGCAAAAGAAAGAGTCCGGACACATTTCCGTTTATCTTAGTGTATTTGTGGTATTAAAAGAAAATTTATTTAGATAATTGTTTTTCGAAAAGATTTGTTCGTTAAGACAGAGAATTATTAAAAGAACGAGAGTTGTAGGAAGGGTTAAAGGAATTGATTAGGAACTGGAAAAGGAAGAGAAAGTCTCGACCCGCCAGATCGCTCCTAAACTAATACCTATTGGGGGCCCACCCCACCTGAGAAATGAGGTAAAAGGATCTCGGAACCTCTCTGTTTAGGGTTGTCTAAACAGTAGCTCCTAAATCCGAGAGAATGTTGGCTATACTCGTTCAAGACAGAAATGAACATAGTATTCCAACGGAAAGAAGGGTAGTTTGATCCACTAGGGACATGTATATGCTACCGATTTTTGGAAGCAGAACTATCTGATTAAAAATGGAGAGAGGAACTTTTCCCCAGCGGAGTCGCCAGAAATTGTCGGCATATTTTTAGGTCGTGTGTATTATTTTAAAGAGGGGGTCGCCTAACATAAGTTGTCGGCGAATTTTAGATTTTAATTTTAATTTAAATATATATATATGATTTAGAAAGTAGTATTTGATTTTGAAAATAATTTTATGATATGAAATCAAACCGACCTCACATCCCAGATAGTTTATATAAAAGAGCACCGCATCACAAACCGTGTATCTATCCCGAAGAATAGACACACTGCTTGATGATGGGGCTCGGTTAAATAAACTAGGAGATTTGTGACATCCGATTGGTCTGCGAACCAATTTTATAAGCCGACAAATTTCCCTACTTAATACAAAGAAATTAAGCAGGGTTTATATTACCTGGGTTCTTAAAATTCCCTATAAGGGCAAGCCCCTATAGTTAATTACATCTTAAGTGACGGGAATCACCTAAGAAAACTCTCAATAATAATCGATAGTTTCGCTCTCAAGAATTTCAAAGTTTAAGTTTTCAAGGGATTGAATTTTGGAGTTTCAATAGGGAATGGATCAAGTGTGGAACATTTTGTTTTGGGAATTCAAAGGAAGAAAGGTAGGAGAAATTTCCCGACTATCCTATTGTTTGGCTTGAATTTAGGAAACTCCTAATGTTTATTTAATGTTTTTATCTTGCCAATTTTAATTAATTAGGACTTATATTCATATGACATGATCATACAAATAGCCTCGAAGATGTGTGGGTTTATGTCGTATCGGACGACTACCTCGGAATCCTAAGACTGGTTAGGGCTTAATTTGCAATGCAATTGCCTAACAAAAAAGATTGAGGATTTATGTTGCAATAGACAAACTACCTCGAAATCCTATGGCTTGGTTATGTAATTCTAAGAAAGTTTTGCTGAAGTAGACTCAAGTTTTGCTGATGACGATGGCCGTGCTGCCCACCATGCTCCGAGCTCCTTGTTGTTGCAGAAATTTAGTTATAGAAGGTGAAAATCAAGAGATGAGAAAAGTGTTCTGGTTTAGAGAAGTCTTAAAATCCAAGTGTTTTTTAGTGTTTTAGTTAAAACAAATCTTAAAATTGACTATAACAACACCGGTTAAGATCCCACGGTTCCATCCTTCCGGCATCGTTATTTTTATCGGATTCACTTAGTCCAGATGAATTTGCTAAACTCAACTAAATGAGTTCCACACTTTCATTTAGACTATGGGAAATCCCGTTAGCAACACGTAGGTTACATCATCCGAGGTATTCCCGATCATCCAACAAGACGTTTTAATTTAGTTGTAATTGTAGTTTTGTTGTTCTATTTGTGATTAAATTTTGAGTTATTTTATATTTTGAAATGTTGTGGCGGTGAATTTTATCTTGTAATGACTTTTAATTTAGTTTTTGTTTCAGTTTTAGGGACTATCCTAAAGGGGTGGGTTTTCATGCAATAGTTGTTTATCATGCAAGAAAGGTAAGTGCATTTGCAATAAGGTAAAATGCAAGAAGGTAAATTGCAATAAAATAAAAGCGTCCTTGGAGGGTCTTCCCGTCATCCCGTGCTGCACTTAAACACAATTTAGAATATTTAAGCATTTAAAGCAAGTTCCTAGGAAAAGCTAAGGGAAGGGTTATGGTTTTCTACCAAGTTCCTAATCCTATAGCTAGTCATCTCCTATGACGTCTAGGTTCTTGTGTTTTGGTTTAAGGATGATTTTCTTCATCAAAGAATTATTAAGTTCAATTGTTCTTATAAACATTCTATCGTATTGAGGAAGTGCTTGAGACGAGTCTTAAACATCTTTTCAATACTTCTAGGATTATTTTAAGTTCAAGAGAATTTAATTATACAATGAATCAATCATCTAGGAGTTCAAGTTTTGTTATCTTGCTCAGTGAACTAGGACATTTGAATATCCTATGAGTGAAGTAATACTTCACTTAAGACTCCATTTAGAAGTTATGACAATAAGAGCTTTTGAGGGCAAATAGATGTTCAAGTGATTTGTGAATCGACTTAATTTTAATTAATGGGTTTAAGTTTGGATAGTGTTCAAGTTGTTTTATATTTATTTTTGAATTCTTTATGCCTTAAGTGATGTTATATTTCATTCAATTTAATTCAATTTAATTTTAATTTAATTTAATTTTTAATTTAATTTAATTTAATTTGGTTTAGTTTTAATTTTAATTTAATTTTATTTATTTAATTTAATTTTAATTTTATTTTAACTTGATTTTATTTTATTTTTTTTATTTAATTTAATTTAATTTAATTTAATATGTTTTAATTTAATTTAATGTGATTTAATTTAATTTAATTTAATTTTTAATTTAGTTTAATTTAATTCAATGTTATTTTAATTTTAATTTAAATCTTAATTTGGTTTTATTTTTAATTTTAATTTAAATTTAAATTTTAATTCAATTTTATTATATTTTTTTTATTCTAATTTGATATTTTATTTTTTTTTTATGCTTTAAGGATGATTTAATTTTAATTGTTAAAGTATAAATTTAATTGAAATTTTAAAGGATTTAATTTAAATGTTTTAATTTTAATTTAATTTAATGATTAAGTCTTTTAGCATTTTAAATTTTGAATTTGGATTATCATTTTAATTAGGAATTAAATATTATTGAGGTAATTAATTTAGGGATTCATAGATTAAAAAATAAATTTCTTGCTAATAATATCCCTATTTTAATAATTCCAATTTTTTATTATTCTTCCAAGTTTAAACAATTATTTAATTAAGGTTTATTTTAATTATTTTCAAATTGTTAGGTAGGTTTCTACCCTTTAAATACCTAAGTTTCAAACATCCAAAATCAACTCAGTATCAAATATTTTACCCACCTTTTTAATTAAACCTAAAATTTTTAATTATAGGTTAAAATTTTAATTACCATTTTTGCCCCTTAAAATTACTAATTTCATAACTCACTAAATTGAGCTTAAATGAATTTGAAATTTTTATGTGACTTCACTCATATGTCAATCAAGACATTAGAGGAGAAAATGTGATTTTTCTGTATTTAATTTATTTATATAATTATTTTTGGTGGAAAATAAGAATTTTCAAGGAAAATTTAATAACATGACCAAGCAAAAGTTTCTGTCCTTAAGAAAATTATGGGACATTTCTAATGACCAGAGGACCACTTAGACCAATTTTGGTGATTTTTTGAATTATATTATTTTTATTATAATTATTTTGAATTTTGGAGTATTAATTAATTTAAAAATAAAATAAAGGTTGAAAATTGAATTTTATATTTTTCAAAAATCTTTCTGATAACAAGGAAACTAGAGAACCAATTTTTATAATTTTCTAATTTTTCTTTGATTTATTAGAATTATTTTAGTGGAAATGCTAGAAAATACATTTTTTAATTTTAAAATTACCTTAGGGCTTTAAAATTTAATATCTCATCATAGAGACTTAAGAAAAATATGGGGTTTGTTCCTAAGTGATTAAAATTTAAAATGTGACATTTTGGTGAATTTTTTTTTTTTTGTTATTTTTATTATTTTTTAATTATTAAAAATATTAAAATAATGCAAAAAATCAACTTTTTTGGAAAATTGCAATTTTAATTTTCTTAAATTTCCCTAATATCAGAGAGGCTCCAAAACCAATTTAGTGAATTTTTGAAAATTATTTTGAAAGTTATGAATTCTTAAAGTTTAAGTTTGGTTAAATGGCTTAATCAACCCATTTGATAGGGCTAGCCAAGTCCAATTAACTACAAACTTTTATGGTGGGTTCCTCTGATCCTAAAGGTCAGTGGAGAATTGATTTCAAGTCAATTTGATGTATGATTAGCTCTAATTAATTAAGGTTTCATTTTGGGTGTTTAAGCCAATTAGGGTTATTACAAGTGAGTTAACTCAAAAACCATTTTCCCTGGGGTCCTCTGGTCATAAGAAACATCACCAAATTTTCCTACAATTTATTTCACAACATGCTAATTATTATAATTAAAATACTCAGAATAGTGACCTGAAATTGAAAAATCAATAACTCTTCGTAGGGGTGGCCTCTGACTTTGAAAAATTCAGGGAATGTTCCCAAATTCAGAGGCTTCAGAAGCCCTATGGTCTCATGCCATGCTGAATTGTATACATGCATGGAGAATTGAAATAGTGCAGAGAGTAAATAAATAATTAAAAATAAAATACTTGATGAAATTAAATGATTTCTTTTGCACATTATTCTACTGCGTTCACCGAGCAAGAGGGTATTTTTATTTTATTTTTCCGATTTTCCTACACAAAGTTATGCATTTTTGAAGTTTAGGGAATTAAATAAATAAGAAAATCCCTATTTTTCTACTTAAGTGACGCGGCGCCGGCTCGGCCTAGGCATCTCCGAAACGCCGCGTGTCGCGCTACCATTCGACGCCGCCACTCGAGTCGGCGGCCGGGTCCCGCCTTCCGCGTATCATCCACCGATCCGACCCGATGCGAGCCGTCCATCCGCGCGTGTATTGAATGGACGACATCCGTTCATCGTCCCCGAGCCTCCTGACCGAGAACCTTCCATCTTCTAGGCTTAAGATCTCACTCGATACTTGACCAAATTAAACGTTCTTATGCTCTATGGATTCATCTTGAGAAGACGAACACATCCATATGGTTTATGTGGCATGAAATTGACTCAATAAAAATGGAGAATGTTCAGAAGCTCGGGAAGAAGAGTGAGACCATACCTTTGCTCAGAGAAGTGTGGCTTCGATCTGAGGGTTGTGTCACCTTCGATTGGGTCCAAGCAAGCTCCAGATGAAGTCTCCTGGCCTGGAGAATTGTCCAGGTATGATTTTGACAAAGCCCGATTTCAACCTTTGGAGTCTGGAACAGATGGGTGGCCTGGAGAGGGGGCTTTCACTGGGGAACTCCTTCTCTTGGTCTTGTGCAGGTGTGGGTGAGTTTAATTTGACTTTGGTGGAGGATTTGAGAATGTCCTGTTCTGACCTAAGAATTGAGCTCCAAAATTGAGCTCAATTAGTGGGGATTAGGGCAAGAGAACAGTGGGGATCAAATTCTCTAGGTGTGGGGAAGAGTCTGGAGTGATTTTGGCAGAGTTTCCTTAAGGTTGGTTCAGCACCTCTCATGGCCGAGAGGAGGTGAGGTTTAAATAGGAGAGGGTGGAGGGCCTCCCGGGGGAGTTTGGGATCAGGATCGACTGCTCTTGGCAAGGGAAGAACATGCTGCAATGGCCACCTGGGCATGGGGTAACTCAGCAAGGTGAATTTCAATGCTTGGCTCCTTCCCATGTCTCGGCCATGGTGTTTTGAGGTGGCCCGGTGGGTCGGCCGGCGAGCATGGGTCACCCTCGGGGTCAGGAGGTCCAGGGCTTGAAGTTGGTGAAGGCGATTGGGCTTGGACATGTGTAAAATATTTGAATCAAAGTAGAATGGGGTAAGGGTATATTTTGGCTCAAATTAGTCAAATGCATGGATTTGGCTAGGTGCACCTTCCCATGGCTAGTTTGGGCTGAAGATAAAGTGGTTTAGGTCAGCTTAATTACTGGGGAAGGGTCACCATCCAAGTACAATTAAGTTTAAGCATGGTTTAGTGGAGTCATGGAAGTGGCTAATCCCCCTTAAGGGAATATGGAAAGCGCCTCCTTCTCTTGCCATATTGGGTATGGTGAGGTGGAAAGTAGATTCCACGGCTCTCATGGCTCCCATGTGGCTCATGCATGGCTTCATGGCTCCATTTGGCTTGGGAAAAGTTAAGTCAACTTTCGTGGAGAAGGATTTTGTGAATTTTGGCATTTAGGGGTGATTTGGCATGAGGCTTGATTTGGAATCATTTGATGATGGGATTGGAACTTAGGGAATGATTTTGATTAAATGGATGGCAAATGAAAATGTCATATGGGCTTTAGGGTAGACTTTGGGCTCTTTGAAAGGGTTTTAGATGGGCTTTTAAAGTGATTTAGGGAAGTGGGTTTTTTTTTTATTTTAGGATGGGCTCTTGGGTGAAAATTTTGTGAAGGACCATGTCAAATAAATGTTGCAATTGGTTTAGGGATGTTTCATGAATGGTTTGGAGTCAATTTGGTGTGATTTGGAATTGAATTGGTTTGAATTTGGGCCTCTTTGGTAAATGGCCCAATGTAGGTCAAGTTGGGCTAATTTGGGCCAATGTTGGGCTAGGGTTAAAATTGATGTAAAATTAATGTTGGGAAATGTTTATGGGAGTGTTTCAAAGAGGTTTTGGCTTTGGTTGGGTTTTGATTTTGGGGTTTGGGCTTATTTGGGTTAGGTTTGGGTTTAGGTCAAAATTGGGCCTTTTAGCTTTGGGTTGAATTTGAGTGGGGGTTGGGTCTAAATTTTGGGTAAATCATGTTAGTGTTTTGTTTTTGGGGATGTTAAGGAAGGTTTAGAGAAGGTATGGGGTTAATTGGAGTTGAATTGGGTTAGTTTGGGCTAAGTTTGGGTCATGAGTCCAAATTGGGCTTTAAGGTCAAAAGTGAAATTAGATTCAAATTCCAATCAAATTGGACTTGGATTTAGTCTAGATTGGTGTTGGGGATGTTTAATAGAAGTTTAGAATTGAATTGGACCAGAATTTGGGTCAATTGGGTAGGTTTCGTTTGACATTGGGTTCATTTTGGGTTAAAATGGGTCAAATTAGGGATTTTGACAAAAGTGGGGTAAATTGACAAAATTAGCCCATGGTATAGTTGAACAAAATGAAATTGGAAATATTTTGGATTTTTTGAAATTTTCTAGGAATTTTCTGAATTTTTTTGCTAAGATGGGCATTTTGGGTATTTGGAGGGTATTGGGAGGTATTTTTGGAATTTTTGGTATTTTTGGCTATGGATGATCAATTTGAGTGGAGGGAAATGTTTAGGAATGATTTTGGAGAATTTTGGGTAATTTAGGTGATTTTGCAAATTTTGGGTAGTTTCAAGGGCATTTGGTAGGCTAGGCGGGTGTAGGGTCCCGGGGGTCAAAAATTGAAAATTTAGAAAATTAAAGATTGGGTAAATGTAAGTGGAATGAAATCATTTTGGTTAAGCCATGAAGCCATATCAAGCCCACATGAGCCATGAAGGGACTCATTTGAGGCATTCACTATGCTGTTCCTAACCCTCTTAGCCAGGGCTTAGGGGTTAAGGACCATCCATGTGAATCACCCCCATGAGTCAGGAGGTTAAGTTGGGTATGGGTGTTGTTTTAGGAGGTGTGTGAAAGTGTAGTGTATAAGTGTAGTGTGTGTGTAAGTCAGCCCTCACGAGACCAGGCCACCCAGGGCAGTCCTAAGGCCAAAGAGTCCTATAGGAACTCATCCTTTAAACTTCCACATTTGGTCTCAACCCTCTAGGTGATTAGGAACCTACAATCAAGTTTGTGGAGTTTGAAGGGAGTTAAGAAGTGGTTTGAATTTCTAAGTGGTGGGTTCCACTTCTAGTCCTCTAAGATAGTCAAAGGAAAAGCCTAAGGCTAGATCCTAAGTACTAAAGAGAGAAGAGAAGACCTCATAAAAAATGAGGTCAACAAAATGAAAATAATACCTACCCATTTAAAATATGTATTCTAGGAGATTCATCTATATTATATGTTACTATATCCTCAGATTTAACTGAATCACAAGAGCAAAAACTATTAGAAATTTTAAAAAGATAAAAAAAGCCTTTGGATGGACTTTAGCTGATATTAAAGGAATCAGTCCTTTGATTTGTATGCATAGAATTCTATTGGATGAACATCATGAACCTAAGAACGATCCTCAAAGGAGATTAAACTCGATGATGAAAGAAGTAGTTAGGAAATAAATTTTAAAATAGTTAGAAGGTGCACTAATATATCTTATTTCAGATAGTGCTTGGGTAAGTCCAATTCACTGTGTTCCAAAGAAAGGGGGAGTGACAATAAATGTAAGTGAGAAAAATAAACTAATACCAATAAGGCAAGCCATTAGGTGGCGTATGTATATTGACTATAGAAAATTAAATGTCACCACAAGGAAATATCACTTTCCTTTACCTTTTCTAGACCAAATGTTGGATAGATTAGCTGGGCACAAATATTATTGCTTTTTGGATGGATATACAGGCTAGCATTAAATTACAGAATAAAAAAAAACATTTACTAGTCCTTATAGAACATTTGCTTTTCAAAGAATGCTCTTTGGATTATGTAATGTACTACGCAACATTTCAAAGATGTATGATGTAAATTTGCTGTAATTTATTTGAATTGAAATGAAAGTGATTATGAATGTCTTTTCGGTGCTTGGAAATTCATTTGAATTATGTTTAAATCACTTCAAAAAAGTTTTAGAACTATGTGAAAAAACAAATTTAATTTTAAATTGGGAGAAATGTAAATTTATGGTTGCAGGAGGAATTATTTTTGGGCATAAAATTTCTGAAAATGACATGGAAGTAGATCCAACAGAAATCCAAATTTTTTCAATACTACCACCTCCTACCACACTGAGAGGGGTTAGAAGTATTTTAGGGTATGCAGGTTTCTACAGGTGTTATATAAAAGAGTTTTAAAAAATAACTAAGCCTCTATATCAACTTTTAGAAAAAGAAATGAAATTTGATTTTAATGAAGAATGCATAAAGGCCTTTTAATTATAAAAAGAAAATTAATCATTGCTCCGATAATAGTTTCACCTGATCGGGAGAAACCATTTGAGCTAATGTGTGATGCTAGTGATTATGCCGTTGGAGCTATTTGAGGGCAAAGATATGACAAAGTATTTAAAGTAATATACTATACTAGTAAAACTCTAAATTATGCTAAGTTAATTACACCACTACTGAAATAATGTTATTAGTTATTGTTTATGATTTTAAAAAATTTAGGTCATATTTAATTAGAGCTAAATGTATAGTGCATACAAAACATTATGCTATTAAGTATCTAATTCATAAGAAGAATTCAAAATCAAGATTAATTTGACGGATACTTCTAATGCAAGAGTTTGATTTTGAGATAGTGGATAGAAAAGGAACTGTTAATCGAATAGCCGATCATTTATCTAGGCTGGAATTGAAAGAATTATTTTTTTTTTGTAAATG
Organism: Papilionanthe hookeriana x Papilionanthe teres; assembly: GCA_022702705.1. Classification (NCBI taxonomy): domain Eukaryota; kingdom Viridiplantae; phylum Streptophyta; class Magnoliopsida; order Asparagales; family Orchidaceae; genus Papilionanthe; species Papilionanthe hookeriana x Papilionanthe teres. Next base: position 107,977,488 of record CM040421.1, on the reverse strand, counting down.
ATGTTACAAAAACATTTCCTGATGAACAATGGTATAGTATTAATGAAAAGAATACACCGTGGTATGCAGACATTGTAAATTATACTGTGAGTGATATTTGAACATATGAATTAACAAAGCAACAACAAAAGAAATTTATGTATGATGCTAAATTTTACTTTTGGGATGACCCATATTTATATAAACAGTGTAAAGATCTAGTTATTAGGAGATACGTGCTTTATGAAGAAACTGAACAAATTATTTAAAGATCTCATTATTCTAAATTTGGAGGACATTTTGGAACTAATAGAACTGCACATAAGATTTTAAAATTTGGATTTTATTGGCCTACTCTTTTTATAAATGTTAATGAGCATATTAAAACATGTGATCAATGTCAGCGAGTAGGAAATATTTATAGAAGAAATAAGATGCCTCTAAATTTTACAATGAAAGTTGAAATTTTTGATGTTCGGGGATTAGATTTTATGGGACCATTTATTACTTCATTTGGAAATTTATATATTATTTGTTGTAGACTATGTATCTGTCGGCATATTTTTAGGTCGTGTTTTATTTTGAAGAGGGGTCGCCTAACAGAAATCTGTCGGCGAATTTTTAATTTAATTAAAATAAATAATTTGAAAAGTAGTATTTGATTTTGAAAATAATTTTAAATTTGAAGGTTTTAAGATATGAGATTAAACCGATCTCACATCCCAAATAGTTTATATAAACGAGCACCGCACCATGAGCCGTGTACCTATCCCTAAGGATAGACACTGCGCTTGATGGTGGGGCTTGATTAAATAAACTAGAAGATTAGTGACATCCGTTTGGTACTGCGAACCAATTTTATAAGCCGACAAGTTTCCCTGCTTAATATGAAAACATTAAACGGGGTTTATATTACACAGGTTCTTTAAAATTCCTATAAGGGCAAGCCCCATAGTTAATTACATCTTAAGTGACGGGAATCACCTAAGAAAACTCTCGATAATAATCAATGATTACTGCTCTCGAGAATTTGAAAGTTTAAGGTTTTCGAAGATTGAATTTTGGAGTTTCGATAGGGAATGGATCAAATTTTTGGAACATTTTGTTTTGTGAATCCAAAGGAAGAAAGGTAGGAGAAATCAACGATTCGAAGTGAACTTCGATAATTTCCCGACTATCTATCGTTTGGCTTGAATTTAGGAAAGTCACTAATGTTTATTTGATATTTCGATCTTGCCGATTTCAATTAATTAGGGCTTATATTTGTATGATAAAATCAAACAAATAGCACTAGAAGATGTGAGGGTTTATTGTCGTATTGGACGACTACCTCGGAATCCTAAGACCGGTTAGGGCTTAATTTGCAATGCGAATGCATAACGAAGAGTTGAGGATTTATGTTGCACTAGGCAAGCTACCTCGAAGTCCTATGGCTTGGTTGTTTTAATTCTAGGAAAGTTTTCTTGAAGTAGACTCGGGTTTCTGCGATGACGATGGTCGTCTTGCCCACCATGCTCAGAGCTCCTTGTTATTGCGAGGGTTTAGTTTTAGAGACCATAAATCGGGAGTTGAGAAAAGTGTTTTGGTTTAGAGAAAATCTTAATTTCCGGGTGTTTTTTATGTTTTATTTAAAACAAATCTTAAAGTTGATTATAACGACACCGGTTAAGATCCGCGGTTCCATCCTTAGGCATCATTATTTTTATCGGATTCACTTAGTCCGGATGAATTTGCTAAACTCAGTTGAATGAGTTCCACACTTTCATTTAGGCACGTGGGAAATCCCGTTAGCAACACGTAGGTTACATCATCAGAGGTATTCCGATCATCCAACGGGACGTTTTAATTTAGTTGTAATTGTAATTTTGTGTTCTGTTTGTGATTAAATTTTGAGTTGTTTTATATTTTGAAATGTTGTGGCGGTGAATTTTATCTTGCAATGACTTTTAACTTAATTTTGGTTTCAGTTTTAGGGGCTATCCTAAAGGTGTGGGTTTTCATGCAACTGTTGTTTTATCATGCAAGAAAAGTAAAGTGCATTTTTAATAAAGTAAATTGCAAGAAAGTAAATTGCAATAAAATAAAAGCGTACCTGGAGGGTCTTCCCGTCATCCCAAGCTGCACTTAAAACACAATTAGAATATTTAAGCAAGTTCCTAGGTAAAGCTAAGGGAAAGGTTATGGTTTTCTACCAAATTCCTAATCCTATAGCTAGTCATCTCCTATGACGTCTAGGTTCTTTGGGTTTTGGTTTAAGGACGATTTTCTTCATCGAAGAATAATCGAATTCGATTGTTCTTATAAATATCACTATCATATTGAGGAAGTGCTTAAGAAGAATCTTAAACATCTTTTCAATATTTCTAGGATTGTTTTAAGTCCAAATGAATTTAATTATATAAATGAATCGATCATCAGAGGTTTTCAAGTCTTGTTAACTTGCTCAGTGAATTAGGACATTTGAATATCCTATGAGTGAAGTGACACTTCATTTAGTGTTTTATTTAGGAGTTATAATAACTAAAGCTTTCGAGGGTAAGTTAGTATTCAAATGATTTGGTTTAAGTTAAAGAGTTTAAATTTGGAATAGTGTTCAAGTTGCTTTTAAATTTATTTTCTTTCTGTTTTAGGTGATGTTATATTTAATTCAATTTAATTTAATTTTAATTGAGTTTTAATTTAATTTAATTTGATTGAGTTTGATTTAATTTGATTTGATGTTTAATTAATTTGATTTAATTTAATTTAATTTAATTATTCAATTTAATTTAATTTAATTTAATTTAATTTAATTATTTAATTTAATTTAATTTAATTATTTAATTTAATTTAATTTAATTATTTAATTTAATTTAATTTAATTGTTTAATTTAATTTAATTTAATTTTAATTAATTTAATTTAATTGTTTAATTTAATTTAATTTAATTATTAAATTTAATTTGATCTTAATTTAATTTATCTTTAATTTACTTTATTTTTAATTTTAATTGAAATTTCAAAAGATTTTAATAATTTAATTAAGTCTTTTAATATTTTAAATTTGAGTTATCATTTTAATTAAGAGTTGAGTATTAATGATATAATTAGTTTAGGGATTTTAAATTAAAGAATAAATCTCTTCCTAATAAAGATCCCTTATTTTAATAATTCCAATTTTATTATTCTTCCAAATTTAATCTATTATTTAATTAAAGTTTAATCATTTTAAAATTATTTAATGGGTTGCTACCCTTTAATTATTTAAATTTCAATCATCCAAATCAGATTAGGATCAAATATTTTACTTGTTGATTTTTTATTAAACCTAAAGTTTTAATTAAGGATTAAAGATTTTAATTACCATTTTACCCTTTAAGCTTAATAATTTCATAACTCACTAAATTGAACTCAAATGAACTTGAAACTTTTATGTGACTTCACTCATATGTCAATAAAGACATGAGAGGAGAAAATGTGATTTTTCTGTATTTAATTTATTTATATAATTATTTTTGGTGGAAAATAGAGATTTTCAAGGAAAATTTGATAACATGACCAAGGGAAAGTTTCTGTCCTTAAGAAAATTAGGGGACATTCCTAATGACCAGAGAAGCACTTGGACCAATTTTGGTGATTTTTTGAATTATATTATTTTTATTATAATTATTTTAAGTTTTGGAGTGTTAATTAATTTAAAAATAAAATAAATGTTGAAAAATGGATTTTATATTTTTCAAAAATCTCTCTGATATCAAAGAAACCAGAGAAACAAATTTTGCAATTTTCTGATTTTTCTATGATTTATAATAATTATTTTAGTGAAAATGCTAGAAAATACATTTTTTTTTTAATTTTAAAATTACCCTAGGGCTTTAAAATTTAATATCTCACTAAATAGACCTAAGAAAAATGTGGGATTTGTTCCTAAGTGATTAAAATTCAAAATGTGACATTTTGGTGAATTTTATTATTTTTGTGATTTTTATTATTTTTTAATTATTAAAAATATTAAAACATTATTAAAAATCAACTTTTTTAGAAAATTAACATTTTAATTTTCTTAGGTTTCCCTGATATCAGAGAGGCTCCAAAACCAATTTGGTGAATTTTTGAAAAGTATTTTAAAAGTTATGAATTTTTAAAGTTTAAAATGGCTAAGTGACTTAATCAACCCGATTAGTGGGGCTAACCAAGTCAATTGACTTCAAATTTTTATGGTGGATTCCTCTGATCCTAAAGGTCAATGGAGAATTGATTTCAAGTCAATTTGATACCTGGTTAACTCTAATTAATTAAAGACCTATTTTGGGTGTTTAAGCCGATTAGGGTTAATACGAGTGAATTAACTCAAGTCCTATTTTTCCTAGGGTTCTCTGGTCATAAGGAACATCACCAAATATTTCTAGAATTTATTTCACAACATGCTAATTTTTGGAATTAAAATACTCAAAACAGCAACATGCATTTGAAAAATAAATAACTTTTCACGGAGATGGCCTGCGACCTTGGAAAATTCAGGGAATGTTCCCAAGTTCGGAGGCATCAAAGCCCTATGGTCTCATGCCATGGTGAATTGTATACATGCATGGAGAATTAAATGTATGCAGAGAGTAAATAAATCATAAAAAATAAAATACTTAATGAAATTAAATGATTTCTTTTCCACATTATTCTCCTCGTTCATTCGAGCGAAGAGGGTATTTTTATTTTATTTTTGTGATTTTTCTACACAAAGATATGGATTTTTGAAGTTTAGGGAATTAAATAAATAAGAAAATACCCTAATTTTCTATTTATCCACGCGGCGCCGGCGAAGCCTCGGCGACTCCGAACGCACACGCGTCGCGCTCCCGTTCGACGCCGCCACGCGAGTCGGCGGCCGGGCCCCGCGGTTCTCGTACGCGTCTCCCGGTCCGACGCAATCCGGCCGTCCGTGCGCGCGTGTATCGAATGGACGGCATCCGTTCATCGTCCCGAGTGTTCTCGCCGAGAGCCGTCCACACTAAATCCCTAAGATCTCGCTCGATTCTCGATGGATTTTCATGTTCTTATGCTCTATGGATTCGTCTTGAAGAGACGAACACATCTATACGGCTAACATGCATTGAAACTAAGGCATTCGAAATGAAGAATCTCCGAAGCTCGGGATGGAGAGTTAGCTCATACCTTGGCTCGGAGAAGTGTGGCTTCGATCCGAGAGTTGTTGCACCTTCGATTGGGTCCCGTGAGCTCCGGATGAAGTCTCTGAGTGCAGTGAATTGTCTGGATATGATTTCGACCAAGCCCGATCACAAAGCTTGGAGGTCGGAGCAGCTGGGTGGCCTGGAGATGGGGCTTTTGGTGGTGGACACCTTCCCTTGGTACGGTGAAGGTGTAGAGCCGATCGATTTGGGAATTGGCTCAGCTGTGGAGAAGTGTCCTGGTTTTTGGGCTAAAGTTTGAGCTCGAAATTGGGCTCGTTAGAAGGAATTGAGGTGGAATTCGGTGGGGATCGGGTGCTCTATGTGTAGAGAGTGATGCGGGTGATTTTGGCGAGTTTCCTTAAGGTTTTGTTTCGGCACCTCTCATGGCCGAGAGGGGTGGAGTTTAAATAGGAGAGGGTGGAAGGCCTCTCGGAGGGAGTTAGGGCTTGGGATCGAGCTGCTCTGGTGAGGAGAAGATCGGCCATGGTGACCACTAGGGATGGGGCGGCTCGGCGAGTGAGAATTTCAATGTTGGCTCACATGTGAGCTCTCGGCCATGGTGTTTTCCGGCGGCACAGTGGCCGGCCGGCCGAGCATGGGTCACCCTCGGGGTCGAGTGGGTCGAGGGCTGGAGGTTTGTGTGATCAATTGGCCATGGACATGTGTAAAGGCTTTGATCCAAAGTGGAATGGGGCATGGCTCAGATTTGGACCTAAATGGGTCAACCCACCCATTTGGGCTAGGTGCACCTCCCGAGGCCTGGTTTAGGTTGAGGAGAAAGTGATTTGGATCGGCTTGATTAGTGGGGTCAAGTCACAATCCAAGTACAATTAGGCTTAAGCATGGTTTAGTGGAATCATGTAAGTGGTTAACCACCTTTAGGAGTTAAGGAAAGAGCCTCCTCCTTTTGCCCAAAATGGCATGGTGACATGTAAAGAGGCTCTCATGGCTTGCATATGGCTTATGCATGGCTCCATGGCTCCATTTGGCTTGGGAAAAGGTTGATTTGTTTCATGAAAAGGGTTTTAAGAATTTTGGATGTTTTGATGGAAATTTGTATGAAACTTGATTTGGAATAATTTGATGGTGACTTTAGGACTTAGGTAATGGATTTAATTAAATGGATGACAAATGGAGATGTCATGTGGGCTTTAGGGTAGATTTGGGCTTTTGAATCTTGAAGGAAATGGGCTTTTAAGAAGGTTTAAGGGAAGTGGGCTTTTAAGTTTAAGGATGTGTTCATGGATGGGAATTTTTGTAGAGGTTTGGGCCAAATAGTTGTTGGTTTTGGTTTAGGGATGTTTCATGAATAACTTGAAATAGATTTAAGGTGGTTTGGGTTTGAATTGGGTTGAATTTGGGTTTATTTGGTAAATGGGCCAATGTAGGTCAAATTGGGCTAACTTGGGCCAATGTTGGGCTAGGGTTGAAATTGATGTAAAATAAATATTAAGAAATGTTTATGGGAATGTTTCAAAGAGGTTTTGGCTTTGGTTGGGTTTTAATTTTGAGGTTTGGGCCTATTTGGGTTAGATTTGGGTTTAGGTCAAAATTGGGCTTTTTGATTTTGGGTTGAATTTGAGTGGGGTTTGGGTCAAAATCTTGGGCAAATCATGTTAGTGTTTTGTTTATGAGGATGTTAAGGAAGGTTTAGAAAAGATTTGGGGTTAATTGGAGTTGAATTGGGTTAGTTTGGGCTAAGTTTGGGTCATGGGTCCAATTTTGGGCTTTAAGGCCCAAAGTGAAATTGGATCCAAATGTCAATCAAATTGGACTTGGATTTGGTCTAAATTGGTATTGGGAATGTTGAATTGAAGTTTAGAATTGAGTTGGACCAAAATTGGGGTCAATTGGGTATGTTTGGTTTGACATTGGGTCCACTTTGGGTTAAAATGGGTCGATTTGGGGGTTTTGACAAAAGTAGGGTAAATTGACAAAATTGGCCCATGGTGTAGTTGGACAAAATGAAATTGGGAATATTTGGGATTTTCTGGAATTTTCTGGGAATTTTCTGAATTTTTGGATTTTTAGGCCAGAAGGGTATTTTGGGTATTTGGAGGGTATTGGGGAGTATTTTTGGAATTTTTGGTATTTTTGGGTATGGATGATCAATTTGAGTGATGTGGAGGTGTTTGGGATTGATTTTGGAAAGTTTTAGGTAATTTGGAGATTTTGCGAAAATTTGGGTAATTCGAGGTTTTGGGTAGGTTTAGTAGGTGTAGGGTCCGGGGGTCAAAAATTGAAAATTTGGGAAATTGAAGATTGGGTGAATTTGGGTGGGGTGAAATCATTTTGGTTGAGCCATGAAGCCATTTCAAGCCCATATGAGCCATGAAAGGACTCATTTGAGGCATTCACCATGTTGTTCACTAACCCTCTTGGCGAGGGCTTAGGGGTTAAGGACCATCCATGTGAATCACCTACATGAGTCGGGAGGTCAAGTTGGGTATGGGTGTGGTTTTAGGAAGTGTGTGGAAATGTAGTGTGTAAGTGTAGTGTATGTCAGCCCCTTCATCGGACCGAGGCCACCTGAGGCGATCTAAGGCCGAAGAGTCCTATAGGAACTCGTCCTTTAAACTTCCATATTTGATTTCGACCCTCCAGGTGATTAGGGGTCTATAGTCGAGTTTGTGGAGTTTGCGGGGAGTTTAGAAGTGGTTTGAATTTCTAAAAGGCGGGTCCCAATTCTAGTCCTCTAAGATAGTCGAAAGGAAAAGCCTGAAGGCTAGATCCTAAGCACTAAAAAGAAGAAAAGGAAGACCTCATCAAAAATGAGGTCAACAGTATCAAAATAGATTGAAGTAATGGATTTTCCTAAATGTGATGCTTGGAGTGTTTCAAAATTTTTAAAGAATAATATTTTTAGAAGATATGGAATGCCGTGAGTGATCACTACTAATGGAGGATCCCATTTTAGGAAGAAAAGAATTGAGAAATTGGTTACAAAATATAATATTATGTATAGATTCTCAACTACTTATCGTCCCCACACTAGTGGTCTAGCAGAAGTATCAAATCGTGAAATTAAATGAATTTTGGAAAAAAAAACTGTGAATCCCTACAGATTGGATGCTAAATTAGATACTGTTGCATTGTGGGCATATATGATGGCTTATAAAGCTCCTATCGGAATGTCCCCATATAGAATACTTTTTTGGAAAGACTTGCCTCTTGCTAGTAGAATTAGATTATAAAGCATATTGGGCTATTAAGTAGTTTAATTTCAATTTAAAGAATGCTGATGAGAAAAGATTATTGCAAGATAATGAAATTGAAGAGATCAGAAATGAATCTTATGATAATGCTGAAATTTATAAAGAGCAAATGAAAATATGGAATGATTGGAAGATATTAAGAAAGAAATTTGAACTTGGACAAGAAGTATTGTTATATAATACAAGAGATTATTTCTGGGAAAACTGAAGTCTAGGTGGTTAGGACCATTCATTGTTAATAAATTCTATCAATATGGATCAGTTGATATTAAATATCCTAAAACTTGAAATATATTTAAAGTTATGGACATAGATTGAAACCTTATTTTAAGGGGCAAATACCAAATTTTAAAGTGGTTTTAATGTTAAGTCTTCCTGAGTAAAAATTGGATATATCGAGCTGATGATGTTAAACAAGTGCTTTGTGGGAGGAAACCCATAATTTTTTTTATTTTATTTCTTCTTAGTTGTTATTGTTGTTAATATTATGAGTTAACATTACTTTGGAGTCCTACACATCCTTATATGTCTTAAATCATGATAATTATTAGATTTTAGGGAAGATTTGGAATTTATTTGGACTAAAGCAAAACTGTGTGCAAATTTTGCTTTGGCATCGACAGCGCTAGGGTGGGCATTGACGGCACCATTTTGACATAGTGTGGGCATCGACGATGCCCAATTATAGTGCCGACGGAGCCACATTTATTATGATGGTCTAGATGATTCTAGGAGTGGTTTTGGCAGTTTTGGATGGATTTCTTGCCTATATAACTTCCTAAACTCATATATAGAGTCACTTTTGACAGAGAACTAATAATAGATTCACCATTGATGAACATGGCTTCCAATTTTAAAGATACCTCAAGGTATGGAATTTTCAATAGAAGAAAGTTCATCAGTTTAGAGGCACATAAACTTTATGATAAAACTCTAGTGAAAAAGAGACTAATCAAGGAAAGAGGCTTTATAAATCGAGGATTGAGCACTCCAAGTACTCAAGTAGAAGAGATTATTGTGCCAAAGCGTTGGGAAGTGTTGGGCTACACGACACGTCTCAAAAATGCTTGATTTTTTATATACATTTTATACTTAATTTTAATCATATTACACTTTAAATAAGATATTTTACATGTTTTGGGTTTTAGATACAAGAAATGGACTATTAGAGAAAAAGAAGTAGAAAAGGTGAAATTTGAAGCAAAAATGAGCAAGAAAGAAAATTCTGACCTGACACATTTCTATATGTTTTCTATGCTTAAGTTCTTTTACACTTATTGCATATTTTTGAATGAAATTACACTTTAAAGAAAGATTGTTTTAATGCTTATCTTGTAGGGGAAGCTATTAGGAACACAATGCAACTGAAATGGGGCAAAACATAGCTAAAATAGCGCAAAACGGAGCAAAACGGTGGAGTTGTACAAAGTGGCACCGACGGCGCCTGATAGGGTATCGATGGCTCCAGAATCCTGAGATCAAAGAATTTGGACCCGATAGCACCCAAAAACGGCATCGATGGCACCAGGGATGGTTATTTTCCATATACATTGTATCTGGACTCTTTTTGGAAGGTTTCCTGAGGCATCTCTTAGTAAATTCATCCCTACACTATAATAAAGTGACTTTATGTCAAAAAAATGGTGTGTGTGAGTGGGAAAACATGGAGAATGATTAGAGATCTTAGAATAGGAGTATAAATGTTGATTCTACCTTTTTAGAGAGATTAGTAAGGGGATTTTGAGAGAATATGTGAGGGAATGTTCCAGCATTGCATGAATCAGAGGGAGACTTTGTGGGAGAGATATTCATCTTTTCTTCAAGGGGAAAAAAGCTAAATTTTGTATTCTTCATTATCTTATGATTTTGTAAACACTTATCTAGTATATTTTCTTTGATGTAATGAAGTTCTCCATTGTGTTTTCTTCATGCTTTGAGATGTCTATTTCTTACTCTTTCTTCTAGTTGAAAATAGTGGCATGAAAAGAATATGCCATTGTTTTTATTCTATTTTTCTTTTACAATGAGTAGGACTCATGTTTAGGATATTGAGATGCATGCTAAAAGAATTTTTAATTACAAATGTAATGGTTTTTGCTTGCACTTCATTTACATTATAACAAGGGCCTATTGTAGTGTTAAAATTTGTTATAATTGCATTGAGATATGAGATGACGATGTAATTCTCAATAATGTGGAACTACATTCAATGTACATGAATGAGTGATGTAGTTCATGTGGGTTGGGTGCAAATAAATAAGGAAATATACTTAAATGGGCGTAGAATTGAAGATTTTAGGGTGACAAACTAAACTCCTTAATTCGGTCCTAGTGCTTGGAAACTAAAGCAAGAGTTAGCCTTTAGGCGAAGGGAAGTGGGTGCTCTAGAGTGAGTGTCAGTATCCTCCCAGCCTAACCATGGATTTAGGGACGAAACATTGGATTAGTAAATGTTCTTTATGCACTCGGAAGAGGGTAAATAATAGGATTGCTCCTATTTTCCACATACAATATTTAATGTATCCCATTCCTAAATTTTATCTAATTCACTACATAAGAATAGTAGTTTTAAACATCTTAAAATTCTCCAAACCAATTTATCCAGAAAGGGTTATCTTTAAAATTAATATTTTCCTTTAGGAGTAGTTATTATTTATTTTAAACTTAAGCTTACCTTTAGGAGTATTTGTTAGAAAACTGCTTATATTGACCTTCTAAACTAAAGTCTGATAGTAGTAGACTTGAATTTGACTAAAGACCTCTTACCTCGCTTCCTTATGGGAGCGATAAACGGGACTCTGCTAGAGCCCTGTATTACTTCAATGATATGTATACTTGCGTAGAACCTCTATTGTGTGTTCATACATACAAACATAAAACACGCAAAAAAATAGCACACACTGGTGGCGCATCAAGTTTTAGGGGCCATTTTTGGGGAAGCTTCGGTAAGAACTTTAGGAGAATTTAAGTTAAACCTATAAGACATAAATTTGGATCTTATAGTATTATTATATTGTGTGTTTAATTGTTGTGTGTTAATTTCAATAAAATAGAAAATACCAAAAATATTTTTGATATTTGTCCTATTAGTTAAATCTTTAAATTTGTATGCGTAGTTTAGGAGCTGCAGACCTTGAATTTTATGACTCAGATTTAGAGAGAACTTTTGGGAGGATGATGTATCAGAAATAACTCCATGAATTTATGTAGAAATGGCAGGTCAATAATATAATGAATATTCAGATTTGGATTATAATGTTAGTAGCTTTGAAAGATTAAACCCCAAGAGTGTGGCACAATTTTAAGAAGATATACTTACTATTTTAATTTCTCAGGTTGCAGATATTGAGAGGAAGTTAGATCAATATATAAAGAGTTATCCTCAATGTTGCCCAGTTATTTAGAAAAATCCATTTAGACAATTGATTGAGCCTTACAATTTTGAAACTAGCCTTGATACATAATCCTTATTCCAATTATTACAATCCAGGTTGGGAAAATTATTCAAATTTTAACCGGAATAATAAATTTGGAGGAGAAAACCAATTTTGGGAAGATAATCAATTTAATCAGATATGTAATTGGAATAACCAGGACGATTTTAATGATGAACTCTCTTTTACTCATAATTTTAAATTCAACCCACTGAATGAGAAGGAATTACTATTAGAATAGGATGTTAATCAAATCCAAAGTCAGTTGGAAAATCAAGGGGCAAAAATAAGGAATATAGAAAACCAACTGGAGCAAATTATTAATGCAAATAACAGGTTAGCCCTACAGATTTTACCTAGTGACCTTGACATAAATTCTAAGCAGATGAATGATGAGCAATATAAAATTATTGAACTAATATTTTGAAGAGAATTTGAGGTTATGTTTCAAAAGAACTTTTAGTTGTGAGATGAGGATATGAAGATTAAAATACTAATGGAAGAAATTCCTAAGGAATTAGAAAAATATATTTCCTTAACAAAGATAAATATAGAAAGACCACCTCTACCATTTACTCAATACCAGTGGGAATAATTGGAAGTTAACTTGAAACATAAGAGTAACTTAGAAGAATTTGATCCAGAATCTGAATTATCTAAATCTGATGCAAAATTTGGAGGATCTTGAATTATCTTATAGTGATTAATTTCTTATAAATTTCAAGAATGATATTAATATGAAAATTCAGAAATACAATAAAAGAATATTGGATCTATAAAGAAATATGAGGAACAATGATATGAAAAATCTGAAAAGAAAGAGCTTAAAGAAAAATTAGAATTCAAGGATTTTGTAGGAATCCCTGGATCTGAAAATGATTAGTCGAATGATCAAGGATTATTTAAGTGGAATTTTGATCCAGGAGGAATCATTTGTCGAGTTGGTGATGTTATACCAAACACTTTATGGGAGGCGACCCATAGTTATCAGTGTGCTTTGATTTAGTATGCTAAAGATTCATGATTGTTAGTGTTGTATTGTCTTTGCTTTAGTGTGGATTAATCAGTTTTATTAATGATTGGTGTTGTTTGGATTGTTAGTAGTTTGATTTGATTTTTGTGTGTCCTGAGGGAGGTAATTCCTTAACTTCTTATTATGGTTAGACTTATATGTTCTCTTGTAGTAGTTGGATTGACGAGTTCACTACGACTCGGGTCTAACTCGAACTTGAGTTTTATAAGAGATATCATGACTTTGAACAATGATTGATCCATCTCAATTTTGTTACTTCCTTTCTCTGACATTGATTTCATTTGCTAGGAGTCACCTAAAATATAGAGTATTTTTATGCACATTTTTATACCTATTTTTATGATATTGCACTTTAATGGAAGGTATTTTCATGTTTTCTTGCATGTATGATTAAAATGTGTGATTATGATGAAAGGAGCAAAAAAAGAATTAAATTTGGAGCAAAAATGAAAGGGGTGCAAAATTAGCCTCTGGCGCCTAAGCGCAGATAGCTGACGCATAGGCGCGATAGTTAAAAGTGATGAATTAAATCAAATTTGGTGCCATTTCCAAGTGGTGTTTGAAGCAACTTTTGTTTTAGACTTCCTTAACTTATTTTGTGTGGTAAATTCGAAAGAAGAGATGCATCTTTTGGTAGATACATTGAATTTGGACATGATTTGAAGAGACACCAAAGCACCTTTTGAAGAAATATTAAAATGAAGATGAAATCAGTTAGGTGAGTCTTAGTTAGTCTTCTCTACAGTCTATGAGTGAGTTTTTTAGTGTGTAGTGAGTTAAGAGAGTTTTAGAGGGGAAAATGTTGGTGTTGAAGCCTTCTTCTCACAAATTTCTCTTTCATCCATTTATCAAGTTTTTATTTGAGTTCGAAGTCTATTGGAGTCTACAGAGTCTTTTTAGTGGAAAGAAGTTTTAGAGGAACTTCAAGAGTCTTGTGGAGAGGATTTTTAGATAAGTTTTTATCTTTGTTTTTACATTTGTTTTTAAAGTAAGACTTGTTGTGTTTTCGCTATGATTTTTACTTTCAAATCAAATTGTGTTTGTATTTTCTCCAAGAGTTCTGAATAGTTTTCTTTATCTTTTTCCCTTTCAAATGATGAATTAATTAAATTATGGAAGGATGTTGTGTGAAGTAAAGATGTTTAATGTTGGAAAAAGTTGTGATGATTCCACTACCTTGCACTTTGTTTACCTCTTGATTTGGCCAATTATGATGTTAAAATTTGTTATGAGAACATGTAAGAACCAATGCAGTATTGTCTCAAACAACAATTAGAGTGAATCACATTAAATTGTATGGGTGATATTTGTAGTTCATATAGTTGAGTGTAAATAAATAGGGAGATATTTTTTTAAATAGTGTAGAATTAGAGGACTTTAGTTTGACAGGCTAAAGCCCCCAATTTGGTTGATGGTTTAAGTTTTGTTATGAGATGTTAGCCCTCAGGTGTAGGGAAAAGAGGGAACTCTAAGGTGAGAGCTAATATCTTCTCTGCCTAACCCATCTTCAAGATTTCAAAATATCATATTATCCTATGTTCTTTATATAACCAAGTAAGGTTAGAGAATATAAATGCTCCTATTTGATATAACACATTTAGATACTTCCACAATGAATTTCCATAATTATTACTGATTCATAGAAAGAGGAAAAAGATATTTTATTCTCATTTGCTTTCATATCACTTAATAGTCTTATTAATTTTAGTTGCCTACTTTACTTTTTCTATAAAATTAGCAAAAAGAATTTAAACTTTTTAATCACAAAATCATTTTAAAAAGTAAAAGGTAGTTTTTCTGCTCTTTAAATTTTCAGAACATTTACCTGTGGGTTCGATATCTCAGAGCATAATCAGAATGTCCTATATTACTCGATAAATGATACATATACTTGCGTAGAATCACATATTAAAACTATTTAAAGCTGATTTCTTATTTGCTTCAAAATTAAGTTTTTGGTGTCATTGTAAAGAAAGAGATATTATCATTAAGAAGAAATATAAAGTGTAAAACGTAACTATAAATATTCAGGGATCAAGTTTATGGCGCTGTTGCCGAGGGAATTAATTAAAATATTTTTTAAAGAAAATTCAAGAAAAACTAAAATTTTACTTTTATTTGCTTTTGTTAGTGTGTTTTATTTTATTTTGTTTTATGAATGTATATGTGTAGTTCAGGTTCTGAAGGACATGTGCCTTGTGATTCTAAATTAGAAAAACTATAAGAAAAATCACAAAAATTAAAAATACCGAAAAGACAAAAAACTTCAAGAAATGGTAAATCAAAATGTTGGAATCCATCAAGAATTCAGGCATTTAAGAGATTATGCTAACCCTACAGTAGATGAACTTCATGGTAGTATTCAAAACCCTGTTGTAGTGTGATACACCTAAAATATATAGTATTTTTATGCACATTTTTATACCTATTTTTAATGATATTGCACTTTAATGGAAAGTATTTTGTGTTTTCTTGCAGGTATGATGAAAATGGATGGTCATGATGAAAGGAGCAAAACTGGATCAAATATAGAGCAAAAAAATGAAAAATAAAAAATATGGCACTGGCGGCTAAGCGCCGCTGGGCCGGTGCTTAGTGTTGACCTCATTTTTGATGAGGTCTTCTCTTCTTCTTTTTAGTACTTAGGATCTAGCCTTAGGCTTTTCCTTTGACTATCTTAGAGGACTAGAATTGGGATCCACCATCTAGAATTTCAAACCACTTCTTAACTCCCTGCAAACTCCACAAACTCGACTGTAGACCCCTAATCACCTAGAGTGTTGAAATCAAATGTGGAAGTTTAAAGGATGAGTTCCTATAGGACTCTTTGGCCTTAGGATTGCCCTGGGTGGCCTGGTCTGGTGAAGGGGGGCTGACTTACACACACACTACACTCATACACTACACTTTAACACACCTCCTAAAACCACACCCATACCTAACTTGACCTCCTGACTCATGTAGGTGATTCACATGGATGGTCCTTAACCCCAAACCCTTGGCTAAGAGGGTTAGGAACAACATAGTGAATGCCTCAAATGAGTCCCTTCATGGCTCATGTGGGCTTGATGTGGCTTCATGACTCAACCAAAATAATTTTATTCCACTTACATTTACCCAATCTTCAATTTTCCAAATTTTTAATTTTTGACCCCCGGGACCCTACACCCGTCTAACCTACCCAAAGCCCTTGAAATTACCCAAGTTTTTCAAAATTTCCAAATCACCCAAAATTCCCCAAAATAAATCCCAAACATTTCCACATCACTCAAATTGATCATCCATACCCAAAAATACCAAAAATTCCAAGAAAACCTCCCAATACCCTCCAAATACCCAAAAATACCCCTCTTGACCCAAAAATCCAAAAATCCAGAAAATTCCCAGAAAATTCCAGAAAATCCCAAATATTCCCAATTTCATTTTGTTCAACTACACCATGGGCCAATTTTGTCAATTTACCCTACTTTTGTTAAAACCCCCAATTTAACCCATTTTAACCCTAAGTGAACCCAATGTCAAACCAAACCTACCCAATTGACCCAAATTCTGGTCCAATTCAATTCTAAACTTCAATTCAACATTCCCAACACCAATCTAGACCAAATTAAAGTCCAATTTGATTGACATTTGGATCCAATTTCACTTTTGGCCTTAAAGCCCAATTTGGACCCATGACCCAAACCTAACCCAAACTCACCCAATTCAACTCCAATTAACCCCAAATCTTTTCTAAATCTTCCTTAGTATCCCCACAAGCAAAACACTAACATGATTTGCCCAAAATTTAAACCCAAACCCCACTCAAATTCAACCCAAAGCTAAAAGGCCCAATTTTGACCTAAACCCAAACCTAACCCAAATGAGCCCAAACCCCAAAATCAAAACCCAACCAAAGTCAAAACCTCTTTGAAACACTCCTATAAACATTTCTCAACATTAATTTTACATCAATTTCAACCCTAGCCCAACATTGGCTCAACTTGGCCCACTTTGACCTATATTGGCCCATTCACCAAAAGAGCCCAGATTCAACCAATTCGAGCCCAAATCACCCCCGATTTGCTTCAAGTCACTCATGACACATCCATGAGCTAAACCCAACCATTATTTGGCCCAACCTCTTTACAAAATTCCCATCCAAAAATTCATTTTTAAACTTAAAGGCCCATTCCTTAAACCATTTTAAAAGCCCATCTTTTACCACATCCAAAGGCCCAAAATTGGTCCCAAAGCCCATATGACATTTCCTCTCATCATACTTTCAATTAAACTCAATACCTAAGTCCTAAATTCATCATCAAATCATCCCAAATCAAGCCATATGCCAATTCCCATTAAAATACCAAAATATTTCTTAAATCCATTTCCATGAAATTGACTTAACTTTCCACAAGCCAAAGGTGAGCCATGAAGCCATGCATGAGCCACATGTGAGCCATGAGAGCCTTGGACACTCCACCATGCCATATTGGGTAAGAAGAGGGAGGGCTTTCCTTAATCCCTAAAGCTCATTAGCCTTAATCATGATTCACCTAAACTTAAATTTAATCGAAATATATTTGGATGGAGACTTCTCCATGCCGAACCCAGTCCGATCCCATTGATCCCCCACAGCATCCAAAGCCACCTTGAAGGGTGCACCAAGCCTAAATGGGTGGATTGACCCATTTAGACTCAAAACTAGCCATGCCCCATTCTACTTTGGATCAAAGCCTTTACACATGGCAATTGCCAATTGCTTGCACCAAGTCCCGCCACGACCCACCTGACCTTGAGGGTGACCCATGCTCGGCCGGCCGGCCACCGAGCCGCCGGAAAACACCATGGCCGAGAGCTCACATGTGAGCCAACTTTGGAATTCTCCCTCGTCGAGCTGCCCCATCCCCAGTGTCCATTTTAGCTGTTCTTCTCTTGCCAAGAGCAGCTGATCCCAAGCCCTAACTCTCCCTGGGAAGCCTTCCACCCTCTCCTATTTAAACACCACCCCTTCTCGGCCATGAGAGGTGCTGAAACAAATCTTAAGGAAACTCTGTCGAAATTGTTCCAGACTACTCTCCATACATAGAGCATTTGATTCCCACTGAATTCCGGCCCCAATTCCCTCCAGTCGAGTTCGATTTTGAGCTCGAACTTTAGCCCAAAAACCAGGACACTTCTTCACGGTCGATCAATCTTCGAATTGATTGGTCCTACACCTTCACCGGACCAAGAGGAGAAGTTTCCCACCGAAAGCCCCATCTCCGTGCCACCCAGTTGCTCCAGCCTCCAAGCTTTGTGATCGGGCGTGGTCGAAATCCTACCTAGGCGATTCACCGGACCGGGAGACTTCATCCGGAGCTTGCTGGGATCCAATCGAAGGTGAAACAACCCTCGGATCGAAGCCACACTTCTCCGAGCAAAGGTATGGCCTCACTCTTCTTCTCGAGCTTCTGAACACTCTCCATTTTTATTGAGTAAATTTCATCCCACATAAACCGTATGGATGTGTTCGTCTTCTCGAGACGAATCCATAGAGCATAAGAACGTTAAATTTTGTCAAGTATCGAGTGAGATCTTAGGCCTAGAAGATGGACGGTTCTCGGGTTAGGAGGCTTGGGGATGATGAACGGATGCCGTTCATTCAAACACACGCAGACGGAAGGCTCAGATGGCGTCGGACCAGGAGATGGTACGTGAACCGCGGGACCCGGGCTGCTGACTCAAGCGGCGGCGTCGAATGAGAGCGCGCCGCGTGGCCGTTCGGAGATGCCGAGGATGACGCGGCGCCGACTCGGATAAATAGAAAATTAGGGATTTTTCTATTTATTTAATTCCACGAACTTGGAAAATTCATAACTTTGTGTAGGAAAATCATAAAAATAATATAAAAATACCCTCTTGCTCAGTGAACAAAGGAGAATAATGTGGAAAAGAAATCATTTAATTTCATCAAGTATTTTATTTTTAATAATTTATTTACTTTTTGCACTCTTTTAATTCTCCATGCATATAAGAAATTCACCATGGATGAGACCATAGGGCTTTTGAAGCCTCTGAATTTGAGAACATTCCCTGAATTTTCCAAAGTCAGAGGCCATCCCTATGAGAAGTTATTGATTTTTCAAATTCATGTTACTGTTTTGAGTATTTTAATTCTAATAATTAGCATATTGTGAAATAAATTCTAGGAAAATTTGGTGATGTCCCTTATGACCAGAGGACCCTAGGAAAAATAGGTTTTGAGTTAGTTCATTTAAATTAACCCTAATTGGCTTAAACACCCAAAATAGATCCCTAATTAATTAGAGTTAACCATACATCAAATTGACTTGAAATCAATTCTCCATTGACCTTTAGGATCAGAGGAACCCACCATGAAAGTTTGAAGTCCATTGGACTTGGTTAGCCTACTTAAATGGGTTGATTAAGCCATTTAGTCAATTTGAACTTTAAAAATTCATAACTTTCAAAATACCTTTCAAAAATTCACTAAATTGGTTTTGGAGCCTCTCTGATATTAGGGGAATTTAAGAAAATTAAAATTTCAATTTTCTAAAAAAGTTAATTTTTAATATTATTTTAATATTTTTAATAATTAAAAAATAATAAAAATCACAAAAATAATAAAATTCACCAAAATGTCATATTTTGAATTTTAATCACTTAGGAACAAATCCCATATTTTTCTTAGGTTTATTTAATGAGATATTAAATTTTAAAGCCCTAAGGTAATTTTAAAATTAAAAAATATATATTTCTAGTATTTCCACTAAAATAATTATAATAAATCATAGAAAAATTAGAAAATTGCAAAATTGATTTTCTGATTTCCTTGATATCAGAGAGATGTTTGAAAAATATAAAATTCATTTTTCAACCTTTATTTTATTTTTAAATTAATTAATACTCCAAAACTTAAAATAATTATAATAAAAATAATATAATTCAAAAAATCACCAAAATTGGTCCAAATGGTCCTCTAGTCATTAGGAATGTCCCCTAATTTTCTTAAGGACAGAAACTTTCCCTTGGTCATGTTATTAAATTTTCCTTCGAAATCTCTATTTTCTACCAAAAATAATTATATAAATAAATTAAATACAGAAAAATCACATTTTCTCCTCTCATGTCTTTATTGACATATGAGTGAAGTCACATAAAAATTTCAAGTTCATTTAAGCTCAATTTAGTGAGTTATGAAATTATTAAGCTTAAAGGGCAAAGTGGTAATTAAAATTTTAACCCTTAATTAAAACTTTAGGTTTAATAAAATTAACAAGTAAAATATTTGATCTTAGTCTCATTTGGATGATTGAAATTTAAATAATTAAAAGGTAGAAACCTATTAAACAATTTAAAATAATTGAAATAAACCTTAATTAAATAATTGATTAAATTTGGGAAGAATAATAAGATTGGAACTATTAAAATAGGGATATTGTTAGGAAGAGATTTATTCTTTAATTTAAAAATCCCTAAATTAGTCATCTCATTAATATTTAATTCTTAATTAAAATAATAACTCAAATTTAAAATATTAAAGGACTTAATCATTAAACTAAAGTTGAATTATTAAACTCTTTTAAAATTTCAATTAAAGTTAAAAAATAAATTAAATTAAATTAAATTAAATAAATCAAATTGAATTAAATTAAATTAAATCAAATTAAATTAAATTAAAGATTAATTAAGTTAAATTAAATGAAAAATTAAATTAAATTAAATTAAATAAATAAATTAAATTAGATTAAATTAAATTAAATTAAATTAAATTAAAATATATTAAATTAAATTGAATTAAATTAAATTAAATCAAATTAAATTAAAATTAAATCGAATTAAATTAAATTAAAAGAAAATTAAATCAAATTAAACTAAATTAATTTAACATCAAATCAAACTAATTTGAATTAAATTAAATTAAATTAAATTAAAATTAAATTGAATTAAATAACATCACCTAAGACATAAAGAACTTAAACATAAAGCAACTTGAACACTATTCCAAATTTAAACCCTTTAACTAAAGTTAAACTAAATCATAAACCATTTGAAACACCAATTTGCCCTCGAGAGCTTTGGTTATCATAACTCCTAAACAGAACGTTAAATGAAATGTTACTTCACCCATAGGATATTCAAATGTCCTAGTTCACTGAGCAAGATAACAACAAAACTTGAATTCCCGGGCGATTAATTCATTTGTATAATTAAATTCATTTGGACTTAAAACAATCCTAGAAATATTGAAAAGATGTTTAAGATTTGTCTTAAGCACTTCCTCGATATGATAGGATGTTCATAAGAACAATTGAACTTAATTGTTCTTTGATGAAGAAAATTGTCCTCAAACCAAAACACAAGGAACATAGACGTCATAGGAAATGGCTAACTATAGGATTAGGAACTTGGTAGAAAACCATAAACCTTCCCTTAGCTTTACCTAGGAACTTGCTTAAATGCTCTAATTGTGTCTTAAGTGCAGCTTGGGATGACGGGAAGACCCTCCAGGTACGCTTTTATTTTATTGCAATTTACTTTCTTGCAATTTACATTATTGCAATTTATTTAACCGCATTGCACTTACTTCTCTTGCAAGATAAACAATTGTTGCATGAAAACCCACACCTTTAGGATAGTCCATAAAACTGAAACCAAAACTAAACTAAAAGTCATCGCAAGATAAAATTCACCGCCACAACATTTCAAAATATAAAACATCTCAAAATTCAATCACAAACAGAACACAAAACTACAATTACAACTAAATTAAAACGTCTCGTTGGATGATCGGGAATACCTCGGATGATGTAACCTACGTGTTCGTTAACGGGATTTCCACGGTCTAAATGAAAGTGTGGAACTCATTTAGTTGAGTTTAGCAAATTCATCCGGACTAAGTGAATCCGATAAAAATAATGATGCTTTGGAAGGATGGAACCGTGGGATCTTAACCGGTGTCGTTATAATCAACTTTAAGATTTGTTTTAATTAAAACACAAAAAACACTTGTAAATTAAGATTTTCTCTAAACCAAAACACTTTTCTCATCCCACGATTTATGACATCTAAAACTAAACCTCCGCAACAACAAGGAGCTCGGAGCATGGTGGGCGGCACGACCATCGTCATCAACAAAACTCGAGTCCACTTCGGTAAAACTTTCCTAGAATTAAATAACAAACCCATAGGACTTCGAGGTAGTTTGCCTAGTGCAACATAAATCCTCAACTCTTCGTTAGGCATTTGCATTGCAAATTAAGCCCTAACCGGTCTTAGGATTCCGAGGTAGTCGTCTGGTACGACATAAATCCTCACATCTTCGAGGCTATTTGTATGATTCTATCATATAAATATAAGCCCTAATTAATTAAAATTGACAAAATCAAAACATTAAAAAGACATTAGGACTTTCCTAAATTCAAGCCAAACAATAGGATAGTCGGGAAGTTACCGAAGTTCACTTCAATCCGTAATTTCTCCTACCTTTCTTTCTTTGAATTCTCAAAACAAAAATGTTCCAAACTTGATCCATTCCCTATTGAAATTCCAAAATCCAATCCTTTGAAAACTTAAACTTTGAAATTCTTGAGAGCAGAATTATTGATTATTATCGAGAGTTTTCTTAGATGATTCCCGTCACTTAAGATGTAATTAACTATAGGGGATTGCCCTTATAGGGAATTCTAAAGAACCCAGGTAATATAAACCCTGTTTAATGTTTTCATATTAGGCAGGGGAATTTGTCGGCACATAAAATTGGTTCGCAGACCAAACGGATGTCACAAATCTTCTAGTTTATTTAATCGAGCCCCATCGTCAAGAAGTGTGCCTATCCTTCGAGATAGATACACGGTTTATGGTGCGGTGCTCGTTTATGTAAACTATTTGGGATGTGAGATCGGTTTGATTTCATATCTTAAAATCTTCAAATTTAAAATTATTTTCAAAAATTAAATACTACCTTTCAAATTATTTATTTAAATTAAATAAAAATTTCTCCGACAACTTACGTTAGGCGACCCCTTTTCAAAATACAAAACACCAACCTAAAAATATGCCGACAACTTCGGCTACTCCGCTGAGGACAATTCCTCTCTCCATTTTAATCGAACAGTACTGCTTTCATAAATCGGTAGTGTATCCATGTCCCTTGTGGATCAAGCTACCCTTCTTTCCGTTGGAATACTATGTTCATTTCTACCTGGAACAAGTATAGCCAACAATCTCTCGGATTTAGGAGCCACTGTTTAGACACCCCTAAACAGAGAGGTTCCGAGATCCTTCTACCTAATTTCTGAGGTGGGGTGGACCCCCAATAGGTGTTAGTTTAGGATTGATCCTCCGAGTCGAGAAGTCTTGCATAAGACTTTCTTTTCCTTTCCAACTCTGAATCGGATTCATTACCTTCTCTACACCTTTAAACATTCCGTTCTAAACAAACAAACCTTCGAATGAATGACTCTTTTAACAAACAACTCCTTCTTATAAATACATGAACAAGAATGTGTTCGGACTCTTTTCAATTCCTTTCTTTTCGTCCTAATGAGAAAGAAGCATAACTTGAGACTGACAACCAGAATCTTCCCTGTAGAAATGGAATCCCCAAAGCTGATTTTCTCCTTCACTAATGGACTGGACTTCGCTGTTTACAAGGATGAGCTGCCCGACAATGGGATCATCCGGTTTGGACAAGGATTCGAGAACACAAATGTCAAGATTACCGACGTTTCCTTTTCGCGCCGACAAACAAAGTATACGAAGCCGAGAAGCCGTTGCTCGAGTTCGACCTTAGGTCAACTCGAGAGTTTCCTCCCCTGCAAAAGATCCGATCGAGAGAATACTTCTTGTACGCAGGAGGGCCATTGTTGCTTACCCCCGTCGGTCCGGTTGTCTCTGCACCTACCCCAGCTTCTGCCAAATTAAAGGGGAAGGAGATCCAGAACTATGGTGAACCTGCTACCGTGGAGGGTACAGACTTTCCTGTGAGACCTTCCATTTTTGAAATCGGGTCCAGCTCGAGAATTCCATCACTAACACGGACCAAAAGAAGGAACAGAAGTAGGAAGATTGCCGGGAAGGCCGGAGCTGTCGAAGTCGCTTTCTTAGAAGAAATCCCTGAGTACACACCATTACCTGAATACATACCATTGCCTGAAGATACACCCTTTTTGGAAGAAAGCAAATTCCATCCCCTTTCCGCCGTAGCTGACGAGGAAAATGTCTGCAGGATTGTTTCTACATTACCTCGACCCGCATACTACGATGTCAGCAGAAGGAAAAGGGCTAGGATTACGCCATTTACCCGACTACAGACTCTGATCGAGAATCTAGCGAAGAAAGAGAAATGCCCCGTATCGGAGATTCTACGAAGGATAGGGCGGGTGCCAGTCAAATCCCATCTTGGGCCACGAGTAGAACCTGCCGTCATTACAGAAAAGCCAAATAAAAGGATGAAGGCTAGTCCGCCTGTCGTCGTTTTAGGATTACAGATTAGGGAGAATACCACCTTCCGAGCATTTGGGTGACGGACCATCGAGTCCTAGACCTTCTGCTGCTAGAAGGATGGTATGGCGTCCCACTACTTGGACGATTAAGATTGAGACAACGACCGAGAAGGAGAGTACGAGTCGAGAAACTTGAATGCGAAGAAAGTGCTTCCTGCAATGAAGGGGACTCGTGAGAAGGGGACCGGCGGCTATCGCACGACAAGCTGCGAGGATGCACGAAAAGGCTCGCTAGAAGATGCTATGGAAAAGTTGAGGACTGATATTCGACGACTAGCAAAAGAAAGGGAAGAGAAATTCGGAGACAAGATTGATTCATCGGAATTCATGGACGATGAGTATGCAGAAATCAACATGGTCGAAACACGAGCTTCGTCAGCTTCACAAGGTGCTCCTGCAGCTGCAGAAAGAGAGGAGCCAGAAGTGATGAGAAGACAGCTTCAAGAGAAAGACGATACGATCGCCCAAATAGCGAAGAGGATGGAAGAGATGGCTATAGCCCTAGCCACTCTCCGAGTCAAGTGCAACCCCAAAGAGAAACACCCCGGAGGTCATTCACATTGCGGACGGAGGAAAGGAGATTACATCCGTCAACGGGGATGATCGGCTAAAGAAGGATACGACACGAAGCATGATTCCGAGAAAAGGATATCAAAAGCTTGGTGGAACGGCGAGTGCGAGAAGCCTTAGCACAATCGAAGAGCGGGACATCCATTCGGACGGGTAGACCTTACCCGGAAGAATTCGACGCTGTCCAATACCCAAAAGGCTTCGTACCACCTATGTTCAAGACCTTTGATGGAACCGGGAACCCCCGACAGCATGTTGCACACTTTTATGCCAGTTGTTGCAATGCCAGCGGGAGCGATGCATTACTCTTCCGACGATTCGTCGGCGGCACGTCGGGGATCGCCTTTGATTGGTATGCGGGATTGCCGAATGGTTCGGTGAAGACGTTCTCGGAACTAGAAAACCTCTTCATCGAGCGATTCGCCGGAGCTCGAGCACCACATCACTATAGGTGATTTAGTGGTAGAGAAGCAGAAGCCGAACGAAACTTTGGTGGATTACATACTTCGATGGAGGAACTTAAGCATGAAGTGTGAACCAAAACTACAAGAACAACATGCAGTCGACATCTTACTTAAAAGCATTCACGGCCCGATAGCACTTCTCCTCAAAGGATTAACTATTAAGACTTTCGAGAAGTTGTTAAGCAAGGCCGGAAGCTTGCAAGAGGAGGCAAAGCAATTAAGTTTCGCCGACAAGACAGACAAGCAAAAGCCTGTGAAGACTTTTGAAAAGAAATCCGGGATCGTTGCAGCAGTCGACAAAGGCAAACAACCGATACAAATATCGTCCGAACGGCCCCAGCAACCTCAACGTAATTACCAACAACCCCGACCCAGCTATCGATCATCTCCATAGTATGAACAACCGCCTCGTCCGCAACGCACATTAAGGGAGCTTCGAGCGGGGAATATCCATTCAAGAATGAAGCGATGCCGAAAATGTTCCGTAGTACGATGAAAACTCCGGATTTCCAACTGCTGCAGAGCCTAAGAGACCAGAAGAAGTCAACAAGAAAAGTGATCCCAACTTTTGCCCTTATCACCAAATGCTTGGACACAAGATAGAGGACTGCATTACCTTCAAAAGTTGGCTCAATGACAACCTTCGGAAAGGGAATATAACAATCCCGAAGGAGTACATGAAGGAACCCAGAAAGAAGGTTCCGTCAATGTTGTCTCAACTGATCCCATCATTCCGATAGATCCCTACACGACCGACGATGGATGGACTACCGCTTGGACAAGGTCTTCGAAAAGATTTTAGACAGGCATCCAAACCGCTTCGGTGCGAGCTTCAATTCGAGTTCGAAACCCGTCAAGTCGGCACTTATCACTTGCGATAGAAGAACCACCTCAACAGGAGACGACTGAAGAAAAGAAGAAGAGAAGACTGAGACTCCTAAGGCTAGGCTAGGGGCTTCTTATCCTAGGATAGTTGTTTCAGATTCGGGGGAGAAATCCCTCGAACCTCTGACTCTGTATGATTATCTGCTCACTTCGGTGGGATCTTATAATGATAAGGGTGATGGCGTTGGCTACGTTTTGACTGTTTCTAACGATTACGTAACTAGCGACAGTCCGGACATCGATTTTGATACCAATGACAATTCTCAAATCATACACAATCTCGACGATCACGACGACGAAGAAGGCATCCACCAAGGAGGCTACGAGAGTTCAATGAGCAATGAATCCATTTGTGAGTTTCGAGGAGCTCCGATCACAATAGAGTTAGAGCCTTCGGACTCGAAGCTAATCAAGAGGAACTCGTCATCCCGATTCGGGAAGAAACACCAGCAAACTCAACACTAGATTCGAAGAAATTACGAAGTTAACTTAAGAAGTGGAAGAGTTTTACCTCCGAGAATGGGTCCAAAGGACAAAGGAAAGAAGATGGTTGCTCAAGAAGAACCAACCCCGGCAGAAGAAATACCCATTCGAGAAGAAGCCGAGACACATGGAAATAAAGTGGATTACAACGTGCTAGCCCATCTTAGGAAACTACCAGCCAAACTGAGCATCTACGACGCTCTCATCTTATCAAAGGAGATGAGAGAAGCTCGATCGGGGCCTTACTCGATCCGAAATTTGGTTAGCTCAAATGGCCAGGAGATTCCTTAGATGAGGTTTGCTCGTTAAAGGAACAACGAGGTGTTACCTTCACGGACAATGACCTACTACTCGGGACATCGAGACCACAACCGACCGTTGTACATTTCAGTTACAATTGGGAAGTTTACACTCTCCAGAGTATTGGTGGATCCAGGAGCATCAATCAATATAATGAGTCTTCGAACACTAACATATTTGGAAATTGATGCTCGTGAGCTCGAAGCAGACAAGATGTTATTAAGAGGATTCAACCAGAAAGGAGAAAGAGCCCTCGGATCGATAACGCTACTAATGAAGACCGGTGACTTAGCAAAGACAACCACAAAATTTCACATAATTGATTCAGAAACATCGTTCAACGCTCTACTGGGCTGACCATGGATATATGAAAACAGGATGGTACCATCATCTCTACATCAGTGCATCAAATACTACGATGGAGGGGAACAGTGCATCAAAGGTGACTTACAACCATTCTCCGTACATGAAATTGGAATCCATGAAGACGCAGCTTATTATGCACCACCGAAGAAAACAATCTTCTCCAGAGATACCATAACAAATGAAGCAAAGAATGTTCGAGACAACGAAGAGCTCGAGGTTCTAGTCCAACGATCACTCACCACTCCCTTACGGAGAGATGGTGAAGGTTTCTCCACAACTCGCATCCGAGGTCGAGGCCGGGGACGAGGTCGTGGTAGAGACGTTAGGACGATTGGACGAAGGAAACCAGCCATCAATGTTGAGTGGGAAGACAGTTCTGAAGAAGAAAAAGAAATCAAGCGAGAAGCAGCGACAATAAGTCGGAAGAAGCCGCAATTCAAGATCTCTCTTGAAGATGAGAAGAATGAAGACTACAAATCAATGTACGAGAAGATTAACCACTAAGTACAAACTATGACCCTAACCCCGATCCATTCTAATAAGATCGAGGGTATGGTGGTCAAAGAGGTACATAGCGGCGGTGCAAAGCCAATCAAATTCTACCGTGGTGCTTCTTCCTCCAAAACTGAAAATAATGTACAATTTGAAGATGTCACTTCATCAGAATTAATGGAATTACCTTTTGAGTGGTACTCTCCCTGTGATCAAAATTTAATCCAGCGTGGTTTCTTACCTCGACAATGGACAAAAAGCCAATCACAACATTTTGAAAAATTATGGAATAATTCCGGTCGTCCACTCAATTCAAAGCATGGACTCGGATTTGGCACAGTAGGATCAGTCGACGATACCGAATTTTGCTTGGTTGTCACTTGCGAATCTAATGAAAACTGCATGGAAACTACAGACGAACTTGAAGATTTACAAATTGGAGACGCTCCACCAGAATTCGAAGAAGAGATTAAATCTACAATAGATGAGCTAACGGAAGTTAACTTAGGTGCTAGTGAAGAGCCTAGACCTACCTTTGTTATCTCCTTACTCAATAAAGAAGACTCCGAAGAAATAATCAAGTTATTAATGGAATTTAAAGACTGTTTTGCTTGGAACTACGATGAGATGCCAGGATTAGCTCCAGAGGTCGCAGTCCATAAGCTAGGAGTGGATCCTACTTCTGTCCCAGTCAGACAAGGTCCCAGAAGAATGCGTCTAGAAATCGAACAACAAGTCATAGCTGAAGTTAAAAAGCTAATAGACGCTAAATTTGTTCGTGAAGAACAATACCCGACTTGGTTAGCCAATGTGGTGCCGATCGAAAGAAGAATGGTCGGATCGAATTTTTGTGGACTTCGAGAGATTTAAACAAGGCATGTCCAAAGGACGAATTCCCTCTACCGATCCCAGAACTAATGATCGACATCGCTTCGACACATGAGATATTCTCATTCATGGATGGATCTTCAGGATACAACCAGATAAAAATGGCTCCAGAAGATGAAAAGCTTACAGCATTCGAACGCCGATCGGAGTATATTGCTACACGTTGATGCCATTTGGACTCGAAGAACGCAGGAGCAACATACCGAAGAGCGATGACAAGAATTTTTGATGATCTCATCCACAATCAAGTCGAATGCTACGTGGACGATGTGGTCATCAAAAGCAAAGTAAAGGAAAATCACTCGTATGATTTGAGAATTGTTTTCGAACGATTAAGGCAATTTAACCTTAAGATGAATCCTTTATAATGCGCCTTCGGCGTCACCTCCGGGAAATTCTTAGGATTCGTTGTCCAACATCGTGGAATTGAAATCGACCCGGAAAAGATTAAAGCTATCTTAGAAATGTCGCCTCCCAAAACCTTAAAGCAACTACGATCTTTTCAAGGGAAGTTGGCATATCTTCGACGCTTTATCTCAAACTTGTCAGGTAGGTGTCAGCCTTTCTCGGCACTAGTTAAAAAGGACACCAAATTTATTTGGGAAGAGAAATGCCAGAAGGCTTTCGAGGACATTAAACAATATTTGATGACACCTCCCGTCTTAGCGGCCCTGGTCTCGGGTAGACCGCCGATACTTTATACCGCGGCTTTATACGACTCTCTCGGAGCTCTGTTAGCTCGAGTCAATGATGAGGGTAAAGAAAATGCTCTTTACTACTTAAGCCGTCGTTTACTTCGACGGAAATAAGGTATCCCGCAATTGAAAAGCATTGTTTGGCCCGATCTTCGCCGCTCAAAAGCTCGAGCACTACATGCTTTCTCATAAGGTCAACCTGATCTCGACGTTTAATCCATTGCAATACTTGATGACTCGTCCAACACTTTCTGGCAGACTTGCCAGATGGTCAATGATATTATTGCAATTAGATATAACTTTCGTGCCTCTTCGTGCCGTAAAGGGACAAGTCTTAGCAGACTTTCTCGCAGCACACCCTTTGCCGGCAGAATCTCCTCTCAATGATGATTTCCTAGATGAACAAATAATGAGCCTAGAAGACCCTGATGATCGACGTTGGGAATTATATTTCGACAGAGCATCTTCAGCACACAAAGACGAAGAATCACAAGTGATAGTGCCCGGTAAGGCAGAAATCGGGCTAATCTTTATAACACCGGAGCGGGGGATGTTAAGATACCCCTACCACTTGACAGAACCGTGTACAAACAATGAAGTAGAATACGAAGCCCTCATAACGGGACTGGAATTAACTATCCAAATGGGGATAACAGACATCAACATCTACGGGGATTCGCAATTGATCAATCAACAGATCGCCAGATAGTATAGAATTTTAAAACCAAGACTCGAGCAATACTTCCAGTATGCCATACAGCTGTTGGAGCAAATTCCAAATGTGACGATCTACAAAATTCCGAAAAGAAAATGCTTTAGCAGATGCTTTAGCTCGTCTCACAAAAGAATTTGCCTATTTGCAAGATGAATCGAGTAGAAGTGTCGGTTCACGTGACGTTAGGTCCTATCACGGCTCGACATGAGACACAATACACAAATCGAAAAAGAAAAAGAATCGGCTGCAACAAGTGATGTGAAAACACGAAGATTGGCGACGACCATTGATGTACTACCCGCAAACAGAAAGCTACTCGGACGATAGGTCGCTAGCCCATCGGATCAAGAAAAGAACTCGTCCTACGCATTAATAAACAACACGTTATACGTAAGGTCTTTCGATCAAATGTGGCTAAGGTGCCTAAGCGGGTCCGAGGCCCGTGAAATCGTTAAAAAGGTACATTCAGGACTCTGTGGCGCTCACCAGTCGGGTCCGAAGATGAAAATTAAAATTAAAAGACTAGGGTACTACTGGCCCTCGATAATGACCGACTGCTTGAAAATCGCCATGAGTTGTCACCAATGCCAAGTGCACGGAGTGGTTCTACACCAACCTCCAAATGTGCTACATCCGACAATTGCGTCGTGACCATTTGAATGTTGGGGCACGAATATAGTGGGTCCGATAGAACCACCATCTTCGAAAGGACATCGCTTCATTCTTGCGGCTACAGATTACTTTTCCAAGTGGGCGTGCGGTTCCACTCGGAGAAGTGAAAGCACACCACGTGCTACGGCTTTTCAAGAACCAAGTTGTCTACCCTTTCGAGTGCCGCGCAGATTATCTCGGATAATGGGTCGCATTCGAAGCACGCAAATCAACAATTTTGTTAGGAGACACGGAATCGACTGGCGATACTCAACAATTTACTACCCAAGAGCAAACGGCCTCGCTGAGGCTTTTAATAAAACTCTCGTTCAAATCTTAAAGAAAACTTTGGATGATAATAAGAGAAATTGGCACGAGAAGTTGTTAGAAGCCTTATGGGCCTACCGGACAACCTTCAGAACTCCTACTCAAGCTACACCTTACGCTTTGGTATATGGGTCCGATATGGGTCCGAGGCAGTGTTACCTTTAGAGGTTCAGCTTCCTTCACTCAGAGTCGCAGTTGCAAATAAGATCACGACAGAAGAGAATGCCAAGTTATGACTAGAGGAATTAGAAAGCCTGGAAGGGAAAAGACTTGCAGCACAACAGAATTTAGAACTATACCAAGCTAAGATGGTTCAAGCCCATGACAAACTGGTCCGCTCAAGAACCTTCAAAGTTGGTGACTTAGTTCTTGTTCTCAAGAGACCTATTCTTGCACACCGTAAGATAGGAGAAAAATTTGAACCCACTTGGGAAGGGAGTTTGTGGTTGAAGCAATATACTTAGGAGGTTCCTACCAGCTAGTGAATTGTCAGGGAGAACGACATATGCTTCCGATCAACGAACGATACTTGAAAAAGTATTACGCTACCTGATGTTTCGAAGGAATGAATTCTTCATCCCTAAGAAACACGGGCGAAGTAATTACTTATGATTGGGTCCGAACCCAAAAATAAAAAATAAAAAAAAATAATAATAATAATAATAAAATGTGCTAAGATAAATAAAATCATGATAATAAAGTTTTCCTTGTTTTCTTTTCCAAATCAAGATCTTTTTCCTGATTTTTCCCACCTTATTCCTGTTAAATTTGAAAATACAAAAAAAATATAATATAAAGAAAAGATGTCTTTAATAAACATTTTCTTAATGTTCTTCTTCTTAGTACAGCCCCTGATCCTTTTCCTTGTCTTTTCACAGGGAAATGTCGAACGGGCGGTTGGTCCTGAACTTTAGAAATGGCGTAAGCCTTGCACTCGATGAAAAGAGGGTAAAAGATGGAGCGATAATCGAGATTGACTCGGATTTCGCACCGACGGAGCCTACAATACGAGGAAAGTGACTGGGTCCCAGTTGACCAAGAAGAACTGCCCGGGCAGACAGTGATGAAAGTGGGTGGCCCAAGCCACCAATCCAGCAGCAAGAAAAGAAAGGCAAGCACTGAAGAAGATAAGAAAATGAAGTCTGTAGTCGCTACAGCAGAGGGCAGGCTTGTCAGCGCCGCGCCCACAGAGATTCAAGAAGTTCGAAGAGCTACTCTCACAGCAACGCAACGAAGAAATAAGAATCGTCGTATCCGTAAGATGTTAACAAAACTAGCTGCGGACCAGCGCGACGAGACAGTTGCTACTGCCAGTACGTACACTTCAAGGACACCGGTTCACCAGGAACCTAAAGAAAGGAGGCCAGCTCCTAGGATAACAGAAAGGACCAGGGAAATCTCACAAAGACCAGAAGAAAGAAGGCTACCACGCCACCAAATAGAACCACCAGTAATGCATGACCTTGTTGCAGAAGCAACCCCGGAGGATGTCCCGACAGACGTCATCCCGAGGAGCCGAGGTATGCAGGAAAGCGTGAAGGGATTGAACCGTATATCCCACAATATGTCACCAGGCCTCGCCATCTGCAGATTATTCCGGAGTACGAGCTGGAGAGAATGCAGAATGTCGAAAAGAAAACCTTTGATTACTTCGAGAGAATTCGAGGCAGAAGGATCAATATACTGAGGGCCTCGAGCTACATACAGATGTATTCTCAGAGTATGAACAACAGCAAATCGTGGATTGCATCCGGGATTTGAAAAGAATGGGCCGAGCGGGCCGCCTAAGGTAAAACACATACTCAGAATCCCGGAGATGGATGCCAGGGAAAGGAAGAATCACAATACAATGTGGATGCTGTTACAACTTTGCGGAAGACAGGAAGGGAAACCCTCTGGGAATACTCCGTCATGGCCAAGTGGATCAGATGCCACTAGTCATTAAGAGAATGGTAAAGAGATAAATAACATGGAGGGTACTCGCGGCAGATTGCATACCCAATAGCTGCATTATTAACATCTACAAGCGGGGTGACTGCATACCCCCACACATAAATCACCACGACTTTGTCGGACCTTTCGCACAGTCTCTTTCCCGAACGAGTGCAACATCATGTTCGGATCCGACCTCCGGATAGCGAGGCCCGGGTGAGTTCCGAGGGCCGGTGAAGATACCATTACCGGTAGGTTCCGTCATGATACCGAAGGGCAACGGAGCGGATATCGCTAGGCATTGCATACCAGGAGTACCAGTGAAGCGGATCTCGCTTACTTTCGGAAAGATGGACGATAGGAAGACACCTTACCATTTCCAGCCGGACCCGGAGCTAGAGAGCCTCCGGCCTTACGAGCCGTGAGTTACATGGAAAATATCACACCTCCAATGTACATCCATACGACATCCTTGCCAAGGATGGCTTGGAAGGTGATGTTATTGACCATGTACCCCACTATTCAGACATGGATCTTTGACAGACGCTTCTTTGGATGGATCGACGAAGATCATACATAGTCCGTTTTGAGTTTACATGGATTGTATGAAATATATTCCAGATCGAGTTGTATGATGTATCTTCGACATGATTGGAATGAAAGTGACCATGTCACATATTTGGCCTTCACCTCTTTTGTGCAAATTGACTGGGAAACGCCATTAAAGTTAAATGAACTTCGAACAAAGAATAGAGAAGAAAAAAAAGAGAATAAAAGAAAACTTTCCTAAAAAAAATCTAAAAATGTCGAACACCAAATCCACATGAACACTAAATAAACAACAAAA
The DNA here is from genome assembly GCA_022702705.1 of Papilionanthe hookeriana x Papilionanthe teres. Classification (NCBI taxonomy): domain Eukaryota; kingdom Viridiplantae; phylum Streptophyta; class Magnoliopsida; order Asparagales; family Orchidaceae; genus Papilionanthe; species Papilionanthe hookeriana x Papilionanthe teres. The sequence continues at coordinate 107,943,559 of CM040421.1, read as the reverse complement.
AACGGGATAGTGAAAGGACAAACAAAACAAATTTAAAGTTCAAATTGAATTCCAGTTTAAATCCATCTTTTCAAATCCTCCAATCCTTCTTCAAATCAAGATCTATTCTAGACCTCCCTTGAAACCCTCTCTCGGGATAATTTCGTAATCACGAAGAATTTTCAATTTGATCCGGATGGCATGGGTTTGTACCCTTCGCCAAGTAATCAGACTTTGATTAATTCCCATGGGATATGAAACACTTTCATATCTCATTTCGATCTCCCGCTAAATCCAAATCTCCACAGTAAATTTCAATTGAAAATTTCCGAAACAGGTACCTAAATTCCAGTTCTCATTCCGAGATCGATACCTAAATTTCGATTCTCATCCGAATTGATACCTAAATTTCAATTCAAAAAAATTTCCGAGACTGGTACCTAAATTCCAGTTCTCATTCCGAGATCGATACCTAAATTTCGATTCTCATCCGAATTGATACCTAAATTTCAATTCAAAATTTACGAGACTGGTACCTAAATCCCAGTTCTCATTCCGAGATTGATACCTAAATTTCGATTCTCTTCCGAATTGATACCTAAATTTCAATTCAAAATTTCCGAGACTGGTACCTAAATTCCAGTTCTCACTCCGAGATCGATACCTATATTTTGATTCTCATCCGAATTGATACCTAAATTTCAATTCAAAATTTCCGAGACTGGTACCTAAATTCCAGTTCTCATTCCGAGATCGATACCTAAATTTTGATTCTCATCCGAATTGATACCTAAATTTCAATTCAAAATTTCCGAGACCGGTACCTAAATTCCGGTTCTCATTCCGAGATCGATACCTAAATTTCGATTCTCATCCAAACTGATACCTAAATTTCAATTCAAAATTTCCGAGACTGGTACCTAAATTCCAGTTCTCATTCCGAGATCGATACCTAAACTTCGATTCTCATCCGAATTGATACCTAAATTTCAATTCAAAATTTCCGAGACTGGTACCTAAATTCCAGTTCCCACTCCGAGATCGATACCTAAATCTCGATTCTCATCCGAATTGATGCCTAAATTTCAATTCAAAATTTCCGAGACTGGTACCTAAATTCTAGTTCTCATTCCGAGATCAGTACTTAAATTCTGATTCTCATTCTTTTCGAGGTTGATACCTAAATTTTGACTCTCTTCCGAGATTGATACCTAAATTTCAACTCTCATTTCCGAGACTGGTACCTAAATTCCAGTTCTCATTCCGAGATCAGCATCTAAATTCCGATTCTCATCTTTTTCGAGGTCGATACCTAAATTTCGACTCTCTTTCGAGATTGATACTTAAATTTCAATTCTCATCCCTTTCGAGATCAGTACCTAAATTCTAATTCTCATCTTTTTCAATCGACACTTGAACTCCAATTCTCACTCCGAGACTGGTGCTCAGATTCCAGTTTTCTTTGCAATCCCGAGATTGGAACCTAGGTTTCAATTCTCGTTTCAAACCTAAATTTTCTCAAATTGATTTTAAATCAAACTTCAATCTAAATTAAAAATCAAAATCTAAAATTACACATCTAAACTTAAATTGAAAGAAAATGAAATCTAAATTGAAATTCCACAGATTATGTGATTTGGGATTCACCTCCTTTCCCTTTCCCCAGCGAGAGTTCAGGAATCTCCAGTCTCAGAGATATACTTGACACTCCCCAGCGGAAACTCTTCTATTTCGTCCTAAGTTTGTCACTTGGACATCTGTGTTGGTTTTGCTGATCGCTTCGGTCAACACCAATACGCGCGGTGTGCTCCGTCGGCTCACCACACCTATTGGGGGTCCATTTGTTGACCTCATTTTTGATGAGGTCTTCTCTTCTTCTTTTAGTACTTAGGATCTAGCCTTAGGCTTTTCCTTTGACTATCTTAGAGGACTAGAATCGGGATCCACCATCTAGAATTTCAAACCACTTCTTAACTCCCCGCAAACTCCACAAACTCGATCGTAGACCCCTAATCACCTGGAGGGTTGAAATCAAATGTGGAAGTTTAAAGGATGAGTTCCTATAGGACTCTTTGGCCTTAGGAGCGCCTCAGGTGGCTCGGTCGCAGTGAACGGGGGCTGACTTACACACACACTACACTCATACACTACACTTTCACACACCTCTTAAAACCACACCCATACCTAACTTGACCTCCTGACTCATGTAGGTGATTCACATGGATGGTCATTAACCCCTAAACCCTTGGCTAAGAGGGTTAGGAACAACATAGTGAATGCCTCAAATGAGTCCCTTCATGGCTCATGTGGGCTTGATGTGGCTTCATGACTCAACCAAAATAATTTTATTCCACTTACATTTACCCAATCTTCAATTTTCCAAATTTTTAATTTTTGACCCCCGGGACCCTACACTTGCCTAACCTACCCAAAGCCCTTGAAATTACCCAAGTTTTTCAAAATTTCCAAATCACCCAAAATTCCCCAAAATCAATCCCAAACATTTCCACATCACTCAAATTGATCATCCATACCCAAAAATACCAAAAATTCCAAGAAAACCTCCCAATACCCTCCAAATACCCAAAATACCCCTCTTGACCCAAAAATCCAAAAATTCAGAAAATTCCCAGAAAATTCCAGAAAATCCCAAATATTCCCAATTGTTCAACTACACCATGGGTCAATTTTGTCAATTTACCCTACTTTTGTTAAAACCCCCAATTTGACCCATTTTAACCCTAAGTGAACCCAATGTCAAACCCAACCTACCCAATTAACCCAAATTCTGGTCCAATTCAATTCTAAACTTCAATTCAACATTCCCAACACCAATCTAGACCAAATCCAAGTCCAATTTGATTGACATTTGGATCCAATTTCACTTTTGGCCTTAAAGCCCAATTTGGACCCATGACCCAAACCTAACCCAAACTCACCCGATTCGACTCCAATTAACCCCAAATCTTTTCTAAATCTTCCTTAGTATCCCCACAAGAAAAACACTAACATGATTTGCCCAAAATTTAAACCCAAACCCCACTCAAATTCAACCCAAATCTAAAAGGCCCAATTTTGACCTAAACCCGAACCTAACCCGAATGAGCCCAAACCCCAAAATCAAAACCCAACCAAAGTCAAAACCTCTTTGAAACACTCCTATAAACATTTCTCAACATTAATTTTACATCAATTTCAACCCTAGCCCAACATTGGCTCAACTTGGCCCACTTTGACCTATATTGGCCCATTCACCAAAAGAGCCCAAATTCAACCCAATTCAAACCCAAATCACCCCCAATTTGCTTCAAGTCACTCATGACACATCCATGAGCTAAACCCAACCATTATTTGGCCCAACCTCTTTACAAAATTCCCATCCATAAATTCATTTTTAAACTTAAAGGTCCATTCCTTAAACCATTTTAAAAGCCCATCTTTTACCACATCCAAAGGCCCAAAATTGGTCCCAAAGCCCATATGACATTTCCTCTCATCATACTTTCAATTAAACTCAATACCTAAGTCCTAAATTCATCATCAAATCATCCCAAATCAAGCCATATGCCAATTCCCATTAAAATACCAAAATATTTCTTAAATCCATTTCCATGAAATTGACTTAACTTTCCCGAAGCCAAAGGTGAGCCATGAAGCCATGCATGAGCCACATGTGAGCCATGAGAGCCTTGGACACTCCACCATGCCATATTGGGTAAGAAGAGGGAGGGCTTTCCTTAATCCCTAAAGCTCATTATCCTTAATCATGATTCACCTAAACTTAAATTTAATCCAAATATATTTGGATGGAGACTTCTCCATGCCAAACCAGTCGATCCCTTTGATCCCCCACGGCATCCAAAGCCACCTTGAAGGGTGCACCAAGCCCAAATGGGTGGATTGACCCATTTAGACTCAAAACTAGCCATGCCCCATTCTACTTTGGATCAAAGCCTTTACACATGGCAATTGCCAATTGCTTGCACCAAGTCCCAGCCCTGACCCACCTGACCTTGAGGGTGACCCATGCTTGGCCGGCCAGCCACCAGGCCGCCGGAAAACACCATGACCGAGAGCTCACATGTGAGCCAACTTTGGAATTCTCCCTTGCTGAGCTGCCCCATCCCCAGTGGCCATTGTAGGCTGTTCTTCTCTTGCCAAGAGCAGCTGATCCCAAGCCCTAACTCTCCACAGGAAGCCCTCCACCCTCTCCTATTTAAACACCACCCCTTCTCGGCCATGAGAGGTGCTGAAACAAATCTTAAGGAAACTCTGCCAAAATTGTTCCAGACTACTCCCCATACATAGAGCATTTGATTCCCACTGAATTCCAGCCCCAATTCCCTCCAGCTGAGTTCAATTTTGAGCTCAAACCTTAGCCCAAAAACCAGGACACTTCTTCACAGTGGATCAATCTTCAAATTGATTGGTCCTACACCTTCACCAGACCAAGAGGAGAAGTTTCCCACTGAAAGCCCCATCTCCATGCCACCCAGTTGCTCCAGCCTCCAAGCTTTGTGATCGGCTGTGGTCGAAATCCTTCCTAGGAAATTCACCAGACCAGGAGACTTCATCTGGAGCTTGCTGGGATCCAATCAAAGGTGAAACAACCCTCAGATCGAAGCCACACTTCTCTGAGCAAAGGTATGGCCTCACTCTTCTTCCCGAGCTTCGAACACTCTCCATTTTTATTGAGTAAATTTCATCCCACATAAACCGTATGGATGTGTTCGTCTTCTCGAGACGAATCCATAGAGCATAAGAACGTTAAATTTGGTCAAGTATCGAGTGAGATCTTAGGCCTAGACGATGGACGGTTCTCGGGTTAGGAGGCTTGGGGACGATGAACGGATGTCGTTCATTCAAACACACGCGGACGGACGGCTCAGATAGCGTCGGACCAGGAGATGGTACGTGAACCGCGGGACCCGTGCTGCTGACTCAAGTGGTGGCGTCGAATGAGAGCGCGCCGCGTGGCCGTTCGGAGATGCCGAGGATAACGCGGCGCCGACTCGGATAAATAGAAAATTAGGGATTTTTTCTATTTATTTAATTCCCTGAACTTGGAAAATTCATAACTTTGTGTAGGAAAATCATAAAAATAAAATAAAAATACCCTCTTGCTCAGTGAACAAAGGAGAATAATGTGGAAAAGAAATCATTTAATTTCATCAAGTATTTTATTTTTAATAATTTATTTACTGTTTGCACTCTTTTAATTCTCCATGCATATAGGAAATTCACCATGGCATGAGACCATAGGACTTTTGAAGCCTCTGAATTTGAGAACATTCCCTGAATTTTCCAAAGTCAGAGGCCATCCCTATGAGAAGTTATTGATTTTTCAAATTCATGTTACTCGTTTTCGAGTATTTTAATTCAAATAATTAGCATGTTGTGAAATAAATTCTAGGAAAATTTGGTGATGTCCCTTATGACCAGAGGACCCAAGGAAAAATAGGTTTTGAGTTAGTTCATTTAAAATTAACCTAATTGGCTTAAACACCCAAAATAGATCCCTAATTAATTAGAGTTAACCATACATCAAATTGACTTAAAATCAATTCTCCACTGACCTTTAGGATCAGAGGAACCCACCATAAAAGTTTGAAGGCAATTGGACTTGGTGAGCCCTACTAAATGGGTTGATTAAGTCATTTAGTCAATTTGAACTTTAAAAATTCATAACTTTCAAAATACCTTTCAAAAATTCACTAAATTGGTTTTAGAGCCTCTCTGATATTAGGGGAGTTTAAGAAAATTAAAATTTCAATTTTCTAAAAATGTTAATTTTTAATATTATTTTAATATTTTTAATAATTAAAAAATAATAAAAATCACAAAATTAATAAAATTCACCAAAATGTCATATTTTGAATTTTAATCACTTAGGAATAAATCCCATATTTTTCTTAGGTTTATTTAATGAGATATTAAATTTTAAAGCCCTAAGGTAATTTTAAAATTAAAAAATATATATTTCTAGTATTTCCACTAAAATAATTATAATAAATCATAGAAAAATTAGAAAATTGCAAAATTGATTCTCTGATTTCCTTGATATCAGAGAGATTTTTGAAAAATATAAAATTCATTTTTCAACCTTTAATTTATTTTTAAATTAATTAATACTCTAAAACTTAAAATAATTATAATAAAAATAATATAATTCAAAAAATCACCAAAATTGGTCCAAATGGTCCTCTAGTCATTTGGAATGTCCCCTAATTTTCTAAAGGATAGAAACTTTCCCTTGGTCATGTTATTAAATTTTCCTTGGAAATCTCTATTTTCTACCAAAAATAATTATATAAATAAATTAAATACAGAAAAATCACATTTTCTCCTCTCATGTCTTTATTGACATATGAGTGAAGTCACATAAAAATTTCAAGTTCATTTAAGCTCAATTTAGTGAGTTATGAAATTATTAAGCTTAAAGGGCAAAGTGGTAATTAAAATTTTAACCCTTAATTAAAACTTTAGGTTTAACAAAATTAACAAGTAAAATATTTGATCTTAATCTGATTTGGATGATTGAAATTTAAATAATTAAAAGGTAGAAACCCATTAAACAATTTAAAATAATTGAAATAAACCTTAATTAAATAATTGATTAAATTTGGGAAGAATAATAAGATTGGAAATATTAAAATATGGATATTGTTAGGAAGAGATTTATTCTTTAATTTAAAAATCCCTAAATTAGTCATCTCATTAATATTTAATTCTTAATTAAAATAATAACTCAAATTTAAAATATTGAAGGACTTAATCGTTAAACTAAATTTGAATTATTAAACTCTTTTAAAATTTCAATTAAAGTTAAAAAATAAATTAAATTAAAATTAAATTAAATTAAATAAATCAAATTAAATTAAATTAAATTAAATCAAATTAAATTAAATTAAAGATTAATTAAGTTAAATTAAATGAAAAATAAAATTAAATTAAATTAAATAAATAAATTAAATTAAATTAAATTAGACTAAATTAAATTAAAACAAATTAAATTAAATTAAATTAAATTAAAACATATTAAATTAAATTGAATTAAATTAAATTAAATCAAATTAAATTAAAATTAAATCGAATTAAATTAAATTAAAGGAAATTAAATCAAATTAAACTAAATTAATTTAACATCAAATCAAACTAATTTGAATTAAATTAAATTAAATTAAATTAAATTAAATTAAATTAAATTAAAATTAAATTGAATTAAATAACATCACCTAAGACATAAAGAAATTAAACATAAAGCAACTTGAACACTATTCCAAATTTAAACCCTTTAACTAAAGCTAAACTAAATCATAAACCATTTGAAACACCAATTTGCCCTCGAGAGCTTTGGTTATCATAACTCCTAAACAGAACGTTAAATGAAATGTTACTTCACCCATAGGATATTCAAATGTCCTAGTTCATCGAAGCAAGATAACAACAAAACTTGAATTCTCGGGCGATTAATTCATTTGTATAATTAAATTCATTTGGACTTAAAACAATCCTAGAAATATTGAAAAGATGTTTAAGATTTGTCTTAAGCACTTCCTCGATATGATAGGATGTTCATAAGAATAATTGAACTTAATTGTTCTTTGATGAAGAAAATCGTCCTCAAACCAAAACACAAGGAACATAGACGTCATAGGAAATGACTAGCTATAGGATTAGGAACTTGGTAGAAAACCGTAAACCTTCCCTTAGCTTTACCTAGGAACTTGCTTAAATGCTCTAATTGTGTCTTAAGTGCGGCTTGGGATGACGGAAAGACCCTCCGAGTACGCTTTTATTTTATTGCAATTTACTTTCTTGCAATTTACATTATTGCAATTTATTTAACCGCATTGCACTTACTTTTCTTGCATGATAAACAATTGTTGCATGAAAACCCACACCTTTAGGATAGTCCCTAAAGCCGAAACCAAAACTAAACTAAAAGTCATCGCAAGATAAAATTCACCGCCACAACATTTCAAAATATAAAACAACTCAAAATTTAATCACAAACAGAACACAAAACTACAATTACAACTAAATTAAAACGTCCTTTGGATGATCGGGAATACCTCGGATGATGTAACATACGTGTTGCTAACGGGATTTCCCACGATCTAAATGAAAGTGTGGAACTCATTTAGTTGAGTTTAGCAAATTCATCTGGACTAAGTGAATCCAATAAAAATAATTATGCCGGAAGGATGGAACCGTGGGATCTTAACCGGTGTCGTTATAATCAACTTTAAGATTTGTTTTAATTAAAACACAAAAAATACTTGGAAATTAAGATTTTCTCTAAACCAAAACACTTTTCTCATCCCCTGATTTATGACTTCTAAAACTAAACCTCTGCAACAACAAGGAGCTAGGAGCATGGTGGGCAGCACGTTCATCGTCATCAGCAAAACCTGAGTCTACTTCAGTAAAACTTTTCTAGAATTAAATAACAAACCCATAGGACTTCGAGGTAGTTTGCCTAGTGCAACATAAATCCTCAACTCTTCGTTAGGCATTTGCATTGCAAATTAAGCCCTAACCGGTCTTAGGATTCCGAGGTAGTCGTCTGGTACGACATAAACCCTCACATCTTCGAGGCTATTTGTTTGAATCTATCATATAAATATAAGCCCTAATTGATTAAAATTGACAAAATCAAAACATTAAAAAGACATTAGGACTTTTCTAAATTCAAGCCAAACAATAGGATAGTCGGGAAGTTACTGAAGTTCACTTCAATCCATAATTTCTCCTACCTTTCTTTCTTTGAATTCTCAAAACAAGAATGTTCCAAACTTGTTCCATTCCCTATTGAAATTCCAAAATCCAATCCTTTGAAAACTTAAACTTTGAAATTCTTGAGAGCAGAATTATTGATTATTATCGAGAGTTTTCTTAGGTGATTCCCGTCACTTAAGATGTAATTAACTATAGGGGCTTGCCCTTATAGGGAATTCTAAAGAACCCGAGTAATATAAACCCTGTTTAATGTTTTCATATTAGGCGAGGGAATTTGTCGGCACATAAAATTGGTTCGCGGACCAAACGGATGTCACAAATCTTCTAGTTTATTTAATCGAGCCCCATCGTCAAGCAGTGTGCCTATCCTTCGGGATAGATACACGGTTTGTGGTGCGGTGCTCGTTTATGTAAACTATTTGGGATGTGAGATCGGTTTGATTTCATATCTTAAAATCTTCAAATTTAAAATTATTTTCAAAAATTAAATACTACCTTTCAAATTTTTTATTTAAATTAAATAAAAAATTAGCCGACAACTTCTGTTAGGCGACCCCTTTTTCAAAATACAAAACACCAACCTAAAAATTTGACGACACTTAGCCGCCACAGTTAAAAATTGAATTTAAAATGGATTTGGTGCCAATTTGAAAGGGGATGGGATGCAACTCTTGGTGGTAACATCCATAACTTCCTTTGGGCGGCAAGTTTGAATGAAGGGGTGCGTTCCTTGGTAGATACATCGAATCTGGACAAAATTTGAAGAGACACCAAGACTCCTTTTAGTTTATTATTTAAAGAGAGTCTGAGGAAAGATTAAGAGACTCTTCCTTTGCATTTTGAAGGGTTCTTTCTTTATTTCTTTTTTTTCCACTACATTTTTAAGATTTTTTATTTTATAGTAGGAGTAGAGAAAGTAGAAAAGGGTTGGAGTGAGGTATTCTTCTTCCCACTTCTTTTCTTTCTTTTAGTTTAGTTTTTATTGAAGTCTAAAGTCTGTATTCTGAGTCAACGGAGTTGGGAGACTTGATCTGAGGAGTAGTTTAGCGAAGAGTCAAAGTTTCGGAGGAACTTCCTTAGTTCTGTGGAGAGGATTTTCAGATAAGTGTTTACTTTTATTTAGTTTATTAATACTTGTTTTCATTTATTATTTTTCTTATCATTGTTTTTAATTTCAAATTAATGTGTTTTTATATTTTCTTAATGCATTATGAGTAGTTTACTTTATATTTTTCTTTCTTAAATGGAGAAGTAATTAATTTATAAAGAATTGTTGTGGAAAGTATAAGTGTTTAAAAGTTGGAAGAAGTTGTGAAGATTGATTCTAAAAACTTTGTTTACTTCTTAATTTGGCCTGTTAAGTTGTAAAATTTCTTGAGATTATGTAAGATCCAATGCAATATTGTCTCATAATAGTTAGTAAGAATCACATGAAATTATATGGGTGATAACTGTAGTCCATATAATTGAATGTAATATTAGAAGATATTTATATAAAAGGGAGTAAAATTAGAGGATTTTAGAGTGACAAGCTAAAACCCCCTAATTTGGTTTGAAGTTTTGAGTTTTGTTATGACAAATTAGCCCCCGGTGGTGGGAATCGAGGGAAATCTAGAGTGAGAGACTGGTATCTTCCCTGCCTAACCATGTTCAAAATAATATAAAATTCAAATTAACCTATGTCCTTTATAGAACCAAGTAAGGGTAAAGAACACATTTGCTTCTATCTGTCACAACAAAAATTTCAATACTTCCACAACAATACTTTAAGAATTATTACTACTTCATGAAAGGAAAGAAAAAGATATTCTAGTTAATAGTATTTTACATCCAGTGTTATTAGTTATTGTAAAATTAATTTCTTGCTTTGCATTTTTATTAAGAAAATTTCAAAAGATATATGAACCTTCAAAACTTTTCAAAATCAAGACATAATTTTCCGAAAACAATTAAAGAAAGGAAAAAGATAATTTATCTGATTCCTTCAAAGATTTCACATTTTTTCTGTGGGTTCGATATCTCGGGGCTTAATCAGAAAGTCATATATTACTTGATAAACGATACATATACTTGTGTAGTATCACATATTATAAATCATTATTTTCATATCTTAAATCATCAGCGCATTTACCGGACAATACCAAGTTTCGGGCATCTGTTGCACTTATATCTATCCGGCAGAGTCAAGTTTTCGGCTGTTGTTGCCAGGGAGAAAATTAATTAAATTGCATTTCAAAGAGAATTAAGAAATTTTAAATTTTTACTTTTCTTTGTTTTTGTTAGTGTGTTGTATTTTGTTTTCTTTTATTATTGTATGCGTAGTTCAAGTTCTGAAGGACTTGTACCTTAAGATTCTGAATTAGAAAGAACTATCAGAAAAATCAAAAAAATTAAAATTACAGAAGAAGAAAAAAAATTCAAGAACTGGCAAATCATCAAAATCAAAATGTTGGCATCCATCAAGAATTAAGAGCTTTGAGAGATTATGTTAACCTACAGTAGATGAACTTCGTTGTAGTATTCAAAACCCTGCTGCAGCTGCTAATTCTTTTGAGCTTAAACCTGTTATTATCCAAATGGTGTTAAATAATCAGTTTGGGGGAGCAACAACTGAAGATCCTAATTTGTATCTTGCTAATTTTCTAGAGTTGTGTGTTGCTTTTAAATATGATGATGCTTCAGATGATGCTATTAGACTTAGAATTTTTTCTTTCTCACTAAGGGATAAAGCTAAAATGTGGTTACATTCGTTAAGCACTGGATCAATTAGAACTTGGGGTGAATCGTCACAAAAATTCCTTGCTAAATATTTTCCACCATCTAGGATTGCTAAGTTGAGAATTGATATAACATCTTTTTGTCAGTTTGAAGGGGAATCAATATATGAAGCATGGGAAAGATTTAAAGATCTCCTAAGGAAATGTCCACATCATGCGATACCAGGTTGATTAATAATTCAAACTTTTTATAATGGATTAGTTGGATCTCTTAGATCAATCATCAATGTTATTGCTGGTGGATCATTAATGTCTAGACCATTTTCTGATGCGTATGCTTTAATTGAAGAAATGGCTACTAATAATTTTCAATGGCCTTCTAAAAGGTTAAATCCTAAAAAGGTAGCCAGTGTTTATGAAAATGATGCTTTTATAATGTTAGCAAATCAAGTTGCTACTATATCAAGGAAGATAGACCAATTTGGGATGAATTTGTCTCAGCCAAATCTCATGATTGAAGAAAATTCATTAGGCTAAATGGTTGATTCTTATTCTTCCCTAGAAACTGTGAATGCTATAATCAAACCTAACAACCCATATTCCAATTATTTCAACCCAGGTTGGAAGAATCATCAAAATTTTAATTGGAATAACAATAACCAGGATGGTGTTAGTCAACAATGGGGGAACACCCAAGTAAACTCATTGGGGAATTGGAACAACTATGGTAATAATAATAATAGATTAACTTATCCTTCAGGTTATAACAATGCTTTACAAAATAAGGAGAAGAAGTTGTCTATGGAAGATGTAGTATCACATATGGGAAATCAATTACAAATTCAAGGAGAAACCCTCAGAAATATTGAAAATTAATTGGGACAAATTGTAAATGCCTTAAGTAATAGATCCCAATGAATGCTTCCAAGTAATACTTAAGTGAATCCAAGAGAAAAGAATAAAGAACAAGTGAAAGCAATTCAACTGAGAAGTAGAAAAGAATTGGAAGGTAGAGTTCAAAAAGAAACTGAAGTAGAGAAAGAAGAGATTGAAAGACCTAAAGAGGACGCTCCAAAAGGTTTTGAAAGACCCATTTCTCCACCTAAGGTTGATTTAGAAAAACCACCACCTCCATTTCCTCAGAGACTTCATCAACAAAAGTTGGATAAGCAATTTTCAAAATTCTTGGAGATATTAAAGAAGCTTACCATTAATATTTCATTTGTTGAAGCCCTAGAACAAATGCCAAGCTATGTGAAATTTATGAAGGATATTCTTAATAAAAAAAGGAAGTTTGAAGAAAATGAGACTATTGCACTTAGTGAGGAGTTCAGTGCGATAATTCAGAAAAATCTTCCTGAAAAACTTAATGATCCTGGTAGTCTCACAATTCCATGTGTAATCGGAGAATGATTCTGTGGAAAAGCTTTACGTGATTTGCGTGCAAGCATTAACCTTATGCCTTTATTAATATTCAAAAGACTGGGACTAGGAGAAATAACTCCAATTACTGTAACTATACAATTAGCAGATCATTCGATCACATATCCTAAAGGAGTTATAGAAGATGTTTTGGTAAAAGTGGATCACTTTTTTTTTCCTGTGGATTTCATTGTGTTAGATATGGAGTAAGATAAAGAGATACCCATAATTTTGGGGAGACCTTTTCTAACTACAGGCAGAGCCATGATAGATGTGCAAAAAGTGGAATTAACGATGAGGGTTAATGATTAGACTGTTACATTTAATATTTCAAAATCGATGAAATACCCTGCAAGAGGGAAAGAAGATGAGTGTTTAAGGATGGATGTTATCGAATATTTAAGTGAATGTCATTTCAAATCAACTTATGAAGAGAAAGCTGAAAGAGAAGAATTTGAATATAAGCAAGAAGAGGAGTTATTTGATTCTGAAGATTTTCAAGAAGAAGACTTCAAGTTTGTTCGTGAAAGTTTTTAATTGTTGGATATGACTGAAAAAGATAAATCTTATGGTCCATCAATTGAAAAACCTTCTAATCTTTAGTTAAAATTGCTTCATAATCATATGAAGTATGTTTTTCTAGGTGAATCCTCAACCTTTCCTGTTATAATTTCCTCTCAATTAACTGAAAAAGAAGAAGAGAGTTTGCTTGAAATTTTAAAGAAGCACAAGAAAGCTTTTGGATGGACAATTGTTGATATTAAAAGAATCAGTCCTTGAATTTGTATGCACAGAATTCTTATGGAAGATAATTGCAAACCACGGGCTGATCCCCAAAGGAGATGAAATCCTATCATGAAAGAAGTTGTTAAGAAAGAAATTTTAATGTGGTTGGATGTTGGAATTATCTACCCTATTTCAGATAGTGCATAGATTAGTCATATTCATTGTGTTCCTAAGAAAAGAGGAGTAACTGTGATTGTTAATGACAAGGATGAAATGATACCAACAAGATAAGTTACAGGGTGCTGAATATGCATTGATTATAGAAAATTAAACCTTGCCACAAGGAAAGATCATTTTCCACTCCCTTTTCTAGATCAAATGTTGGATAGACTGGCTGGGCATAAATACTTTTTGTTTTCTGGATGGATATACTGGTTACCACCAAATTCAAATTGCTCCTGAGGATCAAGAGAAAACTACGTTTACTAGTTCTTATTGTATGTTTGCTTTTAGAAGAATGCCCTTTGGTTTAGGTAATGCCTCTGCTACATTTCAGAGATGTATGATGACTATTTTTTGTGATTTAATTGAAAAAGGGATTGAAGTTTTTATGGATGACTTTTCAGTGTTTGGAATTTCCTTTGAATCATGTTTAGAACATCTATATAAAGTTCTAAAACGCTGTAAAGAAACTAATTTGGTTCTTAATTCGGAAAAATGCCAATTTATGGTAGCAGGAGGAATTGTTTTAGGTCATCGGATTTCAGAAAAAGGTTTGGATGTAGATCTTGCAAAAATTCAAGTTATATCTAATTTACCTTTCCCAACCATTGTAAGGGGAATTAAAAGTTTTTTAGGACATGCTGGATTCTACAGGCGTTACATCAAAGATTTTTCAAAGATTACAAAACCTTTATGCTGTTTATTGGAAAATGATGCAATTTTTAATTTTTATGATGACTGCCATAAAGCCTTTGAAACATTAAAAGAAAAATTAATCATCGCACTCGTAATAATTTCACCAAATTGGGAAAAACCTTTTGAAATAATGTGTGATGTTAGTGATTATGCTATTGGTGCTGTTTTGGGTCAGAAATATGATAAAATTTTCAAAGTAATTTATTATGCCAGTAAATCTCTTAATGAAGCTCAAATTAATTATACCACTACTGAGAAAGAGTTATTAACTATAGTATTTGCCTTTGATAAATTTTGATCATATTTAATTGGAACTAAATGTGTTGTGCATACTGATCATTCTGGTATCAAATACTTAATGAAGAAAAATGATGCAAAACTGAGACTTATAAGATGGATTCTTCTTTTGTAAGAATTTGATTTTGAGATAGTAGATAGGAAGGGTTCCGATAATCAAATTGCTGATCATTTGTCCAGACTTGAAATAGAAAAATCTTTCTGTGATATTGAAGAAATTAATGAACATTTTCCTGATGAAAAACAGTTCATTGTTAAAGGATGGAGTGTTCCATTGTATACAGACATAGTAAACTTTATTGTTAGTAATATTATACCCTATGGTTTGACATATCATGAAAAGAAGAAATTTTTGTCTGATGCTAAGACTTTTTTTTGGGATGACCCATTTTTATATAAACAAGGAAAGGATCTTATAATTCGAAGATGTGTACCTTTGGAAGAGACTTATGAAATTATTCAAAAATGTCATGATTCTTACTATGGGGGACATATTGGAAGTGATAAAACTGCATATAAAATATTACAATCACGATTTTATTGGCCTATAATTTTTGAGGATGTGAATGTTTATATTAAAAATTGTGATAGATGTCAGCGTATAGGCAATATTTCTAGAAGAAATGAGATGCCCGTCAATTATATGTTGGAAGATGAAATATTTGATGTTTGGGGATTAGATTTTATGAGACCATTTACACCATCTTTCGAAAATGTTTATATTTTGATAGCAGTAGACTATGTTTCAAAATGGATTAAAGCTATTGCTTTACCTCGATGTGATGCTCAAAGTGTTGCAAAGTTTTTAAAAAAGAATATATTTTGTATATTTAGAATACCAAGAGTAATCATAACTAATGGGGGAAGTCATTTTAGAAATGCGATTATTGGGAAGTTAGCAAAGAAATATCATATTAATCATAACGCATTGCTACTGCTTATCATCCGTAGACAAGTGGTTTGGTTGAATTATCCAATCGTGAAATTAAAAGAATATTGGAAAAAACTATTAATCCAAATAGAAAGGATTGGTCAATTAAACTGGATTATGCTTTGTGAGCCTATAGGACTGCTTACAGAACACCTATAGGAATGTCCCCATATAGGCTGGTTTTTAGAAAAGCTTGTCATTTACCTTTTGAACTTGAGCATAAAGCATATTGGGCTATTTAAGAGTTCAATTATAATTTGAAAGATATTGCTGAAAAATGATTATTGCAAGTGAATGAGCTTGAAGAAATAAGGAATGAATCTTATGAAAATGCTAAGAATTATAAGGAAAAGATGAAGTTATGGCTTGATCGGAAGATTCTTACCAAACATCTTGTACCAGGACAACAAGTTTTGCTGTATAATGCTAGATTGAGAATATTTTCTGGAAAACTTAAGTCCAGGTGGATGGGTCCATTCATTGTGATAAAAGTTTATTCTTATGGAGCTGTAGATGTTCAAGATCCTAAGACTGAAAAAATATTTAAAGTTAACGGACATAGACTTAAACCGTATTTGTCAGTCAATAAATCTAAATCTGATGAGAATTTAATGTTGGGTCACTTAGAATGAGTTCTGGGTATGTCAGGCTGAAGAAGTTAAAACAAGCGCTTTATGGGAGGCAACCCATATTTATCGGTGAGCTTTGCTTTATGTTTGTTTTGTGTGTTTTGTTTGCTTTATTTGGTTTGTTTTTATGTTTTAAGTGGTACTAATTTGGAGTTTTTAAACTTAAGTGGAGTTATTTGACCTTAATTGATGATTTAGAAAAGTTAGAATGAGAATTTGGACACTTAGCATACCTGTGCTAAATTGTGCACTGGCGGCTAAGCGCCGACTAGTTGGCGCTTAGGCGCCACACTTATAAAAAATGTGAACAATGTGAATTTAGAGCTTAGATCGTGGGGGAGAAGTTGTGAGAGTTATTTAAGAGATTCTAAACGTGCTGGAGAATATTCTAGCATCTCCCAAGTCTATAAAAAGGTCCTGACTTCAGGAAAACACTTGCTCCAAGTCCTATTTTCATTTCTGAAGTCTAAGAGGAGAGTTTTGAGAGCATCATGTCTTCCTGGGAGAATGAGATGAAGAAGAAGCAAGATTCTAATAAATATAAGTTCATTAGTGATAGTGCTAAGGAGTTATTTAATGGATATCTAGCTGTTAGCATTCAAGGATTGCAGAGATGATTGCAAAAGTTGAAACCCGAGTGACTTCAATGCAGGCAAAGATCAATGATATTACTTTACATCTGGATCACATGGGATGGCAACTAAAGATGCAATTCAATGATTCATGGTAAGTGGAAGAAATAGATAAGGTGATGTTTATGAAGAACAAATGGATTGAAGAAGATGATATAAGAATGAACAATGATCGCCCGTTCCTTCAAATTTATATTCATGAAGGGTCAAATGAGAATAATAGTGGTCCTGGTTATATTCTGCCTAATGGAGAGTGGAATTAAATGTGTTTTGTTTCTATTTGTTTAGTGTCTTATGTGTTATGTTAGTGTTCTTGTGAGTTTATGTTTGGTGTGTTTAATATTTTAAGTATATGCCTGATGATGTTATGGGTACATCTTAGAGATGTACACTTATCAGTTTAAGATTATAGTGTTTTGTATTTTGAGAATTTTAGCCTTTATGTTAGGATAAAAATTCTAGTATTGTATTGAATGTTACGTTTGTTTTAATATAAGTTTGTTTTTGTGAAATTTGTGTGGAATCATTGGTTATTTAACTTTGATTTGGAGTATTAGAAGATTCATGTGGGGAGAATTAATTATTGTGGACTAATTAAGGGTAATTAACAAAGTGATTTAGTGCATATACCTTAATTATAAAAATTTGGGTATTGGCGGCTAAGATCCAGAATGCCGGCACTTACGCGCCAGATTTCGCGGCTAAGCGCCGATAGTTAGCTCTTAGGCACCAGTTCATGAAAATTGATTCCCGAAAGTTAAAAACCCAAAAATTTCCATTTTCAACCGCCCCATCGTCTTCAACCTTTGCTTTGCCACGAAAGATTGTAGTTGTACTGTTTATTTATTATGCATATTCAGGTATTGTTGTTGTTTTTTTTGTTGATTTATATGTTGTTGTGTGGTAGTGTGTAATAGTAAATGTTTTTATGTGCATGTTATGTCAGAGTTTTTAGTAGTATGTATTTTTAATTTCAAAAACTGTTAGGAAATTATAAACCACTACTAGAAACTTCTACTTAGGAAAACTACACGTTTAAAATTCTTCAAATTCCACTATCATCTGTTATCTGTATCAGTGTGTTATTTTAGTTGGTGTGTATTTGCTTTGAAAACCTCCACTACTGTAGAAGTCTTTTGAAATTTTTATTTTTCTTATTATTAAAAAATAAAAAGAAGAAAAATCTTTTGAAAAACTAAATTTCATTTCATTTTACTCCTGTAGTTAATTTGTTATACTTGCATATTAGGATATTAAAAATTCCTGAAAGCATGATATGTCAGTTTTTATTTCTCACCCAGGTATCATTTCTTATGCTTAAATGTTTTATCTTAATTAAAAATTTAAAAGTTTGGGGGGGATTTCAAAAACAAAGATTTTAAAAAACCTAAAATTTTATTTGATTCTCAAGAAAACTTAAAAATAAATCTTATTTTTTATTGAGAACAATTATGTACATGAAGTTATATTAACGGAACAAAATTTTGAATATAGAAATGAATAAAAAATTTAGTTAAAATTCATAGTAATCATGAAAAACTTAAAGTTAAAATTTTCTTAATGAAGAGGTGTTAAATAAAGTTAAACTATTTTTAGTAAGAAGTTTTGTATTTTTGGATAAATAGAAGATTTGACTTTTATTCTTCAATGCTTAAATTTATTTTATTGAAGAGTAATTTTCAAATATTATTATTATGATTTTTAAGTGAAAGATGTATATCTGATCTTTATTTTAAATGGAATGATGGAATTCAAAATCATTAAAGGTCTATCCAGATATAGTAATCCTTGCCTTATAAAAAAAAGTTTATGAAAAGGGAAGAGAAGCTTGAGGATTTAAGGGCCAAATCAAAAATTGGTTTCATACCTAAAGTTTAAGACATAAGTTCAGAGAAAATCTAAAACATAAAGTTGTAATATAGTAAGTAAAATTATTTTTCAAATAAAGATTTTTAAGTGATAAAAATAAATAAATGTTTGAATTCAATATTTTGAAAAATCTACAAATATTTCTGAAATAGATAGAGACTTATATTTATCATTTTCTTTTACTTAAGAACTTTCTAAACTTTAAGTTGGTTTTAATTACTAAAATTTTTCTAAATTGGACTATTCCATTTCTAGAGCAAAATTTTGTTATCTTCCTAAGAAACTTATTACATAATTTGCATGCTAAAATGTTTGATGAGATTAACTGTCACTTGAGGACAAGTAACATTTTAAGTTTGGGGGATTTTGATACACATAAAATATATAGTATTTTTTTGCATATTTTTATACCTATTTTGAATGATATTGTACTTTAATGGAAGGTATTTTGTATTTTTCTTGCATGTATGACGAAAATGGATGGTCATGATGAAAGGAGCAAAATTAGATCAAATTTAGAGCAAAAAAAATGAAAAATAAAAAATTTGGCACTGGCGGCTAAGCGCCGCTAGGTCGGCACTTAGCCGCCACAGTTAAAAATTGAATTTCAAATGGATTTGGCGCCAAGTTCAAAGGGGGTGGGATGCAACTCTTGGTGGTAACGACAATAACTTCCTTTGGGCGGTAAGTTTGAATGAAGGGGTGCGTTCCCTGGTAGGATTACCTTGGGTGGCCTGGTCTGGTGAAGGTTCACCTGCACACATTACACTTTCACACACATTCCAAATCCTAAACTATTCATGCCTAGCTTGACTTCCTGACTCATGTAGATAATTCATATGGATGGACCTTAACCCCTAAGCCCTTGGCTAAGAGGGTTAGGAACAACATAGTGAATGCCTCAAATGAGTCCTCTCATGGCTCCCATGGGCTTAATATGGCTTCATGGCTCAAACAAAATGATTCCATTTCACTTACAGTTGCTCAATTTTCATTTTTCAAAAATTTCAATTTTTGACCCCCGGGGCCCCGGACCCACCAAACCTACTAAAAGCCCTTGAAACTACCCAAAACCACCAAAATTTCCAAATCACCCAAAACTTTTCCAAAATTAACCTTGACCATTTCCCCACCAATCAAATTGATCATTTACAGCCAAAAATACCAAAATTTCCAAAAATACCCCTAATACCCTCGAAATTACCAAAATGCCCCTCTTGACCCAAAAATCCAAAAATTCCAAAAATTCCCAAAAAATTTGATAAAAATCCCAAATATTCGCAATTTTATTTTTTTCAACTACACAATGGGCCAATTTTGCCAATTTACCCCACTTTTACCAAAACCCCCAATTTAGCCCATTTTAAACCTAAATGAACCCAATGTCAAACCAAATCACCCCAATTGACCTCAATTTTGGTCCAATTCAATTATAAACTTCAATTCAATATCCCCAATATCAATCTAGACCAAATACAAGCCCAATTTGATTGACATTTGAATCCAATTTCATTTTTAAGCTTAAAGCCCAATTTTGACCCATAACCCAAACTTAGCCCAAACCAACCCAATGCAACTCCAATTGATCCCAAATCTTTTCTAAACCTTCCCTAACATCTCCATAAACAAAATACTAACATAATTTGCCCAAAACGTGAACTCAAACCTCACTTAAATTCAACCCAAACCCAAAACCCCTTAAATTGACCTAAACCCAAACCTAACCCAAATAGGCCCAAATCCCAAGATTGAACCCCAACCAAAGTTTAAAACTCTTCATAAAATTCCCCTAAACATTTCTCAACATCAATTTTACATCAATTTCAACATTAGCCCAACCCTAGCCTAAGTTAGCCCAATTTGGCCCACCTTAGCCCCTTTACCAAATAAACCCAAATCCAATCCAATTCAATCCCAAATCACCCTAAATTTGTTTTAAATCACTCATGACATATCCTTAAACTAAACCCAACATTTATTTGGCATGGCCCTTTACAAATTTTTGTCATCTAAAAGCTCATTTTGAAACATAAAAGCCCATTCCCTTAAACCATTTTTAAAGCCCACCTTTACCAAATTTTAAAAGCCCAAACCCATCCTAAAGCCTACATTGCAATCTCATCTCATCCTCACTCAATTAATATCACTCCCTAAGTGCTAAATCCATCATGAAAATCAAACAAAAATGGTATTATGCCAAATCCCATCAAATAACCCCAAAATTTTCAAAATTCCATAAACTCTTTTCCATGAAAGTTGACTCAACTTTTCCCAAGCCATATAAGAGCCATGAAGCCATCCTTAAGCCCCATGTGGAGCCATGAAAGGTTTGACATGTGACCATACCACATTGGGCAAATGGAGGAAGTTCTTTCTAGATTCCCTTAGGGTCATTAGCCTTAACCATGATTACCCTTAACCCAAAATTAACCCAAATATGTTTGGATGTGGACTTCACCGGACATGTGAGCTCGACCCACCCGACCTCCTCAGCCCAAAATCAGGCCATGAGGAGGTGAACCAAGCCCAAATACATGGTTTGACCCAAACCAAGCCAAAATCACCTCTTCCCCTTTCCATTTCAATTCATCCTCTTTACACGTGGCATTTGATAATTGAACTCACAAACCTCAAGCACCGATCCTCCCGATCACAACAAGTGACTCGACACGGCCGGCCGGCCACCACGATCAGTCGGAAAACACCGGACCGAGAGGTCCAAATCAACCAAAAATTGTAATTCCCCATGGCCGAGCCGCCCCACTCCAAATGGCCATTGTAGCTGTTCTTCTCCTCACCGCAGCAACCGATCCCGCCCCTAACTCCCCCGAGAGGCCATGGCCATGGCTATTTAAGCCGGCCCAACCCCTCTCGGCCAAAAGGTCGGGCTGAAATCGACCTTCACAAAATCCCTCCAAACTCCTCACAAAGCTTCCCTAGCCAAGAGCAATTGATCCCCACCGTCCTCCCGCCTCTAATTCCCACCGATCGAGCTGAATTTTGGAGCTCAATTCTTAAGCCAGAATAGGACACTTTCAAATCCTCCACCAAAATCAAATTAAACTCTCCCACACCCGCACAAGACCAAGAGAAGGAGTTCCCAAGTGAAAGCCCCCTCTCCAGGCCACCCATTTGTTCTAGCCTCCAAAGGTTGAAATCGGGTCTGGTGGAAATCAGGTCTAGGAAATTCCTCAGGGCCAGAGACTTCATCTGGAGCTTGCTTGGACTCAATCGAAGGTGACACAACTCTTAGATCGAAGCTTCACTTCTCTGAGCAAAGGTATGAGCTCTCTCTTCTTCCCGAGCTTCCGAACATTCTCTATTTTGATTGGTTCAATTTCATGCCACATAAACCGTATGGATATGTTCGTCTCCTCAACACAAATCCATCGAGTATAAGAACATAAAAATCTATTAAGAATCGAGTGAGATCTTAGGGTTTTAGTGTGGACGGTCATGGGTGCACACCAGTCGTTGACGATGACTGGGAGCCGTTGGATCGCGCGTGTATCGAGTGGACGGCTCAGATGGCGTCGGACCAGGAGATGGTAAGTGAACTGCAGGCCCCTTGGCAGCTGACTCAGATGGCGACGCCAAATTAAAGCGCGCCGCATGGTCTTTTGGAGCTGCTGAGGATTCCGTGGCGCCGCGTGGATAAGTAAGAAAATAGGATATTTTTCTATTTATTCAATTGTGAGAACTTCAAAAATTTATAACTTTGTGTAGAGAAATCATAAAAATAAAATAAAAATACTTTCTTACTCAATGAACAGAGGAGAATAATGTGTAAAAGAAATCAAGTAATTTCATTGAGTATTTTATTTTTAATGATTTATTTACTCTCTACATTGTTTTAATTATCCATTTGCATATGCAATTCACCATGGCATGAGATCATGGGGCTTTTGAAGCCTCTGAACTTGGGAACATTCCCTGAATTTTCCAAGGTCAGAGGCCATCCCTATGAGAAGTTATTGATTTTTCAATTGCATGTTACTGTTTTGAGTATTTTAATTCCAATAATTAGCATGTTGAGTAATAAATTATGGGAAAATTTGGTGATGTTTCTTATGACCAGAGGAACCTAGGAAAAATAGGTCTTGAGTTAATTCACATGGAACAACCCTAATTGTCCTAAACACCAAAAATTGAAATTTAATTAATTAGGTTTAACTACACATTAAATTAACTTGAAAATAATTCTCCACTGATCTTTAGGATTAGAGGAACATCACATAAAAATTTGAAGTCAATTGGATTTGATTAACCTCACCAAATGGGTTGATTAAGCCTCTTAAGAATAATGGATAAAATTAAACTTTAAAAATTCATAACTCACAAATTACTTTTCAAAAATTCACAAAAATGATTTTGGAGCTTCTCTGATATCAGAGGAACTTAGGAAAATTAAAATTGTAATTTTCTAAAAAAGTTAATTTTTATCATTATTTTAATATTTTTAATAATTAAAAAATATTAAAAATCATAAAAATATTAAAAATCACCAAAATGTCACATTTTGAATTCTAATCAATTAGGAACAAACCAAATATAATTCCTAAGTCTCTAGGGTAAGATATTGAATTTTAAAGGCCTAAAAAAATTTTTGAATTAAAAAAAATGATTTTGTTTAACATTTCCACTAAATTAATTCTAATAAATCAAAGAAAAATCAAAAAAATATAAAATTTTTTTCTCTTACTTCCCCAATATTAGAGAGATTTTTGAAAAATATAAAACCTATTTATCAACTTTAATTTTATTTTAAAATTAATTAATACCTCAAAATTTAAAATAAATATAATAAATAAAATATAATTCAAAAAATCTCCAAAATTGGTCCAAATGGTCCTCTGGTCATTAGAAACATCCCATAATTTTCTTAAGGATAGAAACATTTCCTTGCTCATGTTTTTAAATTTTCCTTGAAAACCCCTATTTTCCATTAAAAATAATTACATAAATACATTAAATACAGAAAAATCACATTTTCTCCTTGAATGTCTTAATTGACATGTGAGTGAGGTTAAATAAAAATTTCAATTTCATTTGAGCTTAGTTTAGTGAGTTATAGAATTATTAAGTTTGAAAGGCAAAAAGGGTAATTAAAAAATTTCAACCCTTAATTAAAATTTTAGGATTAATCAAAAAGGGGAGGGTAAAATATTTGATTTTAAACTGATTTTGGATGATTGAAACTTAAATGATTGAGGGTAGAAACCTACTAACCATTTCAAATATAATTAAAATAAAACTTTAATTAGTTAATTAATTAAAATTTTGGAAGAATAATAGAAATTGGAATTATTAAAGTAGGGATATTATTAAAAGGATATTTATTCTTTAATTTAAAAATCCTTAAATAAATTACTTCAATAATACTTAATTCTTAATTAAAAAATTAAAATAATAATCCAAATTAATAAATAAAACTAAAATTAAACTAAAATTAAATTAAAATTAAATTTAAACTAAATTAAAAATTAAATTAAATTAAAATTAAACTAAAGTAAATAAAATTAAATTAAAATTAAATTAAAATTAAAATTAAACTAAATTAAAGTAAAATAAAATTAAATTAAAAATTAAAATTAAATTAAATTAAAATTAAAATTAAATTAAATTAAATTAAAATTAAAATTAAATTAAATTATATTAAATTAAATTTAAATTTAAATTAAATTAAATTAAACCAAATTAAATTAAAATTAAAATCATATCAAATTAAATTAAAATTAAAATTAATTAAGTTAAAATTAAGTTGAATTAAATTAAATCAAAATCATTTAACAACAAACCTAAATTAAATTGTTAAGAATTAAATCTAAAATAACTTGAACACTATTCCAAACTTAAACTAATTTTTATAATTAAGTCAAAATTGAAATTAAATCATTAAGTTTAAATCATTAAAATACTTAATAAGTTGTTTTGCCCATTTTAAAGCTCTTATTATTATAACTCTTAAATGAAGTATCAAGTGAAGTGTTACTTCACTTATAGGATATTCAAATGTCCTAGTTCAACGAGCAAGGGAACAAAACTTAAACCCCTCGATGATTAATTCACACAGTGCAACTAAATTTACTTGGACTCAAAACAATCCCAGAAATATTGAAAAGATGTTTAGGACTCGCCCTAAGCACTTCCTCAATATGATGGGATGTTTTAGAAGAACAATTAAACCTAGTTGTTCTTTGATGAAGAAAATCATCCTTAAACCAAACCAAGAACCTAGACGTCATACGAGATGACTAGTTATAGGATTAAGAATTTGGTAGACAATCAAACCCTTTCCCTTAGCTTTACCTAGGTATTTCTTGCAAAATATTTAAATGCCTTAACATGTGTTTTAAGTGCAACTTGGGATGGCGGGAAGACCCTCTAGGTACGCTTTTATTTTATTGCAATTTACTTTCTTGCAATTTACTTACATGCATTGTACTTTACTTTTTTCTTGCATGATAAATAAAACTGTAGCATGAAAACCAAAACCTTTAGGATAGTCCCAAAACTGAAACCAAATCTAAATTAAAAGTCATTGTAAGATAAAATTCACCGCCACAACATTCCAAAACTTAAAACAACTCAAAATTCAATCACAAACAGAACAACAGAACAACAATTATAACTAAATTAAAACGTCTCGTTGAATGATCGAGAATACCTCGGATGATGTAACCCACGTGTTGCTAACGGGATTTCCCACGGTCTAAATGAAAGTGTGGAATTCATTCAGTTGAGTTTAGCAAATTCATCTGGACTAAGTGAATTCAATGAAAATAACAGTGCCGGGATGAGGGAACCGTGGGATCTTAATCGGTTCTGTTTAAGCAACTTTAAGATTTGCTTTAATTAAAATATTAAAAACACTTGGATTTTATGATTTTCTCTAAACCAAAACACTTCTCTCATCTCCTGATTTATGACTTCTAAAACTAAACCTTTGTAACAACAAGGAACTTGGAGCATAGTGGACAGCACGGCCATCGTCATCAGCAAAACTTGAGTCTACTTCAGCAAAACCTTTCCTAGTATTAAATAACTAAGCCATAGGATTTCGAGGTAGTTTGCCTAGTGCAGCATAATTCCTCAACCTTTTGTTAGGCATTTGCATAATTATATTATGAAAATTAAGCCCTAACCGGTCTTAGGTTTCCGAGGTAGTCGTTTGGTACGACATAAACCCTCACATCTTCAAGTCTGTTTGTATGATCATGTCATACAAATATAAGTCCTAATCAATTAAAATTGGCAGGATTGAAACATTAAATAAATTCCCAAATTGAAACCAAACAATAGGATAGTCGGGAAGTTGCCAAGATTCCTCTTGGATCCTCAGCTTCTCCTACTTCTCTTTCTTTGGACTCTTAAAATAAGCTATTCCAAATTTGATCAATTCCCTATTGAAATTTCCAAAACTCAAATCCTTTGAAAACCTTAAACTTTGAAATTCTTGAGAGCAAAACTACTAATCATTATCGAGAGTTTTCTTAAATGATTCCCGTCATTTAAGATGTAATTAACTATAGGGGCTTGCCCTTATAGGGAACTTTAAGAACCCGGGTAATATAAACCTCGCTTAATTCCTTTATATTAAGCGGGGAGAACTTGTCGGCTTATAAAATTGGTTCGCAGACCAAACGGATGTCACAAATCTCCTAGTTTATTTAATCGAGTCCCATCATCAAGCAGTGTGTCTATTCTTCGGGATAGATATACGGTTTGTGATGTGGTGCTCATTTATATAAACTATTTGGGATGTGAGATCGGTTTGATTTCGTATCTTAAAATTTTTAAATTTAAAATTATTTTCAAAATCAACTACTACTTTCTAAATTATATATATTTAAATTAAATTTAAAATCTAAAATTCGTTGACAATTTCTGTAGGTGACCCCCTTTTCAAAATAAAACACACAATCTAAAAATATGCCGACAACTATTTAAAGAGAGTCTTAGGAAAGATTAAGAGACTCTTCCTTTGCATTTTGAAGGGTTCTTTCTTTCTTTCTTTTGTTTTTCCACTGCTTTTTTAAGAGTTTTTATTTTAGAGTGGGAGTAGAGAGTAGAAAGGAAAAAAGGGTTGGAGTGAAGTATTCTTCTTTCCACTTCTTTTCTTTCTTTTAGTTTACTTTTTATTGAAGTCTGAAGTCTGTATTCTGAGTCAACGGAGTTGCGAGACTTGCTCTGAGGAGTAGTTTAGCGAAGAGGTAAAGTTTCAGAGGAACTTCCTTAGTCTTGTGGAGAGGATTTTCAGATAAGTGTTTTCTTTTATTTAGTTTATTAATAATTGTTTTCATTTATTATTTTTCTTATCATTGTTTTTAATTTCAAATCAATGTGTTTTTATATTTTTTCAATGCATTCTGAGTAGTTTACTTTATGTTTTTCTTTCTTAAATGGAGAAGTAATTAATTTACAAATAATTGTTGTGGAAAGTATAAGTGTTTAAAAGTTGGAAGAAGTTGTGAAGATTGATTCTAAGAACTTTGTTTACTTCTTAATTTGGCCTTGTAAGTTGTAAAATTTCTTGAGATTATGTAAGATCCAATGCGGTATTGTCTCATAAAAGTTAGTAAGAATCACATGAAATTATATGTGTGAGAACTGTAGTCCATATAATTGAATGTAATATTAGAAGATATTTTTATAAAAGAGAGTAAAATTAGAGGATTTTAGAGTGACAGGCTAAAACCCTCTAATTTGGTTTGAAGTTATGAGTTTTGTTATGAGAAGTTAACCCCCAGGTGTTGGGAATCGAGGGAACTCTAGAGTGAGAGACTGGTATCTTCCCTGCCTAACCATGTTCAAAATAATATAAATTTCAAATTAACCTATGTTCTTTATAGAACCAAGTAGGGGTAAAGAACACATTTGCTTCTGTCTGTCACAACAAAAATTTGAATACTTCCACAACAATACTTTAAGAATTATTACCACTTCTTGAAAGGAAAGAAAAAGTTATTCTAGTTAATAGTATTTTACATCCAGTGTTATTAATTATTGTAATTTTAATTTCTTGCTTTGCATTTTTATTAAGAATTTTTGAAAAGATATATCAACCTTCAAAACTTTTCAAAATTAAGACATACTTTTTTCAAAAAAAATTAAAGAAAGTAAAAAATATAATTTCTTTGATTCCTTTAAAGATTTCACATTTTCCCTGTGAGTTCAATATCTCGGGGCTTAATCAGAAAGTCCTATATTACTTGATAAACGATATGTATACTTGCGTAATATCCTACATTATAAAATCATTATTTTCATATCTTAAATCATCAGCGCATTTACCGGAAGGTACCAAGTTTCTAGTATCCGTTGCACTTATATCTATCCGGCGGAGCCAAGTTTTTCGCCGGCCGTTGCTGGGGAGAAATTTAATTAAATTGCATTTTAAAGAGAATTAAGAAATTTAAAATTTTTACTTTTATTTGTTTTTGTTAGTGTGTTGTTTTTTGTTTTGTTTTATTATTGTATGCATAGTTCAGGTTCTGAAGGACTTGCGCCTTCCGATTCTGAATTAGAAAGAACTATCAAAAAAATAAAAAAAATTAAAAATACAGAGAAAGAAAAAAATATTCAAGAAATAGCAAATCATCAAAATCAAAATGATGGCATCCATCAAGAATTAAGACCTTTAGGAGATTATGTTAACCCTATAGTAGATGAACTTTGTTGTAGTATTTAAAACCCTGCTGTAGCTGCTAATTCTTTTGAGCTTAAACCTGTTATTAACCAAATGGTGTTAAATAATCAGTTTGGGGGAGAAACAACTGAAGATCCTAATTTTCATCTTGCTAATTTTCTAGAGTTGTGTGCTACTTTTAAATATGATGGTGTTTCAGATATTGCTATTAGACTTAGACTTTTTCCCTTTCTCACTAAGGGATAAAGCTAAAATGTAGTTACATTCGTTAGCACCTGGATCAATTAGAACTTGGGGTGAACTGTCACAAAAATTCCTTGCTAAATATTTTCCACCATCTAAGACTTTTAAGTTGAGAAATGATATAACATCTTTTTGTCAGTTTGAAGCGGAATCAATATATGAAGCATGGGCAAGAAAATAAATTTTGGCTTGACACCTTTTAATAAGTCTTTCTATTCTTAATCTATTTTTATACTTCTTGAATATTTTTGAATGAGATTACACTTTAAAGAAAGTTTTTTTTTATGCTTATTTTGTAGGTCTATCTGTTAGGAACGCAACACAACTGAAATGGGGTGAATTGGAGCTGAAACGGAGCCAAACGTAGCAAAATACTGGAGCTATACAAGATGGGCGCACTGGGCTCAAACTGGCGCGGGTGGCACCAGAAACCTGAGGGAATGAAAAGTAGGGTGCCGACAACGCCCTACTCAGCGCCAGTGGCGCCCGAGACGGTCTGGATGCGATATTGGGCCTTTTTTGGCCAAGTACATCAAATCTGAACGCTTTTTGGAAGGTTTCTTCATGCACCTTTTGAGAAATTTGTCCCTACTCTATTTTAAACCGAATTTGAAGCGAAAAAGGGAAGGAGATAAGAGAGGAGAAGATAGAAAAAACTTGGATAATGCTTAGAGATCTTAGAATATAAGTAGAAATGTAGATTTCTACCTTTTTGGAGAGATTGGTGAGGGGATTTTGAAAGAATTTGTAAGGAAATGTTCTAGCATTGTATGGATCCACGGGAGACTTTATGGGAGAGATTTTCATCTTTCTTTCAAGGGGAAAAAGCTAAGTATTTTCTTCTTCATTATGTTATAATTTTGTAAACATTTATTTTTTAAATTTGCTTTGAAATGAAGTTTTCCATTATGTTTTCTTCGTGCATTGTGATGTCTTTCTCTTACTCTTTCTTCTTGTTTGGAAATAGTGGAATAAGAAGTTTATGCTATTGTTTTCACTCTACTTTTCTTTTGTAATGTGTAGGATTCATGTTTAGGATATTGGGATGCTTGCTAAAAGATGTTTTAATTATAAATGTTACGATTTTTACTTGCACTTCATTTCATTAAAATAAGGGCCCGTTGTATTGTTAAATTCGTTGTAATTTCATTGTCCCAAAAGGGTGCTGTAATTCTCAACAAAGTGGAACCACATTCAATGCCCGTGAATGAATTGCGTATTTCATGGGGATTGAGTGCAAAAAATAGGGAAATATGGTTTCATGGGCGTCGAATTAGAGGTTTCAGGGTGACAGGCTGAGATCCCCAATTTGGTCCTAAGATTGGTATTTAAAGTCGAAGGTTAGCCTTCAGGTGAAGGGCGAGTGGGAGCTCCATAGTGACAGTTGGTATCCTCCCAGCCTAGTCTTAGATTTAGTGACTGAACTTAGGATATGTCAATGTTCTTTACATGCTTGGAAGAGGGGGTACTCTTTTTAGGGTAAAGAAATATTTATGCTCCTATTTGGCACATACAATATTTAATGCATCTCATTCATATACATTATCCAATTCATTACTTTAGAATAGTAGTTTTTATTATCTCAAAATTCACCAAACCAATTTCTCCAAAAAGGGTTATCTTTAGTATTAATATTTTCCTTTAGGAGTAGTTATTAGTTATTTTAAAATTAAGATTTACCTTTAGGAGTAGTTGTTAAAGCAAACCACTTATATCACCATTTCAAACTAAGGCTGTTATTAGTAGACTAGAATTTTATTAAGGACCACTTACCTCACTTCCCTGTGGGATCGATAAACGAGACTCCATTAGAGTCCTGTATTACTTAATACGATACGTATATTTGCGTTTGAAATTGTGAATTTACAAAATCATTTTAAATAAATAAATCTGAGGTAATAAATCCTTGTGTATAAAAAAGTTACATTAAGTTTTTTAGCGCCGTTGCCGGGGAAGTTTCGGTAAGAAATTTAGGAGAATTTTAGTTGAAGTAATTAGGCTTAGAATTGGAAAACTTTAGTGTCGTAAAATTGTGTGTGTGAAAAGTGTTTTTTTGTATGAAAAAGTGTTGTGGAAAAAAAACTGTTTGTGTGAAAAGTAAGGTGTTTGTGAAAATATTTTGTTGTGTTGATATATTTTATATTTTATTTATTTTATTGTTAATATATTATTTGATGTGTTACGTATGCAAAACAAATGATCTGTAGGACTTGTGTCTTATGATCCTGAGTTTGAAAAATGAAAAAAAATTGAAAAATAGAAAGGACTTGAAAAACTAGAAATGGAAAAGGAAAACATTTGAAATAATAACTTGAAAAATCATCATAAATTATTGAGGGATTATTGTTGACCTCATTTTTGATGAGGTCTTTTGCTTCTCTCTTTAGTACTTAGGATCTAGCCTTAGGCATTTCCTTTGACTAATCTTAGAGGACTAAAAGTGGAACCCACCCTTTAGAAGTTCAAACACCTCTTGACTCCCTACAAACCCCACAAGCTTGATTGTAGACCCCTAATCACCTAGAGGGTTGAAATCAAATGTGAAGGTTTAAAGGATGAGTTCCTTATAGGACTCTTTGGCCTTAGGACTACCCTGGGTGGCCTGGTCTGGTGAGGGTTGACTTACACACTCACTACACTCATACTCTACACTCTCAAATACACAATCCAAATCCTAAAACCACACCTTACCCCAACTTGACTCCCTGACTCATGTAGGTAATTCATATGGATGGACCTTAACCCCTAAGCCCCTGGTTAAGAGGGTTAGCAACAACATAGTGAATGCCTCCAATGAGTCCTCTCATGGCTCACATAGGCTTAATATGACTTCATGGCTCAACTAAAGTGATTCCATTTCACTCATATTTGATCAATCTTCATTCTTCCAAAATTTCAATTTTTGACCCCGGGGACCCTACACTCATCAAACCTACCAAAAGCCCTTGAAATTGCCCAAATCCTTCAAAATCTCCAAATCACCCAAAAGTACTCAGAATCAATCCTAAACATTTTCCCCCACTCAAATTGACTATCTCTAGCCAAAAATACTAAAATTTCTAAAAATACCCCCAATACCCTCCAAATTACTAAAATGACCCTCTTGACCCAAAAATCCAAATAATTCAGAAAATTCCCAGAAAATTCTAGAAAATCCCAAATATTCCCAATTTCATTTTGTCCAACTACACCATGGGCCAATTTTGTCAATTTACCCCACTTTTACCAAAACCCCCAATTTAGCCCATTTTAAACCCAAATGAACCCAATGTCAAACCTAATCACCCCAATTGGTCTCAATTTTGGTCCAATTCAATTATAAACTTCAATTCAATATCCCTAATGTCAATCTAGACCAAATCCAAGTCCAATTTGATTGACATTTGAATCCAATTTCACTTTTGACCTTAAAGCCCAATTTGGGCCCATGATCCAAACTTAGCCCAAACTAACCCAATTTAACTCCAATTGACCCCAAACCTTTTCTAAACTTTCCCTAACATCCCCACAAACAAAACACTAACATGATTTGACAAAATTTGAACCTAACCTCCGCCCAAATCCAACCCAAAGCCAAAATGCCCACTTTTGACCTAAACCCAAACCTAACCCAAATGGGCCCCAAATCCCAAAATCAAAACCCAACCAAAGTTGAAACTTATTTGTAACACCCCCATAAACATTTTCCCAACATTAATTTTACATCAATTTCAACCCTAGCCCAACATTGGCCCAAATTAGCCCAATTTGACCTATATTGGCCCCTTTACCAAAGAAGCCCAAATCCAACACAATTCAAACCCAAACCACCTCAAATTTATTTCAAATCACTCATGACACATCCCTAAACCAAACCCAACAATTATTTGGCCCAACCTTTTCCAAAATTCCCATCCATAAACTTATTTTAAAAACCTATGGCTCACTTCCTTAGGCCTTCCTAAAAAGCCCATCCAAAATGATTTCAAAAAGCCCAAAATCCATCTTAAAGCCCACATGACAATCCTCTATCATCATCCATTTGATAAAACCATCCCCTATGTTCTAAATCCATAATGAAATAATTCCAAATCAAGCCATATGTCAAATCCCATCAAATCACCCCTAAATTACCAAAATTTCTAAAACCCTTTTTCATGAAGTTGACTTAACTTTTCCCAAGCCAAAGGTGAGCCATGAAGCCATGCATGAGCCACATGTGAGCCATGAAAGCCTTGGAAACTTCACCATACCCAAAATGGAAAGAAGAGGGGACCCTTTAATGATCCTCTTAAGAGTGATTAACCACTCCCATGTCTCCCCTAAACCTTGCTTAAACTTAATTGTACTTGGATGGTGACCCTTCCCCACTAATTAAGCTGACCTAAACCACTTTCTCTTTAGCCCAAGCTAGCCATGGGGAGGTGCACCTAGCCCAATCCATGCATTTGACCAAACTTAGCCAAAATACACCCTTACCCCATTCCACTTTGATTCAAACCCTTTACACATGGCAGCAACTAATTGACTTCACAAACATCAAGCCCTGAGCCTCCTGACCTTGAGGGTGACTCATGCCTGCCGGCTAGCCACCTGGGTCACCAGAAAACACCACACACGAGAGCATCATGTGAGCCCAAGCTTGGAATTCTCACCTGCTGAGTTGCCCCATGCCCAATGGCCACCATGGCTGTTCTTCTCCTCACCAAAGCAGCTGATCCCAAGCCCTAACTCCCCTGGGAGGCCGTCCAGCCATGCCTATTTAAACACCACCTCTCTCGGCCATGGCGGAGGTGTTGAAACAAATCACACAGAAACTCTACCAAAATCATTCCAGACTCTTCCCCACACCTGCAGAACTTGATCCCCACTGAAATCCCCCTGCCATTTCCTCTCTGTGAGCTCAATTTCAGAGTTGAAATTCAAGCCCAAAATCAGGACACTTCACCACAGTGAGCTAATCTCCAAATTGATTCGCCTCTCGACGAGTTATATTTCCAAATCTGTGAGCTCAATCTCCAAATTCAAGCCCAAAATCAGGACAAGTTCTAGCTGACTTCCTTGCAGCACACCCTTTACTGGCAGATTCACCTCTCGACGACGATTTGCCTGACGAGCAGATAATGAGCCTAGAAGACACTGATGATCGACGTTGGGAACTATACTTCGACGGAGCGTCCTCAGCACAGAAAGACAAAGAATTGCAAATGATAGTGTCCGGTAAGGCAGGAATCGGACTAATCTTTATAAAACCGGAGCGGGGGATGTTAAGATACTCCTACCACTTAACAGAGCCGTGCACAAACAAGGAGGCAGAATACGAAGCCCTCATAACAGGACTAGAACTATCCATTCAAATGGGAATAACGGACATCAACATCTACGGAGATTCTCGGCTGATCATCCAACAGTGTCGTCGGACAATACAGAATTTTAAAGCCAAGACTCGAGCAATACTTTTAGTATGCCATGAAACTGTTGGAACAAATTCTGAATGTAACAATCTACAAGATCCCCAGAAGAGAAAATGCTCTCGCGGATGCGCTAGCTCTCCTTGCAAAAGAATTTGCCTGCTTACAAGATGATTCAGTTGAAGTGTCAGTTCAAGGATGACAAGTCCTATCACAGCTCGACATGGATATGATACAGGAATCAGAAAAAGCAGAGGAATCAGTTGCAGCAGTAACGGAAAGCAAAGAAGATTGACGTCAACCGCTAATAGACTACCTGCAAATAGGTAAATTACGAGACGATAAGTCATCAGCCCATCAAATCAAGAAAAGAACTCTGTCTTACGCATTAATAAACAATACATTATACAGAAGGTCTTTTGATCAGATGTGGTTAAGATGCCTGAGCGGGTCCGAGGCTCGTGAAATCCTCAAAGAAGTGCATTCAGGACTTTGTGGTGCTCATCAGTCGGGTCCGAAAATGGAAATGAAAAATTAAAAGACTAGGGTACTACTAGCCCTCAATGATGACCGACTGTATGAAAGTCGCCAAGAGCTGTCACCAATGTCAAGTGCACTGAGTGGTTCTACACCAACCTCCAAATGTGCTACATCCGACAATTACGTCGTGGCCATTTGAGTGTTGGGGCACAGATATAGTGGGTCCGATAGAACCGCCTTCTTCAAGAGGACATCGCTTCATCCTTGCAGCTACAGACTACTTTTCTAAATGGGCAGAAGCAGTTCCACTCAGAGAAGTAAAGGTGCACCACGTGCTATAGTTTTTCAAAAATCAAGTTGTCTACCATTTCGGAGTACCACGCAGAATCATTTCAGATAATGGGTCCGCATTCAGAAGCACAAAAATCAATAATTTTGTCAGAAGACAAGGAATCGATTGACGAAACTCAAAAATCTACTACCCAAGAGCAAACGGCTTGGCCGAGGCTTTTAATAAAACTCTCATTCAGATTTTAAAGAAAACTTTGGACGACAACAAGAGAATTTGGCACGAGAAGTTGTTAGAAGCCTTATGGGCCTACAGGACAACTTTCAGGACTCCTACTCAGTCTTCACCTTACACTTTAGTGTACGGATCTGAGGCAGTTTTACCTTTGGAGGTTCAACTTCCATCACTCAGGATTGCAATTGCAAATAAAATTACTACAGAAGAAAATGCCAGATTACGACTGGAAGAACTGGAAAACTTGGAAGGGAAAAGACTTGCAGCGCAACAAAATTTGGAACTGTACCAAGCTAAGATGATCCAGGCCCATGATAAACTGGTCCACCCAAGAACTTTCAAAGTTGGTGACTTTGTTCTTGTTCTTA
Organism: Papilionanthe hookeriana x Papilionanthe teres; assembly: GCA_022702705.1. Lineage (NCBI taxonomy): Eukaryota > Viridiplantae > Streptophyta > Magnoliopsida > Asparagales > Orchidaceae > Papilionanthe > Papilionanthe hookeriana x Papilionanthe teres. The sequence goes on along the minus strand of CM040421.1, from coordinate 107,908,044 downwards.
GGAGACCTATTCTTGCACATCACAAGATAGGAGGCAAATTTGAACCAACTTGGGAAGGACCGTTTGTGGTCGAGGCAGTCTACTCAGGAGGCTCCTACCAACTTGTGAATTGCCAAGGAGAACGACAAATGCTTCCAATCAACCAACGGTATTTAAAGAAGTATTACGCAACCTGATGTTTCGAATGGTGGCCTCTAAAATAGAGTCTTATCCCTAGAAACACAGGTGAAGCAATCACTTTGAGACTGGGTCCGAACCCAAAAACATAAAAATGGATGACAAAAGAAAAATCATTAAAAATAATAATAATAATAATAATAATAATAATATGTGCTAAAAATGAAATATGTGAAATCATAATAATAAATTTTTACCCTTCCTTTCAAATCAAATCCTGTTCCTGATCTTTCTTCATCTTTTCCTACTTTCCTTTAAATTAAAATAAGTGAATAAGAATCTTCAGTGATGAATATTTTCTTAATGTTCTTGTTCTTAGTACAGCCCCTGATCCTTTCCTTGTCTTCTTCACAGGGAAATGTCGAACGGGCGGTTGGTCCTAAACTTTAAAAATGGCGTGAGTCTCGCACTCGATGAAAAGAGGGTGAAGGATGGAGCGGTGATAGAAATTGATTCGACTTCACACCAGCCAGCCTACAGTACAAAGAAGATGATTGAGTCCCAGTGGACCGAGAAGAGCTTCACAGCCAGACGGTGATGAAGATGGGTGGCCCAAGCCGCCAATCCAGCAACAAGAAAAGAAAGACAAACACCGAGGAAAGCAAGAAAATCAAGTCAGTAGTTGCTACGGTAGAGGGCAGGCTCGTCAGTGCCGCGCCCACATAAATTCAAGAAGTAAGGAGAGCTACACTCACTGCTACTCAAAGAAGGAATAAGAATCACCGTATCCGCAAGATGTTGACTAAACTAGCAGCAGATCAACACGAGGAAACAGCCACCTTCGCCGACACACACATTTCAAAGATACCAGTTCATCAGGAACCTGAAAAGAGAGAACAAGCTCCGAGAACAACAGAATGAATAAGAGGAACTCTGAGAAGATCAGAAGCAGAGAGATTGCCTCGACACCGGACAGAGATACCATATCTTAAGAACCTTGTTGCGGAAGCAACTCTGGAGGATGTCCCGATAGAGACAATCCCCGAGGAGCCAAGGTATGCAGGAGAAAGTGACAGGATTGAGCCATACATCCCACAATACATTACTAGGCCTCATCATTTGCAGATCATCCCAGAATATGAACTAGAAAGAATGCAAAATGTTGAGAAGAAGACTTTCGAATACTTTGAAAGGATTAGAGGCAAAAGAATCAATATTTTGGAAGGCCTCGAGTTACACAGGTGTATTCTCAGAGTACGAGCAACAGCAGATTGTGGATTGCATCTTAGAACTTCAGAAAATGGGTCAAGCAGGTCGTCTAAGAGAAAATACTTATTCGGAACCCCAGAAATGGATGCCAGGGAAAGGAAGAGTTACAATACAATGCAGATGTCGCTATAATTTCGCAGAGGACAGAAAAGAAAATCCACCAGGGATACTCCGTCTTGGTGAGGTGGATCCAATGGCAAGGATAATTAAAAGAATGGTGAAAAAAATGATAACGTGGAGGGTACTACCAGCAGACTGCATACCCAACAGTTGCATCATCAACATTTATCAGAAGGGCGACTGCATGCCTCCACACATAGACCCCATGACTTTGTCAGACCTTTCTGCACAGTTTCGTTCGTCAACCAATGCAATATCATGTTCGGATCTGACCTCCGAATAGCAGGCCCAGGTAAGTTCTGAGAGCCGGTGGAAATAAGACTTCCGGTAGGTTCCGTCATGATATTACAAGGAAATGGAGTAGACATCGCAAAACATTGTATACCGGGAGTACCAGTGGAGCGGATCTCCATCACTTTTAGAAGGATGGACGATAGAAAGGCACCTTACCACTTCCAGCCAGATCCAGAATTGGAGAGTCTCCGGCCCTACGAGCTGTGAGTTACACTAGAAATATCACACCTCCAATGCACATCCATGCGACATTCCTGCCAAGGATGGCTTGGAAGGTGATGTTATTGACCATGTATCTCATTATTCAGACATGGATTTTTAACAGATACTTTTTAGATGGATCAACAAGAATCATACATAGTCCGTTTTGAGTCATGGATTGTATGAGAAATATTTCAGATTGAGTTGTATGATGTATCTTCAACAAGATTGGAATGAAAGTGACCATGTCACACTTTGCCTTCACCTCTTTTTGTACAAATTGACTGGGAAACGCCATTAGAGTTAAATGAACTTTGAACAAAGAACAGAAAAGAAAAGAGAAATAAATAAGAATCTTTCTTAGAAATCGAAATATTTAAAAGAACTTCAAATCCACATGAACACCAAATAAAATTCACGTGAACATCAAATAAACAACAAAAATAAAATTGGGTCATTAGAGGACAAACAAAATGAAAATGAATCTCAAATGGAATTACAATCTCAATCTATCTCTTTCAAATCCTTAAATTCTTCCTCAGATCAAAATCTACTTCAAACTACTTTGAAACCCTCTTTTGGGATGGTTCTTCCTCACGGAAAACTCACACTTCGAATTTCAAAAATCCCACACCCTTTTCGTCACATCGAGATCCCTTGATTTTCTGTGATCTCCTTTCCCTCTTGTACGGAGATTGACTAAGTCTATTGACACGGAGCCACCAACTTGGTTCTGTCTAGTTCTGATGGCATGAGACTGGGTCCTTCTTCATACATTCTAACTTCAGAGACTGGTACCTAAATTCCAGTTCTCACTTCGAGGTCGGTACCTAAATTCCGACTCTCCTTCCGAGATCGATACCCAAATTTCAATTTTAATCCGAATTGATACCTAAATTTCAATTCAAAACTTCTGAGGCTGGTACCTAAATTCCAGTTCTCTTCTTTCGAGGTCGGTACCTAAATTCTGACTCTCCTTTCGAGATCGATACCTAAATTTTGATTCTCATCTGAATTGATACCTAAATGTCAATTCTAAACTTCCTAGACTGGTACCTAAATTCTAGTTCTCATTCTGAGATCGATACCTAAAATTTGATTCTCTTTCGAATTAATACCTAAATTTTAATTCTAAACTTTTGAGGCTGGTACCTGTTGACCTCAATTTTGATGAGGTCTTCCCTTCTTCTTTTTAGTGCTTAGGATCTAGCCTTAGGCTTTTCCTTTGACTATCTTAGAGGACTAGAATTGGGACCCGCCTTTTAGAAATTCAAACCACTTCTAAACTCCCTACAAACTCCACAAACTTGACTATAGACCCCTAATCACCTAGAGGGTTGAAATCAAATGTAGAAGTTTAAAGGATGAGTTCCTATAGGACTCTTTGGCCTTAGGACTGCCCTGGGTGGCCTGGTCTGATGAAGGGGCTGACTTACACTACACTTACACACTACATTTTCACACACTTCCTAAAAAAAACACACACATACCCAACTTGACCTCCTGACTCATGTAGGTGATTCACATGAATGGTCCTTAACCCCTAAGCCCTTGGCTAAGAGGGTTAGGAACAACATAGTGAATGCCTCAAATGAGTCCCTTCATGGCTCATATGGGCTTGATATGGCTTCATGGCTCAACCAAAATAATTTCTTTCCACCTAGATTCACTCAATCTTCAATTTCCCAAATTTTCAATTCTTGACCCCCGGGACCCTACACCCGCTTAGTCTACCCAAAACCCTTGAAATTACCCAAATTTCTCAAAAATTTCCAAATTACCCAAAATTTTCCAAAATCAATCCCAAAAATATCCACATCACTCAAATTGATCATCCATACCCAAAAATACAAAAGATTCCAAAAATACCTCCCAATACCCTCCAAATACCCAAAATACCCCTCTCGGCCATGAAAAAAGCTAAGCACAAACCTTGCCAAAACTCTGCCAAAATTGTTCCAGACCCTTCTCCACCCTTAGAGCACTTGATCCCCAGTGAAATCCCCCTGCCATTTCTCCTCTGTAAGCTCAATTTCAGAGTTGAAATTCCACCCAAAACCAGGACACTTTTCCACAGTGAGCCGAATCCCAAATTGATTGGCTCTACACCTTCACCAGACCAAGAGAAGGTGTCCACCATCAAAAGCCCCATCTCCAGACCACCCAGTTGCTCCAGCCTCCAAGCTTTGTGATCGGGCTTGGTCGAAATCATATCCAGACAATTCACCAGACCAGGAGACTTCATTTGGAGCTTGCTAGGACCCAATCGAAGATGCAACAACTCTCAGATTGAAGCCTCACTTCTCTGAGCCAAGGTATGAGCTAACTCTCCATCCCGAGCTTCTGAAGATTCTCCATTTCAAATGCCTTAGTTTCAATGCATGTTAGCCGTATAGATGTGTTCGTCTCTTCAAGACGAATACATAGAGCCTAAGAACATGAAAATCCATTGAGAATCGAGTGAGATCTTAGGGATTTAGTGTGGACGGCTCTCGGGTGAGAACACTTGGGGACGATGAACGGATGCCATCCATTCAATACATGCGCGGACGGACGACTCAGATGGCGTCGGACCAGGAGACGGTACGAGAACCGCGGGGCCCGGCCGCCGACTCAAGTGGCGGCGTCGAATGGGAGCGCGCCGCGTGGCCTTTCGGAGCCGCCGAGGATGCGTTGGCGCTGACTCGGATAAGTAGAAAATTAGGGATTTTTTTATTTATTTAATTCCCTAAACTTCAAAAATTCATATCTCTGTGTAGAAAAATCAGAAAAATAAAATAAAAATACCCTCTTGCTCAGTGAAGAGAGGAGAATAATGTGGAAAAGAAATCACTTAATTTCATCAAATATTTTATTTTTTATGATTTATTTACTCTCTCGCATTGTTTTAATTCTCCATGCATGCATACAATTCATCATGGCATGAGACCATAGGGCTTTTGAAGCCTCTGAATTTGGGAACATTCCCTGAATTTTCCAAAGTCGGAGGCCATCCCTATGAGGAGTTCTTGATTTTTCAAGTTCAGTGTCACTCGTTTTGAGTATTTTAATTCCAGTAAATAGCATGTTGTGAAATAAATTCTAGGAAAATTTGGTGATGTTCCTTATGACCAGAGAACCCTAGGAAAAATAGATTTTGGCTTAGTTCATTCAAAACAACCCTAATCGGCTTAAACACCCAAAATAGGTCTTTAATTAATTAGAGTTAACCAGGCATCAAATTGACTTGAAATCAATTCTCCACCGACCTTTAGGATCGGAGGAATCCACCATAAAAATTTGAGGTCAATTGGACTTGGTTAGCCCCACTAATTGGGTTGATTAAGTCACTTAGCCATTTTAAACTTTAAAAATTCATAACTTTTAAAATACTTTTTAAAAATCCATCAAATTGGTTTTGGAGCCTCTCTGATATCAGGGGAATCTAAAAAAATTAAAATTTCAATTTTCTAAAAAGGTTGATTTTTAATAATATTTTAATATTTTTAATAATTAAAAAAATATAAAAATCACAAAAATAATAAAATTCACCAAAATGTCACATTTTGAAATTTAATCACTTTGGAACAAATCCCACATTTTTCTTAGGTCTATTTAGTGAGATATTGAATTTTAAAGCCCTATGGTAATTTTAAAATTAAAAAAATGTATTTTCTAACATTTTCACTAAAATAATTATAATAAATCATAGAAAAATCAGAAAATTGCAAAATTTGCTTATCTGGTTTCCTTGATATCAGAGAGATTTTTGAAAAATATAAAACCCATTTTTCAACATTTATTTTATTTTTAAATTAATTAACACTCCAAAACTCAAAATAATTATAATAAAAATAATATAATTCAAAAAATCACCAAAATTGGTCCAAGTGCTTCTCTGGTCATTAGGAAAGTCCCCTAATTTTCTTAAGGACAGAAACTTTCACTTGGTCATGTTATTAAATTTTCCTTGAAAATCTCTATTTTCCACCAAAAATAATTATATAAATAAATTAAATACAGAAAAATCACATTTTCTCCTCTCATGTCTTTATTGACATATGAGTGAAGTCACATAAAAATTTCAAGTTCATTTGAGTTCAATTTAATGAGTTATGAAATTATTAAGCTTAAAGGGCAAAATGGTAATTAAAATTTTAACCCTTAATTAAAACTTTAGGTTTAATAAAAATTAACAAGCAAAATATTTGATCCTAATCTAATTTGGCTGATTGAAATTTAAATAATTAAAGGGTAGAAACCCATTAAACAATTTTAAAATAATTAAACCTTAATTAAATAATTGATTAAATTTGGAAGAATAATAAAATTGGAATTATTAAAATAGGGATTTTATTAGGAAGAGATTTATTCTTTAATTTAAAAATCCCTAAACTAATTATATCATTAATACTCAATTTTTAATTAAAATGATAACTCAAATTTAAAATATTAAAAGACTTAATTAAATTATTAAACTCTTTTGAAATTTCAATTAAAATTAAAAATAAAGTAAATTAAAGATAAATTAAAATTAAATTAAATTAAATTAAATTAAATTAAATTAAATTAAAATTAAATTAAATTAAAATTAAATTAAATTAAATTAAAACAAATTAAATTAAATTAAACTAAATTAAAATTAAATTAAATTAAATTAAATTAAATTAAATTAAATTAAATTAAATTAAAATTAAATTAAATTAAAATTAAATTAAATTAAATTAAAACAAATTAAATTAAATTAAACTAAATTAAAATTAAATTAAATTAAATTAAATTAAATAATTAAATTAAATTAAATTAAATTAAATCAAATTAAATTAAAATTAAATCAAATCAAATTAATTAAACACCAAATCAAATTAAATTGAACTATGTTAAACTAAATTAAAACTCAATTAAAATTAAATTGGATTAAATAACATCACCTAAGACATAAAGAATTCAAAATAAATGTAAAGCAACTTGAACACTATTCCAAATTTAAACCCTTTAACTTAAATCAAATCATTTGAATACTAATTTACCCTTGAAAGCTTTGATTATTATAACTCCTAAATGGAACATCAAATGAAGTGTTACCTCACTCATAGGATATTCAAATGTCCTAGTTCAATCGAGCAAGTTAACAAGACTTGAAAACCTCGGACGATCGATTCATTTATATAATTAAATTCATTTGGACTTAAAACAATCCTGGAAATATTGAAAAGATGTTTAAGATTCTTCTTAAGCACTTCCTCAATATGATAGGATATTTATAAGAACAATTGGACTTAATTGTCCTTTGATGAAGAAAATCGTCCCCAAACAAAAACACAAAGAACCTAGACGTCATAGGAGTTGACTAGCTATAGGATTAGGAATTTGGTAGAAAACCATAACCTTTCCCCTAGCTTTACCTAGGAACTTGCTTAAATATTTTAATTGTGTTTTAAGTGCAACTTGGGATGACGGGAAGACCCTCCGAGTACGCTTTTATTTTATTGCAATTTACTTTCTTGCAATTTACTTTCTTGCAATTTACTTTATCGCAAATGCATTTTACTTTTCTTGCATGATAAAACAACTGTTGCATGAAAACCCACACCTTTAGGATAGTCCCTAAAACTGAAACCAAAACTAAGTTAAAAGTCATTGCAAGATAAAATTCACCGCCACAACATTTCAAAATATAAAACAACTCAAAATTTAATCACAAACAAAACACAAAACTACAATTGCAACTAAATTAAAACGCCTCGTTGGATGATCGGGAATACCTCGGATGATGTAACCTACGTGTTGCTAACGGGATTTCCCACGGTCTAAATGAAAGTGTGGAACTCATTCGATTGAGTTTAGCAAATTCATCTCGGACTAAGTGAATCCGATAAAAATAATGATGCCGGAAGGATGGAACCGTGGGATCTTAACCGGTGTCGTTATAATCAACTTTAAGATTTGTTTTAATCAAAATAAAAAAAAACACTTGGAAATTAAGACTTCCTAAACCAAAACACTTCTCTCATCCCCCGATTTACGATTTCTAAAACTAAACCTCTCGCAACAACCAGGAGCTTGGAGCATGGTGGGCGCACGGCCATCGTCGTCGCAAAACTTAAACCTACTGAAGAAATCTTCTTAGAATTAAAACAACAAAGCCATAGGATTTCGAGGTAGTCATTTAGTGCGCATAAATCCTCAACTCTTCAAGCAAAGTAATTCGTACGTTAAATTAAGCCCTAACCGGTCTTAGATTCCGAGGTAGTCGTCCGATACGACATAAACCCTCATATCTTCTAGGCTATTTGTTTGATTTTATCATACAAATATAAGCCCTAATTAATTAAAATCGGCAAGATTGAAATACTAAATAAACATTGTGACTTTCCTAAATTCAAGCCAAACAATGTGATGTCGGAAATTACCGAAGTTCACTTCAAATCGTGATTTCTCCTACCTTTCTTCCTTTGGATTCACAAAAACAAAATGTTCCAAATTTGATCCATTCCCTATTGAAATTCCAAAATTCAATCTTGAAAACCTTAAAGTTCAAATTTTGAGAGCGTAATTATCAAGTTATTATCGAGAGTTTTCTTAGGTGATTCCCGTCACTTAAGATGTAATTAACTATAGGGGCTTGCCCTTATAGGGAATTTTAAAGAACCTGTAATATAAACCCCTTAATACTTTCATATTAAGCAGGGAATTTGTCGGCTTATAAAATTGGTTCGCACCAAACGGATGTCACAAAACTTCTAGCGATCGGTGCCCCACTGCGAAAGGTGTCTATCTTTAAAGGATAGATACACGGCTCAGGTGCGGTGCTCGTTTATATAAACTATTTGGGATGTGAGATCGATTTAATCTCATATCTTAAAACTTTCAAATTTAAAATTATTTTCAAAGTCAAATACTACTTTTCTAAATTATATATATATTTAAATCAAATTTAAAATTTAAATTCGCCGACAACTTCTGTTAGGCGACCCCTTTTAAAAACATCACACAACCTAAAAAATATGCCGACAGTACCTAAGTTCTAGCTCTCATTTCGAGACTATTACCTAAATTCTAGTTCTCATTCCGAGATCATCGCACCTAAATTCGATTCTCATCCTTTTCGAGGTCGATACCTAAATTCGACTCTCCTTTCGAGATTGATACCTAAATTTGATTGAGGGACCAAACCTTAGATTAGCCAATGTTCTTTATGCACTCAGAAGAGGGTACAAAATATGATTGTTCCTATTTATCACATACAATATTTAATGTATAGCATTCTAAACTTTATCCAATTCACTACATAAGAATAGTAGTTTTAAACATATCAAAATTCTCCAAACCAACTTATCCAGAAAGTGTTATCTTTAAAATTAATAATTTCCTTTAGGAGTATTTATTAGTTTTTTAAACTTAAGCTTACCTTTAGGAGTATTTGTTAGAAGAACCACTTATATTGACCTTCCATACTAAAGTCTAATAGTAGTAGACTTAAATTTGATTAAAGACCTCTTACCTCGCTTCCCCGTGGGATGGATAAATGAGACTTCACTAGAGCCTTGTATTACTTGAATGATATGTATACTTACGTAAAACATCTAGTGTGTGATCGTATAAACAAACATAAAACACATAGAAAAATAGCACACACCGGAGGCGCATCACTACACTACTTCTGTGGTAGTCGTTCTTGTGGTGAAATAATTTTATGCAAATCTTCATGGAATCAACCAAGGAGTCGTCTATGTTTGAGGCAGGTGGGTACCATTTACTCCATCTTGGATAAATGATATGTTCATGATTGAAAGTGTTCCAACTTGCCATTACACAAATTTCACCCCTACAATAGATATCATTAATGAAGTCTATTGATTCTTAACTAACGAAAATGAAAATTAGGAGACAAGAGAAGACAGGAATGTATGTATTTCTTCTTCACTCTTAAATCCCGTATCGAAACAATGACATTTCTTTATTTCAGCAAAATTACTCCCTATCATGAAAATCAGTAATGTAATAAAGGAGAGTGGTATTTTGAATTATTGCATTCAAACGTGAAAGCATATTGATGTGGGTTCTATAATTGTAAAATCTCTTTTGGGCTTGATTGTACATGGATCTACTTATGGGCAAGGACATCCTTCTACCATATTTTTGCTTTGTAGTTAGTCACAAGTACCATATGGACATTGAAAAAAAACTGCTTTTACCTTTAAAACCCATGGGCTCATCTGATTGTTATAACTACATAGAAAATGGGGAGGAAAATGATATGAGCATTGTCATGGATAAACCATCTCAAAGTTCAACACCTTTAGAACCATTCTTTCTTAATAGTTTGCATGTTTCTTTAAAAAGGATCAAGAAACTGGAGAAAGAGGTTCAAAATGTTATGAATGCAATTAATAATATTTCAGAACAATTTGATTATTTGGATTGGAGGATGAAAGAGCATTTTGATCATATAGGAAGCATTGAAAAAGGTATGATACATATGTTTAAGAAAAATTCTTGGATTGAAGAAGATTCGACTGATGAATTTCTGTACCGACCTTTTTTCAAACTATGTGTGCATCACCAAATTATAGGAGACATTCGAGGAGAAGATAATGCTGATAATGACGAGGAGTAGTGACTCTGAAGATTAGATTTCTAGTATTTGAACTCATATGTGCTTATGTGTGTTTGTGATGGATTTGCTTTAATTTTAGACTCTTTATGCGTTGATTGAGGGTTTGTTGTTTAGTTTTTAGCGTTAGGGTGTTGTGGTTTGATTTCAACATTGAAATTTTATATTATGTGGCCTGCATCACTTGTTTTTTAGCGTAGATGAAAATATTTGTTTGTAAGTGTTGGATTTTATATATAAATGTTAAGTTCTGTGTTTTTTGTGACAATTATAGTTATTATACCACTTATATATAAAATTAATGCTTAATAAAGTTAAGTAGATGATCGAATGATTAAAAAATCACTGAACGAGTGAAAAAATTCATTTCTCTGAAAAATTTGTTCAGGCGCCGACGACGCCAGGATAGTTGTCCACGGCACCCAAAGATCGAAAATTCCCAGAACTTTTAAATTCACAAAAATAGTTCTGATAAAGCCATTTTTACCCCTTTTAGTCACCTTCTTCCTACAACCTAGGCTGAAAACTTCAACTAGGACTTAATTACATTAGGATTTGAGGCGATATGAAAAGTAAAAAGACTAGAATCTCAACTTCTCTTGGTAAAAGTTACTTTAAACTAGAAATTTTTTATTTTCACTAAGGATTGCTCCTACATTTTGGAAGTCCAAAATTTTGAAGTTTTTAGAGAAAACCTTGAGAGAATCCATGGTGGAAAGTTCTTACCAATTAGATTGATTTTTGGAGTTTCACGCATTAATATCTTTGAATTTATTTAGATTTATTTTCACATTTATATAATTTGCTATGGCTCCAAGAATAAGTAAAGGAAAGAGAAAATTGGATTTTGATGATAAAAGATTTATTCATATAAAAGCTCAATATCATTACAATACCCAATTTCAAAGGAAGAAGATAGTTCAAGATTAAGCTTTCCAAAGTCCGGGTGGGGTTGTTGAAAGGTTGATCGTTGCTCAGCACTGGGAAAACTTTTGTTACTTCATGGCTGAGGTGATTGTTGGCATAGTGCGGGAGTTCTATGCATATCTTAGGGATACATCAGACAAATATGTTTTTGTACTAGGTAAAATGGTGGAGTTTACCCCAGATTGAATTAATGCTTTCTATCAGTTGAGTAGGTTTAACTTTGAGATATTGAATATAACAGTTTGATCATTGTCGCGCATAGTTAATTCCCCTTTTTGCGCATCTAACATTGCTCTGCATGTGGCTAGGAACGGTCTCCCTAAAATTATGAGTATCTCTTTATCTTCCTCCATATCTAGCACAATGAAATTAACATGAAAGATAAATTGATCCACCTTCACTAAAACATATTTTGTAACTCATTTAAGATATGTGATCGAATGATCTACTAATTGCAGAGTTACAGTAGTCGGGGTTATTTCTCCTAATCTCAGTCTTTTGAATATAGATAATTACATAAGGTTAATGCTTGCACCTAAATCACATAAAGCTTTCCCATGAAATTTGTCTCTGAACGCACATAGAATTGTGAAACTACCAAGATCTTTAAATTTTCAGGAAGCTTTTTCTGAATTATTGCACTGCACTTCTCACTAAGTGCAACAGTTTCATTATCTTCAAAATTGCTTGTTTTGTTGAGAGTATACTTCATAAATTTCACAAAGCTTGGTATTTGTTCTAAGGCTTCAGCAAATGGAATGTTAATTGTAAGCTTCTTAAATATTTCTAAGAATTTTTAAAATTGCTTATCAAACTTTTGTTGTCGAATTCTCTGAGGAAATGGAGGTGGTGGCTTTTCTAAATCAATCTTAGGTGGAATGATAGGTCTTTCCAAACCTTTCGAAGCATCCTCATTTGGTTCTTCAATCTCTTCTTTCTCTACTTCAATCTCTTTTTGAACTCTACCTTCCAACTCTTTTAGTTGCTCTTTATTCTTGTTTCTTGGATTTACTTATGTATTACTAGGAAGTGTTCGTTGGGATCTATTACTTAAATGAATTGGCAATCTGTCCCAATCGATTCTCAATATTTATGATTGTAGCTCCTTAACTTTCCAATTGATTTCCCATTTGTAACACCACTTCGTTTATAGACAACATCTTCTCCTTAAATAGTGAAGCATTGTTAAAACCTGGAGGATAGGTTGGTCTATAATTATTATTCCTTTGGTTGTTCCAGTTCCCAAATGGGTTTACTTGATTGTTCCCACATTGTTGATTACTTATGCAACTTTTTTACATGCAAGGATTTATGACCTCAGATTTATATATTTATAATGATTTTGTAAAGTCACAATTTCAAACGTAAGTATATGTATCATATCAAGTAAAACAGGGCTCTAATGGAGTCCCGTTTATCGATCCCACAGGGAAGCGAGGTATGTGGTCTTTAGTCAAATTCTAGTCTACTACTAACAACCTTAGTTTGGAATGGTGATATAAGTGGTTTGCTTTAACAACTACTTCTAAAGGTAAATCTTAATTTTAAAATAACTAATAACTACTCCTAAAGGAAAATATTAATACTAAAGATAACCTTTTTAGGGAAATTAGTTTGGTGAATTTTGAGATAATAAAACTAGCATTCTCATGTAATGAATTGGATAATGTATATGAATGAGATGCATTAAATATTGTATGTGCCAAATAGGAGCATAAATGTTTCTTACCCTCAAAAGAGTACCCCCTCTTCCAACCATGTAAAGAACATTGACATATCCTAAGTTCAGTCACTAAATCTAAGGCTAAGCTGGGAGGATACCGGCTGTCAATATGTAGCTCCCACTAGCCCTTCACTTGAAGGCTAACCTTCGACTTTAGTTACCAATCTTAGGACCAAATTGTGGATCTCAGCCTGTCACCCTGAAACCTCCAATTCAACGCCCATGAAACCATATTTCCCTATTTATTTGCACTCAATCACCATGAACTACACAACTCATTCACAAACATTGAACGTGGTTCCACTTTGTTGAGAATTACACCACTCTTTTGGGACAATGCAATTACAACGCATTTTAACAAAACAACGGGCCCTTATTGTAGTGTAAATGAAGTGCAAGTAAAAACCATCACATTTATAATTAAAACATCTTTTAGCAAGCATCCCAATATCCTAAACATGAATCCTACTCATTGCAAAATAAAAGTAGAGTGAAAACAATGACATAAACTTCTTATTCCACTATTTCCAAATAAAAAGAAAGAGTAAGAGAAAGACATCATAAAACACAAAGAAAACTCAACGAAAAACTTCATTTCAAAGAAAATCCAAAAAATAAGTGTTTGTAAAATCATAAGATAATGAAGAACACAATACTTAGTTTTTTTCCGCTTAAAAGAAAGATGAAAATATCTCCCACAAAGTCTCCTGCAGATCCATGAAATGCTAGAACATTTCCATACAAATTCTCTCAAAATCCCCTCACCAATCTCTCCAAAAAAGTTAGTAATCTACATTTCTATTCCTATTCTAAGACCTCTAAGCATTCTCCAATTTTTTTCTATCTTCTCCTCTCTTCTCTCCTTCCCTTTTTGGCTTCAAATTCGATTTAAAATAGGGTAGGGACGAATTTCCCAAGAGGTGCATGAAGAAACCCTCCAAAAAGCGTTCAGATTCGATGTATTTGGCCAAAAACCGCCCAATATCCCATCCAAGCCGTCTCGGGTGCCACTGGTGCTGAATAAGCTACTGTCGGCGCCCAATTTTTCGTGCCCTCGGGTTTCTGGTGCCGTCGATGCCAGTTTGGGCGCCCCCGGTGCCCATCCTATGCAACTCCACCATTTTGCTCCGTTTGGCTCCGTTTTAGCTCCGATTAGTCCCGTTTCAGTTGCGTTGCGTTCCTAACAGATAGCCCTACAAAATAAGCATAAAAACAACCTTTCTTTAAAGTGTAATACTATTAAAAAATATTCAAGAAAAGTGAAAATAGATTAAGAATAGAAAGACTTATCGAAAGGTGTCAAGCCAAAATTTATTTTCTTGCTCGTTTTTGCTCCAAATTGCACCATTTTTGCTTCTTTTTGCTCCAATCACATTTCTTGTACCTAAAATAAAAATCATACAAAATACCTTCCTTTTAAAGTGTAATATCACCAAAAATGAGTAAAATCATATAATAAAAATATATATATTTTTAGTGCATCAAAATCTCCCAAACTTAACTGTTACTTGTCCTCAAGTAACACTATAACTTTAAAAACCAAATATATTGACTTGTGGTTGTGGGTTTCAATAGAGTTTCCTATAATTTCATCTCAGAAATATTATAGTATAACATAGGAGAAATTCTAGCAAATCAACATAGGACTAGAGTGTAAGAATATCTCATATTCAACTTAGGAATCCTGATTTTTTATTTACTTCAAAAGTTATTGAAAATTGTCAAACTAAAGATTCATAGAAAGTATAAAAATGAAATTTAAGCACCTTATCTATACCAATTTAACCAATAGCTTTTGAAATAAGAAAGCTTAGGATTGTTTTTAAGTCTTTTCATTTAAAAAGATTCAAGTGAAACCAATTTTTGATTAGGCTTCTCCTCAAGCTTCTCCTCTATTATTTTCTCTCTTTTTTTTCTTTTCTTTCGGAATCATTTTTAATCCCTTTTTTACCTTTTTTATGTGAGGATTACTATATCTGGACAGGCCTTTAATAATTTTGAATTTCACTATCCTCTCTCTAAAATCCAAAACTCAAAACTTTCCCTCACTTTTTATAAGTGTATTCGAAAAAGGGTTTCAATAAAGGCTTAATTCTCATTAAGTATAAATCTAAGAATTTTAGCTTTTCAAATATTCAACTCCTTTCTACTATAAATAAAAAAAATCATTTTTCCAATGTTACCTACAAAATATCATAACTCTAGAACAGTTTCTTCACATAGGATTATAACTAAGTTATTTTTCTAACATTTCTAAAATTGAAATTATAGTAACCTAAAGGTAACACCACATACCACAAAGTCATTTTAAAAGTGATATCAAATTAAATATAGGCTACTGAGGACAAATAAAGTTACATTTAAAAAATTTTTCTTCCCCCCAAATTTAAATTTTAAAATATTTTGCAATTGATTCTATAAAATATTGTAGGAAGAAAAAGTAAAGGTTGAATCTACTTACTACTACAACATCCTATCAAACTCATATACATACATAATTATGATAGAATGACTGTAGGAGAACGTAAATCTAGCCTAAAACATGCTTGCAATAATATTAAACTTAACGAAAGTATTTTCACTTTAAAATTTTATTTTTCTTCCTACCCCCAAACTTGATTTTTAACATGTATAGCATTTAGTACAGAAAATATAAGCAGGAAGAAAACAGTTCAGAAATTCTCTCTACCATATATTTCTATCAAAAATATTTACAAGTATTCATTAGGACCGAACAATATGCAGCATAAAGTAAATCTAAACTAATCATGCCAAAATGAAATTCATTAAATAAAAGTTTAATTAGCATAGAAGGTATCAGCAAGGGAATATAAAAATGTTCTTCAAGACCTAAATAAAGTCGTAACATAAACATAAACACACATATGATAAATGAGGTTAATTCATCCTTTAACTCATCCAATCTCACTACCTTACCTCCAATTTCTAACGGAATCACTACACTAGTAAATTAGGTACTTTCAAATGATTTTATAGATTATAATCTCAAAGATAAGATTATCCTTGATAAATTAGTTTCCGGACACCAATCTCAGGCATCATATAATCCCTTTAATTAAGCACTTTTAACAGTTATAAAGATAGTGTAAGATCATCCACATGGTATTCATCAAATAGGTTCGCGACTCCTACCTAATGAAAATAAAGTTGCAGAAAGGAAGTAAGAAAATTGAGATGAAGCTGTCTTTATTCAAATTCATGATATCTCTTGTAAAACTCAAGTCTGAGTAAGACCCGAGTTATAGTGATCTCGTCAGTCCAACTACTACAAGAGAACTTACAAGTCTAACCATAATAAGAAGTTAAGTAATCACCTCCCTCATGACACACAAAGATCAAACTACTAACAATCCAAACATCTGCCAACAAGAATCAAACGTGTCAATCCATAATGACACATAAAGATCAAGTCAATCTACTCTAAAGCAAACACCATACAACACTAATAATCATTACTCTCAAACACACTAAATCAAAGCACACTGATAACTATGAATTGCCTCCCATAAAGTGCTTGGTGTTAATGTCGCGGGCCCGATAAATGATTCCTCCTGGATCAAAATTTCAATTATGTAATCCTCGATCAATCACTCATTCTTTTTTAGATCCCGGAATTCCTACAAAATCCTCAAATTGTAATTTTTCTTTCAGCTCTTCTTTTTCAGATTGATTTATATCATTGTTCCTCATATTTCTTTCTAGATCCAACATTCTTCTATTGATTTTCTCAATCCGCATATTAATATCATCATTGAAACTTATAAGAAATGAATCTCTATAAGATAATTCAAGGTCTCTCGGATTCTCTCTAGATATTTCAGATTCAGGATCAAATTCTTCTATATCACTCTTCTGTTTCAAGTTATCTTCCAATTCTTTCCCTTTATAATTATTAAATGATGGAGGATCTATCTTAGTTGAGGAAATATGTTTTTCTAATTTCTTAGGAATTTCTTCCAATGGTCTTCCAATATCCTTATCCTCTTTCCTCAACTCAAAGTTCTTTTGAAATTTATCCTCAAATTCTCTTCCAAGTCCTAGTTCAATAACTTTATCTTATTCATCATTCAATTCAGGTTTTTCTTGTAATTGAGTTGAATATGAAGAAATAAAGACTGGTGGTGTAGATGAATTCCCTAAATAGGCAGGCTTTAAAATTATATGGGGTACATCCATCTTAAGTTTATGAGGTTTTTCAACAAATGAAATTACAAGTTCACTATTTTTGGTAGCTTCCATCATTTCACACCTCTCTTGAACATACATATAGTCTTCTTTAGATAACGCTTTCAACTCATCATGAAAATCCATTCCGACCTCATCTGTTATCTTACTCTCAAAACTTTCTTGGAAATTGTCTTTACTTAGATAATCGATTTCATTCATCCAAAAACATTCATCATCATTTCTCTCAGCTGCAAATTTCATAGTCTTCAACACAGCAAAAGTGACTTCCTGGTCATTAATATTCATAATCAACTCTCCTTTTTGCACATCTATCATAGTTTGTCCAGTAACAAGGAATAGTTTTTCATTATCGTTCTCTTTAGGTTTGATCTCAGTGTTGCTAGGAAGTGTACCTTTGGGTCTATTGCTAAGTGAATTAACAATTTCTCCCAATTGATTCTCTATGTTTCTAATCGCAGCATTTTGACTTTGCAACTAGTTTCCCATTTGCAATACCACTTTGTCTATAGACATCTTCTTATCCTAAAATTTTTGATCAATATTAGAGTCCAGTGGATGTGAAGGCCTATATCTTGTGTTACCCTACGTATTCCAACTTCCATTAGGATTTGCATGATTTTTTTCCCATTGTTGGTTTCCACCATCAGTAGTATGATTCCAGTTAAAATTAGGATGTTTCTTCCAACATGGGTTGTAAAAGTTAGAATATGGGTTGTTTATGGTATTTAAAGTCTTATATAATATGTTGGAATCAATCACACGCCCTAATGAACTTTCCTCACTTATAGGAGTAAATTGAGGTTGGTTCATTCCAAATTGGCCCAACTTACTTGATATTGCAGCAACCTGAGATGCAAGAATTGCAATCGCTACATTTTTATGATTTACCCTTGCAGAGGGCCATTTAAATTCATTTGTAGCCATTTCTTCAATTAATGCATATGCTTCATCAAATGTTTTTAACATTAATGAACCACCAGCAGCAGCATCAATAATGGACCTAAGGGATCCTACTAACCCATTATAAAAAGTTTGAATGATTAACCAATTTGGCAGAGCATGATGTGGACACCTTCTTAGGAGTTCCTTAAATCTTTCTCAGGCTTCATATATTGATTCCCCTTCATACTGACAAAATGAGATAATATCGTTTCTAAGTTGAGTAGTCTTTGAAGGTGGAAAATACTTAGCTAGGAATTTCTGAGTTAACTCCTCCCAATTTTTAATAGAACAAGGTGCAAATGAGTATAACCACATTTTAGCCTTATCCCTTAGTGAGAAAGGAAAAAAGCCTTAGCCTAACAGCATCGTCTGACATGCCATTATAACGAAATGTAGCACAAAGTTCTTAAAAACTAGATAAGTGTAAATAGGGATCCTCCGAAGGAGTTCCCCTAAACTGGTCATTCTACACAAGTTGAATTATCTCTGGATTAAGTTCAAACGAGTCAGCTTCTACAACAGGTTTTCGTATACTCAAGTGAATTTTATCTATCGTACATAATCCCTCAATAATTTATGATGATTTTTCAAGTTATTATTTTGAATGTTTTCCTTTTCCATTTTTAGTTTTTCAAGTCCTTTCTATTTTTTATTTTTTTTCCATTTTCAAACTCAGGATCATAAGACACAAGTCCTACAGATCCTTTGTATTGCATACATAATACATCAAACAATACATTAACAATAAAATAAATAAAATGAAAAATATATTCAACACAACAAAACATTTTCATAAACACCTTATTTTTCACACAAACAGTTTTTTTTCCACAACACTTTTTCATACAAAAAAAAACACTTTTCACACACACAATTGTACGACACTAAAGCTTTCCAATTCTAAGCCTAATTACTTCAACTAAAATTCTCCTAAATTTCCTCTCGAAGCTTCCCCGGCAACGACGCTAAAAACTTGATGCAACTTTTTTATATGCAAGGATTTATGACCTTAGATTTATATATTTAAAATGATTTTGTAAATTCACAAATTCAAACGGAAGTATACGTATCGTATCAAGTAATAAAGGGCTCAAATGGAGTCCCATTTATCGATCCCACAGGGAAGTGAGGTATGTGGTCCTTAGTCAAATTCTAGTATACTACTAACAACCTTAGTTTGGAATGGTGATATAAGTGGTTTGCTTTAACAACTATTCCTAAAGGAAAATCTTAATTTTAAAATAACTAATAACTACTCCTAATGGGAAATATTAATACTAAAGATAACTCTTTTTTGGAGAAATTGGTTTGGTGAATTTTGAGATAATAAAACTAGTATTCTCATGTAATGAATTGGATAATGTATATGAATGAGATGAATTAAATATTGTATGTGCCAAATAGGATCATAAATGTTTCTTTACCCTCAAAAGAGTACCCCCTCTTCCAATCATGTAAAGAGCATTGACATATCCTAAGTTCAGTCACTAAATCTAAGACTAGGCTGGGAGGATACCGGCTGTCACTACGGAGCTCCCACTCGCCCTTCACCTGAAGGCTAACTTTCAACTTTAGATACCAATCTTAGGACCAAATTGGGGATCTCAGCCTGTCACCCTGAAACCTCTAATTCGATGCCCATGAAACCATATTTCCCTATTTTATTGCACTCAATCCCCATGAAATACGCAATTCATTCACGGACATTGAATGTGGTTCCACTTTGTTGAAAATTACAACATCCTTTTGGGACAATGCAATTACAACAAATTTTAACAATACAACGGGCCCTTATTGTAATGTAAATGAAGTGCAAGTAAAAATTATAACATTTACAATTAAAACATCTTTTAGCAAGCATCCCAATATCCTAAACATAAATCCTACTCATTACAAAAGAAAAGTAGAGTGAAAACAATAGCATAAACTTCTTATTCCACTATTTCTAAACAAGAAGAAAGAGTAAGAGAAAGACATCACAAAGCACGAAGAAAACATAATGGAAAACTTCATTTCAAAGCAAATCTAAAAAATAAGTGTTTAAAAAATTATAAGATAAAGAAGAAGACAATGCATAGCTTTTTCCCCTTGAAAGAAAGATGAAAATTTCTCCCACAAAGTCTCCCACGGATCCATGCAATGCTAGAACATTTCCTTACAAATTCTCTCAAAATCCCCTCACCAATCACTCCAAAAATGTAGAAATCTACATTTCTACTCATATTCTTAGATCTCTAAGCATTCTCCAAGTTTTTTCTATCTTCTCCTCTCTTCTCTCCTTCCCTTTTTGGCTTCAAATTTGGTTTAAAATAGAGTAGGGACAAATTTCCCAGAAGGTGCATGAAGAAACCCTCCAAAAAGCGTCCAAAACTGATGCATTTGGCCAAAAACCGCCCAATATCGTATCCAGACCATCTCGGGCACCGCCGGCACTGAGTAGGGCACTGCCAGCAGCCTATTTTTTGTTCCCTTGGGTTTCTGGCGCCACCGGCGCCAGTTTGGGCCCCCGCGCCCATCCTGTGCAGATCCACCATTTTGCTCCGTTTCAGCTCCGATTCACCCCATATTAGTTGTGTTGCGTTCTTAACAGATAGCCCAACAAAATAAGCATAAAAACAACCTTTCTTTAAAGTGTAGTCTCATTCAAAAATATTCAATAAGTGTAAAAAGAGATTAAGCATAGAAAGGCTTATCGAAAGGTGTCAAGGAAAAACTTGTTTTCTTGCTCATTTTTGCTCTAAATTGCACTATTTTTGCTTCTTTTTGCTCCAATCACATTTCTTGTACCTAAAACCAAAAAACATACAAAATACCTTCCTTTTAAAGTGTAATATCACCAAAAATGAGTAAAATCATATAACAAAAAAGTATATATTTTTGGTGCATCAATTACTACCACCCTGATTATTATTGTTCCAGTTAAAGTTTGGATGGTTCTTGCAACCTGGTTTATAATTATTCGAATATGGGTTATTAGGATTATTAATGGCCTTCAAAGTTTGAGAATCAACCATTTGGCCTAATGAATTTTCTTTAAACATGAAAATTGGCTGTGAAAAATTCATTCCAAACTGGTTTATCTTCCCTGAAATTGCAGCAACTTGATTTTCTAGCATTGCAAAAGCATCATTTTCATGAATATTGGCTATCTTTTAGGATTTAACCTTTCATAAGGCCATTAAAAATTATTAGTAGACATTTCTTCAATTAAAGCATAAGCATCAAAAAACTATTTAGACATGAATGAACCACCAACAGCGGCATCGATAATAGATCTAAGAGATCCAGCTAATTCATTATAAAATGTTTGAATTATTAACCAATCTGGTATCGAATGAGGTGGACACTTTCTTAAGAGATCTTTAAAATTTTCCTATGCTTCATAAATAAATTCCCCTTCAAACTGACAAAAAGATGAAATATCATTTCAAAGCTTCGTAGTCTTTGATGGTGGAAAATATTCAACAAGGAATTTTTGAGCTAAATCACCCCAAGTTCTGATAGATCCAGGTGCTCACGAATTTAACCATATCTTAGCCTTATCCCTCAGTGAGAAAAGATAAATTCTAAGTCTAATAGCATCATCCGAAACACCATCGTATTTAAAAGTAGTACACAATTGTAGAAAATTTGCAAGATGAAAATTAGAATCTTCAGTTGGTACTCCCCTGAACTGATTATTAGATACTATCTGGATAATAGCAGATTTAAGTTCAAATGAATTAGCCACTACAACAGGGTTTTGAATACTACCATGAAGTTCATCTGCTGTAGGGTTAGCATAATCTCTTAAATGTCTGAATTATTGATGGATTCCAACATTTTGATTTGCCATTTCTTGAATTTTTTTGTCTTTTTTTGTATTTTTAGTTTTTCTGATTTTTCTTATAGTTTTTTCTAATTTAGAATCACAAGGCACATGTCCTTCAGAACCCAAACTACGCATACACATTCATAAAACAAAATAAAATAAAACACACTAATAAAAGCAAATAAAAGTAAAATTGTAGTTTTTCTTGAATTTTCTTTAAAAAATAATTTAATTAATTCCCCCGACAACGGCGCCAAAAACTTGATCCCCAAAAATTTATGGTTACATTTTACACTTTATATTTCTTCTTAATGATAATATCTCTTTCTTTACAACGACACCAAAAACTTGATTTTGAAGCAAATAAGAAATCAACTTTAATTATTTTTAATATGAGATTCTACGCAAGTATACGCATCGTTTATCAACTAATATAGGACATTCTGATTAAGCCTCGAGATATGGAACCTATAGGTAAATATTCTAAAAATTTAAAGAAAGAAAAAAAACTACCTTTTACTTTTCAAAATGGTTTTGTAATTAAAAAGATTAAATTCTTTTTGCTAATTTTTTAGAAAAAGTAAAGTAAGCAACTAAAACTAATAAGACTATTAAATGATATGAAAGCAAATGAGAATAAAATATATTTTTACTCTTTCAATGAATCAATAATAATCATGGAAATTTATTGTGGAAGTATCTAAATGTGTTGTGTCAAATAAGAGCATTTATATTCTTTACCCTTACTTGCTTCTATAAAGAAAATAAGATAATCTGATATTTTGAAATCTTGAAGATGGGTTAGGCAGCAAAGATATTAGCTCTCACCCTAGAGTTCCCTCTTTTCCCTACACCTGAGGGTTAACATCTCATAACAAAACTTAAAACATCAACCAAATTGGGGGCTTTAGTCTGTCAAACTAAAGTCCTCTAATTCTACACCATTTAAAAGCATATCTCCCTATTTATTTACACTCAACTATATGTACTACAATTATCACCCATACAATTTCATGTGATTCACTCTAATTGTTGTTTGAGACAATACTGCATTGGTTCTTACATGTTCTCATAACAAATTTTAACATCTTAATTGGCCAAATCAATAGGTAAAAGAAGTGCAAGGTAGTGGAATCATCACAACTTCTTCCAACATTAAACATCTATACTTCACACAACATCCTTCCATAATTTAATTAATTCATCATTTGAAAGGAAAAAGATAAAGAAAACTACTCAAAAATCATGGAGAAAACACAAACACATATTGATTTGAAAGTAGAAATCATAGTGAAAACACAACAAGTTTTACTTTAAAACCAAATGTAAAAACAAAGATAAAAATTTATCTAAAAATCCTCTCCATAAAACTCTTGAAGTTCCTCTAAAACTTTGCTTTCCACTAAAAAGACTCTGTAGAATCCAACAGACTCCGAACTCAAATAAAAACTTGATTAATGGATGAAAGAGAAATTGGTGAGAAGAAGGCTTCAACACCAACATTTTCCCCTCTAACACTCTCTTAACTCACTACACACTAAAAAACTTCACTCATAGACTCTAGAGAAGACTAACTAAGACTCACCTAACTGATTTCATCTTCATTTTAAAATTTCTTTAAAAGGTGCTTTAGTGTCTCTTCAAATCATGTCCAGATTCAATGTATCTAAAAAAAGATGCATCTCTTCTTTCGAATTTACCACACAAAATAAGTTAAGGAAGTTTAAACCAAAAGTTGCTTCAAACACCACTTGGAAATGGCGCCAAATTTGATTTAATTCGTCACTTTTAACTGTCGCGTCTATGCGTCAGCTATCGACGCTTAGGCGCCAGAGACTACTTTTGCACACCTTTCATTTTTGCTCCAAATTTGATCCTTTTTTTGCTCCTTTCATCATAATCACTCATTTTAATCATACATGCAAGAAAACATGAAAATACCTTCCATTAAAGTGCAATATCATCAAAAATAGGTATAAAATGTCCATAAAACACTATATATTTTAGGTGTATCAGTGACTTACTTAACCTTGTCATGTTTAGGTTCGTCATAAGGTCCATTAGGCTTGGTGGTACGGCTTGGTTTAGCCATGTTGACCTAAGTTAACCATGGTTGACAGTGGTTGACCATGGTGGTCAAATTGACCATATGGTGATGTGCTTTGGGGAATGGGTTAACCATAGGATTTATGGTTGGCTTCATGGTGATCATATGATCTTGAGCTAACCAATTTATCCAGTTTGACCAATTTTAGGGTTTGCGTTGACCAAATGGTCAATGTGGTCACCACTGGGTCCAAAATTGATCATTTTGACAAAGTTTGACTACTTTGGTCATAGGGTTGACCAAATGGTCAATCTTGTGATTATGTTTAAAATTGAACATTTTGACCAAGTTTGACCAATTTAGTTCTATAGTTAACCAGATGGTTAATGTGGAGTCATTGGGTC
This sequence comes from Papilionanthe hookeriana x Papilionanthe teres, assembly GCA_022702705.1. NCBI lineage: Eukaryota > Viridiplantae > Streptophyta > Magnoliopsida > Asparagales > Orchidaceae > Papilionanthe > Papilionanthe hookeriana x Papilionanthe teres. The sequence continues at coordinate 107,883,384 of CM040421.1, read as the reverse complement.
CAAAATTGATCATTTTGACTGAGTTTGACCAATTTTTGTCTGTGATTGACCAGTTGGTTAATGTGGTTGTCAGTGGATCCAAAATTGACCATATTGACCAAGTTTGACCAAGTTAGGTCTTTGGTTGACTAGATGATCAATGTAACCCAAATTAGGGATTATTGTCATTTGTTCGGTCCATCTGGGATGTCTCCAGAATTTGGGCTCAAAAGGTTATTTCAAAGTTTAGCCCTAAATTTTAGGAATAAATGTGTCTGTGATGTATTTAGAAAATTAATTATGGTAGAATCCTTTATAAGATAGATTTATGAATGTCATTCATAATGTGTCCTCACAAAACTGAGGTGAAAAACTTGCATTTGCAACCTAGTGACGCCATATAATAATCATAATAACCCATTAGATCACTAGGGGTGACAGCTTTAAGATAAAACTAATTATACTCAAGTAAATTGATTTAAATTGATAATTAATATTTTCTAGATGAGCTGCCCTGTGTGTTGTAGTGTTGAAAGACATTTATAACATACATAAAATAATTTCACATCACTGCCCTGTTTGTTGTAGTGTTGAAAGACATTTATAACATATGGAAATCCCGCATCAATATACAAAAGAAAATTTTATAAAAAAAATCTTGAGAAGATCAAATAGTCTAAGAGGTAGAAAATTACAACTAAGGAGGACCCATTTATTTAACTAAACATTACAGTCTGAACCAAAGATACAGCAAAAGGTGACCAGATGCAGCCATCAGATGCACAAGACAAAAGATGTCCAGATGGTCTGAGCCAAATCCAAGGCTCAGCTCCTCATTAATTTCAGTCATTTAGTGGACACCATAGAGACTCATTATCAGGGATCTAAAGGCAAATATGCCACAAGAAGTCTAAATTTTCCACTCGACTCTGCTTGTTGGGGAGTGAGCTACCTATCAGATTATGGTGATTTGGCCTCCACCCAATAGCTTAGCTTCACTTAGCTAACATGAGTTCCTTATCAAAGACCAACAGTTGACAATTAGACTAAATGAGCCGATCGACAAAGCCATGTCAGCCGAGTCAATTCTACCCACCTGAAGTCAATCGAGGCTCGACTGGCATCCTTGCCTCAACATTCACAAAAACGTAGGTCTTACTGAACCAAGGCTCACCTAGCTAAAATGACTAAGTCAGAGAGTAGCTGATCCCTAGGCCCGTAAAATACCTAAAATATCATATAATAACCCATTAAAACAGAGGAGAACATGTAACTTCACATATTCTACCCCTATCATATAAATATGAGATCATTTTATGAGAAATTGGTTAATGAAAAAATTCAATTTATTGTTCATTACTATGCACTTCTCTCCCTCTCCCTCTCCCTCTCTATCTCTCTCATGTCATGCTTTAACTCTTGAATATATATAAATGTATATATCCTATTTAAAAAATATATATATATATATATATATATATATATATATATATATATATTCTATTTTTTTTTGGAAAAGAGTAACTTATGGTTCCCTACATGTTAATATAAATTGAAGGTACACAATGAGGGAGGGAAAGAGGATCTCCAACTAAAATAAAAGAAATAAAATAATTCCTATAAGTTTCTCTTTCCACAGTATAAAACACTATTATATGTATTGATTTAAGTCAAGTTACAAGTCTAAAGTGTGGGGCATTGAGCAGATCCCCAGAAATCAAAAATCTAAAAGGAGGGGGAGTAGAGGAAACAATTACAACATTTAAAGAAAGACTAGCTCTTGCAAGCCAATGGGCTAGTCTATTCCCTTCCCAATAAACAAAAGAAAAGTTCACAGAGATTTGGGATCTGAAGGAAGTGATCTTGTGGACCCATTGTAAATGATGCCAAGGTGGGGAAACCTCTCCATGTAACAGTTGCAGCAAAACAAAAGAATCTCCTTCAACAATCAGCTGTGTCTAGTGGTTTAAGGAGGCCAACTTGAAGACCCAGTAGAATGCCATAAGTTCAGCTTCCAGTGCATCCAAAGTAGTGATAGAGGCTGAGAAAAAAAGAAAACACTAACCAGCTGGGTTTCTGAAGGTCCCTCCCACCCCAACACCCAATTCAGTGAAGCTACCATCAGTATTCACCTTGATGCATGAGGTGGCTGGGGGAATCCAACAAACAGTAATGACAGAAGAGAGGGGGCCAGAACTGGAAGAGGAGAGGAACACGATTTGGGGAACTTCTTATATTGGATTAACTTGTATAGGTAAGTAAGGCACTGCCTCTCCAACTGTGTGGTGGAAGTGGGTTTACCATCAAATTTAAGATGGTTTCTAGCCATTCATTGAAACCAAAGCACTAAAATGGGATGAGATCAGCCTTAATTTTCTTCCAATCAGTTCTGCAGGTATGGAGGTGCAGCCATTGCAAATGAAAAGGATCCATAAGGAGATGGTAAACGATCTCTGTCCAAACCTTTTGAGCAAAATTACATTCAAAGAAGAGATGAGGAATGGATTCCTCCTCCACCAAATAGAGACAACATCTAGAGGGGCCCCTAAGTCCTTTTAATTTAAGGATCTCATCAGTGGGTAGAAGGTCGTGTAATGATCTACAGCTGAAAAATGATATTGAGAGGGAAAGGCCCATCCTCCAGATGGATTCCCCCCAAGGTACCTGGTCCAAGTTAAATAATTTTGAGTAGATGGACTTAGTAAGACTCTGGTATTTAAAGGTTTGCCATACAATTCTATCAAGTCTCAACCTATCAAAATTTAACATGGCCACTTGTCTAGCTGAGGAGTGATGCAAGATCTCTTAAAGTTTGGAGAGTGACCAACCATCCTCATTCCAATAATCAGAAAATTTAATGTGGGGAGAAGGATCTAGAGAAAGAGGTATCAGTATTTCCTTGGGACACTAGTGATCCAGCCAAAAATTGACATCTCCCTTGCCTAGATCCCAAATAAAAACATCTTCTACCAGCTGTCTGGTTCTTAACATGTTGACACAGAGCTTGTATTCACCCGTTTTCCTAACAAAAAGGTTAGGGTGATTGTACTTATAGTATTTACCTGTTATGTATTTGGCCCAAAGAGATGACTGTTCTCTAAATTTGATCCACAGTTTATAATAATTAACTTGTACTAGCTGTTGGAGGCCCATGAAACCCAGACCACCTGCCATAATTGGTTTAGCTACCTTTTGCCATGAAGCCCAACGGAGTTGCTGGTGCTGTTCAGACTGGACAAATCTGTTAAAGGTCCATTCAAGTTAAATTTGGACACTTTTTTTCATACTAGTCATCTAAAGCACATAGGATGGAAAAGTTGTCAAAATGCTCTTCAACAATGTAATACTCCACCTTTGGATAAGAAAGTGTGGGTCCAACAAGTTAGCTGATGAGTAATCTTGCTAAGGATTTCCTTAAATTGATATTGCTTGACTCTTCCTTTGATAAGAGGGACCCCAAGGTATTTAAGTGACATCTGAGTCTCTTAATAGCTAGTGTAGTTGAGGATCCAATGCTTGTTGCTAGGAGATATTTGTTGACCTCATTTTTGGTGAGGTCTTCTCTTCCTTCCTCTTAGTGCTTAGGATCTAGCCATAGGACTTCTCCTTGACTATCCTAGAGGACTAGAGAGGGAACCCATCTTTTAGAAATTCAAACTAAATCCTGATTCTCTTTGGAATCCTACATAGATGGTCACTAACCTCTAAATCACTTGGAAGGTTGGGACAAATGTGTAAGAAGACAAAGATGAATTCTTATAGGATGTTTAAACCTCAGGACTGCCCTGGGTGGCCTGGTCTTGGTGAGGGCTAGTTGGCACACACACTGCACTCCCACACTCATCCTAAACCCTGAACCATGCTCACCCAATTCCTACTCCTGGTTCATTGAAACTCATGTGGCTAAGTCAAACCCCTAGCCCTTGGCTAATAGGGTTAGGAACAACATATGAGATGTTCAAAATGGACACTTTTTGGTCCATGGCTCACTCTAAGCTTTTCTACACTTCCCAACCATAATCAAATACCATTTTTGCCAAAATTCCTGGTTCTGACATTGGGTCCTAAAGCCTACCCAAAAATTACCCAAAATACCCCTACAACCACCAAACCCTTCACAAGTTTACCAAAAATTACCCAAAATTCCCAAAAGTCCTAAAAATCATTTTAAAACAATTCCCACCTCTTAAATTAACCAAAATACCCCAATACCCTCCAAATAACCTCTTTATATCCTTTTAGCCCAAAATTCCAAAAATTCCAAAAATTCCCAGAAAATTCCAGAAAATCTCAAATATTCCCAATTTCATTTTTTCTAACTACACCATAGGCCAATTTTGCCCATTTAACCCACTTTTATCAAAATCCCCAATTCGACCCATTTTTAACCTAAATGGACCCAATGTCAAACCAAACCAACCCCTTTGACCTCAATTTTGCCCAATTTCAATTCTAAACTTTAATTCAACATCACCACTATCAATCTAAATGAAATCCAAGGCCAATTTGATTCACATTTGAGTTCAATTCCATTTGAAATCCAAAATCCCCAATTTTGGTTAATTAATCCAAAACCCTCAATTAACCTAATACCAACTTTTTTTTCCCCAAATAAAATACCTAAACTTTCCATGACATGCCCATGAAACCCATGCAACCTTAAATTGCCCCAATTTGAGCCTAAGCTTAACCTAAATCTATTTGAAAACCAAAAATACCCCATTTTAGCCTAAAGTGAATCCATGCACTAAATCTACCAAATTGGTTAGCCAAATCCTAAAATTTCTTCCCAGTTGATGTTGGGAACTCTTAAATGCGTCCCCCTAGACCGTTTGGAGATTTTAATTAGGTCTAAACCCCACCTTAACCCAACTCGGACCCAAGTTGATTCAGCCTTGTCTAAATTAGCCAAAATCCCTAAATCCACCTAATTGACCTTTCAATTGAACTCAAATCCTTTCCATGTCTTCATCAAAGTTTTTCATGGAAATCATTTCTACAAAGTTGCTCAAGACACTTGGACCTAAATCAAACCCAAACCCAAGTTAGCCTAACCTAAACCCAAGTGAGCCAATTTGAACCTATGGCCTAATCAAACCAAATTGAACCAAGTGTGGCTAAACCAACCTTTCCACATCCACCAAGTGAACCCTAGTAACCACCCTAGATACACTTAGCCCAAGCTAAGTGAGCCATGGACCAATAGTCCCCCATTTTAATGGATTTCTTCCCTTAAGTGGTTAAATTCTCTTTTGCCTTACCCCAAAACATCCCCACAACTGCTAATCACCAATAAACCTCTCCATGACTCACCTGACCTCAGGGGCCAGCTCCCCTGTCCATGCCGACCGGCCTAGCCGCCGGAGGGGTTCAAAACCGAGAACCACCATCTACCTACACTCACCCAAACTCCACTAAATGGCCACCTCAACCAAATTAAACATTGGAACCTCTCTGCCCTTCACCTAAGCAACTGAATCCACCCATCAATTGAGCCCAAGCTTAGCCCAATGGCCCTGGCCACTTAAGCACCACCACTCGGCCATAAGAGAGGTGTTGAAATTTTTCTCAATAGAAATCCTCCAAATCACTCCCAGAGCTTCTCCCAGCCTAGAGAAGAAGAACCCCACTGCTTTCGTGCCTCCTCCCCCACTGGTTGAGCTCAATTTTTGAGTTCAATCTCAGGCCAAAAATAGGACACTCTCTGAAACTTCACCAAATTCAAATTAACTCTTCCTATACCTTCACCAGAGGTAGAGAAGAAGTTCCCCAGTGGAAGCCCCCTCACCAGGCCACCCAATCCTTCTAGCCGTCAAAGCTTGAAATTGGGTTGGTCGAAGTCATACCCAGGCAATTCACCACAGCTCCAGGCTCCATCCCTAGCTTCCCTGAGTTCCAACGAACGTGCTGAGCCTCTCTGATAGAAGCCTCACGTCTCAGAGCCAAGGTATTGCCCTCTTCTTCCTCCCGAGCTTCCAACAATTCTCCATTTATTTGGCTTAATTTCAATACATGTTAGCCATATAGATGTGTTCGTCTTGTTGAGACGAGTTCATAGAGTCCAAGAACATGTGATTTGGTTAAGTATCGAGTGAGATCTTTGGGCTAGAAGCATGACGGCTCTCGGCTCACACCAGTCGGGATGATGAACGGATACTGTTGGATCGCGCATGTATCGGACGGATGGCTAGGATCGCGTCGGATGGTGCAATGGGACATGAACCGTGAGCCGTGTGGCTGCCGAGTTAGATGGCGGCGCCGAATCAGGAAGCGATGCTTGGAGCTTCGACCCGCCGTAGGTTGAGTTGGCGCCGACGTGTTTAAGTAGGAAAATAGGCTTTTTTTTATTTATTTAAATACCTAAATCTCTGAAAATTCATATCTTTGCATGGATGTATACAATTCACCATGGCATGAGACCATAGGGCTTTTGTAGCCTCTGATCTTGGGAACATTCCTTGAATTTTCCAAGGCCTGAGGCTATCTCCATGGCAAGTTATTTATTTTCAAAGTTTATGTGCCTGTCTTGGCATTTTAATTCCAGTAATTAGCATTTTGCTTAATAAAATCCAGGAAAATTAGGGGAATTATCTCTGGACTAGCGGACCCTAGGATAATTATGGCTAGGCTTAAATCATTCAAATGAACCCTAATTTAGTCAAAACCCTAAAACTAAGATGGAATTAATTAGGAGTAAACACTCATCAAAATAGCTTGAAATGAATTCTCTACTGATCTTTAGGATCAGAGGAAACCCCATAAAAATTTTGAAGTCAATTGAGAATGTTTTAACCCATCAAATGAATTTTCTAAATAACATGGTTACTTTAAACTTTAAAAATTCATAAAACCTAAAATGTATTTCAAAAATAGACCAAATTCATTTTGAAGCCTCTCTAGTATCAATGGAGTCTAAGAAAATTAAAATTGAGATTTTTTTAAAAATTTCATTTTTAACCTATTTTTTAATATTTTAATAATTAAAAAATAATAAAAATCACAAAAAATGTCATATTTGGTCCCCTAATCACTTAAGAACCAACCAAATATTTTTCCTAAGTCCCTAGGTTGAGATATTGAATTTTTAAGGCTTAAGACAATTTTTTAATGTTAAAAAAATGAATTTTCACCCTTCCCACTAAAATAATTCTAATAAATCAAAGAAAAATCAGGAAAATATAAAGTTTGTTTCCCTGAACTTTTTGAGGTCAGAGGGACTCAAGAAAAATATAAAATCTATTTTTTTACTTTAATTTTATTTTACAAATAATTAATACCCTAAAACTTAAAATAATTATGATAAATAAAATATAATTCAAAAAATCACCAAAATTGATCCAAGTGGTCTCCTGGTCAGTAGGAACATCCCATAATTTTCCTAAGGATAGTAACCCTATCTTGGTAATGTTGTTGAATTTTCATGGAAAATCCTTATTTTCCCTAAAAATAATTATATAAATTAAACTAAAAGAGGAAAAATCACATTTTTTTCCTCTAATGTCTTAATTGACATATGAGTAAGGTGACATAATAATTTCAAGTTCATTTGAGCTTAATTTGATAAGTTATGAGATGAATGTGTTTAAAAGGGCATAAAGGTCATTAAGGATTTTAACCCTAATTAATACTTTAGGTCTAATCAAGAGGGGAGGTAAAATATTTGATCTTAATTTTATTGAATGATTGAAACATAGAACATCTAAAGAGTAGAAACCCATTATTCACTTTTAACACATCAAAATGAAACCTTAATTAATTAAATCATTTAATTTTGGAGGAATAAATTAAAATATGGATTATTAAGGTTAGGGATATGACTCAAGAAGATATAAATTATTTAATCTCAAAAAATCCCTAAACTGAATCACTCTAATAATAATTCTTAATGATAACTGAAATAAATAATAACAAAAAATACTAATATATATATATATATATATATATATATATATATATATATATATATATATATATATATATATAAAAAAAAAGATAAAAGCATTAAATGGTTTAATAATCAAATCAGAAAATAAATTTAAAACATTAAAAATTAATGTAAAATTACTTCGAATTAAAATCACCTAAGAATAAAATTAAAACAAATTTAAAACATTAAAATTAATCCCGAAACAATACATAATGAAAAGAAAATATGAAGATTAAACCAATTAAAATCAAACTAAAGTAATATGATTAATTAGATTAAATTTAATTAAATAATTTAAAACACTTCTTTCAATTTAAATAAGATCAAAATACTTAAAAGCAAATCAATTCAGATTTTGAAACTAAATTGAGTTATCTCAAATCCCCAACTCAACTTTAATTAAGGCGGTTAAATTCTTTAATAGACTAATTTGCCCTCTAAAGATGTTTATTATTATAACTCTTAAATGAAGCATCAGATGAAATGTCACTCCACTCATTGGATAATCAAACATCCTAATTCACTGAGCAAGAGTAACCCGGGTGATTGATTCGCCACCTCAATGAAACTAACTGAACTTAAAGTAATCCCAAAAAAATGTTTAAGAAGATGTTCAGAATTTAATTTTGAGCACTACTCTAACTTAATGGGATGTTTTAAAGATCAATGAAACTTCATAGTTCTTTGGCGAAGAAAATCATCCTTAACAAAACACGAGAACTTAGACGTCATAGGAATTGACTAGCAATAGGATTAGGATTTTGGTAGACAACCAAAACCTTCCCTTAGCTTTACCTAGGTTCTTGTTGAAAATATATAAATGTTCTGACATGTGTTTTAAGTGCAGCTGGGAATGACGAGAAGACCCTCCAGGTACGCTTTTACTTTATTGCAATTTACTTACCTGTACTGCACTTTACTTTTTGTGCATGTTAAACAAGAATTTCACCCTGCATGAAAACTGGAACTTCTAGGATAGCCATAAAACTGGAACCCAAAACTAAATTAAAAGTCACAATAAGATAAAATTCACCTCCACAACATTTCAAAATATAAAACAACTCAAAATTTAATCACAAACAGAACAACAAAATTACAACTACAACGAAATTACAACGTCTCGTTGGATGATCAGGAATCCCTCGGATAATGTAACCCACGTGTTGCTAACGAGATTTCCCACGGTCTAAATGAAAGTGTGAAACTCATTCAGTTGAGTTTAGCAAATTCATTTGGACTAAGTGAATCCGATGAAAATAACGGTGCCAGGATGACGGAACCGTGGGATCTTAATCAGTTATGTCGGATCAACTTTAAGATTTGTTTTAATTAAAACATAAAGAAATTTGAACCTTAAAACTTCTAAACCAAAACACTTCTCTCATCTCTTGATTGCCACTTTCTAAAACCAAACCTTCTACAACAACAAGGAGCTTGGAGCACAGTGGGCAGCACGACCATCTTCATAGGAAAACCTGAGTCTACTTCAGTAAAACCTTTCTTTAAATTAAATAACAAAGCCATATGATTTCGAGGTAGTCTGCCTAGTGCAACATAAATCCTCAACTTTCTGTTAGGCATCTGCATAATCATATTATGCAAATTAAGCCCTAACTGGTCTTAGGACTCCGAGGTAGCGTTTAGTACGACATAAACCCTCACATCTTCAAGGCTATTTGTATGATTGTGTCATATAAATAGAAGTCCTAATTAACTAAAATTGGCAGGATTACAACATTAAATAAACTCTCAAATTAAAGCCAAACCATAGGATAGTTGGGAAGTCACCGAAGTTTACTTCGGGTCCGTGACACCCCCTACTTCTCTTCCTTTGGGTTCTTAAAATAAACTGTTCCAAATTTGAGCTATTCCCTATTGAAATTTCCAAAGTTCAATTGTTTGAAAATCTTAAACTTTGAAATTCTTGAGAGCAAAACCACTGATCATTATCGAGAGTTTTCTTGAGTCTCTTCAGACATTTAAGATGTAATTAACTATAGGGGCTTGCCCTTAGGGAACTTTAAGAACCCAGGTAATATAAACCCTGCTTAATTCCTTTATATTAAGTAGGGGAACTTGTCGGCTTATAAAATTGGTTCGCAGACCAAACGGATATCACAAATCTTTTAGTTTATTTAATCGAGCCCCATCATCAAGCAGTGTATCTATTCTTAGGGCTAAATACACGGTTTGTATATCTTAAAATTATTTTTAAAATTAAATGATACTTTTTAGATTATATATATATATTTAAATTAAATTTATAACCTAAAAAAAATATGCCGAAAACTTCTGGCGACTCCGCTGGGGATTAGTTCCTCTTTCCATTTTGATCAGATGGTTTTGCTTTCATAAATTGATAGTCAATCCATGCCCCTTATGGATCAAACTATCATTCTTTCCGTTGAAATACCACGTTCATTTCTGTCTTGAACGGGTATAGTCATCTCTCATGGATTTTGGAGCCACTGTTTAGAAACCCCTAAACAAAGAGGTTCCGGAATCCTTTTGCCTCTTCGAGGTGGGGTGGACCCCCAATAGGCGTTAGCTAAGGTACGGTCCCTTGGGACGAGAAGTCTTACGAGATTTTCTCTTCCTTTACAATTCTGAATCAAATCTTTATCTTTTCTATAACCTTACTCGGTAAACGATTTTGTTCCTAAACAAATAAACGTTATAATAAACAACCTTTTTATAAACAAACTCTTTTAAAAACACAAATATCAAAATAAAACAAAATCTGAAAATACCTTGTGAAGAAAACTAAGAAAATTAAGGAAAGATAAATGAAAATGTGTTCGGACTCTGTTTGGAGAAGTTCATTTTTTTCATCCTAGAAATTTTTGTGACAGAAGGAAGCGTAATTCGGGACTAATGATCGAAATCTACCCTGCAGAAGATGTCTGCACCGAAGCTAATCTTCTCTTTCCCCAACGGGATAGACTTAGCTGTCTACCAGGACGAGCTACCTAATGATGCTGTCATTCTCTTTGGACAATGGTTTGACAATACGGACATTAAGTTTGTCGATGTTACTCTTTTCGCACTGATGAACAAAGCACCGGAAACTGAGGAGCCCATAATTGAGTTCAACCTGAAATCGGCTCAAGAGTTCCCTCCCCTGCAAAAGATCCCAGCTGAAAGGAACGCTGTTGTTCACAGGAGGTTAGCTGCTACCCCCAGAACCATCATCTCTACCCCCACCAGTCTAGTCATCACTGCACCTACCTCGGCTCCCGCCAAACTGAAGGGGAAGGAAGTCCAAGTCTGTGATGAGCCTGTTATCATGGAGGGTTTAGACTTTGCTGTCGTACCGTCTATTTTTGAAATAGGGTCTAGTTCAAAGTTTAGAACCCTAACCCGGACACAAAGGAGAAATAAGAACAGAAAGATTGCTAAGACCAGAAAGGCCAGGGCTATTGAAGCTGCCTTTCTTAAAGAGATTCCTGAGGAAAGTGAAGAGTTACCTGAGACCTCACCACTATTGGGAGGAAGTAGGTTCCACCCTCTCTCTGCTGCATTTGATGAGGAAGATGCCTGGAGAATCATCGCTGCGTTACCCCGACCTGCATACTACAGTGACTGCAAGAGGAAGAATATCAAGACTATGCTGCTTACCCGACTACGAGCGGTAGTGGAGAAGTTAGCTAAGAAGGAAGGTTGCCTTGTAGCAGAGGTCCTGAGAAGAATGGGATGAGTACCAGCTACATCCCGCCTTAAACCACGAGTAGATCCATTCACTACTGTGGAGAAGCCAAGGAAGAAGATGCGACCTAGTCGGCTTGTTGTTGTATCGGGTCACCATATTAGGGAGGACACCACCTACCGATGTATAGCCGACAGACCATCTGGTCCTAGGCCTTCCACTACAAGAAGGATGGTGTGGCGACCTATTATTGCTGAGCCGATACCGACACAATGTTCTGGGAGGAGGAGTCTCGTTAGAGAGCTCAAATCTGAAGAAAGTGCTGCTGCATTAAAAGAAACCTTTGAAGAAGAAGTTCGGCAGTCATCGCCTGACAACCGCGAGACCACTCAGAAGAGACCACTTGAGGATGCCTTATGGAAGTTAAGAACGGACATCCGACGGTTGGCAAGGGAAAGAGGAGAAGAATTGGGAAATGACATAGATTCATCAGAGTTTATGGATGAAGAGTATGCTGAGATCAACATGGTTGAGACCCGAGCATCGTCAGCTTTGCAGGGAGCTCCGTCAACCTCAGAAAGAGACGAACCAGAAGTGATGAGAGCACGTCTTCAGGAAAAGGATGACATGATTTCTCAGATGGCAAAGAGGATGGAAGAGATGGTGGCTGCCTTAGCCACTCTCCAGAGTCAGCTTCAACTTCAGATGGAAACACCCCAGAAATTATTCACATTGTCAATGGAGGAAAAGAAATCACATCCGTCAAAGGAGATGAACATCCAAAGAAGGATTCTGCACAGAGCATGATTCCCGAAAAGCACATTAAGAATATGGTGGAACAGCAGGTGCGAGAAGCCTTAGCCCAGTCTAAGAGTGGAGCATCTATTCAGACGGGTAGACCTTACTCTGAAGAATTTGATACAGTCCAATACTTGAAAGGCTTTGTAACACCTCTTTTTATAACTTTCGACGGTACGGAAAACCCCCAACAGCATATAGCACACTTTCGTGCTAGTTGTTGTAATGCCGGTGGGAGCGACACCTTACTCTTTTGTCAGTTCGTCAGCAGTTTGTCAGGAATTGCCTTCGACTGGTATGCAGTGTTACCGAACGGTTCAGTTAAAACCTTTGCAGAATTGGAAAACCTCTTCATTAAGCGGTTTGTCGGGGCTTAGCACCACATCACTATAGGTGATTTAGTGGTGGAGCAACTGAAATTAAACAAAACTTTGGTGGATTACATACTTCGATGGAGGAATTTAAGTATGAAGTGTGAACCCCAGCTTCAGGAACAGCATGCAGTTGGTATCCTACTAAAGAGTATCCATGGCCCGATAGCACTTTTCCTTAAAGGATTCACAATTAAGACTTTCAAGAAGTTGCTTAGTAAGGTCGGGAGCTTACAGGAGGAGGCAAAACAGCTGATTTTTGTTGATAAGACTGATAAACAGAAGCCGATAAAAGCATTTGAGAAGAAATCAAGAATAGTCGCGGCAGTAGATAAGGGTAAATAGCCAGTGCAGATACAGCCAGAGCGGCCACAACCAAGTTATCAACCACCACAACGGACTTACCAACAACCTCAGCAGAGCTACCAACAGCCTCGACCAAGTTATCAGTCGCTACAACATGATCAATCGCCGCCTCATTAACCGCGTGCCCTAAAGGAACTTTTGAATAAAGAGTATCCCTTCAAGACCGAAGCAGTGGCCAAGATGTTTCACAGTATGATGAAGACACCCGACTTTCAGCTACCAGAGCCCAGAAGGCCAGAAGAAGTCGATAAGAAGGATCATCTGAACTACTATCCCTACCATAGGATGCTCGGACATAAGATAGAAGACTGCTTCACCTTCAAGAATTGGTTCGAGGACAATCTTCGGAGAGGGAACATAACTATCCCGAAGGAATACATGAAGGAGCCCCAAAAAGAAGGTTCTGTCAATGTTATTTCAACGGATTGTATTGTTCCGATAGACCCTTATGCGACTAACGATGGATGGAGTAATGTCTGGACGAAGTCTTCAAAGAGAATTTTGGATCACATCCAGACCGCTTCGGTGCGTACTTCAATTCAGAGTTCGAAACCTGCCGAGCCGGCACTATCGTTTGTGATTGAAGAACCGCCATAGAAGGAGGAGAAGATCGTGGAAGAAGAGAAGACCAAGGCTCCGAAGGGTAGAGTAGGGGGCTGCTTTTCCTAGGATGGTTCTTTCTGATTCGGGGGAGAAATCCCTCGAACCTCTGACTCTATATGATTATTTGCTCTCCCTGGCGGTATCTTATAATGAAAAGAGTTTTAGTGTTGGCTACATTTTGACTGTTTCTAACGATAATGTAACTAACGACAACCAACCTAATTCGGATTTCAATCTCGATGCGAATAAAGATTCTCAAATCATACAAAACCTCGACGACCTTGACGAAGGAGGATACATTCACAAGAGTGGCTACAAAAGTTCAATGAGTGACGAGTCCGTTTATGAATTCTGAGGTGCTCCGATCACGATAGAATTGGAGTTATTAGATTCCGAAGCGACTCCAGAAGAGCCAGTTGTTCTGATTCAGCAGAAGACACCGGCAGATTCAGCACCAGATGTAGAAGAAATAACAAAAGGCAATCTAAGAAGCAGAAAAGTTCTACCCTCGAGAATGGGTCCAAAAGATAAAGGAAAGCAGGTGGTTGTTCAGGAAGAGCCAACCCCAGCGGAAGAATTGCCCATTCGGGAAGAGACCAAAGAGCCTGGTAATAAAGTGGATTATAACGTGCTAGCACATCTTAGGAAGCTACCAGCCAAACTAAGCATTTACGACGCTCTGATCCTGTCAAAGGATATGAGAGAAACTCTGATCAAGGCCTTACTTAATCCAAAAATTTGTTTAGCTCAAATGACCGGTAATTCCTTAGACGAGGTTTGCTCGTTAAAAGAACAGCGTGGTGTTACCTTCACAGACAGTGATCTATTACTTGGTACAGCTGATCACAATCGACCGTTGTACATTTCAGTCTCCATAAAACAATTCACGCTCTCCAGGGTGTTAGTTGATCCGGGAGCATCAATCAACATAATGAACCTTCGAACGTTAGCATATTTGTAAATTGATGCTCGCGACCTCAAAGCAGACAAGATGTTATTAAGAGGCTTTAATCAGAAAGGAGAAAGAGCTCTTGGATCGATGACACTATTAATGAAGACTGGAAATTTGGCAAAGACAACCGCAAAATTCCATATAATAGATTCTGAGACATCGTTCAACGCTTTACTGAGCTGATCGTGGATCCATGAAAATCAGATGGTACCGTCGTCTCTGCACCAGAGCATAAAATATAATGAAGGAGGATAATAGTGTATCAAAGGTGATTTGCAACCGTTCTTTGTACACGAGATTGGGATTCATGAAGATGCAGCCTACTACGTGCCTCCAAAGAAAACAATCTTCTCCAGAAATGCCATACCAAATGAAGTAAAAGAAGTTCGATACAATGAAGAATCTGAAATTCTAGTTCAACGATTACTCACCACTCCCTTACGACGAGATGGTGAAGATTCTCCAGAACTCGCACCCGAGGTCGAGGTCGGGGATGAGGTCGAGGAAGAAACGGTGGAACAGTTGAACAAAAGAAACCGGTCATCAATGTTGAATGGGAGAACAGTTCCGAAGAAGAAGAAATCAAGAAAGAAGCAGCAACAATAAATCAAAAGAAACCCCAGTTCAAGATCTCTCTCGAAGATGAAAAGAATGAAGAATACAAATCAATGTACGAGAAGATTAACCACTATGTGCATACTATGACCTAGCCCCGATCCACCCTGATAAGGTCGAGGGTAGGGTGGTCAAGGAAGTGCATGGTGGTGGTGCTAAGCCGATCAAGGGTCTACCAAAATTGAAAATGATGTACAATTTAAAGATGTTACTTCTTCCGAATTAATGGAATTGCCTTTTAAGTGGTATTCTCCCTGTGTTCAAAATTTAACACAATGTGGTGTCTTGCCTAAATAGTGGTCAAAAGGTCAATCACGACGCTTTAAAAAATTATGGAATAATACCGGTCGACCGCCCAATTCAAAGCACGGTCTCGGATTCGACACGGTAGCACCAGCTGATGATTCAGAATTTGGCTTGGTTGTTACTTGCGAGCCTAATGAAGACTGCCTAGAAGCTTCAGATGATCTCGAAGAACTACCAGTCGGAGACACTCCACCAAAATTTGAAGAAGAAATTAAATCTACAATAGACGAGTTAATGGAAGTTAACTTAGGTACTAGCGAAGAGCCTAGGCCGACCTTTGTTAGCTCCTTGCTCAACAAAGAAGACTCTGAAGACATGATCATGCTATTAATGAAATTCAAGGACTGTTTTGCTTAGAGTTATGATGAAATGCCAGGATTTGCTCCAGAGGTTGCAGTTCACAAGCTAGGAGTGGATCACACTGTCTTTCCAGTCAGATGGGCTCCAAGAAGAATGCGTCTAGAGATTGAACAACAAGTTATAGCTGAAGTTAAGAAGCTAATAGACGTTAAATTTTTTCGTGAAGAAAAATATCTGACTTGGTTAGCCAATGTGGTACCGGTCAGAAAGAAGAATGGACAGATCTGAATCTGCGTGGATTTCAAATATTTGAATAAAGCATGCCCAAAAGATGAGTTTCTGCTACCAATTCCAGAATTGATGATCGTCATCGCTTCGACACATGAAATCTTCTCTTTCATGGATGGATCATCAGGATACAATCAGATAAAGATGGCACCGGAAGATGAAAGCTTACATCCTTCAAAACGCCAATCAAAGTGCACTGCTACACAGTGATGCGTTTTGGATTGAAGAACGCAGGGGCAACCTACTAGAGAGCAATGACGAGGATCTTTGATGATCTCATTCACAATCAAGTCGAGTGCTACGTGGATGATGTGGTTATCAAAAGCAAACTGAAAGAAGATCACCTGTATGATTTGAGAATTGTTTTCGAGCGATTAAGAAAATTTAACCTTAAGGTGAATCCCTTGAATTGCGCCTTTGGCGTCACCTCTGGGAAATTCTTAGGATTTATTATCCGACATCACGGAATTGAAATCTATCCAGAAAATATTAAATCTATCTTAGAATTGCCGCCTCCCAAAACTTTGAAACAACTACGATCCTTTCAAGGGAAGTTGGCGTATCTTCGACGCTTTATCTCGAATTTGTTAGGTAGGTGTCAGCCCTTCTCGGCATTAATTAAAAAGGACGCCAAATTCATTTGGGAATAGAAATGCCAGCGGGCCTTCAAGGAAATTAAGCAGTATTTAATGACACCTCTGGTCTTAGCAGCCCCATTCTTGGGTAGACCATTGATACTTTATACTGCAACTTTAGATGACTCTCTTGGAACCCTGCTAGCCCAGGTCAATGACGAGGGGAAAGAAAACTCTCTCTACTACTTGAGTCGTCGTCTGATTCCGACGGAGGTGAAGTTTCCTTCGATTGAGAAGCATTATTCGGCCTTGATCTTTGCAGCCCAAAAGCTCGGGCATTACATGCTTTCTCATAAGGTCAACCTTATTTCAAAGTTTAATCCGTTGCAATATTTGATGACCCGTCCAACGCTTTACGCAGACTTGCCAGCTGGTCGATGATATTATTGCAATTCGATATAACTTTCATTCCTCTTCGTGCCGTAAAGGGACAAGTCCTAACAGACTTCCTCGCAGTGCACCCTTTGCCGGCAGAATCGCCTCTCAACGACGACTTGCCAGATGAGCAGATAATGATTTTAGAAGACCTCGATGATCAGCGTTGGGAATTGTACTTCGACGGAGCATCTTCACCACAGAAAGACAAAGAATTGCAAATGATAGTGCCCGATAAAGCAGGAACCGGACTGATCTTTATAACACCAGAGTGGGGGATGTTAAGATACTCCTACCATCTAACAGAACCATGTACAAACAACGAAGCAGAATACGAAGCCCTTATAACTGGATTAGAATTAACCATTCAGATAGGGATAACAGATATTAACATCTACGGAGATTTTCAGTTGATCATTCAACAGGTCGCAGGACAGTACAGAATTCTGAAACCAAGACTCGAGCAGTACTTTCAATATGCAATGAAGTTATTGGAACAGATTCTCAATGTAACAATCTACAAGATTCCCAGAAGAGAAAACGCTCTTGTAGACGCGCTAGCCCGCCTTGCAAAGGAGTTTGCCTGCTTACAGGATGAATCAGTTGAAATGTCAGTTCAAGGACGATAGGTCCTAACATAGCTCGAAATGGATGCAATACACAAGTCAGAAAAAGAAGAAGATTTAGTTTTCGCAGTAACAGAAACTGCAGATGATTGGCGGCAGCCATTAATAGACTAGCTACAAACAGGAAACTTACCGGACGACAAGTCATTAGCCCATCAAATCAAGAAAAGAACTATGTATTATGCATTAATAAACAATACGTTATACATAAGGTCTTTCGATCAGATGCGGTTAAGGTGCCTGAGTGGGTCCGAGGCTCGTGAAATTGTCAAAGAAGTGCATTCAGGACTTTGTGGCGCTCATCAGTCAGGTCCGAAGATGAAAATGAAGATTAAGAGATTAGGGTACTACTGGCCCTCGATGATGACCGATTGCATGAGAGTTGCCAAGAGCTGTCACCAGTTCCAAGTGCATGGAGTGGTTCTACATCAACCTCCAAATGTGCTATACCCGACTATCGCGTCATGGCCATTTGAATGTTGGGGCACAAATATTGTGGGTCCGATAGAACTACCATCTTCGAGAGGACATCGCTTTATCCTTGCAGCTATGGATTACTTTTCCAAATGGGCAGAAGCAGTACTGCTCAGAGAAGTGAAGGCACATCACATGCTATAGTTCTACAAGAATCAAGTAATCTACCGTTTCAGGGTACCGCGCAGAATTATCTCAGATAACGGGTCAGCGTTTAGAATTACGAAGATCAACAATTTTGTCACAAGACACGGGATCGACTGGCACTATTCGACGATCTACTACCCAAGAGCAAATGGCTTGACCGAGGATTTTAATAAAACTCTCGTCCAAATCCTAAAGAAAACTTTAGACAACAACAAAAGAAATTGACACGAGTGGTTGTTAGAAGCCTTATGGGCCTACATAACGACTTTTAGAACTCTTACTCAGTTTACGTCTTACGCTCTAGTGTGCGGGTCCGAGGCCGTCTTGCCTTTGAAGGTTCAGCTTCCGTCACTCAGAATTGCAGTTGCAGACAAGATTACTACAGAAGAAAATGTCAAACTACGACTAGAAGAACTAGAAAGCTTGGAAGGGAAACGACTTTCAGCACAGCAGAATCTCGAATTGTATCAAGCTAAGATGATCTAGGCCCACGATAAACTAGTTCGCCCAAGGACATTCAAAGTCGGTGACTCGGTTCTATTTCTCAGGAGACCTATTCTTGCACACCGCAAGATAGGAGGTAAATTTGAACCAACTTGGGAGGGGTCATTCGTGGTCGAGATAGTTTACTCAGGAGGTTCTTACCAGCTTGTGAATTGCCGTGGAGAACGATCTATGCTTCCAATCAAAGGACGATATTTGAAGAAGTATTACACAAACTGAGGTTTCGAAGAATGAAGTCTCATTCCTAGAAGCACGGGTGGAGTAATCATTTGCAACTGGGTGCGAACCTAAAATTAAAAAAGAAATGAATGATAAAAAAAAACAAAAATAAAACAAAAAAAAATGATGATAAAAAAAGGGTTAAGAGAAAACGTGTGAAATCATTATAATAATAAACTATGATCTTTCCTTTCAAGCCAATCTCACTCCTGATCTTTCATTATCTTTTCTCTTACTATTATTTAAATTTGAAAATAAAATAAAAATAAAAAATAAAAATAAAATGAAATGATGAATAAGAATTTTCCATTAATACGTAAATTTTCTTATTGTTCTCGTTCTGAGTACAGCCCCTGATCCTTTCCCTTATTTTTCTCTTCTCACAGGGAAATGTCGAACGGGCGTTTGTTTCTGAACTTTAAGGATGGCGTAAGTCTTGCACTTAATGAAGAATAACTGAAAGCTGGTGCCGTGATCGAGGTTGACTCAGACTTTGCGCAGCTGAAGATAGAATATAAAGAAACTACTTGGACTGCAGTAGACCTCAGAGAGTCTCATGGAAAGACAGTGATGAAACTCAGTGAGAAAGTGCCCCATGTTGTAAAAAAGAAAAGGAAGATCAACGCGATTGAAGAAAGCATAATGAAATCAGTAATAACTGCCGCAGGATGAAAGCTTGTCAGCGCTGTTCCTACCGAAATCCAGGGGAGAGAAGAGCCATTTTGACCCCAACTCAAAGAAGAAACAAGAACCGCCATATCGCCAAGATGCTGAGGAAATTAATAGAAGAACAAAACAAAGAGGAAATTTCAATGGCCACATCAGTTACCTCGAAAAGGCTGGTCCTCAAGAGCACCATAGCAGAGGTTGTTCCAGAGGAGGTTACTATAGAGCCTGCACCTGAGATAGTGATGATTCCAGGAAAACATGACAGTGTGAGCCGTACATCCCATAGTACGTCACCAGACCCCGACAGTTGCAAATAATTTTAGAGCACGAGTTGGAGATGATCCAGAGGGTGCGGAAACAGAATTTTGAATACTTTCAGAGAATTCGAGGCAAATATGTCAACATCCTGGAAGGACTGGAGTTGCATACGGACGTCTTCTCTCACTAAGAGCAGAGTGAGATTGTTGACTACGTCGACGAGCTGAAAAAATAGGGTCGTGCAGAGCGACTACGTAGCAGGACCTACTCCAAGCCAAAGAAATGGAAACGAGGCAAGGGAAGGATTACGATCCAATTCAGATGCTGTTACAATTTTGCTGATGACAGGAAAGGAAATCTGCCAGGGATACTCCACTACGATGAAGTGGATCCAATGTCGGTTCTGATTAAGAAAATGATAAAGAGGATGGTAGCTTGGTGAGTCTTATCTGTTGACTGCATTCCAAACAGCTGTATATTCAACATCTATGCAGAAGGAGACTGCATTCCACCTCATGTGGACCACCACGACTTTGTGAGACCCTTTTGCATTGTTTCCTTCATCAACCAATGCAACATCATGTTCGGGATAGAACTCCGGATAATCAGCCCTAGAGAATTCCGAGGGCCAGTAGAGATACCTCTACCGGTAGGCTCTGTCCTTGTACTACAAAAAATGGTGCCGACGTAGCAAAGCACTGCATACTGGGAGTTCCCTATGAGCGGGTCTCCATCACTTTCAGGAGGATGGACTAGAGCAAGATTCTGATCTACTTCCAGCCAGATCCAGAGCTAGAGGATTTGCAGCCCTACGAGTTGTAAGCTACATAGTAGTAGCACACCTCTAAATCACACTTACGTGGGATTCTCCTCCGGAAAGTGGCTTAGAAGGTGATGTTACTACCTATGCAGTTTACTTTTCAGACATGGATGAATCGAACATACAGTTTTGTCAGAATACATGATGATATCAGTAAATTCTGTGTTCAGATATACATGGATTTTATGAAAGTCTACTTTCGGAAAGATGGCATCAGAAATGTTTTAATGGAATCACCCGATGTACCTTTGACTTTTTTAATGGAAATGACTGTCGTATTTTGCCTTCAATTTTGTGCAATCGACTATAAACGCCACTAAATCTGAGTTTGACTCGATTTAGAGAAAAGTTGAACATAGAACGATTTGAATGAAGTAACAAAAAGAAAATGAAAATCTAAACCAAAATGAAATTTCAATCAAAACAAAACTTGAAAATTGAAATAAGATCAAATCACTAAAAGCAACAAGCAGTGAAAATGAAGCTCCGATTCTGAAATCCCTAGCCTCCAACTATTCTTGAAATCTTTTCGACCCCTTGCGATCTCTTTCCTCTTTTGAGAAGGTCGACTGAGTCTACTGACACAGAACCACGAAATTTTTGATTTGGTTCTGATGGCATGGATTCATATCCTTCGCCAAACATTTAGGCTCTGATCAACTCTCTTGGGACATGAAGCACTTTCTTGTCCCATTTCAATTTTCCGCGGAATTTTTAAAATCAAATAAAACGTTGACTCTTGGGATCAGTACCTAAATTCTGATTCCCACACCCTTCCAATACTGGTACCTAACTTCCAGTTCTTACCTTGAAACTCCGAAGTCGATACCTAACTTTTGACTTTCTTCCGAGACTGGTACCTAACTTCTAGTTCTCACCTTGAAATTCCGAGGTCGATACCTAACTTTCGACTCTCTTCCGAGACTGGTACCTAACTTCCAGTTCTCACCTTGAAATTCAGAGGTCGATAATTAACTTTTGACACTCTTCCGAGACTGGTACCTAACTTCCAGTTCTCAACTTGAAATTTGGAGGTCGATACCTAACTTTCGACTCTCTTCCGAGACTGGTACCTAACTTCCAGTTCTCACCTTGAAACTCCGAGGTCAATACTTAACTTTCGACTCTCTTCCGAGACTGGTACCTAACTTCCAGTTCTCACCTTGAAACTCCGAGGTCGATACCTAACTTTTGACTCTCTTCTGAGACTGGTACCTAACTTCCAGTTCTTACCTTGAAACTCCGAGGTCGATACCTAACTTTCGACTCTCTTCCGAGACTAGTACCTAACTTCCAGTTCTCACCTTGAAATTCAGAGGTCGATACTTAACTTTCGACTCTCTTTCGAGACTGGTACCTAACTTCCAATTCTCACCTTGAAACTCTGAGGTCGATACTTAACTTTCAAATCTCTTCCGAGACTGGTACCTAACTTCCAGTTCTCACCTTGAAACTCTGAGGTTGATACTTAACTTTTGACTCTCTTCAGAGACTGGTACCTAACTTCTAGTTCTCACCTTGAAATTCAGAGGTCGATACTTAACTTTCGACTCTCTTCCGAGACTGGTACCTAACTTCCAGTTCTCACCTTGAAATTCGGAGGTCGATACCTAACTTTCGACTCTCTTCCGAGACTGGTACCTAACTTCCAGTTCTCACCTTGAAATTCTGAGATCAGTACCTAAATTCTTATTCTCATCCTTCTCGATCGGTACTTAAATTCTGATTCTCTCTCCGAGGCTGGTACCTAAATTCCAGTTCTCTTTCCATTCCAGAATCTTTAGAAATCCTCGAAATCAATCTTAAGTCAAATTTCAACCAAAATTGAAACTCAAATCGAAATTCAAAACTCAAAATTAAAAACTGAAATAAAAATGAAAACGAATTTAAAATTGAATCTCTCCAGATCTTGTGATTTGGAATTCACCTCATCGTTTCCCTAGCGAGAGTTTTTGTAATCTTCAGTCTTGGAGATTTACCCGATACTCCCCAGTGGAAATTTTCTTCGCTTCGTTCTACGTGTGTCACTTGGACATCTATGTTGGTTTTCTTAATCTCTTCGGTCAAAGCCAATACGCGCGGTGTGCTTGGTTAGCACACCTCACCTATTGGGGGTCCATTTGTTGACCTCATTTTTGGTGAGGTCCTCTCTTCTCTCCTCTTAGTGCTTAGGATCTAGCCATAGGACTTCTCCTTGACTATCCTAGAGGACTAGAGAGGGAACCCATCTTTTAGAACTTAAAACTAAATCCTGATTCTCTTTGGAATCCTACATAGATGGTCACTAACCTCTAAACCACTTGGAAGGTTGGGACCAATGTGTAAGAAGACAAAGATAAATTCCTATAGGATGTTTAAACCTTAGGACTTCCCTGGGTGGCCTGGTCTTGGTGAGGGCTGGTTGGCACACACACTGCACTCCCACACTCATCCTAAACCCTGAACCATCCTTACCTAATTCCTACTCCTGGTTCATTGGAGCACTCATGTGGATAAGTCCAAACCCCTAGCCCTTGGCTAAGAGAGTTAGGAACAACATATGAGATGTTCAAAATGGACACTTCTTGGTCCATGGCTCACTCTGAGTTTTCTACACTTCCCAACCATAATCAAATACCATTTTTGCCAAAATTCCTGGTTCTGACATTGGGTCCTCAAGCCTACCCAAAAATTACCTAAAATACCTCTACAACCACCAAACACTTCACAAATTTCCAAAAAATTACCCAAAATTCCCAAAAGTCCTAAAAATCATTTTGAAATAATTCCCACCTCTTAAATCGACCAAAATACCCCCAATACCCTCCAAATAACCTCTTAATACCCTAAATACCCTTTTAACTCAAAATTCTAAAAATTCCAAAAATTCCCAGAAAATTGCAGAAAATCCAAAATATTCCCAATTTCGTTTTGTCTAACTACACCATATGGACCAAATGTCAAACCAAACCAACCCCTTTGACCTCAATTTTGCCCAATTTCAATTCCAAAATTTAATTCAACATCACCACTATCAATCTAAACCAAATCCAAGCCCAATTTGATTCACATTTGAGTTCAATTCCATTTGAAATCCAAAATCCCTAATTTTGCCTAATTAATCCAAAACCCCCAATTAACCAAATACCAACTTATTTTTTTCCCCAAATTTCAATCCTAAACTTTCCATGACATGCCCATGAAACCTATGCAACCTTCAATTGCCCCAATTTGAGCCTAAGCTTAACCAAAATCTATTTGAAAACCAAAAATACCCCATTTTAGCCTAAAGTGAATCCATGCACTAAATCTACCAAATTGGTTAGCCAAATCCTAAAATTTCTTCCCAGTTGATGTTGAGAACTCTTTAATACATCCCCCTAGACCATTTGGAGTTTTTAATTGGGTCTAAACCACACCTTAACCCAAATTGGACCCAAGTTGATTCAACCTTGCCTAAATTAACCAAAATCCCTAAATCTACCTAATTGACCTTTCAATTGAACTCAAAACCATTCCATTTCTTCATGAAAGTTTTCAATGGCAATCATTTCTACAATGTTGCTCAAGACATTTGGACCTAAATAAAACCCAAACCCAAGTTAGCCTAACCTAAACCTAAGTGAGCCAATTTGAACCTATGGCCTAATCAAATCAAATTGAACCAAGTGTGGCTAAACCAACCTTTCCACAGTCACCAAGTGAACCCTAGGAACCACCCTAGATACACCTAGCCCAAGCTAAGTGAGCCATGGACCAAGAGTCCCCCACTTTAAGGAATTTCTTCCCTTAAGTAGTTAAATTCTCTTTTGCCTTACCCCAAAACATCCCCACAACTGCTAATCACCATTAAACCTCTCCATGACTCACCTGACCTCAGGGGCCAGCTCCCTGTCCTTGCCGGCCAGCCTAGCTGCCAGAGGGGGTCAAAACCGAGAGCCACCATCTACCTAAACTCACCCAAACTCCACCAAATGGCCACCTCAGCCAAATTAAACATTGGATCCTCTCTGCCCTCCACCTAAGAAACTGAATCCAGCCATCAATTGATCCCTAGCTCAGCCCAATGGCCCTGGCCATTTAAGCACCACCTCTCAGCCATGAGAGAGGTGTTGAAATTGTTCTCAACAGAAATCCTCCAAATCACTCCCAGAGCTTCTCCCAACCTAGAGAAGAAGAACCCCACTACTTTCCTGCCTCCTCCCCCACTGGTTGAGCTCAATTTTTGAGTTCAATCTCAGGACAAAAACAGGACAGTCTCTGAAACTTCACCAAATCCAAATTAACTCTTCCCACACCTTCACCAGAGGTAGAGAAGAAGTTCCCTAGTGGAAGCCCCCTCACCAGGCCACCCAATCCTTCCAGCTGTCAAAGCTTGAAATCGAGCGTGGTCGAAGTCATACCCAGGCAATTCACCACAGCTCTAGGCTCCATCCTTAGCTTCCCTGAGCTCCAATGAATGTGCCCAACCTCTCTGATAGAAGCCTCACTTCTTAGAGCCAAGGTATTGCCCTCTTCTTCCTCCCGAGCTTCCAGCGATTCTCCATTTTGTTTGGCTTGATTTCAATGCATGTTAGCCGTATAGATGTGTTCGTCTTATCGAGACGAGTTCATAGAGCCCAAGAACGTGTGATTTGGTTAAGTATCAAGTGAGATCTCAAGGCTAGAAGCTGGACGGCTCTCGGCTCACACCAGTCAGGACGATGAACGGATACCGTTGGATCGCGCGTGTATCGGACGGACGACTAGGATCGCGCTGGATGGAGCAACGGGACATCAACCGAAGGCCGCGTGGCTGTCGAGTCAGATGGCGGCGCCGAATCAGGAAGCGACGCGTGGAGCTTCGACCCGCCGTAGGTTGAGTTGGCGTCGACGTGTTTAAGTAGGAAAATAGGTTTTTTCTGATTTATTTAAATACCCGAATCTTCGAAAATTCATATCTTTGCATAGAAAAATCATAAAAATAAACTAGAAATACCCTCTTGCTCAGTGAACAGAGGAGAATAATGTGAAAAAATAATTGATCTATTTTGTTGAGTATTTTATTTTTAATTAATTTAATACTGTTCTGAATATTTTAATTCTCCATGCATGTATACAATTCACCATGGCGTGAGACCATAGGGCTTTTGTAGCCTCTGATCTTGGGAACATTCCGTAAATTTTCCAAGGCTGGAGGCTATCTCTATCGCAAGTTATTTATTTTCAAAGTTTTTGTGCCTGTTTTGGTATTTTAATTTCAGTAATTAGCATGTTGCTTAATAAAATCCAGGAAAATTAGGTGAAGTATCTCTCGACCAGAGGACCCTAGGATAATTATGGCTTGGCTTAAATCATTCAAATGAACACTAATTTGGTCAAAACCCTAAAACTAAAATGGAATTAATTAGGAGTAACCACTCATCAAAATAACTTGAAATCAATTCTCTACTAATCTTTAGGATAAGAGGAAACCCCATAAAAATTTTTAAGTCAATTGAGAATGTTTTAACCCATCAAATGAATTTTCTAAATAACATGGTTACTTTAAACTTTAAAAATGCATAAAACCTAAAATGTATTTAAAAAAATTCACCAAATTCATTTTGAAGCCTCTCTGGTATCAGAGACTAAGAAAATTAAAATTGAGATTTTTCTAAAAATTTCATTTTTAACCTATTTTTTGAATATTTTAATAATTAAAAAATAATAAAAATCACAAATATATTAAAAATCATAAAAATGTCATATTTGGTCCCTTAATCACTTAGGAACCAACCAAATATTTTTCCTAAGTCCCTAGGTTGAGATATTGAATTTTTAAGGCTTAAGACAATTTTCTAATTTAAAAAAAAATGAATTTTCAACCCTTCCCACTAAAATAATTCTAATAAATCAAAGAAAAATCAGGAAAATATAAAGTTTGTTTCCCTGAACTCCTTGAGGTCAGAGGGACTCAAGAAAAATATAAAATCTATTTTTGAATTTAATTTTGTTTTATAATTAATTAATGCCCTAAAACTTAAAATAATTATAATAAATACAACAATTCAAAAAATCACCAAAAATAGTCCAAGTGGTCCCCTGGTCAGTTGGAACATCCCATAATTTTCCTAAGGATAGGAACCCTATCTTGGTCATATTGTTGAATTTTCATGGAAAATCCTTATTTTCCCTAAAAATAATTATATAAATTAAACTAAAAATGGAAAAATCACATTTTTTCCTCTAATGTCTTAATTGGCATATGAGTAAGGTGACATAATAATTTCAAGTTCATTTGAGCTTAATTTGACAAGTTATGAGATGAATGTGGTTAAAAGGGCATAAAGGTCATTAAGGATTTTAACCCTAATTAATACTTTAGGTCTAATCAAGAGGGAGGGTAAAATATTTGATCTTAATTTTCTTAGATGATTGAAACATAGGACATCTAAAGGGTAGAAACTCATTATTCACTTTTAACACATAAAAATGAAACCTTAATTAATTAAATCATTTAATTTTGGAGGAATAAATTAAATTTTGGATTATTAAGGTTAGGGATATGACTTAAGAAGATATCAATTCTTTAATCTAAATATCCCTAAAATGAATCACTCTAATAATAATTCTTAATGATAACTGAAATTAATAATAACTAAAAATACCAATATATATATATATATATATATATATATATATATATATATATATATATATATATATATATTAAAAAAAGATAAAAGCATTAAATGGTTTAATAATCAAATCAAAAAAAAATTTAAAACAATAAAAATTAATTTAAAATTAATTCAGAATTAAAATCACCTAATAATAAACTTAAAACAAATCTAAAACATTAAAATTAATCCCGAAATAATACATAAAGAAAAGAAAATGTGAAGATTAAACCAATTAAAACCAACCTAAAGTAATATGATTAATTTAAATTAAATTTAAATCATCAAAATTATTTTAATTAAATAATTTAAAACAATTCTTTCAATTTAAGTAAGATCAAAATACTTAAAAGCAAATCAACCTGGATTTTGAAACTAAATTGAGTTATCTCAAATCCCCAACTTAACTTTAATTAAGGCGGTTAAATTCTTTAATAAAATAATTTGCCCTCTAAAGATTTTCATTATTATAAATCTTAAATGAAGCATCAGATGAAATGTCACTCCACTCATGGGATAATCAAACATCCTAATTCACTGAAAAAGAGTAACCCAGGTGTTTGATTCGCCATCTCAATGAAACTAACTGAACTTAAAGTAATCCCAAAAAAATGTTTAAGAAGATGTTCAGAATTCAATTCCGAGCACTTCTCTAACTTAATGGGATGTTTTAAAGAACAGTGAAACTTCATTGTTCTTTGGTGAAGAAAATCATCCTTAACAAAACACGAGAACCTAGATGTCATAGGAATTGACTAGCAATAGAATTAGGATTTTGGTAGACAACCAAAGCCTTCCCTTAGCTTTACCTAGGTGCTTGTTGAAAATATATAATTTTTCTGACATGTGTTTTAAGTGCAGCCGGGAATGACGAGAAGACCCTCCAGGTACGCTTTTACTTTATTGCAATTTACTTACATGTACCACACTTTACTTTTTGTGCATTTTAAACAAGAACGTCACCCTGCATGAAAACTGGAACTTCTAGGATAGCCATAAAACTGGAACCCAAAACTAAATTAAAATTCACAACAAGATAAAATTCACCGCCACAACATTTCAAAATATAAAACAACTCAAAATTTAAGCACAAACAGAACAACAAAATTATAACTACAACTAAATTAAGACGTCTCATTGGATGATCGGGAATCTCTCGGATAAATGTAACCCACGTGTTGCTAACGAGATTTCCCACGGTCTAAATGAAAGTGTGGAACTCATTCAGTTGAGTTTAGCAAATTCATTTGGACTAAGTGAATCCGATGAAAATAACGGTGTCGGGATGACGGAACCGTGGGATCTTAATCGGTTCTGTTTAATCAACTTTAAGATTTGTTTTAATTAAAACATAAAGACATTTGAACCTTAAAACTTATAAAACTAAGCACTTCTCTCATCTCTTGATTGCCACTGTCTAAAAAAAACCTTCTACAACAACAAGGAGCTTGGAGCATAGTGGGCAGCACGGCCATCTTCATCAGCAAAACCTGAGTCAACTTCAGCAAAACCTTTCTTAGAACTAAATAATAAAGCCATAGGATTTTGAGGTAGTCTGCCTAGTGTAGCATACATCCTCAACTTTTCGTTAGACATCTGCATAATCATATTATGCAAATTAAGCCCTAACCGGTCTTAGGACTCCGAGGTAGTCGTTTGGTAGAACATAATCTTCGAGGCTATTTTGTATGATTGTGTCATACAAATAGAAGTCCTAATTAACTAAAATTGGCAGGATTATAAGATTAAATAAACTCTCAAATTAAATCCAAACCATAGGATAGTTGGGAAGTCACCGAAGTTCACTTCGGGTCCGTGACACCCACTACTTCTCTTCCTTTGGATTTTTAAAATAAATTGTTCCAAATTTGAGCTATTCCCTATTGAAATTTCTAAAGTCCAATTATTTGAAAACCTTAAACTTTGAAATTCTTGAGAGAAAAACCACTGATCATTATTGAGAGTTTTCTTGAGTGTTTTCGGACATTTAAGTTGTAATTAACTATAGGGGCTTGCCCTTATAGGGAACTTTAAGAACCCAGGTAATATAAACCCTGCTTAGTTCCTTTATATTAAGCAGGGGAACTTGTCGGCTTATAAAATTGGTTCACAGACCAAACGGATGTCACAAATCTTTTAGTTTATTTAATCTAGCCCCATCATCAAGCAGTGTATCTATTCTTTGGGATTAATACACGGTTTTTGATGCGGTACTCGTTTATATAAACTATTTGGGTTGTGAGGTCGGTTTGATTTCATATCTTAAAATTTTTAAACTTAAAATTATTTTTAAACTTAAATGCTACTTTCTAGATTATATATATATTTAAATTAAATTTATAACCTAAAAAAATATGCTGACAATATTCTCCTGTTAAAAAGGATAACACACTTATCAGCACTGAAGTGCATACCTCAGTGTAGTTAGAAAAGATGAAGGCATTTATGGACTTTCTTAACTACATTCTTATTTGCATTCGAAAACACCATAAGGTCATCACCATAGGCCAAGTGTGAAATAGCTAGTTTGGATTTGTGACGATAATTGTAGCCTTGATGCATCAGAATACTTCTATCCAACAGTCTAGAGAGGTAGTCTAAAGCAAGGATAAAAATAGTGGGGGAAAAAGGGTCCCCTTGTTTCAGACCTCTGGCAGCAGTAGAGGATCCCTAAGCCTGCCCATTTAGAAGGATGGAATGAGAGTTATTGCTCAGCCATCTATAAATAAGATTACAGAAATCCAGAGAGAAACCTCTTGCAATCAGAACCTATTTAATGAATTTCTAAGATATAGCGTCATAAGATTTTTTGATATCTAACGTATAGATGAGGTTGCCACCTCTGCAAGGTCTGTCCAGATCAAGAAGGATTTCTTAGGCTAACAGTACATTGTCAATGATTGATCTGCCTTTAGCAAATGCAGTATAATTAGGAATTATAATTTGAGCAAGATGAGGTTGTAGTCTCCCAACAAGGATTTTTCAAATCAGTTTGCTGATAACAGATGTAATGCTGATAAGTCTATAGTGGTTCCAATTCCTGAATTCAGTTGATTTTGGTACTAGGACAATATTTGAGGCACTGAAGTAGGTAGGCAGCTTGGAACCCTGAAAGAAACTTTGAATTTCAATAATGACCTCTCCATTAATAACCTTTCAAGATTTCTTGTAGAAATCAGCTGTGAAACCATCAAGTCCAACAGTTTTGGAGCTGTCATTAGCCTTCAGTGCATGCCAAATCTCTAACTCAGTGGGGAGGTCAGTTAGCTTTAGATTTGGTATAGGAGTGGCCCTTATAGAAATTGGAATTATCAATAGGTAATCTGGTAGTTTGAGACTATGTCAGCAGATGTTGAAAATGCTTCACTGCATCCTGAGAAATAACTTGATTCTCATAGAGCCATACCCCCTTAGAGTTTTTGATAGAATGAATGACATTACATTTCCTTCTATATTTAATATAAGCATGGTAAAATTTATTGGTTTTGTCACCATTAGTAAAGATATTAATGGTAACCTTTTGTCTTAAAAAATGTTCCTACCTATCAATGGTGGTAAGGAGATGGTCTTGGGAAATCAGTAAATCCCACTCCTCAGCAAGACCATTCTGGATAGCATTTTCCAATGCCCCACTTCAGCTTCAACATTAATAATAGCCTAGAAAACTACACCAAAAGTATTCCATCCCTAGTTCTTAAGGGCTTTAGCCACTTTGGACTAAAGAAGGGACAGGTTATGTAATGGATCTGAATGAGAAAGCACACACCAGGAGGGAAAGACAATATCAAGGAAAGAGGGACGTTTAGACCATAAATTAAGATATCTGAAAGGAGATTTTCCAAGTGAGGGAGGGGCATAAATAGATATTAGGAGAGGCCTATGGTCAGAACCAACAAGGGTAAGATGAGTCACTAAAGTATGGAGGAATTGTGAGAACCACTGATCATTAACCAACACCCTGTCATGTCTATCCCATATATGCCCCATCTTCTATGTGAATTCAGGTCCAGAGAAACCCAAATAAAAGAGGTCAGTTTGTTGTATATTATCACAAAAAGAATTCATTTTAGAGAGATTAGGGGTTCTACCCCCAACTTCTCAGTTGAAAAAGCTATGCTATCAATGGAGGACATCAAGATTTTCCTTAAAAATGTTCCCCCCACTAGCCAACAAGTGGAAGTAGTAGAGCTGATGTCCAGGAGACAAGACCACAGTTTCCTCCTCTCCAACTTATTGCAGCTAGCATAGACAAAGGTTGCACAACATGTATAACCATTCATCATAAAATAAAAATGAAGAAATTGCTGATGGTCAAGCAACACATTCCAAGTAATTTCTCTCCTCCAAAAGTGTCGGCTATTAAACTATTTCTTCTTCTCTTTTATAAATCGAGTATGGTTGTGGTGTTAATGATGTGTTTGGAATTTTTGAAAATGGTTTAAAATATAGTTTTTTATAAAATAGAATTTTGATTTAGTTTAATATATATGGAATTTTGAAAATAACATTTTAATTTTGAAGAACACGAAATCAAACTGATTTCATATAAACGTTAGTTTAGATAATCAAGCGCTTTATCACAAGACATGTACCTATCCCGAAGAATAGATACATTGATTGAGGTGAGGCTTGATCAAATAAACTAAAGAATTCATGACATCCGTTTGGTCTGCGAACCATCGACAACTTCCTCTATCTAATATGAAAGAATTAGATAGGGTTTATATTAATCTGGGGTCTTTAAGTTTCCTATAAGGGAAAGCCCCTATAGTAAATTACATCTTAAATTACCAAAGTTACCTAAGAAAACTCTTGATATAGATCGAGAAATATTTCTATTCATGAATTCTGAAGGTAAGGTTTTCAAAGAAAATATGATATTTGGAAATTCAAAAGGAGAGTAGCTCAAGTTTTGGAACATTTCATTTCATCAGAATCCAAGGAAAGAAGGCTAGGGGAAGAACATAGATTCAAGGAAAATCTTGATGTCCTCCCAAATTATCCTATGGTTTGGATTTGATTTAGGATATTCATTTGGTGTTTCATCCTGTCAATTTTATTATTTAGGACTTACATTCATTTGATACTGATCATATGAATGGCTTGAAAGATAAGAGTATTTATATCATACATGATGACAACCTCAGAAACCTAAGACGAGTTAGGGCTTATATTGCACAACATGGTTATGCAAGGGCCTAAAAAAAGGTGAAGATTTATGCTGCACTAAGCAAGATACCTTGAAGTCTTATGGCTTATTACTTTAATTTCTATGGAGTTTTGTTGTTGAAGATGGCCATGCTGCCCACCATGCATGCTCCAAGTTCCTCGTTGTAGCAAGTTTATTTTAAAGAATTGTCAATTGTAAGAGAAAAGAGAAGTGTCATGTTTTGGACATATTTAAATTGAGGTGTCTTAATATTTTATTAGGGGAACATTAAAGTTGATTATAGAGACACCGGTTAAGATCCCATGGTTCCATCATCCCGGCACCACTATATTCATCAGATTCACTTAGTCCAAATGAATTTACTAAACTCAACTTAATTAGTTCCATACTTTCTTTTAGACCCTGGGAATCCCAGTTAGCAACACGTAGGTTACCTCCTCCAAGGGAATCCCGATCATCTAACGAGACGTTTTAGTTTAGTTACAATTATGATTTTTGTTTTGTTTGTGATTAAATTTTGAGTTGTTTTATATTTTTTTAATGTTGTGGCGGTTGATCTATAAAAAATACCTTTTTCTATATGTCTTAATTCTTATTAATTTCTAAGGATATTATGCTTTAATGAAAGGTATTTTTTGTGTTTTTGGATGTAGGTGATGTAAAATGGTCTAAAAAGGAAAAAGGAGCAAAAAGGAGCAAAATGGAGCAAAATACAAAAAGTATAAAAAAATATGGCCTGGCGCCTAGACGCCAGAAGCTGGCGCCTAGACGCCAGAAGCTGGCGCCTATGCGCTAGACTCGATAAAAAAACAGTCAAGTTTTTGACAACGTTTGATCAGTTATTTTGACGGTGTAAGCGGTTATTGGACATTCTAGAAGACTGTCAGTTGTTCCTTGATAATAGGACATGTGATACATTGCATTTGGAAGCTCCAAAATGGTTTTACTTGCGAAGAGGTGCGAGCCAAAGTGAATAGGTGCAAAGAACTGGACGCGGTGTCCGGCGCCTAGGCACCAGATTCCGGCGCCTAGGCGCCAGACCGACCTTCTAGAAGATTCATTGAATGTGGACATGTTTTGAAGAGGTGCCTCAAGGCATCCCTTGAAGCCTATAAATAGGAGTCCATTTCTTCAGAAAACGTGCCCCTCCCTTTGTAACCCTTTCTCTTATCCACTTTAGGATCTCTCATCCTTGGAGAGATAAATAGAGAGAGAAATTTAGGGCCACTTTTGTTTAGTTTCGTGAGTTTATTTTCAAGTTGTTGCATCCGGAGTTCATTACACTCGTGGAGTCGGTAGGAATCGAAGATCCGTAGAAGAAATATTTCGAGATAAGCATTTTTATATTTGATTCAAAGTTTATTTATCATGTTTTGCTATTTATTTTCAATGTGTTCTGAGTAGTTAGTTTACTTTCTTCCTTCAATTATGAAGAGATAGATAAGATAATTTAAAGATTCGATGGAGAATTGAAATTCAAAATATTTTCAAAACATTGTGATGACATTAATACTCGATCTTACTTTACTTTTTAAATTGGCCATTTAAATTGTTAAAACTCGTCGAAGTGTTTTGAGACCTTGAAGGAGAAGAACTCTTAACTTGTAAATGTCACATGAATCCTTGGGTAGTCGAAGGCCATGTGCAGGCTATTCAAGGTGAAGTGCAAATAAATAGGAAGATAAGATTTAAAGGGCGTAGAATTGATAAGTTTTTAGAGTGACAGACTAAATTCTTATAATTTGATTTATAGATTAGGAAAGGGTCACTAGTAGGGCCGACCATAGCCACCCTTGGACATCTAGAAGTGTGAGCCTAGATTAACCTATTCTACTAACAATACATCCGGACTCGTTACGTAAATTAGCTCAATGTTCTTTGCGACTCGGATCAAAGGGTAAAGAATAGGAACGCTTCTATTTGACACAATACGATAAATCAAATTCTCCAACGAATATTAAATTATCTTAAAAATCTTAGATTAATTGAAGGAAAGAAAGTTGTTTATTTTATATAGTTTTCATAAATCATTTTCTTATTATTATTTTCTTTATTTGCATCTAGTAAATTAATAGTAATTTATAATTAAATTAAAAGATAAAAAAAATATTTTTTATTTAGAAAATTTATCACTATAATTCTTCCCCGTGGGATCGATACTGGGGTCTTTGTTTCAAAGCCCTATATTACTTGAAACTATACGTATACTTGCGTAGTACCCTACAGTGTGTAAAAATATTTTCTAAATTTACATCATATTAATTTTAAACACTAGCCACTATTTACAAACTAAGTCAAAGTTTTTGGCTATCTTTTGGAAGCGAATATTACTGCATTATTTGCGGTCGGGTTAGCGGTGAATTTTATCTTGTCTTGAGTTTTTTAATTTTGATTTTTGGTCTCAATTTTGTGGCTATCGTAAAGGTTTCGATTTTCATGCGGGGTGACATTGTTGTTTAGCATGCAAATTTGCAAGGAAATAAAATGCAGTAGAGTGTAGGTGAGTAAATTATAACAAAATAAAAGCATACCTGGTAGGTCTTCCCGTCATCTCCACCTGAAACTTTAGTATTCTTGCAATAAACATTTATAATTTGTAGGAAAGTATAACCTATAGATATGTTCGTCATAATTTTACAAAGTCCTAGGTCATAACCTGGTGGGTCCTATTCATTTATTTGAGAGGTATTTTTCATTTAATTGATATGATAAGTCCAGTTGTTCTACAAGGTGTCCAGAAGACTAACGAAAAGATCCAGGAGAGGCCCATAAATGTCACAATACTTTTGAGCTTCCTTGATATCTTTTGGACTTATCATAGTTATTAAATGATTTATTTGTTTCATACCCTTATGCTCAGTGAGCCAACATTTTAGACATCCCGAAAGGCGGGGTAGTTATCATTTGGTACTTTACTTAGGAATTATGTGGGTGGGCCTTTAGAGGCAAACTTAACTTATGGAAGAATTTATTTAATTTTGATGGGCTTGTAATGTTTCAAAAGTAGTTTTAAATTAACTATGTTTTCTTTTCTAATTCTTATTAGTTAATTCCTTTAATTAAGCCTACTCACTACTAAGTCCTTAAGATTTTAATAGGTATTTCTATGTCTTTAGAAAAGGAAGTTAAATGACCTTCGTGATTATGATTCTTATCAAAACATTGAACTATAATTTAAACATCAAATGAAAAGGTATTAAATTAGTGGAATATTAACTTCTAAAATCAAACCCTAACCTTAAGGCTCTTTTAATTTAATTTTCTTCTAAATTATGATAATTAATTAAATCTTAAATTTTGTCTTTTAATGTGGCAAAATGAAATGGGTTTCTACCACTTACCCTTTTATATTTCAAACATTCAAACATAATGATTAAGATCATTTATTGCCTTTTTCCCCTTTTAATTGAGCCTAAATATTGATTAATGCTAAATTCTTCAAAATTACAATTTTACCCCTAAAGGCCGTCATCACTACATAATTCATTAAATTTAGCTCAAATGACTTTCAAACTTTTATGTGACCCCACTTATGGGTTAATTAAAACATGACATGAGAAAATGTGATTTTTTAATTTTTAATTTAATTTATATATATATCTTAATGCAAAAATAGGGGTTTTTAATGAAAATTCAATAACTTGTCCAAATCAAAACATTTAACTTTGAAAGTTTTATTGGAGGTAGAACTAGACTAGAAGACCACGTGAACCAAATTTCATGATTTTTTGAGTTTTAATTTAGTTATTAGAATTATTTTAAGTTCTGGAGTTTTAATTAATTATAAAATATTTTAAAAATTGAAAATTCAATTTTATATTTTTCATAAGTCCTCGGAGGTCAAGGAATCCAAAAAAATAAATCTTATATTTTTAATTTTTATTTTAATTATTAGAATTTTTTAGTTAAAAAATAAGAAAATTCATTTTTAGCACTTTAAAAATTAATTTAAGCCTTTAAAAAGAAATTTTTTGATTTAGAGGCTTAGGAAAATAATGTGGATGGTTCCTAGGTGATTAAGAGACCAAATGTGACAATTTGGTGATTTTTAATTTTTTTATGATTTATATTATTTTTTAAATATTTAAATATTTAAAATATGGTTAAAAATGAAAATCTTATTAAAATTCAACTTTTATTTTTGGAAAATTCCTCTAATCACATAGAGCTCCCAAAACCAAATTTGGTGAATTTTTTAGTTGTATTTTAATTATTAAATTTAGTTTAATGTTCAAAATTATCATTTCACTTAGAAAATTCATTTAAGTAACTAAATGAACTCCAAATGCCATGAAATTTTTATGGGGAGTCCTCTGACCTTTAAAGTTTAGTGAAGAATTATTTTTAAGCCATTTTCATTTATATTTAATCCAATTTATTTTTTACTTGATATTTAAGTCTTAATTACAATTAGAGTTATTTTTAGTGACTTGAATCAATTTTGTATTTTTCCTAGGGTCCTCTAGTCATAAGAAACCTACCATAATATTTCTGGATTTTTCTAATCAACATGCTAATTATTGGAATTAATTTATCAAAATAGATGCAAAAACTTGGAAAATATAGATCTCTTCATAGAGGTCTCCTCTGACCTGGAAAAAATCAGTGAAGATCCCCCATGACAGAGGCTACAACATACTAAAATGGCAAGCCATTATGAAATGTCTTATAGGATGGAGAATTAAAATACTACATAGGGTATTTAATTAATTAAAAATCATACATGCATCAAATAAATGTCAAACCATTTCCACATTATTATCCTCTATTCACTGAGCAAGAAGGTATTTTTATTTTATTTTTATGATTTTTCTACGCCAAGTTATGGAATTTTAAAGTTTAGGTGATTTAAATAATTCAGAAAATTCATAATTTCCCACTTAACCAGCTCTGCGCCGCGTCAACCTATGGCGGATTGAAGTCCCACACGGCGCAATCCCATTTGATGCTATCAGTTGACTGGATGCCACACGGCCCATTGTTCCGTTCCATCTCCTCGTCCGACGCGATTAGAGCCGTCTAACTGAAACACGCGCGATCTAACGGCTACCCATCTTCGTCCCCGTTGATACACCTAAAATATATAGTATTTTTATGCACACTTTTCTACCTATTTTTGATGATATTGCACTTTAATGGAAGGTATTTTATGCTTTTCTTACAGGTATGATGAAAATAATTAATTATGATGAAAAGAGCGAAAAAGGACTAAATTTGGAGCAAAATTTGAAGTTTGAGAAATTTGGCCTCTAGCGCCTAAGCGCCAAAGTGCCGGCATTAAGTGCCACAGTTAAAAATTGAATTTAAATGGATTTTAGCGCCATTTTCAAGGGTTGTTTGAAGTAACTTTTGGTGGTGAATTCCTTAAATCCCTTTGGGCGGCAAATTTGAATGAAGAGATGCATCTTTTAGTGGATACATTGAATTTGGACATGATTTGAAGAGACACCAAGGCACCTTTTGGAAAATTATAAAAATGAAGCCTCATAATTTGCAAGTGTGTGTGTTTGGGTGTTGAAAGGGTTATTATTCAGTGTGTGTTATTGAAGTTGTTATTAGAGTGTGTTAAGTTCTAGAGTTCTTCTTTTCTATAGTAGAGAGTAAGAAAGGAAAAAGGGTTGGTGTGAAGCCTTCTTCTCACCAATTTTCTTTTATCCTTATATTTAGTTTTTATTGAAGTTTAAAGTCTTTATTAGAGTCACCAGAGTTGGGCGCCAACCTTTGTAGAGTTGTATTGTGGAAAGCAAAATTCCAAAGAAACTTTCAGAGTCTGGTGGAGTGGATTTTCAGATAAGTATTTATCTTTGTTTTTACCTTTTTTTATGTAAGATTGTTATGTTTTCATTATAGTTTATGCTTTCATATCAAGTTTTTTTTGTGTTTACTTCATGAAATCTGAGTAGTTTAGTTTATCTTTTTCTTTCTTAGATAATGAAGTAATTAAATTATTGGAACTAATGTTATGGAAAGTATAAGTGTTTAATGCTGGAATAAATTGTGATGATTCAACTCCTTGAATTTAATTTATTTCTTGATTTGGCCAATTAAGATTTTAAAATTTGTTGTGAGATTATGTAATATCTAATGCGGTATTGTCTCAAACAATAATTGGAAAGAATCACATGCAATTATATGGGTGAGAAGTGTAGTCCATATGATTGAATGTAAATATATAGGGAGATATGCTTTATTGGGGAGTAAAATTAGAGGACTTTAGAGTGAAAAGCTAAAGCCCCTTAATTTGGTTGGTTGTTTTAAATTTTGATATGAGATGTTAGCCCTCAGGTGGAGGGAATGGAGGGAACTTTAGAGTGAGAGCAGGTATCTTCCCTGCCTAACCCATCTACAAAATTTCAAAATTTCAAATTAACCAATTTTCTTTATATAACCAAGTAAAGTTAAAGAATATAATTGCTCCTATTTGGCACAATACATTTAAATACTTCCACAACATAAAATTTCATAATTATTACTAATTCATTGAAGAAAGAAAAAGATATTTCATTCTTATAACTTTTATATCATGTTTAGAGTAATGATAATTTCATTTCCTGCTTAAACTTGTTATTAAAAATATCAAAAACAACTTTTCAAAATTAAAACCTTAAAACATACCTATAAAAATAAATTAAAAACTAAAAAGTTATTTTTCTTATTTCTTTAAGTTTTTGCACATTTCCCCGTGGGTTCGATATCTCGGGGCTTAATCAGAAAATCTTATATTACTTGATAAATGATACATATATTTGCGTAGAATGCCATATTATAAATTATAAATTTCATATCTAAATCGTAAGCATAAAGTTTCGAGCATGACCCGTCTGGAATAATCCCGTGACTGTCCACACTAAAAACCTAATTTCTCGAGCTATACTTAACTAAATCACTTCGGTTTTGATCCTATGGACTCGTCTAAGCATAGCGAACATATCCATACAGCAAAGCATGATTTAAATTAACCCTAATTACATGGAGAATTAAGAGAAGCTCGGGAAGAAGGATAGGTCAATACCTTGGCTCTGAGAAGTGAAGCTTCGATCAATGATGCTCTACACCTTCTTTGGAGTCCGAGGAGCTAAGGGATGAAGCCTCTTGCCCTGGTGAATTGCCTAGGTATGAAAGTGACCAGATCTGATTTGGAGCTTTGATGGAAGTCCCTGTTGGAGTGGCCTGGTGATGGGGCTTTCAGTGAGGAACTTCTTCTCTTGTTGTGGGGATGGTGTGGGTGTGTTTAATTTGACTTTGATGGAGTTTTTGAGAGATGTTCTAATTTGGGCTCAATTTTAAGCTTAGAAATTAAGCTCAGACAGGGGGTTTCAGGGCTAGAAAATAGTGGGGATTGGCTTCTCTGTGCTATAGGAAAGATTTAGAGTGATTTGGGCAGAGTTTTGTTAAGGTCTAGTTTAGCCAACCTTTGGCCGTGAAGGGTGGTGGCTTAAATAGCCATGGCTGAGGTGGCTGTGAGGGCTCCAATTCAGGTGCAATGCACTGCCGAGGTGGAGCGCTGAGGAGCTCCAATGGAAATTTTAGGCCGCGTTGGCCATAGGATGGAGTTTGAGTTTGGCCAAGTGTTAGGTGGCTCTCAGTTTGGCCTCCTCCAACGACTAGGCTGGCCAGCTAGGCCAGGGGAGATGGCCAGTGGGTCAGGTGAGCCAGTGGGCAGGCCATCATGGGGTGAGCTTAAGTGGTTAATTCATTATGGCAAATCCCCCATAGGTTCAACCATTTAAAGGAGGAGATCACCTAATTTAGGTGAACTTTGATCCATGGCACCTCTAGGGTGGGCTAGGTGGGTCTAGCTCTGTCCCTAGGGTCAACATAGTGGATGTGGAGGGGTTGGTTTGGTCACATTTGGTTCAATTTGATTAAATTTGGTCATGGGTTCATTTGGGTCACCTTGGTCAAATTGGGCTCTTGGGTTCGAGCTTGGGTTGAGTCCAAATGATTGATCAATATTGTGTATATGATTTCCATGAATAGTTAGAGAAGGATTGGAGTGGTTGAGGATTGGTTTGGGGGATCAATTTTGCTTGATTTGGGATTTTAGTCTATTTGGGGCAAGTTGGGTTAACTTGGGTTTAGGTTAGGCTAGGGTTGGGTCCAAGGCCAATTGAAGGTTCCAAATGGTCTAGGGGGATGTCATAAAGAGTTACCAACATCAATTAGGTGGAAATTTTGGGAGTAGAGCAATCAATTTGGGAAATTTTGGGCATGTGGCATGTTTGGGTCAAAAATTGGGGTTTTGGAGTTTAAGTGGATTTGGGTGAGACTTGGGCTCAAATTAGGGGCAATTGATGGTTCAATTCACTTTATGGGAGTATTATGAGGAGTTTGGGATTCTAATTGGGGAGAAATTGATTGGCATTAGGTCAACATGGGAATTTGGGTCATTTAGGCAAAATCGGGACTTTTGGATTTTAAGTGGAATTGAACTCAAATGTGGGTTAAGTTGGGCTTGGATTTGGTTTATATTGGCATTAGAGATGTTGAATTAAAGTTTGGAATTGAAATTGGGCAAGATTGGAATCAATTAGGTAGACATTAGGTTCAATTTGGGCACTTTTTGGGTTACATGGATCAAATCAGGTCATGTGGTAGTTGAGAGAAATGAAATTGGGAATATTTGGGAGGTTTTGGGAATTTATGATAATTTTTAAAATTTTTGAGATTTTGGGCTAAGAGTGGCATTTTGGTCATTTTGAGGATTTTTTGGAAAATTTGGCAATTTTGGGTAATTTTGTTTAATTTGAGTGGTAGGGAGTATTTTGAAATGATTTTTGGAGAATTATGGGTAATTTGGGTGATTTTGGAAATTTTGTGGGATTTTGGGTTTTTGGAGGCATTTTGGGTATTTTGGGGCAAAGGGGTTAGAAATTTGAAATCTTTAAGAAAATTGGGATTACTTGAAAGTGAGTAATATGGCATTGTATAGGTTGAGCCATGGACTAAGGGTAACCCTCATTTGGTCCTCTATGTGTTGGTACTAGCCAAACCCTAGCCTGGGGCTAAGGGCTTGGGAAAACCACTTACATGAGTTTCCAAAGAGTTAGGGGATCAAAGGTGATGTCCCTGTTTAGGGTTGTGAGTGTGTAGAGTAAGTGTGTGTAAGCTCCAGACCCCCCCCCAGGGTAAATCCAAAGGTTTGACCACCTATAGGAGACTTCCCCTGGGCTTCCTTATGCTTGGTCTCTTCCCCCTAAAAGCTGGAGGTTAGGCCTTAAGCATATGAAAACTCCCAGTGAAGTGAGAAAAGTTTGAATTTCTATCGGGGAAAGGGTTCCATGACTAGTCTTCTAAGAAAGTAACCAAGAGAGTTCTATGGCTAGACCCTAGGCTATTCTAATGACGGACTAGACCTCAACCAAAAGTGAGGTCAACAATAAGATCCAAATCTTATTATTGTAATGAGCAAAATGAGAGAAACCATTAAATTTTTTTATAAGTCTGTGTGGGTATTTATTAACCATAGGTTCCATAATAGTTATACACCAAAGGGCATGTTTTTTATTGAGATGTAGTAATTTTTTGATAGATTGGGGATGGCAATGCCCCTAATATTCCAGCTTAGGAAATTAATCATGGAGAGAGGGAGGGCAGATAGAAGGCTAAGATTTTGATCTAGTTCTTCCCTGACAGGCTTGGAAGAACTAGCAACATCTCCCAACCCCAAAGGGGTATGAACAATCATCAGTTTCTGGGCCTCAGGAATCTATTTCTTCTTTTTTCTTTCTTTTTGGATGTGGCAGTCTTCTTCCATTTTATGCACCATTTCTGTCATTTTACTGCAGAGGGAACCCCCAAATCACCAACAGCCTTCTGGATGTTATTATCTTCTAGTTGTTGAAACCCATTCTCTTCATTAGGTAGTGCCAAACCAACTTCTAAGATGTTAGGAGGGGACCACTTGTCCCCAAAGGTGAAGGATTCTTAGTAGCTACAATAAAGTCAACTTCCTCCAATATTGTTGAGGTTGGAACAATAGGAGACTCCCTAGGGGGAGTTTTCTCAATCATTCTATGCAATGGGAATTCATTTCTGAGAGCCCTGAATGGGGAAATTGGAGGGGGAACAATAGTGGTGGAAGGCTCCCCATGTTTCTCTGTTGCCAATTGGGGGATTAAATTTGTTTGGGTCAATTCAGGGAGCAATCCAACAGCCTCACCACCCCTAGAAGGGGGCTTCTTAACTGGAGGGTGATGTCTGTAAAACCACTCTCTGGTGTGCCCAAATATTTTGCAATGCTGGCAGTAGAGTGGTCTATTTCCACTACAATATTCTTCCAGAAACCACCTTCTTCAGTGTTAACCCACACCCTCTCCAAATCAGGGAGAGTGATTTCCCTCTCCACCAGTACTCTTGCCCCTGCTGGCCTAGCCATATCATAAGTGGGGGAGTCCACCTTTAATGGTGTGCCAAGTGCCTGACATATATTAAATATGGCATTGGGGTGGTACAATTGTATAGGGAGTCCAGGTAGCTTGAACCACATTGGAACAATAGGGGGTTCTTTTTAGGGGACAAAATCACGAGTCAACTTCATCAGTTTCGTGGGGGTACCAACAATTAGATGGGATTCTTTTGCAAAGATTATAGTATAATCTTTTTCACTTAATAACCTAATAAGGAGGTGTCCCATCTAGTAGATCCAATTTCCAAGTGCCAATAATATGCAATTCTTCAAAGAACTTCCCCACATATTTCATCTTTGGATGGCCAAATCGAAATTTACCTATTAAGGTAAATATGAAAGCATCATTTAAGATATGCATCTCGTGGGCTATAAATCTGATAGCTGGCAATCCATCCTTCAGTCTAGGAGTCCTGATGAAAGGACAATCACCCTTACTTGCAATTGTGTCATGAAGAGCTTGTGGGAATATTAAATGATCAAAGCTTTGATGAGTTGTTTGGCCTTTACCCACCACACCTGCATTAGTGGCCTTTGCCCATTGCGTGATGTTATGTTTGATTGTTGTGTGATGTTATGTTTGATTGTTGTATGATGTATTTATGATATGACTTTTTATAGAGCATAGTTGGACTATTTATTTTTATGTGCATTCAGATGTTTATGTGATAAAGTAACGTTTTATGTTGTAATTTATGATATGTGTGTAGTAGTAAAAGTTTTAAATGTGTATTTAGTGTTTAAATTTTTAATAAAGTATAAATTAATTCCAAATTTGTTAGAAAATTTAGAACACTATTAAAAACCACTATTTGAAAATTGCCTGTTTAAACTTTTCCAAATCTACTACCAACTATTGTTGTGATTTTATCTATGTTAAGTTGGTGTGTATTTTCTTTGAAAACCTCCACTACTGTAGAAGTCTTCTGAAA
Source organism: Papilionanthe hookeriana x Papilionanthe teres (assembly GCA_022702705.1). Lineage (NCBI taxonomy): Eukaryota > Viridiplantae > Streptophyta > Magnoliopsida > Asparagales > Orchidaceae > Papilionanthe > Papilionanthe hookeriana x Papilionanthe teres. The sequence continues at coordinate 107,839,376 of CM040421.1, read as the reverse complement.
ATTTTCTTTTAAGAAAAATTGAATTTAGATTCTTTTTACTCCTGTTTATCTTTAAAAATGTTATACTTGCATATTAAGGATATTGAAATTCCTACAAGCATGTTATTTTTATTTTTTAATTCTCACTCATGTATCATTTCTTATTCTTAAATGTATTTATCCTGACTAAAAATTAAAGTTTGGGGGGGATTTAAAAAAAAACTAAATTTTTCAAAAACATAAAATTTTATTTGTTCTCAAGAGCGCTTAAAATAAATTTGGTTTTTGATTGAAAATAATTATGTACATGAAGTTATATTAGGGAAACAAAATTTTGAATATAGAAATGAATAAAAGAATTTAGTTAAAATTTATAATAATAATGAAAATTGTAAATTTAGAATGTTCTTAACAAAGAAATATTAAAAATAGTTAAACTATCTTTAGTAAGAAATGTTGTCTTTTTGGATAAATAGAAGATTTGACTTTTATTTTTCAAAGCTTAAATTTCTTTTATTGAAGAATAATTTTCAACACTATTATTATGATTTTTAAGTGAAAGATAAATATCAGACCTTCATTTTAAATGAAAAGATGGAATTCAAAATCATTAAAGGCCTATCCAGATACAGTAATCCTTGCATTTAAAAAAAAGAAACAAAAAGAAAAGGAAAAAAAAGAAAAAGAAAAAGAGAAAAAAGTGAAAAATAATATGTGAAAAGGAAGAAGAAGCTTGAGGATTTAAGGGCCTAATAAAAAATTTGTTCCACGCCTAAAGTTTAAAATATATGTTTTGAGAAAATCTAAAACTTAAGGTTATAATATAGTAAGTAAAATTATTCTCAATTAAAATTTTTAAGTAAAGAGAAATAAAATGTTTGAATCTCATATTTTAAAAAATCTATAAGTATTTCTGAATTAGATAGAAACCTATATTTTCATTATCATTTACTTAAAAACTTTTTAAACTTTAAATTGGTCTTATTTACTAAAATTTTTGCTAATTTTGATTATTTCATTTATAGAACAAAATTTTGAAATCTTCCTAAACAAACTCATTTATATAATTTGCACGTTAATACTTTTATGGTACAGAGTCACTTGAGGACAAGTAACATTTTAAGTTTAGGGGATTTTGATACACCTAAAATATATAGTGTTTTTATGCACATTTTTATACTATTTTTGATGATATTACACTTTAATGGAAGGTATTTTGTGTTTTTCTTGTTGGTATGATGAAAATAATTAATTATGATGAAAGGAGCGAAAAAGGACCAAATTTGGAGCAAAATTATGAAGTTAGAGAAATTTGGCCTCTGGCGCCTAAGAGCCAAAGTGCCGGCGCTTAAGCTCCACAGTTAAAAATTGAATTTAAATGAATTTTGGCGCCCTTTTCAAGGGGTGTTTGAAGCAACTTTTGGTGGTGACTTCCTTAACTTCCTTTGGGCGGCAAATTTGAATGAAGGGATGCATCTTTTGGTGGATACATTAAATCTGAATATGATTTGAAGAGACACTAAGGAACGTTTTGGAAAATTATAAAAATGAAGCCTTATAATTTGTAAGTGTGTGTGTGTGGGTGTTGAAAGGGTTATTATTCAATGTGTGTTTAGAGTTCTTCTTTTCTATAGTAGAGAGTAAGAAAGGAAAAAGGGTTGGTGTGAAGCCTTCTTCACACCAATTTTCTTTTATCCTTATATTTAGTTTTTATAGAAGTTTAAAGTCTTTATTAGAGTCACCAGAGTTGGGCGCCAACCTTTGTAGAGTTTTATTGTGGAAAGCAAAATTCCAAAGAAACTTCCAGAGTTTGGTGGAGAGGATTTTCAGCTAAGTATTTATCTTTATTTTTACATTTTATTTTTAAGTAAGATTATTGTGTTTTCATTATGGTTTATGCTTTCATATCAAGTTTTGTTTGTGTTTACTTCATGAAATCTGAATATTTTAGTTTATCTTTTTCTTTCTTAGATGATGAAGTAATTAAATTATGGAAGTAATGTTGTGGAATGTATAAGTGTTTAATGCTGGAATAAATTGTGATGATTCAATTCCTTAAACTTAATTTATTTCTTGATTTGGCCAATTAAGATGTTAAAATTTGTTGTGAGATTATGTAAGATCCAATGCGGTATTGTCTCAAACAACAATTAGAAAGAATCACATGCAATTATATGGGTGAGAATTATAGTCCATATGATTGAATGCAAATATATAGGGAGATATGCTTTATTGGGGAGTAAAATAAGTGGAATTTAGATTGAGAGACTAAATCCCCCTAATTTGGTTTGTTATTTTAAATTTTGTTATGAGATGTTAGCCCCTAGGTGGAGGGGATCGAGGGAACTCTAGAGTGAGAGCTGCTATCTTCCCTGCCTAACCCATCTACAAAATTTCAAAATTTCAAATTAACCAATTTTCTTTATAGAACCAAGTAAGGGGAAAGAATATAATTGCTCCTATTTTGCACAATACATTTAAATACTTCCACAACATAAAATCTATAATTATTACTGATTCATTGAAGAAAGAAAAAAGATATTTGATTCTTATAACTTTTATATCGTGTTTAGAGTATTAAAAATTTCATTTCCTTCTTAAACTTGTTATTAAAAATATAAAAAACAACTTTTCAAAATTAAAACCTTAAAACATACCTAAAAATATAAATTTAAAAAGTAAAAAGTTACTTTTCTTATTTCTTTAAATTTTTACACATTTCCCTGTGGGTTCGATATCTCGGGGCTTAATCAGAAAGTTCTATATTATTTGATAAACGATATGTATACTTGCGAAGAATGCCATATTATAAATTTCATATCTAAATCGTAAGCACAAATATTTGGGCATCAAGTTTTTGGCGCCGTTGTCGAGGAAATTAATTAAAATTTAATTTAAAGAAAATTAAGAGAAATTAAAATTTTTTTTACTTTTCTTTGCTTTTGTTAGTGTGTTTTGCTTTATTTTATTTAACATTGTATGTGTAGTTCAGGGTTTGATGGACTTGTGCCTTACGATTTTGAATTAGAAAGAACAATCAGAAAAATTAAAAAAATTAAAAATTCTGAAAAAGATAAAAATATTCAAGAAATGACAAATCATCAAAATCAAAATGTTGACATCCATCAAGAATTTAGACCTTTAAAAGAATATGCTAACCCTACAGTGGATGAACTTCATGGTAGTGATCAACACCCTACTGTAGTTGCTAATTCCTTTGAGCTTAAATCTACTATTATCCAAATGGCGTCTAATAATCAGTTTGGGGGAGCACCAGCTGAAGATCCTAATTTACATCTTCCCAACTTTCTAGAGTTGTGTGCTACTTTTAAATATGATGGTGTTTCGGATGATGCTATTAGACTTAGACTTTTTTCTTTCTCACTAAGGGATAAAGCTAAGATATGGTTAAATTCGTTAGCACTTGGATCTATCAGAACTTGGGGTGATTTAGCACAATAATCCCTTGCTAAATATTTTCAACCATCAAGGACTGCGAAGCTTAGAAATGATATTACATCTTTTTGTCAGTGTGAAGGTGAATCTATATATGAAGCATGGGAATGATTTAAAAAACTCCTTAGGAAATGTCCACATCATTCGATACCAGATTAGTTAATAATTCAAACTTTTTATAATGGATTAGTTGGATCTCTTAGATCTATTATCGATGCTGCTGCAGAAGGATCACTGATGTATAAGCAGTTTACTGATGCTTATGCTTTGATAGAAAAAATGGCTATTAATAATTTTCACTGGCCTTCTAAAAGGTTAAATCCTAAAAAAGTAGCCAATATTCATGATAATGATGCTTTTGCGATGTTAGCAAATCAAGTTTCTACAATTTCAAGGAAGATAGACCAATTTAGAACGAATTTTCTCAGCCAATTTCCATGATTAAAGAAAATTCATTAAGTCAAATGGTTGATTCTCATACTTCACCAGAAACTTTGAATGCTATAAGTAAGCCTAATAACCCTTATTCTAATTATTATAACCCAGGTTGGAAGAATCATCCAAACTTTAATTGGAATACCAATAATCAGGGTGGTATTAATCAATAATGGGGAAACAACCAAGTAAACCCAATGGGGAACTGGAACAACCAAGGGAATAATAATTATAGACCAACCTATCCTTCAGGTTATAACAATGCTTCACACTTTAAGTAGAAGAAGTTTTCTATTGAAGAAGTGGTGTTACAAATGGGGAATCAATTGCAAAGTCAAGGAGCTACAATAAGAAATATTGAAAATCAATTATGACAGATTGCCAATACATTAAGTAATAGATCTCAAGGTATGCTTCCAAGTAATACTGAAGTAAATCCAAGAGATAAAAATAAAGAGCATGTAAAAGCAATTCAACTGAGAAGTGGACGAGAGTTGGAAGGTATATTTCAGAGAGAAATTGAAGTAGAGAAAGAAGAGATTGAAAAACCAAAAGAGGACACTCAGAAAGGTTTGGAAAGACCTATTTCTCCACTTAAGGAAGATTTGGAAAAACGACCACCTCCATTTCCTCAAAGTCTTCATCAGAAAAAATTGGATAAGCAATTTTCAAAATTCTTGGAGATATTTAAGAAGCTAACAATCAATATTCCATTTGCTGAAGCCTTAGAACAGATGCCAAGCTATGTGAAATTTATGAAGGATATTCTCAACAAAAAAAGGAAGTTTGAAGATAATGAGACAGTTGTACATAGTGAGGAGTGCAGTGCAATAATTCAAAAGAAACTTCCTGAAAAGCTTAAAGATCTTGGTAGTTTCACAATTCCATGTGCAACCGGAGATAGATTTTATGGAAAAGCTTTATGTGATTTGGGTGCAAGCATTAACCTTATGCCTCTGTCAATATTTAAAAGACTGGGATTAGGAGAAATAACTCCAACTACTGTAACTCTGCAATTAGCATATCGTTCGATCACATATCCTAAAGGAGTTATGAAGATGTTTTGGTAAAAGTGGATCAATTTACTTTTCCTGTTGATTTCATTGTGCTAGATATGGAGGAAGATAAAGAGATACCCATAATTTTAGGAAGACCTTTCCTAGCCACAGGTAGAGCAATGATAGATGTGCAAAAAGGAGAATTAACAATGAGAGTTAATGATCAGACTGTTACATTCAATATTTTAAATTCTATGAAATATCCTGCAAGAGGTAAAGATGTTGAATGTTATAGGATGGATGTTATCAAGTATTTGAGTGAATGTCATTTCAAATCAGATTATGTAGAGAAATCTGAAAGAGAAGAATTAGAACATGAGTAAATAGAGGAGTTACATCATTCTGAAGATTTTAATGAGGAAGAATGTTCATGAAAATTTTGAACTGCTGGACATGACTGAAAAGATGAATCTTTTAGTCCATCAATTGAAAAACCTCCTGAACTTGAGTTAAAGATGCTTCCTGATCATTTGAAGTATATTTTTCTAGGTGAGTCCTCAACTTTTCAGTGATAATTTCCTCTCAATTAACTAAAATAGAAGAAGAGAGTTTGTTTAAAGTTTTAAAGAAGTACAAGAAAGCCTTCGGATGGACGATAGCTGATATTAAAGGAATCAATCCTTCAATTTGTATGCATAGAATCCTTATGGAAGATAATTGTAAACTTAGGGCTGAACCTCAAAGGAGATTAAATCCTATTATGAAAGATATTTTTAAGAAAGAAATTTTAAAACGGTTGGATGCTGGAATTATCTACCCTATTTCAGATAGTGCATGGGTAAGTCCTACTCACTGTGTTCCTAAGAAAGGAGGAGTAACTGTGATTGTTAATGAGAAGAATGAGATTATACCAACAAGACAAGTTACAGGGTGGCGGATATGCATTGATTATAGAAAATTAAATCTTGCTATAAGGAAAGATCATTTTCCACTCCCATTTCTAGATCAGATGTTGGATAGACTAGCTGGACATAAATACTTTTGTTTTCTGGATGGATATACTGGGTACCACCAAATTCAAATTACTCTTGAGGATCAAGAGAAAATAAAACTTACTAGTCCTTATGGTATGTTTGCTTTCAGAAGAATGCCTTCTGGTTTATGTAATGCCCCTGCTACATTTCAGAGATGTATGATATCTATTTTCTGTGATTTAATTGAAAAAGGGATTGAAGTTTTTATGGATGACTTTTCAGTGTTTGGAAGTTCATTTGAATCATGTTTAGAACATTTTCTAAAGTTATAAAACACTGTAAAGAAACTAATTTGGTCCTTAATTGGGAAAAATGCTAATTAATGGTAGCAGGAGGAATTGTATTAGGACATAGAATATCAGAAAATGGTATAGAGATAGATCCTCCGAAAATTCAAGTAATCTCTAATTTACCTTTTCCAACAAATGTAAAGGGGATTAGAAGTTTTTTGGGACATGCTGGATTCTATAGGCGTTACATTAAAGACTTTTTAAAAATTTCAAAACCCTTATGTCGTTTATTGGAAAAGGATGTATTTTTTTATTTTGATGATGAATGCCTAAAAGCTTTTGAAACATTAAAAGAAAAATTAATCACTGCACCTATTATAATGTCACCAAACTGGGAAAAACCTTTTGAATTAATGTGTGATGTTAGTGATTATGCTATTGGTGCTGTTTTGGGTTAAAAATATGATAAAATTTTCAAAGTAATTTACTATACTAGTAAAACTCTTAATAAAGCTCAAATTAACTATACCACTACTGAGAAAGAGTCATTAGCTATAGTATTTGCTTTTGATAAATTTCTATCATATTTAATTGGAACTAAATGTAGTGCATACTGATAATTTTGCTATCAAATATTTAATGCAGAAGAAAGATGCAAAACCGAGATTGATTAGATGGATTCTTCTTTTGCAAGAATTTGATTTTGAGATAGTAGATAGGAAGGGTGTTGATAATCAAATTGCTAATTGATGCACCAAAAATATATACTGTTTTTGCTATATAATTTTACCCAATTTTGGTGAAATTGCACTTTAAAGAAAGGTATTTTTCATTATTTATTGCAGGTATGATGATTTTAGGTGATTGGAGCGAAAAGAAGTAAAAAGGAACGAATTTGGAGCGAAAAGGAGCAAAATGGAATTAATTGACGATAGAGCACCGCCGACACCCTATTGGGCGCCGCCGTTGCCAAATGTCAGTGCAAATCAAATTTGAAGAGTTTTGGCGACTTTTTGAAGGGATTCTTAAGGAAACTTTTGGGAATTCATTTCTAACATATATGTAACTGTTTTTGGACAAAAAAAGTGTACACTTTAGGAGGCTTGAGTGTGGAAGAGAGTTAGGGATTGGGAGAGAAGAGTGTAGAAGTGAAGATTTGAGAGGGATTCTTCTCTAAGGAATGAAGGAGAAGGAGTAAAGTGAGAGATTGCTTCTTCCTTTCCATTCTAAAGAGGGTATTGAGGGTTGCAAAGAAGAGAGAAAATGATTCAAATGAACTTCAAGAGATTTGCTTGAGGAAGAGAAAGAGATAAGTTGTATTTTCTATTGTGGTTTGTATGACTTTTCTTTTATATATAAAATCCATGTTTTATTGTGTCTTCTCTATGAATTCTAAGTAGTCTCCTTTGTCTTTCTTCTTGCATAAAGATGTGATGATGTGATGATGTGGACTTGAAGTGCTTTTAAAGTATTAAAGAAATTGTGATGGTTTTTCATTTCAAACTTAATTTACTTTTTGATTTGGCCAATTGAATTGTTAAATCTGTTGTTGTACATTTACTCTGAAAGGATTACGTGTCCTACAACAATAATGAAGAATCCATTCAATGTCCATGGATGAATTGTGTAGTTCATGAGAATTAATTGCAAATAAATAGGAAAATGTATTTTGATGGGCTTCAAATTAGAGATTTTAGGGTGACAATCTGAGATCCCCAATTTGGTCCTAAGATTGGTAACTAAAGTCGAATGTTAGCCTTAAGGTGAAAGGTGAGTGGGAGCTCTGTAATGACAGCTGGTATCCTCCTAGCCTAGCCCTAGATTTAGTGACTAAACATAGGATATGTCAATGTTCTTTTCATGATTGGAAGAGGGGGTACTCTTTTGAGGGTAAAGAAACATTTATGCTCTTATTTGACACAATACAATAAATAATCATTCCATATCATTCACACATCATATACTCATTGCAAGAGTGAAGACACTTTTCATATATATCAAAACCTTTCAAATACAAAGCTTAGTGTGTCTGTTAGTTAATTCTGTTTTAAAGATATTAGAAGTAATTGTGGTTTGCTTAACTGTTACTGTTTTCTGCATCTTGTTAGTAGAAGTAAACTTAAAATTTAATGGTGATTTGAGTATTGGATTTCAGTATTATATTATCTATTATAATGAACGTGACTTCCCTGTGGGATCGATAACCAGGACTCCATTAGAGCCCTGTATTACTTGATATGATATGTATATTTGCGTTGAAGTTTGGACTTTACAAAAATCATTATAAATATATATAAATTTAGGTTCATAAGTTCTTGCATAATATAAAGTTTGCGGTCACTGATCATCTATGCAGGCTTGAAACTGAAAAATATTTTAGTGATACTAAAGAAATTAATGAAAATTTTCCTGATGAAAAATTATTCACTATTAATGAATGGTGAATTCTGTGGTATGTCGGCATTGTAAACTTTATTGTAAGTGATATTATAAAATATGGTTTGACATACCAGGAAAAGAAGAAGTTTTTAACTGATACTAAAACTTATTTTTGGAATGACCCATTTTTATATAAACAAGGAAAGGATCTGATCATTCGAAGATGTGTGCCTTTAGAAGAAACTTATGAAATTATTTAAAAATGTCATAATTTTGATTATGGGGGACATTTTGGAGTTGATAGAACTGCTTATAGAATTTTACAATCTGGATTTTATTGGCCTACAATTTTTAAAGATGTTAATGCATATATTAAAAATTGTGATCGATTTCAGCGTGTAGGCAATATTTCTAGAAGAAATGAGATGCCCTTCAATTATATGTTGGAAGTTGATATATTTGATGTTTGGGGATTATATTTCATGGGACCATTTACACCATCTTTCGGAAAGATCTATATTTTAATAGTAGAAGACTATGTATCAAATGAATTGAATCTGTTGCTTTACCTCAATGTGATGCTCAAAGTGTTGCAAATTTTTTAAGAAAGAATATATTTTACAGATTTGAAATACCAAGAGTAATCATAACAGATTGGGGAAGTCATTTTAGAAATGCGATTATGGAGAAGTTAGTAAATAAATATCATATTAAGCGCATTGCTAATGCTTATCATCCGCAGATAAGTGGTACGGTTGAATTATCCAATCATGAAATTAAAAGAATATTGGAAAAGACTGTTAATCCAAACAGAAAGGATTGGTCAATCAAACAAGATTATGCTTTCTGGGCTTATAGGATTGCTTACATAAGTCCTATAAGGATGTCCCCACATCGGCTAATTTTTGGAAAAACTTGTCATTTGCCTGTTGAACTTGAGCATAAAGCATATTGGGCTTTTAAAGAGTTCAATTATAATTTAAAGGATGTTTCTGAGAAGAGATTATTGCAATTAAATGAGATTGAAGAAATAAGAAATGAATTTTATGAAAATGCTAAGATTTATAAAGGGAAAATGAAGTTATGGCATGATCGGAAGATTCTTACGAAAAATCTTGAGTCTGGAAAAAAAGTTTTGTTGTATAATGCAAGGATGAAATTTTTTGCTGGAAAACTGAAGTCCAAATGGATGGGTCCATTTATTGTGATAAAAGTTTATTCTTATGGAGCTGTGGATATTCAAGATCATAAGATTAGAAAATATTTAAAGTTAATGGTCATAGACTTAAACCTTATTTTTCAGTCGATCAACTTAAATCTGATGAGAATCTAATGTTGGATCACTCAGAATAAGTTCTGAGTATGTTAGGCTAGAGATATTAAACCAAGTGCTTTGTGGGAGGAAATCCATATTTATCGGTGTGCTTTGCTTTATGTTTGCTTTGTGTGGTTTGTTTGGTTTGTTTTTATGATTATATGGTAGTATTTTGAAAAGAATAGTTATAGTGGTGTTTATTTGACAATAAAGGATGACTAGAAAGAGTCAGAATGAAACATTTAGACATTTGACAGACCTGTGTAAAAATGTGCACTGGCGGCTAAGCGTTGCCTGGTTGGCGCTTAACCTCCGCAGTTAAGAAAAACGTGGTAAATGAATTTCTAGAAGCCAAAATCGTGGGGAAGTGGTTTTAGGAGTTATTTTGGAGTTTTAAAACGTCTAAGGTCGGTTTTAGCACTTCCCATGTCTATAAAAAGTCCCTGGATTAAGAGAAACACTTGCCCCAGACTCTATTTCTATTTATGAGTCTTAAGAAGAGTATTTTGAGTGCAAAAATGTCTTCTTGTGAGAGTGAAATTAAGAAGAAGGAGGAAGCCAACAAGAAGAAAATTATCAGTGAAAGTGCGCAAGAGTTATACAACAAATTCCTAGCAGTTAGTATTCAAGTTATTGCAGAAAGGATTGCGAAGATTGAAGCCAACGTGGAGTTAATTGAAGCAAAGGAAAATGAAACTAGCGCTCGTTTAGCGCATATGGGATGACAATTTAAAATGCAATTCAGTCATACAAGTCATGTGGAAGAAGCAGATAAGGTGATGTTTCTGAAAAACAAATGGTTAGAAGAAGAAGATGTAAGAGTTTTCAACCAGCGCCCATTTTATCAGATCTATATTCCAGTGGTTCAAATGGAACTAATGGTGGTTCTGGATACATTCAACCTAATTGAAATTGGAATTAATTTGAGTATAGTCTAGTATTGTGGTTTTATGTGATAAGTATTTAGTTTTTAGTGTTATATGTTTGTGTTTTATTAAACTTAAATATATGTTTATTACATCTTAATGATGTAAAATTAATTTGAATTATATCTTAATGATGTAAAATTATCTTTGTTTTGATATATTTGAATTATTGTGTATTGGAAAATTTCATCCAAAATGTTTGGATAGAAATTTTTAGTATGTATTAAGTGTGATTGTTTTTAATGAAAGTTTGTGTTTGTGTGAAATTTGTTTAGAATTGATGGAAATTTAACTTTCTTTGGAGAATTAGAAAAGTTTAGAAGGGAGAAATTATTATTTAAAGTGATTTAGGGGGATTAACTAAGGGGTTTAGTGAATTTTTAAATTTATTGTAAAAATAAGGATGCTAGCGGCTAAGCGTCAGAATTTAGGCGCTTAAGCGCCATAATTCGCAGCTAAGCACGGAAGCCTCGCACTTAAGCGTCGGTTTGCGAAAACTGATTTTCTGCTGTTAAAAACCCAAAAATTAACTTTTTTAACACCTCCCGTCACCCTCAACCTCTTAAAGTCGTGAAATAGGATTTAGGGCATCCTTAAGTTGGATCAATTAAGAACTGATTTCAACGAGATTTGTCAAATTTGAATTCCTTGAGGTATGAGCACTACTCCTAAGTAAAATTTTTTTGATTTTCACCATATAATTTAAGTACATTATTGAAAAATCTTAAGATCATTATTTATGGTGAAATTTGAAGAAAATCATGAAAAATTTCTTGGATTTAGTGGAAATTACCTTTGGAAGTTAAATCAGCAAGTTTAATTTGATTTTTTAATATATTTGCAATTTTTTTTAGAGATGGCTCTAAAGTCAAAGCGATCAAAAGATAAAGTGAAATTTAATTCCAACAAATTTATTAGTGTAAGAGCTGAGGATCGATATGTCGACGCACTGTCGTCACGTAAATCTATTCCTGAATGAGTATTTAGTAAGCCAGGAGAAGTTATTGAAGAAATGATTACTAGAAAGAATTGAGAAAATTACTGTTACTTCTCTGTTGTCGCTGTTGTTTCTATGGTCAGAGAGTTTTATGCAAACTTGCCTGCAGCAGAAGAAAATTTAGTGATGGTTAGAGGTGAACAATTACATTTTTCACCTACGGTAATCAATGTCTTTTACCACTTGCCTCCTGCAGTGTTTTGTTTTTATGCTAATTATCATCCTAACGAAGGAGAATTAGATGAGATCATATCATTTTTGATTGATGGAAGAGGTTTATGGAAGATAACAAATGAAAGAAGATAAATTTTCAGGCCTCTAAGTTGAATGCCATTTCAAAGGCATGACATTACTTTATTTCATCTAAAATATTGCCTTCAAATCGTACTAGTGAAGTTACAAGGGAGAGAGCAGTTCCAAATCATTGTATTCAGTTGGGAAAGCCTATTGATGTAGGGGCTATTATTTTTTACTATGTGATGAATTGTGCTAGATCTGCTACTACTTCAGGTATGGGATTTCCATCCTTGCTTTATTCGATTTGTGAGTGATCTGGTGTTAAGTTTGAAACATGGGAGGAAGTTCTTCAGTCATTGAGACCTATTACCAGTGTAAATGTTGGTGCTTATACTCGTACATTCGTAGTTTGGTCGGAGAGGAGGATTTAGAACTTCCATCGCCTTCGCTTCGTCGCTTCTACTTCACGTGCCACTACTTCTAGAGCATCATCATCTAGTGATTCACAAACTGGACTATTGAAGAAGATTTTAAAGAAAGTGAGTCTTACCAGAGAACATGTTAGAGATATAGATGGTAAGATTGAAAATATTGAAAGGTATATTGTTAATCATGATGAATATGAGGAGAATTATCAGCAGTACATGGATAAAGTGATTAGAGGTGAACATAGTGCTGAGATGCCCCCTCATTTGTTTTATATACCTTATGTGCCATCCAGAGACTGGACTGAAGAAGATGATGATGAGGATGATGATTATAGTTGTTGTGTTTAGTTTGTTTTGATTTGTGATTTCTTATGTGTAGTTATATTTTTTATTTTGTTATTTTTATATGTGATGTTATGTTTGATTGTTGTGTGATGTATTTATGATATGATTTTGTATAGAGCATAGTTGGACTATTTCTTTTTATGTACATTCAGATGTTTATGTGATAAAGTAATGTTTTATGTTGTAATTTGTGATATGTGTGTAGTAGTAAAAGTTTTAAATGTGTATTTAGTGTATAAATTTTTAATAAAGTATAAATTAATTCCAATTTTTTTAGAAAATTTAGAACACTATTAAAAACCACTATTTGAAAATTGCATGTTTAAACTTTTCAAAATTTACTACCAACTATTGTTGTGATTTTAGTTATGTTAAGTTGGTGTGTGTTTTCTTTGAAAACCTCCACTACTGTAGAAGTCTTCTGAAAAATTTCTTTTATGAAAATCTGAATTTAGATTCTTTTTACTCCTGTTTATCTTTAAAAATGTTATACTTGCATTTTTAGGATATTGAAATTCTTGCAAGCATGTTATTTTTGTTTTTTAATTCTCACTCATGTATCTTTTCTTATGTTTAAATGTTTTTATCCTGACTAAAAATTAAAGTTTGGGGGGGAGGGATTTAAAAAAACTAAATTTTTCAAAAACCTAAAATTTTATTTGTTCTCAAGCGTGCTTAAAATAAATTTGGTTTTTGATTGAAAATAATTATGTATATGAAGTTATATTAGGGAAAAAAAATTTTGAATATAGAAATAAATAAAAGAATTTAGTTAAAATTTATAGTAATAATGAAAATTTTAAAGTTAAAATGTTCTTAATTAAGAAATATTAAATATAGTTAAACTATCTTTACTAAGAAATGTTGTTTTTTTGGATAAATAGAAGATTTGACTTTTATTTTTCAAAGCTTAAGTTTCTTTTATTGAAGAATAATTTTCAACACTATTATTATGATTTTTAAGTGAAAGATAAATATCAAACCTTTATTTTAAATGAAAGAGTGGAATTCAAAATCATTAAAGACTTATCCAGATACAGTAATCCTAGCATTTAAAAAAAAAAGAAACGAAAAGAAAATAAAAGAAAAAGAGAAAAAAGTGAAAAATAATATGTGAAAAGGAAGGAAAAGCTTGAGGATTTAAGGGCCTAATCAAAAATTTTTTCCTCACATAAAGTTTAAAATATAAGTTTTGAGAAAATCTAAAACTTAAGGTTATAATATAGTAAGTAAATTTATTCTCAATTAAAAATTTTAAGTAAAGAAAAAGAAAATGTTTGAATCCTATATTTTGAAAAATCTATAAGTATTTTTGAATTAGATAGAAACCTATATTTTCATTATCCTTTACTTAAAAACTTTCTAAACTTTAAATTGGTCTTATTTACTAAAATTTTTTCTAAATTGGATTATTTCATTTATAGAACAAAATTTTGAAATCTTCCTAAACAAACTCATTCATATAATTTGCACGTTAAAATTTTTATGGTTAAGAGTCACTGGAGGACAAGTAACATTTTAACTTTGAGGGATTTTGATACACCTAAAATATATAGTGTTTTTATTCACATTTTTATACCTATTTTGATGATATTGCTCTTTAATGGAAAGTATTTTGTGTTTCTCTTGTAGGTATGATGAAAATAATTAATTATGATGAAAGGATCGAAAATGGACCAAATTTGGAGCAAAATTATGAAGTTTGAAAAATTTGGCCTCTGGCGCCTAAGCGCCAAAGTGCCGGTGCTTAAGTGCCACAGTTAAAAATTAAATTTAAATGAATTTTGGCACCCTTTTCAAGGGGTGTTTGAAGCAACTTTTAGTGGTGACTTCCTTAACTTTCTTTGGGCGGCAAATTTGAATGAAGGGATGCATCTTTTGGTGGATACATTGAATCTGAACATGATTTGAAGAGACACTAAGGAACCTTTTGGAAAATTATAAAAATGAAGCCTCATAATTTGCAAGTGTGTGTGTGTGGGTGCTGAAAGGGTTATTATCCAGTGTGTGTTATTAGAGTGGTTATTAGAGTGTGTTAAGTTTTAGAGTTCTTCTTTTCTATAGTAGAGAGTAAGAAAGGAAAAAGGGTTGGTGTGAAGCCTTCTTCTCACCAATTTTCTTTTATCCTTATATTTAGTTTTTATTGAAGTTTAAATTCTTTATTAGAGTCACTAGAGTTGGGCGCCAACCTTTATAGATTTGTATTGTGGAAAGCAAAATTCCAAAGGAACTTTCAGAGTCTGGTGGAGAGGATTTTCAGATAAGTATTTATCTTTATTTTTACCTTTTGTTTTTAAGTAAGATTGTTATGTTTTCATTATAGTTTATGCTTTCATATCAAGTTTTTTTTGTGTTTACTTCATGAAATTTGAGTAGTTTAGTTTATCCTTTTCTTTCTTAAATAATGTAGTAATTAAATTATTGGAACTAATGTTATGGAAAGTATAAGTGTTTAATGTTGGAATAAATTGTGATTATTCAACTCCTTAAACTTAATTTATTTCTTGATTTGGCCAATTAAGATGTTAAAATTTGTTGTGAGATTATGTAATATCCAATGCGATATTGTCTCAAACAACAATTGAAAAGAATCACATGCAATTATATGGGTGAGAATTGCAGTCCATATGATTGAATGCAAATATATAGGGAGATATGCTTTATTGGGGAGTAAAATTAGAGGACTTTAGAGTGACAGGCTAAAGCCCCCTAATTTGGTTTGTTTATGAGATGTTAGCCCTCAGGTGGAGGGAGTGGAGGGAACTCTAGAGTGAGAGCTGGTATCTTCCCTGCCTAACCCATCTACAAAATTTCAAAATTTCAAATTAACCAATTTTCTTTATAGAACCAAGTAAGGGTAAAGAATATAATTGCTCCTATTTGGCACAATATATTTAAATACTTCCACAACATAAAATTTCATAATTATTACTGATTCATTGAAGAAAGAAAAAAATATTTCATTCTTATAACTTTTATATCATTTTTAGAGTATTGATAATTTCATTTCCTGCTTAAACTTGTTATTAAAAATATCAAAAACAACTTTTCGAAATTAAAACCTTAAAACATACCTACAAAAATAAATTAAAAAACTAAAAAGTTATTTTTCTTATTTCTTTAAGTTTTTACACATTTCCCTGTGGGTGGTTCAATATCTCGGGGCTTAATCAGAAAATCCTATATTATTTGATAAATGATACGTATACTTGCGTAAAATGCCATATTATAAATTATAAATTTCATATCTAAATCGTAAGCATAAATATTCGAGCATGACCCGTCTGGTGTGATCCTGTGACTGTCCACACTAAAAACCTAATTTCTCGAGCTATACTCAACTAAATCACTTCGGCTTTGATCCTATGGACTCGTCCAAGCATGGCCCACATATACATACGGCTAAGCATGGTTTAAATTAACCCTAATTACATGAAGAATTCAGAGAAGCTCGGGAAGAAGGATAGGTCAATACCTTGGCTCTGAGAAGTGAAGCTTCGATCAAAGATGCTCTACACCTTCTTTGGAGTCCCAGGAGCTCAGGGATGAAGCCTCTTGCCCTGGTGAATTGCCTAGGTATGAAAGTGACCAGACCCGATTTGGAGCTTTGATGGAAGTCCCTATTAGAGTGGCCTAGTGATGGGGATTTCAATGGCAAACTTCTTCTCATGCTGTGGGGATGGTGTGGGTGTGTTTAATTTGACTTTGATCAAGTTTTTGAGAGATGTTCTAATTTGGGCTCAATTTTAAGCTTAGAAATTGAGCTCAGACAGGGGGTTTGAGGGCTAGAAAATAGTGGGGATTGGCTTCTCTGTGTTGTGGGAAAGATTTAGAGTGATTTGGGCAGAGTTATGTTAAGGCCTGGTTTAGCCAATCTTTTGGCCGTGAAGGGTGGTGGCTTAAATAGCCTTGGCTGGGGTGGCTGTGAGGGCTCCAATTCAGGTGCAATGCACTGCCTAGGTGGAGCGCCGAGAAGATCCAATGGCAATTTTGGGCCGAGTTGGCCATAGAGTGGAGTTTGGGTTTGGCCAAGTGTGAGGTGGCTCTCAGTTTGGGCTCCTCCAACGAATAGGCCGGCCGGCCAGGCCAGGGAAGATGGTCAGTGGGTCAAGTGAGCCAGTGGGCAGGCCATCATGGGGTGAGCTTAAGTGGTTAATATATTATGGTAAATCCCCCCTAGGTTTAACCATTTAAAGGAGAAGATCAGCTAATTTAGGGGACCCTTGGTCCATGGCTCCTCTAGGGTGGGTTAGGTTGGTCTAGCCTAGTCCCTAGGGTCAACATAGTGGATGTGGAGGGGTTGGTTTGGTCACATTTGGTTCAATTTGATTAAATTTGGTCATGGGTTCATTTGGGCACCTTGGTCAAATTGACCTAACTTGGGTTTGAGCTTGGATTGAGTCCAAATGATTGATCAATATTGTGTATATGGTTTCCATGAATAGTTAGAGAAGGATAGGAGTGGTTTTGGATTGGTTTGGGGATCAATTTTCCTTGATTTGGGATTCTAGTCTATTTGGGGCAAGTTGGGTTAACTTGGGTTTAGGTTAGGCTAGGGTTGGGTCCAAGGCCAATTGAAGGTTCCAAATGGTCTAGGGGGATGTCATAAAGAGTTACCAATATCAATTAGTTGGAAATTTGGGCGTAGGGAAATCAATTTGGGAAATTTTGGGCATGTGGCATGTTTGGGTCAAAATTTGGGGTTTTAGAGTTTAAGTGGATTTGGGTGAGACTTGGGCTCAAATTAGGGGCAATTGATGGTTCAATTTACTTTAGGGGAGTATTATGAAGAGTTTGGGATTCCAATTGGGGAGAAATTGATTGGCATTAGGTCAACTTCGGGGATTTGGGTCATTTAGGTAAAATTGGGGCTTTTGGATTTTAAGTGGAATTGAACTCAAATGTGAGTCAAATTGGGCTTGGATTTGGTTTAGACTGGCATTAGAGATGTTGAATTAAAGTTTGGAATTGAAATTGGGCAAGATTGGAATCAACTGGGTAGACATTGGGTTTAATTTAGGCACTTTTTGGGTTAAATGGGTCAAATCGGGTCATGTGGTAGTTGAGAGAAATGAAATTGGGAATATTTGGGAGGTTTTTGGAATTTATGAGAATTTTTGAAATTTTTGAAATTTTGTGCTAAGAGGGATATTTTGGGGTTTTTTTTGAAAATTTGGCAATTTTGGGTAATTTTGGTTAATTTGAGTGGTAGGGAGTATTTTGGAATGATTTTTGGAGAATTATGGGTAATTTGGGTGATTTTGGAAATTTTGTGGAATTTTGGGTATTTGGAGAGATTTTGGGTATTTTTGG
This sequence comes from Papilionanthe hookeriana x Papilionanthe teres, assembly GCA_022702705.1. NCBI lineage: Eukaryota > Viridiplantae > Streptophyta > Magnoliopsida > Asparagales > Orchidaceae > Papilionanthe > Papilionanthe hookeriana x Papilionanthe teres. The sequence continues at coordinate 107,821,304 of CM040421.1, read as the reverse complement.
TATTTTGGGGCAATGGGGTTAGAAATTTGAAATCTTTAGTAAAATTGGGATTGCTTGAAAGTGAGTAATATGGCATTGTATAGGTTGAGCCATGGACCAAGGGTCACCCTCATTTGGTCCTCTATGTGTTGGTACTAGTCAAACCCTAGCCTGGGGCTAAGGGCTTAGGAAAACCATTTACATGAGTTTCCAAAGAGTTAGGGGATCAAAGGTGATGGCCTTATTTAGGGTTGTGAGTGTGTAATGTAAGTGTGTGTAAGCTCCAGACCCTCCATGGTAAATCCTAAGGTTTGACCACCTATAAGAGACTTCCCCTGGGCTTCCTTATGCTTGGTCTCTTCCCCCCAAAAGCTGGAGGTTAGGCCTTAAGCATATGAAACTCCCACTGAAGTGAGAAAAGTTTGAATTTCTGTGGGAGAAAGGGTTCCATGACAAGTCTTCTAAGAAAGTAACCAAGAGAGTCCTATGGCTAGACCCTAGGTTATTCTAAAGATAGACTAGTCCTCAACCAAAAGTGAGGTCAACAAGAAGATCCAAATCTTATTATTGTAATCAGTAAAATGAGAGAAACCATTGAATTTTTTTATAAGTCTGTGTGGGTATTTATGAACCATAGGTTCAATAATAGCTATACACTAAAGGGCATGTTTTTTTATTGAGATGTAGTAATTTTTTGATAGATTGGGAATGGCAATGCCCCTAATATTCCAGCTTAGGAAATTAATCATGGAGAGAGTGAGGGTAGATAGAAGTCTAAGATTTTGATCTAGTTCTTCCATGATAAGCTTGGAAGAACTGGCAACATCTCCCAACCCCAAAGGGGTATGAACAGTCATCAGTTTCTGGGCCTCAGGAATCTGTTTCTTCTTTTTTCTTGCTTTTTGGATGTGCCAGTCTTCTTCCATTTTATGCACCATTTCAGTCATTTTTACTGCTGAGGGAACCCCCAAATCACCAACAGCCTTCTGGATGTTATTATCTTCTAGTTGCTGAAACCCATTCTCTTCTTGAGGTAGTGCCAAACCAACTTCTAAGATGTTAGGAGGGGACCCACTTGTCCCCAAAGGTGAAGGATTCTTAGTAGCTACAATAATGTCAACTTCCTCCAATATTGTTGGGATTGGAACAATAGGAGACTCCCTAGGGGGAGTTTTCTCAATCATTCTATGCACTGGGAATTCATTTCTAAGAGCTCTGAATAGGGAAATTGGAGGGGGATCAATAGTGGTAGCAGGCTCCCCATGTTTCTGTTGCCAATTGGGGGATTAAATGTGTTTGGGTCAATTCAGGGAGCAATCCAACAGCCTCACTACCCTGAGAAGGGGGCTTCTTAACTGGAGGGTGATGTCTGTAACACCTCTCTCTGGTGTGCCCAAACATTTTGCAATGATGACAGTAGAGTGGTCTGTTTTCCACTACAATATTCTTCCAGAAACCACCTTCTTCAGTGTCAATCCTTACCCTCTCCAAATCAGGGAGAGTGATTTCCCTCACAACCAGTACTCTTGCCCCTGCAGGCCTAGCCATATCATAGGTGGAGGAATCCACCTTTAATGGTGTGCCAAGTGCCTGACATATATTAAATAGGGCATTGGGGTGGTACAGTTGTATAGGGAGTCCAGGTAGCTTGAACCACATTGGAATAATAGAGGGTTCTTTTGAGGGGACAAAATCAGGAGTCAACTTCATCAATTTCATGGGGGTACCAACAATTAGATGGGATTGATTAGCAAAGATTCTAGTATAATTTTTTTCACTGGATAACCTAATAAGCAGGTGTCCCATCTAGCAGCTCCAATTTCCAAGTGCCAATAATATGTAATTCTTTAAAGAACTTCCTCACATATTCCATCTTTGGTTGGCCAAATTGAAATTTACCTATTAAGGTAAATATGACAACATCATTTAAGATATGCATCTCGTGGGTCAGTAAATCGATAGTCGGCAATCCATCCTTCAGTCTAGGAGGCTTGATGAAAGGACAATCACCCTTACCTGCAATTGTGTCATGAAGAGTTTGTGGGAATATTAAATGATCAAAGCTTTTATGAGTTGTTTGGCCTTTAGCCACCACACCTGCATAAGTGGCCTTTGCCCATTGTGCATTGGTCATTATATCAATAGGGGTGGCCATGGGGACAAACAACAAGCACGAAAAGCAGTCAATGAACTAGAGACAGTTCAAAACCAGTAGGCCCAGGGAAAGTCCAAATGGAAGAGACAAACAAAAAAAAAGAAAAAAAGAAGCACCACCTCAGGTTGAGGAAGAAGCAGATTCCAGAAGAGTCAAAACCAGAAAGGGTGTCCACCAATAGTGAACTAAGCAACCAGCTAGGGCCAGAAAAGAATCAAAGAAAAAACTCCACACCAAGTAGAAGTTCAATGGAATAGTAAAATTTAAATGATTGGAGCCCGAGAAAGCCCAAGACAACAAAAAGCACCTTCTGAGTACACCACCACCAACCTTCCCCTCCCAGATGAAGTACATATATATATGTATGTTTGTATGTATGTATGTATGTATATATATATATATATATATATATATATATATATATATAATTAATAAAGAATAAGAAAGATTTCCTATTTTGAACACGTTGATCTTAACATGTTTAAACTTCAAATGCTTAGACTCTTCTCTAATTACTTATCATGGCCACAAAAATTCATCTAGTTCAATTACTGAATCTTTTATTATGACTTAAATGATATCTATCTTTGTATTTAATTCATTTATTATTATCAGAACTGTCTTTTTTAATAAGTAAGAGATTCAGGAAACTAAAATATGGGCAACTTAGAGGCTCCTTATCAGGGATCTAAAGGCAAATATGTCGCAAGAAGTCTAAATTTTCCCTTCAACTCTCCTTGTTGGGAAGTGAGCTACCTATCAGATTATGGTGATTTGGCCTCTGCCCAATAGCCTAGCATCACTCAGCCAACAGGATCTCCTTATCAGGGACCAACGGTCAACAGTAAGAATAGATCAGTCGATCGACAAAGTCATGTCAAACGAGTCAAATCCTACCCACCTGGAGTCAATCAGGCCCTACTGGCATCCTTACCTCAATATTGATAAACAAGTAGGTCTCATTGAACCAATCTCAGCTGACGAAGTCAATGAGTAGCTGATCCCTTGGCTCATACATGTAAAATGCCTAAATTATCCTATAATAACCCATTAAAACAGGTGAAAACTTGTAACTTCACATATTGTACTCTTATCATATAAAAATGAGATAATTTTATGTAAAATTGGCTAATGAAAAAAGTCATTTTATTGCTCATTGCTATGCACTGCTCTCCCTCTCCCTCTCCCTCTCCCTCTCCCTTTCTCATGTCATGCTCTAACTCTTGAATATATATAAATGTTTATATCCCATTTAATATATATATATATATATATATATAATACATATATAAAATGGCGGCTGGGAACCTCCCTAGTGCTCTGCTAGGGTTTCAATGGATGTGGTGACCTTCCTGACGGCGGCGGCGGCTCAAAGGTGGTGGTGGCTGGTTGCTGAGATATTCTCTGAAGTTGGTTTGGCTTGGTTAAGGCTTTTGTTCTTTCCCGGGTCTTGTGAATTTTTGATTTTCTGGAGTTGTTTACTGTTCCATTGGGATGGCTGAGGAGCTCACTAAGGCGGATCCTAACTTTATGGGGAAAGGAACCTTTGCTGAGGTTACAGTTAGAAGAGAGGGTGGCTCTACTGTGGGTGACAAACTAGTATTTCCTCAGTTATACCATGATGCTATAGCTGGGAAGGCTCGAATGTGAGTTTATAAGGAAATGTACAAAGAAAGCAGGGAAACTAGCACTTATTTTCACTGAAGAGGAGTTGGAGAAATTATCTGAGCCTTATAAATTTACTTTAGTGGGTAAGTTTCAATTCGGCCACCCAAAGCTAGACATTTTGAGAAAGGCTGTTGATGACTTTAAACTTGTGGGAAGCTGGAAAATAGGAGTCTTTGATAGCAGGCACATAATGCTCCAACTAACTAGAGAAGATGATTATGCCCAAGTGTTCTCTAAAAAGGTGATTATGATAGATGGTAAACCTATGAAATTATTGAAATGGACATTGGATTTTGACCCTTCCAAAGAACCACCTATTGTTCCTGTTTGGTTTAGCATGCCCAACCTGAAACTTCCATTTATTAATCATAGGATCATCTATGACATTGCTGACTCCATGGGCCGACCCCTCAAGCTTGATATACCCTCTGCTAATGTTACTAGAATCTCTAAAACCAGATTCTTAGTTGAAAGGGATATTACCCTCCCCTATATTGATGGTGTGTGGCTTGGGACTGCTAATTGTGGGTATTGGCAGCCTATTGTGCTTGAATACCAACCCTTGTATTGTAAACATTGTCACATTTTTGGGCATACTATGGAACAGTGCTTCAAAATTCACCCTGAATTAAGACCTTATAATGCTGCCAATAAAAGTAATAAGGAGTCAGCTCCTCAAGGAAGTCCTAATGTTGTCCCATCTCCACACTGTCCTCATATGGAATCAAGCCAGAATGATATACTACCTCAACCTATTCAGAATTTGCCCCTACAGAATAGAAGAGCAGCTGAACAGGAGATAGTAATAAGTGATGGTCAGGGAGTGGGTGCACAATCCAGTCTAGAAGGGAATTTCCAAAATCTGGAGTCCCAAGTTCTTGTGACAAGGCAACTGGAAGGTCAAGTGATTGATAATGTAATATCTCAGGAAGTTGAAGAGCAAGCCCAACATACACAATTGAAGGTTAAGGAGACTACTGATGAATTCAGGACTCAACATTGCTCTGATAGAAGAGATCTCTTATCTTCCTCACAAAATAGATCCTGTGGGATGGAACTAGTGATACAGAGGGGGCCAGCTGAAGATGATGATTTACATTACAGCTCTGAGGTTGGGGGTACCTTTATCACTCCACCTGATCCTGATCCAGATAATCAGTTAGCACAACCCATTTTAGCTGATTTGGCAATGCAAAAAGAAGAGGAGTGGATTCAACAAAAAGTAGAAGAAAAAGAAAGGATGCCTTAGAACTCAAAAATTTATCTAAATCAAATGTCATTGGATTGGATGATTCTTCGCCACCCCCTTAGACTTACTAGGGCTGGTAAGGCATTACACCATGATTAACTTACCGTGTCTGGAATGTTAGGGGTATTGCTAGTCCCGGTACCCTTAACGTACTCAAACACTTAATCGAGACCAACAAGTTATGGATTTTTGCCATTTTAGAACCATTGGTATAGAAGAACATCTCCAAACACACTAAACGGTTTCGGGGATTTAATCTGTTTTGAACCGCTGAGAATAAGATTTGGGTCTTTACCGGGAAAGAACTAAATTGTAAGGTTATTGCCGATAACTATCGGTTCCTTCATTTGCATTTTGAGTTGGAACAATTCTCTGGTTTTGCAACTTTTATCTATGCTGGATGCACTATTCATGACAGAACTGCTCTTTGGGATGCCCTTCTTTGTCTTAGCCAAGCTCACACATGCTGGCTGGTGGGGGGTGATTTTAATTGCATTAGTAATCCTAGTGAGAAGATGGGGGCGGGACTCCCGATCTCCAAACCATGCTCGAATTTCTCTCAAAATATTACTAATGCTTAGGTCGTTTGATCCGGGTTTCCTTGGCACTCCTTTTACTCGGAAAAGAGGCAATCTGTCGGAGAGAATAGATAGATTCCTTGCTAATGACTCGTTGGATGAATTCCTTTCCTATTACCCAAGTTCATCATTTGCACGTAACTACCTCTCGATCATTCACCCTTATTAATCAAGATATCCTTTTTCCCAAGAACAGCTTTCTTCCCTTTCGATTCTTAAATGCTTGGACCGATCACCCTTCCTTTCTTGATGTGGTCAAGGCTGGATGGACTAATCCATTTGCTTCTAATAATAATGCTATTATAAAGCTGTGGAGGTTACAGAAGAATGTGGCTTATCATCTAAGACAATGGAATAAGCAGTGCTTTGGAAATATATTTCAACAGGTCAGGGAGGCTGATAACAAAGTCCAATTACTTGAAGCTACTCAGGACCAGGGAAGAGATATTGGCCAAGAGTTGATTAATGCTCAGAATCAGTTGACTCAAGCTTTGGATAGAGAGGAGATGTTTTTGCAACAGAAAGCCTCTATTAATAAAAAACTTTTTGGTGATAGAAATACTAAATTTTTCCATGCTTTCGATTAAATACGGAAGACAAATAAATGCTATTCTTAGCATTAAAGATCCTGATGGTAGAAGAATCAATGATCCTAATCTCATTGCTCAAAGTGCAGTGAAGTACTTTCAGACTCAAATGGCTGCTCACCCTACTAACCCCTCCTTGTTCTTACCTGATGTGTTCAATACTGATATTGCTTACACTTCTCAACTTCAACTAACTCTTTTACCTGATGTGAAGGAAATTTTAACAGCTCTAAAAAGTATTGATGGGAACAAGACTGCAGGGCCGGATGGTTTTAGTGCCACTTTCTACTTAAAATCTTGGGATATTATTGGTGCTGACCTCTGCCAAGCTGTCCAAGCTTTTTTCTCTGGTGCTGAGTTACCCAAATATTTTGCTGCATCTTGTATTGTTCTTATCCCCAAAGATCAAAAGAAGTCCTCTTGGACTGATTTCAGGCCTATCTGTCTTACTAACACTCTTACTAAAATCATTAGTAAGATTTTGGTTAGTAGAATTCAACCTCATTTAGATAAACTTATCAGTGCTAACCAGTCTGCATTTGTACAGGGAAGGAATATTGCTGATAATTGTCTATTAGCACAGGAATTACTTCTGGATTTGGATAAACCATGTAGAGGACACAACCTCATTCCGAAACTTGATCTCAAAAAAGCATATGACTCTATCAACTGGTCCTTCATTGATCCGGTTCTCAAGGCTAGAGGTTTCTCCCCTTCCTTCGCAACCTTATTCAAAAGTGGCTATCCAACTCTTTTTATAATGTGTTGGTTAATGGTGAAAGTCGTGGCTTCTTTTCGCTGGTAGGGGCATCAAACAAGGTGATCCTTTGTCCCCTACAATTTTTATATTGGCTTTTGATTACCTATCCGGACTCCTTAATTCAGCTCGTGGTAATGCTCACCATTTATGTTACAAGCATAGTTCCGCCTGCATCATTAGCCACTTGGCTTATGCTGATGACATCATCCTATTCACTAATGGCAGCAAGCTTGCCATGAGAATGACTATGCATTGCCTGGATCAGTTCTCTCAAGTCTCTGGTCTGGAACTAAACAAACAGAAATGCCAATTCCTGGCAGGGAAGAACTACAAACATCATAACTGGATTAAAGCTACAACTGGATTCAACTCAGCTGGATTACCTTTTAAGTACTTGGGGGTGCAATTGTTAAAAGGTAGGAAGAAGCAAACTCAATATGATGAGGTGGTTAATAAGATTTCTTCCACCATAAACCGTTGGACTAACAGACTTTCTTTGAAATGGGGGCGTGATTAACCTTATTAAAAAGCATCTTATCTACCTTCCCTTTATATACAATGCAAATGGTGAGAATGAAGAGAAGTACACAAAGAATGCCGGAGTCCATGTTTAACAAATTTTTGTGGGAGGGACGAGTATAAACAACCTCATTGGTCCGTGTGGAATAAGCTTTGCAAACCTACCATAGTCTGGGGATCTGGGTTTTAAAAGTTTTCAGCAAATGAATCAGATTTTCTACTGTAAACAATGGTTCAAATTTAGACAACAGGATACAATATGGGCTCAGTTCCTTAAAGCTAAATACTGTAAAAGGGTGCATCCAGATCTAGTTCAACCCAAAATTGGTGACTCAAAGCATTGGAAAAGTCTGCTTAAGATCAGAGAATCTGCCAATAAACTTTGCTGCTGGGAGGTTGGTGCTGGACAAATCAGTTTCTGGATGGATAGCTGGCTCCCTGATGGTCCTCTTTCTACCTTACCTGATACCAACTATCATACTAAGATTTCTGATTTCTGGCTGCAGGACAATTGGAATGTTGAGGCACTAAAAGATGTGGTTGATGAAGAGATTGTACAACAAATTTTGGCTATCCCCATTGACCCGGCAAACCTGATAAACTTTTGATTAAGCACCCCCCTTCACAATCAGTGAATACTTTTCTTCATAACTTTTTCAATCTCTGGACTGTTAACAGTTGGGGCAATTTTATTTGGTCTCCAAAAATCTCTCCTTCCATGTCCTTCTTTAATTGGAGATTAGCCCACAGTTTTCTCCCATTAGATGATATTCTCAAACTAAAAGGGTTGAGAACGACTTCAAGATGTTGGTTATGTAAATCCGAGGAAGAAACTTTGGACCATCTATTCATTAAATGTCCTTTTACCTTACGGACTTACGGGAGGATGTGTTACATTTATTAAATCTTCTGCATCTTAGACATCATTGGGTCTCCATTGATACTTGTCTGGAATGATCTGGATAGATCGAAATGGGCTTGTGTTCCTCTTGTCATCAACTTGGTTTGTTTGGATGGCTAGAAATCAGGCCAAGTTTGAGGATAGACTTTGCCCCTCTAAATCTGCTGTGGCCAACTGCTTCAATTTTATCAGCAAATCTGCTGATAACTCCCCAACCCCTACTAAAAAAGTCTCATTAGTGCATTGGGTACTGCCTTCTCAGCCTTGGATTAAAATTAATGTGGATGGAAGCTTCACCTCTCTGCTCGTCTTTGGAATTAGTGCTCGTGTGCGGGAATCATGCTGGGAAATTACTTTGGTTCTTTCAATCTCCTCTATTCTCCTCCTCTGCCCTGGAAGCTGAGATGATTGATGTTCTCTGGGCCATTAAAACAGCTATAGCCTTAAATCATAATCAGATTTGGATTGAATCTGATTCTCAACAAGCTATAAAAATGATGTTGGGTGAAGCCACTCCACCATGGAATATGGTTTATTTATACAGAAAAATTTTACTATTATCACAACATCTAAACATCAAATGGTCTCACATTCATAGGGAAGGGAATCAACCTGCCAATTGGTTAGCAAAGACTTCTGCCTCCAACCATAATGTAATCTTTTCCTTTTTGCCTGCTAAGCCTTTAAGGCAGTTGCTTTTGGGGGACTCTCTTCACCTCCCCTTCATTAGATGTACCTAATCATTTCTCATTAAAAATATATATATATATATATATATATATATATATATATATATATATATATATATAATTAAGATTTATTTTAAGAATAAGAAAGATTTCCTATTTTGAATACGTTGATCTCCGCATGTTCAAACTTCAAACGCCTAGACTCTACTCTATTTTATTTTTATTTTAATGTTTTAATTTTCCATTGACTATATGCAGCACGAGCCACACCTACTGGTTTGGACGCAAGTGTTGACCTCATGAACTATGACCTACTTCAGCAATTATCTTTGCAGGACCAATTCAAAGTTCTAAACCCGAGTCAACAAGAAAACATTAATTTTCATGAACTCTCCCTAGCTTTCCCACTGCACCCTCAGCCCTCTCCTATAAATAATCTCGAGCAATTTCAAAAGTAACCATCTCATTACCGAAACAGCCCAGAACTTAGAAGAGCGGAACTTGCTTGCAGATCTTTTACGCCAAGTCAGAGATCCTCTTCTGAAAGCTTCTAAAGTTGCAAGGCACTAGCAATGAGTCTACGAGGCCTTTGTTCCCTTTTGCTCGTCATCGTTGTCCTTTACGTCGTCGCTGTGGTGAGCATGCAAAGTGCTGCTGCTCTGCGTCCGATCTCGGAGGAGCCCGACGGAGCAAAGAATATTTCAGCGGGGCTGAGTTTGTACGAGCAGGCGAAGGAAGTGATGACTTTGTGGATGGGCAGCTTGTCCTCGGGGCCGAGCTCTGGAGGAGGTGGGCACTAACTGAGCGTTTCGGCTGTGCAATAGAAATAAAGCTGAGGAAGATATCAGGCTTAGAGAATAGGGAATTATTCATACAATTGTTCATTTATTTGTATATTTCCTGCATTAAGCGATTTCTGATGGTGTGTAAAAATTCTCTCTTCAAATATAAGATTTTAGGCAAATAAAATAAATATGTAGTAAATATTTATGCCGATTGAATGACTGCTCAATTTGATTTTTTGGGCTTAATTGATGATTAGATGTGCTCGAAAACCCCTCAAAAGCAACTAAATAGCAGTTTTCTGCAGCACTACACAGAGCAAAATAGCTCTTTTGATTACCTGGGTAACGGCGTTACAAGTAGACAGGCCATGTTCCAACTTACCTCCTATGTAGGTTGAGGCACGTCAGACTGCACCTGTTTTACCTCCCATGCCTACTAGGCATGTCCATGTCTCCTATTCTGATGCAGCTCTACCTGAGCGTACTACTGAAATGTATTTGTTGTCCCTATGGATGCAAAGGTCAACGTTGCTTTTGCAGCTTAGCAGAACGAGACCATCGTAAGGAGATGTAGACCTTCCCCTAAGGCATATAAGTATATTCCATATCCACAAGGGTTTTTTCCTCCAATATTTAAACAATTTGACAAGGTTGACAACCCTGATAACATGTTGCTCAATTCAGAGAACTTTGTTGCAATATTGCAAACAATGATGCGCCGATGTTTTGCCTTTTGTGACTATATTGTTAGAATTTGCTTTTGAATGGTACACCGTCTTACCAAATGACACATTCAAGGCATTCATTAAGCTAGAGGATGCATTTGTAAAATACTTTGTCAAGCAGCATCATCAGATCACCATAAGTGAATAGATGCTAGCTCAAAAAAAATAAAAAAGTCCAATGGATTCTATTGTCAATGACAAAATTTAAGTATAAATTGTGAGCCACTACTCCAAGAGAAGCATAACATCACATTTCACATGGGCAAAACTAAAGGTCCCATTTCTGTTTTGTTGACGAAGACATCGATCATAATGTTTGAAATGCTAATAAAAAAAGCAGCTACCCTGCAATATACTGCAGGGTGCTTGGTCTTTAAAAAAGATAATGGTAAGGAAGAAGGAAAAAAAAAATCATTCATGATGGGTCCTTCAAAAAGGGCAAAAGAGAGTATGGCCTTGTCGACAATTGACAGTAGGCATAAGAAGCAATTTCTACAAAGCCAACTCACCCACCTCCTCAGATGTGGAAGCCCAATCTATTGAGCAAAGAAAATGTAGAATCTATTCTTTTAAAAATAAGAGCATGAGAAAAACATTTAAAATTTTGATTAAGCAAGGAATGCAACTATCCTTTTTGAAAAGACCTGAGGAAGTGGAGAAGTCTAAGCAGCATAATTATTGTCCGTACCACAGGCAATTAGAGTGCGTCATTGAAGATTGCTTTCCATTTAAGGATTCGGTTGAAGGATGCTACAAGGTCTGAGAGATCGAGACACATGAGAAATACTTCGAAAGAATCTTGGATGAGGATCATCCAAAGTCGTTTGCAGCCACTCAAACTATCGATATTATAAAAGTTGTATCCTTTTTCACATTGAATTTATAACCTTTCAATTCAAGATTTTTAAAACTTCAATAAAATCCAACCTCTCAAATCAAACCTAATTCCTTCAATTATTTTTAAAGTTCAAATCCACATGGTTCAACGTCCCAAAGTTGGTTAATCTCTTCATGGGCCTTTCCACAATACATTACTATTGAATTGTAAGCCCTAACAATTGAACTCTAATAATTTTTTTTTAGGCCTAAAAACTCCCTTATTTGATCTTCTCCTCAAATCTTAAATATTTTTAATTGAAAACACCAACCTTGAAATTCTACGTGATATACAATAATTCTTTAAACAAGAGTTTTCTTGGGATTCCATAACTTTGGTATGTAATTAACTATGAGAGCTTTCCCATATAGGGATACTAAACTCCAAAATAATAAAAAAAAACTCATAATTGACCTGTAAGATTGAACAAAAATCTTTAGTTAATGCGGACCCATAATATTTAATTTTTTTCAATGAAATGATTAGATTCATTTTGAGTATATATTTCTACCTCTCATGGTAGTTAATTATTCCTAAAACGATGCCTCCAATATTTTAGATGAAATCTTTCAAGATATACGGTGGGCACATTAACACATCACAAAAAAAAGTTACTCACCAAAAATCATGTGTAGTAGTTAACTAATCTCTAATAGTTTTGATTTACTTAATGGCTTAAGAAACTAACTATGATCCCATAAGTTGTCCCTCCATAGTTTAAATAAACTCAATGTGGTTCTACAATTTTTTGCTATATAAAGCCTCATAAAGAGACACCTTGATGCTAGATTGGTAGTTAATGTTATAAGTTATAAACTATGTTAATGGAATACATGTTTATTTTATTTTATATATTTTTTTAACATAAAGTTTCTATCTTATCTATTAATCGTTGTATAGTTCTCCATATCATATAAACCTCTTTTCCGGATTGTCAAAATGATTTAGAGAAGAAGAGGGGTTGGGAAGCAGGATTATACAATTATTTTTAGATAAAAATTTTTTAAAAGAATGCGATGACTTTAAGTAGGGTAATATTTATGTGATGGGTTGAGAATATATGTCCAAAATTAGATTAGATCAAATATCATGAAACACATATCTACAAAGAAGGTGCCCTACATAAGAAACCCACAACCAGAGAACAAAATTTTATTCTTTGTTCTGGGATCAAGAGGAATTTCCAAAGAAATTTCATTCCTTGGTTAATTACATCTTGGGGATACCCAAGGTTACTCTCAAAAATAAATATCCTACTTACGTTAATTGTGATAACTAGTGTAGAGGGTATGCCAAAAGTATAAGGTAATCTAAAATAGAAACATCTAGTGTTTCAAAGCCTATAACAAGTTATAAGGCAGAGTGTGAATCCCTCACGCCCAATTAAGCGATGATAATCAGTTAACGAGACATATAAAATAACCTGGTCATCTTAAGTAGGATAATTCTTATGCTTCAAAGCCTGTACCAGGACATAAGAATAAAGGGTGAATCATTGTATCCCAAACAGGTTGAGACCTATCAACAAATAGGTATTATGAACCGACATCATCGATATATCAAGGTATTGAAAGGGCTCAAACGGGTTCATCGATAAAAGGGTAAGGAAATCCTAAGAGGGTAGAGATAGCCGAGTCAAGATTCAATGGATCCATCATTCCAAGCTATTGAGACTCTAAGCTACCTGGTTATGAAGGTTAGTTAAGCTAACTAGACCAGAGATCCTTGTCAACAATCCATGTAATTTGTCATCCAAAAAAATCTTAGTAGCCCTAAATTCAATGGAAGGAAATCGATAATTTTGTATGACTTTATGTGGATGGAATTAATACAAATGGGACTTCTACTTACCATGAAAGAGGCCAGCAAGCCCATAGAGTGGAGGAAAAAAGAATGGTCCAGCTATAAATCTGAATAACTCCATAAAAGGCTTATACCCCATCTAGGTCTGGGAGTCTCTAAAATCCTAATCATTTATTTTATCTGGCAAGTTAAAGAAGTTAAGGAAACATAAACACTCCTCTTTGGGACATGTAGAATGATTCAATTATCCATAATAGTTTTAGATGTGAAGTTCTATTAAATATGACTTAGGTGAAGCAAATGCATGCAAAATCATTTAAAATATGAACGGAAGACCATGTAAGAAAATGAATGCACAAAGTGAAGTGCCCATTTAAACGTTGGTTCAATTTTAATCCTAAACTTTAATTTAGCTCAATATTTTATTATTAGGAATTTTGTAGAAAAATATATATTTTAGTTCCTAGAGAGTCTAAGTTTTACAGCTATAAAGCCGCTAGATAAATCATAATAAAGAATGAAATAAAAGCAACACTGAGTAAAAAAATAAAGCAAATTGGCAGAATAAATAAAAAGGTCAAATGCCGCTCGGTCGGTAACATATCCCAAAAAGACAAAAAGTGTTCAGGCTCCCCATAAAATTATCTAGTCCTAATGCTATACATGAATGTAGACTTGGAATTATGGTATGTGACATAGGAAAACTGCTCCTGGTCCTCTAACACAGTTTCACACATCAAATGCTTTGCAACTCATGTTCATATCAAAATTATATATGAAAAGTCTAAAAAAAGACTTGACCTACAATATAGAAAGTTAACACATGTTGTCTACATATAATCTTGGTGAAGCATGCCCGCTTGGAGGCTTTGTAGTGCTTGCAAAAAATATGTTAACTTAAATCATTATGCTCTCCCCTCATTAGACCGAGCTCCCAATATATAAAACTAATTTAATATGCTAGTGTGCATTTATCAAACTCTATAAACACATAAAAGGCGCAAACAAAATACTTGGCATGCCATAAGCCACAACAAGAGCCAAACATATGAAAAACTAACTACACTCTACTATATTATATCAAGCATTTAATATTTGGCTGCTAATAAACATACAACTAAGTGTATACAATAGTGTGGATAAGGCATAACATATATTTTTCATGAGGTCTCTGTTCCCAGCGCATCCTGAGGATCCAAGAATTCTAATGTATGTCACTAAATGATGATTTTGTGCAAAATAAAATTTAAAAGTTGATCTTGTATATGCTCTATGCTATGGATACTTAATCTCAAAATAATTTTGAAATACAATGAATATTAATATTATATATATATACATATATATATATATATATATATATATATTTTTTTTTTTTTTTTCAAAAGACTTGCCTAACAGGCAAGTAATATATTAATATCTTTCATCACTACATCTGAGTTCTTACATAAGGAATGCCTAGTCTATCTCCATGCATCAAAACAGCAAGGGGAGAGGGAGGAGTAGTTCCTGCCAAACTTTCCCCTATACAATAACCCCGAGATGCAAGCCAATGTGCGGGAGCATTACCCTCCCTAGGTATATAAGAAAAAATTACATCTTTACTTTCAATCAATCCCTTCACTCTATTCGGCCATCTCTGAATGTACCATGGAGCAATTTCAGTCCCCTGCAGGAAGCTAATACAATTGGAAGAATCTGATTCCACAATCAGTAGTCTCACTTCACAGATCTTGGCTATTTTAAGAGCCCAAAAGATGGCAACCATTTCAGCCTCAAGAGCATCATAAGCATCAATAGGTGAATAGAAGAACAAAAGACATTTCCCACCCCATTTCTAAAAATACCACCCATCCCAGCCTGCTGCACATTATAGCTACCATCAGTATTAACTTTGATCCAACTGGAAGGGGGAGGGGACCAACCAGCCACCAGGGAAGTGGAGGGAGAAAATCCAGAACCAACTTGGCAGATATTACTGAATTTGTGGTATTTTGTTAGTTTCGAAAATAGGTTAAACAATGAGCAAGCAACAAGGGAAGCCGGGACGAACACCCCTCAAACCTTACCTTATTTCGCCCATCCGGATAAACCAGAGCCACAACACAAGGAACCACCGGGAGATTCACCTTATGCCGACTCCCCAAGCACATCAAAAGATCAAGCCAACTTAAATTCAAAGTATCAACTCCGAATCCCGCCGATAATATGAGTCCAAACCTCTTGAGAGAAAGAACACCTAAAGAACAAATGATCCCCGCATTCTTCCTCCCGCATACATAATTGACGAGCATGAAGGCCCTCTAATCCCCTTTAATTTAAGGATATCATCGGTAGGTAGTAACAAATGCCTTGCTCTCCGGCAAAAGAATGACATGGATGGTGACAGCAGCTTGCTCCACGGCTCGAGTCCCCACCTAATGTGATCCCGGGAATAGAAATTCGAAAGATAAAGGACCCCGGCTTTTGAAGGTGCTGCTTGTTTGGTGATAAGCTTGTCTCTTTTCTCGGGATTAAAGGGAGTCAAGAGAACCTCGTTGCAGCTTGATCGAAGTTAAGATGTTCCTCGAACTCTGCAATTCCAATGGTTCTCTGACCAAAAGGTATTAACATAACATTGAGAGATAGAAGATCCATCCACATTGTGAGGAACAGAGAGTTTCTCCCCTCCCCACACCCAATTATCAAGCCAGAAATTGACTTGGCCCTCACCCAGCTCCCAGATAAAGGTCTGTTCAGCCTTATCTTTGACCTTCAACAATTCTTTCCATAGTCTAGAGTCCCCCAGTTTGGGCACCACCAAAGAAGGATGATCCTTTCTACAGTATTTACCATGCATGTACCGTGACCAAATGGTGTCATTAGCCCCGAATCTAATCCACGACTTACATAAATTTATGAAGTTAAGTTGTTCAAAACTTTTAAACCCCGACCCCACATTTCGAAGGGGTTTACGGAGTTGTTTCCGGGATAACCAATGAATCCGCCTATGTTGACCAGCCCATAGAAATTTATTAAATATTCTGCTAATGCTTGTTTGTGTGCTTTTTTTCATTATAAACATCTGTAGAGCATAGGAGGGGAGGGCAGTTAATATGCTCTTCAATAATGTTAGCCTTCCCCCATTGGACAGAAAAGAATTAGACCACCCAGATATTTGAGCTTTGATTTTCTCAGTAATTTCTTGGAATTGTGTTTGTCTAGCTCTTCCCTTAATCAAATGAACTCCCAGGTAGCCGATAGGCAAATTAGCGGACCGAAAACCCGTGTATTCAAGCAATCCGAGTTCTCATCATAAGGCTGACATTAGAGCTGGGGTAGAAATGACATTTTTGAAGATTAAGCTCCAAACCAGAAACCTCCTTGAAGTGTGCTAATGTTTTAATTACATTTTTAATAGCAGCTTTAGAAGCTTTAGAAAAGATAATGATATCATCAGCATAAGATAAATGGCTGATAATAAAATTGGACTCGTGATGGTAGGTCGAGCTTGGTGTTTGGGTAAACAAAGAGTCCAATAATCTGGATAAATAATCAAATGCAAGGATAAAAATGGTAGGGGAGAGAGGATCTCCTTGCCTGATACCTCTAGAAGCACTAAAGAAACCATGGCAACTACCATTAATCATAACAGAATGAGCATTATTGCTCAGCCACCTATGAATGAGTCGAACAAAACCCGTCGAAAGCCTCTAAGACATAGTGGTTCGAGTGATGAATCCCCAACCGATGGTATCATATGCTTTTCCGATATCCAGCTTGAGTATAACATTGTTGCCTCTACATTTCTTATCTAAATCCAAAACCATTTCTTGGGCAAGCAAGATATTGTCGAAATTGATCTGCCTTTCACAAATGCGAACTGACTAGGGTCGATAAGGATATTCAAATGTGGTCGTGAACTCTTGCCATAATGATTTTACTGATAATTTTAGACATTACAGATGTAAGGCTAATAGGTCTGTAGTCTCCCCAAGATTTTCTCAACTTATTTTTTGGGATTAACACAATAGTAGAGGCTGAAAAATACTTTGGAATATCAATACCCTGGAAGAAATCCTGTACAGCTTGAATTACCTCCTTCCCAACAACATTCCAGCCAGCTTTGTAAAAATTGGAGGAGAAGCCATCAGGTCCTGCAGCTTTGGTCCCATCAATGGAGTCTAATGCATTTTTAATCTCCTCTTCCCCAGGGATGTCCACTAAATTAAGATTTTGAACATAAAGGCACTGATTCTGTAGCAAATTATTATAAATAGGGGTAGAGCATCTATTGGTTTGAGAGAAAATTTGAGTAAAGTGATTAACTGCATCCAAAGCAATATCTTCAGCATTCTGAAGCAAAGTTCCAGTCTCATCTGTGATGGAAAGAATCATGTTACACTTCCTCTTAAACTTGATGAATGCATGGTAGTATTTATTGTTTCTATCACCTTCAACAAACTTGGCAGCAGCTGCTTTCTGTTTATAAAAATCCTCCAGGTACTTGACCTGGACCAGCAACTGATCATGAGCACTATAGAGAGCAGCTTCACTACACACCCCATTAAGAAAACCAGCTTCAGCAGCAGCCACATTCTCTTCAGACCTTCTTTAGATTATCCTGTACATTCCCAAAAACTGTCCAATTCCAATTTCTGAAATGCTTAGCAGTGGTTTTATGTAATTTCCAGAGATTACCCCAAGAGGAGCCTCCCATGGGAGAAACCCACACCTTCTCAAGTTCAGCCAGAAAATCTGGGTGCTTAGCCCACATGTTTTGAAATCTGAACATACCACCAGTATTCTTATCTGTGTTGTTAATAGAAATGAGCAAAGGTCTGTGATCAGAGCCAGCCATGGATAGATGAGTAACAATGGTATAAGGAAATTGTTGAATCCAGGAGGAATTCCCCGACGATTCCGTCAAGTCTCTCCCAGGTTCTTCCCCTTCTCCATGTGTAAGCTTGGACCACAAAAGCCTGCGATCAAATATAGCAAGCATCCGCAATGAATTGATTAAACCTATTCATGGAAGCCAAACTAGGAGAGGTGCCCCCTCTCTTTCTCGCAGCGAAGAGAGGCAGTTAAAATCTCCACCAACAAGCCAAAAGGAATTAATATTGGGTGCAATGTTAACCAGGGTATTCCAGAGATTTTGCTGATGAACAGGAGCAGAGCTAGCATAAATAAATGTGACAAAACCAAAATGGTCACCAATAGAAACTTGAAAATGCATGAACTGTTGATGGTCCACCAACATAGAACAATGTAGCTCCTTTCTAGCAAAAACCCAAATCTTATTACTCAAATTAATCCAACAATGGAAATTGGGGAATTTTTTAATAATGCTGTGAATATTTTTATTAACCATGGGTTCAAGTAAAGCAAAACACCATAATTTATAATATTTAACCATATATTTAATTCTTCTAAGAGAGAGGGGATGAGCAGCCCCTCTAATATTCCAGCACATAAAGTTGATCATAATAAAAGATTTTTCCCTTTTCCCCTAGTCCTAGGGGCGTAAGAGGGGCTATCCGGAGGATCACTTAAGGGCTGGGATTCCAGCAGACTTTGAATCTCTGATTTACTTTTCTTTCTTTTACTGCTTTTCTGAATTTGCCATCCAGACTTCATTTCATCATTCACCACCTGAATCTTCCCCCCAGATACATCCATTCTATTTTCCACCTCCCTCATATCCTCAGGGAGAGGGTTAATTTCAATAGTATTAAGACCTTGTGTAGAGACACCACCCTCCACAGCCCCTTCCATCTCCCTCACAGTCAGCACATCCTCAATCACCCCTTCACAGACTGCACCACCTCTAACTTCCCCAGGAGGATCAAGATTAACAACTTCCCTTGTTACAGTTTCAACAATCAGATTCTCCTGCTCCACCCCTGGAGCCAAGTTAACCTTCTGTTTACCAAGAGAATTCTTTCTGCTAGGAGGATGGAGCCTGTAGCAATTTTCCATCACATGGCCAAACATCCTACAATGCTTGCAGTAAAATGGTTTAAACTCTACTTCCACCTCCTGCCAGAAACCCTCATCTGGTAAATCTTCATCAGTTCTCACCCAAACTTTATGTATATCTGGGAGTGTAATGTCCCTTTCCACCAAAACCCTTGCTGTACTTGGTCTTGCCAAATCAAAAGTGTGTGTATCTCGTTTTCGGGGGGTTCCTGGGGCTCGACTTATGTTAAAGAGAGCATTATGGTCATAAAGCCGGATAGGTAGATTGGGTAGTTTATACCACATAGGAATAATTGGTGGCTCCTTTAGTGGATCAAATTCGGAGTCCACTTTAAAAGTTTCATGTAAGTACCAGCGAATTAGGATAGATTGTTTGCCAAAACCTTTGCATAGTCTTCCTCATTTGAGAGTCTAATGAGCAAGTGCCTACCATCCAGCAACCCAAGCTTCCAGCTGCCAGCAAGATTTAAATCTTCAAAGCTTTTCCTTACATATTCCATTTTTGGATGACCCATCTGAAATTTCCCAATCAAACAGTACTTAATGGCATCATTCAGACTCTTCATGTCTTTTTTAGAAAACAAGACAGCAGGCAAACCATCCTTGTTTCCAACAGGATTAATGAAAGGGGCATTTCCCCTACCAGCAGCAGTATCATGCAAAGCTTGGGGAAAAACCAGATGATCAAAGGTTTTGTGGGTAGTGCTCCCCATACCCACAACCCCTGCATAAGAAGCTTTAGCCCACAAGGCATTAGTAGCAGCATCAATAGGGTAAGGCCGAGCAGAATTAGCCATAGAATCAGAACCTCAGGACCAGCCTCCAAAGAGTAGAGTCCAGAGAAAACCAAACCAGCAGCCAACCAAACCACAGCAAGAGGCCCTCCCCCACCCAAACCCAACCAATGTAACAGTAAAATTTGAAAAACTTCCAGCCCGGGAAAGAAAAAACACCAACCAACCAGCCAAAAACCCAATGGGAATCCACACCAAGAAGCAGAATCGAGAGAAGAACCTACCTGCTCCATCCAAAACTCCAGCCGCCAAGAGCAAACCCTAGCAGAGCACCTCCCTCCAAACCAGCCTCCATTTTATATATATATATATATATATATATATATATATATATATATATATATATATATATATATATATATATTTAAAGTTAGATTTTAAGTGAAAACAAAGCCTAAGTGGCACATGTTAGATCTCATGGAGCCTTAGTCTAAAACATACATGTGCTGATCATGAAGCAATAATCGCATTGCATTTTGAGATATGCTCGCAAGCAATACTTGTTAAAACATCACAACTAACATTAGGTTTCTCATCTATTAATGATGATTCTTTATAAAGGCTGATCAGATTATGATCCTTAAAAAATGTAATGTGATCTAGCATATTGTGATTGCTTTTTCATGGTGTAAGAGATCACAAGCAATATGCCATACGACTTGACAAGATGTGATAACACTATCGAGATGTGAGCAATACATCAGATATCAAAAAATATTTTAATATCAAACAATATTTTGTAATATAAACATTCTATGCAAGGATTGCCACGAGTATATGGTGACATATGCTCATAACAAAAGTGCAAAGCACACAGGTACATATGCATATGGTGATGCATCCATATGACATGCACAGATGATGCTAGATCTAGCTATGCAGGGTATAGGAAATCGTGGGAGAGATACACCTCACTGAAGCGACAACTAGACTGCTCATTCAAATGAAATGCATAATGTGACATGCAAATGCATATGAAGTTGCACTCTAATTATGAATAATAGAAGCAAGATGATTCACATATGATGAATTTGATTTCATCAGGTACCCTGACGGAATTATACCTTGCCCAGATGATAACCAAAATGCGCATTCATATGATAACCATAAGAAAAGCATGATGTGTAAGCAATGTATGATACACTCATGCTAATGTCTAAATCTATCATTGTTGTGTGAAGTGGCACAACACTTTGCTAGCAATGATACTGGCACACAAGAATTCTCAAATGGTAAGAAATTTTTATATACATGTAAAAAATATATATTTTTACTCATTTGGAAAATACAAGATTCAAGACAAACACATTTTTCACACATTATTATTTTAATATTGAATGTATCACAAATGAATTCAAGATACAAATATCAGGCAAAGATCTGATTTTTTATGCATTTGGATATAAACCATAAGCGAATTCAAAAATATGTGTTTTTCATACATTCAATAGCATATTCATAAATTCATGGCAAAAACACATTTTTATGTAACTGGACATCAGTCCATGCAGGCAATGAAAACATATTTATATGTATTTGGACATCAAATCATGCACATGTTGGAAAAGAAAATTTTATGTCTATTTAAATCTAGTCATGGACACAAATGCCTTCATTCAAGCATAAGCAAAAAAAAAAGTATTTTTAGTATACAATATTTCATGATATCTCAAGTAAAACTCTTAAATATGTCATTGCACATGCTCTACATATCATATTCTCATAAAACGCACATATGCATATGCCGAAATGAAATTAAATCCATTTGATTGGCAGATTGAACCTTTACAAAATGATCTCTTATGCATTCTAGAATTAATTTGATGAAGTGTACCAACCTTTTATTGCAAAAGATAATAAAAGGCTAAACTCGGATTGCTTGGCAAATCCTAAAGCTTTCAATAAATGATGAGTTTTACAAGAAACGATTCTTCTTAACCTAAATAATGAAGAATAAAAGAAAACATTTTCATTCTGTATGTTTAAACTGTTTCATCTTTTCCATCAAAAGGTGGAACCGCTAAAGTTAACACAAGATTTCTACAATCCTAACTAGATAGATTAAGGACTAGAGCTTTTGAGGAAAGCTCATAGTACGTAGGGAAATAAGGAAAAAATCTTCCTAAATTAAAGGCCTACTCTAACATCAGGTTATCCTAGCTAACTCCCACATCAACCAAAGATATTTCTAAGAAAAAGAAAATGATGTTTAGAGCTTCTCACCACTACAGGGGCAGAAAGAGCATTCTCTTTATCCAAGTTCTTCCTTATATGTAAGGTGGCTGACCTCCCCACTTTCTTTCAATAGAATTTGAGAAAATGGAGTTCTCTCTCATTCTCAAGGTCTATACAAAGAAGAGAAAGAAATGATGGAGGAAATCAGTATCTTAATCCTAATAGATGAAGAAGAAAAAAAGAGGAAGGACGGTTGACCTCATTTTTGCTCACATATGATATGCACGAACACCACCCTTTAATTTGTTGTATCCACATAAAAAAAGATTTGCACATGTCGATATCTAGCTTGACGTGCCTAGGAGTGACCATGCCCAGAAATACCTTGATGTGTTAGGCTTAGTCTGGGTGTGACCACACTCAAGCATATCTTAGTGTGGTCACGTGTAGCCCTGTGCGTGACCGCACCTAGGTATCATGGAGTGATAACTTGGCGTGATCAATCCATGAGCTATGCCAGTGATCCAAGTCCCTAGGTCCATGTATCCAGGCACAAACTATTACATCGTTTTGCAGGTAGCGATCCATGACACCTTCAACCACGGGACTAATTCTAGCCATTGATTCACCACCCAAATCAATGGTCAGGGAAGCCTCTGCCACCGTCTTCCAGGTCTATAAATAAACATCTTTGACACTCTGCACCAGGCACAACATTCTCTACACACTCTAGCACTTACCTCAGACAATTTAAATAGAGGAAGAAGAAGGAAGAAGAGTGCTCCAGTGAGCCTCCCTCTCGAATCATCCTCCTGTCTTGTAGGTCTTCTGTCTACTTATGTGTTAATTAAACCATTTAGTTTGGAGATTGAGTTTACATTTTGTCAGCCTGTTCAGTAGCCTTAGATTAGGCTTGGCTTTAGGCTTAACTCAGCTCGACCAAAACCTAGCTTAGCCCTAGCCTACTTAGGCTCAAACCTAACCCAAGAATTGGCTTAACTGTAAACCTAAGCCTAATCTAACATGAACCCAACTTGACTAACCAATTTAGGCTCAATTCTATCCTACACTTGAACCCGACTTAAAAAAAATAATAGGCTAAACCTAAACCCAACCTAAATCTAAACCCAACTTAACCCTAACTCATACCTAGGTCCGACACGACCCAACACAGGTCTAACTCGACCCAACCTAGTCTGAACCTACCCAACCCTGCTCCTACCTGGCCCAACCTAGGTATGAATTCACATGAACTAGTTCAGCCCAAGTCAACCCAAGTCAACCTAAGTCAACTCAAGTCAACTAAGTCAACCTAAGTCAACTAAGTCAACCAAAATCAACCTATGTAGCCCAAGTCAAAGCAAGTTACCCAGGTCAACCTTGGTCTAACCTAGGTCAAGCTGAACCCCAAACCAGCTAACCCATATTACATTTTAGCTCAATTCTAAGCTGACCCGAGCTAGAAACATAGTTTATTCTAGTATGTTGTCGACTCTAGTCTAATCTTAGGCAGAATGTGTGATATTATCTTTGTTGTTTCATTCTTCATTCATGCATGGATTTCAAAAACAAAAAATATATAAAAAAATAACGATGAAAACTACTCACAAGATGGTTTTCTTCACAAACATCAAATAAAATTCTAATGAAAAGTCAAAACTTAGGAAAACTTTGATTTCTTAACATGATTGATAAGCATAGGAACCAAAACAAAACATGACTAAATATTGAATCTCAAATAATTTATAAATTACACCAAGATAAAGAACGAGAATAGAGCCTAGGTAAATTTGACATGAAACTTAGGTGAGCTAATGTAGACATCAAAATGTGAATCATACGCAAACCCCATGTCAGTTTAAGTAGAGAAACCTAGGTTAGTGTGATAGTTACTCTAGTTAGTTCTAAGGACTATGACATATAAAAAAACAATCATAGCCCCATAGTCTAGAGGAAATACTATAGAATGATGTAATCCATAATTATAGACAAAGATTTCTGATCACTTTGAAATTAAAAATCTTCAAGCTATGACACTCATGGGGGATTCATGATTATGAGGCTGGTTATATTTGATGGATACCATTATTCCTGAAATGAAGATAACATATGGGTATTGTGAACTACGATGTTATTCCCAAAGTATAAGTTAATCCACCTCTCAGAATTTCTTATAGAGTCTAGGATTTTACTTCTCATCTAGAATTCCATCTTACCTAACTATATTATAGCATAGGGATTCCAATCGTTTCTGTCAGTTAAATCTTGTATTTCTAATTTGTTTTCTAACTTAACCTGATTAATCTAAATTCATTATTAGTTTTTTACAAACTCTCCAACCATCATTCTTCAGGTATAGACCTTCTCTTATTCCTATTTTCAACCACTTCAATCATGAAAGTTTGACCTTTAGTGATTTGGCTCATTACATTAATCAAGAGTTTTCTTTAGGAAACATGGCTCTACAGAAGTAATTAACTATAGGGTTTGTACTTGTAGGGAACAAGACCCACATAATAAAAATAAATCTTATCTTATACCCACTAGGTAAAGGAGAAAAACCCTAATTCAGCAGACTAATAAAGGCTTTCATCATCTGGGTGATATATTTATTTTTAAGGTAACATTTTCATCCTTCAGGGAGAAATACTATTCTTCAAAATTTCAAGCTCGGTCAAATAGATAGAAGTCTTTGATAAAGTTATATGGTGTGTAGAAATACACAAAAGTCCTCTATTAAGGCAATTTTCTAGCGACTCCATTGGGGAGATTGTTTTTCTCTCCTTCTTTTGAATTGTCTATCTTTTTATCAGCCTTTTTATGGGTCCATCAAACTTATCTTTAGCCCTTTGTCCGTATCTTTAATCATGATGTGCCTACCTAATCGCGTGAACTTTATTTAATGAGTAGGATTTCAGGACACGTGTCATCATTAATTATCCTCGATGAAAGATTTTTCAAACTAAACCCAATATCAATTTTATTTAAAGTTTTTTAAAGATTCTTCAGTCAACACTCTTTTGATATCTACCTGTACACATTACAAGCATGATGTCTACCAAACTCATTTTCTCCCTTGAAACTGGAAGTAAACTAGCTTTTGACCTATTCTAAAAGAATGATGGGTCCCTAATAAAGTTTGGAATGGGTTTCAACAAATCCAACTCTTTTATTGTTGATAAAGAATCTCCACCCTACATTAACATTGGATCAGAAGAGGGCTTCCCACCACTGAAAAAGAGGGCTATAAGATTGCCACAATTGTGACTGCAATTGCTGCTTTTCAGCATCCCGAAAAAGTAGAAATCAATAAGACTCATGATCACCAATAATCTTTAAGAATTGCTCATCTGATTAAGTCACTCTAGCATTAAACAAGACTCGATGATGAAATCAAAATTGGAGGCTCTGTAAAAGAGTCGCAAAAATAATGAAAAAATGGATGATGTTAAACCAATGACCTCTCCTTTTCTCAGAGAAAGTAGGTTTCTTTTGCTCTCTAATGTATTAGGAGAAGAAAGTTTGCATAGCATAGTAGAATTACCTCCATCTCTACCCAAATACAAAACACATAGTATGAAAAGAAGAAAATCATGCATAGCTCGACATTACAAGGTGTTTAAAAACATCACAAAATAGGAAGATTCTACTATTATAGAAATCCTCTGCTTTGTAGAAGGAATTGTATCCTAAAAAAGAAAGGAAGAGTACTAAAGTATGAAGAGATATCATGTAAGCAATCATGGTAGGTTTCAACATAATTGGCAGTATAGCTATCACATAGATTTTAACCTAAAGAACGTCCTTTATTCCAACTTATCTTTAGAAGTCTTGGATTCCACATTGATTTTCACCTGATGCCCCTTCTTATATTTTGACATCATCTTCAAAATATTTAAGGAAGAGTATCTGAGGGGCTCTTTAATTTACCACATAAAATTTGTAAATAATCCCTCTAAAAAAATGTTACAAGAACAAAACCTTTATTACTCCACACATCATCAGACACAGAGGAGGAATCACAAATTTAGTGTATATCGGATCCTCAGTTTGATTATGTCTTGAATGATATGGAAATCGAAGCAAGTAATATTGATCAACTCGACGTTCTCTTAGACTCAGACTAAGAATCTTAACATATTTCTGTTGATCTAAGGCACGTTAAGGGTTGACCATAGATGAAGTCATGAGTGAATTGGAAGCTAGTATCAAAAAACTCAGAAAGAAGATGAAGAAATCACATCAAGTGACACTGTTACTGTCATGGTTGTTGGAACTAGATTGTTGATAGAGAAACATCAAGAAGATAATGATTCCTAGGGTTCCATCGTAGAGAAAGGACAACACCTGTTGCTCCTCAAAATCTCCTAGAACAATTTAAATAAAAAAGATGAGCTGAAATAAATAATAGATAACAGAATGGAAGAAATCCCATCATTAGGCCCTCAAC
The DNA here is from genome assembly GCA_022702705.1 of Papilionanthe hookeriana x Papilionanthe teres. NCBI lineage: Eukaryota > Viridiplantae > Streptophyta > Magnoliopsida > Asparagales > Orchidaceae > Papilionanthe > Papilionanthe hookeriana x Papilionanthe teres. The sequence goes on along the minus strand of CM040421.1, from coordinate 107,794,649 downwards.
ATGCAAAAACGGAGAAACCTAAACCACTGGCAACTGAGGATGAAGTCTCCAAGAAAAAGTCAGAGCCACCACTTAATCCCCAAGGAGGCTTGAACCACTCTGCGCACTATGCGTAAGCTTAATATTGTAAGAATTTGATAAATAAATGTATAAAATATTCAATAATCGCAGAGTTACTCTTATCAACGCAAGTATACGTATCGCTCAAGTAATACAGGGCTCTAGTAATGTCCTGGATATCGATCCCACAGGGAATATTTTAGAGGCTGCGAACTAGGGTTTTAGAAACCAATACAGAATCACAACCTTGTAGTTCAAATTGCCTATTTGTCACTAATATGCAATATTAAATAAGATGTCATTTTAATAAACTAATTCTATTAATAATTAACTACTTTTACTAATAAAGTGAGGTTCAATATATTAGCAAGCATCCTTCTCCTTGTTAAGAAATTTAAGTGAAAGGATAAATAAAATTAGTTTAAAACTGTGTTGTGCCAAATAGGAGCATATCTATTCTTTACCCTTTGGTCCAGACATAAAGAACATTGACTAATCCTATGCTTGGTTACTGACTCTGTGGCTAGGCTGGGAGGATACCGGCTCTCACTTCGGAGCTCCCACGTTCCCCTCGCCTGAGGGCTAACATCTACACTTCAACACCCAAACGATACGACCAAATTAAGGATTTTCGTCTGTCAATCTAAAATCTTCAATTCTACGCCCGATAAATAATATTTCTCTATTTATTTGCACCCTACTTTCAAAGACTTTGACCTCCCTGAATCTCGGATGTAATCTTCACTTTAGTTGTAAAAATAAACATATTTTAACAAATCAATTGGCCAGTTTGAAGGTAAATTAAGATTAAAGTGAAAAGATTATCATAACTTCTTTAACATTCTTATGGCACAGCTAATTCAAATCACCATTTCACAAAATCTCAAAACAAGCAGAAAGAAAGAGAAACAACTCAGATCTCATGGAGAAGATAAGACAAAACTTGGATTTCATATATAAAAGCAAAATTATACAAACTATAATAAGTAAATACAACTTATCTCGAATTCCTCCCCAAGAAAACTCCTTGAAGTTCCTCTGAATCTCTTCCTTTCTTTACGGCACACAGAATTCTCCTTTGAAGCAGCAATGAGGAAGAAATCTCTCACTTTCCTTCCACTCCTACAATCTCTCGAAGAATTCCTCATAATTAACACTAATTTAACTCACTCTCTATAATTATTTGGGAACCCAAAACACTAACAAACACTCACAGACGCCTGGACACACACCGGACACCACTTGGACCCCCCCTTTTCGGCCTCAAATTCTCTCTTTTAAAGTTATAGAAGAGTTTCCAAGAGTTGCCCAAGCATCCCTTCAAAAATTGTCCACATTCAATGTACCTCGTGAGAGAACCGACATACCCGCCATTGGCAGCCTCGATCTCGTTGTCGGTAGCCTTCTAGAATACTAGGTTTTGGACCTTCTTTGTTAAGGCTTGCTATCGGCGGGGTTAAGCTCACCGTCGGTGACCTTCTTTGCAATTTATTTTCCGAACACTCGGGAAAAATCATTCGTCGGCGTCGTCAATCTTGTCGTCGGCGCCCAAGGTCAAATCTTCATATTTTGGTCATTTTTGCTCTGAATTTGCTCCTTTTTGCATCTTTTTGCTCCAATGTTCATAAATCAACATACCTACAACAAAACATAAAAAAATACATTTCTTTAAAGTGCAATATCATCAAAATCAATATAAAATAGGCATGACAATCTCAACATATTTTCAGTTGGTCAAGGTTTGAAAAACTTAATCGAGCAACAAGTAAAAGATGTCTTGTTTCGAGCTCAGGAAATCTAATTTGTACTTAAAGGAACATAATATCCTGAATCTATTTCAATATATTATCCAAAAGTTTTTGTACCACCAACCTTTAATGTGTTTGAGGGAAGCGACAATCCAACAAAAAAATTAGCCCTTTTTTTAACTTGTTGTTGGAATTCTAGGGGAAGCAACACCTTACTCTTTCTATAATTTGTCAACAACCTATATGACATGGAATTTGATTGGTATGCAAAATTGCTGGATGACTTAGTCAAGAATTTTTTAGAACTATAAAAATTATTCATAAAGATATTTAATCAAGCTCAACTTCATGTCACGGTAGGTGATTTTGTGATTAAGAAATAGAATTATGATGAAACCTTTGTTGACTACATCTTAAGATGGAAAATCTTAAGCTTAAAGTATGAACCTCCATTATAAGAACAACACACCATAGAAATCCTCTTAAAGAACATTCACGGTCCAATCAAATTATTTTTGAAAGGTTTCACTTTGAAGACATTTGTAAAATTAATTAGTAAGGTGGCTAGCTAATCCATTGAAAATTTGATAGCTTTTTACTATTCATTTCATACCTGTTTTTGATGATATTACACTTTAAAGAAAGGTATTATTCATGATTTCATGCAGGTACGATGATTTTAGGCCTTTGGAGAAAAGGAAGCAAAAAGGAGCACACTTGGAGCGAAAAAGGACAAAAGTGCATTTTATTGAACTAGCACCGAATGACGCTGTCAACAATGCCGGTCAGTGCTATTTACAGAGAGTTACGATGCTTTGGTGGAATAATGCACCGAATAGCATTCCTGCCAACGCCGGATGCCCTATCCTGTATTCAAACTAGATTCAATGTATTTGGCCGGTTTTTAAAAGGTTTCTTGAGGAAACTCTTGGGAATTCAGTTTTGGCCAAATTTAAACACTTTTGGAGCTAAGTTTGAGGGGGGGGGGGGGGCAGAAAGGTAGAGAAGAGTTTAGAGTTTAGAGAGATTTTCTTTCCATTTTGTGTAGGAAGTTAGTTTTTGTGTTTTCTATTCTAAGGAGTATGAGAGAAGAGGGAAAGTGAGAGATTTCTTCTTCCTTGTTCATCTAAAGAGAGAATTATGTGTTGTTGTGAAGAAAGAAGAGGAGCCAAAGGAATTCCTTGAGATTCGCTTGGGGAAGAGTTTGAGATAAGTTGTCTTTACCTTACTCTGTTTGTATGACGTTGTTCTTATATATAAAATCCATGTTTTGTCATCTTTTCCGCATGAGTCTTGAGTAGATTTCTTTGTCTTACTCCTTTTCATGTGATTTGTTGATATTGTGAAATGGAAATGATGTGCAGATTTATTATGGAGAATTTGTAATGACCTTTTCACTTAGAACTTCATTTACTTTTTTATCTGGCCAATTAAATTGTTAAAACTTGTTGGGAAACATATGTTTCGAGAGGATTATGAGTTCCACAACAAAAGTGAAGGTCACATTCAATGTCCATGAATAAGAGACGTAGTTCATGGGGATTAAGTGTAAATAAATAGGGAAATATACTTTGATGAGCGTAGAATAGGAGATTTCAGAGTGACAGGCTGAAATCCTTAATTTGGTCCTAATGTTTAGAAACTGAAGTGAGAGTTAGCCTTCAGGTGAAGGGAAGTGGGAGCTCTGGAGTGAGAGCCAGTATCCTCCCAGCCTAACCACGGATTTGGGGACTAAACTTAGGATTAGCCAATGTTCTTTATACGTTGAAATATGGGTAAAGAATATGAATGCTCCTATTTAGCACAATAAATTTGTATAACTGATTTATGTCACAATAATCATCACATTATGATTGGAAAGAAGGAAGACTCTTTCTTGCAAATTTACTTTGTTATAAATTTAGTATTGTGTTAGTTTAACTTGTTAGAGTTTAGAACGTGCTTTGGTAGAAATAGTAATTGAATCTGTTTATCTATACTTTAAGAATTAAACCACTTACAATTGTGTTGTGATTTAATTAGTGATTTTTATGCTACGCCATAAAATTAAAGCCTTTCTGTGGGATCGATAACCATGACTCCACTAGAGTTCCGTAGTACTTGAGCGATACGTATGCTTGCATTAAATGTGTGACTCATTATTAAACTAAATCAATATATATATATATATATATATATATATATATATATATATATATATATATATATATATGAGTTCATTAATTTTTGCAAATTAAAAAAGTCGCACCAAGTTTTTGGCGCCGTTGCTGGGGAGGCAAGTTAAAAAAAGGTAACTGTTAAAATTTAATTTTGTAGTATTTGAAATATTATATTTGAATTACAATTCATAAGTGTGTGTGTGTGTGTGTGTGTGTGTGTGTGTGTGTTTATTGTTAGTGTGTCTATTGTGTTTGCATGCGTAGTATCAGATCTATAGGTTTAGTGCTTTACGATTTTGAATTAGAGCATACTATTAGAAAAATTTGAAAACAACAAAAACAATATGCAAATCCTCACAAAATGGCGAATAACTTAAACAATCAAAACGAAAATATACTAAGACCTTTAAGAGATTATGCTAGTCCAAAAGCAGATGAAATTCACTTAACTATTCAAAATCCTGATGTTGCTGCTAATTTATTTGAGCAAAACCTGTTATTATCCAAATAGTACAGAATAATCAATTTGGAGGAACACCTAATCAAGATCCTAACTTACATCTCGCTAGTTTTCTAGAACTATGTGCTACTTTAAGTATGATGGAGTGTCGAATGATGCTGCTAGGATTAGAGTTTTTCCTTTTTCATTAAGGGATAAGGCTAAGGCGTGGTTAAGTTTTTTAGCACCTGAATCTATTAGAACATGGGAGAGCTTTCACAAAACTTTCTGTTGAAATATTTTCCTCCTTCCAAAACTACTAAGCTGAGGAATGATATCACATCTTTTAGTCAGTTTGATGGAGAATTCATATATGAAGCTTGGGAAAGATTTAAAGATCTTCTGAGGAAGTGTCCACACCATGCTTTACAAGATTGGTTAATAATTCAAACATTTTATAATGGATTAGTGGGATCTTTGAGATCTATTATCGATGCTGCTGCTGGTGGATCATTAATGTCAAAACCTTTTGATGAAGCATACTCGTTAATAGAAGAGATGACTACTAATAATTTTTAATGGCACTATGAGCGGGTAAATCCTAAGTGTGTAGCTAGTATTCATGATTTTGATGCGATAACTATGATAGTCTCTTAAATTACTGCACTTTCTAAGAAAATAGATCAATATGGAATGAATTATTCTCCAACACCGCCAGTTTTAGAAGAAAATTCATCAAGATAGATGATAAACTCTTAAATGTCTTATGAAACCTTGAATGCTATACATAATAAAGTTAATAATCCATATTCGAATTATTATAATCCTAGTTGGAGGAATCATCCAAACTTCAACTGGAGTAACACCAACGCTGTTGTTAATCCACAATGGGGAAACAATCCTATGAATCCAGTTGGAAATCCAAACAACTAAGGAAATACCAATTATAGACCTTCTTATCCTTCTGGTTTTAATAGTAATCAACAATTTAAGAAAAATAACTTGTCAACTGAAGAAATTATTCTGAATATGGGTAATCAAATTCACGCTCAAAACGTTGAAATGAAGAACATTGAAAATCAATTAGGACATATCTTTACTGCGCTTAATAGTAAACCTTCTCAGAATCTTCCTAGCAATGTTGAGATCAACCCAAAAGATCAAAACAAAGAGCAAATTAAGGCTATTCAATTAAGGAGTGGAAAAGAATTGGAACCAAAAGTTCAAAAAGAAGTTAAAGTTGAAAGAGAGGATGTGAACATTGAGAAAGGTTCTAATAAGATATATCCTGACGAATATCCGCTAGAACCAATGAAGATAACTGTTGAAAAACCACCTCATCCTTTTCCTCAAAGACTAAAGAAACAGAACAGGGATAACAAATTTGCAATTTTTTTGGAAATTATTAAGAAATTAACGATTAATATTCCTTTTGTTGAAGCATTAAAGCAAATGCCTGATTATGCAAAGTTTACGAAGGATATACTTAAAAAGAAAAGAAAGTTTAAAGACCATGAGATTGTTGCACTTAGCGGAGAGTGTAGTACAATTATTCAGAAAAATATTCCTGAAAAAATTAAAGACCCAAGTAGTTTCATTATCCCGTGCGCTATAGGTAAAAATTTTTTTGGAAGAGCTTTATGTGATGTTGGAGCTAGTATTAATCTTATGCCTTTATCAACTTTCAAAAGATTGGGAATAAGAGAAATTTCACCTACATCTGTGACTCTTCAACTGGCTAATCATTCTACCACTTATCCTAAAGGAGTTGTGGAAGATGTATTAGTAAAGGTGAATAAATTTATCTTTCTTGTGGACTTTATTGTATTAGAAATGGAGGAAGATAAAGAAATTTCAATTATTTTGGGAAGACCATTCTCTTGACCTCATTTTTGCTGAGGCCTTTCTTTCCTCTTAGTGCTTAGGATCTAGCCATAGGACTTCTCCTTGACTATCCTAGAAGACTAGAAATGGAACCCACCATGTAGAAATTCAACCAAATCTAAACTCTCTTTAGAATTCTACATGGATGGTCATCAACCTCGTAATTACTTGGAAGGTTAGGACCAATGTGTAGAAAGACAAGGATGAGTTCCTATAGGATGGTCAAGCCATAGGACAACCCTGGGTGGCCTGGTCTTGGCGAGTCCAGCTTGCACACACCACATTGTTGCACATGCCTGAACCCTGATATCACTCACATTTAACCTAGCCTCCTGACTCTTTTAGGAAACTCATATGGATGGACCTCAACCCCTAGTCCTTGGCAAGAGGGTTAGGAACAACATATTGAGTGCCCAAAATGAATCCTCTCATGGCTCTTGTGAGCTTAAGATGGCTTCATGGCTCAACCAGAATGATTCCATGTTAATCACCTTGAACCAATCTTCATTTTCCAAAATTTTCATTTTCGACCCTCAGGGCCCTAAACCCACCAAATTACCCAATTACCCCTTTAAAATCCCAAAATTCCATAAATTACTAAAAAAATCCCAAAATTCACCAAAATCATTCCAAGTTGTTCCCCACTATCCAATTTAACCAAAATACCCAAATCTGACAAAATTTTCAAAATTTTCAAAATACCCGCAAAATTATCAATATGCCCTTCATAGCCAAAAATTTTAAAAAACCCAAAAAAATTTTAAAACTTCCAAAATATTCTCTAAATCATTTTCTTCAACTACCACATACGCCAATTTTGTCAATTTAACCTAATTTGATAAAAAAATTCCAAATTTACCCTTAAAACCCAAACTTAACCCAATTGAACTCAATGTCAACCAAATGGATCCCAATTTTCTCCAAATAAAATTCCAAAACTTCATAACACTCCCACAAACCAAATTTTTTGTTAATTTGACCCTAATTTGAACCCAAGCTTTACCCAAACCTTCTAATTAGGGATTAGGTATGACTAAACCTTAGTTAGTTAAGGTTTAACGATTTAATTAGGTATAATGGGTTAGATTTAATTAGGGTTTAGGTACAATAAACCTTAGTTAGTTAAGGTTTAATGATTTAATTAGGTCTAATGGGTTAGACCTAATTAATGATTTAATTAGGTCTAAAGGGTTAGACCTAATGAGGGTTCAGGTATGATTGAACCTTTGTTAGTTAAGGTTTAATGATTTAATCAGGTCCAATGGGTTAGACCTATTTAGTTTTTAGGTATGATTAAACCTTGGTTAGTTAAGGTCTAATGATTTAATTAGGTCTAATGGCTTAGACCTAATTAGGGTTTAAGTATGATTAAACCTTAGTTAGTTAACGTTTAATGATTTTACAAGGTATAATGGGTTAGAACTAATTAGGGTTTAGGTATGATTAAACCTTAACTATGATTAAACCTTCGTTAGTTAAGGTTTAATGATTTAATTATTCTAATGGGTTAGGCCTAATTATGGTTTAGGTATAATTAAACCTTAGTTAGTTAAGGTTTAATGATTTAATTAGGACTAATGGGTTAGAACTAATTATGATTTAGTGGTTACTTAAACCTAATATAAGTAAGGTTTAAGTTGATTAATTAGGTTTTAAAATTGGTTAAACCTAATTAGGATTTAATAATTACTTAAACCTAATATAAGTAAGGTTTAAGTTGATTAACTAGGTTTAATATGGGTTAATCCTAATTAGGGATTTAATAGTTACTTAAACCTAATGTAAGTAGGGTTCAAGTTGATTAATTAGGTTTAATATGGATTAAACTTAATTAGTGTCTAATATAAAAAAGGTTTAAGTAGATTAATTAGGTTTAATATGGGTTAAACCTAATAAGGGTTTAGTAGTTACTTAAACATAATGTAAGTAAGGTTTAAGTTGATTAATTATGTTTAATATAAGTTAAACCTAATTAGGGTTTAGTAGTTACTTAAGCCTAATGTAAGTAAGGTTTAAGTTGATTAATTAGGTTTAATATGGGTTAAACGTATTAAACCTAATTATGGTTTAATAATTACTTAAACATAATGTAAGGAAGATTTTAGTTGATTAATTAGGTTTAATATTAATTAAACCTAATTAGGGTTTAATAATTACTTAAACCTAATGTAAGTAAGGTTTAAGTAGATTAATTAGGTTTATTATGGGTTAAACCTAATTAGAGTTTGATTTGTATTAAACCTAATTTGTTACGTTTTAATGATGTTTAATTAAGCCTAATGTTGTCTTAGACCTAATTAGGGATTTGTCTTGAGTCTTTGGAGTTAGACTCAACATTGGCCTAGTCCATTGTGAAATGGGCTAAGTTTGTAGAGGAGAAGGATTTTAGGGTTATAAAATATTAATTTATAATTAAGAAATTTTAACCTAACTTAAAGCGTCATTGTAAATTTTTAAAAGGTTAATTCTTGTCATTTTAGGGTTTGTGTCTATCTCCCTAAGTCACTTAACCAATTTCAAATTTTTATTTCCTTAATTTTTAATTTTATAATAATTATTAAAAATTTTATAAAATCTCATTAAAATTAGGAAATCCTATGCTAGAGAATTTTCCTAGACTTAGAAAAATCAGGAGATGTGTCTAAAAGCATAAAGGTTATTCCCTAAGATTTTCATATTTTTTTACTTATAAATAATTTTTAATAATTAAAATACTCCAGAGAGTATTTAATTAATTAAAAATCAAATATAACTCCTAAATTCAAAATTTCAATTCCACATTGTTGTCCTCTCTGTCCTGAGTTCAGGGGTATTTTTGTCATATTTTTGTGATTTTTCTATGTCAAGATATGTATTTTTTATTAGATTAAGGTTAATCTAATTTAAATTAACCCTTAATCTAAACAGAAATTTCCAGGGGCGTCGCATGCCCTCAGACGGGTCGAATATGTGCTTGATCCCCTGCGGGGGTCTGAATAACGGAGTGAATGGTATTTAATCAGAGCAGTCCATTTCCAAAACATGAAAATGGATGGCATCTGTTCATCCCCTTCATTTCGTCTCAACCCGAACACAGTTCATTTTCTAAACACAAGATCTCACTCATTTCTCCATGGATTTGAGTTAAGTTTATTTCTAGAGGTTCATCTCAAAGAGAGATGAAGAAATCCATATGGATTTGTATGGGTTTTGAATTGGCTTGACCTACTCTAGACCAAACCCGAGCTCAAGTTGGGTGTGAAGAACCATACCTTGGCCACAAAAATGTAGACTCAAATTGAATGGCTTGGAAGCTCCACTCTGTCCTCAGAAGACTTGTCCCGAACTCAATTTGAAGTTAAATTGTGTCTGTATATGACTTTGTTATTAAGGTGTCTCAGCTTGAGAGGAGGAGATTGAACAGTGAGTTAGAACCTATGAGGATGGCCAATTTTGATTGGGCCCGTATTCATAGGGTCCTAGGAAGCTTCAGGGAAGGTCAATTTGAAGTTTTGGATAACTTCATTTCAAAGTCCATTTGTTTTCCTGTTCTTAAGGTTTTTGGTTTGGGTAAATTGGGGGGATTGAGTGGATTTCAAGGCTCAAATCTATGGTGGATCAACTGCTTAGGTCCTAAGAGAGAACTTTGATGTTCAAGGATAGGGGGATTGGACAGTGTATAGGTGTCTTCTATTTTTGGTCTCTCCACTCTAAGTTCTTAGGTTTGGGCTTCTTTTATAGCCATGGAAGGCTTTGGGTGAGCATGGATTCACTTAGGGGAGTTGCTAACCTTGCTATTAATGTCCAGAGATAAGATTGTAGGCTGTGGATAAGGGAATTGCATTTCCCAAGTTCAACCCATGTGGATTTCCAAGTATTGTAAAGATTTAACCCAAGGCTTTGATTACTTCAATTGGTTTTTCTTTGAGGTGGATAAGGCTTTCTTAACTCTGCTGAATTCACCTCTACCATATATTCTCACTATTCAATTTAATGGACTTAAGGATGGTATGACACATAAGCTCATTACTCACCTCATTCATGGATTGGTTACGATTGCATCTAGCCATGGTAAAGGATTGTTTTAAGACATGTTTCTCCTCCATTGAATGGTCTAGGAGGTGGGTAAGATTTTCTTTGAATTAGCCGGCCACATCATCTTAGGGAGGAGGGTGAGTCATGCTTTAAAATGAGGAGGTTTTGCCACCTCAAATTCCTTACCATGATGAAGTTTAATCATGGTTAATATGATGTGTCATGGGTTATCCAATAGTTTGACTCATTTGTAATGAGTCTTATTGGTTATGTGGAACCCATATGAGGTCATCCATGATGTCTTTATTGAGTTTCAAAATTTGAAAATCATTTTATATTTCATAAATGATGCCATGTGTCCAAATTTATTTTATGTCTTTTTAATTATAATTCCATTTTTAATTAATTATGTAATTAATCAAAAATATTGAAAATTATATTATTAGACAATAAATTAATCAAAAAAATTTTTGGAATTAATTAATTGATTAATTTAATCAATTTTGATTAAAAATTAGGTATTTTGACCAAATTTGATTAATATTGACTAGGGTTGACTAATATTGACCCAAGTTGACCCAAGTTGACCAATTCTAGTCCAAAGATGACCAATATGACTTTCTAACCCTGTCATGGTTTGGTTAAATCATAAGGTCCAAGGGTTTTGAATTTTGGGTTGATTTGGTTATGATGATCATTTTTAGGGTTTATATCAAACCAATGATTAATATAATGACTTTGGGTTCTACATTGGTCACCTTGACCGATGTTGGGTTAACTAGGCCAATGTTTGACCAATGAGGTCAATGTGAAATTCTTTAGGTCATGGGTTGACTATTTTGACCAAATTTGACCTATTTAGGTCAAAGATTGACCATTTTGGTCAATAAGGCGGTTATTGGGTCAAGAATTGACCAGTTTGACCAAAGTTGACTTTTTTGGGTCAAAGTTTGACTAGTTCGATCAATGTAGTGGTCATTGGATCTAGAATTGGCCAGTTTGACCAAAGTTAACTTTTTGGGCCAAAGGTTGACCTGTTGGGTCAATGGTGGTCATTGGGTCAAGAACTGACCAGATTGACCAAAGTTGACTTTTGGGTCAAAGGTTGACCTGTCGAGTCAATGTGGTGATCATTGGGTCAACAATTGACTAGTTTTACTAGAGTTGACTTTTTGGGTCAAAGGTTGACCTGTTGGGTCAATGTGGTGGTCATTCGGTCAAGAATTGACCAGTTTGACCAAAGTTGATTTTTTTGGTCAAAGATTGACTTATTGGGTCAATGGGTTGGTCATTGGGTCAAGAATTGACTAGTTTAACCAAATTTGACTTTTTGGGTCAAAGGTTGACATGTTGGGTCAATCTGGTGGTCATTGGGTCAAGAATTGACCAGTTTAACCAGAGTTGACTTTTTTAGTTAAAGGTTGACCTGTTGGGTCAATGTGGTGGTCATTAGGTCAAGAATTGACCTGTTTGACCAAAGTTGGCTCTTTGGGTCAAAGGTTGACCTATTGGGTCAATGGGTTGGTCATTGGGTCATGGGTTGACTATTTTGACCTAAGTTGACCTTTTGGGTTAAAAATTGACTAAATCAGAATGTGTCATTACTGATTTGATCATTTTAGGAGGTCATTGAGATTTGGGTTAAAAAGGTTTTATAGGTCTTACCCTAGACATTAGGGTTTAGTGTATATCAGTAAGATTTAGGGAGTCAATGTTGGTAGACTTCCTTTTCTTAACATGATTTAGAAATGATCTTCACAAAAGTGAGGTCAACAAAGGGGGGAAAATACTTGTGGAATACTGCAAAAGTATGCCGCACATATTAGCGTTGACTGAAACAGTGAGTGAAAGCAAATGTCATATCAAAGAAATGTTAAACGTTGATGTGTTAATTTTGGGAAGGAATGTTATGCGACTTATATCCTTTCTCAAAGAAAGAGCTATAGGAATGTCATGTTTCTCTGTCAGTAAAGGACTTATATCCAATAGCAGAAGAGAGAGGATTGTCGGCATATTTTTAGGTTATGTGTTTTGAAAAGGGGTCGCCTACAGAAGTTGTCGACGTATTTTTTAGATTTTAAATTTAATTTAAATATATATATAATTTAGAAAGTAGTATTTGATTTTGAAAATAATTTTTAAATTTGAAAATTTTAAGATATGAAATCAAACCGATCTCACATCCTAAATAGTTTATATAAACGAGCACTGCACCACAAACTGTATATCTATCCCGAAGAATAGACACACTGCCTAATGATGAGGCTCGGTTAAATAAACTAGAAGATTTGTGACATCCATTTGGTCTGCGAACCAACTTTATAAGCCGACGGGTTCCCCTGCTTAATATACAGAAATTAAGCAGGGTTTATATTATCTGGGTTCTTAAAGTTCCCTATAAGGGCAAGCCCCTATAGTTAATTACATCTTAAATGACGGGAATCATTTAAGAAAACTCTCGATAATGATCAATGGTTTTGCTCTCAAGAATTTCAAAGTTTAAAGTTTCAAAGGATTGAATTTTGGAATTTTAAAAGAGATTAGCTCAAATTTGGAACAGTTTATTTCAAGAGTCCAATGGAAGAGAAGTAGGAGAAGTTGAGGATCCCAGAAGAATCTTGGCAACTTCCCAAACTATTCTATTGTTTGGTTTAGATTTGGGAGTTTATTTAATGTTTCAATCCTGCCAATTTTAATTAATTAGGAATTATATTTGTATGACATGATCATACAAATAGCATGGAAGATATGAGGGTTTATGTCGTACCGAACGACTACCTCGGAGTCCTAAGACCGGTTAGGGCTTAATTTACATGACATGATCATGCAAATGCCTAACGAAGAGTTGAGGATTTATGTTGCACTAGGCAAAGTACCTCGAAGTCCTATGGTTTGGTTATTTAATTCTAAGAAAGGTTTAGCTGGTGTAGATCCGAGTTTTGCCGATGATGATGGTTGTGCTGCCCACCATGCTCCGAGCTCCTTGTTGTTGCAGAGTTTTAGTTTTAGAAGGTGAAAATCAGGAGATGAGAGAAGTGTTTTGGTTTAGAAATCTTAAAGTCCAAAAATTTTTAATATTTTAATTAAAACAAATCTTAAAGTTGTTTAAACAGAACCGATTAAGATCCCACGGTTCCGTCATCCCGGCACCGTTACATTCATCGAATTCACTTAGTCCAAATGAATTTGCTAAACTCAACTGAATGAGATCCACACTTTCATTTAGACCGTGGCAAATCCCATTAGCAACACGTGGGTTACATCATCCGAGATATTCCCGATCATTCAACGAGACGTTTTAATTTAGTTATAATTGCAGTTTTGTTGTTCCGTTTGTGAATAAATTTTGAGTTGTTTTATATTTTGGAATGTTGTGGCGGTGAATTTTATCTTGTGGTGACTTTTAATTTAGTTTTGGTTTCAGTTCAGGGACTATCCTAAAGGTTTTGGTTTTCAAGCAACAGTCTTATTTAACATGCAAGAAAAAGTAAAGTACAGTGCATGTAAGTAAATTGCAATAAAATAAAAGCATACCTGAAGGGTCTTCCCGTCAACCCAAGCTGCACTTAAAACACGTGTTAAGACATTTAAATATTTCAACAAATACCTAGGTAAAGCTAAGGGAAGGTTCTGGTTGTCTACAAAAGTCCTAATCCTATAACTAGTCATCTCCTATGACGTCTAGGTTCTTGTGTTTTGTTTAAGGATGATTTTCTTCATCAAAGAACAATTAAATTCAATTGTTCTTCTAAAACATCCCGTCATATTGAGGAAGTGTTTAGGACGAGTCCTAAACATCTTTTCAATACTTCCGAGATTATTTTGAGTCCAAGTAAATTTAATTGCACAGGTGAATTAATCATCCAAGAGTTTAGTTAAGCTTTGTCTCTTGCTCAGTGAATTTGGGCATCTGATTACCTGATGAATGAAGTGACATCTCACTTAATACTCTATTTAAAAGTTAAAGCCTTTAGGGGCAAGTTGGTTTGTTGAGAATTTTAATCATTCTTAATTTGAAGTTTGAGTTAATGGTTTGAAGTGATTTAATTTAATTATGAAGTTTTAATTAATAATTTTAAGTTTGGAATAGTGTTCAAATTATTTTTGGTTTAAATCTTTATACTTTAAGTGATCTTAATATTTTAAATTCGTTTTACTTTTATTATTGAATGATGTTAATTTAATTTAATTTAAATTTGATTTAATTTAATTTAAATATTTTTTAATTTAACTTAAATTAATTGTTAAAATGTTAATTTGATTTAATTTTAATTTTAATTTAATTTTTTACTTAATTTAATTTAATTTAATTTAATTTAATTATTAAATTATTTAATATTTTGAACTTTTCTTTAATTTAATGGTTATTTATTTTTAATTTTTAATTTACTTAGTTTGGATTATCATTTTAATCTTAATTAAGAGTTAAATATTATTGGAGTGATTTATTTGGGGATTTTTTTTAAAGGATTAATATCCTCTCAAATTATATCCTTATTTTTAATAATTCAAATTTTCATTAATCTTCCAAAAATTTAAATTGTTTAAATAATTAAAGTTTCTTTTTTGGTTTATTAAAAGTGATTAATGGGTTCCTACCCTTTTAAATTTCCCAAAGTTTCAATCATCCAAGAAAGATAAAATCAAATATTTTACCCTCCATTTTAATTAAACCTAAAATTTTAATAAAGGGGTTTAAATTCTTTAATTACCTTTATGCCCTTTTAGGCTTATTTATTTCATAACTCTCTAAATTGAGTTCAAATGAGCTTGAAATTTTTATGTCACCTCACTCACATGTCAATTAAGACATTAGAGGAGAAAATGTGATTTTTCTGAATTTAATTTATTTATTTATTTATTTTTAGTGAAAAATAAGGGATTTCAAGGAAAATTCAACAACATGACCAAAGAAAGGTTTATATCCTTAAGAAAATTATGGGATGTTCCTAATGACCAGAGGACCACTTGGACCAATTTTGGTGAGTTTTTGAATTATATTTTATTTATTATAATTATTTTGAGTTTTAGAGTGTTAATTAATTATGAAATAAAATTAAAGTTGCAAAATGGATTTTATATGTTTCTTAAATCTCTCTAACCTCAAGGAGTTCAGAGAAACAAATTTTACAATTTTTTTTTTTCTTTGATTTATTGGAATTAATCTAGTGAAAAGGTTGGAAAATACATTTTTTAATATTAAAAATTGTTTTAAACATTTAAAATTCAATATCTTTACTTTGAGACTTGGGAAAAATATTTGGTTTGTTCCTAAGTGATTAGGAGTCAAAATATGACATTTTGATGGTTTTTAATATTTTTATGATTTTTATTATTTTTTAATTATTTAAAATATTAAAATATGATTAAAAATAAAAAATTTAGAAAATTACAAATTTAATTTTTATAGACTCCTCTAATACCAGAGAGCACACAAAACCAATTTGGTGAATTTTTGAAATTTATTTTTAGAGTTATGGATTTTTAAAGTTTAATTTTAATCATGTGGCTTAAATAATTCATTTGGTGGGGCTAAACATTTCCAATTGATTTCAAATTTTTATATGAGGTTCCTCGGATCCTAAAGTTCAGTGGAGAATTATTTTCAAGTTATTTTAATGTGTGGTTAACCCTAATTAATTAAAATTCAATTTTGAGAAATTAGACCAATTAGGGTTATTCTTAGTGAATTAACTCAAAATATCCTAGGGTCCTCTGGTCCTAAGAAACTTCACCAAATTTTTCTAGAATTTATTGGCCAATATGCTAATTATTGGAATTAAAATACCAAAAATAGTGACATAAACTTGAAAAATACATAACTTTCCATAGAGATGGCCTCTGATCATGAAAAATTCAGGGAATGTTCCCAATATTAGAGGCTTCAAAAGCCCTATGGTCTCATGCCGTGGTGAATTGTCTATGCAAATGAAGAATCAAAATACTAAAATGAGTAAATAATTAATTAAAAATAAAATACTCATCAAAATAACTTGATTTCTTTTCCACATTATTCTCCTCTATTCACTGAGCAAGAAGGTATTTTTAGTTTATTTTTATGATTTTCCTACACAAATATATGGATTTTTTAAGTTCTGGGTATTTAAATAAATAAAAAAAATCCATATTTTCCTACTTATCCACGTGGTGCCGACTCATCCTCGTCAGCTTCGAAAGCCCACTCGCCGCGCTCCCATTTGACGCCGCCATCTGACTCAGGGCTCCAGGGGCCCGCGGTTCATGTAACATTCTCTGGTCCGGCGCAATCTAGACCGTCCACTCGATACACGCTCGATCAGACGGTGCCTGGTCATCTTCTACGACTGGTGTGCACCCGTGACCACCCACACTAAAACCCTAAGAACTCTCTCATTTCTTATTGGATTTTCGTGTTCATATGCTATATGGATTCGTCTTGAAGAAACGAATACATCCATACGGTTTACATGCTATGAAATTAAGTAAAACAAAATGGAGAATCACTGGAAGCTAGGAAGGAAGGAATGATCCATACCTTTGCTCTGAGAAGTGTAGCTTCAATCAGAGAGTTGTGTCACCTTCGATTGCACCCAAAGAAGCTCCAGATGAAGTCTCTGACTCTGGGGAATTGTCTAGGTATGAAAGTGTCCACAGCCGATTTCAAAGCTTGGAGGCTGGAGCAAATGGGTGGCCTGGAGAGGGGGCTCTCACTGGGGAACTCCTTCTCTTGGTCCTGTGCAGGTGTGGGTGAGTTTAATTTGGATTTGGTGGAGGTTTTGGAAATGTCCTGGTTTCGGGCTTGAATTTGAACTCAGAAATTGAGCTCAGCTGGAGGAAATTGGGGCTGGAATCCAATGGGGATCAAGTGCTCTAGGTGAGGAGAAGGTCCTGGAGAAATTTTTGCAGAGTTTTGTTTAGGTCTGGTTCATCACCTTGTTTGGTCGAGAATGTGGTGGGTTTAAATAGACATGGTTGGAGGGCCTCCCTGGGGAGTTAGGGCTTGGGATCAGCTGCCTTGGTCAAGGGAAGAACAACCATGGAGTCCAATTAAAGTGGGACAGCTCAGCTAGTGAGTTTGAATTTTTTGAATCAAACGGGTGCTCTCGGCCTGGTGTTTTCCGGCGACTGTGGTGGCTGGCCGGCCAGGCATGGGTCACCCTCAGGGTCAGGGAGGTCAGGGCTTGAATTTAGTGTAATCAATTGGTTGTGGACATGTGTAAAGGGATTGATTTAAATGGAATTGGAGAAGGCTCATTTTGGCTTGGTTTGGTTCAACTCATGTATTAGGCTAGGTGCACCTCCCCAAGGCTTGACTTTGGGCTGGGAGGAATCATTTGGGTCAGCCAAGAGAGAGTGGTGAGGTCTCTTTCCATGGTGAGGTGGCTAAGCTTGGTTTAGAGTGTGACATGAATGGGGTTAAAAAGCTTAATGAAGGATTAAGAAAGAGCCTCTTCCTTTTGCCATTAATGGCTTGGTGAGGTGGAAAGTGGCTCCCATGGCTTGCATATGGCTTATGCATGATTCAATGGCTCCATGTGGCTTAGGGCAAGGCTTGGTCAATTTCATGGAAGTAGATTTTAGGAATTTTGGTATTTTGGAGGAAAATTTTCATGAAGCTTGATTTGGAATGGTTTAATGATGATTTTGAAACTTAGGTGTGATTTTGATTAAAGGGATGATAGAAAGAAACGTCATGTGGGCTTTGGATTGATTTTGGGCTTTTTGAAATCATTTTGGGTGGGTTTTAAAAGTGCTTTAAGGGAAGTGGGCTTTTAGGTTTTAAAACAAATTAGTGGATGGAAATTTTATGAAGGATTAGGCCAAACAAGTGTTGGGTTTAGCTTAGGGATGTGTCATGAACATTTTAGAAAAGGTTTGGTGTCATTTAAAGTGGAATTGGATTTAATTTGGGCTTTTTTGGTAAAGGGGCCAAAGTGGGTCAAATTAGACTAATTTGGGCTAAGGTTGGGCTAAGGTTGGATTTGATGTAAAATTAATGTTGAGAAATGTTTATGGGAGTGTTACAAAGAGTTTTTCAACTTTGGTTGGGCTTTGATTTTGGGATTTGGGCCCATTTGGGTTAGGTTTAGGTTTAGGCCAGTTTAGGGGATTTTGAATTTGGGTTAGGTTTGGGTGGAGTTTAGGTTCAAATTTGGGGCAAATCTTGTTAGTGTTTTGTTTTTAGGGATATTAGGAAGGTTTAGGAAAAGATTTGGGGCTAATTGGAGTTGAATTGGGTTGGTTTGGGCTAAGTTTAGGTCATGGGCCAAAATTGGGCTTTAAGCTTCAAATTGGAATTGGATCCAAATGTTAATCAAATTGGGCTTGGATTTGGTCTAAATTGATATTGGGGATATTGAATTAAAGTTTAGAATTGGATTGGATCAACATTGAGGTCAATTGGGTTGATTTGGTTTGACATTAGGCTTACTTTGGTTAAAAATAGGTCAAATTGGGGGTTTTGGTAACAGTGGGTTACATTGACAAAATTGGCTTATGGTGTAGTTGAACAAAATGAAATTGGAAATATTTGGGATTTTTTGGAATTTTATGGGAATTTTTGGAATTTATGGAATTTTTGGTTAAGAAGGGCATTTTGGGTATTTGGAGTGTATTGGGGGGGGGGTATTTTTGGAAATTTTGGTATATTTGGTTATGGATGATCAATTTGAGTGGGGGGAAATGTTTAGGATTGGTTTTGAGGTATTTTGGGTAATTTAGGTGATTTTGCAATTTTTGGGTAGTTTCAAGGACATTTGGTAGGTTTAGTGGGTGTAGGGCCCCAAGGGTCAAAAATTGAAATTTTGGAAAAATGAAGATTGATTAAATTTGAGTAGAATGGAATCACTTTGGTTAAGTTATGAAGCCATATCAAGCCCATAAGAGCCATGAAAGGACTCATTTGAGGTATTCACTATGTTGTTCCTAACCCTCTTAGCCAAGGGCTTAGAGGTTGGGGACCATCCATATGAATTACCTACATGAGTCAGGAAGTCAGGCTAGGTATGAATGGTTTTAGGATTTGGAATGTGTGTGAAAATGTAATGTGTGCAGGTCAACCCTCACTGAGACCAGGGCCACCCGGGGTAGTCCTAAGGCCAAAGAGTCCTATAGGGAACTCATCCTTTAAACCTTCACATTTGATCTTAACCCTCCAAGTGAATTAGGGGTTTATAATCAAACTTATGGGGTTTGCAGGGAGTTAAGAGGTGTTTAAATTTCTAAATGGTAGGTGCCATCTCTAATCCTCTAGGATAGTCAAAGGGAAACCCTAAGGCTAGAACCTAAGTACTAAGAAGAGAGAAGAGAAAAGACCTCATAAAAAATGAGGTCAACAAATGGACCCCCAATAGGTGTGGTGTGCTAACCAAGCACACAGCGCGTATTGGCGTTGACCGAAGAGATCAACAAAACCAACACAGACGTCTAAGTGACACACTTAGAACAGAGTAGAAACAAATTTCCACTGGGGAGTATCGAGTATATCTCCAAGATTGGAGATCCATGAACTCTCGTTGGGGAAAAAGAAGGTGAATTCCAAATCACGAGATCTGGGGAGATTTGATTTAGATTTCATTTCACTTCCTGTTTTAAGTTTTAATGTGTGATTTGTTCTGAGTTTCAATTTTGATTGAGGTTTAATTTAAAATCAATTCAAGGAAATCCGGATTTGAAATGAGAATTGGAACCTAGGTTCCAACCTTGGGACCGTGAAGAGAACTAGAATTTAGGTACCAGCCTCGGAGTGAGAATCGGAGTTTAAGTATCGATTGAAAAGGATGAGAATCAGAATTTAGGTACTGATCTCAAAATGAGAACTGGAATTTGGTACCAGTCTCAAAAGGGAAAATTGAAATTTAGTATCAATCTCGGAAAGAGAGTCGGAATTTGGTACCGACCTCAAAAGGAAAGAACTGGAATTTGGTACCAGTCTCGAAGATTTAATGAGAAATGGAAACTGGTTCCAATCTCGAAGATTTAATGAGAAATGGAAACTGGTTCCAATCTCAAAGATTTTTCTGTATGAAGAGGGACCCAATCCCATGCCATCAGAACCAAATCGAACAAAGTTCCTGGCTCTGTGTCAATAGAACTAGTCGATTTTCTAACATGCAGAGAAAAGATTTAAAAAGAACTGGTAAGTGTACCAAGTGGGAAAAGACTCGACCTGGTGACAATTCGAGGAAAAGATTTGAATTTCAGAAGAGTTTCAAACAGACTTCATTTTGAAGAATAATTGAAGGATTCAGATCGAAGGATTCAGATCGAATGATTCAGATCGAAGGATTCAGATTGAAGGATTCAGATCGAAGGATTCAGATCGAGGGATTCATATCGAAGGATTCAGATCGAAGGATTCAGATTGAGATTTTAAATTCATTTTATTCGTTTTGGTGATTCAATTTCAAAAATATTTAGAGTTCGTATCAGTTTAGAATTCATTTTGACATTTAGATTCTTAAAAGAGTTCTCGTTTATTTTCATTTTCCCTTTGTTCTTTGCTCGAAGTTCTTTTAATTTAATGGCGTTTCCCAGTCAATTAGCACAAAAAGAGGTGAAGGCAAAATATGACATGGTCACTTTCATTTCAATCTTGTTGAAAATACATCATACATCTTGATCCAAAACACAATGATATTTTCTTTGAGAATTTAATATCTCATACAATCCATATAAATCCAAAACGGATTGCATAAGATTCTTCAAGTTTCTTCTAAAAGCAGCTGTCAAAATCCATGTATGAATAGTGAGAACATGGACAATAACATCACCTTCCAAGTCATCCTTGGCAGGAATGTCGTATGGATGTGCATTGGAGGTGTGATATCTCCCATGTAACTCACAGCTCGTAAGGCCGGAGATTCTCTAACTCTGGATCTGGCTGAAAGTGGAAAGGCATTTTTTCTGTCGTCCATTCTCCTGAAAGTAACAAAGATCCGCTCAACAGGCACCCCTTGAATGCAATGTTTTGTGATGTCCG
Organism: Papilionanthe hookeriana x Papilionanthe teres; assembly: GCA_022702705.1. Taxonomy (NCBI): domain Eukaryota; kingdom Viridiplantae; phylum Streptophyta; class Magnoliopsida; order Asparagales; family Orchidaceae; genus Papilionanthe; species Papilionanthe hookeriana x Papilionanthe teres. The sequence goes on along the minus strand of CM040421.1, from coordinate 107,773,385 downwards.
CTCCATTCCCTTTTAACACCATGATGGAACCTACCGGTAGTGGTATCTCTACTGGCCCTCGGAATTCACCTGGGCCTGCAATCCGGAGGTCAGATCCGAACATGATATTGCACTGATTGACAAAAGACACTGTGCAGAAGGGTCTAACGAAATCATGATGGTCTATATGTGGAGGTATGCAGTCGCCCTCCTTGTAGATGTTAATGATGCAGCTGTTGGGTATGCCATCTGCAGGCAATACCCTCCATGTTATCATCCTCTTTACCATTATTTTAATAACGTTTGGCATCAGATCCACCTCACTGCGATGGAGTATCCCTGGTGGATTTTCTTTTCTGTCTACCGTGAAGTTGTAGCAACATCCACACTGGATTGTAACTCTTCCTTTCCCTGGCATCCACCTTCGGGGTTCTGAATAAGTTTTCTCCCCCAAACGACCAGCTCGGCCCATTTTCTGAAGCTCAAGTACGCAGTCTACAATTTGTTGCTGCTCGTAGTCTGAGAACACATCTGTATGCAGCTCGAGGCCTTCTAAAATATTGATCCTCTTGCCTCCAATTCTCTCAAAGTATTCAAAAGTTCTTTTTTCGACATTCTGCATTCTTTCTAATTCATATTCTGGAATTATCTGCAACTGGCAAAGTCTAGTAACGTACTGGGGAATGTATGTCTTGGCTCCTCAGGGGTAGTCTCTGTCGGGACATCCTCCGGGGTTGCTTTCGCAACAAGACTCTTCAAAACTGGTGCATCTGTCTGGCGTCGTGGTACTATCTCTGTTCTTCTTGGAATTTCCTTTATCTGTTCTGCTTTCCTTGGAGTGGATCTCCTCTCCGGTTCCTGACGAACCAATCTCTTCGAAGCATTTGTACTGGTGGTAGCGACTGTATCTTCATGCTGATCTGCTGCTAACTTGGTCAGCATCTTGCGAATGTGACGGTTCTTGTTCCTTCGCTGAGTGGCTGTGAGAGTAGCTCTCCTTACCCCTTGGATTTCTGTGGGCACGACACTGACAAGCCTGCCCTCTTCTGTAGCAACAACGGACTTAACTTTCTTATCTTCTCCTGTTGCATGAGCGGCGTTTGCTTTTCTCTTTTTGCTGGTAGATGGTTGATTTAAGCCACCCAATTTCATCACTGTGTGGCTGCGGAGTTCTTCCCGATCGATCGGGGTCCAATCATTTTCTTCATATTGTAGCCCGGCTGGTGTGAAGTCAGAGTCAATATCGACCACGGCTCTATCCCTCACCCTCTTTTCATCAAGTGCTAGACTTACGCCATTCTTAAAGTTCAAAACCAACCGCCCGTTCGACATTTCCCTGCGAAAAAAATAAGGAAAGGATCAGGGGCTGTACTAAGAACAAGAACAGTAGAAAAATAATTTGCTTATTAATGAAGAGCTTTTATTCATTCATTTTAAATTAAATAGGAGTAGGAAAAAGATCAAGAGTGAGACTCGATTTGAAAGGAAGGATAAAAAAACTTTATTATCATGATTTCACATATTTTCCTTTTTTTAACATTTTGTTTTTTAACGATTTTCTTTATCATCCACTTTTTTTATATTTTTGGGTTCGGACCCAGTCATAAGTAATTACTGTGCCTGTGCTTCTAGGAATGAGGATTCATCCTTTGAAACATCAGGTTGCGTAATACTTCTTGAGATATCGTCCATTAATTGGAAGCATAGATCGTTCTCCACGGCAATTTACAAGCTGGTAGGAACCGCCTGAGTAGACTGTCTCGACCACGAATGGCCCTTCCCATGTTGGTTCAAATTTACCACCTAACTTGCGATGTGCAAGAATAAGTCTTCTGAGAGCTAAAACCAAGTCACCGACTTTGAATGTCTTTGGACGGACCAATTTATCATGGGCCTGAATCATCTTGGCCTGATACAGTTCCAAATTCTGCTGTGCTGAAAGTCTTTTACCTTCCAGGCTTTACAATTCTTCTAGTCATAATTTGGCATTTTCTTTTGTAGTGATTTTGTTTGCAACTGTAATTCTGAGAGACGGAAGCTGAACCTCTAAGGGTAGAACGGCCTCGAACCCATACACTAAGGCGTAAGGCGTAGACTGGGTAGGAGTTCTAAAAGTCGTCCTGTAGGCCCATAAGGCTTCTAACAACTTCTCGTGCCAATTTCTCTTGTTGTCGTCCAAAGTCTTCTTTAGGATTTGGACGAGAGTTTTATTAAAAGCCTCGGCCAAGCCGTTCGCTCTTAGGTAGTAGATTGTTGAATAGCGCCAATCAGTCCCGTGTCTTTTGACAAAATTGTTGATCTTTGTACTCTTGAACGCGGACCCATTATCTGAAATGTTTCTACGCGGTACTCCGAAACGGTAGACGACTTGATTCTTGAAGAATTGTAGCACGTGATGTGCTTTCACTTCTTTGAGTGGTAATGCTTCTGCCTACTTAGAAAATTAATCTGTAGCTGCGAGAATGAAGCGATGTCCTCTTGAATAAGGCGGTTCTATCGAACCCACAATATTTGTGCCCCAACACTCAAATGGCCACGATGCGATTGTCGGATGTAGCACATTTGGATGTTGATGAAGAACCACTCCATGCACTTGGCACTGGTGACAGCTTTTGGCAATCTTCATGCAATCGGTCATCATCGAGGGCCAGTAGTACCTATTCTTTTAATCTTCATTTTCATTTTCGAACCCGACTGATGAGCGCCACAAAGTCCAGAGTGTACTTCTTTAACAATTTCACGAGCCTCTGACCAGCTCAGGCATCTTAGCCACATCTGATCAAAAGACCTTCTGTATAATGTATTGTTTATTAATGCGTAAGACAGAGTTCTTTTCTTGATTTGATGGGCTAATGACCTATCATCCGGTAGGTTTCCTGTTTGTAAGTAGTCTATCAGTGGTTGCCGCCAGTCTTCTGTATTTTCTGTCACTGCTGCAATTGTTTCTTCTGCTTTTTCTGCTGATTTGTGTATTGTATCCATGTCGAGCTGTGAGAGAACTTGACGTCCCTGGACTGACACTTCAACTGACTCATCCTGTAAGCAGAAAAATTCCTTTGCAAGGCGGGCTAACGCATCTGCGAGAGCATTTTCTCTCCTGGGAATCTTGTAGATTGTTACATTTGGAATCTGCTCCAACAATTTCATGGCATATTGAAAGTATTGTTCGAGTCTTGGTTTTAGAATTCTGTATTGTCCAGCGACCTGTTGAATGATCAATTGAGAATCTCCATAGATGTTGATATCCGTTATCCCCATCTGAATGGTTAATTCCAATCCAGTTATAAGGGCTTTGTATTCTGCCTCGTTGTTTGTACATGGTTCTGTTAAGTGGTAGGAGTACCTTAACATTCCCCGCTCCGGCGTTATAAAGATTAGTCCGATTCCTGCCTTACTGGGCACTATCATTTGTGATTCTTTATCTTTCTGTGTTGAGGATGCTCCATCGAAGTACAGTTCCCAACACTGCTCATCAGGGTCTTCTAGGATCATTATCTGCTTGTCTAGCAAGTCGTCGTTGAGAGGCGATTCTGCCGGTAAAGGGTGTGCTGCGAGGAAGTCTGCTAGGACTTGTCCCTTTACAGCACGAAGAGGAACGAAAGTTATATCGAATTGCAATAGTATCATTGACCACCTGGCAAGTCTGCCGAAAAGCGTCGGTCGGGTCATCAAATATTGCAACGGATTAAACTTCGAAATAAGCTTGACCTTATGAGAAAGCATGTAGTGCCTAAGCTTCTATGCGGTGAAGATCAGGGCCAAGCAGTGCTTCTCAATATGAGGATACTTTACTTTTTTCGGAATTAGACGACCGCTTAGGTAATAGAGCGCATTTTCTTTTCCCTCATCATTGACCTGGGTTAACAGGGCTCCGAGAGAGTCATCTAAAGCTGCGGTATAAAGTATCAACGGTCTACCTGAGACTGGGGCTGCTAAGACAGGAGGTGTCATTAAATACTGTTTGATGTCCTCGAAGGCTTGTTGACATTTGGAGTCCCAAGTAAACTTGGCATCCTTCTTAATCAAAGCAGAAAAAGGCTGACACCTTCCTGACAAGTTAGAGATAAAGCGTCGAAGATATGCCAATTTTCCTTGAAAGGATCATAATTGTTTCAAGGTTTTAGGAGGTGGCATTTCTAATATAGCTTTAATCTTCTCGGGATCGATTTCAATTCCACGATGTCGAACAACAAATCCTAAGAATTTCCTAAAGGTGACGCCGAAGGCGCTTTTCAAGGGATTCATCTTAAGGTTAAATTGGTAGAGGGAATTCGTCCTTTGGACATGCTTTATTTAAATCTCTGAAATCCACGCAGATTCTGATCTGACCATTCTTCTTTCTAACTGGTACCACATTGGCTAACCAAGTTGGGTATTGTTCTTCACGGACAAATTTAGCGTCTATTAGCTTCTTAACTTCTGCTATTACTTGTTGTTCAATCTCTAGACGCATTCTTCTCGGAGCTTGTCTAACTAGAACAGCTGTGGAATCCACTCCTAATTTGTGAACTGTGACTTCTGGAGCTAATCCTGGCATTTCATCATAACTCCAAGCAATATAGTCCTTGAATTCCATCAATAGCTTGATCATCTCTTCGGAGTCTTCTTTATTGAGTAAGGAGCTAACAAAGGTCAGCCTAGGCTCTTCACTAGTACCTAAGTTAACTTCCATTAACTCGACTATTGTAGATTTAATTTTTTCTTCAAATTCTGGCAGAGCATCTCCGATTGATAGATCTTCGAGATCTTCTGAAGCTTCCAAGCAGTCTTCATTAGGCTTGCAAGTGAAAACCAAGCAAAATCCCGTATCGTCAACTAATCCTACTGTGCCGAATCCGAGATCATATTTTGAATTGGGAGGCCGGCTGGCATTATTCCATAATTTTTCAAAATGTTGTGATTGACCTTTTGTCTATCGTTTAGGTAAGACACCATGTAGAATTAAATTTTGAACGCAGGGAGAGTACCACTCAAAAGGGAGTTCCATAAATTCTGAAGAAGTAACATCTTTAAATTGTACATCTTTTTTAGTATTGTAAGAAGAAGCACCACGGTAAAACTTGATCGGCTTAGCACCACCACCATGCACTTCCTTGACCACCATACCCTCAATTTTATTAGAATGGATTGGGGTCAGGGTCATAGTATGAACATAATGGTTAATCTTCTCGTACATTGATTTGTATTCTTCATTCTTTTCATCTTTGAGAGAGATCTTAAACTGGGATTTCTTTTGATTTACTGCTGCTGCTTCTTTCTTGATTTCTTCTCCTTCGGAACTGGTCTCCCAATCAACGTTGATGACTGGTTTCTTCTGTCCAACTGTTCCAACATCTCTTCCACGACCCCGTCCCCGGCCTCGACCTCGGGTGCGAGTTCTGGAGAAACCTTCACCATCTCGCCGTAAGGGAGTGGTGATTAACTGTTGAACTAGAATCTCTGGTTCTTTATCGTCTTTCACTTCTTTTGTTTCATTTGGTACGATGTTTCTGGAAAAGATTGTTTTCTTTCGGAGGCGCATAGTAGGCTGCATCTTCATGAATTCCGATTTCATGCACGGAGAACGGTTGCAAGTCACCTTTGATACACTGTTCTCCTCCTTCGTAATACTTTATGCACTGGTGCAGAGATGACGGTACCATCCGATTTTCATGGATCCATGGCCAACCTAGTAGAGCGTTGAACGATGTCTCAGAATCGATTATGAGGAATTTTGCGGTTGTCTTTGTCAAATCACCGGTCTTCATTAATAGTGTTATCGATCCAAGGGCTCTTTCTCCTTTCTGATTGAACCCTCTTAATAACATCTTGTCTGCTTCGAGGTCGCGAGCATCAATTTCCAAATATGCTAACGTTCGAAGGCTCATTATGTTGATTGATGTTTCCGGATGAACCAACACCCTGGAGAGTGTAAACTTTCCAATAGTTACTGAAATGTACAACGGTCGATTTTGATCAGCCATTCCGAGTAGTAAATCATTGTCCGTGAAGATAACACCTCGCTGTTCTTTTAACGAGCAAACCTCGTCGAAGGAATTACCGGCCATTTCTTCCCTCATCTCCTTTGACAGGATCAGAGTGTCGTATATGCTAAGTTTGGCTGGTAGCTTCCTAAGACAGGCTAGCACGTTATAGTCTACTTTATTACCATGTTCCTCGGCCATGAGAGGTGCTGAACCAAAACTTACTGAAACCCTGCCAAAATCATCCCATACCACTCTCTACACATAGAGAACTTGATCCCCACTGAAATCCCCCTGCCATTTCCTCTCTGTGAGCTCAATTTAAGAGTGGAAATCCAAGCTCAAAACCAGGAAACTTCACCACAGTGAGCCAATCTCCAAATTGATTGGTCCTACACCTTCACCAGACCAAGAGGAGAAGTTTCTCAGCAAAAGCCCCCTCACCAGGCTAGCCATTGCTCCCAGCCTCCAAGCTTTGTGATCGGCTGTGGTGGAAATCATACCTAGACAATTCACCAGGCCAAGGGACTTCATCTGGAGCTTGCTTGGACCCAATCGAAGGTGACACAACTCTCAGATCGAAGCTTCACTTCTCTGAGCAAAGGTAAGGACTCACTCTTCTTCCCGAGATTACAGAGATTCTCCATTTAATTTGAATCAATTTCAATGCATGTTTACCGTATGGATGTGTTCGTCTCTTCAATACGAATCCATAGAGCATAAGAACACGAAAATCCGTTGAGAATCGAGTGAGAAATTAGGGTTAGAAGGTCGACGGTCACGGGTTCGCACCAGTCGTAGACGATGACTGGGAACCGTTGGATCGCGCGTGTATCGGATGGACGGCTCGGATCGCGTCGAACCAGAAGATGTTACGTGAAAGGCGGGTCCCGGGACGGCTGAGTCAGATGGCGGCGCCGAATCAGGAGACTGTTGACCTCATTTTTGATGAGGTCTTCTCTTCTTCTCTTTAGTACTTAGGATCTAGCCTTAGGCTTTTCCTTTGACTATCTTAGAGGATTAGAATTGGGACCCACCTTTTAGAAATTCAAACCACTTCTAAACTCCCTGCAAACTCCACAAACTTGACTGTAGACCCCTAATCACCTAGAGGGTTGAAATCAAATGTGGAAGTTTAAAGGATGAGTTCCTATAGGACTCTTTGGCCTTAGGACCGCTCACAGGTGGCCCGGTCGCAGTGAAGGGCCGACTCACACATACACTACACCTATGCACTACACTTTCACACACCTCCTAAAAACACACCCATACCTGACTTGACTTCACGACTCATGTAGGTGATTCACATGGATGGTCCTTAACCCCTAAGCCCTTGCGTGAAGGGTTAGGAACAACATGGTGAATGCCTCAAATGAGTCCCTTCATGGCTCATGTGGGCTTGATATGGCTTCATGGCTCAACAAAAGATGTTTTCATTTCACTTACATCCACCTAATCTTCAATTTTCCAAATTTTCAATTTTTGACCCCGGGACCCTACACCCACTAACCCTACCAAATGCCCTTGAAACTACCCAAATTTCTCAAAAATTTCCAAATTACCCAAAATTCCTCAAAACCATTCCTAAACATTTCCACATCACTCAAATTGACCATTCCTAGCCAAAAATACCAAAAATTCCAAGAATACCCTCCCAATACCTTCCAAATACCCAAAATACCCCTTTTAACCCAAAAATCCAAAAATTCAGAAAATTCCCAGAAAATTCCAGAAAATCCCAAATATTCCCAATTTCATTTTGTTCAACTACACCATGGGCCAATTTTGTCAGTTTACCCCACTTTTGTCAAAACCCCCAATTTGACCCATTTTAACCCAAAGTAAACCCAATGTCAAACCAAGCCTACCCAATTGATCCAAATTTTGGTCCAATTCGATTCTAAACTGCAATTCAACATCCCAAACACCAATCTAGACCAAAGCCAAGCTTAATTTGATTGAAATTTGGGTCCAATTTCACTTTTGGCCTTAAAGCCCAATTTGGACCCATGACCCAAACCTAACCCAAACTCACCCATTTCAACTCCAATTAACCCCAAGTCTTTTCCAAACCTTCCTTAACATCCCCATGAACAAAACACTAACATGATTTGCCCAAAACTTTGATCCAAACCCCACTCAAATTCAACCCAAAGCTAAAAGGCCCATTTTGACCTAAACCCAAACCTAGCCCAAATGAGCCCAAACCCCAAAATCAAAACCCAACCAAAGCCAAAACCTCTTTGAAACACTCCCATAAACATTTCCCAACATTAATTTCACATCAACTTCAACTCTAGCCCAACTTTGGCCCATGGTAGCCCATTTTGGCCCACTTTAGCCCACTTACCAATTAAACCCAAATTCAAACCAATTCAAACCCAAATCACTTCAAACTTGTCTCAAATCACTCATGACACATCCTTAAACTAAACCCAACATTTATTTGGCATGGCCCTTTGCAAAATTTTCATCTAAAAGCCCACTTCTAAAAGACATTCAAAGGCCCATTCCAAACCAAACTCAAAAGCCCAAGCCCATCCTAAAGCCCACATTACAATCTCATCTCATCCTCACTTAGTTAAAATCATTCCTAAGTCCTAAATCAGCAATCAAATCTTTCTAAACAAAGCCATATGACAAACCATCCAAATTTTACACCAAATTACCAAAAATTCTTAAAACCCATTTTTATGAAATTGACTAAACTTTTCCCTAAGCCAAAGACAAGCCATGCAAGCCATGGACAAGCCACATGAAGCCATGGAGAGTTTGACATGTGATCAAGCCATTAATGGAAAAAGGAGGACCCCCTTTCCTAATCCTTCTTAAGCCTTTTTTACCTTAAGCATGTCACACTCTAAACCATGCTTTGCCACCTAATCCATGGATGGAGACTTCACCACTCCATGGCGGTGACCTAACCGATCCTCTCGGCCCAAAATCGAGGCCATGGGGAGGTGCACCCAACCCAAACCAATGGGTTGACCAAATTGAAGCTAAAATAGCCCCTTCCCCTTTCTACTTTGATTCAACCACTTTACACATGTCAAACCTCGATTGAATACACCAAACCCCCGCACGACCCACTCGAACAAGATGGTGACCGATGCACGGCCGGCCGACCACTGGGCCGCCGGAAAACACCATGGCCGAAACCTTGGGAGGAGCCAAACTTTGGAATTCTCCCTTGCCGAGCTGCCCCATGTCTAGTGGTCACCATGGCTGTTCTTCTCCTCACCAGAGCAGCTGATCCCAAGCCCTAACTCCCCCTGGGAGGCCCTCCAGCCATGCCTATTTAAACACCACCCCCTCACGGCCATGGGAGGAGAGTTGCACAAACCTTGCCAAAACTCTGCCAAAATTGTTCCGGACCCCTCCTCATACACGAGCACTTGATCCCAGGTGAGATCCCCCCGCCATTTCTTCTCTGCGAGCTCAATTTCGAGTTGAAATCCAAGCCCAAAACCGGGACACTTCCCCACGGTGAACCAATCCCCAAATTGATTGGTCCTACACCTTCACCGAGACCGAGGGAAGGTGTCCACCAACAAAAGCCCCATCTCCGAGGCCACCCGGTTGCTCCGGACTCCAAGCTTTGTGATCGATTGTGGTCGAAGTTCAACCTAGACAATTCACTGGACCGGGAGACTTCATCCGGAGCTTGCCGGGATCCAATCGAAGGTGCAACAACTCTCGGATCGAAGCTTCACTTCTGCGAGCAAAGGTATGAGCTAATTCTTCATCCCGAGCTTCTGGAGATTCTCCATTTCAAATGCCTTAATTTCAATGCATGATTACCGTATGGATATGTTCGTCTCTTCAAGACGAATCCATAGAGCATAAGAACACGAAAATCCATTGAGAATCGAGTGAGTTCTTAGGGTTAGAGTGTGGACGGTCACGGGATCACACCAGTCATGGACGATGAACGGATGCCGTCCATTTAATACACGCGCGGACGGACGGCTCAGATGGCGTCGGATCAGGAGATGGTACGAGAACCGCGGGACCCGGGCTGGCGACTCGGATGGCGGCGTCGAATGGGAGCGCGCCACGCGGCATTTCGGAGCTGCCGAGGTTGACGCGGCGCCGCGTGGATAAGTAGATAAATAGGAATATTTTCTATTTATTTAATTCCCAGAACTTTAAAAATCCATATCTTTGTGTAGAAAAATCACAAAAATAAAATAAAAATACCCCTTGCTCAGTGAACAGAGGAGAATAATGTGGAAAAGAAATTAATTAATTTTGTCCAGTATTTTATTTTTAATTAATTATTTACTCCCTGCATTGTTTTAATTCTCCATGCATGTATACAATTCACCATGGCATGAGACTATAGGGCTTTTGAAGCCTCTGAACTTAGGGACATTCCCTGAATTTTCCAAGGTCAGAGGCCATCTCTGTGAAAAGTTATTGATTTTTCAAATGCATGTTGCTGATTTAAGTATTTTAATTTCAAAAATTAGCATGTTGTGAAATAAATTCTAGGAAAATTTGGTGATGTTCCTTATGACCAGAGAACCCTAGGAAAAATAGGATTTGAGTTAATTCACTTGAGATTAACCCTAATTGGCTTAAACACCCAAAATAGATCTCTAATTAATTAGAGTTAACTATAGATCAAATTGACTTGAAATCAATTCTCCACTGACCTTTAGGATCAGAGGAACCCATCATAAAAATTTGAGGTCAATTGGACTTGGTTAGCCCCACTAATTGGGTTGATTAAGCCACTTAGTCATTTTAAACTTTAAAAATTCATAACTTTCAAAATATTTTTCAAAAATTCACCAAATTGGTTTTGGAGTCTCTCTGATATCAGGGGAGTTTAAGAAAATTAAAATTTCAATTTTCTAAAAAATTTGATTTTTAATATTATTTTAATATTTTTAATAATTAAAAAATAATAAAAATCACAAAAATAATAAAATTCACTAAAATGTCATATTTTGAATTTTAATCACTTAGGAACAAGTCCCATATTTTTCCTAGGTCTATTTAGTGAGATATTAATTTTTAAAGCTCTAGGGTAATTTTAAAATTAAAAAAAAATGTATTTTCTAGCATTTTCACCAAAATAATTATAATAAATCAAAGAAAAATCAGAAAATTGTAAAGTTTGGTTCTATGGAATTCTTGATATCAGAGAGAATTTTAAAAATTATAAAATTTATTTTTCAACATTTATTTTATTTTTAAATTAATTAATACTCCAGAACTTAAAATAATTCTAATAAATAAAATATAATTCAAAAAATTACCAAATTTGGTCCAAGTGGTCCTCTGGTCATTAGGAATGTCCCCTAATTTTCTTAAGGACAGAAACTTTCCCTTGGTCATGTTATTGAATTTTCCTTGGAAATTTCTCTTTTCTACAAAAAATAATTATATAAATAAATTAAATACAGAAAAATCACATTTTCTCCTCTCATGTCTTTATTGACATATGAGTGAAGTCTCATAAAAATTTCAAGTTCATTTGAGTTCAACTTAGTGAGTTATGAAATTATTAGGCTTAAAGAGGCAAAATGGTGATTAAAATTTTAACCCTTAATTAAAACTTTAGGTTTAATAAAAAATTAACAAGTAAAATATTTGATCCTAATCTGATTTGGATGATTGAAATTAAATAATTAAAGGGTAGAAACCCATTAAGCAATTTAAAATGATTAAACTTTAATTAAATAATTAATTGAATTTGGAAGAATAATAAAATTGGAATTATTAAAATAAGGGATATTATTAGGAAGAGATTTATTCTTTAATTTAAAAATCCCTAAATTAATCATCTCATTAATACTCAACTCTTAATTAAAATGATAACTCAAATTTAAAATATTAAAAGACTTAACCATTAAATAAAAATTAAATCATTAAACTCTTTCAAAAATTTTCAATTAAATTAAATTAAATTAAGATTAAAAGTTGCATTAAATTAAATTAAAATTAAGTTAAATTAAATAAACAAATTAAATTAAATTAAATGAATTAAATACATTAAATTAAATAAATAAATAAAATTAAATTAAATTAAATTAAATTAAATAAATAAATAAAATAAAATTAAATTAAATTAAATTAAATTAAATTGAATTAAATTAAATTAAATTAAATTAAATTAAAAATTAAATTAAATTAAATTAAAATTAAATTAAATTAAATTAAGAAATTAAATCAAATAAATTAAATTGAATTAAATTAAATCAAATCAAATTAAATTAAATAAATTAAATTAAAATAAATTAAATTAAAATAAATTAAGTTAAATTAAATAACATCACTTAAGACATAAACCTAAAATAATTTGAACACTATTCCAAACTTAAATCATTAATTTGAACTTAAATTTGAATCACAAACTATTAAATATTATTTTGCCCTTAGGAGCTTTTATTATCATAACTCCTAAATGGAATATCAAATGAAGTGACACTTCACTTATAAGGATATTCGAAACATCCTAGTTCATCGAGCAAGTTAACAAAACTTGAAAACCTCGGACGATCGATTCATTTATATAATTAAATTCTCTTGGACTTAAAACAATCCTAGAAATATTGAAAAGATGTTTAAGATTCTTCTTAAGCACTTCCTCGATATGATAGGATATTTACAAGAACAATTGAACTTAATTGTTCTTTGATGAAGAAAATCGTCTTCAAACTAAAAACACAAAGAACCTAGACGTCATAGGAAATGACTAGCTATAGGATTAGGAACTTGGTAGAAAACCATAAACCTTTTCCCTCAGCTTTACCTAGGAACTTGCTTAAATATTCTAACTATGTTTTAAGTGCGGCTCGGAATGACGGGAAGACCCTCCGGGTACGCTTTTATTTTATTGCAATTTATTTTATTGCAATTTATTTAATCGCATCGCACTTATTTTTCTTGCATGATAAACAACAGTTGCATGAAAACCGACACCTTTAGGACTAGAAACCAAAACCGAAACCCAAAATTAAAATAAAAGACACTACAAGATAAAATTCACCTCCACAACATTTCAAAATATAAGACAACTCAAAATTTAATCACAAACAGAACACAAAACTACAACTACAACTAAATTAAAACGTCTCATTGAATGATCGGGAATACCTCGGATGATGTAACCCACGTGTTGCTAACGGGATTTCCCACGGTCTAAATGAAAGTGCGGAACTCATTTAGTTGAGTTTAGCAAATTCATCTGGACTAAGTGAATTCGATGAAAATAACGGTGCCGGGATGACGGAACCGTGGGATCTTAATCGGTTCTGTTTAATCAACTTTAAGATCTGTTTTAATTAAAACACAAAAAAACACTTGGAAATTAAGACTTCTCTAAACCAGAACACTTCTCTCACCTCCCGATTTATGATTTCTAAAACTAAACCTCTGCAACAACAAGGAGCTCGGAGCATGGTGGGCAGCACGGCCATCGTCGTCAGCAAAACTTGAACCTACATCAACAAAACTTTCTTAGAGTTAAATAAACAAAGCCATAGGACTTCGAGGTAGTTTGCCTAGTGCAACATAAATCCTCAATTCTTCGTTAGGCATTTGCATTGCAAATTAAGCCCTAACCGGTCTTAGGATTCCGAGGTAGTCGTCCGATACGACATAAACCCTCATATCTTCTAGGCAATTTGTATGATTCTATCATATAAATATAAGCCCTAATTAACTAAAATTGGCAAGATTAAAACATTAGATAAACATTAGGACTTTCCTAAATCCAAGCCAAACAATAGGATAGTCGGGAAATTACCGAAGTTCACTTCGAATCCATAATTTCTCCTACTTTTCTTCCTTTGAATTTCCAAAATAAAATGTTCCAAATTTGATCCATTCCCTATTGAAATTCCAAAATTCAACCCCTTGAAAACTTAAACTTTGAAATTCTTGAGAGCGAGAATTATTGATTATTATCGAGAGTTTTCTTAGGTGATTCCCGTCACTTAAGATGTAATTAACTATAGGGGCTTGCCCTTATAGGGAATTTTAAGAACCCGAGTAATATAAACCCTGTTTAATAGTTTCATATTAAGCGGGGAATTTGTCGGCTTATAAAATTGGTTCGCGGACCAAACGGATTTCACAAACCTTTCTAGTTTATTTAATCGAGCCCCATTATCAAGCAGTGTGTCTATTCTTCGGGATAGATACACAGTTTGTGGTGCGGCGCTCGTTTATATAAACTATTCGGGATGTGAGATCAGTTTGATTTCATATCTTAAAATTTTCAAATTTAAAATTATTTTCAAAATCAAATACTACTTTTCAAATTATTTATTAAATTAAAATTCGCCGACAATTTCTGTAGGCGACTCTCTTTTCAAAATAAAACACATAACCTAAAAAATATGCCGACAGAGACGATGCGTGGAGCTTCGGTGCTGCCAAGGTTGACGCGTTTCTTATTTATTAAATACCCAGAACTTCAAAAATTCATAACTTTGTGTAGAAAAATCCTAAAAATAAAATAAAAAATTCCAATAATTAGCATGTTGAGAAATAAATTCTAGGAAAATTTGGTGATGTTTCTTGTGACCAGAGGGACCTATGAAAAATAAGTTTTGAGTTAATTCACTTTGAATAACTCTAATTGGCCTAAATACCCAAAATTGAACTTTAATTAATTAGGGTTAACCACACATCAAATTAACTTAAAAACAATTCTCCACTGTCCTTTAGGGATAGGATAACACCACATAAAAATTTGAAACCAATTGGACTTGATTAACCCCACCAAATGGGTTGATTAAGCCTCTTAAGTAATAATGGGTAAAATTAAACTTTAAAAATTTATATCTCACAAAATACTTTTAAAAAATTCACAAAAATAGTTTTGGAGCTTCTCTGATATCAGAGGAACTTAGAAAAATTAAAATTGTAATTTTCTAAAAAAGTTGATTTTTATCACTATTTTAATATTTTTAATAATTAAAAAATAATAAAAATCATAAAAATATTAAAAATCACCAAAATGTCACATTTTGAATTCTAATCATTTAGGAACAAACCAAATATTTTTCTTAAGTCTCTAGGGTAAGATATTGAATTTTAAAGGCTTAATGTAATTTTTAATATTAAAAAATGTTTTTTCCAACCTTCTCACCAAAATAATTCTAATAAATCAAAGAAAAATCAGAAAAATATAAAATTTATTTCTCTGGACTCCTTGAGGTCAGAGAGATTTAAGAAAATATAAAATCCATTTTTCAACTTTAATTTTATTTTAAAATTAATTAATACTCCAAAACTCAAAATAATTCTAATAAATAAAATATAATTCAAAAATCACCAAAATTAGTCTAAATGGTCCTCTGGTCATTAGGAGTGACAAATAATTTTCTTAAGAATAGAAAAATTCCCTTGGTCATTTTATTCAATTTTCCTTGGAAATCCCTATTTTCTACAAAAAATAATTATATAAATAAATTAAATACAGAAAAATCACATTTTCTCCTCTAATGTCTTAATTGACATGTGAGTGAAACCACATAAAAATTTCAAATTCATTTAAGCTCAATTTAGTGAGTTATGGAATTATTAAGCTTGAAGGCCAAAATGGTAATTAAAATTTTAACCCCTAATTAAAACTTTAGGCTTAATAAAATGAGAGAGTAAAATATTTGATCCTAATCTGATTTGGATGATTGAAATTTAAATAATTAAAGGATAGAAACCAATCAATCATTTTTAAGATTAATTAGAGTAAACTTTAATCATTTAATTAATGAAATTTGGAAGATTAATAAAAATTGAAATTATTAAAATAGGGATATTATTAAGAAGACATTTGTTCTTTAATTTAAGAATCCCTAAATTAATCACATCAATAATATTTAATTCCTAATTAAAATGATAATTCAAACTCAAGATTTAAAATAGTAAAAGACTTAATCATTAAATTAAATTAAAATTAAAACATTTAAATTAAATCCTTCCAAAATTTCAATTAAATTAATACTTTAACAATTAAATTAAATCATCTTTAAAACATAAAAATTAAAATATTAAATTATAATTAAAATAAAATAAAATAAAATAAAATAAAATAAAATAAAATTAAATTAAATTAAATTAAATTAAAACATATTAAATTAAATTAAATTAAATAAAAAATAAAATCAAATTAAAATAAAATTAAAATTAAATTAAAAATTAAAATAAAATTAAAATTAAGACTAAACCAAATTAAATTAAATCAAATTAAATCAAATTAAATTAAATTAAATTGAATTAAATGTGACATCACCTAAGACATAAAGAATTCAAAATAGGTCTAAAAACAACTTAAACACTATTCCAAACTTAAACTCATTAATTAAAATTAAATTAAATCACAAACCACTTAAACATCAATTTGCCCTCAAAAGCTCTTGTTGTCATAACTCCTAAACGGAGTATTAAGTGAAGTGTTACTTCACTTATAGGATATTCAAATGTCCTAGTTCACTGAGCAAAAGATCAAAACTTAATTAAACCTCGGATGATTGATTCACCTGATTAATTAAATCCGTTTGGACTTAGAATAATTCCAGCAATATTGAAAAGATGTTTAAGATTCGTCTTAAGCACTTCTTCAATATGACGGGGTGTTTTATAAGAACAATTGAACTTAATTATTCTTTGGTGCGAGAAAATCATCCATAAACAAAATTGAAAACCTAGACGTCATAGGAATGACTAGCTATAGGACTAGGATCTTGGTAGAAAACCACAAAGCTTGCCCTTAGCTTTACCTAAGTAATTGCTATAAATACTTAAATGCTTGATATGTGTTTCAAGTGCAGCTTGGGATGACGGGAAGACCCTCCAGGTACGCTTTTATTTTATTGCAATTTATCTTCTCGCAATTTAATTAATCGTATTGCACTTTCTTTTCTTGCATGATAAACAACTGTTGCATGAAAACCAAAACGTTTAGGATAGTCCCTAAACTGAAACCAAAACTAAATTAAAAATCACTGCAAGATAAAATTCACCGCCACAACATTTCAAAATATAAAACAACTCAAAATTTAATCACAAACAGAACACAAAACTACAATTGCAACTAAATTAAAACGACTCGTTGAATGATCGGGAATACCTCGGATGATGTAACCCACGTGTTGCTAACGGGATTTCCACGGTCTAAATGAAGGTGTGGAACTCATTCAGTTGAGTTTAGCAAATTCATCTGGACTAAGTGAATTTGATGAAAATAACGGTGCCGGGATGACGGAACCGTGGGATCTTAATCGGATTTATTTAAACAATTTTAAGATTTGTTTTAATTAAAATATTAAAAACACTTGGATTTTAAGATTTTCTCTAAACCAAGACACTTCTCTCATCTCCTAATTTATGACTTCTAAAACTAAACCTCTGCAACAACAAGGAGCTCGGAGCATGGTGGGCGAGCACGGCCATCGTCATCAGCAAAACTCGAGTCTACTTCAACGAAAACTTTCTTAGAATTAAATAACCAAGTCATAGGACTTCGAGGTAGTTTGCATAGTGCAACATAAATCCTCAAACTCTTCGTTAGGTATTTGCATGATCATATCATGTAAATTAAGCCCTAACCGGTCTTAGGACTCCGAGTTCATCGTTCGGTACGACATAAACCCTCACATCTTCGAGGCTGTTTGTATGGTTGTGTCATACGAATATAAGTCCTGATTAATTAAAACAGGCAAGATGGAACATTAAATGAATCCCCAAAATTGAAGCCAAAGAATAGGATAGTTTGAGAAGTTGCCAAGATTCTTCTTGTATCCTCAACTTCTCCTACTTTTCTTCCTTTGAACTCCTGAAATAAATCGTTCCAAATTTTGAGTCATTCCCTTTTGAATTTCCAAAATTCAATCCTTTGAAAAACTTAAACTTTGAAATTCTTGAGAGCAAAACCACTGATCATTATCGAGAGTTTTCTTAAATGATTCCCGTCATTTAAGATGTAATTAACTATAGGGGCTTGCCCTTATAGGGAACTTTAAGAACCCAGGTAATATAAACCCTGCTTAATTCCTTTATATTAAGCAGGGGAACTTGTCGGCTTATAAAATTAGTTCGCAAACCAAACGGATGTCACAAATCTTCTAGTTTATTTAATCGAGCCCCATCATTAAGCAGCGTATCTATTCTCCGGGATAGATATACAATTTGTGGTGCGGAGCTCGTCTATATAAACTATTCGGGATGTGAGATCAGTTTGATTTCATATCTTAAAATTTTGAAACTCAAAATTATTTTCAAAATCAAATACTACTTTCTAAATTATATATATATTTAAGTTAAATTTAAAATCTAAAAAAAATTCTCCGACAACTTCGTAGGCGACCCCTTTTGCAAAACACATAACCTAAAAATATGCCGACAACTTCGGCGACTCCGTGCGGGAATAGTTCCTCTCTCCATTTTGATCGGATGGTTTTGCTTTCATAAATCGGTAGTGAGCCCATGCCCCTAGTGGACCAAACTACCATTCTTCCGTTGGAATACCCCGTTCATTTCGTCTTGAATGAGTATAGCCAACTCCTCTCGGATTTAGGAGCCACTTGTTTAGACACCCCTAAACGGAGAGGTTCGGGATCCTTTTACCTCTTTTCGAGGTGAGGTGGACCCCGATAGGTGTTAGTTTAGGAGCGGTCCTTCGAGTCGAGAAGTCTTGCATAAGACTTTCTCTTCCTTTCCAATTACGAATCGGATTCCTTACCTTCTCTACACCTTTGAACATTCCGTTCCTAATAGAACAAACCCTCTAATGAATGACTCTTTTAACAAATAACTCCTTTTTATAAATACATGAACAAAAATGTGTTCGGACTCTTTTCGATTCCTTTCTTTTCGTCCCGATGAGAAGAAGCATAACTTGGGACTGACAATCAGAATCTACCTTACAGAAGATGTCTGCCCCAAAGCTGATTTTCTCCTTCACCAATGAGCTGGACTTCGCTGTTTACAAGGATGAGCTGCTCGACAATGGGATCATCCGTTTCGGGCAAGGATTCGAGAACACAAATGTCAAGATCAGCGACGTTACCCTTTTCACACTTACGGACAAAGTATCCGAAGCGAAAGACCTTTGATCGAATTCGACCTCAAGTCGACTCGAGAGTTCCCTCCCTGCAAAGGGTTCCAGTCGAGAGGAATACTACCGTCCATAGGAGGAGCCGTTACTCTACCCCCACCGGTCTAGTCGTCTCTGCACCTACCTCGGCTTCCGCCAAACTGAAGGGGAAGGAAGTTCAAATTTGTAATGAGCATGTTACCGTGGAGGGTCAGATTTCCATGCAAGACCTTCTATTTTCGAAATTGGGTCCAGCTCAAGGGTTCCACCCCTAACACGGACTCATAGAAGAAATAGGAAGATTGCCAGAAAGGCCAGAGCTGCTGAAGTAGCTTTCTTAGAAGAAATCCCTGAGTACACACCACTACCTGAGTACATACCATTGCCTGAGTATACACCGCTTTTGGAAGGAAGTAGATTCCATCCCCTTTCCGCCGCAGCTGACCAGGAAAATGTCCGCAGGATTGCTTCTACATTACCTCGACCCGCATACTATAGCGACAGCCGAACGAAAAGGGCTAGGATTACACCATTTGCCCGACTACAGACTGTGATAGAGAAGTTAGCAAAGAAAGAGAAATGTCCTGTATCAGAGATTTTAAGAAGAATAGGGCGGGTGCCAGCCAAGTCCCGTCTTGGGCCGCGAGTAGAACCCGTTGTCGCCACAGAAAAGTCGAATAAGAAGATGAAGGCTAGTCCACCTGTTGTTGTTTCAGGTTTACAGATCAGGGAGGATACCACCTTCCAGCATTCAGCCGACAGACCATCCGGTCCTAGGCCTTCTGCTGCTAGAAGGATGGTATGGCGTCCTACTGCGGCCGATTGAGACCGAAACAACGACACGAAAGGAAAATCTCGTCGGGAGACTCGAGTCCGAAGAGAGCGCCAGCTGCAATGAAGGGGACTCCCAAAGGAAACCCAACAGCCATCGCATGATAACTGCGAAACCGAACGAAAAAGACCATTGGAAGACGCTATAGAAAAGCTAAGAACCGACATTCAACGATTAGCAAGAGAAAGAGAAGAAAAGTTTGGAGATGAAGTTGACTCGTTGGAGTTCATGGATGACGAATATGTGGAGATCAACATGGTTGAAACACGAGCATCGTCAGCTTAGCAAGGTGCCCCGGCAGCTGCGGAGAGAGATGAACCGGAAGAATTAAGAGCACAAATTCGAGAAAAAGATGATACGATCTCTCAAATGGCAAAAAGGATGGAAGAGATGGGCTGCGGCCCGTAGCCACTCTTCGGAGTCGAGCTCAACCCCCAAGAGAAACGCCTCCGAAGTTATTCATATTACGGACGGAAGAAAAGATATTACATCCGTTAACGGAGACGATCGACCGAAGAAAGATTCTACCCGAATATGATTCCGGAGAAGGACATAAAGAACATGGTGGAACGAGCGAGTGCGAGAAGCCTTAGCACGGTCTAAGAACGGATCATCTATTCGGATGGGTAGACCTTACCCGAAGAATTTGATGCGAGTACAATACCCAAAAGGCTTCGTACCACCTCTGTTCAAGACTTTTGATGGTACCGGAAACCCTCGACAGCATTTTGCACATTTTCGTGCTAGTTGTTGCAACGCCGGTGGAAGTGACGCCTTACTCTTCCGACGATTCGTCAACAGCCTGTCAGGGATCGCCTTCGATTGGTACGCAGAGTTACCGAACGGTTCGGTAAAGAAATTTTCAGAATTGGAAAACCTCTTCGTGAAACGGTTTGCCGGAGCTCAGCACCATATCACCATCGGTGACTTAGTGGTAGAGAAACAGAAACCGAACGAAACTTTAGTGGACTACATACTTCGATGGAGAAATCTAAGCATGAAGTGTGAGCCACAGCTACAAGAGCAGCATGCAGTCGGTATCTTGCTTAAAAGCATTCACGGCCCGATAGCACTCCTCCTTAAGGGATTTACAATTAAGACTTTCGAGAAGTTGTTAAGCAAGGCCGGAAGCTTGCAAGAGGAAGCGAAGCAACTAAGTTTCGTCGACAAAACAGACAAACAGAAGCTCGTGAAGACATTTGAAAAGAAATGCGGGATCGTCGTGGCAGTCGATAAGGGCAAGCAGCCAATGCAAATACAGCCGGAGCAACCGCAGCCCAGCTATCAACAACCTCAGCAGAACTACCAACAACCTCAACCCGATTATCAGTCAACTCAATAATATGAGCAACCGCCTCGCCCACAGCGCACGTTAAAGGAGCTTATAAACAGAGAGTATCCATTCAAGAATGAGGCAGTGCCAAAGATGTTCCGCAGTTTGATGAAGACTTCTGATTTTTGACTGCCAGAACCCAGGAAGCCAGAAGAAGTCAACAAGAAAGACCATCCCAACTACTGCCCTTACCACCAGATGCTTGGACATAAGATAGAGGATTGCATCACCTTCAAAAGTTGGCTTGAAAACAATCTCCGAAAAGGGAACATAACGATCCCAAAGGAATACATGAAAGAACCCCGAAAGGAGGTTACGTCAATGTTATTTCAACGGATCCCATTGTTCCGATAGACCCTTACACGACCGATGATGGATGGAGTACCGCTTGGACGAAGTCATCGAAGAAAATTTTGGATCGCATCCAAACCGCTTCGGCGCATGCTTCAACTCAGAGTGTGAAACCTGTCAAGCCGGCGCTATCGCTTGCAATTGAAGAACTACCCCAGGAAGAAAAGATCATAGAAAAGAAGGAGATCATAGAAGAAGAAAAGACCGAGGCTCCCAAGGCTAGACTAGGGGCTGCTTATCCTAGTATGGTTGTTTCCGATTCTGGGGAAAAATTCCTCGAACTTCTGACTCTGTATGATTATTTGCTCGCTCCGGTGGGATTTGATAATGATAAGAGTTATGGCGTTGGCTACGTTTTGACTGTTTCTAACAATTACGTAACTAACGACAACCAATCTAATCCAGATCTCGATTCTGATACCAATAACAATTCTCAAATCATAAACGACCTCGACAATCACGATGACAAAGAAGACATTCATCAAGAAGTCTATGAAAGTTCAACAAGCAATGGATCTATTTGTGAATTTCAAGGAACTCCAATCACAATAGAGTTAGAGCTTTCAGATTCCGAAGCGACTCCAGAAGAACCTGTCATACTGATTCAAAAGGAGACACCAGTAAAATCAGTACCAGATTCAGAAGAAATCACAGAAGTCAACTTAAGGAGCGGAAAGGTTCTACCTCCGAGAATAGGTCCAAAAGACAAAGGAAAGCAGGTGGTTGTTCAGGAAGAATCAACCCCAGCAGAAGAATTGCCCATTCGGGAAGAAACTGAGACACATGGTAACAAAGTGGACTATAACGTGCCAGCCCATCTACGACGCTCTCATCTTATCAAAAGAGATGAGGGAAGCTCTGATCAAGGCCTTACTTGATCCAGAGATTTGTTTAGCTCAGATGGTCGGAGATTCCTTAGATGAGGTTTGCTCGTTAAAGGAACAGCGAGGTGTTACCTTCACGGACAGTGATCTACTACTTGGGACAGCCGATCACAACCGATCGTTGTACATTTCAGTCACAATCGGAAAGTTTACGCTCTCCAGAGTATTGGTGGATCCAGGAGCATCAATCAACATAATGAACCTTCGGACGCTAGCATACTTGGAAATTGATGCTCGCGAGCTTGAAGCGAATAAGATGTTACTAAGAGGATTCAACCAGAAAGGAGAAAGAGCCATTGGATCAATAACACTGTTGATGAAGACCGGTGACTTTGCAAAGACAACTGCAAAATTCCACATAATTGACTCTGAGACATCGTTCAACGCTCTACTGTGCCGACCGTGGATCCATGAAAACTGGATGGTACCATCGTCTCTGCATCAGTGCATAAAATACTACGAAGGAGGAGAACAGTGCATTAAAGGTGATTTGCAACCTTTCTCCGTACATGAGATTAGAATCTATGAAGATGCAGCTTATTACGCACCTCCGAAGAAAACAATCTTCTCTAGAAACACCGTGCTAAATGAAGCAAAAGAAATTCAAGACGATGAAGAACCTGAAGTTCTAGTCCAACAGTCACTCACCACTCCCTTACGGCGAGATGGTGAAGGTTTCTCCAGAACTCCATCCGAGGTCGAGACCGGGGACGAGGTCGTGGAAGAGACACCGGGACGAGTTGGACGAGAAAAGCCGATGATCAACGTTGATTGGGAGAACAGCTACGAGGAAGAAGAGGAAGTCAAGAAAGAAGCAACTACAATAAACCGGAAGAAACCACAATTCAAGATTTCTCTCGAAGATGTGAAGAACGAAGAATACAAATCGATGTACGAGAAGATTAATCACTATGTACACACTATGACCACGACCTCGATCCGATCTAATAAGATCGAGGGTATGGTGGTCGAATAAGTACATAGCGACGGTGCAAAGCCAATCAAATTTTACCGTGGCGCTTCTTCTTCCAATACTGAAAACAATGTACAATTTGAAGAAGTCACTTCTTCCGAATTAATGGAATTAACTTTTGAGTGGTACTCTCCCTGTGTTCAAAATTTAATTCAGCGTGGTGTCTTACCCCGACAATGGACAAAAGGCCGATCACAACACTTCGAAAAATTATGGAATAATGCCGGTCGGCCTCCCAATTCAAAACATGGTCTCGGGTTCGGCACAGTAGGTTCCGTTGACGATACGGAATTTTGTTTGGTTGTCACTTGCGAACCTAATGAAGATGCTTGGAAACTACAAAAGAACCTGAAGATCTGCGAATTGGAGACGCTCCACCAGAGTTCGAAGAAGAAATCAAATCTATAATAGATGAGTTAATGGAAGTTAACTTAGGTACTAGCGAAAAGCCTAGACCAACCTTTGTTAGCTCCTTACTCAATAAAGAAGATTCCGAGGAAATGATCAAGCTATTAATGGAATTCAAGGACTGTTTTGCTTGGAGTTACGATGAAATGCCGGGATTAGCTCCAGAAGTCGTAGTTCACAGGCTAGGAGTGGATCCTACTTTCGTTCCAGTCAGACAAGCTTCCAGAAGAATGCATTTGGAAATTGAACAACAAGTAATATCCGAAATTAAAAAGCTAATCGACGCTAAATTTGTCCGTGAAGAACAATACCCTACTTGGCTAGCCAATGTGGTACCAGTCAGGAAGAAGAATGGTCAAATCAGAATCTACGTGGATTTCAGAGACTTGAACAAAGCATGTCCGAAGGACGAATTTCCACTACCAATTCCAGAGTTAATGATCGACATAGCTTCGACACATGAAATATTCTCTTTCATGGATGGATCTTCAGGATACAACCAGATAAAGATGGCACCAGAAGACGAAAAGCTCACGACATTCGAACACCAATCGGAGTGTATTGCTACACAGTAATGCCATTCGGACTAAAGAACGCAGGAGCAACATGCCAAAAGCAATGACAAAGATTTTTGATGATCTCATTCACAACCAAGTCGAGTGCTACGTGGACGATGTGGTCATCAAAAGCAAACTGAAGGAAGATCACCTGTATGATTTGAGAATTGTCTTCGAGCGACTAAGGCAATACAACCTTAAGATGAATCCCTTAAAATGCGCCTTCGGCGTTACCTCCGAGAAATTCTTAGGATTTGTTGTCCGACATCGCGGGATTGAAATCGATCCGGAAAAGATTAAAGCTATCTTAGAAATGCCGCCTCCCAAAACCTTAAAACGGCTACGATCCTTTCAAGGGAAGCTGGCATATCTTCGACGATTTATTTCGAACTTGTCAGGTAGGTGTCAGCCCTTCTCGGCATTAGTTAAAAAGGACACCAAATTTGTTTGGGAAGAGAAATGCCAACGGACCTTCGAGAACATTAAGCAATACTTAATGACACCTCCTGTCTTAGCAGCCCCAGTCTCAGGTAGACCGTTGATACTTTATACCACGGCTCTAGACGACTCCCTTGGATCCCTGCTAGCCCAGGTCAAAGATGAGGGAAAAGAAAATGATCTCTACTACTTAAGCTGTCGTTTGATTCCAATGGAAGTAAAGTATCCTCCAATTGAGAAGCATTGTTTGGCCCTGATCTTCGCCGCACGAAACTCGGGCATTACATGCTCTCTCATAAGGTCGACCTTATCTCGAAAGTTAATCCGTTGTAATATTTGATGACCCGTCCAACACTTTCTGGCACACTTGCCAGGTGGTCGATGATACTATTGCAATTCGACATAACTTTCGTTCCTCTTCGTGCCGTAAAGGGACAAGTGCTAGCTGACTTCCTTGTAGTGTACCCTTTACCGGCAGATTCGCCTCTCGACGACGATTTGCCTGACGAATAGATAATGAGCCTAGAAGACACTGATGATCGACGTTGGGAACTATACTTTGACGGAGCGTCCTCAGCACAGAAAGACAAAGAATTGCAAACGATAGTGCCCGGTAAGGCAGGAATCGGACTAATCTTTATAACACCGGAGTGGGGGATGTTAAGATACTCCTACCACTTAACAGAGCCATGCACAAACAACGAGGCAGAATACGAAGCCCTCATAACGGGACTAGAACTAACCATTCAAATGGGAATAACGGACATCAACATCTACGGAGATTCTCGGTTGATCATCCAACGAGTCGCGGACAATACGGAATTTTAAAGCCAAGACTCGAGCAATACTTTCGATATGCCATGAAACTGTTGGAACAAATTCCGATATGTAACAATCTACAAGATCCCCGAGAAGAGAAAACGCTCTCGCGAGATGCGCTAGCTCGCCTTGCAAAAGAATTTGCACGCTTACAAGATAAGTCGGTTGAAGTGTTAGTTCAAGGACGACGAGGTCCTATCACGGCTCGACATGGATATGATACGGAAATCGGAAAAGCGAGAAGAATCGGTTGCGGCAGTGACGGAAAACACGAGAAGATTGGCGTCGACCGCTAATAGACTACTACGCAAACAGGGAAATTGCCGGACGATAAGTCATTAGCGCATCAAATCAAGAAAAGAGCTATCTTACGCATTAATAAACAATACATTATACGGAAGGTCTTTTGATCGAATGTGGTTAAGATGCTCGAACGAGTCCGAGGCTCGTGAAATTGTCGAAGAAGTCCATTCGGGACTTTGTGGCGCTCATCGGTCGGGTCCGAAAATGAAAATGAAAATTAAAAGACGAGGGTATTGCGGCCCTCGATGATGACCGATTGCATGAAGATTGCCAATAGTTGTCACCGGTGCCGAGTGCACGAGTGGTTCTACACCAACCTCCGAACGTGCTACATCCGACAATTGCGTCGTGGCCATTTGAGTGTTGGGGCACGGATATAGTGGGTCGATAGAACCACCTTCTTCAAGAGGACATCGCTTCATCCTTGCGGCTACGGACTACTTTTCTAAATAGGTAGAAGCGAGTTCCACTCGGAGAAGTAAAGGCACACCATGTGCTCCGATTTTTCAAAAATCAAGTCGTCTGCCATTTTGGAGTACCGCGCGGAGATCATTTCGGATAATGGGTCCGCATTCGAAGTACGAAGATCAACAATTTTGTCAGAAGACATGGAATCGATTGGCGATACTCAACAATCTACTACCCAAGAGCAAACGGCTTGGCCGAGGCTTTTAATAAAACTCTCGTTCAAATTTTAAAGAAAACTTTGGATGACAACAAGAGAAATTAGCACGAAAAGTTGTTAGAAGCCTTATGGGCCTACAGGACGACTTTCAGGACTCCTACTCAGTCTACGCCTTACGCTTTAGTGTACGGGTCCGAGGCCGTTTTACCTTTGGAGGTCCAGCTTCCATCACTCAGGATTGCAGTTGCAAATAAAATTACTACAGAAGAAAATGCCAGATTGCGACTGGAAGAACTGGAAAGCTTGGAAGGGAGGAGACTTGCAGCGCAGCAAAATTTGGAACTGTACCAAGCTAAGATAATCCAGGCCCATGATAAACTGGTCCGCCCAAGAACTTTCAAAGTGGGTGACTTAGTTCTTGTTCTCAGAAGACCTATTCTTGCACATCGCAAGATAGGAGGCAAATTTGAACCAACTTGGGAAGGGCCGTTTATGATCGAGGCAGTCTACTCAGGAGGCTCCTACCAACTTGTGAATTGCCAAGGAGAACGACAAATGCTTCCAATTAATGGACGATATTTGATGAAGTATTACGCTACCTGATGTTTCGAAGGGTGGCCTCTAAGATAGAGTCTTATCCCTAGACACACGGGTGAAGCAATCACTTTGTGACTGGGTCCGAACCCAAAAACATAAAAAAATGGAAAAAAAAATGTACTAAAAATAAAATATGTCAAATCATAATAATAAAGTTTTACCCTTCCTTTCAAATCAAATTTTTTTCCTGATCTTTCTTTATCTTTTCCTATTTTCCATAAAAATTAAAATTGGAATAAGTGAATAAGAATCTTCAGTGATGAATACTTTCTTAATGTTCGTGTTCTTAGTACAGCCCCTGATCCTTTCCTTGTTTTCTTCGCAGGGAAATGTCGAACGGGCGGTTGGTCCTAAACTTTAAAAATGGCGTGAGTCTCGCACTCGATGAAAAGAGGGTGAAGGATGGAGCGATGATAGAAATTGATTCGACTTCACACCGGCCGACCTACAGTATGAAGAAAATGACCGGGTCCCAGTGGACCGAGAAGAGCTTCATAGCCAGACAGTGATGAAGATGGGTGGCCCAAGCCACCAATCCAGCAACAAGAAAAGAAAGACAAACATTGAAGAAAGTAAGAAAATCAAGTCAGTAGTTGCCACGGCAGAGGGCAGGCTCGTCAGCGCCGCGCCCGCAGAAATTCAAGAAGTGAGGAGAGCTACGCTCACTGCTACTCAAAGAAGAAATAAGAATCGCCGTATCCGCAAGATGTTGACTAAACTTGCAGCAGATCAACATGAAGAAACAACCACCTTCGCAGACACACACATTTCAAAGATACCGGTTCGGCAGGAACCAGAAAGAAGAAAGTCAACGCCGAGAGAATCAGAACAGATCGGAGAAGGGCCAAGAAGGACGAGAGATAGAATCGGTGCCTCGACGCCGGGCGGAGATGCCATATCCGAAGAAACTTGTTGTGGAAGCAACCCGGAGGATGTCCAGATAGAGACAATCCCCGAGGAGCCAAGGTATGCAGGGAGAACGTGACGGGATTGAGCCATACATCCCGCAATACGTTACTAGGCCTCGTCACTTGCAGATCATCCCAGAATATGAACTAGAAAGAATGCAAAATGTTGAGAAGAAGACTTTCGAATATTTTGAAAGGATTAGAGGCAGAAGAATCAACATTTTGGAAGGCCTCGAGTTACACACAGGTGTATTCTCAGAGTACGAGCAACATCAGATTGTGGATTGCATTCTAGAACTTCAGAAGATGGGTCGAGCAGGCCGTCTGAGAGAAAAGACTTATTCGGAACCCCGGAAATGGATGCCAGGGAAAGGAAGAGTCACAATACAATGCGGATGTTGCTATAACTTCGCAGAGGACAGAAAAGGAAATCCACCAGGGATACTCCGTCACGGTGAGGTGGATCCAATGCCAAGATTAATTAAAAGAATGGTGAAAAGAATGATAACGTGGAGGGTACTACCAGCAGACTGCATACCTAACAGTTGCATCATCAACATTTATCAGAAGGGCGACTGCATACCTCCACACATAGACCACCATGACTTTGTCAGGCCTTTCTGCACAGTTTCGTTCGTCAACCAATGCGATATCATGTTCGGATCTGACCTCCGGATAGCAGGCCCGGGTAAATTCTGAGGGCCGGTGGAGATACCACTTCCGGTAGGTTCCGTCATGATATTACAAGGAAATGGAGCAGAAGTCGCAAAGCATTGCATACCGGGAGTACCAGTGGAGCGGATCTCCGTCACTTTTAGAAGGATGGACGACAGAAAGGCACCATACCACTTCCAGCCAGATCCAGAATTGAAGAATCTCCGGCCCTACGAGCTGTGAGTTACACGGGAAATAGTACACCTCCAATGCACATCCATGCGGCATTCCTGCCAAGGATGGCTTGGAAGGTGATGTTATTGACCGTGTATCTCATTATTCAGACATGGATTTGACAGACACTTTTTGGATGGATCAACAAGAATCATACATAATCCGTTTTTGAGTCATGGATTGTATGAGAAATATTTCAGATCGAGTTGTATGATGTATCTTCAACAAGATTGGAATGAAAGTGACCATGTCACATTTTGCCTTCACCTCTTTTTGTGCAAATTGACTGGGAAACGCCATTAAAGTTAAATGAACTTCGAACAAAGAACAGAAAAGAAAAAGAAAATAAATAAGAACTGTCTTCATAAAAATCCAAACATTAAAAAGAATTTCAAATCCACATGAACACCAAATAAATAAAAAAAATGGGATAGTTAAAGAACAAACAAAACAAATCTAAAGCTCAAATTGAATTCTAGTATACGTCCATCTTTTCAAATCCTCCAATCCTTCTTCAAATCAAGATCTACATCAGACCTCCTCTAAAACCCTCTCTCGGGATGATTTCAGAATTACGAGGAATCTTCAATTTGATTCGGATGGCATAGGTTCGTACCCTTTGCCAAGCAATCAGACTTTGATTGATTCCCGTGGGATATGGAACACTTTCATATCTCATTTCGATCTCAGCATAATCCAAATCTAAGCAAAATTCTTCATAGTCATAGCATAAATCAAATATCGACAAAATTTTTCACAACCACTGCATAAACTAAATCTCAGCAATCAGGATAGGCTTCCGCCGTACTCCCATCTTAGCATTCGGGATAGGCTTCCGCCGTACTTCCATCTCAACAATCGAGATAGGCTTCTGCCGTACTCCCATCTCAGCAATCGGGATAGGCTTCCGCCGTAATCCCATCTCAGCATTCGGGATAGGCTTCCGCCCTATTCCCTTCTCAGCAATCTCAGCATTCGGGATAGGCTTCCGCCGTACTCCCATCTCAGCAATCGGGATAGGCTTCTGCCGTACTCCCATCTCAGCAATCGGGGTAGGCTTCCGCCGTACTCCCATCTTAGCAATTGGGATAGGCTTCCGCCGTACTCCCATCTCAGCAATCAGAATAGTCTTCCGCCGTACTCCTATCTCAGCAATCGAGATAGGCTTCCGCCGTACTCCCATCTCAGCAATCGGGATAGGCTTCCACCGTACTCCCATCTCAGCATTTGGGATAGGCTTCCGCCCTACTCCCTTCTCAGCAATCTCAGCATTTGGGATAGGCTTCCTCCGTACTCCCATCTCAGCAATCGGGATAGGCTTCCGCCCCACTCCCTTCTCAGCAATCTCAGCATTCGGAATAGGCTTCCGCCCTACTCCCATCACAGCAATTCTCAGCACTCGGGATAGGCACAGTCCTGCTCCTTTCTCAGCAATCTCAAAATTTGATCCTCTCAGCAAGAAATTGAAATTAAAGCACTCTGCATTTCGGATAGGCTTTATCCTATTCTTCCTCAGCATTTGGGATAGGCTCAGTCCTAACCCTTCTCAGCATACACATTTGGAATAGATTCAGTCCTACTTCCTCCTCAGCATACAAATGCATTCGGGTGGGCCTCCGCCCTACTCGTTTCTCTGCATAAAACCAAAATTGAAACTCAAATCAAAATTTAAACTCAAAATTAAAACTTGAGATAAAAAATGAAACGAATCTAAGATCCAATCTCTTGAAATCTTGTGATATGAAATTCACCTCATTTTTCCCCAGCGAGAGTTCTGGAATCTTCAGTCTTGGAGATTTACCTGATACTCCCTAGCGGAAATTCTTCTACATCGTCCTAAGTTTGTCACTTGGACATCTGTGTTGGTATTGTTGATCTCTTCGATCAACACCAATACGCGCGGTGCGCTTGGTTAGCACACCACACCTATTGGGGGTCCATTTGTTGACCTCATTTTTGATGAGGTCTTCTCTTCCCTCTTTAGGGTTTAGGATCTAGCCTTAGGCTTTTCCTTTGACTATCTTAGAGGACTAGAATTGGGACCCATCCCTTAGAAATTTGAACCACTTCTTGCCTCTCTACAAACCCTACAAGCTTGATTGTAGACCCCTAATCTCCTAGAGGGTTGAAATCAAATGTGAAGGTTTAAAGGATGAGTTCCCTATAGGACTCTTTGGCCTTAGGACCACCCTAGGTGGCTTGGTCTGGTGAGGGTTAACTTACACACTCACTACACTCACACTATACACTCTCACACACACAATCCAAATCCTAAAACCACACCCAAACCCAACTTGACTCCTTGACTCATGTAGGTAATTCATATGGATGGACCTTAACCCCTAAGCCCCTGGCTAAGAGGGTTAGGAACAACATAGTGAATGCCTCAAATGAGTCCTCTCATGGCTCATATAGGCTTAACATGGCTTCATGGCTCAATCAAAGTGATTTCATTCCACTCATATTTGATCAATTTTCATTTTTCCAAAATTTCAATTTTTGACCCCGGGGACCCTACACCCATCAAACCTACTAAAAGCCCTTAAAATTGCCCAAATCCTCCAAAATTTCCAAATCACCCAAAATTCCCCAAAATTAACCTTGAACATTTCCTCACCAATAAAATTGATCATCCATAGCCAAAAATACCAAAAATTCCAAAAATACCCCCCAATACCCTCCAAATACCCAAAATGCCCCTCTTAGCCAAAAAATCCAAAAATTCAGAAAATTCCTAGAAAATTCTAAAAAATCCCAAATATTCCTAATTTCATTTTGTCCAACTACACCATGGGCCAATTTTGTCAATTTACCCCACTTCTACCAAAACCCCCAATTTAACCCATTCTTAACCCAAGTGAACCCAATGTCAAACCAAATCTACCCAATTGACCCCAATTTTGGTCCAATTCAATTCTAAACTTCAATTTAATATTCACAATATCAATTTGGACCAAATCCAAGTCCAATTTGATTAACATTTGAATCCAATCTCACTTTTGACCTTAAAGCCAATTTGGACCCATGACCCAAACTTAGCCCAAACCAAACCAATTCAACTCCAATTGACCCCAAACCTTTTCTAAACCTTCCCTAACATCCCCACAAACAAAACACTAACATAATTTGCCCAAAATTTGGACCCAAACCCCACTCAAATTCAACCCAAAACCAAAAAGCCCAATTTTGACCTAAACTCAAACCTAACCCAAATAAGCCCAAGTCCCAAAACCAAAACCCAACCAAAGTTAAAACCTCTTTGAAACACTCCCATAAGCATTTCCCAACATTAATTTTACATCAATTTCAACCTTAGCCCAACATTGGCCCAAATTAGCCCAATTTGACCTACATTGGTCCATTTACCAAATGAACCCAAATTCAACCCAATTCAAACCCAAACCACCTCAAATTCATTTTAAATCACTCATGACGCATCCCTAAACCAAACCCAACAATTATTTGGCCTAAACTTCTACAAAATTCCCATCCATGAATTCATTCTTAAACCTAAAGGCTCATTCCCTTAAGCCTTCCTAAAAGCCCATCCAAAATGATTTCAAAAAGCCCAAAATCCATCTTGAAGCCCACATGACAATCCTCTATCATCATCCATTTGATAAAACCATCTCCAAAGTTCTAAATCCATGATGAAATAATTCCAAATCAAGCCATATGCCAAATCCCATCAAATCACCCCTAAATTACCAAAATTTCTAAAACCCTTTTTCATGTAAATGACCAAGCTTTGTCCCAAGCCACATGGAGCCATGAGCAAGCCATTTACAAGCCATATGAAGCCATGGAAGGTTTGACATGTGACCAAGCCATTAATGGAAAAAGGAGGGCCCCTTTCCTAATCCTTCATTAAGCCTTTTTAACCATAACCATGTCACACACTAAACTAAGTTTAGCCACCTCACCATGGATGGAGACTTCACCACTCCATGACAGTGACTCAACCGATCCCCTCGGCCCAAAATCGAGACCATGGGAAGGTGAACCAAGCCCAAATACATGGGTTGACCAAATTGAACCCAAAATGAGCCTCTCACCATTCCATTTCAATTCAGCCCCTTTACACATGTCAAACTCCGATTGACTGCACCATTGCCAACCCACGACCCCACCGGTCGAGATGGTGACCGGTTCTTGGCCGGCCGGCCACCGGGCCGCCGGAAAACACCATGGCCGAGAGCTCCATGTGAGCCAAAAATTCAATTCTCCCTTGTCGACTTGTCTCAACCCAAATGGACAAGCATAGCTCTTCTTCTCCTCACCGGAGCAGCTGATCCCGGCCTTCAAACCCACAGGAAGCCCTCCGACCATGCCTATTTAAACACCACCTCCTCTCGGCCATGAGAGGTGCCGAACCAAAACTTGCCGAAACCCCGCCAAAATCATCCCGGGCCACTCTCTACACATAGAGAGCTTGATCCCACTGAAATCCCCCTGCCATTTCCTCTCTGTGAGCTCAATTTCAGAGTGGAAATCTAAGCTCAAAACCAGGACACTTCACCACAGTGAGCCAATCTCCAAATTGATTGGTCCTACACCTTCACCGGACAAAGAGGAGAAGTTTCCCAGTAAAAGCCCCCTCACCAGGCCAGCCATTGCTCCCAGCCTCCAAGCTTTGTGATCGGCTGTGGTGGAAATCATACCTAGACAATTCACTGGGCCGAGGGACTTCATCGCGGAGCTTGCTTGGACCCGATCGAAGGTGACACAACTCTCATATCGAAGCTTCACTTCTGCGAGCAAAGGTATGGACTCACTCTTCTTCCCGAGCTTACAGAGATTCTCCATTTAATTTGAATCAATTTCAATGCATGTTTACCGTATGGATGTGTTCGTCTCTTGAAGACGAATCCATAGAGCATAAGAACACAAAAATCCGTTGAGAATCGAGTGAGAAATTAGGGTTAGAAGGTCGACGGTCACGGGTTTGCACCAGTCTTAGACGATGACTGGGAACCGTTGGATCGCGCGTATATCGGATGGACTGCTCGGAATCCGTCGGACTAGAAGATTTTACGTGAAAGGCGGGTCCCGGGACGGCTGAGTCAGATGGCGGCGCCGAATCAAGAGTCGACGCGTGGAGCTTCGGAGCTGCCGAGGTTGACGCGGCGCCGCGTGGATAAGTAGGAAAATAAGGATTTTTCTTATTTATTAAATACCCAGAACTTCAAAAATTCATAACTTTGTGTAGAAAAATCCTAAAAATAAAATAAAAATACCCTTTTGAAGACCATAGAAAAATCCTAAAAATAAAATAAAATTAATTCTCCATGCATATAGGAAATTCACCATGGCATGAGACCATAGGGCTTTTAAAGCCTCTGAACTTGGGAGCATTCCCTGAATGTTCCAAGGTCAGAGGCCATCCCTATGAGAAGTTATTGATTTTTCAAGTTCATGTTACTGTTTTGAGTATTTTAATTCCAATAATTAGCATGTTGAGAATTAAATTCTAGAAAAATTTGGTGATGTTTCTTGTGACCAAAGGGACCTAGGAAAAATAAGTTTTGAGTTAATTCACTTTGAATAACTCTAATTGGCCTAAATACCCAAAATTGAACTTTAATTAATTAGGGTTAACCACACATCAAATTAACTTAAAAACAATTCTCCACTGTCCTTTAGGGATAGGAGAACACCACATAAAAATTTGAAACCAATTGGACTTGATTAACCCCACCAAATGGGTTGATTAAGCCTCTTAAGTAATAATGGGTAAAATTAAACTTTAAAAATTTATAACTCACAAAATACTTTTCAAAAATTCACAAAAATAGTTTTGGAGCTTCTCTGATATCAGAGGAACTTAGGAAAATTAAAATTGTAATTTTCTAAGAAAGTTGATTTTTATCACTATTTTAATATTTTTAATAATTAAAAAATAATAAAAATCATAAAAATATTAAAAATCACCAAAATATCACATATTGAATTCTAATCATTTAGGAACAAACCAAATATTTTTCTTAAGTCTCTAGGGTAAGATATTGAATTTTAAAGGCTTAATGTAATTTTTAATATTAAAAAATGTTTTTTCCAACCTTCTCACCAAAATAATTCTAATAAATCAAAGAAAAATCAGAAAAATATAAAATTTATTTCTTTGGACTCCTTGAGGTCAGAGAGATTTAAGAAAAATATAAAATCCATTTTTCAACTTTAATTTTATTTTAAAATTAATTAATGCTCCAAAACTCAAAATAATTATAATAAATAAAATATAATTAAAAAAATCACCAAAATTAGTCTAAATGGTCCTCTTGTCATTAGGAGTGCCCCATAATTTTCTTAAGAACAGAAAAATTCCCTTGGTCATCTTATTGAATTTTCCTTGGAAATCCCTATTTTCTACAAAAAATAATTATATAAATAAATTAAATACAGAAAAATCACATTTTCTCCTCTAATGTCTTAATTGACATGTGAGTGAAGCCACATAAAAATTTCAAATTCATTTAAGCTCAATTTAGTGAGTTATGGAATTATTAAGCTTGAAGGGCAAAATGGTAATTAAAATTTTAACCCTTAATTAAAACTTTAGGCTTAATAAAATGAGAGAGTAAAATATTTGATCCTAATCCGATCTGGATGATTGAAATTTAAATAATTAAAGGATAGAAACCCATCAATCATTTTTAAGATTAATTAGAGTAAACTTTAATCATTTAATTAATGAAATTTGGAAGATTAATAAAAATTGAAATTATTAAAATAGGGATATTATTAAGAAGACATTTGTTCTTTAATTTAAGAATCCCTAAATTAATCACCTCAATAATATTTAATTCCTCATTAAAATGATAATTCAAACTCAAGATTTAAAATACTAAAAGACTTAATCATTAAATTAAATTAAAATTAAAAAATTTAAATTAAATCCTTCCAAAATTTCAATTAAATTAATACTTTAACAATTAAATTAAATCATCTTTAAAACATAAAAAATAAAATATTAAATTAAAATTAAAATTAAATTAAATTAAATAAAATAAAATTAAATTAAATTAAATTAAAACATATTAAATTAAATTAAATTAAATTAAAAATAAAATCAAATTAAAATAAAATTAAAATTAAATTAAAAAATTAAAATAAAATAAAAATTAAGACTAAACCAAATTAAATTAAATCAAATTAAATTAAATTAAATTAAATTAAATGTAACATCACCTAAGACATAAAGAATTCAAAATAGATCTAAAAACAACTTGAACACTATTCCAAACTTAAACCCATTAATTAAAATTAAATTAAATCACAAACCACTTAAACATCAATTTGCCCTCAAAAGCTCTTGTTGTCATAACTCCTAAACGAAATATTAAGTGAAGTGTTACTTCACTTATAGGATATTCAAATGTCCTAGTTCACTGAGCAAAAGAACAAAACTTAATTAAACCTCGGATGATTAATTCACACGATTAATTAAATCCGTCTGGACTTAGAATAATTTCGACAATATTGAAAAGATGTTTAAGATTCGTCTTAAGCACTTCCTCAATATGACGGGGTGTTTTATAAGAACAATTGAACTTAATTATTCTTTGGTGCGGAAAATCATCCATAAACAAAATTGAAAACCTAGTCGTCATAGGAATGACTAGCTATAGGACTAGGATCTTGGTAGAAAACCGAAACCTTGCCCTTAGCTTTACCTAGGTAATTGCTATAAATACTTAAATGCTCGATATGTGTTTCAAGTGTAGCTTGGGATGACGGGAAGACCCTCCAGGTACGATTTTATTTTATTGCAATTTACCTTCTCGCAATTTAATTAATCGCAATGCACTTTCTTTTCTTGCATGATAAACAACTCGTTGCATGAAAACCAAAACCTTAAGGATAGTCCCTAAACTGAAACCAAAACTAAATTAAAAATCACTGCAGGATAAAATTCACCGCCACAACATTTCAAAATATAAAACAACTCAAAATTTAATCACAAACAGAACACAAAACTACAATTGCAACTAAATTAAAACGTCTCGTTGAATGATTGGGAATACCTCGGATGATGTAACCCACGTGTTGCTAACGGGATTTCCCACAGTCTAAATGAGGTGTGGAACTCATTCAGTTGAGTTTAGCAAATTCATCTGGACTAAGTGAATTCGATGAAAATAACGGTGCCGGGATGACGGAACCGTGGGATCTTAATCGGTTCTGTTTAAACAATTTTAAGATTTGTTTTAATTAAAATATTAAAAACACTTATATTTTAAGATTTTCTCTAAACCAAGACACTTCTCTCATCTCCTGATTTATTACTTCTAAAACTAAACCTCTGCAACAACAAGGAGCTCGGAGCATGGTGGGCAGCATGGCCATCGTCATCAGCAAAACCTGAGTCTACTTCAGCAAAACTTTCTTAGAATTAAATAACCAAGTCATAGGACTTCGAGGTAGTTTACCTAGTGCAACATAAATCCTCAAACTCTTCGTTAGGTATTTGCATGATCATATCATGTAAATTAAGCCCTAACCGGTCTTAGGACTCCGAGGTGATCGTTCGGTACGACATTAACCCTCACATCTTCGAGGCTGTTTGTATGATTGTGTCATACGAATATAAGTACTGATTAATTAAAAAAGGCAAGATGGAACATTAAATGAATCCCCAAAATTGAAGCCAAACAATAGGATAGTTTGAGAAGTTGCCAAGATTCTTCTTGTATCCTCAACTTCTCCTACCTTTCTTCCTTTGAACTCCTGAAATAAATCGTTCCAAATTTTGAGTCATTCCCTTTTGAATTTCCAAAATTCAATCATTTGAAAACCTTAAACTTTGAAATTCTTGAGAGCAAAACCACTGATTATTATCGAGAGTTTTTATAAATGATTCCCGTCATTTAAGATGTAATTAACTATAGGGGCTTGCCCTTATAGGGAACTTTAAGAACCCAGGAAATACAAACCCTGCTTAATTCCTTTATATTAAGCAGGGGAACTTGTCGACTTATAAAATTGGTTCGCAAACCAAACGGATGTCACAAATCTTCTAGTTTATTTAATCGAGCCCCATCATCAAGCGAGTGTGTACTATTCTCCGGGATAGATATACAATTTGTGGTGCGGAGCTCGTCTATATAAACTATTCGGGATGTGAGATCAGTTTGATTTCATATCTTAAAATTTTGAAACTCAAAATTATTTTCAAAATCAAATACTACTTTCTAAATTATATATATATTTAAGTTAAATTTAAAATCTAAAAAAAATTCCCCGGCAACTTCTGTAGGCGACCCCTTTGCAAAAAACATAACCTAAAAATATGCCGGCAGTTGTTGGTAGGTACATTGCGGTGGTTGATAGCTAGGCTGTGGCCGCTTTGGCTGTATCTGTACTGGCTGCTTGCCCTTATCTACTGCTGCGACGATTCCAGACTTCTTTTTGAATGTTTTCACGGGCTTCTGCTTATCTTTCTTGTCCACGAAACTTAGTTGCTTTGCTTCCTCCTGCAAGCTCCCGGCCTTGCTAAGCATCTTCTTGAAAGTCTTGATTGTAAATCCTTTAAGGAGAAGTGCTATCGTAACATGGATACTTTTAAGCAAGATGCCGACTGCATGCTGTTCCTGAAGTTGTGGTTCACACTTCATGCTTAAATTTCTCCATCGAAGTATGTAATCCACTAAAGTCTCGTTCGGTTTCTGGTGTTCCACCACTAGATCACCGATGGTGATGTTGTGCCGAGCCCCGACAAACCGCTTAACGAAAAGGTTTTCTAACTCTGAAAAGGTCTTAACTGAACCATTTGGCAATTCTGCATACCAGTCAAAGGCAATCCCTGACAAACTGCTGACGAACTGACGAAAGAGTAACGCGTCACTCCCACCGGCATTGCAGCAACTAGCACGAAAATGTGCGACATGCTGCCGAGGGTTTCCCGTTCCATCAAAAGTCTTAAACAGAGGTGGTACGAAGCCTTTCGGGTATTGGACTGCATCGAACTCTTCGGGTAAGGTCTACCCGTCTTTACAGATGCTCCACTCTTAGATTGTGTTAGGGCTTCTCGCACCTGCTATTCTACCATGTTTTTAGTGTCCTTTTCGGGAATCATGCTCTGTGCAGAATCCTTCTTTGGTTGCTCGTCTCCATTGGCAGATTTGATCTCTTTTCCTCCATCTGCAATATGGATGATCTCTGGAGGTGTTTCTTTCTGAGGTTGCACCTGACTCTGGAGAGTGGCTAAGGCAGCAGCCATCTCTTCCATCCTCTTTGCCATCTGGGAAATTGTATCATCTCTTTCCCGAAGCTGTGCTCTCATCACTTCCAGCTCATCTCTTTCCGTAGCTTCTGGAGAACCTTGCGAATCTGAAGATGATCGTGTCTCAACCATGTTGATCTCAGCATACTCTTAATCCATGAACTATAATGAGTCAACTTCATTTTCCAACTTTTCTCCTCTTTCTTTTGCCAACCGGCGGATATCCGTCCTTAGCTTTCCTATAGCATCCTCAAGGGGTCTCTTCCAGACGGTCTCATGGTTGTTGTGCGATGGCTGTTGAACTTCTTTTTCGGGAGTTTCTTTTATCGCAGTAGCACTTCCTTCGGATTCAGACTCTTTGACGAGACTTTTCTTCTCAGGACATTGTGTTGGTCTCGTCTCGGTAATAATAGGTCGCCACACCATCCTTCTTGCAGCAGAAGGCCTAGGACCGGAAGGTCTGTCGGCTATATGTTGGTAGGTGGTGTCCTCCCTAATATGATGGCCCGATACAACAACAGGTGAACTTGCTCTCATTTTCTTCCTTGGCTTCTCTACGGCAGTGACAGGCTCTACTCGCGGTCCGAGGCGGGATCTAGCTGGCACTCGTCCCATTCTTCTTAGAATTTCTAACACAGGGCATCTTTCTTTCTTTGCCAATTTTTCTATCACGGCTTGTAGCCGAGCGAATGGCGTAATCTTAACCCTTTTTCTTTTGTAGTTACTATAGTATGCAGGTCCGGTAGTGTAGCGGCAATCCTTCGGACATCTTCTTCATCCGATGCAGCAGAGAGGGGGTAAAACCTACTCCCTTCTAACAGAAGTATATACTCAGGAAGTTCTTCTCTTTCCTCAGGAATTTCCTCTAGAAAAGCAACTTCAGTAGCTTTGGCTTT
Source organism: Papilionanthe hookeriana x Papilionanthe teres (assembly GCA_022702705.1). Taxonomy (NCBI): domain Eukaryota; kingdom Viridiplantae; phylum Streptophyta; class Magnoliopsida; order Asparagales; family Orchidaceae; genus Papilionanthe; species Papilionanthe hookeriana x Papilionanthe teres. Next base: position 107,733,355 of record CM040421.1, on the reverse strand, counting down.
CTCGATCTTGGCGATCTTTCTGCTTCTATTTCTCCTTTGAGTCCGATTTAGGGGTGCAACTCTTGAACTGGACCCAATCTCGAAAACAGATGGTATTGTAGCAAAATGCTGTACCCTCCATGGTGACGAGCTCATCACTGACTTGGGTTTCCTTCCCCTTTAGTTTGGCAGAAGCCAGGGTAGGTGCAGAGATGACTAGACCGGTGGGGGTAGAGACAACAGTCCTCCTACGAACCGCAGCACTTCTTTCAGCTGGAACCCTTTGCAGGGGAGGGAATTCTTGAGCCGACTTCAAGTTGAGCTCAATTATGAGCTCTTCAGTTTCTAGCACTTTGTCCATTAGTGCGAAGAGAGTGACGTCAGCTAACTTGATATCTGTATTGTCGAATCCTTGTCCAAAACGGAAGATCCCATTATCAGGCAGCTCATCCTTATTGACGGCGAAGTCCATTCCATTGGTGAAGGAGAAAATTAACTTTGGCGCAGTCATTTTCTGTAGGGTAGATTCTGAGTATTAGTCTCTAATTATGCTTCATTTTGTCGCAAAACTTAGGACGAAAAAGATAAAGTCCGAACACATTTTCGTTTATCTTAATGTATTTATGATTTAAAAGAATTTGTTTATTAAACGAGTTATTTATTAGAGGATTTTTTTATTAGGAACGGAATGTTTAAAGGTATAGAAAAGGTAAAGGATCCGATTCAGAATTGGAAAGGATGAGAAAGTCTCGTAAGACTTCTCAATCCGAAGGACCGCTCCTAAGCTAACACCTATTGGGGGTCCACCCCACCTCAGAAAAGAGGTAAAATGATTTCGGAACCTCTCTCTTTAGGGGTGTCTGAACAGTGGCTCCTAAATCCGAGAGAAGTTGACTATACCAGTTCAAGATAGAAATGAACGTAGTATGCCAACGAAAGAATGATTGTTTTGGTCCACTAGGGATATGGACTCACTATTGATTTATGAAAGCAAAACCATCCAATCAAAATGGAGAGAGGAACTCTTCCCCAGCAGAGTCGCCAGAAGCTGTCGGCATATTTTTAGGTTATGTGTTTTGAAAAGGGGTCGCCTACAGAAGTTGTCGGCGTATTTTTTAGATTTTAAATTTAATTTAAATATATATATAATTTAGAAAGTAGTATTTGATTTTGAAAATAATTTTTAAATTTGAAAATTTTAAGATATGAAATCAAACCGATCTCACATACCAAATAGTTTATATAAACGAGCATTGCACCACAAACTGTATATTTATCCCAAAGAATAGACACACTGCTTAATGATGAGGCTCGGTTAAATAAACTAGAAGATTTATGACATCCGTTTGGTCTGCGAACAAACTTTATAAGCTGATAGGTTCCCTTGCTTAATTTAAAGAAATTAAGCAGGGTTTATATTACCTGGGTTCTTAAAGTTACGTATAAGGGCAAGCCTCTGTAGTTTAATTACATATTAAATGACAAGAATCATTTAAGAAAACTCTTGATAATGATCAGTGGTTTTGCTCTCAAGAATTTCAAAGTTTAAAGTTTCAAAGGATTGAATTTTGGAATTTCAAAAGAGATTAGCTCAAATTTGGAACAGTTTATTTCAAGAGTCCAATGGAAGAGAAGTAGGAGAAGTTGAGGATCCCAGAAGAATCTTGGCAACTTCTCAAACTATCCTACTGTTTGGTTTAGATTTGGGACTTTATTTAATGTTTCAATCCTGCCAATTTTAATTAATTAGGACTTATATTTGTACGACATGATCATACAAATAGCCTGGAAGATATGAGGGTTTATGTCGTACCGAACGACTACCTCGGAGTCCTAAGACCGGTTAGGGCTTAATTTACATGACATGATCATGCAAATGCCTAACAAAGAGTTGAGGATTTATGTTGCACTAGGCAAACTACCTCGAAGTCCTATGGTTTGGTTATTTAATTCTAAGAAAGGTTAGCTGGTGTAGATCCGAGTTTTGCTTATGACGATGGCCACGCTGCCCACCATGCTCCGAGCTCCTTGTTGTTGCAAATTTTTAGTTTTAGAAGGTGAAAATCAGGAGATGAGAGAAGTGTTTTGGTTTAGAAATCTTAAAGTCCAAATATTTTTAATATTTTAATTAAAACAAATCTTAAAGTTGTTTAAACAGAACCGATTAAGATCCTACGGTTCCGTCATCCCGGCACCGTTATTTTCTTCGAAATCACTTAGTCCAGATGAATTTGCTAAACTCAACTGAATGAGTTCCACACTTTCATTTAGACCGTGGGAAATCTCGTTAGCAACACGTGGGTTACATCATCCGAGGTATTCCCCATCATTCAACGAGACGTTTTAATTTAGTTATAATTGTAGTTTTATTGTTCCGTTTGTGATTAAATTTTGAGTTGTTTTATATTTTGGAATGTTGTGGTGGTGAATTTTATCTTGTGATGACTTTTAATTTAGTTCTGGTTTTGGTTCAGGGACTATCCTAAAGGTTTTAGTTTTCATGCAACAGTCTTGTTTAACATGCAAGAAAAAGTAAAGTACAGTGCATGTAAGTAAATTGCAATAAATTAAATTGCAATAAAATAAAAGTGTACCTGGAGGGTCTTCCCTTCATCCCAAGTTGCACTTGAAACACGTGTTAAGACATTTAAATATTTCAACAAATACCTAGGTAAATCTAAGGGAAGGTTCTGGTTGTCTTCCAAAGTCCTAGTCCTATAACTAGTCATCTCCTATGACGTCTAGGTTCTTGTGTTTTGTTTAAGGATGATTTTCTTCATTAAAGAACAATTAAATTCAATTGTTCTTCTAAAACATCCCGTCATATTGTGGAAGTGCTTAGGACGAGTCCTAAACATCTTTTCAATACTTCCGAGATTATTTTGAGTCCAAGTAAATTTAATTGCGCAGGTGAATTAATCATCCAAGAGTTTAGTTAAGCTTTGTCTCTTGCTCAGTGAACTTGGGCATCTGATTACCTGATGAATGAAGTGACATCTCACTTAATACTCTATTTAAAAGTTAAAGCCTTTAGGGGCAAGTTGGTTTGTTGAGAATTTTAATCATTCTTAATTTGAAGTTTGAGTTAATGATTTGAAGTGATGTAATTTAATTTGAGGTTTTAATTATTAATTTTAAGTTTGGAATAGTGTTCAAATTATTTTTTGGTTTAAATCTTTATACTTTAAGTGATCTTAATATTTTAAATTCGTTTTACTTTTATTATATAATGATGTTAATTTAATTTAATTTAAATTTGATTTAATTTAATTTAATTTAATTAAATTTAAATATTTTTAATTTAGCTTAACTTAATTTTTGAAATGTTAATTTGATTTAATTTTAATTTCAATTTAATTTTTACTTAATTTAATTTAATTTAACTTAATTTAATTTAATTATTAAATTATTTAATATTTTGAACTTTTTTTTTAATTTAAAGGTTATTTATTTTTAATTTTTAATTTACTTAGTTTGGATTATCATTTTAATCTTAATTAAGAGTTAAATATTATTGGAGTGATTTATTTAGGGATTTTTTTTAAAGGATTAATATCCTCTTAAATTATATCCTTATTTTAATAATTCAAATTTTCATTAATCTTCCAAAAATTTAAATTGTTTAAATAATTAAAGTTTCATTTTTGGTTTAAGTGATTAATGGATTCGTAAACCAGCAACTTGTCTTGTTGGTATCAGTTCATCTTTCTCATTTACAGCTTTAATCACACCCCCCTTCATAGGAACACAGTGAATTGGATTAACCCAAACATTACAAGAAATAGGATAAATAATTTTGGCATCTACCATTTTAAAATTTCATTCTCAACTACTTATTTCATCGTAGGATTTAACCTTCTTTGACGCTCAGCTCTTGATTCATGATGTTCTTCCAATAATATTTTAAGCATACAAAGGCTTTTCTTTAATATCAGCTAATGTTCAACCAAAGGCTTTCTTATATTTTATTAAAGTTTCTAGTAATTTTTGTTCTTGTAATTCAGCTAACTTTGAGGATACTATAACAGGTAATGTAGATAATTTTTTTAAGATAAGATACTTTAAATGTGTAGGAAGTATCTTCATCTCTAGTTCAGGAGGTGTTTCTATCGAATGAATAAGATTCTTACTACTTTCCATTGTTTCCAACAGCTCTAATCTTTTCTGAACATAATCTAAATCCACATTACTTACTTCAGTGGATTTATCATGGCTTTGATCCTCGTTCTTATGCTTCAAATGTTCTTCTCCAATTTTCTCTTAAAAATTATTTGAGAAATAGTCATTACCTAAATAACACTAATCTCCATTCTGAAGCATTCATCATCTCTTCCTTTACCTGGGTATTTTATTGATTTTAATATATTAAATATAACTTGTTGATCATTGACTCTCATGGTTAACTCACACTTTTGTATGTCTATCATAGCTCCTCTAGTGCAATAAAATTTCTCTCTAAAACAACGCCTTCAGAATAGGTGATCGGATGATCATGTAACTGAAAGATTACAGTAGTAGTGGAAATCTCTCTTAAACCTAACATTCTAAAAATAGATAGAGGCATAAGGTTAATACTAGCTCCGAAATTACATTAAGCTTTTCCATAAAATATCTCTACTATAGTATATGGAATAGGAAAGCTACCAATATTATTAAGTTTTTCAGGAAGCTTTTTTTGAATTATAGCACTACACTCGTCATTAAGTGCAACAGTCTCATTACCTTTCAGAAACTTTACATAGCTTGACATTTGTTCCAGAGCTTCAGTAAATGGAATGTTTATGGTTAATTTCTTAAATATTTCCAACAAATTTGAAAATTCTTTATCCAATTTTTGATGTCTCAATCTTTGAGGAAATAGAGGTGGTGGTTTTTCTACTTTAATCTTCATTGGTGTAACTAGGTACTCTAAGTTGTGAGAAATATCTTCCTCAGGCTTTTCAATTTCCATCCCTTCTTTCTCAACTTCAATCTCTTTTTGAACTTTATATTCACTTCTCTTCTACTTCTTATTTGAATAGCCTTAATTTGCTCTTTATTCTGGTCTTTAGGTTCAATCTCAACATTACTTGGAGGAGATTTTTTAGGCCTGTCGCTAACAGCAGTAGCATTTTCTCTTAATTGATTCTCCATATTTCTCAATGTAGATCCTAGACTTTAAACTGATTACCCATTTGTAACACTACTTCCTCCATAGAAAAATTCTTCTCCTAAAATTGTGGATTGTTGTTAAAACATTGAGGATAATAGGGTCTATAATTAGTATTTCCCTGATTGTTTAAATTTCCCAAACGGTTCACTTAATTATTCCCCCATTACGGATTTACATCATTAGGATTATATTATTCCAACTAAAGTTATTTTGATGTGTTGTTAACCCTAATTAATTAAAATTTTGTTTTGAGTATTTAGGCCAATTAGGGTTATTCTTAATGAATTAAATCAAAATACATTTTTCCTAGGGTCCTCTAGTCCTAAGATACTTCCCCTAATTTTTCTAGGATTTATTGATCAACATGCTAATTATTGGAATTAAAATGCCAAAACAGACACTTAAACTTGAAAAATACATAACTTGCTATAGAGATGGCCTCTGGCCTTGGAAAATTCAGAGAATGTCCCCAAAAACAGAGGCTACAAAAGCCCTATGGTCTCATGCCATGGTGAATTGTCTATGCAAATGGAGAATTAAAATACTGAAATCAGTGAATAATTAATTAAAAATAAAACACTCATTAAAATAACTTGATTTCTTTTCCACGTTATTTTCCTCTGTTCACTGAGCAAGAGGGTAATTTTAGTTTATTTTTAGGTTTTTTCTATGCAAAGATATGATTTTTTAAAGTTTCAGGTAATTAAATAATTCAAAAAATCCAGATTTTCCTACTTAAACCAGTCAGCGCCAACTTCATTTTCCAACTTTTCTCCTCTTTCTTTTGCCAACCGGTGGATATCCGTCCTTAGCTTTCCTATAGCATCCTCGAGGGGTCTCTTCCAGACGGTCTCACGGTTGTTGTGCGATGGCTATTGAACTTCTTTTTTGGGAGTTTCTTTTATCGCAGTAGCACTTCCTTCGGATTCAGGCTCTTTGACGAGACTTTTCTTCTCAGGACATTGTGTTGGTCTCGTCTCGGTAATAATAGGTCACCACACCATCCTTCTTGCAGCAGAAGGCCTAGGACCAGAAGGTCTGTCGGCTATATGCTGGTAGGTGGTGTCCTCCCTAATATGATGGCCCGATACAACAACAGGTGAACTTGCTCTCATTTTTTTCCTTGGCTTCTCTACGGCAGTGACAGGCTCTACTCGCGGTCCGAGGCGGGATCTAGATGGCACTCGTCCCATTCTTCTTAGAATTTCTAACACAGGGCATCTTTCTTTCTTTCCCAATTTTTCTATCACGGCTTGTAGCCGAGCGAATGGCGTAATCTTAACCCTTTTTCTTTTGTAGTTACTATAGTATGCAGGTCGGGGTAGTGTAGCGGCAATCCTTCGGACATCTTCTTCATCGGATGCAGCAGAGAGGGGGTTAAACCTACTCCCTTCTAACAGAAGTATATACTCAGGAAGTTCTTCTCTTTCCTCAGGAATTTCCTCTAGAAAAGCACTTCAGCAGCTTTGGCTTTCTCGATCTTGGCGATCTTTCTGCTTTTATTTCTCCTTTGAGTCCGAGTTAGGGGTGCAACTCTTGAACTAGACCCAATCTCGAAAACAGATGGTATTGTAGCAAAATCTGTACCCTCCACGGTGACAGGCTCATCACAGACTTGGGTTTCCTTCCCCTTTAGTTTGGCAGAAGCCGGGGTAGGTGCAGAGATGACTAGACCGGTGGGGTAGAGACAACAGTCCTCCTACGAACAGCAGTACTTCTTTCAGCTGGAACCCTTTGCAGGGGAGGGAATTCTTGAGCTGACTTCAAGTTGAACTCAATTATGGGCTCTTCAGCTTCTGGCACTTTGTCCATTAGTGTGAAGAGAGTGACGTCAGCGAACTTGATATCTGTATTGTCGAATCCTTGTCCAAAACGGATGATCCCATTATCAGGCAGCTCATCCTTATAGACGGCGAAGTCCATTCCATTGGTGAAGGAGAAAATTAACTTTGGCGCAGTCATTTTCTGCAGGGTAGATTCTGAGTATTAGTCCCTAATTATGCTTCATTTTATCACAAAACTTAGGACGAAAAAGAAAAAGTCCGAACACATATTCGTTTATCTTAATGTATTTATGATTTAAAAGAATTTGTTTATTAAAAGAGTTGTTTATTAGAGGATTTGTTTATTAGGAACGGAATGTTTAAAGGTATAGAAAAGGTAAAGGATCCGATTCAGAATTGGAAAGGAAGAGAAAGTCTCGTAAGACTTCTCAATCCGAAAGACCGCTCCTAAGCTAACACCTATTGGGGGTCCACCCCACCTCAGAAAAGAGGTAAAAGGATTTCAGAACCTCTCTCTTTAGGGGTGTCTGAACAGTGGCTCCTAAATCCGAGAGAAGTTGACTATACCAGTTCAAGATAGAAATGAACGTAGTATGCCAACGGAAGAATGATAGTTTTGGTCCACTAGGGATATGGACTCACTATCGATTTATGAAAGCAAAACCATCCAATAAAAATGGAGAGAGGAAGTCTTCCCCAGCGGAGTCGCCAGAAGCTGTCGGCATATTTTTAGGTTATGTGTTTTGAAAAGGGGTCGCCTACAAAAGTTGTCGGCTTATTTTTTAGATTTTAAATTTAATTTAAATATATATATATATATATAATTTAGAAAGTAGTATTTGATTTTGAAAATAATTTTTAAATTTGAAAATTTTAAGATATGAAATCAAACCGATCTCACATCCCAAATAGTTTAGAAAACGAGCACTGCACCACAAACTGTATATCTATCCCGAAGAATAGACACACTGCTTAATGATGAGGCTCGGTTAAATAAACTAGAAGATTTGTGACATCCGTTTAGTCTGCGAACAAACTTTATAAGCCAACAGGTTCCCTTACTTAATATAAAGAAATTAAGCAGGGTTTATATTACCTGGGTTCTTAAAGTTCCGTATAAGGGCAAGCCCCTGCAGTTAATTACATCTTAAATGACAGGAATCATTTAAGAAAACTCTCGATAATGATCAGTGGTTTTGCTCTCAAGAATTTCGAAGTTTAAAGTTTCAAAGGATTGAATTTTGGAATTTCAAAAGAGATTAGCTCAAATTTGGAACAGTTTATTTCAAGAGTCCAATGGAAGAGAAGTAGGAGAAGTTGAGGATCCCAGAAGAATCTTGGCAACTTCCCAAACTATCCTATTGTTTGGCTTAGATTTGGGACTTTATTTAATATTTCAATCCTGCCAATTTTAATTAATTAGGACTTATATTTGTACGACATGATCATACAAATAGCTCGGAAGATATGAGGGTTTATGTCGTACCGAACGACTACCTCGGAGTCCTAAGACCGGTTAGGGCTTAATTTACATGACATGATCATGCAAATGCCTAACGAAGAGTTGAGGATTTATGTTGCACTAGGCAAACTACCTCGAAGTCGTATGGTTTGGTTATTTAATTCTAAGAAAGGTTTAGCCGGTGTAGATCCGAGTTTTGCTGATGACGATGGCTGTGCTGCCCACCATGCTCCGAGCTCCTTGTTGTTGCAGAGTTTTAGTTTTAGAAGGTGAAAATCAGGAGATGAGAGAAGTGTTTTAGTTCAGAAATTCTAAAGTCCAAATATTTTAAATATTTTAATTAAACAAATCTTAAAGTTGTTTAAACAGAACCGATTAAGATCCTACGGTTCCGTCATCCCGGCACCGTTAATTTCATCGAAATCATTTAGTCCAGATGAATTTGCTAAACTCAACTGAATGAGTTCCACACTTTCATTTAGACCGTGGGAAATCTCGTTAGCAACACGTGGGTTACATCATCTGAGGTATTCCCTATCATTCAACGAGACGTTTTAATTTAGTTATAATTGTAGTTTTGTTGTTCCGTTTGTGATTAAATTTTGAGTTGTTTTATATTTTGGAATGTTGTGGCGGTGAATTTTATCTTGTGGTGACTTTTAATTAGGTTTCGGTTCAGGGACTATCCTAAAGGTTTTGGTTTTCATGCAACAGTCTTGTTTAACATGCAAGAAAAAGTAAAGTACAGTGCATGTAAGGAAATTGCAATAAATTAAATTGCAATAAAATAAAAGTGTACCTGGAGGGTCTTCCCTTCATCCCAAGTTGCACTTGAAACACGTGTTAAGGCATTTAAATATTTCAACAAATACCTAGGTAAATCTAAGGGAAGGTTCTGGTTGTCTTCCAAAGTCTTAGTCCTATAACTAGTCATCTCCTATGACGTCTTGGTTCTTGTGTTTTGTTTAAGGATGATTTTCTTCATCAAAGAACAATTAAATTCAATTGTTCTTCTAAAACATCCCGTCATATTGAGGAAGTGCTTAGGATGAGTCCTAAACATCTTTTCAATACTTCCGAGATTATTTTGAGTCCAAGTAAATTTAATTGCACATGTGAATTAATCATCCAAGAGTTTAGTTAAGCTTTGTCTCTTGCTCAGTGAACTTGGGCATCTGATTACCTGATGAATGAAGTGACATCTCACTTAATACTCTATTTAAAAGTTAAAGCCTTTAGGGGCAAGTTGGTTTGTTGAGAATTTTAATCATTCTTAATTTGAAGTTTGAGTTAATGGTTTGAAGTGATGTAATTTAATTATGAGGTTTTAATTAATAATTTTAAGTTTGGAATAGTGTTCAAATTATTTTTGGTTTAAACCTTTATACTTTAAGTGATCTTAATATTTTAAATTCGTTTTACTTTTATTATATAATGACGTTAAATTAATTTAATTTAAATTTGATTTAATTTTATTTAATTTAATTTAATTTAAATATTTTTAATTTAACTTAACTTAATTTTTAAAATGTTAATTTGATTTAATTTTAATTTCAATTTAATTTTTACTTAATTTAATTTAATTTAATTTAATTTAATTTAATTTAATTTAATTATTAAATTATTTAATATTTTGAACTTTTCTTTAATTTAATGGTTATTTTTTTTTAATTTTTAATTTACTTAGTTTGGATTATCATTTTAATCTTAATTAAGAGTTAAATATTATTGTAGTGATTTATTTAGGGATTTTTTTTAAAGGATTAATATCCTCTTAAATTATATCCTTAATTTTAATAATTCAAATTTTCATTAATCTTCAAAAAATTTAAATTGCTTAAATAATTAAAGTTTCATTTTTGGTTTATTAAAAGTGATTAATGGATTTGTAAACCAGCGACTTGTCTTGTTGGTATCAGTTCATCTTTCTCATTTACAGCTTTAATCACACCCCCTTTCATAGGAACACAGTGAATTGGATTAACCCAAACATTACAAGAAATAGGATAAATAATTCTGGCATCTACCATTTTAAAATTTCATTCTCAACTACTTATTTCATCGTAGGATTTAACCTTCTTTGACGCTCAGCTCTTGATTCATGATGTTCTTCCAATAATATTTTATGCATACAAAGGCTTTTCTTTAATATCAGCTAATGTTCAACCAAAGGCTTTCTTATATTTTATTAAAGTTTCTAGTAATTTTTGTTCTTGTAATTCAGTTAACTCTGAGGATACTATAACAGGTAATGCAGATAAATTTTTTAAGATAGGATACTTTAAATGTGTAGGAAGTATCTTCATCTCTAGTTCAGGAGGTGTTTCTATCGAATGAATAAGATTCTTACTACTTTCCATTGTTTCCAACAGCTCTAATCTTGTCTGAACATAATCTAAATCCACATTACTTACTTCAGTGGATTTATCATGGCTTTGATCCTCGTTCATATGCTTCAAATGTTCTTCTCCAATTTTCTCTTCAAAATTATTTGAGAAATAGTCATTACTTAAATAACACTAATCTCCATTCTGAAGCATTCATCATCTCTTCCTTTACCTGGGTATTTTATTGATTTTAATATATTAAATATAACTTGTTGATCATTGACTCTCATGGTTAACTCACACTTTTGTATGTCTATCATAGCTCCTCTAGTGCTATAAAATTTCTCTCTAAAACAACGCCTTCAGAATAGGTGATCGGATGATCACGTAACTGAAAGATTACAGTAGTAGTGGAAATCTCTCTTAAACCTAACATTCTAAAAATAGATAGAGGCATAAGGTTAATACTGGCTCCCAAATTACATTAAGCTTTTCCATAAAATATCTCTATTATAGTATATGGAATAGGAAAGCTACCAATATTACTAAGTTTTTCAGGAAGCTTTTTCTGAATTATAGCACTACACTCGTCATTAAGTGCAACAGTCTCATTACCTTTTAGAAACTTTACATAGCTTGACATTTGTTCCAGAGCTTCAGTAAATGGAATGTTTATGGTTAATTTCTTAAATATTTCCAACAATTTTGAAAATTCTTTATCCAATATTTGCTGTCTCAGTCTTTGAGGAAATAGAGGTGGTGGTTTTTCTACTTTAATCTTCATTGGTGTAACTAGGTACTCTAAGTTGTGAGAAATATCTTCCTCAGGCTTTTCAATTTCCATCCCTTCTTTCTCAACTTCAATCTCTTTTTGAACTTTATATTCACTTCTCTTCTACTTCTTATTTGAATAGCCTTAATTTGCTCTTTATTTTGGTCTTTAGGTTTAATCTCAACATTACTTGGAGGAGATTTTTTAGGCCTGTCGCTAACAGCAGTAGCATTTTTTCTTAATTGATTCTCCATATTTCTCATTGTAGATCCTAGACTTTAAACTGATTACCCATTTGTAACACTACTTCCTCCATAGAAAAATTCTTCTCCTAAAATTATGGATTGTTGTTAAAACCTTGAGGATAATAGGGACTATAATTAGTATTTCCCTGATTGTTTAAATTTCCCAAACGGTTCACTTAATTATTCCCCCATTACGGATTTACATCATTAGGATTATATTATTCCAACTAAAGTTATTTTGATGTGTGGTTAACCCTAATTAATTAAAATTTTGTTTTGAGTATTTAGGCCAATTAGGGTTATTCTTAATGAATTAACTCAAAATACATTTTTCCTAGGGTCCTCTGGTCCTAAGATACTTCCCCTAATTTTTCTAGGATTTATTTATCAACATGCTAATTATTGGAATTAAAATGCCAAAACAGACACTTAAACTTGAAAAATACATAACTTGCTATAGAGATGGCCTCTGGCCTTGAAAAATTCAGAGAATGTCCCCAAGAACAGAGGCTACAAAAGCTCTATGGTCTCATGCCATGGTGAATTGTCTATGCAAATGGAGAATTAAAATACTGAAATCAGTGAATAATTAATTAAAAATAAAACACTCATTAAAATAACTTGATTTCTTTTCCACATTATTCTCCTCTGTTCACTGAGCAAGAGAGTAATTTTAGTTTAATTTTAGGTTTTTTCTATGCAAAGATATGATTTTTAAAGTTTCAGGTAATTAAATAATTCAAAAAATCCAGATTTTCCTACTTAAACCAGTCAGTGCCAACTCATCCTCGGCGGCTCCGAAGCTCCACACGTCGCTCCCTGATTCGGCGCCGCCATCTGACTCGGCAGCCACGCGGCCAGCGGTTCATGTCCCGTTGATCCGTCCGACGCGATCCTAGCCGTTTGTCCGATACACGCGCGATCTGACGGTATCCGTTCATCTTTCCCGTCTGGTTCAACCCGAGAGCCGTCCACCCTGAAGTCTTAAGATCTCAGGCTACAGTCAACCAAATAGAGTGCGGTTTGTTTCTACATGCTCGTCTAGCCTAAGGGAGTCTATCCATATGGCTAACATGCATTGCAATTGCATTAAACAAAATGAAGAATTGCTGGAAGCTCGGGATCAAGAAGAGTTTCCATACCTTGGTCCAAGAGGTGAAGCCTCGATTGAATGTGCTCGGCGCGTTCGTTGGAGTCCAAGGAACCTTCAGATTGAGCCTCGAGCGCTGGTGAAATGTCTGGCTATGAAAGTGACTAGACCCGATTTCGAGCTCTGGTCGATAGAGCAATTGGGTGGCTAATAGAGGGGGCTTTCACTGGGGAACTCCTTCTCTTGGTGTCGTGAAGGTGTAGATGAGTTTAATTTGGTTTTGGTGGAGTTTCTGGGGTTATCCTGTTTTCCTGCCTGAGATTGAGCTCTGAAATTTAGCTCAACCAGTGGGAATTAGGGCAGGAAAACAGTGGGGATGAGCTTCTCTTGGCTGGGAGGAGCTCTGGGAGTAATTTGAGGGAGTTTGGTGAAAGAAATTTCAGCACCTTTAGCGAGGCCGAAAGGTGGGGATTTTATAGCCATGGCCGGAGAGGGGAGCTCAGGGCCAGGCAATGAGTGGTTTAGGCCGCTTAGGGTGAGGGCTGAGCAGGCACTGATGAAAGGATTGCCCACTGCTAAGGCCAAATTTTGGGTTTCAAGGACGCATGGGCTGCTTGGGCGTGACTGTTCCAGCGGCAAGGGTGGCTGGCAAGGACGGTCAGGCGGCTGGGCAGGCTGAGGAGGAGTAGAGGAGAAGTTTAGCTCAATTATTTGAGGGAGGGAGGTTGCTAAAGGAGAGTTTAAAAATGGGACATGGCCTTAGCCATGTGGCTTAGCCCATTGGTCCAAAGTGGTAGACCATTGGTCCATGGCTCATGGGGCATGGGTCAGGTCAGGTCAAACCCACCCTAGAAGGCCTAGGGTCAGCAGCCAAGAAGTTGGTTTAGACAATTTTGGTTTGGTTTGGTTCAATTTGGTTCATGTGTACCCATGGGTTCACATGGGTTTGAGTTGGGATAACTTAATTTTGGGTTTGAATTGGATCAAATTGATTGGTCAACATTGTGTAGATGATTGTAATGAAGATTTTTCATGAAGACATGTAGTGGATTTGAGTTCATTTGAGGTTTCAATTTGGAGGATTTTGGGGTCTTGGTCAATTTTTCACCATGGGTTAGGTTGGGTTTAGGTTTGGCTAGAGTTTGTTTCAAGGCCAATTGATGGTCCAAAATGTTTCGAATGATTGTTGGGAAGGGTTTAGGATAGAAATTAGGTGGAAATTTTGGGCTTAGGGGATTCAATTTGGAGATTTAGGGGTAGATGACAACTTTAGGGCAAATTTGGGGGTTTTGATTTCAAATGAATTTTGAGTTGGGTTTGGGTTCAAATTGAGAGCCAATCAAGTTAGTTTTTTGTTTGTGGGGATGTTAGGAAGGTTTTAGAAAAGATTTGGGGCCAATTGGGGTTGAGTTGGGTTGGTTTGGGTTAGGTTTAGGTCATGGGCCAAAATTGCGCCTTAGGCTTCAAATTGAAATTGGATTCAAATGTTCATTAAAAAATGGGCTTAGATTTGGTCAAAATTGGTATTAGGGATATGAAATTGAAGTTTAGAATTGAATTGGATCAAAATTGAGGTCACTTGGGTTGGTTTAGTGGGACATTGGGTCCACTTAGGTTAAAAAAAAATAGGTCAAATTGGGGGTTTTGGCAAAAGTGGGCCAAATTGGAAAAATTGGCCTATGGTGTAGTTGAACAAAAGGAAATTAGGAATATTTGGGATTTTTTTAGAATTTTTTAGGAATTTTCTGAATTTTTGGAATTTTTGGTTTAAAAGGGTATTTTGGGTATTTGGAGGGTATTGGGAGGTATTTTTTGAAATTTTAGTATATTTGGTTATGGATGATCAATTTGAGTGGAGAAAATGTTTAGGACTGATTTTGAGGAATTTTGGGTAATTTAGGTAATTTTGCAAATTTTGGGGAATTTCAAGGGCATTTGGTAGGCTTGGTGGGTTTAGGGTCCCGGGGGTCAAAAAATTGAAATTTTGGAAAAAAATGAAGATTGATCAAGTGTGAGTGAAATGTTTCATTTTGGTTGAGCCTTGAAGTCATATTAAGCCCATAAGAGCCATGAGAGGACTCATTAGAGGCACTCAATATGTTGTTCCTAACCCTCTTAGCCAAAGGCCTAGGGGTTAAGGTCCATCCATATGAGTTACCTACATGAGTCAGGGAGTCAAATTGGTTAAAAGTAGTTTTAGGATTTCGAATGTGTGTGTGTGGTGTGTGCAAGCCTACCCTCACCAGACCAAGCCACCTAGGGTAATCCTAAAGCCAAAGAGTCCTATAGGAAACTCATCCTTTAAACCTCCACATTTGATTTTAACCCTCCAAGTGGCTTAGGGGTTTACAATCAAACTTGTGGGGTTTGAAGGGATCCAAGATGCGTTTAAAGTTATAAGTGATGGGTCCCATTTCTAGTCCTCTAAGATAGTCAAGGAGAAGCACTATGGCTAGATCCTAAGTACTAAGGAGAGAGACGAGAAAAGACCTCATCAATAATGAGGTCAACAGATAGTTACCTGCCCTTTACCGTGTATCCATTTGTTGGGCTCAAAAAATGTCCTCTTCTTCAAGCTTCCAGCTCGTCAAAAATCTCGAGCTTCCATTATATGTTCAACAATGGCAGCCTGCACATCTTCATCAAAGACTCTTGTGACTAATTTAATACCTTCCAGTATGTTGATAGTCCGGCCATCGATATGTTTTAATTGTTCAAAAGAACGTCATCTGAGAGCTTGAATGCGCCTTAATTTTTCTTCAAAAATAATCTATCTGTCAGTAGATTTATCAGGTGTCGTGAGATCAAAAATAGACACATATGGAGTCTGTAAAAAACTGTCCTTTCTATTGCTTCCTCTTTTTCAGGATCTAGATTCTCTACTCTCATAATAGGATATACCTCTCCAGGCATATCTTCAGAGATTGGAAATTCAAATCTAGAAGTGTTTTCCACCATAAGTTTCACATTCTTTGTTCTTTTTCTTCTTTCTGTTTTGGTCTTTTGTTTTTATTTCATCTTTTGGGCCCGAGTCAATCTCGCTGTTAATTTATTGACCCCTACAACAGATGCTTTTATGATCCCTTGAGTTGTAGTGACTATCACTAACTTTAATCTCCCAAAGTCAAGTTTTCTTTTCTGACCTATTGGTTTTACATTTTCTTCAGTAATGGCTGGTCGTCGGGTCCTGAACTCCAGCACATGCAATTTCCTTTTAGCTTCCCCTTTGTCAATAATAGACAACAATGGTCCATTATATAACAGTTTGATATGTGTCATGTTAAAGTCAAAGTAGATTATTGATCCTTTCTCAATACATCGGCGGTCCAATGCCAAAAACACACCACTTCGAAAAGTGAATAAGAGTTTGTTGTTCAACATTTTCCTGCAAGTAGTTGGTTAATGGAAATATATCAGACCAAGTTTTGATTTAATTTGCTAATATGAAATTCATTATTGTCGAGAAATGATGTTCATAAACACATGTTATATGAATAAAAGGAACTGTTTAAAGAAAGTCATTGATTGTCAGAAATTTCATTTGTTATTTTACTCATTATTTTCCCAGTTTACAAACAAGACATCATTTTCATGTTGCGTAATGTTTTTCAAGAGATGCTCGTTGATTGAGGTCAATACTCTTTCCCCTTGATAGTCTACCAATTGGTAAGATCCTCCCAAATATGTCTTTTCAATGACATGGGGGCCCTCCCATATTTTTTCAAACTTTCCACCTATTCTTCGAAGAGCGAGGATAGGTCTTCGGAGAACTAAAACTAATTCACTAATTTAAAATGTTCTAGAGTTAACCAATTTGTTGTGGGCCCGTATAATTTTTGCTTAATATAATTCAAGATTTTGTTGAGCTTGTAGACGCTTGCCTTCTAAAATCTCAAGCTCTTCAAGTCGTAATTTAGCATTTTCTTCATCAGTTATTTTTCTTGCGATTGCAACTCTGAGAGAAGGAATTTGCACTTCAAGTGGAAAGATGGCTTCAGAGTGTTGATTGTTTTGGTGTTCGGTCTATAGTCCTATAGACCAATAAATCTTCTATCAATCGCTCACACCACTGTCTTGGATTGTTAATTAATGTCTTTTTTTAAATTTGTACCAATGTCTTATTGAAGGCTTCAGCTAAACCATTGGCACTAGGATAATATATTGTGGAATATCTCCAATCTATCCCATGTCTCTAAATAAAGTTGTTCATTTTCATATTTTAAAAGCCAGTCCATTATCTAATATAACTTTTCGAGGAATTCCAAATTTATTGACAATATGAGTCTTGAAGAAATGGAGAACTTGTTGAGAGTCTCCGTAGATGTCGATATTTTTTTTATTTCCATTAGTATTGTCAATTTCAGACTGGTTATGAGCGTTTCATATTCAGCTTCATTATTCATTCATAGTTCAATCAAATGATAGGAAAATGGCATCATTTATCTGTCTGGAGTAATGAAAATTAATCCTACCCCAACTTTGTCTGGTATGATTATCTGCTTGTTTTTGTCTTTTCAAGTAGATGACGCTTCATCAAAGTATAATTGCCATCATTGTATGTTTAAATTTTTTATTTCTAATATCCAGTCATCAACTAAATCATCATTAAGAGATGATCCAGTCAGAATTGGGTATGCTGCTAAGAAATCTGCCCAGATTTGTCCTTTAACAGCACGTAATGGAATGTGGAATTGGAGCAGTATCATTTCCCATCTTGCCAATCTTCCAGACATTGTCGATCGAGTTATCAAGTATTGTAATGGGTTAACTCTTGAAATAAAAGTTACTTTATGATAAAGCATATAGTGCCTTAGCTTTTGAACTGTGAAAACCAAAGCTAAGCATTACTTTTCAATTACTGGATATTTTATTTCAATCAAAACCAAACAATGTCTTAAATAATATAATGCATTTTCTTTTCCCTCATCGTTTACTTGGGCTAGTAACGCTCTAAGGGAATTCTCCAATGCCGCAGTCTAAAGGATTAGAGATCTTCCTAACATAGAGGCTACTAAAACAGGAGGTGTTGTTAAATGTTGTTTGATGTTTTCAAAGGCGAGTTCGCATTTTTCATCACACATGAATTTGGTAATTTTTCTGGTTAGGGCAGTGAGAGGCTAACACCTACCTGACAAATTGGAAATAAAACGTCATATATATGCTAGTTTTCCTTGAAAGGTTAGCAATTAAGTTAGATATTTAGAAGAAGCCATATTTAGGATGGCTTCAATATTGAGGGGATCAATTTCGATCCCACGATGTCGAACATTAAATCCTAAAAATTTCCCTGAAATGACATCGAAAGTGCACTTTAAGGGATTCATTTTGAGATTATATTGACACCGAAAGTCCAAGCAAAGCAGTTTTTGTATTCTTTCAACAGTTGAATTATTTCTTTTGCTTCCATATCATTAAGGGATGAACTAATGAAAGTTGGTTTTGGATTTTCATTAGTCCCTAAATTTATTTCTTTTAATTCATCAACTGTTGATTTAATTTCTACTTCTAATTCTGGAGGAACATCTTTGATTGGGAGATTGAATGTTTTTTTAGAATTAAGTTCTTCGGTGATGACTAGGCAAAATTCGGTATCATCTAGGCGTTTTAGAGTGCTAAATCCAATACCCTCATTAGAGTTGGAGTTTCATTTATTGTTATCCCACATTTGTTTAATAAAGTGTGGTTGTTTTAAAGACCATTGTTTGAGAATTAAAATATTTTGAATAAATTTTTGTGTCGAAGGAAAATACAAATCAAAAGTTATTTTCATTGATTTTACAAGATTTTCATCTTCTAATTTTACATCGGTTTCAGTACTTGAAGAAGAAGATCCAAGTTTAAACTTGATTGGCTTTTTAACATCACCATATACTTCTTTGACCACTAAATCCTCGACCTTAGAAGTAGAGATTGGAGTTAGGGTCATAACGTGTATATAATGATTAATTTTCTCATACAAACTCAAATCATTTTTCTTTGTCTTCTTCTTTAAGAGGTATTTTGATCTGAGGTTCTTTTAGAACCACTGATGTTGTATTTTTCTTCTTTTGCATATTCTTCAGAATCCAGGAGAATTTTTAATTTCAATGATTTCTTCATTTTGACAATTGTCTTTTCTTTCCCTCTTCCTCGTCCCCAGCCTTGACCTCGAGTGCGAGTCTGATGAGAATTATCACCCTTCACCTGTGCTGAAGAAGAAAAATATTTTTCATTTATTTTCTTTTCTTTATTTTTTTATTTTGTATTCTTCACTACTTCTCGGGAGAATAATGTTTGTTTTATTAGAGCATAATATAAAGCGTCTTCATGTACTCCAATTTCATGGACTAAAAATGGTTGCAGATCTCCTATGACACAACATTATTGTCCTTTTTGTAAATATTTTATGCATTGATGCAATGATTAAGGGACTATTTTATGTTCATGAAGCCATGGTTAGCCAAGTAAAGCATTAAAAGAGGTATTGGAGTCGATGATATGGAATTTTGCTGTCGTCACCAAATCATCCATTCTCAATAGCAATGTTATTGACCCTAGAGCTCGTTCTCCTTGTTGGTTAAATCCTTGTAACATCTTTTAGTTGTGATGCGTCGATATCCAAATATGCAAGAATCCTTAAATTCATTATGTTAATTGAGGCAATTGGATCAATAAGCACCCATGAAAGTGTCGTGTCGTTTATATTTACCGTGATGTATAGTGGATGATTGTGTTCGGTTGTTCCAAGTAACAAGTCATTGTCAGAAAAGGTAATATTTGTCTGTTCTTGTAACGGATAAGCTTCACTCTGCGTGATACTAGCCAGTTGAGCTAAGCAAATGTCTAGGTCTAAAAGGGCATTTATCAAGGACTCTCTCATATTTTTAGAAAGCATAAAGGCGTCATAAATGCTCAATTTTGTTGATAATTTTCTCAGATGAGAGAAAACATTATCTACTTTGTTGTGAGGACTATCTTCATTTCTTTTAGATAATTATGGGTGTATCGGAGGAACAATTTTTTCGATGTGACTGTTTGTTTTCTTTCTCTAGGGAAGTAATTATGGGAGACAAAACTTTTTGCACTTCACAAAATAATTTCGACAATTTCTTCTAGTTTACTGTCCGACTCTTTTTGTCTCTAAGTCTGAAAGTTTCAAGTCTATGGAAATTGGTGTTCCTTGTAGTTAGAGTGTGATAGTTTTGTTTTCGTCTTTGTTGTTATTGGAATTGTCACTAATGTTATAGTTGTTTTGATTGTCGTTAGACTGGTCGGGATCATGTATGATTTGAGTATTGTCTACATGATCAAAATTGGAATGTAAGAAGAACTGGAAGTATTATTATTCACGGTAGTGGAAAAAATGAAGACATACAAAGTTATCGATTTAAGGGATTTCCTCCATTTATCCGAGACAACAATTCTAGTGGAAAGTAAAGGAATATGAGAACTAGAAGATAAAAGGGAATAGTAGTCCCTATGTCTAGAAGACCTCTAACCCTTTTCGGTTTTCTATTTTTCTTTTTCTTTTCTTTCTTGGAAGGATTTGTAATTTTTATGTCCTTAAGGATCTCCTCAGAAGATTTATCTTAAGCAATGTCGCCTTTGTCTTTGTCTTCAATTTTAGGAATAATTTTATCGTCTGAAATCATATTTACTGAACCATTTTCAGGTTCTTTCAAATACTCTTTCGGGATTACTATATTCCATTATTTAAAGCTACGCTCTAACCAATCTTTGAAGATAAAACATTCTTCAATTTTATGTCTAAGCATCTTGTGAAAAGGACAGTAATTGGGGTTATCCTTCATGTCAACCTTTCCTGGCCTTTAGCCTCAGCCAGCTTAAACTCTGGTATCTTAAGCAGACTATGGAATATTTTGCTAATAACTTCTATCTTGAATGTGTATTCCTTATTCATTCTTCAATCATCATTGTCTTGTCTGCCGGTACTGGAATTGGTTGTTGAAATTGTAATTGAGAAGATGTCTGTTGTGGAGGTTGGTTTTATCACTGCTTCTTTTGTTCGGGTTGAACTTGCATCACTTGTTTACCCTTTTCTGCAACGTTTCCATATTTCTTCTCAAATATTTTGACAGACTTTATCTTTTTTGTCTTTTCTACTACACTCATCTGCTTAGCTTCTTCCTGAAGATTGGCAGCTTTACTGAGCAGTTTTTCAAACGTCTTTATTGTGAATCCTTTAAGCATGAATACTATAAGACTATGGATATTCTTCAGCAGGATTTCGACAACATGTTGCTCCTAGAGTTATGGTTCACATTTCATGTTAAGATTTCTCCAGCGTAAATTGCAATCCACCAGAATTTCTCCTGGTTTTTTTTTTCTACCACCAGATCACCAACTATTGTATGGTGTTATGCTCCAGCGAACTATTGAATGAAGAGGCTTTCAAGCTGTACAAAAGTTTTAATGGACTCGTTAGGAAGTTCTGCATACCAGCCAAAGGCAACTCCTGTGAGATGTCAACAAATTGACGAAATATAAGAGCGTCACTTCCTCCTGCGTTCCAGCAACTCGCTCTGAAGTGTGCAAGATGCTGACGAGGATTATCAGTCCCGTCAAAAATTTTGAAGAGAGGAGGAACAAAAACTTTGGGGTATTAGACAGAATCAAATTCCTTTGGATAAGGTCTACCCTTTGGAATTAATGATCAAGCCTTTACCCGAGCCATTATTTATTTTATCTTTAACAATTGTGTGATTTCCTTTTCTAGAATTCCACTTTGGGAGGAATCGTTTTTTTTTTTAGTGCTTTCTTCAATTTCTATTGGCTATCTTTTTTCCTCTAGAATGTGTATTGCCTCTGGCCTAATAATTTCAATTGCAGGCAATGAATTCATTTGTGGATTTTGTAAAGTTGCTGCTAATTCTTCCATTTTTTGTTTGAGACGATTAATTTGTTTATCCTAGTATCAGATAACTGCTCGTAATTCTTTGTCGTATATGCTTTATTTACTTCTGGTGCTAAGGAGTTAGATCGCATTTCTACCATGTTTATTTCAGCGACCTACTCATTTGAACTATTTAAAGTATCTTTCTTTCTACATTTTGAGAATTATTTAATATCTTTTTTCATCTTTTTCAACCTTTCCTCGAACGACTTTATAGGACATTATTCACAAGTTCTTTCCTAAGAACAGTCTGCAGGGGTACTCACAATATCCTAGATTCCTTCCAATGATTCTCGTTTCCATATATTATTTTTAAGTATAAGATGAGATATCCTAGGAATTATATCATCATGTTGTGAGTAAGAATGATCTCCATTTTGTAACATTTCGACTAGAGCCGTCATTTTAGCTGATGTGTCCTCTGCTTCTGATTTTAATTTTTTATGTTCAGTTCTATCATTTGTGACGGTTACATCTTTCACACTTGGCCCCAAACTGAATTTTACCGGTACCCTAGTACACTGACTATCTAATGGGAATCGGTGATCCATTTCTTGCTAGGTAGAATTTTCAATTGCAAGTATTTTTTTTTCCTTGTCATAGAGACTGCACATCCCATTTTATTTAATAGTAAAAATATTGAACATTTATCTTCCCATGCAAATCTTTTAAACACATAATATATGGTGTGAATTGACGAAGAATTTTAGGGTTGGAAAGTATTATCTTCATATTCGACAGGTATTGGAAAATATCTGTTTTCTTTTGAGAAATAAGGGTTCCCGAAAACACTTTGTTCAAATTCAGATGTCTAAAAATCAACATTTTCATTCCATTTTTTCTTTCTTTTAAGAGAATGAGTTTTATTACTCCATTAGGAATGAGTTTTTGGAACATTTTTGGAACAAGATCCAACTTCATATATGGATGGTGGTAGAATATCACTATCTTGTTCAACACAAATTTTCTTTCCTTTTCTGTCAATTTGTTCTTCCATTTCCTCAAAATTATATTATTCTATGGGAATGTCTTGAGGTAAGTCTTCTATAAAATGAAGAAAATCTTCATAAGGCTCCAGATTGAATTTCTCAAAGGATTGTATGTCAGTTTCATATGGATTATTTAGTGCAAATTCAATTTCATTAAATAATCTGAAGTCATTCTGATAAAAGTAAGTAATTTGTGCATTAAGATCTTGAAAGTAAGAAAAGACCAGATCTGGGGATTCCAATGCTACTTTTCTGAAAATTCAACGAAAATAAAATTTTAAGGACTCGTTTATAAACTAGGAATTTATCTTTTTGTTTTGTCTTATTTTGTCATTATAAATTGTCAATAATAACTCTTTAAAGAGTTAGATTTTGAAAAGATATGGTCCTATCTATCAAAGAACGAATCATCCTTTGAAAACAAGTGATTTAATAAGATATGAGAAGAAATACTCTCCCCAGTAGAGTAGCCAATAAAATCTCTTTGTGGCATCCGGAGTTGTAGGATCACGGCTCATCGTCAGCCCGTCGCTGCCGTGATTCTCTCGTGTTGATGTGAGGTGTGAAATGTCAAATTGGTTGTTTGGGGGAGTCACCACTCTGTTTATCTATCATATTGCCCTAGTCTTCAAGAAATCTTATTTCTTCGGATCATGTAAAGGATCCTCGGATCTTAAGAAATTTGAGGAAAATATGGGCTGATAAAGTAGAAAATAGTAGAATAAGAAATGTCAGTGATAATCCTTACAAATGGGGATTCTAGAATGTCTTATTCTAGAAATTTTTATATAAGGAGGATCACATGTAAAATTTTGATAACTAGAGATTTCTAGGTATGATACCTATCCTTAGTCCTTAAATATCATATAAGAGCAAGCTCCCATAGTTAATTACATCTTAGAGAATTAGGATTGTCTAAGAAAACTTTTGGTTAATATTAACATTTGTTTTCGAATAAATTTCTAGAACAAGGAAAGAAACGTCAACATCCAATCCTAGGGGTAATAAGTTCTTAAGTGTTACGTACTACCCTAAAGGTTTGATTTTGTCCATGTCATTTGTTATGTCAAATTTGTTTTGTTGTTTGTATTTTATTTTTGTTTTATCTTGTAGTTTGTCATTTATTTAGTGGTTATCCTAAAAGTTTAGGTATTGTGACTATCCTAAATGTTTTTTTTTTGTAGTTTGTATTGATTATGTCATTTTAGTTTTGTTTTTAATGTCATGTATATCGTTTTTATTTTGTTTTATTATTTGTCCCATCTTCATAATGTCGTCCTGTAGAACAGAGTTAGCATACCCTAATAATATGCAAAGTAAATCTAAGATGGAACTTATCTTTAACCTACAAGAAAAATAGTTTCAGAGTTAATCTTATTGATTTAGTTGGATGAATTTTAATTTTTTAGACAACTCGGTCAAGATGTTCATCGCTCCGTCCTCCCAGGGTCATCAGATGTCTTGATCTACATATTCCAAAAAGGTTTTCAAACCAGGACTGCATGACTCTTGTCAACAACCAGGATTGCATCATCCAATAAATCTCTATAAATTAAGAACACTAGGGTTCAAGTTGCATTTAGTGATCTTTGTTCATTAAGGTTTCATTTAAGTTTTAATGTCTTTTCATATTTTTGGTTGGCAAATTTTAAGTTGTTTATGATTTATTAATTAATTAAATTTTTCTATGAGTTATTTTGACTGATTTTTAATATGTTTATTTTGATTTGTTTATTTATGTCTAATGTAATTTATATCTAAAGAAAAGGATTCAATTTTATTTAGATCTAATTAGACTTGAGACTTTTAGATTCAGTTTTGTTTGAATCTAATGATTTCGAGTTAAATCTAAAATGAATTAGATTTAGGAATTTAGATTCAATGTCTTTTTGAATCTAAAGGTTTTTGAATTAATTCTAATATAAATTAGACTTGAGAATTTAGATTAAGTGTCATTTATATCTAAAGGTTTTTGAGTTAAATCTATTATGAATTATATTTAGAAATTTAGATTCAATATCTATTGAATCTAAAAGTTTTGAATTATTTGACTAAGTCTAAATGTAAGTTAGACTTAATATTTAAGTCCAAATGTTGGTAGGACCTCAAGAAATTTGGTTAAGTCTAACGTAAGTTAGACTTAGGGTTTTAGGTCATGATGTAAGTTGTGCCTAAGAATTTGGTTGAGTTTGATTCAATTTGGATTGAACGTTGAGTTTAAGTTCAATGCAGGTTGAATCTAAGTTTAATGTTTTACTTAAGTTTAATTTTGAGTTGATCTAAAGTTAAAGGTTTGGTTTAGGTTCAATGTGGTTTGAACTTAAGTTAAGTTTAAGTTAGACCAATGTTAAATTTGGGTTAGAGTCAAAGTTAGGTTGAACCTAATTTTGGTTTAAGTTAAGTTCAATGTAGATTGAACCTAAGTTTAAGTTATATTCAATGTGGGTTGAATCTAAAAGATTTAAGTTCAAGTTAGGTTAAGGTTGTGTTTAATGTATGTTGAACTTAAAAGATTTAAATTTTTTTTAGGTTCAAGTTAGGTTGAACCTAAGTAGGGGTTAAGTTTACAATGTATATTGTACCTAAAACGTTTAAGTTTTACTTAGATTCAAGTTGGGTTTAACCTAAGTATATGTTAAGTATAGGTTCAATGTATGTTGAAACTTGAAAGTTTGTTTAACTTATATTCAAGTTGGGTTGAACCTAAGTATAGGTTTAGGTTAAGTTCAATGTATGTTGAACCTAGAAAGTTTATGTTTGACTTTGATTCATGTTAGGTTGAACCTAAGTACGGGTTTAGGTTAGGTTCAATGTATGTTGAACCTAAAAAGTTTAAGTTGGACTTAGATTCAATTTGGGTTGAACCTAAGTATAGGTTTAGGTTAGGTTCAATGTATGTTGAACCTAGGAAGTTAAAATTTGACTTAGATTCAAGTTGGGTTGAACCTAAGTATAGGTTTAGGTTAGGTTCAATGTATGTTGAACCTAGAAGTTTATGTTTGACCGAGATTCAAGTTAGGTTGAACCTAAGTAAATGTTTAGGTTAGGTTCAATGTATGTTGAACCTAGAAAGTTTAAATTTGACTTAGATTCAAGTTGGGTTGAACCTAAGTAGAGGTTTATGTCAGGTTCAATGTATATTGAACCTACAAAGTTTAAGTTTGACTTAGGTTCAAGTTGGGTTGAACCTAAGTATAGGTTTAGGTTACGTTCAATGAATGTTGAACCTAGAAAGTTTAAATTTAACTTTGGTTCAAGTTGGGTTGAACCTAAGTAGAGGTTTATGTCAGGTTCAATGTATATTGAACCTACAAAGTTTAAGTTTGACTTAGGTTCAAGTTGGGTTGAACCTAAGTATAGGTTTAGGTTACGTTCAATGTATGTTGAACCTAGAAAGTTTAAATTTAACTTTGGTTCAAGTTGGGTTGAACCTAAGTATAGGTTTAGGTTAGGTTCAATATATGTTGAACCTAAAAGTTTAAGTTTGACTTAGGTTCAAGTTGGGTTGAACCTAAATATAGGTTTAAGTTATGTTCAATGTATGTTGAACCTAAATGATTTAAAGTTAATTATACCTAATTTGAGTAAGGTTTTGTTGATTAATTAGACTTAATTATGTTAAGTATGATTAGATTAATGTAATTTAAACCTAATTTAGGTGAGGTTTTAATTGACTAATTTGACTTAATTGTGGTTAAATCTAATTAGGTTAATGTTAATTAAACCTAATTTGGGTAAGATTTAATTGATTAATAAGACTTAATTGTGGTTGATTCTAATTAGGTTAAGGTTAATTAAACCTAATATGGGTAAGGTTTAATTGATTAATTAGACTTAATTGAGGTTATGTCTAATAAGGTTAAGGTTAATTAAACCTAACTTGGATAAGGTTTCATTGATTAATTTGACTTAATTGTGGTTAAGTCTAATTAAGTTAAGGTTAATTAAACCTAATTTGAGTGACGCTTAATTGATTAATTAGACTTAACTGTGGTTAAGTCAAATTTGGTTAAGGTTATTTAAACCTAATTTGGGTAAGGTTTAATTGATTAATTAGACTTAATTGTGATTAAGTCTAATAAAGTTAAGGTTAATTAAACATAATTTGGGTAAGTTTAATTGAGATTAATTAAGTCTAATAATGGTTTGACTTAATTAGATTTAGTTTGTATTAAATGTAATTTGATTAAGGTTTAATAGGTTTAATTAGGCCAAATGATGGATTAGACCTAATTAGGGTGTATTAAGTTAAACCTAATGTGATTAAGGCTTAACTTGTAATTAGGTATAATTGGTGTCTTAGATCTATTTAGGGATTATTAAGTTAAAGGCTTAACATGATTTAATTAAGTCTAATTAATGTCTTAGACCTAATTAGGGTTTATTAAGTTAAACCTAATGTGATTAAGGCTTGACTTGATTTAATTAGGTCTAATAAAAGTCTTATACCTAATAAGGGTTTATTAAGTTAAACCTAATGTGATTAAGGTTTCACTTGATTTAATTAGGTCTAATTAATGTCTTAGACCTAATTAGGGTTTATTAAGTTAAACCTACTATGATTAAAGCTTAACTTGATTTAATTAGGTCTAATTGGTGTCTTAGACCTAATTAGGATTTGATTTGTATTAAACCTAATTTAATTAAGGTTTAATATGGTTTAATTAGGTCTAAGTGGTGTCTTAGACCTAATTAGGGTTTGGCTATTTGATGTTAGACTCAAAATTAACTTAGTCCAGTATGGAATGGGCCAAGTATGGTGAAGATTAGAGTTTTAAAGGATTTTAGGGTTTTTAAATATTATGTAATAATTTTTTTTTGTAACCCTAAAAGGCAAAATGTCATTTTTAAATTTGGAAGGGACAAAATTTTTGTCATTTCAGGGTTTATGTCTGTCTCTCTAAATTCCTTAGCCAATTTTATTTTCAAATTCTTATTTTCTAATTTCCATAGTTATTTTTGAAAAATAATTACAAAGTTTAATAGAAATTAAGATATCTTACACTAGGGAATTTTCCTAGCCTTAGAAAAATCATGGGATATTCATAAGGACTTAAAGGTTGATCCCTAAATATTTCATATTTTCCTAATTTATAAATAGTTTTTAATCTTTAAATTACTCCAGAGAGTATTTAATTATTTAAAAATTGAATACAACTCCTTAACTTCTTAAATTACTCAATTGTCTTGAGTTCAGGGGTTCTTTTATTATATTCTTATGATTTATATTTATCAGGATATGGATTTTTTATTAATTTAAGGTTAATCTAGATTTAATTAAATCCTTATTAACCCAAAACTATCAGAGGAGGTCACGTGTCCTCGAATGTGTCGAAATGCGGCTGATCAGCTGCGAGATTCATAACAACGGACAGCTACACAGCATCCGTTCAACTCCTCCCTCTAGTCTAAACTCACAAGACGTTCATGTTAGGGACAAAATCTCACTCGATTCTTGATGGATTCGAGTGATTTTTGTTCCTATAGCTTCATCTGAAGATGAATAACTCATCCATAAGGTGATTTTAGGGTTATGAATTGGTTTGTTTCACAAAGTACCAAACCTGAGCTCAGCTTGAGTCCAAAGAGCCATACCTTGGCCTGAGCGGATGAAAATTCAATTGGATTGGTTCTAAAGCTTTGTCTTGACCTCAGAGAGCTTGTCCCTAACTCAATTTGAGATGAAATTAGGGCTAGATATGAATTCAATCGGAGTGAGCCATAGTTTACAAGATTAAAGTGGAACAGTGGGTTAGAACAATTTTGATTGTGCTTGTCTTCGTAGGGCTCTAGGAAGCTTTTAAAGGAGTTAATTTGAAGTTTTGAGAAACTTCATTTCAAAATCGAAAATTATCCTATTTTGGGTAGAGAAATTGGAGGAGGGTGATGGATTTCATAGCTTGATTCTATAGGGAATCAATTACTCATGCTATGGGGAGCAATTTTGGTCTTGAGTGTTTCAGGGTTTGAGGATTGTATGTGTGTCTCTTCTCTTATGGGGAGTTATTGGGCTAGGCTTAATTATAGCCATGGAGGGGCCATGGCTGAGCTTGGATAGGCTTGGGCTCACTTAGTGATGAGGTTAATTGTACCATGATGATTTAGGGATAAGATTTTAGCTAGGAGATGATCATAGCTGAATTCCACAAGGCTAATCCTTGGTTGGTTTACTCATGGTGAAGGTTTGGTTCCAAGTCTTGGCTTACCCTTATTGGATAATTCATGAGGTGCATTGTTATCTTTTTGTATGAGTTGAATATACCTCCCTCGTGTAATCTCTCCAACTCATTAAATAAGGTGAAGAGACAATGGCACATACGCTCATCCTTGTATTGTTTCGTGAGTAGCCATGATGAGATCTCCATTTAATGAAACCGATTTGGTTCATGTCCATTGGGTGGGGATAAGGTGTACGGTGACTCAAAATTGAGTAATTTAACCTTCATGCTCATGTCCATTGGGTGGGAATAAGGTGTATGGTGACTCCAAATTGAGTAAGTTAACCATCATCCACATAGGTTAACTTACCTTCCATGGCTTTGTGAAAGAATGACACATAATTTCCCTTTCTCATTATTTTCAAAATTTGGTAATAATGAGTTCATTCCATGATGTATGGATGACTTAAGCAAGCTTCTTTTCGATTTGATGGCTTGTAAGGTGAGTGATGATTCAACCATGTTGTCCCTTAAGCAATTCATAAAGGGGTGACACCTCTTTTACCCCTTCATGATGGTGTCATGATGAGCTTTAACCTTGGTTAAAGGTCATGATTAATGCATTGGGTAAGGTGTTATTTATGTCATGATGAGTCTAATGAGTCATGGGTGACCCATGGATGACTCTCCATAAATTGAATTTAATTTTAAAAATCAATTATGGATTTTTGATGTCATGGGTAATGTCATAATTTCAAATTCAATTTAGGATTATTTAATCATACTTCCATTTTTTAATTAATTATTTAATTAATTAAAATTTTAGAAAATTATAATATTAACCATTAAATTAATCAAAATGATTTTGAAGGTTAATCATTTTATTAATTTGGTTCAAAATTGAGTATCTTGACCAAATTTGACTAAAGTTTACCATAGTTAACCAGGATTGACCATGGTTGACCAGTCCAGTTCCAGGGTTGACCCAGATGATTTTCTTATCCTTTTCATTTCTTATCCTTTTCATGATTAATTTAATCATGGGGTCATTAATTTGATAATGGGACCTTGGTTTGACTAGGGTTAACTAAATGATCAAGTTTTATCATTTTAATGTCTTAAGTTGATCAAATGAGTTAGATTCGACCAATTTGGTGTTTAGGTTTACTTGTTAGTCAATGGGGTTTACGTTGGGTCGATGTGGTGGTCATTGGGTCATGAATTGATTATTTTGACCTAATTTGACCATTTGGGTCAAGGGTTTACCAGTTTGGTTAATGTGGTAGTCATTGGGTCATGGATTGACCATTTTGACCTAATTTGAACATTTGGGTTGACCATTTTGACCTAATTTGACAATTTGGGTCAAGGGGACCAGTTTGGTTAATGTGGTGGTCATTGGGTCATGGATTAACCATTTGACCTAATCTGACCATTTGGGTCGAGGGTTGACCAGTTTGGTCAATGTGATGGTCTTGGGTCAAGGATTGGCCAATTTGGACCTAATTTGTCCATTTGGGTCAAGGTTTGACCAGTTTGGTCAATTCATTGGGTCAATGATTGATCATTTTGACCTAATTTGACCATTTTGGTCATGGTTTGACTAGTTCGGTCAATGTGGTTGTCATTGGGTCATGGATTACCATTTTGACCTAATTTGACCATTTGGGTCAAGGATTGACCGGTTTGGTCAATATGGTGGTCATTGGGTCATGAATTGATTATTTTGACCTACTTTGACCATTTGGGTCAAGGGTTGACCAGTTTGGTCAATGTGGTGGTCATTGGTTCAAGGATTGAACATTTTGTCCTAATCTGACCATTTGGGACAAGGGTTGACCAGTTAAGTCAATGTGATGGTCATTGGGTCAAGGATTGACCATTTTGACATAATTTGACCATTTAGGTCAAGGGCTGACCAGTTTGATCAATGTGGTGGTCATTGGGTCATGGATTGACCATTTTGACCTAATTTGACCATTTGGGTCAAGGGTTTACTAGTTTGGTCAATATGGTGGCCATTGGGTCAAGGATTGACTATTTTTTACCTAATTTTACCAATTGGGTTAAGAGTTGACCAGATCAGGGTTTGTCGTTGCTGATTTGATCATTTTTGGATGTCATTAAGATTTGGGTTAAAAATACTTCATTAGGGATTTATTCTAATCATTAAGGTTTAGTGATAATTCGTAACATTTAGGAGGTCAATATTGGTAGACTTCCTCTCTCAAGATGATTGATAAATGATCCTCACAAGTGAGGTCAACAACGGGTTTAATTGAGGCAAAGGTAAATGAAACTAATGCGTATTTAGCACATATTGATTGGAAACTCAAAATTAAATTCATTCATTCAAGTTATATTGAAGAAGAGGACGAGGAGATGTATCTGAAAAATGAGTGGATTGAAAAGGATACTATAAGAGTTCTTCATAATCATCTATTTTATCAAATATATCTTCCTGATGGTTCAGAAGGAGCAAATGAAGGCCAAGGTTATGTTCCACGTAATTGAGAATGGAATTAAGTTCAGTCTGTGTTTTTTTCTTGTTTCTTTGTGTTTATTTGTTTGATGTGCTCAATGTAAGTTTGTCTTGTATTGTTTTGAATATAGATGTTATCTCATCCAAAACTGTTTTGAGGGGAGATTAGGTATGTGATGTGTGTTTGTATTTGTTAAATATGTAATGAAATCGTTTTGTTTGTGTGAAATTTTAGTGTTATTGTGATCAAATCAAAGTTACGAAAAGTTCATATTTGTTTTTGAGAAAGAAGAGAGAAATAGGGGAAGAAAATTTTTATTATAATTTTTTAAGACCATGTGAAGGTGTTTGACTTAGGAAGATGTGCATTTTAATCAAAATTTTGAAATATTGAAAACTGTGCACTGGCGTCTAAGTGCCAATACCCCGAGCTTAAGCGTAGGCAAACCCGAGAGCTAGGCGCCTAAGCGTCGAACCTGTCGCGCTTAAGCACCGGTTCACTAAAACCAGTTCATGATGGTTTTAAGTACTGAAAACCACCATTTTTTCTCCATTTCATCTTCTTCTTCCTCAAGATCTCGCGGTTTTGAACTTATGGCATTCCTATATTTGAAGAATACTTGGTCGATTTGAGCCAAATTTGCTGGATTTCTTCTTCTCAAGGTTAGAGCTTCTCTTTTTTGTAAAATTTTTTTATTTTCATCATGGATTTAGAATGCATTATGGAAAATCTGAAATTTACTATTCATGGTAAAAATTTAATGAAAATTGATGGATTTTTCATGAAAAAGTGAGTTTAAGAATTTAGAAGTTTGATCTAGTGAATTAGGGTTGATTTTGGAATTTATTGTCATTGTTTTGTAATTTTTAGAAATGGCACCAAGGATGAAAAGGAGCAAGTGGAAGGCAACATTTGATTCTAGCAAGTTCGTTAGTTCGAAGGCTCAGGATAGATATATCGATGCACTACAATCAAGGAAATTGATTCCTTAGTGTTGTTTTAAGAATCAGGGCGGAGAAGTAGAAGACTTAATTGTCCGTTGATAGTGGGATCGATTCTGTTGTTTTCTGTTGTTGCGGTGATTTCTGTGGTTGTGTAGTTTTTTGCCAACCTCCCTGAATCAGAGGATGATTTGATGATGTTTAGAAGGAAGTCAGTAGTGTTTTCATCAGAGGTAATTAATTCGTTTTACCAATTTCCTACGGATATGATGTGTTTTTATTCTAATTACAATCCTACTGAGGAGTAGTTAGTTGAGATTATCTATTCATTAACTTTTGGAAGAGGTCTATGGAAGATTACCAGTGGTTGAAGAGTAAACTTTTATACTTTGAAGATGGATGGCACAGTGAAAGCATGGCAATAATTTATTTATGCTCGTCTACTTCATACAAATCAAGTTAGCAAAGTGACAAGAGAGAGGGCGACACTGAACTACTACATTAAGCAGTATAAGCCGATTAATATTGGATCTCTCATTTATCAGGTTATCACCAGTTCTGCCAGAGCTGCCACTACTGCAGGTTTGGGATTATCTTCCTTAATCTTTTCTTTATGTGAGCAAGCTGGTGTTAGATTTGATAGTTGGGAGGAGATTATTCAACCTCTAAAGCCTATTACTAGTGTGAATGTAAAGACTTACTCTGAGCATTCAATTTTTAACTGGAGAGGGTGATTTTCTAGAATTTCTAGTGCATCTATGTCGTGTGCTTCTATATCTCGTGAATCTACATCCATGGCAGATCCAGTCTTGGTTCTCGGACTCAAATGCTGCAAAGGATGATGGAAAAAATTGATTATGCTAAGGATAACATATCGAATCTTGAAAACTATGTATATCATATTGATTCTTACTTATGGAAGCATAGTTATTATGAGGAGAAATACAACACATCTATGGAGAAACTCATTAGAGGTGATCAGAGTGTGGTATTTTCTCCATATCCATGGTACCCTCATTTTGACTCTGCTAGTTTTTGGGATGTGATGAAGAAAAAGAAGATGACGATGGTGACAAGGATGAGCATAGATTAGGTTATGTTGTGTTTTATTTGAACTTTTATTTGTATTGTTCTATGGACTATTGTGTGTTTTTTTATTCTGGTTGTGTTGAAGATTGTTGTTATAGTTCATTGTTATGTGTATTTATGTGATGTTGATGTGGTAGTAAGTATGTGAACACTTTGTTATTTTCAATGTACTGTGTTCGTTTGTGTTGAACTTATTCCTACTGCTTTAGGAAGTTTAGAATACAACTAACCTTCATTTAAAATTTTATGTTTAAGCTTCAATTTACTACCATGTATTTTCTTTCTATTGTGATACTATGTTAGTTTGTGTGATTTGCTTTTATGTTAGCCTCCACTGCATAGAAATCTTTTGAATCTCATATATGCTAAAATGAAAATGAAATTTAATCATTTTTATGTTAGTTTTTAAATTTGTTGTACTTGTATACTTAGAATATGAAAATTCATCTAAGCATAATGTTTTAAGTTTTCATTCTTGTCTTTATATATGATATGCTAATGTTTAATCTGTATAAAAATTTAAGTTTGTGGAGGGGGGGTTGAAAAATCAATTTTCAAAAATTGAAATTTATTTGTCCTCAAATATACTACAAATAAATTTGATTTTGATTTGAAAAATGATTATGTGTATAATTTATATTAGGATAATATAATTTTGAATATAAAATGAGTAAAAGAATTTGGTTAAAACTTTACAGTGCTTGAGAAAATTTTAAGTTAAAAATTTTCTAAGTGAAGTGATATCAAATATGATGTAACTATCTTTAGTAAGAGATATTGATTTTTGAAAAATATAGAAGAATTAGGTTTATTTTCAATACTTAATTTTCTTTTATTAAAAATAGTTTTCAAAACTATTGTTATATTTTTAAGTAAAGGATATATATCAGACCTTTGCTTTAGGAAAAGAAGAGTGGAATTCAAAATCATTAAAGGCCTATCCAGATATAGTAATCCTTTCTTTAAAAAAAAGGAGGAGAAGCTTGAGGAATAGTTCCTAATAAAAATTGGTTCCACATCTAATCTTTTTAATGCATAAGATTTGAGAAATTCCTAAGCTTAAGGATATAATATAGTAAGTATAATTATTTTTGATGAAAATTTTTAAGTAAAGAAGATAGAATGCCTAAACTCTATATTTGGAAAATCTACAAGTATTTCTAAATTAGATAGGAGCTCATATTTCCATAATTTTTCACTTTAGAAATTTTCTAAACTTTAAATTGGTATTATTCACTAAAATTTTTTCTAACTTGGAATACTACATTTCTAGAATAAAATTTTAGAATCTCCTAAAGAAACTCATTCACATAATTTGCTTATGTTTGTTTTAAAAGATTGTAGTGTAACTTGAGGACAAATAACATTTTAAGTTTGAGGGATATTGATATACTTAAAATATATAATATTTTTATGCACATGTTTATACATATTTTTGATGATATTGTAATTTAATGGAAGCTATTTGTGTGCTTTTCTTTCAGGTACACTTAAAGGGACTAAATATGTTAAAAGGAGTAAAAAATGATCAAATTTGAAGCAAAAATGAATAAGGTGTTAAAATGAACTGTGGAGCCTAAGCGCTCAGATGTGGCGCCTAAGCGCCAGAAGTCAGAGAAGGCTGCGCCTAAGCACCAGAGGCCCCGCACTTAAGCATCGGGTAGTTACTTTTCAATTTTAAAGAATTTTTGGCAAATTTTATAGAGGTGTTTGAGGCATTTTGTGGTACAAACAAGGGTAACTGATCAAGGGCGCCAAAATACATTCAAATTTCACTTGAAAGGATGCATCTCTTAGGTAGATTCATTGAATATAGACACATTTTGAAGAGACACCAAGGAACCTTTTGAGAAATTATAAAAGAGAAGAATTAAAAGAGAGAGTAGTTATAGTAAGAAGTTGTAGGATTCTTACTTAGGGTTTCTTCACACTTATTTCATTCCTAGTGAAAGGAAAGGTGAGTAGAGATGTCTAAGTAAAATTACATTATTTTAGAGAGATTTAAACCCTCTTGGGTTGGGCAACCAGCCCTAGGGAATCTTGTAAGAGAAAGGAAGAGATTCAAAGGAACTTTAAGAGTTTGGTGGAGCGGAACTTGAGATAAGTTTTTATCTTTATACTTTATTTGATTTTAATTGAGACTGCTTGGGTTTTCTACATGATTTCTGCTTTTAAAATTACTTGTTATTGTGTTTTCTCCATAAATTTTGAGTACTTTTCTTTATCTTCTTCCTTAAAATGAAAAGTGTTTAAGTGTTCGATGGAAGTTGTGGAAGTATTGATCTTTGATGTTTGAAGAAACTGTGTTGATTTAATCTTTACTCTTCATTTACTTCTTGATTTGGCCAATTATGATGTTAACATTTGTTGTGAGAACATGTAAGATATTAGGAGGTATTGTCTCAATCAACAATTGGTAGAAATCACATGAGATTGTATGGATGAGAAAGTAATTCATATAATTTTGTGCAAATAAATAGGGAAATATACTTTCATGGGTGTAGAATTAGAGGACTTTAGGGTGATAGACTAAAGCCCCCAATTTGGTTTATTATTTTAGGTATTGATTTGAGATGTTAGCCCCTAGGTGGAGAGAAAGGACGAAACTCTAAAGTAAGAGCTAGTATCTTCCCTACCTAAACCATCTTCAAAATTATTCAAACTAAAAACTAGCCAATGTTCTTTATAGCATCTCTAGTAAGGGTAAAGAATAATATTGCTCCTTTTTGGCACAACACAATTTGAATACTTCCACAACTCATGTACTTTTTAGTTATACATAATAAGGAAAAAGATATTTTCATCTATACTTCTTTAATCTTACAAAAAGCTTGTTATAATTAGCTAATTTTTCACTTCATTTCATAAATTAAGAAAATACCAAATAGAACCGTATTTTCAAGTTTTCTATTATCTAAAACTGTTTAAGTATCTTTCACTAAATAGATTTTGTGATCAAAAATTTTTTTATCATTTAAATATACAATACTTTTCCCGGTGGGATTGATATTTTGGGGCTTAATCTGAAAGTCCTATATCACTTAATAACGATATGTATACTTGCATAGAATCCCTAAATTTAAATATAACTATCAAATTCTTATTTACATCAAAATAAGGTTTTTTGTGCCTTTGTAAATAAGGAAATTTTATATCATATATATAATTATAATCTTATTACAACAAGTATAAATATTTCAGTATTCGTGTGAGGGATCATTTAACTAGTCAAAAATTGGTCCAAGAAGATCAGGTGTGGAGGCCAAGTGGGATACAATGTGGTCTTCTCCTCTTTAATAGCTTGGACCGTGTTAAGAATAATGGCCAAAAGGGTTTCTCAAAGGTTTCTCATGTCATAATGGGTTCTATTGTGTCATGGATAACCCAATAGAGATAGGCCATGGATGGGCTCTAACTTGTTCTTGGGCTTCAAGTAAAAGCCTTGGGCTTTAGATTTTAGGCTAGGGTTTTAAGGCTTAACCCTAGGCCAAAGAATCCAAAATAAATCCTTATAATTTACTGTCAAATTAATTTATTAACAGGGTGAATAGGTGGATCACATGATCATGGACATATCATGCTAGTTAATTGTTGACCATTTGACAATGGGTTTACCATTTGACCAAGGTAGACCATTTGACCAATGGTTGACCATTGTTGGTCAACATGGTGACCATGTGGTCCAGATTTGACGAGATTGTCAATGTTTTAACCATAGGGTCCACAATTGACCAGATAGTTAATGTAGTGACCATAGGGTCCAGGGTTGACCAAATGGTTAATGTGGAGACCATAGGGTCTATTCAGAGTAATAGGGTTAATTTGATCAGATTTTGAGCAAATTAGGGTTTGTTATAGTTGGTTTGATTAATCTAGGGTTTCACCAAGATTTGGGATCAAATGGAGTCACCTTATGGTTTGATATTATTTTTAGGTTATAGGGGTTTCTAGTGAGGTTGGGGGTCAATATTGGTAGATCCCGCCTTTAAAAAAAAGAGTTTAGGATTTCAAGTTGATTTAAGTGACATGGGGTGTGTCTTTCCCAGGTAGGTCAACTTGGGCTCTCTACTTGATCAGACCCTCAAGTTGATCAAGCAATAGGCTTGGGGCCTAAAGCATGTCTTGATGGATCCTAAAGAGCATAATCCTAAATTAGGATCATTAGTAAAGTATGTAGAGTGAGGCCTCAAACAAGTGAGATCAGGAATATATATATATATATATATATATATATATATATATATATATATATATATATATATATATATATGTATATATATAGAAAAGAAAGGTGGTGCTTCTCCTAGCTTGGCTTCCATGAATAGGTTTAATCAATTTCTTGCTGATGCTGCTATTTTTGATCTGGGCTTTTGTGGTCCATCTTACACCTGGAGAAGGGGTAGAACCTGGGAGAGACTTGATAGAATGCTGGGGAATACTTCTTGGCTTCAGCAATTTCCCTATACTATTGTTACTCATCTATCCATGGCAGGTTCTGATCACAGACCATTGCTCATCTCTATTAACAACACTGATAATATTACAGGAGGTATGTTCAGATTTCAAAATATGTGGACTAAGCACCCAGATTTCCTGGCTGAACTTGAGAAGGTTTGGGTCTCTCCCATGGGAGGCTCCTCTTGGGGTAATCTTTGGGAATTACATAAAATCACTGCTAAGCATTTTAGGAGATGGAATTGGACAGTATTTGGGAATATACAGGAAAATCTTAAGAAGGCTGAAGAGGATGTGGCTGCTGCTGAAGCTGGTTTTCTTAATGGGGAGTGTAGTGAAGCTGCTCTTTACAGTGCTCATGATCAGTTGCTAGTTCAGGTCAAGTATCAAGAAGATTTTATAAACAGAAAGCAGCTGCTGCCAAATTTATTGAAGGGGATAGAAATAATAAATACTATCATGCATTCATTAAGTACAAGAGGAAGTGTAACATGATTCTTTCCATCACTGATGAGGCTGGAACTTTGCTCCATAATGCTGAGGATATTGCATTGGATGCAGTTAATCACTTTGCTCAAATCTTTACTCAACCCAATAGATGTTCTACCCCCATTTATGATAATTTGCTACAGGACCAGTTCCTTTATGTACAAAATCTTAATTTAGTTGACATCCCTGGGGAAGATGAAATAAAAAATGCGTTAGACTCCATTGATGGTGCTAAAGCTGCAGGACATGATGGCTTCTCTTCCAATTTTTATAAAGCTGGATGGACAGTAGTTGGGAAGGAGGTAATTCAAGCTGTTCAGGATTTCTTCTAGGGTATTGATATTCCAAAGTATTTTTCTGCCTCTACTATTGTGTTAATCCCCAAAAATAAGTTGAGAAAATCTTGGGGAGACTACAGACCTATTAGCCTTACATCTGTAATGTCCAGAATTATCGGTAAAATCATTATGACAAGATTGCGACCACATTTGAATATCCTCATTAGCTCCGAGTCAGTCGCATTTGTGAAAGGCAGATCAATCTCAGATAATATCTTGCTGGCCCAAGAGATGGTGTTGGATTTAGATAAGAAATGTA
Source organism: Papilionanthe hookeriana x Papilionanthe teres (assembly GCA_022702705.1). Taxonomy (NCBI): domain Eukaryota; kingdom Viridiplantae; phylum Streptophyta; class Magnoliopsida; order Asparagales; family Orchidaceae; genus Papilionanthe; species Papilionanthe hookeriana x Papilionanthe teres. The sequence goes on along the minus strand of CM040421.1, from coordinate 107,694,450 downwards.
GAGGCAACAATGTTATCTTTAAACTTGACATAAGGAAAGCATATGATACCATCAGTTGGGGGTTCATCACTCAAACCCTATGTGCTAGGGGTTTTCAACCAAGTTTTGTTCGGCTCATCCATAGGTGGCTAAGTAATAATGCTCATTCTGTTATGGTGAATGGTAGAAGCCATGGATTCTTTAGTGCATCTAGAGGTATCAGGCAAGGAGACCCTCTCTCCCCTACCATTTTTATCCTTGCATTTGATTACTTATCCAGAATATTGGATTTTGTTTTTACCCAAACACCCAGCTTAGCCTACCATCACAGGTCCAATTTTATTGTCAGCCATTTATCTTATGCAGATGATATTATTATCTTTTCTAAAGCTTCTAAGGCTGCTATTAAAACTGTAATTAAAACAATAGCACACTTCAAGGAGGTTTCGGTTTGGAGCTTAATCTTCGGAAATGCCATTTCTACCCTAACTCTAATGTTAGCCTTATGATGAGAACTCGGATTGTTGATTATACGAGTTTTCGATCTCACTAATTTGCCTATCTGTTACCTGGGAGTCCATTTGATTAAGGGAAGATCTAAACAAACTCAATTTCAAGAAATTACTGAAAAAATCAAAGCTCAAATTTCTGGGTGGTCTAATTCCTTTCTATCAAATGGGGGGAGGCTAACATTATTGAAGAGCATATTAATCGCCCTCCCATCCTATGCTCTACGGATGTTTATCATGAAAAAGAGCACACAAACAAGCATTGGAAGAATGTTTAATAAATTTATGTGGGCTAGTCAACATAAGCGAATCCATTGGTTATCCCGGAAACGCCTATGTAAACCCCTACATGCTTGGGAGAGTCTGAGGTTTAAAAGCTTTGAACGGCTTAGCTTCATAAATTTATGTAAACTGTGGATTAGATTCAGAGCTAATGACACCATTTGGTCACAATACATGCATGGTAAGTACTGCAAAAAGGACCATCCTTCTCTGGTGGTGCCCAAACTGGGGGATTCTAGACTATGGAAAGCATTGCTGAAGGTCAAAGATAAGGCTGAACAGACCTTTATCTGGGAGCTGGGGGAGGGCCAAGTTAATTTTTGGCTTGATAATTGGGTGTAGGGAGGGGAGAAACTCTCTTTTCCTCACAATGTGGATGGACTTTCTATTTCTAAATGCTATGTTAATACCTATTGGTCTGAGAACCAATGGAATTGCAGAATTCTGAGGAACATCTTAACTTCTGATCAACTACAGCAGGTTCTCTTGACTCCCTTTCATCCTGAGAAAAGAGACAAGCTTATCACTAAACAACAACACCTACAAAAGCTGGGGTCCTTTATTTTCAGAAATTCTATTCTTGGGATCACATTAGGTGGGGACCCGAGTCGTGGAACAAGCCGCCGTCACCATCCATGTCTTTCTTTTGCTGGAGAGCTAGGCATTTACTGTTGCCCACTGATGATATCCTTAAATTAAAGGGACTTAGAGGGCCTTCCTGCTGTCATTTATGTATGCAGGAGGAAGAATCTGGGGATCATTTATTCTTTAGGTGCTCTTTCTCTCAAGAGGTCTGGACTCAAATCATTAGCAGAATTCAGGTGGAAACTTTGAATTTAAGTTGGCTAGATCTTTTGATGTGCTGGGGGGACTGGCATAAGGTGAATCCTGGTGGTTCCTTGTGTTGTGGCCTGGTTTATCTGGATGGGCAGAAATAAAGTAAGGTTTGAGGGGTGTTCTGTCCCAGCTTCCCTTGTTGCTGCTCACTGTTTAACATATTTTCAGAAACTCACTAAATACCACAAATTCAGAGATATTTGTCAGGTAGGTTCTGGGATTTCTTCCTCATCCTCTCTGGTGGTTGGTTGGTCCCCTCCCCTTTCCAATTGGATCAAAGTAAACACAAATGGAAGCTTTAAAAATCAGCAGGCTGGGATTGGTGGTATTTTCAGAAATGGGGTGGGGCAATGTCTATTGTTCTTCTACTCTTCCATTGATGCTTGTGATGCTCTTGAAGCTGAAATGATTGCCATCTATTGGGCCCTTAAAATTGCCAAGATCTGTGATGTGAGGCTACTAATTGTGGAATCTGACTCTTCCATATGCATATGCTTCCTGCAGGGTACTGAAACTGCTCCATGGTACATTCAGAGATGGCTGAATAGAGTGAAAGGTTTGGTTGAGAGTAAAGATGTAATATTTTCCTATATACCTAGGGAAGGTAATGCTCCTGCACATTGGCTTGCCTCTCAGGGATATTGTAATGGTGAAATTTTGGTAGATACTACACCTCCCCCTCCCCTGGCTGTTTTGATGCATGGGGATAGATTAGGCCTTCCTTTTGTAAGAAGACAGTTGTACTGATTATGGAAATTAATATATCACTTGCCTATTAGGCAAGTTTTTTGCAAATATATATATATACATATATATATATATATATATATACATATAAAGATACATATATATATACATATATATATATATATATATATATATATATATATATATATATGTAAAGATACATATATATATATATACACATATATATAAAGATACATATATATATACATATGTATATATATCTTTATATATATATACATATATATAAAGATACATATATATATATATATATACATATATATATATATATAGACACACACACACACACACACACACACACACACACCGATATATATATATATATATATATATATATATATATATATATATATATATATATATATATATATATATATATAAAAAGAAAAAGGAGCTGCAGAAGGCTCCCTACGTGTTTAAATAAAGAGAAGTTACATGAAGTCCCAAAGGGATCAGCCCCACTAAAAACAACTCCTCTCCAAAAAAAACCCAAATATCCAATACGAATAGCTTTATACAGACGCCTGAAGAAAACAGTAATTAAACTCAAATGACCAAAGATTGTTGTTTGATAAGACCTTCCTTGAGAAGAAACTGATGATAACAAGTCTTTGATATAACACTGAAGATCTAACCTCCACCAAACATAATAGGGTAGCATGAACCTATCTGTAACCAGAAGGAGAAGATAAAAAAATCCCCCAACCAATCAAGGTTAGCTTGAGTTGATTCTGAGGTAAGGGATTGCCAGCAGGTCCCCGACCAGCAAATAGGAAAGAGGGGTAGGGGGAAGCTGAAATTTCACTGATACCAGAATACAAGGCATTCCTAGCCAGCCAATTTATTGGTTCATTACCTTCCCTGAAAATGAACTGGAAGTAATGATTGCATTTTCCTTGAAGTTAGATAATTTTATTCAACCATAGCTGGAGATGCCAAGGAAGGGAACCATCAGATTCAATGGAGTTAATGAGAGTAGAAGAATCTACTTCAATAATAAGAGAAGTCCACTGGAAGAATGATGCAATTTTAAAAGCCCAATACACAGCAATAAGTTATGCCTCTAATGTATCCACAACAGCCACAGGAATTTGGAAGAAGATGAGGCACTTGCCAAAATGATTCTTGAAAACACCACCCACACCAGCCAAAGGGTGAGAAACTGCCATCAGTATCAGCTTTGATGAAAGGAACTTCCAATTAACTAAAGTGATAGCATTAGGGACCCTCTGCTCAGCAGTAGGAAGGGAGCAGATGTGGGGAAAACCTTTCCATCTGATCAGTTTAACAATGTATGATAAGAAATTTCTAGACACTTTAGTTGCACAAGAGGGTGTGTCCTCAAAAGATCGGGAATTTATATATATATATATATATATATATATATATATATATATATATATATATATATATATATATATATATATGCATATATATATAATAATGGTGTTGGTTGGTTCCCTCCTTCATGGAGGTAGGGTTTGAAAAGGAGGCAATTTTTCTTCTTCTCTTTGTTACTTGATCTCTTTAGTTGGTGGTTTTCCATTTTTAGTTTTGCCTTCCACCTGTCGCTGCCGCATTTTCGGTGTTCTTGCTGTATTGTGGCTTTTTTACTATTCCATTGGATAGTGTATTTACTATTCCATTATTTTTTGTCTGGTTCTCCTCTGTGTGTTTCTGATACCCGAATATTTAAGCTTACATTTTAGATATGAAATTTATGATTTATAATATGGCATTCTATGCAAGTATATGTATCGTTTATCAAGTAATATAGGACTTTCTGATTAAGCCCCGAGATATCGAACCCACAGAGAAATGTGTAAAAATTTAAAGAAATAAGAAAAATAACTTTTTTTGCCTTTTTTTAATTGATCTTTGTAAGTATGTTTTAAGGTTTTAATTTCAAAAAGTTGATTTTGATATTTTTTTAATAACAAGTTCAGCAGGAAATAAAATTATCAATACTCTAAACACAATATAAAGGTTATAAGAACCAAATATCTTTTTCTTTATTCAATGAATCATTAATAATTATGGATATTTATGTTTTTGAAGTATTTAAATGTATTGTGACATATAGGAGCAATTATAATCGTTACCCTTAATTGGTTCAATAAAGAAGATTGGTTAATTTGAAATTTTGAAATTTTGTAGATGAGTTAGGCGGGGAAGATACCAGCTCTCACTCTAGAGTTCGCTCTATTCCCTCCACCTGGGGGCTAACATTTCATAACAAAATTTAAAATAACAAACCAAATTAGGGGGCTTTAGCCTGTCACTCTAAAGTCCTCTAATTTTACTCCCCAATAGAGCATATCTCCCTATATATTTGCATTCAATTATATGGACTACAAGTCTCACCCATATAATTGCATGTGATTCTTTCCAATTGTTGTTTGAGACAATACCGCATTAGATTTTACATAATATCACAATAAATTTTAACATCTTAATTGGCCAAATCAAGAAGTAAATTAAGTTCAAGGAATTGAATCATCACAATTTATTCCAGCATTAAACACTTATACTTTCCACAACATACTTCCATAATTTAACTACTTCATCATCTATAAAAGAAAAAGATAAACTAAACTACTCAGATTTCATGAAAAAAACACAAACAAAACTTGATATGAAAGCATAAACCATAATGAAAACACAACAATTTTACTTTAAAAAAGTTTAAAAACAAAGATAAATACTTATCTGAAAATCCTCTCCACCAGACTCTGAAAGTTCCTTTGGAATTTTGCTTTCCACAATAAAACTCTACAGAGGTTGGTGCCCAACTCTGATGACTCTAATAAAGACTTTAAACTTCAATGAAAACTAGATATAAGGATAAAAGAAAATTGGTGAGAAGAAGGCTTCACACCAACCCTTTTTCCTTTCTTACTCTCTACTCTCTACTACAGAAAAGAAGAACTCTAAATTACTAACTACTACTCTCTTCAACTCACACCTCACATACTAATAACAATCACCCACTAATAACAACACACTTCATAAATTATGAAGCTTCATTTTTATAATTTTCTAAAAGGTGCCTTGGTGTTTTTTAAAATCATGTCCATATTCAATGTATCCACCAAAAAATGCATCTCTTCAATCATATTTGCAGCCCAAAGGAAGTTAAGGAAGTCATCACCAAAAGTTGCATCAAACACCCCTTGAAAATGGCTCCAAAAATGATTTAAATTCAATTTTTAACTGTGGCGCTTAAGCGCCGGCACTTTGGTGCTTAGGCGCCAGAGGCCAAATTTCTCAAACTTCATAATTTTGCTCCAAATTTGCTTCTTTTTCGCTCCTTTCATCATAATTAATTATTTTCATCATACGTGCAAGAAAAATACAAAATACCTTCCATTAAAGTGCAATATCATAAAAAATAGGTATAAAAATGTGCATAAAAACACTATATATTTTAGGTGCATCAAAATTCCCCAAACTTAAAATGTTACATGTCCTCAAGTGACTCTTAACAATATAAACAAGAATTTTAACATGCAAATTATGTAAATGAGTTTCTTTAGGAAGGTCTCAAATTTTGTTCTAGAAATGAAATAATCTAATTTAGAAAAAATTTTATTAAATAAGACCAATTTAAAGTTTAGAAAGTTTTTAAGTAAAGGATAATGAAAATATAAGTTTCTATCTAATTTAGAAATACTTGTAGATTTTTTAAAATATAGGATTCAAACATTTTATTTTTCTCACTTAAAAATTTTAATTGAGAATAATTTTACTTACTATATTATAACCTTAAGTTTTAGATTTTCTCAAAACTTATATTTCAAACTTTAGGCATGGAACCAATTTTTGATTAGGCCCTTAAATCCTCAAGCTTCTCCTTCCTTTTCACATACTATTTTTCACTTTTTTATTTTTTCTTATTTTTCTTTTCCTTTTCTTTTTCTTTTTTTTTTATAAGTCAAGGATTACTATATCTAGATAGGCCTTTAATGATTTTGAATTTCACCCTTCCATTTAAAATAAAAGATCTCATATGTATCTTTCACTTAAAATTCATAATAATAGTGTTGAAAATTATTTTTCAATAAAAGAAATTTAAGCTTTGAAAAATAAAAGTCAAATCTTCTATTCATCCAAAAATACAACATTTCTTACTAAAGATAGTTTAACTCTTTTTAACATTTCTTTATTAAGAACATTTTAACTTTAAATTTTTCATTATTACTATAAATTTTAAATAAATTCTTTTATTCATTTCTATATTCAAAATTTTATTTCCCTACTATAACTTTATATACATAATTATTTTCAAATAAAAACCAAATTTATTTAAGTATTCTTGAGAACAAATAAAATTTTAGGTTTTTTGAAAAATTTAGTTTTTTAAATTCCCCACCCCCCCCCCCAATTTTTTAATTTTTAGTTAGGATAAAAACATTTAAGCATAAGAAATGATACATGAGTGGGAATTAAAAACTAAAATAACATGTTTGTAGGAATTTCAATATCCTAAATATGCAAGTACAACATTTTTAAAGAAAAACAGGAGTAAAAAGAAATTGAATTCAGTTTTTCACAAAAGAAAATTTTCAAAAGACTTCTACAGTAGTGGAGGGTTTCAAAGCAAATACACACCATCTTAATATAATTAAGATCACAACAATATTAGATAAAAACAGGTAGTAGATTTTGAAAAGTTTTTAAATATGCAATTTTCAAATAGTGGTTTTTAATAGTGTTCTAAATTTCTACAGATTTGGAATTAATTTATACTCTATTAAAAATTTAAACACTAAATAACACTAAGTACACATTTAAAATATTTACTACCACACACATATAACAAATTACAACATAAAACATTACTTTATCACATAAACATCTGAATGTGTATATAAAAAGAAATAGTCCAACTATGCACTTTTACAAAATCAGAGTTCATATCATAAATACATCACATAACATTTAAACATCACATCAAATATAAAAAACATCAAAATAAAAACATAACTACACATAAGAAATCACAGAACAAAACAAACTAAACACAACAACTCTACTCATCATCCTCATTATCTTCTTCTTCAGCCCAGTTTCTGGATGGCACATACGGTATATAGAACAAATGAGGGGGCATCTCAGCACTGTAATCACCTCTAATCACTCTATCCATGTACTGCTGATAATTCTCCTCATATTCATCATGCTTAACAATATACCTTTCAATATTTTTAATCTTACCAACCATATCTCTAACATGCTCTCTGGTAAGACTCACTTTCTTCAAAATCTTCTTCAATAGTCCAGTTTGTGAGTCACTAGATGATGATGCTCTAGAAGTAGTAGCACGTGAAGTAGAAGCAGCAGAAGCAGAAGCAGAAGCAGTAGAAGTTCTAAATCCTCCTCTCCAGTTAAACTCTGAATGTACAGTGTAAGCACCAACATTTACACTGGTAATAGGTTTGAAAATATATAAGTTTGAAAATATAAGTTAAGGATAGTGAAGTTCAAAACCATTAACAGGCTATCCAGATACAGTAATCCTCACAGTGAAAAAAAAACAAAGAAGAAAGAGAGGAGAAGCTTGAGGAAATGCCTAATCAAAAATTGGCTTCACTTGAATTATCTTATAAGAAGAAAACTAATTACATAGTTTACGTAATTTTTATACATGCATCTTTATTAGAAAAGATTTTACTTATTATTTTTTTCTTGTAAATAATTTATGTGATCTTAATATAATAAACTACAATTATTTTCGAAATGAATGAAAATTTTTTGAAGTTTTACAATTTGGTAGTTAAATATTCTTTAAATTCTTAAAATTAAACTTAGTGAAATTTGATTAATGATTTACTTAAGCCTTTATAAAATAAAAAATTACAAGGAATCTTAAATATTTACTTTTTATTCCAAATGTTATACATTTTATATAGTAAAAAGGGTTACTTGAGGACAAGTAACATTTATGTTTGGGGGATTTTGATCCATGAAAAAATACCTATTTTATGCCTTGATATTTATCAAATTTTTAAGGATATTATGCTTTAATGAAAGGTATTTTTGTGTTTTTGGATGTAGGTGATGCAAAAATGTTCAAAAAGGAAAAAGGATGAAAAAGGAGCAAAGAGGAGCAAAAAAAAGAGCTAAAATGCAAAATTTCCAAAATAATGGGCCTGACGCCTAGGCGCCAGAATCCGGCGCCTAAGCGCCAGTTCGATACCAAATTCGTGACAGTTTTTGTAATTACTTTGGGCGGTTATTTTGACGGTTAGAGCGGTTATTGTACCATCTAGAAGATTGGCAGTTATTCCTGGATTATAGGACATGTGATACATTATATCTAGACGCTTAGAAACGGTTTAGATCGCGAAGAGGTGAGATCCAAAGTGAAGAGGTGCGAAGAACTGGACGCGGAGTCCAGCTCCTAGGCGCCAGATGCAGATGCCGGTGTTTAGGCGCCAGACACACTTTCTAGAAGATTCATTGAACTTGGACACAATTTGAAGAGATACTTTAGGCAACCCTTGAAGCCTATAAATAGGAGGCCATTTCTACAGAGAAAAACGCCCAATAAGAAGCCCGCCCTAGTCTGCTCTAATCAAATAGAGAGAATTAGAGAGATAATTTTAAGGGCCACAATTGTAGTTTACTTTCTTTCATAAATTAGTTAGTTTATTTTATTTAGAGTTTGTATTGAGATTTTGAAAGAGTTGGTGCTTTTGAAGTCTATTTCGCTTTGGAGTCAGAAGGAATCAGAGGTTCAGTTGGAGAAATACTTGAGATAAGTATTTTGATTCTGAGTAGTTACTTTACTTTCTCCTTTCAATTATGAAAAGATAAATAAGATAATATTAAATTCATTGGAGAATTAAAAACTAAATATGTTTAAATATTGTGATGACATTAATACCAGATCTTAATTTACTATTTAAATTGGTCATTTAAATTGTTAAAATCTGTTGAAGAATTTTGAGACCTAGAAGGAGATGAATTCTTAACTAGTAGATATCACATGAATCCTTGGGTAGTCGAAAGCCTTATGCGGGTTATTCAAGATGAAGTGCAAATAAATAGGAAAATATTATTCAATGGGCGTAGAATTGATAAGTTTTTAGAGTGACAGACTAAATTCTTGTAATTTGGTTTATAGAGAGGGAACGGGTCACTAGTAGGGCTGACCATAGCCACCCTTTGACATCTAGTAGTGTGAGCCTAGATTAACCCATTCTACTAACAATACATCCATACCTGATCTATAGATTAGACAATGTTCTTTATACTATCGAGCGAAGGTAAAGAATAGGAATGCTTCTATTTGGCACAATACCATAAATTTATATTCTCCATGAATATTATATTATCTAAAAAGTCTTAGATTAATTGAAAGGAAGAAAGTTGTTTGCTTATTATTATTTACATCACTCATTTTTTTATTATTGCTTTAATTCTGCATTTAGTAAATTAAATATTAAATTTATAACTTTAAAAGAAATACATAAAAATAAAATTAAAATATTTAAAAATCTATAAACCTCCTCGTGGGATCGATACTGGGGTCTTTATTTAAAGCTCTATATTACTTGAAACGATACGTATACTTGCATAGTACATCTAGTGTGTAAAATATTTTCCATAAAATTATATGTATATACACTAGCCGCTATTATTATTTGAAATTATTGGCTATAACATATTTTTGAATGCATATATTACTGCGTTGTCCACGGATCGAGGTAAAAATCCCATACCTGAAGTAGTAACAGATCTAGCACAGTTCATCACATAGTCAAAAATAATAGCCCCTACATCAATAGGCTTTCCTAACTGAATACAATGATTCAAAACTGATCTCTCCCTTGTAACTTCACTAGTATGATTTGAAGGCAATAGCTTAGATGAGATAAAGTAACGTCATGCCTTTGAAATGGCATTCAACTTTGAGGCCTGAAAATTTACTCTTCTTTCATTTGTTATCTTCCATAAACCTCTTCCATTAGTTAGAAATGATATGATCTCATCTAATTCTCCTTTATTAGGATGATAACTAGCATAAAAACAAAACAAAGTAGGAGAGGCAAGTGGTAAAAGACATTGATTACCACAGGTGAAAAATGTACTTGTTTACCTCTAACCATCACCAAATTTTCTTCTGAGTTTGCATAAAACTCTCTAACCACAGAAACAAGATCGACAGCGGAGAAGTAACAGTAATTCTCCCAATTCCTTCTAGTAATCATTTCTTTAATAACTTCTCCTAGCTTACTAAATACTCGTTTCGGAATCAATTTACGTGACGACAGTGCGTCGACATATCGATCCACTACTCTTGCACTAATAAATTTTTTGGAATCAAAATTTTCTTTGTCTTTCGAGCACTTTGACTTTGGAGCCATCTCTAAAAAAATAGTAAAAAATTCACCATAATTTCCAAAATTAAACTAAATTTGCTAATTTAACTTCCAAAGGTGATTTCCACTAAATCCAAGCAATTTCTCATGCTTTTCCTCAAATTTCACCATAAATAATGATCTTAAAATTTTTTAATCATGTACTCAAAATATATGGTGAAAATAAAAACTTTTTTACTTAGGAGTAGTGTTCATACCTCAAGGAATTCAAATCTGAAAAATTTTGTTGAAATCGACTCTTAATTGATCCAACTTAAGGATGCCCTAAATCTTATTTCGTGACTTCGAAATTTTGAGGGCGATGGGAGGTATTAAAAATGTCAATTTTTTTGGGTTTTCAACTGCAGAAAGTCAATTTTCTGGAACCGCGCTTAAGCGCAAGGCTTTAAAGCTTAGCCGTTAATCTGGCGCTTAAGCGCCTAAGTTCTGGCGCTTAGCCGCCAATGCCTTGATTTTCACAATTAATTAAAAAAATATACTAAACCCCTTGGTTAATCACCCTAAATCACTTTAAATAATAATTTCTCCCCTCTAAACTTTTCTAACTCTCCAAAGAAAGTTAAATTTCCATCAATTCCAAACAAATTTCACACAAACACAAACTTTCATTTAATTAAAACAATCACACTTAATACAAACTAAAAATTTCTATCCAAACATTTTGGATGAAATTCCCCAACACACAACAATTATTATATCAAAACAAAGATAATTTTACATCATTAAGATGTAACAAACACTCTTAAAAGTTCAATAAAACACAAACATAACATTAGACACAAAACACTTAACACATAAAACCATAACACTAGACTAAACTCAAAATTAATTCCAATCTCGATTAGGTAGAATGTATCCAGAACCACCATTAGTTCCATTTGAACCATCTGGAATATAGATCTGATAAAAAGGGCGATGGTTAAAAACTCTTACATCTTCTTCTTCTAACCTTTTTTTTTTCAGAAACATCGCCTTATTTGCTTCTTCCACGTGACTTGTATGATTGAATTGCATTTTAAGTTGTCATGCCATATTCACTAAATGAGTGTTAGTTTCATTTACCTTTGCTTCAATTGACTCCACGTTGGCTTCAATCTTCGCAATCCTTTCTGTAATATCTTGAATACTAACTGCTAGGAATCCGTTGTATAACTCTTGCGCACTTTACTAATAAATTTCTTCTTGTTGGCTTCCTCCTTCTTCTTAATTTCACTCTCCTAAGAAGACATTTTTGCACTCAAAACACTCTTCTTAAGACTCAGGAATGAAAATATGGACTAGGGCAAGTGTTTCTCTTAATCTAGGGCCTTTTTATAGACATGGGAAGTGCTAAAACCGACCCTAGACGTTTTAAAACTCCAAAATAACTTCTAAAATCTCCTCCCCACGATTTTGGCTTCTATAAATTCATTTATCACATTTTTCTTAACTGTGGTGGTTAAGCGCCAACCAGGCGGTGCTTAGCCGCCAGTGCACATTTTTGCACAGGTCTGCCAAATGCCCAAATTTTTCATTCTGACTCTTTTAAGTCGTCCTTTAATGTCAAATAAACACCACTATAACTAATCTCTTCAAAATACTACCACGTAATCATAAAAACAAACCAAACAAAGCACACAAAACAAACTAAAGCAAAGCACACCGATAAATATGAAGCAAAGCACACCGATAAATATGGGTTGCCTCCCACAAAGTACTTGGTTTAATGTCTTCAGCATGAAATTCCCAGAACTTATTTTGAGTGACCCAACATCAGACTCTCATCAAGTTTAAACTAATCGACTAAAAAATAAGGTTTTAAGTCTATGATGAGGACTCACCTAGAAAATATACTTCAAATGATCAGGAAGCATCTTTAACTTAAGTTCAGGAGGTTTTTCAATTGATGGACCAAAAGATTCATCTTTTTTTGTCATGCCCAACAGTTCAAAATTTTCATGAATATAATTTAGATCTATCTCATGAAAATCTTCATAATGATGTAACTCCTCTTCTTTCTCATGTTCTAATTCTTCTCTTTCAGAGTTCTTTTCATAAGATGATTTGAAATGACATTCACTCAAATACTTGATAACATCCATTCTATAACATTCATCATCCTTACCTCTTGCAGGATATTTCATGGATTTTGAAATGTTGAATGTAACAGTCTGGTCATTTACTCTCATTGTTAATTCCCCTTTTTGGACATCTATCATTGCTCTGCCTGTGGCTAGGAAAGGTCTTCCTAAAATTATGGGTATCTCTTTATCTTCCACCATATCCAGCACAATGAAATCAACAGGAAAGATAAATTGATCCACTTTTACCAAAACATCTTCTATAACTCCTTTAGGATATGTGATCGAATGATTTGCTAATTGTAGAGTTACAGTAGTTGGAGTTATTTTTCCTAATCTCAGTCTTTTAAATATTGATAGAGGCGTAAGGTTAATGCTTGCACCCAAATCACATAAAGCTTTTCCATAAAATTTATCTCTGATTGCACATGGAATTGTTAAACTACCAGAATCTTTAAGCTTCTTCTGAATTATTGCACTACGCTCCTCACTAAGTACAAAAGTATCATTATCTTCAAACTTCTTTTTTTTGTTGAGAATATCCTTCATAAATTTCACATAGTTTGACATCTGTTCTAAGGCTTCAGCAAATGGAATGTTGATTGTAACTTCTTAAATATCTCCAAGAATTTTGAAAATTACTTATCCAATTTTTTTTGCCGAAGTCTTTGGGGAAATGGAGGTGGTGGTTTTTCCAAATCTTCCTTAAGTGGAGAAATAGGTCTTTCCAAACCTTTCGGAGCGTCCTCTTTTGGTTCTTCAATCTCTCCTTTCTATACTTCAATTTCTTTTTGCACTCTACCTTTCAACTCTCTTCCACTTCTCAGTTGAATTGCTTTTGCATGCTCTTTATTCTTATCTCTTAGATTTACTTCAGTATTACTTGGAAGCATACCTTGGGATCTATTACTTAATGTATTGGCAATTTGTCCCAATTGATTTTCAATATTTCTTATTGTAGCTCTTTGACTTTGTAATTGATTTCCCATTTGTAACACCACTTCTTCAATAGACAACTTCTTCTTATTAAATTATGAAGCATTGTTAAAACCAGTAGGATAGGTTGGTCTATAATTATTATTCCCTTAGTTGTTCCAGTTCCCCAATGGGTTTACTTGGTTGTTCCCCCATTGTTGATTAATACCACCCTGATTGTTGGTATTCCAATTCAAGTTTGGACGATTCTTCCAACATGGGTTATAATAATAAGAATAAGGGTTATTAGACTTACTTATAACATTCAAAGTTTCTGGTGAAGTATGAGAATCAACCATTTGACTTAATTAATTTTCTTCAATCATAGCAATTGACTGAGAAAAATTCATCCCAGATTGGTCTATCTTCCTTAAAATTGTAGCAACTTGATTTGCTAACATTGCAAAAGCATCATTTTCATGAATATTGGCTACCTTTTTAGGATTTAACCTTTCAGAAGGCCATTGAAAATTATTAGTAGTCATTTCTTCAATCAAAGCATAAGCATCAGTAAACTGTTTAGACATCAGTGATCCTCCTGCAGCAGCATCGATAATAGATCTAAGAGATCCAACTAATCCATTATAAAAAGTTTGAATTATTAACCAATCTGGTATCGAATGATGTGGATTTTTCTTGAGGAGATCTTTAAATCATTCCCATGCCTCATATATAGATTCACCTTCAAACTGACAAAAAGATGTGATATCATTTCTAAGCTTTGCAGTCTTCGATGGTGGAAAATATTTAGCAAGGAATTTTTGTGCTAAATCACCCTAAGTTATGATAGATCCAGGCACTAACGAATTAACCATATATTAGCTCTATCCCTTAGTGAGAAAGGAAAAAGTCTAAGTCTAATAACATCATCCAAAACACCATCATATTTAAAAGTAGCACACAACTCTAGAAAGTTGGCAAGATGTAAATTAGGATCTTCAGTTGGTGCTCCCCCAAACTAATTATTAGACACCATTTGGATAATAGTAGCCTTAAGCTCAAAGGAATTAGTAGCTACAGCAGGGTGTTGAATACCACCATCAAGTTCATCCACTATAGGATTAGCATATTCTCTTAAAGTTCTAAATTCTTGATGAATGTCAACATTTTGGTTTTGATGATTTATCATTTCTTGAATTTTTTTATCTTTTTTGATAATTTTAAAATTTTTTGATTTTTCTGATTATTTTTTCTAATTCAGAATCATAAGGCACAAGTCCCTCAGACCCTGAACTATGCATACAACGTTAAATAAAATAAAACAAAACACACTAACAAAAATAAAGAAAAGTAAAAAAAATTTAATTTCTCTTCGTTTTCTTTAAATGAAATTTTAATCAATTTCCCCGGCAACGGCGCCAAAAACTTGATGCCCGAATATTTATGCTTACGATTTAGATATGAAATTTATGATTTATAATATGGCATCTACACAAGTATATGTATCGTTTATCAAGTAATATAGGACTTTCTAATTAAGCCCCGAGATATCGAACCCACAGGGAATGTGTAAAAATTTAAAGAAATAAGAAAAATAACTTTTTAGTCTTTTAATTAATATTTGTAAGTATGTTTTAAGGTTTTAATTTCGAAAAGTTGATTTTGATATTTTTAATAACAAGTTCAGCAGGAAATAAAATTATTAATACTCTCAACATGATATAAAAGTTATAAGAATCAAATATCTTTTTCCTTCTTTAATGAATCAGTAATAATTATGGATATTTATGTTGTGAAATTATTTAAATGTATTGTGCCAAAAAGGAGCAATTATAATCTTTACCCTTACTTGGTTCTATAAAGAAAATTGGTTAAATTGAAATTTTGAAATTTTGTAGATTGGTTAGGCAGGGAAGATACTAGCTCTCACTCTAGAGTTCCTTATATTCCCTCCACATGGGGGCTAATGTCTCATAACAAAATTTAAAATAACAAACCAAATTAGGGGGCTTTAGCATTTCACTCTAAAGTCCTCTTATTTTACTCCCCAATAAAGCATATCTATCTATATGTTTGCATTCAATCATATGAACTACAATTCTCACCCATATAATTGCATGTGATTCATTCTAATTGTTGTTTGAGACAATACCGCATTGGATCTTACATAATCTCACAACAAATTTTAACATCTTAATTGGCTAAATCAAGAATTAAATTAAATTGGAGGAATTTAATCATCATAATTTATTCCAGCATTAAACACTTATACTTTTCACAACATACTTCCATAATTTAATTACATCATCATCTAAGAAAGAAAAGGAAAACTAAACTACTCAGATTTCATGAAGAAAACACAAACAAAACTTGATATCAAAGCATAAACTATAATGAAAACACAAAAATTTTACTTAAAAACACAGTGTAAAAACAAAGATAAATACTTATCTGAAAATTCTCTCCACTGCGACTCTGAAAGTTCCTTTAAAATCCTCTCCACCAGACTCTGGAAGTTCCTTTGGAATTATGCTTGAAAATGGCGCCAAAAATGATTTAAATTCGATTTGTATATGTGGTGCTTAAGCGCCGGCACTTTGACGCTTACGCGCCAGAGGCCAAATTTCTCAAACTTCATAATTTTGCCCCAAATTTGGTCTTTTTTTGCTCCTTTCATCATACCTGCGAGAAAAACATAAAATACCTTCCATTAAAGTGCAATATCATAAAAAATAGGTATAAACATATTCATAAAAACCCTATATATTTTAGGTGCGCCAGTTTCCTCATTTTTACTTTATGATTCTTACTCTGGAAATGCCTTCTTACCTTAAAGTTCTTAAAAAAATAGAGATAAAGATGTTTTTAGACTTGAATCAATAAACTTACATTTTCTACATAAATATCATGAATAAATAGACTTCGTTCTTCCTCTTACTTTCTCAAAAAAATTATAAGGAAGAAATAAACAACTTTTTGTTGATCCTTTTATGTTTACACTGGTTGGGCAATTTACAAACCCACACCCACAGATGACAGTTATTAGAAATTTTTTTACTGACCTCAAATTAGAGGGGGAAGGGAATGTGGGTTTGATTGGTGGGAGGCATATAATGAGAAAGTTTAAAATAGAGAATGAATTGTCCAATTTTTCTTTAAGAAGTTATATACTATTGAGGGAGTAAAATGAAAACTCTTAGATGGACTATGGAGTTTAACCAACAGGAGGAGTCTCTTATTATCCTTTATGGTTCAATTTTTTCTGGTCTTAAGTTACACTATTTGAATACGCAAGTTCTATAGTCCCTTAGTGCTATATATGGTAAACCCATGATGGTAGATATTCCACTTATAACCTCAATAGACCATCTTTGAATAATGTACTTGTTGAATGAGATATAACACTCACCTTCCATGATTCGGAGTGGCTTAGGTGTCCTAACCTGGCTATTGTCAACCTCTGAAGGTTGATTTTATTCCTCATTACTGTAATAAATGCAAGATGATTGGCCATTCTTTAGACCATTGCTTTATAACACAACATAAAATGAGGAAATAAATTCTAATCAACTTATTGTTAATGTACCTAAGGGGTAGTCTAATCATATTTATGTGGTGAACACTATCATTGGTATTCAAAAGGATGATAATGGTTCATAATTTGTTGATAAGAGATTGGAGGTGGAAGGTAACTTTGTTGATATTAATGGTGGGCATACTGTGCCTATAATTAATGATTCTACTCAGGATCCATTAAACTAAACTACTTGCCAGAAAACATGATGTAGACTACACTAAATTTTAAAGTTTTAAGAAGATTAATAATAGTGGCCCACTAAAGAATATTGCCTCCATGGATAATGCACATGGAGAGCTAAAAAATTAGGGTCCTTCCTCTTTTGCTGCTAAACCAATAAAATACTAACTCTACTGACTATGATGCTCACTATGATACTTCTACTAAAGCTGAGGAGGTTAACAGATCATTTTGTTTCAAGCAAGCGGCTTTAAAGGAGTGGTCATTCAAAAGTCTAAAATAAGGATGAATAATGGATCTAAAGAATTGAAGAATTTGAACCCCATGCTATGACTCTGCAAACTTCTAAGGATGATAAATCCATTGTTAAACACTTCCATTTTTCCTAAGACTACTAGATGCTCCAAAAAACAAGCCTTCACTGATGTTTAATCTTTTTTCTAAACTCAATGCCCCACATAGGCTGAAAAATCTTATTAAACATTAAATTTACCTTTTTTTTTTTGTTATAGAGCTTCTTGTGCCTGTTCGCCACAACTTTTCATTTTATTGAAAGCTAGATGATTTCAAGTCTCTTAAGAATTTAAATAATAAATTTTGGTTTTTTTTAGAGAAAAAATTTTTTTGGATGTTCTAGTGGTTGATTCACAATTCCTTCATATGAAGATTTTTTTTTTGGTAGGTCTTTGTTGCTGACCGTAGTTTATGGTGGGTGTTTTAATGAGGCTAGAAGGAAACTTTGGGAGTATTTGGTTAATTTTGTATCATCTTCTCAGGAATGTTGGTTGATAAAGGGTGACTTCAACATGATTAGTTATGCTGCTGAAAAGAGGCGTGGCTGACTTCTTAACCTTAATATCATTAGCAAATTCATTGACATAATAACTATTTAATCTTAGTCTTTATAGATTGTATGTATACATGGAGGAGGGGAAAGACCTTTGAAACATTTGATAGATATCTTGACAATTCTAGTAGGATTAATTATTTTTCTTAACATAAGAATATCATTTATCCAAACAACATCTGGTCATTCTCCAATTGTAATAACTATGGAGGAGCTTTTTGGGCCTACCTTTCAACGCTTCAGATTTCTCAACATATGGGTTTCTAATCTTGGATTCAAGAACTTTATAGGGAGCATTTAGTTGGTATTACATCTCCTAATCCTTGAATTAATCTTTGGCAGGTACATAAATAACTTAATGTAGCACTTAAAAAGTGGAATTGGGAGGTGTTTGCCAATGTTCATTATATGGTTCATTGATCTATAAAAAAATACCCATTTTTATGCCTTGATTTTTATCAAATTTTTAAGGATATTATGCTTTAATGAAAGGTATTTTTGTGTTTTTGGATATAGGTGATGGAAAAATGTTCAAGAAGGAAAAAAAGTGAAAAAGGAGTAAAAAGAAGCAAAAAGGAGCAAAAATGGAGCCAAAGTGCAAAATTGTCAAAATTATTAGTCCGGAGCCTAAGCGCCAGGTGGATACGGGATCTGTCAAGATTTTTGACAACTTTTGGACGGTTATTTTGACGGTGTTAGTGGTTATTGGACCTTCTAGAAGACCGACGAGTTGTTCCTGGTTTATAGGACATGTGATACAATGTATTTGGACGCTTGGAAATGGTTTTAATCACGAAGAGGTGCGATCCAAAGTGAGGAGGTGCGAAGAACTGGACGCAGAGTCCGGCGCCTAGGCGCCAGACACACCTTCTAGAAGATTCATTGAATGTGGACACAATTTGAAGAGGTGCCTTGAGGCAACCCTTGAAGCCTATAAATAGGATAATACTCCTTCAGAAAAAATCACCCCCCTTTCTAGAGCCCCATCTAGAGAGAGAATTAGAGAGATACTTTAGGGCCACATTTTAATATCCTTCATAAATTAGTTAGTTATTTTATTTAGAGTTTGTATTGAGAGTTTAAAGAGTTGTTGCTTTTGAAGTTTAATTGCTTTGGAGTCAGAAGAATTCAGAGGTTCAGTAGGTGAAACACTTGAGATCAGTATTTGTAATTTTATTCAAAGTTTCATTATCATGTTTTGTTGTTTAAATTCAATGGGTTCTGAGTAGTTAGTTTACTTTCTCCTTTCAATTATGAAAAGATAAATAAGATAATATAAAATTCGATGGAAAATTAAAAACTATTTATATTTTAAAACATTGTGATGATATTAATACCGGATCTTCATTTACTTTACAAATTGATCACTTGTATTGTTAAAATCTGTTGAAGAGTTTTGATACCTAGAAGGAGATGAATTCTTAACTAGTAGAAATCACATGAATCCTTGGGTAGTCGAAGGCCATGTGCGGGTTATTCAAGGTGAAGTGCAAATAAATAGGAAGATATTATATAATGGGCGTAGATTTAATAAGTTTTTAGAGTGACAGACTAAATTCTTGTGATTTGGTTTATATAGAAGGAAAGGGTCACTAGTAGGGCCGACCATAGCCACCCTTGGACATCTAGTAGTATGAGCCTAGATTAACCCATTCTACTAACAATACATCCGGACCTGATCTATAGGCTAGCCAATGTTCTTTACACCTGGATCAAAGGGTAAAGAATATGAATGCTTCTATTTGGCACAATACCATAAATTTATTTCTCCATGAATATTATCATTATCTTAGAAAATCTTGGATTAATTGAAAGGAAGAAAGTTGTTTTCTTATTGTTATTTACATCAATCATTTCATTACTGCTTTATTATTGCATCTAGTGAATTAAAAATATCAAATTTATAACTATAAAAGAAATACTTAAAAATAAAATTAAAATATTTAAAAATCCATAACTCACTCCTCGTGGGATCGATACTGGGGTCTTTGTTTCAAAGCCCTATAACGTATACTTGCGTAGTACCCCTAGTGTATAAAATATTTTCGATAAAATTATATTTGTATACACTAGCTGCTATAATTATCTATTACATATATTTGAAAGCATTAATTATTACATTTGTCATCAGTGGATTGTGGATCAAGTTTTTGGAACCGTTGCCGGGGATTGAATTTTTAGTACGCATATATTTAGCGTGGGTCAAGTTTTTGGCGCCGTTGCCGGGGAGGAGCGGAGGTAAATTTTTAGATTTTAAATATTTTTATTTTATTTTATTCATTTTCTTTTATTGTTAAAAATATAAAATACCAAAAAAATAATAATAATAATAAAATATATATATATAAAATTTTAATAAGTAGAGATTTTATTTCTTGCTAATTTACTTTTTATGCGTAGTGTTGGATCTGAAGGATTATTACCTTTAGATTCTGAATTAGAACGAACTGTTAAAAGAATTAAAAAAGGAAAACAAACTCAAAAAATCCAAGAGATGGCTAATTTACATAACAAATTACAAAATCCAATTGAAATTAATGAACAAAATGTTTACAAACCATTAAGGGATTATGCTAACCCTATAGTTGATGAACTTCTTAGTAGTATTCAAATACCTACTGTAGATGCTAATTCTTTTGAGCTTAAACCATCTATCATTCAAATGTTCCAAAATAATCAATTTGGATGAACACCAAATAAGGATCCAAATTTACACCTTGCTAGTTTTTTAGAACTTTGTGCTACCTTTAAATATTATAATGTTTCTGATGATGCTATTAGACTTAGACTCTTTCCTTTTTCTTTAAGAGATAAAAAAAGATGTGGTTGAACTCATTAGCAACAGGTTCTAATAAAACATTGGCTGAAATGGCACAAAAATTCCTTGCTAAATATTTTCCTCCTTCTAAAACTGCTAAATTAAGAAATGATATTACTTTATTTAGTCAATTTGATGGGGAGACAATTTATGAAACTTGGGAAAGATTTAAAGAACTATTAAGAAAATGTCCTCATCATGCTTTACCTGATTAGTTAATTATTCAAACATTTTATAATGTTTTAATTGGATCACTAAAATCAATTATTGATGCTGCTGCTGGAGGTTCTTTAATGTCTAAACATTTGAAGAAGCTTATACTTTAATTGAAGAAATGGCTAACAATAATTTTCAATGGCCTTCTGAAAGGATTAATCTTAAAAGAATGTCAAGTATTCAAGATCAAACAACAACAATGGGGTAATAATCAATCTCATCCAACTGGAAACTGGAATAATCAAGTAAATTCAAATTATAAACCACTTGGATTTAATAATCAACAGAAAAAATTATCAACAGAAGAATTAATTTTACAAATGAGTAATCAATTAAAAAATCAAAATACTGCTATTCGTAATATTGAGAATCAAATGAGACAAATCGCTAATTTAATTAATAACAGACCTCCAGGAACACTTCCTAGTAATGTTGAAATTAATCCAAAAGAAACTGGAAAAGAACATGAACATGTTAAAGTTGTACAACTTAGAAGTGGAAAGGAATTAAAAGAAAGAATGCAGAATGAAATTGAAAAAGAGATTGAGGTTGAAGAGATTGAAAAACCTAAAGAAACTCCTTCTCATGATCAAGATCAAACTAATATTTCTATTAATGTGGAAGTTGAAAAACCACCACCACCTTTTCCTCAAAGATTAAAACAGCAGAAGCTTGATCATCAATTTTCTAAGTTCTTTGAAATTTTTAAGAAACTTACTATAAACATACCTTTTGCTGAAGCTTTGGAACAGATGCCAACTTATGTAAAATTTATGAAGAACATATTAAGTAAGAAATGAAAATTTGAAGCCTTTGAAACTGTTGCATTAAGTGAAGAATGTAGTGCAATAATTCAAAAGAAATTACCTCAGAAACTTAAAGATCCTGGAAGTTTTACTATACCTTGTCGTTATTGGAGAAAAATTTTGTGGAAAAGCTTTATGTGATTTAGGAGCTAGTATTAATCTCATGCCATTTTCTATTTATCGAAGGTTGAATTTAGGAGAGATTTCTCCCACCACTGTAACCCTTCGATTAGTCGATAGATCTATCACTTACCCTAAAGGAGTTATAGAGGATGTACTTGTTAAAGTAGATAAATTTATCTTCCCTGTGGATTTCATTGTACTTGATATGGAAGAAGATAAAGAAATACCAATTATTTTAGGGAGACCTTTTCTAGCTACCGGACTAGCTATGATTGATGTGAAAAAAGGATAATTAACTATGAGAGTTAATTATCAAGAGATTAAATTCAATGTTCTTAAATCAATGAAGTACCCTGACAAAGAAAAATGCTATCGAATGGATATTTTTTATTTTATAATTCAAAAACACTATCGAGAAAAATGTAAAATCATTCCTAAAGAAGAAATTGAATTTTTAACTGATGAAAATAAAGAACTAAAAGAAGAAGAATTATTTAAAGAAACTCATTATATTAAAGATAACTGGGAAACTTTAGACATAACTCAAAATGATATACTTTTACCCTCAATTAAAAAAGCCCCTGAACTGGAATTAAAAATGTTACCTTCACATTTAAAGTATGCATTTCTTGGAAATTCATTAACGTTACCTGTTATTATTTCTTCTGAGCTAAGTTTAGATCAAGAAGAAAAATTAATAGGAGTGTAAAAGAATTATAAGAAAGCTTTTGGTTGGACTATTGCTGATATAAGAGGAATAAGCCCTTCCATTTGTATGCATAGAATTTTAATGGAAGAAAATTTTAAACCTACTATTGAACCACAAAGAAGATTAAATCCTATCATAAAAGAGGTTGTTAAAAAAGAAATTTTAAAATGGTTAGATGCTGGAATTATTTATCCTATTTTGGATAGCCAATGGTTAAGTCCTATTCATTGTGTTCCGAAGAAAGGAGGAGTAACTGTCACTGTCAATGATAAAAATGAACTAATTCCTACAAGATAAGTTACTGGATGGCGAATTTGTATTGATTATCGGAAGTTAAATGACGCCACTAGAAAGGATCATTTTCCTTTACCTTTCTTAGATCAAATGCTTGACAAATTAGCTGGACACTCAAATTTCTGTTTTTTGGATGGATATTCTGGTTATCATCAATTACTTATCGCTCCTGAGGACCAAGAGAAAACAACATTTACAAGTCCTTATGGAACATTTGCCTTTAGAAGAATGCATTTTGGTTTATGTAATGCACTTGCAACTTTTCAAAGATGTATGATGTCAATATTTTGTAATTTGATTGACAAAGGAATTGAAGTATTCATGGATGATTTTTCAGTTTTTGGAACTTTTTTTTAGTCTTGTTTGGAAAATATTTCCAAAGTTCTGAAAAGATGTGAAGAAACAAATTTAGTTCTTAACTGGGAAAAATGTCAATTTATGGTCACAGAAGGCATTATACTTTGTCATAAAGTTTCACAAAAAGGGATGCAAGTTGATCAAGCAAAAGTAAAAATTATTGTTGAACTGCAACCCCCTACTACTGTTACTGATGTGAGAAGTTTTCTAGGTCATGCTGGATTTTGTAGAAGATATATAAAGGATTTTTCTAAAATTGCTAAACCTCTTTGTCATTTATTAGAAAAAGAAGCTAAATTTGAATTTAATTAAGACTGTGTTAATTCTTTCAATATTTTAAAAGAAAAATTAATAACTGCACCTATAATTATTACACCTTGAATTAATGTGCAATGCAAGTGATTTTACAATTGGAGCTGTATTGGGACAGAAATATGAGAAAATTTTCAAAGTTATATATTATGCTAGTAAAACTCTTACCGAAACTCAAAGAAATTACACTACTACTGAGAAAGAGCTTTTAGTTATATTATATGCCTTTGATAAATTTAGACCTTATCTTCTTGGTACCAAATGCATAGTTCATACTGATCATTCCGCTATTAAATATTTAATGTTGAAAAAAGATGCTAAACCTAGACTAATAAAATGGGTTTTACTTCTACAAGAATTTGATTTTTAAATAGTGGATAGAAATGGAACGGACAACCAAATTGCTGATCATTTATCTAGAATTAAGAATGATGTTATTACTGAAGAAAATATAAATAATAAATTTCCTGATGAACATTTGTATGTTATTCAAGGATGCCAAACACCTTGGTATGCAGAT
Organism: Papilionanthe hookeriana x Papilionanthe teres; assembly: GCA_022702705.1. Classification (NCBI taxonomy): domain Eukaryota; kingdom Viridiplantae; phylum Streptophyta; class Magnoliopsida; order Asparagales; family Orchidaceae; genus Papilionanthe; species Papilionanthe hookeriana x Papilionanthe teres. Next base: position 107,669,957 of record CM040421.1, on the reverse strand, counting down.
ATAGTTAACTATTTAGTTAGCAATATTTTACCTTATGGATTGGATAACAAATTTATTAAGAAATTCAAAAATGATGCTAAATCTTATATTTGGGAAGATCCTCATTTATTTAAATTAGGAAGAGATTCTGTAATTTGTAGATGTGTACCTTATGAAGAAACTTATGTTATTATTCAAAAATGACATGATTTGGAATTTGGAGGACACTTTGGAGTAGATAAAACTGCATTTAAAATTTTAAATTCAGGATTTTATTGGCCCTCCTTATTTAAAGATGTGAGACATTATGTGAAAACATGTGATCGATGTCAAAGGATCGGAAATATATCCAAGAAAGATGAAATGCCTTTAAACTATATATTGGAAGTTGAAATTTTCGATATATGGGGTTTATACTTTATGGGACCATTTGTACCATCATCTGGAAAGATTTATATTTTATTAGCGGTTGATTACGTTTTAAAGTGGATTGAAGTTGTAGCTTTACATAGCTGTGATTCCAAAAGTGTTTCAAAATTTTTAAAGAAGATGATTTTTTCAAGATTTGGAATGCCTAAGGTAATTATCACAGATGGTGGAAGTCATTTTAGAAATATAAGAATTCAATCATTATTGGAAAATTTTGGAATCAAACACGAATTGCAATCGCATATCACCCACAAACAAGTGGAATGGTCGAAGTATCAAACAGAGAAATTAAAAGAATTTTAGAGAAGACTCGTTAATCCTAAAAGAACTGATTGGGTTGATAGACTTGATTACGCATTATGGGCTTATAGAATAGCTTATAAGACACCGATCGGAATGTCACCATACCTAGGTTAGTTTATGGTAAACATTGTCACTTACCTGTTGAACTTGAACATAAAGCTTATTGGGCGATAAAGGAGTTTAATTTTGATTTGAATACTGCAGGAGAAAGACGATTATTGCAATTAAATGAGATGGATGAAATAAGAAATGAATCATATGAAAATGCAAGGATTTATAAAGAGAAAATGAAAATATTACATGATAAAAAGATTTTAGGAAAAATATTTGAGCCTGGACAAGAAGTATTATTATTTAATACTCGTTTAAGACTTTTTTCCTAGAAAATTAAGATCAAAATGGATATGGCCAGGTATATAATTGAAAAAGTTTACCATTATGGAAATTTGTGGATATTAAAGATTCCAAAATGAGAAAAATTTTTAAAGTTAATAGATTAAAATCGAAGCCTTATTTGGGAGATATTAAAAAGATTTATAAAGAGGCTTATGAGTTGAGTCTACCTGATTAAAAACTTAATTAGGTCGGGCTGACGATGTTAAACAGCGCTTTATTGAGGACGCGACCCGCGGATTATTCGTTGTTTTGTGTGTTTTTACATTTTTATGTAAGGTTATGTCTCGGTCTTGTTAAATTTTATATTACATTAGAAAATTTGATGCTAACAAGTCTTTATTGACTTAAGTGATATTTATCTCGAAATATATAAAGCTTAGACATTGGATCGCTCTATTTCATATTTGAGTAAAAAGGAGATCAGAAGTTAACCTTCATTATGATTGATTATAATTTGTGTTGCGATGCATATTGATACACACCATTCTAAATTACCTATTTTGGAGAATGAAACTTTTAAATTTAACGTTAGGAGAAACGAGTCGGAGCATGGTTCGGCGCTGGGAACGATTTGGCGCCTAAGCGCTGATGGCTTGTGTCGATGGGTCGGTGCCTAGGCGCAGTTGGCGCCTAAGCGCCTGATTCTTTGGATCGTGTTAAAACAAAAAAATCTTACATTTTTCACACGATTTTCTCTTATAAATTACCCTATCTTCGTCCCCAATCCCTATGCAATCATTATTTCAACCCATACACTCCATTCTTAAGAGATTAGAGAGCATTTTTGAAGAAATGGAGAGGAGAAATCTTGGAGAAGAGGCTAGAGACAAGGTCTCGAAAAGGATCCTCGACCTTACTTGATGGTTTCATCGGCAAGTTTGGAGAAAATTTCTAGTTATCTAGATAAGTTTGAAGCGAATTTAAAACTATTGGAGATCGCCTTCATGAGATGTATCATCAAATTGAACATACGGGATAGCGTGGCTCGGGTGATCATCTAGCGGCTTATCAAAATGCTCGTATGGAGATGTATGCGAAGAGCAGTGGATTGACTAGAAACGGCTAAGGATTTTCTAAGAGAGTTAGTATTCTTGATGGATTTCAAGCAATCTTCATTGTGAATAATGGGGTAGATAGTGATGTGGTGAGATTGTGATTTATACGAGTGAGTTGTTATATCGAATTTAGTGAATTGATTTTATTTGTGTGTTTTACTTTCATGTTAAATGTGTGTTGTATTTTCTTTCAAATTTATGTTGTTTGATTGTTGTTAGAACTTTAATCATGTTATGATACTTATGCGAATTGTATTGAGCACAAAATTGAAAATCATGAATGGAATTAGAGAGTTTGATTTAAACTTGTGTTTAATTGGTGGATTTAATTTTTAATTTTTAAAAATTTTTGAAAAATATTTTGGAAGATGAAAGCGAAGCAATACTCTTATATGAGTAATTAGAAGTTTAATTTATGAATTTTGGTGGAAAATAAAATTTTTAAAGTGATTTTTTTGGAAAGGCGAGTATGGCGCCTAGGCGCCGGTTCGAGCTGCTTACCGAAAATCACCATTTAAACCCCCATTAGCCATTTTTGATGCCTAAGCTTCATCTCCGCTTCCTTTTTTACGAAAACCCACCTTCTAAATCCATTTTGAGGTCAAAACATCAAGATTTTGAACCTGAAATCACTTGATTTCTTCATCACAGGGTGAATCTACTTGTAATCCATTTATTTTTATTTTCACCATAGTTTTTCCTATTTTTGGTTAAAAACTGAAATTTTTGAAAAAAAACTGATTTTTAATGTTTCTCATGAATTTTTAAACTCATTTTAAGTTTCTTAAGCTTAAAAAGAGTTTGAATCTTTGATTCCTTAATTTATTTGTGTTTTCTTTCTCGTTTATGACACGGAAATCTAAGCGAGGAAGGCGTGAGAAAATTTTGACGAAACAGTTGCCAGCGTGGCGGTCGTTTTCCTTTCACGAATTTGTGACGTCGAGAAAATTTATGTTGCGGCCAAGCTTTAATCCGGTGAAATGATCGAGAACACGATGTTGCTATAACTAACGATAGATGCAGTATTTCACCGTGACTGGCATTATTCAGTCGTGCGTGAATTTTTATTACTAACTATTTGGATGCGAAATACTACGAAGTCTTCGTCGGAGAGGTGTTGGAATAGGATTTACTCCGGAAAGGATCTATGTTTTTTATGGTCTTGTTGACCTCATTTTTGATGAGGTACGATCTCTCTCATTAGTACTTAGGATCTAGCCTTAGAGCTTTCCTTTGACTATCTGAGGACTAGAGATGGAACCCACCCTTTGAGAAATTCAAATGCCACTTAAACTCCTTTAAACCCCACATGCCCGATTAACACCCCCCAGAAATACTTGGAGGGTTAAGGTCGAATGTGGAGATGTAAAGGATGAGTTCCTTATGTGACTCTTTGACGCAGAATACTGGTAGCTTTGATGCAGTGAGGTTGACCTGCACAAACCTCACTCCCACACACATTCAAGCCCTAAAACTACCTTTAACCAATTTGACTTCCTAACTCATATAGGTAATTCATATAGATGGTCCTCGGCCTAAGCCCCGGAGTTAAGAGGGTTAGGAACTGACGTATTGAGTGCTTTAAGATGAGTCCTCTCATGGATTTTTGAGATTAATATGGCTTCATGGCTCAATCAAATGGTTTCGTTTCTTTCTTGCCCAATCAATCTTCATTTTTCTGAAATTTCAATTTTTGACCCAAGGACCTAAACATAGCTGCAAGGCATGAAATTGCCAATTTGCAAAATTGCCTAAATTACCCAAAATTTCTCAAAATCAATCCTAGACATTTCCCGCCCACTCAAATTGATCCGGAAAGGAAATATAACAATTCCGAAGGAGTACATGAAGGAACCCCGAGAAGGAGGTTCCGTCGATGTTATCTCGGCCGTCCGTCATCTAGATAGATCCGTATGCAGCGACGATGGATGGACTACTGCTACAGGACGAGATCTTCGAAGAAGATTTTAGACAACATCCGAGCCGCTTCGGTGCGAGCTTCAATTCGAGTTCGAGACTGTTGAGCCGGTACTATCACTTGCGATAGAAGAACCACCTCGACGGGAGACAATCGAAGAGAAGAAGAAAATTGACGAAGAAGAGGGGACCGAGATTCCTAAGGCTAGGCCAGGAGCATGCTTATCTAGGATAGTTGTTTCAGATTCGGGGAAGAAATCCCTCGAACCTCGATTTTTGTATGATTATCTGCTCACTTCGGTGGGATCATATAATGATAAGGGTGATGGCGTTGGCTACGTTTTGATTCGTTTTAACGATTACGTAACTAGCGACAATCGGGGCGTCGATTTCGATACCGACAACAATTCTCAAATCATACAAGATCTCGACGATCGAAATGACGAAGAAGGCATCCATCGAGGAGGCTGCGAGAGTTCAACGAGCGACGGATCTATGCGTGAGTTTCGAGGAGCTCCGATTCACGATAGAGTTAGAGCCTTCGATTTGGAAGATAATCCAGAAGAGCCGGTCATTCCGATTCGGGAGGAGACACGAGCAAACTCGACACTTAGATTCGGAAGAAATTACGAAGTCAACCTAAGAAGTGGAAAAGTTCTACCTCCAAGAATGGGTCCAAAAGACAAAGGAAAGCGGTGGTTGTTCGAGAAGAACCAACCCACGGTGGAAGACATACCCGTTCGAGAAGAAGCGGGAGACGCATGGAAACAAAGTGGACTACAACGTGCTAGCCCATCTTAGGAAACTACGGCCAAGGCGAGCATTTACGATGCTCTCATCTTATCGAAAGGAGATGAGGAAGCTCGATCGAGGCCTTACTTGATCCGGAAATTTGCTTAGCTCGAATGGCCGGAGATTCCTTAGATGAGGTTTGCTCGTTAAAGGAACGACGAGGTGTTACCTTCGCGGACAATGACCTACTGCTTGGGACGGCGAGATCACAACCGACTAGTTGTACATTTCGAGTTACAATTGGGAAGTTTACGCTCTCCGAGTATTGGTGGATCCGGGAGCATCGATCAATATAATGAGTCTTCGAACACTAGCATACTTGGAAATTGATGCTCGTGAGCTCGAGGCCGACAAAATGTTATTAAGAGGATTCGACCGAGAAAGGAGAAAGAGCCCTCGGGTCGATAACGCTGCGATGAAGACCGGTGACTTAGCAAAGACAACCACGAAATTTCATATAATCGATTCGAAACGTCGTTCGACGCTCTCTTGGGCCGACCATGGATACATGAAAACGAGGATGGTACCATCATCTCTGCATCGGTGCATCGAAATATTACGATGGAGGGGAACGGTTGCATCAAAGGAGACTTGCAACCATTCTCCGGTACATGAAATTGGAATCCATGAAGATGCGGCTTATTATGCACCGCCAAAGAAAACGATCTTCTCCGGAGATACTCGTAACAAATGAAGCAAGAAAGTTCGAGACAACGAAGAACACTGAAGTTCTAGTCCGACGAGTCACTCACCACTCCCTTCGGAGAGATGGTGAAGGTTTCTCCACAACTCGCATCGAGGTCGAGGCGGGGACGAGGCGTGGTAGAGACGCTAGGACGATTGGACGAGAAGAAACCGACCATCAATGTTGATTGGGAAGATAGTTACGAAGAAGAAAAAGAAATCGAAGCGAAGCGGCGACAATAAGTCGAAAGAAGCCGCAATACGAAGATCTCCCTCGAAGATGAAAAGAACGAAGAATACAAATCAATGTACGAGAAGATTAACCACTACGTACATACTATGACCCTAACTCCGATCCATTCTAATAAGATCGAGGGTATGGAGGTCGAAGAGGTACGTAGTGACGGTGCGAAAGCCGATCGAATTCTACAGTGGTGCTTCTTCCTCCAAAGCTGAAAATAATGTACAATTCGAAGATGTCACTTCATCGGAATTAATGGAATTACCTTTTGAGTGGTACTCTCACTGTGTTCAAAATTTAATTCAACGTGGTTTCTTACCTCGACAATGGACAAGAGGCCGATCACAACATTTTGAAAAGTTATGGAATAACTCCGGTCGTCCTCCGATTCGAAAGTATGGACTCGGATTCGGCACGGTAGGGTCGGTTGACGATGCGAATTTTGCTTGGTTGTCACTTGCAAGTCCAATGAAGCTGCATGGAAACTACGAGACGAACTCGAAGATTTACAAATTGGAGACGCTCCACGGAATTCGAAGAAGAAATTAAATCCATGATAGATGAGTTAACGGAAGTTAACTTAGGTACTAGCAAAGAGCACTAGACCTACCTTTGTTAGCTCCTTACTCGATAAAGAAGACTCCGAAGAAATAATCGAGTTATTAATGGAATTTAAAAGCTGTTTTGCTTGGAGCTACGATGAAATGCCGGGATTAGCCCCGAGAGGTTGCGGTCCATAAGCTAGGAGTGGATCTACCTACATTCCGGTCGGACGAGGTCCCGAGAAGAATGCGTACGAGAAATCGAACAACAAGTCATAGCCGAAGTTAAAAAGCTAATAGACGCTAAATTTGTCAGTGAAGAACAATACCCGACTCGGTTAGCCAATGTGGTGCCGGTCGAGAAAGAAGAATGGTCGGATCGGAATTTGTGTGGACTTCGGAGATTTAAACGAGGCATGTCGAAAAGATGAATTCCCTCTGCCGATTCCGAGGCGATGATCGATATTGCTTCGACACATGAAATATTCTCATTCATGGATGGATCTTCGAGGATACAACCGGATAAAAATGGCTCCGAGAAGATGAAAAGCTTACGGCATTCGAACGCCGATCGGAGTATTTTGCTTACACGGTGATGCCATTCGGATCGAAGAACGCGGGAGCGACCTACCGAAGAGCAATGACAAGAATTTTTGATGATCTCATCCACAATCGAGTCGAGTGCTTACGTGGACGATGTCGTCATCGAAAAGCAAAGTAAAGGAAAACCACACTGTATGATTTGAGAATTGTTTTCGAACGATTAAGACAATTTAACCTTAAGATGAATCCCTTAAAATGCGCCTTCGGCGTCACCTCCGGGAAATTCTTAGGATTCGTTGTCCGACATCGTGGAATTGAAATCGACCGGAGAAGATTAAAGCCATCTTAGAAATGTCGCCTCCCGAAAACCTTAAAACAACTACGATCTTTTCGAGGAAGTTGGCATATCTTCGACGCTTTATCTCGAACTGTCGGGTAGGTGTCGGCCTTTCTCGGCACTAGTTAAAAAGGACGCCAAATTTATTTGGGAAGAGAAATGCCGGAAGGCCTTCGAAGACATTAAACAATATTTAATGACACCTCTTGTCTTAGCGACCCCGATCTCGGGTAGACCGGTGATACTTTACACCGCGGCTTTAGATGACTCTCTCGGAGCCATGTTGGCCGGGTCGATGATGAGGGTAAAGAAAATGCTCTTTACTACTTAAGCCGTCGTTTACTTCAGACGGAAGTAAGGTATCCCGCAATTGAAAAGCATTGTTTGGCCACGATCTTCGCCGCTCGAAAGCTCGGGCACTACATGCTTTCTCATAAGGTCGACTTGATTTCGAAGTTTAATCCATTGCAATACTTGATGACTCGTCCAACACTTTCGGCGGACTTGCCGGATGGTCGATGATATTATTGCAATTCGATATAACTTTCGTGCCTCTGCGTGCGTAAAGGGACAAGTCTTAGCGGACTTCCTCGCGGCACACCCTTTGCGGCCGAATCTCCTCTCGATGACGATGTGCCGGATGAACAAATAATGAACCTAGAAGACCTTGACGATCGACGTTGGGAATTATATTTTGACGGAGCATCTTCGGCACACAAAGACGAAGAATCGCAAGTGATAGTGCCGGTAAGGCGGGAATCGGGCTAATCTTTATAACACGGAGCGGGGGATGTTAAGATACTCCTACCACTTGACGGAACCGGTGTACGAAACAACGAAGCAGAATACGAAGCCCTCATAACGGGATTGGAATTAACCATTCGAATGGGGATAACGGACATCGACATCTACGGGGATTCACGGTTAATCATTCGACGGATCGCCGGACGATACGGAATTCTAAAGCCGAGACTCGAACAATACTTCCGGTATGCCATACGGTTGTTGGAACGGATTCCAAATGTGACGATCTACAAAATTCCTAGAAAAGAGAATGCTTTAGCGGATGCTTTAGCCAGTCTCGCAAAAGAATTTGCACATTTGCAAGATGAATCGGTGGAAGTGTCGGTTCACGGACGTCGGGTCCTATCACGGCTCGACATAGACACAATACACAAATCGAGAAAAGAAAAAGAATCGGTTGCGGCGGTGACGAGAAAACACGAGAAGATTGGCGACGGCCATTGATGGACTACACTGCGAACGGGAAAGCTACCGGACGATAGGTCGGCTGGCCCATCGGATCGAAAAGAACTGCTGTCTTACGCATTAATAAACAACACATTATACGGAAGGTCTTTTGATCGAATGTGGCTAAGGTGCCTAAGCGGGTCGAGGCCGTGAAATTGTTAAAGAGGTGCATTCGGGACTGCGTGGCGCTCACCGGTCGGGTCCAAAATGAAGATGAAAATTAAAAGACTAGGGTACTACTGGCCCTCGATGATGACCAGTTGCATGAAAATCGCCGAGAGGCTGTCACCAATGCCGAGTGCACGGAGTGGTTCTACACCGGCCTCCGAATGTCTTTGCACGACAATTGCGTCGTGGCCATTTGAATGTTGGGGCACGGATATAGTGGGTCCGATAGAACCACCATCTTCGAAAGGACATCGCTTCATTCTTGCGGCTACGGATTACTTTTCCGAGTGGGCGAGAGCGGTTCCACTTAGAGAAGTGAAAGCACACCACGTCTTGCGGTTTTCGAGAACCGAGTTGTCTGCCGTTTCGGAGTGCCGCGCGGGATCATCTCGGATAATGGGTCGGCATTCGAAGCACACAAATCAACAATTTTGTCGGGAGACACGGAATCGGCGGCGATACTCGACAATTTACTACCCGAGAGCAAACGGTCTTGCTGAGGCTTTTAATAAAACTCTCGTTCAAATCTTAAAGAAAACCTTGGACGATAATAAGAGAAATTGGCACGAGAAATTGTTAGAAGCCTTATGGGCCTACAGGACAACCTTGGAACTCCTACTCGAAGCTACACCTTACGCTGCGGTGTATGGGTCCGAGGCGAGTGTTACCTTTAGAGGTTCGGCTTCCTTCACTCGAAATTGCGGTTGCAAACAAGATCACGACGGAAAACGCCGGACTACGACTCGAAGAATTAGAAAGCTTGGAAGGAAAAGACTTGCGGCGCAACGAATTTAGAACTATACCAAGCTAAGATGGTTCAAGCCCATGACAAGGCGAGTCAGCCGAGAACCTTGAAAGTTGGTGACTTAGTTCTCGTTCTCAAGAGACTATTCTTGCACACGCGAAGATAGGAGGAAAATTTGAACCCACTTGGGAAGGACCGTTTGTGGTTGAAGCGGTATACTCGGGAGGTTCCTACCGGCTAGTGAATTGCCGGGGAGAACGACATATGCTTCCGATCCAACGGACGATACTTGAAAAAATATTACGGTTACACGATGTTTCGAAGGAATGAATTCTTCATCCCTAAGAAACACGGGTGAAGTAATTACTTGTGATTGGGTCCGAACCCAAAAATAATAAAATGTGCTAAAATAAATAAAATCATGATAATAAAGTTTTCCTCGTTTTCTTCTCAAATCGAAATCCCTTTTCGATCTTATCCTACTTCATTCTGATTAAAATATAAGAATAATAAAAAATGTATCTTTAATAAACATTTTCTTAATGTTCTTGTTCTTAATACAACCCACGATCCTTTTCCTTGTCTTTTCGCGGGGAAATGTCGAACGGGCGGTTGGTCTTGAACTTTAAGAATGGCGTAAGCCTTGCACTCGATGAAAAGAGGGTGAAAGATGGAGCGATAATCGAGATTGACTCGGATTTCGCACCGAGCGGGCCTACGATGCGAGGAAAGTGGCTGGGTCCCGAGTTAACGAGAAGAAGCTGCCGGACGGACGGTGATGAAAGTGGGTGGCCCAAGCCACCGATCCAACAACGAAAAGAAAAGCAAACACCGAAGAAGACAAGAAAATGAAGTCACGTAGTCGCTACGGCGGAGGGCGGGCTTGTCGGCGCCGCGCCGCGAGAGATTCGAAGTTCGGAGAGCTACTCTCACGACCGCGCAACGAAGAAATAAGAATCGCCGTATCAAGTAAAATGTTAACAAAACTAGGCTGCGGACCGGCGCGACGGAGACGATTGCTACTGCCGGTACGTACACTTCGAGGACACCGGTTCGCCGGGAACACGAAGAAAGGAGGCCGGCTCTAGAATAACGAAAGAACCGGGGAAATCTCCGAGGAAGATCGGAAGGAAGAAGGCTACCACGCCACCGGATAGAACCACCGGCGGTGCATGACCTTGTTGCGAAGCAGCCCGGGGGGATGTCCCGACGGGCATCATCCACGAGGAGCCGAGGTATGCGGGGGAACGTGAAGGGATTGAACCATATATCCCACGATATGTCACGAGGCCTCGCCATCTGCGGATCATTCCGGAATACGAGTGGAGAGGATGCGAGAATGTTGAAAAGAAAACTTTCGAATACTTCGAGAGAATTAAAGGAAGAAGAATCAACATCTTAGAAGGCCTCGAGCTACACACCGACGTATTCTCGGAGTATGAACAACGGCAAATCGTGGATTGTATCCGGGATGCGAAAAGAATGGGCCGAGCGAGCCGCACTGAGGAAAACACATACTCGGAACCCGGAGATGGATGCCGGGGAAAGGAAGAATCACGATACAATGCGGATCTTGCTACAGCTTTCTTGAAGACGGGAAGGGAAACCCACCGGGAATACTCCGTCATGGGCAAGTAGATCCGATGCCATCGGTTATCAAGAGAATGGTAAAAAGATTGATAACATGGAGAGTGCTGCCGACGGTGCATACCCGATAGTTGCATTATCAACATCTACAAACGGGGTATTGCATACCCCCACATATTGATCACCACGACTTCGTCGGACCTTTACGCACGGTCTCTTTCTTGAATGAGTGTAACATCATGTTCGGATGCGACCTCCGGATAGCGAGCCCGGGTGAGTTCCGAGAGCCGATAAAGATACCTTTACCGGTGGGTTCCGTCATGATGCTGCGAGGTAACGGAGCGAGATATCGCAAAGCATTGCATACCGGGGGTGCCGGTGGAGCGAATCTCGGTTACTTTCGGGAGGATGGACGACGACAAAATACCTTACCATTTCCGACCGGACCCAGAGCTAGAGAACCTCCGGCCTTACGAGTCTGTGAGTTACATGGGAAATATCACACCTCCAGACGTACATCCAGTCGGCATCCTTGCCGAGGATGGCTTGGAAGGTGATGTTATTGACCATGTACCTCACTATTCGGACATGGATTTTTGACGAGATGATTCTTTTGATGGATCAACAAGATCATACACGATCCGTTTTGAGTCTACATGGATTGTATGAAATATATTCCGAGATCGAGTTGTACGACGTATTTTCGACATGATTGGAATGAAAGTGACCATGTCGCGTTTTTGGCCTTCACCTCTTTTGTGCAAATTGATTGGGAAACGCCATTAAAGTTAAATGAACTTCGAACAAAGAACAGAAAAGAAATAAAAAAAAAGAGAATAAAAGAAAACTTTCTAAAAAAAAAAATCTGAAAAATGACAAACACCAAGTTCACATGAACATTAAATAAACAATAAAATAAAATTTGAACCATTAAAAGATAAACGAAATCAACACAAATCTCAAATTCCATCCTTCGAACTTCAAAATCAAATTTCATCTTTACAAATTTCAAATCAAATCCTCGATCAAATTCCAAATCCAATCTCGATCGAGTTTCAAACTTGATCTTCCAAATTCAAATCAAATCTTAAATCAAATTTCAATCGAGTTCAAACTCATCCTTCCAAATTTCCAAATTCCGAATTGATCTTTCCGGGCTTGAGTCTCAATCAAATTCAAATTCAATTTCTTCAGGATCTCGAATCGAAATATCGAAATCAAACTCTTTTGGGTCGAGGATTTTACATCCAGTTGCCTTGCTTTAGGATTCTTTTCCTATTGCCTTTGAAATACATCAAATTCGAACTTTTGGGTCGAGGATTTTACATCCAGAAGCTTATTGCTTTAGGATTCTTTTCCTATTGCCTTGAAATACATCAAATTCAAACTTTTGGGTCGAGGATTTTACATCCAAGTGCCTTGCTAGGATTCTTTTCTGTGCCTTTGAAATACATCAAATCAAACTTTTGGGTCGAGGATTTTACATCGAAGGCTGCCTTTGCTTTAGGATTCTTTCCTATTGCCTTTGAAATACATCAATTCAAAACTCTTGGGTCGAGGATTTTACATCCAAGACTGCTTACTTTAGGATCCTTTTCCTATTGCCTTGAAATACATCAAATCGAAAACTCTTGGGTCGAGGATTTTACATCAAGCTACCTTGCTTTAGGATCCTTTTCTGTTGCCTTTGAAATACATCAAATCAAAACTTTTGGGTCGAGGATTTTACATCCGAGACTGCCTTGCTTTAGGATTCTTTCCTGTTGCATTTGAAATACATCGAATCGAATTCCCGGGGTTAAGGATTTTACATCCAGAGTGCATTGCTTTAGGATTATTTCCCTATCGCAATGAAATACATCGAAATCGAAACTCTTGAGGTTAAGGATTTTATATCCAACACCACTTTGCTCCGAGATCTCTTCTCATTGCAACGATTCAATCTAATCGATTCAATTTTCTTTCGAGGTTGGAGATGTTACATCTAAAACCTCGGAACTCCAGATTTTAATTTGAAATCGAATCCTTCAATTAATTTTGACGAAACTTGAATCTAAATTGAAACTCCAAACTAAAATTTAAACTCGCACATCAAAACATAAATTGAAACAAAATAAAATCTAAATCGAAATTCCCAGGATCATGTGATTTGGGATTTACCTCCTTTTCCTTTCCCAGGCGGGAGTTCGAGAATCTCCGGTTCCGGAGATATACTTGACCTCCCAGGCGAAACTCTTCTGCTTCGTCCTAAGTTCGTCACTTGGACATACGTGTTGGTTTGTTGATCGCTTCGGTCGGCACCAATACGCGCGGTGTGCTCACGTCAGCTCACCACACCTATTGGGGGTCCATTTGTTGACCTCATTTTTGATGAGGTCTTCCCTTCTTCTTTTTAGTGCTTAGGATCTAGCCTTAGGCTTTTTCTTTGACTATCTTAGAGGACTAGAATTGGGACCCGCCTTTTAGAAATTCAAACCACTTCTAAACTCCCTGCAAACTCCACGAATTTGACTATAGACCCACTAATCACCTAGAGGGTTGAAATCGAATGTGGAAGTTTAAAGGATGAGTTCTATGGGACTCTTTGGCCTTAGGAGGCCTGCACAGGTGGCCGGTGCAGTGAGGGGGTGACTTACACTACACTTACACACTACATTTCCACACACTTCCTAAAACCACACCCATACCCGACTTAACCTCCTGACTCATGTGGGTGATTCACATGGATGGTCCTTAACCCCTAAGCCGCTTGGTAAGAGGGTTAGGAACAACATAGTGAATGCCTGCAGATGAGTCCTTTCATGGCTCGTATGGGCTTGAAATGGTTTCATGGCTCATATGGGCTTGAAATGGTTTCATGGCTCAACCAAAATGATTTCTTTCCACCTAAATTCACCCGATCTTCAATTTCCCAAATTTTCGATTTTGACCCACGAGACCACTACACTATTAAACTGCTAGAACACGTGAAATTGCCGAATTTTTGCAAAATTTCCAAATTACCCAAAATTTTCCAAAATCAATCCCAAACATCTCCACATCACTCAAATTGATCATCCATACCCAAAAATACCAAAGATTCCAAAAATACCCCCAATACCCTCGAATACCCAAAATACCCTTCTTGGCCTAAAAATCCAAAAATTCAAAAAATTCCCAGAAAATTCCAGAAAATCCTAAATATTCCCAATTTCATTTTGTCCAACTACACCATGGGTCAATTTTGTCGATTTACCCTACTTTTGTCGAAAACCCCAGAATTGACCCATTTAACCCAAAGTGAGACCCGATGTTAAACCAAACCTATCCAATTGACCCAAATTCTGGTCCAATTCAATTCTAAACTTCAATTCAACATTCCCAATACCAATTTAGACCAAATCCGAGTCAATTTGATTGACATTTGGATCGATTTCACTTTGGGCCTTAAAGCCGAATTTGGACCCATGACCCGAACTTAGCCCAAACTAACCCAATTCAACTCCAATTAACCCCAAATCTTTTCTAAACCTTCCTTAACATCCCCATAAACAAAACACTAACATGATTTGCCCAAGATTTTGACCCAAACCCCACTCAAATTCGACCCAAAATCAAAAAGCCCAATTTTGACCTAAACCCGAACCTAACCCGAATAGGCCCAGAACCTCAAAATCAAAACCCAACCAAAGCCAAAACCTCTTTGAAACACTCCCATAAACATTTCTCAACATTTATTTTACATCAATTTCAACCCTAGCCCAACATTGGCCCAAGTTAGCCCAATTTGACCTACATTGGCCCATTTATCAAATAAACCCGAATTCAGCCCAATTCAAACCCAAACCACCTTAAATCTATTTCAAATTATTCATGAAACATCCCTAAACCAAAACCAACAACTATTTGGCCCAAACTTCTACAAAAATTCCCATCCATGAACACATCCTTAAACTTAAAAGCCCACTTCCCTTAAACCTTCTTAAAAGCCCATCTTCATTAAATTTTAAAAGCCCAAATCATCCTAAAGCCCACATGACACTTCCCCTCATCATCCATTTGATCAAAATCACCCCTAAGTTTCAAAATCATCAATTAAACCATTCCAAATCAAGCCACATGTCAAATTACCCCTAAATGTCAAAAATTTCTAAAACCCTTTTCATGAAAGCAAATCGAACCTTTTCCCAAGCCAAATGAAGCCATGAACAAGCCATTCTCAAAGCCACATGAAGCCATGAGGGCTTTGACTTGTCATTAGTCCATTTATGGCAAGAAGAGGGAGTTCTTTCTTAAACCTCCTTTAACCTTTTTTTACCTTAATCATGTCACACACTAAACCATGTTTAGCCACCTCATCATGGATGGAGACTTCACCACTCCTTCTAGGTGACCTAAATGATTCCCTCGGCTCGAAATCAGAGCTTGGAAGGGTGCACCAAGCCCAAAATGGTGGGTTGACCCAAACCAAGCCAAAGTGAGCCTTCTCCCATTCCATTTAAATCAAACTCCTTTACACATGTCGAACCTCGATTGATTCTACACAAGCCTCAGACCACAGACACTTTGAGCTTGAGGGTGACGACCACGGCCGGCCGGCCACCCGGTCGTCGGGAAAACACCATGCCGAAACCTTGGGAGGAGCCGAATTTTGGAATTCCACCTTCTTGAGGCTGCCTCCTCCGAATGGCCATTGCGAGTTGTTCTTCTCCTCACCGAGAGCGGTGATCCCGACCATTAAACTCCATGGAGAGCCTCGGCCATGCCTGTTCAAACCCCTCGCCCTCTCGGCCAAAGGAGGTCTTGAACAAAACCTTAAGGAAACTGCGCAAAATCACTCCGAGATCACTCTCCACACATAGAGCACACGATCCCCATTGAATTCCAGCCCGATTCCCTCTGGCGAGGCCCGATTTTGAGCTCGAACTTTGGCCGAAAACCGGGACACTTCTTCGCGGTGAGCCGATTCCCGAATTGATTGGTCCTACACCTTCATTTGGACCGAGAGGAGAAGTTCCACCTGAAAGCCCCATCTCTAGAGCCACCCGGTTGTTCCGGCCTCGAGCTTTGTGATCGGGCGTGGTCGAAGTCCATCCTGAGACGAGTCACCGGATCAGGGAGACTTCATGCGGAGCTTACTAGGATCCGATCGAAGGTGTAACAACTCTCGGATCGAAGCTTCACTTCTGCGAGCAAGGTATGGACTCCCTCTTCTTCCCGAGCTTCCGAGAGATTCTCATTTTAATTTGAGTCGATTTAAATGCATGTTTACCAGTATGGATGTGTTCGTCTCTTCGAGACGAATCCGTAGAAGCATAAGAACACGAAAATCCGTTGAGAATCGAGTGAGAAATTAGGGTTAGAAGGTTGACGGTCACGGGTGCACACCGGTCGTAGACGATGACCGGGAGCGCGTTGGATCGCGCGTGTATCGAGCGGACGATTCGAATTGCGCCGGACCGGGGAATGTTACGTGAACCGCGGGGCCGGGACGGATGACTCGGATGGCGGCGCCCCGATCGCGACGCGACACGTACCCCTTCGGAGCTGCCGATGTTTCGGCGGCGCCGCGGTGGATAAGTAGATAAATAGGGTATTTAATGTATTTATTAAATATCGAAACTTTAAAAATCCATATCTTTGTGTAGAAAAATCACAAAAATAAAATAAAAATACCCTCTTGCTCGGTGAACGAGAGGAGAATAATGTGGAAAAGAAATCATTTAATTTCATCAAGTATTTTATTTTTTATAATTTATTTACTCTCTGCATTGTTTTAATTCTCCATGCATGCATACAATTCACCATGGCATGAGACCATAGGGCTTTTGAAGCCTCTGAATTTGGGAACATTCCCTGAATTTTCCAAAGTCGAGAGGCCATCCTATGAAGAGTTCTTGATTTTTCAAGTTCAGGTCACTGTTTTGAGTATTTTAATTCCAGTAAATAGCATGTTGTGAAATAAATTCTAGGAAAATTTGGTGATGTTCCTTATGACCAGAGAACCCTAGGAAAAATAGATTTTGGCTTAGTTCATTCAAAACGACCCTAATTGACTTAAACACCCAAAATAGGTCTTTAATTAATTAGAGTTAACCAGGTATCAAATTGACTTGAAATCAATTCTCCACTGACCTTTAGGATCAGAGGAATCCACCATAAAAATTTGAGGTCAATTGGACTTGGTTAGCCCCACTAATTGGGTTGATTAAGTCGATTTAGCCATTTTAAGCTTTAAAAATTCATAACTTTTAAAATACTTTTCAAAAATTCACCAAATTGGTTTTGGAGCCTCTCTGATATCAGGGGAACCTAAGAAAATTAAAATTTCGATTTTCTAAAAAAGTTGATTTTTAATAATATTTTAATATTTTTAATAATTAAAAAATAAATAATAAAAATCACAAAAATAATAAAATTCACCAAAATGTCACATTTTGAATTTTAATCACTTAGGAACAAATCCCACATTTTTCCTAGGTCTATTTAGTGAGATATTGAATTTTAAAGCCACTAGGGTAATTTTAAAATTAAAAAAATGTATTTTCTAGCATTTTCACTAAAATAATTATAATAAATCATAAAAAAATCAGAAAATTGCAAAATTTGTTTCTCTGGTTTTCCTTGATATCAGAGAGATTTTTGAAAAATATAAAATCCATTTTTCAACATTTATTTTATTTTTAAATTAATTAACACTCCAAAACTCAAAATAATTATAATAAAAATAATATAATTCAAAAAATCACCAAAATTGGTCCAAGTGCTTCTCTGGTCATTAGGAATGTCCCCTAATTTTCTTAAGGACAGAAACTTTCCCTTGGTCATGTTATTAAATTTTCCTTGAAAATCTCTATTTTCCACCAAAAATAATTATATAAATAAATTAAATACAGAAAAATCACATTTTCTCCTCTCATGTCTTTATTGACATATGAGTGAAGTCACATAAAAATTTCAAGTTCATTTGGGTTCAATTTAGTGAGTTATGAAATTATTAAGCTTAAAGGGTAAAATGGTAATTAAACTTTCAACCCTTAATTAAAACTTTAGGTTTAATAAAAAATCAACAAGTAAAACATTTGATCTTAATCTGATTTGGATGATTGAAATTTAAATAATTAAAGGGTAGAAACCCATTAAATAATTTTAAAATGATTAAACTTTAATTAAATAATAGATTAAATTTGGAGGAATAATAAATTAGAATTATTAAAATAAGGGATATTTATTAGGAAGAGATTTATTCTTTAATTTAAAAATCCCTAAACTAATTATATCATTAATACTCAATTTTTTTAATTAAAATGATAACTCGAATTTAAAATATTAAAAGACTTAATTAAATTATTAAACTCTTTTGAAACTTGATTAAAATTAAAAATAAAGTAAATTAAAGATAAATTAAATTAAAATTAAATTAAATTAAAATTAAATTAAATTAAATTAAAACAAATTAAATTAAATTAAACTAAATTAAAATTAAATTAAATTAAATTAAATTAAATTAAATTAAATTAAATTAAATTAAATTAATTAAATTAAATTAAATTAAATTAAACAATTAAATTAAATTAAATTAAATTAAATAATTAAATTAAATTAAATCAGAATCAAATTAATTAAACACCAAATCAAATTAAATTGAACTATGTTAAACTAAATTAAAACTCGATTAAATTAAGTTGAATTAAATATAACATCACTTTAAGACATAAAGAATTGAAAATAAATGTAAAACGACTTGAACAATTTATTCAAATTTAAACCCTTTAACTTAAATCAAATCATTTGAATACTAATTTACCCTTGAAAGCTTTGATTATTATAACTCTAAATGGAACATCAAATGAAGTGTTACCTCACTCATAGGATATTCGAATGTCACAGTTCGGCGAAGCGAGTTAACGAAGACTTGAAAACCTCGGACGATTGATTCATTTATATAATTAAATTCATTTGGACTTAAAACAATCACGAGAAATATTGAAAAGATGTTTAAGATTCTTCTTAAGCACTTCCTCGATATGATAGGATATTTATAAGAACGATTGGACTTAATTGTCCTTTGATGAAGAAAATCGTCCTCAAGCAAAAAACACGAAAGAACTACAGACGTCATAGGAGTTGACTAGGCTATAGGATTAGGAATTTGGTAGAAAACCATAACCTTTCCCTTAGCTTTACATAGGAACTTGCTTAAATATTCTAATTGTGTTTTAAGTGCGGCTTGGGATGACGGGAAGACCCTCAGGGTACGCTTTTATTTTTATTGCGATTTGCTTTCTTGCAATTTACTTTCTTACGATTTACTTTCTTGCGAATGTACTTTATTTTTCTTGCATGATAAAACAACGGTTGCATGAAAACCCACACTTTAGGATAGTCCCTAAAGCGAAACCGAATTAAGTTAAAAGTCATTGCGAAGATAAAATTCACGCCACTGACATTTCGAAATATAAAACGACTCGAAATTTAATCACGAAACAGAACACAAAACTACGATTACAACTAAATTAAAACGTCTGTTGGATGATCGGGAATACCTCGGATGATGTAACCTACGTGTTGCTTAACGGGATTTCCCACGGTGCTAAATGAAAGTGTGGAACTCATTCGGTTGAGTTTAGCAAATTCATACTGGGCTAAGTGAATCAGATAAAAATAATGATGCGGAAGGATGGAGCCAGTGGGATCTTAACCGGTGTCGTTATAATCGACTTTAAGATTTGTTTTAATTAAAACGTAAAAAACACTTGGAAATTAAGATTTCTCTAAACCAAAACACTTTTCTCATCTCCGATTTATGATTTCTAAAACTAAACCTACGCAACAACGAGGAACTTGGAGCATGGTGGGCGACACGGCCATCGTCGTCGTGCAAAACTTGAACCTACTTCGACGAAACTTTCTTAGAATTAAATAACGAAGCCATAGGACTTCGAGGTAGCTTGCACTAGTGCAACATAAATCCTCGAGCTCTTCGTTAGGCATTTGCATTGCAAATTAAGCCCTAACAGGTCTTAGGATTCAGAGGTAGTCGTCAGATACGACAATAAACCCTCGCATCTTCTAGAGTTTATTTGTTTGATTTTATCATACAAATATAAGCACTAATTAATTAAAATTAGCGAAGATCGAAACATTTAAATAAGTATTAGGACTTTCCTAAACTCAAGCGAAACGATAGGATAGTCGGGAAATTACGAAGTTCACTTCGAATCGGTGATTTCTCCTACCTTTCTTCCTTTGGATTCACAAAACAAAATGTTCCAAAATTTGATCCATTCCTACATTGAAATTCCGAAATTCAATCTTTGAAAACCTTAAACTTTGAAATTCTTGAAAGCGAGTTATTGATTATTATCGAGAGTTTTCTTAGGTGATTCCGTCACTTAAGATGTAATTAACTATAGGGGCTTGCCCTTATAGAGAATTTTAAAGAACCGGAGTAATATAAACCTTTGTTTGATACTTTCATATTAAGCGAGGGAATTTGTCGGCTTATAAAATTGGTTCGCGAGACCAAACGGATGTCACAAAACTTCTAGTTTATTTGATCGAGCCCTACCATCGAGCGGTGTGTCTATCCTTAGGGATAGATACACGGTTTGTGGTGCGGTGCTCGTTTATATAAACTATTTGGGATGTGAGATCGGTTTAATCT
This sequence comes from Papilionanthe hookeriana x Papilionanthe teres, assembly GCA_022702705.1. Classification (NCBI taxonomy): domain Eukaryota; kingdom Viridiplantae; phylum Streptophyta; class Magnoliopsida; order Asparagales; family Orchidaceae; genus Papilionanthe; species Papilionanthe hookeriana x Papilionanthe teres. The sequence continues at coordinate 107,649,342 of CM040421.1, read as the reverse complement.
TATATCTTAAAACTTTCAAATTTAAAAATTATTTTCGAAAGCCGAATACTACTTTTAAATTATCAAAAATAGGTATGAATTTCTTAATAAATTTTTCAGCGATCAATAGTGATGTGGTGAGATTGTGATTTATCTAGTGTGTCGTTGTATCGATTTAGTAAATCGATTGTGTTTGTGTGTTTGCTTTCATGTTCATGTGTGTTGTATTTGCTTTCAAATTTGTGTTGTTTGATTGTTGTTAGAACTTGAATCATGTTATGATACATATCTGAATTGTGTTGAGCCCGAAATTGAAAATCATGAATGGAATTAGAAGAGTTTGATTTAAACTTGTGTTTAATTGGTGGATTTAATTTTTAATTTTTAAAAATTTTTGGAAAATATTTTGGAATATGGAAACTGAAGCAATACTCTTATATGAGTAATTAGAAGTTTAATTTATGAATTTTGGTGGAAAATAAAATTTTTAAAGTGATTTATTGGAAAGGCGAGTACGGCGCCTGGCGCCGAGTCGGCGCCTAGGCGCCGGTTCGGCCTGCTTACCCGAAAATCACCATTTAAACCCCCATTAGCCATTTTTGACGCCTAAGCTTCATCTTCTTCCCCTTTTTCGTGAAAACCCACCATCTAAATCCATTTTGAGGTCAAAACATCAAGATTTTGAGCCAGAAATCACTTGATTTCTTCATCTCAAGGTCAGATCTACACTCTAATCTATTTATTTTTTATTTTCACCATAGTTTCTCCTATTTTTGGCTAATAACCAAAATTTTGAGAAAACATTTGATTTTTAATGTTTCTCCATGAATTTTTAAACTCATTTTAAGTTTCTTAAGCTTAAAAAGAGTTTAAATCTTTGATTCCTTAAGTTATTTGTGTTTTCTTTCACGTTTAGATGGCACTGAAATCTAAGCGAGGAAAGGCACGAGAAAATTTTGACAGTAGCAAGTTCGCGACTGCGGCAGCGTATTTTTGATATCACAAATTTGCGACGTCCAGAAAATTTATCTCAGAGCGAAGCTTTTACAATCCCGGTGAAATGATCGAGAACACGATCGTTGCGCACAAGCTGGCAAAGATTCCATTATTTCACCGCTGATTCTTTGTTATTCCGGTCGTGCGTGAATTTTATGCTAACTTTTTGGATGCGGAAGACTACGAAGTCTTCGTCGAGGTGTTGGAGTAGGATTTACTCCGGAAAGGATCAATGTTTTTTATGGACTGCCACTACCATCGAGTGCTATTATTCCGGATTATCTCCATCCGAGGGAGATCTTGAGATGATTATTGCTTATTTGATCGATGCACTTGGAGCTTGGAAGATCCGAACGATAAACGGGTAAATTTCAAATCTTCTAAGTTAAATGGTATTTCAAAGGCATGGCATTACTTTGTTTCTGCAAGACTTATACCTTCCAACCACTGAGCGAAGTGACTAGAGATCGAGCTATCTTAAACTACTGCATTCAGGAGAGGAAGTTGATAGATGTCGGCAGTATTATTTATGATTATGTGGAGTCTACTGCTAGATCCAATACTTCTGTAGAACTAGGATTCCCATCTCTGATTTATACTTTATGTGTGAACAATGGAGTCACTGCTGATATTTCTGAGGAGAAGCTGAAGTCTACCAAGCCAATTGGGCAAGAGAGTGTTAGTATCTATAATCGTCTTCGTGGGAAGAGATCTACAGCCCCTTCTACTTCTGCACCTACTCCAGGTAGAGCTTCCACTTCCAGACCTTCTACTTCTACTGCTGAGCCACCGTCTAGTTTTTGGGAATCGATGCATGATCAATTTCTGGAGCAGCAAAATGAGTTATTTCTAACTCACTGCAGAGTTGATACTATGGATAAGAAAATTGATCACCTATCTGATTACACCCAGAGGAAGAGTGAGTATGATGCTGAGTATTCAGAGTCTTTAGTTATATTCTTGAAGGGTGAGCATGATATTCGGTTTCCTATACATCCTAGATTTTCACCATATTTTGATCTTAAGGATGTGGAGTTTTCTTTTGGTGATGACGATGACGAGGCTACGGACGGTGATTAGTAGCTCTGATTTACCTGCGAGATGTGCTGAGTTTGTTGTTAGTTTAGTTTTTGTTTGCTAGTACTGATTGTTGTTTGTTGTTTGCTAGTTTAGATTTGTTTATGAGACTTTGTATGAAATATTTGATGTTGAGACTATTTTAGATATTTAGTTGCAGACTGAAATTTGAATGAATATGTGTATATTTTTGTTTCAGCCTACTGCTTAGTATTCTAGAATAGTTAGTAATGTTATTCTATTTTTGTTAGTAATATAGTTATTTAATTCAACTACTGCTATATACAAAAATTTTTTAAAAAAAAAAAAATTTTGAGCCTGCTTACTTTTATATGCTTCATTATTTCTATAATATTCATAAAAAGCATGTGTAGGAGTAAATTATATTTCTTTCTAGAATTTTTTTTACATGCTTATAAAATTCCTTTTTAAATTATACTTTTCTTTCTCTCATACTTTATTTTTTTTATGATATACCAAAACTTAAGTTTTGGGGAAGGGAAAATACATGAAAATTTAAATTTTATTTGTCCTTAATAAACTAATATTATCTAAAAAAATCTTAACATAACATAAGGAATGAAGAATCTATTTAAGATCACTTAAATTTTTGAAATTATGAATAATTCAGTGGACTTAACCAAAATTTTAATAACTTTGATTGATTTTAAGAATAGAATTATTTAACATAAAGAAGAATAAGATTAAGAAAATTTTCTATTCATAATAGAAATAATTGAATTTTAGAAGTATTAAGAAATCAAAAATTATAACTTGAAAAAGAAAAGATTGAAAGTCTTTTTGAAATTCTATTCATGTTATAATAATTAAGTGAAAATGTAAAAGTTTGAAAATATAAGTTAAGGATAGTGAAGTTCAAAATCATTAACAGGCTATCCAGATACAGTAATCCTCACTGTGAAAAAAAAAAGGAGAAGCTTGAGGATATGCCTAATCAAAAATTGGCTTCACTTGAATTATCTTATATGAAGAAAACTAGTTACATACTTAATTTTTATGCATGAATCTTTATTTAGGAATGACTTTTCATGAAAATCTTTTTCTTATAAATAATCTATGTGATCTTAATATAATAAACTTCTATTATTTTCGAAATGAATGAAAAATTTTTTGAAGTCTTATGATTTGGTAATTGAATATTCTTTAAATTCTTCAAATTAAACTTAGTTAGTGAAATTTGGTTAATGATTTACTGAAGCCTTTATAAGATCAAAAATTACAAGGAGTCTTAAATATTTATCTTTTATTCCAAATGTTATACATTTTATATAGTAAAAAGGGTTACTTGAGGACAAGTAACGTTTAAGTTTGGGGGATTTTGATCCATAAAAAATACCCATTTTTATGCCTTAATTTTTATCAAATTTTTAAGGATATTATGCTTTAATGAAAGGTATTTTTGTGTTTTTGAATACAGGTGATGGAAAAATGTTCAAGAAGGAAAAAAAAGTGAAAAAGGAGCAAAATGAAGCAAAAAGGAGCAAAATTGGAGCCAAAATGCAAAATTGTCAAAATTATTGGTCTGGCGCCAGAATCCGGAGCCTAAGCGCCAGGTCGATACGGGATCTGTCAAATTTTTTGACGACTTTTGGATGTTATTTTGACGGTGTTAGCGGTTATTGGACCTTCTAGAAGACTAGCAGTTGTTCCTGGTTTATAGGACATGTGATACAATGTATTTGGACGATTGGAAACGGTTTTAATCGCGAAGAGGTGCAATCCAAAGTGAAGAGATGTGAAGAACTGGACGCAGAGTCCAGCGCCTAGGCGCCAGATTCCGGTGCCTAGGTGCCAGACACACCTTCTAGAAGATTCATTGAATGTGGACACAATTTGAAGAGGTGCCTTGAGGCAACCCTTGAAGCCTATAAATAGGAGGGTACTCCTTCAGAAAAAATTGCCCCCCTATCTAGAGCCCCATCTAGAGAGAGAATTAGAGAGATACTTTAGGGCTACATTTTACTATCCTTCATAAATTTGTTAGTTATTTTATTTAGAGTTTGTATTGCGAGTTTAAAGAGTTGGTGCTTTTGAAGTTTAATTGCTTTTGAATCAGAAAAATTTAGAGGTTCAGTAGGTGAAACACTTGAGATAAGTATTTGTAATTTTATTCAAAGTTTCATTATCATGTTTTGTTGTTTAAATTCAATATGTTCTGAGTAGTTAGTTTACTTTCTCCTTTCAATTATGAAAAGATAAATAAGATAATATAAAATTCGTTGGAGAATTAAAAACTATTTATATTTTAAAAAATTGTGATGATATTAATACCATATCTCAATTTACTATTTAAATTGGCCATTTAAATTAATAAAATCTGTTGAAGAGTTTTGATACCTAGAAGGAGATGAATTCTTAACTAGTAGATATCACATGAATCCTTGGGTAGTCGAAGGTCTTGTGCGAGTTATTCAAGGTGAAGTGCAAATAAATAGGAAGATATTATATAAAGGGCGTAGAATTGATAAGTTTTTAGAGTGACAAACTAAATTCTTGTAATTTGGTTTATAGAGAAGGAAAGGGTCACTAGTAGGGCCGACTATAGCCACCCTTGGACATCTAGTAGTGTGAGCCTAGATTAACCCATTATACTAACAATACATCCGGACCTGATCTATTGGCTAGCCAATGTTATTTACACCTGGATCAAAGGGTAAAGAATATGAATGCTTCTATTTGGCACAATACCATAAATTTATATTCTCCATTAATATTATCATTATCTTAGAAAATCTTGGATTAATTGAAAGGAAGAAAGTTGTTTTCTTATTGTTATTTACATCAATCATTTCATTACTGCTTTATTATTGCATCTAGTAAATTAAAAATATTAAATTTATAACTATAAAAGAAATACTTAAAAATAAAATTAAAATATTTAAAAATCCATAACTCACTTCTCATGGGATCGATACTGGGGTCTTTGTTTCAAAGCCCTATATTACTTGATATGATACGTATACTTGCGTAGTAACCTTAGTGTGTAAAATAATTTCGATAAAATTATATTTGTATACACTAGCCGCTATAATTATTTATTACATATATTTGAAAGCATTAATTATTATATTTGTCATCAGTGGATTGCGGGTCAAGTTTTTGGCACCGTTGTCGGGGATCGAATTTTTAGTACGCATATATTTAGCATGGGTCATTCATCAAGCTAAAGACTTGGTTAAACCTAAGGAAATGGAATTAAATCTGAATTTAATCAATTTGAATGATTTATATGTATCACAAAGCAGTTTTATGTTCTGCAATCAACCAGGAGAAGAATCCTCTTAGTCAAAAGGTTGTTGCGCACTAGTTTGTTAATGGGGATAGAAATACCAAATACTTTCATGTTTACATAAAGAGGACGATAAAAATTAACAACATAACTATAATTAACATTCAAGGGAACTGGACTTAAGGCAGCCAAAGGATCATTGCTGATGGTGTTAAGTACTTTACTAATATTTTCTCTTCTCAAATTAGAGACACACAAACTATTCATCAGAAACTTTTCTCTTAAAACATGAACCATGTATTTGCACATCAGCTCATTCAAATTCTTGATGAAATGTAGATTCACAAGACTCTACTAAATATTGATAGTTCCAAAACAGCTAGTCATGGTAGGTTTATAAATCTATTATATAATGATTTCCATGATATTATCAAAATTGAATTTGTTGCTGCTATGAAGGCCTTTTCAATTGTAAGGATACACAGAGACTTTTAAGTAGTTTTCCATTGCCATGATTTCTACTATTTATGCTGCTACTCAATGGTCTGAAGTTAGACCAATTAATTTTTCTTATATCTTATCTAGAGTGATCAGTAAGATTTTGGTGACCGGGCTCCAACCCATCTAGTTGTTATTCTTACGCCATATTATGCTGCTTTTATCAAGGGCAGGAGCATAGTTGATAATACTCTGATTACACGAGAGTTTTCTTTGGATTATGATAAGAATTTTATGGTTGGCAATATTATCTTCAAAGAGGACATCAAAAAAGCTTTTAATATCATCTCTTGGAGGTTCATTCTTAATGTTCCCAGGGCTATGGGTTTTAATGATAAGCATGGTTATTTTAAAACTGAAAGGGGTATAAGGTAGGGTGACCCTCTCTCCCCATCTTTGTTTATCATTGTGTTTGACTATTTCTCTATATGCTTGAAGGACCTTTTTATTAAATATCCACAACTTTCCTATAGCTTGAAAGGTAATCCCCATGTTTCTAATTTGGCCTATGCAGATGACCTTATTATTTTCAATAGAGCCAATAAATATTATGTCAAAAAGTCAACTTTTTCAGCACTTTAAATAAGTCTTTAGGATGGTGTTCAAAAGATCTAAATGTAGCTTTTATTCTGGTGTGAATGTATCTCTCAATTAGTTACAATGGATCAATAATTAGACATGTTTTATATGTTCAAACTTCCTATGTCTTATCTTGGAGTCCAAGTCTATTAAGGAAAAAAGAAATGTTGCTTATTCAATGATTTGATTATGAAAATTAATGCCAAGTTTACTTCATTGGATGAAAACTTTTTATCTAATGGTGGAAAGATTACCATTCTTTAGAGTATACTCACTTCTATTCCATTATATACCCTCCAAATTGCTAAACTGCAAAGGACTATCATTGTGAAATAAAAATAATGTTTAAATATTTTTTGTGGAGTGGTAATTCTTCAGCTATACAATGGGTTACCTGGATAAAGTCATGCAGGCCTATTAAGAATAGTGAACTTGGCTTTAAGTCCTTATAGGAATCTATGAAAATTAATTTTATGAAGTTGTGAATCAAAATCAGGTCTGGGGACACCTTATGGGCTAATATGATGACGAAAACACATTGTCATCATGCCCGTCCTATGACTGTTGACTCTATTATTTGAAAAGAAATGATATAAATAAGAGCTGATGCTGAAGATTTCATTTCCTAGGATTTGGGGAATGGGACTATTAGTTTTTGATGTGATGATTGGTCCTTACTTAGACCCCTTGCAAAATTGTATTCTGGTCAATTTCATGTTAAACTTTTGGTGAAGGACAATTGGAGTATTAACTCAGGGATATTAGTAAACCTAAGCAGCTTATTCCCTCTCATGATGCTTTACCTATTATTAATATTCCAATTAATACTGACTCCCAAGACAAATTGATATTCAAAGGACTGCCTGGTGTCTCAATGACCAAGCATATTTCTAAGGCTATCAAGTCGCAACAACTAATTACCTCTACTGATTGCTGATGGTTGTGGTGTTCGTAAATGAAGCCTTCTATTTCTTTTTTGCTTTGAGAACTCTTCACTCCATTCTTCCAACTAATGAATTCCTTAAATCACAAGACTTATTACTTTGTTGTATCTGTCATCTTTTTTTGGTTGAAGGAGAAAATATATCCCATTTGTTGCTATATTATAGGTATACTAGGGAAGTCTAGGACCTTTTTGGATTTGTGTTACATGCTGATTTGCCCACTTATAGTTGTAATTCAGTTACAAGCTGCTGGTTGGATTTTCAGATGAATAACAATCCATTCATTAAATACTAGCCTGTTATTATATCCTGGCTCATTAAGATGCAAACTATCCCACCTCTCTTTTTTTGTTTTCCTCTTGGCTCTTAAAGTGGCTGAGTTTCTCTTCTGGTATATGTGGTCATGGAGATGGTTTCCCAAATTCTATGGAAAAGTTGTTGTAATCTTATCACTTCAAATTGGCTATCTCTATTCTCGTCAAATAGATAGCTCAGCTTTCAAAGTATATCAATATACAATGGTCATACATTCCTAGAGAAGAAAATGCTCCTGCTAATCGCCTTATAAGATTTGCTGATTTTCATCAAGTTTTTCTTTCTAATACTACACCTTTACAGTTTTTGGTTGACGGGGATGGCCTTTCTTGTGTGAGGCCCCTACAAAAATTCCTTGTAACTCTCTTTTATTTTAACAATGTTAAGTTTGCTGAGAAATAAAATTATATATATATATATATATATATAATTTTATATATATTTATATTTATATATGTATATATATATATATATATATATATATATATATATTTATATATGTATATATATACAGTAATTGCGTAATCTCTGTCATCTTCGTTTCGGCAAACTCCTGAGCCAACAAATATTCTGACGGCCGAGTCAAAGGTTGAATATGAAGTGTTGAGAAATGTTTACAATTTGCGGAAAAATGGACAAATGTGTGGAGTGCTACGTTTGGGTAACTTAAATTGACTTGCTCTTCCTGAATGCGAGAATACGCGGCAATGGTTGGTGAGTAATGCACGTCAAGGAACTAATTGGGTCTGCTAAATTAAAGAATGCTTTGTTTTTATAGGAAAATGTGATCCTGAAGCTCTGTTTGATGGACGGTGCTTCACTCTCTCTCCAGGGTGAGGCACACCGGGGAATCTTAATGGGGATTGCATTCCCTGTTTCTAAAGGAGGGCGACATTTCGGCTTGTTAATAAGGTCACTGGTGAGACGACGAATGAAAAATTAAAATAATTTTCATTGGAACTATATTATAGTTTATTCGTGCTCAACTATTAAATGAATGAACTACCATAAGACAAGACAAAAAATAAAAAATAAAAAATAACAAATAAAATAATTTAATCGATTATAAACTTTAAATAAAATGTTTTCATCGATTATAAACTTTAAATCCCACAATATAAAATCAACCAAAGAGTAAACATGATAATAAGCAATACTAAAACGAACAAGGGAAGGGCTAAGACAACACATTTCTAACTTAATATTAAAGGGAATATGGGTTACAATTAGGTCTGTCAAAAAGGAGAAAATTTTACGTACGTAGACCGTAAGCAGCGCTGCGTACGGTCTAGATGTTACATGGAGGGTATATGCAGGGTTTCATGTGTTATTTTATGTAACCTCTGTGTACCCTCCATGTACCTTCCCTATTATTTGGTTAGTACATGGAGGGTATATGCTGAAGTGGCAGCTTCTTACTGGAGGGCGTACGCGAGCTGCGTCACAAAGAGCTCAAATTCGACTGTTAAGTAGTTTGTGTTCAAATCATTTGTTAAGTATGCGACCTGAACGCGAACAATTTTTTTATGATCAAATTATGAATGAGCTAAATACAAAACAATCATCTATTTGATGCAGTTCAGCTCATTTTTACTCAAAAAAAGAATATATATATATACATATATTTATTTATTTATTTATATTTAAGTTTAAATCACCATAGCCCATGGGTCATGTGGTACTACGGTTTTTAATGCATATGGATGGTATATATTTGAATTCGACACAATTCATCTATTTTTCTAATTTATTTAAACAAGGTCATTTGAGTCTAACACTTATCTTAGAGTGAAACACTTTGAGAGATAGAGCATGAACACAAATAAGAGAAGAAAGAAAGAAAGACAGAGTCAACTGGAGAAAATGAGTGTGTAATCCTTTGTTTGGAGAACAATTCTCTATTTATAATAATAAATGGCTTAAATTTACAATTACATCGTTACCCTTACACCCTTATTAGTTAGAGGGTGTCACCTGACCTTTTTCTAATCATTGAGCGTGAAGCTTACCACCTCGCTAATAAAAATAACTGTATGGATGCAACTATCATGAATTATCATGAATATTCGTGACCGTCGACTCTATCACTTGGCAAAATAAAACTAATTATTATTTCTGGCTGACGGTCGCTTTTGCCTTGGCTAATTCATTAGGCCGACTGATTCTACCGATTATTTATGTTTGAAAGATTTACCGGTCAATTAGGCAGATGCACTGAGTTAGTCCATGCTCAGACTTGATTAATGATATTTTGTGTGAGATTTCAATCGCGGGAATGGCACTCTACTGAGCTACTTGATATCGTTAAGATTCGTGCTGACATATTTCTTGTATAAATTTTATTTCCCCAAATTTATTGCTCCTTGTTAGCTACAATAAAAACAAGAAAATGATTGAATAATAAATTTTATCAAAATGCAACGATTACGACCTAGTTTTTCATGCCCAAAAAATCTCTACAAGTAGAGCCAGTGTTGTATTCCCTCCTCACTAAGATATTGAATCTCAAATGCCCTCATGTCTGACGTGAGAGATCTGGATCATTTCGACCAAGGCACACTTCGAATGGCTCTTGAAGAGTTTCAGCCCTCCCCCCAGCCTCTTCCCTTTACTATGAGCAAAAAGACGAAGAAGAGTATAGTAGTTGTGAGTAAGAAGAAACACAAGGAACATGCAATTGATTTAAATAACTAAGTAACATCTTCTACTCTTAATCAGTAAGCCAATCAATTTACTACTTCACAAGGGATGGAGGATAGTTAACAGTAGTATTGTGGATCATTTGATCACAGGGTGAAGGAAGTGGTGGATTATTTTAATCGTGCAGCAAAAGGATCAGATGATGACATTGTTCGAGATCTGCATGCTCATGTTGAGAGGATAAAAGGGGGAAGGAACTCTCTTCCTGCTAAGGTGATAACTCTTTGGACAAGTTGCAGGTCGGTCAGGCACAACAAGAGATTGAACTAGAGAATTATTTTAAGTTAGAGGTTTATTATATAAGAGGTTGTTTAGCTGAGGGAATGCCTTGACTCAAGTTTCCAAACACTCTTCCGTTAAATAGTTCCCTTCTGAATAACCTCATTTAAACATTTATTTTCAATGCAAAAAGTATATATTATTACTTTTTTTTATATGATGTGTTGTGACCTCTTGTTCGAAATCGAAGTATTTGAAATGATGACCTTAAGACATTTCGACTTTCGTGTCCTTCTTTTAGATAGGTTAAAGAGCATATCCTCACGCCACGCTTCAGACTTTTCTTAATTCTCTCTAATCCTTTCTCACCTTTCCTTCCCCAATATGGCTCGTTAGTATTCTCCAAAGCTTTTTGGCACTTACTCAATGATCGACTCTTCTACTTCAACTGAGGATGATGAGCAGAGGTTAACGGAGTATGTATTCGAGGATATAGTGAAGCTTCGAACCATTCAAAGTTTCGATGGAGCCAAAAGTAGATTTGGAGACAATCGAGTGTTCGACTAAGATCGATTTCGATGTAATCTAAGGCTCCAGTTGTTTCCCAAGCTGAAAGGTGCTTTCAACCAATAAAAATGAATTCCTGCACATGCCATCCTGAATTCAATCACTTCGATTATGAGGTTCGTCTTCTTTTTCACATCCTGGGCATAACATAATCGACTGATCTTTTTAAATACAACTTCTCATTCAAGATGGACAATGATGGTATTGCTCAATTTTCTGTCAATTTAAGACTCTGATTATTGAGGTTGGAGAATAAATTTTAAAGGATTGGTGAAAGCAATTTCTGGTCGGTTCTTGCTCCGCTAGTTGGGAAATCAACATCACCCCTAAGTACATTTTTGTGAGTAGAACTAAGATGCTTCTGAAGCATCTGGTTCCTGATGGGGAGAAAATTGAAAGGCAACCCATATAAATTCCTCAATACAGTGATCGGAAAGTTATTGATTAGGTCATCCAACCAAAAAATTTTGGTCGTATGACAGGGGACCAAAGCAAAGCCTTCGATGTTAATGGGGCTATTTGCATGAAGGAAGTTGAGGAGAGAGCTTCTAAGAGAAAACCAAAAGGTACACTTGCCCTTTCGACAAAGAGGCAAAACCATGGGGAACCTGGAAAGATTTTTGCTACTGGTACGGATACCACAAGTGCATATTTTATTCTTTCCAAATCTGAAACAATTATCGTGATTCAAAATTTGTCAACCAAGGAATTCACTAATTTTGAACAAAACCCTGAAAATTTTCCACTACATGTAGTTGAAAGAATTTGAACGACATCTGTGCTAAGATCATATGCCACTTATGTCAAGTCTTTTGAGGATGAAGCATGAACGTCAAACATTCCACCACTGATCGACGCATATCCATCCTCCTTCCAACTATCCGATTCTCACCATACCGATCCCTCTTATTTGGATCTGTATGTGATTGCTAATGCCATCTGCCATTCTTTTATTGATCTATCCAAGTTTTCATCCGGGAAGGTGAATGAGCCTGCTCTTGAGTCAATCCCTGTGTCACCTATCGTTAAAGAATCACTTCCCTCTGGTGTAGAGAGAAAAGGAATGGCTTTAATGGAAGTTTCTAATTCTTCACGTTCCCCGCTTTTGAAAAGGAAAGGTGAGCATTTTGAGCGGCGTCTGATACTGGGTGGGTTTGGAAAAATGTTGATCGGTTCTGATTATCATTTCTTTATGGTGGATTCATATGAGGATTGGCTTCCCAATACTTCTGAGATTGATAATGTTCAGACATTGCTTTCTGAGGTTATGTGGTTGAACAAGCTTGAATAAGCCTAGAAGATGCTAGACTGGAAGGAGCTTTAACAGCATTCAACCCGATAACATTTGATGGCGATGGAAGCCACTCACCTCCAACCTTTTGATTTTGCTAAATACGAGTGATCTTTAGTGAAGGATAAGGAGAAGGTAGCAACTATAGAAAATTAGATAAAGAAGAAGAAGGATTACAGGAAATTTTTCAAGGGTCAGCTCAAACTCTATCTTTGGCCTTTTGATGAGGGTCAGCTCAAACTCTTTCTTTGGCCTTTCTTCGAGGGTCAGCTCGAACTCCCTCTATCGAATTTTTGAAGATCATCTCCACTCCATATTATTTTTTTTCTTTGTTTAAGTTTTATTTGTAAGCTCCATGAGATATTCATTGACTAACGAAGTATGGCCCACACCAATTTTAGTTCAATATGTCTACAACCTATCCACGACTATCTAGGCTAGCCTTCATAAAAACAAAATCCCCTGGATTGGAGACTATTCCTCGGACATGCTTGTAGAATTACATGTGGTACATCACTTAATTTCCTTCTGTCGAAGGACTAAATTTTTTCATTTTCTTCCGCCAAATCGAAGGCAAGCAAGGCTTATATGTTGTGGATTCTCACCATTAGCGAAATTTTCTTCATCAAATGCAGAGGCAGTGACAACTCTCTGGCTATGATGATTGTATTTGAATGGTAACACTGCCTCCATCCCATGTGTTAACATAAATGGAGTTTGATCGGTCACCATCGAAGGTGTCATTCAGGTAACCTTGAGGACAAATTTTAACAAGTCCACATAAATTATTTTGGCTCCTTCAAATATTTTCTTCAATAAATTCATAAGGATCTTTTTGGCTGCTTTCGGTTTCCCATTTGTATGCAAGTGATGAACTGACCTCAAATTCAGACCAATTCCATGATTGGTAAATAAATCTTTCAATCCTTGGTCAGTGAACTATGTCTCTTTGTAGGTAATAATAAAGAGTGGCAAACCATACCGACATGATATCCATCTAGAAAAAAAAAATTGAATATATTTTGTAGTGATCCAAGCAAGTGGCTTTGCCTCATCTACTTTGAAAAGTAATTCACTACCAATAGAAGAAATTTAATTTGGCCTTTTAACTACAAAAATGACCCAAGAATATCCAATCCCCAGTTGGCGAATATGCAGGGACTAGTGATAGGCTGAAGCTTGAGAGCAGGCTAGTAATGTAAAGGTACATACTTATGGCATCACATTTTCTTGAAAATTCTTCAGTAACTTTGAAGAGCATGTCAAAAATATCCTTATCATTGAACAGTATATTCTAAGACCTTGCCTACTAAATGACTTCCACACTCTCTGGAATGTACTTCTCGAAGGCTTTATTTTGGTTCATCTTCTTTTGGACACCTCAATTATATGGAAGTGACCAACCGTTCGAAGAGTTTTAAATGTGATCATCACATAAAAGATAGCTTTTAAAACCCTTGGATTTATATTTCATTTCAAAATTATTCCCTTTAAGGATCCATCCAACTTTTGTTGCTTTCAAGTGACACCTCCATTATCTTAAATTGTTCAATTATCAATTGGATAAGCTCCCGCGGCACTCCTCCTTTACTAATGCACATAGACAGAATATCGATGACCTGGTTTTCTTCTCAACTGATGTGATGAATCTTGAAGCTAGTAAACTTCATGTTTCTTGTTTGACTTTACCGAGAAATTTAACCATCATCTCATCTCTAGCTTCAAATTATCTTGCTTAGTTGGTTCACAACCAACAGTGAATCGACTTCACAAGAAGACCTTGAAAGCATTCTCATATGCTAGGTGCACTTCTACAATCAAATCTTCAAACTTAGCTAAGTTGTAAGTAACCTAGAACTCCACCGTTCTCGAGAAATAGGGTGTTCACGGATCAGGCAGTTGAATGCCAAACCTAGCCTTACAATTCATTTTTTAGAAGCTCCATGAATGTGTAAGGTTTGTACCTGGTTATCATCTATTTTTTTGTCGCTTAATTTGATTTCCTTGAAAAAACACACCAAGAAATCTGCAATCGCGTTTGCTTTGATGTCATTCAAGGAACATAGGAAATGTAGAACTTACTAAGTTCTATGTACAAATTAAGAAGTCAACTAAATATTCTGGTCACGTTATAATGAAATTCAAAGGATGATTTGTGAGGACTCAGACTGGGTGCACTTGGAAATACAGCCAGAGCCTGCGAGCAAAAAAAACCAAAGTAAAAGTTTATTTTTCCATTGCAGTGTAACTAATTTTGTGCCTTTGAGGACTTGACTTATGTAGTTGACTAGATAATGCTTCTTCGACTCTTCTCTAATGAGCACTAAGCTAACTGCCTCTAGTATGACTCTGAAATACAGAGGGGTTTTTCATTTGATTTTGGGCTTTGAAGGAGCAGTGGAGATGCCAGAAAATTCAGTAGACTTGAGAACGCCTGATCCCATTCATTTGACCATTCTATTAATTTTCTTTTTTCTTAGTGATCTATGAAAGCTGCACACTTGTCACCTAATTTTAAGATAAAATGACTGAGCTCAGCTGTTTGGTCAGTCAATTTCTAAACCGTACTCATGTTTTGAGGAGATGACATATCCATCATAAATTTTACTTTTTTGGATTCACTTTTATGCCTTCAAGGGTTAAGAGATAACTTAGGAACTTTCTGGTTGATGCACAATGGTGCACTTTAGTAGTTTTTTAAGGGGTAAAAATGTTTCTCTTAAGACATTAATGTGTTTTTATGTCGATCTACACTTTAATAACACATCATCAGCATACACTTCAATATATTTCTCTTTATAATAAAAAAAATATTACAACCATAAGCTTTTGGTAGATTGCCCCTGTGGCTTTAAGACTAAAGGGCATTACATTAAAACCAAACACACCTTTACTAGAAATAAAAGGAGTTTTTTCTTTACTAGCAAGTGCATTTTAACATGGTGGAATCCTTAGAATGAGTTGATAAAGTTCATTACCAAAGAACCAGCCACCACATTGAGTGTATCTATCATCGGTAAAGGATAGCTATCCTTTGGACATGCATTGTTGTGGTTTGTGAAATCCATACACATTCTCCATTTACCTTTCAATTTTGGCATCGTCAGCACAATTGAAATCCAGGTTGGATATTGACCTTCTCCAACATAATTAGCCTCCCATAGGTTCCTTACTTCCTAGGAAATTCGCCCAACTAAGGTTCTAACTGCGAACAATTTTTTTGCTACACCGATCGAGCTAATGGATTGATGCCCAGACAACGACATGCCACATCAATTAGTATCACTGCATTTATGCTTTCTTCCAAGAAAAAATGTCTCGATACTTGTACTAAGTTTGGATCAACATGTTCCTATAACATGAATCAAAATGAACACCTATGTAAAAATTTATCGGGTCTTCTATTGATGTTGGTATCTTAAGGATGGTTTCACTTGTCTCAATACCTCATTTCCTTCAGATTTTTATAACACGTGGATCATACTCCACAATGGTGATCGATCAACAAATTCCTTTTAACTTTTATAATCTCCCCATCGATCAAAACTTTCACAGCTATGTGATAAGTCGATACTAGGCTCGATATCTATTCAACAGTGGCTGGTTGAAAATTGCATTGTGTGTTGGTAGTGATTCAACTACCAAGTAGTCTTTGTTGCTATTGAACTACTTCTCCTCCACACCACAATAAACACAAAGAGAAATGAAGCCTAGGGACTTTTTTTGTTTTCCATAGAAGCCAAATAGTGGACTAGTCAATCTAGACAACCGATCAGTTTTTAGTTTGATCTTTCAAATCTTTTCTTGAAAAGAATGTTGATTGAACTCCTTATGTGAACAAGAATAATACCTACTTGATATTTATTGATAAGAATATTATTGAAGATTGCATCATTATAGAGATATTTTTTCAGAGGCAAATCCACATCAATGAAGATGACGGGGAGATGGTTGTGCTTTTGGGTGGAACCCATGGAATACACCTCCTCATGATCAGAACATTTTCTAGTTGGCTTGATGGGATTACTCTCCTATAAAAATTGATGGCGTGTATCTTATGTTGTGTATGTAATTTGTTCAAAGAGATTCATCTTATGCATGATTGACTGGTGCCCTTCCCAATCACCGAGCATTCTACTCTATGCAAGCAAACTCCATCAGATTCATGGCTCAAATAAGTTCATCCACCAAACTTCAAAGATGTCAGCATTCCTCTATATCATGACCATGATCCCTATGCTACTAATAATATTTGTTAGGATTATGGAGGGATGCTCTAATTTTCATAGGTGGCCCCCTCTTGAAATACTCCTTATTTAGGATGGCCTCTATTAATTTATCCATCAAGACTCTAAGAGGGTCATTCCTTGTATGTTGTAATATAGGTGCATGGCTCATAATATTGAATCAGTCACTAGTCAGAGTATATAATTTATTCTCCCCTATCATTACTTTTACCACCTATCTGGTTGTCATGGGTTGGATTGGATGGGGGGGGTCGATCATTCTCGCAATGAGAATGACTGAATGATCACTGATTTCTCTTTTACTTCCACCTTTCATCATGGACTACCCTTTCCTTTGAGCGATGACTGGATGTCTTTGTCTTTGAGTTATATACTCCTCAATGGTGATGTAACTGTTGGCCTATTCCAACAGTTTAACCAGAGATTTGGGCTAAAAAAAACTGAATCAAACTCTCTTCTTCAGCAAGATCAATTTGTGTGATTATCAACAACAAATCCTGCATGTCCAACTTTTCTTTTTGAAATGGGTAATGTGAGAGTGAAGACTTTCATTCTCACATTGTTTGAGCTGTAGTAAGGTCTTTGATTTGTTCTTTGACTTTTAGTCGCTGGCTAAGTGGGCCATAAACACTTTTTCAAACTCAATCAAGAAATGGATTACTCCCAACAGCAGGTTACTGAACTACCTAATGGTTGTCTCTTTTAACATAGTTATGAACAACTGACACTTCATAGCATTGTTAATCCTCAACATTCTGACCGCTAACTTGAAAGCAACTACGTGATCAATCAGATTAGTCTTTCCATTATAAGAATCCATATGAGGGGATTAGAACATAGTTGGGGAACCTAAAACTGCTGGGAGAAACGACCCTCTGGGAAAGGCATTCAAGATGTTTCCACCTATACCGATTGGTTGTGTTCCATCAATGTAGATCCATCATTATCATCATATTAGGAAATTTCGTGATGTTCAGTTACTGTGACTTCCCTCTGACCATTAAAGACTGATAATTCATTACATATTTAAACATTGCAAGGTTGAGTTCCATGGGACTCTACTTCCAAGTGGGTAGTTGATCTCACCCTTGAGTATTTGCCTTGTGGAGGGCCTCAAACTAACAAGTATTCTGGCTCTACAACTCTTGAATCTGTTGTTCCACATATTCTCGTGTACACTTGACATGGTCAGGGTTTACTTATAAATAGTTTCCTATTTGTACTATGAATGCTTGAACTTGATTTGTCCAGTAATACGACACTACACCTCTCTTCCCTAGCAACGGCCCCAAAATCATAATGTGTGTGTTTCGGACTACCAAATTTTCTTCCAGGTCAGGTGTTCTTTCACCCCCTATGTATCATGCAAGTATGCATGGTCGTTTCAAGTAATATCTGATTTTTTAGTCTGGATTATCAATCCCATAGGGAAAGAGGTGTTAAAATCTTAAGAAATGTTATAGCCTTCTAACCTAGTTCTCAGCTTGGAAGCATCGATAGTTTTGAGGTTATACTAATGGTTTACCTTAATTAAAAATTATAGTAATTAGATTAAAATTTGGAGGAAATCAAGTTATCAGGTTACCCTCCCCATTGTAATGCTATATAAGGTGTGTAGATAGTGAATGCAATAAATTGAAAGTGTTGTAAGTGAGAAATAGGAGAAGTTATCTTCTTTACCCTCTTTTGAGAGCATAAAAAATTTTGGTTCAACTGGTTTAATTCTCTAAACCCAAATTTGAACACGTCGTATATTTCCCTCTCTATTTGCATCTCCCTATATGTTTTTGATTCATATCCTATAGTTCAATGTGATTCATCCTAGTTATTCATGTCATATCTCTCTTGAGTTATTATGGGTTCACAACGAATTTTAACAAACCATTTGGGGAGAATGAAAAGTAAACAAGGCACAGTAGAAAATCATCACTTTATGGAGTAAAAACCAAATTTAAAAATACATCACCATTCTACACTACTTACTTATTCATCACAAGAAGAATGGTAAAAAGGAACTACTAAAAGGCATAGAGAAATTGCCACAACACATCTTTAAAACAAAACAATCCACTATAATAGTGTATAAAGAAAATTACAACACAAAGGAGTCAACAATACTTAGCTTTTTCTCTTCTCAAGCATTGGAAATCTCTCCCAAGAAAATTCCCCAAGTCCTTGCTGCCTTGGTGAAGATCCTCTCTACAATATCCCTCCAAATCCTCACCAAACTCTGAAATAAAAACTAATCAAGACTAGACATTGAACTCCATACTTCCCATAGGGTTCAGAGGTCTTTACACATCTTTAGGTTGCCTAGAATTGCTTTAAACATCACCAAAGGTCAGCTATATTCACAGTGTAGCCATCCAAGCAACTACTAAAAAACTATCAAATAGTTGTTGGTGTCAAGGCCCTATAGAGCTAGCTCCAATGAGTCAGGCTCTCTGTCTACTTCAGCTGAAACTTACACCAAGGTGCCAAGTAGACGGTGTCAAGGCCCTCGGGTGCAGGGCCTTGATGCTCTGAGGCTGGCGCCTAGGCCCAAGTCCACTTGGGACCATTTTCCACTGTTTCATCTCAGCTTCGATCTGCTTTTTTGCCAATTCGTTCCACATATACTACCTATTCTACCTACAAGAAAAACACTTAACATCCTTCTTTAAAGTTCAACTTCATCCATAAATAGGTGCAAAAGATAAAGGAAACTAAGCTTGCTTTTAGACATATGAAAATCTTCTAAACTTAAATGTTACTTGTCCTCAAGTAATACTAGTTACTTCAAAATTAATTTTATTAATTTGATTGAGTGGGTTTCATTGAAATCATTAACAATATGTCCTCAAGAAATTCAAAAAATAAATTTAAATTAACTATAGAAAACATGTCTAACTTGGGGTCAAAGTGAACTTTCATCTAACGAGGATAACTTGATTTTCTATCCAATTTAAAATGTGGCAAATAATTATAAACTAAAGAACCTTAAAAGATATAAAACTTAATTTAACACCCCATTTAAAAAAAAACATTTATATTTACTTTGAAGACTGTTAAGCTTAAGCTTGTAATAAAGTTTCAACTTTAAAAAGAATATAGTGAAACCAATTTTTTATTAAGCTTCTGATCCACCTAAAAATTACCTATTTTTAATGTACATTTCATGCTCACTTGATGTATATTTCTAATGATATTATACTTTAAATGAAGTTATTATGCATATTTTTATCTTCAAATATAAAAATATATGATTTTAGAGAAAATGAGGCAAAAAAATGCAATTTGGAACCTAAATGAGCAATGAAGAAAATTCTAACCTAGAACATATCAATATGACTTTCTATGTTTAATCTCTTTTACATTTCTTACATGTTTTGAATAAAATTATACTTTGAAGAAAGGTTATTTTTATGTTTATTTTATAGGTGAAGATGTTAGGAACGCAACACAACTGAAATGGGGTGAAACAAAGTTGAAACGAAGCCAAACGGAGCAAAACAGTGAAGCAGCCCACAGGGTGGCTCCTAGGCACCCAAACTGGATCCTGGGCGCCAGTGACGACGAGAAAAGGGGTACCTAGGCACCAGACACAGCCAGAAACGTTTTGGGGATAGTTATGGACGGTTATTGGATGGTTTTGGGTGGTGCCGAAGTATTCTAGAAGCCTATGGACGAAATCCTACATGTCATCAAGTAATACAATGAATCTAGACACATTGGAGCGGTTTTTAAATGAAGAGGTGCGTCTTTTAGGTGAAGGGGTGCGACCCTTCACATAGATGGACTGGCGCCTAGGCGCCACCGTTACCTTCTAGAAGATTCCTTGAATGTGGCCAAATTTTGAAGAGGTGCCTTAAGCAACCCTTGGTCATTTTCGAAGCTCTATAAATACATATGATTTTGGCTGCCAAGAGAGTCGTTTTGAAGTTGTTTTTGAGTCATTTTACATTATGTCCATAGGGTGTGAGTGTGTAGAGTTTGACATGAGTATGGAGTTGTAGATTTCTCTATTTTCTGGAGAAATTGGTGAGGGATTTTGAGAGATATGAGTATGGAAGTATGAGCGGCGCAAGGATTGGCAGGAGACTTTAGTGGAGAGATTTTCTTCTTTCTTTCAAAGGGAAAAGCTAAGTATCGTGTTCTTCATTTCTCTGTATTTGTTGTAAACATTTTCTAGTGGATTTCCTTTAATTTAAATGAAGTTTTCTATTGTTTTTTATCCATGCTTCCTAAGTATTTTCTTTTACTCATTCTTTTAAAATGAAGTAGCGACATACATAGAAAAATTATTTTTATGATAGAAGTATCTATTAGATGCTTCTAGGTGACAGATAGTTGCATAAATCTAATAGAATACTAATGAAATATGTTCCTTTTTGGCACTTAATTTATTACATAATTCTATCAATTCTTTTACTTCTTATGTCATTATCTTCATTTTAATTTTCTTTTGTAATGAAATAGATGCATGTTTAGGAATCTAGATTTGCTTAGCTATTTTCTTATGTCATTAATGTGATGTTATTTTCACAGGCTCTTAATTTACTTTACAAACTGATCAATTGTATTGTTAAAATATTTGTAGAATTCTTAAGATCTGACCGTGGCATAAGAGTTCTTAACTTGTGAGTATCACACTCCTCTTATAAAGGTAGATGGTAAATCCTTAAAGGGGGAGTGCAAATAGATAGGGAGACAAGATTTGATAGGCGTAGAATTGATGTTTCTAGGGTGACAGGCTAAATTACATCAATTTTGTTTAGAGAAAGGGAACAGATCACTAGTAGGGCCGAATATGTGGCACCAAGGGTAATCTAGAAGTGAGAGACTAGAACCTACCCTGCACTACTAATAATACATCCTGAACCAATTTCTAGATTAGCCAATGTTCCTTATGCCTGGACCAAAGGGTAAAGAATAGGTATGCTCGTATTTTTCACTACTACATTAAAATTCTAAGCATTTCATTCCTACGCATTGTTTAGGTAGTTGCACTAGAAGGGTAGTCCTTAATATCTCAAAATTCTCCAAACCAATTTATCCAAATTAATTATACTTATATTTAAGATTTTCAATTAAGAATAGTTATTAAAAAAACCACTTTAATCAACATTCAAAACTAAAGCCTGATAGTAGTAGACTAGAATTAGCCTAAAGGATTTTTTACCTCGCTTCTCTGTGGGATCGATACTGGGTTTTAAAAGAAAGCCCTATATTACTTGAAATGATACGTATACTTGCGTAGTACCTCTAGTGTGCAAAATATTTTCTATTTTTTATATCATTTAAGATTATGCACACTATACGCTATTTATAAATTGGGTCAAGTATTTGGCTATCTTTTGGAAGCTAATTTACTGCGTAATTGCGGGTCGGGTCAGCTTCTCTTTAGGTTTCTCCTCTCCTTAATACTTTCTTTTGATCACACATTTTATTCTTTTCTTACTTTAGGATGAATTTTTTTTAATCCCTAGCATTACTTTATGGAGGGTTATTCTATCTGGATAAACCTTATCACACTTCTAAAGTGAAACCTATCACACTCTTTCCCTTAATTAAAATTTTCAAAAGACATACTTAATAATTGAAATTTATATTGAATAGAAGCTAAATTCTTTTGAATTGTATATATAAGGATACGTAATTTACAAATACATAACTCTTTATAAAAATAAATAGTGATACCAATTTTTCAACCGGTGAAACTGCCAGTTAAGTATACTCTAGTCAAGACATATTTATACAGAATCTAAAATAAAAATTCTATGTTTTCCCTACTCAAAATTGTAATAATTTTAACTTAAGACCACATAACTCAGTTCCTTTTAAATCTCAAATTTTGAAATGCAGGTAACTGAGGACAATAAATTTAAGCCTTTAAAAGATTATCCCCCCACCCACCCTGAACCCCTCCGATAGTACTAAAATACTTCCTATCGCATGAGTCTATTCTAAGTATAATATAAAATACAAGTATACAACAATAATTAAATCACATCTCAGTAGATTATTAATGAAGAATATCACTAGAAAGATTTTAAAAAAGACAGATATAACAATTAGCACAACAAATAAAAGTAAATTGTGCAAAGAGCACATCAATATCCACAGAAATAAATATAAATCATCTATTATATCAAAGAAATATATAAGAGTTCGTCACAACAGCAGCAGTGGGAAAATAGAAATAAAATACAACCACATCCACATCAAAAAAATTAAAAAAAAAAACTCCTCCTCCTCCTCATCATCATCATCACCTTCTTTCTCATCCTCTAAATGGTGGGAAAGTTCATGAGTCTGGTAAGGTGGCTATGTAGGAAATTTAACTGTCTTATTAACTCTAATCCATTAATTCATTCTATACATTTCAACTTTAACAACTTAAAACTTATCTTGATGATCAAAATGAATTTTATGTTGCAAATCTAAGTGTGAGCAATGATGAGTTAGTCTGTATACCTCAGCCTGAAAATTTTCAACTTCACCCCCTAATCTATCCAAATGTTGCTCAAATGTGCCTCTTGGAGTATGAGTTCATGGAGGGCAAGAAGAGAAGAACTTGGATGCCCCAACTCCAATCCTTCTTCTTTAGTTGCAGGCTTACAATATAGTTCTATTTTCATGGCAGAGATCGGCTTTAAGGGATTAGAATATCTTCCCCACTGCTAACATTGATACCCACACCTTGACATAAGAAAAATATGGGAGATAGATGCCCTAACCCAAGAGTTGATCCTCCTTTTGCAAAATCAACAATAGAATAATGTATAATTAAACCTACATTAATGGGCATATCTTTTTGGATACTATAATTCATAGGCGTGATCCATACTCACTTTACTGTTATGGGTAGAAGGAAGTAATTTGGATGAAAAAAGAGATGCCAAGCTTTAGATATTTCATTCAATTGGGAAGCATGAAATCTGATATGTTCTTTCTTGATTATATGCCATACTCTCTACTATCAGCTAAAAATTTCATAAGGTCATTGATATAAGCTTTAATAATTGTAGAGTCAGTATAGGAGCAATAAGAGAGATTGCTTAAAGATAGATACTCATTGATACAGGAAGAAGAAGTGTCTATAATAAATCGTCTCACAAAAACAAATCCACTAAGATTTTCAGGCAGAATGGCATAAAATTCTCTTATTACTGATATTACAACAATAGAGGTATTAAAACAATGTTTCTCCCACTTATTACTCAGAATTATTCTTTCTACCTCTCCTCCAAGATTTACCAATCCCTTCACAACTATCAACTTTTTTGATAATAAGAGGTCGTTATAAAGTTCCTGGGCTGAGAAGCTTACAAACTTCTTCTTATCAAATGGAGCTCTGAACTTACCTCCTTTGGTATTTGATGGACTGCTTTTGTTTACTTACTTCCTGATGTAGATTTTAATTTTAGTCCCTGGTAATAGTGTCAAAACATGATCCCCTTTACCGTGCTGGTAATATAATTTTATGTATTTATAGCGGTGATCCCTAGTGATGTAGATATTAAAAATCTTAATTAAAGTTTCACTAGGATTGAAACGCAAAGCACGTATCATTCAAGTAATATAAGATTTTATTTTGAAA
Organism: Papilionanthe hookeriana x Papilionanthe teres; assembly: GCA_022702705.1. Classification (NCBI taxonomy): domain Eukaryota; kingdom Viridiplantae; phylum Streptophyta; class Magnoliopsida; order Asparagales; family Orchidaceae; genus Papilionanthe; species Papilionanthe hookeriana x Papilionanthe teres. The sequence goes on along the minus strand of CM040421.1, from coordinate 107,625,098 downwards.
ACCTAGTATCAATCCCACAGAGAAGTTGAAAACTCTTTAATAGACTTAGAAAAGCTCTACTTAACAAACAATAATCTAGGAAATTAGGTGGAAAGTTTATGTGTAAAAAGAAGTAACTAATACCTACAAATTTTATCTTAAAGCTTAAGGAAAATGCAAAGTGTTTCTAAACTAGCATTATGTAGAAGGGTTCAAATTTTGTGAAATTCTTTCCTCTTGCAATGAGATAAAAATCAGTGTAGGAATAAAATGTTTAAAAATTAAAATGTAGTTTTGTGGAAAATTGGAGCATACATATTCTTTATCCTCTTCTGAGTGCATAAAGAACATTAGCTAACCTAAAGTTAAGTTCTCAAATCCTTGGTTATGCTGGATAGTTTCTAAATTATCACTCTAGATTAACCATTATACCCACTCTTTTGGACTAACCTAGCCTTAAGTTCCAAACTCTCGATCAAATTTATAAGAATCTAGCCTGTCACCCTCGAAACACCAATTCCATCAGAACTTATCTCCCTATCTATTTGTACTAACCTTTGGGCTACCTTCTCACCCAATAAATTAATGTGATTCTTACTAGTTGAGGAATACAAAGCCCTCTCAAGTCATTATGGACTCACAACAAGTTTTAACATACCAATCGACCAGGTTGGACATGTAAATTAAGCATGAAGTAATGAACCATCACAAGTATGAAATAAAATAAGTCTTAAACAGTTCTAATCCTACACATGATTAATTCTTATTATAAGGAGAAAGATAAAAAAAGTACTTAAACTTCATGGGGATAACAAAATAAAACATGATTTATATTAAAATTTAAGTTTACACAGTAACACAGAACGATAAAAAAAGTATAAAATACTTATCTCAAACTTCTCCCCAAGAAAATACTCTGATGTTCCTTTGATGAATTCTTCAACTCTCCTTATAATTCACACCAATAGACACACAAAACAAAGACTCTCACTAAAAGCTTAACAAAATTCTCCACACACAAACACAAGACCTCACACCACCCTCTAAACCTCTCTTTTTCTTGAAACTTTTCACTCCTTCTATGATAACTCACGAAATCCAAAAGAGTTACTTCATATGCCTCCTCAAAATACATCCAAATTCAATGCATACTAAAGAAAACTGATTCTGCGCCTAGGCTCCCAACTATGGTGCCAAGATGCCACTCTTTTAGAAGCTCTGAATAACTGACTGGCGCCTAGGTGCCAGAGTCTCTGTATTCTGCTCCCAAGGTGCTAGAAGATGGCGCCTACGCGCCAAAAGCTAGAGCGTGCGTGCTAGAAGCTGGTGCTTAGGTGCTGGTTGAGAAATAAGCTCCTTGCTTCATTTTTGCTTTTTTCTACAAAACTCCATCTCTTGTAGCTAAAACCAAAAGCATGAAAAATACTTTCCATTAAATGCAATATCATTAAAAATAAGCATAAAATGTGTATAAAAATAGTAGAATTTAAGACATATGAATTCCCTCCAAACTTAATCCCTGCTTGTCCTCAAGTAACTCTTCTTTTTTATAAACCATATGCTTTAACATGGTAGTGGGTTTTATTAAAGATTCCTATAGTTTTGATCCATAAATGTGATAGTGAAACTTTATAATTTTTTTTAATAACTCAAGATAGAACTAAGGTATAAGTGTATATTGTAATCAAGTTAAGAATTCTGATTTTCTATTCATTTAAAAAATAATAGTAATTTGCCATACTTAGGAATCCTAGAAGTATTAAAACATAGATTATATGATTACTTTATAAGTAGAGATTTTACTAATACTTTTGATATTGATAATAAGTTCATAAATGTAATTGGGTTTTTTCCCTTGAGATGATTCAAGTGAAGCTAATTTTTAATTAGGCAATTCCTCAAGCTTCTCCTCATATATTTTCTTTTTTACTTTACTTTTTATTTTATTTATTTTTTTATTTTTCTTTTCTTTCAGGATCTTTTTATTATGTAGTTTTTTTTTTTCTTTTATATGTGAGGATTACTATATTTGGATAGCCTTTAATGATTTTAAACCTCACTATTCTCCTCCTAAAGATAAAAACTTATCACGTTTCTTTCCTTAATAATGTGTATTAGTGTTAAAATTGATATTCCATAGAGTCTCAATTCTTTTTGAAGTATAAATCTAAGATTCGTGGTATTACAAAAATAAAATTTTTTCTACTATAAATAGTAAAAGCATATCCCTATTATGGGCCCTCCTCAATCAAATTTTGGCCACTGAAAGTAAGATTGGTAAATGAATTTAGATAGGCTTTAAAGAGAGCTATTTTAGTTTATTAATCTGTCTTTCTATGTTGGATTAACAGGAATAGCCAAAACCCTTCTCTGAAGATCTTGACTGATTAAAGCATTAAGGTTGGAAGGTCTCAATGGAAATCACTCCAACAATCACAACATGCACTATATGGGAGGACTTTTGATTAAAATGTTCCTTCAAAGTACCATACAATAGACAATTTTCTAACCAAAAGTTAAAGTGTCCATCACCACAAATAGGTCTTCAGCTTTGGATCTGGCCTTTAGCAGCTCTCTCCAATTTTTGGAATATCTAATTTAAGGTTGAACCTGAGAAGGATGAGTACCCTGAAAGTATTTCCCATGCATATAATGGGCCCATAAAGAGTCATTCTTTCTAAATCTAACCCATTGTTTACAATGGAAAATAAAGCTCATATGTCGAAAGTTCTTGAAGCCAAGAACACCACATTTAGCAGGTTCAGCAGGTTTGCAGAGTTTATCTCAATTAGCCTAATGCATTTGCTTATTTTGACCCTCCCATAGAAATGTAATCGCCAAAAGTTTATGTGTGCTCTTTTTTATTTTAACCATTTGAAGAATATAAAGTGGTAATGTATTCAAAACTCTTTTAAGAAGGGTAATTCTTCAGCAACCGGAGAGGAGGGAGACAGTCCAGCATTGAATCTTTCATGTGGTTTTCTCCACTGCATCATCATAATGAGATAGTTTTCTCCTACCTTTAATTAGAGGGAAGCCCAAGTATTTGAGAGGATATTCAGCACTTTTGAAGCATGTAAAATCTTTAATCCACTTCTTAATAGATCTTCTTGTTCTGGACCTAGCAAGGAATTGACATTTATCTTTATTATAAGTCATTCATGAGACCAGTTTAAATCTTTATAGCAACATCATGGACTTTTTCACAGCTAGTTTACTTCCATTAGAAAATAATATGATATCATCTGGATAAGATAAATGGGAAACAAAACAATTTGATCTGTGTTGAAATCTAAGGTATTGAGAAAGCTGTTGTGAATGGTTAATTAGCCTGAAAAAATAATCAAATGCCAATATGAAGATGGTAGGAGATAAAGGATCACCTTGCTTAATTCCCCTCCTTGCTTCGAAGAAGAAAAGAATCTCACTATTGAGAAGAACACTGCAATAATTATTCCCGAGCCATCTTTGGATGAGATTACATAAATCAATGGAAAAAACTCTGGCACACAATACTTTTCTTATGAACTTCCAGCTGATAGAATCATAGGCTTTAGTAAGATCAAGTTTGAATCTAATGTTGGATCCTCTACATGATTTATCAATGTCTATTAGAAGCTCTCGAGCCAAAAGAACATTGCCATTGATACTCCTACCCTGAACAAATGCTGATTGATTATCAAAGATGAGCACACCCAAAAAAGGACAATCTAGAAACTAGAATCTTGCAGATGATCTTAGTAAAGGATTTGGTCAAGCTGATAGGCCTAAAATCATACCAGCAAGTCATCTTTTTATCTCTAGGAATGAGCACAATATCGGAGGCCGCAAAGTACTTAGGGAGATTAGTGCCACTAACGAATCTTTGGATTGCATTGATAAGCTCTTCCTTAACAATACTGCAATGCTTCTTGTTAAAATCTACATTGAGGCCATCTGGTCCTCTATTTTGGAGCCATCCAGTGAAAACACTGCTTCTTTAATTTTAGGTTCTTTAGGCAGAGTGGTCAAATTTAATTACCTGGATTTAGGAAGAGTACTTCTTAGCAAAGCTGGAGAGATGTTCTGGTTCATATGTGGACTAGAGGTTAACAAATTCTTGAAATGAGCTATAAAACTATTGATCCCCAAATATTTATGCTTAAGTTTTAGATATGAAAATTATGATTTTATAATATGGGATACTACGCAAGTATACGCATTGTTTATCAAGTAATATAGAACTTTCTGATTAAGCCCCGAGATATCAAACCCACAGGAAAATGCAAAAACTTTTTAAAGAAATAAGAAAATTATATTTTTACTTTTTAAATGACTTTTGAAAGTAAGTTTTGATTTGTAAAGTTTGAAAGTTGTTTTTGGTATTTTTAATAAAAAGCTAAGCAGGAGATGAAATTTATCAGAACTAAATAACGATATAAAACACTAAGGAATAAAATATTTGTTTCTTTCTCTTATAAAGCAGTAATAATTATGAAAGTATTGTTGTGGAAGTATTTAAATGTGTTATGACAAATAGGAGCAGATTTATTCTTTACCCTTACTTGCTTCTATAAAGAACATTGGTTAATTTGTAATTTTAAAATTTTGAAAATGGTTAGGCATGGAAGATACCAGCTCTCACTCTAGAGTTCCCTCGATTCTCTCCACCTGAGGGCTAACTTCTCATAACAAAATTTAAAATATCAAACCAAACTAGGGAACTTTAGCCTGTCACTCTAAAGTTCTTTAATTTTACTCCCCATTAAAAACATATATCCTAATATATTTGCATTCAATTATATGGACTACAATTCTCACCCATATAATTGCATGTAATTTTTACAAATTGTTGTTTGAGACAATACCGCATTGGATCTTACATAATCTTACAACAAATTTTAACATCTTAACTGGCTAAATTAAGAAGTAAATTAAGTTCATAGAATTAAATCTTCACAACATATTCCAACTTTAAACACTTATACATTCCACAACAATCCTACATAATTTAATTACTTCTTCATTCAAGAAAGAAAAAGATAAAGAAAACTACTCAGATTTCATTGAGAAAACACAAGCACATATTGATTTGAAAATAAAAATCATAAAGAAAGCACAAGAAGCTTTAATTAAGAACTAAATATAAAAACAGAAGTAAACACTTATCTGAAAATCCTCTCCACAAGACTCCGGAAGTTCCTTTGAAACTTGACTTTCCACCGGACAACACTACAGAGGTTGGCGCCCAACTCAGTTAACTTGGAAACTGACTTCAGACTTCAACAAAAACTAGATAAATGGATAGAAGTGTCGGCATATTTTTAGGTTGAGTGTTGTATTTTGAAAAGGGGTCACCTACAGAAATTGTCGGCGAATTTTAGATTTTAAATTTAATTTAAATATATATATATATAATTTAGAAAGTAGCGTTTGATTTTGAAAATAACTTTAAGTTTAAAAATTTTAAGATATGAAATCAAACCGATCTCACATCCCAAATAGTTTATATAAACGAGCACCGCATAACAAACCGTGTATCTATATCGAAGAATAGACATACTGCTTGATGATGAGACTCGATTAAATAAACTAGAAGATTTGTGACATTCGTTTGGTCTGCGAACCAATTTTATAAGCCGACAAGTTCCCCTGCTTAATATAAAAGAATTAAATAGGGTTTATATTACTTGGGTTCTTAAAGTTCCCTATAAGGACAAGCCCCTATAGTTAATTAAAATGACGGGAATCATTTAAGAAATCTCTCGATAATGATCAGTGGTTTTGCTCTCAAGAATTTCAAAGTTTAAAGTTTTCAAAGGATTGAATTTTGGAAATTTCAATAGGGATTAGCTCAAATTTGGAACAGTTTGTTTAAGGAGTCCAAAGGAAGAGAAGTAGGAGAAGCTGAGGATCCAAGAATCTTGGCAACTTCCCAAACTATCCTATTATTTGGCTTCAATTCGAGAATTTATTTAACATTGTAATCCTGCCAATTTTAATTAATTAGGACTTATATTTGTATGACATGATCATACAAATAACCTCGAAGATTTGAGGGTTTATGTCGTACCGAACGACTATCTCGGAGTCCTAAGACCGGTTAGGGCTTAATTTACATAATATGATTATGCAAATGCCTAACAAAAAGTTGAGAATTTATGTTGCACTAGGCAAACTACCTCGAAATCCTATTGCTTGGTTATTTAATTCTAAGGAAATTTTTGCTGATGTAGATCCAAGTTTTGCTGACGAAGATGGCCGTGCTGCCCACCGTGCTCCGAGCTCCGTGCTGTTGCAGAGGTTTAGTTTTAGAAGGTGAAAATCAGGAGATGAGAGAAGTGTTCTGGTTTAGAAGAGTTTTAAAGTCCAAATGTCTTTAGTGTTTTATTAGGGGAATCTTAAAGTTGATTATAACACACCGGTTAAGATCCCACGGTTCCATCATTCTGGCACCATTATTTTTATCGGATTCACTTAATCTAGATGAATTTGCTAAACTCAACTAAATGAGTTCCACACTTTCATTTAGACAGTGGGAAATCCCATTAGCAACACGTAGGTTACATCATCCGAGGTATTCCCGATCATCCGACGAGACGTTTTAATTTAGTTATTAGTTGTAGTTTTGTGTTCTGTTTGTGATTAAATTTTGAGTTATTTTATATTTTGAAATATTGTGGCAGTGAATTTTATCTTGTTATGACTTTTAATTTAGTTTTGGTTTCAGTTTTGTGGCTATCCTAAAAGGTTTCAGTTTTCATGCAACAATCTTGTTTAACATGCAAGAAAGGTAAAGCGTGGTACATGTAAGTAACTTGCAATAACATAAAAGCGTACCTGGAGGGTCTTCCCGTCATTCCAAGATGCACTTAAAACACATGTTAAAGCATTTAAATATTTATAACAAGTACAGAGGTAAAGCTAAGGTATGGTTTTGGTTGTCTACAAAAGTCCTAATCCTATAGCTAGTCAATTCCTATGACGTCTAGGTTTTTTGTTTTTTAAGGATGATTTTCTTCATCAAAGAACAGTTAAGTTCAGTTTTTCTTCTAAAACACCTCATTGTATTGATGAAGTGTTTAGAATGGGTTCTAAACATCATTTAAATACTTCTGAGATTATTTCGAGTCTAAATGAACTTTTATTGTGAGATGAATCAATCATCCAGAAATTTAGTTTAGTTTGTTTCTTGCTCAGTGAATTAGGATGTTTGATTATCCTATAAGTAAAGTGACATTTCACTTGATGCTCCATTTAAGAGTTATGATAACAAAAGCCTCTAAGGGCAAATCAGTTTGTTAAAGAATTTAATGATTTAAAATTAGAATTGGAGATTTAAAGTGATTTAATTTAGTTATAAAATTTTAATAATTTTAAGTTTGGAATAGTGTTCAAATTATTTTAAATTTAGTTTAAATCTTTAAACTTTTTTTTTTACTATCTTAATGTTTCAGATTAATTTTGATGTTTTTAAATTTACTTAGAAGTGTTTGAATTATTCATATATTTTTGATGGTTTGATTTAGGTTAATTATGATATCTTAGGTTAGTTTTGATTAGCTTAATTTGTTTTATATGCTTAATTATGAATTGTTTTAATATTATTTAATATTTCAATTTTTTTTTAAGTTTGTTATTAAGTGATGTTGAATTTATTTTTAAATTTAGTTTAATGTAATTGTTAAATTACTTAATATTTTTAAATATTCATTTAATTAAGGGTTATTTTATTTTTAATCATTTAATTATTAATTTCAATTATCACTTTGAATTTAATTTAACGTTAATTATTACTAAAGTGATTCATTTATGGATTTTAGTTTAAGTTATTATAGTCTCTCTAAATTATATGTCCATTTTAATAATCTAAATTTTAACTTATTCTTCCAAAATTCAAATAGTTTAATTAATTAAAATTTACTTTAAATATTTTCAGGATAATTAGTGGATTTCTACCCCTTAATTCCCTAGGTTTCAATCATCTATGAGAAAAGTTAAGATCAGATATTTTACCCTCCCTTTGATTAGACCTAAATATTAATTAGAGTTAAAATCCTTTAATTACCTTTATGCCCCTTTAGGCTTATTTATTTCATAACTCATCAAATTAAGCTCAAATGAACTTAATATTTTTATGTCACTTCACTCATATGTCAATTAAGACATTAGAGGGAAAATGTGATTTTTCTGAATTTAATTTAATTTATATAATTATTTTAATAGAAAATAGGATTTTCAATGGAAATTCAACAACATGACCAAGGTAAGGTTCCTATCCTTAAAAAAATCATGGGATGTTCCTAATGACTAGAGGACCACTTGGACCAATGTTGATGATTTTTTGAATTATATTTTATTTATTATAATTATTTTGAGTTTTAGAGTGTTAATTAATTATAAAATAAAATAAAGGTTGAAAATTAAGTTTTATATTTTTATGATTTTTCTTTGATTTATTAGAATTAATTTAGTGAAAAGGTTGGAAAATCCATTTTTTAATATTAAAAATTGTCTTAAAGTTTTAAAATTCAATATCTTTACTTTGAGGCTTAGGAAAAATATTTGGTTTATTTCTTAGTGATTAGGAGTCAAAATATGACATTTTTATGATTTTTATTATTTTTATGATTTTTATTATTTTTTAATTATTTAAAATATTAAAATATGGTGAAAAATGAAGATTTTTGAAAAATTACAATTTTAATTTTCTTAGACTCCTCTAATATCAGAGAGCCCACAAAACTAATTTTATGAATTTTTGAAACGTATTTTTGGAGTTATAAATTTTTAAAGTTTAATTTTACTCATGTGACTTAATTAATCCATTTAGTGGGGTTAAACATTTCCTATTTATTCCAAATTTTTATGTGAGGTCCCTCTGATCCTAAAGATCAGTGGAGAATTGTTTTCAAGTTCTTTTGGTGTGTGATTAACCCTAATTAATTAAAGTTCAGTTTTTAGTAATTAGGCCAATTAGGGTTATTCTTAATGAATTAACTCAAAACATAATTCTCCTAGGGTTCTATGGTCCTAAGGAACTTCCCTAAATTTTCCTAGAATTTTCTAAGCATTATGCTAATTAATGGAATTAAAATACCAAAAATAGTGACATAACTTGCCAAGCTTGAAAAATACATAACTTGCCATAGAGATAACCTCTGACTTTGAAAAATTCAGGGAATATTCCCAAGATCAGAGTCTTCAAAAGCCCTATGGTCTCATGCCATGGTGAATTGTCTATGCAAATGGAGAATTAAAATACTGAAATGAGTAAATAATTAATTAAAAATAAAATACTCATCAAATTAACTCAATTCTTTTTTCACATTATTCTCCTCTATTCACTGAGCAAGAGGGTATTTTTATTTTATTTTTGTGATTTTTCTACACCAAGATATGGATTTTCTAAGTTTCAGGTATTTAATTAAATAAAAAAATCCATATTTATCTACTTATCCACGCAGCGCCGACTCATCCTCGGCAGCTCCGAAAGCCCATGCGTCGCCTCCATATTCGACGCCGCCATCTGACTCAACGCTCCGGGGGCCCGCGGTTCACGTACCATTCTCTGGTCCGACGCAATCTGAGTCGTCCACTAGATACATGCGTGATCGGATGGCGCCTGGTCATCGTCTACGACTGGTGTGCACCCGTGACCGTCCACACTAAAACCCTAAGATCTCTCTCATTTCTCAACGGATTTTCATGTTCTTATACTCTATGGATTCGTCTTGAAGAGACGAACACATCCATACCATTTACATGCATTGAAATCAACTTAAACGAAATGGAAAATTGCTAGAAGCTCTCGGGGAGGAGGAGTGTCCATACCTTGGTTCAGGAGGTGAGGCCTCAACTGAATGTGCTCGGCACGTTCGCTGGAGTTGGAGGATCCTGGGGATGAAGCCTCTGGCCCTGTCGAATTGTCTAAGTGCAACTTCCACCAAGCCTGATTTCAAAGCTTGGCCGATAGAGAGAATGGTCGGCTCCGGTGAAGGGGCTTCCACTGGGGAACTCCTTCTCTTGGTCCTGTGCAGGTGTGGGTGAGTTTAATTTGATTTTGGAGGAGGTACCAAGGATGTCCTATTCTGGGCTGAGAATTGAGCTCGAAAATTGAGCTCAATCAATGGGGTTTAGGGCAGGAGAACAGTGGGGATGAATTGCTTTTGGCTAGGGGAAGCTCTGTGAATAATTTGGAGGAATTTTGTGATGGTTGATTTCAACCAACCTTTTGGCCGAGTGGGGGTGGCTTGTTTAAATAGCCATGGCCAGGGCTTCCCAGGGGAAATTGATGGTTGGGATCAACTTCCTAGGGGATGAGATGATGAGTTGTGGTGGCCAATTGGAGTGGGGCAGCTCAGCAGGTGAGAATATTAAATTTGGCTCATTCCAAGCTCCTCGGCCATGGCGTTTTCTGGCGGCCTGGTGGCTGGCCGGCCAGAGTCAGGTCAGCATCTGACTCAGGGGAGTCAGAGCTGGGGTTTGGTGTAGTCAATTGGCTTTGGACAAGTGTCTAAGGTTTGATTTAAATGGAAAGGGGGAGGCTAATTTTGGCTTGATTTGGTCCAAGGCATGGTTTAGGCTAGGTGCACCTCCCCAAGGCTTGACTTTGGGCTGGGAGTAATCATTTAGCTAAGCCAAGAGAGAGTGGTGAGGTCTCTTTCCATGGTGAGGTGGCTAAGCTTGGTTTTGAGTGTGACATGAATATGGTTAAAAGGGCTTAATGAAGGATTAGGAAAGAACCGCCTCTTCTTGCCATTAATGTCTTGGTGAGGTGGAAAGTGGCTTCCATGGCTTCCATGTGGCTTGTACATGGCTTAATGGCTCACATTTGGCTTGGAAAAAGTTTGGTCAATTTCATAAAAATGGATTTTAAGGATTTTGGATATTTTGGTGGAAACTTGGATGAAGCTTTATTTAGAATTATTTGATCATTGGTTTAGGATTTAGGGATGATTTTAATTGAATGCATGATGAAGAAGAGTGTCATATGGACTTTGGATGAATTTTTGGGCTTTTGGATTTGGTGGAAGTGGACTTTTAGAATGGTTTAAGAAAGTGGGCCTTTAGGTTTGAAAACAAATTGGTGGATGGAAATTTTGTGAAGGATTGGGCCAAAAAATGTTGGGTTTAGTTTATAGATGTGTCATGAGTGATTTGAAACAAATTTGAGGTAATTTGGAGTTGAATTGGGTTTGATTTGGGACTTTTTAGTAAAGGGGGCAAAGTGGGTCAAATTGGGCTAACTTGGGCTAAGGTCGGGCTAATATTAGATTTGATGTAAAATTAATGTTGAGAAATGTTTATGGGAGTGTCACGAAGAGTTTTCAACTTTGGTTGGGCTTTGATTTTAAGATTTTGGCCCATTTGGGTTTATGGTGGGTTTAGGCCAAAAAAGGGGACTTTAGTTTTGGGTTAGGTTTGGGTGGAGTTTAGGTTCAAATTTGGGGCAAATATAGTTAGTGTTTTGTTTGTGGGGATATTAGGAAGGTTTAGGAAAATATTTGGGGTTAATTGGAGTTGAGTTGGGTTAATTTGGGCTATGTTTAGGTCATGGGCCAAAATTGGGCTTTAAGCTTTAAATTAGAATTGGATCTAAATGTTAATCAAATTGGGCATGGATTTGGTCTAAATTGATATTGGGGATATTTAATTAAAGTTTAGAATTGGATTGGATCAACATTGAGGTCAATTGGGTTGATTTGGTTTGACATTGGGCTTACTTTGGTTAAAAATGGGCCAAATTGGGGGTTTTGGTAAAAGTGGGCTAAATTGACAAAATTGGCTTATGGTGTAGTTGAACAAAATGAAACGGAAAATATTTGGGATTTTCTGGAATTTTTTAGGAATTTTTGGATTTTTTGGGTTAAAAGGGTATTTTGGGTATTTGGAGGGTATTGGGGGGTATTTTTGGAAATTTTGGTATAGTTGGCTAAGGATGATCAATTTGAATGGTGGAAAATTTTTAGGATTGGTTTTGAGGAATTTTGGGTAATTTAGGTGATTTTGTAAATTTTGGGTAGTTTCAAGGGCATTTGGTAGGTTTGGCGGGTGTAGGGCCCCCGGGGTCAAAAATTGAAATTTTGAAAAAATGAAGATTGATCAAATGTAAGTGAAATGAGATCATTTTGGTTGAGCCATGAAGCCATATTAAGCTCACAGGAGCTATGAGAGGACTTATTTTAGGCACTCAATATGTTGTTCCTAACCCTCTTAGCCAGGGGCTTAGGGTTTGAGGACCATCCATATGGATTACCTACATGAGTCAAGAAGTCAAGCTAGGTATGACCGGTTTTAGGATTTGGAATGTGTGTGAAAGTATAATGTGAGCAGGTCAACCCTCACTGCACTGTGCCACCTGCAGTAGTCCTAAGGCTAAAGAGTCCTATGGGAACTCATCCTTTAAACCTCCACATTCGATCTTAACCCTCCAAGTGGCTTAGGGGTTTACAATCAGGCATGTGGGGTTTAAAGGGAGTTAAGAGGTGTTTGAATTTCTAAGTGGTGGGTTCCTTTTCTAGTCCTCTAAAATAGTCAAAGGGAAAGCTTAAGGCTAGATCCTAAGTACTAAGGAGAGAGAAGAGAAAAGACCTCATAAAAAATGAGGTCAACAAATGGACCCCCCAATAGGTGTGGTGTGCTAACCAAGCACACCGTGAGTATTGGCGTTGATCGAAGAGATCAACAAAACCAACACAGATGTCTAAGTGACACACTTAGAACAGAGTAGAAACAAAATTTCTGCTGGGGAGTATCGAGTATATCTCCAAGACTGGAGATCCCTGAGCTCTCGCTGGGGAAAAGAGAAGGAGGTGAATTACAGATCGTAAGATCTGGGGAAATTTGATTTAGATTTCATTTCATTTTCTATTTCGAGTTTTTTTTTAATGTGTGAGTTTAGATTTCTATTTGTTCTGAGTTTCAATTTCGATTGAGGTTTAATTTAAAATCAATTCAAGGAAATCTGGATTTGAAATGAGAATTGGAACCTAGGTTCCAACATCGGGATTGCGAAGAGGACTGGAATTTAGGTACCAGCCTCGGAGTAAGAATCGGAGTTTAAATATCGATTGAAAAGGATGAGAATCAGAATTTAGGTGCTGATCTCGAAATAAGATCTGGAACTTGGTACGAGTCTCGGAAGGAGAGTTGAAATTTGGTATCAATCTCGGGAAGAGAGTCGAAATTTGGTACCGACCTCGAAAGGAGAGAACTAGAATTTGGTACCAGTCTCGAAGGTTTAAAGAGAACTGGAATCTGGTTCCATTCTCGAAGGTTTAAAGAGAACTGGAATCTGGTTCCATTCTCGAAGGATTAATGAGAACTGGAATCGGTTCCGACTCGAAGGTTTAAAGGGTTGAAATTTTCCATGGAGATTTCAGCTAGTTAAGATTTGGAATGAGACGTGAAAGTGTTTCACGTCTCACGAGGATCGATCAAAGTCCGATTATTTGCGAAGCATATGAATCCATGCCATCGTAACCAAATCAAAAATTTTTGTGGTTCTGTGTCAGTAGATTCAGTCGACCTTCTCAAAAGAGGGAAAGAAATATGGAGAGTCAAAAAGAGATTTGAGAATAGCCGAAGGCTGGGGATTTCAGATTCAAGAATTTGTCTTAGTTGCTTATTGTAATTTGATTTTTAGCTTTATTTTTCAATTTAGAGTTCACGTTTATTTAGATTTCGTGATTATTTGTAGTTAGTTTCGACATTCATATTTTTTTTAAAGAGAGTTTTCATTTATTTTTATTTTTCTTTGTTCTTTGCTCGAAGTTCTTTTGATTTAATGGCGTTTCCCAGTTAATTTGCACAAAAAGAGGTGAAGGCAAAACTTGACATGGTCACTTTCATTCCAATCTTGTTGAAAATACATCATAAAACTTGATCCAAAACATGATGATATTTTCTTTGAGAAGTTAATATTTCATACAATCCATATAAATCCAAAACAGATTGTGTAAGATTCTTGTAAGTTGTTTCTAAAAGCATCTGCGAAAGTTCATGTCTGAATAGTGAGATACATGGACAATAACATCACCTTCCAAGCCACCCTTGGCAGGAATGTCTTATGGATGTGCATTGGAGGTGTGCTATCTCCCATGTAACTCACAGCTCGTAAGGCCGGAGGCTCTCTAACTCTGGATCTGGCTGGAAGTGAAAAGGAATCTTTCTGTCATCCATTCTCCTGAAAGTAACAGAGATCCGCTCAACAGGCACTCCTGGAATGCAATGCTTTGCGATGTCCGCTCCATTCCCTTTTAACACCATGACGGAACCTACCGGTAGTGGTATCTCCAATGGCCCTCGGAATTCTCCGGGGCCTGCTATCCGGAGGTCAGATCCGAACATGATATTGCACTGGTTGACAAAAGACACTGTGCAGAAAGGTCTAACAAAATCATGATGGTCTATGTGTGGAGGTATGTAGTCGCCCTCCTTGTAGATGTTAATGATGCAGCTGTTGGGTATGCAATCTACAGGCAATACCCTCCATGTTATCATCCTCTTTACCATTCTTTTAATAATATTCGGCATCGGATCCACCTCACTGCGACGGAGTATTCCTGGTGGATTCCCTTTTCTATCTACCGCAAAGTTGTAGCAACATCCGCACTGGATCGTATCTCTTCCTTTTCCTGGCATCCATCTTCGGGGTTCTGAATAAGTTTTCTCCCTTAGACGACCAGCTCGGCCCATTTTCTGAAGCTCAACGATGCGACTTACAATTTGTCGTTGTTCGTAGTCTGAGAATACATCTGTATGCAGCTCAAGGCCTTCCAAGATGTTAATCCTCTTGCCACGGATTCTTTCAAAGTATTCAAAAGTTTTCTTTTCAACATTTTGCATCTTTTCCAACTCATATTCCAGAATTATCTGCAATCGGCGAGGTCTAGTAACGTACTGGGGAATGTATGGTTCAACCCCGGCATGCTCTCCTGCATGTCTTGGCTCCTCGGGGATAGTCTCTGTCGGGACATCCTCCGGGGTTGCTTTCGCAACAAGACTCTTTAAAACTGGTGCATCTGCTTGGCGTCGAGGTGCTGATTCTATTTCTTCTTTCCTTGGGATTTCCTTTATATTTTCTATTGTTCTTGGAGTTGGTCTCCTCCTTCCAGGTTCCTGACGAACCAATCTATTCAGAGTATTTGTATTGACGGTAGCAACTGTCTCTTCATGTTGATATGCTGCTAACTTGGTTAACATCTTGCAAATGCGGCGATTCTTGTTCCTCCGCTGGGTGGCAGTGAGAGAAGCTCTCCTTACCCCTTGGACTTCTGAGGGCATGGCGCTAACAAGCTTGCCCTCTGCTGTAGCAACAAAAGACTTAACTTTCTTATCTTCTCCTGTTGCATGAGCGGCGTTTGCTCTTCTCTTCTTGCTGGTGGACTGCTGACTTGGGCCACCCAATTTCATCACTGTCTGACTGTGGAACTTATTCCGATCAATCGGGGTCCAATCATTTTCTTCATATTGTAGCGCGGCTGGTGTGAAGTCAGAGTCAATCTCAATGACGGCTCCATCCCTCACCCTCTTTTCATCAAGTGCTAGACTCACGCCATTCATAAAGTTCAGAACCAACCGCCCGTTCGACATTTCCCTGCTAAAAACAAGGAAAGGATCAGGGACTGTACCAAGAACAAGAATAATAGAAGGAAAAAATAAAAACAAATTTGTTTATTAATGAAGAGCTTTTTATTCATTTATTTTAAATTTAAATAGGAGTAGGAAAAGATGAAGAAAGATCAAGAGCGAGACTCAATTTGAAAGGAAAGATAAAGACTTTATTATCATGATTTCACATGTTTTTTTAACATTTTTTTTAAAGGATTTTCTTTATCGTCCACTTTTTATATTTTTGGGTTCGGACCCAGTCATAAGTAATTACTGTGCCCGTGCTTCTAGGAATGAGGATTCATCATTTGAAACATCAGGTTGCGTAATACTTCTTTAGATATCGTCCATTAATTGGAAGCATAGGTCGTTCTCCACGGCAATTAACAAGCTGGTAGGAACTTCCTGAGTAGAATGTCTCGACCACGAATGACCCTTCCCAAGTCGGTTCAAATTTACCACCTATCTTGCGATGTGCAAGAATAGGTCTTCTAAGAACCAAAACCATGTCACCGACTTTGAATGTCCTTGGACGGACTAATTTATCATGGGCCTGGATCATCTTGGCTTGATACAGTTCCAAATTTTGTCATGTCTTGAAAGTCTTTTCCCTTCCAAGCTTTCCAACTCTTCTAGTCGTAGTTTGGCATTTTCTTCTGTAGTGATCTTGTTTGCAACTGCAATTCTGAGAGACGAAAGCTGAACCTCTAAGGGTAGAACGGCCTCGGACCCGTACACTAAGGCGTAAGGCGTAGACTGGGTGGGAGTTCTGAAAGTCATCCTGTATGCCCATAAGGCTTCTAACAACTTCTCGTGCCAATTTCTCTTCTTGTCATCCAAATTTTTCTTTAGGATTTGGACGAGAGTTTTATTAAACGCCTCGGCCAAGTCGTTCTCTCTTGGGTAGTAGATTGTTGAATAGCGCCAGTCGATTCCGTGTCTTCTAACAAAATTGTTGATCTTCGTGCTTCTGAATGTGGACCCATTATCTGAGATAATTCTGTGCGGTACCCCAAAACGGTAGACGACTTGATTCTTGAAGAACTGTAGCACGTGATGTGCTTTCACTTCTCTGAGCGGTACTGCTTCTGCCCACTTAGAAAAGTAATCTGTAGCTGCAAGAATGAAGCGATGTCCTCTTGAAGAAGGCGGTTCTATCGGACCCACAATATCTGTGCCCCAACACTCAAATGGCCACGACGCGATTGTCGGATGTAGAACATTTGGAGGTTGATGTAGAACCACTCCATGCACTTGGCACTGGTGACAACCTTTGGCAATCTTCATGCAATTGGTCATCATTGAGGGCTAGTAGTACCCTAGTCTTTTAATCTTCATTTTCATTTTCGGACCAGACTGATGAGCGCCACAAAATCCTGAGTGTACTTCTTTAACAATTTCACGAGCCTCAGACTCGCTCAGACACCTTAGCCACATCTGATCAAAAGACCTTCTGTATAACATGTTGTTTATTAATGCGTAAGATAGAGTTCTTTTCTTGATTTGATGAGCTAAAGACTTATCGTCCGGTAGGTTTCCTGTTTGCAAGTAGTCTATTAGTGGCTGCCGCCAATCTTCCATAACTTCTGTTACTGCAGCAACCTATTCTTTTTCTTTTCCTTCTGATCTGTGTATTGTATCCATGTCGAGCTGTGATAGGACCTGTCGTCCTTGAACTGTCATTTCAACTGACTCATCCTGTATGCAGGCAAATTCTTTTGCAAGGAGGGCTAACGCATCTGCGAGAGCATTTTCTCTTCTAGGAGTCTTATATATTGTAACATTTGGAATCTGCTCTAACAATTTCATGGCATATTGGAAATACTGCTCAAGCCTTGGTTTTAAAATCCTGTACTGTCCGGCGACCTGTTGAATGATTAACTGGGAATCTCCATAGATGTTGATGTCTGTTATCCCCATCTGAACGGTTAATTTCAGTTCGGTTATAAGGGCTTTGTATTCTGCCTTGTTGTTTGTACACGGTTCTGTTAAGTGATAGGAATATCTTAACATCCCCCGCTCTGGTGTTATAAATATTAGTCTGATTCCTGCCTTACCGGGCACTATCATTTGCGATTCTTTATCTTTCTGTGCTGAAGATGCTCCGTCGAAGTACGGTTCCCAATGCTGATCATAGGGGTCTTCTAGGCTCATTATCTGCTCGTCTGGCAAGTCATCATTGAGAGGCGATTCTGCCGGTAACGGGCATGCTGCGAGGAAATCTGCTAGGATTTGTCCCTTTACGGCACGAAGAGGAACGAAACTTATATTGAATTGCAATAGTATCATTGATCACCTAGCAAGTCTGCCGAAAAGTGTTGACCTTATGAGAAAGCATGTAGTGTCTGAGCTTCTGTGCGGCGAAGATCAGGGCCAAACAGTGCTTCTCAATAGGAGGATACTTTACTTCCGTCGGAATTAGACGACGGCTTAGGTAATAGAGCGCGTTTTCTTTTCCCTCATCATTGACCTGGGCTAACAGGGCTCCGAGAGAGTCGTCTAAAGCCGCGGTATAAAGTATCAACGTCTACCCGAGACTGGGGTTGCAAAGACAGGAGGTGTCATTAGGTATTGTTTAATGTCATCGAAGGCATGTTGACATTTGGAGTCCCAAGTAAACTTGGCATCCTTCTTAGCCAAAGCAGAAAAAGGCTAACACCTTCCTGACAAATTTGAGATAAAGCGTCGAAGATACGCCAACTTCCCTTGAAAGGATCATATTTGTTTCAAGGTTTTGGGAGGCGGCATTTCTAAGATAGCTTTAATCTTCTCCGGATCGATTTCAATTCCACGATGTCGAACAACAAATCCTAATAATTTATCAGAGGTGACGCCGAAGGCGCATTTCAAGGGATTCATCTTAAGGTTATATTGTCTCAACCACTAGAAAACAATTCTTAAATCATACAAATGATCTTCTTTTAGTTTGCTTTTGATGACTACATCATCCACGTAGCACTCGACTTGGTTGTGAATTAGATCATCAAAAATCCTTGTCATTGCTCTTTGATATGTTGCTCCTGCGTTCTTTAAACCAAACGACATCACTGTGTAGCAGTATACCCCGATCGGCGTTCTGAAGGCTGTAAGCTTTTGATCTTTTGGTGACATCTTTATCTGGTTGTATCCTGATTATCCATCCATGAATGAGAAGACTTCATGTGTTGAAGCAATGTCGATCATCTATTCTGGAATGGGTAGCGGGAATTTGTCCTTTGGACATGCTTTGTTCAAATCTCTGAAATCCACGCAGATTCTGATCTGAACATTCTTCTTTCTGACTGGTACGACATTGGCTAACCAAGTTGGATATTGTTCCTCACGAACAAATTTAGCATCTATTAGCTTCTTAACTTCTGCTATTACTTGTTGTTCAATCTGCAGACGCATTCTTCTCGGAGCTTGTCTGACTGGAGTGGCAGTGGGATCTACTCCTAACTTGTGAACTGCAACTTCTGGAGCTAATCCTGGCATTTCATCATAACTCCAAGCAAAAAAGTCTTTGAATTCCATCAATAGCTTGATTATCTCTTTGGAGTCTTCTTTATTGAATAAAGAGCTAACAAAGGTCGGCCTAGGCTCTTCGCTAGTACCTAAGTTAACTTCCATTAACTCATCTATTGTAGATTTAATTTCTTCTTCAAATTCTGGCGGAGCATTTCCGATTTGCAGATCTTCAAGATCTTCTGAAGCTTCCAAGCAATCTTCATTAGGCTCGCAAGTGACAACCAAGCAAAATCCTGTATCGTCAACTGATCCTACTGTGCCTAATCCGAGACCATGTTTTGAATTGGGAGGCCGGCTGGCATTATTCCATAATTTTTCAAAGTGTTGTGATCGACCTTTTGTCCATTTTTTAGGTAAGACACCACGTTGAATTAAATTTTGAACACAGGGAGAATACCACTCGAAAGGCAATTCCATTAATTCAGAAGAAGTAACATCTTCAAATTGTACATATTTTTAATTCTTGGAAGAAGAAGTACCACGGTAGAATTTGATCGGTTTAGTACCACCGCGTACTTCCTTGACCACCATACCCTCGATCTTATTAGAATGGATCGGGGTCAGGGTCATAGTATGCACATAATGGTTAATCTTCTCGTACATTGATTTGTATTCTTCATTCTTTTCATCTTCGAGAGAGATCTTGAACTCGTGTTTCTTCTGACTTATTGCCGCTGCTTCTTTTTTGATTTCTTCTTCTTCGGAACTGTTCTCCCAATCAACATCGATGACTTGTTTCTTCTGTCCAACTGTTCCAACGTCTCTTCCACGACCTCGTCCCCGGCCTCGACCTCGGGTGCGAGTTCTGGAGAAACCTTCACCATCTCTCCGTAAGGGAGTGGTGAGTAACTGTTGGACTAGAATTTCAGGCTCTTCATCATCTTGCACTTCTTTTGCTTCATTTGGTATGACATTTTTGGAGAAGATTGTTTTCTTTGGAGGCGCATAGTAGGCTGCATCTTCGTGAATTCCGATTTCATGCACGGAGAATTGTTGCAAATCACCTTTAATACACTGCTCCCCTCCTTCATAATATTTTATGCACTGGTGCAGAGACGACGGTACCATCCAGTTTTCATGGATCCATGGCCGACCCAGTAGAGCGTTGAATGATGTCTCAGAATCAATTATATGGAATTTTGTGGTTGTCTTTGCTAAATCACCGGTCTTCATCAGTAGTGTTATCGATCCAAGAGCTCTTTCTCTTTTCATATTGAACCCTCTTAATAACATCTTGTCTACTTCGAGGTCGCTTGCATCGATTTCCAAATATGCTAACATTCGAAGGCTCATTATGTTTATTGATGCTCCTGGATCAACCAACACCCTAGAGAGCGTAAACTTTCCAATAATGACTGAAATGTACAACGATCGGTTGTGATCAGCTGTTCCCAGTAATAGATCATTGTCCGTGAAGGTAACACCTCGTTGTTCTTTTAACGAGCAAACCTCATCGAAGGAATTACCGGCCATTTGAGCTAAACAAATCTCTGGATCAAGTAGAGCCTTGATCAGAGCTTCCCTCATCTCCTTTGACAGGATCAGAGCATCGTATATGCTTAGTTTGGCCGGTAGCTTCCTAAGATGGGCTAGCACGTTATAGTCCACTTTATTACCATGTTCCTCGGTTTCTTCCCGAATGGGCAATTCCTCTGCTGGGGTTGGCTCCTCCTGAGCAACCACCTGCTTTCCTTTATCCTTTGGACCCATTCTCGGAGGTAGAACTTTTCCGCTTCTTAGGTTGACTTCAATTACTTGTTCTGAGTATGGTGTTGGATCTGCCTATGTTTCCCCTTGAATTGAAACGACTGCCTCTTCTGGAGTTACTTCAGAATCTGATGACTCTAATTCTATTGCAATCAGAGCTCTTCGAAATTCAGAAATAGACTCGTCGCTTGTTGAGCTTTCGTAGCCATCCTTGTGAACGTCTTCTCCTTCGCCGTGGTCATTAAGGTTTAATATGATTTGAGAATCGTTATTTATATCAGGATCGAGATCCGGATTAAGTCGGTTGTTTCTAGTTACGTAATCGTTAGAAACAGTCAAAACCTAGCCAACGCCATAACTCTTATCATTATAAGATCCCACTGGGGCGAGCAAATAATCATACATAGTCAGAGGTTCGAGGGATTTCACCCCCGAATCGGAAACAACCATCCTAGGATAAGTAGCCCCTAGTCTACTCTTTGGAGCCCCGGTCTTCTTTTCTTCCATGATCTTCTCCTCCTTCTGAGGCGGTTCTTCGATCACAAGCGATAGTGTTGGCTCGGCAGGTTTCAAACTGTAAGTTGAAGCGCGTACCGAAGCGGTCTAGATGTGATCCAAAATGTTCTTTGAAGACTTTGTCCAGAAGGTACTTCATCCATCATGGGTCGTGTACGGGTTTATCGGAACAATAGGATCCGTCGAGATAACATTGACGGAACCTCCTTTTGGGGGTTCCTTCATGTATTCCTTTGGGATCATTATGTTCCATTTCCGAAGATTGTCGTCAAGCCAAATATTGAAAGCGATGCAATCATCTATCTTATGCCCAAGCATCCGGTGGTAAGGGCAATAATTCGGATAATCTTTCTCATTGACTTCTTCCGGCCTCTTGGGCTCTGGTAGCTGAAAATCTGGTGTTTTCATTAAACTGCGGAACATCTTCGCTACTGCTTCAGTTTTACAAATTTTCCTAGAATTTTCTAAGCAATATGCTAATTAGCAATTTGTCCTATCTGATTCTCAATATTTCAAATAGGAATGTTTTGACTTTGTAACTAATTACCTAATTGTAAGATCAATTCTTCTAAAGATAACTTTTTCTAGTGATTGTTAAAACCAGGAGGATAAGTAGGTCTAAAGTTTGAACTTCCTTGATTATTCCAATTCTCGGTTGGATTAACTTGATTATTACCCCATTGTTGATGTCCATTATTCCAATTAAAATTAGAGTGATTTTTCCAACCTGGATTATAATAATTCGAATAAGGGTTATTAGTTTTACTAGCAATAGCTTGCAATGTCTACATTATTTAAGAATCATCAATATTTGCAGAATTTTCATTACTTACATGTGATACATTAATAGCAAAATTATCTAATTTCTTAGATATGACAGCCACTTGTGAAGCTAAAATAGAAAAGGCTTCATTATCTTGAATATTTGCCACTCTTTTAGGATTAACCCTTTCAGAAGGCCATTGAAAATTATTGTTAGCCATTTCTTCAATTAAAGTATAAGCTTCATCAAATGTCTTAGCCATTAAAGAACCTACAACAACAACATCTATAATAGATCTAAGTGATCTAATAAGCTCGTTATAAAATGTATAATTAACTAATCTGGTAAAGCATGATGAGGACATTTTTTTAATAGTTCTTTAAAATTTTTACATGTTTCATATATTGTCTCTCCATCAAATTGAATAAATGAAGTAATATCATTTCTTAATTTAGCAGTTTTAGAAGGAGGAAAATATTTAGCAAGGAATTTTTGTGCAATATCTGCCCAAGTTTTAATAGAACCAGTTGCTAATGAGTTCAGCCACATCTTTGCTTTATCTTTTAAGGAAAAAGGAAAGAGTCTAAGCCTAATAGCAACATCAGAAACATTATTATATTTAAAGGTAGCACAAAGTTCTAAGAAACTAGCAAGGTGTAAGTTTGGATCCTCATTTGGTGTTCCTCCAAATTGAATATTTTGAACCATTTGAATAATAGAAGGTTTAAGCTCAAAAGAATTAACATCTACAGCAGGCATTTGAATACTAATATGAAGTGCATCAGTTGAAGGGTTTGCATAATCCTTTAATGGTTTATAAACATTTTGTTCGTTAATTTATATTGGATTTTCTTTATTGTTATGTAAGCCATTTCTTGATATTTTTGAATTTGTTTTCCTTTTCTAATTCTTTTAACAGTTCTTTCTAATTCAGAATCAAAAGATAATAATGCTTCAGATCCAGAACTACGCATAAAAAAATTAAATAAAAGGACTTAAAAATAAAATAAAATAATCTTTTTGGTATTTTTCTTTTTGTAAATAATTTTGCATATATTTTTTTAAAAGAAATAAAAGTGTATATAAAATATTTTTAATTTGAAAAATCTAAAAATTATCTTTCACTTCCCCGGCAATGGCACCAAAAACTTGATACCAACTACGATATATGTGTGATATGACCAAGACTCGTAATTATGCCTATAATTTTATCCTTTAATTTATATTTCACAGGGTAGTATCTAAAAAATATTTTGCACGCCAGAGGTACTACGCAAGCATACGTATTGTATCCAGTAATATGGGGCTCTATTGGAGTCCTGATTATCGATCCCACAGGGAAGATTAATTTAAGAAATTAATAGATTTTCAAATTAAAAGTAATTATAATTTTTATTTCTTTTCAAAAATCAGATTTTAACTTTTATGAAATTTCTACTAGATGCAAGTAAAGTAGCAATAAAGTAAAGGTTGATGTAAATATTAGCAAAATAACTTTTTCCTTTTCAACTAATCTAAGATTTTTCAAACAAATTATCATTCGTGGAGGACTTGAAATTATGGTATTTCGCCAAATAGAAGCAATCCTATTCTTTACCTTCGCTCGATAGTATAAAGAACATTGGCTAATCTATAGATTGGTTCAGGATGTATTATTAGTAAAATGGGTTAATCTAGACTCACACTTCTAGATGTCCAAGGGTGGCTATGGTCAGCCCTACAAGTGACCCGTTCCATTTCTATAAACCAAATTATTAAAATTTAGTCTGTCACTCTAAAAACTAATTAATTATACGCCCAATAAATAATATTTTCCTATTTATTTGCACTTCACCTTGAATAACCCATACATGGCCTTCGATTACCCAAGGATTCATGTGATATATACTAGTTAAGAACTCATCTCCGGATAGGTCTCAGAATTCTTCAACAGATTTTAACAATTCAAATGGCCAGTTTAAAAAGTAAATTAAGATCAGGTATTGATGCGATGCGACTTTATATATGCTTTAAAATACAAGAATTTGATACCACTTTTTAGAATATTTAATTCCTGGTAAATGGCTTTAAAAACTTGATGTGTGAGGTTTAGTTTTATAATTATATATTTAGATTTTATTATTGTAAAAGTCATAATTTTAAACGCAAGTATATGTATCATTCAAGTAATACGGGGCTCTAGTGGAGTCCCGGTTATCAATCCCACAAGGATAGTGAATTTATAAAAAGTAAGAAATATAAGTAATATTTTGGAATTTCAAAAGCAATTTATATATACTATATATATATATATATATATATATATATATATATATATATATATTCAAATTTAATTTGCTTAACAATTTTTACTAAAAGCAAGTATGCGATAGCGAGTAAAGTAAAGTAAGCGATAATTAAAATTTAATGCAAGTATAAAAATGACTTTCTCCTTTTTCAACTAATCCAAGAATTTTAGAGTAATTATCTTTTGTAGGGAATTAATATTATGGTATTGTATCAAATAGAAGCATTTCTATTCTTTACCCTTTGGTCCAGGTGCAAAGAACATTGATTAATCTATAGATAGGCTCATGATGTTTTATTAGTAGAATGTGTTAATCTAGGCTCACACTACTTGATGTCCAAGGGTGGCTATGGTCGGCCCTACCAGTGACCCGTTACCTTTCTATAAACCAAATTATTAGAATTTAGTCTGTCACTCTTTACGCCCAATAAATATTATCTTCCTATTTATTTGTATTTCACCTTAAATAATCTGCGTATAGCTTTCAATTACTTAAGGATTCATGTGATATATACTAGTTAAGAATTTATCTCAGGATAGGTCTCAAAATTCTTCAACAGGTTTTAACAAATTAAATGGCCAATTTAAAAAGTAAACTAAGATCAGGTATTAATATCATTACAATGTTTTAAAATATCTTATATTTAATTCTCCTACAAAATTTAATTAATTTATAATCTTTTCATAGTTGAAAGGAGAAAGACAACTAACTACTCAGAACACATTGAAATAACACAACATAAAATATTTATAAAACTTTGAACCAAAGTACAAATACTTATCTGAAGTGTTCCTTCAAGTGATCAGCTGACCTCTACTGACTCCAAAGTAATGATGAAAGAATCCAACAGAAACAACACACAATAAACACACAAAATAAACTCACTAGATACAAAATAAAGTGGCACCCTAAGTATGGAAGAGACTATATAAAACTAGAGATGAGAGAAAAGATGCTAAAATTGGTATGAGTACTAAGAGGGGGGTTTTGGTGTGATTTTCTCTGTAGAATGGGCTCCTATTTATAGAGTTCTGAATTTGATGAGGGGTTGCTTAAGGCACCTCTTCAAAATTCATCCAAATTCAATGTATCTTCTAGATGGTAACTGTCGCACCTAGGTGCCGGGATCTGGGACCTAGGTGCCGGATACCGTGACCAGGTCTTTTGCACCTCTTCACTTTGGGTCGCACCTCTTCGCGATCCAGACCGTTTCCTTGTGTCCAAATACATTGTATCACATGTCCAAAATATTAGGAGGAACTTCCAGTCTTCTAGAAGCTCCAATAATCACTTAACACTATCAAAATAACTGCCCAAAGTCATCAAAAAAACTTGACAGTGTCTGTATCAAACTGGCGCTTAGGCGTTGGATTCTGGCGCCTAGGCGCCAGGCTAATAATTCCAAAATTTTGCTCCATAAGCTCCATTTATGCTTCTTTTTGCTCATTTTTCCATCTTTTTCTTTCTTGGACTCTTTTTAAATCAACTACATCCAAAAATATAAAAATACCTTTCATTAAAGCATAATATTCTTAAGAATTGAATCATAAATAAGGTATAAAAATGGGTATTTTTAGGTAGATCAAATTCCCCCAAACTTAAATGTTACTTGTCCTCAAGTAACCCTTTTAATTACATAAAATAGATAACATTTGGAATGAAGTAAAAAGATTTAAGATTCCTTGTAATTTTTGGTTTTATAATTGCTTTAGCAAATCATTAACTAAATTTCACTAATTAAGCTTAATTTCAAGAATTTAAGAATATTTAACTACCAAATCATAAGACTTCCAATTTTTCATTTATTTCAAGAATAATTGTAGTTTATCATATCTAGGTCACATAGAATATTTAGAAGAAAAAGATTTTCAAGAAATATTTTTCTAGTAAAAATATATGTACATAGAAATTAAGTTAAAAAATGTAATCAGTTTTCTTCTTATAAGATAATTCAAGTGAAGACAATTTTTTATTAGGAATTTCCTCAAGCTTCTCCTCACTTTCTTTTCTTTCTTTTCTTTTTTTTTTTCTCTTCTCTCTTTTTTTTTAAAGTGAGGATTACTATTTTTGGATAGCCTGTTAATGATTTTGAACTTCACTATCCTTAACTTATTTTCAAAAACTTATACATTCTTACTTAGTGAATTGACATTAATAATTTATTATTTTTCAAAACTTATTTCAATTTTTTATTTTTCAAGCAATAATCTTGATTCCTTAGTATATCAAAAATGCAATTCTCTTTACTATAAATAGAAAAATTTTGATCTTATTATTCTTTAAGCTAAATAATTCTATTCTTAAAGTCAACCAAAATTTTTGAAGTTTTAGTTAAGTTTACTAAATTATTCATAAATTCAAAAATTTAGGTAATCTTAAACAGATTTTTCATTTCGTATGTTATGTTAATATATTTTTAAAGAAAATATTAGTTCTTTAAGGATAAATAATATTTAAATTTGATACATGTTTTCCCTTCCCCAAACTTCAGACTTTAGTATAAATATGAATCATGAAATTTTCTAAAGCATGAGAGAAAGAAATAAACAAGAATTAATCTAAGTACAATAATGATGTAGTAAGGAAAAACTAACTTCTACTTCTAAACATGCTTCAATATGAATATAACAGAAATGATTAAGCATATATAAAAAGGTTTTGCAGAGCAGGAGTTAATTTCTAAAAAAAATCTTTTTTTTTGTTTTTAAACATGCAAACATACTAACTATTCATGAACACTAAAAAGTAGGCTGAAACAGAAATAAACTTTTATAGAAATTCATTCACATTTCAGTCTTTAAACACACATCAGATAATCTAAAAACAGTTTTAACATGAAAAGTTCACATAAACACTAACAAATAACATCACAATAAACAACACAAGAAACAAGGAAACACACTAAAAACAGAATCAACAATCTCTGGAGATAAGTCAAGCTACTAATCACTGTCTGTAGCTTCATCATCGCCATCACCAAAAGAAAACTCAATATCCTTTGGATCAACATATGGTAAAAATCTGGGACAAGTAGGGAACTGAACATCGTGCTCACCCTTCAGAAATCTCACTAAAGACTCTAAATACTCAGCATCGTAATCACTCTTTCTTTGTGTATACTCAGAAAGATGATCAATCTTCTTATCTATCGTATCTACTCTACAATGAGTTAAGAATAACTCATGCTACTGCTCTATAAACTGATCATGCATGGTTTCCCAAAAAGTAGATGATGGCTCAGCAGAAGTAGATGGTTTAGAAGTAGAAGCTCTACCTGAAGTAGGTAATGAACCAGAAGGTGCAGTAGAACTCATACCTCGTAATCGATCATAAATGCTGACGCTTTCTCTTCCTATAGGCTTTGTCGACTTGAGATTTTTCGCAAAAAGCTCAGCAATTACTCCAGCACTTTGACATAGAGAATAGATCAAAGATGGAAAACCAAGTCCAATAGAAGTCCTAGAATGAGCAGTAGCCTCTATAGAATCATAAATAATGCTCCCTACATCAATAAACTTCCTCTCTTGAATGCAGTAGTTGAGAATAGCTCTATCTTTGGTAACTTCGCTCAGATGATTGGATGGAAGGAGACGAGCAGAAATGAAGTAGTGTCATGCCTTTGAAACACCATTAAGCTTATAAGATGAAAAAATAACCTATTTCTGTTCCTAATCTTTCAGGCTCCAGTACTATCAGTCTGGTAGGCAATGATCATATCCAAATCTCCCTCAGATGGAGATAATTCTGAGTAATAACATTCTATGTTTGGCGGCAGGCCATAGAAAATATTGATTTGTTCAGGAGTGAATCCTACTCCAACTCTTCGAACGAAAATCTCGTATTCTTCCGCATCCACAAAATTAGTATAAAACGCTCTAACACCTGGGATAATGGCAATAATAGTGAAATAGCAGAATCGTTGCCAGTTGAGCGCAACGATTGTCTCCTCAATTCTTCCTCCAGGATTATAAAAACTTTGCTCCGAGATAAATTTCCGAGTCATAGCAAAATCATTGTATTGGAAGTGTGTAGCAGCAGTGACGAACTTGCTACGATCAAAATTTTCTCGTTCCTTTCCTCGCTTAGATTTGGGTGTCATCTAAACGTGAAAATAAAAATGTGAAATAAATTCAACGGATTTAGGAAAATAAACTAATTTAAACTTTTTAAACTTGAAAAATCTTAAAAATTCATGGATTTAACCATAAAAAATAAAAAATTTTCTCAAAATTTCGATTTTTCATAGTGAGAGCAAAATCCATGGTGAAAATAAAAAATAATGAGTTTAGAATGTAGATCTAACCTCGAGATGAAGAAATAAGGTGATTTCAAGGTCAAAAAACTTGAAAATTCGGTTTTAAATGGGATCTCTAGGTGGTATTTTTGTGAAAAACAGTGGAGAAGGAAGCTTAGGAATCAAAAATGGCGTGGGGGGTTTAAGAAGATGAGTTTTCGGGTTCAGGCCGAACCGGCGCCATACTCGCCTTTCCAAAAATTCGATTTAAATTAAATATTTTCCACCAAATCATATCAAATTTGACTCCTAATTACTCTTATGAGAGTATTAATCCATTTTATATCCTCCAAATATTTTCACAATCAAATTAAAATGATAGTATAGATTCACAAAACATGTATCCAAATTCTTCAATTCCAAATCCTAACATCCATTCCAAATTCAATAACTTTCAGTATAAGACTGTATCATGGTTCATCGTTTTATAAATAACATAAAAAATAACATATTTAAAGCAAACATTCAAATCCAACAACACACAATGAACAATTAAGCAAACACACAAATTCGATATTCAACATACTAACACAAGACTCGATTACACCTAAAACACACTTAAGATCTATTTAACACCGATCTTCAATTACCATCTCTTTTGCAATGAAGTTCGCTAGGAACGAAGGGATAGAAAACCAATGCCCTTGGAAATTCCTAAGCCGTCTTTTCATTTATCCACTTGTTCTTCACGTACATTTCTACTTGAGCGTCATGATAGGCAGCCATATGATCAGATTGAAGTTTGGTTTGCCATTCCAAGTGTTCGTATTGGTTGTACATCTCATGGAGACGATTACCAATACTTTGAAGTTCTGCTTCAATCCTATCGATTTGACTAAACATTTTCTCCAAACTAACAGCAATAAAAAGCATTAAAATAAGGTTGGGGATCTTTAGGAGATTTGTCCCTTACCTCATTTCCATGATTTCCTCTATCCATTGCCTCCAAATCCTTTATAACTCTTCCAAAATGGATTGTTCTGGTCGAAATTAGTGTTTCTATGGGATTGGGGACAAAAAATAGGCTATATATAAACATATTTCGTATGAAAAACTGAAGATTTTCAGTTTCTCCACAATTTGTAACCGCGGCGCTTAGGCGCTGAAATCTGGCGCCTAGGCGCCGGATCATCGATACGGAGGCCACTCTGGCGCTTAGGTACAAACTTTTGGCGCCTAGGCACCGGAACCTCGATCGACTCTGATTTGCCTATCGTCAAATTTGGAAAGTTTCAGTCGTAAAAATAGGCTAATAAACAAGTATGATCAACACACAAACACAATTACAAAAAATTCAAATCACAAACAATCACAAACGAAGGTTAACTTGATCTCCTTTTTTCTTACATTTGACATGGAGTGGTCCAAGTCCAATTTTTATATACCTCAAGAAAAAGTTTTGCTTAAGCCAATACAGACTCGTTAGCCTTCTATTTCCAGAAGTTATATATAAATTTAGTCAAGACCATGACATAACCTTATAGCAATAATTAAACTCAAACTAATAAATATGGGTTGCCTCCTACAAAGCGCTTGGTTTAATGTCGTCAGCCTGACCTAATTAATTGAATTAATTGGGTAGACTCAGCTCATAAGCCTCTTTGTAATTTAATTTCATTTCTCCCACATAAGGCTTCAGTCTTAATCCGTTAGTTTTGAATACTTTTCCAGTTTTGGGATCTTTAATATCCACAGCTCCATAAGGGTATACTTTCTCAATTATAAATGGTCCCATCCATTTATATTTAGCATTAAATAACAATACTTCTTGTCCAGGCTCGAATATTTTCCTTGAAATCATTTTGTCATGCAATTTCTTCATTCTTTCCTTATAATTTTTTGCATTTTCATAAGACTCATTTCTTATCTCTTCCATTTCATTCAATTGTAATAATCATTTTTCTCCTGCAGTATTCAAATTATAATTGAACTTCTTTATCGCCCAATAAGCTTTATGCTCAAGTTCAACAGGTAAGTGACAATGTTTACCATAAATTAACCGATAAGGTGATATTCTGATAGGTGTCTTATAAGCTGTTCTATAAGCCCATAATACATAACCAAGTCTATCAACCCAGTCAGTTCTTTTAGGATTAACAGTCTTTTCCAATATTCTCTTAATTTCTCTATTTGACACTTCAGCCATTCCACTTGTCGAGGATGATGAGCAGTTGCAATTCTATGTTTAATTCTAAACTTTTGCAGTAATGATTGAATTCTTATATTTATGAAATGACTTCCCTCATCTGTGATAATTATCATAGGCATTCCAAATCTTGTAAAAATTATTTTCTTTAAAAATTTCGAAACACTTTTGGAATCACAGTTAGGTAAAGCTACAGCTTCGATCCACTTTGAAACATAATCAACTGCTAATAAAATATAAATCTTTCCAGATGATGGTATGAAAGGTCTCATAAAGTCTAAATCTCATACATCGAAAATTTTGATTTCTAATATAAAGTTTAGAGGCATTTCATCTTTCTGGATATATTCCCATTCTTTAACATCGATCACAAGTTTTCACATAATGTCCAACATCTTTAAATAAAGTAGGCCAATAAAATCCAGAATTTAAAATTTTAAACGCATTTTTATCCACTCCAAAGTGTCCTCTAAATTCAGAATCGTGACATTTTTGAATAATAGTAGAAGTTTCTTCATAAGGTACACATCTTCGAATCACGGAATCTCCTCCTAATTTAAATAAATGAGGATCTTCCCAAATATATGATTTACAATTATTCTTGAATTTCTTAATGTATTTACTATTCATCCCATATGGTAAAATATTGCTAACTAAGTAGTTAAATATATCTGCATTCCAAGGCATTTGTAATCCTTGAATGACATATAATTGCTCATCCGGGAATTTCTCATTTATATTTTCTTCATAAATCTTCTCATTATTATTTTTTATTCTTGATAAATGATCAGCAATTTGGTTGTCAGTCCCTTTTATGTTCCCAATTTCAAAATCAAATTATTGTAAAAGTAAAACCCATCTGATCAATCTAGGTTTAGCATCCTTTTTAGATATTAAATATTTAATGGCAGAATGATCAGTGTGCATGATACATTTTGTTCCAAGAAGATATGGTCTAAATTTATCAAAGGCATATACTATTACTAAAAGCTCTTTTTCAGTAGTAGTGTAATTTATTTGATTTTCATTAAGAGTTTTGCTAGCATAGTATATAACTTTGAAAATATTCTCATATTTTTGTCCTAATATAGCTCCGATTGCATAATCACTTGCATCACACATTAATTCAAAAGGTTTATTCTAATCAGATGCAACAATGACAGGTGCAATGATTAATTTTTCTTTTAGAATATTGAACGCATTCAGACAATCTTCATTAAATTCAAATTTAGCTTCTTTTTCCAATAAATGACAAAGAGGTTTAGCAATTTTAGAAAAATCCTTTATATATCTCTTATAAAATCCATCATTACCAAAAAAACTTCTTACATCTGTAACGGTAGTAGGTGGTTGCAGCTTAGCAACTATTTTCACTTTTGCTTGATCAACTTCCATCCCTATTTGTGAAACTTTATGTCCAAGTACAATGCCTTCTGTAACCATAAATTGACATTTTTCCAAGTTTAGAACTAAATTTGTTTCTTCACATCTCTTCAAAATTTTCGTTATATTTTCCAAGCAAGATTCAAAAGAAGTTCCAAAAACTGAAAAATCGTCCATAAATACTTCAATTCCTTTATCAATTAAATCACAGAATATTAACATCATACATCTTTGAAAAGTTGCAGGTGCATTGCATAAACCGAAAGGCATTCTTCTAAAGGCAAATGTTCCATAAGGACTTGTAAATGTTGTCTTTTCTTAATCCTCAGGAGCAACGGGTAATTGATGATAACCAGAATATTCATCCAGAAAACAGAAATATGAGTGTCTAGCAAGTTTATCCAGCATTTGATCCAAGAAAGGTAAAGGAAAATGATCCTTTCTAGTGGCGTTGTTTAATTTTCGATAGTCAATGCAAATTCACCATCCAGTAACTTGTCTTGTTTGGATTAATTCATTTTTTTCATTAACAATGATAGTTACTCCTTCTTTCTTCGGAACACAATGAATAGGACTTACCCATTGGCTATCCGAAATAGGATAAATAATTACAGCATCAAACCATTTCAAAATCTCTTTCTTGACAACCTCTTTCATAATTGGATTTAATCTTCTTTGAGGTTTAATAGTGGGTTTACAATTTTCTTCCATTAAAATTCTATGCATACAGATTAAAGGGCTTATTCCTTTTATATCTGCAATAGTCCAACCAAAAACTTTCTTATTATTCTTCAGAACTCCTATTAATTTTTCTTCTTGATCTTTGCTTAATTCTAAAGATATAATTACAGGTAAAGTTAATGAATCTCCAAGAAATGCATACTTTAAATGTGCACGTAACATTTTTAATTCCAGTTCAGGGGCTTTTTCAATTGAGGGTAAAAGTATATCATTTTTAGTTGTGTCTAAAATTTCCAATTTTAATGAATATAATGAGTTTCTTTAGATAAATTTTCTTCATTTAATGACTCATTATATAACATAGATTCTTTATCTTTATCATCAAAAACGACCTTACATTTTTCTTGATAATGCTTTTAAATTATATAATCAAAATATCCATCCGATAACATTTTTCTTTATCAGGATACCTCATTGATTTCATAACTTTGAATGTTATCTCTTGATCATTAACTGTCATCGTTAATTCTCCTTTTTGCACATCAATCATAGCTCGACCGGTAGCTAGAAAAAGTCTCCCTAAAATGATAGGTATTTCTTTATCTTCTTCCATATCTAGAACAACGAAATCCACATGGAAGATTAATTTATCTACCTTAATAAGAACATCCTCTATAACTCCTTTAGGATAAGTGATCGTTCGATCAGCTAACTGAAGAGTTACATTGGTTGGAGAAATCTCTCCTAAATCTAACCTTCAAAAGATTGAAAATAGCATGAGATTAATACTAGCTCCTAAATCACATAAGGCTTTTCCACAGAATTTTTCTTCAATAGCACATGATATAGTGAAACTTCCAGGATCTTTAAGTTTTTGAGGTAATTTCTTTTGAATTAGTGCACTACATTCTTCACTTAGTGCAACAGTTTCATAAGCTTCAAATTTTCTCTTCTTGTTTAAAATATCTTTCATAAATTTTGCATAGCTTGGCATTTTCTCCAAAGCTTCAGCAAAAGGAATTTTGATGGTAAGTTTCTTAAAAATTTCAAAGAACTTAGAAAATTGATGGTCAAGCTTCTGCTGTTTAAGTCTTTGAGGAAAAGGTGGTGGTGGTCTTTCAACTTCCACTTCAATAGATACAATAGTCTGATCTTTATTTGGAGAAAGGGTATCTTTAGGTTTTTCAATCTCTTCAACTTCTTTCTCTTTTTCAATCTCATTCCGTGTTTTCTCTTTTAATTCCTTTCCACTTCTGAGTTGTACAGCTTTTGCTTGTTCATGTTCTTTTCCAGATCCTTTAGGATTAATTTCAACATTGCTAGGCAGTGTTCCTTGAGGTCTATAATTAATGAAATTAGCAATTTGACCCATCTGATTCTCAATATTACGAATAGCAGTGTTTTGACTTTGTAGTTGATTGCTTAGTTGCAAGATCAATTCTTCTACAGACAACTTTTTCTGCTGATTGTTATAACCAGGAGGATAAGTTGGTCTATAGTTTGAATTTCCTTGATTGTTCCAATTTGGATTAGCTTGATGTCCATTACTCCAATTAAAATTAGGATGATTTTTCTAACCAGGATTATAATAATTGGAATAAGGGTTATTAATTTTACTAGCAATAGCTTGCAAAGTTTCCATTATTTGAGAATCATTAGAATTTGCAGAATTATCATTACTTACATGCGATATATTAATAGCAAAATTATCTAATTTCTTAGATATCGCAGCCACTTGTGAAGCTAAAATAGAAAAGGCTTCATTGTCATGAATACTGGCCATTCTTTTACGGTTAACCCTTTCAGAAGGCCATTGAAAATTGTTATTAGACATTTCTTCAATTAAGGTGTAGGCTTCTTCAAATGTCTTAGCCATTAAAGAACCACCAGCAGCAGCATCAATAATAGATCTAAGTGATCCAATAAGTCCATTATAAAATGTTTGAATAATTAACCAATCTGGTAAAGCATAATGAGGACATTTTCTTAATAGTTCTTTAAATCTTTCCCAAGCTTCATAATTTATTTCTCCATTAAATTGCGTAAATGAAGTAATATCATTTCTCAATTTAGCAGTTTTAGAAGGAGGAAAATATTGAGCAAAGAATTTTTGTGTCAGATCTGCCCATATTTTAATAGAACAAGTTGCTAATGAATTAAGCCACATCTTTGCATTATCTTTTAAGGAAAAAGGAAAGAGTCTAAGCCTAATAGCATCATCAGAAACATTATTATATTTAAAGGTAGCACAAACTTCTAAAAATCTAGCAAGATGTAAATTTGAATCCTCATTAGGTGTTTCTCCAAATTGATTGTTTTGAACCATTTGAATAATATAATGTTTAAGCTCAAAAGAATTAGCATCTACAGCTGGAATTTGAATACTAACATGAAGTTCATCAGCTGTAGGGTTTGCATATTCCCTTAATGGTTTATAAATATTTTTTTCATTAATTTCGATTGGATTTTAATTATTATGTAAGTTAGCCATTTCTTGATGTTTTGAATTTTTAATTCTTTTAATTGTTCTTTCTAATTCAGAATCAAAAGGTAGTAATTCTTCAGATCCAGAACTACACTTAAAAAATTTAAAATATTTTTTGTTTTGTTTTGTTTTGTTTTTTTTTTTTTTTTGTAATTTATAATCTTTACTTTTTACTTTTTATAATATTTTGTTCTATTCTATCATATCCCCGGCAACAGCGCCAAAAACTTGATGCGATGCGACTTTAATGGGCACTCCCATTGTTTTCACCTACACTTAAAACACATGTTAAGACATTTACATATTTGCAACAAATACCTAGGTAAGGCTAAGGAAAGGGTTCTGGTTATCTACCAAAATCCTAATCCTATTGCTAGTCAATTCATATGACGTCTAGGTTCTTGGTTTAGTTAAGGATGATTTTCTTCATCAAAGAACAACAAAGTCTCACTATTCTTTTGAAACATCTCATCAAGTTAGGCAAGTGCTCGGAACTTAATTCTGAACATCTTCTTAAACATTTTAGGGATTATTTCGAGTTCAGTTAGTTTCATTGTGGTGATGAATCGATCACCCAAGTTTAGTTA
The DNA here is from genome assembly GCA_022702705.1 of Papilionanthe hookeriana x Papilionanthe teres. NCBI lineage: Eukaryota > Viridiplantae > Streptophyta > Magnoliopsida > Asparagales > Orchidaceae > Papilionanthe > Papilionanthe hookeriana x Papilionanthe teres. Next base: position 107,589,168 of record CM040421.1, on the reverse strand, counting down.
GGTTTTGACTCTTGCTCAGTGAATGTGGATGTCTGATTATCCCATGAGTGAGGTGACATTTCATTTGATGCTTCATTTAAGAGTTATGATAATGAAAGCCTTTAGGGGCAAGTTAGTTCATTAAAGAATTTAACCATTCTTAATCATAGTTTTGAGTTGATGGTTTAAAGTGACTCAATTTAGTTTTAAAATTTTGATTGGTCTTTTTCAAATGTTACAAATTACTTTATGTTTGGAAAAGTGTTCAAATTGTTTAATTCAGTTAAGTTTTATTATTTCAAATGATCTTACCTTTTAGATTAGTTTCAAATATTTTAAACTGATTTAAGTTAGTGTTTTAATTATGAACTGCTTCGAATTAACCTTGATGTTTTAAATTTGTTTTAATTTAAGTTTTAAACAATTTCATATTAGTTTTGATATCTTTAAGTTTGTTTTATTTTGATTTTCTTACTTCAAATTGGTTTAAATGTTTTTTAGTTTGATTGTAAATGATTTTAGATTATCTTCCTTTCATTAGTTTCAATTATTATTTTATAGCTTAATTAATAATGACTTAATGATATTTGATTAAATCATTGATTAGGGGTTCAATTTAAAGAATTAGAATCTGATTATATCACATCCCCCAATCTTAATAATTCAAGTCCTAATTAATCTTCCAAAATTTAGGTGATTTAATTAATTAAAATTTCTTTTTTAGTGTTCAAGGTGATTAATGAGTTTCTACCCTTTAAATTCCTATGTTTCAATCATCCAAGAGAAGAATTAAGATCAAATGTTTTACCCTTCCCTTTGGCTAAGCCTAAATATTGATTAAGGTTAAAGCCTTTTAATGACCTTTATGACATCTTAAACTTGTTCATGTCATAACTCATGAAATGAAGCTCAAATAAATTTGAAATTTTTATGTGACCTCACTCACATGTCAATTAAGACATTAGAGGATAAAAATATGAATTTTCTATTTTTAATTTAATTTATATAATTAATTTTGTAGAAAATTAGGATTTTCAATGAAAATTCCACAACATGATCAAGAAGAAGTTTCTGTCATTAGGAAAATTAAGGGGAGTTCCCACTGATGCAGAGGAACATTTGGACTAATTTTGGTGATTTTTTTAATTTTATTTTATTTATTATAAGTATTTTAAATTTTGGGGTATTAATTAGTTATAAAATAAAATTGAGGTGGAAAATTAAGTTTTATATTTTTTTAAATCTCTCTGATCCCAAGGAACCCAGAGAAATAAATTTTATATTTTTATGATTTTATCTTTGAATTTTTAGAATTTTTTTAGTGAAAAGGTTGGAAAATCCATTTTTTAACATTAAAAATAACCCTAAGCCTTTAAAATTGAAAATCTTTACTTAGAGACTTAGGAAAAATTTTTGGTTGATTCATAAGTGATTAGGAGACCAAATATGACATTTTTATGCATTTTAATATTTTTATGATTTTTATAATTTTTTAATTATTAAAATACCTAAAAATATGTGAAAAATGGAAAATTTAGAAAAATTACAATTTTAATTTTCTTAGACTCCTCTGATATTAGAGAGTCCTCAAAACCAATTTGGTGAATTTTTGAAATGTTTTTTAAGTTTTAAGAATTTTTTAATTCCAAAAGTGGCATGTAACTTGAATAATCCATTTAGTGGGTAAAATCATTTCCAATTAACTTGAGATTTTTATGTGGGATTCCCCTGACCCTAAAGATTAGTGGAGAATTGATTTCAAGTTATTTCCATTTTAAATTTACTCTAATTAATTTAAAATTGATTTGAGGTCATGTGAATAATCAGAGTTATTTTTAATATTTTAGCTCATGAAATAATTTTCATAACTCCCTCTGGTTATAGGGAACCTATCCTAATGTTCCTAGAATTTTCCAAACAACATACTAATTATTGGAATTAAAATACCAAAACAGGCATAAAAATTTGAAAAATAGATAACTTTACATGGACATTGCCTCTGACCTTGGAAAAGTCAGGGTCCCCAAGATCAGAGGCTACAAAAGCCCCATAGTCTCAAGTCATGGTGAATTGTGTGTGTGAGTGGAAAATTAAAATACTCAGAGTAAAGTTTAATTAATTAAAAATTAAATACTCAATAAAATAACCCAATTTATTTCCACATTGTTCTCCTCTGTTCACTGAGCAAGATGGTATTTTTCTTTTAATTTTTGGATTTTTCTATGCAAAGTTATGCATTTTCAAAGTTTTGGGATTTAAATAAATAAAAGATAACCCTATTTTCCTACTTATCTGAAGCAGCGCCATGTCATCCTGAGACGGATCGAAGCGCCACGCTGCGTCTCTGCATTCGGCGCCACCATCTTAGTCAGCACCACGTGGTCCGCGCTTTACATTCCATGGTTCCATTCGGCTCCATCTTCGCCATTCGTTTGATACACGCGTGATTGAACGGTCGCCAGTCATTGTCTCTGTCTGGTTCAACCCGAGACCCGTTCACCCTAAAACCTTAAGATCTCGCTCAAGACTTAACCAAATCAAGTGTGGTTGGTCTTCATCAAACACGTCTAGCCTAGACGAACACATCTATACGACTAACATGCATTGAAATTGAATCAAACAAAATGGAGAATCGTTGGAAGCTCGGGAGCAAGAGAAGTCTCCATACCTTGATCCAAGAGGTGAAGCCTCGATTGCTTGTGCTCAACACATTCATTGAAGTTGGAGAAGCCTACAGACTGAGTCTCTGGACCTGGTGAAACGCCTAGGTATGACTTTGTCCAAGCCCGATTTCGAGCTCTGGCCGATAGAGCAAATGGCTGGCCTGGTGATGCACCAAAAATATATACTCTTTTAGCTATATGTTTTTACCTATTTTTGGTGATATTGCACTTTAAAGGAAGTTATCTTTCATGATTTCTTGTAGGTATGATGATTATGGGTGATTTGAGCGAAAAGATGCAAAAAGGAACCAATTTGGAGCAAAATGGAGCAATTTGGAGGAAAACAGCCCTGGCGCCACCGACACCCTATTCCAGAGAACTCCAGAATTAATTAGCATGATAGGGCGCCGCCGGCGCCCTATGTCGGTTCACTTCGAATTCAAAAGTTTTGGCGGATTTTAGAAGAGGTGCTTGAAGAAACTCTTGGGGAATTCGTTCCTAACATTAAATTAAGTGTCTAAGACGAAAATAGAGAGGAGGAAGAGAATAAAATTGCTGTAGAGAGTGTGAGGAAAGTGTGAGAGAGAGTTAGGGTTTGTGATTTTAAGAGAGATTATTCTCTAAGAAGGGGAGAAGAGGGAGTAAAGTGAGAGATTTCTTCTTCATCTTTGTTCCAAGGAGAGATTCATGTGTTGCAAGGAAGAGAAAAGGAATCAAGGGGACTTTGAAGGAATTTTCTTGGGGAAGAGAAAGAGATAAGTTGTATTTACTATTGTAGCTTCTATGACTCTTCTTTTATATATAAAATCCATGTGTTTTTATATCTTCTTCATAGTTAGTGAGTAGTCTCCCTTGCCTTTCTTCTTGCATGAAGTAATTATGATGTGGTGATGTGGAAATGATGTGCCCTTTAAGTGTCATATAAGTTGCGATGTTTCTTTAATTTGGAACTTAATTTACTTTTCAATCCTGTCAATTGAATTGTTAAAACATGTTGAGGAACATTAATTCCAAAAGAATTGAAAGTTCTACAACAAAATGAAGAAACCATTTAATGTCCATGAATGAATTTCGTGGTTCATGGGGATTAAGTGCAAATAAATAGGGAAATGATTTTTGATGGACTTAAAATTGGAGGTTTCATGGTGACAGAATGGGATCCCCAATTTGGTCTTAAGATTGGTAACTAAAGCCTATGGTTAGCCTTCGGGTGAAGGGTGTGTGGGAGCTCTGAAGTGAGAGCCGGTATCCTTCCAGTGTAGCCTTAGATTTAGTAACTAAACTTAAGATATGGCAATGTTCTTTACCTACTTCGAAGAGGGGGGGTACTCTTTTAAAGGTAAATAAGCAAATATGCTCCTATTTGGCACAACTCAAATAATTACCATTCTTCGTCATCCACACATAATAATCTTTATGCAGGAAGAAAGACACTTTTCATATAGAAGTATCTTATAAATCACATAAGTTAGTGTGTTTGTTAGTTAATATAGTTCCGTAATTAGAAGTAATTGTAGTAGCTTTATTATACTTTGCAATAACTAGTGATAGTACACTTAAGTCATTGTTACATTGGGTATTGGATTTTAGTTCTATATTATCTGATTTAAAGAACGTTAACATCCCTGTGGGATCGATAACCAGGACTCCATTAGAGCCCAATATTACTTGATACGATACGTATACTTGCGTTGAATTTGTGACTTTACTAAATCATTCTAAATATATAAATTCGACTTCATAAATTCTTGCTTAATATATAAAGACGCGCTCAAGTTTTTGGGGCCGTTGCCGGGGAGGTAGATAAACGGTACTTTTTAATAGATATTGTAGTAACTGAAAACCTTTACTTTGTAGTGTGATTTTATATGCGTAGTAGTGGATCTGTAGGTTTGATACCTTACGATTCAGAGTTAGAGCGTACTATTAGAAAAATTCGAAAACAACAAAAACAAACTGAAAATTACTTTGAAATGGCAAATAATCAAGAGAATCAGAATATTAATGTTGGAAATTTGTCAAGACCTTTAAGAGATTATGCTAACCCAACAGCAGATGAAATTCATATAACTATTCAAAATCCTGATGTTGCTGCTAATTCGTTTGAACTTAAACTTGCTATTATCCAAATGGTACAAAATAATCAATTCGGAGGAACACCTAATGAAGACCCAAATTTACATCTCGCTAGTTTTTTAGAACTGTGTGATACTTTTAAGTATGACGGAGTGTCGAGTGATGCTGTCAGACTTAGACTTTTTCCTTTTTCCTTAAGGGATAAGGCTAAGGCGTGGTTAAACTCGTTAGCACTTGGATCTATTCGAACTTGGGGAGAACATTCTCAAAAGTTTCTATCGAAATGTTTCCCTCCATCAAAAACTGCTAAATTAAGAAATGATATCACATCTTTTGGTCAGTTTGAAGGAGAGTCAATATATGAAGCTTGGGAGAGGTTTAAAGATCTTCTTAGGAAGTGTCCACATCATGCTTTGCCAGATTGGTTAATAATTAAAACTTTTTATAACGGATTAGTGGGATCATTAAGATCAATTATTGATGCTGCTACTAGTGGATCGTTAATGTCAAAACCTTTTGATGAAGCATATTCATTAATTGAAGAGATGGCTACTAATAATTTTCAATGGCCCTCTGAACGGGTAAATCCTAAAAGAGTAGCTAGTGTTCATGATTCTGACATGATGACTATGATAGTTTCTCAAATAACAGCACTTTCTAAGAAAATAGATCAATATGGAATGAATTATTCCTAACCACCCCCAGTGTTAGAGGAAAATTCATTTGGGCAGATAACTGAATCTCAAACATCTTATGAAACTTTGAACACGATTAATAGACCTAATAACCCTTATTCGAATTATTATAACTCTGGTTGGAAGAATCACCCAAATTTCAATTGGAATAATAATAATGCTAATGTGACCCCACAATGGGGACACAATTCTATAAGCCCACTTGGAAACTCAACCAACCAAGGAAATACTAAACTTAGACAATCTTATCCTCCTAGATTTAATAATAACCCACAGTTTAAGGATAAGAAGTTGTCTATAGATGAAATGATTTTGAATATGGGTAACCAATTACAAGTTCAAGGTGTTGCGATCAAAAATATTGAAAGTCAATTGGGACATGTTGTCACTGCGCTTAATAATAGACCTTCTGGAACGCTTCCTAGTAATGTGGAGATCAATCCAAAATCAAAACAAGGAGCAACTTAAGGCTATTCAATTAAAGAGTGGAAAAGAATTAGAAACTAAAACATAGAAAGAAGTTGAAGAAGAGAAGGAGAAGGTGAATATTGAAAAAGGTTCAAATAAGATTTATCCAGACCTGGAATATCCTCTTAAACCAATGAAGATTATTGTTGAGAAATCACCTCCTCCATTTCCTTAAAGATTGAAGCAGAAGAATAAGGATAATAGATTTGGAAAATTTTTGGAAATCCTTAAGAAGTTAACAATAAATATACCTTTTGTTGAAGCATTAGAACAGATGCTTGATTATGCAAAATTTATGAAGGATATTCTTAAAATGAAGAGAAAGTTCACGGACCATGAGACTGTTGCACTTAGCGGAGAGTGTAGTGCAATAATTCAAGAAAAAGCTTCCTGAAAAACTTAAAGATCCTGGTAGTTTCACTATCCCGTGTGCTATAGGTGAAAAGTTTTTTGGAAGAGCCTTATGTGATCTGGGAGCTAGTATTAATCTTATGCCTTTATCAACTTTCAAAAGATTGGGAATTGGAGAAATTTCTCCTACATCTGTAACTCTTCAATTAGCTGATCGTTCTATTACTTATCCTAAGGGAGTGGTAGAAGATGTGTTAGTAAAAGTGGATAAATTTATCTTTCCTGTGGATTTTATTGTGCTTGATATGGAGGAAGATTAAGATATTCTGATTATTTTAGGAAGACCATTCCTAGCTACTGGAAGAGCTGTAATTGATGTTCAAAAAGGGGAATTAACTATGAGAGTTAATGATCAAGAGGTGACCTTTAATATTTTTAATTCTATGATGTATACCTCAGTTAAAAAAAGATAATAAATGTTTTAGGATGGAAGTATGCGAATATTTGAGAAATGATTATTTTAAAGAGATGTTTGAAAATAAAGTGGAGTATGAAAATATAATTGAAGATGAAACTGAAAATGAAACAGATTCAGATAATGAGAAGAATAAGGAATTGGAGTATATTCAGGAGAAATTTGAAGTGTTAGATACCATGGAAGGTGGAGATAAAAGTTTAATTTGATCTATTGTTAAACCTCCTGAACTTGAGATGAAAATTCTCCCTAAACATTTAAAGTATATGTTCTTAGGAGAATCATCCACCTTACCGGTTATTGTATCTTCGGAATTAACTGAATATCAAGAACAAAAAATATTGGAAATCTTAAAAAGATATAAAAGAGCTTTTGGATGGACTTTAGCAGATATCAAAGGATTTAGTCCTTCGATCTGTATGTATAGAATTTTATTAAATGAAGAACATAAACCTAAATTTTTTTCCACAAAGGAGATTAAATCCTATAATGAAAATAGTTAAGAAGGAGATTTTAAAATGGCTTGATGCTGGAATTATTTATCCTATTTTGGATAGTTCTTGGGTAAGTCCAATTCATTGTGTACCGAAGAAAGGCGGAGTGACTGTTGAAGTGGATGAAAGGAATGAAATTTTACCTACGAGACAAGTTAATGGATGGCGAATTTGTATTGATTATAGAAAACTAAATGCTGCCACCCGAAAAGATCACTTTCCTCTACCTTTTCTCGATCAAATGTTGGATAGACTTGTTGGACACAAGTACTATTGCTTTTTGGATGGATATACTGATTATCATCAAATACCTATTGCTCCTGAGGATCAAGAAAAGACAACATTTACTAGCCCCTATGGAACATTTGCTTTTCGAAGAATGTCTTTTGGATTGTGTAATGCACCAGCAACTTTTCAAAGATGTATGATGTCTATCTTTAGTAGTATAATAGATAATGGAATAGAAGTTTTCATGGATGATTTTTCTGTGTTTGGAACTTCATTTGATATTTTTTTTGAAAACTTGGCAAAAGTTTTGGAACTCTGTTAGAAAACAAATTTAGTTCTGAACTGGGAAAAGTGTCAATTTATGGTTGCAAGAGGAATAATGCTTGGGCATAAAATTTCTGAATATGGTATGGAGGTCGACCCTGCTAAAATTCGAGTGATTGAGAGATTACCACCACCCACTACTGTGAGAGAGGTGCGGAGTTTCTTAGGACATGCCGGATTTTACGTACGTTATATTAAAGATTTTTCTAAAATTACTAAACCTTTGTGCCAACTTCTAGAAAATGATAGGAAGTTTGATTTTAAAGATGAATGTTTGTGTGCTTTTGAATTACTTAAAGAAAATCTAATCACTGCTCCTATAATTATTTCACCTGATTGGGAGAAACCCTTTGAATTAATGTGTGATGCTAGTGATTATGCTATTGGAGTTGCGTTGGGGCAAAGGTATGATAAAACTTTCAAAGTTATTTACTATGCTAGTAAAAATCTTAATGATGCTCAAATTAATTATACCACTACTGAAAGAGAGTTATTAGCTATAGTATTTGCTTTCGATAAGTTTAGACCTTATTTAATTGGAACTAAAAGTATAATGCATACTGATCATTCAGCTATCAAGTATTTAATGCAAAAGAAGGATGCTAAACCAAGATTGATTAGATGGATACTCCTTTTGCAAGAATTTGATTTTGAGATAGTTGATAGGAAATGACCAGATAATTAAATTGTTGATCATTTGTCAAGAATAGAATATGATAGATTTTCCGAATTCGAGAAGGAAGTCGTGAAACTTTTCCTCGATGAACAATTGTATATTCTTATGGAAAAGAATTTGCCTTGGCATGCTGATATTGTGAATTATATTGTAAGTGATATTATACCATCAAATTTAACAAGGCAACAACAAAAAAAGTTTAAATATGATGCTAAATTTTATTCTTGGGATGAGCCCTATTTATATAAATAGTGTAAGGATCTGATTATTAGAAGACGTGTGCCACATGAAGAAATTAATCCAATCATTTAGAGATGCTGATATTGCTCGAAGTGTTTCTAAATTTTTGAAGAAAAATATATTCACAAGATATGGAATGCCGAGAGTAATTATAACCGATGGTGGATCCCATTTCAGAAACAATCAAATTAAGAGATTAACTGGAAAATATAACATTATTCGTAGAATCTCTACTGCTTATCATCCCCAGACTAGTGGATTAGAGGAAGTATCGAATCTGGAAATTAAAAGAATTTTGGAGAAAACAGTGGATATTCATAAATTAGATTGGTCTGCTAGATTAGACACCTCATTAAGAACTTATAGGACTGCTTTTAAGACCCCTATTGGAATGTCTCCTTATAGATTAGTGTTTGGCAAAACTTGCCATTTGCCAGTTGAATTGGAGCATAAAGCATATTGAGCGATTAAGGAGTTGAATTTTAATTTGAGAAATGCACGAGAAAAATGATTTATGCAATTAAATGAGTTGAAAGAAATTAGAAATGAATCATATCATAACGATAGAATTTATAAAGAGAAAATGAAATTGTTGCATGATCATAAGATATTGAAAAAATGATTTGAACTGGGATAAAGAATTTTATTATATAATACGAGATTGAAATTATTTCCAGAAAAACTTAAGTCCAGATGGATAGGACCTTTTATTGTAGTAAAAGTTCATTCTTTCGGAGCTGTTGATATTGAGGATCATAAAACTGAAAATATTTTCGAGGTTAATGGGAATCGTTTAAAACCTTACTTTGGAGGGTCTTTACCTAATTTCAAAGAGGTTTTATTGCTAAGTCATCCTAGTTAACTGAATTGTTTGTCGGGCTGACGACGTTAAACCAAGCGCTTTATGGGAGGCAACCCATATGTTTATTTGTATGTTAAGTTTGCTTGCTTATTGTTCTTTGTGCTTTTAGTGTAATATTAAAGAATCCTAATTACTCCTAAATAAGTTAAAAATTAAAAATATATTGGATCGTGTTGAGGAAACGAAGTATTTTGAGCCAAACAAAGTTCGGTGAAAATTTTTGTGATTGGCGCCGCTGGAGCCCTATTCTTTTATACAGCCGAATTTCTAGTTTGAGCACAGTCGGCGCCCTATCAAGAACCGCTGGCGCCCAAATTCTGGGTGACGGTTTTTACGTTTTAAAATGCAATTTTTGGAGGTTTTGAGCGGGATTTTCTTCCTTAAAACACCCCAAACCCCCATTCTAAATCCATAACCACCAAAGAAACGAAAACTCCCTTTTTCAATTTGCATCCCACGGATTCCCACTCCATTGAACTCCCTAGATCTCGCATCTAAAATCGACGGAAGTTCATTAGTTTCGAGGCGCAACGTCTATTCCATAAAGTGATGATGAAGAGAAGGATTATTAAGGAAAGAGGCTTTGTGAATTGAGGTTTGGAGAGTCCGACGACAAGAGTTGAAGAGATAGTGAAGCAAAGACGTTGGGAAGTGTTATGCTACACTACCGCGGCAGTGGTTGTTCCGGTCGTGAAAGAATTTTATGCAAATCCGCATGGAATCAACCAAGGATGTGTTTTTGTGCGGGGAAGGTATGTACCATTCACTCCTGCAAGGATAAATGATCTCTTCATGATAGAAAGTGTACCTATTTGTCATTATGAAAATTTTAATGCAATGAGCAATGATATGAACGAAATCTATCGTTATTTGACAAATGAGAATGAAGAATGGGAAGTAAGGGATAATGGATATGTCAGTTTCTCTTCTTCATCCTTGAATCCGGTATCAAAGCAGTGGCATTACTTTATTTCGGCAAAATTAATTCCTACTATGAATATAAGTAAGGTGACAAAGGAAAGTGCTATTCTGAATTTCTGCATACAAACTGGAAGGCCAGTGGATATTGGATCAATCATTACTAAATCTGTATTGGGATTAATTGTGCATGGATCTAAATATGGGCTTGGACACCCGTCCACCATATTTCTGTTATGTAGTCAATCACAAGTGCCATATGAGAGTTGGGAGAAAGTTCTTCTACCCTAGAGACCTATTGATCCCAATGATCTTTATGACTACAGAACAGTTGGTGATGAAGGAGACATGGATGTGCTTGCTGATCAGCCCATTGAGAGTTTACAGCATATTCAGCCTTACTATTCTGAAAGTTCGATGGTGATATTGAAGAAGATAAAGAAGTTGGAAAATGAGGTACGGAATATTATGAATGCTATTAATAACATTTCTGATTTATTTGATCACATTGATTGGAGGATGAAAGAGCAAATTGATCGTACTAGTTGAATTGAGTTGGGTTTGGTTAATCTGTTGAAGAAGAATGCTGTGGTGGCTGAAGATTCATCTGATGAATTCCCATATCGTCCATTCTAAAATCCGTTCGTTCATCATCAATCAATGGGAGACATTAGAGAGGATGAGACTTCTGAGACTGATAAGGAGTAATTAGCAGATTCTATATGCTGCTTTATTATGTTTAAGTGTTTGCTTTGCTTTGTTTTAGTAGGGTGTGTTTGGACTTTGCTTAGACTTCTTGTGTGTACTTAGGACTTAGTATTTGCTTATCATAGTGTACTTGCAACACTAAGGATCTAAGGAATGTTGCTTATATTTGATGAACATATGTGTGTAATCGCTGTATCGTGGATTTTATATATATAAAAGTAATGTGATGTGTTGTTTGTGTAAAATGATGTTGTTTAATGTTTGTGAGATGAAATAGATGCTTGTTGATGTGTTAAATAGGAATGCGGAGGTTGAAACGATTGAATTTTGGACTAAAATTTTTTAACCCAATAGAATTTTGGACTGGTGCCACCGGCGCCAAAATCCAGAGAGGGGACTATTATTTTCAATAGAGCACCGCCGACGCCCTACTGGGTGCCGCCGGCGCCCAAACACCGAAAATAGCCCATGACCCTTAAAAATTTGCAAAAATATCCTAGGACCCATTTTTCCGCCATTTCTTTCGTCTCCCACTTCCATATTCGCGATTTTGAAGCTTTAGGGCTTGTTAGATCTCAGATTATAGAGGATTTCAAGGATTTCTGAGGCCAGATCTGCACTTCTCTTGGTAAGAGCTTTACTTTAACTAAAATTTTTGGATTTTCGCCATGTGAAACTCTCACATTGTTGGATGATATTTTTGGAGATTTTTGAAAAAAGTGAAGTTTCATATGGTAGAATTTGTTCTTACTTGAATAGATTAATGCTTGCAGTTAATACATTGTGGATTTGGAATTTATTGGCAAATTTTTGCAATTTTTCTAGAAATCCACATGGCTCCTAGAATGAGTAAGGGGAAGCAAAAATTTGATTAGGACGATGAAAGATTTGTTAATATTAAGGCTCTGTTTTGCTTCAACTCTCAATTGCAAAACAAGAAGTGTATTCAGGATCGAGCGTTTGAAAATCCTGGTGGATCTATAGAACAGTTGATTTCTGAGCAAAATTGGGAACATTTCTGTTACTTTTCTGTTAATGTTGTTTTGGGAGTAGTCCGAGAATTTTATGCTAATGTGCTCTGGTCTGAAACGGAATATGTGCTAGTCCGAGGAAACTGGTTGAGTTCACCCCACAACGTATCAATGCATTTTATCAAATTCGAGAACCTTTTGTTTGTGAATTTTAAAATTTTGATACTAGTGAGGGGAATTTGATGAGTGTAATAATGTATCTGACCGATGGAAGAGGGGAATGGAAGATGAATCGAGACGTATGATTAACTTCCACGCTTCTACTTTAAATGTTGCTTCTAAGCATGACATTATTTCATTTCTGCAAGACTATTGCCTTCTTATTATCACAGTGAAGTTACTAGGGATCGAGCTATTTTAAATTATTGCATCCATAATATGAAGAAGATTAATATTGGAGCCATTATTTTTAAGAGCATTCACTCTATTGCCAAAGGAGAAACCACTGATGGATTAGGACATCCTGCCCTGGTTCATGCACTTTGTGTTCGGTCTGGAGTGGAGTATAGTAGTTCTGAGGAAGTGGCAATACCTTTGAGGCCAATTACAAAGACCATTATTCGTTCTAATGAGGCTCATGTGGGTGCAAGAGAGGAGAGTAGGAGTACTGATATTCCTACCACAAGTTATGATGTTCCTTCTACTTATGAGCCCCCGACACTATCTGATATCATGCAGCAGTTGAGATTACAGAGTGATAGTATGGATAGGATGCATCATAGGATGGATATATTTGAGGCTCGAAGTGATGTGAATGAAGACTATTTACAGAGAAGAGTTGAGTTTGATATGGCTTATTACGATGCTCAAGTCAGATTTATGAGGGGGGAGTTCGATGTGACATTTCCTTCTTGCCCTAGTTATACACCGTACAGGCCTGGATCTTCTGACCCTGTTGATGACCATGCTGCTGATCCTGGTGATGGAGACTGGTAGATAGCTTGTTTGTTTTATTTCTATTGTTCTTAGTCTGTTGAGATGTACTGATGTGATGTAGTGGACATTTACTTTTCATGTGATGTGTAACCCTTTGTTGTACTATGTGATGTAGTGTCATTTACTTTTTATGTTGAACGGTTAGTTGTACTGTTATGTGGTGTGATAATTTACTTTATGTTATAGTGTTCTGTTGGATATTTAGTTGTTTAAATGTTTATTTCTCTTTACCCATGCAAATATTTAAAATTATTATATCACTACTACTAATTGTTTCATGCTTGCTAGCTGTAAATTTTGATTAATACCAGGTAAATTATGAAGATTTCAAAATCTCAGCACATAAAGGTTAGTTTTCTTTTACTCTCAACTATTCAAATTTATTGAAAAATGTAAGTTTGGAGGAGGGTAGAGAAATGCTAAACTTTTATTTGTTCTCAATTATTATATTTTCAAAAATTATTAGCATAACTTTTGGCAGTTAAACTTCATTATAAGGTAACTAAAACTTTTCAATTCAGTTGAATATTATGGAAGGAAAGGATGAAAATTTTTAGTGATAAAAGTTGATTTTATAAAAGTAAGATATTTGGTATGAAAGGATTTGATTATAGTCAACTATTTAAAGTAAAGAAAACTGTATTTTTGAAATGTTAAGGGATTTAAAGTATTGTGTGTTAAGAAGAGATTGTAGCTTTATGATGAATAATAAAGCTTGTACTTAACTATAAAGTAAAGAGATCACTTAAGTTTGAACTTTATAAAGAGGAGAGTGAAGTTCAAAATCATTAAAGAATATCCAGATATAGTAATCCTCAGAAAAAAAAATGAAAATAAAAAGAAAAAGAAAAAGAAAAAGAAAAAGAAAAAGAAAAGAAAAGAAAAATGTTATGAGGAGAAGCTTGAGGAGATGTCTAATCAAAAATTGGCTTCACTTGAATCATCCTAAAGGGAGAGCTTGATTTCATTTCTGAATTTATGTTTAAGGTACTAGCCTGCATTCTAATAAAGTTTGCATGAACTCCTTTTTCACATAGTCCTTTAAAACACTCTTAATATAACATGTTATGGTTTATCTTGAAATAAATAGAAGACTACAACTCTTAGACTTAAGTACTGAATATTCTTATACCTGTAATGTTGACCTGAGTTGCTAAACTTTTTCTGAAAATCTAAACACTATATTCATTTGAATGAAAATTTTTGGTCTCTTACAATTGAAAAGTACATTTCCTAGAGTTATATTTTTATGTAGTAAAAGGATTACTTGAGGACAAGTAATAGTTTAAGTTTGGTGGATATACTCTTTTAGCTATATGTTTTTACCTATTTTTGGTGATATTGCACTTTAAAGGAATGTATTTTTCATGATTTGTTGCAGGTATGATGATTATGGGTGATTGAAGCGAAAAAATGCAAAAAGGAATGAATTTGGAGCAAAATGGAGCAATTTGGAGGAAAACAGCCCTGGCGCCGCTGGCGCCATAATGGGCGCCGCCGGCGCCCTATTCCAGAGAACTCCAAAATTAATTGGCACGATAGGGCGCTGTCGGCGCCACTATCGGGCGCTGTCGGCGCCACTATCGGGCGCTGTCGGGGCCACTATCGGGCGCCGCCGGCTCCTTATGTCTGTTCACTTCGAATTTAAAAGTTTTGGCGGATTTTTAAAAAGGTGCTTGAAGAAACTCTTGGGGAATTCATTCCTAACATTAAATTAAGTGTCCAAGATGAAAATAGAGAGGAGGAAGAGAAGAAAATTGTTGTAGAGAGTGTGAGGAAAGTGTGAGAGAGAGTTAGGGTTTGTGATTTTAAGAGAGATTCTTCTCTAAGGAGGGGAGAAGAGGGAGTAAAGTGAGAGATTGCTTCTTCATCTTTGTTCCAAGGAGAGATTCAAGTGTTGCAAGGAAGAAAAAAGGAATCAAGGGGACTTTGAAGGAATTTTCTTGGGGGAGAGAAAGAGATAAGTTGTTTTTACTATTGTAGTTTCTATGACTCTTCTTTTATATATAAAATCCATGTGTTTTTATATCTTCTCCATGGTTAGTGAGGAGTCTCCCTTGCCTTTCTTCTTGCATGAAGTAATTATGATGTGGTGATGTGGAAATGATGTGCCATTTAAGTGTTATAAAAGTTGTGATGTTTCTTTAATTTGGAACTTAATTTACTTTTCAATCCGGCCAATTGAATCGTTAAAACATGTTGAGGAACATTAATTCCAAAAGAATTGAATGTTCTACAACAAAATGAAGAAACCATTTAATGTTTGTGAATGAATTGCGCAGTTCATGGGGATTAAGTGTAAATAAATAGGGAAATGAGTTTTGATGGACTTCAAATTGGAGGTTCATGGTGACAGAATGGGATCCCCAATTTGGTCTTAAGATTGGTAACTAAAGCCTATGGTTAGCCATCGGGTGAAGGGTGAGTTGGAGATCCGAAGTGAGAGTCGGTATCCTCCCAGCCTAGCCTTAGATTTATTAACTAAACTTAAGATATGGCAATGTTCTTTATCTACTTGGAAGTGGGGGTACTCTTTTAAAGGTAAAGAAGCAAATATGCTCCTATTTGGCACAACACAAATAATTACCATTCTTCATCATCCACACATAATAATCTTTATGCAGGAAGAAAGACACTTTTCATATAGAAGTATCTTATAAATCACATAAGTTAGTGTGTTTTTTAGTTAATATAGTTCAGTAATTAGAAGTAATTGTAGTAGCTTTATTATACTTTGCATTAACTAGTGGCAGTACACTTAAGTCATTGTTACATTGGGTATTGGATTTTAGTGCTATATTATCTGATTTAAAGAATGTTCACCTCCCTGTGGGATCGATAACCAGGACTCCATTAGAGCCCTGTATTACTTGATATGATACGTATACTTGCGTTGAATTTGTGACTTTACTAAATCATTCTAAATATATAAATTTGACTTCATAAATTCTTGCTTAATATATAAAGTCGCGGTCACCTGGTGTGGGGGCTTTCAGTGGAGAACTTCTTCTCTACCTCTGGTGAAGGTGTGGGAAGGTTTAATTTGATTTATGTGGAGTTTCAGAGAGTGTCCTATTTCTGTTCTGAATTTCAGTTGAGAAATTGGGCTCGGCTAGAGGGATTCAGGGTAGGAGGACAGTGGAGCTGAGCTTCTATTGGCTGGGAGGAGCTCTAGGAGCAATTTGGGGGAGTTTTGTTGTGAAAAATTTCAACACCCTATTCATGGCAGAAAGGGGGAGCTTATATGGCCAGAGCCATCGGGCTGAGTTGAGGCTCAATTGGGGGGGTGGATTCAGTTGCTTAGGTAGAGGGCATAAAGGCTCCAGTGTCAATTTTGGCTGAGGTAGCCAGTTGGGGAAGTTTGGGTGAGCTTAGGTGAGTGGAGGCTCTCGGTTTTGGCTCCCTCCGGTGACTAGGCCGGTAGGGAAGGACAGGGGAGCTAGGCCTCAGGTCAGGTGAGCCAGAGAGTAAGGTTTAATGGTGATTAGTCAGCTGTGGGGAGATTTGGGTAAGGCTAAAGAAGATTTAACCATTTAAGGGAAGAAATCCCCTAAAATGGGGGACCCTTGGTCCATAGCTCATTTAGCTTGGGTTAGGTGGATCTAGGGTGGTTCCTAGGGTTCACCTGGTGGCTGTGAAAAGGTTGGTTTAGCCACATTTGGTTCAATTTGGTTAGGTTATGTCATGGGTTCAATTAGGCTCATTTGGGTTTAGGTTGGGCTAACTTGGGTTTGGTATTGATTTAGATCCAAATGTCTTGAGCAACATTGTGTAAATGATTGCCATGGAGAATTTTCATGAAGACATGGAATGGTTTTGAACTCAATTGAAGGGTCAATTTGGTGGATTTTGGGATTTTGATAAATTTAGGTAATGTTGGGTCAACTTGGGTCTAATTTGGTTTAAGGTGGGGTTTAGACCCAATTGAATGTTTCAAATGGTTTAGAGGAATGTATTGAAGAGTTCCCAACATCAATTGGGAGGAAATTTTAGGATTAGGCCAATCAATTTGATATATTTTGGGCATGTGTTCAATTTAGGTAAAAAAGGTTATTCTTGGATTTCAAATAGATTTAGGCTTGGCTTGGGCTCAAATTGGGACAATTGAATGTTGCATGGGTTTCATAGGAGTATTATGGAGGGTTTATGATTGAAATTTGGGGGGAATTGGTTTACATTAAGTCAATTTGGGGTTTTTTGATCAAATTGGCAAAATTGGGGATTTTGGATTTCAAATGGAATTGAACTCATATGTGAATCAATTTGGGCTTAAGTTTGGTTTAGATTAGTATTGGGGATGTTGAATTGAAGTTTTAAATTGAAATTGGGCAAAATTGGGGTCAAATAGTTTGAATTGGTTTGACATTGGGTCCATTTGGGTTAAAAATTGGTCAAATTGGGAGTTTTGATAAAATTGGGTCAAATTGGCAAAATTATGTCATGGTGTAGTTGAACAAAATGAAACTGGTAATATTTAGGATTGTTTGGATTTTTTTGAAAATTTTTGGAATTTTGGGCCAAAAGGGGTATTTAGGGTATTTGGAGGTTATTTGGAGGGTATTGGGGTATTTTGGTAGATTTGAGAGGTGGGAATTGTTTTAAAATAATTTTTAGGAAATTTGGGAATTTTGGATAATTTTTGGGAAATTTTTGAGAGTTTGGTGGTTGTAGGGGCAATTTAGGTAATTTTAGGTAGGCTTGAGGACCCAATGACAAAACCAGAAATTTTGGGAAAATGGAATTTGGTTATGGTTGAGTGGGGTGAAATAGTTTAGACTGAGCCATGGACCAAGAAGTGATCATTTTGAACATCTCATATGTATTGTTCCTAACCCTCTTAGCCAAGGGGCTATGGGTTTGGATCCATCCATATGAGTGCTCTAATGAACCAGGAGTCAAGATTGGGTGAAGATGGTTTAGGGTTTAGGATGGGTGTAAGAGTACAGTGTGTGCAAGCTAGACCTCACCAAGACCAGGCCACCCAGAGCTGTCCTAAGGCTTAAGCATCCTATAGGAATTCATCCTTGTCTTCCTGCATATTGGTCATAAGCTTCCAAGTGGTTTGGAGATTAAAGACCATCCATGTAGGATTCCAAAGAGAGTCAAGATTTTGTTTGAATTTATAAATGGTGGGTTCCATCTTTAGTCTTCTATGATAGTCAAGTAGAAGTCCTATGGTTAGATCCTAAGCACTAAGAGGACAGAAAAGACCTCACCAAAAATGAGGTCAACGAAGCGATTAAAAAATGGGAAGCCAGCTATTTTTATTTATGAATCCTAATGCAATACTCTTGCTTCCTCTTGTCATCTTAATTTGGTTAAGAAATCTGTTTATGGCCATCCCAAGCTTGAGATTTATCATAAGGAATTCGAGCTTATGCACCTTGTAGGGGAATGAAAATTTTGGCTATTATATGGGCAGCACATTCATATTAAACTTAACAATGATGAGGAATACACACACTTATTTCCCAGGAGATTAATCTAAATTTATAATCGTGCGATGAAAATTTTGAAGTGGACTATGCATTTTGACCCACAGGCTGAACCCCCAACTATATCGATCTAGACTCGTTTCTCAGGTCTGAAACTCCATCTTTTTAGCCATGAAGTGTTGCAGTCAATTGAAGCAATCTTTAGTAATCCACTCAAAACAAAAATTTCCACTTTTAATCTTTCATGTCCTACAAAATCCAGAGTGCTTGTTGAAAGGGATATTACTTTACCCACTCCTAAATAAATTTTTATAGGTTTGCAACATAAAGGCTATTGGGAAAGGGTATTTATTAAAAAATTTCTCTTTATTGCTCCAGCTGTTAAATGTTTGTCCATTCTAACTCTCATTGTTATCACTTACATCCTCATATAAAATAAAAAAATAACGGTGACCCTTCTGATGCCCCCACCTCTTGATCAATCAAATCTTAATCCTCTTGTCATACACAACTATATTAAAATGGTTAGATAATGGTATTATATATCCTATTTCGGACAGTGCTTGGGTAAGTCTAATTCACTGTGTTCCTAAGAAAGGAGGAGTGACTGTTAAAGCTAATGAAAATAATGATTTAATACCTATAAGACAAGTTACTGGTTGGCGTATATGTATTGATTATAGAAAATTAAATGCAGTCACCAAGAAAGATCACTTCCCTTTGCCATTTTTAGACCAAATGTTGGATAGACTAGCCGGGCACAAATATATTTGTTTTTTAGATGGATATACCGGTTATCATGAAATACATATTGCTCCTGAGGATCAAGAAAAAGCTACATTTACCAGTCCTTTGGAACATCATTTGACGCATGCTTGAATCATCTTGAAAAAGACTTAGAGGTATGTGAAAAACTAACTTAGTTCTAAATTGGGAGAAATGTCAATTTATGGTTGTAGGAGGAATTGTATTAGGGCATAAAATTTCAGAAAATGGCATGGAAGTAGACGCTGCAAAAATTCAAGTTATAGCTAAATTACCACCTCCTACTACAGTGAGAGGGTTAAGAATTTTTCTTTGACATGCCGGATTTTAGAGACACTATATAAAAGATTTTTCAAAAAATACCAAACCTTTATGCCAACTTTTAGAAAGGACAAGAAATTTGAATTCACTACAGAATGCTTAAATTCTTTTGAATTATTAAAAGATAAATTAATCACAGCACCTATAATAGTTTCACCTGATTGGGAGAAACCATTTAAACTTATGTGTGATGCTAGTGATTACGCTATAGGAGTTGTTCTTGGACAAAGATATGATAAAATTTTTAAAGTTATATACTATGCTAGTAAAACTTTCAATAATACTGAAATCAACTATACAGTTACTGAAAAGAGTTATTAGCAATTGTATATGCTTTTGATAAATTTATATCTTATTTAATTAGAACTAAATGTATTATGCATACTGATCATTCTGCAATTAAATATTTAATGCAAAAGAAGGATACTAAACCAAGACTAATCAGATGGATATTATTGATGCAAGAATTTGATTTTGAAATAATTAATAAAAAGGGAATTGATAATCAAATTGCAGATCATTTATTAAGATTAGAATATTGTGAGTTAACTGACACTGATAATGAAATTACAGACAGTTTTCCTGATGAACAACTTTATAATATAAATGAGTGAAAAATACCATGGTATGCTGATATAGTAAATTATATTGTAAGTGATATTTTACCACCTATGTTAACTCTGCAACAACAGAAAAAATTCATTCATGATGCAAAAACATATTTTTGGGATGAACCATATTTATATAAGCAATGTAAAGATCTAATAATTAGAAGATGTGTGCCTTATGAAGAAATTGAACAGATTATTCAAAAATGTCACGATTCTGACTTTGGAGGACATTTTGGGACGGATAAAACTGCTTATAAAATTTTACATTCTGGATTTTATTGGCCTACTCTTTTTAGAGATGTTTATAGATATATCAAAACATGCGATAAATGTCAACGAGTAGGTAATATATCTAGAAGAAATTAAATGCCTCTAAATTTTATATTAGAAGTTGAAATTTTTTATGTTTGGGGATTAGATTTCATGGGACCATTTATACCTTCATTTAGAAACTCATATATATTAGTTGCTGTTGATTATGTTTCTAAATGGATTGAAGCACAAGCTTTACCTCGGCGTGATGCTAAGTGTGTTTCAAAATTTTTAATGAAAAATATTTATTCAAGATTTTGAATGCCGAGAGTGATTATCACTGACGAAGGATCCCATTTTAAGAATAAATATATTCAAAAATTGGCAGAAAAATTTAGCATTATTCATATGATGTCAACTGTCTATCATCCACAAACCAGTGGATTAGCTGAAGTTTCAAATCGAGAAATTAAACGTATTTTAGAAAAGACTGTAAACCCTAGTAGATTAGATTGTTCTACAAGACTGGACACTTCATTATGGGCATACAGGACTGCTTATAAAACTCCGATTGGAATGACTCCTTACAGGCTTATTTATGGAAAGACTTGTCACTTACCAGTTGAATTAGAACACAAAGCGTATTGGGCGATTAAAGAATTTAATTATAATTTAAAAAAAGCTGGTGAGAAGATATTATTGCAAATGAATGAATTAGAAGAATTAAGAAATGAATCTTATAATAACGATAAAATTTATAAAGAGAAAATGAAATTATGGCATCATCGGAAGATTAATGAAAAACATTTTGAACCAGGACAAAAATTTTTTGCTTTATAATACAAGATTGAAATTATTTCCTGGGAAATTGAAATCTCGATGGTTAGGACCTTTCACTATAATTCAAATATTTACATACGGAACTGTAGAAATTGAAGATCCAAAGACTGGACATAGATTTAAAGTAAATGGACACAGATTAAAACCATATTTTGAAGGTAAAAGTCCAAATTTTAAAAAGGTTTTAATGCTCAGTCAACCTGATTAATAACCAGAATAGGTCGGGCTGCGACGTTAAACCAAGCACTTTATGGGAGGCAACCCATAGTAGTATTTAATTATAATCTATTTACGTGATTTATTAATAATTATAATATAGAATAAAATCTATTACTCATATTTATCTTTATAATCATCACAAAATTAAGTCTATAGAGAGAAATCAGAAAATATTCGGACCTAAGCGAAACTGGGCAATTTTGCCTTAGCCCGCCGAAGGCGAGATGGAGCCCGCCGACGACGAGATGGAGCCCGCCGACGAATAGAACGGCACGCATAATTTCAGTTTAAATTATTAACTAGCTCCCGATGGCGAGATCGTTGCCGCCGACAGCGAGATAGTTGAAGAGCGGTTTTTGGGAGTTATTTTGGCGATTTTTGGCAATTCTAAGTGTTTTTCTTTTTAGAGGACGCCTAGAACTCGAAATCTTTACATTATACTTCCTAGAAACGAATAGAAACCCTTCAAAAACAGAGTATTATGGCATCCAATCCACTTGAAATCACTAAATCCCGAGTATTCAATCGGAGGAAGTTCGTCAGTTATAAGGCTCTGCGGTTATTCAACAAGGTTATGATCAAAAAGAGATTGACTAAAGAAAGAAGATTCGTCAATAGAGGAGCAGAGAATTCAATGATGCCAATTGAGGAGATGATTGTTCGATGACGTTGGGAGGTTTTATGCTATACTACTTTTGCAGTGGTCATCCCCGTAGTCAAAAAATTCTACTCCAATCTTCATGGAATCAACAATGGAAGCGTATATGTACGAGGCAGATGGGTAACTTTCACTCCTTCAAGAATTAATGAGTTGTATTCAATTGAGAATACACCTGTTTGCCACTATTCAAATTTCGTCCCTACAAGATATAATATGAACGAGATCTACCGATATCTGACTGATGAATCAAAAGATTAGGAAATATGAGAAGACGGGTACGTTAGCTTTTCTGCATCACTTCTTAACTCCGTCTCTAAGCACTGGTACTTCTTTATTTCCTCAAAATTATTACCCACTATGAGGGTAAATAAAGTCTCTAAGGAGTGTGCAATTTTAAATTATTGTATTCAAGTGGGACTACCCATCGACGTTGGATCTATTATTGTGAAATCTGCATTAGGCCTGATTGTGCATGGATCAATTCATGGACTTGGACATCCTTCAACCATTTTTGCATTATGAAGTCAGCACCAAGTTTCTTATGAAGCTTGGGAAAAGGTACTTTTGCCTTGGAAACTGTTAGATCCAACTGATATGTTTCCTACTTTGGATAACAATAATGAGACAACCATTATTATGGATTAAGCATCTCATAACAATCTTTTAATCAGGCTCTTTACTGATAAAACTAACCTGATCTTACGGAAACTTAAGGGATTGGAGAAAGAAATACAGAACGTGATGAATTCCATTAACAATATATCTCATTTATTTGATCATATTGACTAGAGAATGAAGGAGCACTTTGATCATTCAGGAGATCTGAAGGCTAGTTTCATACGACTCTTGAGAAAGAAAGGATGGATTGAAGAAGATTCTACAGAAGAATTTCCTTACAGGCCTTTCTATAATCTGTTCGTGCACTTGTGTTCTATCGGAGATATCAGAGATGAATTTAGTTCAGATCCTAATGAGTAGAAGATATTTATTCATATTTATTTGTGTGTTATTTTAGTTTGAATTTAGTTATTTTATTTTATTTTAGTTTGCACTTTTGATAGTTAATCTCAGTCTAGATAAAATTATGTGTTATTTGTTTAGTCTCAGCATTTTGAGTACTGTAGTGTGGATTGCAACGCTGAATTGTGTGTGTGTTAAGATTTTAAAAGTACTTTGATAGTAATGTAGTGTGTGAAATTTGTAATCGCCTGGGTTTCATATATAAAGTTATGATATTTTGTGTTGTGTGAACTTATGTGAGTTAAAATAGTATCTAATCATGATAAAATATATTCAATAAAGTGACCAGACATTAACCAAAACTTAATATGAATTGAAAAATAATAAAAAACTTAAAAATATTAAAAATTCAAAAATCCCGCTAACGCCGAGATCGATCCCGCCGACGCCGAGATTTTCCAGAAACTTTTGACCTATGTGAATTAATTAGCTTGCCGACAGCGAGAAATTTCTCGTCGACAGCGAGATCCCAAAAAAATTATATTTTGACCGGTCAACCATCACTATTCATCGTCCCCTTCCTCGAAACTTCAAAAAACCGACCTAGGGCTTGATAAATCATGGATTTGGAGCATTATCAGTACATTTTATTGCTGGATTTTATCTTCCTTGGGTAAGAGCTTCCCTCCTATGTAAAAATTTTTAATTTTCACCATGAATTTCTTCCACATTAAGGAATTTTAGAAAAATTTGAAAATGTGGAGAATAGACTTGGAAGAAGTTCATAAATTTGATTTAGATTGTTTTAAGTCACCTTTGGAAGCCATTTTAGTATTATTTTGGAGTTTCGTTGAGATTTTTGTAAATTTGATAGATCGAGAAATGGCTCCGTGACAGAAAAGGCGACTGGACTTTGACGAATCACGATTCGTGAATGTAAGAGTACAATCATGATACAACCTCAATATCCAAGCAAGAAAGTGCATTCAAGATAGAGTTTTTAAGAATTCAGGAGGAGAAGTGGAACAAACAATAAGAGAGAGAAGATGGGAGAATTTCGGCTATACAACAAATAAAGCTGCAGTGGAAGTCATGAAAGAATTCTATGCCAACTTAACTCAATAGAAGATGCACCAATAAAGGTAAGAGGATTTTTTGTCGATTTTAATGCTGCAAGAATCAATTCTTTCTACGAAGTAAGAGAACTGCATACCAGAGAGTACGATACATTCGGAACAATGGAAGGACCGCTGTAAGAGGTGATCAACTTTCTCACTGATGGGAAAGGGACTTGGAAGATTAAGCAGCGTGAACGGGTAAACTTCCCTCTATCTATGTTAAATGCAACATCTAAGGCTTGTCACTATTTTATTTGTTCTACCTTGTTACTTACCTATCACAATAGTGAAGTAACACGGGATAGAGCAGTTCTGAATTTCTGTATTCAGAACTAGAGAAGTATTAATGTGGGAAGTATTATTTACCAAAATATATTAGCCACTGCAAGAAGTGAAAGTGGAGGAGGACTAGGACATCCTGGTCTAATTTATGCACTCTGCCAATTGTCTAGAGTAGAGGCAAGAGATGACGAGGAATGGGTTGAACCTATGAATCCCATTACTCAGTGTAATATAAAAACCTATGAGTCCCACGAAGGATGGAGATCTGGGACTAGGAGTTATGTACCTTCAACTAGTAGGGATATTCCCTCTACCAGTTATGACCCCCCTACCCATAGCTCTCCTACCCTTTATGATTTGATGAATGAAATGACCCTGCAACGAAAAAGTTTTGAAAAGATGGAAGAAAAGTTAGAAAATATTGATCAGAGAATTGGAGGCTTAGACTGAAGGCACGATTATGACAGCGATTATCTCCAGAGACATTCTGAGTTTGAGATAGCCTATTATGATGCTAAGAATCATTATCGGAGAAGAGAGCCTGATGTCGTATTTCCTGAGTACCCTCGCTATACTCATTATCAACCTACTCCACCTGCTGATCAAGGAGATGATGATATTGTTTAGGATTTTAGTGTTGCTGATTAGATTTTATGATTAGATATTTATGTTGCCTGATTGTTTGTTTGTTTTCTTAAATTCGGTATTGATGTTTAGTTTGTGAACTTGAATTGTTATGTTATGTAAGACATTTTAATATGGTTGTATAAGTTAAATGTATGTAGTTTTTTAATTTTTAATATTTTCAGACTGCTATTGTAATCTTGGATTGGATTAGTAAAATGTATGTGGATGTAGTGTCATATTTTAGTATAAAATGTGGTAGTCATGTGTAAAACTTCTTTACTCAGCAATTTCTTTGATATTATATATGTGTAGAAAGTTATTAACAGCACAGGTTAATTAAATGATGGAAAGAACCTGCAGAACTTCAAATAGAAGAAATACCTAAAGCACGAAGGTATGATTTAAATTTACATTTTATTTTATTTTCACCTTGTATAAATAGATAGAAAACTTTAAGTTTGGGGGAGGGAAAAACAAACAAATTTAATTATTAAATTGTTCTCAATTTATATTTTCAAAAATTTATAAAATGATTTTCTGTAGTAATTTTTTAATTCAGTAAACTAGAATTAATTTATATAATTATTATAGAAGGTTGAACAAAATATTTCTAATAATTAAAATAATTTTGTAGATTAAAATATTTAGTATAAGAGAATAAGAATATAGTTAACTATTTAACGTAAGGAAAACTATATTTTAAATATCAAAATTTTTAAGTATTTAGTTGAAAAGGAAAAGATTGAAACTCAATGATGTAAAAACTTTGAAATACATATAAGGTAAGTAAATGTTTCAAGTTTCAAATTTAGGAAGAGGAAAATGAAGTTCAAAATTATTAACAGGCTAACCAAAAATAGTGATCCTCACTTGAAAAAAAAATATATAAATATATATATATATAGAAGTGAGAAGAAGCTTGAGGAAATGCCTTATCAAAAATTGGCTTCATTTGAATCAACCTAAAGAGTAAACTCAGTTACTTTTCTGAACTTATATATATGGATTAGTAGTCTTATATCTATAGAATTAGTTTAATTATTTAAAAATATTTATATTTAACTTTACTATAATATTTATTTAAATTAAATCCATAATATTTCTGAATTAAATTTTTATTACAAATAATCATTACTTTTATGTGGTATCAAAATTACTTAAGGACAAGTAATAGTTAAGTTTTGGGGATTTTGACCACAAGAAAATGTATTAAGAAATTCATACCCATTTTATATGAAATTGCACTTTAAAGAAAGGTATTTTTATGTATTATTGCAGGAAAGAAGATTTATAGGTACTGAGAGCAAAAAGAGCAAAAAAGAACGAATCTGAAACAAAAAGGACTAACAATAGATGAAAATTAAAAAATCCCACCGATGGTGAGATAGTTCCCGCCAGAGAGTTTCGAATATATTATAAAAGAGCTCGCCGACAGCGAGATCGAGCCCGCCGACGGCGAGATCGAGCCCGCCGACAGCGAGCATGAGCGATTATTCATTCTTCTAGAAGCCCGCCGACGGCGAGATCGAGCCCGTCGATGGCGAGACAGTTGATTCAAGCCAAATACGTTGAATCTGGACGCTTTTTGAAAAGGTGCTTAAGCAACCTTTGGAAATATGACTCCTTCTATATATATAAATGATTTTTGTGTCATTAAGTGTGTCGTTAAGTGTCATTTAAGTGTAATCTGAAAGTCAGTAGTGTGTTTAAGTGTGTTTAAGTTAGTGTCTTGGTGAGTATTTGAAGTGTGTTGTAAAAAAAAGGAAGAGTCAAAGGAACTTTAAGGAGTCTGCTTGGGAAGAAGATTCGAATAAGTATATTTTTTTATTGTTTTATAACTTAAATGAAATCCAAGTTTTGTGTTATTCTTCCTATGCATTCTGAGTAGTTTTCGTTGTCCTTCTCCTTGTTGATGAGATTTCGTGAAATGAAGAATTAAAATAGTTGTTCCTAACAATATTAAATAAAGACTGTGATAATCTCTTTACTTAAATCTTATTTTACTTTCAATCTGGCCAATTGAATTGTTAACATATATTGAATTATCAACTATAGTAAAGATTACATCCAAAATTCAGGGAAGTCAAAAGCCTTGGAAGGAGGGTGCAAATAAATAAGGAAATATTAATTATCGGGCGTAGAATTGGACATTTTAGTGTGATAGACTAAAATATTCAATTCGATCCTATTGTTTGGGAGCTGAAGTGTAGATGTTAGCCCTCAGGCGAGGGGAACGTGGGAGCTCTGAAGTGGCAGCCGGTATCCTCCCAAGCTAGCCGCAGATTCAGTAACCAAACATAGGATTAGTCAATGTTCTTTGCACCTGGACCAAAGGGTAAAGAATAGGAATGCTCCTGTTTGGCACAATATAATTCTAAACTCATTTAATTCTTCATTCACTTAATTCTCTTAACAAAGAGAAAGATACTTTTCTAAATTGCAATCTTCTATTTAATCTTTAAGTAATAGTTTTTAGTATAAGCGATCTTAATTTTCGATACTAGATTAGTAATTACAATTGTTGAATTTAGTTTTTAAGTCTCTAACTTCCTTGTAGGATCAATATCTAGGACTCCATTAGAGCCCTTTATTACTTGAGCGATATGTATACTTGCGTTGATAAATAGGGGAGGGAGTACAATTACTATTTTACTTGAAAAACATTTATAAAGCTTAACAAACATATATACCCTCCAATGTTAGCCCTGCTCTCTCCCGAGCCGGTCAAGTTTTTAGCGTTATTGCTAGGGATTTATATCTCTTAGTAATTGTGTTGAATACTTATATTTATAACAATTACTGCCGTGCGATCAAGTTTTTGGCGCCGTTGCCGGGGAATCAAAGTAATTATTAAGGTAATCACTAAAATAATTATTAAAGATAATTACTAGAGTAACGGACTATTTTTAAATTTTACTTAAAATTGTAAATTTGGAACTGAAAGTTTAATACCTTACGATTCAGAATTAGAGCGCACTATTAAAAGAATTAGAAAACGAAATAGAGAAATTATAAATTTAACTCAAATGGCAAATAATCCAGAAATTGAAAATACAAACCAACCAAGTCCTTTGAGAGATTACGCTAACCCTACATTAGATGAAATTCACTTAACTATCAAAAACCCTAATGTAGCGGCTAACTCATTCGAGCTTAAACCTGTAATTATCCAAATGGTACAGAATAATCAATTTAGTGGTTCACCAAACGAAGATCCTAATTTACATCTTGTTAGTTTTCTAGAACTATGTGCTACTTTTAAATATGATGGAGTATCTAATGACGCTGTTAGACTTGGGCTTTTTCCTTTTTCTTTAAGGGATAAGGCTAAAATGTGGTTAAATTCGTTAGCACCTGGATCTATTAAAACTTGGGAAGAATTATCACAAAAATTTCTATCCAAATAATTTCGTCCTTCAAAAACTGCAAAGCTTAGAAATGACATAACTTCTTTTAGTCAGTTTGATGGAGAATCAATATACGAAGCTTGGGAGAGATTTAAAGATCTTCTTAGGAAATGCCCACATCATGCGTTACCATATTGGTTAATCATACAAAATTTTTATAATGGATTAGTATGATCTCTTAGATCTATTATAGATGCTGCTGCTGGAGGCTCATTAATGTCAAAACCATTTGATGAGGCTTATTCATTAATTGAAGAAATGACTACTAATAATTTTCAATGGCCTGCTGAAAGGTTAAATCCAAAAAAAATAGCCAGTATACATGACTCTAATGCAATATCTATGTTAGCTTCTCAAATTGCTGCTATATCTAAGAAATTAGATCATTTTGGAATGAATTATTCTCCTAATATAATAGAAGAAAATTCATCTGGACAACTTATAGATGCTCAATCTTCATATGAAACTATAAATGCTATTAATAACAGACCCAATAATCCTTATGCAAATTATTATAACCCTGGTTGGAAGAATCATCCAAATTTTAATTGGAATAACAATTCAGCTAATCAACAATGGATGAACAACTTAGTAAACCCAGTAGGAAATCCATCTAACTAAGGAATTCTAATTATAAATCAACTTATCCACCTGGATTTAATAATAATAACTCTCAATTTAAAGATAAGAAGTTATCTATGGAAGAATTAATACTAAACATGGGTCAGCATTTACAAAATCAAGGAAATCAGTTACAAATTCAAGGAAACCAATTACAAAATCAAGGAACAGCAATTAAAATTTTGAAACATAACTCGTACATATCGCTACTGCACTTAATAATATAATTCCTAGAACTTTTCCTAGTAATATGGAAATAAATCCTAAAGATCAAGGAAAAGAATAAATTAAAGCAATACAGTTACGAAGTGGAAAAGAATTAGAAACAAGAATTCAGAAAAAAATGGAAAGTCAGAATGAGGAAGTGGAAATCGAAAAAGAGAAGGATCAGCAAGTTAAAAATTTCGAATATCCACTGATACCTATGAAAATTTCTATAGAAAAACCCCCACCACCATTTCCTCAACGACTAAAACAACATAACAAAGATAAGCAATTAGTTAAATTTCTTGAAATTCTAAAGAAATTAACGATAAATATTCCTTTCGTAGAAGCATTAGAACAAATGCCCAATTATGTGAAATTTATGAAAGATATTTTAAATAAAAAAAGAAAATTCACAGACAATGAAACTGTTGCACTTAGCGAAGAGTGTAGTGCAATTATACAGAAAAAACTTCCTGAGAAATTAAAAAATCCTCGTAGTTTCACTATACCTTGCGCTATTGTAGAAAAATTTTATGGAAAAGCTTTATGTGACTTAGGAGCCAGCATAAATCTAATGCCTCTATCAACTTTTAAAAGGTTAGGATTGGGAGAAGTCCCACCTACTTCAGTAACTCTTCAGTTAGCTGATCATTCAGTGACATATCCTAAAGGAGTTACTGAAGATGTGTTAGTAAAAGTGGATAAATTTATCTTCCCAGTAGATTTTATTGTTTTAGATATGGAGGAAGATAAAGAAATACCCATGATTTTAGGAAGACCCTTCTTAGCCACTGGAAAAGCTATGATTGATGTTCAGAAAGGAGAATTAACTATGAGAGTAAACGATCAAAAAGTAACTTTTAATATTGCTAAATCAATGAAATATCCTGCTATAGAAAAAGATGATGAATGCTTTCGAATAGAAATTCTTGAACATTTGGAAAATGAACATTTTAAAGAATATTTTGAAGAAAAATTAGAAATAGAAAATACATAATTAATTGAAGAAACAGACAATGAAGAATTAGATTATATACAAGAAAGATTTGAAATGTTAGATAATACGGAAAACGCTGAAAACAATATAGTTTCGTCAATTATTAAACCTCCTGAACTTGAATTAAAAATTTTACCTACTCACTTGAAGTATGCTTATTTTGGTAATTTTTCAACTCTACCGGTTATTATATCGGTAGAATTAAACAAACCACAAGAACAAAAACTTTTAGACACATTAAAAAAGTATAAGAAAACTTTTGGTTGGACCTTAGCAGATATTAAAGGAATTAGTTCTTCAATTTGTATGCACATAATTATTTTAGATAATGAACATAAACTAAGAGTTGATTCCCAAAGGAGATTAAATCCAATAATGAAAGATATTGTCAAAAAAGAAATATTAAAATGGTTAGATAATGGTATTATATATCTTATTTCGGACAGTGCTTGGGTAAGTCCAGTTCACTGAGAAAGGAGGAGTGACTGTTAAAGCTAATGAAAATAATGATTTAATACCTATAAGACAAATTACTGGTTAGCGTATATGTATTGATTATAGAAAATTAAATGCAGCCACCAGGAAAGATCACTTCCCTTTACCATTTTTAGACTAAATGTTGGATAGACTAGCCGGGCACAAATATTTTTATTTTTTAGATGGATATATCGGTTATCATCAAATACCTATTGCTCCTGAGGATCAAGAAAAAACTACATTTACCAGTCCTTATGGAACATTTGCTTTTTGAAGGATGCCTTTTAGATTATGTAATGCACCTAGAACATTCCAAAGATGTATGATGTCTATATTTAGTAAATTGATTGATGATGGAATAGAAGTATTTATGGATGATTTCTCTGTATTTGGAACATCATTTGACGCGTGTTTGAATCATCTTGAAAAAGTCTTAGAGGTATGTGACAAACCAACTTAGTTCTAAATTGGGAGAAAGGTCAATTTATGGTTGCAGGAGGAATTGTATTAGGGCATAAAATTTCAGAAAATGGCATGGAAGTAGACGTTGCAAAAATTCAAGTTATAGCTAAATTACCACCTCCTACTACAGTGAGAGGGGTAAGAAGTTTTCTTGGACATGTCGGATTTTACAGACGCTATATAAAAGATTTTTCAAAAATTACCAAACCTTTATGTCAACTTTTAGAAAAGGACAAGAAATTTGAATTCACTACAGAAGGCTTAAATGCTTTTGAATTATTAAAAGATAAATTAATCACAGCACCTATAATAGTTTCACTCGATCGGGAGAAACCATTTGAACTTATGTGTGATGCTAGTGATTACGCTATAGGAGTTGTTCTTGGACAAAGATATGATAGAATTTTTAAAGTTATATAATATGCTAGTAAAACTCTCAATAATGCTGAAATCAACTATACAGTTACTAAAAAAGAGTTATTAGCAATTGTATATGCTTTTGATAAATTTAGATCTTATTTAATTGGAACTAAATGTATTGTGCATACTGATCATTCTGCAATTAAATATTTAATGCAAAAGAAGGATACTAAACCAAGATTAATCAGATGGATATTATTGATGCAAGAATTTGATTTTGAAATAATTAATAAAAAGGGAACTGATAATCAAATTGCAGATCATTTATCAAGATTAGAATATTGTGAGTTAACTGACACTGATAATGAAGTTACAGACAGTTTTCCTGATGAAGAACTTTATAATATAAATGAGTGGAAAATACCATGGTATGCTGATATAGTAAATTATATTGTAAGTGATATTTTACCACCTATGTTGACTCTGCAATAACAGAAAAAATTCATTCATGATGCAAAAACATATTTTTGGGATGAACCATATTTATATATGCAATGTAAGGATCTAATAATTAGAAGATGTGAGCCTTATGAAGAAATTGAACAGATTATTCAAAAATGTCACGATTCTGACTTTGGATGACATTTTGGGATGGATAAAACTGCTTATAAAATTTTACATTCTGGATTTTATTGGCCTACTCTTTTTAGAGATGTTTATAGATATATCAAAACTTGCGATAAATACCAACGAGTAGGTAATATATCTAGAAGAAATGAAATGTCTCTAAATTTTATATTAGAAGTTGAAATTTTTTATGTTTGGGGATTAGATTTCATGGGACCATTTATACCTTCATTTAGAAACTCATATATATTAGTTGTTGTTGATTATGTTTCTAAATGGATTGATGCACAAGCTTTACCTCGGTGTGATGCTAAGTGTGTTTCAAAATTTTTAATGAAAAATATTTTTTCAAGATTTTGAATGCCGAGAGTGATTATCACTGACGGAGTATCCCATTTTAAGAATAAATATATTCAGAAATTGGCAGAAAAATTTAACATTATTCATAAGATATCAACTGTCTATCATCCACAAATCAGTGGATTAGCTGAAATTTAAAATCAAGAAATTAAATGTATTTTAGAAAAGACTATAAACCCTAGTAGATTAGATTGTTCTACAAGACTGGACACTGCATTATGGGCATACAGGACTGCTTATAAAACTCTGATTGGAATGACTCCTTAGAGGCTTATTTATGGAAAGACTTGTCACTTACCAGTTGAATTAGAACACAAAGCGTATTAGGCGATTAAAGAATTTAATTATAATTTAAAAGAAGCTGGTGAGAAGAGACTATTGCAAATGAATGAATTAGAAGAATTAAGAAATGAATCTTATAATGACAATAAAATTTATAAAGAGAAAATGAAATTATGGCATCATCGGAAGATTAATGAAAAAAATTTTAAACCAGGACAAAAATTTTTGCTTTATAATACAAGATTGAAATTATTTCCTGGGAAATTGAAATCTCGATGGTTAGGACCTTTCACTATAATTCAAATATTTACATACGAAAATGTAGAAATTGAAGATCCAAAGACTGGACATAGATTTAAAGTAAATGGACACTAATTAAAACCATATTTTGAAGGTAAACGACCAAATTTTAAAAATGTTTTAATGCTCAGTCAACCTGACTAATAACCAGAATAGGTAGGGCTGACGACGTTAAACCAAGCGCTTTATGGGAGGCAACTCATAGTAGTCTTTAATTATAATTTAATTACGTGATTTATTAATAATTAAAATATAGAATAAATTCTACTACTCATATTTATCTTTATAATCATCACAAAATTAAGTCTATAGAGAGCAATCGGAAAATATTCGGACCTAAGCGAAACTGGGCAATTTTGCCTTTGCCCACCGACGGTGAGATCGAGCCCCCCGACGGTGAGATCGAGCCCCCCGACGGCGAGATCGGCGCGCATAATTTCAGTTTAAATTATTAACTAGCTCGTCGATGGTGAGATCGTTGCCGCCGACGGCGAGATAGTTGAAGAGCGGTTTTTGGGAGTTATTTTAGCGATTTTTGGCAATTCTAAGTGTTTTTCTTTTTAAAGGATGCCTAGAACTTGAAATCTTTACATTATACTTCCTAGAAACGAATAGAAACCCTTAAAAAACGTAGTATTATGGCATCCAATCCACTTGAAATCACTCAATCCCGAGTATTCAATTGGAGGAAGTTCGTAAGTTATGAGGCTCACCGGTTATTCAACAAGGTTATGATCAAAAAGAGATTGATTAAAGACAGAGGATTCGTCAATAAAGGAGCGGAGAATTCGACGACCCCAATTGAGGAGATGATTGTTCGACGATGTTGGGAGGTATTATGCTATACAACTTCTGCAGTGGTCATCCTCGTAGTCAAAGAATTCTACTCCAATCTTCATGGAATCAACAATGGAAGCGTATATGTACAAGGCAGATGGGTAACTTTCACTCCTTCAAGAATTAATGAGTTGTATTCAATTGAGAATACACCTGTTTGCCACTATTCAAATTTCGTCCCTACAAGATATAATATGAACGAGATCTATCAATATCCGACTGATGAATCAGAAGATTGGGAAATACAAGAAGACGGGTACGTTAGCTTTTCTGCATCACTTCTTAACCCGGTCTCTAAGCACTAGCACTTCTTTATTTCCTCAAAATTATTACCCACTATGAGGGTAAATAAAGTCTCTAAGGAGTGTGCAATTTTAAATTATTGTATTCAAGCGGGACTACCCATCGACGTTAGATCTATTATTGTGAAATCTGCATTAGGCCTGATTGTGCATGGATCAACTCATGGACTGTCGGCATATTTTTAGGTTGAGTGTTGTATTTTTGAAAAGAGGTCACCTACAGAAATTGTCGGTGAATTTTAAATTTTAAATTTAATTTAAGTATATAGTTTTAGAAAGAAACATTTGATTTTGAAAATAATTTTAAGTTTGAAAATTTTAAGATATGAAATCAAACCGATCTCACATCCCAAATAGTTTATATAAACGAGCACCGCACCATAAACCGTATATCTATCCCAAAGAATAGACCATTGCTTGATGATGGGGCTCGGTTAAATAAACTAGAAGATTTGTGACATCTGTTTGGTCTGCGAACCAATTTTATAAGCCGACAAGTTCCCCTGCTTAATATAAAAGAATTAAGCGATGGTTTATATTACCCGGTTCTTAAAGTTCCCTATAAGGGCAAGCCCCTATAGTTAATTACATCTTAAATGATAGAAATCATTCAAGAAAACTCTCGATAATAATCAGTGGTTTTGCTCTCAAGAATTTCAAAGTTTAAGGTTTTCAAAGGATTGGGTTTTGGAAATTTCAATTGGGAATGGATCAAATTTAGGACAATTTATTTTGGGAATTCAAGGGAAGAGAAGTAGGAGAAGCTGAGGATCCAAGAAGAATTTTGGCAACTTCCCAAACTATCCTATTATCTGGCTTCGAGTTTAAGAAAATTATTTAATGTTGCAATCCTGCAAATTTTAATTAGTTAGGACTTATGTTTGTATTACATAATCACACAAATAGCCTCGAAGATGTGAGGGTTTATGTCGTATCAAACGACTACCTCGGAGTCCTAAGACCGGTTAGGGCTTAATTTGCATAACATGATTATACGAATGCCTAACAAAGAGTTGAGGATTTATGTTGCACTAGGAAAACTACCTCGAAGTCCTATGGCTTGGTTATTTAATTCTAAGAAAGGTTTAGCTGGTGTAGATCCGAGTTTTGCTGATGACGATGGCCATGCTACCCACCATGCTCCGAGCTCCTTGTTGTTGCAGAGGTTTAGTTTTAGAAGGTGAAAATCAGGGGATAAGAAAAGTGTCTTGGTTTAGAGAAAATCTTAAAATCCAAGTGTTTTTAGTGTTTTAATTAAAACAAATCATAAAGTTGTTTAAACAGAATCAATTAAGATCCCACGGTTCCGTCATCCCGGCATTGTTATTTTCATCGAATTCACTTAGTCCAGATGAATTTTCTAAACTCAACTGAATGAGTTCCACACTTTCATTTAGACCGCGGGAAATCCCGCTAGCAACACGTGGGTTACATCATCCGAGGTATTCTCGATCATTCAACGAGACGTTTTAATTTAGTTAAAGTTGTGGTTTTTTTGTTCTATTTGTGATTAAATTTTGAGTTGTTTTATATTTTGGAATTTTGTGGCGGTGAATTTTATCTTGTGGTGACTTTTAATTTAGTTTTTGTTTCAGTTTTGTGGCTATCCTAAAGGTTTTATTTTTCATGCAACAATCTTGTTTAACATGCAAGAAAAAGTAAAGTACAAAGGCATGTAAGTAAATTGCAACAAAGTAAAAGCGTACCTGGAGGGTCTTCCCGTCATCCCAAGCTACACTTAAAACACATGTTAGAGCATTTAAACATATTTTTGTAAGAAATACCTAGGTAAAGCTAAGAGAAGGGTTTTGGTTGTCTACCAAATTCCTAATCCTATTGCTAGTCATCTCCTATGACGTCTAGGTTCTTGTGTTTTGTTTAAGGATGATTTTATTCACCAAAGAACAATTAAGTTCAATTATTCTTCTAAAACACCCCATCGTATCGAGGAAGTGTTTAAGACGAATCTTAAACATCTTTTCAATATTTCTGAGATTATTTTGAGTTCAAATGAATTTTATTGTACTGGTGAATTAATCATCAAAGGATTTTGATTTTGTTTTGTTTTCGCTCAGATGAACTTAGGATATTCGAATATCTTATGCGTGAAGTGACACTTCACTCGATGCTTCATTTAAGAGTTATAACAATAAAAGCCTTTTAAGGGCAAAGTAATAAATATTTTAATGATTTAATTTGATTTGATTTAATTATAAAAATTAATTAATGATTATTAAGTTTGGAATAGGGTTCGAGTTATTTTAGATTTAATTTAAATCTTTACACTTTAAGTGATATTATATTTCAGATTAACTTTTTATGTTTTAGATTTAGTAATATTGAAAAAGGTGTTGAAATCTTTCATATGTTTTGATTTAACTCTTAATGATTTCATTTAGGTTTGTTGTTAAATGATGTTAATTTAATTTAATTTAATTTAATTTAATTTGATTTAATTTAATTTTATTTTATTTTATTTAATTTTAATTTAATTTTAATTTAATTTTATTTTAATTTTAATTTAATTTAATTTAATTTAATTTTAATTTTAATTTAATTTAATTTTAATTTTTTAATTTTAATTTTTTAATTTTAATTTAATTTTAATTTAATTTAATTTTAGTTTCAATATTTTTAATTTAATTTAATTTAATTGTTAAGGTGTTAATTTAATTTAATTTAAACTTTGACTTGACTTAATTTAATTTAATTTAACTCCAAGATTTTAAATTTGATTTTAATTATTGGACCACTTAACATTTTAAACTTTAATTCATTTAAGGGTTATCTTCTTTTAATTTTTAATTTATTTAGTTTGGATTATTATTTTAATTTTTAATTAAGAACTAAATATTATTGAAGTGATTTATTTAGGGACTTTAAAAGTAAAGAATAAATATCCTCTCAATAATATCCCTATTTTAATAATCCAAATTTTAAATATATTATTTCCAATTTAAATTATTTACATAATTAGAATTTTATTTTGATATTTTCAAAGTGTTTAATGGGTCTCTACCCTTCTAATTTCCCTAAGTTTCAATCATTCAAGAAAAAATTAAAATCAAATATTTTACCCTCCATTTTGATTAAACCTAAAGTTTTAATTAAGGGTTAAAATTCTTTAATTACCTTTATGCCCTTTTAGGCTTATTTATTTCATAACTCACTAAATTGAGCTCAAATGAATTTGAAATTTTTATGTCACCTCACACACATGTCAATTAAGACATTAGAAGAGAAAATGTGATTTTTCTGAATTTAATTTATTTATATAATTATTTTTAGTGAAAAATATGGGATTTCAAGGAAAATTCAACAACATGACCAAGGAAAGGTTTCTATCCTTAAGAAAATTATGGGATGTTTCTAATGATCAGAGAACCACTTGGACCAATTTTGGTAATTTTTGAAATTATATTTTATTTATTATAATTATTTTTACTTTTAGAGTATTAATTAATTTTAAAATAAAATAAATATTAAAAAAAAGGTTTTATATTTTTCTTAAATTTCTCTAACCTCAAGGAGTCCAAAGAAACAAATTTTATAATTTTATAATTTTTCTTTGATTTATTAAAATTATTTTAGTGAAAAAGGTTGAAAATTCATTTTTTAATATTAAAAATTACATTAAGCCTTTAAAATTCAATATCTTATCCTAGGAACTTAGGAAAAATATTTGGTTTATTCCTTGGTGATTAGGAGTCAAAATGTGACATTTTTATGATTTTTAATATTTTTGTGATTTTTATTATTTTTTAATTATTAAAATATTAAAATATTGTGAAAAAATTAACTTTTTTAGAAAATTCCAATTTTAATTTTCTTGAACTCCCCTGATATCAAAGAAGCTCCAAAACAATTTTTGTGAATTTTTGAAAAGTATTTTTGGAGTTATGAATTTTTAAAGTTCCATTTTGCTTATGAGGCTTAATCAATCCATTTGGTGGGGTTAATCAAGTCCAATTGATTTCAAAATTTAATGTAAGGTTCCTCTAACTCTAAAGAGTAATTGAGAATTGTTTTCAAGTCAATTTGGTGTGTGGTTAACCCTAATTAATTCAAATTCAATTTTGGGAGTTTAGGCTAATTAAGGTTATTATGAATGAATTAACTCAAAATATATTTTTCATAGGGTCCCCTGGTCCTAAGAAAGACCACCAAATTTTCCTAGAATTTATTTTACAACATGCTCATTATTGGAATTAGAATACCTAAAACAGTGACATGAACTTGAAAAATCAATAACTTTTCACAGAGATGCCTTATGACTTTGAAAAATTCTAGGAATGTTCCCAAGATCAAAGGCTTCAAAAGCCCTATGGTCTCATGCCATGGTGAACTGTCTATGCAAATGGAGAATCAAAACATTGGAAATAGTAAATAAATTATTAAAAATAAAATACTCATCCAATTAACTTGATTTCTTTTTCACATTATTCTCCTCTGTTCACTGAGCAATAGGGTATTCTTATTTTATTTTTTGTAATTTTTCTATGCAAAGATATGAATTTTTGAAGTTCTGGTATTTAAATAAATCCAAAAAATCCTAATTTTCTACTTATCCGACTCGGCGCCGCGTCATCCTTGTACGGATCGAAAGCCCACGCGTCGCTCCGTGATTTGGCACCGCCTTCTGAGGTAGCGCTATGGGGGCCCTCATTCACGTACCATTGCGCTGTCTGGCTTGATCTCGACCGTCCGCTCGATACACGCGCGATCCAACGGCTCCTGGCCATCGTCTCCGACTGGTGTGCACCCGTGACCGTCCACACTAAAACCTTAAGTTCTCACTCGATTCTCCATGGATTTTTGCGTTCTTATACTCTATCAATTCGCCTTGAAGAGACTAACACATCTATACGGTTAAGGTGCATTGAAATCAACTCAAACTAAATGGAGAATCTCCAGGAGCTCGGGAGGAAGAGTGAGTTCATACCTTTGCTCAGAGAAGTGAAGCTTCGATCTGAGGGTTGTGTCACCTTCGATTGAGTCCAAGCAAGCTCCAGATGAAGTCTCTTGCTCTGGGGAAATGCCTAGGTACAAAAGTGACCAAAGCCAATCACAAAGCTTGGAGGCTGGAAGCAATGGCTGGCCTGGTGAGGGGGCTTTTGCTGGGGAACTTCTCCTCTTGGTCTGGTGAAGGTGTAGTGTCAATAAATTTGAAGATTGGCTCACTGTTATGAAGTGTCCTGGTTTTGGGCTTGAATTTCAACTCCAAAATTGGACTCACAGAGAGGGATTTAGGGCAGGATTTCAGTGGGGATCAAGTTCTCTATGTCTGGAGAGGGATCTAGAGTGATTTTGGCAGAGTTTTGGTAAGATTTGGTTCAACTCCTCTTTTAGCCGAGAGGAGTGGGTGTTTAAATAGAGGTGGCTGGAGGGCTCACCAGGGGGATTTGGCGACCCAGGCGGCTGGCCTGCAAGGTCAGGTCACCCTCATGGTCAGGAAGGTCAAGGCTTGAGGTTTGTGAGCTCAATTGACTGTTGCCATGTGTAAAGGGTTTTGATTTAAATGGGATGGGGGAAGAGGCTCTTTTGAACTTGGTTTGGTCAACCCAAAGAAATGGGCTTGGTGCACCCACCAAGTCCTGATTTGGGTTGAAGGGAATCATATGGCTCACCTGAATTGGAGTGGAGAAGTCTCCATCAAGATCATTTAGATTAATCTTGGGTTAGGGGGAATCAAGGAAAGGGTAAAAAAGGCTTAATCATTGGTTAAGAAAGGGTTCCCTCTCTCACCATTAATGGATTGGTGAGGAGTCCAAGGCTTTCATGGCTCCCATGTGGCTTGTGCATGGCTTCTTGGCTCACATTTGGCTTGGGAAAAGGCTTGGTCAATTTCATGGGAATGGATTTTAGGAATTTTGGCATTTTGATGGGAATTTGGATAAAGCCTAATTTAAAATGATTTAATCATAGGTTTCAAACTTTAGGGAATGATTTTATCAAGTGGATGATGAGAAGGAATTGTCATGTGGGCTTTGGATGAATTTTTGGGCTTTTGGTTTGGTGGAAGCTGGCTTTTTAAAAGGCTTAAATGGGTGGGGCTTTATATTTCAAAATGGACTTTTGGATGAGGGATTTTGTGAAAGACCATGCCAAATAAATGTTGGGTTTATTTTAGGGATGTTTCATGAATGGTTTGGAATCAATTTGGTGTGATTTGGAGTATAATTGGGTTGAATTTGGGCTTTTTTGGTAAACGGGCCAAGGTGGGCCAAATTGGGCTAATTTGAGCTAAGGTTGGGCTAGGGTTGAATTTGGTGTAAAATTAATGTTAAGAAATGCTTATGGGAGTGTCACAAAGAGTTTTCAACTTTGGTTGGGGTCTAATTTTGGGATTTAAGCCCATTTGGGTTAAGTTTGGGCTTAGGTCAATTTAAGGGATTTTGGTTTTGGGTTAGGTTTGGGTGGAGTTTAGGTTCAAATTTTGGGCAAATTAAGTTAGTGTTTTGTTTATGGGGATGTTAGGAAGGCTTTAGAAAATATTTGGGGCCAATTGGAGTTGAATTGGGCTAGGTTTAGGTCATAGGTCAAAATTGGGCCTTAAGCCCCAAATTGGAATTGAGCCCAAATGTCAATCAAATTGGACTTGAATTTGGTCTAAGTTGATATTGGGGATATTTAATTGAAGTTTAGAATTGAATTGGACTAAAATTGAGGTCAATTGGGGCGGTTTGGTTTGACATTGGGTTCACTTGGGTTAAAAAAATGGGTCAAATTTGGGGGTTTTGGTAAAAGTGGGGAAAATTGACAAAATTAGCCCATGGTGTAGTTGAACAAAATTAAATTGAGAATATTTGGGATTTCATGGAATTTTCTGGGAATTTTTTGAATTTTTTGGATTTTTGGGGTAAAAGGGTATTTTGGTAATTTTAGGGGGGTTTAGGGGTATTTTTGGAAATTTTGGTATTTTTGGCCAAAGATGGTCAATTTGAGTGGTGGGAAGTGTTTAGGATTGATTTTAAGGAATTTTGGGCAATTTAGGTAATTTTACAAATTTTGGGTCATTTCAAGGGTATTTGGTAAGTTTGGTGGGTCCGGGGCCCGGAGGGTCAAAAACTGAAATTTTGAAAAAAAAGAAGATTGATTAAGTGTGAGTGAAATGGAATCATTTTGGTTGAGTCATGAAGCCATATTAAGCCCATATGAGCCGTGAGAGGACTCATTTGAGGCATTCACTATGTTGTTCCTAACCCTCTTAGCCAGGGGCTTAGGGGATAAGGACCATCCATATGAATTACCTACATGAGTCGTAAGTCAAGTTGGGTGAGAGTGTGGTTTTAGGACTTGGAATGTGTGTGTGAGTGTAGTGTATGTGCAAGTCAACCCTCACCGTACTAGGCCATCCGTGGTATTCCTAAGGCCAAAAAGTCCTATGTGGAACTCATCCTTTAAACCTCCACATTCGATTTCAACCCTCTAGGTGATTAGTGGTCTACAAACAAGCTTGTGGGGTTTGCAGGGAGTTAAGAAGTAGTTTAAATTTCTAAATGGTGGGTTCCATTTCTAGTCCTCTAAGATTAGTCAAGGAGAAGCCTAAGGCTAGATCCTAAGTACTAAGGAGAGAGAAGAGAAAAAACCTCATCAATAATGAGGTCAACATGGACTTGGACATCCTTCAACCATTTTTGCATTATGTAGTCAGTACCAAGTTTCTTATGAAGCTTGAGAAAAGGTACGTTTGCATTGGAAACCATTAGATCCAACTGATATGTTTCCTACTTCGGATAACGATAATGAGACAGCCATTATTACGGATCAAGCATCTCATAACAATCTTTTAATCAGGCCCTTTACTGATAAAACTAACCTGATCTTATGGAAACTAAAGGGATTGGAGAAAGAAATATAGAACGTGATGAATTCTATTAACAATATCTCTGATTTATTTGATCATATTGACTGGAGAATGAAGGAGCGCTTTGATCATTCAGGACATCTGGAGGCTAGTTTCATACGACTCTTGAGAAAGAAAGGATGGATTGAAAAAGATTCTACAGAAGAATTTCCTAACAGGCCTTTCTATAATCTATTCGTGTACTTGCGCTCTATCAGAGATATCATAGATGAATTTAGTTCAAATACTGATGAGTAGAAGATATTTATTCGTATTTATTTGTGTGTTATTTTAGTTTGATTTTAGTTTATTTTATTTTATTTTAGTTTTCACTTTTGATAGTTAATCTCAGTCTAGATAAAATTATGTGTTATTTGTTTAGTCTCAGCATTTTAAGTACTGTAGTATGGATTGCAATGCTGAATTGTGTGTGTGTTAAGATTTTAAAAGTACTTTGATAGTAATGTAGTGTGTGAAATTTGTAATCACCTGGATTTCATATATATAGTTATGATATTTTGTGTTGTGTGAACTTATGTGAGTTAAAATAGTATCTAATCATGATAAAATATATTCAATAATGTGATCAGACATTAACCAATACTTAATATGAATTAAAAAATAATAGAAAACTGAAAAATATTAAAAATTTGAAAATTCTG
Organism: Papilionanthe hookeriana x Papilionanthe teres; assembly: GCA_022702705.1. Lineage (NCBI taxonomy): Eukaryota > Viridiplantae > Streptophyta > Magnoliopsida > Asparagales > Orchidaceae > Papilionanthe > Papilionanthe hookeriana x Papilionanthe teres. The sequence continues at coordinate 107,546,206 of CM040421.1, read as the reverse complement.
CTGAGGACGAGATCGATCCCACCGACGGTGAGATTTTCAGAAACTTTTGACCTATGTGAATTAATTAGCTCGCCGACAGCGAGAAATTTCTCGCCTACAGCGAGATCCCGAAACACATTATATTTTGACCGGTCAACCATCACTATTCATCGTCCCCTTCCTCAAAACTTCGAAAAACCGACCTAGGGCTTGATAGATCATGGATTTGGAGCAATATAAGTACATTTTATTGCCGAATTTTATCTTCCTTTGGTAAGAGCTTCCCTCCTATGTAAAAATTTTTAATTTTCACCATGAATTTCTTCCACATTAAGGAATTTTGGAAAAATTTGAAAATGTGGAGAATAGACTTCGAAGAAGTTCATAGAATTTGATTTAGATTGTTTTAAGTCACCTTTGGAAGCCATTTTAGTATTATTTTGGAGTTTCGTTGAGATTTGTATAAATTTGATAGATCGATAAATGGCTCCCCGACAGAAAAGGCGACTGGACTTTGACGAATCACGATTCGTGAATGTAAGAGCACAATCACGATACAACCTCAATATCCAAGCAAGAAAGTGCATTCAAGATAGAGTTTTTAAGAATGCAGGAGGAGAAGTGGAACGAACAATAAGAGAGAGAGAATGGGAGAATTTCTGCTATACAACAAATAAAGCTGCAGTGGAAGTCATGAAAGAATTTTATGTCAACTTAACTGCAATAGAAGATGCACCAATAAAGGTTAGAGGATTTTTAGTCGATTTTAATGCTGCAAGAATCAATTCTTTCTACGAAGTAAGAGAACTGCATACCAGCGAGTACGATACATTTGGAACAATGGAAGGACCGCTGTAAGAGGTGATCAACTTTCTCACTGATGGGAAAGGGACTTGGAAGATTAAGCAGCGTGAACGGGTAAACTTCCCTCTGTCTATGTTAAATGCAACATCTAAGGCTTGGCACTATTTTATTTGTTCTACCTTGTTACCTACCTATCACCATAGTGAAGTAACACGGGATAGAGCAGTTCTGAATTTCTGTATTCAGAATCAGAGAAGTATTAATGTGGGAAGTATTATTTACCAAAATATATTAGCCACTGCAAGAAGTGAAAGTGGAGGAGGACTAGGACATCCTAGTCTAATTTATGCACTTTGTCAATTATTTAGAGTAGAGCAAGAGATGATGAGGAATGGGTTGAACCTATGAAACCCATTACTCAAGGTAATATAAAAACCTATGAGTCCAACAAAGGATGGAGATCTGGGACTAGGAGTTATGTACCTTCAACTAGTAGGGATATTCCCTCTACCAGTTATGACCCCCCTACCCATAGCTCTCCTACCCTTTATGATTTGATGAATGGAATGAACCTGCAGCGAAAAAGTTTTGAAAAGATGGAAGAAAATTTAGAACATATTGATCAGAGAATTGGAGGCTTAGAGCGAAGGCACGATTATGACAGCGATTATCTCCAGAGACATTCTGAGTTTGAGATAGCCTATTATGATGCTGAGAATCGTTATCGGAGAGGAGAGCCTGATGTTGTATTTCCTGAGTGCCCTCGCTATACTCATTATCAACCTACTCCACCTGCTGATCAAGGAGATGATGATATTTTTGGGATTTTAGTGTTGATGATTAGATTTTCCGATTAGTTATTTATGTTGTGTGATTGTTTGTTTGTTTTCTTAAATTTAGTATTGATGTTTAGTTTGTGAACTTGGATCGCTATGTTGTGTAAGACATTTTAATATGGTTGTATAAGTTAAATGTATGTAGTTTTGTAAATTTTTAATATTTTCAGACTGTTTTTGTAATCTTGGATTGGATTAGTAAAATGTATGTGGATGTAGTGTGATGTTTTAGTATAAAATGTGGTAATATTGTGTAAAACTTCTTTACCCAAGCAATTTCTTTGATATTATATATGTGTAGAAAGTTATTAACAGTACAGGTTAATTAAATGATGGAAATAACTCGCGTAACTTCAAATAGAAGAAATACCTAAAGCACGAAAGTATGATTTAAATTTACATTTTATTTATTCAACCTGTATAAATAGATAGAAAAATTTAAGTTTGGGGGAGGGAAAAACAAACAAATTTAATTATTAAATTTTTCTCAATTTATATTTTCAAAAATTTATAAAATGATTTTATGTAGTAATTTTGTAATTTAGTAAACTAGAATTAATTTATATAATTATTATAGAATGTTGAACAAAATATTTCTAATAATTAAAATAATTTTGTAGATTAAGATATTTAGTATAAGAAAATAAGAATATAGTTAACCATTTAAAGTAAGGAAAACTATATTTTAAATATGAAAATTCTTAAGTATTTAGTTGAAAAGGAAAAGATTGATACTTAATGAAGTAAAAAACTTTGAAATACATATAAGGTAAGTAAATGTTTCAATTTCGCATTTAGGAAGAAGAAAATGAAGTTCAAAATTATTAACAGAGCTAACTAAAAATAGTGATCCTCACTTGAATATATATATATATATATATATATATATATATGTGAGGAGAAGCTTGAGGAAATGTCTTATAAAAAATTAGCTTCATTTGAATCAACCTAAAGAGTAAACTTAGTTACATTTCCGAACTTATATATATGGATTAGTATTTTACTAAATAGTGTTTTCATGAATTTCATATCATCTGAATATCTTAAGTAATTTAATATTGCAAAATACATTCATTCTTGAAATAAATAGAAGACTAGAAATCTTAAACTTGATGACTAAATAGCCTTATATCTATAGAACTAGTTTAATTGTTTAAAAATCTTTCTATTTAACTTTACTATAATATTTATTTAATTCAAATTCATAGTATTTCTGAATTAAATTTTTATTACAAATAATCATTACTTTTATGTAGTTTCAAAATTACTTGAGGACAAGTAATAGTTAAGTTTGGGGGATTTTGACCACAATAAAATGTATTAAGAAATTCATACCCATTTTATATGAAATTACACTTTAAAGAAAGGTATTTTTTATGTTTTATTGCAAGAATGAAGATTTATAGGTACTGAGAGCACAAAGAGAAAAAAAGAACGAATCTGGAATAAAAAGGACTAAAAATAGATGAAAATTAAAAAATCTCACCGACGGCGAGATAGTTCTCTCCGACAGCGAGATTTTCCAGAGAGTTTCAAATATATTATAAAGGAGCTCACCGACGGCGAGATCGAGCCCGCCTACAGCGAGCATGAGCGGTTATCCATTCTTCTAGAAGCCTCGACGGCGAGATCGAGCCCGCCGACGGCAAGACAGTTGATTCAAGCCAAATACATTGAATCTGGACGCTTTTTGAAGAGGTGCTTAAGCAACCTTAGGAAATATGACTCCTTCTATATATAGAAACGATTTTTGTGTCATTAAGTGTGTCGTTAAGTGTCATTTAAGTGTAATCTGAAAGTCAGTAGTGTGTTTAAGTGTGTTTAAGTTAGTGTCTTGGTGAGTATTTGAAGTGTGTTGTACAAAAAAGGAAGAGTCAAAGGAACTTCAAGGAGTCTGCTTGGGAAAAAGATTCGAGATAAGTATATTTGTTTATTGTTTTATAACTTTAAATGAAATCCAAGTTTTGTGTTATTCTTCCTATGCATTTGTCAGCATATTTTTATGTTTGTGTGTTGTATTTTAAAAAGGGGTCGCCTACAGAAGTTGTCGGCGAATTTTAAATTTTAAATTTAATTTAAATATATATAATTTAGAAAGTAGCATTTGATTTTGAAAATAAGTTTAAAAGAAGATTTAAGATATGAAATCGAACAGATCTCACATCTCGAATAATTTATGTAAATGAGCACCACATCACAAACCGTATATCTATCCTGAAGAATAGACACACTGCTTGATGATGGGGCTCGATTAAATAAACTAGAAGATTTGTGACATATGTTTGGTCTGCGAACCAATTTTATAAGCCGACAAGTTCCCCTGCTTAATATAAATGAATTAAACAGGGTTTATATTACCTGGGTTCTTAAAGTTCCCTATAAGGGCAAGCCCCTATAATTAATTACATCTTAAATGACGGGAATCATTTAAGAAAACTCTCGATAATGATCAGTGGTTTTGCTCTCAAGAATTTCAAATTTTAAGGTTTTTAAAGGATTGGATTTTGGATATTTCAATAGGGATTAGCTCAAATTCGGAACAATTATTTTAAGAGTCCAAAGGAAGAGAAGTAGGAGAAGCTGAGGATCCAAGAAGAATCTTGGCAACTTCCCAAACTATCCTATTGTTTGGCTTAGATTCGGGAATTTACTTAATGTTTCAATCTTGCCAATTTTAATTAATTAGGACTTATATTTGTATGACATAATCATACAAATAGCCTCGAAGATGTGAGGGTTTATGTCGTACCGAACGACTACCTCGGAGTCCTAAGACCGGTTAGGGCTTAATTTGCATAACATGATTATGCAAATGCCTAACGAAGAGTTGAGGATTTATGTTGCACTAGGCAAACTACCTCGAAGTCCTATGACTTGGTTATTTAATTCTAAGAAAGGTTTAACTCGAGTAGACCCGAGTTTTGCTGATGACGACGGCCGTGCTGCCCACTATGCTCTGAGCTCCTTGTTGTTGCAGAGGTTTGGTTTTGGAAGGTGAAAATCAGGAGATGAGAGAAGTGTTTTGGTTTAGAAATCTTAAAGTCCAAATATTTTTAATATTTTAATTAAAATAAATCTTAAAGTTGTTTAAACGTAACCGATTAAGATCCCACGGTTGCTCGTCATCTCGACACCGTTATTTTCATCGAATTCACTTAGTCCTGATTAATTTGCTAAACTCAACTGAATGAGTTCCACACTTTCATTTAGACCGTGGGAAATTCCGTTAGCAACACGTGGGTTACATCATCTGAGGTATTCCCGATCATTCAATGAGACGTCTTAATTTAGTTGCAATTGTAGTTTTGTTTTTCTGTTTGTGATTAAATTTTGAGTTGTTTTATATTTTGGAATGTTGTGGCGGTGAATTTTATCTTGTGGTGACTTTTAATTTAGTTTTGGGTTTCAGTTTTGTGGCTATCCTAAAAGTTTTGGTTTTCATGGAACAATCCTGTTTAACATGCAAGAAAAAGTAAAGTACAGTGCCTGTAAGTAATTTGCAATAAAGTAAATTGCAATAAAATAAAAGCGTACCTGGAGGGTCTTCCCGTCATCCCAAGCTGCACTTAAAACATATATTAAGGCATTTAAATATTTATAACAAGTACCTAGGTAAAGCTAAGGGAAGGTTTTGGTTGTCTACCAAAGTCCTAATCCTATAACTAGTCATCTCCTATGACATCTAGGTTCTTATGTTTTGTTTATGGATGATTTTCTTCATTAAAGAACAATTAAATTCAATTGTTCTTCTAAAACATCTCATCATATTGTGGAAGTGTTTAGGACGAGTCCTAAACATCTTTTCAAAACTTCTGGGATCATTTCGAGTCCAAATGAATATTATTGTACATATGAATTAATCATCCAAGGTTCTAGTTAAATTTTGTTTCTTGCTCAGTGAACCAGGATGTTTGATTATCCTATGAGTGAAGTGACATTTCACTTAATACTCTATTTAAGAGTTATAATAGTTAAAGCCTTTAGGGGCAAGTTGATTTGTTAAAGAATTTAACTTTTCTTAATTTAAAGTTTGAGTTAATGGTTTAAAGTGATTTAGTTTAATTATGAGGTTTTAATTAATAATTTTAAGTTTGGAATAGTGTTTAAATTATTTTTGGTTTAAATCTTTATACTTTAAGTGATTTTAATATTTTAAACTTGTTTTACTTTTATTATTGAATGATGTTAATTTAATATAATTTAAATTTGATTTAATTGAATTTAACTTAATTTAATTTAATTTAATTTCAATATTTTAAATTTAATTTAATTTAATTGTTAAAATGTTAATTTAAAATAATTTTAATTTTTAATTTAATTTTTACTTAATTTAATTTAATTTAATTTAATTTAATTGTTAAACCACTTAATATTTTGAGCTTCCCTTTAATTTAAGGGTTATTATTATTATTATTATTATTTATTTACTTAGTTTGGATTATCATTTTAATCTTAATTAAGAGTTAAATATTATTGAGGTGATTTATTTATGGATTTTTTTTATTATTAAAGAATTAATATCCTCTCAAGTTATATCCCTATTTTTAATAATTCAAATTTTCATTAATCTTCCAAAATTTAAATTTGTTTAAATAATTAAAGTTTCATTTTTGGTTTATTAAAAGTGATTAATGGGTTCCTACCCTTTTAATTTCCCAAAGTTTCAATCATCCAAGAAAGATAAAATCAAATATTTTACCCTCCATTTTAATTAAACATAAAATTTTAATAAAGGAGTTTAAATTCTTTAGTTACCTTTATGCCCTTTTAGGCTTATTTATTTCATAACTCACTAAATTGAGTTCAAATGAACTTGAAATTTTTATGTCACCTCACTCATATGTCAATTAAGACATTAGAGGAGAAAATGTGATTTTTCTGAATATAATTTATTTATATAATTGTTTTTAATGAAAAATAAGGGATTTTCAAGGAAAATTCAACAACATGACCAAGGAAAGGTTTCTGTCCTTAAGAAAGTTATGGGATGTTCTTAATGTCCAGAGGACCACTTGGACCAATTTTGGTGATTTTTTTAATTATATTTTATTTATTATAATTATTTTGATTTTTGGAGTATTAATTAATTATAAAATAAAATTAAAGTTAAAAAATGGGTTTTATATTTTTATTAAATCTCTTTGACCTCAAGGAGTTTAGAAAAACAAATTTTACAATTTTCTGATTTTTCTTTGATTTATTGGAGTTAATTTAGTGAAAAGGTTGGAAAAATACATTTTTTAATATTAAAAAATGTTTTAAGCATTTAAAATTCAATATCTTAACTTAGAGACTTGGGAAAAAATATCTGATTTGTTCTTAAGTGATTAGAAGTCAAAATGTGACATTTTTATGATTTTTATTATTTTTGTGATTTTTATTTATTTTTTAATTATTTAAATATTAAAATACCATTAAAAATGAAAAAATTTAGAAAATTCCAATTTTAATTTTTATAGACTCCTCTGATATCAGAGAGCCAACAAAACCAATTTGGTGAATTTTTGAAATGTATTTTTGAAGTTATGAATTTTTTAAATTTAATTTTGATCATGTGGCTTAATTAATTCATTTAGTGGGGCTAAACATTTTCAATTGACTTCAAATTTTTATGTGAGGTCCCTCTGATCCCAAAGATCAGTGGAGAATTGTTTTCAAGTTATTTTAATGTGTGGTTAACCCTAATTAATTAAGCTTCGGTTTTCCGTAATTAGGCCAATTAGGATTATTCTTAATGAATTAACCCAAGATATAATTATCCTAGGGTCCTCTGGTCCTAAGAAACTTCCTTAAAGTTTTCTGGAATTTATTGAATAACATGCTAATTATTGGAATCAAAATACCAAAAATAGAGACCTAAACTTGAAAAATACATAACTCTCTATAGCGATGGCCTCTGACCTTGAAAAATTCAAGGAATGTTCCCAAGATCAGAGGCTTCAAAAGCCCTATAGATTCATGCCATGGTGAATTTTCTATGCAAGTGAAGAATCAAAATACTGAAATAAGTAAATAATTAATTAAAAATAAAATACTCATCAAAATAACTTGATTTCTTTTCCATATTATTCTAATCTATTCACTGAGCAAGAGGGTATTTTTAGTTTATTTTTATGATTTTTCTACACAAAGATATGGATTTTCTAAGTTCTCGGTATTTAAATAAATAAAAAATTCCATATTTTTCTACTTATCCACGCGGCGCCGACTCATCCTCGGCAGCTCCGAAAGCCCACGCGTCGCGCTCCCATTCGCCGCCGCCATCTGACTCAGCGCTCCAGGGGCCCGCGGTTCATGTAACATTCCCTGGTCCGGCGCAATCTAAACCGTTCACTCGATACACGCTAGATCGGACGGCGCGTGGTCATCGTCTACGACTGGTCTGCACCCGTGACCGTCCACACTAAAACCCTAAGAACTCTCTCATTTCTCTACAGATTTTTGTGTTCTTATGCTCTATGGATTCGTCTTGAAGAGACGAACACATCCATAAGGTTTACATGCTATGAAATTAAGTAAAACAAAATGGAGTATCACTGGAAGCTCAGGAGGAAGGAATGATCCATACCTTTGCTCTGAGAAGTGTAGCTTCAATCAGAGAGTTGTGTCACCTTCGATTGCACCCAAAGAAGCTCCAGATGAAGTCTCTGGCTCTATGAATTATCTAGGTATGAAAGTGTCCATAGCCGATTTCAAAGCTTGGAGGCTGGAGCAAATGGGTGGCCTGGAGAGGGGGCTTTCACTGGGGAACTCCTTCTCTTAGTCCTGTGCAGGTGTGGGTGAGTTTAATTTGGATTTGGTGGAGGTTTTAGAGATGTCCTAGTTCAGGTCGAGAATCGAGCTCCAAAATTGAGCTCAATCAATTGGGTTTAGGGTTGGAGAGCAGTGGGGATCAATTGCTCTAAGTGAGGAGAAGGTTCTGGAGCAATTTTGGCAGAGTTTTGTTTAGGTCTGGTTCATCACCTTCTTTGGCTGAGAGGGAATGAGGTTTAAATAGACATGGCTGGAGGGCTCCCCAGGGGCAATTGAAGGCTTGGATCAACTGCTCAGGGCAAGGGAAGAACAGCCATGGTGTCCATTTAGGTTGGGACAACTCAGCAAGGGGTAATTGAATTTTTGAATCAATTTAGACCTCTTGGCCATGGAGTTTTCCGGCGATCGTGGTGGCCGGGCCGGCTGTGCATGGGTCACCCTCGTGGTCGTGGAGGTCGTGGCTTCGATGTTTGTGAGATCAATTGGTTGTTGCCATGTGTAAAGAGGTTTGATTTAGTTACTGATCTCAAAAGTTTAAAGAGAACTGGAATCGGGTTCCAACCTCGAAGGTCTAAAGAGACTAGAATCTGGTTCCAGTCTCGATGGTTTAATGAGAAATAGAAACTGGTTCCAATCTCGAAGATTTAATGAGAATTAGAAACTGGTTCCAATCTCGAAGATTTAATGAGAAATGGAAACTGGTTTCAATCTTGAGGATTTAATGAGGATTGGAAACTGGTTCCAATCTCGAGGATTTAATGAGAAATAGAAACTGGTTCCAATCTCGAAGATTTAATGAGAAATGGAAGCTGGTTCCAATCTCGAAGATTTAATAAGAATTGGAAATTGGTTCCAATCTCGAAGATTTAATGAGAATTGGAAACTGGTTCCAAATCTCGAGGATTTAATGAGAAATGGAAACTGGTTCCAATCTCGAAGATTTAATGAGAAATGGAAACTGGTTCCAATCTCGAGGATTTAATGAGAATTGGAAACTGGTTCCAATCTCGAAGATTTAATGAGAATTGGAAACTGGTTCCAATCTCGAGGATTTAATGAGAATTGGAAACTGGTTCCAATCTCGAGGATTTAATGAGAATTAGAAACTGGTTCCAATCTCAAAGATTTAATTCTATATTTTTCTACTTATCCACGCGGCGCCGACTCATCCTCAGCAGCTCCGAAAGCCCACGCGTTCCGCTCCCATTCACTGCAACCATCTGACTCGGCGCTCCAGGGGCCCGCGGTTCATGTAACATTCCCTGGTCCGGCGTAATCTGAACCGTTCACTCGATACACGCTTGATCGGACGGCGCCTGGTCATCGTCTACGACTGGTGTGCACCCGTGACCGTCCACACTAAAACCCTAAGAACTCTCTCATTTCTCTACAGATTTTCACGTTCTTATGCTCTATGGATTCGTCTTAAAGAGACGAACACATCCATATAGTTTACATGCTATGAAATTAAGTAAAACAAAATGGAGAATCACTGGAAGTTCGGGAGGAATGAATGATCCATACCTTTGCTCTGAGAAGTGTAGCTTCAATCAGAGAGTTGTGTCACCTTCGATTGCACCCAAAGAAGCTCCAGATGAAGTCTCTGGCTCTATGAATTGTCTAGGTATGAAAGTGTCCACAGCCGATTTCAAAGCTTGGAGGCTGGAGCAAATGGGTGGCCTGGAGAGGGGGCTTTCACTGGGGAACTCCTTCTCTTGGTCCTGTACAGGTGTGGATGAGTTTAATTTGGATTTGGTGGAGGTTTTAGAGATGTCTTGGTTATGTGCTAAGAATTGAGCTCCAAAATTGAGCTCAATCAATGGGGTTTAGGGCTGGAGAGCAGTGGGGATCAATTGCTCTAAGTGAGGAGAAGGTTTTGGGGCAATTTTGGCAGAGTTTTGTTTAGGTCTGGTTCATCACCTTCTTTGGCTTAGAGGGGGTGAGTTTTAAATAGACATGGCTGGAGGGCTCCCCTGGGGCAATTGAAGGCTTGGATCAACTGCTCAGGGCAAGGGAAGAACAGCCATGGTGGCCATTTAAGTTGGGACAACTCGACGAAGGGGAACCGAATTTTGAATCAATTTAGACCTCTCGGCCATGGTGTTTTCCGGCGACCGTGGTGGTTGGCCGGCCGGGCATGGGTCACCCTCGTGGTCGTGGAGGTCAGGGCTTGATGTTTGTGAGATCAATTGGTTGTTGCAATGTGTAAAGAGGTTTGATTTAAGTGGAATGGAGGAGAGTGTATTTTGGGCTCATTTTGATCCAAGGCATGGTTTAGGCTAGGTGCACCTCCCCAAGGCTTGACTTTGGGCTGGTAGGAATCATTTGGGTCAGCCAAGAGAGAGTGGTGAGGTCTCTTTCCGTGGTGAGGTAGCTAAGCTTTGTTTAGAGTGTGACATGAATGGGGTTAAAAAGCTTAATGAAGGATTAAGAAAGAGGCCCCCTCCATTTGCCATAAATGACATGGTGAGGTGTAAAGTGACTCCCATAGCTTGCATATGGCTTATGCATGGCTCCATGGCTTCATTTGGCTTGGGAAAAGATTTGGTCAATTTCATGAAAGGGGATTTTATGGATTTTGGCATTTTGGTGGAAATTTGAATGAAGCTTGATATGGAATGGTTTAATGATGATTTTGAAACTTAGGGGTGATTTAAATCATAGGGAATGATGAGGGAAAATTTCATGTGGGCTTTGGAATGAAATTTGGGCTTTTGAATTTGTTGGAAATGAGCTTTTAAAAAGGTTTAAGAAAGTGGGTTTTTTAGATTTTAAAATGGACTTTTGGATGAAATTTTTGTAAAATATCATGCCAAATAAATGTTGGGTTTAGTTTAGGGATGTATCATGAGTGATTTGGATAAGGTTTGGTGTCATTTGGAGTTGAAATGGGTTCAATTTGGGCTTTTTGGTAAAGGGGCCAAAGTGGGTCAAATTGGGCTAACTCTGGGCCAAGGTTGGGCTAAGGTTGGATTTGATGTAAAATTAATGTTGAGAAATGTTCATGGGAGTGTCACAAAGAGTTTTCAACTTTGGTTGGGCCTTAATTTTGTGATTTGGGCCCATTTGGGTTAGGTTTGGGTCTAGGCCAAAATTGGAGATTTTGACTTTGGGTTAAGCTTGGGTGGAGTTTAGGTTTAAATTTAGGGAAAATCTTGTTATTTTTTGTTTGTGGGGATATTAGGAAGGTTTAGGAAAAGATTTGGGGTTAATTGGGTTGGCTTAGTGGGACATTGGGTCCACTTAGGTTAAGAATGGGTCAAATTTGGGGTTTTGGTAAAAGTGGGTTAAATTGACAAAATTGTCTTATGGTGTAGTTGAACAAAATGAAATTGGAAATATTTGGGATTTTCTGAAATTTTTTGGGAATTTTTGGAATTTATGGAATTTATGGAATTTTTTGCTAAGAAGGGCATTTTGGGTATTTGGAGGGTATTGACGGGTATTTTTGAAATTTTGGTATATTTTTCTAAGGATGATCATTTTGAATGGCGGGAATGTTTAGGATTGATTTTGAGAAATTTTGGGTAATTTAGAGAAATTTTGCAAAATTCGGGCAATTTCGAGGGTATTTGGTAGGTTTAGTGGGTGTAGGGCCCCAGGGGTCAAAAATTGAAATTTTGGAAAAATGAAGATTGATCAAGTTTGAGTAGAATGGAATCACTTTGGTTAAGCCATGAAGCCATATCAAGCCCATAAGATCCATGAGAGGACTCATTTGAGGCATTCACTATGTTGTTCCTAACCCTCTTAGCCAAGGGCCTAGGGGTTAATGTCCATCCATATGAATTACCTACATGAGTTAGGAAGTCAAGCTAGCCATGAATGGTTTTAGGATTTGGAATGTGTGTGAAAGTGTAATGTATGTGCAAGTCAACCCTCACCAGACCAGGCCACCCAGGGTAGTCCTAAGGCCAAAGAGTCCTTTAGGGAACTCATCCTTTAAACCTCCACATCTGATTTTAGCCCTCCAAGTAACTTGGGGATTTACAATCAAACTTATGGGGTTTGCGTGGAGTTTAAGGGGTGTTTAAATTTCTAAGTGGTGGGTTCCATGTCTAGTCCTCTAAGATAGTCAAAGGGAAAGCCTAAGGCTAGATCCTAAGTACTAAGGAGAGAGAAGAGAAAAGACCTCATCAAAAATGAGGTCAACAAATGGACCCCCAATAGGTGTGGTGTGCTAACCAAGCACATCGCGCGTGTTGGTGTTGACCGAAGAGATCAACAAAACCAACACAGACTTCCAAGTGACACACTTAGAACGGAGTAGAAACAAATTTCCGCTCGGGAGTATCGAGTATATCTCCAAGACTGGAGGTCCCTGAACTCTCGCTGGGGAAAAAAGAAGACGGTGAATTCCAGATCATAAGATCTGGGCAAATTTGATTTAGATTTCATTTCATTTTCTGTTTTAAGTTTTAATGTGTGAGTTTAAATTTTGATTTGTTCTGAGTTTCAATTTCGATTGAGGTTTAATTTAAAAATCAATTTAAGGAAATCTGGATTTGAAATGAAAATTGGAACCTAGGTTCCAACCTCGGGATTACGAAGAGAACTGGAATTTAGGTACCAGCATTGGAGTGAGAATTAGAGTTTAAGTATCGATTGAAAAGGATGAGAGTCAGAATTTAGGTACTGATCTCGAAAGTTTGAAGAGAACTGGAATCGGGTTCCAGCCTCGAAGGTCTAAAGAGAACTGGAATCTAGTTTCAGTCTCGAAGGTTTAATGAGAAATGGAAACTGGTTCCAATCCCGATGATTTAATGAGAATTGGAAACTGGTTCCAATCTCGAAGATTTAATGAGAATTGGAAAGTGGTTCCAACTTCAAAGATTTAACTAGAAATGGAAACTGGTTCCAATCTCGAGGATTTAATGAGAATTGGAAACTGGTTCCAATCTCGAAGATTTAATGAGAAAAGGAAACTGGTTCCAATCTCGAAGATTTAATCAGAATTGGAAACTGGTTCCAATCTCGAAGATTTAATGAGAAATGGAAACTGGTTCCAATCTCAAAGATTTAATGAGAATTGGAAATGGGTTCCAATCTCTAGGATTTAATGAGAAATGGAAACTGGTTCCAATCTCAAAGATTTAATGAGAATTGGAAACTAGTTCCAATCTCGAAGATTTAATGAGAAATGGAAACTGGTTTCAATCTCGAGGATTTAATGAGGATTGGAAACTGGTTCCAATCTCGAGGATTTAATGAGAAATGGAAATTGGTTCCAATCTCGAAGATTTAATGAGAAATGGAAACTGGTTCCAATCTCGAAGATTTAATAAGAATTGGAAATTGGTTCCAATCTCGAAGATTTAATGAGAAATGGAAATTGGTTCCAATCTCGAAGATTTAATGAGAATTGGAAACTGGTTCCAATCTCGAGGATTTAATGAGAAATGGAAACCGGTTCCAATCTCGAAGATTTAATGAGAAATGGAAACCGGTTCCAATCTCGAGGATTTAATGAGAATTGAAACCGGTTCCAATCTCGAGGATTTAATGAGAAATGGAAACTGGTTCCAATCTCGAAGATTTAATGAGAAATGGAAACTGGTTCCAATCTCGAAGATTTAATGAGAATTAGAAACTGGTTCCAATCTCGAGGATTTAATGAGAAATGGAAATTGGTTCCAATCTCGAGGATTTAATGAGGATTGGAAACTAGTTCCAATCTCGAAGATTTAATGAGAATTGGAAACTGGTTTCAATCTCGAGGATTTAATGAGAATTGGAAACTAGTTCCTATCTCGAGGATTTAATGAGATTTGGAAACTGGTTCCAATCTCAAGGATTTATCTGTATGAAGAGGGACCCAATCCCATGCCATCAGAACCAAATCGAACAAAGTTCGTGGCTCCGTGTCAATAGAACTAGTCGATCCTCTAACACGCAGAGAATAGATTTAAAAAAGAACTTTTAAGTGAACCAAGTTGAAAAGACTCGACCTGGTGACAAGTCGAGGAAAAGATTTGAATTTCAGAAGAGTTTCAAACAGATTTCGCTTTGAAGAATAATTGAAGGATTTAGATCGAAGGATTCAGATCGAAGGATTCAGATAAAAGGATTCAGATCGAAGGATTCAGATCGAAGGATTCAGATCGAAGGATTCAGATTGGAGGATTCAGATTGGTGATTCAATTTCAAAAATAAATTTTGAATTCGTATCAGTTTAGAATTCATTTTAACATTTAGATTCTTAAAAGTGTTCTCATTTATTTTTATTTTTCCTTTGTTCTTTGCTCGAAGTTCTCTTAATTTAATGGTGTTTCCCAGTCAATTTTCACAAAAAGAGGTGAAGGCAAAACATGACATGGTCACTTTCATTTCAATCTTGTTGAAAATACATCATACATCTTGATCCAAAACATGATGATATTTTCTCTGAAAATTTAATATCTCATACAATCCATATAAATCCAAAACGGGTTGTGTAAGATTCTTCAAGTTTCTTCTAAAAGCAGCTGTCAAAATCCACGTCTGAATAGTGAGATACATGGAAAATAACATCACCTTCCAATTCATCCTTGGCAGAAATGTCGTATGGATGTGCATTGGAGGTGTGCTATCTCCCATGTAACTCGCGGCTCGTAAGGCCGGAGATTCTCTAACTCCGGATCCGGTCGGAAGTGGAAAGGCATTTTTCTATCGTCCATCCTTCTGAAAGTAACAGAGATCCGCTCAACAGGCACCCCTGGAATGCAATGCTTTGCGATGTCCGCTCCATCCCCTTTTAATACCATGACGGAACCTACCGGTAGTGGTATTTCCACCGGCCCTCGAAACTCACCGGGGCCTGCTATCCGGAGGTCAGATCCGAACATAAAATTGCACTGGTTGACAAAAGACACTGTGCAGAAGGGTCTAACGAAATCATGATGATCTATGTGTGGAGGTATGCAGTCACCCTCCTTGTAGATGTTAATGATGCAGTTGTTGGGTATGCAATCTATGGGCAATACCCTCCATGTTATCATCCTCTTTACCATTCTTTTAATAACGTTTGGCATCAGATCCACCTCACTGCGACGAAGTATCCCTGGTGGATTTCCTTTTCTGTCTACCGCGAAGTTGTAGCAACATCCGCATTGGATTGTAACTCTTCCTTTCCCTGACATCCATCTCTGGGGTTCTGAATAAGTCTTTTCCCTTAGGCGGCCAGCTCGACCCATTTTCTGGAGTTCAAGTATGCAGTCTACAATTTGCTGTTGCTCGTAGTCTGAGAACACATCTGTATGTAGCTCGAGGCCTTCTAAGATATTGATCCTCTTGCCTCTAATTCTCTCAAAATATTCAAAAGTTCTTTTTTCGACATTCTGCATTCTTTCTAACTCTTATTCTAGAATTATCTGCAACTAGCGAGGTCTAGTAACATACTGGGGAATGTATGGTTCCACCCCAGCACGCTCTCCTGTATGTCTTGGCTCCTCGGGGATAGTCTCTGTCGGGACATCCTCCGGGGTTGCTTTCGCAACAAGACTCTTCAGAACTGGTGCATCTGTCTGGCGTCGTGGTACTATTTCCGTTTCTATTTTTCTCGGGATTTCTTTCATCCTTTCTGCTGTACTTGGAATTGACTTCCTCCTTTCTGATTCCTGACAAACGAATCTCTTGGAAGCATTTATACTGGTGGTAGCGACTGTATCTTCATGCTGATCTGCTGCTAACTTGGTCAACATCTTGCGAATGTGACGATTCTTGTTCCTTCGCTGAGTGACTGTGAGAGTAGCTCTCCCCACCTCTTAGATTTATGTGGGCACGACACTAGCAAGCCTGCCCTCTGCTGTAGCAACAACGGATTTAACTTTCTTATCTTCTCCTGTTGCATGAGCAGCGTTTGCTTTTCTCTTTTTTCTGGTAGATGGTTGATTTGAGCCACCCAATTTCATCACTGTATGGCTGCGGAGTTCTTCCCGATTGATCGGGGTCCAATCATTTTCTTCATATTGTATCTCAACTGGTGTGAAGTCGAGTCAATCTCGATCACGGCTCCATCCCTCACCCTCTTTTCATCAAGTGCTAGACTCACGCCATTCTTAAAGTTTAGAACCAACCGCTCGTTCGACATTTCCCTGCGAAAAACAAGGAAATGATCAGGGGCTGTACTAAGAACAAGAACAATAGAAAAATATGTTTATTAATGAAGAGCTTTTATTCATTTATTTTAAATTTAAATAGGAGTAGGAAAAGATCAAGAGAGATCAAGAGTGAGACTCGATTTGAAAAGAAGGATAAAGACTTTATTATCATGATTTCACATGTTTTGTTTTTTTTAACATTTTTTTTAATGATTTTCTTTATCATCCATTTTTTTATATTTTTGGGTTTGGACCCAGTCATAAGTAATTACTGTGCCCGTGTTTCTAGGAATGAGGATTCATCATTCGAAACATCAGGTTGCGTAATACTTCTTTAGATATCGTCCATTAATTAGAAGCATAGGTCGCTCTCCACGGCAATTTACAAGCTGGTAGGAACCTCCTGAGTAGACTGTCTCGACCACGAATGGCCCTTCCCATGTTGGTTCAAATTTACCACCTATCTTGCGATGTGCAAGAATAGGTCTTCTGAGAACTAAAACCAAGTTACCGACTTTGAATGTCCTTAGGCGGACTAATTTATCATGGGCCTGGATCATCTTGGCTTGATACAGTTCTAAATTCTGCCGTGCTGAAAGTCGTTTCCCTTCCAAGCTTTCTAACTCTTCTAGTCGTGGTTTGGCATTCTTTTCTGTAGTAATTTTGTTTGCAACTGCAATTCTGAGTGAAGGAAGCTGAACCTCTAAGGGTAGAACGGCCTCGGACCCGTACACTAAGGCGTAAGGCGTAGACGGGTGGGAGTTCGAAAGTCGTCCTGTAGGCCCATAAGGCTTCTAACAACTTCTCGTGCCAATTTCTCTTGTTGTCATCCAAAGTTTTCTTTAGGATTTGGACGAGAGTTTTATTAAAAGCCTCAGCCAAGCCATTTGTTCTTGGGTAGTAGATTGTTAAATAGCGTCAGTCGATCCCGTGTCTTCTGACAAAATTGTTGATCTTCGTACTCTTGAATGCGGACCCGTTATCTGAAATAATTCTGCGCAGTACCCCAAAACGATAGACAACTTGATTCTTGAAGAACTGTAGCACGTGATGTGCTTTCACTTCTCTAAGTGGTATAGCTTCTGCCCACTTAGAAAAGTAATCTGTAGCTGCAAGAATGAAGCGATGTCCTCTTGAAGAAGGTGGCTCTGTCGGACCCACGATATTTGTGCCCCAACACTCAAATGGCCATGACGCGATTTTCGGATGTAGCACATTTGGAGGTTGATGTAGAACCACTCCATGCACTTGGCACTGGTGACAACTTTTGGCGACCTTCATGCTGTCGGTCATCATTGAGGGCCAGTAGTACCCTAGTCTTTTAATGTTCATTTTCATGTTCGGACCCGATTGATGAGCGCCACAAAGTCCTGAGTGTACTTCTTTGACAATTTCATGAGCCTCGGACCCGCTCAGGCATCTTAGCCACATCTGATCAAAAGACCTTCTGTATAATGTGTTGTTTATTAATGCGTAAGATGGAGTTCTTTTCTTGATTTGATGGGCTATCGACTTATTGTCTGGTAAGTTTCCTGTTTGCAAGTAGTCTATCAGAGGCTGCTGCCAGTCTTCTGTATTTTCTGTCACTACTGCAATTGTTTCTTCTGCTTTTTCTGATTTGTGTATTGTATCCATGTCGAGTTGTGATAGGACCTGTCGTCCTCGAACTGACACTTCAACTGACTCATCCTCCAAGCAGGCAAATTCTTTTGCAAGGCGGGCTAACGCATCTGCGAGAGCATTTTCTCTTCTGGGAATCTTATAGATTGTTACATTTGGAATCTGCTCCAACAGTTTCATGGCATACTGAAAGTACTGCTCGAGTCTTGGCTTTAGAATTCTGTACTATCCGGCGACTTGTTGAATGATCAACTGAGAATCCCCGTAGATGTTGATATCCATTATTCCCATCTGAATGGTTAATTCCAATCCTGTTATGAGGGCTTTGTTTTCTGCCTCATTGTTTGTACACGGTTCTGTTAGATGGTAGGAATACCTTAACATCCCCCGCTCCGGTGTTATAAATATTAGTCTGATTCCTGCCTTACTGGGCACTATCGTTTGCAATTCTTTGTCTTTCTGTGTTGAAGATGCTCCGTGGAAATACAGTTCCCAACGCTGATCATCGGGGTCTTCTAGGCTCATTATCTGCTTGTCTGGCAAGTCGTCCTTGAGAGGCGATTCTGCTGGTAAAGGGTGTGTTACGAGGAAATCTGCTAGGACTTGTCCCTTTACGGCACGAAGAGGAACGAAATTTATATCGAATTGTAATAGTATCATCGACCACCTGGAAAGTCTGCCGGAAAGTGTCGGACGGGTCATCAAATATTGCAATGGATTAAACTTCGAAATAAGGTTGGCCTTATGAGAAAGCATGTAGTGCCTGAGCTTCTGTGCAGCGAAGATCAGGGCCAAGCAGTGCTTCTTAATAGGAGGATACATTACTTCCGTCGGAATTAGACGACGGCTTAAGTAGTAGAGAGCATTTTCTTTTCCCTCGTCATTGACCTGGGCTAGCAGGGCTCCGAGAGAGTCATCTAGAGCTGCGGTATAAAGTATCAACGGTCTACCGGGACTGGGGCTGCTAAGACAGGAGATGTCATTAAGTATTGTTTGATGTCATCAAAGGCATGTTGACATTTAGAGTCCCAAGTAAACTTGGCATCCTTCTTAACCAAAGTAGAAAAAGGCTGACACCTTTCTGACAAATTCGAG
Organism: Papilionanthe hookeriana x Papilionanthe teres; assembly: GCA_022702705.1. NCBI lineage: Eukaryota > Viridiplantae > Streptophyta > Magnoliopsida > Asparagales > Orchidaceae > Papilionanthe > Papilionanthe hookeriana x Papilionanthe teres. The sequence goes on along the minus strand of CM040421.1, from coordinate 107,527,041 downwards.
ATAAAGCGTCAAAGATATGCCAATTTTCCTTGAAAGGATCGTAGTTGTTTCAAGGTTTTGGGAGGTGGCATTTCTAAGATAGCTTTAATCTTCTTCGGATCGATTTCAATTCCACGATGTCGAACAACAAATCCTAAGAATTTCCCAGAGGTGACGCCGAAGGCGCATTTCAAGGGATTCATCTTAAGGTTATATTGTCTTAATTGCTCGAAAACAATTCTCAAATCATACAAGTGATCCTCTTTTAGTTTGCTCTTGATGACCACATCATCCACGTAGCACTCGACTTGGTTGTGAATGAGATCATCAAAAATCCTTGTCATTGCTCTTTGATAGGTTGCTCCTGCGTTCTTTAATCCAAACGACATCACTGTGTAGCAGTACACTCCAATCGGCGTTCTGAAGGTTGTAAGCTTTTCATCTTCTGGTGCCATCTTTATCTGGTTATATCCTGATGATCCATCCATGAATGAGAAGACTTCATGTGTTTAAGCAATGTCGATCATCAATTCTAGAATGGGTAGCGGGAATTCTTCCTTTGGACATGATTTGTTCAAATCTTTGAAATCCATGCAGATCCTGATCTGACCGTTGTTCTTTCTGACTGGTACCACATTGGCTAACCAAGTTGGATATTGTTCCTCACGGAAAAATTTAGCGTCGATTAGCTTCTTAAATTCAGCTATAACCTGTTGTTTAATCTCTAGATGCATTCTTCTCGGAGCTTGTCTAACTGGAACAGCAGTGGAATCCACTCCTAGATTGTGAACTGCGACTTCTGGAGCTAATCATGGCATTTCATCATAACTCCAAGCAAAACAGTCCTTGAATTCCATTAGTAGCTTGATTATCTCTTCGGAGTCTTCTTTATTGAGTAAGGAGCTAACAAAGGTCGGCCTAGGCTCTTCGCTAGTACCTAAGTTAACTTCGATTAACTCATCTATTATAGATTTAATTTCTTCTTCGAATTCTGGAGGAGCTTCTTCGATTGGTAGATCTTCGAGATCTTCTGAAGCTTCCAAGCAGTCTTCATTAGGCTTGCATGTGACAACCAAGCAAAATCCCGTATCGTCAACTGATCCTACTGTGCGAATCCGAGACCATGTTTTGAATTGGGAAGCCGACTGGCATTGTTCCATAATTTTTCAAAATGTTGTGATTGACCTTTTGTCCATCGTCGAGGTAAGACACCACGTTGAATTAAATTTTGAACACAAGGAGAGTACCACTCAAAAGGCAGTTCCATTAATTCGGAAGAAGTAACGTCTTCAAATTGTACATCTTTTTCAGTATTGGAAGAAGAAACACCACGGTAGAATTTGATCGTTTTAGTACCACCACGTACTTCCTTGACCACCATACCCTCGATATTATTAGAATGGATCGGGGTCAGGGTCATAGTATGTACATAATGGTTAATCTTCTCGTACATTGATTTATATTCTTCATTCTTTTCATCTTCGAGGGAGATCTTGAACTGGGGTTTCTTTTGATTTACTGTTGCTGCTTCTTTCTTGATTTCTTCTTCTTCAGAACTGGTCTCCCAATCAATGTTGATGACTGGTTTTTTCTGTCCAACTGTTCCAATGTCTCTTCCACAACCTCATCCCCGGCCACGACCTCGGGTGCGAGTTCTGGAGAAACTTTCACCATCTCGCCGTAAGGGAGTGGTGAGTAACTGTTGGACTAGAATTTCGGGCTCTTTATCGTCTTGTACTTCTTTTGCTTCATTCGGTATGACATTTCTGGAAAAGATTGTTTTCTTCGGAGGCGCGTAATAGGCTGCATCTTCGTGAATTCTGATTTCATGTACGGAGAATGGTTGCAAATCACCTTTGATACATTGTTCTCCTCCTTCATAATATTTTATGCACTGGTGTAGAGATGACGGTACCATCCGGTTCTCATGGATCCATGGTCGACCCAGTAGAGCATTGAATGATGTCTCAGAATCAATTATGTGGAATTTTGCGGTTGTCTTTGCTAAATCACCCGTCTTCATTAACAGTCTTATCGATCCGAGTGCTCTTTCTCCTTTCTGATTGAACCCTCTTAATAACATCTTGTCTGCTTCAAGTTCACGAGCATCAATTTCCAAATATGTTAACGTTCGAAGGCTCATTATGTTGATCGATGCTCCCAGATCAACCAACACCCTGGAGAGCGTAAACTTTCCAATAGTGACTGAGATGTACAACAGTCGATTGTGATCAGCCGTTCTGAGTAGTAAATCATTGTCTGTGAAGGTAACACCTCGTTGTTCTTTTAATGAGCAAACCTCGTCGAAGAAATTACCGGCCATTTGAGCTAAAAAATCCCTGGATCAAGTAGAGCCTTGATCAGAGCTTCCCTCATCTCCTTTGACAGGATCAAAGCGTCGTATGTGATTAGTTTGGCTGGTAGTTTCCTAAGATGGGCTAGCACGTTGTAGTCTACTTTATTACCATGTTCCTCGGTTTCTTCCCGAATGGGCAATTCCTCTGCTGGGGTTGGCTCTTCCTGAGCAACCACACGCTTTCATTTATCCTTTGGACCCACTCTCGGAGGTAGAACTTTTCCACTCCTTAGATTGACTTCGTTATTTCTTCGAATGTGGTGTCGAATACGCCAGTGTATTTTCTTGAATTGGAATGACTGGCTCTTCTGGCGTTGCTTCGAAATCTGATAACTCCAATTCTATCACGATCGGAGCTCCTCAAAATTCACAAATAGACTCGTTGCTTGTTGAGCTCTCGTAGCCATCCTTGTGAACGTCTACTTCTTTGTCGTGGTCATTGAGGTTTAGTATGATTTGAGAATCATTATTTATATCGGAATTGAGATTCAGATTAGATTGGTTATCTCTAGTTACGTAATTGTTAGAAATAGTCAAAAAGTAGCCAACGCCAAAACTCTTATCATTATAAGATCCAGTCGGGGCGAGCAAATAATCATACAGAGTCAGAGGTTCGAGGGATTTCTCCCCCGAATCGGAAATAACCATCCTAGGATAAGCAGCCCCTAGTCTACTCTTTGGAGCCTCGGTTTTCTTCTCTTCTGCGATCTTCTCTTCCTTCGGGGGCGGTTCTTCAATTACAAGCGATAGTGTCGGCTCGGCAGGTTTCAAACTTTGAGTTAAAGCACGCACCGAAGCGGTCTGGATGTGATCCAAAATTTTCTTTGAAGACTTTGTCAAGACGGTACTCCATCCATCCTGGGTTGTGTAAGGGTCTATCGGAACAATGGGATCCTTTGAAATAACATTGACGGAACCTCCTTTTTGGGGTTCCTTCATGTATTGTTTTGGGATTGTTATGTTCCCTTTCTGGAGATTGTCGTCAAGCCAAATCTTGAAAGTGATGCAATCCTCTATCCTATGCCCGAGCATCCGGTGGTAAGGGAAATAGTTTAGATGATCTTTCTTATTGACTTCTTCCGGCCTCTTGGGCTCCGGTAGTGAAAATCCGGTGTCTTCATTAGGCATCACGGAACATCTTCGCTCATCGCTTCGATTTTAAATGGATATTCCTTGTTCGGAAAATCTTTCAGGGTATGTTGTGGATGAGGCGGTTGCTCATAATGCTGATGCGACTGATAGCTTGGTCGAGGTTGTTGATAACCCTGCTGAGGTTGTTGGTAAGTACGTTGCGGTGGTTGATAGCTAGGTTGTGGCCGCTCTGGCTATATCTGCACTGGCTGCTTGCACTTATCCACTGCTACGATGATTCCGGACTTCTTTACGAATGTTTTCACGGGCTTCTGTTTATAGGTCTTATCTACGAAACTTAGCTGCTTTGCTTCCTCTTGCAAGCTCCCGGCCTTGCTAAGCAGCTTCTCGAAAGTCTTGATTGTAAATCCTTTAAGGAGAAGTGCTATCGGGCCATGGATACTTTTAAGCAAGATGCTGATTGCATGCTATTCTTGAAGCTGTGGTTCACACTTCATGTTTAAATTCCTCCATCGAAGTATGTAATCCACTAAAGTCTCGTTCGGTTTATGGTGTTCCACCACTAAATCACCGATGGTGATGTGGTGCCGAGCCCCGGCAAACCACTTAACGAAAAGGTTTTCTAACGCTGCAAAGGTCTTAACTGAACCATTTGGCAATTCTGCGTACCAGTCGAAGGCAATCCCTGACAAACTGCTGACGAATTGACAAAAGAGTAAAGCGTTACTCCCATCGGTATTGCAGCAACTAGCACGAAAATGTGCGACATGCTGCTGGGGGTTTCCCGTTCCATCAAAAGTCTTAAACAGAGGTGGTACGAAGCCTTTCGTGTATTGGACTGCATCGAACTCTTCTGGGTAAGTTCTACTCGTCTGACTAGATGCTCCACTCTTAGATTGTGCTAGGGCTTCTCGCACCTGCTGTTCTACCATGTTTTTAATGTCCTTTTCGGGAATCATGCTCTGTTGATCACAGAAAAATATGTTAAGAAATTCATACCTATTTTTTTATGAAATTGCACTTTAAAGAAAGATATTTTCTTTTTTATATTGCAAGAACGAAGATTTATAAGTGATGGAAGAAAAAAAGCATAAAATAGAGCAAATTTGGATCAAAAAGGAAGAAATACATGCAAAATGAACTAAGTCGCCAACGGCGAAATCGAGCCCGCCGACGGCGAGATTATAAAGAGAATTTCTTAAAGGTTTGCAACTACCTCGCCGACAGCGAGCCCGAGCCCGCCGAAAGCGAGATCGCGCGGTTTGAAGACCTTCTAGAAGCCCCGCTGACGGCGAGGTCGTTTCTCGCCGACGGCGAGATTGTTCAAAATGCCAGATACATTGAATCTGGACGCTTTTTGAAGAGGTGCTTAAGTACCCCTTGGACCTTTGTCTACCTCTATAAATAGAGGACGAATTTTAGTATGTAGTGTGTCTATTTTTAGGAGTCTTAGAGTATTCTATTAGTGTGCTTTTGAGTCTAAGTTGAAGTTTAGTGTGAGTAAGTGTAAGTAGTGAGTTAAGAAGTGTGTTGTACTAGAAGGAAAAGTCAAAGGAACTTTAAGGAGTTGCTTGGAGAGGAAATTAAGATAAGTATCTTTGTTTATTGTTGTCAACTTTAAATGAAATCCATGCTTTGTTTAATTCTCATGCATTCTGAGTAGTTTTCTTAGTCTTTCTCCTTGTTTATGAAATTATGTGAATTGATGAAGTTAAATAGAAGTGCCTAATATACTAAAATAAATTGTGATAATCTTTTACTTAAAACTTAATTTACTTTCAATCCGGCAATTGAATTGTTAAAATATGTTGAATTATCAAGTATAGTAAAGATTACATCCAATATTCAAGGAAGTCAAAAGCCTTGGAAGTAGGGTACAAATAAATAGGGAAATATTATTTATCGGACGTAGAATTGGACATTTTAGTGTGACAGACTAAAATATTCAATTTCGTCCTATTGTTTGAGAGCTGAAGTGTAGATGTTAGCCCTCGAGTGAGGGGAACGTGGGAGCTCGAAATGGCAGCCGGTATCCTCCCGATCTAGCCGCAGATTCAGTAATCAAGCATAGGACTAGTCAATATTCTTTGCACCTGGACCAAAGGGTAAAGAATAGGAATGCTCTTATTTGTCACAATACAATAAAAAAATCTATTTGAATTCATCATTCACTTAAGTTTCTAAAAACAACGGGAAAGATACTTTTTTTGAAATCTTTAAATCAACTTTATTTAAAGCATTAGCTTACTTTAGATTGCTTTAGTTAAGTATTCTAAATTCTGTATAATATATTAGTAAGTAAATCCTTTAAATTTAGCTGTTACAAATCTTGTAAAACTTCCCTGTGGGATCGATAACCAGGACTCCACTAGAGCCCTGTATTACTTGATACGATACGTATACTTGCGTAGAATCCACATTATACATTCCATCATAAAATTAAATATATATTAAGCGGGATCAAGTTTTTGGTGTCGTTGCAATTTTTGTAAACATTAAAAAGTGGGCCAAGTTTTTGCGTCATTGTCGGGAAGTAAAGAAATTATTTACTAGAGTAACGTACTTATTTTAAAATTTATTTTACAAAATTGTATGCGTAAATTTGGAAACGAAAATTTAATACCTTACGATTCAGAATTAGAGCGTACAATTAAAAGAATTAGAAAATAAAAAAGAGAAATTATAAATTTAACACAAATGGCAAATATTCCTGAAAATGAAAATATCAATCAACGAGAGACCATTAAGAGATTATGCCAACCCTACATTAGATGAAATTCATTTAACTATTCAAAACCTCGATGTAGCTGCTAACTCATTTGAACTTAAACCCGCAATTATCCAAATGGTACAAAACAATCAATTTAGTGGTTCACCTGCTCGAAGATCCTAATTTACATCTTGCTAGTTTTTTAGAACTATGTGCTACTTTCAAATATGAAGGAGTATCTAACGATGCTATTAGACTTAGACTTTTTCCTTTTTCTTTAAGGGATAAGGCTAAAATGTGGTTAAATTCGTTAGCACTTGGATCTATTAAAACTTGGGGAGAGTTATCACAAAAATTTCTATCTAAATATTTTCCACCATCTAAAACTGCTAAGCTTAGAAATGATATAACTTCTTTTAGTCAGTTTGATGGAGAATCAATATATGAAGCTTGAGAGAGATTTAAAGAACTTCTTAGGAAATGCTCACATAATGCGTTACCAGATTGGTTAATTATTCAAACTTTCTATAATGGATTAGTAGGATCTCTTAGATCAATCATCGATGCTGCTGCTGGAGGATCATTAATATCAAAACCATTTGAAATGACTACCAATAATTTTCAATGGCCTGCTGATAGAATGAATCCGAAAAAGATAGCCAGTATTCATGAAAATGATGCAATATCTATGTTAGCTTCGCAAAATCGCTGCTATATCTAAAAAATTAGATCATTTTGGAATGAATTACTCTCCAACTATATTAGAAGAAAATTCATCTGGACAACTTATAGAATCTCAACCTTCATATGAAACTATGAATGCTATTAATAACATACCCAATAATCCTTATGCGAATTAGTATAATCCTGGATGGAAAAAACATCCTAATTTTAATTGGAATAATAATACAATTAATCAACCATGGATGAACAACATAACACAACCATTAGGAAATCCCTCTGACCAAGGAAATTCTAATTATAAACCTAGTTATCCACCTGGATTTAATAATAATAACCCTCAATTTAAAGATAAGAAATTATCTATAGAAGAATTAATATTAAATATGGGTCAACATTTACAAAATCAAGGAAATAAATTACAAAATCAAGGAAATCAATTACAAAACCAAGGAAATCAATTACAAATACAAGGAAACCAATTACAAAATCAAGGAACAGCTATTAAAAATATTGAAACTCAACTTGGACATATCGCTACCGCGCTTAATAATAGAATACTCGGAACATTTCCTAGTAATGTGGAAATAAATCCCAAATACAAAGGAAAGGAACAAATTAAAGTGATACATTTACGAAGTGGAAAAGAATTAGAACCTCGAATTCAGAAAGAACTTGAAAGTCAAAAAGTGGAAGTGGAAATCGAAAAGGAAAAGAATCAACAAGATCCGAACTTATAAAATCCTTTAATACCAATGAAAATTTCTGTTGAAAAACCTCCACCACCATTTCCTCAACGACTAAATCAACATAAAAAAGATAAACAGTTTGCTAAATTCCATGAAATTCTGAAGAAATTAACAATAAAAATTCCTTTCGTAGAAGCTTTAGAATAGATGCCAAACTATGTAAAATTCATGAAGGATATTTTAAATAAAAAAAGAAAATTTACCGATAATGAAACGGTTGCACTTAGTGAAGAGTGTAGTGCTATTATTCAGAAAAAGCTTCCTGAAAAATTAAAAGATCCTGGTAGTTTCACTATACCCTACGCTATTGGAGAAAAATTCTATGGAAAAGCTTTGTGTGACTTAGGAGCAAGCATCAATCTAATGCCTCTATCAATTTTTAAGAGATTAGGATTGGGAGAAATTTTACCTACTTCAGTAACCCTTCGATTAGCGATTGTTACGTACATATCCTAAGGGAGTTATTGAAGATGTTTTAGTAAAAGTGGATAAATTTATCTTCCCTGTAGATTTTATTGTTTTAGATATGGAAGAAGATAAAGAAATTCCTATCATCTTAGGAAGACCATTTTTAGCCACTCGGGAAAGCTATGATTGATGTTCGAAAGGAGAATTAACTATGAGAGTAAATGACCAAAAAGTTACTTTTAATATTGTTAAATCAATGAAATATCCTCGCGCTAGAAAAAGATGATGAGTGTTTTCGAATGGAAGTACTCGATCATTTACAAAAAGAACATTTTAAGGAATATTATGAAGAAAAATTAGAAAAAGAAAATACTGAATTAATTGAAAAAGCCGATATAAATGAAGAACTAGATTATATTTAAGAGAAATTTGAATTTTTGGATAATACAGAAAACACTGAAAAAAATATAGTTCCATCGATTATTAAACCTCCTGAACTTGAGTTAAAAATGTTACCTAATCATTTGAAATATGCTTACTTAGGTAATTCTTCAACTCTACCAGTTATTATTTCATCTGAATTAAATGAATCTCAAGAACAAAAACTTTTAGATACCTTAAAAAAATATAAGAAAACTTTTGGTTGGACTTTAGCAGATATTAAAGGAATTAGTCCTTCAATCTGTATGCACATAATTATTTTAGATAATGAACATAAGCCTAAAGTAGATCCCCAAAGGAGATTAAACCCGATAATGAAAGAAGTAGTCAAGAAAGAAATTTTAAAATGGTTAGATAATGGTATTATATATCCTATTTCTGACAGTGTTTGGGTAAACCCAATTCACTGTGTGCCTAATAAAGGAGGAGTGACTGTAAAAGCTAATGAAAATAATGATCTTATCCCTATAAGACAAGTTACTGGATGGCGAATATGTATTTATTATAGAAAATTAAACATAGCCACCAGTGAAGATCACTTCCCTTTACCATTTCTAGACCAGATGTTAGATAGATTAGCCGGACATAAGTATTTTTGTTTCTTAGATGGATATGTCGGCATATTTTTAGGTTGAGTGTTGTATTTTGAAAAGGGGGTCGCCTACAGAAATTGTCGGCAAATTTTCATATTTTAAATTTAGTTTAAATATATATATAGTTTAAAAGATAAAATTTGATTTTGAAACTAATTTTAAGTTTAAAAGTTTTAAGATATGAAATCAAACCGATCTCACATCCCAAATAGTTTATATAAATGAGCACCGCACCACAAACCGTGTATCTATCCCGAAGAATAGACACACTGCTTGATGATGGGGCTCGATTAAACAAACTAGAAGATTTGTGACATCCGTTTGGTTTGCGAACCAATTTTATAAGCCGACAAGTTCCCTTGCTTAATATAAAGGAATTAAGCAGGGTTTATATTACCTGGGTTCTTAAAGTTCCCTATAAGGGCAAGCCCCTATAGTTAATTACATCTTAAATGACGGGAATCACTTAAGAAAACTCTCGATAATGATCGAGTGGTTTTGCTCTCAAGAATTTCAAAGTTTAAGGTTTTCAAAGGATTATATTTTTGGAAATTCAAAAGGGAATGACTCAAAATTTGGAACAATTTATTTTTTGAGAATCCAAAGGAAGAGAAGTAGGAGAAGTTGAGGATCCAAGAAGAATCTTGGCAACTTCCCAAACTATCCTATCGTTTGGTTTAGATTTGAGAAAATCCTAATATTATCTTATATTTCAATCTTGCCAGTTTTAATTAATTAGGACTTATATTCGTATGAAATAATAATACGATCAGCCTCGAAGATGTGAGGGTTTTATGTCGTACCGAACGACTACCTCGGAATCCTAAGACCAGTTAGGGCTTAATTTACATGATATGATCATGCAAATGCCTAACGAAGAGTGAGGATTTATGTTGCACTAAGCAAACTACCTCGAAGTCCTATGGCTTGGTTGTTTAATTCTAAGAAAGTTTAGTTGATGTAGATCCGAGTTTTGCTGATGATGATGGCCGTGCTGCCCACCATGCTCCGAGCTCCTTGTTGTTGCAGAGGTTTAATTTTAGAAGTCATAAATCAGGAGATGAGAGAAGTGTTTTGGTTTAGAGAAAATCTTAAAATCCAAGTGTTTTTTTTTAATATTTTAATTAAAACAAATCTTAAAGTTATTAGTAACGTAACCGATTAAGATCCCACTGGTTCCGTCATCCCAAGCATCGTTATTTTCATCGAATTCACTTAGTCCAGATGAATTTGCTACACTCAACTGAATGAGTTCCACACTTTCATTTAGACCGTGGGAAATCCCGTTAGCAACACGTGGGTTACATCATCCGAGGTATTCCCGATCATTCAATGAGACGTTTTAATTTAGTTGCAATTGTAGTTTTGTGTTCTGTTTGTGATTAAATTTTGAGTTGTTTAATATTTTGAAATGTTGTGGTGGTGATTTTTATCTTGTAATGACTTTTAATTTTTTTTGTTTCAGTTCAGGGACTATCCTAAAGGTTTTGGTTTTCATGCAACTGTTGTTTGTCATGCAAGAAAAGAAAGTGCAACGCGATTAATTAAATTGCGAGAAGGTAAATCGCAATAAAATAAAAGCGTACTCTGGAGGGTCTTCCTGTCATCCCAAGCCGCACTTGAAACACATGTTAGAGCATTTAAGTATTTATAGCAATTACCTAGGTAAAGCTAAGGGCAAGGTTTCTGGTTTTCTACCAAGATCCTAGTCCTATAGCTAGTCATTCCTACGATGTCTAGGTTTTCAATTTTGTTTATGGATGATTTTCTGCACCAAAGAATAATTAAGTTCAATTGTTCTTATAAAACACCCCGTCATATTGAGGAAGTGCTTAAGACGAATCTTAAACATCTTTTTCAATATTGCTGGAATTATTCTAAGTCCAAATGGATTTAATTAATCAGGTGAATTAATCATCTGAGGTTTAATTAAGTTTTGTTCTTTTGCTCAGTGAACCAGGACATTGAATATCCTATGAGTGAAGTAACACTTCACTTAATACTCCGTTTAGGAGTTATGACAACAAGAGCTTTTGAGGGCAAATTGATGTTTAAGTGATTTGTGATTTAATTTAATTTTAATTAATGGATTTAAGTTTGGAATAGTGTTCAAGTTGTTCTTAGACCTATTTTGAAATCTTTATGTCTTAGGTGATGTTATATTTCATTCAATTTAATTTAATTTAATTTAATTTAATTTAATTTGGTTTAGTTTTAATTTTAATTTTATTTTATTTTTAATTTTAATTTTACTTAAATTTTATTTTAATTTGACCTTATTTTTTTATTTAATTTTATTTAATTTAATATGTTTTAATTTAATTTAATTTAATTTAATTTAATTTAATTTTAATTTTAATTAAATTTTAATTTTAATTTAATATTTTATTTTTTATGTTTTAAAGATGATTTAATTTAATTGTTAAAGTATTAATTTAATTGAAATTTTGGAAGGATTTAATTTAAATTTTTTAATTTTAGTTTAATTTAATGATTAAGTCTTTTAGTATCTTAAATCTTGAGTTTGGATCATCATTTTAATTGGGAATTAAATATTATTGAAGTGATTAATTTAGGGATTCTTAAATTAAAGAATAAATGTCTTCTTAATAATATCCCTATTTTAATAATTTCATTTTTTATTAATCTTCCAAATTTCATTAATTAAATGATTAAAGTTTACTCTAATTAATCTTAAAAATGATTGATGGGTCTCTATCCTTTAATTATTTAAATTTCAATCATCCAAATCAGATTAGGATCAAATATTTTACTTTCTCATTTTATTAAGCCTAAACTTTTAATTAAGGGTTAAAATTTTAATTACCATTTTGCCCTTCAAGCTTAATAATTCCATAACTCACTAAATTGAGCTTAAATTAATTTGAAATTTTTATGTGGCTTCACTTACATGTCAATTAAGACATTAGAGGAGAAAATGTGATTTTTCTGTATTTAATTTATTTATATAATTATTTTTTATAGAAAATAGGGATTTCCAAGGAAAATTCAATAAGATGACCAAGGGAATTTTTCTGTCATTAAGAAAATTATGAGACATTCCTAATGACCAGAGGACCATTTGGACTAATTTTGGTGATTTTTTTAATTATATTTTATTTATTAGAATTATTTTGAGTTTTGGAGCATTAATTAATTTTAAAATAAAAATTAAAGTTGAAAAATGGATTTTATATTTTTCTTAAATCTCTCTTACCTCAAAGAGTCCAGAGAAATAAATTTTATATTTTTTTTATTTTTCTTTGATTTATTAGAATTATTTTGGTGAGAAGGTTGGAAAATACATTTTTTAATATTAAAAATTACATTAAGCCTTTAAAATTCAATATTTACCCTAGGGACTTAAGAAAAAAATTTGGTTTGTTCCTAAATGATTAGAATTCAAAATGTGACATTTTGGTGATTTTTAATATTTTTTGATTATTATTATTTTTTTAATTATTAAAAATATTAAAATAATGATAAAAATCAACTTTTTTAGAAAATTACAATTTTAATTTTCCTAAGTTCCTCTCATATCAGAGAAGCTCCAAAACTACTTTTGTGAATTTTTGAAACGTATTTTTGTGAGTTATAAATTTTTAAAGTTTAATTTTACCTATTTTTGCTTAAGAGGCTTAATCAACCCATTTGATGGGGTTAACCAAGTCCAATTAGTTTCAAATTTTTATGTAGTGTTCTCCTATCCCTAGAGGACAGTGGAGAATTGTTTTTAAGTTAATTTAATGAATGGTTAACCCTAATTAATTAAAGTTCAATTTTGGGTGTTTAGGCCAATTAGGGTTGTTCAAAGTGAATTAACTCAAAAATTATTTTTCCTAGGTCCCTTTGGTCACAAGAAACATCACCAAATTTTCCTAGAATTTATTTCTCAACATGCTAATTATTGGAATTAAAATACTCAAAACAATAACATGAACTTGAAAAATCAATAACTTCTCATAGGGATGGCCTCTGACCTTGGAAAATTCAAGGAATGTTCCCAAGTTTAGAGGCTTCAAAAGCCCTATGGTCTCATGCCATGATGAATTTCCTATGCAAATGGAGAATTAAAACAATGCAGAGAGTAAATAAATCATTAAAAATAAAATACTTAATGAAATTACTTGATTTCTTTTCCACATTATTCTCCTTTGTTCACTGAGCAAGAGGGTATTTTTATTTTATTTTTAGGAATTTTCTACACAAAGTTATGAATTTTTGAAGTTCTGGTGATTAAATAAAAAGAAAAATAGCCTATTTTTCTACTTATCCACGCGGCGCCGCGTCAACCTCGGCAGCTCCGAAGCTCCACGCGTCGTCTCCTGATTCGGCGCCGCCATCCGACTCAGCGCTCTAGGGGCCCGCTGTATCGTCTTGTCTCCTCATCCGGCGCGATCCTGGCCGTCCGTCCGCGCGTGTATTAAATGAACGGCATCCGTTCATCGTCCCCAAGCCTCCTAGCCCGAGAACCGTCCACACTAAATCCTTAATATCTCACTCAATACTTAACGGATTTTCGTGTTCTTGTGCTCTATGGATTTGTCTTGAAGAGACGAATACATCTATACGTTGATCATGCATCGAAATTAAGGCATTTGAAATGGAGAATCTCCGTGCTTCCGGATAAAGAGTTAGCTCATACCTTAGCTCGGAGAAGCGTGGCTTCAATCCGAGGGTCGTGTCACCTTCGATTGGGTCCAAGCAAGCTCCGCATGAAGTCCTCGTGGCCCGGTGAATCGCCTAGTGCATGATTTCTACCAAGCCCGATCACAACCTTTCGAGTCCGGAACAACCGGGTGGTCCGGAGAGGGGGCTTCCACCTGGGAACTCCTTCTCTTGGTCTTGTGCAGTGTGGGTGAGTTTAATTTGATTTTGGTGGAGAATTTTGAGATGTCCCGGTTTTCGGGTGGAGTTTTGGCCGAGAAATCGGGTTCGTTGATGGGGATTGGTGGCAAATTGTCACTGGGATCAATTGCTCTAAGAGTGGGGAGTATTCTAGAACAATTTTGGCAGAGTTTCCTTAAGGTTTGTTTCAGCACCTTCCTTGGCCGAGAGGAGGGGGTGTTTAAATAGGCATGGCTGGAGGGCCTCCCAGGGGTAGTTAGGGCTTGGGATCAGTTGCTTAGGTCAAGGGAAGAACAGCCATGGTGGCTATCGGCATGGGGCACTCAAGCAGTGGGAATTCCAAACTTGGCTCCTCCCAAGGTCTCGCCCATGGGGTTTTTCGGCGATCGTGGTGGTCGGCCGGCCAGTGGTCGTGTCACCATCTTGACCAGTGAGGTCGGGTCTTGGCAATGGTGAAGTCAATCGGAGTTCGCCATGTGTAAAAGGCTCGAATTGAAATGGAATGGGGGAAGGCTAGTTTTGGGTCTAAATGAGTCAACCCATGGTTTTGGGCTAGGTTCACCATCCATGGCTTGCTTGGGCTTAAGAGAAAGTTGTTTGGTTCAGCTTAATCAGTAGGGTCAAGTCACCATCAAAGCATAATTAGGCCTAAGCATGGTTAAGGGGAATCATGGGAGTGGTTAATGACTTTTAGGAGTTATGGAAAGAGCCTCCCTCTTTTGCCCAATGTGGTATGGTCATATGTCAACAACTCACATGGCTTGCATGTAGCTCAAGAATGGCTTCATGGCTCACCTTTGGCTTCGGGAAAAGTTTGGTCAATTTCATGAAAAAGGGTTTTAGAAATTTTGGTAATTTAGGGGTGATTTGATGGATTTGGCATATAGCTTGATTTGGAATTATTTCATTATGGATTTAGAACTTAGGGGATGGTTTTATCAAATGGATGATGATAGAGGATTGTCATGTGGGCTTTAAGATGGATTTTGGGCTTTTTGAAATCATTTTGGATGGGCTTTTAGGAAGGCTTAAGGGAATGAGCCTTTAGGTTCAAGAATGAATTCATGGATGGGAATTTTGTAGAATTTTGGGCCAAATAATTGTTGGGTTTGGTTTAGGGATGTGTCATGAATGATTTGAAATGAATTTGAGGTGGTTTGGGTTTGAATTGGGTTGAATTTGGGTTCATTTGGTAAATGGGCCAATGTAGGTCAAATTGGGCTAATTTGGGCCAATGTTGGGCTAAGGTTGAAATTAATGTAAAAATTAATGTTGGGAAATGTGTATGGGAGTGTTTTAAAGAGGTTTTAACTTTGGTTGGGTTTTGGTTTTGGGACTTGGGCTTATTTGGGTTATGTTTGGGTTTAGGTCAAAATTGGGCTTTTTGGTTTTGGGTTGAATTTAAGTGGGGTTTGGGTCCAAATTTTGGGAAAATTATGTTAGTGTTTTGTTTGTGGGGATGTTAGGGAAGGTTTAGAAAAGGTTTGGGGTCAATTGGAGTTGAATTGGTTTGGTTTGGGCTAAGTTTGGGTCATGCCAAATTGGGCTTTAAGGTCAAAAGTGAAATTGGATTCAAATGTCAATCAAATTAGACTTGGATTTGGTCTAGATTGATATTTTGAATATTAAATTGAAGTTTAGAATTGAATTGGACCAAAATTGGGGTCAATTGGGTAGATTTGGTTTGACATTGGGTTCACTTGGGTTAAGATTGGGCTAAATTGGGGGTTTTGGTAAAAGTGAGGTAAATTGACAAAATTGTCCCATGGTGTAGTTGGACAAAATGAAATTGGGAATATTTGGAATTTTTTGGAATTTTCTGGGAATTTTCTGAATTTTTTGATTTTTTGGATAAGAGGGGCATTTTGGGTATTTGGAGGGTATTTGGGGGTATTTTTGGAATTTTTGGTATTTTTGGCTATGGATGATCAATTTGATTGATGAGAAAATGTTCAAGGTTAATTTTGGGGAATTTTGGGTGATTTGAAAATTTTGGAGGATTTGGGCAATTCTAAGGGCTTTTAGTAGGTTTGGTAGGTGTAGGGTCCTCGGGGCCAAAAATTGAAATTTTGGAATAATGAAGATTGATCAAATATGAGTGGAATGGAATCACTTTGATTGAGCCATGAAGCCATATTAAGCCTATATGAGCCATGGGAGGACTCATTTGAGGCATTCACTATGTTATTCCTAACCCTCTTAACCAGCGGCTTAGGGGTTAAGGTCCATCCATATGAATCACCTACATGAGTCAGGGAGTCAAGTTGGGTATGGGTGTCGTTTTAGGATTTGGATTGTGTGTGTGAGATTGTAGAGTGTGAGTGTAGTGAGTGTGTAAGTCAACCCTCACTGCACCAAGCCACCTGTGTTGGTCCCAAGTGCCAAAGAGTCCTATGAGGAACTCATCCTTTAAACCTTCACTCTCGATCTCAACCCTCTAGGTGATTAGGGGTCTACAATCAAGCTTGTGGGGTTTGCAGTGAGGCAAGAATTGGTTCAAATTTCTAAGGGATGGGTCCCAATTCTAGTCCCCTAAGATAGTCAAAGGAGAAGCCTAAGGCTAGATCCTAAACACTAAAGAGGGAAGAGAAGACCTCATCAAAAATGAGGTCAACAGGTTACACCGGTTATCATCAAATACAAATTGCTCCTTAGGATCAAGAGAAAACTACATTTACTAGTCCTTATGGAACTTTCGCTTTTCGGAGGATGCCTTTTGGATTATGTAATGCACCTGCAACATTCCAGAGATGTATGATGTCTATATTTAGTAAATTAATTGATAATGGAATAGAAGTATTTATGGATGATTTCTCTTTATTTGGAACATCATTTGATACATGCTTAAATCATCTTGAAAAACTACTTGAAGTATGTGAGAAAACTAATTTAGTTCTTAATTGGGAGAAATGTCAATTTATGGTTGCAGGCGGCATTGTATTAGGGCATAAAATTTCAGAAAAAGGCATAGAAGTAGACCCTGCAAAAATTCAAGTTATAGCTAAATTACCACCTCCAACTACGGTGAAAGGGGTAAGAAGTTTTCTTGGACATGCTGGATTCTACAGACGTTGTATAAAAAATTTTTCAAAAATTACTAAACCTCTATGCCAATTTCTTGAAAAGGATAAGAAATTTGAATTTACAACTGAATGCCTGAATGCTTTCGAATTATTAAAAGATAAATTAATTACAAGCACCTATAATAGTTTCACCTAATTGGGAGAAACCATTTGAGCTTATGTGTGATGCTATTGATTATGCTATAGGAGCAGCTTCTGGGCAAAGATATGATAAGATTTTCAAAGTTATATATTATGCTAGTAAAACTCTAAATGATGCCGAAATAAATTATACAGCTTATCGAAAGAGAATTATTAGCAGCTTTATACGCTTTTAATAAATTTCGGCCTTATCTAATAGGAACTAAATGTATCGTGCATACCGATCACTCGCTATAAAATATTTAATGCAAAAAAAGGATTCTAAACCAAGATTAATTAGATGGATGTTATTAATGCAAGAATTTGATTTTTAGATTATTAACAAAAAGGGAACTGATAATCAAATTGATGATCATTTATCAAGATTAGAATATCATGAATTATCTGATACCGATAATGAAATTATAGTACGCTTTTCCCGATGAACAACTTTATAATATAAATGAGTGGAAAATACCTTGGTATGCCGATATAGTAAATTATATTGTAAGTGACATTTTACCACCTATGTTAACTTCGCAACAAAGAAAAAATTCATTCATGATACTAAAACATACTTTTGGGATGAATCATACTTATATAAGCAATGTAAGGATCTAATTATTAGAAGATGCGTGCCTTATGAAGAAACTGAACCAATTATTCAAAAATGTCATGATTCTGATTTTGGAGGACATTTTGGGACCGATAAAACTGCGTATAAAATTCTACAACTGGATTCTACCGGCCTACTCTATTTAGAGATGTATACGTATATATAAAAACCTCGCGATAAATGCCAAAGAGTAGGAAATATATTAAGAAAAATGAAATGCCTCCGAATTTTATATTAGAAGTTGAAATTTTTGATGTTTGGGGATTAGATTTCATGGGACCTTTTATTCCCTCATTTGGAAACTCATATATATTAGTAGTTGTTGATTATGTTTCCAAATGGATTGAAGCGCAAGCTTTACCTAGGTGTGATACTAAAAGTGTTTCAAAATTTTTAATGAAAAATATTTTTACTAGATTTAGAATGCCGAGATTGATTATCACTGACGGAGGAACTCATTTTAGAAATAAATATATTCACAAACTAGTAGAAAAATATAATATTATTCATAAGATATCAATCGCTTATCATCCACAAACTAAATGGATTAGCCGAAGTTTCTAATCGAGAGATTAAGCGTATTTTAGAAAAGTCTCGTAAACCCTAATAGATTGGACTAGTCTATAAGACTAGACACCGCATTATGGGCATACAGGATCGCTTATAAAACTCCGATTGGAATGACTCCTTACAGGCTTATATATGGAAAAACTTGCCACTTACCAGTTGAATTAGAACATAAAGCATATTGGGCGATTAAAGAAATTAATTATAATATGAAAGAAGCTGGTGAGAAGAGATTGTTGCAATTAAATAAATTAGGAGAATTAAGGAATGAATCAAATGATAATGATAGGATTTATAAAGAAAGGATGAAATTATGGCTTGATCAGAAGATTAATCCGAGAAATTTTGAACCAGGACAAGAAGTTTTGCTATATAATACTAGATTGAAATTATTTCCTAGGAAATTGAAATCTCGATGGTTAGGACCTTTCACTATAACTCAAATATTTTCATATGGAACTATAGAAATTGAAGATCCAAAAACAGGACATAGATTTAAGGTAAACGGACATAGATTAAAACCATATTTCGAAGGTAGAAGACCAAATTTTAAAGAGGTTTTAATGCTTAGTCGACCTGATTACTAACTGAAATTAGGTCGGGCTGACGACATTAAACCAAGCGCTTTATGGGAGGCAACCCATAGTAGTCTTTTATTTTAATTATATACAAATTAGTGAGTCTGTAATATTAAAATAAATCTTACTATTCAATTTTTAATTAGAATCATCACAAATTCAAACCTATATGATGAGATCAGAAAATATTCAGACCCGAGCGAAATTGGGCAATTTTACCTAATCTCGCCGACAGTGAGCCCGAGCCTGCCAACAGCGAGATTACGTGCCATATCTTAAAATCAGTTTTATAACTAGCTCGCCGACGGCGAGGCAGTTGAAAAATTGGTCTCTTAAGTTTTATGTGCGGTTTTAGACTGTTCTAAAGTCACTTCTTTGTAGAAAACCATCCCAAATTCATTTTTACACTGTTTTCTTCCCTAGAAACGACTAGAGACCATTCATTTCAATCCGAAATGGCCACCAAACTCTTAGAAACCACAAAAACTGGAGTTTTCAACCGAAGAAAATTCGTCAGTTCGGAGGCGCGACGTATTTTCAACAAAGTTTTGATGAAGAAGCGACATATTAAAGAAATGAGATTTGTCATCAGAGGAGTAGAGAATTCCACCACAAAAATTGAAGAAATGATAGTGCAGCGGCATTGGGAAGTATTTTGCTATACGACATCCGCTGTAGTTATCCCTGTAGTTAAAGAGTTTTACTCTAATCTACATGCGATCAACAATGGAAGTGTCTACATCGAGGAAGATGGGTAACATTTACTCCTTCAAGGGTAAATGAATTATTTTCTATAGAGAATACCCCCGTCCGTCATTATTCAAACTTTGTTCCTTCAAGATACAATATGAACGAGATCTATAGATACCCGACCGACGAACCCGATGATCGGGAGTTGCGCGAAGACGGCATGCCGCTTCCGCATCACCTCTTAACCCCGTCTCGAAGCATCGACATTTCTTTATCTCATCAAAATTATTACCCACTATGAGGGTAAATAAGGTTTCAAAGGAATGTGCTATATTAAATTACCGTATTCAAATTGGACTACCTATCGATGTTGGATCAATTATAGTAAAGTCTGCATTGGGATTGATTGTGCATGCGTCAATTCATGGATTTGGACACCCATCAACTATATTTGCTTTATGCAATCAGTACCAAGTTTCTTATGAGGCGTGGGAAAAGGTACTTTTACCATGGAAACCACTCGATCCTACGGATATGTTTCCAACTTTGGATAACAATGATGAGATTACCATTATTTCGATAGAGCATCACGTAACAATCCTTTATCGAGGCCCCTTATCGATAAAACAAATTTCATTCCGAAAAAGATTAAAGGATTAGAGAAAGAGTTGCAAAACGTGATGAATTCCATCGATAATATCTCCGATATGTTCGATCACATCGATCCGGAGGATGAAGGAGCACTTTGATCATACTCGGACATCCGGAGGCCGCTTTATTCATTTACCGAAACGTAAAGGGTGGATTGATGAAGAATCTATCGTCGAATTCCCTTCGTGCCTTTCTACAATCTATTTGTGCACTCGCGTCACATCGGGAATATCGTAGAGGATGTTAGTTCGTATATCGAGGAGTAGTAAAGATTTCTATCTTATGTTATATTTGTGTGTATATATGTGTTAATTTGGATTTAGGTTTTACTATGATTTAAACATTAAATTTGATCATCTCAGATTTAATGAAATTATATGTATTTGTTATGTCTCAGCATTTAGAGTGTTGTGGTGTGAATTGCAATGCTGAGAATTTATGAGAGTTTGAAGTATTGAAGTCTTAAGTGTTAATGTTTAAAAGTGTGAAGTTTGTAAGTATTACGGATTTCATATATAAATTTATATTGTTTGTGTGAACTTTTTGTGAGTATAAGTATCTAATCTTCATTCTAAATTATCAAATTAAGTGATCGGAAGATTAATTAGGGTCAAATCGAGGTTGAAAATGATTAAAGAATTTTAAATATTTAAAATTTTTGGGAGCTCGCCGACGGCTAGAATTATCCCGCCGACAACGAGGGAAAACCCGCCGACAGCGAGAACGATCTCGCCGACGGGGAGATTTTCCAGAAACTTTGGCCTTAGTAAATCAATTAGCTCACCGACGGTGAGAAAAATCTCGCCGACAGCGAGATCGCGAAATGTCCTATATTTGACCAGTCAACCGACACTATTCATCATCCCCTTCCTCAAAACTTCGAAAAAAACCGACCTAAGGCTTGTGGAATCTTGGATTTGAAGCGATTTCAACACATTTTGATGCCGGATTTCATCTTCCCTTGGTAAGAGCTTCACTCCTATGTAAAAATTTTTGATTTTTTACCATGAATTTCTTCTACATTGAGGATTTTGGAAAAATGTTGAAATGTGAAGAAAAGACTTGGAAGAAATTCATGGAACTTGATTTAGATTGATTTTAGTAACTATTGGAAGCCATCTTAGTAATATTTAGAAATTTAGTTAAGATTTTTGCAAATTTCATAGATCAAAAAATGGCTCCACGATAAAAGAGAAGAATGGATTACGACGAAACTTGCTTTGTGAATGCAAGGGCACAATCAAGATATTTTCACAATATTCAAGCCAGAACATGCATTCAAGATCGAGTTTTCAAAAGTCCTGGAGGAGAAGTTGAGCGAATAATTAAAGAAAGAGGATGGGAAAGTTTCTGTTTTGATGACCAACAGAGCCGCTGTAGAAGTGGTAAAGGAATTTTATGCGAACCTGACACAAGCCGAAGATGCACCGGTTAAGGTTAGAGGATTTTTGTAGAATTCAGTACTGCAAGAATAAATGCTTATTACGAGGTACGAGACACCTACACCAGTGAGTATGATACATTTGGAACTATGGAAGGACCACTGGAAGAGGTGATCGACTTTCTCACTGACGGGAAAGGAGTTTGGAAGATAAAGAAGCGAGAACGGGTAAACTTCCCTCTTTCTATGTTAAATGCGTCATCTAAAGCCTGGCACTATTTTATTTGTTCTACTTTGTTACCTACTTACCACCATAGTGAGGTAACAAGAGATAGAGCAGTTCTGAATTTCTGTATTCAGAACCAAAAAAGTATTAATGTGGGAAGTGTAATTTATAAGAATATATTAGCCACCTCAAGAAGTGAAAGTGGAGGAGGACTAAGATATCCTGGTCTTATCTATGCATTCTGCCAATTATCTGGGGTAGAGGCAAGAGAAGATGAGGAATGGGTTGAGCCTATGAAACCCATTACTCTGGCTAATATTAAGAAATATGAATCCCACTGATCACAGAAAAATACATTAAGAAATTCATATCTATTTTTGATGAAATTGCACTTTAAAGAAAGGTATTTTCTTTATTTTATTGCAGGAATGAAGATTTATAAGTGATGGAAGCAAAAAGCATGAAATGGAGCGAATTTAGATCAAAAAGGAGGAAATTCATGCAAATTGAACTAAGTCGCCGACGGCGAAGATCGAGGCAGCCGACGGCGAGATCGTGAGGAGAATTTCTGAAGGAATTATAACTACCTCGCCGACAGCGAGCTCGAGCCCACCGACAGCGAGATCGCGCGGTTTGAAGACTTTCTAGAAGCCCCGCTGACGGCGAGGTCGTTTCCCGCCGACGGTGAGACAGTTCAAAATACAAATACATTGAACCTGGACACTTTTTGAAGAGGTGTTTAAGCACCCTACCCTTTGGGCCTTTGCTTACCTCTATAAATAGAGGCCGAATTCTAGTGATTGTGTGTGTCTTTCTAGTGTCTTACGTGTCATTTGTGTGTGTCTCTTGAGTCTTCTATGTGTCTAATTTAGTGAGTTTGAGTGTATTTAGTGAGTTCGTTAGTTTAATTGAGTGCTATTTAGTTTGCTGTACTAGAAGGAAAAGTCAAAGGAACTTCAAGGAGTCTGCTTGGAAAGGAAATTAAGATAAGTATCTTTGTTTATTGTTGTTAACTTTAAATGAAATCATGCTTTGTTTTATTTCCATGCATTCTGAGTAGTTTTCTTAGTCTTTCTCATTGTTTATGAAAATTATGTGGATTGATGAAATTAAATAGAAACACTTAATATAATATAAATAAATTGTGATAATTTTACTTAAAACTTAATTTACTTTCAATATGGCCAATTGATTTGTTAAAATATGTTGAATCATCAACTATCGTAAAAATTACATCCAATATTCAGGGAAGTCAAAAGCCTTGAAAGGCGGGTGCAAATAAATAGGGAAATATTAATTATCGGACGTAGAATTGGACATTTTAGTGTGACAGACTAAAATATTCAATTCGATCCTATATCTCGAGAGCCGAAGTGTAGATGTTAGCCCTCGAGTGAGGGGAACGTGGGAGCTCAAGTGGCAACCGCATCCTCTCAGCCTAGCCGCAGATTCAGTAATCAAACATAGGATTAGTCAATGTTATTTGCACCTGGACCAAAGGGTAAAGAATGGGAATGCTCCTATTTGTCACAATACAATTTAAGAATCCTATTTAAATTTATCATTCACTTAATTTTCTAAAAACAAGGAGAATGATACTTTTTCTAAATTATTTAAATCAACTTATTTTAAGCATTAGTTTACTTTAATTTACTATAGTTACTTTAAATTTTCGTTCACTTTATTCGTAAGCAATTACTTTAAATTTAGCTGATAACAAATCTGTTAAAAACTTCCCTTAACCAGGACTCCACTAGAGCCCTGTATTACTTGATATGATACGTATACTTGCGTAGAATCCACATGATACATTAAATCATATATCTATATTTAGAGCGGGATCAAGTTTTTGGTGTCGTTGCTATAAACATAAATTGCAAACATATTAAAAGTAGGTCAAGTTTTTGGCGCCGTTGCCGGGGAGGTAAAGAAATTATTTATTAAAGTAACGGACTATTTTATAAAATTGTATGCGAACATTTGGAAACGAAAATTTAATACCTTACAATTCAGAATTAGAGCGTACAATTAAAAGAATTAAAAAACAAAAAAGAGAAATTATAAATTTAACAAAAATGGCAAATATTCGTGAAAATGAAAATATCAATCAACCAAGACCATTACGAGATTATGCCAACCCTACATTAGATGAAATTCATTTAACTATTCAAAACCCTTATGTAGCTGCTAATTCATTCGAACTTAAACCTGCAATTATCGAAATTGTACAAAATAATCAATTTAGTGGTTCACCTACTGAAGATCCTAATTTACATCTTGCTAGTTTTTTAGAACTATGTGCTACTTTCAAACATGAAGGAGTATCTAACGATGCTATTAGACTTAGACTTTTTCCTTTTTATTTAAGGGATAAGGCTAAAATGTGGTTAAATTCGTTAGCACCTGGATCTATTAAAACTTGGGGAGAATTATCACAAAAATTTCTATCCAAATATTTTTCGCCATCTAAAACTGCTAAGCTTAGGAATTATATAACTTCTTTTAGTCAGTTTGATGGAGAGTCAATATATGAATCTTGTGAGAGATTTAAAGAACTTCTTAGGAAATGCCCACATCATGCGTTACCGTATCAGGTTAATTATCCAAACTTTCTATAATGGATTAGTAGGATCTTTAAGATCAATCATCGATGCTCGTCTTCGGAGGATCATTAATGTCAAAACCATTTGATGAAGCCTATGCACTAATCGAAGAAATGGCAACTAATAATTTTCAATGGCATGCTGATAGAATGAATCCGAAAAAATAGCTAGTATTCATGAAAATGATGCAATATCTATGTTAGCTTCACAAATTGCTGCTATATCTAAAAAATTAGATCATTTTGGAATGAATTACTCTCCAACTATATCAGAAGAAAATCCATCTGGACAACTTATAGAATCCCAATCTCAATATGAAATGATTAATGCAATTAACAACAGACCCAATAATCCTTATGCAAATTATTATAATCTTGGAAGGAAAAATCATCCTAATTTTAATTGGAATAATAATACGACTAATCAACCATGGATGAATAATATAATACAACAATTAGGAAATCCATCTAATCAAGGAAATCCTAATTATAAATCTAATTATCCACCTGGATTTAATAACCCACAATTTAAAGATAAGAAATTATCTATAGAAGAATTAATATTAAATATGGGTCAACATTTACAAAATCAAGGAAATCAATTACAAATACAAGGAAACCGATTACAAAATCAAGGAACAAAGAATCAAAAATATTGAAACTCAACTTGGACATATCGCTACCGCACTTAATAATAGAATACCTGGAACATTTCCTAGTAATGTGGAAATAAATCCCAAAGACAAGGGAAATGAACAAATTAAAGCGATACAATTACGAAGTGGAAAAGAATTAGAACCTCGAATTCAGAAAGTACTTGAAAGTCAAAAAGAGGAAGTGGAAATTGAAAAGGAAAAGAATCAACAAGATCCAAACTTAGAAAATCCTTTAATACCAATGAAAATTTCTATTGAAAAACCTCCACCACCATTTCCTCAATGACTAATTCAACATAAAAAAGACACACAATTTGCTAAATTCCTTGAAATTTTGAAGAATTAAACGATAAATATTCCTTTCGTAGAAGCTTTAGAACAGATGCCAAACTATGTAAAATTTATGAAAGATATTCTAAATAAAAAAATAAAATTTACCGATAATGAAATGGTCGCACTTAGTGAAGAGTGTAGTGCTATTATTCAGAAAAAACTTCCCGAAAAATTAAAAGATCCCGGTAATTTCACTATACCCCGCGCTATCGGAGAAAAATTCTATGGAAAAGCTTTGTGTGACTTAGGAGCAAGCATCAATCTAATGCCTCTATCAATTTTTAAGAGATTAAGATTGGGAGAAATTTCACCTACTTCAGTAACTCTTCAGTTAGCGGATCGTTCTATTACATATCCTAAGGGAGTTATTGAAAATGTATTAGTAAAAGTGGACAAATTTATCTTCCCCGTAGATTTTATTGTTCTAGATATGGAAGAAGATAAAGAAATTCCTATCATTTTAGGAAGACCATTTTTAGCCACTGGAAAAGCTATGATTGATGTTCGTAAAGGAGAATTAACTATGAGAGTAAATGACCAAAAAGTAACTTTTAATATTGCTAAATCAATGAAATATCCTGCGCTAGAAAAAGATGATGAGTGTTTTCGAATGGAAGTACAAGATCATTTACAAAAAGAACATTTTAAAGAATATTATGAAGAAAAATTAGAAAAAGAAAATACTGAATTAATTGAAAAAGCCGATATAAATGAAGAACTAGATTATATTCAAGAGAAATTTGAATTTTTGGATAATACAGAAAACACTGAAAAAAATATAGTTCCATAAATTATTAAACCTCCTGAACTTGAGTTAAAAATGTTAACTAATCATTTAAAGTATGCTTACTTGGGTAATTCTTCAACTCTACCAGTTATTATTTCATCTGAATTAAATGAATCTCAAGAACAAAAACTTTTAGATACATTAAAAAAGTATAAGAAAATTTTTTGTTGGACTTTAGCAGATATTAAAGGAATTAGTCCTTCAATTTGTATGCACATAATTATTTTAGATAATGAACATAAGCCTAAAGCAGATCCACAAAGGAGATTAAATCCAATAATGAAAGTAGTCAAGAAAGAAATTTTTAAATGGTTAGATAATGGTATTATATAACATATTTCTGACAGTGCTTGGGTAAGCCCAATTCACTGTGTACCTAAAAAAGGAGGGGTGACTGTCAAAGCTAATGAAAATAATGATCTTATCCCTATAAGACAAGTTACTGGATGGCGAATATGTATTGATTATAGAAAATTAAACACAACCCACCGGAAAAGATCACTTCCCTTTACCATTTCTAGACCGGATGTTGATAGATTCGCCTGGACATAAGTATTTTTGTTTCTTAGATGGATATACCGGTTATCATCAAATACAAATTGCTCCCGAGGATCAAGATAAAACTACATTTACTAGTCCTTATGGAACTTTCGCTTTTCGAAGAATGCCTTTTGGATTATGTAATTCACTCGCAACATTCCACGGATGTATGATGTCTATATTTAGTAAATTAATTGATAATGGAATAGAAGTATTTATGGATGATTTCTCTCGTATTTGGAACAACATTTGACACATGCTTAAATCATCTTGAAAAAGTATTTGAAGTATGTGAGAAAACTAATTTAGTTCTTAATTGGGAGAAATGTCAATTTATGGTTACAGGCGGCATTGTATTAGGGCATAAAATTTCGGAAAAAGGCATGGAAGTAGACCCTGCAAAAATTCAAGTAATAGCTAAATTACCACCTCCAACTACGGTAAAAGGGGTAAGAAGTTCTCTTGGCCTTGCTGGATTTTACAGGTGTTATACTAAAGATTTTTCAAAAATTACTAAACCTCTATGCCAACTTCTTGAAAAGGACAAGAAATTTGAATTTACAACTGAATGCATGAATGCTTTCGAATTATTAAAAGATAAATTAATTACAGCACCTATAATAGTTTCACCTAATTGGGAGAAACCATTTGAGCTTATGTCTGATGCTAGTGATTATGCTATAGGAGCAGTTCTTGGGCAAAGGTATGATAAGATTTTTAAAGTTATATATTATGCTAGTAAAACTCTAAATGATGCTGAAATAAATTATACAGTTGCTGAAAGAGAATTATTAGCAGTTGTATATGCTTTTAAGAAATTTTGGCATTATCTAATAGGAACTAAATGTATTGTGTATACTGATCATTTTGCTATAAAATATTTAATGCAAAAGAAAGATTCTAAACCAAGATTAATCAGATGGATATTATTAATGCAAGAATTTGATTTTGAGATCGTTAACAAAAAAGGAACTGATAATCAAATTGCAGATCATTTATCAAGATTAGAAAATCATGAATTATCCGATACCGATAATGAAATTTTAGACAGCTTTCCCGATGAACAACTTTATAATATTAATGAATTGAAAATACCTTGGTATGCTGATATAGTGAATTATATTGTAAGTGACATTTTACCACCTATGTTAACTTTGCAACAACAGAAAAAATTCATTCACGATACTAAAACATACTTTTGATATGAACCATACTTATATAAGCAATGTAAGGATCTAATTATTAGAAGATGCGTGCCTTATGAAGAAACTGAACCAATTATTCAAAAATGTCATGATTCTGATTTTGGAGGATATTTTGGGACGGATAAAACTGCGTATAAAATTCTACAATCTGGATTCTACCGGCCTACTCTATTTAGAGATGTATATAGATATATAAAAACCTCGCGATAAATGCCAAAGAGTAGGAAACATATCAAGAAAAATGAAATGCCTCCGAATTTTATATTAGAAGTTGAAATTTTTGATTTATGGGGATTAGATTTCATGGGACCTTTTATTCCTTCATTTGGTAACTCATATATATTAGTAGTCGTCGATTATGTTTCCAAATGGATCGAAGCACAAGCTTTATCTAGGTGTGATGCTAAAAGTGTTTCAAAATTTTTAATGAAAAATATTTTTACTAGATTTGGAATGCCGAGAGTGATTATCACTCACGGAGGAACTCATTTTAGAAACAAATATATTCACAAACTAGTAAGAAAATATAATATTATGCATAAGATATCAACTGCTTATCATTCACAAACTAGTGCATTAACTGAAGTTTCTAATCGAGAGATTAAGTGTATATTAGAAAAGTCTGTAAATCCTAATAGATCAGACTGGTCTATAAGACTACACACTGCATTATGGGCATACAGGACTGCTTATAAAACTCCGATTGGAATGACTCCTTATAGGCTTATATATGGAAAAACTTGCCACTTACCAGTTAAATTAGAACATAAAGCATATTGGGCGATTAAAGAATTTAATTATAATATGAAAGAAGCTGGTGAGAAGAGATTGTTGCAATTAAATGAATTGGAAGAACTAAGAAACGAATCATATGATAATGATAGGATTTATAAGGAAATAATGAAATTATGGCATAATCAGAAGATTAATCAGAGAAATTTTGAACCAGGACAAGAAGTTTTGCTATATAATACTAGATTAAAATTATTTCCTGGGAAATTGAAATCTCAATGGTTAGGACCTTTCACCATAACTCAAATATTTTCATATGGAACTATAGAAATTGAAGATCTAAAAACAGGACATAGATTTAAAGTAAATGGACATAGATTAAAACCATATTTCAAAATAGAAGACCAAATTTTAAAGAGGTTTTAATGCTTAGTCAACCTGAACACTAACTAAATTAGGTCGGGCTGACGACGTTAAACCAAGCGCTTTATGGGAGGCAACCAATAGCAGTCTTTTATTTTAATTATCTACAAATTAGTGAGTCTATATTATTAAAACAAATCTTACTACTCAATTTTTTTTATTAGAATCATCACAAAATTGAACCTATTTGATGAGATCGTAAAATATTCGGACTGAGAGCGAAATTGGGCGATTTTTACGAATCTCGCCGACAACAGTCCGAGCTCGCCGACGGCGAGATCGTGCGCCATTACTTCGCCGGCTTTATAACTAAGTCGCCGACGGCGAGGAACTTCCTGCCGACGGCAAGGCAGTTGAAAATTTGGTTTCTTAAAGATTTTTCGTGCGGTTTTGGACAGATCTAAGCCATTCCTTCGTAAGAAATAATCCCAAATCCAATTTTATACTATTTTCTTCCTTAGGAACGACTAGAGACCAATCCTTTCCATCCAAAATGGCCACCAAATTCTTGGAAACCACAAAAACTGAAGTTTTCAACCAGAGAAAACTCGTCAGTTCGGAGGCACAGTGAATCTTCAACAAAGGCTCGATGAAGAAAAGACTTATTAAAGAAAGAGGATTCGTCAACGAGAGGAGTAGAGAATTCTACTACAAAAATCGAAGAAATGATCGCACAACGGCATTGGGAGGTATTTTGTTATACGACATCCGTCGTAGTTATACCGGTAGTTAAAGAGTTTTACTCTAATTTACATGCGATCAACAATGGAAATGTGTACGTCAGAGGAAGATGGGTAACATTTACTCCTGCTAGGGTAAATGAATTGTTTTCTATAGATAATACCTCTGTTTGTCATTATTCCAACTTTGTGCCTTCAAGATACAATATGAACGAAATCTATAGATATCTGACCGACGAACCGGATGATTGGGAGTTAAGAGAAGACGGGTATGTCAGTTTTTCTGCATCACTTCTTAACCCTGTCTCAAAGCACTGGCATTTCTTTATATCAACAAAATTATTACCTACCATGAGAGTAAATAAAGTTTCAAAGGAATACGCTATTTTAAACTACTGTATTCAAATTGGATTACCTATCGATGTTGGATCAATAATAGTAAAGTCCGCACTGGGATTAATTGTGCATGGG
This sequence comes from Papilionanthe hookeriana x Papilionanthe teres, assembly GCA_022702705.1. Classification (NCBI taxonomy): domain Eukaryota; kingdom Viridiplantae; phylum Streptophyta; class Magnoliopsida; order Asparagales; family Orchidaceae; genus Papilionanthe; species Papilionanthe hookeriana x Papilionanthe teres. The sequence continues at coordinate 107,496,843 of CM040421.1, read as the reverse complement.
TCGGTGCATGGACCGGGACACCCATCTACTATATTTGCTTTATGCGATCAGTACCAAGTTTCTTATGAGGCTTGGGAAAAATTACTTTTACCATGGAAACCACTGGATCCTACTGATATGTTTCCCACTTTGGATAACAATGATAAGATTACCATTATTTCTGACAGAGCAACACAGAACAATCCTTTAGCAAGGCCATTTACTGATAAGACTAATTTCATTCTGAAGAAGATTAAAGGATTGGAGAAAGAATTGCAAAATGTGATGAATTCCATTGACAATATCTCTGATATGTTTGATCATATTGATTGGAGAATGAAGGAGCACTTTGATCATACTTGGACATCCTGGAGGCCGCTTTATTCATCTACTAAGACGAAAGGATGGATTAATGAAGAATCTACTCGCAGAATTCCTTTCGTGCCTTTCTATAATTTATTTGTGCACCTGCGTCGCATCGAAAATATCAGAGAAGATGTTAGTTCAGACACTGAAGAGTAGGAAAGCTTTCTATGTTTATGTTATATTTGTATCTATATATGTGTTTGATTTGGAGTTAGGTTTTATTATGAGTCGAAATTTGATTTGATTATCTCAGATTTGATGAGATTTTATGTAAATTGTTATATCTCAGCATTTAGAGTGTTGTGGTGTGGATTGCGATGCTGAGTAGTATGGATTTGAACATTTATGTTAAGTATGTGCTAAGTTGTTAGTGTGAAATTTGTAAGTTTCATGGATTTCATATATAAAGTTATATTGTTTGTTTTGTGTGACTTTTTGTGAGCATAAGTATCTAATCTTCGTATTGATTAAGGGCAATTCGAGGTTGAAAATGATTGACGAATTTCAAAAATTTAAAACTTTTGGGATCTCGCCGACGGCGAGAATTATCTCGCTGACAGCGAGAAAACCCGCTGACAGCAAAACCGAGCTCGCCGACGGCGGATTTTTCCCGAAACTTTTGCCTTATGAAATTAATTAGCTTGTCGACGGCAAGAAAAATCTCGCTGACAGCGAGATCGCGAAAAGACCTATATTTGACCGGTCAACCGACACTATTCATCATCCCTTTCCTCAAATTTTCGAAAAAACCGACCTAGGGCTTGAGAGATCTCGGATTTGAGGCGATTTCAACACTTTTTGACGCCGGATTTCATCTTCCCTTGGTAAGAGCTTCACTCCTATGCAAAAATTTTTTATTTTCACCATGGATTTCCTCTACAATGGAGAATTTTGAAAAAATTTGAAATGTGGAGAAAATATTTGGAAGAATTTCATAAAAATTGATTTAAATGGATTTTAGATGTTGTAGGAAGCCTTCTTAGTAATATTTTGGAGTTTAGTTAAGATTTTTGCAAATTTCACAGATCGAGAAATGGCTTTGGTGTCGTTGCCGAGGAAATTATTATTAAATGACTTTTTATTAAATTATATTGTTTATTAAAATTGTGCTAATTATATAAATACAAAATCCCCGAAAACGGCGCCAAAAACTTGAGAAAAATCAAAAAACATGGAACAATTTGATGATATTAAAAGTGGGTCAAGTAATATAGATTTTTCTTTAAAAATCCCAGTATCGATCCCATGAGGAAGTGAAGTAAGAAGTCTTTAGTCAAATTCTAGTCTACTACTAATAGTCCTTAGTTTGGAATGTCGATTAAAATTGTGTTTTATCTAGCAACTATTCCTAAATGCAAGTGTTAAATGTAAAGATAGTAACTATATCTAAATGTAAATAACAATTCTAAATATAACACTTTTTTGGATGAATTGGTTTGGAGAATTTTGAGATATTAAAAACTATTATTCTTATGTAATGAAATAGATAATGTATAGGATTGAGATGCATTAAATATTGTATGTGCCAAATAGGAGCAATCCTATTCTTTACCCTTTGGTCCGTGCATAAAGAACATTGACTAATCCTATGCTTGGTTACTGAATCTGTGGCTAGGCTGGGAGGATACCGGCTGCCACTTCGGAGCTCCCACATTCCCCTCGCCTGAGGGCTAACATCTACACTTCAACACCCAAACGATAGGACCGAATTGAGGATTTTAGCCTATCACTCTAAAATCTCCAATTCTACGCCCGATTAATATTATTTCCCTATTTATTTGCATTCAATTCCCATGAACTTCACCATTCATGGAATTTGAATGTGGTTTCACTTTGTTGAGAATTACGCCGCCCTTTCGGGTCGAAGCAATTACAATGAATTTTAACACTACAATGGGCCCTTATTGCAATGTAAATGAAGTGTAAGTAAAAACCATCACATTTGTAATTAAATTTACTTCTACCATGCATCACAAAATCCTAAACATGATTTCTACTCATTGCAAAAGAAAAGTAAAACGAAAACAATGGCATAATCTTCTCATGCCACTATTTTCAAAGAAGAAGAAAGAGTAAGAGAGATGCGTCACAAAGCACGAAGAAAACATAAAGGAAACTTCATTTAACAAAAGCAAATCCACTAAATAAATGTTTATAAAATTATAAGATAATGAAGAACAATACTTAGTTTTTTCCCCTTGAAAGAAAGACGAAGATCTCTCCCATAAAGTCTCCCGGCGATCCATGCAATGCTAGCGAAATCCCTTACAAATTCTCTCAAAATCTCCTCTCCAATCTCTTCAAAAGGGTAGAAATCTACATTTCTACTCTTAATCTAAGAATCCTAAACATTCCTCTAAGTTTTTCTCTCCTTTCCTCTATTGTTTCTCTCTAATCTCCCCCTTCTTTCAAACACATATTCGCCATTTTTAAAGAGTGTGGACGAACTTCCAAGAGTCTCCTTAAGCACCCCTTCGAAAAAGCGTCCAAATACATCGAATATTGGCCCAAAACCGCCAAATGTCGGTACATGGTCGCCCGGGCCGCTGTCGACGGGTTCGAGGCCGCTGTCGGAGGCCTTTTTGGCCATATTTCGGTGGTCTCGGGAAACTCTCGCCGTCGGCGTCGGTGAGATCGATCTCACCGTCGGCGAGCAGGCTGCTGCGCGGCTCCACCCTTTCGCTCCGTTTCAACTCTGTTTTGCCCCATTTCAGTTGCGTTGCGTTCGTAACAGATAGCCCTACAAAATAAGCATAAAAATAACCTTTCTTTAAAGTGTAATCTCATTCAAAAATATACAAGAAGTGTAAAAGAGATTAAGCATCAAAAGACTTATCGAAAGGTGTCAGGGCAGAATTTCATTTCTTGCTCATTTTTGCTCCAGATTGCACCGTTTTTGCTTCCTTTTGCTCCAATCACCATTTCTTGTAACTAAAACCTAAAAACATACAAAATACCTTCCTTTAAAGTGTAATATCATCAAAAATAAGTAAAATGGTATAGCAAAAGGCGTATATATTTTAGGCGTGTCAAAATCCCCCAAACTTAACTGTTACTTGTCCTCAAGTAACACTTTTACTACATAAAAATATAACTGAAGACAATGTACTTTTCATCTGTAAGACACTAAAATTTTTCATTCAAAAGAATATATTGGTTAGACTTTTAGAAAGAAACTCAGTAACTCAGGTTAACGCTACAGGTATAAAAATATTCAACAATCAAGTCAAATGATTCTAGTCTTCTATTTATTTCAAGATAAACCATAATTTGTTACATTAAGAGTGCCTTGAAAGATTATTTGAAAAAGGAGTTCATGTAAACTTCATCAGAATGTAGGCCAATACTTTAAATATAAATTCATAAATGAAATCAAGTTCTCCCTTTAGGGTGACTCAAGTGAAGCCAATTTTTTATTAGGCATCTCCTCAAGCTTCTCCTCATAAATATTTTTCTTTCTTTCGTTTTCTTTTTCGGGATCACTTTCAGTCCCCTTTTTTTACTCTCTTTTCTTTTTCTCTCTCTTTTTTTTTTAAGATGAGGATTACTATATCTGGAGAGCCTGTAATGATTTTGAACTTCACTCTCTTCTTTCTAAAGTTCAAACTTGAAACACATCCTTACTTTATAATTAGGTATGAGCCTTATTATTCATCCTAAAGTCACAATCTCTTCTTAACACACAATACTTTAAGTCTCTTAACATTTCAAAAATACAGTTTTCTTTACTTCAAATAGTTAACTATAATCAAATTCTTTCATACCAAATATCTCACCCTTATAAAATTAACCATTATTACTAAAAACTTTCATCCAATCCTTCCATAAAATTCATCTAAAATAAAAAGTTTTAGTTATCTCAAGTGAGTTTCAATTGCCAGAAGTTATGCTAGTAATTTTTAAAAATATAACGATTGAGAACAAATAAGAGTTAATATTTTTCTTCCCCCCAAACTTAAATTTTAAAATATTTTGCAATTAATTCCATAAAATGTAGCAGGAAGAAAAAGTAAAGGTTGAAAATACTTACTACTTCAACATCCTATCAAATTCATATCATGCAGAATCAGTATAGAATGACAGTAGGAAAAAGTAAATCTAACTTAAAACATGCTTGTAATAAAATTACACTAAAAAAAGTATTTTCACATTAAAATTTATTTTTTTCTTCCTACCCCCAAACTTAATTTTTAACATATATAGCATTTAGTACAGAAAATATAAGCAGGAAGAAAAACAATTTAGAAATTCTATCTACCACAAATGTCTATCAAAATCATTTGCAAGTATTCATTAGGATAGAACAATATGCAGCATAAAATAAATCTAAACTAATCATGCCAGAATGAAATTAACTAAACCAAAGTCTAACTAGCATAGCATGTATCAGCAAGGGATTATAAAAATGTTCTTCAATACCTAAATAAAGTTGTAACACAAACATAAACACACAATTCAAATACAATCACAAATGATAAATGAGGTCAATTCTTCCTTTATCTCATCACATCTCACTAATTTACTTCCAATTTCTAACGGAATCACTACACTAGTAAATTAGGCACTTCAAAAGATTTTATAGATTATAATCCCAAGGATAAGATTATCCTTGATATATTGGCTCCTAGGTACCAATCTCAGGCATCACCTAATCCTTATAATTAAACACCTCTAACAGTTATAAAGATAGTGTGAGATCATCCTAATGTTATTCATCAAATAGGTTCGCGACTCCTACCTAATGAAAATAAAGTTGTAGAAAGGAAGTAACAAATTAAGATGGAACTATCAATATTCAAATTTCATGATTTCTCTTGTAAAACTCAAGTCTGGGTGAGACCCAAGTCATAGTGGACTCGTCAATCCAACTTTACAAGAGATCAATTCTAGCCATAATAAGAAGTTAAGGAATCACCTCCCTCATGACACAGACAAAGATCAGATCAAAACACTAATAATCCAAACATCTATCAATCAACAATCAAACTTATCAATCTATAATGACACATAAAGATCAAGTCTATCCACTCTAAATCAAACACAATACAACACTAACAATCATGACTCTCAAGCACACTAAATCAAAGCACACTGATAACTATGGGTTGCCTCCAATAAAGCACTTGGTTTAACGTCATTAGCCCGACAAATGATTCCTTCTGGATCAAAATTCCATTTAAGTAATCCTCGATCAATCGCCCAATCATTTCCAGATCCAGGGATTCCTACAAAATTCATAAATTTTAATTTTTTATTCAACTCTTCCTTTTCAAATGGATTTATATCATTGTTCCTCATATTCCTTTCTAGATCCAATATTCTTCTATTGATTTTCTCAATCCGCATATTAATATCATCCTTGAAATTTATTAGAAATGGATCTTAATAAAATACTTCAATATCTCTCAAATTTTGGATTAGATTCTCTCTAGATAATTTAGATTCTGGATCAACATCTTCTATGTCACTCTTATGATTCAAGTTATCTTCCAATTCTTTCCCTTTATAATTATTAAATGATTGAGGATCTATCTTAGTTGAGCAAATAGGTTTTTCTAATTCCTTAGGAATTTCTTCCAATGGTCTTCCAATATCCTTATCCTCTTTTCTCAACTCAAAGTTCTTTTGAAATTTATCCTCAAATTCTCTTCCAAGTCCTAGTTCAATAATTTTATCTTGTTCATCATTTAATTCAGGTTTTTCTTGTGATTGAGTCGTATCTAAAGATATAAAGACTGGTTGTGTAGATGAACTCTCTAAATAGATAGAATTTAAAATTGTATGGGGTACATCCATCTTAAGTTCATGAGATTTTTCAACAAATGGAATTAAAAGTTTACTATTTTTGGTAGCGTCCATCATTTCACACCTCTCCTGAACATACATACAGTCTTCTTTACATAAAATTTTTGACTCATCATGAAAGTCTATTTCAATCTCATTTGTTATATTACTCTCAAAACTTTCTTGGAAATGGTCTTTACTTAGATAATCAATTTCATCCATCCAAAAACAATCATCATCTTTTCTCTCAACTGGATATTTCATAGTCTTTAATACATCAAAAGTGACTTCATGGTCATTAATATTCATAGTCAACTTTCCTTTTTGCACATCTATCATAGCTTGTCCAGTAACAAGGAAATGTCTCCCTAAAATAATTGAAATTTCTTTATCTTCCTCCATATCTAATACAATAAAGTCCAAAAGAAAGATAAATTTATCCACTTTAACAAGCACATCTTCTATAACTCCTTTTGGATAAATGATAGATCGATCAGCTAACAGAAGGGTTACAGAAGTGGGAGAAATATCGATTAAACCTAACCTTCTAAATATAGATAGAGGCATTACATTAATGCTCACTCCTAAATCACATAAAGCTTTTCCACATAATTTTTCTCCAATTGCACAAGGAATTGTAAAGCTACAAGGATCTTTAAGTTTCCGAGGAAAATTTTTCTGAAGTATAGCGCTGCACTCCTCACTTAGTGCAATTGTCTCGTAATCCCAAAATTTCCTTTTCTTATTTAATATATCATTTATAAACTTTGCATAAATTGGCATCTGTTCCAAAGCTTCAGTGAAAGGAATATTTATCGTTAACTTCTTAAGTACTTTCATGAACTTTGAAAATTTTTTATCCAACTCATGTTGTCTAAGTCTTTGAGGAAATGGAGGTAGTGGTTTTTCCAAACTGATTTTAGTTAGAGATATTAATTTTTTCAAATCCTTAAAAACATGTTCTTTAGGTCTTTTAGTTTCCTTTGTTTCTCTCACAACATCTTTCTCTTTTCTATCCACATCCTCTATCTCTCTTCCACCATTTAATTGGACAGCTTCTATTTGTTCATTAGTGTTCTCTTTAGGGTTGATCTCATTATTGCTAGGAAGTGTTCCTTGGGGTTTATTGATAAGTGAATTAGCAATTTCTCCCAGTTGATTCTCTATGTTTCTAATCGTAGCATTTTGACTTTGCAACTGGTTTCCCATTTGCAATACCACTTCTTCCATAGACATTTTCTTATCCTCAAATTGTTGATCAATGTTAGAGTCTGGTGGATATAAAGGTCTATAGGTTGTGTTCTCTTGATTATTCCAACTTCCATTATGATTTGCATGATTATTTTCCCATTCTTGGTTTCCACCATCAGTAGTATGATTCCAGTTAAATTTAGGATGGTTCTTCCAACACGGGTTGTAAAAGTTAGAATATGGGTTGTTTATGGTATTTAAAGTCTCATATGATAAGTTAGAATCAATTATAGGCCCTAATGAACTTTCCTCACTTATAGGAGTAAATTGAGGTTGGTTCATTCCAAATTGGTCCAACTTCCTTGATATTGCAGCAATCTGAGATGCAAGAGTTGTAATCGTATCCGTATTATAAACACTAGCTACATTTTTATGATTTACCCTTGCAGAGGGCCATTGAAATTCATTTGTAGCTATTTCTTCAATTAATGCATATACTTCATCAAAAGATTTTGACATTAATGATCCACCAGCGGTAGCATCAATTATAGACCTAAGGGATCCTACTAACTCATTATAAAAAGTTTCAATGATTAACCAATCGGGCAGAGCATGGTGTGGACATTTTCTTAGGAGTTCCTTAAATCTTTCCCAGGCTTCGTATATTGATTCCTCTTCATACTGACAAAATGAGATAATATCGTTTCTAAGTTGAGTAGTCCTTGAAGGTGTAAAATACTTAGCTAGGAATTTTTGAGTTAACTCCTCCCAATTTTTAATAGAACTAGGTGCTAATGAGTATAACCACATTTTAGCCTTATCCCTTAGTGAGAAAGGAAAAAGCCTTAGTCTAACAGCATCGTCTGACATGCCATTATAACAAAATGTAGCACAAAGTTCTAGAAAATTTGATAAGTGTAAATAGGGATCCTCCAAAGGAGTTCCCCTAAACTGATTATTCTGCACCAGTTGGATAATCTCAGGATTTATTTCAAACGAGTCAGCTTCTACGACAGGGTTTTGTATACTAAAGTGAATTTCATTTATCGTAGAATTTATGTAATCCCTCAATGATTTATGATGATTTTCTAAGTTATTATCTTGAAATTTTTCCATTTTCATTTCTAGTTTTTCGAGTCCTTTCTGTATTTTTTATTTTTTATTTTTTTCAAACTCGGGATCATAAGGTACAAGTCCTGCAGATCCTTTGTTTCGCATATTTAATACATCAAACATTACATTAATAATTAAACAAATAACAGATGAAATATATTCAACACAACAAAACATTTTCACGAACACCTTATTTTTCATATAAATAGTTTTTTCTTGTTTTTCACAGCAATTTTTCATATAAAAACACTTTTCACACAAAAATAGTTTTTACGACACTACAGTTTTCCAAGTCTAAGCCTAATTACTTCAACTAAAATTCTCCTAAAGTTCTTACCGAAGCTTCCCGGCAACGGCGCCAAAAACTTGACCCGACCCGCAATTACGTAGTAAATTAACTTCCAAAAGATGGCTAAAAACTTGACCTGATTTATAAATAACGGCTAGTGTGCAAAATCTTAATGATATAAAAATTAGAAAATATTTTACACACTAGGGGTACTACGCAAGTATACATATCGTTTCAAGTAATATAGATTTTTCTTTAAAAATCCCAGTATCGATCCCATGAGGAAGTGAAGTAAGAAGTCTTTAGTTAAATTCTAGTCTACTACTAATAGTCCTTAGTTTGGAATGTCGATTAAAATTGTGTTTTATCTAGCAACTATTCCTAAATGCAAGTGTTAAATGTAAAGATAGTAACTATATCTAAATGCAAATAACAATTCTAAATATAACCCTTTTTTTGATGAATTGGTTTGGAGAATTTTGAGATATTAAAAACTATTATTCTTATGTAATGAAATAGATAATGTATAGGATTGAGATGCATTAAATATTGTATGTGCCAAATAGGAGCAATCCTATTCTTTACCCTTTGGTCCAGGTATAAAGAACATTGACTAATCCTATGCTTGGATACTGAATCCGCGGCTAGGCTGGGAGGATAGGCTGCCACTTCGGAGCTCCCACGTTCCCCTCGCCTGAGGGCTAACATCTACACTTCAGCACCCAAACGATAGGACCGAATTGAGGATTTTAGCCTGTCACTCTAAAATCTCCAATTCTACGCCCGATTAATATTATTTCCCTATTTATTTGCATTCAATTCCCATGAACTTCACCATTCATGGAATTTGAATGTGGTTTCACTTTGTTGAGAATTACGCCGCCCTTTCGGGTCGATGCAATTACAACGAATTTTAACACTACAATGGGCCCTTATTGCAATGTAAATGAAGTGCAAGTAAAAACCATCACATTTGTAATTAAATTTACTTCTACCATGCATCACAAAATCCTAAACATGATTTCTACTCATTGCAAAAGAAAAGTAAAAGGAAAACAATGGCATAATCTTCTTATGCCACTATTTTCAAAGAAAAAGAAAGAGTAAGAGAGATGCGTCACAAAGCACGAAGAAAACATAAAGGAAACTTCATTTAACAAAAGCAAATCCACTAAATAAATGTTTACAAAATTATAAGATAATGAAGAACAATACTTAGTTTTTTTCCCTTGAAAGAAAGACGAAGATCTCTCTCATAAAGTCTCCCGGTGATCCATGCAATGCTAGCGAAATCTCTTACAAATTCTCTCAAAATCTCCTCTCCAATCTCTCCAAAAGGGTAGAAATCTACATTTCTACTCTTAATCTAAGAATCCTAAACATTCCTTTAAGTTTTTCTCTCCTTTCCTCTATTGTTTCTCTCTAATCTCCCCCTTCTTTCTAACACATATTCGCCATTTTTAAAGAGTGTGGACGAACTTCCATGAGTCTCCTTAAGAACCCCTTCGAAAAAGCATCCAAATACGTCGAATATTGGCCCAAAACCGCCAAATGTCGGTTCATGGTCGCCCGGGCCGCTGTCGGTGGGTTCGAGGCCACTATCGGCGGTCTTTTTGGCCATATTTCGGTGGTCTCGGGAAAATCTCGCCGTCGGCGAGATCGATCTCACCGTCGGCGAGCAGGCTGCTGCGCGGCTCCACCGTTTCGCTCCGTTTGGCTCCGTTTCAACTCCGTTTCGCCCCATTTCAGTTGCGTTGTGTTCGTAACAGATAGCCCTACAAAATAAGCATAAAAACAACCTTTCTTTAAAGTGTAATCTCATTCAAAAATATGCAAGAAGTGTAAAAGAGATTAAGCATCAAAAGACTTATCGAAAGGTGTCGTGCGTAATTTCATTTCTTGCTCATTTTTGCTCCAGATTGCACCGTTTTTGCTTCCTTTTGCTCCAATCACCATTTCTTGTAACTAAAACCAAAAAACATACGAAATACCTTCCTTTAAAGTGTAATATCATCAAAAATAAGTAAAATGATATAGCAAAAAGCGTATATATTTTAGGCGTGTCAAAATCCCCACTTGACCCGACCCGCAATTACGCAGTAAATTAACTTCCAAAAGATGTCCAAAAACTTGACCCGATTTATAAATAGCGGTTAGTGTGCAAAATCTTAAATGATATAAAAATTGGAAAATATTTTACACACTAGGGGTACTACGCAAGTTTATGTATCGTTTCAAGTAATATAGAGTTTTCTTTAAAAACGCCAGTATCGATCCCACGAGGAAGTGAAGTAAGAGGTCTTTAGTCAAATTCTAGTCTACTACTAATAGTCATTAATTTGGAATGTCGATTGAAATTATGTTTTATCTAGCAACTACTCCTAAATGCAAGTGTTAAATGTAAAGATAGTAATTATAACTAAATGCGAATAATAATTCTAAAGATAACCCTTTTTGGATGAATTGGTTTGGAGAATTTTGAGATATTAAAAACTACTATTCTTATGTAATGAAATAGATAATGTATAGGATTGAGATGCATTAAATATTGTATGTGCCAAATAGGAGCAATCATATTCTTTACCCTTTAGTCCAGTGCATAAAGAACATTCACTAATCCTATGCTTGGTTACCGAATCGCGGCTAGGCTGGGAGGATACCGGCTGCCACTTCGGAGCTCCCACTTTCCCCTCGCCTGAGGGCTAACATCTACACTTCAGCACCCAAACGATATGACCGAATTGAGGATTTTAGCCTGTCACTCTAAAATCTCCAATTCTACTCCCGATAATTATATTTCCCAATTTATTTGCATTCAATTCCCATGAACTTCACCATCCATGGAATTTGAATGTGGTTCCACTTTGTTGAGAATTACACCACCCTTTCGGGTCGATGCAATTACAATGAATTTTAACACTACAATGGGCCCTTATTGCAATGTAAATGAAGTGCAAGAAAAAACCATCACATTCATAATTAAATTCGCTTTTATCATGCATCCCAAAATCCTAAACATGATTTCTACTAATTACAAAAGAAAAGTAAAATGAAAACAATGGCATAATCTTCTTGTGCCACTATTTTCAAAGAAGAAGAAAGACTAAGAGAGATACGTCACAAAGCACGAAAAAAAATAAAGGAAACTTCATTTAACAAAAGCAAATCCACTAAATAAATGTTTACAAAATTATAAGATAATGAAGAACAATACTTAGCTTTTTCCCCTTAAAAGAAAGACAAAGATCTCTCCCATAAAGTCTCCCGGCGATCCATGCAATGCTAGCGAAATCCCTTACAAATTCTCTCAAAATCTCCTCTCCAATCTCTCCAAAAGGGTAGAAATCTACATTTCTACTCTTAATCTAAGAATCCTAAACATTCCTCTAAGTTTTTCTCTTCTTTCCTCTATTGTTTCTCTCCTTTTTCTAACATAAATTTGCCATTTTTAAAGAGTGTGGACGAATTTCCAAGAGTCTCCTTAAGCACCCCTTCGAAAAAGCGTCCAAATACGTCGAATATTGGCCCAAAACCGCCAAATGTCGGTTCATGGTCGTCCGGGCCGCTGTCGGCGGGTTCAAGGCTGCTGTCGGCGGCCTTTTCGGCCATATTTTGGTGGTCTCAGGAAAATCTCACCGTCGGCGAGCAGACTGCTGCGCGGCTCCACCGTTTCGCTCTGTTTCAACTCCGTTTCGCCCCATTTCAGTTGCGTTGCGTTTGTAACAGATAGTCCTACAAAATAAGCATAAAAACAACCTTTCTTTAAAGTGTAATCTCATTCAAAAATATGCAAGAAGTGTAAAAGAGATTAAGCATCAAAAGACTTATCGAAAGGTGTCAGGACAGAATTTCATTTCTTGCTCGTTTTTGCTCCAAATTGCACCGTTTTTGCTTCCTTTTGCTCCAATCACCATTTCTTATACCTAAAACCAATAAACATACAAAATACCTTCCTTTAAAGTGTAATATCATCAAAAATGAGTAAAATGTTATAGCAAAAAGCATATATATTTTAGGCGTGTCAAAATCCCCCAAACTTAACTGTTACTTGTCCTCAAGTAACACTTTTACTACATAAAAATATAACTCAAGACAATGTACTTTTCACCTTAAAACACTAAAATTTTTCATTCAAAAGAATATATTGGTTAGACTTTTAGAAATAAATTCAGTAACTCAGGTTAACGCTACATGTATAAGAATATTCAGCAATCAAGTCTAAGGGTTCTAGTCTTCTATTTATTTCAAGATAAACCATAATTTGTCACATTAAGAATGCCTTGAAAGATTATGTGAAAAAGAAGTTCATGTAAAATTCATTAGAATGCAGGCCAATAATTTAAATATAAATTCAGAAATGAAATCAAGTTTTCCCTTTAGGGTGACTCAAGTGAAGCCAATTTTTTATTAGGCATCTCCTCAAGCTTCTCCTCATAAATATTTTTCTTTGCTTTTTCTTTTTCTTTTTTTTTCTTTTCTTTTTCTCCTTTTTTTTTAATAAGGATTACTATATCTGGAGAGCCTGTAATGATTTTAAACTTCTCTCTCCTCTTTCTAAAGTTCGAACTTGAAACACATCCTTACTTTATAATTAGGTATGAGCCTTATTATTCATCATAAAGTCACAATCTCTTCTTAACACACAATACTTTAAGTCTCTTAACATTTCAAAAATACAGTTTTCTTTACTTTAAATAGTTAACTATAATAAAATTCTTTCATACCAAATATCTTACCCTTATAAAATTAACCTTTATTACTAAAAACTTTCATCCAATCCTTTCATAATATTCAACTGAAATAAAAAGTTTTAGTTATCTCAAGCGAGTTTCAATTGCCAGAAGTTATGCTAATAATTTTTGAAAATATAATAATTGAGAACAAATAAGAGTTAATATTTTTTTTCCCCCCAAACTTAAATTTTTAAAATATTTTGCAACTAATTCCATAAAATATAGCAGGAAGAAAAAGTAAAGGTTGAATATACTTACTACTACAACATCCTATCAAATTCATATCATGCATAATCGGGATAAAATGATCTGTAGGAGAAAGTAAATCTAACCTAAAACATGCTTGTAATAAAATTACACTAAAAGGAAGTATTTTCACATTAAAATTTTATTTTTCTCCCTACCCCTAAACTTAATTTTTAACATATATAGCATTCAGTATAGAAAATATAAGCAGGAAGAAAATAATTTAGAAATTCTATCTACACAAATGTCTATCAAAATCATTCGCAAGTATTCATTAGGATAGAACAATATGTAGCAGAAAGTAAATCTAAACTAATCATGTCAAAATGAAATTAACTAAACCAAAGTCTAACTAGCATAGCATGTATCAGCAAGGGATTATAAAAATGTTCTTCAAGACCTAAATAAAGTTGTAACACAAACATAAACACAAACACACAATTCAAATACAAACACAAATGATAAATGAGTTTAATTCTTCCTTTAACTCATCCAATCTCACTATGTTACCTTCAATTTTTAACGGAATCACTACACTAGTAAATTAGGTACTTTAAAATGATTTTATAGAATATAATCACAAAGATAAGATTACCCCTGATAAATTGGTTTCCGGACACCAATCTCAGGCATCACCTAATCTTTATAATTAAGCACCTCTAACAGTTATAAAAAATAGTGTAAGATCATCCATATAATATTCATCAAATAGGTTCGCGAATCCTATCTAATGAAAATAAAGTTGTAGAAAGGAAGTAACAAATTAAGATGAAACTATCAATGTTCGAAATTCATGATTTCTCTTGTAAAACTCAAGTTTGGGTGAGATCCAAGTCAGAGTGGACTCGTTAATCCAACTATTGTAAGAGAACAATTCTAGCCATAATAAGAAGTTAAGGAATCACCTCCCTCATGACACAGACAAAGATCAGATCAAAGTACTAATAATCCAAACATCTATCAATCAACAATCAAACTTATCAATCTATAATGACACAAAAAAATCAAGTCTATCCACTCTAAATTGAACACAATACAACACTAACAATCATGACTCTCAAGCACATTAAATCAAAGCACACTGATAACTATGGGTTGCCTCCCATAAAGCGCTTGGTTTAACGTCATTAGCCCGACAAATGATTCCACCTGGATCAAAATTCCATTTAAGTAATCCTTGATCAATCGCCCAATCATTTCCAGATCCAGGGATTCCTATAAAATCCTCAAATTTTAATTTTTCATTTAGCTCTTCTTTTTCAGTTTGATTTATATAATTGTTCCTCATATTTCTTTCTAGATCCAATATTCTTCTATTGATTTTTTCGATCTGCATATTAATATCATCCTTGAAATTTATAAGAAATGGATCTTTATAAAATACTTCAATATCTTCCAAATTTTGGATCAAATTCTCTCTAGATAATTCAGATTCAGGATCAAATTCTTCTATGTCACTCTTATGATTCAAGTTATCTTCCAATTCTTCCCATTTATACTTATTAAATGATTGAGGATCTATCTTAGCTAAGGAAATAGGTTTTTCTAATTCCTTAAGAATTTCTTCCAATGGTCTTCCAATATCCTTATCCTCTTTTCTCAACTCAAAGTTCTTTTGAAATTTATCCTTAAATTCTCTTCCAACTCCTAGTTCAATAATTTTATCTTGTTCATCATTTAATTCAGGTTTTTCTTGTGATTGAATCACATCTAAAGATATAAAGACTGGTGGTGTAGATGAATTCCCTAAGTAGATAGGCTTTAAATTTGTATAGGGTTCATCCATTTTAAGTTCATGAGATTTTTCAACAGAATGAATTAAAAGTTTACTATTTTTGGTAGCGTCCATCATTTCACACCTCTCTTGAACATACATACAGTCTTTTTTAAGTAACATTTTTGAATCATCATGAAAATCTATTTCAATCTCGTCTTTTAACTTACTCTCAAAACTTTCTTGGAAATGGTCTTTACTTAGATAATCAATTTCATCCATCCAAAAACAATCATCATCTTTTCTCTCAGCTGGATATTTCATAGTCTTTAGTACATCAAAAGTTACTTCCTAGTCATTAATATTCATAGTCAACTCTCCTTTTTGCACATCTATCATAGCTTGTCCAGTAATAAGGAAAGGTCTCCCTAAAATAATTGGAATTTCTTTATCTTCCTCCATATCTAATACAATAAAGTCCAAAGGAAAGATAAATTTATCCACTTTAACTAGCACATCTTCTATAACTCCTTTTGGATAAATGATAGATCGATCAGCTAACAGAAGGGTTACAGTAGTGGGAGAAATATCGATTAAACCTAACCTTCTAAATATAGATAGAGGCATCACATTAATGTTCACTCCTAAATCACATAAAGCTTTTCCACATAAATTTTTTTTAATTGCACAAGGAATTGTAAAGCTACAAGGATCTTTAAGTTTCCGAGAAAAATTTTTCTGAAGTATGGCACTGCACTCTTCACTTAGTGCAACTGTCTCATAATCCCCAAATTTCCTTTTCTTATTTAATATATCCTTTATAAACTTTGCATAACTTGGCATCTGTTCCAAAGCTTCAGTGAAAGGAATATTTATCGTTAACTTCTTAAGTACTTTCATGAACTTTGAAAATTTTTTATCTAACTCATGCTGTCTAAGTCTTTGAGGAAATGGAGGTGGTGGTTTTTCCAAATTGATTTTAGTTGGAGATATTATATTTTCCAGATCCTTAGAAACATGTTCTTCAGGCCTTTTAGTTTCTGTTGTTTCTCTCACAACATCTTTCTCTTTTCTAACCACTTCCTCTATTTCATTTCCACTTTTTAATTGGACAGCTTCTATTTGTTCATTAGTGTTCTCTTTAGGGTTGATCTCATTGTTGCTAGGAAGTGTTCCTTGGGGTCTATTGCTAAGTGAATTAGCAATTTGTCCCAGTTGATTCTCTATGTTTCTAATCGCAGCATTTTGACTTTGCAACTGGTTTCCCATTTGCAATACCACTTCTTCCATAGACATCTTCTTACCCTCAAATTGTTGATCATTGTTAGAGTCCGGTGGATATGAAAGTCTATAGTTTATGTTCTCGTAATTATTCCAACTTCCATTAGGATTTGCATGATTATTTTCCCATTGTTGGTTTCCATCGTCAGTAGTAGGATTCCAGTTAAATTTAGGATGATTCTCCCAACCTGGGTTGTAAAAGTTAGAGTACGGGTTGTTTATGGTATTTAAAGTCTCATATGATAAGTTAGAATCAGTTATATGCCCTAATGAACTTTCCTCACTTACAGGAGTAAATTGAGGTTGGTTCATTCCAAATTGGTCCAACTTCCTTGATATTTCAGCAACCTGAGATGCAATAATTGCAATCGCATCTTTATCATGAGCATTGGCTACCTTTTTATGATTTACCCTTGCAGAGGGCCATTGAAATTCATTTGTAGCCATTTCTTCAATTAATGCATACGCTTCATCAAATGTTTTTGACATTAATGATCTACCAGCGGCAGCATCAATAATAGACCTAAGGGATTCTACTAACCCATTATAAAAAGTTTGAATGATTAACCAATCGGGAAGAGCATGGTGTGGATACTTTCTTAGGAGTTCCTTAAATCTTTCCCAGGCTTCGTATATTGATTCTCCTTCATACTGACAAAATGAGATAATATTGTTTCTAAGTTGAGTAGTCCTTGAAGGTGGAAAATACTTAGCTAGGAATTTCTGAGTTAACGCCTCCCAATTTTTAATAGAACCAGGTGCTAAAGAGTATAACCACATTTTAGCCTTATCCCTTAGTGAGAAAGGAAAAAGCCTTAGTCTAACAGCATCGTCTGACATACCATTATAACGAAATGTAGCACAAAGTTCTAGAAAATTTGATAAATGTAAATAAGGTTCCTCCAAAGGAGTTCCCCCAAACTGATTGTTCTGCACCAGTTGGATAATTTCAGGATTTATTTCAAATGAGTCAGCTTCTACGATAGGGTTTTGTATACTAGAGTGAATTTCATCTGTCGTAGGATTTATGTAATCCCTCAATGAATTATGATGATTTTCTAAGTTATTATCTTGAAAGTTTTCCATTTCCATTTCTAGTTTTTCGAGTCCTTTCTGTATTTTTATTTTTTTATTTTTTTCAAACTCGGGATCATAAGGCACAAGTCCTGCAGATCCTTTGTTTCGCATACGTAACACAACAAATAATACATTAAAAATTAAACAAATAACAGATGAAATATATTCAACACAACAAAATATTTTCACGAACACCATATTTTTCACACAAACAAATTTTTTTTTTATTTTTCACAACACTTTTTTATATAAAAACACTTTTTACACAAAAATAGTTTTTACGACACTACAGTTTTCCAATTCTAAGCCTAATTACTTCAACTAAAATTCTCCTAAAGCTCTTACCGAAGCTTCCCCGGCAACGGCGCCAAAAACTTGACCCGACCTGCAATTACGCAGTAAATTAACCTCAAAAAGATGTCCAAAAACTTGACCTGATTTATAAATAGCTGTTAGTGTGCAAAATCTTAAATGATATAAAAATTGGAAAATATTTTACACACTAGGGGTACTATGCAAGTATACGTATCGTTTTAAGTAATATAGAGTTTTCTTTAAAAACCCCAGTATCGATCCCACGAGGAAGTGAAGTAAGAGGTCTTTAGTCAAATTCTAGTCTACTACTAATAGTCCTTAATTTGGAATGTCGATTGAAATTATGTTTTATCTAGCAACTAATCCTAAATGCAAGTGTTAAATGTAAAGATAGTAATTATAACTAAATACGAATAATAATTCTAAAGATAACCCTTTTTTGATTAATTGGTTTGGAGAATTTTGAGATATTAAAAACTACTATTCTTATGTAATGAAATAGATAATGTATAGGATTGAGATGCATTAAATATTGTATGTGCCAAATAGGAGCAATCCTATTCTTTACCCTTTGGTCCGGGCATAAAGAACATTGACTAATCCTATGCTTGGTTGTCGAATCCGCAGCTGGCAGCCGGGAGGATACCGGCTGCCACTTCGGAGCTCCCACTTTCCCCTCGCCTGAGGGCTAACATCTACACTTCAGCACCCAAACGATAGGACCGAATTGAGGATTTTAGTCTGTCACTCTAAAATCTTCAATTCTACGCCCGATAATTATATTTACCTATTTATTTGCATTCAATTCCCATGAACTTCACCATCCATGGAATTTGAATGTGGTTCCACTTTGTTGAGAATTACACCGCCCTTTCGGGTCGATGCAATTACAAAAAATTTTAACACTACAATGGGCCCTTATTGCAATGTAAATGAAGTGCAAGTAAAAACCATCACATTTATAATTAAATTCACTTCTATCATGCATCCCAAAATCCTAAACACGATTTCTACTCATTACAAAAGAAAAGTAAAATGAAAACAATGGCATAATCTTCTTGTGCCACTATTTTCAAAGAATAAGAAAGAGTAAGAGAGATACGTCACAAAGCACGAAAAAAAAATAAAGGAAACTTCATTTAACAAAAGCAAATCCACTAAATAAATGTTTACAAAATTATAAGATAATGAAAAATAATACTTAGCTTTTTCCTCTTGAAAGAAAGACGAAGATCTCTCCCATATAGTCTCCCGGCGATCCATGCAATGCTAGCGAAATCCCTTACAAATTCTCTCAAAATCTCCTCTCTAATCTCTCCAAAAGGGTAGAAATCTACATTTATACTCTTAATCTAAGAATCCTAAACATTCATCTATGTTTTTCTCTCATTTCCTCTATTGTTTCTCTCCTTTTTCTAACATAAATTTGTCATTTTTAAAGAGTGTGGATGAATTTCCAAGAGTCTCCTTAAGCACCCCTTCGAAAAAACGTCCAAATACGTCGAATATTGGCCCAAAACTGCCAAATGTCGGTTCATGGTCGTCCGGGCCGCTGTCGGCGGGTTCGAGGCCGCTGTCGACGGCCTTTTCGGCCATATTTCGGTGGTCTCAGGAAAATCTCGCCGTTGGCGAGATGATCTCGCCGTCGGCGAGCAGGCTGCTATGCGGCTCCACCGTTTCGCTTCGTTTGGCTCTGTTTCAACTCTGTTTCGCCCCATTTCAGTTGTGTTGCATTCGTAACAGATAGCCCTACAAAATAAGCATAAAAACAACATTTCTTTAAAGTGTAATCTCATTCAAAAATATGCAAGAAGTGTAAAAGAGATTAAGCATCAAAAGACTTATCGAAAGGTGTCAGGGCAGAATTTCATTTCTTGCTCGTTTTTGCTCCAAATTACACCGTTTTTGCTTCCTTTTGCTCCAATCACCATTTCTTATACCTAAAACCAATAAACATACAAAATACCTTCCTTTAAAGAGTAATATCATCAAAAATGAGTAAAATGTTATAGCAAAAAGCATATATATTTTAGGCGTGTCAATTTGATAAACTATGTACCTTCTTGACACAAATTACACAAATTAGACACAAATTACACGAAGGATGGAGATCTGGGACAAGGAACTATGTACCTTTTGACCCACTTTTTATATGTTTGCAAATTATGTTAATAGCAACGGTACCAAAAACTTGATCCCGCTTTAAATATATATTTGATTTTATGATGGAATGTATAATGTGGATTCTACGCAAGTATACGTATCGTATCAAGTAATACAGGGCTCTAGTGGAGTCCTGGTTATCGATCCCACATGGAAGTTTTTAACAGATTTGTATCAGCTAAAATTTAAAGGAATTACTTACTAATATAGTAAACAGAAATTTAAAGTAACTAAAGCAAACTAAGTAAACTAATGCTTGAAATAAAGTTGATTTAAATAATTCAGAAAAAGTATCATTCTCCTTGTTTTTAGAAAATTAAGTGAATGATGAATTTAAACAGAATTTTTGAATTGTATTGTGACAAATAGGAGCATTCCTATTCTTTACCCTTTGGTCCAGGTGCAAAGAACATTGACTAATCCTATGTTTGATTACTGAATTTGTGGCTAGGCTGGGAGGATACTAGCTGCCACTTCAGAGCTCCCACGTTCCCCTCACCTGAGGGCTAACATCTACACTTCAGCTCTCAAACAATAGGACCAAATTGAATATTTTAGTCTGTCACACTAAAATGTCCAATTCTACATCCGATAAATAATATTTCCCTATTTATTTGCATCATCCTTCCAAGGCTTTTGACTTCCCTGGATATTGGATGTAATTTTTATTATAGTTGATAATTCAACATATTTTAACAAATCAATTGGCCAGATTGAAAGTAAATTAAGTTTTAAGTAAAAATTATCAATACTTATTTTAATATATTAAGTACTTCTATTTAATTTCATCATTTCGCATAATTTTTATAAACAAAGAGAAAGACTGAGAAAACCACTCAGAATGCATGGAAATAAAACAAAGCATGGATTTCATTTAAAGTTAACAACAATAAACAAAGATACTTATCTTAATTTCTTCCCCAAGCAGACTCCTTGAAGTTCCTTTGACTTTTCCTTCTAGTACAGCACACTTCTAAACTCACTAATTATACTTACTAAAACTCAACTTCAACTTAGACTCAAAAGCACACTAATAGAATACTCTAAGACTCCTAAAATAGACACACTAAAGACTCAAGAGACACACACAGACACTAGAATTCGGCCTCTATTTATAGAGGTAGGCAAAGGTCCAAGGGATGCTTAAACACCTCTTCAAAAAGCGTACAGGTTCAATGTATTTGCATTTTGAACTGTCTCGCCGTCGGTGGGAAACGACCTCGCCATCAGCAGGGCTTCTAGAAGGTCTTCAAACCGCGCGATCTTGCTGTTGGCGGGCTCCGGCTCGCTGTCGGCGGGCTCCGGCTCGTTTTCGGCAGGCTCGGGCTCGCTGTCGGTGAGGTAGTTATAATTCCTTCATAAATTCTCCTCATGATCTCACTGTCGGTGGCCTCGATCTCGCCGTCGGTGACTTAGTTCATTTTGCATGAATTTCTTCCTTTTTGATCCAAATTCGCTCCATTTTATGTTTTTTGCTTCTATCACTTATAAATCTTTGTTCCTGAAGTAAAATAAAGAAAATGCCTTTCTTTAAAGTGTAATTTCATCAAAAATATATATGAATTTCTTAATATATTTTTCTGTGATTAAAATACCCCAAAAATTAATTATTACTTGTCCTCAAGTAATTTTTTAATACTAAATAAAAATAATGATTTTTTGTAATAGAATTTTTCAATTCAGATATACTATAAATTAAATTTAAATAACATTATAGTAAAGTTGAATAGAAATATTTCTAAGTAATTAAATTAACTTTATAGAAATAAGATTATCTAGTTATCAGTTCTAAGATTTCTAGCTTTCTATTTATTTCAGGAATGACTATATTTAAAAGAGTAAATTACTTAAGATATTTAGATGATAGGAAGTTCAAGAAAACACTATTTAGTAAAATACTAATCCATAAATATAAGTTTAGAAATATAATTAAGTTTTACCCTTTAGGTTGATTCCATTGAAGCCAATTTTTGATAAGGCATCTACTCAAGCTTCTCCTCACTTATGTTTTTCTTTTTTTTTTCTTTTCTTTTTGGATTGATTTTCAATCTTTCTTTTTTTCTTTTTCTAGTGAGGATTACTGTATCTGGATAGCCTGTTAATAATTTTGAACTTCAATTTCTCTTCCTAAATTTGAAACTTAAAATATTTTCTTGCTTATATATATTTCATAGCCTTTACTTCATTGAGTTTCAATCCTTTCTTTTTCACTTAAATACTTAAGAATTTCAATTTTAGAATATAGTTTTCCTTACTTTAAATAGTTTACTACATTCTTATTCCTTTTAACCAAATATCTTATTTTATTAATTAATTGAATTAGTAGAAACATTTTATTTAACTTTCTATAATAATTAAATAAAGTAATTCATGTTTATTGAATTGAAAAACTACTATAGAAAAGCATTTGATAATAATTTTTGAAAAAAGAAATTGAGAACAATTTAATGATTAAATTTGTATTTTTACCTTCCCCCAAACTTAACTTTTTCTATCTATATTAAATAGTGAAAAGGGAAAGTATATAGTAAAGTTCATCATACCTTTGAGCTTTAGGTATTTCTTTTCTTTGAAATTTTTGCAGGCTTTTTCATTACTTACAGAACCTGTACTGTTAGTATTCTTCCACATATAGTATTTAAAAGAAAGTGCAGGGATGAAATTTTAAAATAAGTATCAAATGAAAACTTAATCTATTACTACACATACAATCAATTAACCTACTTTAAAACATATTAAAACAATCTAAACAATATTAAAAGTTCATAACTTATAAAAACTTAAACAACACATTAAAGAAAGACTAACATCTTATCTAAAAGAAAAAAAATTGCAAACTAATTTAACACACATAAAAAAACTAACATCATAGCATAAGCAAACATACCAACATCCACAGTCCACAAAAAGTACAGAATAATTACATACAGAAAAATAAAGTTTCCAAAATAACAACAAATCTAAACAAACTAAACAAAGACTCTAATCTTCTGCATCAAAATCCCAGGCTATATCATCTCCCTGATCTCCAGGCTGAGAAGGCTGAGCAGGCTGGTACTGTGTATAGCGGGGGCACTTAGGAAAGACAACATCTAAATCACTACTCCTATATCGACGTTCAGCCTTATAATATGCAATTTCGTACTCTGAATATCGCTAGAGATATTTGCTATCATAATCGTGTCTTCTTTCCAAGCCTCCAATCATTTGGTCTATATGCTCAAATCCATTTAAATCAATTTCCATGAAATTCTTACAAGTATTTTCTCCACATTTCGAAATTTTTCAAAATTTCCCAATGTAGAAGAAATCCATGGTGAAAATAAAAAATTTTTGCATAGGAGTGAAGCTCTTACCAAGGGAAGATGAAATCCAGTGTCAAAAAGTGTTGAAATCGCCTCAAATCCGAGATCTCTCAAGCACTAGGTCGGTTTTTTCGAAGTTTTGAGGAAGGGGATGATGAATAGTGTCGGTTGACTGGTCAAATATAGGTCTTTTCGCGATCTCGCTGTCGGCGAGATTTTTCTCATCGTCAGCGAGCTAATTAATTTGATAAGGCAAAAGTTTCGAGAAAAATCAGCCGTCGGCGAGCTCGGTCTCGCTGTCAGCGGGTTTTCTCGCCGTCGGCGAGATCCCAAAAATTTTAAATTTTTGAAATTCGTCAATCATTTTCAACCTCGATTATGCCCTTAATCAATCTTCCGATCACTTAATTTAATAATAGTATGAAGATTAGATACTTATACTCACAAAAAGTTCACACAACACAAACAATATAACTTTATATATGAAATCCATGAGACTTACAAACTTCATACTAACAACTTAACAACATACTTAACTTAATACTCAGCATCGCAAATAACAATTTACAAATAATCTCATCAAATTTGAGATGATCAAAGTAAAATTCAAATCATAATAAAACCTAAATCCAAATTAACACATATATACACAAATATATGACATAAAATAGAAATCTTTCCTACTCCTCAGTGTCTGAACTATCATCCTCTCTGATATTCCCGATGCGACGCAGGTGCACAAATAAATTGTAGAAAGGCCTGAAAGGGAATTCTGCAGTAGATTCTTCATTAATCCACCCTTTCTGTCTCAGTAAATGAATAAAACTGGCCTCTAGATGTCCAGTATGATCAAAGTGCTCCTTCATCCTCCGATCGATGTGATCAAACATATCGGAGATATTGTCGATGGAATTCATCACATTTTGCAATTCTTTCTCCAATCCTTTAATCTTCTTCATAATTAAATTTGTTTTATCGGTAAGGGGCCTTGCTAAAGGATTGTTCGCGTGATGCTCGTCGAAATAATGGTAATCTCATCATTGTTATCCAAAGTTGGAAACATATCACGTAGGATCAAGTGGTTTCCATGGCAAAAGTACTTTTCCCAAGCCTCATAAGAAACTTGGTACTGACTGCATAAAGAAAATATAGTCGATGGGTGTCCAAGTCCATGAACTGACCCATGCACAATCAATCCCAATGCAGACTTTACTATTATTGATCCAACATCTATAAGTAGTCCAATTTGAATACAGTAGTTTCATATAGCGCATTCCTTTGAAACTTTATTTACCCTCATAGTAGGTAATAATTTTGATGAGATAAAGAAATGCCAATGCTTCGAGACAGGGTTAAGAAGTGATGCAGAAAAAACTGACATACCCGTCTTCGCGTAACTCCCAATCATCAGGTTCGTCGGTCAGGTATCTATAGATCTCGTTCATATTGTATCTTGAAGGCACAAAGTTGGAATAATGACATACAGAGGTATTCTCTATAGAAAACAATTCATTTACCCTTGAAGGAGTAAATGTTACCCATCTTCCTCTGACGTAGACATTTCCATTGTTGATCGCATGTAGATTAGAGTAAAACTCTTTAACTACTGGAATAACTACAGCGGATGTCGTATAACAAAATACCTCCCAATGCCGCTGTGCGATCATTTCTTCAATTTTTGTAGTGAAATTCTCTACTCCTCTGTTGACAAATCCCCTTTCTTTAATAAGTCTTTTCTTCATCAAGCCTTTGTTGAAGATACGCTACACCTCCGAATTGACGAATTTTCTTCGGCTGAAAACTTCAGTTTTTCTGGTTTCTAAGAATTTGGTGGCCATTTCGGATTGAAAGGATTGGTCTCTAGTCATTTCTAAGGAAGAAAACAGTGAAAAATTGGATTTTGGATAATTTCCTACAAAGAAATGGCTTAGAACCGTCCAAAACCACACGAAAATTCTTAAGAAACCAAAATTTCAACTACCTCACCGTCGACGAGCTAGTTATAAAATCGAATTAAATCATGGCACACGATCTCGCTGTCGGTGGGCTCGGGCTCGCTGTCGGCGAGATTCGTAAAAATCGCCCATTTTCACTCTGGTCCAAATATTTTCTGATCTCATCATATAGGTTCAAATTTGTGACGATTCTAAATAAAAATTTGAGTAGTAAGATTTGTTTTAATAATATAGACTCACTAATTTGTAGATGATTAAAATAAAAGACTACTATGGGTTGCCTCCCTTAAAGCACTTGGTTTAACGTCGTCAACCCGACCTAATTTCAGTTAGTAATCAGGTTGACTAAGCATTAAAACCTTTTTAAAATTTGGTCTTCTACCTTCAAAATATGGTTTTAATCTATGTCCGTTTACCTTAAATCTATGTCCTGTTTTGGATCTTCAATTTCTTTAGTTCCATATGAAAATATTTGAGTTATGGTGAAAGGTCCTAACCATCGAGATTTCAATTTCCGAGGAAATAATTTCAATCTAGTATTATATAGCAAAACTTCTTGTCCTGGTTCAAAATTTCCCTGATTAATCTTCTGATCAAGCCATAATTTCATCATTTCTTTATAAATACTATCATTATCATTTGATTCATTCCTTAATTCTCCTAATTTATTTAATTGCAACAATCTCTTCTCACCAGCTTCTTTCATATTATAATTAAATTCTTTAATCGCCCAATATGCTTTATGTTCTAATTCAATTGGTAAGTGGCAAGTTTTTCCATATATAAGCCTATAAGGAGTCATTCCAATCGGAGTTTTATAAGCAGTCCTGTATGCCCATAATGCAGTGTCTAGTCTTATAGACTAGTCCAATCTATTAGGGTTTACAGACTTTTCTAAAATACGCTTAATCTCTCAATTAGAAACTTCAGCCTAATCCACTAGTTTGTGGATGATAAGCGATTGATATCTTATGAATAATATTATATTTTTCTACTAGTTGTGAATATATTTATTTCTAAAATGAGTTCCTCCGTCAGTGATAATCACTCTCGGCATTCTAAATCTAGTAAAAATATTTTTCATTAAAAATTTTGAAACACTTTTAGTATCACACCTAGGTAAAGCTTGTGCTTCGATCCATTTGGAAACATAATCAACAGCTACTAATATATATGAGTTTCCAAATGAAGGAATAAAAGGCCCCATGAAATCTAATCCCCAAACATCGAAAATTTCAACTTTTAATATAAAATTCGAGAGGCATTTCATTTTTCTTCATATATTTCCTACTCTTTGGCATTTATCGCAGGTTTTTATATATCTGTATACATCTCTAAATAGAGTAGGCCAGTAGAATCCAGATTGTAAAATTTTATATGCAGTTTCATCTGTCCCAAAATGTCCTCCAAAATCAGAGTCATGATATTTTTGAATGATTAGTTCAGTTTCTTCATAAGGCACGCATCTTCTAATAATTAGATCCTTACATTGCTTATATAAGTATGGTTCATCCCAAAATTATGTTTTAGTATCATGAATGAATTTTTTCTGTTGTTGCAAAGTTAACATAGGTGGTAAAATATCACTTACAATATAATTTACTATATCAGCATACCAAGGTAATTTCCACTCATTTATATTATAAAGTTGTTCATCAGGAAAACTGTCTAAAATCTCATTATCGGTATCAGATAATTCAAGATTTTCTAATCTTGATAAATGATCTGCAATTTGATTATCAGTTCCCTTTTTGTTAATGATCTCAAAATCAAATTTTTGCATTAATAATATCCATCTAATTAATCTTGGTTTAGAATCTTTCTTTTGCATTAAATACTTCATAGCAGAATGATCAGTATGTACAATACATTTAGTTCCTATTAGATAATGCCGAAATTTATTAAAAGCATATACAACTGCTAATAATTCTTTTTCAGTAACTGTATAATTTATTTCAACATCATTTAGAGTTTTACTAACATAGTATATAACTTTGAAAATCTTATCATATCTTTGCCCAAGAACTGCTTCTATAGCATAATCACTAGCATCACACATAAGCTCAAATGGTTTCTCCCAATTAGGTGAAACTATTATAGGTGTTGTAATTAATTTATTTTTTAATAATTCGAAAGCATTCAGGCATTCAGTTGTAAATTCAAATTTCTTGTCCTTTTCAAGAAGTTGGCATAGAGGTTTAGTAATTTTTGAAAAATCTTTAATATAACGTCTGTAGAATCCAGCATGTCCAAGAAAACATCTTACCTCCAAGAAAACATCTTACCCCTTTTACCGTAGTTGGAGGTGGTAATTTAGCTATAACTTGAATTTTTGCAGGGTCTACTTCCTTGCCCTTTTCCGAAATTTTATGCCCTAAACAATGCCGCCTGTAACCATAAATTGACATTTCTCCCAATTAAGAACTAAATTAGTTTTCTCACATACTTCAAATACTTTTTTAAGATGATTTAAGCATGTGTCAAATGTTGTTCCAAATACAGAGAAATCATCCATAAATACTTCTATTCCATTATCAATTAATTTATTAAATATAGACATCATACATCTTTGGAATGTTGCAGGTGCATTACATAATCCAAAAGGCATTCTTCGAAAAGTGAAAGTTCCATAAGGACTAGTAAAAGTAGTTTTCTCTTGATCCTCAGGAGCAATTTGTATTTGATGATAACCGGTATATCCATCTAAGAAACAAAAATATTTATGTCCGGCTAATCTATCTAACATCTGGTCTAGAAATGGTAAAGGGAAGTGATCTTTCCTGGTGGTTGTGTTTAATTTTCTATAATCAATACATATTCGCCATCCAGTAACTTGTCTTATAGGGATAAGATCATTATTTTCATTAGCTTTTACGGTCACTCCTCCTTTCTTAGGTACACAGTGAATTGGGCTTACCCAAGCACTGTCAGAAATAGGATATATAATACCATTATCTAACCATTTTAAAATTTCCTTTTTAACTACTTCTTTCATTATCGGATTTAATCTCCTTTGGGGATCTGCTTTAGGCTTATGTTCATTATCTAAAATAATTCTGTGCATACAGATTGAAGGACTAATTCCTTTAATATCTGCTAAAGTCCAACCAAAAATTTTCTTATATTTTTTTAAAGTATCTAAAAGTTTTTGTTCTTAAGATTCATTTAATTCAGATGAAATAATAACTGGTAGAGTTGAAGAATTATCTAAATAAGCATATTTCAAATGATTAGGTAACATTTTTAACTCAAGTTCAGGAGGTTTAATAATCGATGGAACTTTATTTTTTTCAGAGTTTTCTGTGTTATCCAAAAATTCAAATTTCTCTTGAATATAATCTAGTTCTTCATTTATACTGGCTTTTTCAATTAATTCAGTATTTTCTTTTTCAAATTTTTCTTCATAATATTCCTTAAAATGTTCTTTTTGTAAATGATCGAGTACTTCCATTCGAAAACACTCACCATCTTTTTCTAGCACAGGATATTTCATTCATTTAGCAATATTAAAAGTTACTTTTTGGTCATTTACTCTCATAGTTAATTCTCCTTTCTGAACATCAATCATAGCTTTTCCAGTGGCTAAAAATGGTCTTCCTAAAATGATAGGAATTTCTTTATCTTCTTCCATATCTAAAATAATAAAATCTACAGGGAAGATAAATTTATCCACTTTTACTAATACATCTTCAATAACTCCCTTAGGATATGTAATAGAACGATCAGCTAACTGAAGAGTTACTGAAGTAGGTGAAATTTCTCTCAATCCTAATCTTTTAAAAATTGATAGAGGCATTAGATTGATGCTTGCTCCTAAGTCACACAAAGCTTTTCCATAGAATTTTTCTCCAATAACGCAGGGTATAGTGAAACTACCAGGATCTTTTAATTTTTCGGGAAGTTTTTTCTGAATAATAGCACTACACTCTTCACTAAGTGCGACCATATCATTATCGGTAAATTTTCTTTTTTTTATTTAGAATATCTTTCATGAATTTTACATAGTTTGGCATCTGTTCTAAAGCTTCTACGAAAGGAATATTTATAGTTAATTTCTTCATAATTTCAAGGAATTTAGCCAATTGTTTATCTTTTTTATGTTGAATTAGTCGTTGAGAAAATGGTGGTGGAGGTTTTTCAATAGAAATTGTCATTGGTATTAAAGGATTTTCTAAGTTTGGATCTTGTTGATTCTTTTCCTTTTCAATTTCCACTTCCTCTTTTTGACTTTCAAGTACTTTCTGAATTCGAGGTTCTAATTCTTTCCCACTTCATAATTGTATCGCTTTAATTTGTTCATTTCCCTTGTCTTTGGGATTTATTTCCACATTACTAGGAAATGTTCCAGGTATTCTATTATTAAGTGCGGTAGCGATACGTCCAAGTTGAGTTTCAATAATTTTAATAGTTGTTCCTTGATTTTGTAATTGGTTTCCTTGTATTTGTAATTGATTTCCTTGATTTTGTAAATTTTGACCAATATTTAATATTAATTCTTCGATAGATAATTTCTTATCTTTAAATTGTGGGTTATTATTATTAAATCCAGGTGGATAATTAGGTTTATAATTAGAATTTCCTTGATTAGAGGGATTTCCTAATGGTTGTGTTATGTTATTCATCCATGGTTGACTAGTTGTGTTATTATTCCAATTAAAATTAAGATGATTTTTCCATCCAGGATTATAATAATTCGCATAAGGATTATTGAGTCTATTATTAATTGCATTTATAGTTTCATATTGAGATTGGGATTCTATAAGTTGTCCAGATGAATTTTCTTCTAATATAGTTGGAGAGTAATTCATTCCAAAATGATTTTTAGATACAGCAGCGATTTGCGAAGCTAACATAGATATTGCATCATTTTCATGAATACTAGCTATCTTTTTCGGATTCATTCTATCAGCAGGCCATTGAAAATTATTGGTTGTCATTTCTTCGATTAGTGCATAGGCTTCATCAAATGGTTTTGACATTAATGATCCTCCAGGAGCAACATCGATGATTGATCTTAGAGATCCTACTAATCCATTATAGAAATTTTGAATAACTAACCAATCTGGTAACGCATGATGTGGGCATTTCCTAAGAAGTTCTTTAAATCTCTCTCAAGCTTCATATATTGATTCTCCATCAAACTGACTAAAAGAAGTTATATCATTTCTAAGCTTAGCAGTTTTAGATGGTGGAAAATATTTGGATAGAAATTTTTGTGATAACTCTCCCCAAGTTTTAATAGATCTAGGTGCTAATGAATTTAACCAAATTTTAGCCTTATCCCTTAAAGAAAAAGGAAAAAGTCTAAGTCTAATAGCATCATTAGATACTCCTTCATATTTGAAAGTAGCACATAGTTCTAAAAAACTAGCAAGATGTAAATTAGGAACTTCAGTAGGTGAACAACTAAATTGATTATTTTGTACCATTTGGATAATTGCAGGTTTAAGTTCAAATGAATTAGCAGCTACATCAGGGTTTTGAATAGTTAAATGAATTTCATCTAATGTAGGATTGGCATAATCTCGTAATGGTCTATGTTGATTGATATTTTCATTTTCAGGAATATTTGCCATTTGTGTTAAATTTATAATTTCTTTTTTTTGTTTTCTAATTCTTTTAATTGTACGCTCTAATTCTGAATCGTAAGGTATTAAATTTTCGTTTCCAAATTTTTGCATACAATTTTGCAAAATAAATTTTAAAATAGTCCGTTACTCTAGTAAATAATTTCTTTTACTTCCCCGGCAACGACGCCAAAAACTTGACCCACTTTTTATATGTTTTCAAATTATGTTAATATAAACGGTACCAAAAACTTGATCCCGCTTTAAATATATATTTGATTTTATGATGGAATGTATAATGTGGATTCTACGCAAGTATACGTATCGTATCAAGTAATACAGGGCTCTAGTGGAGTCCTGGTTATCGATCCCACAGGGAAGTTTTTAACAATTTGTATCGGCTAAATTTAAAGGAATTACCTACTTAATATAGTAAACGAAATTTAAAGTAACTAAAGCAAACTAAGTAAACTAATGCTTGAAATAAAGTTGATTTAAATAATTCAGAAAAAGTATCCTTCTCCTTGTTTTTAGAAAATTAAGTGAATGATGAATTTAAATAGAATTTTTGAATTGTATTGTGACAAATAGGAGCATTCCTATTCTTTACCCTTTGGTCCGAGGTGCAAAGAACATTGACTAATCCTATGTTTGATTACTAAATCTCGTGGCTAGGTTGGGAGGATGCGGCGGCCACTTCGGAGCTCCCATGTTCCCCTCACTCGAGGGCTAACATCTACACTTCGACTCTCAAACAATAGGACCAAATTGAATATTTTAGTCTGTCACACTAAAATGTCTAATTCTACGTCCGATAAATAATATTTCTCTATTTATTTGCACCCTCCTTCCAAGGCTTTTGACTTCCCTGAATATTGGATGTAATTTTTACTATAGTTGATAATTCAACATATTTTAACAAATCAATTGGCCAAATTGAAAGTAAATTAAGTTTTAAGTAAAAATTATCACAACTTATTTTAATATATTAGGTACTTCTATTTAATTTCATCATTTCGCATAATTTTCATAAACAAGGAGAAAGACTAAGAAAACTACTCAGAATGCATGGAAATAAAACAAAGCATGGATTTCATTTAAAGTTAACAACAATAAACAAAGATACCAGTCTTAATTTCTTCCCCAAGCAGACTCCTTGAAGTTCCTTTAACTTTTCCTTCTAGTACAGCACACTTCTAAACTCACTAATTATACTTACTAAAACTCAACTTCAACTTAGACTCAAAAGCACACTAATAGAATACTCTAAGACTCCTAAAATAGACACACTGGAGACTCAAGAGACACACACAGACACTAGAATTTGGCCTCTATTTATAGAGGTAGGAAAAGGTCCAAGGGATGCTTAAACACCTCTTCAAAAAGCGTCCAGGTTCAATGTATTTGCATTTTAAACTGTCTCGCCGTCGGCGGGAAACGACCTCGCTGTCAGCGGGGCTTCTAGAAGGTCTTTAAACCGCGCGATCTCGCTGTCGGCGGGCTCGGGCTCGCTGTCGGCGAGGTAGTTATAATTCCTTCAGAAATTCTCCTCATGATCTCACCGTCGGTGGTCTCGATCTCGCCGTCTGCGACTTAGTTCATTTTCTATGAATTTCTTCCTTTTTTATCCAAATTCGCTCCATTTCATGCTTTTTGCTTCTATCACTTATAAATCTTTGTTCCTGCAGTAAAAAAAAAGAAAATACATTTCTTTAAAGTGCAATTTCATTAAAAATAGATATGAATTTCTTAATATATTTTTCTGTGATCACTTCTTCAAGTAGAGATATTCCTTCTACTAGTTATGACCCACCTCCCTATAGTACTCCTACCCTTCAAGATTTGATGAATGAGATGACTTTACAGCGGAAAGGTTTTGAGAAAATAGAAGAAAAACTAGAGCATATGGACCAAAGGATTGGAGGCTTGGAGAGAAGACATGATTATGACAGTGAATATCTCCAGCGACATTCAGAATACGAAATAGCATATTATGAGGCTGAACGTCGTTACGGGGAGAGGTGAATTAGATGTTGTCTTTCTCGAATGCCCCCGCTACACACGGTATCGACCTGCTCGGCCTTCTCGGCTGAAGATCGGGGAGATGATATAGTTTGGGATTTTGATGCTGAAGATTAGAGACTTTATTTGGTTTGTTTAGATTAATTGTTATTTTAAAAACTTTATTACTTTGTGTGTAATTGTTATATACTTTCTGTGGACTGTGGAGTTGGTATGTTTGTTTTAAATTGCTTAAGCTGTTATGTTAGACTTTTTATATATGTTAAATTAGCATGCAAATTCTCTTTAAGGTAGTATGTTAGTTTTTCTTTAAATGTGTTGTTTAAGTTTTATAAATTGTGAACTTTAATTTCAGATTGTTTTAGTAACCCAGTTGATTGGATGTGTAATAGTAGATTAAGTTTTAATTTGTTTGTGTTTTTATACTTATTTCAAAATTTCTTTACCTAGAACTCTCTTTTAAATACTATATATATGGAAGAATACTAACAGTACATGTTCTTTAAATAATGAAAAAGCCTGCAAAAATTTCAAGGAAAAGAAATACCTAAAGCTCAAAGGTATGATGTAAATTCATTTGTATATTTTCATTTTCACCATTTAGAAATAGATAGAAAATTTTAAGTTTGGGGGAGGAAAAATACAAATTTAATTATTAAATTGTTCTCGATTTCTATTTTCAAAAAAAATATATTATAATTTGATTTTCTATAATAATTTTTAATTCGGTAACTTGAATTAATTTATATAATTATTATAGAAAGTTGAATAGAATATTTCTAGAAATCCAAATTAATTTAATAGAATAAGATATTTGGTTAAAAGGAATAAGAATATAGTAAACTATTTAAAGTAAGGGAAACTATATTCTAAAATTGAAATTCTTAAGTATTTAAGTGAAAATGAAGAGATTGAAACTCAATGAAGTAAAGGCTATGAAATACATATAAGCAAAGAAATATTTTAAGTTTCAAATTTAGGAAGAGAAAGTTGAAGTTCAAAATTATTAACAGGCTATCCAGATATAGTAATCCTCACTTGAAAAAGAAAAAGAGAAGAATTGAAAATCAATCCAAAAAGAAAAAAAGAAAATAAAAGAAAAATATAAGTGAGGAGAAGCTTGAGGAGATGCCTTATCAAAAATTGGTTTCAATGGAATCAACTTAAAGGGTAAAACTCAAATATATTTCTAAACTTATATATATGGATTAGTATTTTACTAAATAGTGTTTTCTTGAACTTCCTATCATCTAAATATCTTAAGTAAATTACTTTTTTAAATATAGTCTTTCCTGAAATAAATAGAGACCTAGAAATCTTAGATCTGATAACTAAATAAATCTTATATCTATAAAGTTAATTTAATTACTTAAAAATATTTCTATTTAACTTTACTATAGTATTATTTAAATTTAATTCATAGTTTATTTGAATTAAAAAAAACTCTATTACAAAAATCATTGTTTTTATTTAGTATAAAAATTACTTGAGGACAAGTAATAATTAAGTTTTGGGGATTTTGATTACAGAAAAATATGTTAAGAAATTCATACCTATTTTTTATGAAATTGCACTTTAAAAAAAGATATTTTCTTTATTTTTTTTACAGGAACGAAGATTTATAAGTGATGGAAGAAAAAAAGCATAAAATAGAGCAAATTTGGATCAAAAAGGAAGAAATACATGCAAAATGAACTAAGTCGCCGACGGCGAAATCGAGCCCGCCGACGGCGAGATTATAAAGAGAATTTCTTAAAGGTTTGCAACTACCTTGCCGACAACGAGCCCGAGCCCGCCGATAGCGAGATCGCACGGTTTGAAGACCTTCTAGAAGCCCCGTCGACGGCGAGGTCGTTTCTCGCCGACGGCGAGACTGTTCAAAATGCCAGATACATTGAACCTGGACGCTTTTTGAAGAGGTGCTTAAGTAACCCTTGGACCTTTGTCTACCTTTATAAATAGAGGATGAATTTTAGTATGTAGTGTGTCTATTTTTAGGAGTCTTAGAGTATTCTATTAGTGTGCTTTTGAGTCTAAGTTGAAGTTTAGTGTGAGTAAGTGTAAGTAGTGAGTTAAGAAGTGTGATGTACTAGAAGGAAAAGTCAAAGGAACTTCAAGGAGTCTGCTTGGGGAGGAAATTGAGATAAGTATCTTTGTTGATTGTTGTTAACTTTAAATGAAATCCATGCTTTGTTTAATTCCTATGCATTCTGAGTAGTTTTCTTAGTCTTTCTCCTTGTCTATGAAATTATGTGAATTGATAAAATTAAATAGAAGTGCCTAATATATTAAAATAAATTGTGATAATATTTTACTTAAAACTTAATTTACTTTCAATCTGGCCAATTGAATTGTTAAAATATGTTGAATTATCAACTATAGTAAAGATTACATCCAATATTCAGGGAAGTCAAAAGCCTTGGAAGTAGGGTGCAAATAAATAGGGAAATATTATTTATCGGACGTAGAATTGGACATTTTAGTGTGACAGACTAAAATATTCAATTTGGTCCTATTGTTTGAGAGCTGAAGTGTAGATGTTAGCCCTCAGGTGAGGGGAACGTGGGAGCTCTGAAGTGGCAGCCAGTATCTTCCCATCCTAGCCGCGGATTCAGTAATCAAGCATAGGACTAGTCAATGTTCTTTGCACCTGGACCAAAGGGTAAAGAATAGGAATGCTCCTATTTGTCACAATACAATAAAAAATCTATTTGAATTCATCATTCACTTATGTTTCTAAAAACAAGGGGAAAGATACTTTCTCTGAAATCTTTAAATCAACTTTATTTACAGCATTAGTTTACTTTAGATCGCTTTAGTTAAGTATTCTAAATTCCATATACTATATTAGTAAGTAAATCCTTTAAATTTAGCTGTTACAAATCTTGTAAAACTTCCCTGTGGGATCGATAACCAGGACTCCACTAGAGCCCTTTATTACTTGATACGATACGTATACTTGCGTAGAATCCGCATTATACATTCCATCATAAAATTAAATATATATTAAGCGGGATCGAAGTTTTGGTGCCGTTGCTATTTTTGTAAACATTAAAAAGTGGGCCATGTTTTTGGCGCCGTTGCCGGGGAAGTAAAGAAATTATTTACTAGAGTAACAGACTATTTTAAAATTTATTTTACAAAATTGTATGCGTAAATTTGGAAACGAAAATTTAATACCTTACGATTTAGAATTAGAGCGTACAATTAAAAGAATTAGAAAACATAAAAGAGAAATTATAAATTTAACACAATTGGCAAATATTCCTGAAAATGAAGATATCAATCAACAGAGACCATTAAAAGATTATGCCAACCCTACATTAAATGAAATTCATTTAACTATTCAAAACCCTGATGTAGCTGCTAACTCATTTGAACTTAAACCTGCAATTATCCAAATGGTACAAAACAATCAATTTAGTGGTTCACCTACTGAAGATCCTAATTTACATCTTGCTAGTTTTTAGAACTATGTGCTACTTTCAAATATGAAGGAGTATCTAACGATGCTATTAGACTTAGACTTTTTCCTTTTTCTGTAAGGGATAAGGCTAAAATGTGGTTAAATTCATTAGCATCTGGATCTATTAAAACTTGGGGAGAGTTATCACAAAAATTTCTATCCAAATATTTTCCACCATCTAAAACTGCTAAGCTTAGAAATGATATAACTTCTTTTAGTCAGTTTGATGGAGAATCAATATATGAAGCTTGGGAGAGATTTAAAGAACTTCTTAGGAAATGCCCACATCATGTGTTACCAGATTGGTTAATTATTCAAACTTTCTATAATGGATTAGTAGGATCTCTTAGATCAATCATCGATGCTGCTGTTGGAGGATCATTAATATCAAAACCATTTGATGAAGCCTATGCACTAATCGAAGAAATGGCTACCAATATTTTCAATGGCCTGCTGATAGAATGAATCCGAAAAAGATAGCCAGTATTCATGAAAATGATGCAATATCTATGTTAGCTTTGCAAATCACTGCTATATCTAAAAAATTAGATCATTTTGGAATGAATTACTCTCCAACTATATTAGAAGAAAATTCATCTGGACAACTTATAGAATCTCAACCTTCAAATGAAACTATGAATGCTATTAATAACAGACCCAATAATCCTTATGCGAATTATTATAATCCTGATGGAAAAATCATCCAAATTTTAATTGGAATAATAATACAACTAATCAACCATGGATGAACAACATAACACAACCATTAGGAAATCCCTCTGACCAAGGAAATTCTAATTATAAACCTAGTTATCCACCTGGATTTAATAATAATAACCCTCAATTTAAAGATAAGAAATTATCTATAGAAGAATTAATATTAAATATGGGTCAACATTTACAAAATCAAGGAAATCAATTACAAAATCAAGGAAATCAATTAAAAAACCAAGGAAATCAATTACAAATACAAGGAAACCAATTACAAAATCAAGGAACAGTTATTAAAAATATTGAAACTCAACTTGGACATATCGCTACCGCGCTTAATAATAGAATACCTGGAACATTTCCTAGTAATGTGGAAATAAATCCCAAAGACAAAGGAAAGGAACAAATTAAAGCGATACAATTACGAAGTGGAAAAGAATTAGAACCTCGAATTCAGAAAGAACTTGAAAGTCAAAAAGAGGAAGTGAAAATCGAAAAGGAAAAGAATCAACAAGATCCGAACTTAGAAAATCCTTTAATACCAATGAAAATTTCTGTTGAAAAACCTCCACCACCATTTCCTCAACGACTAAATCAACGTAAAAAAGATAAATAGTTTGCTAAATTCCTTGAAATTCTGAAGAAATTAATAATAAATATTCCTTTCGTAGAAGCTTTAGAACAGATGCCAAACTATGTAAAATTCATGAAGGATATTTTAAATAAAAAAAGAAAATTTACCGATAATGAAACGGTCGCACTTAGTGAAGAGTGTAGTGTTATTATTCAGAAAAAGCTTCCTGAAAAATTAAAAGATCCTGATAGTTTCACTATACCCTGCGCTATTGGAGAAAAATTCTATGGAAAAGCTTTGTGTGACTTAGGAGCAAGCATCAATCTAATGCCTCTATCAATTTTTAAGAGATTAGGATTGGGAGAAATTTCACCTACTTCAGTAACCCTTCGAGTTAGTCGATCGTTCGTTACATATCCTAAGGGAGTTATTGAAGATGTTTTAGTAAAAGTGGATAAATTTATCTTCCCTGTAGATTTTATTGTTTTAGATATGAAAGAAGATAAGGAAATTCCTATCATGTTAGGAAGACCATTTTTAGCCAC
The DNA here is from genome assembly GCA_022702705.1 of Papilionanthe hookeriana x Papilionanthe teres. NCBI lineage: Eukaryota > Viridiplantae > Streptophyta > Magnoliopsida > Asparagales > Orchidaceae > Papilionanthe > Papilionanthe hookeriana x Papilionanthe teres. The sequence continues at coordinate 107,458,447 of CM040421.1, read as the reverse complement.
TGGGAAAGCTATGATTGATGTTCAGAAAGGAGAATTAATTATGAGAGTAAATGACCAAAAAGTTACTTTTAATATTGCTAAATCAATGAAATATCTTGCGCTAGAAAAAGATGATGAGTGTTTTCGAATGGAAGTACTCGATCATTTACAAAAAGAACATTTTAAGGAATATTATGAAGAAAAATTAGAAAAAGAAAATACTGAATTAATTGAAAAATCCGATATAAATGAAGAACTAGATTATATTCAAGAGAAATTTAAATTTTTGGATAATACAGAAAACACTAAAAAAAATATAGTTCCATCGATTATTAAACCTCCTGAACTTGAGTTAAAAATGTTACCTAATCATTTGAAATATGCTTACTTAGGTAATTCTTCAACTCTACCGGTTATTATTTCATACTGAATTAAATGAATCTCAAGAACAAAAACTTTTAGATACCTTAAAAAAATATAAGAAAACTTTTGGTTGGACTTTAGCAGAATATTAAAGGAATTAGTCCTTCAATCCGTATGCACGAATTATTTTAGATAATGAACATAAGCCTAAAGTAGATCCCCAAAGGAGATTAAACCCGATAATGAAAGAAGTATTCAAGAAAGAAATTTTAAAATGGTTAGATAATGGTATTATATATCCTATTTCTGAGAGTGCTTGGGTACGCCCAATTCACTGTGTGCCTAAGAAAAGAGGAGTGACCGTAAAAGCTAATGAAAATAATGATCTTATCCCTATAAGACAAGTTACTGGATGGCGAATATGTATTGATTATAGAAAATTAAACACAGCCACCAGGAAAGATCACTTCCCTTTAACATTTCTAGACCAGATGTTAGATAGATTAGTCGGACATAAGTATTTTTGTTTCTTAGATGGATACACCGGTTATCATCAAATACAAATTGCTCCTGAGGATCAAGAGAAAACTACATTTACTAGTCCTTATGGAACTTTCGCTTTTCGAAGGTTGCCTTTTGGATTATGTAATGCACCTCCAACATTCCAGAGATGTATGATGTCTATATTTAGTAAATTAATTGATAATGCACTAGAAGTATTTATGGATGATTTCTCTGTATTTGGAACATCATTTGACACATGCTTAAATCATCTTGTAAAAGTACTTGATGTATGTGAGAAAACTAATTTAGTTCTTAATTGGGAGAAATGTTAATTTATGGTTGCAGGCGGCATTGTATTAGGGCATAAAATTTCGGAAAAAGGCATGGAAGTAGACCCTGCAAAATTTCAAGTTATAGCTAAATTACCACCTCCAACTACGGTGAAAGGGGTAAGAAGTTTTCTTGGACATGCTGGATTCTACAGACGTTATATAAAAGATTTTTCAAAAATTACTAAACTTCTATGCCAACTTCTTGAAAAGGACAAGAAATTTGAATTTACAATCGAATGCTCGAATGCTTTCGAATTATTAAAAGATAAATTAATTACAGCACCTATAATAATTTCACCTAATTGGGAGAAACCATTTGAGCTTATGTGTGATTCTAGTGATTATGCTATAGGAGCGGTTCTTGGGCAAAGATATGATAAGATTTTTAAAGTTATATTGTTGACCTCATTTTTGGTGAGGTCTTCTCTTCTTCTCTTTAGTACTTAGGATCTAGCCTTAGGCTTTTCCTTTGACTATCCTAGAGGATTAGAATTGGGACCCACCACTTAGAAATTCAAACTACTTCTTAACTCCCTGCAAACTCCACAAACTTGATTGTAGACCCCTAATCACCTAGAGGGTTGAAATCGAATGTGGAAGTTTAAAGGATGAGTTCTTATGGGACTCTTTGGCCTTAGGATCGCCTACAGGTGGCTCTGTGCAGTGAAGGGGCTGACTTACACACACACTACACCTATACACTACACTTTCACACACCTCCTAAAAACACACCCATACCTAACTTGACCTCCCGACTCATGCGAGTGGTTCGCATGGATGGTCCTTAACCCACTAAGCCCTTAGGCAAGAGGTTAGGAACAACATAGTGGATGCCTCAAATGAGTCCCTTCATGGCTCATGTGGACTTGATTTGGCTTCATGGCTCAACCGAAATGATTTCAATCCACTTACATTCACCCAATCTTCAATTTTCCAAATTTTCAATTTTTGACCCCCGGGACCCTACACCAGCTCGCCTACTCAAAACCACTCGAAACCCCCAAAATTTGCAAAATCACCTAAATCACCAAAAATCCTCAAGATCAATCCTAAACATTGCCTCACCAATCAAATTGATCATCCATACCCAAAAATACCAAAAATTCCAAAGATACCTCCCAATACCCTCCAAATACCCAAAATACCCCTCTTAGCCAAAAAATCCAAAAATTCAGAAAATTCCCAGAAAATTCCAGAAAATCCCAAATATTCCCAATTTTATTTTGTTCAACTACACCATGGGCCAATTTTGTCAATTTACCCCACTTTTATCAAAACCCCCAATTTGACCCATTTTAACCCAAAATGAACCCAATGTGAAACCAAACCTACCCAATTGACCTAAATTCTGGTCCAATTCAATTCTAAACTTCGACTCAACATCCCCAACACCAATCTAGACCAAATCCAAGTTCAATTTGATTGACATTTGGATCCAATTTCACTTTTGGCCTTAAAGCCCAATTTGGACCCATGACCCAAACTTAGCTCAAACTCACCCAATTCAACTCCAATTAACCTCAAATCTTTTCTAAACCTTCCTTAACATCCCCATAAACAAAACACTAACATGATTTGCCCAAAATTTAGACCCAAACCCCACTCAAATTCAATCTAAAATCAAAAAGCCCAATTTTGACCTAAACCCAAACCTAACCCAAATAGGCCCAAACCTCGAAATCAAAACCCAACCAAAGCCAAAACCTCTTTGAAACACTCCCATAAACATTTCCCAATATTTATTTTACATTAATTTTAACCCTAGCCCAACATTGGCCCAAGTTAGCCCAATTTGACCTACATTGGCCCATTCACCAAAAAAGCCCAAATCCAACCCAATTCAAACCCAAACCACCCCAAATTTGCTCCAAATCACTCATGACCCATTCATGAGCTAAAAACAACATTTGTTTGGCCCAATCCTTCACAAATTTCCCATCCATAAATTTATTTCCAAACCAAAAGCCCACTTCCCTTAAACCTTCCTAAAAGCCCACTTCCTTCAAATTCAAAAGCCCAAATCATCCTAAAGCCCACATGACACTTTCCTTCATCATACATTCAATTTAAAGTCATTCCTAAAGTCCTAAATCATCAATTAAACAATTCCAAATCAAGCCCGATAACAATTTCCATTAAAATGCCAAAATCCACAAAATCCCTTTTTATGAAATTGACCCGATCTTTTCCCGAAGCCACATGGAGTCATGAAGCCACATGTAAGCCGTTGGCAAGCCATGAGGATTTCTAAGTGGTCAACCCTCTTTAAATGGCAAAAGGAGGAGGTCCTTTAACCACCTCCTAAAATTCATTAGCCTTAAGCATGTTTCCCTTAACCAAGATTTAATCTAAATATTCTTAGAAATAGACCTCACCACCTTTCGACCGGCTAGCCTAGCCGATTTTCTCGGCCCAAGGTCGGCCATGGGGGGTGAACCCAGCCCAAACAAATGGGTTGACCAAACCTAGCCAAGTATAGCCTCCTCCCCATTCCATTTCAATCCAAACACTTTACACATGTCCAGAGCCCGATTGATCGCACAAACCTCCAGCCCCGACCCACTCGACCTTGAGGGTGACCGACCCCGGCCGGCCGACCACCACGGCCCGCCGGAAACCACCGGGCCGTGAGCTCACATGTGAGCCCAAACTTGGAATTCTCACTGCCGAGTCGCCCCATGCCCGATGGCCACCATGGTTGTTCTTCACATGCCAAGAGCAGTGATCCCAACCCTTGGCCACCCACAGGAGAGCCTCGGCCATGCCTATTTAAACACCACCCCCTCTCGGCCATGAGAGGTGCTCGAACCAAACCTTAAGGAAACTGCGCCAAAATAATTCCGGATCACTCTCCACACATAGAGCACTTGATCCCCACTGAATTCCAGCCGATTCCCTCCAGCTGAGCTCGATTTCGAGCTCAAACTTTAGCTCCAAAACCGGGACACTTCTTCGCGGTGGATCAATCTTCAAATTGACTGGTCCTACACCTTCACCGGACCAAGAGGAGAAGTTTTCCATCGAAAGCCCCATCCCCGGAGCCACCCGGTTGTTCCGGCCTCCAAGCTTTGTGATCGGCGCGTGGTCACTTTCATAGCTAGACGATTCACTGGGCCGAGGGACTTCATCCGGAGCTTACTTGAACCCGATCGACGGTGACACAACTTTCGGATCGAAGCTTCACTTCTGTGAGCAAAGGTATGAACTCATTCTTCTTCCCGAGCTTACAGAGATTCTCCATTTAATTTGAATCAATTTCAATGCATGTTTACTGTATGGATGTACTCGTCTCTTCAAGACGAATCCATAGAGCATAAGAACACGAAAATCCGTTGAGAATCGAGTGAGAAATTAGGGTTAAAAGGTTGACGGTCACGGGTGCACACCAGTCGTAGACGATGACCAGGGAGCCGTTGGATCGCGCGTGTATCGAGCGGACGGTTCGGATTGCGCCGGACCGGGGAATGATACGTGAACCGCGGGTCCCGGGACGGCGCGACTCGGATGGCGGCGCCCAATCACAGCGCGACACGTACCCCCTTCGGAGCTGCCGAGGTTGACACGGCGCCGCGTGGATAAGTAGAAAAATAGGGATTTTCTGACTTATTTAATTCCCTAAACTTCAAAAATTCATAACTTTGTGTAGAAAAATCATAAAAATAAAATAAAAATACCCTCTTGCTCAGTGAACATAGGAGAATAATGTGGAAAAGAAATCATTTAATTTCATCCAGTATTTTATTTTTAATGATTTATTTACCCTCTGCATTGTTTTAATTCTCCATGCATACGGGAAATTCACCATGGCATGAGACCATAGGGCTTTTGAAGCCTCCGAATTTGGGAACATTCCTCGAATTTTCCAAAGTCGAGGCCATCCTATGAGAAGTTATTGATTTTTCAAATTCACGTTGCTGTTTTGAGTATTTTAAATCCAATAATTAGCATGTTGCGAAATAAATTCTAGGAAAATTTGGTGATGTTTCTTATGACCAGAGGACCCTAGGAAAAATAAGTTTTGAATTAATCCACTTGGAATAACCCTAATTGGCTTAAACACCCTAAATAGGCTCTTAATTAATTAGAGCTAATCATACATTAAATTGACTTGAAATCAATTCTCCACTGACCTTTAGGATCAGAGGAACCCACCATAAAAGTTTGAAGTCAATTGGATTTGGTTAGCCCTATCAAATGGGTTGATTAAGCCATTTAGCCAATTTAAACTTTGAAAATTCATAACTTTCAAAATACTTTTCAAAAATTCACTAAATTGGTTTTGGAGCCTCTCTGATATTATGGGAATTTATGAAAATTAAAATTTCAATTTTTTAAAAAAGTTGATTTTTTGTATTATTTTAATATTTTAATAATTAAAAAATAATAAAAATCACAAAAATAATAAAATTCACCAAAATGTCACATTTTGAATTTTAGTCACTTAGGAACAAATCCCATATTTTTCCTAGGTCTCTATGATGAGTTATTAAATTTTAAAGCCCTAGGATAATTTTAAAATAAAAAAAAAATGTATTTTCTAGCATTTCTATTAAAATAATTCTAATAAATCAAAAAAAAATCAAAAAATTATAAAAATTGATTCTCTAATTTCCTTGATATCAGAGAGATTTTTGAAAAATATAAAATTCATTTTTCAAACTTTATTTTATTTTTTAAATTAATTAATACTCCAAAACTCAAAATAATTATAATAAAAATAATATAATTCAAAAAATCACCAAAATTGGTCCAAGTGGTCCTCTGGTCATTAGGAATGTCCCATAATTTTCTTAAGGACAGAAACTTTCCCTTGGTCATATTATTAATTTTTTCTTGGAAATCCTTATTTTCCACCAAAAATAATTACATAAATAAATTAAATACAGAAAAAATCACATTTTCTCCTCTAATGTCTTTATTGACATATGAGTGAAGTCACATAAAAATTTCAAATTCATTTGAGCTCAATTTAGTGAGTTATGAAATTATTAAGCTTGAAGGGCAAAATGGTAATTAAAATTTTAACCCTTAATTAAAACTTTAGGCTTAATAAAATGAAAAGGTAAAATATTTGATCTTAATCTGGTTTGGATGATTGAAATTTAAATAATTGAAGGGTAGAAACCTATTAAACAATTCAACAATAATTGAAATGAACTTTAATTAAAATAATTAATTAAATTTGGAAGAATAATAAAATTGGAATTATTAAAATAAGGATGTTATTAGGAAGAGGTTTGCTCTTTAATCTAAGAATCCCTAGATTAATCATCCCAATAATATTTAATTCCTAATTAAAATGATAATCCAAGTTTAAGATTTAAAATGCTAAAAGACTTAATCATTAAATTAAGTTAAGGTTAAATTATTTAAAGCAAATCCTTTTAAAATAAAATATTAAATTAAATTAAATTAAGCTAAATTAAATTAAATTAAATTAAATTAAATTACATTAAATTAAATTAAATTAAATTAAATTAAAACATATTAAATTAAATTAAATTAAATTAAATTAAATTAAATTAAAATAAATTAAAACTAAATCAAATTAAATCAAATCAAATTGAATTAAATTAAGCTAAAGCATATTATGTTAACTTAAATTAAATTTAACTTAAATTAAATTAAATTAAATTAAACCACATTAAATTAAATTAAGTTAAGTTAAATTAAATTGAATTGAATTAAATATAACATTACTTAAGACATAAAGAAATTCAAAATAAATCTAAAACAACTTGAACACTATTCCAAACTTAAATCCATTAACTAAAATTAAATCACAACTCACTTGAACATCCATTTGCCCTCGAAAGCTCGTGATGTCATAACTCTTAAAAAGGAGTGTTAAAAGAAGCGTTACTTCACTTATAGGATATTCAAATGTCCTAGTTCACTGAGCAAGATAACAAAATTTAAACTCCCGAACGATTAATTCATTTGTATAATTAAGTTCATTTGGACTTAGAATAATCCTAGAAATGTTGAAAAGATGTTTAAGATTCGTCTTAAGCACTTCCTCAATATGATAGGATATTTATAAGAACAATTGAACTTAGTTGTTCTTTGATGAAGAAAATCGTCTTTACACCAAAACACAAGAACCTAGACGTCATAGGAAATGACTAGCTATAGGATTAGGAACTTGGTAGAAAACCATAACACTTCCCTTAGCTTTACCTAGGAACTTACTTTAAATGCTTAAATATTCTAACTATGTTTTAAGTGCGGCTTGGGATGACGGGAAGACCCTCCGAGTACGCTTTTATTTTATTGCAATTTACTTTACTTGCAATTTATTTAATCGCATTGCACTTACTTTTCTTGCATGATAAACAACTCGTTGCATGAAAACCTACACCTTTAGGATAGTCCCTAAAGCTGAAACCAAAACTAAATTAAAAGTCATTACAAGATAAAATTCACCGCCACAACATTTCGAAACATAAAACAACTCAAAATTTAATCACAAACGAACGACAAAACTACAACTACAACTAAATTAAAACGTCTTGTTGGATGATCGGGAATACCTCGGATGATGTAACCTACGTGTTGCTAACGGGATTTCCCACGGTCTAAATGAAAGTGTGGAACTCATTCGATTGAGTTTAGCAAATTCATCCGGACTAAGTGAATCCGATAAAAATAACGATGCCGGAAGGATGGAACCGTGGGATCTTAACCGGTGTTGTTGTAATCAACTTTAAGATTTGTTTAATTAAAATATTAAAACACCTGGATTTTAAGATTTTCTCTAAACCAAAACACTTCTCTCATCTCCTGATTTATGACTGCTAAAACTAAACCCCTGCAACAACAAGGAGCTCGGAGCATGGTGGGCAGCACGGCCATCGTCATCAGCAAAATCTGAGTTTACTTCAGCAAAACTTTCCTTAGAACTAAATAACTAAGCTATAGGACTTCGAGGTAGTTTGCCTAGTGCAACATAAATCCTCAACTCTTCATTAGGCATTTGCATGATCATGTCATGTGAATTAAGCCCTAATCGGTCTTAGGACTCCGAGGTAGTCGTCCGATACGACATAAACCCTCACATCTTCAAGGCTATTTGTATGATTTTATCATACAAATATAAGTCCTAACTAATTAAAATTGGCAAGATCAAAACATTAAATAAACATTAGGACTTTCTTAAATTCAAGCCAAACAATAGGATAGTCGGGAAATTACCGAAGTTCGCTTCGAATCTGTGATTTCTCCTACCTTTCTTCCTTTGGATTCCCAAAATAAAATGTCCCAAATTTGATCCATTCCCTATTGAAATTCCAAAATTCAATCCCTTGAAAACTTAAACCTTGAAATTCTTGAGAGCAGAACTACCGATTATTATCGAGAGTTTTCTTAGGTGATTCCCGTCACTTAAGATGTAATTAACTATAGGGGCTTGCCCTTATAGGGAATTTTAAGAACCCAGGTAATATAAACCCTGTTTAATGTTTTCATATTAAACAGGGGAATTTGTCGGCTTATAAAATTTGTTCGCAGACCAAACGGATGTCACAAATCTTCTAGTTTTTTTAATCGAGCCCCATCATCAAGCAATGTGTCTATTCTTCGGGATAGATACATGGCTTGTGATGCGGTGCTCGTTTATATAAACTATTCGGGATGTGAGATCAGTTTGATTTCATATCTTAAATTTTTCAAATTTAAAATTATTTTCAAAATCAAATATTACTTTTCAAATTATTTATTTAAATTAAATTAAAATTCGTCGACAATTTTTGTAGGCGACCCCCTTTTCCAAATAAAACACCAAAACCTAAAAAATACGCCGACATATATATTATGCTAGTAAAACTCAAAATGATGCTTTGAAATAAATTATACGATTCTTGAAAAAGAATTATTAGCAGTTGTATATGCTTTTAATAAATTTCGGCCTTATCTAATAGGAACTAAATGTATTGTGCATACTGATCACTCTGCTATAAAATATATAGTGCAAAAAAAGGATTCTAAACCAAGATTAATTAGATGGATGTTATTAATGCAAGAATTTGATTTTGAGATCGTTAACAAAAAGGGAACTGATAATCGAATTAATGATCATTTATCAAGATTAGAATATCATGAATTATCCGATATTGATAATGAAATTATAGACGGTTTTCTACGATGAACAACTTTATAATATAAATGAGTGGAAAATACCTTGGTATGCTTGATATAGTAAATTATATTGTAAGTGACATTTTACCACCTATGTTAACTTTGCAACAACGAAAAAATTCATTCATGATACTAAAACATACTTTTAGGATGAACCATACTTATATAAGCGATGTAAGGATCTAATTATTAGAAGATGCGTGCCTTATGAAGAAAGCGAACCAATTATTCAAAAATGTCATGATTCTGATTTTGGAGGACATTTTGGGACGGATAAAGCTGCGTATAAAATTCTACAATACGGATTCTACTTGGCCTACTCTATTTAGAGATGTATATAGATATATAAAAACCTGCGATAAATGCCAAAGAGTAGGAAACATATCAAGAAAAATGAAATGCCTCTGAATTTTATATTAGAAGTTAAAATTTTTGATGTTTGGGGATTAGATTTCATGGGACCTTTTATTCCTTCATTTGGAAACTCATATATATTAGTAGCTCTTGATTATGTTTCCAAATGGATTGAAGCGCAAGCTTTACCTAGGTGTGATGCTAAAAGTGTTTCAAAATTTTTAATGAAAAATATTTTTACTAGATTTGGAATGCTGAGAGTGATTATCACTGACGGAGGAACTCATTTTAGAAATAAATATATTCACAAACTAATAGAAAAATATAATATTATTCATAAGATACCAACTGCTTATCATCCACAAACTAGTGGATTAGTTGAAGTTTCTAATCGAGAGATTAAGCGTATTTTAGAAAAGTACGTAAACCACTAATAGATTGGACTAGTCTATAAGACTAGACACCGCATTATGGGCATACGGGATCTGCTTATAAAACTCCGATTGGAATGACTCCTTACGAGCTTATATATGGAAAAACTTGCCACTTACCAGTTGAATTAGAACATAAAGCATATTGGGTGATTAAAGAATTTAATTATAATATGAAAAAAGCTGGTGAGAAGAGATTGTTGCAATTAAATAAATTAGAAGAATTAAGGAATGAATCATATGATAATGATAGGATTTATAAAGAAAGGATGAAATTGTGGCATGATCGGAAGATTAATCAGAGAAATTTTGAACCAGGACAAGAAGTTTTGCTATATAATACTAGATTGAAATTATTTCTGGGAAATTGAAATCTCGATGGTTAGGACCTTTCACTATAACTCAAATATTTTCATATGGAACTATAGAAATTGAAGATCCAAAAACAGGACATAGATTTAAGGTAAACGGACATAGATTAAAACCATATTTCGAAGGTAGAAGACCAAATTTTAAAGAGGTTTTAATGCTTAGTCGACTCGATTACTAAGCGAAATTAGGTTGGGCTAACGACGTTAAACCAAGCGCTTTATGGGAGGCAACCCATAGTTGTCTTTTATTTTAATTATATACAAATTAGTGAGTCTGTAATATTAAAATAAATCTTACTATTCAATTTTTAATTAGAATCATCACAAATTCAAACCTACATGATGAGATCAGAAAATATTCAGACCAGAGCAAAATTGGGCAATTTTACCGAATCTCGCCGACAGCAAGCCCGAGCCCGCCGACAGCGAGATCGCGTGCCATATCTTAAAATCAATTTTATAACTAGCTCGCCGACGGAGAGAAACTTCTCGCCGATGGCGAGGGAGTTGAAAAATTGGTCTCTTATGTTTTATGTGCGGTTTTGGACGGTTCTAAAGTCATTTCTTTGTAGAAAACCATCCCAAATTCATTTTTTCATTGTTTTCTTCCCTAGAAACGACTAGAGACCATTCCTTTCAATCTGAAATGGCCACCAAACTCTTAGAAACCACAAAAACTGGAGTTTTCAACCGAAGAAAATTAGTCAGTTCGGAGGCGCAGCGTATTTTCAACAAAGTTTTGATGAAGAAACGACTTATTAAAGAAAGGGGATTTGTCAACAGAGGAGTAGAGAATTCCACCACAAAAATTGAAGAAATGATCGTGCAGCAGCATTGGGAAGTATTTTGCTATACGACATCCGCTGTAGTTATTCTTGTAGTTAAAGAGTTGGTAAATGAATTATTTTCTATAGAGAATACCCCTGTCTGTCATTATTCAAACTTTGTTCCTTCAAGATACAATATGAACGAGATTTATAGATACCTGACCGACGAACCTGATGATTGGGAGTTGCGCGAAGACGGGTATGTCAGTTTCTCTGCATCACTTCTTAACCCTGTCTCGAAGCATTGGCATTTCTTTATCTCATCAAAATTATTACCCACTATAAGGGTAAATAAGGTTTCAAAGGAATGCGCTATATTAAATTACTCTATTCAAATTGGACTACCTATCGATGTTGGATCAATTATAGTAAAGTCTGCATTGGGATTGATTGTGCATGGGTCAATTCATGGACTTGGACACCCATCGACTATATTTGCTTTATGCAGTCAGTACCAAGTTTCTTATGAGGCGTGGGAAAAGGTACTTTTGCCATGGAAACCACTCGATCCTACGGATATGTTTCCAACTTTGGATAACAATGATGAGATTACCATTATTTCGATAGAGCATCACGAGAACAATCCTTTAGTGAGGCCCCTTGCGATAAAACAAATTTCATTCGAAAAAGATTAAAGGATTAGAGAAAGAGTTGCAAAACGTGATGAATTCCATCGATAATATCTCTAATATGTTTGATCACATTGACTGGAGGATGAAAGAGCAATTTGATCATACTGGACATCTGGAGGCCAGTTTTATTCATTTACTGAAACAGAAAGGGTGGATTGATGAAGAATCTACTGCTGAATTCCCTTTCAGGCCTTTCTACAATCTATTTGTGCACCTGCGTCACATCGGGAATATCAGAGAGGATGTTAGTTCAGACACTGAGGAGTAGTAAAGATTTCTATTTTATGTTATATTTGTGTGTATATATGTGTTGATTTGGATTTACGTTTTACTATGATTTAAACTTTAAATTTGATCATCTCAGATTTGATGAAATTATATGTATTTGTTATGTCTCAGCATTTAGAGTGTTGTGGTGTGGATTGCAATGCTGAGTATTTATGAAAGTTTGAAGTATTGAAGTCTTAAGTGTTAATGTTTAAAAGTTTGAAGTTTGTAAGTATTATGGATTTCATATATAAAGTTATATTGTTTGTGTGAACTTTTTGTGAGTATAAGTATCTAATCTTCATTCTAAATTATCAAATTAAGTGATCGGAAGATTAATTAGGGCCAAATCGAGGTTGAAAATGATTGAAGAATTTTAAATATTTAAAATTTTTGGGAGCTCGCCGACGGCGAGAATTATCCCGCCGACAGCAAGGGAAAACCCGCTGATAGCGAGAACGATCTCGCCGACGGTGAGATTTTCCAGAAACTTTGGCCTTGGTAAATTAATTAGCTCGCTGAGGGCGAGAAAATCTCGCCGACAGCGAGATCGCGAAATGTCCTATATTTGACCAGTCAACCGACACTATTCATCATCCCCTTCCTCGAAAACTTTGAAAAAAATCGACCTAGAGCTTGTGGAATCTTGGATTTGAAGCGATTTCAACACATTTTGACGCCGGATTTCATCTTCCCTTGGTAAGAGCTTCACTCCTATGTAAAAATTTTTGATTTTTTACCATGAATTTCTTCTACATTGAGGATTTTGGAAAAATGTTGAAATGTGAAGAAAAGACTTGGAAGAAATTCATGGAACTTGATTTAGATTGATTTTAGTAACTATTGGAAGCCATCTTAGTAATATTTAGAAATTTAGTTAAGATTTTTGCAAATTTCACAGAACAAAAAATGACTCCACGACAAAAGAGAAGAATGGATTACGACGAAACTCGCTTTGTGAATGCAAGGGCACAATCAAGATATTTTCACAATATTCGAAGCGGAACATGCATTCGAGATCGAGTTTTCAAAAGTCTCGAAGGAGAAGTTGAGCGAATAATTAAAGAAAGAGGATGGGAAAATTTCTATTTCATGACCAACGGAGCGCTTGTAGAAGTGGTAAAGGAATTTTATGCGAACCCGACACGAGTGAAGATGCACTCGTTAAGGTTAGAGGATTTTTGTGGAATTCGGCGCTACAAGAATAAATGCTTATTACAAGGTACGAGACACCTACACCAGTGAGTATGATACATTTGGAACTATGGAAGGACCACTGGAAGAGGTGATCGACTTTCTCACTGACGGGAAAGGAGTTTGGAAGATAAAGCAGCGAGAACGGGTAAACTTCCCTCTTTCTATGTTAAATAGGTCATCTAAAGCCTGGCACTATTTTAATTGTTCTACTTTGTTACCTACTTACCACCTTAGTGAGGTAACAAGAGATAAACGATTCCGAATTTACGTATTCATAACCAAAAAAGTATTAATGTGGGAAGTGTAATTTATAAGAATATATTAGCCACCTCGAAGTGAAAGTGGAGGAGGACTAGGACATCCCGGTCTTATCTATGCACTCGCGCAATTATCTAGGGTAGAGGCAAGAGATGATGAGGAATGGGTTGAGCCTATGAAACCCATTACTCCGGCTAATATTAAGAAATATGAATCCCACGAAGGATGGAGATGCGGGACAAGGAACTATGTACCTTCTTCAAGTAGAGATATTCCCTCTACTAGTTATGACCCACCTCCCATAGTACACCTACCCTTCAAGATTTGATGAATGAGATGACTTTACAGCGGAAAGGTTTTGAGAAAATAGAAGAAAAACTAGAGCATATGGACCAAAGAATTGGAGGCTTGGAGAGAAGACATGATTATGACAGTGAATATCTCCAACGACATTCAGAATACGAAATAGCATATTATGAGGCTGAACGTCGTTACAGGAGAGGTGAATTAGATGTTGTCTTTCCTGAATGCCCCCGCTACACACAGTATCATCCTGCTCAGCTTTCTCAGCCTGGAGATCAGGGAGATGATATAGTTTGGGATTTTGATGCTGAAGATTAGAGACTTTATTTGGTTTGTTTAGATTAATAGTTATTTTAAAAACTTTATTACTTTGTGTGTAATTGTTATATACTTTCTGTGGACTGTGGAGTTGGTATGTTTGTTTTAAATTGCTTAAGCCGTTATGTTAGACTTTTTATATATGTTAAATTAGCATGCAAATTCTCTTTAAGGTAGTATGTTAGTTTTTCTTTAAATGTATTGTTTAAGTTTTATAAATTGTGAACTTTAATTTCAGATTGTTTTAGTAACCCAGTTGATTAGATGTGTAATAGTAGATTAAGTTTTAATCTGTTTGTGTTTTTATACTTATTTCAAAATTTCTTTACCCAGACACTCTCTTTTAAATACTATATATATGGAAGAATACTAACGAGTACGGAGTTCTTTAAACAATGAAAAAGCCTGCAAAAATTTCAAGGAAAAGAAATACCTAAAGCTCAAAGGTATGATGTAAATTCATTTGTATATTTTCCTTTTCACCATTTAGAAATAGATAGAAAAATTTAAGTTTGGGGGAGGAAAAATACAAATTTAATTATTAAATTGTTCTCAATTTCTATTTTCAAAAAAAATATTATTATTTGATTTTCCGTAATAATTTTTAATTCGAGTAACTTGAATTAATTTATATAATTATTATAGAAAGTTGAATAGAATATTTCTAGAAATCAAATTAATTTAATAGAATAAGATATTTGGTTAAAAGAAATAAGAATATAGTAAACTATTTAAAGTAAGGGAAACTATATTCTAAAATTGAAATTCTTAAGTAATTAAGTGAAAAAGAAGAGATTGAAACTCAATGAAGTAAAGGCTATGAAATACATATAAACAAAGAAATATTTTAAGTTTCAAATTTAGGAAGAGAAAGTTGAAGTTCAAAATTATTAACGAGCTATCCGGATACGGTAATCATCACTTGAAAAAGAAAAAGAGAAGGATTGAAAATCAATCCAAAAAGAAAAAAGAAAAGAAAAGAAAAATATAAGTGAGGAGAAGCTTGAGGAGATGCCTTATCAAAATTGGCTTGATGGAATCAACCTAAAGGGTAAAACTCAAATATATTTCTAAACTTATATATATATGGATTAGTATTTTACTAAATAGTGTTTTCTTGAACTTCCTATCATCTAAATATCTTAAGTAAATTACTCTTTTAAATATAGTCTTTCCTGAAATAAATAGAGAGCTAGAAATCTTAGATCTGATAACTAAATAAATCTTATATCTATAAAGTTAATTTAATTACTTAAAAATATTTCTATTTAACTTTACTATAGTATTATTTAAATTTAATTCATAGTTTATTTGAATTAAAAAAAATTCTATTACAAAAATCATTGTTTTTATTTAGTATAAAAATTACTTGAGGACAAGTAATAATTAAGTTTGGGGATTTTGATCACAGAAAAATATGTTAAGAAATTCATACCTATTTTCTATGAAATTGCACTTTAAAGAAAGATATTTTCTTTATTTTATTGTAGGAACAAAGATTTATAAGTGATGGAAGAAAAAAAGCATAAAATAGAGCAAATTTGGATCAAAAAGGAAGAAATACATGCAAAATGAACTAAGTCGCCGACGACGAAATCGAGCCCGTCGACGGCGAGATTATAAAGAGAATTTCTTAAGGTTTGCAACTACCTCGCCGACAGCGAGCCTGAGCCCGCCGACAGGCGAGATCGCGCGGTTGAAGACCTCTAGAAGCCCCGCTGACGGCGAGGTCGTTTCTCGCCGAATGCGAGACTGTTCAAAATGTCAGATACATTGAACCTGGATGCTTTTTGAAGAGGTGCTTAAGTACCCCTTGGACCTTTGTCTACCTCTATAAATAGAGGACGAATTTTATTATGTAGTGTGTCTATTTTTAGGATTCTTAGAGTATTCTATTAGTGTGTTTTTCAGTCTAAGTTGAAGTTTAGTGTGAGTAAGTGTAAGTAGTGAGTTAAGAAGTGTCTTTGTACTTAGAAGGAAAAGTCGAAAGGAACTTGAGGAGTACGCAGGGAGGAAATTGAGATAAGTATCTTTGTTTATTGTTGTTAACTTTAAATGAAATCCATTCTTTGTTTAATTCCCATGCATTATGAGTATTTTTCTTAGTCTTTCTCCTTGTTTATGAAATTATGTGAATTGATGAAATTAAATAGAAGTGCCTAATATATTAAAATAAATTGTGATAATCTTTTACTTAAAACTTAATTTACTTTCAATCCGGCGATTGAATTGTTAAAATATGTTGAATTATCAACTATAGTAAAGATTACATCCAATATTCGGGAAGTCGAAAGCCTTGGAAGTAGGGTGCAAATAAATAGGGAAATATTATTTATCGGACGTAGAATTGGACATTTTAGTGTGACGGACTAAAATATTCAATTTGGTCCTATTGTTTGAAGGCTGAAGTGTAGATGTTAGCCCTCGGGTGAGGGGACGTGGGAGCTACGAAGTGGCGGCCGGTATCCTCCCGGCCTAGCCATGCGATTCGGTAATCGAAGCATAGGACTAGTCGGTATTCTTTGTACACTGGACCAAAGGGTAAAGAATAGGAATGCTCATATTTGTCACAATACAATAAAAAAATCTATTTGAATTCATCATTCACTTCGGTTTCTAAAAACAAGGGGAAAGATACTTTTTCGAAATCTTTAAATCAACTTTATTTAAAGCATTAGTTTACTTTAGATCGCTTTAGTTAAGTATTCTAAATTACGTATACTATATTAGTAAGTAAATCCTTTAAATTTAGCTGTTACAAATCTTGTAAAACTTCCCTGTGGGATCGATAAGCAGGACTCCACTAGAGCCCTGTATTACTTGATATGATACGTATACTTGCGTAGAATCCACATTATACATTCCATCATAAAATTAAATATATATTAAGTGGGATCAAGTTTTTGGTGCCTTTGCTATTTTTGTAAACATTAAAAAGTGGGTCATCTGTGCAGAATCCTTCTTTGGTGGCTCGTCTCCGTTGACGGATGTGATCTCTTTTCCTCCATCTGCAATATGGATGATTTCTGGGCGTGTTTCTTTCTGAGGTTGCACCTGACTTTGGAGAGTGGCTAAAGTAGCAACCATTTCTTCCATCCTCCTTGCCATTTGGGAAATTGTGTCATCTCTTTCCCGAAGCTGTGCTCTCATCACTTCCGGTTCATCTCTTTCCGCAGCTGCCAGAGCACCTTGCGAAGCTGACGATGCTCGTGTCTCAACCATGTTGATCTCGCCACACTCTTCATCCATGAACTCTGATGAATCAACTTCATCTTCCAACTTTTCTCCTCTGTCTTTCTCCAACCGGCGGATATCCGTTCTTAGCTTTCCTATAGCATCCTCGAGGGGTCTCTTCCAGACGGTCTCACGGTTATCGTGTGATGGTTGTTGAACTTCTTTTCTGGGAGTTTCTTTTATCGCAGTAGCACTTCCTTCTGATTCAGGCTCTTTGATGAGACTTTTCTTCTCAGGCCGTTGTGTTGGTCTCGGCTCGGTAATAATAGGTTGCCACACCATCCTTCTTGCAGCAGAAGGCCTAGGACCGGACAGTCTGTCGGTTATATGCTGGTAGGTGGTGTCCTCCCTAATATGATGGCCCGATACAACAACAGGTGAACTAGCTCATATTTTCTACCTTAGTTTCTCTACGGCAGTGACAGGCTCTACTTGCGGTCCGAGGCGGGATCTAGCTGGCACTCGTCCCATTCTTCTTAGAATTTCTGACACAGGGCATCTTTCTTTCTTTGCCAATTTTTCTATCATAGCCTGCAGCCGAGCAAATGGCGTAGTCTTAACCTTTTTTCTTTTGTAGTTACTATAGTATGCAGGTTGGGGTAGTGTAGCGGCAATCCTTCGGACATCTTCCTCATCCGATGCAGCAGAGAGGGGGTGAAACCTACTCCCTTCTAAAAGAGGTATATACTCAGGTTGTTCTTCTCTTTCCTCAAGAATTTCTTCTAGAAAAGCAACTTCAGCAGCTTTGGCTTTCTCGATCCTCGCTATCTTTCACGCCTATTTCTCCTTTGAGTCCGAGTTAGGGGTGCAACTCTTGAGCCCGGACCCGATCTCGAAAATAGATGGTATTGTAGCAAAATCTGTACCCTCCAGCGGTGACGGGCTCATCACGGACTTGGATTTCCTTCCCCTTTAGTTTGGCCGAACCCGGGAAGGTGCGAGAGATGACTAGACCGGTGGGGGTAGAGACAACGATCCTCCTACGAATAGCGAGTACTTCTTTCAGCTGGAACCCTTTGCGGGGGAGGGAATTCTTGAACCGACTTCAAGTTGAACTCAATTACAAGCTCTTCAGTCTCTGGTACTTTGTCCATTAGTGCGAAGAGAGTAACGTCAGCGAACTTGATATCTGTATTGTCGAATCCTTGTCCAAAACAGATGATTCCATTATCGGGTTGTTCATCCTTATAGACGGCGGAGTCCATTCCATTGATGAAGGAGAAAATTAACTTTGCCGCAGTCAATTTCTGCAGGGTAGATTCTGAGTATTAGTACCAAATTATGCTTTCTTTTGTCGCAAAACTTAGGACGAAAAAGAAAGAGTCCGAACACATTTTCGTTTATCTTAATGTATTCATGATTTAAAAGAGTTTGTTTAAAGGGTTATTTATTAGAAGACTTGTTTGTTAAGAATGAAATGATTAAAGGTATAGAAAAGGTAAAGGACCTGATTAAGAATTGGAAAGGAAGAGAAAGTCTTGCAAAACTTCTCAACCCGAAAGACCACTCCTAAGCTAACACTTATTGGGGGTCCACCCCACCTCAGAAAAAGAGGTAAAAGGATTTCAGAACCTCTCTGTTTAGGGGTGTCTAAACAGTGGCTCCTAAATCCGAGAGAAGTTGACTATACCCGTTCAAGATAGAAATGAACGAGGTATGACAACGGAAGAATGATAGTTTTGGTCCACTAGGGATATGGACTCACTATCGATTTATGAAAGCAAAATTTCAATAAGGATTAGCTCAAATTCGGAACAGTTATTTTAAGAGTCCAAAGGAAGAGAAGTAGGAGAAGCTGAGGATCCAAGAAGAATCTTAGCAACTTCCCAAACTATCCTATTGTTTGGCTTAGATTTGGGAATTTACTTAATGTTTCAATCTTGCCAATTTTAATTAATTAAGACTTATATTTTTATGACATAATCATACAAATAGCCTCGAAGATGTGAGGGTTTATGTCGTACCGAACGACTACCTCGGAGTCCTAAGACTGGTTAGGGCTTAATTTGCATAACATGATTATGCAAATGCCTAAGGAAGAGATGAGGATTTATGTTGCACTAGGCAAACTACCTCGAAGTCCTATGGCTTGGTTATTTGATTCTAAGAAAGGTTTAACTGGAGTAGACCCGAGTTTTGCAGATGATGATGGCCGTGCTGCCCACTATGCTCCGAGCTCCTTGTTGTTGCAGAGGTTTGGTTTTGGAAGGTGAAAATCAAGAGATGAGAGAAGTGTTTTAGTTTAGAAATCGTAAAGTCCAAATATTTTTAATATTTTAATTAAAACAAATCTTAAAGTTGTTTAAACAGAACCGATAAAGATCCCACAGTTTCGTCATCCCGGCACCGTTATTTTCATCGAATTCACTTAGTCCAGATGAATTTGCTAACCTCAACTGAATGAGTTCCACACTTTCATTTAGACTGTGGGAAATCCCGTTAGCAACACGTGGGTTACATCATCCGAGGTATTCCCGATTATTCGACGAGACGTCTTAATTTAGTTGCAATTGTAGTTTTGTTGTTCTGTTTGTGATTAAATTTTGAGTTGTTTTATATTTTGGAATGTTGTGGAGGTGAATTTTATCTTGTGGTGACTTTTAATTTAGTTTTGGGTTTCAGTTTTGTGGTTATCCTAAAAATTTTGGTTTTCATGCAACAATCTTGTTTAGCATGCAAGAAAAAGTAAAGTACAGTGCCTGTAAGTAATTTGTAATAAAGTAAATTGCTAAAATGTTAATTAATTTAATTGTTAAAATGTTAATTTAATATAATTTTAATTTTAATTTAATTTTTACTTAATTTAACTTAATTTAATTTAGTTTAATTGTTAAACCACTTAATATTTTGAGCTTCCCTTTAATTTAAGGGTTATTATTATTTTTTTTATTTTTATTTTTATTTTTTTGATTTACTTAGTTTGGATTATCATTTTAATCTTAATTAAGAGTTAAATATTATTGAGGTGATTTATTTAGGGATTTTTTTTTATTAAAGAATTAATATCCTCTCAAGTTATATCCCTCTTTTTAATAATTCAAATTTTCATTAATCTTCCAAAATTTAAATTTGTTTAAATAATTAAAGTTTCATTTTTGGTTTATTAAAAGTGATTAATTGGGTTCCTACCCTTTTAACTTCCCAAAGTTTCAATCATCCAAGAAAGATAAAATCAAATATTTTACCCTCCATTTTAATTAAACCTAAAATTTTAATAAAGGAGTTTAAATTCTTTAGTTACCTTTATGCCCATTTAGGCTTATTTATTTCATAACTCACTAAATTGAGTTCAAATGAACTTGAAATTTTTATGTCACCTCACTCATATGTCAATTAAGACATTAGAGAAGAAAATGTGATTTTTCTGAATTTAATTTATTTATATAATTATTTTTAATGAAAAATAAGGGATTTTCAAGGAAAATTCAACAACATGACCAAGGAAAGGTTTCTGTCCTTAAGAAAATTATGGGATGTTCCTAATGAACAGAGGACCACTTGGACCAATTTTGGTGATTTTTGAATAAAATTGTATTTATTATTATTATTTTGATTTTTGGAATATTAATTAATTATAAAATAAAATTAAACTTGAAAAATGGGTTTTACCTCAAGGAATTCAGAGAAACAAATTTTACAATTTTCTGATTTTTCTTTGATTTATTGGAGTTAATTTAGTGAAAAGGTTGGAAAAATACATTTTTTAATATTAAAAATTGTTTTAAGCATTTAAAATTCAATATCTTAACTTAGAGACTTGGGAAAAATATTTGATTTATTCTTAAGTGATTAGGAGTCAAAATGTGACATTTTTATGATTTTTTTTATTTTTGTGATTTTTATTTTTTTTAATTATTTAAATATTAAAATACCATTAAAAATGAAAAATTTTAGAAAATTCCAATTTTAATTTTTATAGACTCCTCTATTAACAGAGAGCCAACAAAACCAATTTGGTGAGTTTTTGAAATGTATTTTTGAAGTTATGAATTTTTTAAGTTTAATTTTGATCATGTGGCTTAATTAATCCATTTAGTGGGGCTAAACATTTCCAATTGACTTCAAATTTTTATGTGAGGTCCCTCTAATCCCAAAGATCAGTGGAGAATTGTTTTCAAGTTATTTTAATGTGTGGTTAACCCTAATTAATTAAAGTTCAGTTATGAGTAATTAGGCCAATTAGGATTATTCTTAATTAATTAACCCAAGATATAATTATCCTAGGGTCCTCCAGTCCTAAGAAACTTCCTCAAATTTTTCTAGAATTTATTGAACAACATGCTAATTATTGGAATTAAAATACCAAAACCAGTGACCTAAACTTGAAAAATACATAACTTTCTATAGAGATGGCCTCTGACCTTGAAAAGTTCAGGGAATGTTCCCAAGATCAGAGGCTTCAAAAACCATATGGTCTCATGCCATGGTGAATTGTCTATGCAAGTGAAGAATCAAAATACTGAAATAAGTAAATAATTAATTAAAAATAAAATACTCATCAAAATAACTTGATTTCTTTTCCACATTATTCTTCTCTGTTCTCTGAGAAAGAGGGTATTTTTAGTTTATTTTTATGATTTTTCTACACAAAGATATGGATTTTCTAAGTTCTGGGTATTTAAATAAATCAAAAATTCCATATTTTTCTACTTATCCACACGACGCCGACTCATCCTCGGCAGCTCCGAAAGCCCACGCGTCGCGCTCCCATTCACCGCCGCCATCTGACTCAGCGCTCCAAGGGCCCGCGGTTCATGTAACATTCCCTGGTCCGGCGCAATCTGAACCGTTCACTCGATACACGCTTGATCGACGGTGTCAGGTCATCGTCTACGACTGGTGTGCACCCGTGACCGTCCACACTAAAACCCTAAGAACTCTCTCATTTCTCAACGGATTTTTGTGTTCTTATGCTCTATGGATTCGTCATGAAGAGACGAACACATCCATACATTTTACATGCTATGAAATTAAGTAAAACAAAATGGAGAATCACTGGAAGCTCGGGAGGAAGGAATGATTCATACCTTTGCTCTGAGAAGTGTAGCTTCAATCAGAGAGTTGTGTCACCTTCGATTGCACCCAAAGAAGCTCCAGATGAAGTCTCTGGCTCTATGAATTGTCTAGGTATGAAAGTGTCCACAGCCGATTTCAAAGCTTGGAGAGCTGGAGCAAATGGGTGGCTGGAGAGGGGGCTTTCCTTTGGGGAACTCCTTCTCTTGGTCCTGTGCGGGTGTGGGTGAGTTTAATTTGGATTTGGTCGAGGTTTTAGAGATGTCACGGTTGCGGGCTGAGAATTGAGCTCCAAAATTGAGCTCAATCAATGGGGTTTAGGGCTGGAGAGCAGTGGGGATCAATTGCTCTAAGTGAGGAGAAGGTTCTGGAGCAATTTTGGCAGAGTTTTGTTTAGGTCTGGTTCATCACCTTCTTTGGCCGAGAGGGAATGAGGTTTAAATAGACATGGCTGGACGGCTCCCCAGGGGCAATTGAAGGCTTGGATCAGCTTGCTCGGAGCGAGGGAAGAACGGCCGTGGTGTCCATTAGGTTGGGACGACTCGACTGAGGGTAATTGAATTTTTGAATCAATTTAGACCTCTTGGCCATGGAGTTTTCCGGCGACTGTGGTGGCTGGCCGGCCAGGCATGGGTCACCCTCAGGGTCAGGGAGGTCAGGGCTTGATGTTTGTGAGATCAATTGGTTGTTTCCATGTGTAAAGAGGTTTGATTTAGTTACTGATCTCAAAAGTTTAAAGAGAACTGGAATCGGTTTCCAACCTCGAAGGTCTAAAGAGAACTAGAATCTGGTTCCAGTCTCGAAGGTTTAATGAGAAATAGAAGCGGGTTCCCGATCTCGAAGATTTAATGAGAATTGGAAGCGGTTCCAATCTCGAAGATTTAATGAGAAATGGAAGCGGTTCAAATCTCGAGGATTTAATGAGAATTGGAAACTGGTTCCAATCTCGAAGATTTAATGAGAAATGGAAACTAGTTCCAATCTCGAAGATTTAATGAGAATTGGAAAATGGTTCCAATCTCGAGGATTTAATGAGTAATGGAAACTCGTTCCAATCTCGAAGATTTAATGAGAAATGGAAACTGGTTCTAAACTCAAAGATTTAATGAGAATTGGAAACTGGTTCTAATCTCAAAGATTTAATGAGAAATGGAAACTCGTTCCAATCTCAAAGATTTAATGAGAATTGAAAACTGGTTCCAATCTTCGGGATTTAATGAGAAATGAAAACTGGTTTCAATCCCGAAGATTTAATGAGAAATGGAAACTGGTTCCAATCTCGAGGATTTAATGAGAATTGGAAACTGGTTCCAATCTCGAAGATTTAATGAGAACTAGAAACTGGTTCCAATCTCGAGGATTTAATGAGAATTGGAAACTTGTTCCAATCTCGAGGATTTAATGTGAATTGGAAACTGGTTCCAATCTCGAAGATTTAATAAGAAATGGAAACTGGTTCTAATCTCGATGATTTAATGAGAATTGGAAACTGGTTCCAATCTCAATGATTTAATGAGGATTGGAAATCGGTTGCAATCCCGAAGATTTAATGAGAAATGGAAACTGGTTCCAATCTCAAGGATTTAATGAGAAATGGAAACTGGTTCCAATCTCGAAGATTTAATAAGAATTGGAAACTGGTTCCAATCTCGAAGATTTAATGAGAAATGTAAACTGTTTCCAATCTGGAAGATTTAATGAGAATTGGAAACTGGTTGCAATCTCGAGGATTTAATGAGAATTGGAAACTTCTTCCAATCTCGAGGATTTAATGAGAATTGGAAACTGGTTCCAATCTCGAAGATTTAATAAGAAATGGAAACTGGTTCCAATCTCGAGGATTTAATGAGAATTGGAAACTGGTTCCAATCTCAAGGATTTAATGAGGATTGGAAACTGGTTCCAATCTCGAAGATTTAATGAGAAATGGAAACTGGTTCTAATCTCGAGGATTTAATAAGAAATGGAAACTCGTTCCAATCTCGAAGATTTAATGAGAATTGGAAACTGGTTCCAATCTCGAAGATTTAATGAGAAATGGAAACTCGTTTCCAATCTCGAAGATTTAATGAGAATTGGAAAGCGGTTCCAATCTCGAGGATTTAATGAGAAATGGAAGCCGGTTCCAATCTCGAAGATTTAATGAGAAATGGAAGCCGGTTCCAATCTCGAGGATTTAATGAGAATTGGAAGCCGGTTCCAATCTCAACGATTTAATGAGAATTGGAAACTGGTTCCAATCTCGAGGATTTAATGAGAATTGGAAACCGGTTCCAATCTCGAGGATTTAATGAGGATTGGAAACCGGTTCCAATCTCGAAGGTTTAATGAGAATTGGAAACTGGTTCCAATCTCGAAGATTTAATGAGAAATGGAAACTGGTTTCAATCTCGAAGATTTAATGAGAATTGGAAACTGGTTCCAATCTCGAGGATTTAATGAGAAATGGAAGCTGGTTCCAATCTCGAAGATTTAATGAGAATTGGAAGCGGTTCCAATCTCGAGGATTTAATGAGAATTGGAAGCCGGTTCCAATCTCGAGGATTTAATGAGAATTGGAAACTGGTTCCAATCTCAAGAATTTAATGAGGATTGGAAACTGGTTCCAATCTCGAGGATTTAATGAGAAATGGAAACTGGTTCCAATCTCAAAGATTTAATGAGAATTGGGAACTGGTTCCAATCTCGAGGATTTAATGAGAATTGGAAACTGGTTCCAATCTCTAGGAATTATTGAGAATTAGAAACTGGTTCCAATCTCGAGGATTTATCTGTATGAAGAGGGATCCAATCTCATGCCATCAGAACCAAATCGAACAAAGTTCGTGGCTTCGTGTCAATAGAACTAGTCGATCCTTTAACATGCAGAGATAAGATTTAAAAAAGAACTAGTAAGTGAACCAAGTTGAAAAGACTCGACCTGGTGACAAGTCGAGGAAAAGATTTGAATTTCAGAAGAGTTTCAAACAGATTTCGCTTTGAAGAATAATTGAAGGATTAAGATCGAAGGATTCAGATCGAAGGATTCAGATTGAAGGATTCTAATCGAAGGATTTAGATTGAAGGATTCAGATTGAAGGATTCAGATTGGAGGATTCAGATTGGTGATTTAATTTCAAAAATAAATTTAGAATTCGTATCAGTTTAGAATTCATTTTAACATTTAGATTCTTAAAAGAGTTCTCGTTTATTTTCATTTTTCCATTATTCTTTGCTCGAAGTTCTCTTAATTTAATGGCATTTCCCAGTCAATTTGCACAAAAAGAGGTGAAGGCAAAACATGACATGGTCACTTTCATTTCAATCTTGTTGAAAATACATCATACATCTTGATCCAAAACATGATGATATTTTCTGCGAGAATTTAATATCTCATACAATCCATATAAATCCAAAACGGATTGTGTAAGATTATTCAAGTTTCTTCTAAAAGCATTGTATCAAAATCCACGTACGAATAGTGAGATACATGGACAATAACATCACCTTCCAAGTCATCCTTGGCGAAATGTCGTATGGATGTGCATTGGAGGTGTCTTATCTTCCATGTAACTCGCGGCTCGTAAATGCCGGAGATTCTCTAACTCTGGATCCGGTTTGGAAGTGGAAAGGCATTTTTCTATCGTCTATCCTCCTGAAAGTAACAGAGATCCGCTCAACAGGCACCCCTGGAATGCAATGCTTTGCGATGTCCGCTCCATTCCCTTTTAATACCATGATGGAACCTACCGGTAGTGGTATCTCCACCGGCCCTCGAAACTCATCGGGGCCTGCTATCCGGAGGTCAAATCCGAACATAATATTGCTCTGGTTGACAAAATACACTGTGCAGAAGGGTCTAACGAAATCATGATGATCTATGTGTGGAGGTATGCAGTCACCCTCATTGTAGATGTTAATGATGCAGCTGTTGGGTATGCAATCTATGGGCAATACCCTCCATGTTATCATCCTCTTTACCATTCTTTTAATAACGTTTGGCATCGGATCCACCTCACTGCGATGAAGTATCCCTGGTGGATTTCCTTTTCTGTCTACCGCGAAGTTGTAGCAACATCCCCATTGGATTGTAACTCTTCCTTTCCCTGGCATCCATCTCCGGGGTTCTGAATAAGTCTTTTCCCTTAGGCGGCCAGCTCGACCCATTTTACGGAGTTCAGTATGCGGTCTACAATTTTTTGTTGCTCGTAGTCCGAGAACACATCCGTATGCAGCTCGAGGCCTTCTAAGATATTGATCCTCTTGCCTCCAATTCTCTCAAAATATTCAAAAGTTCTTTTTTCGACATTCTGCATTCTTTCTAACTCATATTCTGGAATTATCTACAACTAGTGAGGTCTAGTAACGTACTGGGGAATGTATGGTTCCACCCCGGCACGCTCTCCTGCATGTCTTGGCTCCTCGGGGATAGTCTCTGTCGGGACATCCTCCGGGGTTGCTTTCGCAACAAGACTCTTCAGAACTGGTGCATCTGTCTGGAGTCGTGGTACTATTTCCGTTTCTATTTTTCTCGGGATTTCTTTCATCCTTTCTGCTGTACTTGGAATTGACTTCCTCCTTTCTGGTTCCTG
This sequence comes from Papilionanthe hookeriana x Papilionanthe teres, assembly GCA_022702705.1. Classification (NCBI taxonomy): domain Eukaryota; kingdom Viridiplantae; phylum Streptophyta; class Magnoliopsida; order Asparagales; family Orchidaceae; genus Papilionanthe; species Papilionanthe hookeriana x Papilionanthe teres. The sequence goes on along the minus strand of CM040421.1, from coordinate 107,431,357 downwards.
ACGAACGAATCTCTTTGAAGCATTTGTACTGGTGGTAGCGACTGTATCTTCATGCTGATCTGCTGCTAACTTGGTCAACATCTTGCGAATGTGATAGTTCTTGTTCCTTCGCTGAGTGACTGTTAGAGTAGCTCTCCTCACCTCTTGGATTTTTGTGGGCACGGCACTGACAAGCCTACCCTCTGATGTAGCAACAACGGATTTAACTTTTTTATCTTCTCCTGTTGCATGAGCGGCGTTTGCTTTTCTCTTTTTCCTGGTAGATGGTTGATTTGAGCCACCCAATTTCATCACTGTATGGCTGCGGAGTTCTTCCCGATCGATCGGGGTCCAATCATTTTCTTCATATTATATCCCAGCTGGTGTGAAGTCAGAGTCAATCTCGATCACGGCTCCATCCCTCACCCTCTTTTCATCAAGCGCTAGACTCACGTCATTCTTAAAGTTTAGAACCAACCGCCCGTTCGGCATTTCCCTGCGAAAAACAAGGAAAGGATCAGGGGTTGTACTAAGAACAAGAACAGTAGAAAAATATGTTTATTAATGAAGAGCTTTTATTCGTTTATTTTAAATTTAAATAGGAGTAGGAAAAGATCAAGAGAGATCAAGAGTGAGACTCGATTTGAAAAGAAGGGATAAAGACTTTATTATCATGATTTCACATGTTTTCTTTTTTTTTAACATTTTTTTAATGATTTTCTTTATCATCCATTTTTTTTATATTTTTGGGTTCGGGCCCAGTCATAAGTAATTACTGTGCCCGTGTTTCTAGGAATGAGGATTCATCCTTCGAAACATCAGGTTGCGTAATACTTCTTTAGATATCATCCATTAATTGGAAGCATAGGTCGCTCTCCACGGCAATTTACAAGCTGGTAGGAACCTCCTGAGTAGACTGTCTCGACCACGAATGGCCCTTCCCATGTTGGTTCAAATTTACCACCTCTCTTGCGATGTGCAAGAATAGGTCTTCTGAGAACTAAAACCAAGTCACCGACTTTGAATGTCCTTGGGCGAACTAATTTATCATGGGCCTGGATCATCTTGGCTTGATACAGTTCCAAATTCTGCTGTGCTGAAAGTCATTTCCCTTCCAATCTTTCTAACTCTTCTAGTCGTAGTTTGGCAATCTTTTCTGTAGTAATTTTGTTTGCAACTGCAATTCTGAGTGAAGGAAGCTGAACCTCTAAGGGTAGAACGACCTCGGACCCGTACACTAAGGCGTAAGGCGTAGACTGGGTGAGCATTCTGAAAGTCGTCCTGTAGGCCCATAAGGCTTCTAACAACTTCTCGTGCCAATTTCTCTTGTTGTCGTCCAAAGTTTTCTTTAGGATTTGGACGAGAGTTTTATTAAAAGCCTCGGCCAAGCCATTCTTTCTTGGGTAGTAGATTTTTGAATAGCATCAGTCCATCCCATGTCTTCTGACAAAATTGTTGATCTTCGTACTCTTGAATGCGGACCCGTTATCTGAAATAATTCTGCGCGGTACCCCAAAACGGTAGACAACTTGATTTTTGAAGAGCTGTAGCACGTGATGTGCTTTCACTTCTTTGAGTGGTATAGCTTCTGCCCACTTAGAAAAGTAATCTGTAGCTGCAAGAATGAAGCGATGTCCTCTTGAAGAAGGCGGCTCTATCGGACCCACGATATCTGTGCCCCAACACTCAAATGTTCATGACGCGATTGTCGGATGTAGCACATTTAGAGGTTGATGTAGAACCACTCCATGCACTTGGCACTGGTGACAACTTTTGGTGACCTTCATGCAGTCGGTCATCATTGAGGGCCAGTAGTACCCTAGTCTTTTAATCTTCATTTTCATTTTTGGACCCGATTGATGAGTGCCACAAAATCCTGAGTGTACTTCTTTGACAATTTCACGAGCCTCGGACCCGCTCAGGCATCTTAGCCACATCTGATCAAAAGACCTTCTATATAATGTGTTATTTATTAATGCGTAAGATAGAGTTTTTTTCTTTATTTGATGGGCTATCAATTTATTGTCTGGTAAGTTTCCTGTTTGCAAGTAGTATATCAGAGGCTGCCGCCAGTCTTCTGTATTTTCTGTCACTGCTGCAATTGTTTCTTCTGCTTTTTCTAATTTGTGTATTGTATCCATGTCGAGTTGTGATAGGACCTGTCGTCCTCGAACTGACACTTCAATTGACTCATCCTGCAAGCAGGCAAATTATTTTGCAAAGCAGGCTAACGCATCTGCGAGAGCATTTTCTCTTCTGGGAATCTTATAGATTGTTACATTTGGAATCTGCTCCAACAGTTTCATGGCATACTGAAAGTACTGCTCGAGTCTTGGCTTTAGAATTTTGTATTGTCCTGCAACCTGTTGAATGATCAGCCGAGAATCCCCGTAGATGTTGATATCCGTTATTCCCATCCGAATGGTTAATTCCAATCTCGTTATGAGGGCTTCATATTACGCCTCATTGTTTGTACACGGTTCTGTTAGATGGTAGGAATACCTTAACATCCCCCGCTCCGGTGTTATAAATATTAGTCTGATTCTTGCCTTACCGGGCACTATCGTTTGCAATTCTTTGTCTTTCTGTACTGAAGATGCTCCGTGGAAGTACAGTTCCCGACGCTTATCAACGGGGTCTTCTAGGCTCATTATTTGCTCGTCTGGCAAGTCGTCGTTGAGAGGCGATTCTACCGGTAAAGGGTGTGCTGCGAGGAAATCTGCTAGGACTTGTCCCTTTATGGCATGAAGAGGAACGAAATTTATATAGAATTATAATAGTATCATCGACCACCTGACAAGTCTGTCGGAAAGTGTCGAACGGGTCATCAAATATTGCAATGGATTAAACTTCGAAATAAGGTTGACCTTATGAGAAAGCATGTAGTGCCTGAGCTTCTGTGCAGCGAAGATAAGGGCCAAGCAGTGCTTCTCAATAGGAGGATACTTTACTTCCGTCGGAATTAGAAGATGGCTTAAGTAGTAGAGAGCATTTTCTTTTCCCTCGTCATTGACCTGGGCTAGCAGGGCTCCGAGAGAGTCGTCTAGAGCTGCGGTATAAAGTATCAACGGTCTACCCGAGACTGGGGCTACTAAGACAGGAGGTGTCATTAAGTATTGTTTGATGTCATCAAAGGCATGTTGACATTTGGAGTCCCAAGTAAACTTGGCATCCTTCTTAACCAAAGCAGAAAAAGGCTGACACCTTCCTGACAAATTCGAGATAAAGCGTCGAAGATATGCCAATTTTCCTTGAAAGGATCGTAGTTGTTTCAAGGTTTTGGGAGGTGGCATTTCTAAGATAGCTTTAATCTTCTCCGGATCAATTTCAATTCCACGATGTAGAACAACAAATCCTAAGTATTTCCCAGAGGTGACGCCGAAGGCGCATTTCAAGGGATTCATCTTAAGGTTATATTGTCTTAATCGCTCGAAAACAATTCTCAAATCATACAAGTGATCCTCTTTTAGTTTGCTCTTGATGACCACATCATCCACGTAGCACTCGACTTGGTTGTGAATGAGATCATCAAAAATCCTTGCCGTTGCTCTTTGATAGGTTGCTCCTGCGTTCTTTAATCCAAACAGCATCACTGTGTAGCAGTACACTCCAAACGGCGTTCTGAAGGCTGTAAGCTTTTCATCTTCTGCTGCCATCTTTACCTGGTTGTATCCTGATGATCCATCCATGAATGAGAAGACTTCATGTGTTTAAGCAATGTCGATCAACAATTCTGGAATGGGTAGCAGGAATTCTTCCTTTGGACATGCTTTGTTCAAATCTCTGAAATCCACGCAGATCCTGATCTGATCGTTGTTCTTTCTGACTGGTACCACATTGGTTAACCAAGTTGGATATTGTTCCTCACGGACAAATTTAGCGTCGATTAGCTTCTTAACTTCAGCTATAACCTGTTGTTCAATCTCTAGACGCATTCTTCTCAGAGCTTGTCTAACTGGAACAGCAGTGGGATCCACTCCTAGTTTGTGAACTGCGACTTCTGGAGTTAATCCTGACATTTCATCATAACTCCAAGCAAAACAGTCTTTGAATTCCATTAGTAGCTTGATTATCTCTTCGGAGTCTTCTTTATTGAGTAAGGAGCTAACAAAGGTCGGCCTGGGCTCTTCGATAGTACCTAAGTTAACTTCGATTAACTCGTCTATTGTAGATTTAATTTCTTCTTTGAATTCTGGTGGAGCATCTCCGGTTGGTAGATCTTTGAGATCTTCTGAAGCTTCCAAGCAGTCTTCATTAGGCTTGCAAGTGACAACCAAGAAAAATCCCGTATCGTCAACTGATCCTACTGTGCCGAATCTGAGACCATGTTTTGAATTGGGAAGCCGACTGGCATTGTTCCATAATTTTTCAAAATGTTGTGATTGACCTTTTGTCCATCGTCGAGGTAAGACACCACGTTGAATTAAATTTTGAACACAGGGAGAGTACCACTCAAAAGGCAGTTCCATTAATTCGGAAGAAGTAACGTCCTCAAATTGTACATCTTTTTCAGTATTGAAGAAGAAGCACCACGGTAGAATTTGATCGGTTTAGTACCACCACGTACTTCCTTGACCACCATACACTCGATCTTATTAGAATGGATAGGGTTCAGGGTCATAGTATGTACATAATGGTTAATCTTCTCGTACATTGATTTGTATTCTTCATTCTTTTCATCTTCGAGGGAGATCTTGAACTGGGGTTTCTTCTGATTTACTGTTGCTGCTTCTTTCTTGATTTCTTCTTCTTCGGAACTGGTCTCCCAATAAATGTTGATGACTGGTTTCTTCTGTCCAACTGTTCCAATGTCTCTTCCACGACCTCGTCCCCGGCCTCGACCTCGGGTGCGAGTTCTGGAGAAACCTTCACCATCTCGCCGTAAGGGAGTGGTGAGTAACTGTTGGACTAGAATTTCAGGCTCTTTATCGTCTTGCACTTCTTTTGCTTCATTTGGTATGACATTTCTGGGAAAGATTGTTTTCTTCGGAGGCGTGTAATAGGCTGCATCTTTGTGAATTCCAATTTTATGCACGGAGAATGGATGCAAATCACCTTTGATACATTGTTCTCCTCCTTCATAATATTTTATGCACTGGTGCAGAGACGACGGTACCATCTGGTTCTCATGGATCCATGGTCAAACCAGTAAAGCGTTGAATGATGTCTCAGAATCAATTATGTGGAATTTTGCGGTTGTCTTTGCTAAATCACCGGTCTTCATTAACAGTGTTATCGATCCGAGTGCTCTTTCTCCTTTCTGATTGAACCCTCTTAATAACATCTTGTCTGCTTCAAGTTCGCGAGCATCAATTTCCAAATATGCTAACGTTCGAAGGCTCATTATGTTGATCGATGCTCCCGGATCAACCAACACCCTGGAGAGCGTAAACTTTCCAATAATGACTGAGATGTACAACGGTCGATTGTGATCAGCCGTTCCGAGTAGTAAATCATTGTCCGTGAAGGTAACACCTCGTTGTACTTTTAACAAGCAAACCTCGTCGAAGGAATTGCCGGCCATTTGAGCTAAAAAAATCTATGGATCAAGTAGAGCCTTGATCAGAGCTTCCCTCATCTCCTTTGACACGATCAGAGCGTCGTATGTGCTTAGTTTGGCTGGTAGTTTCCTAAGATGGGCTAGCACGTTGTAGTCTACTTTATTACCATGTTCCTCGGTTTCTTCCCGAATGGGCAATTCCTCTACTGGGTTTGGCTCTTCCTGAACAACCACCTGCTTTCATTTATCCTTTGGACCCACTCTCGGAGGTAGAACTTTTTCGCTCCTTAGATTGACTTTTGTTATTTCTTCTGAATTTGGTGCTGAATCTGCCAGTGTATTGTCTTGAATTGAAATGACTGGCTCTTCTGGCGTTGCTTCGAAATCTGATAACTCCAATTCTATCACGATCGGAGCTCCTCGAAATTCACAAATAGACTCGTTGCTTGTTGAGCTCTCGTAGCCATCCTTGTGAACGTCTACTTCTTCGTCGTGGTCATTGAGGTTTAGTATGATTTGAGAATCGTTATTTATATCAGAATTGAGATCCGGATTAGATTGGTTGTCGCTAGTTACGTAATCATTAGAAACAGTTAAAACGTAGCCAACGCCAAAACTCTTATCATTATAAGATCCCGCCGGGGCGAGCAAAAAACCATACAGAGTCAGAGGTTCGAGGGATTTCTCCCCCGAATCAGAAATAACCATCTTAGGATAAGCAGCCCCTAGTCTACTCTTTGGAGCCTCGGTTTTCTTCTCTTCTGTGATCTTCTCTTCCTTTGGGGGCGGTTCTTCAATTGCAAGCGATAGTTCCGGCTCGGCAGGTTTCAAACTTTGAGTTGAAGCACGCACCGAAGCGGTCTGGATGTGATCCAAAATTTTCTTTGAAGACTTTGTCCAGACGGTACTCCATCCATCCTGGGTTATGTAAGGGTCTATCGGAACAATGAGATCTGTTGAAATAACATTGACGGAACCTCCTTTTTGGGGTTCCTTCATGTATTCTTTCGGGATCGTTATGTTCCCTTTCCGGAGACTGTCGTCAAGCCAAATCTTGAAAGTGATGCAATCCTCTATCTTATGCCCGAGCATCCGGTGGTAAGGGCAATAGTTTGGATGATCTTTCTTATTGACTACTTCCAGCCTCTTGGGCTCTGGTAGCTGAAAATCTGGTGTCTTCATTAGACTGCGGAACATCTCCGCTACTGCTTTAGTTTTAAATGGATATTCCTTGTTCAGAAAATCTTTCAGGGTATGCTGTGGACGAGGCAGTTGCTCATAATGCTGATGCGACTGATAGCTTGGTCGAGGATGTTGATAACCCTGCTGAGGTTGTTGGTAAGTACGTTGCGGTGGTTGATAGCTAGGCTGTGGCCGCTCTGGCTGTATCTGCACTGGCTGCTTGCCCTTATCTACTACTGCGACGATTATGGACTTCTTTTCGAATGTTTTCACGGGCTTCTGTTTATTGGTCTTGTCTACGAAACTTAACTGCTTTGCTTCCTCTTGCAAGCCCCCGGCCTTGCTAAGCAGCTTCTCGAAAGTCTTGATTGTAAATCCTTTAAGGAGAAGTGATATCGGGCCATGGATACTTTTAAGCAAGATGCCGACTGCATGCTGTTCTTGAAGCTGTGGTTCACACTTCATGCTTAAATTCCTCCATCAAAGTATATAATCCACTAAAGTCTCGTTCGGTTTCTGGTGTTCCACCACTAAATCACAGATGGTGATGTGGTGTTGAGCCCCGGCAAACCGCATAATGAAAAGGTTTTCTAACTCTACAAAGGTCTTAACTGAAATATTTGGCAATTCTGAGTACCAGCCGAAGGCAATCCCTGACAAACTGCTGACGAACTGAAAAAAGAGTAAAGCGTCACTCCCACCGGCATTGCAGCAACTAGCACGAAAATGTGCGACATGTTGTCGGGGGTTTCCCGTTCCATCAAAAGTCTTAAACAAAGGTGGTACGAAGCCTTTCGGGTATTGGACTGCATCGAACTCTTCGGGGTAAGGTCTACCCGTCTGAATAGATGCTCCACTCTTAAATTGTCTAGGGCTTCTAGCACCTGCTGTTCTACCATGTTTTTAATGTCCTTTTCAGGAATCATGATCTGTGCAGAATCCTTCTTTGGTGGCTCGTCTTCGTTGACGGTCGTGATCTCTTTTCCTCCATCTACAGTATGGACGATTTCTGGGGGTGTTTCTTTCTGAGGTTGCACCTGACTTTGGAGAGTGGCTAAAGTAGCAACCATTTCTTCCATCCTCCTTGCCATCTGGGAAATTATGTCATCTCTTTCCTGAAGTTGTGCTCTCATCACATCCGGTTCATCTCTTTCCGCAGCTGTCAGAGCACCTTGCGAAGCTGACGATGCTCGTTTTTCAACCATGTTGATCTCGCCACACTCTTCATCCATGAACTCTAATGAATCAACTTCCTCTTCCAACTTTTCTCCTCTTTCTTTTGCCAACCGGCGGATATCCGTTCTTAGCTTTCCTATAGCATCCTCGAGGGGTCTCTTCCAGACGGTCTCGCGGTTATCATGTGATGGTTGTTGAACTTCTTTTCCGGGAGTTTCTTTTATCACAGTAGCACTTCCTTCTGATTCAGGCTCTTTAACGAGACTTTTCTTCTCAGGCTGTTGTGTTGGTCTCGGCTCGGTAATACAGGTCGCCACACCATCCTTCTTGCGAGCGAAGGCCTAGGACCGGACGGCTCGTCGGCTATATGCTGGTAAGTGGTGTCCTCCCTAATATGATGGCTCGATACAACAACAGGTAAACTAGCTCTTATTTTCTTCCTTGGTTTCTCTACGGCAGTGACAGGCTCTACTCGCGGTCCGAGGCGGGATCTAGCTGGCACTCGTCCCATTCTTCTTAGGATTTCTGACACGGGGCATCTTTCATTTTTTGCCAATTTTTCTATCACGGCCTGCAGCCGAGAAAATGGCGTAGTCTTAACCCTTTTTCTTTTGTAGTTACTATAGTATGCAGGTTGGGGCAGTGTAGCGGCAATCCTTCGGACATCTTCCTCATCCGATGCAGCAGAGAGGGGGTGAAACCTACTCCCTTCTAATAGAGGTATATACTCAGGCAGTTCTTCTCTTTCCTCGGGAATTTCTTCTAGAAAAGCAACTTCAGCAGCTTTGGCTTTCTCAATCCTGCTATCTTTCTGCTTCTATTTCTCCTTTGAGTCCGAGTTAGGGGTACAACTCTTGAACTGGACCCAATCTCGAAAACAGATGGTATTGTAGCAAAATCTGTACCCTCCACGGTGACAGGCTCATCACAGACTTGGATTTCCTTCCCCTTTAGTTTGGCAGAAGCCGGGGTAGGTGCAGAGATGACTAGACCGGTGGGGGTAGAGACAACAGTCCTCCTACGAATAGCAGTACTTCTTTCAGTTGGAACCCTTTGCAGGGGAGGGAATTCTTGAACCGACTTCATGTTGAACTCAATTACAGGCTCTTCAGTCTCTAGCACTTTGTCCATTAGTGCGAAGAGAGTGACATCAGTGAACTTGATATCTGTATTGTCGAATCCTTGTCCAAAACGGATGATTCCATTGTCGGGCAGTTCATCCTTATAGACGGCGAAGTCCATTCCATTGGTGAAGGAGAAAATTAACTTTGGCGCAGTCATTTTCTGCAGGGTAGATTATGAGTATTAGTCCCGAATTATGCTTCCTTTTGTCGCAAAACTTAGGACGAAAAAGAAAGAGTCCGAACACATTTTCGTTTTTCTTAATGTATTCATGATTTAAAAGAGTTTGTTTAAAGGGTTATTTATTAGAAGATATGTTTGTTAAGAATGAAATGATTAAAGGTATAGAAAAGGTAAAGGACCTGATTAAGAATTGGAAAGGAATAGAAAGTCTCGCAAAACTTCTCAACTCGAAGGACCGCTCCTAAGCTAACACCTATTGGGAGTCCACCCCACCTCAGAAAAAGAGGTAAAAGGATTTCAGAACCTCTATGTTTAGGGGTGTCTAAACAGTGGCTCCTAAATCCGAGAGAAGTTGACTATACCCATTCAAGATAGAAATGAACGAGGTATGACAACGGAAGAATGATAGTTTTGGTCCACTAGGGATATGGACTCACTATCAATTTATGAAAGCAAAACCATCTAATCAAAATGGAGAGAGGAACTAGTCCCCAGCGGAGTCGCCAGAAGTTGTCGGCATATTTTTAGGTTTGTGTGTTGTATTTTAAAAAAGGGGTCGCCTACAGAAGTTGTCGGGGAATTTTAAATTTTAAATTTAATTTAAATATATATAATTTATAAGGTAGCATTTGATTTTGAAAATAAGTTTAAAAGAAGATTTAAGATATGAAATCGAACTGATCTCACATCTCGAATAGTTTATATAAACGAGCACCACATCACAAACCGTGTATCTATCCTGAAGAATAGACACACTGCTTGATGATGGGGCTCGATTAAATAAACTAGAAGATTTGTGACATCCGTTTGGTCTGCGAACCAATTTTATAAGCCGACAAGTTCCCCTACTTAATATAAATGAATTAATCGGGGTTTATATTACCTGGGTTCTTAAAGTTCCCTATAAGGGCAAGCCCCAATAGTTAATTACATCTTAAATGACGGGAATCATTTAAGAAAACTCTCGATAATAATCAGTGGTTTTGCTCTCAGGAATTTCAAAGTCTAAAGTTTTCAAAGGATTGAATTTTGGAAATTTCAAAAGGGATTAGCTCAAATTCGGAACAGTTATTTTAAGAGTCCAAAGGAAGAGAAGTAGGAGAAGCTGAGGATCCAAGAAGAATCTTGACAACTTCCCAAACTATCCTATTGTTTGTCTTAGATTTGAGAATTTACTTAATGTTTCAATCTTGCCAATTATAATTAATTAGGACTTATATTTGTATGACATAATCATACAAATAGCCTCGAAGATGTGAGGGTTTATGTCGTACCGAAAGACTACCTTGGACGCCTAAGACTGGTTAGGGCTTAATTTGCATAACATGATTATGCAAATGTCTAACGAAGAGTTAAGGATTTATGTTTCACTAGGCAAACTACCTCGAAGTCCTATGGCTTGGTTATTTAATTCTAAGAAAGGTTTAATTGGAGTAGACCCGAGTTTTGCTGATGACGATGGTTGTGCTGCCCACTATGCTCCGAGCTCCTTGTTGTTGCAGAGGTTAGGTTTTGGAAGGTGAAAATCGGGAGATGAGAGAAGTGTTTTGGTTTAGAAATCTTAAGGTCCAAATATTTTTAATATTTTAATTAAAATAAATCTTAAAGTTGTTTAAACGTAACCGATTAAGATCCCACGGTTCAGTCATCCCGGCATCAGTTATTTTCATCGAATTCACTTAGTCCAGATGAATTTGCTAAACTCAACTGAATGAGTTCCACACTTTCATTTAGACAATGGGAAATCCCGTTAGCAACACGTGGGTTACATCATCCGAGGTATTCCCGATCATTCAACGAGACGTCTTAATTTAGTTGCAATTGTAGTTTTGTTGTTCTGTTTGTGATTAAATTTTGAGTTGTTTTATATTTTGGAATGTTGTGGTGGTGAATTTTATATTGTTGTGACTTTTAATTTAGTTTTGGGTTTCAGTTTTGTGGCTATCCTAAAAGTTTTGGTTTTCATGCAACAATCTTGTTTAACATGCAAGAAAAAGTAAAGTACAGTGCCTGTAAGTAATTTGCAATAAAATAAAAGCGTACCTGGAGGGTCATCCGGTCATCCCAAGCTGCACTTAAAACATATATTAAGGCATTTAAATATTTATAACAAGTACCTAGGTAAAGCTAAGGAAAGGTTTTGGTTGTCTACCAAAGTCTTAAACATATAACTAGTCATCTCCTATGACGTCTAGGTTCTTATGTTTTGTTTATGGATGATTTTCTTCATCAAAGAACAATTAAATTCAATTGTTCTTCTAAAACATCTCATCATATTGAGGAAGTGTTTAGGACGGGTCCTAAACATCTTTTCAATACTTCTGGGATCATTTCGAGTCCAAATGAATTTTATTGTACAGATGAATTAATCATCCAAGGTTCTAGTTAAATTTGGTTTCTTGCTCAGTGAACCAAGATGTTTGATTATCCTATGAGTGAAGTGACATTTCACTTAATACTCTATTTAAGAGTTATAATAGTTAAAGCCTTTAGGGTCAAGTTGATTTGTTAAAGAATTTAACCATTCTTAATTTGAAGTTTGAGTTAATGGTTTAAAGTGATTTAGTTTAATTATGAGGTTTTAATTAATAATTTTAAGTTTGGAATAGTGTTCAAATTATTTTTGGTTTAAATCTTTATACTTTAAGTGATTTTAATATTTTGAACTTGTTTAACTTTTATTATTGAATGATGTTAATTTAATATAATTAAAATTTGATTTAATTGAATTAAACTTAATTTAATTTAATTTAATTTCAATATTTTAAATTTAATTTAATTTAATTGTTAAAATGTTAATTTAATTTAATTTTTACTTAATTTAATTTAATTTAATTTAATTTAATTGTTAAACCACTTAATATTTTGAGCTTCCCTTTAATTTAAGGGTTATTATTATTTTTTTATTTTTTATTTTTTTATTTTTTTATTTTGATTTACTTAGTTTGGATTATCATTTTAATCTTAATTAAGAGTTAAATATTACTGATTTGATTTATTTAGGGATTTTTTTTATTAAAGAATTAATATCCTCTCAAGTTATATCCCTATTTTTAATAATTCAAATTTTCTTTAATCTTCCAAAATTTAAATTTGTTTAAATAATTAAAGTTTCATTTTTGGTTTATTAAAAGTGATTAATGGGTTCCTACCCTTTTAATTTCCCAAAGTTTCAATCATCCAAGAAAGATAAAATCAAATATTTTACCCTCCATTTTAATTAAACCTAAAATTTTAATAAAGGAGTTTAAATTCTTTAGTTACCTTTATGCCCTTTTAGGCTTATTTATTTCATAACTCACTAAATTGAGTTCACATGAACTTGAAATTTTTATGTCACCTCACTCATATGTCACTTAAGACATTAGAGGAGAAAATATGATTTTTCTGAATTTAATTTATTTATATAATTATTTTTAATGAAAAGTAAGGGATTTTCAAGGAAAATTCAACAATATGACCAAGGAAAGGTTTCTGTCCTTAAGAAAAATATGGGATGTTCCTAATGACCAGAGGACCACCTGGACCAATTTTGGTGATTTTTTTATTACATTTTATTTATTATAATTATTTTGATTTTTGGAGTATTAATTAATTATAAAATAAATTTAAAGTTGAAAAATGGGTTTTATATTTTTCTTAAATCTCTTTGACATCAAGGAGTTCAGAGAAATAAATTTTACAATTTTCTGATTTTTCTTTGATTTATTGGAGTTAATTTAGTGAAAAGGTTGGAAAAATACATTTTTTAATATTAAAAATTGTTTTAAGCATTTAAAATTCAATATTTTAACTTAGAGACTTGAGAAAAATATTTGGTTTGTTCTTAAGTGATTAGGAGTCAAAATGTGACATTTTTATGATTTTTATTATTTTTGTGATTTTTATTTTTTTAATTATTTAAATATTAAAATACCATTAAAAATGAAAAATTTTAGAAAATTCCAATTTTAATTTTTATAGACTCTCCTGATATCAGAGAGCCCACAAAACCAATTTGGTGAATTTTTGAAATGTATTTTTGAAGTTAAGAATTTTTTAAGTTTAATTTTGATCATGTGGCTTAATTAGTCCATTTGGTGGGGCTAAACATTTCCAATTGACTTCAAATTTTTATGTGAGGTCCCTCTGATCCCAAAGATCAGTGGAGAATTGTTTTCAAGTTATTTTAATATGTGGTTAACCCTAATTAATTAAAGTTCATTTTTGAGTAATTAGGCCAATTAGGATTATTTTTAATGAATTAACTCAAGATATAATTATCCTAGGGTCCACTAGTCCTAAGAAACTTCCTCAAATTTTTCTGGAATTTATTGAATAACATACTAATTATTGGAATTAAAATACGAAAACCAGTGACCTAAACTTGAAAAATACATAACTTTCTATAGAGATGGCCTCTGACCTTGAAAAATTCAGGGAATGTTCCCAAGATCAGAGGCTTCAAAAGCCCTATGGTCTCATGCCATGGTGAATTGTCTATGCAAGTGAAGAATCAAAATACTAAAATAAGTAAATAATTAATTAAAAATAAAAATACTCATCAAAATAACTTAATTTCTTTTCCACATTATTCTCCTCTGTTCACTGAGCAAGAGAGTATTTTTAGTTTATTTTTATGATTTTTCTACACAAAGATATTAATTTTCTAAGTTCTGGGTATTTAAATAAATCAAAAATTCCATATTTTTCTACTTATCCAGACGGCGCCGACTCATCCTCGGTATCTCCGAAAGCCCACGCGTCGCGCTCCCATTCACCGCCGCCATGTGACTCAGCTCTCCAGGGGCCCGCGGTTCATGTAACATTCACTGGTCCGGTGCAATCTGAATCGTTCACTCGATACATGCTCGATCGGACGGCCCCTGGTTATCGTCTACGACTAGTGTGCACCCGTGACCGTCCACACTAAAACCCTAAGAACTCTCTCATTTCTCAACGGATTTTCGTGTTCTTATGCTCTATGGATTCGTCTTGAAGAGACGAACACATCCATACGATTTACATGCTATGAAATTAAGTAAAACAAAATGGAGAATCACTGGAAGCTCGGGAGGAAGGAATGATCCATACCTTTGCTCTGAGAAGTATAGCTTCAATCAGAGAGTCGTTTCACCTTCGATTGCACCCAAGGAAGCTCCAAATGAAGTCTCTGGCTCTGTGGAATTATCTAGGTATGAAAGTGTCCACAGCCGATTTCAAAGCTTGGAGGCTGGAACAAATGGGTGGCCTGGAGAGGGGACTTTCACTGGGGAACTCCTTCTCTTGGTCATGTGCAGGTGTGGGTGAGTTTAATTTGGATTTGGTGGAGGTTTTAGAGATGTCCTGGTTCTAGGCTGAGAATTGAGCTCCAAAATTGAGCTCAATCAATGGGGTTCAGGGCTGAAGAGTAGTGGGGATCAATTGCTCTAAGAGAGGAGAAGTTTCTGGAGCAATTTTGGCAGAGTTTTGTTTAGGTCTGGTTCATGGTGAGGTTTAAATAGACATGGCTGGAGGGCTCCCCAGGGGCAATTGAAGGCTTGGATAAGCTTGCTCGAGTGCAAGGGAAGAACGACCATGGTGGTCATTTAGGTTGGGACAACTCGGCAAGGGGGAATTGAATTTTGAATCAATTTAGACCTCTCGGCCATGGTGTTTTCCGGCGACCGTGGTGGCTGGCCGGCCGGACATGGGTCACCCTCGGGGTCGGGAGGTCAGGGCTTGATATTTGTGTGATCAATTGGTTGTTGCCATGTGTAAAAAGGTTTGATTTAAGTGGAATGGGGGAGAGTGTATTTTGGGCTCATTTTGGTCCAAGGCATGGTTTAGGCTAGGTGCACCTCCCCAAGGCTTGACTTTGGGCTGGGAGGAATCATTTGGGTCAGCCAGAAAGAGTGGTGAGGTCTCTTTCCATGGTGAGGTGGCTAAGCTTGGTTTAGAGTGTGACATGAATGGGGTTAAAAAACTTAATGAAGGATTAAGAAAGAGGCCCCCTCCATTTGCCATAAATGACATGGTGAGGTGTAAAGTGACTCCCATGGCTTGCATATGGCTTATGCATGGCTCCATGGCTTCATTTGGCTTGGGAAAAGATTTGGTCAATTTCATGAAAAAGGATTTAATGAATTTTGGCATTTTGGTGGAAATTTGGATGAAGCTTGATATTGAATGGTTTAATGATGATTTTGAAACTTAGGGGTGATTTAAATCATAGGGAATGATGAGGGAAAATTTCATGTGGGCTTTGGAATGAAATTTAGGCTTTTGAATTTGTTGGAAATGGGCTTTTAAAAAGGTTTAAGAAAGTGGGTTTTTTAGATTTTAAAATAGACTTTTGGTTAAAAGTTTTGTAAAATATCATGCCAAATAAATGTTGGGTTAGTTTAGGGATGTATCATGAGTGATTTGGATAAGGTTTGGTGACATTTGGAGTTGAAATGGGTTCAATTTGGGCTTTTTGGTAAAGGGGCCAAAGTGGGTCAAATTGGGCTAACTTGGGCCAAGGTTGGGCTAAGGTTGGATTTGATGTAAAATTAATGTTGAGAAATGTTCATGTGAGTGTCACAAAGAGTTTTCAACTTTGGTTGGGCCTTAATTTTGGGATTTGGGCCCATTTGGGTTAAGTTTGGGTTTAGGCCAAAAATGGGGATTTTGACTTTGGGTTAAGCTTGGGTGGAGTTTAGGTTCAAATTTGGGGAAAATCTTGTTAGTGTTTTGTTTGTGGGGATATTAGGAAGGTTTAGGAAATGATTTGGGGTTAATTGGGTTGGCTTAGTGGGACATTGGGTCCACTTGGGTTAAGAATGGGTCAAATTGGGGGTTTTGGTAAAAATGGGTTAAATTGACAAAATTGTCTTATTGTGTAATTGAACAAAATGAAATTGGGAATATTTGGGATTTTTTGGAATTTTCTGGGAATTTTTAGAATTTATGGAATTTTTGGCTAAGAAGGGCATTTTGGGTATTTGGAGGGTATTGGGGGGTATTTTTGGAAATTTTGGTATATTTGTCTAAGGATGATCAATTTGAATGGGGGAAAATTTTTAGGATTGGTTTTGAGGAATTTTGGGTAATTTAGGCAATTTTGCAAAATTTGGGCAATTCCGAGGGTATTTGGTAGGTTTAGTGGGTGTAGGGCACCGGGGGTCAAAATTTGAAATTTTGGAAAAATGAAGATTGATCAAGTTTGAGTAGAATGGAATCACTTTGGTTAAGCCA
Source organism: Papilionanthe hookeriana x Papilionanthe teres (assembly GCA_022702705.1). Lineage (NCBI taxonomy): Eukaryota > Viridiplantae > Streptophyta > Magnoliopsida > Asparagales > Orchidaceae > Papilionanthe > Papilionanthe hookeriana x Papilionanthe teres. The sequence continues at coordinate 107,415,018 of CM040421.1, read as the reverse complement.
TGAAGTCATATCAAGCTCATAAGATCCATGAGAGGACTCATTTGAGGCATTCACTATGCTGTTCCTAACCCTCTTAGCCAAGGGCCTAGGGGTTAAGGTCCATCCATATGAATTACGTACATGAGTCAGGAAGTCAAGCTAGCCATGAATGGTTTTAGGATTTGGAATGTGTGTGAAAGTGTAATGTGTGTGCAAGTCAACCCTCACCAGACCAGGCCACCCAGGGTAGAATTAAGGCCAAAGAGTCCTATAGGGAACTTATCCTTTAAACCTCCACATCTTATTTTAGCCCTCCAAGTAACTTGGGGATTTACAATCAAACTTATGGGGTTTGCAGGGAGTTTAAGGGGTGTTTAAATTTCTAAGTGGTGGGTTCCATGTCTAGTCCTCTAAGATAGTCAAAGATAAAGCCTAAGGCTAGATCCTAAGTACTAAGGAGAGAGAAGAGAAAAGACCTCATCAAAAATGAGGTCAACAGCATTCTGAGAAGTTTTCTTTGTCCTTCTTCTTGTTGATGAGATTTCGTGAAATGAAGAATTAAAGTAGTTGTGCCTAACAATATTAAATAAAGATTGTGATAATCTTTTTACTTAAATCTTAATTTATTTTCAATCTGGCCAATTGAATTGTTAACATATATTGAATTATCAACTATAGTAAAGATTACATCCAAAATTCAGGGAAGTCAAAAGCTTTGGAAGGAGGGTGCAAATAAATAGGGAAATATTAATTATCAGGCGTAGAATTGGACATTTTAATGTGATAGACTAAAATATTCAATTCGGTCCTATTGTTTGGGAGCTGAAGTGTAGATGTTAGCCCTCAGGCGAGGGGAACGTGGGAGCTCTGAAGTGGCAGTCGGTATCCTCCCAACCTAGCCGCAGATTCAATAACCAAACATAGGATTAGTTAATGTTCTTTGCACCTGGACCAAAGGGTAAAGAATAGGAATGCTCTTATTCGGCACAATATAATTCTAAACTCATTTAATTCTTCATTCACTTAATTCTCTTAACAAGGAGAAAGATACTTTTCTATATTGCAATCTTCTATTTAATCTTTAAGTAATAGTTTTTAGTATAAGCGTTTTTAATTTCCGTACACTATATTAGTAATTACAATTGCTAAATTTAGTTTGTAAGTCTCTAACTTCCTTATGGGGTCGATATCTAGGACTCCATTAGAGCCCTTTATTACTTGAGCGATACGTATACTTGCGTTGATAAATAGGGGAGGGAGTACAATTACTATTTTACTTGAAAAACATTTATAAAGATTAACAAACATATATACTCTCCAATTTCCGCCCTGCTCTTCCTCGAGTCGGTCAAGTTTTTAGCGTTATTGCTAGGGATTTATATCTCTTAGTACTTGTGCTAAATACTTATATTTATAACAATTACTGTCGTGCTATCACTCACCAATTCTCTGCTCTAAATTTGCTCTCTCTATCTTAGTGCAAGCCTTCGACTTTTTAGATATATGTCTCACGATCAGTGGAACTACATATCCTTATCCCTCAATATCTAAGTATTTCATAAATATTTGTTCATATCTTTTGTTTAAATTGCCTCCAATCTGCCCAAACAATTCTTCAAAAAGGTGGATCAACTCGCATGCTGTAACTGCTCATAATTAGGTTTTTGCGCCTAAGCGCCCAACATATATGGCGCCAAGGCCTTGCTTTCACATCTGAGACCTTGGAGCCCAGTAGCTGGTGCATGGGCGTTGACCTCTCAGGTTGCAAATATTGGGACTGGCACCTAGATGCCCAACTATCCAAGTGCTAAGGCCTTGGCTTTCACTTCAGAGGCCATGCCACCTAGTGGTTGGTGCTTAGGCCCCAACCCACTATTTTTTACTTTTGCTCCATTTCTCCTCCTTTTTGCTCCATGTTTCTTTCTATTTGTTCCACTCATAATACATGTTATACCTGCAAGAAAAAACATAAAAGTACATTTCTTTAAAGTGCAATATAATCCAGAAATATGTGCAAAAGATAAATGAATTGAAGTAATCTTTTCACACAACAACATGCCATAAAAATGAGCTACAAAAATCAATTATGAATTGTGACAAAAAATTAGCTATAAGAATGAAAAAAAAATCTTATATTTCATATATACACTAAACATGTATCAAATATCATTTCATTAGAGAAGTTAAGACCAATCAAGTAATTAAACTCATGCACTTCAAGACTAAAGAACAATTAGCAGACATATTCATAAATTTACTTCCAAGAGAAAAGTTTGAACTATTATGCAGTATTATTGAAGTAATCAAAATTGGCATCATGGAGGAGTGATAATATTGATGCTTATTTATCCAATATTATAGAATATTCTATCTAGTACTAAGTAGAAAATTCTATGATATTTATATTAAATGAGATACTCTTGAATATTTAATTATCAAAGAATCTAGAGTATGTTTTTCCAATATATATGTATATATATAAGAGTTAAGAGGATTTTAGATTTATCTACCATTTCTATAAAAGGCATAACTATGATGTTGTCCATAAGACAAATACTACTCAATAAAGTTTTGTAATTAAATTTTCTCCCTCTTCTCTTTAAAAATTATCGACATAACCAAATAATCCGACCTCACCTTACCGACATCTACAATAACCTATTCCTTATTGTAGTAACCCACTACATACCAAAAAATAGCTTCTCTCTCTCCAGTTTGTTTTACAAGTCTCCTCTCCGACAAGCTCCACTTCGCTTCTCAACTACTACAACAATCTTATTTTCATTCTTGGTTCACATCACATTCTGCATGATTGATCCCCAAACATGAATCCTCTTTGCTCTCTGTAAGAGTAGTAACAATAGCTATTAGGCATTACACAGCTACCCAAACTTACTTTTGAAAGGCTCTCCACTGACGCACTTAAAAATGTGTTATTTTTATATACATTTTATGCTCATTTTTAATGATATTGCACTTAATGGAAAGTATTTTGCACCTTTTTTGGTTTCAAGTACAAGAGATGGAGTTGTAAAGCAAATGGAGCGAAAAACTAGAATGAAATGGTGGGTACAGTGGGTAATCTAGAGCGAAAGACTAGAACCTACCCAGCATAACCAAATATTTAGGAACTTAACTCTAGGTTAACCAATGTTCTTTATGCACTCAAAAGAGGGTAAAAAATAGGTATGCTCATATTTATCACAAAATTACATTTAAATCTTTAAACATTTGATTCATGTAATAAGTATGATCTCATTGCAAGGGGAAAGAATTTCACTTAATTTAAACTCTTCTACGTCAAACTAGTTTAGAAACACTAGGCTTTTTATTTAAACATTGAATTATAATTAATAAATATTTGTTACTTCTTTTTACACTTATAATTTCAACCTTATTTCCTAGATATTTTGTTTGTAGTTTAGGTAGAATTTTTCTAAGTTGATAAAAAGAGTTTCAACTTCCCATGGGATCGACACGGGAGGTTTAAAAGAAAATTCTATATTACTTCAACGATATGTGCACTTGCATTTCAATCCTAGTGAAATCATAATTATTAATACCTTCATCACTAGAAGTAGCCGCTATAAAAACATAAAATTACATTACCATCATGGAAAGGGCGGTCAAGTTCTTGGTGCCTCTGCTAAGGACTGAAAATTAAGGAATATATTCATGAAGCATGTACATTACTAGCGGTCATCCACCATCACAAACAAAATTGCTCCTCCATTTGTAGATTCTTTTCTTCACCTAAAACCAATCATCTCTAACTAAAATCTTGTCGCTAAGACAACTACTCAAAACTTCAAGTAAATTCTATTGTTAGTATTATTTTTGAGAGAGGTAAGGAAAAGATTTTTTTTTTGAGCCCATAAGATTTACTACCAAAATCTTCAAAACATATAAAAAATCACTTAATATTAAAATTTCATCAAGTGAGCCAATATGAGATATTATTAGGCCCATCAGCCTATGACACCCTAAAAATTATAATATTTATAGATTAAATCAAGGAAAAGATTAATGGCTTCTTAATTAATGAATGTTACTAATAAGTACACAATTTAAAAAGATCATGGGAAGACCTATAGCTTACTATAAGAAACAGTATGTATCAGTCATCCCTAAGAAGCACATAATACAAAATACTAAATATATTATGGATAAGCGATGAAGTGGGATTTAATTTATTCTTATGAAATAAATTTATTTGTCACCTAAATTAAGTTCTTAAATATATTTTTAATGACATTAAAAAAAATTATAAAAGCATTTAGAACTTTACAAATAACTTATTCAATAATAAAATTATCAATATGTTTTTAATTTTTAAAAATTATTTAAGATAAAATAATTGTAATGGTCTAAAAATTTGCTTGTCAATTGTAAAATTTTTGTAGGTCTTCGAAAATGTTGCATAGCTCCATAAAAATTTAAAAACTTTGAACCTTAAAAAATAAATATAACAGTCCTCCACAAAGTATTGTGGATTTTCTGAAATATTTAATAGACATCCATAAATATTCTAGAGCCTTTTACTGTATGTCAACTTTAGAAAATTCTTAATTGTAAAAACTTTTTATTTTTGGATAATTATTTTTTTTTTTTTTGAGATTTTGGAGAGATAGCTATTTGGCGAAACATGAAATTTTTTAAAACTATTTTTATCCAAGAAATTTAAATTTTTGTTAGATAATATATAATCTATCTTGATCGTTTAGGTTAAGAGTTGTTATTATGATTGTCTGCTTGCATGTCTCTTATAAAAACCAAGATCTTCATCCACACTGGAAAACATTAAGTTCTTCTCTTATGATTTTTATATGCCTTATTTCAAAAGGCAGCGAAGAATAATTTCTTGATCATCATGACTTTTTTTAAAATATTTTAGTGATTTACGAAGCTTGGCTTCTTTGTGCACAACCTCATCTATGCGTATAACTTGATTCTCTTACTTATAAATTTGATTATTATTTTATTTTGTATGTTTATTCAAATGCTTCAGTGTAGCACATAGTGAGAAGGTGCACTGTTAAAAAGAAAGAGAGTGATAGAGGTGTCATCATAAATGAGAGTTGTTGAGGTAAATTATGTTCTAATGTTTTCTTCACCTAATGGTTATTGTTATAATTTTTATAATTAGCACATAATTTTTTATTTTTATAATTTATTTTAAAATATATTATTATTATCACTTAATATTTAAGTTTACACATATCTCAAATTGCACAAAAAAATCTTTTAAAAGTAAAAAAAATGGTAAAAAAATACAGAATTCATCCCTCTTTGGCTCATGCGAGCCAACGAAATGTAGCAAGCGACAATAAACATGTGGGTGCATACACATACTTTATATATTTTACTTTTAAACTCAAACTCAATATAAACATTTGCGACACGCTATATTAAGGTTCAAGCCTAACAAATAAAAATACTTCTTTAAATTTTTCAAAATTTTGTGTAGATAAATGCTGCACTCCTCATTTGAAAATATAGTCCTAATTGTTTTATCAAGATCATTCTCTATATTCAAAATGAATATTAGATGATATCACTTAAATCTAATTTTTTCTATGAAATTCTCTAAAAATCATTAAGTTTTCTTTAGCTCAAATTTAATTAATATGAAGGCTAATGTGAGGAGTTTATTGTAATTATCTAAAATATATGTAGATAGTAGGAATTAAATTTGTTTGACTTCAAATGACAAATATTAAAGTGAATTAATGATCTATAGCTTGTTGGGAAAAATGTTAATGAAAATTTGATGTTGATTTAGAAGCTATAGAAACAACAGTCATACTTGCTACAACTATATAAAATATGCGAGCTAGGATTTCTATTAATAGGCTCTGCTCATACTGCAGGATCTATTTATTGTTTCCAAAATATGATTTAAATGTGCAATTATGGCATTTTTTTTTCTCTAGAATGCTATACTTCACATATGACACTGCTAACTCATATATTTTCTTGAAGTTGTTTTCAATATACTTTTGAAGTCAATTTTTTAACAAAAGCTTTAATTTGGCGAGCTATCCAAGAAAATGTTGGTTGTTTAAATCTTTTTTTATTCATATAAGTTATAAATGTATTGATTTTAATTTTCGCACTTTAAAAAGATCAGTTATTCACATGATGTAGCTCATACTCTTAAAAACATACTTAGTATGAACTACTAGGTATGATTTGGATTCTATTACTAGATTTGATATCTTCTTTATAATTATTTATAATGGATTTTGATCGCAAGACTTGTTTGAAACATAGAGAATTGTGAGAACATGTGCACCAACTATTAAATCATAATTATCTCAAGCTTTAGTGTTTAAAAACCTTAAAATAAGCTTCGACTCAATATACTAATTATGAATATAGTCAAACCTTGAAAGATATTAGTCCAATATATGACCATCATTTATTTCTATCTTGTGTTATATCACTTCCCCAACTTGATTGTTTATATGAAATTGTACTATCATTTTCATCACTTTAATACTATTTATGATAAGTGTGTAATCATTGAGTAACCTTCCACAAATATGATGATAGTGAAATTCAAGATCAATTCTTTATATAGAAGGATGAATTGCTTCAATCACTTCTTTCTTGTTACATAAACTTAATATATTTTTTTCATTTTGACAATTTTTTTGCTTCAATTTTTCAATTTTTACGTAGACATCACGCCAAACATTATTTTTTATGAATTTAACACTCATAAATTATAAAATTACAGAACCTGCAACTTCGTTAACGCTTCTTCTGTCTTTGACAAACCACCCTGTCAGGCTAAAACAAGGATCGCAAAAAAATGAAAAACGAAATAAGATAGGAAATTCACAATATATTTTTATACAAACTGTGAGCTTTTATGCATGATAAAGATGATTTAATTTATATTATGATAAAAAAGATAAAATTGGAAATATTTTTTCTGCACTATTTTTCGAGCTTATTCTTAGAGCGGGAGTTCCATACAGAGAACGTACGCCGCACTGGGTGCAACAACCAATTAATTATTTCCACGTAGAGCATATCAGGGCCAACTCAAAATGGATCTGCGGAGGTTATTAGAGGGTTATGGGAGTTAAATCACGGAGGTTATTGGCGGGTTATTACAGTTTATTACGGTGTTGTTGCAGGGGTTATTGAAATGGAACTACAGATATTATTGAAAGGTTATTGCAATGTTATTGGAGTTAATATCCCAATAGAACCGCAATAACCTGACAATAACCTTCGAATAACCTCTGTGGTTTCCACTCCAATGGAACCACAGAAGTTATTAGAAGGTTATTGTAGAGCTGTTAGAGTTAATAGCCAAATAAAATTGAAATAATTCCACTCCAAAAATCTCCATGGATTCATTGTTAGGTGGACCAGCTGTATTATATGTGGTAATGCTTAATTGGCTGCCGCACGCAGCGCTGTGTATATTTCTGTATAAAATTTTTTTCATATTCTTGAAGAAGAATAAGAAGCAGTGATTGAAAAGGAGAAATCCACCAAAAATCAAGCAAAATGCCCTACTTCTGATTTCAATAAAAGCGTGCTTCGGTGGTGGCTTGCCAGAGAAGGAAGGGAAAGGAGTTGACAGAAGTGCAGATTTTATAATATTATAATTTAAAATGTGAAATTAGTAAATTATAATGTTTGATGTGATACTTAAAAATCCCATTATTTATTTAAAACAATTAAAAAGGAATTTTTTTTCACGCCTGGCCAGCGAACAACTTACGTCTCTCTCACTTGCCAGTGGCGGCTGACGTCTCTTGATGACCGTAACCCTCGGCTTTTCGCTCCGCGCATCTGCTCAACGAGCCGGCCGCTTCCATAGCCGGCCGCTCACTCTTTCTCCCTCAAGACTTCTATGCAGGTGATTCCCACTGCTTTTTTGCACTCTATCGTCCCTTTATCTCCTTCAATTCTCATTCCCACTTGGTATCTGGTTTGCTCTGTTATGTTATGTTTAACAACTGGGCACTTTTGTTAAATAGGGAATGTGGTGAAAATCATGAGTTTTCTGGGTTGTTTCAACTTTTGAACTTTTGAAGTTTCTTACAAATATGTAAATTATATAAGCTTCGCCCTCTTAAATTTGGGGCGTGCCTCTCGCTTAAACTTCGAGTGCTGCTACTGCTCGGACGCTATCATTTATGGGGAAAATTTTCAAATGTTGAGCGATAGATGTTTGTGCTTTCTGACTTGAAGATTGATTGGACTTTTGTATGTTCTAGTGAGGATTGCTCGAGTAGGAGGGAAATGATGGATACTGTTAATAAACCTGTGACGCGTGTACTGTTTTGTGGATTTGATTTCTTATCTTCACAGAAATTCACACGGGAATATCTACAGAACCATCCATACATTCAGGTGAATTTTTGTTTGATCTTGCTAATTTATATCTACTTTCATTATTTTTTAAATTTATATTCTAAGGAAGTTTAAATTTTTATTTCATAATTATTCTCTTTTTCTAGTTAGCCACAGAGAACTTCATGGATCACTATCTTGGTAAGGCCGGTTAAAATGGAAAAGGAGCAGGATTAATTTAAGCATGAATAACATAATTACAAGTTGAAATAACTCAAATTTTTTTTGGAACTTGATTCAACTCAGAATCTAATTAATTTTGAGTTTGACATGGTTAGCTCATAATTAGTGTTGGCTAGAAATGTTACTTCAATTATGAATTTATTTAATCTATGTATAACATCCATTAGAATACAATTCTGAGTTTAAATGTTCAAACTAAGGATGTTTTTCCTCCAAGTTTTTTGTCCTTGATTTAAATTATTTCATGTTTAGTTCAAGTTAAGCTGGAATTCTAATGCACCGATCAAGCAAACCTTGCTAGTACTTAACTTGATATCAACCGTAGACTAATCTATAATGCTTTGTTCTGTATGACTACTGTTGACCTCACTTTTGTAAGGATTATTTCAAAATCAGTTTGAGACAATGAAGTCTACTAACATCGACTTCCTGAACCCCACTAGTGGTCATTAGACCCTAATGTCTAGGGTAAAACCCTAATGAAGTCTTTTGAACCCAAATTTTAATAATATTCTTAAATGATCAAATCAGCGATGACAAACCCTGATTTGATCAATATTGACCCAACAGATCAACTTTTGACCCAAAAAGTCAACTTTGGTCAAATTGGTCAAATTTTGACCCAATGACCACCACATTGACCCAACTGGTCAACCATCAACCCAAAAAGTCAACTAAACTAGTTAATTTTGACCCAATGACCACCATATTGGACAACTTTTGACCTAAACAGGCAACCCATGACCTAAAAATATCACATTGACATCATAGGTTAAACCTTGACCTAAAGAGACCAAATTGGTTAAATTGATCAACCTAAAACTTAAAAGACTACCACATTGACGTCATTGGTCAATTATTTACCTAATCAACTCAATATTGGTCAATGAGACCAATACAAAATCCAAAAGCCACCAAATTGACTAATGGGTTAACCTAAAACCCTAAAATGGTCATTATATTATGACCAAATCAACCCAAAAATTCAAAGCCCTTGGACTTTATGACCAACCCAATCATGACAAGGTTGGATGGGTCACATTGGACACTCTTGGACTAGAATTGGTCAATCTAGGTCAACCTGGGTCAATATTGTTCAACCCTAGTCAACATTTATCAAATTTGGTCAAAATACTCAATTTTGAACTAAATTTGATGAAATTAATCAAATAATTAATTCCAAAAATTATTTTGATTAATTTATTGGCTAATAATATAATTTCTAATTTTTTTGATTAATTACTTAATTAATTAAAATTGGAATTATAATTAAAAAGCCATAAAATAAAATTTGGACACATGACATCATACATGACACAATAAATGGTTTTTAAATTTCTAAACCCACTAATGACATCATGGATGACCTCATATGGGTTACACATAACCCATAAGACCCATTACAAATGAATCCAACCATTGGATGATCTCTGCCACATCATATTAATCATGATTAGACCTCATCATGGTAAGGAATTTGAGGTGGCAAAATATCCTCATTTTAAAGCATGAATCACCTCCTTCCTCAAGGCGATGTGGCCGACCAATCCAAATGCTATCTTAGCCAATTCTTAGACCATCCAATATAATTGAAACACGATCTTAACCAATCCTTTACCATGGCTAGATAAAATCATAACCAATCCATGCATGGAATGAGTCATGAGCTTATGTGTCACCCTCCCCTTTACATACATTGAATAAGTTTATGAACTCATGTGGGGAAGGCTGATTCATGGCATTTGAGCCAATCCATACACCTCCCTAGCCATCCAATGGGAGGAGACCAAAGTGACATGCTAAGGCTTCACCATGGTTAAACCTATGGTGAAAAACATTGGACAATACAATTCCCTTATCCCTTTAGCCAAATTCTATCTTCAAAGCATTAAATGGAAGGTTGGCAACTCCCCCAAATCAATCCTAGGCCAGCCCAAGCTTAATCATGGCCATCCATGGCTATAAATAAGCCCAAACACGAGAAGGTTAGAGAGGGAGACCAAAAATAGGAGATAGCCATACACTGCCCAATTCCCTTAGCTTTGAACATCAAAAATCTTCTCTAGGGTCTAAGCAATTGATCCCACCTGAAATTAAACCACAAAGCCATTGAATCCCCTAAATTTGATCAACCCGAGAAGACGTAAAATAAGACATTTTTGGAGTATGAAACTAAACCACTCTAAACCTCAAATTGACTGACCTAAATTTATCTAGGGACTGAGTGAGGATGAGCTCAATCGAAATTGAGCTTCCCCATAGCCTCTAACCTACTGTACCCAAGCCGAGCCACCTTGAGATCACATTCAAACAAGGACTCAATTTAACTTCAAATTGAATTGGGGAAAAGTCTTCTGAGGAACAAACGAAGCTTCCAAGCCATTCAATTTGAGTCTATACTCACTGTGGCCAAGGTATGGTTCTTCACACCTAACCCGAGCTCGAGCTTGGTCTAGAGTAGGTTTAGCCAATTCAAAACCAATACAAATCCATATGGATATGTTTGTCACCTTCAGATGAAGCTCTAGAAACAAAAATCGCTCGATTCCATCAAGAATCCAGCGAGATTTTGTGTCTAGAACACGAAAGGTGTTCGGGATTTGACTAGATGAAGGGGATGAACGGATACCGTCCATTTCCGTGTTTTGGAAATGGACGGATGTGATTCATTCCAGCTTTGATCTGCTGCTCCGAGCCCCGCAGTGGATCAGCCGTGTTTTCGACGGATCCGAGGATACACGGCACTATCTGGGTTTTTCTGTTTAATTAATGGATTAATTAAAACAGATTAATCTTAAACTCTTCAAAGATCCATATCTTTGCATGAAAAAATCACGAAAATATGACAAAAAAATCCCTGAACTCAGGACAGTGAGAACAATGTGGAAATGAAATTTTGAATTTAAGAGTTATATTTAATTTTTAAATAATTAAATATTCTCTGGGGTATTTTAATTATTAAAAATTATTTATAAAATAGAAAAATATGAAATTTTGAGGGATTAATCTCTAGGTCATTAGGAACAATCTCTGATTTTTCCAAGGCAAAGAGAATTCCCTAGGACAGCATTTCCTAATTTCTATGAGATTTAGTAAATATTTTCAACAATAATTCTAAAAATCAGAAAACAGGAAAATTAAATTGGAAATTGGTTAGAAACTTAAGGGAATAAATTTAAACCCTAAAATAACAAACTCTAGCCTCTTGAAGATTTAAGATGACATTTTTTTTAGGGTTAAAAGTTCCAATATTTAAAACCCTAAAAACATCAAAAATAAAAAAATTACTTCATTTAATTCATGTCATAATGAGTTAAGTTAAATTTGAGCCCAAACATCAAATAGACTCAAACCAAGATATAATTAGGTTTAATCCAACATTAAACTTAATTAATTTTATTAAACCTTAATTAAATTAGGTTTAATATAAAATAAAACTGTAATTAGGTTTGACCCATATTAAACCTAATTAATCAACTTACACCATACATTAGGTTTAAATAATTATTAAACCCTAATTAGGTTTAACCCATTTAAACCTAATTAATCAACTTAAACCATACTTATATTAGGTTTAAGTAATTATTAAACCCTAATTAGGTTTAACCCATATTAAACCTAGTTAATCAACTTAAACCTTACATTAGGTTTAAGTAATTATTAAACCTTAATTAGATTTAACCCATATTAAACCTAATTAATCAACTTAAACCTTACTTACATTAGGTTTAAGTAATTATTAAACCCTAATTATGTTTAACCCATTTTAAGCTTAATTAATCAACTTAAACTTTACTTTCATTAGTTTTAAGTAACTATTAAATCCTAATTAGGTTTAATCCTTGTTAAACCTAATTAATCAACTTGAACCTTACTTACATTAGGTTTAAGTAACTATTAAACCATAATTAGATCTAGCTTATGAGACCTAATTAAATCATTAAACCTTAACTAACTAGGGTTTAATCCTACTTAAACCCTAATTAGGTCTAACCCATTAGACCTAATTAAATCATTAAACCTTAACTAACTAAGGTTTAATCATACCTAAACCCTAATTAGGTCTAACCAATTAGACCAAATTAAATCATTAAACCTTACCTAACTAAAGTTTAATCATATTTAAACCCTAATTAGGTCTAACCCATTAGACCTAATTAAATCATTAAACCTTAACTAACTAAGATTTAATCATACCTAAGCTATAATCAAGTCTAGCTTACTAAACTTGTTTAAATTAAATTAAACTTAAGTTCAACTCATATTGAACTTAAGTAAAACTTAACTTGAATTCGACCTAACTTGAACCCAAGTTAACCTAAACCCTAGGTTCAACCTATATTGAACCTAACTAATTGAACCTAACTCAACTAAAACCTAACTTGAGTTCAACCTAACTTGAACCCAAGTTAACCTAAACCTTAGTTCAACCCATATAGAACATAACTCAACCAAAACCTAACTTAAGTTCAACCTAACTTGAACTCAAGTTAACCTAAACTTTAGGTTCAACCCATACTGAACCAAACTAAACCAAAACCTAACTTGAGTTCAACCTAACTTGAACCCATGTTAACCTAAATGTTAGGGTCAACCCATACCGAACCTAACAAAAACAAAATCTAACTTGAGTTCAACCTAACTTGAACCCAAATTAACCTAAATATTAGATTCAACCCATACTGAACCTAACTAAACCAAAACCTAACTTGAGTTCAACCTAAATTGAACCCAAGTTAATTCAAACTTAAGTTCAACCCATATTGAACTTCAGTTAACATTTCTAACTTAGGTTCAACTTGAACCCAAGTTAACTCAAACTTAAGCCCAACCCATATTGAACTTAAGTCAATACTTCTAACTCCAATTCAAGTCTATTCTACACTAGACTTAATATCTTTTAGACTCAAATGACATCAAATCTACAATTTTAAAGTCTTACATTAGACTTAACACCTTTTAGATTCAAATGGCATCGAATTTAAAATTTTAAAGTCTAACTTAAGTTAGATTTTATTTAAGTCTAATTTACATTAGACTTAACACCTTTTAGATTCAAATAACATCGAATCTAAAATTTTGAAGTCTAACTCATGTTAGATTTTATTTAATTTAAGTCTCGTTTACATTAGACTTAACATTTTTTACATTCAAATGACATCGAATCTAAAATTTTAAAGTTTAACTCAAGTTAGATTTTACTTAGTTTAATTCTAATTTACATTAGACTTAACAGCTTTTATATTCAAATGACATCGAATCCAAAATTCTAAAGTCTAACTTATGTTAGATTTTATAGATTCAAATGACATTGAATTTAAAAATTCTCATATCTAATTAGATCTTACAGACATTAGATCTAAATAAACTTAACCCTTTCCTTTAAGTTTAAATCATAAACAAATCAATACTTACAATCAATCAAAGCAATATTTGGAAAATTTTAAATTGGTTAACAAATCATAAATAACCTAAAATTTTCAAACCTAAAATCCGAAAAAGACATTAAGACTTAAATAAAATCTTAATGAACAAAGATCACCGAACATAACTTGAACCGCAGTGTTCTTGATCTACGAAGATTTCTTGGACGACGCAATCCTAGCTGTTGACAGAAATTTTTCGATCTTGGTTTAAACACCTTTTGGACTAAGTAGATTAAGACCCCTGATAATCTTGGGACGACGAAGCCAATGACATCTTGACCGGGTTATCTAAAATTTAATCAACTAAAATAAAAGATTTAAGAAATAAAATTGACATTATTTATTTTAAATTTGACATTGTATTCCTTACAGGATAAACATGAGTTTAGTTTTAGATTTTTTTTTTGCATGTTATAGGATGTGCTAACTCTATTTTGCAGAACGATCAAGACGAAATGACGACATTAGTTTCGTTTTAGATTTTCTTTGCATGTTATAGGATATGCTGACTCTGTTTTGCAGGGTGACATTCTGAAGACAGGACAAACGATAATAAAACAAAATCAAAACGACATTAATAAAATATTAACAAAACAGAACAAAACAAAATATAAAAACGACATGACATTAAATGACAAACTGAATAAAACAAAACATAAACTTTTAGGATAACCACAAAACCTAAACTTTTAGGATAGTTACCAGATAAATGACAATCTACAAGACAAAACAACAAACAACAAAACAAAAATAAAATCGATATAAAAAATGACATTGACAAAAATCAAACTCTTAGGATAGTATGACATATTACCCTTAGGATTGAACGTTGACGTTTCTTTCATTGTTCCTGAAATTCCTTAGAAAACAAGCGGTTAACATTAATCAGAAGTTTTCTTAGATAATTTTAAAATTGTCTAAGATGTAATTAAGTATAAGAGCTTGCTCCTATAGGAGATTTAAGAACACATGATAGGTATCACACCTATAAATCTCTGGTTATCAAAATCTTATATGCGATCCTCCTTATATAAAATTTCTAGAATAAGACATTCTAGAATCTCCTTTTATAAGGATTATCACCGACATTTTTATTCTACTGTTTTCTATTTTATGAGTCTTTATTTTCTTCAAATTTCTTATTATTCGAGGATTCTCTACATGATCCAAAGAAATAAGATCTTTTGAAGACTAGGGCAATATGATAGATAAACAGAGTGACGACTCCAAAACACCACATTGATATTGACACCGAGAAAATCTCCGACACGTCTTCTGATGCCGACAACTACCATGTCCATGTTACCCACATCCACACTCACTTTAACAATAAAGTTGTTTTTACAAGGTAATACTCCTCTTTGGACATGACCTATGCACACAATTTAACAAGCATATTATATAGTACCTGCCATTCTAAACTTACTTCTAAACTAGTTCAAATTTGTATCTATATTGTATGCATCGTATGTCCTTTTTGTTGAAAACTTTTGATTCAATTCATGTCTCTTTTTAGCACTAAAGAAGTTTTTGTTATAGTAATTAAAACCCTCTTCTTTATGCTGATGTTGATATAGATTGTATTCATTAATTTAAGTTTCATATGTTTTAGATATCGAGATTCTGTAGTATTTTTCTCATTGTCATTTGCAAACCCTTCATTCAATGTCAGATACGATTAGTTTAGCCGAGAAGAAATCTGGTCATGCTCATTTATTTATTTATTTTTTAATCTCTTTTAAGCTTCCCTTTTAAGCCAACTTTTGAAAGATTTTTCAAAATTTTTTAGTTATTTTCTTATTGAACTCTTGTTGTAATACAACTTTAGGCTAATTTATTTGAATTTATTTGAGATTCTAATTATTTAAGCAATCATCCCTTATTCAATATAAATGAATTCATTATTGTTCATTAAATATGTTCTTCAAAATTTCAGAGGTTCATGAAACTACAAAATTGAAATTAATGTCGACCTTCTAACTATTTTTTCAACATAAACTATTAATATCTCGGTTTGAATTGTCTATGATGGAAGAAAGTCGATAACCTAACATGAAACAAGTAATTAAGTATGTCATTAAATGGGTTTTATATTAATTTTTTAATGAGCAACTTGCTACAACTTGCGAAATAATAGACTTAAAATGTTCACACATAGAAATAAACAAGCTGACCAATGGTGAAACTGATTCATTTATTGGTCAAACTGTCAAAATTTTGTAGAACTTATTTTATCTAAAAAGTTGGACATAATAATCATTCTTATCCTAATTATTTGGTTCCACAGATCTTAAATAAATGAATATTTAGTTGTTTATTTGGCATGCTACCTTTTTATTTGCGTACGAGGAAAAAAATGACAAAATGATCCATAAACCATTTTTATGGGACTATTTTAGTCTCAGATTACGTAATATCTGTAATTTAGTTTCCTGATTATTTAAATTTGATCCAAAATAATCCCTTTACTATTCAAATATGGTTTAGAATAATTTAACTGAGGGATATATTTGGATCAATTTTGTGAAGTAAGGGATTTAATTGAACACATTAGATAGTTGGGACTAAATGACCACATACAAATTATCATGGCCCATTTTGAGTTT
The DNA here is from genome assembly GCA_022702705.1 of Papilionanthe hookeriana x Papilionanthe teres. Taxonomy (NCBI): domain Eukaryota; kingdom Viridiplantae; phylum Streptophyta; class Magnoliopsida; order Asparagales; family Orchidaceae; genus Papilionanthe; species Papilionanthe hookeriana x Papilionanthe teres. Next base: position 107,398,445 of record CM040421.1, on the reverse strand, counting down.
TTCCTTCACAAATATTTAGTATTTTATTTACAATTTTATTTAATATAAAAATTGAAGGATGTGATTTTTCTGGGCAAGGAGTATTTTTTTGGAGATCACTAGTCTCAAATCTTCCTAAATTTTTACAATAATAAATTTGTAAAACTAGTACAATTTATTAAGCCTTTAGAAATTCGGATGCAATAGCATACATATTATGTTTGACAAATTGCACTATATATGCCCCATAGTACACAAAATTGGACAAATGTCTGTAATTTATGTTTTATTGAACAAATATACTTGAAATTATATTTTGGATAAAATTCCCCATAATGAAGGATAACCTCTTGTATTCACAGATTGCTTTTTTAAATTGAAGACTTGAAATTGGTTTGAATTCGAGCATACTTTGAATCAGACTCAAAATAGAATAGAATTCAAATGCGAACATGGTTTTAATTATTTTTCCAAGCTATTCGTTAGGTCCCATTGATACTCTTATCCCCCTCCCCCCTCGGGTCTACCCATTCCTCTTCCTTCCCCCATTCCCCATCTCCCATTCTCCTTTGATAAAAATGGGATTTAGTAGAGGTGGGCTATCTTGTCAGATATATTATTCATCAACTCTCATTTTGACTATACTAATCAGGATCGAGTGAAAAGAAAATTAGTTAATCTAGGTTGTCTTAAAATAAAATCTTCTTTTTGTAATCATCTAAAAATATTCGTTATAATCATTAATATAGAAACATGCATAATTTAATTTTTTATAATAAAATATTATGCCTTAAACATTTCATAGAAATCAATGCATATTAGTGTATCTTTAATTTATATCATAAGCATCTGTCTTTTTATCCTTCATCTAAATTTTTACATCAAAATTCTGGACACATGACAAAATTTTGTTACCTAGTTATTGCCCCCACCTATTACTTTTCATGCTTGAATAATAATTAAATGTAATATCTAATGAAAACTTGGCAGGATAAATAATTCTAATACATGATTCAAAGAATTGATTAAAAAGTAATTGCATACATTCTGATTTTTTAATCTAATATGAGCATTAATAATCATGGACATGACTAATTTAAGACCTTAATTTAACCTTTTATAAATATAAAAGCCGAAGATAAACACAAGTAGTAATTGTATCAATTTGCAAAGAAATAAAAATGCATGATTTAAAGGTCAACATCTAATATATTAAAATAAATAAGTGATATAAAACTACTTATATTTTCCTTTTCTTTCTTTTTTACCATTCATACATCAAGAATATTATATGATATTTGTATAAGTTTTAATATATTCATATTATTCGGCCTTCATCTAGCTTATCGGTTAGTCAATTAATGACCCCTAAATTTTAGTTTGGACCGTAATGCGTGAACTTTTAGAATATGTAGTTTGGAGTCTTCTTTTAGCTTCTATGTTTTATTTTATTTGGTCTTTCACTTTTAAATGTATAGGTCATCTTCATTTTCTAATGTATGGCTGAAAGCTCTTGGACTGAGTTCCAAGTTGTGAAGCTTGATGACTCGTTGAGTCGACTAGACAACTCAACTCAATCGATTGGACCAAGTAACTCAACCAGGTACCTGGTCAGATAACTTGCTAATGTTGATTCGCACAATTCGACCAAGGCACTTGACAATACTTCGATGAGATCAACTTAGGAAGCTCAACTTGTTCCACAACCAGGTTGACCAAGCTATCGCAAGAAGGTCAACCCTCTCCACGACCAAGTTGACTGACTAGAGTGTTACCAGAAATGAGAAGTCCGAGGATAAGAGAAATAATTACAAATACAAGACATCATTGAGATAATATTTATTATAATACATGCACCAAAAGAAGATAAGGATGATTGATTAATTATCACTTGGGATTTGTGCATAATGAATACTTTATTTATAACATATAAGATAACCCCTACATAAATATGGGTGATCATTTTAATGCAGTGGAAATCCCTAGATATTAAAAAATTCATCTCTCTTGTTCGGTCTCTTTTTTTTGGGCTCAAGTTTTTTTTTTCCAGCTCCTTATTGGTGTGAATCTATGGACAAATAAGCTCCTTCTGCTCATTCCCTTCTTCTCGGCCGTTGACAAATTCAAATTTAATGGCTCGTTTGCAGAAACCACAGGCGCCATCGGAGTTCCATAGGAGTTAACAGATTAATAGTTGAGTTTCCAAAGAAATCACCTCTTGGGAAGGCATTTCCTTTTTCTTTTCGCAAATCTTCCTTCTTTCTTTTATTTTGCAAATAACCCGTTAAAGAGTTTATTCATCGGATATATGATCTTGTCTTCTGAGATATTCTCCCTCCTAACAACATAAAAAAAACCCAAAAGAAGATGTCTGAGGGAAGAAGGATGGATTTATGGAAACGTATGATCCAATTAGCACTCCCCTCTATTGATAGAGATATAGTGGAGGACCCATACTTCAAGAGAGTTATTAAAATAAGATAATTACTTTGATATGATATATATATATATATATATATATATATATATATATATATATATATATATATATATATATATATAGATTTTTCATCTTTAATCCTTTTGTAGGTTTGCAGTAAATGAGATAAAAGAATCGGGAAACCTAACATATTGACTAAGAGTCACTTGACTAGGTTTTAGATGTGAAGTAAGATGATATTTGAGCTGGCTAGACAACTCAAACAAATTGATTCAACCATGTAACTTGACCAAGGAACCTGATCAAATAACTTGCTGATGATGATTAGTGCATAGGCGCTTGAAAAAAAATAGCCCAACAACTCTCCTATGAGATCAACTTGCCCAGGGTGCTCAACTTGGCCAAGATGCTTAGCTCGCCCCACGATTGAGTTGGCAAACTCTCCCATGAGATCATCCCTCTTAGAAAGATGAACACACCTCAAAACTGAGTTGATTGACCAGAGTGTTACCAAAAGTGAGTGATATGAGGAAATTAGAATTAGCTACCAATACAATACATTACTAGAATAATAGTAATTATAATACCCACACCAGTAGAAGACAAAGATGATAGATCAAAGATCTCTTGTGATTCTTATATAATGATTAGTTTATTTGTAACACATAGAGCAACCCCTCTATAAATAAGTGTGATTACTGTAATGTAGGGGAAATCTTTAGGTGTGAAAAAGACTCATTCCTCTTTCATTTGGCTCTTATACTTTGGGCTCAAGTCTTTTACACTTCTTAGCTCCTTTGCTGGTTTGAGACCACGTATAAATCAGGATCCAACAACTAACTTATTCTGCATAACATGATTTTTTGTAGGCATTATTATTTTTAAATATTATAGTAAACCTTTTACAAGTTCATAGCATTGCTATGCATATATTATCAATGAACTATTGTTACCATATGTAAAGATACACTTGACATGTAAATGTTCTCATTTGGATATTTATTTTGCATCATTTTATAAAACAATCTTGACATTTGGGTCATACAATTATCATTAAATTTTTTAAAATAAATAGTTGTATTAAAAATGTAGTAACTTTATCAGTAATATCTGGTGCTTGTGACTTATTCAATGTAGAGAAATTCTATAAATATAAGATTTAAGATTAATTTGCTTTCTAAATTAGAGATTATGTGTCTCACTAAAATTTTTAATTCTATTTGCGTCGGATTTCCTTTTTTTTAATCACCTTGGATTTTATTCTATTGTAAACAACCGAATAGAAGTGTTAATTTTCTTTTTATCTTTTAGTTCTTAAACTAATAACTTCAAAATAAATTGATTAACTTTAAATAATGTTTTTATTTTGAAAGAATCTCCTCTTATTCGAGCCTCTAAGCTTTCAATTGAAATCAAACTCAATTTACAACGGACATACAAAAAATTGATTTCCTAAATAATTCCATAATGTTTCTCATCTCAATGGTCCTCCTTTCTTCTTTCATTTTCTTCTTCTCTCACTTTTTATTCTCCTATTCTTCTTCCCTTCTTAAATTTCTTCTTTTTTTCTCCTTATTTAAACCTTTCTCCTCTTCTCTGTTCTGCCTTCAATGGGTTTTACAGACATTAAGGATATAAATGATAAGTATGGATAAAGATGAATTGAATGGATAATTTTTATCGTAAAACTTATTTAAGTATATTTATGATAATTATATGTAAGTTTAAATACTTTAACTATAGTTTCCATTACAGACTTCCTTATGCAATTGACACTGCAAAGCATGTAATTTTGTGAGAAAAAACCTTAATAAAAGCTTTATAAAAATAATTTTTATAATATGCAATGTACGAATTTATTTATTTCTTCTTCTTGATACAAAAATGATTGAAATGAAATATAAAATTTTATTAAAATGCTTTTGATCATTTTTAATACGTGCAAAAATTGTTGTATAGTTTTGAGGAAAAATTCTGATATACATTTTTGAAAATTTAGGATATTAGAAAGGTTCAAAATTCAAATCTAGATCAAATTACTACTTAAAGTCGTGGTTGATCATATGAGCTAGCCATTTTAAATTTTAGTTTCATTTGAATTCCTGCCGGTCGAATCGTATTTGAATATCTAAGCTGTCCTTGCGGAAAAGCTATCTTCTTCTCCACTTATTGTTGGTTCTGTTGATGGCTTTCTTTAGAAAGTTCTCATTGTGAACCTCACTTCATCATTTGTCACTGTTCCATCCATGCCTTCCACCAATGAGCTTTCTTCACTAATCTCTTTCTCCTTTATATGCCGTCAGCCTCATCACTTGCTTTGACAAAGGAGCTCTCATCATGAACCTCTTTTCTTCCTCTCATGTCATCAGTCCTATCAATTCCTTTTTCTTCGTGAGCTATATAGGGAAATCCCTCCTCTCCTTCATATGCAGTGATCCCATCTACGACTTTCCCCAACGAACTCCTTTCATTTACCATCATGAACATCTCTCTCCTACACAAGCTGTTGAATCTCTTCGATGTCCCAAGCCCTTCATGAACTCTCTTCTACTTTTTATGATGCCGAGCATGCATGCGTAGGGAACTTTTCTTGAACTTTGCAGAATCTTCGAACCTTTGTTTGAACACAAGTTCGAATTTAAACAAGTCCCAATCTTTTTCTTTTTGGACGCTTGACTTCAAAATTCAGTTTGTAGATATACAGATTATCCCATTGTGGGTTATTTCAAATGAACTTTTAGGCAATTTTTTATAAGAGAATATGAAATGTGCATATTTGCCCAATTACTAGTACTATTAGGCATGTACGTTTGATGTTCATTTTGTTTGTTCAGCTTATATTGCAGAAAATGATTTGTGGAAAAGGCTTAATTCCATACTTCAAGCAATTCCTTCATTTTTTTTTCTTGTACTCTTAGCGTATAATATTAATTTTCAAAGTAAGCTGGTGAAATATTTAGCGTCAATTTCCATTTAATGGGATGGATCTCTTGTGGCAGGTTGATGATGTGGCCCTTGATGAGATCCCGTACGTGATTGGAGAATATGATATGTGTGTGGTGAAAAATGGCCGGCTGGATGGAAAACTTATTGCAAGTGCTGTTAAGATGAAGCTCATTATGCAATTTGGCGTTGGATTGGAAGGTTGTTTTCTATTCATAAATTCTTTTAAATTATTATCTTTAGCATACTGTTTTGAACTGTTCCTAGATTTCTCTAATATCCGTCTAAATATTGTCAGGATTTTAGTTAAAAATTTTAAATCTTTCATTCTTGGAAGAGATACCTTGTAATTCTTCTCCTTGATCAACTACCGTTGCCTGACTTTAGGTGTTGATGTGATTGCTGCCTCAAAACAGAACATTAAAGTTGGAAGAATTCCTGGTAGGACTTCTGGCAATGCTGGATCTTGTGCAGAAATGGCAATATACTTGATGCTGGGTCTTCTCCGGAAGCAGGTATGCTACATAGGAAATGTACATTTTTTTGTAAATATTTCTTCCATTATGGTTGCATGAAATTAATATTTTCATGTAATATATTTTTTTTCTCTTTAAACATTAACTTATTTCTCAGCTCGTGTCTCCACTTATTGCAGAGTTCACGCTCCCTAAAGGAAGATTAGAAATTTTTTTCTTAAAATTATTTTTTGCTGTAAATACACTTTTCAAAATACAAATGGTCTCTATTTTTCTGCGTTTGTTGGTTATTTTTTTAGTATTTTTTGGCACCTTTTGGCAGCACAGGGAAATAGGGCATCTTTATTTATTTATCGACCCTTATCAGAATCAAGCGAGTCCAATAACATTTTTTTTTTTTGAAATTCTAGTATGCAAAACATGAACTTAATATTCATATTCCTGAGTTTTTCATGATGTATTGATCTCTTCATCATTAACGAAGATTTTCTTTTGCAGCTCAGTTGATTAACATTTAAAACCTCTTTTATCTTGTTTTGTTCTTTTATTTATATAAATTTGTCTCGGTCCTTGCTATCAGGTGTTATGTGAATCAAGAAATGACGTAGCTTTTGATTTTAATCAGTTTCCTTTATTCAAAACTTCCAACCATATGCCATAAAAAAAATATAGCATTTATCTTGAGTTAATGCTTAAAATATGAAAGAGGAATATAATCATGTCTAACATATTTTATTTTTTTACCATTATTATCTAAGAAGCTTGTTTTTCTGTCCCTTCATTAAATGGGGAGCTTTACTTGGTCGGATTGTTGTATATTAATTATGGAGAATCTACACAAAGTTATTATCTTATGAAAATTGACTTAAAAATTTGGAAATATTATGGAGAATCTATCACTTAAGAAAACTCTTGATAAAAATTAGTAAATATTATCTTCAAGGAGGTCAAAAGGATAGAACTTTTCAACGAAATCAGACAAAAAGGTGTGAAAGGGGATTGACTCAAATTTTGGAACATTTATTGTAGAATCCAAAGGAGGAAGAACTAGGGGGATGTCATAGATCCTGAGGTGAACCTCGGTGACTTCCCAACCTATCCTATGGTTTGACTTCGATTTAGGGGGGATATTATTTAAATGTTTCATCCTGCCAATTTTATTAAATTAGTGCTTACATTTGTGTGAAACGATCACACAAAAAGCCTAGAAGATGTGAGGATTTAGGTCGTATTAAACGACAACCTCGGAATCCTAAAACGAGTTGGGGCTTATATTGTACAGCAGAGCTATAAAAATGCTCAAAAAGGTTGAGGATTTATGTCGCACTAGGCGAACAACCTCGAAATCCTATGGATTGTTGTTTAATTACTAAGAAATGGTTTAGCTGGTGAAAACGTGTTTTGCTGTTAAAGATGGTTGTGCTGCCCACCGCGCTAGCTTGAAGCTCCTTGCCGTGATGAGTTCAAGTTTTCTAAGGTGACAAGTTATGATGTCAAATCAGGTGACCCTATGGTTGTAGTTCTCCTAAATACCCTATAAAAGCATGTTTAAAGGTTGTACAGTATATAGCAGAGTATATAGCACAAGAAAAACAGTAAAACATGCAGTAGAAAGTGTGGTATAACATGCTAAAAAGAAAGGTAACAGATACGAAAAGTAACATGCTGTAAATATAAACAAACCTGTATATCTGGGAGATTCGTTATTTTCTTAAATGTAACAGGCCAGAATGCATCACATAAATGAAAGCCAAGCAGAAAAAGAAATATCGTCCAGAAAACTCGAGAAAGGACGGCGAATGACTTACGGTAGAAAATTCGGAAAAATAAATGACAATTTAAATAAAATCATCAAAACCTCGGGAAAGTCTCGGAAAAAGGACCACGAGTGCTTCACCAAAATCATACAAAAATCTGAAGAAAACCGCAAGCACTCGGGTCGGGGCTAGACTCAGAAACTGTGTAGTTATTCTAATGTATAAAGCCCGCTACTCAATTAGAAGGGTGTCCTACTAAATCTAACTCAGGAGGTTGTTCCTTAACCCAGTACTGATAATCAATAAGTGGACAACCAAGTTTATAATATAGTTTTAAAATTTATATTTTTAGCATGCACGTGGATTTCGAACATACTGAAAGAAGTTTATATCGATGTTTTGATTAGTAGTGAAAATATATTTTTTATTGTAAATATAGTATCCGTTCTTATCGGTTTTGAAAATTAAGGTTGTCCACAAGTCGATCACTTCGTCGGGTGTAGAATCACTAACAATCCTAAGAAGGTACGGGTGCCCCGCTTGCCTTATAGCGGTGAATGATACCGTCATCCTACGGTTCACCGTGTCCCTGCAGTGGATCCTGATGTCGTAGGATGGGATATCATTCCACTCTACCACCGGTGTGCCTTTATCATCAACACCCTATGTCCCAAAACAAAATGAAAACCAAAACCAAGAAAAGCGAATGAAAACAAACCAAAAGAGCAAAAGGGGAAGGAAAGGAGACTAACCCACCTCCAAATCCGATTTAAAAAAGGGAGGGCCCAAACGGTAGGAGGACCCAAACGGTAGGAGGACCCAAACGGTAGGAGGGTTAGTCTAAAACACCTCTGCATATGGCTTGGGACATTTTCAAACCTCACACAATAAACCAAATAGAAGTGAGCCAAGAAAGACCCCCACTAGTATTTCCAAACTCCGAACATTGCAATTCTCCAACTGCCAATTTAATTCACAATTTAACACATCACATAATTGTGAAAATTTCCCATAAATCTAAATAGAAGCTCTCGGCCAAGGTAGGGGAAAGGCCAAGGAGGCTCACGGCCAAAGCAGAAAAAGGAGAAACATCCCAACATAAGGCTTTTAATACATAAGAAAGTGAATGGACAAGTTCACAAATCCTCAACTTAGCTCCAATCCTCTCAAGTAACATATAGGAAAGGTTCCTCAAAGATAATGATTCTCAATCACCTCTCCCCACAAGTAAGCAAAGAGGAATCCAAACCATCACAAGGTATGAAATTACTCATCACAAAGCCATAACTGCAGCCCAACACAAAACCGTAGGATTGAATCACCATAGTGCTGAAACCGAGCCAACACATGGCCAAAACCCGAGCCACCATAAGGCTGGAACCGAGCCAAGCATGAGGTTAAAACCGGCCTAACACAAGGCCAAAGCAGTAACCACAACAGGGGTTAAACCGAGCCAGTACAAGGCATAAACCCGAACCACCACAAGGCTGGAATCAAGCCAACGTTAAGCCAAAGAGAAGGACCACAACAAGGCTAAAACCAAGCCAGCACAAGGCCTAAACCCAAGCCACAGTAAGGCTAAAATCAAGCCCAACATAAAGAAAAAGAAGGAAAACACAGCAGGGCTAAAACCGAGCCAGCACAAGACCTAAACCCGAGCCACCAGATGGCTACAATCAAGCCCACATAAAGCCAAAGCAAGAAAACACAGCAGGGCTAAAACCAAGCCAAAACAAACTTTTTAAAGCTTAATATATGAAATTTACACATTTGAAACATAGCCCCAACATGAAACCAAAGACCAAGCTTCCACATGACTAACACCCGAACCTCTTTAAAGTGAAAACTGAGCCTTTCATAGGCTAAAGAAAAAAAAGAATCCAGGAGTTCCTTAGGTGTTACAACATAGAGCTATTATATACTCTAAACAAGAGCACATTTAAGCCCTCCTCCAACTTGACCATTTCAAGCATGAGGCAATCCTCCAACAAATAGATAAAGAGAAGAGAAGAGCATTTTATAAAGAGCCAAGCCAAGCTACCAAGACAAGCCACTAAGCCTTCCAAACCTACTAAAATTTCATAACATGCATTTCATTAAGGTTAAGCTACAAGGAGCCCAAAACCGAGCCTCCACATGCTCATAAAAGAACAAAAATGAGCTCTCCTATAATTCATAACAAACAAGAGTGAATGAAGAGCTTCATATTACACATCCCAACATACTTGCAATAGGAGCTAGCATGGTCCTAAAGCCATATTTTTAATATTTTGAACTTGCCATGAACATAAAGAAAAGAGATAGGTAGTAACATGCCTTCAAAACCAAACTTACCACATGCTTGCAAGACTCAAATGAGCCTTCTCAATACTTCACACTAGATAAGCCTAAATGTAAAGCCACATAATGTATATCCCAACATGCTTATAAAGTGGAATAGCATAATTTCCAAAACCACATTTTCAATATTTTGAACCTTGCCTTAAACACAAAGAAGAGAAGAAGATAGTAACGTGCCAATCTCCATATTTCAGATGCTTCAAAGAGTAAAACACCCCCAAGTCTTAATATAACAACACACTAGCATGCTACTAGAGGGGGTGAAAAGAAAAACAACCATTTAAGCAAGCAAATGAAACATGCCATGGCACATAGGTGTCCGTACCGAGGGACCAAACAGAGAAAAGAAACGGAGCCGGGTAAGGTGAGGTAAACCCAAGCCTCACCAAGCAATGTTATGTGAAAGAGAAGGGGGAAAAGTATTACCAGCTAGTGTAGAGCACACAAGAGGAGCAAAAAAAATCCAGAATTCAGCCCAGCAGCACCTCCTCTCCTCTAAAAATTCGGCCAACCCCAGGGACGCCCCAAATAGGGCCTATTTATAGAATAGAGGGAGGAGAGGGTGCTGAGAATACCTACAGGAGGTGAGCTCAAGTGGAGAAAGCCCTGACAACAGCGACAAAAAGGTCACAGATAGCCGCAGGTGGCCGCAGGCTCGCACGGGGAAAGCAGAGAAGTCATCACAGCCAGGGATAAGGAATGGGGATGAGTTTGTGCGGCTCGAGAAGGAGAAGGCCACAGAGGATACGATCGAGCATGGGGAAGACAGAAATGGTCGAGGCGACACGTTCGAGCGCGGGAGTGGGACGAACGAAGTCCCTGATCGTGCTTACAGGAGAGGCCGGGCACCAATCAAACGGGGGAGGAGGCATAGGGCTTAGGATTTAATTAGATAGGGGAGAAATATATAAGTATATATAATAATAATAGTAATATAAATAATATTATTATTATTAGAATAATAAAAATTATTTCACAAATTTCGTCCCCGACAGTTTACCGTCGCAAATCGAACGTCTATTTTTGGTAAAATCTACGTTCCGGACGCATCGGCGCAGTTAATTTCGTCATCCGGGATCGTTCCGATAACCTCGTTGACGGTCGCGTCGAAAGTGCGTCAAATCTGACCTTTTCTAAAATTCTGACTTTGATTTCGATTGTCCCGACATTCTGACTCCAGCTCCAGTCCACTGCGAAGAAATTGAAGGCGTCGAGGCCGCAAACTGAGAATTTGTGCATCCAGGTGTGTAAGACGTGCACGAGGTTGTCCTAATGTCCAGGGATCCTATAGGGACTCAATTTGAATTCCTGACGTCAACTTCGACCGGCTACAGACTAGCGATACAAAATCTCATGCAGGATTTCAAAGAGTAACGAAGTGGTTTTAGACTCTCTAAAATGAGGTGGGTCCCATAGCTAGGAATCTAGGATCGTCGGAGAAACTCCTGAGGCTAGAATCCTAAATCTAGGGGGAAAATTAAACCTCGACAAAAACGAGGTCAACAAATATAAAAAAAAATTATTGAGTCACTAAATGAAATATTTTAATTAACAAATAAAGGTTACTTTTCTAGTTGCTGACTTCTTTTTCTGTACACGTTAGTTCCTCTAGTCTTAATCTTATTTAAAAACTTAAACCTGATATAATATTAAAATAATATTATAAGTTATATAAGCTAACTTAGGACCAATCATACTTCTAAACTATAGTAATCCATGGAAAAAAATAATATGCATGCTAATCTTTCATATTTCTATTGAAATTTTATAATAATCTAATGTGTGTGTCAATGACATTTTTTAATAGAATAAATTTATATTTTGATACTCTTTAACTTTAACTATACTTTATTTCATACATTTAAATTTCACGTCCATCTTAGGTTCATCGTCAAAATATAACATAACATACCATTGATTGATATTATCAAACATAGTGGTTAGTGATCTAAATTACATGATTTTCTAAGGTGGAGATTGTTAACCTCATTTTTAGTGAGGTCTTAGCTTCCTTCACATTAGACCCTAGGATCTAGCTGAAGGAGTTCCTTATTGACCATCCTAGCGGACTAGTAAGGGACCCACCTCACATAGAATTTCAGACAACTTCTTGATCCATTTCTGTGAAAACCTCGCATGAGTACTCCCAAATACTCGACTCTTAGTTGCAAGGGCTAAGGACTAACATGTAGAGGGTCTGAAAATGAGTTCCCATAAGATCAAACGGCCTTAGGTGAACTCTTAGTGACTCGAGCACTGGCGGACACCACAATTTTGCACACGCTTCGCACCACGCACGGTGTTGGCTTGAGTTGACCCGACATCTGCGAACTCATTCGGAAGACTCCAGATGATGAAATGGACCACACGGATGCGTCCGGGACGTCGACTTTAGCTAGAAAGGACATCCATATCACTATGGTTTCGCGTGCGAGCAATCAACACAAAAATCAATGCGTATTAACTTTAATTAAAAGAAGCTGAGTCTAGGCTCAGCCCAGGTGCAATTCGGGTGCGGGCTGAACAAGGCCTAAATGATTTCAAATTTCAAAATTAACCACCTAATTCCACTTTAATAAGTTTTAATTGGGAGTTATTATTTGCCTAATAAAACTGCCCCATGGATGGAAATTATTTATTTACCCGCCAAGCTTAGCTTAACGGCACTTTGCAATTACCAGGAAGACAAATCCCGCTCAACTCTTTCTCCCTGGGACTGGTCCCCTTCCTCTTCCTCTCGACAGAAGCCCCCTTCTTCTTCACCCGCTCACCTCTTCGCTGCACCAAAGCCCTTGGTTTTGTCTCCTCCCCTCTACACCGAAAGCTTTCCCTCGTCTCTTCTTCCTGCTTGAAGCCCCGCTCTTTCTACTTGAAGTACTCCACCACAACTCTCCCGCCTCGGCTCCTCTTCCTTGCGCTGAAGACCCCAGCTCCTCTCTGCGAACCGAGACCCCTCTCGATCCCGCATCCTCCTTACGTCGAACAAACCAAGCCACTCGTCTCCCTCTCCCGATCGAAGCTCCTGCACGCCTCTTCCTCCCCCGATTGAAGCTCCAAAACCCTCGCCTCCTCTCTGCGACCAAAGACCTCACTTGCCCCTCTCTCGTGCAGTTGAAACCCCTCTTCCTCGCGACCGAGCCCAGCTCCCTCTTCCTCGCGACCAAACACCGCTCCCTCACCTCTCGGTTGAAACCCTCGCGACGCACTCGCGATTAGAGTTAGTTGGGAATGTAGCCACGGGATTGTTGGGTGCAGGCCCTTCTAAACTCTCATATTTCACCTATTTCAGCTCCTCTATCCAAAACCATTGAGGAAGTGCTTCGCTGTCTCTACGGCGCTTCATTGTCCCTCTGTCGCATAAGGTTAGCCGAAGATAGCCAAGCAGCTTTGTCCTCTAAACCTTCTCTATCGTAGCTAAAATCCATTTACATGGTTGCAGGTATGTTTCCTCAGAGTGCTCCACTCAACTCCCTTTTCTTCTAATTTTTTTATTTTCATTTAAAAATCTGCTGTTATTAATCATTATTTGCATAGCTTAATTCTATTGATTCTTCTTTCCCAACATGAAATAATTTCATCTGTTCTTCTATTAGAACATGGCGTGGTTCTTCATTTTAGAATATATTTGTTCAGAATTTTGTAATTTAAAGTCTTTTATGACGCACTTTGATTGGATAAATACAACATGGATAAAAATGACTAGTCATATTAATGCATGATAGAGTATCTAAATTTTTTATGTCTTCAGATGAAATTTAATGCTTGTTTCTATTTTGAATTCAATATTTATAATGTTAGTGACCAATAACAAATGTTTACTACATTCCGTCAGACAAGCAACAACCATTCTTGTATATTCATGTGTTTGGCATCGAACTTTGGAGAACTATAAATGCTGCTTTGGCCATGCATTTCTATTGATTTTGGAGAACCATAAACTCTATTTTGATTATATATTATTGTTGTTTTTAAATGCTCTGTTGCTGGTCTTATGTTTCGAGCACTTAAATGCGAATAATGTGTGGTTCAAATGACCATTTACTTGCTGATTCTAAACATTTCGTTGTTGGTTTTATATTTAGAGCACTTAAATGCGAATATTTGAAATTCCAATGACCATTTACTTGCTGATTTTGTGCTTCAAGCACTCAAACAGGAATACTACGAGGCTCGAGATGACCATTATTTCAAGGCTTGAATGCTTTTTTGAGTGTCTATGGTCTTTTATTTCCGAATGCCTCCCTTGGGGCATGTTTTACCTGTTGTTTGGAGGGTTTGAATATTGTGATTTCGAGGGTTTTGCCTACTGTTTAGCATATTGTTTTGGAGTTAGTTTGCTAACTGATTTTGGATGGTTTACACACTGTTTTGTGCTGGGTTTCTCAACTGATTTTGAGACATCTAAAATTGATGCTTAGAGCTGTAGAAAGCTGTTGTAGGACCTCTGGAAGTGCTGCCTAGTGTTGAGCTGCTGCGAGGGTTGTAAGAGAGTGGTAGATGTGTTGTTTATCGCTATAAAAAGCTGATGTAGCTGCTACATTATGTTTTAAGTGCTGTAGAAAGTTACTGTTTAGTGCTAGATTGTTGTTTGAGGCCTAGAAAGCTGCTGTTCGGAGTTGCAAATCGCTGTAGGATGCCGTAGAAAGCATCGAAATTACTATTTGGAGTTGCAAATCGCCGTAGGATGTCGTAAGAAGCATCAGAATTGTTGTTTGGAGTTGCAAATCACTGTATGATGCCGTAGAAAGCGTTGAAGTTGCTGTTTGGTGATTAATAGCTACTGTTTGCTTCTTATGACTACTATATAATCTTGCTAGTTGCTGCCCAGAGCCGTAGGAGATCGTAGGATCTCCGTGTAAGCTTAATAGTTGCTACTCGGAGCCATAGGAGGTCGTAGGACCACTGTGTGAGCTTGCTAGTTGCTGCTCGGAGTTGTAAGAAGCCTTTTTGCCCACTATTTTGGGATTTCATTTGATTATTATTCAAACGCTCTTATGCCCGATTCACTTGTTTTTTCCTCATTTTTGGTTTTGCTAGTTTTGAAAGTGGGTGATCCTCCGTTCTCTTGTTTTATCTTTCTTGTTAAAATGGTTAAGTTAAAAATGAGAATTTCTGATTTGATTATTTGGAAGACACTCAGAGACATTAGAGGATTAGTTGGAATTTCTGATTTGACGATCTTAGGTCGCCAGTGGTCCTAGCCCGATTAGAGTGACTAGCCTGTAGACTACACTGCTTTACAAAATATTTACAAAAATAAAACAAAAAGTTTTTTTGCTTGTTAACAAGAACTCTGCATAAAACTTAAACAACTTTTGTATGAAAATCAAAGAATTTTTCTTATGAAAACTTATAAAGGTCCATAGTTAGTCACTTGGATTGAGGTTAAAAATTGTTCACCGTGGATTGCCAGGTCGGTAGCTCTTGTCTAAAGTCGGTAGCACACAATCGAGCTCTGAGCCCCCACCTTTACTAAATTCTTATACTTAGTCTTGCTTTTTCATATGTGACTACCAGATTTCTTTTACCGGCTTATGTTTTAGTATAGTTCACTTTTTCGACTTTTTCGCATCATATTTTTGCTGATTTCTTTTTCCTGCAATTTATCTAATTTTCCTGCAAACTATATCATGCTTTATGGACTAGTTATGCAGTGGTAGCAGATGCCCAGATACGCTTTACAGTTTATTTATAGCATTTAATTTACTGCCCTTTACTTTTTAGCACCTTTTATTTACTTGCAATATATTTACTCTACATGTAAGACAAAACAAAAGTGAAACCAAAACCAAGAACAAAATTGAAACAAAAATAATAACAACAAAACTTGACACACACAATACAAAACTATAAACCCTAATTCTTGAAACTTCAGAACTACTACAACTGCAACAAAGAGCTTGGAGCTAAATTCGTGGTCAGCACAACTAGGAGCTTGGAGCATACACCGTGAGCAGCGCGATGAGGACCTGTAGAAGGACATCTTCGAGAGAGCAAATAAGTCTACAACAGCAAAACTCTTTCATAGTCTAAATAATGACCACTAGGACTTAGAGGTAGCTCGCCCGACGCGACATAATAACTCACACCTTCTTTATGCTCCTGTACAACCATGCTGTGCAGTGTAAGGCCTAACTCGCTTGAGGTTCCGAGCTTGTCGTGTGGTACGATGTAAACCCTCCTATCTCTAAGGCTATTTGCATAATCATGTATGCAAGTGTAAGTCCCAAATAATAAAATTAGCAGGATCAAACACTTAACTAACATCATCTCGAAAATACAGCCACACAATAGGATAGTTTGGGATGTCACTGAGGGTTCTTCTCAGGATTTGTGACGTCCCCTACCTTTGGACTCCTGAAAAGAACTGTTCTCATTTGACCCACTCCCACTTCTTTTTCCACGTCCTACCGTGAAAACATAAACCTTGAATTCTTGAAAATTATTACCTCAGATCATTATCAAGAGTTTTCTCAAGTGATCTTAGTCATTTGAGATTTAATTAACTATGAGGCTTGCTTCTATAAAGAACTTGGAATCCAGGTAAAATAAACCTTACCTAATCTTTACATTAGATAGGGGAATTTGTCGTTCACCTACAAAAAGTTTGTAGGCTAAATGAATGTTATAAACCTCCTAATTTGTATGATTGGGTCCACCGCCCCGTGATACATTTATCTTTCGAGGTGTATCATATGTGGTATCGGGCACGATTATGCAAACTATTGGGCAAATGAGATCCAGTCGGTCTCATTTCATTTTCCAAAAGTTAAAACATACTACTTTCAAAACCCAAAATTACATACCTTTTATATTAAATTAAATTTTAAAACTAATTTTGAAATTAAAAAGAGGCGACAGAGATGTGTTTACTGGCTCCTGTTCAGTATTCTCTTTTTGGCATAGCAATTAACAAACTTAATATCACAATTTTTTAGTGTGGTAGGAAAACATATTTGTGCACGGTTACACTGACGTCCTTTGCCTAAACCATATGCGGGCAATTTCTCCTCTTAGCGTGCATATACAAGCATTTATATATATATACAATTTATTCTTCATATCATACATTTTTTCCTTATGAAACACTTTATCTCTATCTACTGATGAATAAATACAATCTTATTAAATTTATAGCTCGTGAAATAAATTTATATATGCACATTTACTAAAATTTTAAAGGTCAACTACTAATGGGACATATAGAGGGTCATGTGATAAGCTAACATATATATTTTTACTAGAACATAAGGGTCATGCAATAATCTGATATATTTCTAAAATAAACTTTTATGCAACTATTAAGATAACAACATTTAACAGGTATATCTCATAGTTCCAAACGATATGAAAAATTTCACATGATTTAATTTCGTTGATATAAGGCATAATAGTGAAAATTGTCTGGAGGAATATATTTAAAACATGAATATTACTGTAACTTAAAAGCATAATTACTCACTTTGATTATGAATGATTTTCTTATTCTCGATTTTTGTTGGCTCCTTCAAGTTAACATTTATTATATAAAATATTGCATTTAATAACTTTATCTTGTGTTACGTAATTATATTTTAGTTAGTGATAGTTCAATTTTTCATTTTAGTTGTTGGTTTAAATCCTTAAATTAGTACTAATATTAAATAAAAATAAATTAAGCAAATTACTTTTGAATGTTAAATAATAACCTTCACTCTTTCAAAACTTTTCGATCAATAATCTGAAATTTGCTCCATTTTGATTTTTTAACATTACTAAACTAACTTGAAACTTCATGCCAAGCATATTCCTAAGTGTCCTCCAAATGTGGCTTAAGGTTGACTCATTCCTCTCTGAAGTGAAGACAGGTTGAACCTCCCCTAGTGATGGCTGCCTGGCGGTAAGTTGTCTGTCAGGATAGCCTGAAATTCTCTCTGTAGTGGCTGCCCAGTGTTTGATATTAGCTTTTCTATCTCACCTCTCTCTAACATCACAAAAAGTGATCCCACTAGCTCCTATCTCGTGGCAAGAGCACCTATGATCTTGGACTATGTAGAAGGTAGGCGAACTATGTTATTCCATTCTTGATAAATTAGTAAGCGTTCTTGAATCCATCATGGTGCATCTTGTGATCGATCTCCCTAACAGGATATAACAAACATCCATAACTTCATACCAGGTGAAATTACAACAGAACATTATGAAATTACAACAAAACATCAAACATGAAATTACAACAAAACATTATGGAAATCTGAAATTGCAAACAACATACAACACAAGAACTTGGGTTGGATCTTGGGGAGAGGTGGTGCCGGCTAGAGATTTGAACCTCCGGGGAGGTGGCGACATGGTTGGCTAGCATGCTGAAGGTTGGCGATAGGATGGGGGATGGTGATGGCAGCATAGCGGATGGGGTGAGCAGCAAGGACAGAGTTGAGGGTGCTATCTTCGGTGGTGGCAGTAGGGTTGGATGGGAAAAGTAGCTGGTCTTTTGTTTGCTAGGCAGTGACAACAGAATTGGCGGAGTGGCAAGGGTGAAGGGGGTTGATGTGGGAAAGCATGGGGAAGGGTATTGGGAGAATAAACACCACCGGAAGACCAAGATATAACCGAAGCATCACTTGGAACCCTAGGATACTACCCGTAGAAGGAAAAGAGATGTTGACGGCTGTCTCATAATAAGACAGCAAAAACTAAACCCTTAACCCCACAAAAGCAAATATATAGTCCTAGAATAATTTGAGTGGGACCCACTCCAATTTGATCGTAATTCCAAGCCTTAGATGGCCGACTGGCCCTTTATAAGCTTGGAGTGAAGCGCTCCATACGCGCCTAGTGTAGGCGCCTTGTTCAGGCATCCTGCCGAGTTCAGGTATCCTAGGCGCAGACGCCCTGTGTCAGAGAAAGAGAGCACCATCTAAAGCTATAGGCTTCCATTACTTCAGTAATGAGGATTTTAAAATAATATGCTGTTCAATTTAATGTTAAAAATGCAAATAAAAATAACAAGCTTTTAAAATTTATCGGCAGGAAGGTCTTTAGTGACTACCAGGTGAGCAGTCTCTTCAGTTAATAATGAAGCAACTTCCGTAGGCTTTAGTTGAAATTGATATAGGAGTTAGAAAACTTCATTCTTATTAACTGCCTAAGCAAGGTAAAGTTCAATATAATTTTTCTTTTTGAAAGTGTTGCTCTTTTCCCCCTTCCATTTATTTAGATTATTCACTAGCATCTCATCTTTAGGTACGTTATTTTTGTCTTGTGGAATTAATATTTTTGCTGAGGTTCAAATCTCAAGCTTGAAGGAGGAAGAAGGTTGAAGAGGTCGTAACCCTCTCAATGAGAAATAGAAAGGGTATTTATCGGAGGATTGCTGCGTTGACGTTGGCAAAAGGATAGAAAGTCAAAATCAATGCTCATTTTGATATGAATAAAGCTTTAAATAATGACATTCAACTTTTACGTTTACAATACATATATTTTTATTCTACTCATTTTTTCTAGAAAATATGAGCAATAAATTTAACACAAATTAGTAACTAATAGACCTTAACTTGGTTTAATTAAAAGGTACAGTTTATATCTTCATGGACCTGGAGGAAGTCCGTCGCCGAAGGCGAAATGCAGCGGTAAATATACTAGTGCAATACTATAATACGTACGTCGATCGTGAGCTACGTTACACATCATCTCGGATTGAGGACAAATGGATGGGAGAAATGATTTTAGGACACCCAACGAGATTTCGAAACATATTCTGCATGTCCCATGATGTTTTCAGTGATCTTTTGTTAGATCTAACATCTCAAGGACTTCACGGGTCTTCTAGGACAACAGATCGTGAAGTATTGAGCATAACACTTTACATACTATCACAGAACGAGTCGATGCGGGAGCCGCGGAGGCTCTTCCAACACTCGTCCGAAACAATAAGCGGATATTTCTCGGTTGGTTTGAGTTCTCGTCATCGGTTAGACAAACCATAATAAAACCAACCGATCCAACTTTCGCAAGAACGCCACTAGAGATTCGCAACGATGACCGATATATATCATATTTCAAGGTACACCTCTATACTCAAAGTACATATTAAGGGATTGCATATTGAAATGATTTGTCTTGTTTCTAAAGGATTGCATCGACACAATCGATGGAACGCACGTTCATGCTGTAGTGTCGGATAACGAGAAAGTTGCATTTATCGGCCGTTCTGGAAGAACAACTCAAAATATCATGGCGGTTTGTGATTTCAACATGTGTTTTACATTTGAATTGGATGGATGGGAGGGCATTGCACATGATAGTAGAGTTTTTAAAATTGTAACGAGAAATCCGAAGTATAATTTTCCTCACCCACCGCATTGTAAGTTCCTTCGTAATATAAAAAGTAGATATTTTATTTATATGCTTAGCTAAGTTTCCTAATATTTCAGGAAAGTATTATTTGGTGGATGCTTGTGCTACCGATACGCAGAGAGTACCTTAAACCCTATCCTGACGCAAGATATCATATTTCAGATTTTGAGAGAGCTAGTAATCGTACAAGAACTAGAAAGAAGGTGTTTAATAAAAGACATTCATCATTGCGAGGCGTAATTGAGAGGACATTTGGAGTTTGGAAGAAAAAATTGGTCATACTTCGAGATATGCCACCTTATCCGTTTCCGAAACAAGTGCATATAGTGTTAGCCACTATGACCCTACATAACTATATTAGGCGGCATCCAACTCGAGCTGATATTGATTTCGAGCTTGTCGAGCTCAATGACGACGAAGTTCCAGTCGAATGTTATGAATACCACATTGGCCAATCTATATCACGGGAGGAGAACGACAATGCCTCAATTTGCACGAAAGATGGGGAGGGTGCGAATGAAATGGCAGCCCTTCGAGAGGAGATTACCAGCTCAATAGTTGGAGAGTAATGTTTGTCTTTTGTCTGGTTAAACAGAACTATGTTGAGCAGAACTATGTTGATGATGTGTAGGTTATTTTCTGTTTTGAAATGAAGATTTACATTCTATTGAGCACTATTCTTCACATTAACTGGTTTGTAAGAGTAATATCTGTCTTTTGTCTGGTTTGATGATTATCATTTTGTTTGAGCAGTTGGTAATCAAAGTAATTAAGTTACATATTCGCTCGCATTTCGGGAAGACATGAGCTCCAGCATGTCGGCTACCTCTCGCCGAGTGCTATGTCACTGTGGCCTCCAGACATCACTTCTGACATCACGACAGCCGCACAGCTTTCGCCGAAAGTTTTATAGCTGTCCTCGGAACATTCCAGAGTAATTCGGTTTCTTCCGATGGCGGACAGTTTACCGGATTCTCAGGAGTCCGATGCTAGGGAGTGGACGAGCTCACCGGAAGACGGTGTGACACGGGGCTACAACGACTCGAAGCTAAAGTGAACATTATTATCGTGTTAATTATTCGTTGTAATAGTCCGTGAGCTTTTTTTCACTATACTCACTACTAGCAAGTCTTGAGAGGACTCTATGTACATCTGCAGAACTTTATGACTTTTTGGGATATGTAATCGATAACTTGATGTTTTTTGGTTTCAAATCTTTTACAATTAGATGATTCAAAACTCAAAAATTTTTAATACATGTGTAAATAACATTTTACAAAAAAATTTATAAACATATGTTTTCAAATAAATAAAACTTCAAAATATCCACTATAAATATATGTCAACACATATTTTCATACTTTAAAATTTTTACAAATAAGTAAAACTTCAAAATATATTTCAAAAATAATAGATTTTAAATATACATATGTTTACAAATAAATAAAACTTCAAAATATCCATCATAAATATATGTAAACACATCTTTTCATACTTCTAAAATATATAGATATATAAAAATCAATTAATTTCGTTTGAATAAATAAAACATAATTTTTTTTTAATTTTTATGTATTCATTAAACTTACAAACATAAATTTCAAACAGTTTTAACAGACAGAGCGATACTAGTTATTTTTACTAAAAAAGCTTCATGCCATATTATTTTTCATAATCTACAACTAACAGACAATGAACTACTCATGAATTAGTTTCTACAAATATGCTAATTCTAGAAATTGAAACTGGTAAGCAAACAGTGACCTAAATTTCAAATCACTCAGAAGTGTAGGGAGTTTCACAAGAGAAAAAGCTCTGATGAGATGGCACAGAGACTTTACTCTAGCAAATTTAATGGTAAGAAAACAAAATAATTTGTTGGTGGAGCTAATAGTTAGATTGACAGCAGTCCTACACAGCCCTATGTTAAGTTTTAGAATCTACATCATGGTGAATGCTTACAAGTCTCCAAGGTGTGTTATTTATATCGACAACCAAGGTATCAGATAAGTGATTGTCGCAATTCTACCTAGAAGTCAATACCAACTATTAATTTTGAAAGGGATTTAAATTAGAGAGAATATTAAGAGAGATATACCACTAAAGTGATAGAGTTTGATACAATGACTCATATAACTACTAAGATAGAATATTTGACCAAGAGTCTATGTGTTAACTCAACACAAGCCTGAAGAGCCTATCTTTGTCGATATTAATGTGCTGGTAAAAATGATTAGCACTGTTATCTTTTACATCAAATAATGCCATTTTTAGTTACTAAATGCTGAGTGTCGTCCTAGTTATATTATCCTTTTTCAGATGTGTTATTTTAGTTATTCTGTTTCAGGTGTTGGGAGTAGTTCAGTTAAGTTATTTTTTTATCAATTGTTTGATTTACTGTAATCACTTTTGATATTAATTAATTGGATTTAGACTCATGATGATTTTTGGATAGTTCATGCTTCACTGGTGTAATAAGTGGCTTATTGAAAGTTTATAAATTTCAAGGTTGAAGTTTTTCTTGGGGTAAAAGATTACATTATTCTATTAAATAAATAAATCGAACCGACATTTGCCTATTCGTTCATGCAGGAGGAAGAAATGAGAAGATGCGAGACAAAGTGATTTTTGTCATTGTAAAAAAAAATTAAATAGTCGAACTACATTCCCCTAAAACGAACCGAGTGGGCTTAGGAGGAGATTGGAGCTGCTATAGAACCAATAAATAAAGGGTTGTGACACACAATAGAGTGAGCGTTGATTCTAGGGCTGCAAATGAATTGCGTCGAGCTCAGCTGAATCCTGTTAAAAGTCAAGCTCATTTGTTATTTATCTGTTCAAGCTTGGCTCGAGCTCGATTTGAGCTTCTGCTATACTGTTTTAATTTAGTTCATTTAGCTTTACTATGGTTCAAACTAGATTCATTTTTGAGCTCGTGCTCAGTTTCGTCGAGCCGCTGGATTAGCCTTAATGAGTAGAGTCCTAGTAATTATTTAGGATGTTAGATTCATAAGAAATCAAATAAATCTAATTGATTTTAAAATTTAAATTTTAAATATCTATTTTAAATAGTTTTTAAAAATATTAAATAAAATCCAGCCTACACGCCAATCCACTTGCTGCCTAGCTCGTTCGGGAAGTAATGTATCGGCGGTTTCCAATTAAATTTTTGGCTAGTTCATCCGTTAATGTGGTACTAAACATTAATTTTTCATTTTCATGTGAGCTACAAAGAGATTTAAAAACTATTTCCGCCTTATATATATATATATATATATATATATATATATATCCCGCACCCGCCCCCGCACCCGCCCCCGCTCCCGCTCCCGCTCCCGCTCCCACTCCCGCTCCTCTAGGGTTTCGCCGCATGGCGAACCCTAAGGCCTCGTGTCTTCTTCGGCGTCATCATTCGCTGCTCTTCGTCACCGACTCTGGCTAGCGGAGGAGCTCGCGTACTGTTTCGAACCATCTTGTCTCTGCGGGAGGTCTGTTTCGCTTCTGTGACGCATTCGATCTGCCGCTCTGCCAGAGTCCTACTCGAAGCTTTGATTGCTTGCGTCGTCGACTGTCTGTGCCGGGTTCGACGACGACAAAGATCGCTTCTGCGTCTCCGCAGTTCGAAGTCTCGTGCTCGAGGGTTTGTGATCCTGCCAGCGAAGCTTGACGTGATTTGCACACTGGGTCGTCGAAATGGCTTCGGGTCGTTCTTACACCGATGCCCTCGCCGGCGATAAGCCCGCTCGCGCTCCTTCACATTCCAACATGTTTCCACAACGATTTCACGATGCATTCGCGCAAGGAGTTGAATCAGGATTCCTAAAAAAGCATCCCGTAAAGACGACGAACCTGCCATCTTTCTTACTGAGGAAGAGATCTCCATCCTCGCTGCACCCTGCCGTTTCTTCCTAGTTGGTAAATTCCTCTACGGTAATCCAAAACTCGAACTAATCCGTAAGGAATTTGAGCAGATGAAACTGATTGGAAGTTGGAAGATTGAAAGACTGGATGGTCTGCATGTTCTCATCCAACTGACAGATGATGAAGATTACACCCAGGTGTTTGCTAGAAGAACACTTCGCATCGACAATCGGGTGATGAAGGTGCTGAAATAGACGGTGGATTTTGACCATCGTACTGAACCTCCCATCATCCCCGTCTGGTTGCGCTTCCCAGATGTGTAGGTACACCTCTACGATCAGGAGCTTCTTTTTACCTTTGCAAAGGTCTATGACACTCCACTTCAATCCGACCCGCCCACAGAACACCTGACTCGCCCTTTTGAGGCAAGAATACTGATAGAACGAGACATCACGCTACCTTTTCCGATAGAGTTCTGGATTGACACACAACACCAGGGATTCTGGCAACCAACAGAATTAGAACATGTGCTTCTTTAATGTACCCACTGTCGTATGTTTGGACACTCCCCCCATCAGTGTTACCAACTGCATCCGAATCTCAAACCTCCATGTGCCAATACTACTGGACCACATACTTCTGCATCGGATGCCCCGCTTCCCTTCCCTTCAGAGATACCCACTGTTGTTGCGGATCGATCGAGTCGGCTCGACTCGTGGAGGAGCAACGGCGGTTCCCATCGATAATCGGGATGAGGCCATCGCTCTGCCTCCTTCTTCTACTGGAGCAGCTACACTTTCACCTCAGGTACCCACTATTACAGAGGGAGAGCAGACTCCCCACCATGTTATGACCGAAGACAGGGAAGAGACACACACTCATGTGGATATTAATATTCAATCCAAAGATTTGACTTCTGTATCACCTTCTGCTCCTTCTGTTCCTATGATTACAAATCATATGTCTCCCCATGAAAGGGGGCCACAGTTTCTCCTCCAGGTTCTCCACCCACCTACGGAATCAGTAATCGTTGCCACTAAAGCATATCTCCGGTCTCATCGAAGAAGAATGAGAAGTGTTTACCTCCCGGAGGAAGAAGAAAGCGGGGGGCACTATCCCCCTTGGAAATATTATGGACGATAATCTGGTTTCCCCTGGCATTGGGGAAGCTATTCAGAAGTGTTTTTTATCGCTAGGGGCAGGGGGCCTTTGGAACCTTCTCCTCTTTAGCTGTTAGTTTTTGTGTTGTATCTTTTGTATCGCTCTGATAGAGCTCTATTTTGGATTTATGGGATGTGCTCAAGTTTGTTTGGGCCATCTTATATTACTCTTTGTACCCCACTTTTAATTTCAATGCAATAGGCCTACGGCCCTTTCCAAAAATATATATATATGTGTGTGTGTGTGTGTGTGTGTGTGTGTGTGTGTGTGTGTGTGTGTGTTAACTTGAGTTTTTAAGGAAGAGTTACAGACATACAACTCAATTCTTATTTATTTACATATCTAACACCAAAACTTAATTTTTACATGCATATGCCACTTTACATATGCATGAAAAGGAATATTTTAATTTTTAAAAGTTGATACCACAAAAATACCTCATATCAACTTTTAAAAACTAAAATATTCCTTTGAAAGAATTGGGTGGTGTAAATGTAAAAAATAAAGTTTGAGTTAGAGATGTAAATTTATAGGAATTAGGTGGTATGCAGGCTAGTGCCTCTTTTTTAATTATTATGAGTTTCACCAAAATTTCACTAATTTGAATAATATAAAAAATATATTAATTTTAAATTAAGTTTTAGTATATCTAACTTAAATTAGAATTTTTAATTATAATTTTTTTAACTAAGTCAATATTGAGCTTTAGACGAGCATCCCGTTATGCTTGTTCACGAGCTTTAAATGATATTGTTCACGATCATAACCGAGCCGAGCAATAATGTGTTGAAGCTTATTCATTTAATAATTGAGTATTGTAAAAAGTGTCTAAACTTATTCGATTACTTAAACAAACGAACATAAATAAGCTCTAATCGAGTCAAGAAATGAGTATCTTATCGATCACTCAATTCATTTGCAGCCCTAGTTGAATTATTGCGAAGGAAAGCGAGACACGGGGGAGTGAGCGTTATAGCCATGCAAAGCAATGTGGGATGCGAGATGCAGGCAAGCCCAATGAGTGTCGAAGTCGTGCAATGCGAAGCGAGATGCTGAGGAGCAAGCGTCAAAGTCGGGCAAGCTAGACATGGGAGACTAAGTTTGAACAAAGGCCTGTGTGCAACATCTTGAGATCGGGTGTTGGATCTGTTCAAATTGCTCAATCAGTTGAGCTTGAACAATATGTTTATGAGCAAGAAGAGGAATCAAACAATGGAGGGGGGTGTATGTTGCGTACATTGTTGATTGTGCACGAGCTAGAGCATGAGGCCTAGCACTTGAGTGTGAGGGTGATTATAAGATGGTTTCAACTAGTTTGACACTTATGCAAGGTAAAAAGGGGAGTTCTGAGGTATGTCTTTTTAATTAAATTATAATTTATAAATTTAAATTTTATAAACAATTAATGAAAATATTTTTTTTTAGGGTGAAGGAGCATTTATTGATAAGTTATGAAGCATGAATACGTATATAGGGACATAGACGATACGAGGTGACACGAAATACTTGAAAACTATAGAAGATGACCTGACATGTGTCAAGACTAGACCCGGGGCTTGTAATTGTCTAAGGCTGGAACAGACGGTCGGAAGGTAGAAATTAAAAATTTTCTATATTCATTTTATATAAGTAAAATTTAATAAATGAAAGAGTTACTAAAAAAATTAATTAAAGTAATACAGTTAAAGTTTACCTCTTTTCTGGTTATCCCCATTATCTATAAATATTTCTCTTCTATCTTCATATTCTAATCAAATAATTAAAACTAAAAAGTGCGTTTATAATAACAGTAAGCTCAAGAAAGCTAGTGAATACTGATACTTCTAAATTATAGTAATTCAATAAAAAGGGAGACAATGTGCATACCAATTAAACTTTATAAAAAAATAATACGTCGTTTAGCGGTTTGCACTATCTAATATGATCATTCAAGTTGATTTTAAACTTTTAATATATCTTATTATATCGTTTACATATTAATATTTTTTCAATCTATATACATCCGTCACACGAGCTCCGTTTTAAATTATATCATTTAAGGTACTTTAATATCAATAATATTTTTTATTTACGTGCACAAGTAACTTAGCTTTTCCCGCTAGTACCATAAAGGAGCGATTTCATCATAACAAAGTATCACATGCAAGTAATCAAAATAGTAAATTTTCTTTTTATATCATTCAATGATTTGAATTATTCGTTTAAATGACATGCAAATATCCGTGTCATACACTTAATATGATCGGTTGAACATAAGAGGCATTAAATTTCTAAGCAAGTAATATAATGAATCAAATTTAGAAGAAATCAAATGTTACTACAATTTAAATATATAAGTACTCACCTAACTCTTTTTGATGATTTTTGTAGCCACTTAATCCTTGATGTCCTTTATTTAGCATCTAAAAAGGCGAACATAATATTTTATCACATCTTTATTTCTCTTACTCAAGTCTAAAGTATTTTCCAATTATATAGTTATTTTAGATATTAATATATCTTCTAAAGTAGAAGACTTATACGTAGAACTTATCTCAATTAATTTTTTTTGTTTACTCCATCCTCAATTATTTCTCTTGATTATATTATCAAAATTCTAATTTAATTAAAAATACTACAAATATTTTAATAGTTAGACTATATTAAATTGACAAGTAATATGCGAAAAGCTTAACTCACCTTGACTTTTTTTAATTGCCACCACCCTTTTCTTGATCCAAAAGTTAAACTTTTATAGTTTGAATTTTGATTTATTTAAAACCTACTATTAATAATTAATCATTGAAAAAAATATATTAAATTCATAAATTAATATTTTAAATCCCTTACCTTAAAAGTCAAAGTTCGATGCACATGTTTGCTTCTCCTCTCCCCTTCTCGCTCGATACTTCTCCTTCCTCTTTGCGTAGATAAAAGTCACACCAAGCTCCTTTTTCGATTAACTCAAAAAACTCAAAGGGGAGCTTCTTGGTCAACAACGACATCGTCATTATCCTCACCTCCTCGCTAGGGCTCAGATCGACCAAATTCTTCTTCCTGTATGTAAGATGCACCACATTGATCACACATGCGTCTCTTCCTCGCATCCCTCCTTTGCTCAGGGCTCCAGCTCAATGTTAATTAAGAGATGATCTCCCTTTTCCACTACTTGAGGCCTATTAAGTCTGGTAGGCTTTACACGATAGAGAAAATCTACATGAACCTTCCTCCTTGTTTGACTTCTACCTGCAAGCCATTGCGTCGTCTCCTCTATAGATCAGAACCCACAGAAAGCCCGCAAGCCCTTACCTCCACTCCTCTTCTCCTTCGAGCATAACAAGGTCTTCCTCCTCTCCTTGCTCTCTATCTCCCTCTTGCTCCCTCGGTCTGTAATGAATGAAGAGATCAGTTTTTCGAATCCTAAAGTTGAACTTGGCTGTCATGACGATTCATCAAACTACTGCCATTTATTTATTTAATGATTTTTATAATCTTCCTTTTTATAAAATTTGGTCTTTGAAATTACAAATCTTCTCGAAACCTCAAATTACTTCTCATTAAGTAAGTAAAACTTAAATTATTGATAAATTTTGAGGAAGTTTAAATCTCATTCAACAAGATGAAATATGAATATACGATAATATAACTCAATTAAACTGGAATAGGTAAATAACAACTCAAATAATTGATATAAGATAACTCAATTAAACTTGCTCCATCAACTGGAATAGGTAATTTCACATCTGAAGCATCGTAACATAACAAAAACACCATTTATCTCCTGATAAAGACATACACTAGAATGACACATCTATAACATATGATGAAACATGACACATCAATCTTTAGCAGCATCAACATCAACAGTTGGTTTTTCAGGCTCTCTAATAGTAAGGGAGTAAAATCTAGGTCGAACTGGTTATCTTGATTGATCTTTTGTGAGAGCTAAAGCTGTAGACTCTATCCTTTCTTGCCTACCAGTAATCTTTTTTGAAGGAGCTCCATTTTTTTTTTTGTTCTTCTAATGCTTTCTAGCCAAGTGAAGGACAATATCTAGCTATGTAACCAGACTGAAGATACCAGTAGCATGCATTAGAATCCATTAGACATTCACCTCTATGTTTTTTTTCACATTTGGTACATATGACTATACTATGAGAGGTGCCACATTGAATCCTTCTGAATGATCCACATGCTCTCATTCATCAACACTCTTCCTCTTGTGTCTCCTTATGTTCCTGAGAAAGATGGAAATCAATCTCTACTCTTCTAGCTTGCTCCACTAACACTGAATAATCGTTTATCTCTAAAGGCACCAATTACTACCTGATTAAATCCTTTAATCCCGAAAGGAATATGTAGCAATTCTCTTATGTAATAGCGATTGGCTGTGGAACATACCTTGACAATATAGTTAACTTTGCTTCATATTGTATAACTGATTTCTCTCATTGCACCAACTTGTTGAATTTCTCCTCCACGTGCCTTCGTGCGGATAAGGAAACAAACCACTCTCTAAAAAGCTTAATAAATTCCTCCCAATTTATTATCATGTAGGGTAGATCCCTTAACCTATCCTGACGCTGCCCAGGCTATCAACTTTTTGGCTTCTCCATCAAGTACAAAAGTAGCTAATGATACTTTTCTTCCATCAAGACAAACCATGCTATCTATCATCTTTTCTATCCTTGTCGGCCTTTTTTCTGCTTTAGTTGGATCTTTAGTTCCCTTGAACAAAGGTGGACACAGATTTTAAAATCTTCAAATAATGATCCCCAACAACATTATCACTTCATCTAGTCTGTGATATAGCCGAGCATGTAAATGCAAACAATCATAATAATAATAAATCTTATTCTTATTTTCTTTTCATACATTTCAAAAACCTAAATTATGCATTTAAATGACATGCAAATATCAGTGAAATATACTCATACTGATCAATTGAACTTAAAGAGCCAATAAATCTATCTACAAAAGTCATATAATGAATCAGATTTAGAAGAAATCAAATCTTACTACAATTTAAAAGTATAAATACTCACCAAATCCTTTTTGTTGATTTTTGTAGCCACTTAATCTTTGATGTCCTCTATATAGTGTCTAAAAAGATGAAAGATAATATTTGATCACTTCCTTATTTCTCTTACTTAAAAGTCTAAAGTATCTTTCAATTACACGTTATTTTAATATTCATATTTCTTCTAAAGTAAATGGCATGTAAGTAGAACCTACCTCAAATAATTTTATTTGCTTGCTCCTTCCTCGATCACCTATCTTGATTATATTATCAAAATTCTGATTTAATTAATAGTACTATTATTATTTTAATAGTTAGACATATATATTAAATTGATTAGTAATATGTTAAAACCTTAACTTTTCTTTTTTGACTCCACTTTTCTCGATCCAAAAGCCAAACTCATAAAGCTTGAATCTTGATTTATTTAAAACTTACTATTAATAATTAATCATTAAAAAATACATTAAATTCATAAATTAATATTTTAAATTCCTTACTTTAAAAGTTACCTTTTGGAATCTCCTTCTCACATGCGCACATGTTGGCTCATCTCCTTTTCTCTGCTCGATAATTCTCCTCTTTGCGCAGAACAAAGTCACACTAAGCTCCTTGATCGATGAACCCGCAAGATTCAAAGGGGAGCTTCTTGGTCGACAACGACGTCGTCTTCCTTGCCTGCTTGTTAGGACTCAGATTGACTGTCATTTTCTTCCTGTATGCAAGGCGCACTGCACTGATCACGCACATGGCTCTTCCTCACTTCCCTCCTCGCTCGTGGCTCAACCTCAATGTTAATGAAGAACTGATCTCCCTTTTGCCACTTATGGAGGCCGATTGAGCCTGGTAGGCTTCACACGATAGGGAAAAACTGCACAAACCTTCATCCTCATTCAATCTCTACTCGCAACCTGTAATATCATCTCCTCTACAGATTAGAACCTGAAGGAAGCTCGTAAGCTCTCACCACCACTCCTTTCTCCTTCGAGCACAGTAAGTTCTTCCTTCTTGCTCTCTATCAATCTCCCTCGCGCTCTAGGTCTGTTATAAACTTAGAAATCAGTTCCTCAACTCTTAAAGATTAATGGGGCTGTCAGTGACGATTTATCGAACCCTTGCCACTAATATAATTTTTTATTGATCTATTTATTTATTGGTTATTACAATCTTCCATTCTTATAAATTTTCGTTCTCAAAATTTGCAAATTTTCTCTGAGCTTGAAATTATTTCTAATTAAACAAGTAAAACTTAAATTATTGATAAATTTTCAAGAAGTTTAAATCTCATTCAACAAGTTGAAATATGAATATAATAAAACAAAGATTTAATATAAGATAACTAAAATTTCCCCATCAACAAGGAGTTGAAGCTGTAGGTTCTATCCTTCTTTGCCTACATGTAATCTTCTTTGAATGAGCTCCAATTGATTTCGGTTCTTTTGAAATTTTCTAGCCAAGTGATGGACAATATCTAGCCATGTGACTAGACTGACGATACCATTAGCATGTATGAGAGCCTATCAAACATTCACTTCTATGTTTTTTTCCAGACTCAAGTGAATACGATACTACAAGAAATGCCACCAATTAATCTATCAAAATTAAATTTGGAATTCTTCACATTGAATCCTTCTGATTGATCTACAAGCTCTCCTTCATCATCACTCTTCTTCATCTGTGTCTCTTTACGTTTTTGAATATGTTGGAAATCAATCTCTACTCGTCTAGCCTGCTCCACTAACATCGAATATTCGTCGGTCCCCAAAAATCCCAACAGCTGGCTCATCAAATCCTTTAATTCCGAAAGGAATTTGTTTCACTTCTCTTTGCAATAGCTATCAGCTGTGGAGCATACCTTGATAGTATAGTGAACTCTGCTTGATTAGCTGATTTATCTCGTTGCACCAACTTGATGAACTTACCCTGCATCTATCTTCGTGTTGATGAGGGAACAAACTACTCTCTGAAAGGCTCAATAATCCTCCCAATTTATCATCTTGTAGGGTAGGTCCCCTAAACTATCCGACGCTTCTCCACCTTTCGGCTTCTCCATTCAACACAAAAGTAGCTAATGATATTTTTCTTTCATCAGCACAAGTGATGCTGTGTAATATATTTTTTATCCTCATCAAATAGGTCTCCACTTCAATCAGATCTTCAGTTCGCTTGAACAAAGGTGGACACATATATTAAAATATCTTCAAATACTTATCCACAACATTGTCACTTTAAAAGGTTGCGATCCGGACTCCTGAATCAACCAATGTCATCATTTGTGTTAGAACATTTATATTAAAATTAACAACTGGTCATACTTCTTCATTTTCTATCTCTTTTTCTTTTCCTGAATCTTGGATCCATCTATTTGCTTGAATTAAGATAATTATCTAACTAGTGTTAATTTAATTTTCTAATTTTTATTATTACTAAGTTTTTATAATTATCTTATTTACTCTATAATCAAGTTTAAATTAATTTTTCTAATTCTAAACCTTGCTCTGGTATCACTTTTGTCACAACCTAGCCCAAGGTGGGAACATACGGTCGAGCGGTGGAAATTAAAAATTTTTATGTTCGTTTTATTTAAGTACATTTAACAAATGAAAGAGCTATAAAAAAATTAATTAAAGCAATACAGTTAATTTTATCTTATTTATGGTTGTTTTCATCATCTATAAATATTCTCTTTTATCTCTCATTTTTTATTCAATTAACTAAACTTGACAAAATTAATTTAAAACAACAGTAAATAAATAAAACTACTGAGTACTCATACTCTTAAATTATATTAATTTAATAAAAATGGGGAAAAATGCATGTGAATTAAACTATATATAAAATATATAACGACATTTGGCGGTTTGTACTATCTAGTATGGTCATTTAAGGTGATTTTAAACTTTCACTATATCTTAATATATCGTTTTTATATAAATATCTTTTTAATTTGCATACATTCGTGAAACGAGCATCATACTTCAATATTAATATTATTTTTCATTTACGGTACTTCAATATCAACTTCTACCCGCAAGCTGTAACTTCGTTTCCTCTACAGATCATACCCGTAAGCCCTCATCACCACTCTTCTTCTCCTTCGAGCATAACAAGTTCTTTCTCTTCTCCTTGCTCTTTGTATCTCTCTCGCTCTCTCGGTCTGTTATAAGTGAAGAGATTAGTTCTTTGCTTCTTAAAAACGAACGGGTCTGTCGTGACGATTTAATAAATTGTTGCCACCTTTTCAATTATTTTAATTTTTTTATTTATTGGTTTATTTATTTTTGTTGGTTATTACATCATGGACATGTTTATATTTCAAAAATTATTATTATAAAAAATTTAGATTTTCATTGTTGTTTACTAAAGAAATCACAAAATAAAGTATGCTAGAATAAAATTTAACTTGCATTATCAAAATTAGACATAATACTTACATTAATTAAATATATAATATGTTTCTAAAGAATTTTTCTAACATAAGTACTAAAATTTAAAATATCCTACGATTACGTCTTGTTCAATTAAGTTAATTTTTTTTACAATTAGAATAAGTATAAATTTATAACTATTAAAATATACCAGGATTACAACTTGTTCACAAGTTCTACAAAGCTCGGCCATAATTAATGCAATATGGACTTTTGAAGCTTCGCCACGACAAGTATAGCACGAAATGCTGATGCTTGGCTTCGATGAATATTAGATGCACCTTCGATGCTCGATTTTGATGAATGATTGAGGGAGCTTTGACATGACGTGAGAGGAAGCTGCTTCGACTATGAGGTATAATTAGAGTTACTTGTATATTTAAAAGTTGTGTCCTGTTCTTCCCCAAAGCGTTTTAAGCTCTGTTATTATGCAATGTCGAGACATGTTCTGGAATTGTGTGGATTCGAAAAAAATTCAATTACATGTATTGTAGTATCGGACAAGTGTTGGGGCATGTTAGGGTGGTGTTTGTGTCTGATATGTGTCCTACAAGCGTACGATATGTTTTTAACGGTGTCGATGCTATATAGTCAGTAAGCAATAAATTTTAAGAGTTTTTTTTAGATCTTTTTTTATAAGTAATAATGTGTTAATCTATTTTCTTAAATTAAGTATTAGCAATAGTAAAATTATACGTTAAGGCAAAATCTAATATGGTTCTACGTTCTTCATTAAAAACTTCAAAATCGTAGCCATCATGATTATTTCCAAAATTTTCTACTACTCTACTAACATGTGTATTTAAATTCTTTGAAATATAAATTTTTTCTTTAGAGGTATCATATATATTAATTTCTTAGATCATTCTATAATTTTTCTTTTAAACCTATATCTAAACCTGTTTGAGAAGCATAAACACTTATAATATTAAAAATCATTATATCAACAAAAACTTTTTAGGGTATAATTCTATCTCAATTCTATTGATTTTTATAGCTTTATCTTTCCAACTGTTATCTACAATTATACCTACACCATTTTTTGAACAATATCTACTTGAATACCAAAGTTTTAAACCTAAACTATCAATCTCCTTAATCTTTTCTCTAACCTATTTAGTTTCTTGAATGCATAAGATATTTATCTTCCTATGATTCATAATTTCTACTAAATCCATTAATATACTTGTACGAGTACCTATCGTCTACCAATGCAACACTCATTTTTCGCATCCGGGGCCTGGGACCTGGCACAGACAGGGTTAGTTTCGTGGCATTGATTAAATATTAATATTTAAAAGAGACGTGAAATTATGCTAAGTTGTTACATAATGCATTTTATAATTTAAGTAGGCCTTGTTTGCAACAATGCAATTTCTGTAGGAGTTCATGAAAATTGCCTCTTTGCCTGAGATTGTATATGTCAACTATTCTTCAGATTCCAAAGTATGACGGAAAGCATTATACATGTGGCACGTACATATGAAATATATCCTTTTCCATGATAATCTCAAAACTTTTTTTTTTTCTCTTTTCTCTTTTCTTTTTTCCGCAGAAGGAGATGGAAATTTCCGTAAAGAAGAAAATATTAGGAGATCCAATTGGAGAGACGCTATATGGGAAAACTGTAAGTTCTCATCTCACTTTGCAATTTTTTTGTTGGACACTATTATCCTATGACATTAATTAAATCTAAATTTTAACACAACTACTGTGAGTAGAAAATAGAGCCAAAAATAGAATAAAGACAAATAAATTTTAGCAGAATTAAAAGTATTTAAAAATTATTTTTAAGATAGCAAGTTCAAAATTTAAAGAGATCAATGTTAATCATTCATAATAAAATTTTTGTTTTTTTAAACATACATGATTTTAGCTATAAGAAAATGTCTTAAATTTTTATCTTTGCATTGAAAATATAAATTTGCTATATTCATGCTAGATTTAAAAGCAATTTATAGTAAAGTTTATAATTAAATTGTTTATATAAATATATAGAAATTTAGAATTATAATTTCTAGTACAGATGCAAGCATTTCTTTTCCTTTTCCATCAGAAACCATCTAAACTATGTCAGCATTCATATCTAGTTTGATCTTACTTTGCGGGTACACTTGGGAATTTTTCTTTTTGGAGTTTGCAAGTTTATTTGCGAGGAAAATTGGAAGATTTTTTTGTCTTTTGTATTTGTCTAGACTTTGTGCTGCATGTATACTAATTTTCTATAGGGAGTTGTTATTTTCACCTCTGAATTAAATTCTTGGCTTTGAAACATAACCTCTAAGTTGATGATTGCTCAGCTGAGGGATTGCCTTCATATGCTTTGGAAATTTGATTGGTGCTAGTGTTTTAGCCAATATGTATTCTTTCAGAAAATGATTTAGTTACTTGTTTTGATACATATTGACATGATCAACGCATATGATATAAATACACTGAAAAAACTGCCGCACCTTTCCAGCATATTTTATTTATATGTAGTTTCAATAGCACATTTTGATGGTATTACGATATCTATCTTCAGGCTTCATATCTTTTATTGACAAGT
This sequence comes from Papilionanthe hookeriana x Papilionanthe teres, assembly GCA_022702705.1. NCBI lineage: Eukaryota > Viridiplantae > Streptophyta > Magnoliopsida > Asparagales > Orchidaceae > Papilionanthe > Papilionanthe hookeriana x Papilionanthe teres. The sequence continues at coordinate 107,362,175 of CM040421.1, read as the reverse complement.
ACATTGCATACCTTTCATTGGTTGTAAAAATTGTGAAATAAAGGTTGGTCACATTGAGCTAGTACGTCAACAGAAACAAACACGGTTTACATTAGTTACTTGAGGATTTAAGGTTAATTGTCCGTTTGCGGATCCTATAAGGCACCTTTTCCTTGAGGGAAAATGATGGATCACTTTCTCACTAAAACTCCCCTCAGAGGCTTTTGAGCAAAGTGTAAAGTCCAATCTATTTGGATTTCTACAAGTAGCCTAGTTAACAATCAGATATTTGATTTAGCCTCTTCTCTCCCTCTTTCTATTTTTCTCCCTTGTAATTTCTTCTCCCTTTACTCTCTTTTTCTTATACTTCACATCTATAGAAATAATGTTTTGTTTATTGTTCCTTTTGTTGGCCTCACAGCATTCTTGACATGAATCCCAACTTGACAGGATTTCAAGTAATGTTGAAGCCATAACCTAATTTCTATTCCTCGTTCCAACAGCTCTAGGTGCATTAAGTATGAACCTTATGGATTAAAAGAGGAAAATGACTCTTACTAATTGAGAAAAGGTTAGCATTGGCTGGTGAGGAATAACCTCTCATGATAGTGCAAGTTGGAGTATGTGACTAATGAGGATCTCCAATGGATGGATGATTGATTTAGCCCATGGTTAACACATGCTTGTTAGATTGCAATTCCTTTTGCTATTGGAAGAATTCCACATCTCTATCTTAGCATTAATGACTTATTTTTGCACATTTTTCACTCACGAATCCCATGCTCAAGCCAGTGTGGAGCTAGTACGTTACTCCTCAACACGAAGCTTAAGTTCATATCTTGGAGATGCTCGGGGAGTTAAAATTTTCAACTTGTGGGAGTTCTTCGTCTATCTTCTTTCCTAGGATCTTGGAAGGATAGCTTAATTAAGGACATCATGCTCTCCATCCATTACCAGATTTTGAAGATATGTTTAATATCTTTTGAATGTTTCATAATGAGTAACAAGGACATATTGTTTTCTTCCATATTAATTGCAACAAATTTGAGGCACATATTATGAGCTCTGGATCTATATAAGGGGTCTCAACCTTATATTAATACTTAATATAAGAAGAATGGTTTTTGATTGAGTTTTGTTGAATCCCTAACATGTTTCCTCTCCTTTTCAATATTAGACCACCATTTATTCCCCTCCCCTATACTTCTCTTTGGTGTTTGCATCAGTTGATATAATAGTTAAATCTCACTTCATCACTTCTCTTCTGATTGCATCGATTGATTCATTGTACGTGTGAAATCGACATCTAGATCCGTGCGGCGATAACATTATGACTTCATTGAAACAATGTCATTTTGTACAACTTTTTTGATTGAAGCCATTATGTCATACATGCATGCTTATCTCTTCTTTTCACGAAATCCTGCCATCTACTTTCGCTGTCATGTCACTTTTGGTCCGTCACACTGCATTTTAAGTTCATGTGTCCCTCCTGTCAGCTAGCACATTAGAAACTACCAAATTTCAAGTTATCTTTCCTCTGCATTGAGCTTCCTTGTGATATGGATGGAAAGCTTCTTTTGGAAACTACTTTAGGGAGGTTTTGAGAGTTACTGCTGAACAAGTTATCAAAATTATGATTTTGAACATTTTGTAGTTTTGAGATTGTAATGCCGCATTTTATTGTTATGCCGAACAGTTTTATCTCATCGGCATGTGAACTAGGGAAGCAAGAGAGACTAAAGAGAGGACGACGAAACATGTTGTTTAGCATTTGAAGGAGGAGATGAAGCATGTGGGTTTGTGCGATAAGTGGACAAAATGGGGCCAAAGCGGGAAGAGCAAGTGATTTCCTCTATCATAACCCGTTCTAAGACTTGGAATTAAACACGGGTACAAATAATTGGATGGTGAAAATTAAATTTTTCTATCACTGGTAATGATTCAAAAAGGGTAAATGAAAGAGCCACTAAAATTAAATTAAATTAATTATAAATTTATTTTACGTTGGATTTTTTTCATCTTCTATAAACATTGTCTCTTCTATTTTCCATCTTTACACAAAATCTTAAACCCGAAAGGTTTGAAAAACATGAGCTAACCAAAAGCCAATTAATTCTCACACTCATATTATAGTAACACAATGGAAAAAAAATAATATGCATGTCAGCTAATCTTTTAATAAATTAGTATAAAATATTTGATAGTTTATGAATATGATCTCTCACAAAATTTCATAATATTCAAGATGTTTTGCTATATCATTAACATGCCTATATTATTTTATATATGTATAATCGTCACATGAGTATTGTTTAAAAATTATATCAGTTATGCTACTTTAATATTAATATCTTTTTTGCATTTACGTGCGTAGGTGCCTTAGCATTCCCCCATTAGTATCATAAAAATGTGCCTCCATCATAATAAATCATACACATACATTCATTCTATGCATTTCACATCATTTATTATTTTATATCACTTAATATGAAATATTTATTACTATAATGCACAAAACTTTTTGTAAGGGGAGATTATAATCATTCATATCAAAATTACTGATAAAATTTAAGAATAAGGAATCAATTTTTTTAATCAAACATGAATGACAATTCATACAACTGATTCAGAAGATATAAAAAATTAATAATGTAATTTAAAAGGAGTACTCACCTCAATGTTATTTTTTAATTTATGAATTTGCCTTGACCTCGACTCTTCTAAAATTATAGCCCATAATAAACATGGTTATTTATATTACTAAAAATTTATATATTTATTTTTTTAATTAACTATCAATTTTATATTATTTAAGTATTAATTCATCATTATTTTTCTTTATGTAATCCCAATTATTTTACTATTCAATATATATATATATATATATATTTAAAAAAAAATTCAAGGGCTAATATATTAAAGATTAAAAGATATAGATAAGTTGTATGAGAGGGCCCAAGCATGACATCCTACTCACACGGTATACACCACATACAAATAGTCCCAAAAAAATAGAAAATACATGTATACCCAAAAATCAAAAGTTCTAAAACTCGTAGTTTTAGATAGCTAGAGAGCGACCGATTTGTCATCGCTATGCTCTGCAGTTACAGGAAGAGGCAGAATTTAACAAATTGGTAAGTTTAGTGTCATTGTCAGAAACTACCAATGTATCATTCATTAAATTCCTGAGCTCGAGTAGGCATCCATTCTTCTTCTTCCTCCTAGATGTGTAGATCTATCATTTCTCATTCGATGACTGACTCATCTGATCAGTGTGTTAGTCGACAGATTGTTGGGTATGTAAAGGCTGATGCACATCATAAGCCCCTTGCGTCTGAGTACCAGTAACAACTTGTTTGGTCTAAACAGGTGGTAAAGACGTAGTAGAAAGATTACCAACCATTGCAACAGAGATAGGCTCTAGGGTATGTGAGATATGAGATGTCTTCTCTGCACGCGTGATTTACTAAGGATAAAGAGCATAAACGCCCTCCTGAGGAGCATACCGAATATTATTCTGTGTATGCATAGTTCCTCGAAGATGTCAGTACAATCTGTGTTCAGATATACATGGATTTTGTAAAAGTCTACTTTCAGAAAGATGTCATCAGAAATGTTTTGATGGAATCACCTGATGTACTTTTGACATTTTTAATGGAAACGACTGTCGTATTTTGCCTTCAGTTTTGTGCAATTGACTGCAAACGCCACTAAATCTGAGTTTGACTCGATTTAAAGAAAAGTTTAACGAAGAACGATTTGAATGAAATATAACAGAAAAAATGGAATTCACCGAAATCCAACAAAATAATAACAAAATGAAAATTCAAATTCAAAATCTAAATAAAACACAAAACCGAAACTCAAAGCAAATCAACTCAAAACCTCAAATTGCAAACAAAAGAAACGAATGAAAATTTAAATCAAAATGAAATTTCAATCAAAACAAAATTCAAAACAAAAACAAAATCAAATAACTAAAAACAATGAAAACGAATTACCGAATCTGAAATCCTTAGCCTCCGGCTGTACGCAAAATCTTTTCGACTCTCCGCGATTTCTTCCCTCTTTTGAGAAGGTCGACTGAGTCTACTGACACAAAACCACGAAATTTTCGATTTGGTTCTGATGGCATGGATTCATATCCTTCGCCAAACAATCAAACTTTGATCAGCTCTCTCGGGATGTGAAGCACTCTCACATTCCATCTCAACTTTTTGCTACACTGATATTTCCACAAAATCTTCAAAAATCAAATACCAACTTTTGGGATTGTTATCTAAATTCCAATTCTCATCCTTCTGAGGCTGGTACCTAAATTCCAGTTCTCATTTCAAGATCGATACTCAAAGTTCGTTTCTCTTCTATGAATTTCCGCATTCTATCCGAGAATCTTTTCCGCATTCTAATCCTCTGAGTTAGGTATAAGACCGACAAGGCATCCTATTCTCCGTGCTACCAATTTCTGCATTCTATCCGAGAAAATTTTCCGCATTCTAATCCTCTGAGCTAGGTATAAGACCGACAAGGCATCCTATTCTCCGTGCCGCCAATTTCCGTATTCTATCCGAGAAACTTTTGCGCATTCTAATCCTCTGAGCTAGGCATAAGACCGACAAGGCATCCTATTCTCTGAGCCGCCAATTTTTGCATTCTATCCGAGAATTTTTCCGCATTCTAATCCTCTGAGCTAGGTATAAGACCGACAAGGCATCCTATTCTCCGAGCCGCCAACCTCGCATCCTTCCGAGAAACTTTTCTGCATTCTAATCCTCTGAGCTGGGTATAAGACCGACAAGGCATCCTATTCAATGTGCCTCCAATTTCCGCATTATATCTGAGAAACTTTTCCGCATTCTAATCCTCTGAGTTGGTATAAGACCGATAAGGCATCTTATTCTCCGAGCCGCCAACCTCTCATCCTTCCGAGAATCTTTTCCGCATTCTAATCCTCTGAGCTAGGTATAAGACCGATAAGGCATCCTATACACGGTGACCGCCAATCTCGCACTCTTTCCGAGAACCTTTTCCACACTCCCGAAACCTCAGGGTCAGTACTTAAATTCTGATTCTCATCCTGAGGGTTGACGTAATGTCCCGAATGATAGTCATTTCCTCGACTAGATCCAGGTCAGACGTAATGTCCTGAACGGTAGTCCGAGCTGGTATAGTCTTTTCTTGAGGTCGGTACCTAAATTCCGACTCTCATTCCGAGATAAGTACCTAAATTCTGATTCTCATCCCTTTCGAGACTGATACCTATATTCCAGTTCTCACTCTGAGATCAATACTTAAATTCTGATTCTCATCCGTTTCGAGACTGGTACCTAAATTCCAGTTCTCATTCCGAGATCAGTACCAAAATTCTGATTCTCATCCCTTTCGAGACTGGTACCTAAATTCCAGTTCTCAATCTAAGGTCAGTACCTAAATTCTAACTCTCTTTCTTTTGGATTAGTACCTAATTCTAACTCCCTTGCTTCGAGACTGGTACTTAAATTCCAGTCCTCACCCCTTTCCAATTTAAACTCTACTTTTGTCAATTCCAAATTCCCTTTCGATTCTAATCTCAAATCAATTTCAATAAAAAATTCAAAATCCAAAATCAAATTTCAACCAACTTCAAAATTAATCATAAACCAAACTTTAATCAAACTCCCAAATCAATCTCAACCAATAAAAGAAAAAATCAAAATTCACAATCAAAATTCAAAATTCAAAACCAATTGAAAGATCAAAATTAAAATCGAAATTTGAAACTTCAACCTTAATCAATCTTGAAGTCAATCAGCTTGAAACTTCACATCTTCATCCCCAGCGAGAGTTCTGGAATCTTCGAGCCGGAGATTTACTCGATACTCCCAGTGGGAACTTTCTCTTTTTTTGTTACGTTCCAAGTGTGTAGGCTTGGAATGTTTGTGTCGGTCGGTTGATCTCTTCGGTCAGCGCCGATACGCGTGCGTGTCTTGGTCGGCACACCACACCTATCGGAGTCCATTTGTTGACCTCATTTTGGCGAGGTCTTTTCTTTTTCTTAGTCTTGGGATACGAGTCATAAGACTTCTCCTTGACTATCCTAGAGGATTAGAATTGAGACCCCCACCCCTTTAGCAATTCAGCTACTTCTTGACTTCTCTTAGGACCCCACTTGGATGGTTGCAAACCTCTAAATCACCTTGGAAGGTTAAAACCACTATATGGGCAACCAATAATGAGTTCCTATAAGATTGTTTGGACTTAGGGTGACCTTGGGTGACTTGGGCTTCTCTTGCACACACACACATCCCTAAGCCACTTAACCCAAACATTGAACCCTTGTCTTCTACCCTTTATGAAACTCACATGGTTGAACCCAAGCCACTAGTCTTTGATTAAGATGGCTAAGGTCAATATGTGAAGGATCATAAAGTGGTTACCATTTGGCTAGACTTGGTTCCAAAGTGGTTGGACTTGGCTAAGTCCATGGCTCATGCTTCTAAACCCTGATTCCATTTCAAATCACTTCTACTCAATCTTGACCCCACTAAAATGATCCCAGTCCTCCCTATTTAAAACCCCATTCATTTTGTCAAAATTTCTGGTTTTGACATTGAGTCCCCTAAACTTACCCAAAATTACCCAAATTGCCCCTACAACCATCAAATCATCCAAAAATTCCCAAAAATTACCCAAAATTCCTAGAATTCCTAAAAATCATTTTAAAACAATTCCCACCTTTTAAATCTACCAAAATACCCCAATACCCTCCAAATAACCTTCAAATACCCTAAATATCCCCTTTAGCCCAAAATTCAAAAAATTTCAAAAATTCCCAAAAAATTCCAGGAAATCCCAAATATTCTCAATTTCATTTTGTTCAATTACATCATAACCTAATTTTGCCAAGTTAACCCAATTTTATAAAAATTCCCAATTTGACCTATTTTTAACCCAAATGAACCCAATGTCAAACCAAAGCAGCCCAATTGACCTCAATTTTGCCCAAATCCAATTCTAAACTTTAATTCAACATCCACAATACCAATTTGAACCAAATTCAATCCCAATTTGATTCACATTTGAATTCAATTTCAACTTGAAACCTAAAACCCCAATTTTGAACTATGACCCAAACTTACCCCAAACCAACCCAATTCAACTCTATTTTGCCTAATTTCAACTCTAAACTCTTCCTAATACATCCCTGCACCAAACACAACATCAATTGGCCCTCAATTTAAACTCAAACCCTACTCAAAATCCCTTTGAAAACAAAATTCCCAAATTTGCCCTAAAGTTGTCACCTACCCCTAATTCCCCAAATTGAATCCCCTAAACCTAAAATTTCTACCCAATTTCTATCATAAACCTTTCATAACAATCATTTGTAACATTTTGAACCATCAATTGGCCTTGAACCAAACTCTAACCAAACCTAAATCCAACCTAACCCATGGTGACCAAAATTAACCAAAACTCCAAATAAACTTCAATCCACTTCATGTCTTCATGAAAAATTTTCCTTACAATCATTTACACAATGTTGATCAATCAATTTGATCCAATTCAAACCTAAACTCAAGTTAGCCCAACTCAAACCCAAGTGAACCCAATTGGACACATTAACCAAATTAAACTTAACTAAACCAAAATTGATCAAACCAACCCCTTGGCTGCCAACCCTAGACCTCCTAGGGAGGGTTTAACCTGACCCAACCCAAGCCCCATGAGCCATGGACCAATAGTCCATCACTTTGGACAAATGGACCAAGCCACATGGCTAAAGCCATGTCCCATCTTTAAACTCTCCTTAAGCAAGCTCCACGCCCTGATTAATGCGGTGAGCCTCTCCTCCACTCCTCCTCGACACCTCGCTAGCCGCTGGCCGATTCGACGACCATCCCGACCGCCGAAACAGGCACGCCCGAGCGCCCCCTTGTCCTTGAAACCCAAAATTTAGGCTTGGAAGTGGGCAATCCCCTCTCCAGCCACCTGGCTTGCTCAGCCCTCACCCTAAGCGGCCCAGGGCACTCATTGCCTGGCCCTGAGCTCCCCTCTCTGGTCATGGCTATAAAATCCCCTCCTTTCAGCCATGAATGAGGTGCTGAATTTTTCCTCACAGAACTCCTCCAAACTGCTCTCAGAACTCCTCCTAGCCAAGAGAAATTCATCCCCACTGTCCTCTTGCCTTGAATCCCCCTACCTGAGCTCAATTTCTCAGTCGAAATTCAGGCTAGAAACAGGACATCCCCAGAACCTCCATCAAAATCAAATTAAACTCACACAATCTTTCCCAGCACCAAGAGAAGGAGTTCCCCAGTGAAAGCCCCCTCTCTAAACCACCCAATTGCTCTATCAACCAGAGCTCAAAATCGGCTCTGGTCACTTTCATAGCCAGACATTTCACCATGACCAGGGACTCAATCCGTAGGCTTCTGGAACTCTAACGAACGTGTTGAGCATCTCGGATTGGGGCCTCACCTCTCAGAGCAAATGTATTGAACTTTCCTTCCTCCCGAGCTTCCAGCGATTCTTCATTTTATTTGGCTTGATTTCAATACATGTTAGCCGTATGGATAGCTTCGTTTAGGCTAGATGAGCATGTAGAAACAAACCGCACTTGATTTGGTTGAGTATAGCTCGAGATTTTAAGGTTTTTGGGGTGGACGGCTCTCGGGTTGATCCAGACGGAGACGATGACTAGCCACCGTTGGATCGAGCGTGTTTCGGATGGATGGCGGAGATCGAGCCAGAAAGAACCGCGGAACGAAAAGAGCGCGCTGACTCAGATGGCGGCGCCGAATGCGAACGCGCCGAGTGGATCTTCGATCCGCCATAGGTTGAGGTGGCGCCGCGTGGTTAAGTAGGCAATTAGGGTATTTTTAATTTATTTAAATACCAGAACATTTAAAAATGCATATCTTTGCATAGAAAATTCCTAAAAATAAATTAAAAATACCCTCTTGCTCAGTGAACAGAGGAGATTAATGTGGAAAAAGAATTAAGTTATTTGGTTAAGTATTTGATTTTTAATTAATTTAATACTGTTTTGAGTATTTTAATTCTTCACTCACACACACAATTCACCATGACATGAGACCATAGGGCATTTGTAGCCTCTGATCTTGGGGACTTTCCCTGAATTTTTCTAGGCCAGAGGCTATCTCTGTGGCAAGTTATCTATTTTCCATGTTTATGTGTCTGTTTTGGTAATTTAATTCCAATAATTAGCATGTTGATTAATAAAATCTAGAAAAATTAGGGTAAGTATCTCTGGACTAGAGGACCCTAGAAAAATTGTAACTTGACCTAACTCATTTAAATGAACTCTAATTTGGCCAAAACCCCAAAATTAAGATTAAATTAATTTGAAACAACCACTCATTAAAATAACACAAAATCAATTCTCTACTGATCCTTAGGGTCAGAGGACTCACATAAAAACTTAAAATCAATTAAAAATGGTTTAACCCACTAAATGAATTATTCAAATCACATGACCACTTTTAAACTTTAAAAATTCATAAAACTCAAAATACATTTCAAAAATTCTCCAAATTAGTTTTGAGCGCTCTGCAGGATCGAAGAAGCTTAAGAAAATTAAAATTGGAATTTTTCTAAAATTTTCATTTTTAACCGATTTTGTATATTTTAATAATTAAAAAATAATAAAAATCATAAAAATGTCATATTTGGTCTCCTAATCAGCTTAGGAACCAACCAAAAATTTTCCTAAGTCACTGAGTAAAGATATTGAATTTTAAAAGGTTAATGCAATTTTTAATATTAAAAATGGATTTTCCAAACCTTTCCCGCTAAAATAATTCTAAAAATTCAAAGAAAAATCAGAAAAATATAAAATTTGTTTCTCTGAGTTCCTTGAGGTCGGAGAGATTTAAGAAAAATATAAAATCTAATTTTCCATCTGAATTTTATTTTATATTTAATTAATACTCCAAAACTTGAAATAATTATAATAAATATAATAAAATTCAAAAAAATCGCCAAAATTGATCCAGGTGGACCTCGGTCAGTAGGAGTATCCCATAATTTTCACAGGACAAAAACTTTACCTTGGTCATGTTGTTGAATTTTCATTGAAAACCCTTATTTTTCATTAAATTAATTATATAAATTAAATTAAAAATGAAAAAAATCTCATTTTTCTCCTCTAATGTCTTAATTGACATGTGAGTGAGGTGACATAAAAATTTCAAGTTCATTTGAGCTCAATTTAGTGAATTATGAAGTGAATATGCTTAAGAGGGCATAAAGGTAATTAAGAGATTTTAACCCTAAATAATACTTTAGGCTTAATCAAAGGGAGGGATGAACTTTTGATCCTAAATCTTCTCTTGGATGATTGAAACTTAGGGACTTAAAGAGGTAGAAACTCATTAATCACCTATAACATCAAAATGAAACTTTAATTAATTAAATCATTTAAGTTTTGGAAGAATTATTAAGATTAGGGATATGACTCTTGATAATTTAAAGTCCCTAAATGGATTAATTCAATAATATTCAACTCTTGATTAATTCTAAAAATGATGATTGAAATTAATGATTAAAAGAGAACAATCCTTAATTAAATTAAAGTTTAAACATTGGATGATTTAATAATCAAGCTAAAATAAACCTAAAATATTAAAGCTAATTTGAAACCACTTAAAACTTAACCTAAAACAAACTTGAGGTGTTAAAAATAATCTCCGAAAAGTTAAAATATGATAATCAAATTAAATAAAAAATCAATCTAAAATGTTATAATTAAGTTAAAACAAATTCAAATCATTAAAATTTTTCAAATAATTCAAATAACTTCTTTAACCCAAGTAATCTAAAACTTTTGAAAATCAATTTAAAATTTAATAACTAAACTAAACTATCTTGAAGCAACGATTCAACTTTAATGGTTAAATCCTTTAACAAATTAATTTGCTCATGAAGGCTTCCACCCTTCATAACCTTTAAATGAAGTATCAAATGAAATGTCACTTCACTCATCGGATAATCAAATCTCCAAGTTCACTGAGCAAGAAACAGAACTTAATTAAATTCTTGGATGATCAATTTATCTGTACAATTAAATTTATTTGGACTCAAAATAATCCTAAAAGCATTGAAAAGATGTTTAGGACTCGTCCTAAACACTTTCTCACTCTGATGAGATGTTTTAGAATAACAATTAAACTTAGTTGTTCTTTGGTGAAGAAAATCATCCATAAAACACAAGAACCTAGACGTCATAGGAATTGGCTAGCAATAAAATTAGGATTTTGGTAGACAACCAGAACATTCCCTTAGCTTTACCTAGGTATTTCTTGCAAGTATTTAAATGCCCTGACATATGTTTTAAGTGCAGCCGGGAATGACGAGAAGACCCGTCAGTTACGCTTTTATTTTTATTGCGATTTACTTACCTGCGCTGCACTTTACTGCTCTTTCTTGTGAACACGCATGTTAAACAACAATGACACCTGCATGAAAGCGAAACGCTTAGGATAACTACAAAGCGAAACCTGAACTAAATTAAAAGTCACAACAAGATAAAATTCGCCGCCACGACATTCAAAATATAAGACAACTCAAAATTTAATCACAAACGAGCAACAAAACTACAATTACTATTAAATTAAAATGTCTCGTTGGATGATCGGGAATCACTCGGATGATGTAACCTATGTATTGCTTAACGAGATTTCTCACGATCTAAATGAAAGTGTGGAACTCGTTCGACTTGAGTTTACGAATTCATTTGGACAAGTGAATCCAATAAAAATAGTGGTGCCGGGATGACGGAACCGTGGGATCTTAATCGGTTCTGCTTAATCAACTTTAAACTTTAAGATTTGTTTTAATTAAAACATTAAGTCATTTCAATTTTCAACTTTTCTAAACCAAAACACTTCTCTCATCTCTTGATTGTCACTTCTAAAATTAAACCTTCTGCAACCACGAGGAACTCGGAGCAAGCGCGATGGACAGCATGGTGGACTTCGTCAGCCTACCTTTCTTAGAATTAAATAACCAAGCCATAGGATTCCGAGGTCGTTTGCTACAGTGCGACATAAATCCTCAATTTTTCTTTAGGCATTGGCATAAGTATGTTATGCAATTTTAACCCATAAACTCGTTTTAGGACACCGAGGTAGTCGTTCGGTACGACATAAACCCTCACATCTTCGAGGATATATGTATGATTATGTCATACCAATTAACTAAAATTGGCAGGATTGAAACATTAAATAATTCTCTCAAATTGAAACCAAATCATAGAATAGTCGGGAAGTCATCGAAGTTCACTTCGGGTCTGTGACATCCCTTACTTCTCTTCCTTTGGACTCTTAAAATAATTGTTCCAAATTTGAGCTATTCCCTATTGAAATTTCCAAAATCCAATTTGTTTGAAACGCTTAAACTTTGAAATTTCGAAAGCAAACGATTGATCGTTATCGAGAGTTTTTAAGTGTCTTCGAACATTTAAGATGTAATTAGCTATAGGGGTTTGCGCTTTATAGGGAAGCTTAAAGAACTCGAGTAATATAAACCTGTTTAATCCCTTTATATTAAACGAGAAGCTTATCGAGCTTATAAAATTGGTTCGCGAGACCAAAACGGATGTCACAAATCTTACAGTTTATTTAATCGAGCCGCAACTGACGGTATGTACTATTCCTCAGGATAGATACACGGTTTGTGATACGGTGTTCGTTTATATAAACTATTTGAGATGTGAGATCGGTTTGATTTCATATCTTAAATTTTTTCAAACTTAAAATTATTTTCAAAATCAAATGCTACTTTTCAAATTATACATATTTATTTAAATTAAATTTTAAATTTTAAATTTTAAATTTGCCGACAATTTCTGTAGGCGACCCTCTTTTAAATACAACACTCAACCTAAAAAAAATAATAAGCCGCACAGTGATGTGGAGGTGATGGTGTGCTATTGATATTGGTGATAGGTGGTGTGGAGGTAGTGGTGTGCGGCATGGAGGTGGTGTGGTGTTAGTGTTGGTGTTGGTGTGTTGTTGATATGGTGGTGGCACGCTATTGATGGTGGTGGTAGTGGTGTGGAGGTGGTGGTAGTGGTGTGGAGGTGGTGTGCTATTGATGTTGATAGTAGATGATTGGTGGTGTAGAGGTGGTGGTGTGGTGTGGTATTGATGTTGCTGGTAAGAGGTGTGGAGTTGGTGGTGTGTGGAGGTGGTGGTCTGTGATGTCGATGTGATGGTATAGTGTGGTGTGGTGTGGAGGTGGTAATAATAGAGGTACTGATGAGGCAGTGTGATGTGTTCATAGATTTGGTGGTGGTTGTGGTTGTGATGCGGTGGTGGTGTTGCAAATGTTTCTGTTTCTTCTTTTCTTTCTTTTATCTCCAATGAATTTAAGTTGGTTAGTTCTTTGCATGCTAGTTGTCATAACGGGCAAGACAAAAGAAATCGGTTTGTATGCTATTTGGGGTAAAGAGATTACATTAATATTTTGTGATCTCCGTGTTAAGGAGGTCGAGGGGGGATAGGCCAACCACCTATTTTAACAAGAAGGTTGGCAAAATATAATAAATAAGTTTATGGAAAGCACAAGAAGAGATTTTAACAGAATGTAACTTAAAGCAAATGAGATTAATAAAAAAAGACTGGAAAGTATAGAAAGAGCTAAAGAGAGGATCCACAGGCTTTTATTGGGATTTTAGAAAGCGAACCATCAATTCTTCTAAAGAATGGTTGACCGGAAGATTGGATGTGTGAATGTTTGAAATGTAAAATCATTTAAAGTTTTAACGTTTTGATTGATCAATCTAAAATTTTATTAATAGATTTGTAGTTAGTGTCAGCTGCGAAAAATTCAAGTTCATTGGCAGAGTCTGTGCTTGAAGAAAAGTTGGATCATATGTTCGATGGAGTTGTGTACACCGATGCTCAAGCATGGGCAACAAGCGAGACAGGGCATGAATCCCGATTTGAGAATTTAGAAGCGAAGCAATCACCAGAGTACAATGAGGGCTCCAACCCCAACCTACATGAAGTAGGATCTACTAGTCAATCCAAACGTCTCAAAGTCGAGAAAAAAAAAAGATGGGGCTGCTTTCTTTAGAAGTCTGATCTCTCTATTGGTGGCTTCATGCACCATTGAGCCTAGTGGGTCACATGCGACTTATATTCAACAAGCTATGAGAATTCTAGAAGATGCTCCAAAAATTGACGAGGAAATGCAATTTTACTTGTTCTCCGTGAAATTTTTTAAAGACTCAACCACGAGAGTGAGTTTTTTATGTCGTAGAAAGAGCAGAAACAGAGCAGGCATTAGCCCTCCTTCAGACAACCACTAGCATTTAGACAATCACCTACAGCTGCACCTAACGACAAGGGTACATTCGGAGGAGTTGAGAAGACCGGACAACGAAGTGATTAGAAAAAATTTGAGTGGAAAGAAGTCGGAAAAGGGTAGCTCATCCGGTATAGTGCTTTCCCCATGAGATGTTTCAGTTGCCGCAACTAAGGAGGCAGCTTTCAACTACTCATGAGCCGAGTTATCAATGAATTGAAGGAAGAGGAAGCAACGAGAATCTAGAGAATCCAGAAGATGAACTTCAACTATAGCGAGAAGAGGGAGAGATGTTGGTCATACGGAGATTCCTACAGACGGAGCTAGAGAAGGATCATTCATAGTTGAGGCACAATATTTTTCTGAGTTAAAGTATATGGAAGGGCAATTTTTGCTGTCTAATTATCGAAGGTGGGAGCTGTGAGAATGTAGTACCGATGTTAATGATGAAGAAACTGGGGTTGGCGACTCAGAATCATCCTCAGACCAATTCTCTTACCCGGTTGAAAAGGGAAAATGAGATACGCGTGGACCAGTAGTGCTTAGTTAAATTTTGATTGGGGATCAGTTACAAGAGCAAGTTTAATGCAATGTGGTCCTTATGGACACATGCCATATTCTGTTGGGGGCCATCACAGTTAACCGCCGAACTCAACACGATGGCTTCAAGGAAAACTATTCATTTAAAAATGATGAGAGATGTATCGTGCTTTTATCAGTCAAGGATGCGAGAGGAGACTGCGTCTCGAGCTGAAGGGAAGAGAAACCGTGTGCGTTGACCGTGATGCACGAAAGAAGGTGTGCCGCTTGGAGGAGGCTTGATAGCTTCTCGTGCGAAGGAAAGGAGGAATGGAAAAAGGGTGCTCGCATGTGCTGGTAAGTGCATCCGACCAAATACTTTCAGGAAGGATAGGTTTTTATTATATTTTTTTATATTAAATATTTATTTGATTTATATTAAATATTATTTATGAATTTAAAATTAGAATTTGAATGTATAAAAACACGAGAATTTCGATTGGATCGAGGAAAGTTGACAATGGTGAAAGTAAAGGATAAGTGGTTTAATGATATACATATTTTTTATTTTGTTAATTAAATGTTATTAAATTATACTAAACAGTGTGAACTATATTAGTGATTAAATATTGTTAAATAATCGACGTAAATGAAAATAAATGGAGATTGAGGTCAGTGTTTGTGCATAATAAGAACAAATAATCGAGGTAAGTAGAATTTTATCATTTATTAAATTGTTAGTACATTGAAAACATATTAATGATTAATATTAATTTTCTTAAATTAGAAATCAACAAAATAAGAATACTCAAGTTGGAGGAGAAAGAAGAAATATATTGAGTTAAGGGTTTAATTTTATAATTTGAATTAACGTATTTAATTTAATATATCAAGTATTTAATTTTAATACAATATGAGAAAGTAAATGCAAAAGAATAAAGATCAAAATAAACCAACTAGCAGGGGGAGTAAGGAGGCTTGTGTGTGAGAAAACAAAGTCTTTAAGGTAAGGAGGCTTGTGTTCGAGAAAACAAACTACGCCTTTAAGGTAAGATACTGGTTTGTTTAATTTAGATTTCTTTTGCAAAAATTCAAGTCATATTTAGGTATTAAGTTGGAGTTATATTAATTAATATCATGTGTTATTGTGAAGGAATAAACTTTAGAAGAGATTTTTGAAAATTTAAGGTGGGTAATTAAAGTTCTAAATTATAATAATTTTCATTATTTCTGAATGTATGTTTGATCTCATTTATGGTTTATTCTTATAAGATTTTGGTTATGACAGATTTTTCATATTGTTAAATAGGAAAATATGCATGTTAAATAGTTGCACAATAAATTTTCTATAAAATTATTTTATTATTGAATGACATTTAAATTATAGTAGATGTACATATATATATATATTATTACATGACATGCAATTCTAATATGTGTAGAAACCAGTTTATTTCATGACTTATAGATTTAGCACGAGTACATCTATTCATTAATAGATAAATGTAATGTCTCATGAGAAAAAAATGTATGCTATGAAGAGTCAAATAGTGCTTGTATGTGCATGCTAATAGAAGTTCACCTTCTTAATAGATAAATGTAATGTCTCATGAGAAAAAAATGTATGCTATGAAGAGTCAAATAGTGCTTGTATATGCATGCTAATAGAAGTTCACCTTCTTATTGTGCAGGCAGGAGATGCCAATATACCCGTCATGTGGATATTATCCTATCGTCCTAGATAATTATGATGATTAGATCGCTAACTGCTGTCGACGGGAGAATATCGATTAGAGGCGAGTTGACATATTTCGACCTCAGATAATCTTGTAATTTAAATCACAAACTGTTGTGTTGATGAAATAATACGGCTAAAATGTGTTAGGTTGTATTTTGACAGTGCTTCTATTACAGATGTGAAAATTAAGATATGAAGTATATTAAAGTTTAAGAGATTACAATTTGAAAAGTAAAATGTAAGAAAATAGATATAGAATTTGTAGATTTTTTTTCATAAGCAAACATCATGACCATATGTTATAAATTATTGTGATATTCTAGAATATATTAGAAGAGATGAATATACATATTGCTTTCTTTCCTTGAGTTACTGTAGTTTAAGAAAGTGATTACTCAACTCTAAGTTATCTTAATTAACCCATTATTTTATTTAATATTTTTTTCAGGTTTAAGCTTTTGAATAGATGAATAATATGATACTTTTTAGAAAGGCTTTTATTTAGTAAATTTAATTGCTTGATTTAGTGGCTCTTTAAATTAATATATGAATATTAAATTGTTAGTGATAAAAATAGAATAATAGACAAATATAATTTCACCATTTGACCGTCTATTTTTGCCTTATAATTTGAACTTTCGGGCCTAGTCGTGATATCCATGTGTGCCAATCATATCAATATTATAATTGGGGAGCTAGATATTTCAGCATCGATGAAACTGAATTCAAGAAGGTGGCCACACCTGCTACGTGAATGAATGCCATCTTCTGATACCTGTCTTAGGGTACCTCACTTCATAGTTTGGTAGGTTGCTTTAAGTTCAAACCTGCCTAATAATCTCTTATCGATGGTACTATACCAAAATAACCTCCCTGGGCTGTTCATGTGGCTTGTCAGTAAAGATCTGCTTAACAAGCACTTGAGGGCATTTTCATCAGCAAAGGCTACAAAGTCATAACAGTAAACTTAGAGTTTTTTATTTTTTTTGATGTGGTTCTTTTTTTTTTTTAGTTCTTGTAGAACCTGAAGTCTCTTACTTTTGTCCCATTAATCACTTGAATAAATTCATTCACGTATTGGCTTGACTATCTGTAAAAAATGATATCATGAGCCATCATTATTACCTTTTAATAACTATAGTTATGCTCAACATTTATGATATAGCTGCCATGTTCTCTTTCTTCCTATTTTGTTAAATGTTCATTTTCTCTCAGTCTATCTTTTTTCATCAACTATTAAAATACAACTATTAATTCAAATTTGGATATCATAATATACTTTGATAGCTTTTCCAACATTTAGGTTTTTATACTGGGATTTGGAGCTATTGGATTTGAACTTGCCAAGAGACTCAGACCGTTTGGTGTAAAGATCCTTGCAATTAAAAGAAATTGGCATGCAAAGTCATTGCAATTCTATTGTAAGTTTTGCATGCTCGAAAACTTGTAAAAACGATAAAAATTATTTTTAAACAGAAGTTCTTGATTGATTTTCTGCTAGCATCAAATGAAGAAAGTGATGTAGTGGATGGTCTGGTTGATCGGAAGGGTGGTCCACATGAAATTTATGAATTTGCTGGTGAAGCTGACATTGTTGTCACTTGCTTAACTTTAAATCCTCAGACCGTTAGTTTCCTCTTTCTATATTCTCTCTATGTTTTCTACATTTCTTGATTTGTTTAATTTCTAACATAGTATCGTCCTTTATGAAAATTCTAGGTTGGCATCGTTGATGACAAGTTTCTTTCTTCTCTGAAAAAGGTTTTGTGAGCTATCTGTTTTATTAATAACAATAATTATAATATAGTAATAGTTACATTTCATTGATTCGTTTATCTTTTTTGATACTTATATCGCTCATTTTTCTTTTTGTGCCAGTGGTTTATCAACTTATATATTGCACTGGGGTCCCTTACATTTAGACAGTAGCTATACCAAGCCTTCACTGCCATGAGAGAGAATCATTCGACTAAAGTGTGAATTAGAACAATTAGAATATTCTCAATGATGTTCAATTCTGGTTTAATGCTTGATCAGGTTTTGTACAAATAATTGATAATTTTCTCTTGTGGTGATTTGTGCTCCGAAAACCATTAAGGGCTGTTTGGTATGTTAAAAATAGAATGCAACATAAAAGGTTTGCAGAGTACTATGATTACAATATATTGGAAATACTTTTGAGTTGTTTGGTTCACTGTAAAATAAATGCAGAACCTTACAATTTTTTTTTTATTTCGGTTGAAGTAGATTGAAAACAATATACTTCAAAATAATTTTTTTTTATTCGATGGTTGTAGGGGGCCTGCCGTGGCCAGCGGCATAGAGAGTGGGCGACGGGCAGCGTGTAGGGCGGGTAAAAGGCGGTAGCTTGGAGGGTGGGCGGCAGATGGCCGGCGTCGGACGGGCGTTGGATGTCGGCTGGCGGCCGACAGTCGACATTGGCGTACTTATAATATTTTACATGATTGTGTAATTCAAATTATGCCAAATCGGTCGAATTCTAAATTCAGCGAAAATAAACTATGGCGTAAACTTTAAATTCATTCGTACTTTACAATGAGTGAAATTGTTATGTGTTGTAATTCTTTTGTACGGATATGAGAAAATTATGTGTTTGGTATGATAAATTACAAGTGCAATGTAAAGCATGAATGAATTTGAAATCTACACAATAATTCATTTTAACTGAATTTAGAATTCGATCGGTTTGGTGGAATTTGAATTACACTGTCATGTAAAATGTTATAGCCAAGCCGTCTCTCTCTGCTACTAGTCGTCACAGCCGCACACTTTCATCACAGCTTTGTCACAGTCGCCGCAGAAGTTCTTCACCCCCCCTCCCCTCTGCCATCGCCAGCCGCTGCTGGTCACAGCAGTTCGCCGGCTGTCGCTCATCGCCTGCCACCCGTCACAGCAATACGCTGCCTGCCATCTGCCGCCTCCAGCCGTTTACGACACTTCCCACCATACCATTGCTGTCAACTGCCTGTTGGCTTCGCCCGCTGCCACTGGAAAATTTTTTTTTTTTAAAATACTTTATTTTCAATATACTTCAAACTGAACAAAATAATATAAAGTTCTACATTTATTTTACAGTGAACCAAACAACATAAAAGTAGAAGTTCAAATACATTATACTCACAGTATTCTGCAAATCCTTTACATTATATTTCGTTTTCAGCAAATCAAACCTTTGACATCACGTATTTTTCAGCAAACCAAACAGCACCTAAATGATGGAAATTGAAAAACTAATATTATGATTATGGTAGTTTTGGAATTTTCGTGAACTGTGGTCATAAAAACGTTAATTTCATATGCAGTTTGTCTGTTTGGTGAATGTGCTTAGCTTTCTACATGTAGTTTTATCTCATTGTGTAAACTAAATATCTATTGCTGTTAATTCAAGTTATTAATTTTGACGGAGGTTACATACTCTACATGAGACGTCTCTTTGATTTAAGCAGACTTTATTAGAACCAATTTGAACGGCAATTTTTTAATGAAAATTGAACTAATAAATAAAAAAAAAAGAATTGCAAGTGAAATCCTTATAGTTCTTTCCGCCACGCCTTCACCATTATATTGAAATACCTCAACTTTAACATCGGCCCATATTTTTTTTTTGATGTTTTCTGACAATCTCATAAATAACCTGCAATTACAAATCGCAATTTGAATGCAAACATATGTCATGTGGTAGCTTCAAGCTTATCAAATTGGATTTTAAACCAGGAAGTTGGGTTTTGTCCAAACTCACAGTGATGTTCTTAAGCCTGCGAGCTTTCTTACTAGAAAACTCAATAATACCTTCTTTCTTTTATTGAGAGATTTATCTGGATACAAGAGGGCAATTTAATTGATTTTATTTGCTTTTAAATGGTTTATCAAAGGTAAATACATTATTAAAAATGTAATGCCATGCACTAAAATAATCTTTCCTGCAGGGTTCTCTTTTGGTAAATATTGCTCGAGGAGGGATACTAGACTACAAATCAGTCCTTCAGCATCTGGAGTCTGGGCATTTAGGTGGATTAGCTATTGATGTTGCTTGGAGTGAGCCATTTGATCCCGAGGACCCGATTTTAAAGTTTCCAAATGTCTTGATCACACCGCATGTCGCAGGAGTAACTGAGCTTTCTTATAGAACAATGGCGAAGGTCTAAATATTTCTTGTTCATATTCTAACTGTTTTAGATATTTTTCTTGTTCATATTCTAATTAATTTAAAGATTTTACTTGATTTTTGGTTCCTATTTTCTTCACTATTAAAATTTTGTGAATGATTACCCAGATCTGCCAGTTCACTTTTATAAATTTAATGTATTAAATTTCTTCAAGTGCTGGTACCTGCATTAATGTGAAGAAAAGTTAATAAAGTGAACAAATTATTTTTTTTTTGTGTTTTTTATTAGCTCTGGGTCCTCGCAAACACTTTTGATGGCACGATAGAAACTAATGGTAGAGAGAATAGGGCATAGATGAAACCAAGGCTTAGTCATTGGGATCAACTTATAATATTTAAATTTGATACAGGTCTCATTATGCAGTACTTACTAGACTTTCCATATTGATCTTTTCAATTATAAAATGAAATTTCTAACTGCCTGTCTTTTTACTTCAGCTTAAAGTCATGTGCAAACATTGCATTGTATGGAATTAAGTATATGGATAGACTATTCTAAAAACTTCTCTTTTCTTTTGGAATTTGAGGGCTGAGCTCAAATTTGATGCAAGTATTATTTGAACTCTGAATCTTGAAAGCAATTTTCTAAATCCTTTATTAACTAGGGTAGCTATTGATTATGTTGATGTGTCATTGTGTGCCCATATAACCTTGCCTGTTGATGACACATATTGATCCTTATATTTTATAAATAGTTCTTTGATTTGCTCTTTGGAAGTCTTTCTTTTCTTACCTGTGGTGCCATATGTGGAAACTAAAACAATCACCTTGAGTGTTGGTGAATACCGAAGAAGCGTTTAAAAGTTATTGAGTATTTACAAAAGTAATAAAATTTCTGCATAATATTTCTGTACTTGATTTGTTGTTTTATTAAACTAGCATTTTTGCTCACTCTCAATGTCTGGGTTTCGTTCCTATATTTCTACATGGGGCTCATTTTGTTGCTTCTGAGTGGAAAAAAAAATTTTAAGAAGCGATGATTTTTTCTTCCTTGTGTAAAAAAAAAATTATTATTTTTTAGGGATTTTTAAGGTGATTATAATGCTTAAAACTGATATTGATCATGAAACCAAATAATGGAATTCAATAAATTCATGTATGTTTAGATCCTGCTTTCTAATTTCAAGTAACCAAATGAGCCTTTAGAAGGTTTTACATGTATCAAAAGAATTGTGGTTTGTATTTGAATGCAGTTATAAAAATCATTATGAATCAAGTTAGGTTTTTATTGCATCATATGTTTGTCCATACCTCCTTTTTCTAAAGCATCAATGTTTTTGGCTGTTTTTTCTATCTTTTAACCATTAATATTCTGTAGGTTGTTGGTGATACTGCTATTGAACTCCATGAGGGGATCCCAATTAAAGGATTAGAGTTTGTGAACTAAACATTGGTTCCTTGTAGAGAATTCTTGTTTTATTTTCACAATTTTTTTTAAAATGATTTGGTGGTCACTGCTCAAAAGAATGTAATAGTGGTTGCTCTTTTTCAAATTTTGCCAACAAAAGTAAAGCTTCTGCTGCTTTCTGCTATTATTGCCTTGTAATTGTTGTTTTCAAGTCAATCTCACAAGTACACCAATGCTTCAAATGTAAACGTGTGTAATATGCAAAGATACCAAATCTTTGTAATTTTAAAGAGGCGTAGGAAGCATGTGAATTGGCATTTTATGTAGATACTTTTTAGCTCTGAAAGACTAGTGTTTTTTAATAGTATTTTCTCAAGATTTTCTTAAGAATTCAGTGAAGAATAGTTTTTGGATTTCAAAGATGGCATGTGATTACTTATATGTTTGTTCGTAAGCAGAGTATTCAGTTAAAGTCATCATATAAACTGAAAAAGTTTGTCAGCATTGAGTTGAGAAATGACGAATGGTGTTTAACTTTATCAAAAATATTATGATTTTGTTGTTTGATGTCTTGGTGTACCGAAGCTACCAACGATTGAGTGTTTCAAGTTAATCTAATGGTTTTGACTTGTAATTATAGGTTATTTACTCATATGTTCGGCTTTTGGAATACATATCTGTTGCAAAAGTTCAACAAATACAAAGTGTTTTTTTATTATTTTATTTTTATTGTTGTTTATATGAATGGAAGAGCCATAGTAAGCGATTTATTCTTATGTCTTGGTTGCTTCGTTCTGTAAGTAGCTTATATAGCTTTGTTTGAGGTATGGTTTGACCAACTTTGTCTTTCATAAGTTAACTTGGGTTTATCATAAAATAAGTTGCCATGTTATTTATGTGGAGTTGGGTTTGATCACCAGGCTAACCCAATTAGTTGATGAGAGTCTCCTAAGATGCTTAGGTGTGTAAGAGGGATATTTAAGTCAACAGATTAGTAGGGTTAAGTATATACGAGCTGTGGTGACTTAAAATGATGATTCTGGTTTTTTATCCAGAACATATAATTCCCTTAACAATTTTTGTCAACAAAACTTCAAATTTGATAAATTTAAAAGCTTGAATTGTAGGGAATTGAGTATGGATCTTGAATGTCTAATAAAGTTTGAAGGAGATTTGATAGTGGAATTGGCTTCTAGAAGAGATAGATGGTCAGTTTATCAAAAATATACAAAGTTATGATTTTTTTTAGGGTTTGTATTTAATTGAGTAAATTTTAGGGATTTCACTTAGAATAGGCTACTACGATCCTAATTTTATGATTTAGTAATTTAAAAATTTTTTGATATTTTTCGGAGAATAATTGTTTAAAATTTTAATTAAAGACAACTATGGTTTGCATTTTAGGGATTTAGCTGGTTAGAATTTGAGCTATTGTAGCCCCAAATAAATTACAGATATTATCGATGGGCACGAGTTAAAATGATATGAAAATTTTGAATGTAATTAGCCTTGAATTATACATTCAATTGAATGAGGTTTTTAAATTACTCCAAAATTTCAGCCAATTGATTAACCCTATAAGTAAGCTTTAGAATGGGAATCAAGGAAAAAATTTTGGGCTTCTGTTCGAAAACATAACAAAATTATGAATTGATAAACACAACATAAAAATTTACAAGATGAATGTAAAGATTTTTACTCACTAAAGCATGGATTATCTGCACAAAATATTAAAAATTTACAAGATGAACGTAGAAAGTTCACCTAATCTCTTGTTAAGACCGACCACTAAGCTTCCTTCAATCACTTTACAATAACTCTTATTTTGCACAAAATATTATCTGCCTTTTACTTCATAAATTAAAAATCTTAGACAATATTTCTTTCAAAAGGCACATACTACAAATATTAAATACTGAAAGAAAGGAGAAGCTAGAATGGCTCTTTGAGTTAGTAAACACAATGCAACTTTTATTTCCTTGCTTGACTGCCCTTCGTTGTTGATTTTGACCTCTACCTAATTATGTTAATTTATGGTCTACAATTATATGAGATAAAGTCACAAAATCACAATGAAAAGAAAAAAGCAAAAAAACACTAACAATATACTTTATAATATAGAATAAATATAAATACTAATATCTTAAAAGAAAAATGTCTTCAAGTTAATATTTATGCTTTACATCTGATTTTGCTCCTGGTTATTGAATCATTTGAATGTGAAACAATTCTTTAAGGTTGGGTTCTAATAGTAGGCTTCACATTAGTATTGTCGTGACTCGATGCAAGAATTTAGAGTTAACGATGTCAATAACACGCGATTGAATGATGAAAGTAAACATTTTTAAACATTGATAATAGTAGGCCTCACACTAGTAAGCAATATCTAAAAATACACATAAAATCATCCGACTCTACGTTATTACAAGTTATATAATAAAAGTGACGAAACATATAAATCAAATAAACTAATATCAATTTGCAGCTGACCCTCTCCTTCTTTAAATAAATTCTATCATATCAATCTTATAAGTTTAGCGAAAATCCTAAATAAAAATTAATATATTTATAATAATTTAGTGAATAATTATTATTTTATTGTGCGCTAAATTATATACAAATACCTAATATGAATGCTTAAAGGAATATGTTGATCCATTTAGAAAATAAATTTAACATTTTTCATTTTAAAAACCTTTACCAAATCATTTTAGTCAATTATGTTTTCATCATTTTAATCAATTTTTGTTTCCTTTAAGAAGTCAATTCAAGAGCATCATGAAAGTTTTATACTAATAAATGTACAATGTTTATCTTAAATGTACAATCATTGTATCTTAAATGTACAATCATTAACATTTTGTAACATAAAAATAGGATCTTTATCATTTTGTACATTAAATGTATAATCTTTAGTACTTTATTTTAAATTAACATGCAGAAGAAAAATAACATCCCTAATAAGTATTATAAATGGGTGACTCCTTATTGACAATCATTCACCATTCATTTAACTTATAATTAACATATTTCAAATATTAAATTCATTTATTCTTCTTTTTGTGCAATTCAAAAGGAGAAACAATGGAAATCGTAGAATAAATCACTTTTTTCTTTTAGTTATTTGTTTAAATTATTGGAATATTTTATGCCTTTATGAAATAATGAAATATTTATTTGAAACATAAATAAATTTAAATAAAAGAAAATAAATTTAACACAAATAAAATATTAATTGTCACATTAACCTTTAGGAGATCTCTTTATAAGTTTATTCATCAACTTTACTTCTTTTGACCATCCTTCGAATATATATATATCTATATATATATATATATATAACAGTATATTTTTTCTAAAATAAATAATTAAAATAAAACTATTTAATATCTTACTTCAAATACCTTTTGATCTAAATGCTTTTCCAATTTATAACACTGATTTCATTCATGAAATTCAATCTCAGTCAAATAAAATTAAATTAAAATATCAAACTAAATAAAAACATTCAATCTTATCTTCCCTTTTACTGTTCTAAACTTCTCTTTATTTACAATCAAATGATATATCATCCTCTACTTATTATATTAAAAATAAAATAATGATTAATAGTTAACTTATCATTGTTTAATTGAATATAAATAATTTTCAAAAAAACACTTATGATTTGTTACTTAAATTTAAATAAAATTTAATTACATTTAATTAATTTACAAATAATTTATGTAAAAAAGATTATAAATCCTCACTTATTTTCCTCTATTATTCGATCGCACCTCCCGCATGTGAATCAAACCGTCATATGCACCCCTAGCCTTTAGTTCTCTATTTTCCTTCTCATCAGGACTTCTGATGCAATAATCTTTCATTGATCTTGGCTTCGTCTCCCAACGATGCCTCAAATGCACGTGTTGATGCCTCCCATGTGGGTAAGCGGTTCAATTTACCTTCATTCTCCTTCTCCTTCACCTCAGTCTCCCGCTTTTGCTTCTCTATTTGGTCCAATTCAAAATGAAGGCATTCATCTTTTAATTAGAACCATTGAGTTAATTAGTTAAAATTGAACTATATTCTTATTAATTTATTTACATTTATTATCGATGTTTGTAGATCCCATTTTAGATGCACCATGATGTGCTACATCAATTAAGATATAGTTTATATTGCACAGTAGGGTTTCTGGTTGGTTAAGATGGCATTCCAAATTATGGGTTTCAATTAGTCATGGGATGATTGTAGTCTCCAGCTCGTGTGATATTAAAATTGTGTACTAAACAATATTATATGATTTGTCGCGTGCAAGAAGCCTTTGGTTAAGATGGAATTCCAAATTATTAGTTCTATTTGTCTTGGAATGGAATGAAGTTTATTTCATTGATTTATGGGTTGATCATAGCAAAGGTTTCAAAATAAAGATTGTAGAAAAATCTAAACAAATCTATGAAAAGTGTGGATGACGTTACAATAGGCCTGTTTCATTTTGAAAAACTATGTCTCATTGTTTGTCCTTGAAGTTTAGATTTTCGTTGAATTTTTAATTAGGTAGCTAATGAAGGGTGAGTAAATCAGAGTTTTAAAGTACAAAAGTTTGGTTTAAATGAACATTTGGTTAATGGCGTGAGAATCAATTAGGATAGGTCTTTGGTGGATTTGGAAAGCCAAGAATATCTTATACCTTTGACAGAAAACTTATTGGAAAGACTTGTAGCATTGAGAGTTTAGAAAACCTTAATGCAGAAATTTTATTTAGTGACCTTATTTAAGGTTCTTTTTGAAAGGATTTAAAAATAAGAATGCAAACTTAATGATAAAAGAATTTCAAATAGAGGAATTATGTTTTTAAAGGCGGACTAACCCAATGATGAGACTTATGAACTAACAAAAGGGGTATCTTTGATAGTTTAGTTGGTGAATTTTATTATAAATTATTTTGATAACCCTTTGCAAATACACTGTTAGACATCTCAACAAATTTTAAAGTTGGGTTACTTTGTCTTAAGATGTATCATATTGATTATTGCGGCGGACTATTAGAGCCTTCGACAACCTCTTTTTGGGATAGAGATGAGGTATCTTTTTATTAGTAATGACCTTCTTATACCACTTTGTTAAGTATGTTGGCAATTTCTTGAATTGTTACGTTAAATAAAAAATGTTTCATAATAATTTAGTTATTTTGAAATACCATAAAAAATGTTATTACTACAATACTACTTCTAACTTAAAATACTTAGAGAAAGTTAGAAAGTGGGGTTGGTTATATTAAAAATAATCTTCCTCATATAATGAAAATAGTGATGTGTAAAAATAAAACAAGTAGAGAGAGATTGTGACAAATTAGAGCAATTATATTCTTTACTCTTACTTGGTTCTATAAACAACATAGGTTAATCTGATGCTTTGAAATTTTGTAGATGGGTTAGGTAGGGAAGATATTAGCTCTCACTCTAGAGTTCCCTCATCTCCCTCCACCCGAGGGAGAACATCTGATGCACGGGACTTATATTTTGCAAGAATTTATGAACTCAAATTTATATATTATAATGATTTTGTTAAGTCCAAGCATTTAACGCTAGTATACATATCGTATCAAGTAATACAGGGCTCTAATAGAGTCCTGGTTATCGATACCACAGGGAAGTTCGAAGTATAAGAAAGTGTTTACAATATAAATAATATAGAACTAAAATCTGATATTTAAATAACACTTAAGGTTTAACACATACTCCTAATAACACTATGCAAAAATAAGGAACAATTAACTAAACTACAATTACTTCTAACAACTTTAAAAATAGAATTAACTAACAGACACACTAAACTAAGTATTTTAAAGGTTTTCAATATATGAGAAAAGTATCTTTCCCCTTGCAATGAGAATAGATGTGTGGATTGATATGCAACAATTATTTATGTTATTGTGCCAAATAGGAGCATAGATGATTCTTTACCCTTAAAAGAGTACCCCCTCTTCTAAACAAGAAAAAAACATTGACATATCCTAAGTTTAATCACTAAATCTAAGGTTAGGCTGGGAGGATACCGACTCTCACTTTGGAGCTCCCACTCACCCTTCACCCGAAGGCTAACCTTTGATATTAGTTACTAATCTTAGAACCAATTTGAGGATTTCAGCTTGTCACCCTGAAATCTCCCCATTGAAGTCCATCAAAACATATTTCCCTATTTATTTGCACTCAATTCCCATGAACTACACAATTCATCCATAGAAATTGAATGGATCTTTCATTATTGTTGTAGGACATTAAATCCTTTCAAACTTAATGTTCAACAACATATTTTAACATTTCAATTAGCCAAATCAAAAAGTAAATTAAGTTCAAAATGAAAAACTATCACAATTTCTTCATTACATTAAAAGCACATCAAATCCACATCAATTCATCATCACTTCTTTATGCAAGAAGAAAGACAAGGGAGACTACTTAGAATTCATGGAGAAGATACAATAAAACATGGATTTTATATTTAAAAGAAAAGTCATACAAACCACAAAAGAAAATACAACTTATCTCTTTCTCTTCCCTAATGCAATTCCTTTGAAGTTCCTTTGAATCCTCTTCTCCCTTTTTTACAACACTTGATTCTCTCTTTAGAATGGAAAGGAAGAAGCAATCTCTCACTTTAATTGATTCTCTTTCACTCCTTAGAGAAGAATTCCTCTCAAAAAATCTCTCTACACTCACTTCTCCTAAACCCTAACACTTAACACACACTAAAACTACATTAAAACCACTAAAGAAGCACACTATTTTAGTCTAAAAATAGTTACTTATAAGATAGGACGAAATCTCAAGAGTTTCCATGGGCATCCCTTCAAAAAGTCACCAAAACTCTTCAAATTTGAATTCCACCGACTTCGGGTGCCGGCGGCGCTCTATCGTGCCATTATTTCTGAAGTCTCTGGATTTGGGCGCCGGCGGCGCCAGAACCTATCTTCCACCATTTTGCTTCTTTTTGGTCATTTTTGCTCTGAATTCGTTCCTTTTCACTTCTTTTCAATCCAATCACCTAAAATCATCATACCTGCAATAAATCATAAAAAATACCTTTCTTTAAAGTACAATATCACCAAAAATGAGTAAAATTATATAGCAAAAACCGTATATATTTTTGGTGCATCAGAATCCCCCAAACTTTAACTACTACTTGTCCTCAAGTAATCTTTTTACTACATAACTTTTATAACTCTAGGCAATGTATTTTTCAACTGTAAGACACTATAATTTTTCATTCAAAAGAATATATTGGTTAGATTTTCAGAAAGAAACTTACTAACTCAGGTCAACACTACAGGTATAAGAATATTCAACAATCAAGTCTAAGAGTTTTAGTCTTCTATTTATTTAAAGATGAACCATAATTTGTCACATTAAGAGTGCCTTAAAAGACTATGTGAAAAAGGAGTTCATGCAAACTTCATTAGAATGTAGGCCAATACTTTAAACATAAATTCCGAAATGAAATCAAGTTCTCCCTTTAAGGTGACTCAAGTGAAGCTAATTTTTGATTAGGCATCTCCTCAAGCTTCTCCTTATAAATATTTTTCTTACTTTTTCTTTTCTTTTTTTTTCTCTTTTCTTTTAGGGATTGTTTTTCAATCCTTCTTTTCCTCTTTTCCTTTCTTTTTTAATGAGGATTACTATATCTAGATAGCCTTTAATGATTTTGAACTTCACTCTCCTCTTTCTAAAGTTCAAACCTGAAACATCTCCTTACTTTATAGTTAAGTACAAGCTTTATTATTCATTATAAAGTCACAATCTCTTCTTAACACACAATACTTTAAGTTCCCTTAACATTTCAAAAATACAGTTTTCTTTACTTTAAATAGTTGGCTGTATTCAAATCCTTTCATACCAAATATCTTATTTCTATAATATTAACCTTTATCAATAAAAATTTTCATCCTATCCTTCCATAATATTCAACTGAAATAAAAAGTTTTAGTTACTTACAGTGAGGTTCAACTATCAGAATTTATGCTAATAATTTTTGAAAATATAATAATTGAGAAAAAATAAAAGTTAGTATTTCTCTACCCTCCCCAAAACTTAAAATTTTTAGTAAATTTGAAAAAGTTGAGAGTAAAAGAAAACTAACCTTTCTGTGATTGGATCTTGAAATCCTCAACAGCTATCTGGTATTAGTCAAAATTTACAACTAGCAGGCATGAAACAATTAGTAGCAGTGATATAAAAATTTTAAATATTTGCACGGGTAAAGAAAAATTAACTTTAAACATCTAAACATCCAGCAAAACACTACAACATGAAACAAACTGTCACAATACTACACAGCTCAGCTAACAATTTCAATGTTTCAGTACAACATAACAATACACCAATGAGGTTACACATAACATGAAAAAAAATAACTACTACATCACAACAGTACATCACAACACAATAAGATCAACAGAAATAGAAATAAACAATCTACCAATCTCCATCACCAGGATCAGTAGGGTCCCTCAGGGTCATCAGCAGGGTCAGGTCTATATGGTGTATAGCTGGGGCAAGTAGGAAATATCACATCGGACTCCCCCCTCATAAATCTAACCTGAGCATCATAATATGCAATATTGAACTCAACTCTCCTTCATTCACATCACTCCTCGCCTCAAACACATTCATCCGACCAAGGAGTCTATCCACACTAGCACTCTGTAATCTCAACTGCTCCATAATATCAGATATGGTAGGTGGCTCAGATGTTGATGGAACGTCATAACTAGTAGTAGGAGCATCAACACTCCTACACTCAACTCGAGCTCCCACTTGAGACTCATAAGTACGAATAATATTCTTTGCAATTGGTCTCAATGGTATAGCCACTTCTTCAGAACTATTAAACTCCACTCCAAACTGAACACACAGGGCATGAACTAAAGCAGGATACCCTAAACCACTAGTGGTCTAACCTCTAGCAATAGTCTGAATGTTCTTGTAGATAATAGCCCCAATATCAATCTTTTTCTTCTTATGTATACAACAGTTTAGAGTCGCTCCATCTCTTGTAACTTCGCTGTGATGATAAGATGGTAATAGTCTTGCAGAAATGAAATAATGCCAAACATTTGAAGTAACATTCAATGTGGAGGCGGGGAAGTTAATCAACTATTTTGACTTACTTTCCAATCTCCTCGCCCGTCACCCTTCGAGTGTCAAAGTTTTCGTATTCACAAACAAATGGTTCCCGAGTCTGATAGAAAGCATTGATACGCTAAGGAGTAAACTCAACCATTTTTCCTCTAACTATCATATACTCTGTCTCAGTCCAGGGCCCATAACAACATTCGCAGTGAAATAGCAAAATCGCTTCCAGTTTCACTCTGCAATTAACTGTTCTACAGATCCTCCAGGATTATCAAAAGTTTGATCGTGGATACACTTCTTATTGTAAAGCTAAGAGTTAAAACAAAATTGGGCTTTAATATTAACTAATTTCTCCTCATCAAAATCTAATTTCTTTTTCCCTTTACTCAACCTTAGAGCCATGTGAATTTCTAAAATTTGCAAGAAAATTCCAATAAATCCCAAATTCACAATGTAACAAACTCCAAATACTATTCTAAACAAGCAAGAGCAAATTTCATCATGGAAATCTCAAAATCTCTTTAAAACTTCAAATATTCCAACCTAAGCAATGTGAGAGATTTCCATGGTGAAAATCAAATATTTTTAACTTAAAGTGAAGCTCTTACCAAGAGAAGTGTGGATCCGATGTCGAAAAGATTTGAAATCTCCTTAAATCTGAGATCTAGCAAGCCCTAGATCTTCAAAATCACGAAAATGGAGGAAGACGAAGAAAATGGAAGAATTTCCGGGTTCTAGGGTAAAAATCGTGAAAACAAAGGTTTTTGGCCTCTTACTGGGTTCGGGCGCCGACGGTGCTCTATTTAAAATATTAGCCAAACTCTCTGGATTTGGGCGCTGGCGGCGCCAGTCCAAAATATTTTCTGGGTCCAAAATTTTTTTTGTAATTTCGATCGTTTCAAAATCCACAATGATGTTTAGCACTTCAATAGGCATCTACATCATCCCATAAGCAATAATTAACACAATTCTTCACACAAACAATACACAACAATCTTATATATGTAAAATCCAAGTTACATCGTAGACACCAAATTTGTTCATTCAAACCAACTACTCTTTGATATTTAGTGCAGCAAGTACTCTACGATAAGCAAACACTAAGATCTAAGCACACAATGAAAGTAAACACATTGATACACCTAAAATATATAGTATTTTTATGCACATTTTTATACCTATTTTTAATGATATTGCACTTTAATGGAAAGTATTTTGTGTTTTTCTTGCAGGTATGATGAAAATAGATGGTCATGATGAAATGAGCAAAATTGGATCAAATTTGGAGTAAAAAAATGAAAAATAAAAAATTTGGGCCGGCGCTTAGCCGCCACAGTTATAAATCAAACTTTAATTAGATTTGGCACCAAATTCAAAAGGGAATGGATGCAACTCTTGGTGGTAATGTCCATAACTTCCTTTGGGCGGCAAATTTGAATGAAGGGGTGTGTTCCTTGGTAGATACATCAAATTTGGACACATTTTGAAGCGACACCAAGGAACGTTTTGGTTCACTATTTAAAGAGAATCTTAGAAGTGAAGAAGTGAAGAATTGAAGAGGCTCTTCACTATATTTCGAAGAGATGAATTTAGGAGATTCTTCCACTACATTTTAAGTTTTTACTTAGAGTAGGAGTAAAGAGTGGAAAGGAGAAAAGGGTCGGAGTTAAGAGTTATTCTCCCTCTTCTTTTCTTTCTTTTAGTTTAGTTTTTATTGAAGTACGAAGTGCGAAGTACGTATTCGAGTCATCGAAGTTTGGAGACTTGTTGTGAGGAGTAGTTTAGCGAAGAGTCAAAGTTTCAGAGGAACTTCCTTAGTCTTGTGGAAAGGATTTTCAGATAAGTGTTTACTTTTATTTTGTTTATCAATACTTGCTTTCGTTTATTATTTTTCTTATCGTTTTTAATTTCAAATCAATGTGTTTTTATATTTTCCCAATGCATTATGAGTAGTTTACTTTATCTTTTTCTTTCTTAAAATGGAGAAGTAATTAATTTAAAGAGAATTGTTGTGGAAAGTATCGGTGTTTAAAAGTTGGAAGAAGTTGTGAAGATTGATTACGAGAACTTTGTTTACTTCTTAATTTGTCTGTTAAGTTGTAAAATTTCTTGAGATTATGTAAGATCAATGCGGTATTATCTCATTAAAGTTAGTAGGAATCACATGCAATTATATGGGTGAGAACTGTAGTCCATATAAGTGAATGTAATATTAGAAGATATTTTTATAGAAGGGAGTAAAATTAGAGGATTTTAGAGCGAAAGGCTAAAACCCTCTAATTTGATTTGAAGTTTTGAGTTTTGTTATGAGAAGTTAGCCCCCAGGTGGAGGGAATCGAGGGAACTCTAGAGTGAGAGACTAGTATCTTCCCTGCCTAACCATGTTCAAAATAATATAAATTTCAAATTAACTTATGTTCTTTATAGAACCAAGTAAGGGTAAAGAACACATTTGCTTCTATCTGTCACAACAAAATTTAAATACTTCCACAACAATACTTTAAGAATTATTACTACTTCATGAATGGAAAGAAAAAGATATTTTAGTTAATAGTATTTTTACATCCAGTGTTATTAGTTATTGAAACCTTTACTTTCATTGCTTAGCATTTTATTAAGAAAATTTCAAAAGACAAATCAAATTTCTAAAACTTTTCAAAATCAAGACATCTTATTTCAAAAATAATTAAAGAAAGTAAAAAGATAATTTTCTAAATTCCTTTAAAGATTTTCAACTTTTCCCTGTGGGTTCGATATCTCGGGGCTTAATCAGAAAGTCCTATATTACTTGATAAACGATATGTATACTTGCGTAGTATCCTATATTATAAAATCATAATTTTAATATCTTAAATCATCAACGCACTTATATCCAGCGGAGTCAAGTTTTTGGCAACCGTTGCACTTATATTCCTCGCGGCCCAAGTTTTTGGCGCCGTTGCCTGGGAAAATTAATTAAATTGCATTTTAAAGAGAACTAAGAAATTTAAAATTTTTTACTTTTCTTTGTTTTTGTTAGTGTGTTATGTTTTGTTTTGTTTTATTGTTGTATGCGTAGTTCAGGTTCTGAAGGACTTGTACCTTACGATTCTGAATTAGAAAGAACTATCAAAAAAATCAAAAAAAAAATTAAAAATACAGAAAAAGAAAAAAATATTCAAGAAATGGCAAATCATCAAAATCAAAATGTTGGCATCCATCAAGAATTAAGACCTTTAAGAGATTACATTAACCCTACAGTAGATGAACTTCGTGCTTTAGTATTCAAAACCTGCTTGTAGTTGCTAATTCTTTTGAGCTTAAACCTGTTATTATCCAAATGGTGTCGAAAAATCGGTTTGGGGGAGCAACAATCGAAGATCCTAATTTGCATCTTGCTGATTTTCTAGAGTTGTGTGCTACTTTTAAATATGATGGTGTTTCAGATGATGCTATTAGACTTAGACTTTTTCCTTTCTCACTAAGGCATAAAGCTAAAATGTGGTTACATTCGTTAGCACCTGGATCAATTAGAACTTGGGGTAAATTGTCACAAAAATTCCTTGCTAAATATTTTCCACCATCTAAGACTGCTAAGTTGAGAAATGATAAAACATCTTTTTGTCAGTTTGAAGGGGAATCAATATATGAAGCATGAGAAAGATTTAAAGATCTCCTCGGGAAATGTCCACATCATGCGATACCATATTGGTTAATAATTCAAACTTTTTATAATGGATTAGTTTGATCTCTTAGATCAATCATCGATGCTTGCTTCTTGGTGGATCATTAATGTCTAAACCATTTTCGATGCTTATGCTTTAATTGAAGAAATGGGTACTAATAATTTTCAATGGCCTTCGAAAGGTTAAATCCTAAAAAGGTAGCCGGTGTTTATGAAAATGATGCTTTTACAATGTTAGCAAATCAAGTTCTTCTTTGTATCGAGGAAGATAGACCAATTTGGGATGAATTTTTCTTCGCGAATCTCATGATTGAAGAAAATTCATCGAGGCGAATGGTTGATTCTTATTCTTGACCGAAGCTGTGAATCTTTATGATCAAGCCTAACAACCCATATTCCAATTATTATAACCCGAGTTGGAAGAATCATCCAAATTTTAATTGGAATAACAATAATCGAGGTGGTGTTAATCAACAATGGGGAACACCCGAAGTAAACCCATTGGGGAATTGGAACAACCAAGGTAATAATAATAATAGATTAACTTATCCTTCAGATTATAACAATGCTTTACAAAATAAGGAGAAGAAGTTGTACATGGAAGAAGTAGTATCACATATGGGAAATCGATTACAAATTCGAGGAGCAACCATCGAAATATTGAAAATTAATTGGGACAAATTGCAAATGCCTTAAGTAATGGATCCCAAGGAATGCTTCCAAGTCATGCTTGAAGTGAATCCGAGAAAAGAATAAAGAACAAGTGAAAGCGATTCAGGCGAGAAGTGGAAAAGAATTGGAAGGTAGAGTTCGAAAAGAGGCTGAAGTAGAGAAAGAAGAGATTGAAAGACCTAAAGAGGACGCTCCAAAAGGTTTTGAAAGACCTATTTCTCCACCTAAGGTTGATTTAGAAAAAACCACCACCTCTATTTCCTAAGAGACTTCATTAACAAAAGTTGGATAAGCAAATTTCAAAATTCTTGGAGATATTAAAGAAGCTTACCATTAATATTCCATTTGCTGAAGCCACTAGAACAAATGCCAAGCTATGCAAAATTTATGAAGGATATTCTTAATAAGAAGAGGAAGTTTGAAGAAAATGAAATTTGTTGCACTTAGTGAGGAGTACGGTGCGATAATTCGGAAAAAACTTCACGAAAAACTTAAAGATCCTGGTAGTTTCATAATTCCATGTGCAATCGGAGAAAGATTCTATGGCAAAGCTTTATGTGATTTGGGTGCAAGCATTAACCTTATGCCTCTATCAATATTCAAAAGACTAGGACTAGAAGAAATAACCCCAACTACTGTAACTCTACAATTAGCAGATCATTCGATCACATATCCTAAAGGAGTTATAGAAGATGTTTTGGTAAAAGTGGATCAATTTATTTTTCCCGTGGATTTCATTGTGTTAGATATGGAAGAAGATAAAGAGATACCCATAATTTTGGGGAGACCTTTTCTAGCTACAGGCAGAGCCATGATAGATGTACAAAAAGGGGAATTAACGATGAGGGTTAATGATCAGACTATTACATTTAATATTTCAAAATCGATGAAATATCCTGCAAGAGATAAAGAAGATGAGTGTTATAGGATGAATGTTATTGATTATTTAAGTGAATGTCATTTCCAATCAACTTATGAAGAGAATGTTGAAAGATAAGAATTTGAATGTAAGCAAGAAGAGGAGTTATTTGATTCTGAAGATTTTCGAGAGGAAGATTTAAAGTATGTTCATGAAAATTTTGAATTGTTGGATATGACTGAGGAAGATAAATCTTATGGTCCATCAATTGAAAAACCTCATGAACTTGAGCTAAAAATGCTTCCTGAAAATTTAAAGTATGCTTTTCTAGGTGAATCCTCAACCTTGCCTGTTATAATTTCCTCTCAATTAACTGAAAAATAAGAAGAGAGTTTACTTGAAATTTCGAAGAAGCACAAGAAAGCCTTTGGATGGACAATTGCTGATATTAAAGGAATCAGTCCTTCAATTTGTATGCACATAATTCTTATGGAAGATAATTGCAAACCCCAGGCTGTTCCCCAAAGGAGATTAAATCCTATTATGAAAGAAGTTGTTAAGAAAGAAATTTTAAAGTGGTTGGATGTTGGAATTATCTACCCTATTTCGGATAGTGCATGGGTTAGTCCTATTCACTATGTTCCTAAGAAAGAAGGAGTAACTATGACTGTTAATGAAAAGAATGAAATGATACCAACAAGACAAGTTACAAGGTGGCGAATATGCATTGATTATAGAAAATTAAACCTTGCCACAAGGAATGATCATTTTCCACTCCCTTTTCTAGATCAAATGTTGGATAGACTGGCTGGGCATAAATAATTTTGTTTTCTAGATGGATATACTGGTTACCACCAAATTTAAATTGCTCACCGAGGATCAGAGAAAACTACGTTTACCAGTCCTTATGGTACGTTTGCTTTTAGAAGAATGCCCTTTGGTTTATGTAATGCCCCTGCTACATTTCAGAGATGTATGATGGCTTTTTTGTGATTTAATTGAAAAAGGGATTGCAATTTTTATGGATGACTTTTCAGTGTTTGGAATTTCGTTTGAATCATGTTTAGAACATCTATCTAAAGTTCTAAAATACTGCGAAGAAACTAATTTGGTCCTTAATTGGGAAAAATGTCAATTTATGGTAGCAGGAGGAATTGTTTTGGGACATCGGATTTCAGAAAAAGGTTTGGAGGTAGATCGTGTAAAAATTCAGGTTATATATAATTTACCTTGCCTAACCAATGTAAGGGGAATTAGAAGTTTTTTAGGATATGCTGGATTCTACAGGCGTTACATTAAAGACTTTTCAAAAATTACAAAACCTTTATGTCGTTCTTTGGAAAAGGATGCAATTTTTAATTTTGATGATAAGCTACTTGTAAAGCCTTTGAAACATTAAAAGAAAAATTAATCACTTGCACTGTAATAATTTCACCAAATTGGGAAAAACCTTTTGAATTAATGTGTGCTGCTAGTGATTATGCTATTGGTCTTGTTTTGGGTCAGAAATATGATAAAATTTTCAAAGTAATTTATTATGCTAGTAAAACTCTTAATGAAGCTCAAATTAATTATACCACTACTGAGAAAGAATTATTAGCTATAGTATTTGCCTTTGATAAATTTCAATCATATTTAATTGGAACTAAATGTGTTGTGCATACTGATCATTCTGCTATCAAATACTTAATGAAGAAAAATGATGCAAAACCGAGACTTATAAGATGGATTCTTCGTTTGCAAGAATTTGATTTTGAAATAGTAAATAGGAAGGGTTCGATTTTCAAATTGTCGATCATTTGTCCAGGCTTGAAATTGAAAAATCTCTACTGTGATATTGAAGAAATTAATGAACATTTTCCGACGAAAAAGCTGTTCCTTGTTAAAGAATGAAGTGTTCGTGGTATGCGGACATAGTAAACTTTATTGTTAGTAATATTATACCCTATGGTTTGACATATCATGAAAAGAAGAAATTTACGTACGATGCTTAAGACTTATTTTTGGGATGACCCATTTTTATATAAATAAGGAAAGGATCTTATAATTTGAAGATGTGTACCTTTGGAAGAGACTTATGAAATTATTCAAAAATGTCATGATTCGATTATGGGGGACATTTTGGAAGTGATAAAGCTGCATATAAGATATTACGATCGGGATTTTATTGGCCTACAATTTTTAAGGATGTGAATGATTATATTAAAAATTGTGATAGATGTCAACGTGTAGGCAATATTTCTAGAAGAAATGAGATGCCCCTCAATTATATGTTGGAAGTTGAAATATTTGATGTTTGGGGATTATATTTTATGGGACCATTTACACCATCTTTCAGAAATGTGTATATTTTGATAGCAGTAGATTATGTTTCCAAATGGATTGAAGCTATTGCTTTACCTCGATGTGATGCTCAAAGTGTTGCAAAGTTTTTAGAAAAGAATATATTTTGCAGATTTGGAATACCAAGAGTAATCATAAATGATAGGGGAAGTCATTTTAGAAATGCGATTATTGGGAAGTTAGCAAAGAAATATCATATTAATCATCTCATTGTTACTGCTTATCATCCGCAGACAAGTGGTTTGGTTGAATTATCCAATCGTAAAATTAAAAGAATATTGGAAAAACTGTTAATCAAAATAGAAAGGATTGGTCAATTAAACTGGATTATGCTTTGTGGGCACATGGGGTCGCTTACGGAACATCTATAAAAATGTCCTCATATAGATTTGATTTTTGGAAAAGCTTGTCATTTACCTTTTGAACGAGCATAAAGCTTATTGAGGCTATTAAAGAGTTCGATTATAATTTGAAAGATCTCTGTGAAAAGAGATTATTGTAATTGAATGAGCTTGAAGAAATAAGGAATGAATCTTATGAAAATGCTTAAGATTTATAAGGAAAAGATGAAATTATGGCATGATCGGAAGATTCTTACCAAAAATCTTGTACAGGGACAATAAGTTTCTTTGTATAATGCTAGATTGAGAATATTTTACGGAAAACTTAAGTTCGGGTGGATGGGTCCATTCATTGTGATAAAAGTTTATTCTTATGGGTAGTAGATATTCGAGATCCTAAGACTTGGAAAAATATTTAAAGTTAACGGACATAGACTTAAAACATATTTTTCGATCAATAAATCTAAATCGATGAGAATTTAATGTTGGGTCACTCAGAATGAGTTCTGGGTATGTCAGGCTGAAGACGTTAAAACAAGCGCTTTGTGGGAGGCAACCCATATTTATCGGTGTGCTTTGCTTTATGTTTGTTTTGTGTGTTTTGTTTGCTTTGTTTGGTTTGTTTTTATGTTTTTAATGGTAGTAATTTGAAGTTTTTAAACTTAAGTAGAGTTTATTCGACCTTAATCAATGATTTAGTGAAGTCAAAATGAGAATTTGGACACTTAGCGGACCTGTGCTAAAATGTGCACTGGCGGCTAAGCACCGACTAGTTGGCGCTTAGGCGCCACAGTTATAAAAAAACATGAAAAATGTGGATATAGAAGCCTAGATCGTGTGGGGAGAAGTTATGGGAGTTGTTTAGAAGATTATAAACGTATTGGAGAATATTCTAGCATCTCCCAAGTCTATAAAAAGGACTAGACTTGATAGAAACACTTACCCTAAGTCCAAATTTCATTTCTGAAGTCTAAGAAGAAAATTTTGAAGAGCACCATGTCTTCATGGGAGAACGAGATGAAGAAGAAGCAAGATTCTGATAAAAGTAAGTTCTTTAGTGATAGTCTTAAGGAGTTATTTAATGGATATCGGTTGCTTAGTATTCAAGGTATAACGAGAGATGATTGCAAAAATTGAAGCCGAGTGACTTCGATGGAAGCAAAAATCAATGATATTACCTTACATACGGATCACATGGGATGGCAACTCAAGATGCAATTCAATCATTTGAGGTATGTGGAAGAAATAGATAAAGCGATGTTTGTGAAAAATAAATGGATTGAAGAAGATGATATAAGAATGAACAATGATCACCCGTTCTATCAAATCTACATTCCTGAAGGGTCAAATGAGAATAATAGTGGTCCTGGTTATATTCCGCCTAATGGAGAGTGGAATTAAATGTGTTTTGTTTGTATATGTTTACTTTCTTAATGTGTTATGTTAGTGTTCTTGTGAGTTCATGTTTGGTGTGTTTAGTGTTTTTATATATTCTTGATGATGTGATGGGTACATCTTAGAGATGTATACTAATCAGTTTAATGTTATAGTATCTTATATTTTAAGAATTTTATCCTTTATGTTTAGATAGAAATTCTAGTGTTGTATTAAATGTTATGTTTGTTTTAAATATAAGTTTGTGTTTTGTGAAATTTGTATGGAAACAATAGTTATTAAACTTTGATTTGGAGTATTAGAAGACTTATGTGGGAGAATTAATTATTGTGGACTAATTAAGGGTAATTAACAAAGTGATTTAGTGCTTATACCTTAATTATAAATATTTTGGTACTGGCGGCTAAGCGCCAGATTTCGCGGCCAAGCGCCGATAGTTTGCGCTTAGGCGCCAGTTCACGAATTTTTATTCCCGAAAGTTAAAAACCCGAAAATTGCCATCTTCAACCGTCCCATCATCTTCAACCTTTGCTTTGCCACGAAAGAGGAGCCTAGGGTATCATATTGTGGATCATTTAAGAGCCGATCTCAACAAAAATTATTAGATTTGGATTCCTTGAGGTACGAGCACTACTCCTAAGTAAAAGTTTTTTATTTCCACCATGTATTTTGAGTACATTATGGAAAATCTTAAAATCACTATTCATGGTGAAAATTTGAGGAAAAGCTTGATAAATTGCTTGGATTTAGTGAAAATATCTTTTGGAAGATAATTTAGCAAGTTTAGTTTGACTTTAGAATTTATGGTGAATTTTTCATGAATTTTTAGAGATGGCTCCAAAGTCAAAGCGCGCTCGAGAAAAGACGAAGTTTGATTCTGACAAATTTGTTAGTTTGAGGGCTGAGGAACGATACGTCGATGCATTGCAATCACGTAAGTTGATTCCTGAGCGAGTGTTTAGTAAGCCGGGAGAGGTGATTGAAGATATAATTGCAAGAAGAAAGCGACGAATTCTTGTTGCTTCTCCGCTGTTGTTGTTGTTTCTGTGGTAAGAGAATTTTATGCAAATTTACCTACTGTAGAGGAAAATCAGGTGATGGTTAGGAGGCATGAAGTAAAATTTTCTTCAGGTGCAATCAATACCTTTTATGGACTACCTTATGATATGTTTTGTTTTTATTCTAACTATCATCCTTCGGAAGGAGAATTAGATGAGATTATGGAGTTTCTGACTGATGGAAGAGGATTATGGAAAATAACAAATGATAGAAGAGTGAACTTTCCTGCTTCCAAATTGAATGCCATTTCTAAGGCATGACATTATTTTATCTCATCTAAGTTGTTACCTTCAAGTCACACTAGTGAAGTGACGAGAGAAAGAGCGGTGTTGAACAATTGTATTCAGCATGGGAAATCTATTGATATTGGAGGGATAATTAATGATTATGTTTTGAACTGTGTTAGATCAATCATGACTGCAGGTATGGGATTTCCATCCTTGATTCATTCACTTTGTGAAAGATCTGGAGTGAAATTTGAAACCTAGGAAGAGGTACTTCAGCCATTGAGACCAATTACCGGTGTAAACGTTGGTGCTTACACTGTACATTCAAAGTTTGGTTGGAGAGGGGGATTTGGTAGGGCTTCTACTGCTTCTGCTTCTGCTGCTTCTACTTCTCGTACTTCTACTTCACGTGCTTCGTCGTCTACTGATTCACAGACTAGTTTATTAAAAAATATTTTGAAAAAAGTGAGTCTTACTCGAGAGCATGTGAGAGATATGGATGGTAAGCTGGATAATGTTGAGAGATATATTGTAAAACATGATGAATATGAGGAGAATTATCAGCAATATTTGGATAGACTTATTAGAGGAGATCAGAGTGCTGAGATGCCACCTCATCCATTTTATATACCTTATGTGCCATCCAGAGATTGGAACGAGAAAGATGATGATGATGATGATGATGATGATGATGATGATGAGTAGTTGTATGTGTGTTTATTTTAGTTATTGTGTTGTTGTGTTGTGTTTTTGTATGCTTAATCTAGTATTTTGTTTGATGATTGTACTGTGATGTAAACCTTGATAGTATGCAGATTGTAGTTGTACTATTTATCTATTATGCATATTCAGGTATTGTTGTTGTTTTATTATAGATTTATATGTTGTTGTGTGGTAGTGTGTAATTGTAAATGTTTTTTATGTGTATGTTATGTCAGAGTTTTTAATAGTGTGTACTTTAATTCAAAAATTGTTAGGAGATTATAAACCACTATTAGGAACTTCTACTTAGGAAAACTACATGTTTAAAATTCTTCAAATTCCACTATTATCTGTTATATGTATCAGTGTTTTATTTTAGTTGGTGTGTATTTGCTTTGAAAACCTCCACTACTGTAGAAGTCTTCTGAAATTTTTACTTTTCTTATTATAAAAAAAAGAAAAATGTTTTGAAAAACTAAATTTGATTTCATGTTACTCCTGTTATTTAAATTGTTATACTTGCATACTAGGATATTAAAAATTCCTGCAAGCATGTTATGTCATATTTTTATTTTTCACCCCTGCATCATTTCTTATGCTTAAATATTTTATCTTAAATAAAATTTTAAAGTTTTGGGGGGGATTTAAAAAAAACAAAGATTTTCAAAAACCTAAAATATTATTTGATTCTCAAGAATACTTAAAATAAATCTTATTTTTGATTGAGAACAATTATGTACATGAAGTTATATAAGGGGAATAAAATTTTGAATATAGAAATTAATAAAAGAATTTAGTTAAAATTTATATTAATCATGAAAAACTTAAAGTTAAAATTTTCTTAATGAAGAGGTGTTAAATAAAGTTAACTATCTTTAGCAAGAAGTTTTGTATTTTTGGATAAATAGAAGATTTGACTTTTATTCTTCAAAGCTTAAATTTATTTTATTGAAGAGTAATTTTCAAATACTATTATTATGATTTTTAAGTGAAAGGTGTATATCTGACCTTTATTTTAAATGGAAGGGTAGAATTCAAAATCATTAAAGGCCTATCCAGATATAATAATCCTTACCTTATAAAAAAAAAGAGGAGAAGAGAAGAGAAAAAGTGAAAAATAGTATATGAAAAGGGAGGAGAAGCTTGAGGATTTAAGGGCCTAATAAAAAATTGGTTTCATACCTAAAGATATAAGATCAGAGAAAATCTAAAGCTTAAAGTTGTAATATAGTAAGTAAAATTATTTTTCAAATAAAGATTTTTAAGTGAGAAAAATAAATGTTTGAATCCTATATTTTGAAAAATCTACAAATATTTTTGAAATAGATAGAGACTTATATTTATCATTTTCTTTTACTTAAGAACTTTCTAAACTTTAAGTTGGTTTTAATTACTGAAATTTTGTCTAAATTGGACTATTCCATTTCTAGAACAAAATTCTGTTATCTTCCTAAGAAACTCATTACATAATTTGCATGCTAAAATGTTTTATGAGATTAACTGTCACTTGAGGATAAGTAACATTTTAAGTTTGGGGGATTTTGATACACCTAAAATATATAGTATTTTTATGCACATTTTTAAACCTATTTTTAATAATATTGCACTTTAATGGAAGGTATTTTGTGTTTTTCTTGCAGGTATGATGAAAATAGATGGTCATGATGAAAGGAGCAAAATTGGAGCAAAAAAATGAAAAATAAAAAATTTGGCACTGGAGGCTAAGCGCCGCTGGGCCGGCGCTTAGCCGCCATAGTTATAAATCGAACTTTAATTAGATTTGGCACCAAATTCAAATTGGAATGGATGCAACTCTTGGTGGTAACGTCCATAACTTCTTTTGGGCGGAAAATTTGAATGAAGGAGTGCGTTCTTTGATAGATACATCAAATTTGGACACATT
This sequence comes from Papilionanthe hookeriana x Papilionanthe teres, assembly GCA_022702705.1. NCBI lineage: Eukaryota > Viridiplantae > Streptophyta > Magnoliopsida > Asparagales > Orchidaceae > Papilionanthe > Papilionanthe hookeriana x Papilionanthe teres. Next base: position 107,317,802 of record CM040421.1, on the reverse strand, counting down.
TTAAAGAGACACCAAGGCACCTTTTGGTTCACTATTTAAAGAGAATCTTAGAAATGAAGAAGTGAAGAATTGAAGAGTCTCTTCATTGTATTTCGAAGAAAGGAATTTAGGAGATTCTTCCACTACATTTTAAGTTTTTATTTAGAGTAGGAGTAGAGAGTAAAAAGGAGAAAAGGGTCGGAGTTAAGAGTTCTTCTCCCACTTCTTTTCTTTATTTTAGTTTAGTTTTTATTGAAGTTTGAAGTCTGTATTCTGAGTCATCGAAGTTTGGAGACTTACTCTGAGGAGTAGTTTAGCGAAGAGTCAAAGTTTCAGAGGAACTTCCTTAGTCTTGTGGAAAGGATTTTCAGATAAGTGTTTACTTTTATTTTGTTTATCGATACTTGCTTTCGTTTATTATTTTTCTTATCATTTTTAATTTCAAATCAATGTGTTTTTATATTTTTCCAATGCATTCTGAATAGTTTACTTTATCTTTTTCTTTCTTAAAATGGAGAAGTAATTAATTTAAAGAGAATTGTTGTGGAAAGTATCAGTGTTTAAAAGTTGGAAGAAGTTGTGAAGATTGATTCTGAGAACTTTGTTTACTTCTTAATTTGTCCTGTTAAGTTGTAAAATTTCTTGAGATTATGTAAGATCAATGCGGTATTATCTCATTAAAGTTAGTAGGAATCACATGCAATTATATGGGTGAAAACTGTAGTCCATATAAGTGAATGTAATATTAGAAGATATTTTTATAGAAGGGAGTAAAATTAGAGGATTTTAGAGTGACGAGGCTAAAACCCCTAATTTGGTTTGAAGTTTTGAGTTTTGTTATGAGAAGTCAGCCCATGTGGTGGGAATCGAGGGAACTCTAGATGAGATACTGGTATCTTCCCTGCCTAACCATGTTCAAAATAATATAAATTTCAAATTAACCTATGTTCTTTATAGAACCAAGTAAGGGTAAAGAACACATTTGCTATCTGTCACAACAAAATTTAAATACTTTCACAACAATACTTTAAGAATTATTACTACTTCATGAAAGGATAGAAAAAGATATTTTAGTTAATAGTAATTTTACATCCAATGTTATTAGTTATTGAAACCTTTACTTTCATTGCTTAGCATTTTATTAAGAAAATGTCAAAAGACAAATCAACTTTCTAAACTTTTCAAAATCAAGACATACTATTTCAAAAATAATTAAAGAAAGTAAAAAGATAATTTTCTAAATTCCTTTAAAGATTTTCAACTTTTTCCTTTGGGTTCGATATCTCGGGGCTTAATCAGAAAGTCCTATATTACTTGATAAATGATACGTATACTTGCGTAGTATCCCATATTATAAAATCATAATTTTAATATCTTAAATCATCAACGCACTTATATCCAGCGGAGTCAAGTTTTTGGGAACCGTTGCACTTATATCTATCGGGGATCACACATCCAAATCCAAGTTCAAATTTTAAAGCAAATACTTCACAAACTAAACATAACTAAACAAAGTAAACTAAACACACGACAAACATAAGTAGAATCCATTAATTACTCCACATCAGTTTCAGAACTATGCCCTCCTCTAATGTCTACAATCAATTACTAATGCACAAACAAATTATAGAATGGACGAATTGGAAATTCGTTAGATGATTCCTCACCAATCACCGCGTTCTTCTTCATCAATTTGATCAAGCCCATCTCAATTCGACCAGTGTGATCAAATTGGTCTTTTATTTTCCTATCTGTATGATCGAATAAATCAGAAATGTTATTGATTGCATTCATATAACATTTTGTACCTCTTTCTCCAACTGTTTGATCCTCTTCAATATCATTCTGTAACCTTCAAGAAAATAGGGTTGAATCTGTTGTGAAGTCTGTGTTGGTTGATCAACAAGCAAATTCATGTCATCTTCATCTCCAACTGTCTGGAAGTCATAGGGATTAGTTGGATCAATAGGCCTTTATGGAAGAAGAATCTTTTCCCAACTTTCATAAGGAACCTGAGACTAACTACATAACAAAAATATGGTGGACGGGTGTCCAAGCCCATATTTAGATCCATGCACAATTAATCCCATAACTGATTTCACAATGATATTAGCAATTTCAACTGGCCTCCCAGTTTGAATACAGAAATTCAAAATGGCACATTTCTTGGTTACCTTGCTAATCTTCAATGTCGAAAATAACTTTGCTGAAATAAAGTAGTGTCACTGCTTCGATACTGGATTGAGAGATGCAGATGGGAAACTAATGTATCCATTCTCTCTAATTTCCTATTCCTCATTCTCATCCGTCAAATATCGATACACATCATTCATATTATCCCTCGTGGCATTGAAATTAGAATAATGACAAATAGGTACTTTCTCGATCATAAAGAGATCGTTAATTTGTGCAGGAGTGAATTGCACAAATCTACCATGCACAAATACGAACCCTTGGTTGATCCCGTGAAGATTTGCATAAAACTCTTTCACGACAGGAATAACAACAGCAGCGGTAGTGTAGCAAAGCACTTCCCAACGTCTCTTCTTAATAATTTCTTCAATTCTAGTAGTAGGATTATCCATACCTCGATTAATGAAGCCTCTTTCCTTGATAATCCTTCTTTTCATCATCACTTTGTTGAACAAACGTTGCGCCTCGAAATAAAATAAAAAAAATAATGATTAATAGTTCATATATATCATCTTCTACTTCTTATATTAATAAATAAAATAATGATTAATAGTTAACTTATCATTGTTTAATTGAATATAAATAAATTTTCAAATAAACACTAATGATTTGTTACTTAAATTTAAATAAAATTTAATTACATTTAATTAATTTATAAATAATTTATGTAAATAAGATTATAAATCCTCACTTATTTTCCTCTATTATTCGATCACACCTCCCGCATGTGAATCAAACTGTCATATGCACCCCTAGCCTTTTCCTCCTTTTGCACACGACAACTCCTCTGCTAGCAGTGTCACTATCAGGGGAAGTTGCAATGCTCGTTAGGCTTCGAAGTGCTCTATTTTCCTCCTCATCAAGACTTCTGATGCAATAATTTTTCATCGATCTTGGCTTTGTCTCCCAATGATGCCTTAAATGCACGTGTTGATGCCTCCCATGTGGGTAAGCAGTTTCAATTTACCTTCATTCCCCTCCTCCTTCACCTCAGTCTCCCGCTTTTGCTTCTCTATTTGGTCCAATTCAAAATGAAGGCATTCATCTTTTATATAGAACCATTGAGTTAATTAGTTAAAATTGACCTATATTCTTATTAATTTATTTACATTTATTATAGATGTTTGTAGATCCCATTTTAGACGCACCATGATGTGCTATATCAATTAAGATATAGTTTATATTGCACACTAGGGTTTCTGGTTGGTTAAGATGGCATTCCAAATTATGGGTTTCAATTAGTCATGGGATGATTGTAGTCTCCAGCTCATGAGATATTAAAATTGTGTACTAAACAATATTATATGATTTGTCATGTGCAAGAAGCCTTTGGTTAAGATGGAATTCCAAATTATTAGTTTGTATTTGTCTTGGAATGGAAAGAAGTTTATTTCATTGATTTATGGGTTGATCATAACAAAAGTTTCAAAATAAAGCTTGTGGAAAAATGTAAACAAATCTATGAAAAGTGTGGATGACGTTACAATATGCCTGTTTCATTTTGAAAAACTAAGTCTCATTGTTTGGCCTTGAAGTTTAGATTTTCGTTAAATTTTTAATTAGGTAGCTAATTAGAGGTGAGTAAATCAAGGTTTTAAAGTACAAAAGTTCGATTTAAATGAACATTTGGTTGATGGCGTGAGAACCAATTAGGATAGGTCTTTGGTGGATTTGGAAGGCCAAGAATGTCATATACCTTTGACAGAAAACTTATTGGAAAGACTTGTAGCATTGAGAGTTTAGAAAACCTTAATGCATAAATTTTATTTAGTGACCTTATTTAAGGTTCTTTTTGAAAGGGTTTAATAATATGAATGCAAACTTAATGATAAAAGAATTTCAAATAGAGGAATTATGTTTTTAAAGGCGGACTAATCCAATGATGAGACTTATGATCTAATAAAAGGGGTATCTTTGATAGTTTAGTTGGTGAATTTTATTACAAATTATTTTGATAACCCTTTGCAAATACATTATTAGATATCTCAGCAAATTTTAAAGTTGGGTTACTTTGTCTTAAGATGTATCATATTGATTATTGCGGCTGACTATTAGAGCCTTCGACAACCTCTTTTTGGGATAGAGATGAGGTATCTTTTTATTAGAAATAACCTTCTTATACCACTTTGTTAAGTATGTTGGCAATTCCTTGAATTGTTACGTTAAATAAAAAATGTTTCATAATAATTTAGTTATTTTGAAATACCATATGAAAACATTCAGAGTGGCCTACATCAACCAAACATTAATATGGTTTAGTTTTATACTATTTAATGCATGATTTACTAATTTCTTATTCTATGAAAATCTAGTAATTTTAACCGACCTATTAGATCCTCAAGGTTAGTTTAAAATTTTGTCCTTCATATATATGCTAGAGATTGAAGATCGATAATTTATGGAGCTTCATAGGAGATTTTATGATCAATTGAAGGTCATTAAAAATTTATGGGATGATAAATTCATAAACATTATAATTTATAAAACTATGATGTTCATCTCATTCCACTTAGTTTCATTGCATGTTTATGTTGCATTAGATTTATTTCATGCTTGTTCAAAATCCTTGTATATGTTTCTTATGTTTAAGTGTTTGGTGGTTTATTCATGAGAGAGAGAGAAAGACACACACACACACAGAGAGAGAGAGAGAGAGAGAGAGAGAGAGAGAGAGAGAGAGAGAGAGAGAGAGATGATGGCATCTTAGTTCAAGAATTAGGAAAAAAAATACATTGTTTTTGTGTCAACCCTATAACTTCAGTATAGATAAGTGCATATGATCATTTTATCACAATAAAATGATATATATGATGTAATGCAAGAGGAAAAATGATCATATTTTATTGATTATTCTATTACAATGAAAAGTTATTGTGTAAACAGTGCATGGAACCAAGGAAAAATCAGCCTACCTATTATAGTGAGGGTGAGTATATTGTCTTGGAAGCTTACAAATGTTAAATGTAATCACACCCCAAAAAATGTACAACTAAATATAAGTAGTTACAAATGTTAACAAATTTTCATACATAAAAGCAATTAATTTTGTAAAGCTTGTATGAGCCATATATAACTTCTAAATGAAATTTAAGCCTTTAATAATGATAATAATAGCATAAATAAGTCTCAAGCACAATGCTAACTTGTCAATGGAATTAATAAAATGTTCTCATATATGGGTGATCACTGATTACAATATACAAGAGTTTAATCCTTTAATTTTCTTGTGTAAATTTCTTCCTTTTCAACGGTGCCAATACTTGACTCCAAAGCAAAGTAAGATTTCAATTATGTCTTTAAATAGTAGGGATTTTACGCAAGTATATGTATCGTTATCAAGTAATACAGAGCTTTCTGATTAAGCCCCGAATATCGATCCCACAGAGATCGCGGTTAATCACGGTGGCTTTCAAGAGAAATTCTAGTCTACAATAACACGCCCTAGCTTGGAAAGTTGATAAAAGTTTGGTTTTAATTAAATACTACATTTATTACTTCAAAACTACTTCTAACTTAAAATACTTAGAGAAAATTAGAAAGTGGGGTTGGTTATATTAAAATACTCTTCCTCATACAATAAAAATAGTGATATGTGTAAAAATAAAACAAGTAGAGAGAGATTGTGACAAATTGGAGCAATTATATTCTTTATTTTTACTTGGTTCTATAAACAACATAGGTTAATCTGATGCTTTGAGATTTTGTAGATGGGTTAGGCAGAGAAGATATTAGCTCTCACTTTAGAGTTCCATCATCTCCCTCCACCCGGGGGCTAACATCTGATGGACGAGACTTATATTTTGCAAGAATTTATGAACTCAAATTTATATATTTATAATGATTTTGTTAAGTCCAAGCATTCAACGCAAGTATACGTATCGTATCAAGTAATACAGTGCTCTATTGGAGTCCTGGTTATCGATCTCACAGGGAAGTTCGAAGTATAAGAAAGCATTTACAATATAAATAATATAGCACTAAAATACGATATTTAAATAGCACTTAAGGTTTAACACATGATCCTACTAACACTATGCAGAAAATAGTAACAATTAACTAAACTACAATTACCTTTAACAACTTTAAAAATAAAATTAACTAACAGACACACTAAACTAAGTATTTGAAAGGTTTTTGATATATGAGAAAAGCATATTTCCTCTTGCAATAACAATATGATGTGTGGATTGATATGTAATAATTATCTATGTTGTTGTGCCAAAAAGGGGCATAGATGATTCTTTACCCTTAAAAGAGTACCCCCACTTCTAAGCAAGAAAAGAACATTGACATATCCTAAGTTTAGTCACCAAATCTAAGGCTAGGTGATACCAACTACGATATATGTGTGATATGACCTCTACCCGTAATTATGCCTATAATTTTATCCTTTAATTTATATTTCAAAGAGTAGTATGCAAAAAATATTTTGCACACCAAAGGTACTACGCAAGTATACGTATCGTATCTAGTAATACAGGGCTCTATTGAAGTCCTGGTTATCAATCCCATAGGGAAGATTAATTTAAGAAATTAATAGATTTTTAAATTAAAAGTAATTATAATTTTTATTTCTTTTCAAAAATTAGATTTTAAGTTTTATGAAATTTCTACTAGATGCAAGTAAAGTAGCAATAAAGTAAAGTTTAATGTAAATATTAGTAAAATAATTTCTCCTTTTCAACTAATCCAAGATTTTTCAGAAAAATTATCATTCGTGGAGAATTTGAAATTATGGTATTGCGTCAAATAGAAGCAATCCTATTCTTTACCTTCACTCGACAGTATAAAGAACATTGGCTAATCTATAGATTAGTCCAGGATGTATTATTAGTAGAATGGGTTAATCTAGACTCACACTTCTAGATGTCTAAGGGTGGCTATGGTCGGCCCTACTAGTGATCTGTTCCCTTTCTATAAACCAAATTATTAAAATTTAGTCTGTCACTCTAAAAACTAATTAATTCTACGGCCAATAAATAATATTTTTCTATTTATTTGCACTTCACCTTGAATAACCCGCACATGGCCTTCGATTACCCAAGGATTCATGTGATATCTACTAGTTAAGAACTCATCTCCGGATAGGTCTCAGAATTCTTCAACAGATTTTAACAATTCAAATGGCCAATTTAAAAAGTAAATTAAGATCAGGTATGAATATCATCGTAATAAATTTTAAAATTTAAGTTTAAGTTCTCCAACGAAATCAAATTATTTTTATTATCTTTTCATAGTTGAAAGGAGAAAGAAAAGTAACTACTCGGAACACATTGAATTCACATAACAAAACATATTTATAAAACTTTGAACCAAGTTACAAATACTTATCTAGAATGTTCCTTCAAGTGATCCTTTAACTCCTACTGACTCCAAAGCAAAGCACAAGACTTCAACATCACCAAATCTTACAAATTCTCACTTACTACTCAAAGAATTGAGTAGTAAAACTCAAAATAACTAAAATAAACTCACTAAATACTTAAGAAGAATATATGGTGGCTCTCTAAAACTATCTCTTGATACTGGAGAGCTAAGGGGGGTGATCTCTGTAGAAATGTCTCCTATTTATAGAGCTTTAGAAATGACCAGGGGTTGCTTAAGGCACCTCTTCAAAATTTTTCTAAATTCAATGAATCTTCTAGAAAGTAACTGTGGCGCCTAAGCGTCAGGATATGGTGCCTAGGCGCCAGACTCCTTGACCATGTCTTCGCACCCATTCACTTTGGATCGCACCTCTTCGCGATTAAAACTATTTTCCTGAGTCCAGATGCATTGTATCACATGTCCTATGTATCAAGAGCAACTTCCAGTCTTCTAGAAGGTCTGATAACTGCTTAACACCGTCAAAATAACTGCCTAAAGTTGTCAAAAAAATTTTCTGCTTCAACATCGAACTGGTGCCTAGGCGCCAGACCTATATTTTTGGCAACTTTGCTTTTTAGCTCCATTTTTGCTTATTTTTGCTCCTTTTTCATTCTTGAACTCTCTTTTTCATCACCTATATCCAAAAACATAAAAAATACCTTTCATTAAAGCATAATATCCTTAAAAATTGAATCATAAATAAGGAAAAAAATTATGTACTTTTTAAGTGGATCAAATTCCCCCAAACTTAAATGTTACTTGTCCTCAAGTAACCCTTTTTATTACATAAAATGTATAACATTTGGAATGAAGTTTAAATATTTAAGATTCCTTGTAATTTTTGGTTTTATAAATGTTCTAGTAAATCATTAACCAAATTTCACTAATTAAGGTTAATTTTAAGAATTTAAAGAATATTTAACTACCAAATCATAAGACTTTAAAAATTTTCATTTATTTCAAGAATAATTGTATTTTATCATATTAAGATCACATAGAAAATTTACAAGAAAAAGACTTTCATGAAAACTTTTTTAGTAAAGATACTTGAACATAAAAATTAAGTTAAAAATGTAATTAGTTCTTCTTATAAGATAATTCAAGTGCGCCAATATTTTATTAGGCATCTCCTCAAGCTTCTCCTCACATTTCTTTTTTGTTTTGTTCTTTTCTTTTTTTCTTTTTTTTCTTTTTAAGGATATTTTTCAATCCCTTTTCCACAATTCGTGGGGATTACTATATCTGGATAGTCTGTTAATGATTTTGAACTCACTATCCTTAACTTATATTAAAAAACTTATACATATTTACTTAATAAATATGACATTCTTAATAAGTATTTCTCAAAAATTATTTCAATCTTTTCTTTTTCAAAATAATCTTGATTCTTTAGTATTTCAAAAATACAATTCTCTTTACTATAAATAAAAAAAATTTTAATCTTATTATTCTTTATGTTAAATAATTCTATTCTTAAAATCAATCAAAATTATTAAAATTTTAGTTAAGTTTACTAAATTATTTATAAATTCAAAAATTTAAGTAATCTTAAATAAATTTTTCATTCCTTATGTTATGTTAATTTTCAAAGAAAATATTAGTATTTAAGGACAAATAGTATTTAAATTTCAAAGAATTTTTCCCTTCCCCCAAACTTCAGTTTTGGTATAAACATGAATTATGAAAATTTTTAAAGCATGAGAAAAAGAATAGCATATTTCTACCAGGAATTTTTCTAAATATATGAAAAATAATCTAGAAAGGAAAATTTTATTTCTATTCATGTTTTTTATGAATATTATAGAAAGGTCTAGACATATATAGAAAAATTTTAGTAAGCAGGATCAATTTCTACATAAAAAATTATATTTTTTATTTTATTTTTTTGAACAAAAATAACTAAACTAAACAAGTGTACTGATTACTATACTAAAACAGAAATAAAACATCCCATTATAAAAATAAAATCTAATAATCCAACAATCATCAATACAACAATAAGTGCCTCAGAATCAATAAACTCTAAAAATCAAAAGTTCACTAACATCAAAAGTGCATCAAACATAAATAACACAACTACATAATCCTGAAATATACTCATCACTAGCTGTCTCCTCATCCTCATCATCATCAAAAGAAAAATCTACATTCTTATTCGGGATATCAAATGGTGAGAATCTAGGGCAGGTCAGGAACTGAACAAAATGATCACCCTTAAGGAATTTAACAAGACTCTCAGAATACTCTGCATCAAAATCACTCTTCCTCTGGGTGTACTCAGAAAGATGATCTAATTTCAAATCTATAGTATCCACTCTACACTAGGTTAAAAGTAACATATTATGTTGCTCTATAAATTTTTCATGCATATTTTCCCAAAAACTAGATGGTGGCTCAGCAGCAGAAGTAGAGGCTCAAGAAGTAGAAGGTCTACCTGAAGTAGGTAATGAACTAGAGGGTGCGGTAGAACTCTTACCTCGAAGTCGATTATAAATACTAACACTTTCCAGTCCAATGGACTTGGTAGACATGAGCTTCTCCTCTGAAAGCTCAGCAACAACTCCAGCATTTTCACACAGAGAATAAATCAGAGATAGGAATCTCAATCCCACAGATGTGCTAGAACGAGCAGTGGCCTCTACAAAATCATAATAATACTCCCAACATCAATTGCCTTCCTCTCCTGTATGCAGTAGTTGAGGATAACTCTATTCTTTGTGACCTCACTCAAATGATTGGATGGAAGGAAACGAGCAAAAATAAAGTAATGCCCGGCCTTAGAAACACCATTTAGCTTAGAAGATGAAAAATTTACTCGTTTCTCGTTCCGAATCTTTCAAGCTCCAGTACCATCAGTCAGATATGCAATAATCATCTCCAAATCTCCCTCAGATGGAGATAATCCAGAATAGTAGCACTCGATGTTCGGTGGCAGGCCGTAGAAAATGTTGATTCTCTCAGGAGTAAATCCTACTCCAACTCCTCTCACAAAGATCTCGTAATCTTCGACATCCATAAAATTTACATAAAATTCCCTGACGATAGGGATAACAGCGACAGCAGTGAAGTAGCAGAATCGTTGCCAGTTTAGTGCAATGATTGTATCTTCAATCCTTCCACCAGGATTGTAGAAACTTCTATCCGAGATAAATTTTCTCATCGTAGCAAAGTCATTGTAACAGAAATGTGCTGCAGGAATAGGAATAGCGAATTTGCTGCAATCGAAGTTTCCTTGTTCTTTCCCTCGCTTAGATTTCGCAGCCATCTAAACGTAAGAGAAAGAAAATGCAAAATACATTAAAGGATCAAAAGAATAAGCTTATTTAAGCTTTTAAAAACTTAAATAAAGCTTCAAATCCATAGATTAAACTCCAAAAATACAAATTTTCAGTTTTGCTCGAAAGTTGAAAAATCCATGGTGAAAATAAAAAATAAATGGATTAGAAGGTAGATCTGACCTCGAGATGAAGAAATCAAGTGATTCCAAGCTCAAAAACTCGAAAATTAGACCTAAAAATGGATTCCTAAGTGTATTTTTTGTGAAATATGGAGGAAGAATGAGCTTAGGCGTCGTTAATGGCGTCGGTGGGTTTAAAAGCCTGATTTTTTTGTTCTGGCCGAACCGGCGCCTAGGCGCCGAATTCTGGCGGCTAGGAGCCGAATTTTGGCACATAGGCGCCAGACTCACCTTACCAAAAATTCGATTTAAAAATCAATTTTCCACCAAAACTTAACAAATTCAGCTTCTAATTACTCATATGAAAGTATTACTCCAATTTATAACTTCCAAACATTTCCACAAACAATTAAAATGATAATATAGATCCAACATTCAAACATAATATATAATCAAACTCTTCCAATTCCATTCAATTTTTCCATTCCAAGCTCAAAAAATTACAGAAAAGTACTATAACAAGGTTCAACACTCTATAAACAACACAAACAACACTATTTCAAAGCAAATTCACAATCAAACAACACACTTTGAACAATGAAAGTGAACACACAAACTAAATATTCAACTCACTAAAACATAACTCGATCACACCTAGAACAAACCAACGATCTATTCATCTCTAAACTTTGAATTTCCATCCCTCTCTCAATGAAGTTCGCTTAGCCCGCATGGATAGAAAACTAACGCCCTTGGAAATTCCAAAGCCGTCTTCTCGTCAATCCATTTGTTCTTCGCATACATCGCCAATTGAGAATCTTAAAAGGCCGCCATATGATCGAATTGAAGCTTCATCTGCCATTCCAAGTGCTCAATTTGGTGATACATCTAATGCAGACGATTTCCAACACTTAGCAATTCCGCCTCAATCTTATCAAGACGACTGAATAATTTCTCCAAACTTACAGCAATAAATCCATTGAAATGAGGTTGAGGATCTTTAGAAGAATTATCTCTTATCCCATTGTCATGATCTCCTCTCTCCATTGCTTCCAAACTTCTCTTTTCTTCTCCAAAATGAGTTGTGTTGGACGAAATTAGGGATGCTTAGGGATTGGGGACGAAGGTAGGTGATTCTCAATTTTATATTTTGCAAGAATTTATGAACTCGAATTTATAGATTTATAATAATTTTGTTAAGTCCAAGAATTCAACACAAGTATACGTATCATATCAAGTAATACATGGCTCTGATGGTGTCCTGGATATCGACACCACAGGGAAATATTAAAGTTTTAAGAAAATGTTACACAATGTGTAATAAGCACCAAAGTTAAAGTGGACTACTTACTACTACTATGCAGGAAACAGTAAAAACAACAAAACAATAACAATTAACTAACTACAATTACTTCTAATAACTTTAAGAACAAGATTAACTAACAGACACACTAAACTAAGTATTTGAAAGGTTTTTGATATATAAGAAAAGTATCTTTCCTCTTACAATGAGAATATGATGTGTGGATTGATATGGAATAATTATCTATTTTATTGTGTCAAATTGGAACATAGATGATTCTTTACCCTTAAAGAGTACCCCCTCTTCTAAGTAAGAAAAGAACATTGACTTATTCTAAGTTTAGTCACTAACTCTAAGGCTAGGCTGGGCGGTTACTGGCTCTCACTTCGGAGCTCCCAGTCACCCTTTACCTGAAGGCTAATGACGGCGACTTTATATAAGCTTAAAAATGTAAGACTTTATGAATTCAGATTTATATATTTATAATGATTTAGTAAAGTCACACATGCAACGCAAGTATACGTATCGTATCAAGTAATACAGGGCTCTAATGGAGTCCTGGTTATCGATCCCACAAGGAGGGAAAACGTTCTTCCAATCAGATAATATAGCACTAAAATCCAATACCAATTGTAACAATTGCTCAAGTGTACTACAACTAGTTAATGCAAAGTACGGTAATAATAAAGCTACTAAAATTATTTCTACTTACTAAACTCTTTAACTAACACACACTAACAGGTGATTTATAAGATACATCTATGTGGAAAGTGTCTTCCTTCCTGCATAAAGATTATGATGTGTGGATGATGAAGAATGGTAAATTTTTGTATTGTGCCAAATAGGAGCATATTTGCTTCTTTACCCTTAAAAGAGTACCTCCTCTTCCAAGCATGTAAAGAACATTGCCATATCTTAAGTTTAGTCACTAAATCTAAGGCTAGGCTCGGAGGATACCGACTCTCACTACAGAGCTCCCACTCACCCTTCACCCGAAGGCTAACCATAGGCTTTAGTTACCAATCTTAAGACAAAATTGGGGATCCCATTCTGTCACCATGAAACCCCTAATTTAAAGTCCATCAAAACTCATTTCCTTATTTATTTGCACTTAATCCCCATGAACTACGCAATTCATTCACGGACATTAGATGGGTTCTTCATTCTTGTCGTAGAACATTCAATTCTTTTGGAATTAATGTTTCTCAACATATTTTAACAATTCAATTGGCCGAATTGAAAAGTAAATTAAGTTCCAAATGAAAGAAACATCACAACTTTTATATCACTTTAAGGGCACATCAATTCCACATCACCACATCATCACTACTTTATGCAAGAAGAAAGGCAAAGGAAACTACTCACAAATCATGGAGAAGATATAAGAACACATGAATTTTATATATAAAAGAAGAGTCATACAAACCACAATAGTAAGTACAACTTATCTCCTTCTCTTCCCCAAGCAAATTCCTTCCAAGTTCCCTTGATTCCTTTTCTATTCCTTGCAATACTTGATTATCTCCTTGGAACAAAGATGAAGAAGCAATCTCTCACTTTACTCCCTCTTCTCCCCTCCTTAGAGAAGAATCTCTCTTAAAATCACAAACCCTAACTCTCACTCACACTTTCCTTACACTCTCTACAACAATCCCTCTCCTCCTTTTCGTCTTGAACACTTAATTTAATGTTAGGAACGAATTCCCCAAGAGTTTCTTTAAGCACCCCTTCAAAAATCCGCCAAAACTCTTCAATTTGAAATGAATCGACATAGGGCGCCGGCGGCGCCCGATAGTGGCGCCGGCGGCACCCTATCCTGCCAATAATTGTTGAAGTCTCTGGAAGAGGGCGCCGGCGGCGCCATAAGCTGTTTTCCTCCAAATTGCTCCATTTTGCTCCAAATTCGTTCCTTTTTTGCATCTTTTCACTCCAGTCACCTATAATTATCATACCTGCAACAAATCATGAAAAATAACTTCCTTTAAAGTGCAATATCACTAAAAATAAGTAAAAAAATATAGCTAAAAGAGTATATATTTTTGGTGCATCAAAATCCCCCAAACTTAAACTATTACTTGTCCTCAAGTAATCCTTTTACTACATAAAATATAACTCTAGGCAATGTACTTTTCAACTGAAGACACTAAAATTTTTATTCAAAAGAATATATTGGTTAGATTTTCAGAAAAAGTTTAGTAACTCAGGTCAACATTACAGGTATAAGAATATTCAGTAATCAAGTCTAAGAGTTATATTCTTCTATTTATTTCAAGATAAACCATAATTTGTCACATTAAGAGTGCCTTAAAAGAATATGTGAAAAAGGAGTTCATGCAAACTTTAGTAAAATTTAGGCTAGCACTTTAAATATAAATTCAGAAATGAAATCAAGTTTTACCTTTAGGGTGATTCAAGTGAAGCCAATTTTTGATTAGGCATCTCCTCAAGCTTCTCCTCGTAAACATTTTTCTTTCTTTTTTCTTTTGGGATTATTTTTTCAATCCTTCTTTTCTTTTCTTTTCTTTTATTGAGGATTACTATATCTGGATAGCCTTTAATGATTTTGAACTTCACTTTCCTCTTTCTAAAATTCAAACTTGAAACACCACCTTACTTTATAGTTAGGCACAAGCTTTATTATTTTTCATAAAGTCACAATCTCTTCATAATACACAATACTTTAAGTCCCTTAATATTTCAAAAATACAGTTTATTTACTTTAAACATTTAACTATAATCAAATCCTTTCATACCAAATATCTTATTTCTATAAAATCAACTTTTATTACCAAAAATTTTCATCTTATCCTTCCATAATATTCAACTGAAATGAAAAGTTTTAGTTATCTTACAATGAGGTTCAACTGCCAAAAGTTATGCTAATAATTTTTGAAAATATAATAATTGAGAACAAATAAAAGTTTAACATTTCTCTACCCTCCCCAAAACTTAAAATTTTCAATAAATTTGAAATAGTTGAGAGTAAAAGAAAACTAACCTTTCTGTGCTGAAATTATGAAATATTCATATTCTATCTGGTATTAATCAAAATTTTATAGCTAGCAAGCATGAAACAATTAGTAGCAGTGATATAAAAATTTAAAATATTTGCATGGGTAAAGAGAAATTAACATTAAACATCCAAACATCCAACATAACACTACAACATGAAGCAAACTATCACACTACTAACAGTACAACTAACAGTTCAACATGAAAAGTAAATAACACTACATCACACAGTACAACACAGGGTTACACATCACATGAAAAGTAAATATCCACTACATCACATCAATACATCACAACAGACTAAGAACAATAGAAATAAAACAAACAAACTATCTACCAGTCGTCATCACCAGGATCAGCAGCAGGGTCATCAGGTTCAGGCCTATACGGTGTATAATTAGGGCAAGTAGGAAATGTCACCCCAGTATCTCCTCTCATAAATCTGGCCTGAGCATCATAATAAGCAATATCGAATTCAACTCTTCTCCGCAAATAGTTTTCATTCACATCTCTCCTGGCCTCGAATACATCCATCCTACTATGCATCATATCAATACTATCACTTTGCAATCTCAACTGCTTCATGACATTAGATAGTGTCGGGGGCTCAGAAGTAGATGGAACATCATAGCTTGTGGTAGGAATATTAGTACTCCTAGTCTCCTCTTTTGCACCCACATGAGCCTCATAAGTACGAATAATGGTCTTCGTAATTGGTCTCAAAGGTATCACCACTTCCTCAGAACTACTATACTCAACTCCAAATTGAACACAAAGGGCATGAATTAGGGCAGGATGTCCTAATCCACCAGTGGTTTCTCCTTTGGCAATAGAGTGACTGCTCCTGAAAACAATAGCTCCAATATTGATCTTCTTCATATTCTGGATGCAATAATTCAAAATAGCTCGATCCCTAGTAACTTCACTGTGATGATAAGAAGGTAACAGTCTCGCAGAAATGAAATAATGCCACGCTTTAGAAGCGACATTTAAAGTAGAAGGAGGGAAGTTAATCATCTGTTTCTGATTCATCTTCCACTCCCCTCTTCCATCGGTCAGATACGTGATTACACTCATCAAATGCCCCTCACTAGTATCAAAATTCTCAAATCCACAAACAAAAGGTTCTCGAATTTGATAAAATGCGTTGATACGTTGTGGGGTGAACTCAACCAGTTTCCCTCGGACTAGCACATATTCCGTCTGAGACCAGAGCATGTTAGCATAAAATTCTCGGACTACTCCCAAAACAACATTAGCAAAAAAGTAACAGAAACGCTCCCAATTCCGCTCAGAAATCAACTGTTCCACAGATCCACCAGGATTTTCAAACGCTCGATCCTGAATACACTTCTTATTTTGCAACTGAGAGTTGAAGCGAAACCGAGCCTTAACATTAACAAATCTTTCATCGTCCCAATCAAATTTTTGCTTCCCCTTACTCATTCTAGGAGCCATGTGAATTTCTAAAAATTGCAAAAATTTACCAATAAATCCCAAAATCCACAATGTACTAACTCCAAGCATTAATCCAAACAAGTAAGAACAAATTCTACCATAGGAAACCTCACTTTTTCTCAACAATCTCCCAAAAATATCATCCTAACAATGTGAGAGTTTCACATGGCAAAAATCCAAAAATTTTAGCTTAAAGTAAAGCTCTTACCAAGAGAAGTGCAGATCCAGCCTCAGAAATCCTTGAAATCCTCTCTACTCCGAGATCTAACGAACCTTAAAGCTTTAAAATCACGAACATAGAGGTGGGAGATGAAAGAAATGGCGGAAAAATGGGTCCCAGGAAATTTTCACGAATTTTTAAGGGTCCCGGACTATTTTCAGCATTTGGGCGCCGGCAGCGCTCTATTCAAAATAATAGCCAAACTCTCTGGATTTGGGCGCCGGCGGCGCCAGTCCAAAATTCCATTGGGTTCAAAATTTTTTTTTGCAAATTCTATCGTTTATTAACACATCAACAAGCATCTATTTCATCTCACAAACACTAAACAATATCACTTTACACAAACAATACATCACATCACTTTCATATATAAAATCTACGATACAATGATTACACACATATGTTCATCAAATAAAAGCAACACTCCTTAGATCCTTAGTATTGCAGGTACACTACGATAAGCAAACACTAAGTCCTAAGTGCACACAAGAAATCAAATCATAGTCCAAGCACACCTTACTAAAGCAGAGCAAACAACATAATAATCAAAGCAAACACTTAAACATAACAAAGCAGCATACAGAATCCACTAATTACTCCTCATCGGTCTCAGAACTATCATCCTCTCTAATGTCTCTGATTGATTGATGATGAACGAACAGATTGTAGAAGGGACGATATGGGAATTCATCAGATGAATCTTCAGTCACAACAACATTCTTCTTCAACAGATTAATCAGACCCAACTCAATCCGACAAGTATGATTAAATTGCTCTTTCATCCTCCAATCAATATGATCAAATAAATTAGAAATATTATTAATAGCATTCATTTACCTCATTTTCCAACTTCTTTATCTTCTTCAATATCACCCTCGAACTTTCAAAATAGTAAGGCTGAATAGGTTGTGAACTCTCAGTGGGCTGATCAGAAAGCAAATCCATATCTCCTTCATCACCTACTGTTCGGTAGTCATAAAGATCATTTTTATCAATAGGTCTCCAGGGTAGAAGAACTTTTTCCCAATTCTCATATGGTACTTGCAATTGACTACATAATAGAAATATGGTGGATTGGTATCCAAGCCCATATTTAAATCCATACTAATCAATCCCAAAACAGATTTCATAATGATTGATCCAATATCCACTGGCCTTCTAGTTTGTATATAGAAATTCGGAATAGCACTTTCCTTCGTTACCTTACTTATCTTCATCGTAGGAATTAATTTTGTTGAAACTAAAGTAATGTCACTATTTTGATACCGGATTTAAGCATGAAGAAGAGAAACTGATATATCCATTATCCCTTACTTCCCATTCTTCATTCTCATCCGTCAAATAATGATAGATTTCATTCATATCATTGCTAGTCGCATTAAAATTTGCATAATGACAAATAGGTACATTTTCAATCATGAAGAGATCATTAATCCTTGTAGGAGTGAATGGTACATACCTACCTCGCACAAAAACACATCCTTGGTTGATCCCATGCAGATTTGCATAAAATTCTTTCACGATCGGAATAACCACTGCGGCGGTAGTGTAGCATAACACTTTCCAACGCCTTTGCTTTACTATCTCTTCAACTCTTGTAATCGGACTCTCCAAACCTCGATTTACAAAGCCTCTTTCCTTGATAATCCTTCTTTTCATCATCACTTTATGGAATAGACGCTGCGCCTCAAAACTAACGAACTTCTGCCGGTTGTAAATGTGAGATCTAGGGAGTTCAATGGAGTAGGAATCCATGGGATGCGAATTGGGAAAGGAAGTTTTCTTTTTTTGGTGGTTATGGGTATAAAATGGAGTTTTGGGTTGTTTTATGGAAGAAGATGCCGCTCAAAACTGTCAAAAACCGCATTTTAAAAATTAAAAATCGTCAACCAGAATTTGGGTGCCGGTGGCGCTCAAACTAGAAATTCGGCTATTTTTAAAAAAATAAGGCGACGGCGGCGCCAGTGGTAAATATTTTCACCGAACTTCGTTTGGCTCGAAATACTTCGTTTTCGCAATAAGATCCAATATATTTTTAATTTTTAACTTATTTAGGGGTAATTAGGATTCTTAAATATCAAACTAAAAGCACAAACAACAATAAGAAAGCAAACATAACACACAAGTACCCATGGGTTGCCTCCCATAAAGCACTTGGTTTAACGTCGTCAGCCCGACAAACCATTCAGTTAACTAGGATGACTCAGCAATAAAACCTTTTTGAAATCTGGTAAAAACCCTCCAAAGTAGAGTTTTAAACGATGCCCATTAGCCTTGAAAGTATTTCCAGTTTTAGGATTCTCGATATCAACAGCTCCGAAAGAATGAACTTTCACTACAGTAAAAGGTCTCATCCATCTGGACTTAAGTTTTCCAGGAAATAATTTCAATCTCGTATTATATAACAAAACTCTTTATCCAAGTTCAAATCGTTTTTTCAATTATCTTTTGATCATGCCACAATTTCATTCTCTCTTTATAAATTCTATCATTATGATATGATTCATTCCTGATTTCTTCCAACTCATTCAATTGCATAAATCTTTTTTCTCCTGAATTTTTCAAATTAAAATTCAACTCCTTAATCGCCCAATATGCTTTATGCTCCGATTCGACATGACGAATGGCAAGTTTTGCCAAATACTAGTCTATAAGGAGACATTCCAATAGGGGTATTAAAAGCAGTCCTATAAGCCCATAATGCAGTATCTAATCTAGCAGACCAATCTAATTTATGAATGTCCACTGTTTTCTCCAAAATTCTTTTAATTTCCCTATTCGATACTTCCGCTAAACCACTAGTCTGGGGATGATAAGCCATAGAGATCCTATGAATAATGTTATATTTTTCAATTAATCTCTTAATTTGATTGTTTCTGAAATGGGATTCACCATCAGTTATAATTACTCTCGGCATTCCATATCTTGTAAATATATTTTTCTTTAAAATTTTAGAAACACTACGAGTATCACATCTTGGTAAAGCCACAGCTTCAATCCATTTTGAAACATAATCAACAACAACCAATATATATAAATTTCCAAATGAAGGTGTAAATGGTCCCATAAAATCTAATCCCCATACATCAAAAATTTCAAGTTCCATATTATAATTCACAGACATTTCATTTCTTCTAGAAATATTACCTACTCTTTGACATCGATCACAAAATTTGACATATTTATAAACATCACGAAAAAGAGTTGGCCAATAAAATCCATATTGTAAAATCTTATAAGCCATTTTATCAACACCAAAATGACCTCCAAATTTAGAATTATGACATCTCTGAATGATTGGATTAATTTCTTCATGTGGTACGCATATTCTAATAATCAGATCCTTACACTGTTTATATAAATAGGGCTCATCCCAAAAATAAGATTTAGCATCATATTTAAATTTTTTTTGTTGTTGCCTTGCTAAATCCAATGGTATAATATCACTCACAATATAATTCACAATATCAGCATACCAAGGCAAATTCTTTTCCATAAGAATATACAATTGTTCATCAGGAAAAGTTTTTGTAACTTCCTTTTCAAATACAAATAAATTATCATATTCTATTCTTGACAAATGATCAGCAATTTGATTATCAGATCCTTTCCTATCAACTATCTCAAAATCAAATACTTGCAAAAGGAGTATCCATCTAATCAATCTAGGTTTAGCATCCTTCTTTTGCATTGAATACTTAATAGCTGAATGATCAGTATGCACTATAATTTTAGTCCCAATTAAATAAGGTCTAAACTTATCAAAAGTAAATACTATAACTAATAGCTCCCTTTCAGTAGTAGTATAATTAATTTGAGCATCATTAAGAGTTTTACTAGCATAGTAAATGACTTTGAAAGTTTTATCATACCTTTTCCCCAACGCAACTCCAATAGCATAATCACTAGCATCACACATCAATTCAAAGGGTTTCTCCCAATCAGGTGAAACAATTATAGGAGCAGTGATTAATTTTTCTTTAATTAAATTAAAAGTACACAAATATTCATCATTAAAATCAAACTTCCTATCATTTTCTAGAAGTTGGCACAAAGGTTTAGTAATTTTAGAAAAATCTTTAAAATAACGCCTGTAAAATCCAGCATGTTCTAAGAAACTACGCACCTCTCTCACAGTAGTGGGTCGTGGTAATCTCTCAATCACCCGAATTTTAGCAGGATCGACCTCCATACCATATTCAGAAATTTTATGCCCAAGCACAATTCCTTCTACAACCATAAATTGACATTTTTCCCAGTTCAGAACTATATTTTTTTTCTCACAGAGTTTTAAAACTTTTGCCAAGTTTTCCAAACAAATATCAAATTAAGTTCCAAACACAGAAAAATCATCCATGAAAACATCTATTCCATTATCTATCATACAACTAAACATAGACATCATACATCTTTGAAAAGTTGCAGGTGCGTTATACAGTCCAAAAGGCATACTTTCAAAAGCAAAAGTTCCATAGGGGCTAGTAAATGTTGTCTTTTCTTAATCCTCAGGAGCAATAGGTATTTGATGATAACCAGTATATCCGTCCAAAAAGTAATAGTACTTGTGTCCAGCAAGTCTATCCAACATTTGATCGAGAAAAGGAAGAGAAAAGTGATCTTTTTGGGTGTCAGCATTCAGTTTTCTATTATCAATACAAATTCGCCATCCATTCACTTGTCTAGTAGGTAAAATTTCATTCCTTTCATCCACTTCCACAGTCACTCCACCTTTCTTCGGTACACAATGGATTGGACTTACCCAAGCACTATCCGAAATAAGATAAATAATTCCAGCATCAAGCCATTTTAAAATTTCCTTCTTAACTACCTTTTTCATTATAGGATTTAATCTCCTTTGCGGATCAATTTTAGGTTTATGTTCTTCATTTAATAAAATTCTATGCATACAGATCGAAGGACTGATTCCTTTGATATACGCAAAGTCCATCCAAAAGCCTTTTTGTATCTTTTTAAGATTTCCAATAATTTTGTTCTTGATATTCGATTAACTCCGAAGATACAATAACTGGTAGGGTAGATGATTCTCCTAAGAACATATACTTTAAATGCTTAGGGGGAATTTTTATCTCAAGTTTAGGAGGTTTAACAATAGATGAAATTAAACTTTTATCTCCACCTTCCATGGTATCTAACACTTCAAATTTCTCCTGAATATATTCATACTCCTTATTCATCTCATTATCTAAATCTTTTTCATTTCCAGTTTCATCTTCAATTATATTTTTGCATTCCACTTTCTTTTCAAACATCTCTTTAAAATAATCATTTCTCAAATATTCGCAGACTTCCATCCTAAAACATTCATTATCTTTTGCAACTGAGAGATACTTCATAGACTTAAAAATATTAAAGGTCACCTCTTGATCATTAACTCTCATAGTTAATTCCCCTTTTTGAACATCAATTATAGTTCTTCCAGTAGCTAGGAGTGGTCTTCCTAAAATAATTGGAATATCTTTATCTTCCTCCATATCAAGCACAATAAAATCCACAGGAAAGATAAATTTATCCACTTTCACTAACACATCTTATACCACTCCCTTAGGATAAGTAATAGAATGATCGGCTAATTGAAGAGTTACAGATGTAGGAGAAATTTCTCCAATTCCCAATCTTTTGAAAGTTGATAAAGGCATAAGGTTAATACTAGCTCCCATATCACATAAGGCTCTTCTAAAAAACTTTTCACCTATAGCACACAGGATAGTGAAACTACCAGGATCTTTAAGTTTTTCATGAAGCTTTTTCTGAATTATTGCACTGCACTCTCCGATAAGTACAACAGTCTCATGATCTGTGAACTTTCTCTTCTTTTTAAGAATATCCTTCATAAATTTCACATAATCAGGCATCTGTTTTAATGTTTCAACAAAAGGTATATTTATTTTTAACTTCTTAAGGATTTCCAAAAATTTTCCAAATCTGTTATCCCTATTCTTCTGCTTCAATCTTTGAGGAAATGGAGGAGGTGGTTTCTCAACGGTAATCTTCATTTGTTCGAGAGGATATTCCAGTCCGGATAAATCTTATTTGAACTCGCTTCAATATTCACCTTCTCCTTCTCTTCTTCAACTTCTTTCTGCACTCTAGTTTCTAATTCTTTTCCACTCCTTAATTGAATAGCCTTAAGTTGCTCCTTGTTTTGATCTTTTGGATTGATCTCCACATTACTAGGAAGCATTCCAGAAGGTCTATTATTAAGCGCAGTAACAATATGTCCTAATTGATTTTCAATATTTTTTATCGCAACACCTTGAACTTGTAATTGGTTACCCATATTCAAAATCATTCATCTGTAGACAACTTCTTATCCTTAAACTGTGGGTTATTATTAAATCCAGGAGGATAAGATGGTCTAAAGTTAGTATTCCCTTGGTTGTTTGAGTTTCCAACTGGGTTCATAGAATTGTGCCCCCTATGTGGGTTCACATTAGCATTATTATTATTCTAATTGAAATTTGGGTGATTCTTCCAACCAGAGTTATAATAATTCGAATAAGGGTTATTAGGTCTATTAATTGCATTCAAAGTTTCATAAGGTGTTTGAGATTCAGTTATCTGTCCAAATGAATTTTCCTCTAACACTGGGGGTGGTTGATAATAATTCATTCCATATTGATCTATTTTCTTGGAAAGTGCTGCTATTTGAGAAACTATCATAGTCATCATATCAGAATCATGAACACTAGCTACTCTCTTAGGGTTTACCCGTTCAGAGGACCATTGAAAATTATTAGTAGTCATCTCTTCAATCAATGAATATGCTTCATCGAAAGGTTTCTGTCGGCATATTTTTAGGTTTTGGTGTTTTATTTGGAAAAGGGGGGCGCCTACAGAAATTGTCGGCGAATTTTAATTTAATTTAAATAAATAATTTGAAAAGTAATATTTGATTTTGAAAATAATTTTAAATTTGAAAATTTTAAGATATGAAATCAAGCTGATCTCACATCCAGAATAGTTTGTATAAACGAGCACCGCATCACTGAACCATATATCTATCCCGAAGAATAGACACATTGCTTGATGATGAGGCTCGATTAAATAAACTAGAAGATTTGTGACATCCGTTTGGTCTGCGAACCAATTTTATAAGCCGACAAATTCCCTGTTTAATATGAAAACATTAAACGGGGTTTATATTACATGGGTTCTTAAAATTCCCTATAAGGGCAAGCCCCTATAGTTAATTACATCTTAAGTGACGGGAATCACCTAAGAAAACTCTCGATAATAATCGGTAGTTACGCTCTCAAGAATCTCAAAGTTTAAGTTTTCAAGGGATTGAATTTTAGAATTTCAATAGGGAATGGATCAAGTTTGGAACATTTTGTTTTGGGAATTCAAAGGAAGAAAGGTAGGAGAAATCATAGATTTGAAGCGAACTTCGGTAATTTCCCGACTATCCTATTTGTTTGGCTTGAATTTAGGAAGGTCCTATTGTTTATTTAATGTTTTGATCTTGCCAATTTTAATTAATTAGGACTTATATTTGTATGATAAAATCATACAAATAGCCTTGAAGATATGAGGGTTTATGTCGTACCAGACGACGACCTCGGAGTCTAAGACCGGTTAGGGCTTAATTTACATGACATGATCATGCAAATGCCTAACGAAGAGTTGAGGATTTATGTTGCACTAGGCAAACTACCTCGAAGTCCTATGGCTTGGTTATTTAGTTCTAAGGAAAGTTTCTTTGAAGTAGACTCGGGTTTTGCTAATGACGATGGCTGAGCTGCCCACCATACTCAGAGCTCCTTGTTGTTGCGGAGGTTTAGTTTTAGAAGTCATAAATCAGGAGATGAGAGAAGTGTTTTGGTTTAGAGAAGATCTTAAAATCCAGGTGTTTTTAATATTTTAATTAAACAAATCTTAAAGTTGATTATAACAACACCGGTTAAGATCCCACGGTTCCATCCTTCCGGCATCGTTATTTTTATCGGATTCACTTAATCCAGATGAATTTGCTAAACTCAACTGAATGAGTTCCACACTTTCATTTAGACCGTGGGAAATCCCGTTAGCAACACGTAGGTTACATCATCCGAGGTATTCCGATCATCCAACAAGACGTTTTAATTTAGTTGTAGTTGTAGTTTTGATGTTCGTTTGTGATTAAATTTTGAGTTGTCTTATATTTTGAAATGTTGTGGCGGTGAATTTTATCTTGTAATGACTTTTACTTTAGTTTTGGTTTCGAGTTTTAGGGGCTATCCTAAAGGTGTGGGTTTTCACGCAACGATTGTTTATCATGCAAGAAAAGTAAGTGCAATGTTATTAAATAAATTGCAATAAGGTAAATTGCAATAAAATAAAAGCGTACTGGAGGGTCTTCCCGTCATCCTGAGCTGCACTTAAAACACGAGTTAGAATATTTAAGCATTTAAAGTAAGTTCTAGGTAAAGCTAAGGGAAGGGTTATGGTTTTCTACCAAGTTCCTAATCCTATAACTAGTCATTTCCTATGACATCTAGGTTCTTGTATTTTGGTTTAAGGACGATTTTATTCATCAAAGAACAATTAAGTTCAATTGTTCTTATAAACATCATATCATATAGAGGAAGTGCTTAAGACGAATCTTAAACATCTTTTCAATATTTCTAGGATTATTCTAAGTCCAAGTGAATTTAATTATACAAATGAATTAATCGTCCGGGAGTTTAAGTTTTGTTATCTTGCTCGATGAACTAGGACATTTGAATATCCTATAAGTGAAGTAACGCTTCTTTTAACACTCCTTTTTAAGAGTTATGACATCACGAGCTTTCGAGGGCAAATGAATATTCAAGTGAGTTGTGATTTAATTTTAGTTAATGGATTTAAGTTTGGAATAGTGTTCAAGTTGTTTTAGATTTATTTTGAATTCTTTATGTCTTAGGTGATGTTATATTTAATTTAATTTAATTTAATTTAATTTAATTTAACTTAATTGAATTTAATGTGGTTTAATTTAATTTAATTTAATTTAAGTTAATTTAATATAATATGCTTTAGCTTAATTTAATTCAATTTGATTTAATTTAATTTGATTTAGTTTTAATTTAATTTAATTTAATTTAATTTAATTTAATTTAATTTAATTTAATTTAATTTAATTTAATGTAATTTAATTTAATTTAATTTAATTTAATTTAATCTGATTTGATTTAATTTAATATGTTTTAATTTAATTTAATTTAATTTAATTTGATTTAATTTAATTTGTTTTAATTTAATTTAATTTAATTTAATTTAATATTTTATTTTAAAAGGGTTTGCTTTAAATAATTTAACCTTAACTTAATTTAATGATTAAGTCTTTTAGCATTTTAAATCTTAAACTTGGATTATCATTTTAATTAGGAATTAAATATTATTGGGATGATTAATTTAGGGATTCTTAAATTAAAGAGCAAACCTCTTCCTAATAACATCCCTATTTTAATAATTCCAATTTTATTATTCTTCCAAATTTAATTAATTATTTTAATTAAAGTTCATTTCAATTATTGTTGAATTGTTTAATAGGTTTCTATCCTTTAATTATTTAAATTTCAATCATCCAAATCAGATTAAGATCAAATATTTTACCTTTTCATTTTATTAAGCCTAAATTTTTAATTAAGGGTAAAAATTTTAATTACCATTTTGCCCTTCAAGCTTAATAATTTCATAACTCACTAAATTGAGCTCAAATGAATTTGAAATTTTTATGTGACTTCACTCATATGTCAATAAAGACATTAGAGGAGAAAATGTGATTTTTCTGTATTTAATTTATTTATGTAATTATTTTTGGTGGAAAATAGAGATTTCCAAGGAAAATTTAATAATATGACCAAGGGAAAGTTTCTGTCCTTAAGAAAATTATGGGACATTCCTAATGACTAGAGGACCACTTGGACCAATTTTGGTGATTTTTTAAGTTATATTCTTTTTATTATAATTATTTTTAATTTTGGAGTATTAATTAATTTAAAAATCAAATAAAGTTTGAAAAATAAATTTTATATTTTTTAAAAATCTCTCTGATATCAAGGAAATCAGAGAATCAATTTTTATAATTTTCTAATTTTTCTTTGATTTATTAGAATTATTTTAGTGGAAATGCTAGAAAATACATTTTTTATTTTAAAATTACCCTAGGGCTTTAAAATTTAATAACTCATCATAGAGACCTAGGAAAAATATGGGGTTTGTTCCTAAGTGATTAAAATTCAAAATGTGACATTTTGGTGAATTTTATTATTTTTGTGATTTTTATTATTTTTTAATTATTAAAATATTAAAATAATACAAAAATCAACTTTTTTAGAAAATTGAAATTTTAATTTTCTTAAATTCCCCTAATATCAGAGAGGCTCCAAAACCAATTTGGTGAATTTTTGAAAAGTATTTTGAAAGTTATGAATTTTTAAAGTTTAAATTGGCTAAATGGCTTAATCGACCCATTTGATAGGGCTAACCAGACCCGATTGACTTCAAACTTTTATGGTGGGTTCCTCCGATCCTAAAGGTCAGTGGAGAATTGATTTCAAGTCAATTTGATGCATGATTAGCTCTAATTAATTAAAGACCTATTTAGGGTGTTTAAGCCAGATTAGGGTTATTCAAGTGAATTAATTCAAAACCTATTTTTCCTAAGGTCCTCTGGTCATAAGAAACATCACCAAATTTTCCTAGAATTTATTTCACAACATGCTAATTAATGGATTTAAAATACTCAAAACAGTAACATGAATTTGAAAAATCAA
Source organism: Papilionanthe hookeriana x Papilionanthe teres (assembly GCA_022702705.1). NCBI lineage: Eukaryota > Viridiplantae > Streptophyta > Magnoliopsida > Asparagales > Orchidaceae > Papilionanthe > Papilionanthe hookeriana x Papilionanthe teres. The sequence continues at coordinate 107,290,116 of CM040421.1, read as the reverse complement.
TAACTTCTCATAGGGATGACCTCTGACTTTGGAAAATTCAGAGAATGTTCCCAAATTCAGAGGCTTCAAAAGCCACTATGGTCTCATGCCATGGTGAATTTCCTATATGCATGGAGAATTAAAACAATGCAGACAGTAAATAAATTATTAAAAATAAAATACTTGATAAAATTAAATGATTTCTTTTCCACATTATTCTCCTCTGTTCACCGAGCAAGAGGGTATTTTTTTTTTATTTTTACGATTTTCCTACACAAAGTTATGAATTTTTGAAGTTTAAGGAATTAAATAAATAGGAAAATAACCTATTTTTCTACTTATCCACGCGGCGCCGCGTCGACCTCGGCAGCTCCGAAGGGGTACGTGTCGCGCTGTGATTGGGCGCCGCCATCTGAGTCAGCCGTCCCGGGACCCGCGGTTCATGCACCATTGCGCTGTCCGGCTCGATCCAGACCGTCCGCTCGATACACGCTCTATCCGACGGCTTCTAGTCATCGTCTACTACTGGTGTGCACCCGTGACCGTCAACCTTCTAACCCTAATTTCTCACTCGAATCTCAACGGATTTTCGTGTTCTTATGCTCTATGAATTCGTCTTGAAGAGACGAATACATCCATACGGTAAACATGCATTGAAATTGATTCAAATTAAATGGAGAATCTCTGTAAGCTCGGGAAGAAGAATGAGTTCATACCTTTGCTCAGAGAAGTGAAGCTTCGATGCGAGAGTTGTGTCACCTTCGATTGGGTCCAAGTAAGCTCCGAGATGAAGTCCCTTGGCACTGGTGAATTGTCTAGCTATGAAAGTGACCACGGCCGATCACAAAGCTTGGAGGGCTGGAACAAGCCGGGTGGCACGGGGATGGGGCTTTCGGTAGAAAACTTCTCCTCTTGGTACGGTGAAGGTGTAGGACCGGTCGATTTGAAGATTGATCCACTGTGAAGAAGTGTCCTGGTTTTTGGGCTAAAGTTTGAGCTCAAAATTGAGCTCAGCTGGAGGGACGTGGGGCTGGACTTCAGTGGGGATCAAGTGCTCGATGTGTGGAGAGTGGTGCGGAATGATTTTGGCGAGTTTCCTTAAGGTTTGGTTCAGCACCTCTCATGGCCGAGAGGAGGTGGTGTTTAAATAGGAGAGGGTGGAGGGCCTCCCGGGGGGTTTAAGGCTGGGGATCAGCTTGCTTCCGAGTGAGGAGAAGAAGAGCTATGCTTGTCCATTTGGGATGAGACAAGTCAGCGAGGAGAATTGAATTTTTTGGCTCCTCCCAAGGTCTCGGCCATGGTGTTTTCCGGCGGCTCTGGTGGTGGCCGGCTAGGCACTCGGTCACCATCTTGTTCGGAGTGGGTCGGGTGCAGGGTTTAGTGCGGTCGATTGGCCATGGACGTGTGTAAAGGAGTTTGATTTAAATGGAATGGGAGAAGGCTCATTTTGGCTTGGTTTGGTTCAACTCATGCATTTGGGCTAGGTTCACCATCCAAGGCTTGACCTTGGGCTGAGGGAGAATCATTTGGGTCGAACTTGAATTGGGGTAGTGAAGTCCCCATCCATGGTGAGGTGGCTAAGCATGGTATAGTGTGTGACATGCTTAAGGTAAAAAAGGTTTAAGGGAGGTTTAAGAAAGAACCCCCTCTTCTTGCCATAAATGGACTAATGACAAGTCAAAGCCCTCATGGCTTCATGTAGCTTGAGAATGGCTTGTTCATGGCTCCATTTGGCTTGGGAAAAGTTTAGTCAACTTCATAAAAATGGATTTTAAGGATTTTGGATATTTTGGTGGAAAGTTGGATGAAGCTTTATTTAGAATTATTTGATCATTGGATTAGGACTTAGGGATGACTTTAAATTGAATGTATGATGAAGGAAAGTGTCATGTGGGCTTTAGGATGATTTGGGCTTTTGAATTTGAAGGAAGTGGGCTTTTAGGAAGGTTTAAGGGAAGTGGGCTTTTTGATTTTAAAATGGGCTTTTGGGATGAAAGTTTTGTGAAGTACCATGTCAAATAAATGTTGCAATTGGTTTAGGCATGTGTCATGAGTGGTTTGAAACAAATTTGAGGTGGTTTGGGTTTGAATTGAGTTGAATTTGGGCTTTTTGGTAAAGTGGCCAATAGTAGGCCAAATTGGGTTAACTTGGGCTAATGTTGGGCTAATGTTGAGATTGGTGTAAAATTAATGTTGAGAAATGTTTGTAATGTTGTTTCAAAGAGGTTTCAACTTTGGTGGGGTTTGGATTTTGGGGTTTGGGCCTATTTGGGTTAGGTTTAGGTGTAGGCCCATCTAAAGAGTTTTGGCTTTGGGTTGAATTTGAGTGGGGTTTGGGTCCAAATTTTGGGCAAATTATGTTATTTTTTTGTTTATGGGGATGCTAAGGAAGGTTTAGAAAAGAATTGGGGTTAATTGGAGTTGAATTGGGTTAGTTTGGGCTAAGTTTGGGTCATGGGTCCAAATTGGGCTTTAAGGCCAAAAGTGAAATTGGATCCAAATGTCAATCAAATTGGACTTGTATTTGGTCTATATTGGTGTTGGGGATGTTGAATTGAAGTTTAGAATTGAATTGGACCAGAATTTGGGTCAATTGGGTAGGTTTGGTTTGACATTGGGTTCACTTTGGGTTAAAATGGGTCAAATTGGGGATTTTGACAAAAGTGGGGTAAATTGACAAAATTGGCCCATGGTGTAGTTGAACAAAATGAAATTAGGAATATTTGGGATTTTTTGAAATTTTCTGGGAATTTTCTGAATTTTTGGATTTTTTTGGCTAAGAGGGGCATTTTGGGTATTTGGAGGGTATTGGGAGGTATTTTTGGAATTTTTGGTATTTTTGGCTATGGATGATCAATTTGAGTGGTGAGGAAATGTTTAGGATTGGTCTTGAGGATTTTTGGGTGATTTAGGTGATTTTGCAAATTTTGGGTGGTTCAAGGGTATTGGGTAGGCTAGGCAGGTGTAGGGTCCCGGGGGTCAAAAATTGAAAATTTGGAAAATTGAAGCTTGGGTGAATGTAGGTGGAATGAAATCATTTTGGTTGATCCATGAAGCCATATCAAGCCCACATGAGCCATGAAGGGACTCATTTGAGGCACCCATTATGTTGTTCCTAACCTGCTTAGCGAGGGCTTAGGGGTTAAAGACCATCCATGTGAACCACCTGCATGAGTTAGGAGGTCAAATTGGGTATGGGTGTGGTTTTAAGAGGTGTGTGAAAGTGTAGTGTATAGGTGTAGTGTGTGTGTAAGTCAGCCCCTTCACTCGGACCGAGGCCGCGAGGCGGTCCTAAGGCCAAAGAGTCCTATGGGAACTCATCCTATAAACTTCCACATTTGATTTCAACCCTCTAGGTGATTAGGGGTCTACAATCAAGTTTGTGGAGTTTTCGGGGAGTTAGGAAGTGGTTTGAATTTCTAAGTGGTGGGTCCCAATTCTAATCCTCTAGGATAGTCAAAGGAAAAGCCTAAGGCTAGATCCTAAGTACTAAAGAGAAGAAGATAAGACCTCACCAAAAATGAGGTCAACAGTTTCGACATTAACGATCCACCAACAACAACATCAATAATTGATCTTAATGATCCCACTAATCTGTTATAAAAAGCTTGAATTATTAACCAATCTGACAAAGCATGATGTGGACACTTCCTAAGAAGATCTTTAAACCTCTCCCAAGCTGTAGGCATATTTTTAAGTTTATGTTATATTTTGAAAAGGGGGTCGCCTACAGAAATTGTCGGCGAATTTTAAATTTTAAATTTAATTTAAATATATATAATTTTGAAAGTAGCATTTGATTTTGAAAATAATTTTAAATTTGAAAAATTATAAGATTTGAAATTAAGACGATCTCGCATCTCGAATAGTTTATATAAACGAGCATCGAACCACAGAGCCGTGTATCTATCCTGAAGAATAGACACCTTTGCTTGATGATGGGGCTCGATTAAATAAACTAGAAGATTTGTAACATCCGTTTGTTCTGTGAACCAATTTTCTAAGCCGACAAATTCCCCTGCTTAATATAAAGAAATTAAGCAGGGTTTATATTACCTGGGTTCTTAAAGTTCCGTATAAGGGAAAGCCCATACAGTTAATTACATCTTAAATGACGGGAATCATTTAAGAAAACTCTCGATAATGATCAGTGGTTTTGCTCTCGAGAATTTGAAAGTTTAAGGTTTTCGAAAGGTTTGAATTTGGGAATTTCAAAAGGGATTAGCTCAAATTTGAAACAGTTTATTTCAGGAGTCCAAAGGAAGAGAAGTAGGAGAAGCTGAGGATCCAAGAGGAATCTTGGCAACTTTCCAAACTATCCTATTGTTTGGCTTCAATTTGAGTGTTTATTTAATGTTTCGATCCTGCCAGTTTTTAGTTAATTAGGACTTATATTCGTATGATATAATCACACAAGTAGCCTCGAAGATGTGAGGGTTTATGTTGTACCAAACAACTACCTCGGAATCCTAAGACCGGTTAAGACTTAATTTACATAAAATGATTATGCAAATGCCTAACAAAAAGGTTGAGGATTTATGTTGCACTAGGCAAACTACCTCGAAATCCTATGGCTTGGTTATTTAATTCTAAGAATGGTTTTCTTGAAGAAGATGATCGTCTTGCCCACTATGCTCCAAGCTCCTTATTGTTGCGGAGGTTTAGTTTTAGAAAGTGAAAATCGGGAGATGAGAGAAGTGTTTTGGTTTAGAGAAATCTTAAAGTCCAAGTGTCTTTAATGTTTTATTAGGGGAATCTTAAAGTTGATTATAACAACACCGGTTAAGATCCCACGATTCCATCATTCCGACACCGTTATTTTTATCGGATTCACTTAGTCCAGATGAAGTTGCTAAACTCAACTGAATGAGTTCCACACTTTCTTTTAGACCGTGGGAAATCCCGTTAGCAACACGTAGGTTCCATCATCTGAGGTATTCCCAATCATCCAACAAGACGTTTTAATTTAGTTATAGTTGTAGTTTTGTGTTCTTTTTGTGATTAAACTTTGAGTTGTTTTATATTTTGAAATGCTGTGGCGGTGGATTTTATTTTGTTGTAACTTTTAATTTAGTTTTGGGTTTCAGTTTTGTGGCTATCCTAAAGGTTTCAGTTTTCATGCAGGGTGTCAATCTTGTTTAACATGCAAGAAAAGTAAAGTACAGTGCAGGTAAGTAAATAAATTGCAATAAAATAAAAGCGTACCTGGAGGGTCTTCCCGCCATTCCAAGCTACACTTAAAACACATGTTAAAGCATTTACATAATTTGCAACAAAACACCTGTTGACCTCATTTTTGATGAGGTCTTCTCTTTCCTCTTTAGTGCTTAGGATCTAGCCTTAGACATTTCCTTTGACTATCTTAGAGGACAAGAATTGGGACCCATCCCTTAGAAATTTGAACCACTTCTTGCCTCCCTGCAAACCCGACAAGCTTGATTGTAGACCCCTAATCACCTAGAGGGTTGAAATCAAAAGTGAAGGTTTAAAGGATGAGTTCCCTATAGGACTCTTTGACCTTAGGACTACCACGGGTGGCACTGGTGCAGTGAGGGTTGACTTACACACTCACTACACTCATACTCTACACTCTCACACACACAATCCAAATCCTAAAACCACACCCATACCCAACTTGACTCCTTGACTCATGTAGGCAATTCATATGGATGGACCTTAACCCCTAAGCCCCTGGTTAAGAGGGTTAGGAACAACATAGTGAATGCCTCAAATGAGTCCTCTCATGGCTCATATAGGCTTAACATAGCTTCATGGCTCAATCAAAGTGATTCCATTCCACTCATATTTGATCAATCTTCATTATTCCAAAATTTCAATTTTTGGCCCCGGGGACCCTACACCTATCAAGCCTACCAAAAACCCTTAAAATTGCCCAAATCCTCCAAGATTTCCAAATCACCCATAATTCCCCAAAATTAACCTTGAACATTTCCTCACCAATCAAATTGATCATCCATAGCCAAAACAGAAAATTCCCAGAAAATTCAAGAAAATCCCAAATATTCACAATTTCATTTTATCCAACTACACTGTGGGCCAATTTTGTCAATTTACCCCACTTTTACCAAAACCCACAATTTAGCCCATTCTTAACCCAAGTGAACCCAATGTCAAACCAAATCTACCCAATTGACCCCAATTTTGGTCAAGTTCAATTCTAAACTACAATATAATATTCACAATATCAATCTAGACCAAATCCAAGTCAATTTGATTGACATTTGAATCTAATTTCACTTTTGACCTTAAAGCCCAATTTGGACCCATGACCCAAACTTAGCCCAAACCAAACCAATTCAACTCCAATTGACCCCAAACCTTTTCTAAACCTTCCCTAACATCCCCACAAACAAAACACTAACATAATTTGCCCAAAATTTGGACCCAAACCCCACTCGAATTCAACCCAAAACCAAAAAGCCCAATTTTGACCTAAACCCAAACCTAACCCAAATAAGCCCAAGTCCCAAAACCAAAACCCAACCAAAGTTAAAACCTTTTTGAAACACTCCCATAAACATTTCCCAACATTAATTTTACATCAATTTCAACCTTAGCCCAACATTGGCTCAAATTAGCCCAATTTGACCTACATTGGCCCATTTACCAAATGAACCCAAATTCAACCCAATTCAATTCCAAACCACCTCAAATTTGCTTCAAATCATTCAAGACACATCCTTAAACTAAATTCAACATTTATTTGGCATGGCCCCTTACAAATTTTTTTTTTATCTAAAAGCCCATTGCTAAACATAAAGGCCCACTCCCTTAAACCTTCCTAAAAGCCCATTTCCACCAAATTCAAAAGCCCAAATCAATTTAAAGCCCACATGACACTTTCCCTCATCACACATTCAATTTAAAATCATTCCTAAAGTCCTAATTTATCAATTAAACAATTCCAAATCAAGCCTCATAACAATTCCCATCAAAATGCCAAAATTCACAAAATCCTTTTTTTATGAAAGTTGACCAAGCTTTTGCCAAGCCATAATTGAGCCAAAGACAAGCCATGTACAAGCCATATGAAGCCATGGGATGTTTGACGTGTGAACATACCCAAAGTAGCAAAAGGAGGGCCCCCTTTCATAAACCTTCATTAAGCTTTTTAACCCCTTCCATGTTACACACTAAACCATGATTAGCCACATCACTTTAGATGGGGACTTCACCACCCCCTTCTAGCTGATGCAAATGATCCTCCCTCGGCCCAAATCAGCCATGGGGAGGTGAACCTAACCCAAAATCATGGCTTGGACCAAATCAAGCCAAAATGGCCTCTCCCCCCATGCCACAAAATACTTTTCAAAATTTCACAAAAATGGTTTTGGAGCTTCTCTGATATCAGAGGAACTTAGGAAAATTAAAATTATAATTTTCTAAAAAAGTTGATTTTTATCATTATTTTAATATTTTTAATAACTAAAAAATAATAAAAATTATAAAAATATTAAAAATCACCAAAATGTCACATTTTGAATTCTAATCATTTAGGAACAAACCAAATATTTTTCTTAAGTCCCTAGGGTAAGATATTGAATTTTAAAGGCTTAATGTAATTTTTAATATTAAAAAATGTTTTTTCCAACCTTTTCACTAAAATAATTCTAATAAATCAAAGAAAAATCAGAAAAATATAAAATTTGTTTCTCTAAACTCCTTGAGGTCGAGACAGATTTAAGAAAAATATAAAATCCATTTTCCAACTTTAATTTTATTTTAAAATTAATTAATGCTCCAAAACTCAAAATACTTCTAATAAATAAAATATAATGCAAAAACTCACCAACATTGGTCCAAATGGTCCTCTAGTCATTAGGAATATCCCATAATTTTCTTAAGGACAGAAACATTTCCTTGGTCATGTTATTGAATTTTCCTCAAAAATCCCTATTTTCCATTAAAAATAATTACATAAATAAATTAAATACAGAAAAATCACATTTTCTCCTCAAATGTCTTAATTGACATGTAAGTGAGGTCACATAAAAATTTCATGTTTATTTGAGCTTAATTTAGTGAGTTATAGAATTATTAAGCTTGAAGGACAAAATGGTAATTAAAATTTTCAACCTTTAATTAAAATTTTAGAATTAATCAAAAAAGGGAGGGTAAAATATTTGATTTAAACTAATTTTGGATGATTGAAACTTAAATGGTTAAGGGTAGAAACCCACCAATCATTTTAGGATTAATTAAAGTAAAACTTAATTAATTAATTAATTAATTAAATTTGGAAGATTAATGGAAAATTGAAATTATTAAAGTAGGGATATTATTTAAGAAGATATTTATTCTTTAATTTAAAAATCCCTAAATAAATCACTTCAATAATATTTAAAAAGAAAATTAAAAGAATAATCTCAATTTAATTAAAATTGAAATTAAATTAAAATTAAATTGAAATTAAATTAAATTAAATTAAAATTAAATTAAATTAAATTAAAATTAAATTAAATTAAATTAAATTAAAATTAAATTGAAATCAAATTAAATTAAAATTAAATTAAATTAAAATTGAAATTAAATTAAAATTAAATTGAATTAAATTAAAATTAAATTGAAATTAAATTAAATTAAATTAAATTAAATTAAATTAAATCAAAAATTAAATTAAATTGAATTAAATTAAATTAAAATCATTTAATATCAAACCTAAATGAAATCATTAAGAATTAAATCTAAAATGACTTGAACACTATTCCAAACTTAAACTAACTTTTTATAATTAAGTTAAATTAAAATTAAATCATTAAGTTTAAATCATTAAAATACTTAATAAGTTGATTTGCCCTTTTAAAGCTCTTATTATTATAACTCCTAAATGAGGTATCAAGTGAAGTGTTATCTCACTTATAGGATATACAAATGTCCTAGTTCACTGAGCAAAAGAACAAAACTTAAACTCCCGAATGATTAATTCACTTGTATAATTAAATTCTCTTGGACTTAAAACAATCCTAGAGGTATTGAAAAGATGTTTAAGACTCGTCTTAAGCACTTCCTCAATATGATAGGATGTTTATAAGAACAATTGAATTTAATTGTTCTTTGATGAAGAAAATCGTCCTTAAACCAAAATACAAGAACCTAGACGTCATAGGAGATGACTAGCTATAGGATTAAGACTTTGATAGACAACCAAAACCTTTCCCTTAGCTTTACCTAGGTACTTGTTGAAATATTTAGATGCCTTAACATGTGTTTTAAGTGCAGCTTGGGATGACGGGAAGACTCTCCAGGTACGCTTTAATTTTATTGCAATTTACTTTATTGCAAATGCACTTTACTTTTCTTGCATGATAAACAACTGTTGCATGAACACCAAAACCTTTAGGATAGCCCCTAAACTGAAACCAAAACTAAATTGAAAATCACTGCAAGATAAAATTCACCGCCACAACATTTTAAAATATAAAACAACTCAAAATTTAATCACAAACAGAACACAAAACTACAATTGCAACAAAATTAAAACGTATCGTTGAATGATCGGGAATACCTCGGATGATGTAACCCACGTGTTGCTAACGGGATTTCCACGGTCTAAATGAAGGTGTGGAACTCATTCGGTTGAGTTTAGCAAATTCATGCGGACTAAGTGAATACGATGAAAATAACGATGCGGGATGACGGAACAGTGGGATCTTAATCGGTTCGTTTAAACAACTTTAAGATTTTTTTTTAATTAAAATATTAAAAACACTTGGATTTTAAAATTTTCTCTAAACCAAAACACTTCTCTCATCTCCTGATTTATGACTTCTAAAACTAAACCTCTGCGACAACAAGGAGCTTGGAGCACGGTTGGCAGCACGGCCATATTCGTCAGTAAAACAGCTCTACATCAACAAAACTTTCCTTAGAATTAAATAACCAAGCCATAGGACTTCGAGGTAGTTTGCCTAGTGCGACATAAATCCTCGACTCTCCGTTAGGCATTTGTATAATCATATTATGTAAATTAAGCCCTAGCAGATCTTAGGACTCCGAGGTAGTCGTTCGTTACGACATAAACCCTCACATTTTCTAGAGTGATTGTATGATTATGTCATACGAATATAAGTCCTAATTAACTAAAATTGGCGAGATTGAAATATAAGATAATATTAGGATTTTCCCAAATCTAAGCCGAAACAATAGGATAGTTTGGGAAGTTGCCGAGATTCTTCTTGGATCCTCGGCTTCTCTACTTCTCTTCCTTTGAATTCTCGAAAATTAATTGTTCCAAATTTTGAGTCATTCCCTTTTGAATTTCCAAAATCCAATCCTTTGAAAACCTTAAACTTTGAAATTTCTTGAGAGCAAAACCACTCGATCATTATCGAGAGTTTTCTTAAGTGTCTTGAGATATTTAAGATGTAATTAACTATAGGGGCTTGCCCTTATAGGGAACTTTAAGAACCCGGAGTAATATAAACCTACTTAATTCATTTATATTAAGCGGGGAACTTGTCGGCTTATAAAATTGGTTCGCAAACCAAACGGATGTCACAAATTTTCTAGTTTATTTAATCGAGCCCTATCATCAAGCAGTGTGTCTATTCTTCGGGATAGATACACTGTTTGTGGTGTGTTGCTCGTTTATATAAACTATTCGGGATGTGAGATCGGTTTGATTTCATATCTTAAAATTTTCAAACTTAAAATTATTTTCAAAATCAAATACTACTTTCCAAATTATATATATATATTTAAATTAAATTTAAAATTTAAAATTCGCCGACAATTTACGTAGGCGACCCCCTTTCAAAAATACAACACAAACCTAAAAATATGCCGACAACTTACGGCGACTCCGTGAGGGCTCGGTTCCTCTCTCCATTTTGATCGGATGGCTTTGCTTTCATAAATCGGTAGTGAGCCCATACCACTAGTGGACCAAACTACCATTCTTCAGTTGGAATACCCCGTTCATTTTTGTCTTGAACGAGTATAGCCAACTCCTCTCGATTTAGGAGCCCTTTGTTTAGACACCCCTAAACGGAGAGGTTCCGAGATCCTTTTACCTCTTTTCGAGGTGGGGTGGACCCCGATAGGTGTTAGTTTAGGAGCGATCCTTCGAGTCGAGAAGTCTTGCATAAGACTTTCTTTTCCTTTCCAATTCTGAATCGGATCCCTTACCTTCTCTACACCTTTGAACATTCCGTTCCTAATAAACAAACTCTCTAATGAATGACTCTTTTAACAAATAACTCCTTTTTATAAATACATGAACAAAAATGTGTTCGGACTCTTTTCGATTCCTTTCTTTTCATCCTGATGAGAAGAAGCATAACTTAGGGACGACAATCAGAATCTACCTTGCGAGAAAATGTACGCCCCAAAGTCGATTTTCTCCTTCACCAATGGTGGACTTCGCTGTTTACAAGGATGAGACTTGCCCGACAATGGGATCATCCATTTCGGGCAAGGATTCGAGAACACGAATGTCGAGATCAGCGACGTTACTCTTTTCACACTTACGGACAAAGTGCCGAGGCGAAAGACCTTTGATCTAGTTCGACCTCGAGTCGACTCGAGAGTTCCCTCCCTGCAAAGGGTTCCAGTGAGAGGAATACTATTGTCCATAGGAGGACTGTTATCTCTACCCCCACCGGTCTAGTTGTCTCGCACTTACCGCAGCTTACGCGAGCCGAAGGGGAAGGAAATTCGAATTTGTAACGAACATGTTACCGTGGAGGGTACGGATCTCCGTGCGAGACCTTCGTTTTCGAAATTGGGTCCGGCTCGAGGGTTCCACCCTAACACGGACTCGGAGAAGAAACGAGAGGTAGAAAGATTGCCGAAAGGCCGGAGGCTGCTGAAGTTGCTTTCTTGGAAGAAATCCACGAGTACACACTTACTACTCGGATACATACCATTGCACGAGTATACACCGCTTTTGGAAGGAAGTAGATTCCATCCCCTCTCACGCCGCAGTGACGAGGAAAATGTCCGCAAGATTCCTCGACCCGCATACTTATAGCGACGGCTAGAAGAAAAGGGCTAGGATTACACTTATTTGCCCGACTACAGACTGTGATAGAGAAGTTAGCAAAGAAAGAGAAATGTCTTGTATCAGAGATTTTAAGAAGAATAGGGCAGGTGCCAGACAAGTCCCGTCTTGGGCCGCGAGTAGAACCCGTTAGCGCCACAGAAAAGCCGAATAAGAAGATGAAGGCTAGTACAACTGTTGTTGTTTCAGGTTTACAGATCAGGGAGGATACCACCTGACCCACAATTTTATATTATGATATTTTTAATTTAATTGCAACGACGCCAAAAACTTGACCCCGCTATATTATATGTATAGAATTGTAATTATTTATGTTGTGGATGCTACGCAAGTATACGTATCGTATCAAGTAATACGGGGCTCTAGTGGAGTCCGGTTATCGATCCCACGGGGAAAGAGAAAATTAAATAACAACTAATTTTAAAATAATAATAATAATAATAATAATAAAACTAGTATACAAAAATTTGGAGTTCTAAATTTAAGCGCAATAAAGTAAACTAAGTATTCTAATCAGGTAACTTAACTAAGTAGAGAATTAATGCGTATTAAAAGTGTAGGAAATTAAACTAAATAAGTCTTAACTATTTAGAGAAAGTATCTTTCCCCTTGTTTAGAAATTTAAGTGATTGATGAATTTAAATAGATAATTTTTAAGGTATTGTGACAAATAGGAGCATTCCTATTCTTTACCCTTTGGTCAGTGTAAAGAATATTGACTAATCCTATGTTTGATTGCCGAATACGCGGCTAAGTTTGGGAGGATACCGATCGCCACTTCGAGCTCCCACGTTCCCCTCGCACTGAGGGCTAACATCTACACTTCATCTCTCAAACAATAGGACCGAATTGAATATTTTAGTCTCGTCACACTAAAATGCTCGATTCTACGCCCGATGATATTATTTCCATATTTATTTGCACCTTCCTTCCAAGGCTTTTGAATTCCACTGAATATCGGATGTAATTTTTACTATAGTTGATAATCAACATATTTTAACAAATCAAATGACCAGTTTGAAAGTAAATTAAGTTTTAAGTAAAAAAATTATCACAATTTATTAATATATAAAAGTATCTCTATTTTAATTTCATCAAGTCACTTAATTTCATAAACAGGGAGAAAGACTAAATAAACTACTCAGAATGCATGGGAACTAAACTAAGCATGGATTAAATTTAAAGTTAAAAACAATAAATACAAATACTTATCTTGATTTATCCCCAAACGAGACTCCTCGTAGTTCCTTTGACTCTTCCTTCCGGTACTGACACGACTCACTAATTACTCACTAAACTCACTAAAGACACACAGCTGCACACAAAACTAGACAAAAGACTAAAAGATTGCACACAAAAGGCGATTTTCGGCCTCATATATAGAGGTAAGCAAAGGTCCAAGAGGTGTGTAAGTATCTCTTCAAAAAGTGTCCAGGTTCAATGTATCTGTGCCATTTGAACTAGCTCGCCGTCGGTGACGAACTACCTCGCTGTCGGCGAGGCTTCTAGAAGATCTTCAAATCGCTCTATCTCACTGTCGGCGGGCTCGGGCTCGCTGTCAGCGAGACAGTTATAAATCCTTCAGAAATGTCTCCTCATAACCTCGCCGTCGGCGGGCTCGATCTCGCCGTCGGTGACTCAGCACAAATTGCATTATTTTCTTCCTTTTTGCTCCAAATTCGCTCCTTTTTATGATTTTTGCTTTTATCACCTAAATTCTCCATTCCTGCAATAAAATAAAGAAAATACCCTTCTTTAAAGTGCAATTTCATCAAAAATAGGTATGAATTTTTTAATAAATTTTTCAGTGATCACCACCTTCCAGCATTCAGCCAACAGACCATCCGGTCCTAGGCCTTCTGCTGCTAGAAGGATGGTATGACGTCCTACTAGCGACGATTAAGACGAAACAACGACCGGAAAAGAAAGTCTCGTCAGGAGACTCGAGTCCGAAGAGAGCGCCACTACAATGAAGGGGACTCCCAAGAAGGAAACCCAACGGTCATCGCATGATAACTGGGAAACCGCACGAAAAAGACCATTAGAAGACGCTATGGAAAAGCTAAGAACCGACATTCAACGATTAGCAAGTGAAAGAGAAGAAAAGTTTGGAGATGAAGTTAACTCGTCGGAGTTCATGGATGACGAATATGTGGAGATCAACATGGTTGAGACACGAGCATCGTCAGCTTCGCAAGGTGCCCCGGCAGCTGCGGAGAGAGGAACCGGAAGCATTAAGAGCACAAATTCGAGAAAAAGATGATACGATCTCTCGAATGGAAAAAAGGATGGAAGAGATGGCTGCGGCCACTAGCCACTCTTCGAGTCGGAGTTCAACCCCCAGGAAACGCCTCCGAAGTTATTCATATTACGGACGGAGGAAAAGAGATTACATCCGTTAACGGAGACGATCGGTCGAAGAAAGATTCTACCGAGAATATGATTCCGAGAGAACGACATCGAGAACATGGTAGAACGGCGAGTGCGAGAAGCCTTAGCACGATCTCAGAGCGGAGCATCTATTCGGACAGGTAGACCTTACCCGAAGAATTTGATGCGATGCAATACCCAAAGGCTTCGTACAACCTCGTTCGAAGACTTTTGATGGTACGGAAACCCTCGACGGCATGTTGCACATTTTCACGCTAGTTGTTGCAACACGGTGGAAGTGACGCCTTACTCTTCCGACGATTCGTCGGCGGCTCGTCGGGGATCGCCTTCGATTGGTACGCGAGTTACCGAACGGTTCGGTAAAGACATTTTCGGAATTGGAAAACCTCTTCGTGAAACGGTTTGCGGAGCTCGACACCATATCACCATCGGTGATCGAGTGGTGGAGAAACGAAACCGAACGAAACTTTAGTGGACTACATACTTCGATGGAGGAATCTAAGCATGAAGTGTGAGCCGCGGCTACAAGAGCGAGCATGCGGTCGGCATCTTGCTTAAAAGCATTCACGGCCCGATAGCACTTCTCCTTAAGGGATTTACGATTAAGACTTTCGAGAAGTTGTTAAGCGAGGCCGGAAGCTTGCAAGAGGAAGCGAAGCAACTAAATTTCGTCGACAAAACGGACATACGGAAGCACTGTGAAGACATTTGAAAAGAAATCCGGGATCGTCGCTGCAGTCGATAAGGGCAAGAAGCCAATGCAAATACGGCGGAGAAGCCGCGGCCCGGCTATCGACAACCTCGACGGAACTACCAACAACCTCGGCCCGGTTATCGGCCGACTCGACAATATGAGCAGCTGCCTCGCCCACGGCGCACATTAAAGGAGCTTATAAATAGAGAATATCCATTCGAGAATGAGGCGATGCTCGAAGATGTTCCGCAGTTTGATGAAGACTTCGGATTTTCGACTGCCAGAACCCAGGAAGCCAGAAGAAGTCAACAAGAAAGACCATCCCAACTACTGCCCTTACCACCAGATGCTTGGACATAAGATAGAGGATTGCATCACCTTCAAAAGTTGGCTTGACAACAATCTCCGAAAAGGGAACATAACGATCCCAAAGGAATACATGAAAGAACCCCGAAAGGAGGTTACGTCGATGTTATTTCAACGGATCCCATTGTTCCGATAGACCCTTACACGACCGATGATGGATGGAGTACCGCTTGGACGAAGTCATCGAAGAAAATTTTGGATCGCATCCGAACCGCTTCGGTGCGTGCTTCAATTCAAATTTTGAAACCTGTCAAGCCGGCGCTATCGCTTGCGATTGAAGAACCACCCCAGGAAGAAAAGAGCGTAGAAAAAAAGGAGATCGTAGAAGAAGAAAAGACCGAGGCTCCTAAGGCTAGACTAGGGGCTGCTTATCCTAGGATGGTTGTTTCCGATTCGGGGGAAAAATTCCTACAACCTCTGACTCTGTATGATTATTTGCTCGCTCCGGCGGGATCTTATAATGATAAGAGTTATGGCGTTGGCTACGTTTTAACTGTTTCTAACGATTACGTAACTAACGACAACCAATCTAATCTGGATCCCGATTTCGATACAAATAACAATTCTCAAATCATACACAACCTTGACAATCACGATGACAAAGAAGACATTCATCAAGAAGGCTACGAAAGTTCAAAAAGCAATGAATCTATTTGTGAATTCCAAGGAACTCCAATCACCATAGAGTTAGAGCTTTCAGATTTCGAAGCGACTCCAGAAGAACCTGTCATGACGATTCAAAAGGAGACACCTGTAAACTCAGTACCAGATTCAGAAGAAATCACAGAAGTCAATTTAAGGAGAGGAAGGGTTTCCGAGAATGGGTCCAAAAGACAAAGGAAAGCAGGTGGTTGTTCAGGAAGAATCAACCCCAGCAGAAGAATTGCCCATTCGGGAAGAAACTAAGACACATGGTAACAAAGTGGACTATAACGTGCTAGCCCATCTTAGGAAACTACCGACCAAGCGAGCATCTACGACGCTCTCATCTTATCAAAAGAGATGAGGAAGCTCGATCAAGGCCTTACTTGATCCGAGAGATTTGTTTAGCTCGGATGGCGGGAAATTCCTTAGACGAGGTTTGCTCGTTAAAGGAACGAGCGAGTTGTTACCTTCACGGACAGATGATCTACTACTTGGGACGGCCGATCACAACCGACCGTTGTACATTTCAGTTACAATCGGAAAATTTACACTCTCCAGAGTATTGGTGGATCCAGGAGCATCAATCAACATAATGAATCTTCGGACGCTAGCATACTTGGAAATTGAGGCTCGCGAGCTTGAAGCGGACAAGATGTTACTAAGAGGATTTAACCAGAAAGGAGAAAGAGCCCTTGGATCAATAACACTGTTGATGAAGACCGGTGACTTAGCAAAGACAACCACAAAATTCCACATAATTGACTCTAAGACATCGTTCAACGCTCTACTGGGCCGGCCGTGGATCCATGAAAACCGGATGGTACCATCATCTCTGCATCAGTGCATAAAATACTACGAAGGAGGAGAACAATGCATTAAAGGTGATTTGCAACCTTTCTCCGTACATGAGATTGGAATCCATGAAGATGCGACTTATTACGCACCTCCGAAGAAAACAATCTTCTCTAGAAACACCGTGCCAAATGAAGCAAAAGAAATTCGAGACAACGAAGAACACCGAGTTCTAGTCCAACAGTCACTCACCACTCCCTTACGGCGAGATGGTGAAGGTTTCTCCAGAACTCGCATCCGAGGTCGAGGTCGGGGACGAGGTCGTAGAAGAGACACTAGGACAGTTGGACAGAAAAAGCCGATGATCAATGTTGATTGGGAGAACAGCTCTGAGGAAGAAGAGGAAGTTAAGAAAGAAGCAGCTACAATAAACCGGAAGAAACCACAATTCAAGATTTCTCTCGAAGATGAGAAGAACGAAGAATACAAATCGATGTACGAGAAGATTAACCACTATGTACACACTATGACCCTGACCCCGATCCAGTTTAATAAGATCGAGGGTATGGTGGTCAAAGAAGTACATAGCAGTGGTGTAAAGCCAATCAAATTTTACCGTGGCACTTCTTCTTCCAATACTGAAAACGATGTACAATTTGAAGATGTCACTTCTTCCGAATTAATGGAATTACCTTTTGAGTGGTACTCTCCCTGTGTTCAAAATTTAATTCGGTGTGGTGTCTTACCTCGATAATGGACAAAGGCCGATCACAACACTTCGAAAAATTATGGAATAATGCCGGTCGGCCTCCCAATTCAAAACATGGTCTCGGATTCGGCACAGTAGGTTCAGTTGACGATACGGAATTTTGTTTGGTTATCACTTGCGAACCTAATGAAGACTGCTTGGAAGCTTCAGAGGGCCTCGAGGATCTACCAATTGGAGACGCTCCACCAGAATTCGAAGAAGAAATCAAATCTACAATAGATGAGTTAATGGAAGTTAACTTAGGTACTAGCGAAAAGCCTAGACCAACCTTTGTTAGCTCCTTACTCAATAAAGAAGATTCCGAGGAAATGATCAAGCTATTAATAGAATTCAAGGACTTGTTTTGCTTGGAGTTACGACGAAATGCCAGGATTAGCTCCGAAGTCGCAGTTCACGAAGCTAGGAGTGGATCCTATTTCCGTTCCGATCGAACAAGCTTCCGGAAGAATGCGTTTGGAAATTGAACAATAAGTAATAGCTGAAGTTAAGAAGCTAATCGACGCTAAATTTATCCGTGAAGAACAATACCCTACTTGCTAGCCAATGTGGTACCGATCGGGAAGAAGAATAGTCGGATCGGAATCGCGTGGATTTCGGAGACTTGAACAAAGCATGTCCAAAGGATGAATTTCCACTACCAATTCCAGAGTTAATGATCGACATCGCTTCGACACATGAAATATTCTCTTTCATGGATGGATCTTCAGGATACAACCAGATAAAGATGGCACCAGAAGACGAAAAGCTCACGGCATTCAGAACACCAATCGGAGTGTATTGCTACACAGTAATGCCATTCGGACTAAAGAACGCAGGAGCAACATACCAAAGAGCAATGACAAAGATTTTTGATGAGCTCATTCACAACTAAGTTGAGTGCTATGTGGATGATGTGGTCATCAAAAGCAAACTGAAGGAGGATCACCTGTATGATTTGAGAATTGTCTTCGAGCGACTAAGGCAATACAACCTTAAGATGAATCCCTTAAAATGCGCCTTCGGCGTTGCCTCTGGGAAATTCTTAGGATTTGTGTCCGACATCGCGGGATTGAAATTGATCCGGAAAAGATTAAAGCTATCTTAGAAATGCCGCCTCCCAAAACCTTAAAACAGCTACGATCCTTTCAAGGGAAGCTGGCATATCTTCGACGCTTTATTTCGAACTTTTAAGGAAGGTGTCAGCCCTTCTCGGCATTAGTTAAAAAGGACGCCAAATTCTTTTGGGAAGAGAAATGCTAACGGGCCTTCGAGGACATTAAGCAGTACTTAATGACACCTCCTGTCTTAGCAACCCCGGTCTCGGGTAGGCCGTTGATACTTTATACCACGGCTCTGAGACGACTCCTTGGAGCCTCGCTAGCCTGAGTCGATGATGAGGGAAAAGAAAATGCTCTTTATTACTTAAGCCGTCGTTTGATTCCGATGGAAATAAAGTATCCTCCAATTGAGAAGCATTGTTTGGCCCTAATCTTCGCCGCACAGAAACTCGGGCATTACATGCTCTCTCGTAAGGTCAACCTTATCTCGAAAGTTAATCCGTTGCAATATTTGATGACCCGTCCAACACTTTACGGCGGACTTGCCGGGTGGTCGATGATACTATTGCAATTCGACATAACTTTCGTTCCTCTCCGTGCCGTAAAGGGACAAGTGCTAGCGTGACTTCCTTGCGGCACACCCTTCTACGGCGGATTCGCCCCTCGACGACGATTTGTCCGACGAACGGATAATGAGCCTAGAAGACACCGATGATCGACGTTGGGAACTATACTTCGACGGAGCGTCCTCGGCACGGAAAGACAAAGAATCACAAACGATAGTGCCCGGTAAGGCAGGAATCGGACTAATCTTTATAACACCGGAGCGGGGGATGTTAAGATACTCCTACCACTTAACAGAGCCGTGCACAAACAACGAGGTAGAATACGAAGCCCTCATAACGGGACTAGAGCCGGCCATTCAAATGGGAATAACGGGTATCAACATCTACGGAGATTCCCGAGTTGATCATTCAACGAGTCGCGAGGACAATACAAAATCTTAAAGCCAAGACTCGAGCAATACTTTCGGTATGCCATGAAGCTGTTGGAACAAATTCCGAATGTAACAATCTACAAGATCCCCGGAAGAGAAAATGCTCTCGCGGATGCGCTAGCTCGCCTTGCAAAAGAATTTGCACACTTACAAGATGAGTCGGTTGAGGTGTCGGTTCGAGGACGACGGGTCCTATCACGGCTCGACATAAATATGATACGGAAATCGAAAAAGCGAGAAGAATCGATTGCGGCGGTGACGGAAAACACGGAAGATTGGCGTCAACCGCTAATAGACTACACGCAAATAGGGAAATTACCGGACGATAAGTCATTAGCACATCAAATCAAGAAAAGAACTTCGTCTTACGCATTAATAAACAATACATTATACGGAAGGTCTTTTGATCGGATGTGGTTAAGATGCTCGAGCGGGTCCGAGGCTCGTGAAATTGTCGAAGAAGTGCATTCGGGACTTTGTGGCGCTCATCGATCGGGTCCGAAAATGAAAATTAAAAGACTAGGGTACTACTGGCCCTCGATGATGACCGATTGCATGAAGATTGCCAAAAGTTGTCACCAGTGCCAAGTGCACGGAGTGGTTCTACACCAACCTCCAAACGTGCTACATCCGACAATTGTGTCGTGGCCATTTGAGTGTTGGGGCACAGATATAGTGGGTCCGATAGAACCACCTTCTTCAAGAGGACATCGCTTCATCCTTGCGAGCTACGGACTACTTTTCTAAATGGGCGAAGCAGTTCCACTCAGAGAAGTAGAGGCACACCACGTGCTACAGTTTTTTAAAAATCAAGTCGTCTACCATTTTGGAGTACCGCGCAGAATCATTTCAGATAATGGGTCCGCATTCAGAAGCACAAAAATCAACAATTGTGTCAGAAGACATAGAATCGATTGGCGATACTCAACAATCTACTACCCAAGAGCAAACGGCTTGGCCGAGGCTTTTAATAAAACTCTCGTTCAAATTTTAAAGAAAACTTTGGATGACAACAGAGAAATTGGCACGAGAAATTGTTAGAAGCCTTATGGGCCTACGGGACGACTTTCGGGACTCCTACTCGGTCTACGCCTTATGCTTTAGTATACGGGTCCGAGGCGATGTTACCATTGGAAGTCCGAGCTTCCATCACTCGGAATTGCGAGTTGCAAATAAAATGACTACGGAAGAAAATGCCAAATTACGGCCGGAAGAGCTGGAAAACTTGGAAGGAAAAAGACTCGCAGCGCAACAAAATTTGGAGCTCGTACCAAGCTAAGATGATCCGGACCCATGATAAGCCGAGTCCGCCCAAGAACTTTCAAAGTTGATGACTTAGTTCTTGTTCTCAGAAGAACTATTCTTGCACATCGCAAGATAGGAGGCAAATTTGAACCGACTTGGGAAGGGCCGTTTGTAGTTGAGGCAGTCTACTCAGGAGGCTCCTACCAACTTGTGATTTGCCAAGGAGAACGACAAATGCTTCCAATCAATGGACGATATTTGAAGAAGTATTACGTAACCTGATGTTTCACGGGTGAAGTAATCAATGGACGATAGGGTAGCCTCTAAAATAGAGTCTTATCCTTAGAAACACGGGTGAAGTAATCACTTTGTGACTGGGTCCGAACTCAAAAAAAAACATAAAAATGGATAAAAAAAATATATGTACTAAAAATATAAAATATGTGAAATCATAATAATAAAGTTTTACCCTTCCTTTCAAATCAAATCTTTTTCCTGATCTTTCTTTATCTTTTCTTGTTTCCTTTAAAAATTAAAATTGGAATAGGTGAATAAGAATCTTCAGTGATAAATACTTTCTTAATGTTCTTGTTCTTAGTACAGCCCCTGATCCTTTCCTTGTCTTCTTTGCAGGGAAATGTCGAACGGGCGGTTGGTCCTAAACTTTAAAAATGGCGTGAGTCTCGCACTCGATGAAAAGAGGGTGAAGGATGGAGCAGTGATAGAAATTGATTCTGACTTCACACTCGCCAGCCTACAGTATGAAGAAAATGACTAGGTCCCAGTGGATCGAGAGGAGCTTCATAGACAGACAGTAATGAAGATGGGTGGCCCAAGCCACCAATCCAGCAATAAGAAAAGAAAGACAAACGCCGAGGAAAGCAAGAAAATCAAGTCGATAGTTGCCACGGCGAGAGGGCGGGCTCGTCGGCGCCGCGCCGCAGAAATTCAAGAAGTGAGGAGAGCTACGCTCACTGCTTACTCAAAGAAGGAATAAGAATCGCCGTATCCGCAAGATGTTGACTAAACTAGCGACGGATCAACACGAGGAAACAGCCACCTTCGCAGACACACACATTTCAAAGATACCGGTTCATCAGGAACCAGAAAGAAGAAAGTCAACGCCGAGAGAATCAGAACAGATCGAAAAAGTGCCAAGAAGCACAGAGATAGAATCAGTGCCTCGACGCCGGACAGAGATACCATATCTGAAGAACCTTGTTGCGGAAGCAACCCCGGAGGATGTCCCGACGGAGACAATCCCCGAGGAGCCAAGGTATGCGGGAGAACGTGACGGGATTGAGCCATACATCCCACAATACGTTACTAGGCCTCGTCACTTGCGGATCATCCCGAATATGAACTAGAAAGAATGCAAAATGTTGAGAAGAAGACTTTCGAATACTTTGAAAGGATTAGAGGCAAGAGAATCAACATTTTGGAAGGCCTCGAGTTACACACGGGTGTATTCTCAAAGTACGAGCAACGGCCAGATTGTGGATTGCATTCTAGAACTTCGGAAGATGGGTCGAGCGAGCCTTCGAGAGAAAAGACTTATTCGGAACCCCGGAAATGGATGTCGGGGAAAGGAAGAGTCACGATACAATGCGATTGTTGCTATAATTTCGCGAGAGGACGGAAAGGAAATCCACCGGGGATACTCCGTCACGGTGAGGTGGATCCGATGCCGAGAATAATTAAAAGAATGGTGAAAAGAATGATAACGTGGAGGGTACGCGCCAGGCTGCATACCCAGCAGTTGCATCATCAACATTTATCGAAGGAGGCTGCATACCTCCACACATAGACCACCACGACTTTGTCGGACCTTTACGCACGGTTTCGTTTGTCAACCAATGCAATATCATGTTCGGATCTGACGTCCGGATAGCAGGCCCGGGTAAGTTCCGAGGGCCGGTGGAGATACCACTTCCGGTAGGTTCCGTCATGATATTATAAGGAAATGGAGCGGACATCGCAAAACATTGTATACCGGGAGTACCGAGTGGAGCGGATCTCCGTCACTTTTAGAAGGATGGACGACGAAAGGCGCCTTACCACTTCCAGCCGGATCCGAATTGGAGAGTCTCCGGCCTACGAGTCGTGAGTTACACGGGAAATAGCACACCTCCAGTGCACATCCATGCGGCATTCCTGCCAAGGATGGCTTGGAAGGTGATGTTATTGACCGTGTATCTCATTATTCAGACATGGATTTGACAGAAACTTTTGGATGGATCAACAAGAATCATACATAGTCCGTTTTGAGTCATGGATTGTATGAGAAATATTTCAGATCGAGTTGTATGATGTATCTTCAACAAGATTGGAATGAAAGTGACCATGTCACATTTTGCCTTCACCTCTTTTTGTGCAAATTGACGGGGAAACGCCATTAAAGTTAAATGAACTTCGAACAAAGAACATAAAAGAAAAAGAAAATAAATAAGAACTCTCTTCATAAAAATCCAAACATTAAAAAGAATTTCAAATCCACATGAACACCAGATAAACCATAAAAAAAATGGGATAGTTAAAGAACAAACAAAACAAATCTAAAGCTCAAATTGAATTCCAGGTTTAAGTTCATCTTTTCAAATCCTCCAATCCTTCTTCAAATCGAGATCTATTCCGGACCTCCTTTGAAACCCTCTCTCGGGATGATTTCGGAATCACGAAGAATATTCAATTTGATTCGGATGGCATGGGTTCGTACCCTTCGCCAAGTAATCGGACTCGATTGATTCTATGGGATATGGAACACTTTCATATCTCATTTCGATCTCGGCATTCGGGATAGGCTTCCGCCTACTCCCATCTCGAGCAAATCTCGACATTCGAGATAGGCTTCCGCCCTACTCCCATCTCGAGCAATCTCGAGCATTCGGGATAGGCTTCCGCCTACTCCCATCTCGAGCAAATCTCGGCATTCGGGATAGGCTTCCGCCCTACTCCCATCTCAGCGAAATCTCGGCATTCGGGATAGGCTTCCGCCCTACTCCCATCTCGGCAATCTCGGCATTCGGGATAGGCTTCCGCCCTGCTCCCATCTCGGCGAAATCTCGGCATTTGGGATGAAGCTCGCCCTACTCCCATCTCGACGATCTCGGCATTTGGGATAGGCTTCCGCCTACTCCCATCTTAGCAAATCTCGACGATTCGGGATAGGCTTCCGCCATACTCCCATCTCGGCGATTCTCGGCATTCGGGATAGGCTTCCGCCCTACTCCCATCTCGAGCAATTCTCGACATTCGGGATAGGCTTCCGCCCTACTCCCATCTCGGTAGTTCTCGGCAATTCTCGGCATATTCTCGGCATTTCTCAGCATATTCTCAGCATTCTCAGTATTCTCAGCAATCTCAGCATTCGGGATAGGCACGAGTCCTACTCCTTTCTCGAGCAATCTCAAAATTTGATCCTCTCGGCAAGAAATTGAAATTAAAGCACTCGCATTTCGGATAGGCTTTATCCTATTCTTCCTCGGCATTTGGGATAGGCTCGGTCCTAATCCTTCTCGAGCATACACATTTGGAATAGGTTCGATCCCGCTTCCTTCTCGGCATACAAATGCATTCGGGTGGGCCTTAGCCCTACTCTTTTCTCCGCATAAAATCAAAATTGAAACTCAAATCAAAATTCAAACTCATAATTAAAACTTGAAACAAAAAATGAAAGGAATCTAAGATCCAATCTCTTGAAATCTTGTGATCTGAAATTCACCTCCTTTTTCCCCAGCGAGAGTTCTGGAATCTTCAGTCTTGGAGATTTACCTGATACTCCCTAGCGGAAATTCTTCTACTTCGTCCTAAGTTTGTCACTTGGACATCTGTGTTGGTTTTGTTGGTCTCTACGGTCAACACCAATATGCGTGGTGTGCTTGGTTAGCACACCACACCTATTGGGGGTCCATTTGTTGACCTCATTTTTGATGAGGTCTTCTCTTTCCTCTTTAGTGCTTAGGATCTAGCCTTAGGCTTTTCCTTTGACTATCTTAGAGGACTAGAATTGGGACCCATCCCTTAGAAATTTGAACCACTTATTGCCTCCCTGCAAACCCGACAAGCTTGATTGTAGACCCCTAATCACCTAGAGGGTTGAAATCAAAAGTGAAGGTTTAAAGGATGAGTTCCCTATAGGACTCTTTGACCTTAGGACTACCCCAGGTGGCTCAGTCCAGTGAGGGTTGACTTACACACTCACTACACTCATACTCTACACTCTCGCACACACGATCCAAATCCTAAAACCACACACATACCCAACTTGACTCCTTGACTCATGTAGGCAATTCATATGGATGGACCTTAACCCCTAAGCCCCTGGTTAAGAGGGTTAGGAACAACATAGTGAATGCCTCAAATGAGTCCTCTCATGGCTCATATAAGCTTAACATGGCTTCATGGCTCAATCAAAGTGATTCCATTCCACTCATATTTGATCAATCTTCATTATTCCAAAATTTCAATTTTTGGCCCCGGGGACCCTACACCTATCAAGCCTACCAAATGCCCTTAAAATTGCCCAAATCCTCCAAGATTTCCAAATCACCCAAAATTCCCCAAAATTAACCTTGAACATTTCCTCACCAATCAAATTGATCATCCATAGACAAAACAAAAAATTCCCAGAAAATTCCAGAAAATCCCAAATATTCCCAATTTCATTTTGTCCAACTACACCATAGGCCAATTTTGTCAATTTACCCCACTTTTACCAAAACCCCCAATTTAGCCCATTCTTAACCCAAGTGAACCCAATGTCGAACCAAATCTACCCAATTGACCCCAATTTTGGTCCAATTCAATTCTAAACTTCAATTTAATATTCACAATATCAATCTAGACCAAATCCAAGTCCAATTTGATTGACATTTGAATCCAATTTCACTTTTGACCTTAAAGCCCAATTTGGACCCATGACCCAAACTTAGCCCAAACCAGACCAATTCAACTCCAATTGACCCCAAAGCTTTTCTAAACCTTCCGTAACATCCCCACAAACAAAACACTAACATAATTTGCCCAAAATTTGGACCCAAACCCCACTCAAATTCAACCCAAAACCAAAAAGCCCAATTTTGACCTAAACTCAAACCTAACCCAAATAAGCCCAAGTCCCAAAACCAAAACCCAACCAAAGTTAAAACCTCTTTGAAACACTCCCATAAACATTTCCCAACATTAATTTTACATCAATTTCAACCTTAGCCCAACATTGGCCCAATTTAGCCCAATTTGACCTACATTTGCCCATTTACCAAATGAACCCAAATTCAACCCAATTCAATTCCAAACCACCTCAAATTTGCATCAAATCATTCAAGACACATCCTTAAACTAAATTCAACATTTATTTGGCATGGCCCTTTACAAATTGTTTTTTTTATCTAAAATCCCATTGCTAAACATAAAGGCCCACTCCCTTAAACCTTCCTAAAAGCCCATTTCCACCAAATTCAAAAGCCCAAATCAATTTAAAGCCCACATGACACTTTCCCTCATCACACATTCAATTTAAAATCATTACTAAAGTCCTAATTTATCAATTAAACAATTCCAAATCAAGCCTCATAACAATTCCCATCAAAATGCCAAAATTCACAAAATCCTTTTTTTATGAAAGTTGATCAAGCTCTTGCCAAGCCATATGTGAGCCAAAGACAAGCCATGTACAAGCCATATGAAGCCATGGGATGTTTGACATGTGACCATACCCAAAGTAGCAAAAGGAGGGCCCCCTTTCTTAAACCTTCATTAAGCTTTTTAACCCCTTCTATGTTACACACTAAACCAAGATTAGCCACATCACTTTAGATGGGGACTTCACCACCCCTTTCTAGCTGATGAAAATGATCCTCCCTCAGCCCAAATCAGCCATGGGGAGGTGAACCTAACCCAAAATCATGGCTTGGACCAAATCAAGCCAAAATGGCCTCTCCCCCATGCCATTTTAATCCAAGCTTTTGACACATGGAAAAGCTCAATTGTCTACACAAAACCCCGACCACGACCCACCGAACTTGAGGGTGACCCTTGCTCGCCGGCCAGCCGCTCGGATCACCGAGAAACACCATGGCCGAGACCTTGGGAGGAGCCAAATTTTGGAATTCCACTTTGCTGAGCTGCCTCACTCCAAATGGCCATTGCAGCTGTTCTTCTCCTCACCAGAGCAACTGATCCCAACCCTTAAACCCCTTTGGGAGGCCCTCCAGCCTCTCCTATTTAAACACCCCCTCCTCTCGACCAAGAGAGGTGCTGAACCAAACCTTACTGAAACCCTGCCAAAATCATCCCAGACCACTCTCTACACATAGAGAACTTGATCCCCACTGAAATCCTCCTGCCATTTCCTCTCTGTGAGCTCAATTTCAGAGTTGAAATCCAAGCCCAAAATAAGGACACTTCACCACAGTGAGTTAATCCTCAAATTGATTGACTCTACACCTTCACTAGACCAAGAGGAGAAGTTTCCCAGCAAAAGCCCCCTCACCAGGCCAGCCATTGCTTCCAGCCTCCAAGCTTTGTGATCGGATGTGGTCACTTTTGTACCTAGGCAATTCACCAGACCAAGGAACTTCATCTGGAGCTTGCTTGGACCCAATCGAATGTGACACAACCCTCAGATTGAAGCTTCACTTCTCTGAGCAAAGGTATGAACTCACTCTTCCTCCCGAGCTTACAGAGATTCTCCATTTAGTTTGAGTTAATTTCAATGCATGTTTACCGTATGGATGTGTTCGTCTCTTCAAGACGAATCCATAGAGCATAAAAACACATAAATCTGTTGAGAATCCAGTGAGAAATTAGGGTTAGAAGGTCGACGGTCACGAGTTCACACCAGTCGTAGACGATGACTGGGAGTCGTTGGATCGCGCGTGTATTGGATGGACGGCTCGGATCGCGTCGGACCAGAAGATGTTACGTGAAAGGCGGGTCCCGGGACGGCTGAGTCAGATGGCGGCGCCGAATCAAGAGATGACGCGTGGAGCTTCGGAGACGCCGAGGTTGAGTCAGCGCCGCGTGGATAAGTAGGAAAATAGGTTATTTTTCTATTTATTTAATTACCAGAACTTCAAAAATTCATAACTTTGTGTAGAAAAATCCTAAAAATAAAATAAAAATACTCTCTTGCTCATTGAATAGAGGAGAAGAATGTGAAAAAGAAATCAAGTAATTTCATTAGGTATTTTATTTTTAATAATTTATTTACTCTCTGCATTATTTTAATTCTCCATTTGCATAGGCAATTCATCATGGCATGAGACCATAGGGCTTTTGAAGCCTCTGAACTTGGGAACATTCCCTGAATTTTCTAAGGTCAGAGGCCATCCCTATGAGAAGTTATTGATTTTTTAAGTTCATGTCACTGTTTTGAGTATTTTAATTCCAATAATTAGCATGTTGAGAAATAAATTCTAGGAAAATTTGGTGATGTTTCTTGTGACCAGAGGGACCTAGGAAAAATAAGTTTTGAGTTAATTCACTTTGAACAACCCTAATTGGCCTAAATACCCAAAATTGAACTTTAATTAATTAGGGTTAACCATTCATCAAATTAACTTAAAAACAATTCTCCACTGTCTTCTAGGGATAGGAGAACACCACATAAAAATTTGAAACCAATTGGACTTGATTAACCCCACCAAATGGGTTGATTAAGCCTCTTAAGCAGAAATGGGTAAAATTAAATTTTAAAAATTCATAACTCACAAAATACTTTTGAAAATTTCACAAAAATAGTTTTGGAGCTTCTCTGATATCAGAGGAACTTAGGAAAATTAAAATTATAATTTTCTAAAAAAGTTGATTTTTATCATTATTTTAATATTTTTAATAACTAAAAAATAATAAAAATTATAAAAATATTAAAAATCACCAAAATGTCACATTTTGAATTCTAATCATTTAGGAACAAATCAAATATTTTTCTTAAGTCCCTAGGGTAAGATATTGAATTTTAAAAGCTTAATGTAATTTTTAATATTAAAAAATGTATTTTCCAACTTTTTCACTAAAATAATTCTAATAAATCAAAGAAAAATCAGAAAAATATAAAATTTGTTTTTCTGAACTCCTTGATGTTAGAGAGATTTAAAAAAAATATAAAATCCATTTTCCAACTTTAATTTTATTTTAAAATTAATTAATGCCCCAAAACTCAAAATAATTCTAATAAATAAAATATAATGCAAAAAATCACCAAAATTGGTTCAAATGGTCCTCTGGTTATTAGAAATATCCCATAATTTTCTTAAGGACAGAAACATTTTCTTAGTCATGCTATTGAATTTTCTTTGAAAATCCCTATTTTCCATTAAAAATAATTAAATAAATAAATTAAATACAGAAAAATCACATTTTCTCCTCTAATATCTTAATTGACATGTAAGTGAGGTCATATAAAAATTTCAAGTTCATTTGAGCTTAATTTAGTGAGTTATAGAATTATTAAGCTTGAAGGGCAAAATGGTAATTAAAATTTTCAACCTTTAATGAAAATTTTAGGATTAATCAAAAAAGGGAGGGTAAAATATTTGATTTAAACTAATTTTGGATGATTAAAACTTAAATGATTAAGGGTAGAAACCCACCAATCATTTTAGGATTAATTAAAGTAAACCTTAATTAATTAATTAATTATTAAATTCGGAAGATTAATGGAAAATTGAAACTATTAAAGTAGGGATATTATTTAAGAAGATATTTATTCTTTAATTTAAAAATCCCTAAATAAATCACTTCAATAATATTTAAAAAGAAAATAAAAGAATAATCTCAATTTAATTAAAATTGAAATTAAATTAAAATTAAATTGAAATTAAATTAAATTAAAATTAAATTAAATTAAATTAAATTAAATTAAATTAAAATTAAATTGAAATCAAATTATATTAAAATTAAATTAAATTAAAATTGAAATTAAATTAAAATTAAATTGAATTAAATTGAAATTAAATTAAATTAAATTAAATTAAATTAAATTAAATCAAAAATTAAATTAAATTGAATTAAATTAAATTAAAATCATTTAATAACAAACCTAAATGAAATCATTAAGAATTAAATCTAAAATGACTTGAACACTATTCCAAACTTAAACTAATTTTTTATAATTAAGTCAAAATTAAAATTAAATCATTAAGTTTAAATCATTAAAATACTTAATAAGTTGATTTGCCCTTTTAAAGCTCTTATTATTATAACTCTTAAATGAGGTATCAAGTGAAGTGTTATCTCACTTATAAAATATGCAAATGTCCTAGTTCACTGAGCAAAAGAACAAAACTTAAACTCTCGAATGATTAATTCACTTGTATAATTAAATTCTCTTGGACTTAAAACAATCCTAGAGGTATTGAAAAGATGTTTAAGACTCGTCTTAAGCACTTCCTCAATATGATAGGATGTTTATAAGAACAATTGAATTTAATTGTTCTTTGATGAAGAAAATCATCCTTAAACCAAAATACAAGAACCTAGACGTCATAGGAGATGACTAGCTATAGGATTAGGACTTTGATAGACAACCAAAACCTTTCCGTTAGCTTTACCTAGGTACTTGTTGAAATATTTAGATGCCTTAACATGTGTTTTAAGTGCAGCTTGGGATGACGGGAAGACTCTCCGGGTACGCTTTTATTTTATTGCAATTTACTTTATTGCAAATGCACTTTACTTTTCTTGCATGATAAACAACTGTTGCATGAAAACCAAAACCTTTATGATAGCCCCTAAACTGAAACCAAAACTAAATTGAAAAGCACTGCAAGATAAAATTTACCGCCACAACATTTCAAAATATAAAACAACTCAAAATTTAATCACAAACAGAACACAAAACTACAATTGTAACTAAATTAAAACGTATCGTTGAATGATCGGGGATACCTCGGATGATGTAACCCACGTGTTGCTAACGAGATTTCTCACGGTCTAAATGAAGGTGTGGAACTCATTCAGTTGAGTTTAGCAAATTCATCTGGACTAAGTGAATTCAATGAAAATAACGGTGCCGGGATGACGGAACCGTGGGATCTTAATCGGTTCTGTTTAAACAACTTTAAGATTTGTTTTAATTAAATTATTAAAAACACTTAGATTTTAAGATTTTCTCTAAACCAAAACACTTCTCTGATCTCCTGATTTATGACTTCTAAAACTAAACCTCTGCAACAACAAGGAGCTTGGAGCACGGTGGGCAGCACGGCCATCTTCGTCAGCAAAACAACTCTACATCAACAAAACTTTCCTTAGAATTAAATAACCAAGCCATAGGACTTCGAGGTAGTTTGCCTAGTGCAACATAAATCCTCAACTCTCCGTTAGGCATTTTTATAATCATATTATGTAAATTAAGCCCTAACCGGTCTTAGGACTCCGAGGTAGTCGTTCGTTTTTACATAAACCCTCACATTTTCTAGGCTGATTGTATGATTATGTCATACGAATATAAGTCCTAATTAACTAAAATTGGCAAGATTGAAATATAAGATAATATTAGGATTTTCCCAAATCTAAGCCAAACAATAGGATAGTTTGGGAAGTTGCCAAGATTCTTCTTGGATCCTCAGCTTCTACTACTTCTCTTCCTTTGGATTTTCAAAAATAAATTGTTCCAAATTTTGAGTCATTCCCTTTTGAATTTCCAAAATCCAATCCTTTGAAAACCTTAAACTTTGAAATTTCTTGAGAGCAAAACCACTGATCATTATCGAGAGTTTTCTTAAGTGTCTTCAGACATTTAACTATAGGGGCTTGCCCTTATAGGGAACTTTAAGAACCCAGATAATATAAACCCTGCTTAATTCATTTATATTAAGCAGGGGAATTTGTCGGCTTATAAAATTGGTTCGCAAACCAAACGGATGTCACAAATCTTCTAGTTTATTTAATCGAGCCCCATCATCAAGCAGTGTGTCTATTCTTCGGGATAGATACAAGGTTTGTGGTGCCTTGCTCGTTTATATAAACTATTCGGGATGTGAGATCGGTTTGATTTCATATCTTAAAACTTTCAAACTTAAAATTATTTTCAAAATCAAATACTACTTTCCAAATATATATATATATATATATATATATATATATATATATATATATATATATAAATTAAATTTAAAATTTAAAATTCACCGACAATTTCTGTAGGCGACCCCCTTTTCAAAAATACAACACAAACCTAAAAATATGCCGACAACACCTTAGTAAAGCTAAGGGGAAGGTTTTGGTTGTCTACCAAAGTCCTAATCCTATAGCTAGTCAATTCCTATGACGTCTAGGCTCTTGCTTTTTGTTAAGGATGATTTTTTTCATCAAAGAACAATTAAGTTCAATTGTTCTTCTAAAACATCTCATCATATTGAGAAAGTGCTTAAGACGAATCTTAAACATCTTTTCAATATTTTCTGAGATTATTTTAAGTCCGAATGAATTTTATTGTACTGGTGAATTAATCATCCAAGAATTTAGTTAAATTTTGCTTCTCGCTCAGTGAATTAGGATGTTTGATTATCCTATGAGTGGAGTGACATTTCACTTATTTCTTCATTTAAGAGTTATGATAACGAAAGCCTTTAAGAGCAAATCAATTTATTAAAGATTTTAATGATTTAAAATTGGAATTGATGATTTAAAGTGATTTAATTTAGTTATGAAATTTTAATAATTTTAAGTTTGGAATAGTGTTCAAGTTATTTTAATTTAATTAAATCTTTACATTTAAATGATCTCAATGTATTTTGATTAATTTGGGTTGAAAGAGATGTTTAGATTATTCAATTTAGATTTTAATGATTTAATTTTAATTTAATTGAAATATTTTAGGTTAATTTTTAATTGGTTTGATTTTTAATTATGAATTATTTTTTAGGTTGATTTTGATGTTCCAAGCTTGTTTTAGATTCGCTTTCAAGTGATCTTTAAGATTAATTTTAATGTTTTAAATTTATTTCAATTTGATTATCAAGTTATTCAATGTTTTAAGTTTTAATTTAATAAGGGTTAATCTTTTTCTTTTAATTATTTAATTTATTAATTTCAATTATCATTTTAAATTTAATTAAAAAAGCTAAATATTATTAAAGTGATTCATTTAGGGATTTTAACTTAAGTGATTATAGTCTCCCTAAATTATATCCCCATTTTAATAATTTAAATTTCAATTAATCTTCCAAAATTTAAATTATTAATTAATTAAGGTTTCATTTTTTTTGGGTTACTAGAAATGATTAACGGTTTCCTACCCTTTTATTTCTCAAAGTTTCAATCATCTAAGAGAAAATTAAGATCAAATATTTTACCCTCCATTTTGATTAAACCTAAATTTTTAATTAGGGGTTAAAATTCTTAATTACTATTATGCCCTTTTAAGCCTAATCATTTCATAACTTATCAAATTGAGCTCAAATGAGCTTGAAATTTTTATGTCACTTCACTCACATGTCAATTAAGACACTAGAGGAGAAAATATGATTTTTCTAAATTTAATTTAATTTATATAGTTATCTTAATGAAAAATAGGGATTTTCAATGGAAATTTAACAACAGGACCAAGCCAAGGTTTCTATCCTTAAGAAAATTATGGGATGTTCCAATTGACTAGTGGACCACTTCGACTAATTTTGGTGATTTTTCAAATTATATTTTATTTATTATGATTATTTTAAGTTTTGGAGTGTTAATTAATTATAAAATAAAATTAAAGTTAAAAAATGAATTTTATATTTTTCATAAATCTCTCTAACCTCAAGAAGTTCAGAGAAATAAATTTTATATTTTTTTGAATTTTCTTTGATTTATTAGAATTAATTTAGTGAAAATGTAAGGAAATTCATTTTTTAATATTAAAAATTGTTTTAAGCCTTTAAAATTCAATATTTTAACCTATAGACTTAGGAAAAATATTTGGTTTGTTGCTAAGTGTTTAGGAAGCAAAATATGACATTTTTATGATTTTTAATATTTTTGTGATTTTTATTATTTTTTAATTATTAAAATATTAAAATATGATTAAAAATGAAAATTTTTAGAAAATTTTAATTTTAATTTTCTTAGACTCCCCTAACATCTGAGAAGCGCAATAACCATTTTGGTGAATTTTTGAAATGTATTTTTGGAGTTATGAATTTTTAAAGTTTAATTTTGGTCATGTAACTTAATTAGTCCATTTAGTGGGGCTAATCACCTCCAATT
Organism: Papilionanthe hookeriana x Papilionanthe teres; assembly: GCA_022702705.1. Lineage (NCBI taxonomy): Eukaryota > Viridiplantae > Streptophyta > Magnoliopsida > Asparagales > Orchidaceae > Papilionanthe > Papilionanthe hookeriana x Papilionanthe teres. The sequence continues at coordinate 107,255,988 of CM040421.1, read as the reverse complement.
GGTTTCAAACTTTTATGTGGGACTCCTCTGACTCTAAAGATCAGTGAAGAATTGTTTTCAAGTGATTTTGATGTATGGTTAACCCAAATTAATTAAAATTTAGTTTTGAGTATTTAGGTCAATTAGAGTTATTCTTAATGAATTAACTCAAAATACATTTTTCCTAGGGTCCTCTGGTCATAAGATACCTCTCTAAATTTTCCTAAAATTTATTGAACAGCATGCTAATTATGGGAATTAAAATTCCAAAACAGAGACATAAACTTGAAAAATACATAACTTGCCATAGAGATGACCTCTAGCCTTGGAAAATTCAAGGAATGTTCCCAAGAACAGAGGCTACAAAAGCCCTATGGTCTCATGCCATGGTGAATTGTATGCATGTATGGAGAATTAAAATATTGAAAACAGTAAATAATTAATTAAAAATAAAATACTCATCAAATTAACTCAATTCTTTTTCCACATTGTTCTCCTCTATTCACTGAGCAAGAGGGTATTTTTATTTTATTTTTATGATTATTCTATGCAAAGGTATGAATTTATAAAGTTCTGTGTATTTAAATAAATCAAAAATACCCTATTTATCTACTTATCCATGCGGCGCCGACTCATCCTCAGCAGCTCCGAAAGCCACGCGGCGCACTCCTATTTGACGCCGCCACCTGGTCAGTAGCCACGCGTCCCGCGGTCCCGCTCCGTCTTCTGATCTGACGTGATCTACACCTTCCATTCGATACACGCTCGATCCAACGGCGGCAGATCATCGTCTCCAACTGGTGTGTCCCGAGAGCCGTCCACACTCAAACCCTAAGATCTCTCTCATTTCTTAACGGATTTTTGTGTTCTTATGCTCTATGGATTCGTCTTGAGGAGACGAATACATCGATACATTTTACATGCTATGAAATTGATTCAAATGAAATGGAGAATTCACAGAAGCTCGGGAGGGAGAAGTGATCCATACCTTGGCTCTGAGAAGTGAAGCTTCAATCAGAGAGTTGTGGCACCTTCGATTGCACCCAAGGAAGCTCTAGATGAAGTCTCTGGCTCTGGAAAATTGATTAGGTACAAAAATGACCAAGGCCGATTTCAAACCTTGGACTCTGGAAGCAATGGCTGGCCTGGTGAGGGGGCTTTCGCTGGGGACCTTTTTCTCTACCTCTGGTGAAGGTGTGGGATAAGTTAATTTGGATTTGGTAGAGTTTCAAGGGATGTCCTATTCTGGCCTGTGAATTGAGCTACAAAATTGGGCTCAATCAGTGGAAGTTAGGGCAGGAAGACAGTGGGGATGAGTTGCTCTAGGCTAGGGGAAGCTCTGTGAGGAGTTTGGTGAAGTTTTGTGGAGGTTGATTTCAGCCAACCTTTTGGCCGAGAGGAATGGCTGGTTTAAATAGCCATGGTTAGGGGCTTCCCAGGGGCAATTGAGGGCTGGGATTTGCTGCTCTGGTGAGGAGAAGAAGAGCTGTGGTGGCCATTTGGGTTGGGACAGCTCAGCCAATTCAATTTGAATTTTTGAATCAAATTAGGCTTCTCGGCCTGGTGGTTTCCGGTGACTGGGGTGGTGGTCCGGCCATGGTCAGGTCACCCTTAGGGTCAGGGATGTCAGGCTTGATGTTTGTGAGTTCAATTGGCTAATGCCATGTGTAAATGGATTGATTTAAAAAGGAATGGGGAAGGGTGCATTTTGGGCTCAATTTGGTCAAGTCATGGTTTAGGCTAGGTGCACCTCCCCAAGGCTTGACTTTGGGCTGAGGGAGAATCATTTAGGTCAGCTAGGAAGGGGTGGTGAAGTCCCCATCCAAGGTGATGTGGCTAAGCTTGGTTTAAAGTGTGACATGAATGGGGTTAAAAAGCTTAATGAGGGATTAAGAAAGAGGCCCCCTCCATTTGCCATAAATGACATGGTGAGGTGTAAAGTGACTCCCATGGCTTGCATATGGCTTATGCATAGCTTCATGGCTTCATTTGGCTTGGGAAAAGGTTTGGCCAATTTCATGGAGGAGGGTTATTTGGAATTTTAAAAACTTTGGATTTTTTTATGGTATTTGTCATGATGCTATTTTTGTTTAATCAAAATGATGGGTTTTGGACTTAGGGGATGAATTTAATTAAGTGGGCATGATGAGACAATATCACATGGGCTTTGGAATAAGTCTTAGGCCTTTGAAATGGTTTTGGAATGGGCTTTTAAAATGGTTTAAGGAGGTGGGCTTTTAGGTTTTGAAATAAATTGATGGATGAAAATTGGTGATGGGTTGTGTCAAATAAATGTTGGGATTGGTTTAGGAATGTGTCATGAGAATTTTAGAAGAAATTTGATGCCATTTGGAGTTGAAATGGGTTCAATTTGGGCTTTTTGGTAATGAGGCCAAAGTGGATCAAATTGGGCCAACTTGGGTCAAGGTTGGGCCAATGTTGGATTTGATGTAAAATTAATGTTGAAAAATGTTCATGGGGGTGTGATAAAGAGTTTTTAACTTTGGTTGGGGTTTGATTTTGGGGTTTGGGCTCATTTGGGTTCATGATTGGTTTAGGGCCAAATTAGGGATTTTTGATTTGGGTTAAGTTTGGGTGGAGTTTGGTTTCAAATTTGGGGAAAATCATGTTAGTGTTTTATTTTTGGGGATGTTAGGAAGGCTTAGGAAAAGATTTGGAAGTTGGGTTGGTTTGGGCTAAGTTTAGGTCATGGGCCAAAATTGGGCTTTAAGCTTCAAATTGAAGTTGGATTCATATGTTGATAAAATTGGGTTTGGATTTGGTCTAAATTGATATTAGGGATATTGAATTGAAGTTTAGAATTGAAATTTAGAATTGAATTGGATCAAAATTGAGGTCAATTGGAGTGGTTTGGTGGGACATTGGGTCCACTTAGGTTAAAGATAGGCCAAATTGGGGGTTTTGATAAAAGTGGGCTAAATTGACAAAATTGGCTTATGGTGTAGTTGAAAAAAATGAAATTGGGAATATTTGGGATTTTCTGGAATTTTTTGGAAATTTTCTGAATTTTTTGGAATTTTTGGGTTAAAAGGGTATTTTGGGTATTTGGAGGGTATTGGGGGGTATTTTTGGAATTTTTGGTATATTTGGCCATGGATGATCAATTTGAGTGGGGGAAATGTTTAGGATTGGTTTTGAGAAATTTTGGGTAATTTAGGCAATTTTGTAAATTTTGGGCAATTTCAAGAGCATTTGGTAGGCTTGGTGGGTTTAGGATCCTGGGGGTCAAAAATTGAAATTTTGGAAAAATGAAGATTAATTAAGTGTGAGTGAAATGAAATCATTTTGGTTAAGCCATAAAGCCATTTTAAGCTCACAAAATCCATGAGAGGACTCATTTTAGGCACTCAATATGTTTTTCCTAACCCTCTTAGCCAAGGGCCTAAGGGTCAAGGTCCATCCATATGAGTTATCTACATGAGTCAGGGAGTTAAATTGGTTAAAGGTAGTTTTAGGGTTTGGAATGTGTGTGTGGGAGTGTGGTGTGTGTAAGCTTACCCTCACCGAACCGAGCCACCGGGGGTAATCCTAAGGCCGAAGAGTCACATAGGAAACTCATCCTTTAAACCTCCACATTTGATTTTAACCCTCCAAGTGGCTTAGGGGTTTACAATCAAACTTGTGGGGTTTCAAGGGAGCCAAGAAGTGTTTTGAATTTCTAAGTGATGGGTCCCATTTCTAGTCCTCTAGGATAGTCAAGAAGAAGCCCTATGGCTAGATCCTAAGTACTAATGAGAGAGAAGAGAAAAGACCTCATAAAAAATGAGGTCAACAAATGGACCCCCAATAGGTGTGGTGTGCTAACTAAGCACAAAGCGCGTATTGGCGTCGATCGAAAAGATCAACAGAACCAACACAGACGTCTAAGTGACACACTTAGAACGAAGTACAAAAAATTTTCTCTGGGGAGTATCAGGTAAATCTCCAAGACTGAAGATTCCAGAACTCTCGTAGGAGAAGAAAAAAGGAGGTTAATTCTAGATCACAAGATCTAGAGAGATTCGATTTTAGATTCGTTTCATTTTCTGTTTCAAGTTTTAATGTGTGAGTTTGGATTTTTGTTTGAGTTTCAATTTCGATTGAAGTTCGATTCAGGATTTATTTCAAGAGGGATTTCGAGGAAACCCTGGATTTGAGGTGAGCATCGGAACCTAGGTTCCAACCTCATGATTTAAAGAGAATTAGAATTTAGGCTCTGGCCTCAAGAAGAGAGTTAGAATTTGAAGAGAACTAGAATTTAGGCTCTAGCCTCAAGAAGAGAGTTGGAGTTTGAAGAGAACAAGAATTTAGGCTCTAGCCTCAAGAAGTGAGTTGGAATTTAGGCTCCATCCTTGGAAATTTGAAAGAGAGCTAGAAGTCCGGCTCTAGCCTCGAAGAGAACTGGAAGTTCGGCTCCAGCCTCGGAAGTTTGAAAGAGAGCTAGAAGTTCGGCTCTAGCCTCAAAGAGAACTGGAAGTCCGGGTCCATCCTCGAAAGTTTGAAAGAGGGCTAGAAGTTCGGCTCTAGCCTCAAAGAGAACTTGAAGTTCGGCTCCAGCCTCGGAAGTTTGAAAGAGAGCTAGAAGTTCGACTCTAGCCTCGAAGAGAACTGGAAGTTCGGCTCCAGCCTCGGAAGTTTGAAAGAGAGCTAGAAGTTCGGCTCTAGCCTCGAAGAGAAGCTGGAAGTTCGGCTCCGAGCCTCAGAAGTTTGAAAGAGAGCTAGAAGTTCGGCTCTAGCCTTGAAGAGAACTGGAAGTTCTGCTCCAGCCACGAAAGTTTGGAAGAGAGCTAGAAGTTCGGCTCTAGCCTCAAAGAGATCTGGAAGTTCGGCTACAGCCTCGAAATTTTGATAGAGAGCTAGAAGTTCGGCTCTAGCCTCGAAGAGACTTGGAAGTTCGCTCCAGCCTCGTAAGTTTGAAAGAGAGCTAGAAGTTCAGCTCTAGCCTCGAACAGAACTGGAAGTTCGGCTCCAGCCTCGGAAATTTGAAAGAGAGCTAGAAGTTCGGCTCTAGCCTCAAAGAGAACTGGAAGTTCGGCTCCGATCTCGGAAGTTTGAAAGAGAGCTAGAAGTTTTGCTCTAGCCTCGAAGAGAACTGGAAGTTCGGCTCCAAGAGAGCTAGAAGTTTGGCTCTAGCCTCGAAGAGAACTGGAAGTTGGGCTCCAGCCTCGGAAGTTTGAAAGAGAGCTAGAAGTTCGGCTCTAGCCTCGAAGAGAACTGGAAGTTTGGCTCCAGCCTCGGAAATTTAAAAGAGAGCTAGAAGTTCGGCTCTAGCCTCAAAGAGAAATGGAAGTTCAGCTCCAGCCTCAGAAGTTTGAAAGAGAGCTAGAAGTTCGGCTCTAGCTTCGAAGAGAACTTGAAGTTCGGCTCCAGCCTCGGAAGTTTGAAAGAGAGCTAGAAGTTCGGCTCTACCTTTGAAGAGAACTGGAAGTTTGGCTCCAGCCTCGGAAGATTGAAAGAGAGCTAGAAGTTCTGCTCTAGCCTCAAAAAGAACTGGAAGTTGGGCTCCTGCCTCGGAAGTTTGAAAGAGAGCTAGAAGTTCGGCTCTAGCCTCAAAAAGAACTGGAAGTTGGGCTCCTGCTTCGGAAGTTTGAAAGAGAGCTAGAAGTTCAGCTCTAGCCTCAAAGAGAACTGGAAGTTCGGCTCCAGCCTCGAAAATTTGAAAGAGAGCTAGAAGTTCGGCTCTAGCCTCGAAAAGAACTTGAAGTTCAGCTCCAGCCTCGGAAGTTTGAAAGAGAGCTAGATGTTCGGCTCTAGCCTCGAAGAGAACTGAAAGTTCGGTTCCAGCCTTAAATGTTTGAAAGAGAGCTAGAAGTTCTGCTCTAGCCTCGATGAGAACTAGAAGTTTGGCTCCAGCCTCGGAAGTTTGAAAGAGAGCTAGAAGTTCGGCTCTAGCCTCGAAGAGAACTGGAAGTTCGGCTCTAGCCTCGAAGAGAACTGGAAGTTCGGCTCCAGCCTCGGAAGTTTGAAAGAGAGCTAGAAGTTCGTCTCTAGCCTCGAAGAGAATTGGAAGTTCGGCTCCAGCCTCAGAAATTTGAAAGAGAGCTAGAATTTCGGCTCTAGCCTCGAAGAGAACTGGAAGTTTGGCTCCAGCCTCGAAAATTTGATCTATATGAAGAGGGACCCAATCCCATGTCATCAGAACAAAATCGAACAAAGTTCGTGGCTCCGTGTCAATAGGACTAGTCGATCCTCGAACGCATAGAGGAAGGAGAATTGAAAGGTTGGAATTGAAGGATTCAGAATGAAAATCAGTCTGAGGTTTAGATTTGTTTTATCCATTTTAGTGATTCGATTTCATTTTTGTTTATTTGGAGTTCGTGTTTATTTGCAGTTTATTTTGACATTCAAATTCTTAAAAAGAAGGAGTTCCTTATTCATTTTCTTTTTATTTTCATTCTTTGTTTAAAGTTCATTTAGCTTAATGGCGTTTTCCAGTCAATTTGCACAAAAAGAGGTGAAGGCAGAACATGACATGATCATTCTCATTCCAATCTGTTGAAAATACATCATACAACTTGATCCAAAACATGATGATATTTTCCTCGAAAATTCAGTATATCATACAATCCTCATAAATCCAAAAACGGATTGTTTAAGATTCTTGTTGATTCTTCCAAAAGCATTTGTCAAAATCCATGTCTGGATAGTAAGATTCATGGACAATAACATCACCTTCCAAGCCAACCTTGGCAGGAATGCAATATGGATGTGCATTGGAGGTGTGCTATCTCCCATGTAACTCACAGCTCGTAGGGCCGGAGACTCTCTAACTCTGGATCTGGCTGAAAATGAAAAGGCATCTTACTGTCATCCATCCTTCTGAAAGTGACGGAGATTCGTTCAACAAGCACTCCTGGAATGCAATGTTTTGCTATGTCCGCTCCATTTCCTTTTAATACCATGACGGAACCTACCGGTAGTGGTATTTCCACCGGCCCTCGAATTTTCCGGGGCCCGCTATCCGGAGGTCAGATCCGAACATGATATTACACTGGTTGACAAAAGAGATTGTGCAGAAAGGTCTGACAAAGTCATGATGGTCTATGTGTGGAGGTATGCAGTCGCCCTTCTTGTAAATGTTAATGATGCAGCTATTGGGTATGCAATCTGCAGGCAATACCCTCCATGTCACCATCCTTTTTATCATTCTTTTGATAATTCTTGGCATCGGATCCACCTCACTGTGACGGAGTATCCCCGGTGGATTTCCTTTTACATCTTGCAGAAGATGTAGCAACACCTGCTTGGATAGTAACTCTTCCTTTTCCTGGCATCCATCTTCGGGGCTCTGAATAGGTTTTCTCCCTCAGATGACCAGCTCGGCCCATTTCTGAAGCTCGATAATGCAGTCCACAATGTGCTGTTGTTCGTAATCTGAGAACACGTTTGTATGAAGCTCAAGGCCTTTTAAGATGTTGACCCTCTTGCCTCGAATCCTCTCAAAGTATTCAAAAGTTTTCTTTTCAACTTGCTGTCTTCAGCTCGTATTTCAGGATTATATGAAGTCCTCGGGGTCTGGTAACATACTGCGGGATGTACGGCTCAACCCCAACGTGCTCTCCTGCATGTCTCGGCTCCTCGGGGATAGTCTCTATCGAGACATCCTCCGGGGTTGCTTTCGCAACAAGACTCTTCAAAACTGGTAGCTCTGTTTGGCGTTGTGGTACTATCTCCGTTTCTATTTTCCTTGGGATTTCTTTCATCCTTTCTGCTGTGCTTGGAATTGACTTCCTCCTTTCTGGTTCCTGACGAACCAGTCTCTTCGAAGTATTTATGCGACGGTAGCGATTGTCTCTTCACGCGATTTCTTGCCCGGCTTAGTCGGCATCTTGCTAATCCGACGGTTCTTGTTTCTTCATTGAGTAGGAGTGAGGGTGGCTCTCCTCACCTCTTGAATTTCCGTAGGCATGGCAGCGACAAGTACGCATGCACGTTGTAGCCACCACGGACTTAACTTTCTTATCCTCTCTGTTGCATGAGCGATATTTGCTTTTTTTTCTTGCTAGTAGACGGTTGACTCGGGCCACCTAATTTCATCAGCTTGTCATGCGTGGAACTCTTCCCGATCAGCGGAGTCCAATCGAGTTTCTTCATATTGTAGCCCGGTCGGTGTGAAATCAGAGTCAATTTCAATCATGGCTCCATCCTTCATCCTCTTTTCATCGAGTGCCAGACTCACGCCATTCTTAAAGTTCAGAACCAACCGCCCGTTCGACATTTCCCTGCGAAAAACAAGGAAAGGATCAGAGGCTGTGCTAAGAACAAGAAAATTAAGAAAACATTTATTAATAAAAAAATTTTTATTTACTTCTTTTAAATTTTAAAGAGAGTAGAAAGAGTTGAGGAAAGATCAGGAATGAATTGATTTAAAGGAAAAGATCAAAATTTTATCATTTCACATATTTTCCTTTTAACACATTTTTTGTTAATGATTTTTATTTTATCATCCATTTTTTATATTTTGGGTTCGGACCCAGTTACGAATGATTACTCCACCCGTGTTTCTAGGAATGAGACTCCACTTTTTTGAAGTTCACCCTTTGAAACATTAGGTTGTGTAATACTTCTTCAAATATCATCCATTAATTGGAAGCATAGGTCGTTCTCCACGACAGTTAACAAGCTGGTAGGAACCCCCTGAGTAGACTGTCTCAACCATGAAAGGCCCTTCCCAAGTTGGTTCAAATTTACCTCCTATCTTGCGATGTGCAAGAATAGGTCTTCTGAGTACTAGAAGTAAATCACCGACTTTGAATGTCCTTAGGTGGACCAGTTTATCCTGGGCCTGGATCATCTTGGCTTGATACAGTTCCAAATTTTGCTGCGCTGAAATTCGTTTCCCTTCTAAGCTTTCCAATTCTTCTAGTCGTAATTTGGCATTTTCTTCTGTAGTGATTTTGTTCGCAACTGCAATTATGAGTGACGGAAGCTGAACCTCTAAGGGTAAAACGGCCTCGGACCTGTACACTAAGGCGTAAGGCGTAGACTAGGTAGGAGTTCTGTAGGCCCATAAAGCTTCTAACAACTTCTCGTGCAAATTTCTTTTGTTGTCATCCAAAATTTTCTTTAATATTTGGACGAGAGTTTTATTAAAAGCTTCGGCCAAGCCGTTTGCTCTTGGGTAGTAAATCGTCGAATAGCACAAGTCGATCCCGTGTCTCCTGACAAAATTGTTAATCTTTGTACTCTTGAATGTGGACCCATTATCTGAAATGATTCTGCACGGTACCTCGAAACGGTAGAAAACTTGATTCTTGAAGAACTATAGCACGTGGTGTGCCTTCACTTCTCTGAGAGGTACTGCTTCTGCCCATTTGGAAAAGTAATCTGTAGCTGCAAAAATGAAGCGATGTCCTCTTGAAGAAGGCGGTTCTATCGGGCCCACAATATCTGTGCCCCAACATTCAAATGGCCTTGATGCAATTGTAGGATGTAGCACATTTGGAGGTTGATGTAAAACCACTCCATGCACTTGGCACTGGTGACAACTCTTTGCAACTTTCATGCAGTCAGTCATCATTGAGGGCCAGTAGTACCCTAATCTTTTAATTTTCATCGTCATTTTTGGACCCGACTGATGAGCGCCACAAAGTCCCCTGAGTGCACTTCTTTAACAATTTCACGAGCCTCGGACTCACTCAGGCACCTTAGCTACATCTGATCGAAAGACCTTCTATATAACGTATTGTTTATTAATACGTAAGACAGAGTTCTTTTCTTAATTTGTTGGGCGAGTGACTTATCGTCCGGTAGGTTTCCTGTTTGCAGGTAGTCTATTAGCGGTTGACGCCAGTCTTCTGCATTTTCTGTTACTACCGCAATTGTTTCTTCTTCTTTTCCTGACTTGTGTATTGTGTCCATGTCGAGCGTGAGAGAACACGACGTCCACTGAGCCGACACTTCAGGCGATTCATCACGAGACGAGGCAAATTCTTTTGCAAGGCGGGCTAACGCATCTGCAAAAGCATTTTCTCTCCTAGGAATCTTGTAGATCATTACATTCAGAATCTTCTCCAACAATTTCATGACATACTGAAAGTACTGCTCGAGTCTTGGCTTTAGAATTATGTATTGTCCTGCGACCTGTTGAATTATCAACTGAGAATCCCCATAGATTTTAATATCTGTTATCCCCATCTGAAAGGTTAATTCCAATCCGATTATAAGGGCTTCGTATTCTACTTTGTTGTTTGTACACGGTTCTGTTAAGTGGTAGGAGTACCTTAACATCCCCCGTTCTGGTGTTATAAATATTAGTCTGATTCCTGTCTTACTGGGCACTATCGTTTGCAATTCTTTATTTCTCTGTACTAAAGATGATCCATCGAAGTACAGTTCCCAACGTCGATCGTCGAGGTCTTCTAGGCTCATTATCTACTCGTCTGGCAAGTCATCGTTGAGAGGCGATTCTGCCGGTAAAGGGTGTGCTGCGAGGAAGTCTGCTAGGACTTGTCCCTTTACGCCACGAAGAGGAACGAAAGTTATATCAAATTGCAATAGTATCATCGACCACCTAGAAAGTCTACCGGAAAGCGTCGGGCATTGCAATGGATTAAACTTAGAAATAAGGTTGACCTTATGAGAAAGCATGTAATGCTTGAGCTTTTGAGCGGCGAAGATCAGGGCCAAACAATGCTTCTCAATCGGGGGATACTTTACTTCTGTCGGAATTAGACGACGACTTAAGTAGTAGAGAGCGTTTTCTTTCCCCTCATCATTGACCTGGGCTAGCAGGGCTCCAAGGGAGTCGTCCTAAGCTGTGGTATAAAGTATCACCGGTCTACCCGAGACTGGGGCTGCTAAGACAGAGGTGTCATTAAATATTGTTTGATGTCATCGAAGACATGTTGACATTTGGAGTCCCATTTAAACTTGGCATCCTTCTTAACCAAAGCAGAAAAAAGGCTGACACCTTCCTGACAAATTTGAAATAAAGCGTCGATGATATGCCGATTTCCCTTGAAAGGATCGTAATTGTTTCAAGGTTTTGGGAGGTGGCATTTCTAAGATAGCTTTAATCTTCTCCGGATCGATTTCAATTCCACGATGTCGGACAACAAATCCTAAGAATTTCCCAGAGGTGACGCCGAAGGCGCATTTCAAGGGATTCATCTTAAGGTTATATTCTCAAATCATACAAATGATCTTCTTTCAGTTTGCTTTTGATGACTACATCATCCACATAGCATTCAAATTGGTTGTGAATGAGATCATCAAAAATTCTCGTCATAGCTCTTTGGTATGTTGCTCCTGCGTTCTTCAATCCGAAAGGCATCACTGTTAGCAGTATATTCCGATTGGCATCCTGAAGGCTGTGAGCTTCTCATCTTCCGGTGCCATCTTTATCTGGTTGTATCCTAAAGATCCATCCATGAAAGAGAAGACTTTGTGTGTTGAGGCAATGTCGATCATCAGTTCTGGAATTGATAGAGGAAATTCATCCTTTGGACATGCCTTGTTCAAATCTCTGAAATCTACGCAGATTCTAATCTGTCCATTCTTCTTTCTGACTGGTACCACGTTGGCTAACCAAGTTGGATATTGTTCTTCACGGATAAATTTAGCGTCTATTAGCTTCTTAACTTCAGCTATTACCTGTTGTTCGATTTCTAGACGCATTCTTCTCGGAGCTTGTCTAACTGGAACGACAGTGTGATCCACTCCTAGCTTGTGAACTGCAACCTCTGGAGCTAATCCTGGCATCTCATTGTAACTCCAAGCAAAATAGTCCTTGAATTCCATCAGTAACTTGATCATTTCTTCGGAGTCTTCTTTATTGAGTAAGGAGCTAACAAAGGTCGGCCTAGGCTCTTCGGTAGTACCTAAGTTAACTTCCATTAACTCATCTATTGTAGATTTAATTTCTTCTTCAAATTCTGGCAGAGCGTCTCCGACTGGTAGATCTTCGAGATCATCTGAAGCTTCCAAGAAATCTTCATTAGGCTCGCAAGTAACAACCAAGCAAAACTCTGAGTCGTCAACTGATTTTACTATGCCGAATTTGAGACCATGTTTTGAATTGGGAGGCCGACCGACATTATTCCATAATTTTTCAAAGTGTTGTGATCGGCCTTTTGTCCATTGTTTAGGTAAGACAACACATTGAATTAAATTCTTAACACAGGGAGAATACCACTCAAAAGGTAGTTGCATTAATTCAGAAGAAGTAACATCTTCAAATTGTACATCATTTTCAGTTTTGGGAGAAGAAGCACCACGGTAGAATTTTATCCGCTTAGCACCACCACCATGCACTTCCTTGACCACCATACCCTCGATCTTATTAGAATGGATCGGGGTCAGGGTCATAGTATGCACATAGTGGTTAATCTTCTTGTACATTGATTTGTATTCTTCATTCTTTTCATCTTCGAGAGAGATCTTGAACTGGGGTTTCTTTTGATTTATTGTTGCTTCTTCTTTCTTGATTTCTTCTTCTTCGGAACTGTTCTCCCAATCAACGTCGATGACTGGTTTCTTCTATCTAACTGTTCCAACGTCTCTTCCTCGACCTCATCCCCGGCCTCGACCTCGGGTGCGAATTCTAGAGAAACCCTCACCATCTCGCCGTAAGGGAGTGGTGAGTAACTGTTGGACTAGAATTTCAGGCTCTTCGTCGTCCCGAACTTCTTTTGCTTCATTTGGTACGGTCTTTCTGGAGAAGATTTTTTTCTTCAGAGGCGCGTAATAGGCTGCATCTTCATGAATTACAATCTCGTGTACAGAGAATGGTTGCAAGTCACCCTTAATACACTGTTCTCCTCCTTCGTAATACTTTATGCCTTTGGTGCGAGACGACGGTACCATCCGGTTTTCATGGATCCATGGCCGACCCAGTAGAGCATTGAACGATGTCTCAGAATCAATTATGTGGAATTTTGCGATTGTCTTTGCTAAATCACCGGTCTTCATTAATAGTGTTATCGATCCAAGAGCACTCTCTCCCTTCTGATTGACTCTTAATAACATCTTATCTGCTTCAATCTCACGAGCATAAATTTCCAAATATGCCAACATCCGAAGAGTCATTATATTGATTGATGCTCCTGGGTCAACCAACACTCTGGAAAGCGTAAACTTTCCAATAGTGACTGAAATGTACAACGGTCGGTTGTGATCGGTACATTCCAAGTAGCAGATCATTGTCTGTGAAGGTAACACCACGCTGTTCTTTCAACGAGTAAACCTCGTCTAAGGAATTACTGGACATTTGAGCTAAACAAATCTCTGGATCAAGTAAGGCCTTGATCAGAGTTTCTCTCATCTCCTTTGACAGGATCAGAGTGTCGTAGATGCTCAGTTTAGCTGGTAGCTTCCTAAGATGGGCTAGCACGTTATAATCCACTTTATTACCATGTTCCTCGGTTTCTTCTCGAACGGGCAATTCTTCTGCTGGGGTTGGTTCTTCTTGAGCAACCACCTGCTTTCCTTTATCCTTTGGACCCATTCTCGGAGGTAGAACTTTTCCGCTTCTTAGGTTGACTTCAGTTACTTGTTCTGAATCTGGTGGTGACTCCACCAGTGTCTCCTCTTAAATCGGAACGACTGGCTTTTCTGGAATTGCTTCGGAATCTAATAACTCCAATTCTATAGTGGTTGGAGCTCCTCGGAATTCATAAATAGATTCGTTGCTTGTTGAGCTTTCGTAGCCATCTTTGTGAGCGTCTTCTCCTTCGCCACGGTCATCGAGGTTTAGTATGATTTGAGAATCATTTATCGTATCAAAATTGAGATCCGGATTAGGTTGGTTATCGTTAGTTACGTAATCATTAGAAACAGTCAAAATGTATCCAACACCAAAACTCTTATCATTATAAGATCCCTCCGGGGCGAGCAAATAATCATACAGAGTTAGAGGTCTGAGAGATTTCTCCCCTGAATCGGAAACAACCATCCTAGGATAAGCATCCCCTAGTCTACCCTTCGGAACCTCGGTCTTCTTTTCTTCAACGATCTTCTCCTCCTTCTGAGGCGGTTCTTCAATTGCAAGCGATAGCACCGGCTCGGCAGGTTTCAAACTCTGATTTGAAGTGCGCACCGAAGAGTTTTGGATATGATCCAAGATTTTCTTCGAAGACTTTGTCCAGACGGTACTCCATCCATCATTGGTCGTGTAAGGGTCTATCGGAACAATAGGATCCATTGAAATAACATTAACGGAACCTCCTTTTTGAGGTTCCTTCATGTATTCCTTCGAATCGTTATGTTCCCTTTCCGGAGATTGTCGTCAAGCCAACTCTTGAAAGTGATGCAATCCTCTATCTTGTGCCCGAGCATCCGGTGGTAAGGGCAATAGTTTGGATGATCTTTCTTGTTGACTTCTTATGGCCTCTTGGGCTCTGGTAGCTGAAAATCGGGTGTCTTCATTAAACTGCGGAACATCTTCACTACCGCTTCAGTCTTGAATGGATATTCCCTATTTAGAATTTCTTTCAGGGTACGCGGTGGACGAGGTGGTTGCTCATAATGCTGAGGTGACTGATAGCTCGGTCGAGGCTGTTGGTAGTTCAGTTGAGGTTGCTGATAAATCTGTTGTGGTTGTTGGTAAGTCCGTTGCGGTGGTTGATAACTGGGCTGTGGCTGCTCTAGACTGTATCTGCACTGGCTGCTTGCCTTTATCTACTATCGCGTTGATTCTGGATTTCTTTTCAAATGCTTTCACAGGCTTCTGCTTATCGGTCTTATCCACGAAACTTAGCTGTTTTGCTTCCTCCTGCAAGCTCCCGGCCTTGCTAAGCAACTTCTCGAAAGTCTTAACTGTGAATCCTTTGAGGAGAAGTGCTATCGGGCCATGGATACTCTTCAACAGGATACCGACTGCATGTTGTTCCTGAAGTTGTGGTTCGCATTTCATGCTTAAGTTTCTCCATCGAAGTATGTAATCCACTAGAGTTTTGTTCGGTTTCTGTTGTTCCACCACTAAATCACCGATAGTGATGTGGTGCCGAGCTCCGGCCAACTGCTTAACGAAGAGGTTTTCTAATTTTGAAAATGTCTTAACTGAGCCATTTGGCAATTCTGCATACCAGTCGAAGGCAATCACTGACAAACTGCTGAAGAACTGACGGAAGAGAAAAGCATCACTTCCACCGGCATTGCAACAACTAGCACGAAAATGTGCGACATGCTGCCGGGTGTTTCCCGTTCCATCAAAAGTCTTGAACAGAGGTGGTACGAAGCCTTTTGGGTATTGGACCGCATCAAATTCTTCAGGATAAGGTCTACCTATCTGAATAGATGTTCCACTCTTAGACTAGGCTAAGGCTTCTCGCACCTGCTGTTCTACCATGTTTTTGATATCATTTTCGGGAATCATGCTTTGCATAGGATCTATCTTCGGTTGTTCATCCCCGTTAACAGATGTGATCTCCTTTCCTCCATCTGCAATGTGAATGATCTCTTGGGGTGTTTCCTTCTGAGGTTGTAGCTGACTCTGAAGAGTGGCTAAAGCAGCAGCCATCTCTTCCATCCTTTTTGCCATTTGGGAAATTGTGTCATTCTTTTCTTGAAGTTGTGCTCTCATCACTTCCGGTTCTTCCCTTCCCGAAGCTGACGGAGCGCCTTTTAAAGCTGTCGATGCTCGGGTCTCGACCATATTAATCTTGGCATACTCTTCATCCATAAATTCTAATGAATCTACTTCAGTTTCCAATTTTTCTCCTCTTTCCTTTGCCAACCGTCGGATGTCGGTTCTTAGTTTGCCTATGGCATCCTCTAGTGGCCTCTTCTAAACTGTTTCACCGTTGTCATGTGATGACTGTTGGACTTCTTTCTCAGGAGTTTCTTTTAATGTAGTAGCACTTTCTTTAGATTCTAGCTTTCTGACGAGACTCTTCTTTCCAGAACATTGTGCTTGTACCGGTTCAGCAATAATAGGTCGCTACACCATCCTTCTCGTAGTAGAAGGCCTAGGACCAGATGGTCTGTCGGCTGCGTGTCGGTAGGTGGTGTCCTCCCTAATATGGTGTCCCGATACGACAACAGGCGAACTAGCTCGTGGTTTCTTCCTTGGCCTCTCCGGGGAAGTGACGGGGTTCACTTGCGGTCCGAGGCGGGATTTGACTGGCACTCGCCCCATCCTTCTTAAGATTTCTGATATGGGGCATCTTTCTTTCTTAGCTAGTTTCTCTACTACGACTCGCAGTCGGGCACGCGGCGTAGTCTTGGCCCTCTTCCTCTTACAGTCACTGTAGTATGCAGGTCGGGGTAATGCAGTGGCGATCCTCCGGACATCTTCTTCATCCGATGCAGCAGAGAGAGGGTGGAACCTACTTCCTCCCAACAGTGGTGAAATTTTAGGTAGTTCTTCTTCTTCCTCAGGAATCTCTTCCAGAAAAGCAACTTCAGTAGCCTTGGCCTTCTCGATCCTGGCGATCTTTCTGCTCCTATTTCTCCTCTGAGTCCGAGTTAGGGGTGTAAACTTTAAACTAGAACCAATTTCGAAAACAGACGGTATTGCAGCGAAATCTGCACCCTCCACGGTGGCAGGCTTATCATAAACTTGGACTCCCTTCCCTTTCAGTTTGGCGGGAGCCGAGGCAGGTGTAGAGATAACCAAACCGGTGGGGGTAGAGATCACAGTCCTCCTATGAACAGTGGTGTCTCTTTCAGCTGGGACTTTTTGTAGAGGAGGGACCTCTTGAGTCGACTTCAGGTTGAACTCAATCACGGGTTCCTCAGTTTCTGACACTTTATCCATTAGTGTGAAGAGGGTGACGTCAGCGAACTTAATATCTGTATTGTCGAACCCTTGTCCAAAATGGATGATTCCACTGTCGGGCAGTTCATCCTTATAGACGGCGAAGTCCATACCATTGGTGAAGGAGAAAATTAACTTTGGTGCAGTCATTTTCTACAGGATAAATTGCAAACGACAGTCCCGGATTGTGCTTCCTTTTGTTGCAAAACTTAAGATAGAAAAGAAAGAGTCCGAATACATTTTAATTTATCTTAGTATATTTGCGATTTAAAAGAGTTCGCTTATTAAAAGGTTGTTTATTAAAGGATTTGTTTGTTAGGAACAAAATGATTAAAGGTATAGAAAGGGTAAAGGACCCGATTCAGAATTGGAAAGGAAGAGAAAGTCTCGTAAGACTTCTCAACCCGAAGGACCGCTCCTAAACTAACACCTATTGGGGGTCCACCCCACCTCAGAAAGAGGCAAAAAAGGATTTCAGAACCTCTCTGTTTAGGGGTGTCTAAACAGTGGCTCCAAAATCCAAAAGGAATTGATTATACCCGTTCAAGACAGAAATGAACGTGGTATGCCAACGGAAAGAATGGTAGTTTGGTTCAAAAGGGGTATGGACTCACTACCGTTTTTTGAAAGTAAAACCATCTGATCAAAATGGAGAGAAGAACTTATCCCCAGCGGAGTCGCCAGAAGTTGTCGGCATATTTTTAGGTTTGTGTTGTATTTTGAAAAGGGGGTCGCCTACATAAAGTGTCGACGAATTTTAAATTTTAAATTTAAATTAAATATATATATAATTTTGAAAGTAGCATTTGATTTTGAAAATAAATTTAAATTTTAAAAATTATAAGATGTGAAATTAAACCGATCTCACATCCCAAATAGTTTATATAAACGAGCATCACACCACAAACCGTGTATCTATCCCAAAGAATAGACACACTGCTTGATGATGAGGCTCGATTAAATAAACTAGAAGATTTGTAACATTCATTTGGTCTGCTGACCCGAATTTTTGTATTTCCAAATACAAGAATTTGTTACCACTGCTAGAAAATTTAAATTCTGGGAAAGGCGCGAAACACTTGACCCGGAATAACTTGATATATAGATGTGTACCAAATTTTAATTTACGGTAATAACATTAAATAAAACTTGATTGCTACTGAATGCTAGGCCGTTAGTGATTAATACTTTTTAAATATATGTTTATATAGAAAAATATAATTTTAAAGAAAAATATTTTATATACTTTTTGGGTACTACGCAAGTATACGTATCGTTTCAAGTAATAAAGGGCTTTGAAACAAAGACCCCGAGTATCGATCCCACTGGGAAAAAGGGTAATAAATTTTTAAATATTGTATTTCTAAATCTTTTTGTATTTTAATCTAACTATAAATTACTTTTAATTTACTAGATGCGAGATAAAGAAAACAATAATAAGAAAATGATTTTGTGAAAATAATATAAAACAAACAACTTTCTTCCTTTCAATTAATCCAAGATTTTTAAGATAATTTAATATTCGTTGGAGAATCTATTTTATGGTATTGTGCTAAATAGAAGCATTCCTATTCTTTACCCTTTGATCCAGGCGCAAAGAACATTGGCTAATCTACAGATCAGGTCCGGATGTATTGTTAGTAGAATGGGTTAATCTAGGCTCACACTACTAGATGTCCAAGGGTGGCTATGGTCGGCCCTACTAGTGACCCTTTCCTTATCTATAAATCAAATTATAAGAATTTAGTCTGTCACTCTAAAAACTTATCAATTCTACGCCCTTCGAATCTTATCTTCCTATTTATTTGCACTTCACCTTGAATAGCCCGCGCATGGCCTTCGACTACCCAAGGATTCATGTGACATCTACAAGTTAAGAGTTCTTCTCCTTCTAAGTCTCAAAACTCTTCGACAGGTTTTAACAATTTAAATGGCCAATTTAAAAAGTAAAGTAAGATCAGGTATTAATATCATCACAATGTTTTGAAAACATTTTGATTTTCAATTCTCCATCGAATTTTATATTATCTTATTTATCTTTTCATAATTGAAGGAAGAAAGTAAACTAACTACTCAGAACACATTGAATATAAACAACAAAACATAATAAATAAACTTTGAATCAAAAATAAAATACTTATCTCAAATATTCCTTCTACGGATCTTCGATTCCTACCGACTCCACGGTGTAATGAACTCCGGATGCAACAATTTGAAAATAAACTCACTAAACTAAATAAAAGTGGCCCTAAATTTCCCTCTCATTTCTCTCTCTAAGGATGAGAGATCCTAAAGTGGCTAAGAGATAGGGGATACAGATGGGGGCACACACTTTTTCTCGAAGGAGTGGACTCCTATTTATAGGCTTCAAGGATTGCCTTGAGGCACCTCTTCAAAACATGTCCAAATTCAATGAATCTTCTAGAAGGTCCGGCGGCGCCTAGCGCCGGAATCTGCGCCCGGGCGCCGGACACTGCGTCCAGTTCTTCGCACCTCTTCACTTTGGCTCGCACCTCTTCGCGATTAAAACCGTTTTGGAGCGTCCAAATGCAATGCATCACATGTCTTATTATCAAGGAACAACTGCCAGTCTTCTAGAATGTCCAATAACTGCTCACTCCGTCAAAATAACCGTCCAAAAGTCGTCAAAAATTTGACAGTTTCTGTATCGAGTCTGGCGCGTAGGCGCCAACTTCTGGCGCCTAGGCGCCAGGCCATAATTTTTTATAATTCTTGTATTTTGCTCCATTTTTACTCCTTTTTGCTCCTTTTTCACCCTTTTTCCTTTTTGGACCTTTTTACATCACCTACATCCAAAAACAAAAAAATACCTTTCATTAAAGCATAATATCCTTAGAAATTGATAAAAATCAAGGCATAAAAATAGGTATTTTTCTCCATGGATCATCTGCGAACCAATTTTATAAGCCGACAAATTCCCCTGTTTAATATAAAGAAATTAAGCAGGGTTTATATTACCTGGGTTCTTAAAGTTCCTTATAAGGGCAAGCCCATATAGTTTATTACATCTTAAATGATGGGAATCATTTAAGAAAACTCTCGATAATGATCAATGGTTTTGCTCTCAAGAATTTCAAAGTTTAAGGTTTTCAAAGAATTGAATTTGGGAATTTCAAAAGGGATTAGCTCAAATTTGAAATAGTTTATTTCAGGAGTCCAAAGGAAGAGAAGTAGAAGAAGCTGAGGATCCAAGAGAAATCTTGGAAACTTCCCAAACTATCCTATTGTTTGGCTTCAATTTGAGAGTTTATTTAATGTTTCGATTCTGCCATTTTTTAGTTAATTAGGACTTATATTCGTATGATATAATCACAAAAGTAGCCTCGAAGATGTGAGGGTTTATGTCGTACCAAACAACTACCTCGGAATCCTAAGACCGGTTAGGACTTAATTTACATAAAATGATTATGCAAATGCCTAATGAAAAGGTTGAGGATTTATGTTGCACTAGGCAAACTACCTCGAAATCCTATGGCTTGGTTATTTAATTCTAAGAATGGTTTTGCTGAAGAAGATGGTCGTGCTGCCCACTATGCTCCAAGCTCCTTATTGTTGCAGAGGTTTAGTTTTAGAAAGTGAAAATCAGGAGATGAGAGAAGTGTTTTGGTTTAGAGAAATCTTAAAGTCCAAGTGTCTTTAATATTTTATTAGGGGAATCTTAAAGTTGATTCTAACAACACCGGTTAAGATCCCACGGTTCCATCATTCCAGCACCGTTATTTTTATCGGATTCACTTATTCCAGATGAATTTGCTAAACTCAATTGAATGAGTTCCACACTTTCATTTAGGCTTGTGGAAATCCCGTTAGCAACACGTAGGTTACATCATCCGAGGTATTCCCGATCATCCAACAAGACGTTTTAATTTAGTTATAGTTGTAGTTTTGTGTTCTGTTTGTGATTAAATTTTGAGTTGTTTTATATTTTGAAATGTTGTGGCGGTGGATTTTATCTTATTGTGACTTTTAATTTAGTTTTGGATTTCAGTTTTTTGGATATCCTAAAGGTTTCAGTTTTCATGCAGGGTGTCAATCTTGTTTAACATGCAAGAAAAATAAAGTACAGTGCAGGTAAATAAATAAATTGCAATAAAATAAAAGCGTACCTGGAGGATCTTCCCGCCATTCCAAGCTACACTTAAAACACATGTTAAAGCATTTACATAATTTGCAATAAAACACATAAGTAAAGCTAAGGGAAGGTTTTGGGTGTCTACCAAAGTCCTAATCCTATAGCTAGTCAATTCCTATGACGTCTAGGCTCTTGCGTTTTGTTAAGGATGATTTTCTTCATCAAAGAACAATTAAGTTCAATTGTTCTTCTAAAACATCTCATCATATTGAGAAAGTGCTTAGGAAGAATCTTAAACATCTTTTCAATATTTTCTGAGATTATTTTGAGTCCAAATGAATTTTATTGTACTCGTGAATTAATCATCCAAGAATTTAGTTAAATTTTGCTTCCCGCTCAGTGAATTAGGATGTTTGATTATCCTATGAGTGGAGTGACATTTCACTTAATACCCCATTTAAGAGTTATGATAACGAAAGCCTTTAAGAGCAAATCAATTTATTAAAGATTTTAATGATTTAAAATTGGAATTGATGATTTAAAGTGATTTAATTTGTAATAAAATTTTAATAATTCTAAGTTTGGAATAGGGTTCAAGTTGTTTTAATTTAATTAAATCTTTACATTTTAAATGATCTCAATGTATTTAGATTAATTTGGGTTGAAAGAGATGTTTAGATTATTCAATTTAGATTTAAATGACTTAATTTTAATTTAATTGAAATATTTTAGGTTAATTTTTAATTGGTTTGATTTTTAATTATGAATTATTTTTTAGGGTGATTTTGATGTTTCAAGCTTGTTTTAGATTCACTTTCAAGTGATCTTTGAGATTAATTTTAATGTTTTAAATTTATTTCAATTTGATTATCAAGTTATTCAATGTTTTAAGTTTTAATTTAATAAGGGTTAATCTTTTTCTTTTAATTATTTGATTTATTAATTTCAATTATCATTTTAAATTTAATTAAAAAAGCTAAATATTATTAAAGTGATTCATTTAGGGATTTTAACTTAAGTGATTATAGTCTCCCTAAATTATATCCCCATTTTAATAATTTAAATTTCAATTAATCTTCCAAAATTCAAATTGTTAAATTAATTATGGTTTCATTTTTTTTTGGGTTATTAAAAATGATTAATGGGTTCCTACCCTTTTATTTCCCAAAGTTTCAATCATCTAAGAGAAAATTAAAATCAAATGTTTTACCCTCCATTTTGATTAAACCTAAAATTTTAATTAGGGGTTAAAATTCTTAATTACTATTATGCCCTTTTAAGCCTAATTATTTCATAACTCATCAAATTAAGCTCAAATGAGCTTGAAATTTTTATGTCACTTCACTCACATGTCAATTAAGACACTAAAGGAGAAAATATGATTTTTCTGAATTTAATTTAATTTATATATTTATCTCAATGAAAAATAAGGATTTTCAATGGAAATTCAACAACATGACCAAGGCAAAGTTTCTGTCCTTAAGAAAATTATGAGATGATCCTATTAACCAGTGGACCACTTGGACCAATTTTGGTGATTTTTCAAAATTATATTTTATTTATTATGATTATTTTAAGTTTTGTAGTGTTAATTAATTATAAAAAAAAATTAAAGTTAAAAAATGAATTTTATATTTTTCATAAATCTCTCTGACCTCAAGAAGTTCAGAGAAACAAATTTTTTATTTTTTTTAATTTTTCTTTAATTTATTAGAATTAATTTAGTGAAAATGTAAGGAAATTCATTTTTTAATATAAAAAATTGTTTTAAGCCTTTAAAATTCAATATTTTAACCTATAGACTTAGGAAAAATATTTGGTTTATTGCTAAGTGATTAGGAAGCAAAATATGACATTTTTATGATTTTTAATATTTTTGTGATTTTTATTATTTTTTAATTATTAAAATATTAAAATATGATTAAAAATGAAAATTTTTAGAAAATTTTAATTTTCTTAGACTCCCTAACATCAGAGAAGCTCCAAAACCATTTTGGTGAATTTTTTAAATGTATTTTTGGAGTTATGAATTTTTAAAGTTTAATTTTGGTCATGTAACTTAATTAGTCCATTTAGTGGGCCTAATCACCTCCAATTGGTTTCAAATTTTTATGTGGGACTTTTCTGACCCTAAAGATCAGTGGAGAATTGTTTTCAAGTGATTTTAAGGTATGGTTAATCCAAATTAATTAAAATTCAGTTTTGAGTATTTAGGCCAATTAGAGTTATTCTTAATGAATTAACTCAAAATACATTTTTCCTAGGGTCCTCTAGTCATAAGATACCTCCCTAAATTTTCCTAGAATTTATTGAACAGCATGCTAATTATGGGAATTAAAATTCCAAAACAGAGACATAAACTTGAAAAATACATAACTTGCCATAGAGATGGCCTCTGGCCTTGGAAAATTCAGGGAATGTTCCCAAGAACAGAGGCTACAAAAGCCTTATGGTCTCATGCCATGGTGAATTGTATGCATGTATGGAGAATTAAAATACTAAAAATAGTAAATAATTAATTAAAAATAAAATACTCATCAAATTAACTCAATTATTTTTCTACATTGTTCTCCTCTATTCATTGAGTAAGAGGGTATTTTTATTTTATTTTTATGATTTTGTTATGCAAAGATATGAATTTTCAAAGTTCTGGGTATTTAAATAAATAAAAAATACCCTATTTATCAACTTATCCACGCGGCGCCGACTCATCCTCGGCAGCTCCGAAAGCCCACGCGGCGCGCTCCTATTCGACGCCACCACCTGAGTCAGCAGCCACGCGTCCCGCGGTCCCGCTCCGTCTTCTGATCCGACGCGATCTACACCGTCCATTCGATACACGCTCGATCCAACGGCGGCCGATCATCGTCTCCGACTGGTGTGTCCCGAGAGCCGTCCACACTCAAACCCTAAGATCTCTCTCATTTCTCAACGAATTTTTGTGTTCTTATGCTCTATGGATTCGTCTTGAGGAGACGAACACATCCATACAGTTTACATGCTATGAAATCGATTCAAATAAAATGGAGAATTCACAGAAGCTCGGGAGGGAGAAATGATCCAAACCTTGGCTCTGAGAAGTGAAGCTTCAATCAGAGATTTGTGGCACCTTCGATTGCACCCAAGGAAGCTCCAGATGAAGTCTCTGGCTCCGGGGAATTGCCTAGGTACAAAAATGACCAAGGCCGATTTCAAACCTTGGACTCTGGAAGCAATGGCTGGCCTAGTGAGGGGACTTCTGCTGGGGAACTTCTTCTCTACCTCTTGTGAAGGTGTGGGAGAAGTTAATTTGGATTTGGTAGAGTTTCAAGGGATGTCCTATTCTGGGCTGAGAATTAAGCTCCACAATTGAGCTCAATCAGTGGAAGTTAGGGCAGGAAGACAGTGGGGATGAGTTTCTCTAGGCTAGGGGAAGCTCTGTGAGGATTTTGGTGAAGTTCTGTGGAGGTTGATTTCAACCAACCTTTTGGCCGAGAGGAATGGCTGCTAAAAATAGCCATGGTTAGGGGCTTCCCAGGGGCAATTGAGGGCTGGGATTTGCTGCTCGGTGAGGAGAAGAAGAGCTGTGGTGGCCGTTTGGGTTGGCACAGCTCAGCCAATTCAATTTGAATTTTTGAATCAAATTAGGCTTCTTGGCCTGGTAGTTTCCGGCGACTGGGGTGGTGGTCCGGCCAGGGAGGTCAGGGCTTGATGTTTGTGAGTTCAATTGGTTGATGCCATGTGTAAAGGGATTGATTTAAAAAGGAATGGGAAAGGGTGCATTTTGGGCTCAATTTGGTCAAGTCATGGTTTAGGCTAGGTGCACCTCCCCAAGGCTTGACTTTTGGCTGAGGGAGAATCATTTGGGTCAGCTAGGAAGGGGTGGTGAAGTCCCCATCCAAGGTGATGTGGCTAAGCTTGGTTTAAAGTGTGACATGAATGGGGTTAAAAAGCTTAATGAGGGATTAAGAAAGAGGCCCCCTCCATTTGCCATAAATGACATGGTGAGGTGTAAAGTGACTCACATGGCTTGCATATGGCTTATGCATGGCTTCATGGATTCATTTGGCTTGGGAAAAGGTTTGGTCAATTTCATGGAGGAGGGTTATTTGGAATTTTGAAAACTTTGGATTTTTTATGGGATTTGTCATGATGTTATTTTGGTTTAATCAAAATGATGGGTTTTGGACTTAGGGGATTATTTTAATTAAGTGGGCATGATGAGACAATATCACATGGGCTTTGGAATAAGTCTTGGGCCTTTAAAATGGTTTTGGAATGGGCTTTTAAAATGGTTTAAGGAGGTGGGCTTTTAGGTCTTGAAATAAATTGATGGATGAAAATTGGTAAGGGTTGTGTCAAATAAATGTTGGGATTTGTTTAGGAATGTGTCATGAGAATTTTAGAAGAGATTTGATGCCATTTGGAGTTGAAATGGGTTCAATTTGGGCTTTTTGGTAATGAGGCCAAAGTGGATCAAATTGGGCCAACTTGGGTCAAGGTTGGGCTAATGTTGCGTTTGATGTAAAATTAATGTTGACAAATTTTCATGGGGGTGTGACAAAGAGTTTTCAACTTTGGTTGGGCTTTGATTTTGGGTTTTGGGCTCATTTGGGTTCATGATTGGTTTAGGCCCAAATTGAGGATTTTTTATTTGGGTTAAGTTTGGGTGGAGTTTGGTTCCAAATTTGGGGAAAATCATGTTAGTGTTTTATTTTTGGGGATGTTAGGAAGGCTTAGGAAAAGATTTGGAAGTTGGGTTGGTTTGGGCTAAGTTTAGGTCATGGGCCAAAATTGGGCTTTAAGCTTCAAATTGAAATTAGATCCACATGTTGTTAAAATTGGGTTTAGATTTGATATAAATTCATATTGGGGATATTGAATTGAAGTTTAGAATTGAATTGGATCAAAATTGAGGTCAATTGAAGTAGTTTGGTGGGACATAGGGTCCACATGTTAAAGATAGGCCAAATTGGGGGTTTTGGTAGAAGTGGGCTAAATTGACAAAATTAGCTTATACTGTAGTTGAACAAAATGAAATTGGGAATACTTGGGATTTTCTGGAATTTTTTGGAAATTTTTTGAATTTTTTGGAATTTTTGGGTTAAAAGGGTATTTTGGGTATTTGGAGGGTATTGGGGGGTATTTTTGAACTTTTTGGTATATTTGTCCATGGATGATCAATTTGAGTGGGGGGAAATTTTTAGGATTGGTTTTGAGGAATTTTGGGTAATTTAGGCAATTTTGCAAATTTTGGGCAATTTAAAGGGCATTTGGTAGGCTTGGTGGGTTTAGGGTCCCGGGGGTCAAAAATTGAAATTTTGGAAAAATGAAGATTGATCAAGTGTGAGTGAAATGAAATCATTTTGGTTGAGCCATGAAGCCATGTTAAGCTCACAAAAGCCATGATAGAACTCATTTTAGGCACTCAATATGTTGTTCCTAACCCTCTTAGCGAGGGGCCTAGGGGTCAAGGTCCATCCATATGAGTTACCTACATGAGTCAAGGAGTCAAATTGGTTAAAGGTAGTTTTAGGGTTTGTAATGTGTGTGTGGGAGTGTGGAGTGTACAAGCTTACTCTCACCAGACCAGGCCACCCAGGGTAATCTTAAGGCCAAAGAGTCCTATAGGAAACTCATCCTTTAAACCTCCACATTTGATTTTAACCCTCCAAGTGGCATAGGGGTTTACAATCAAACTTGTGGGGTTTGAAGGGAGCCAAGAAGTGTTTTAAATTTCTAAGTGGTGGGTCCCATTTCTAGTCCTCTAGGATAGTCAAGGAGAAGCTCTATGGCTAGATTCTAAGTACTAAGGAGAGAGAAGAGAAAATACCTCATCAAAAATGAGGTCAACACAAGCTTCATATATTGACTCTCCTTCAAACTGACCAAAAGATGTAATATCATTTCTTAATTTAGCAGTTTTTGATAGAGGGAAATATTTTGATAGAAACTTTTGAGAATGTTCTCCCCAAGTTCTAATAGATCCAGGTGCTAACGAGTTTAACCACGCCTTAGCTTTATCCCTTAAGGAAAAAGGAAAAAGTCTAAGTCTCACAGCATCACTCGACACTCCATCATACTTAAAAGTAGCACACAGTTCTAAAAAAACTAGCGAGATGTATATTTGGGTCTTCATTAGGTGTTCCTCCAAATTAATTATTTTGT
This sequence comes from Papilionanthe hookeriana x Papilionanthe teres, assembly GCA_022702705.1. NCBI lineage: Eukaryota > Viridiplantae > Streptophyta > Magnoliopsida > Asparagales > Orchidaceae > Papilionanthe > Papilionanthe hookeriana x Papilionanthe teres. Next base: position 107,229,070 of record CM040421.1, on the reverse strand, counting down.
ACCATTTGGATAATAGCAGGTTTAAGTTCAAACGAATTAGCAGCAACATCAGGATTTTGAATAGTTATATGAATTTCATCTGCTGTTGGGTTAGCATAATCTCTTAAGGGTCTTAGCAAATTTCCAACATTAAGATTTTGATTCTCTTGATTATTTGTCATTTCACAGAAATTTTCAATTTATTTTTGTTGTTTCTTAATTTTTCTAATAGTACGCTCTATCTCTGAATCGTAAGGTATCAAACCTACAGATCCACTACTACGCATATAAAATCACACTAAAAAGTAAATAAGCACACAAATATACTACAAAGTAAAGGTTTTCAGTTACTATAATATCTATAAATAAGTACCGTTTATCTATCTCTCCAGCAACGGCGCCAAAAACTTGATGGCGACTTTATATATGCTTAAAAATGTAAGACTTTATGAATTCAGATTTATATATTTATAATGATTTAGTAAAGTCACACATGCAACGCAAGTATACGTATCATATCAAGTAATACAGGGCTCTAATGGAGTCCTGGTTATCGATCCCACAGGGAGGGAAAACGTTCTTCAAATCAGATAATATAGCACTAAAATTCAATACCAATTGTAACAATTGCTCAAGTGTACTACAACTAGTTAATGCAAAGTACGGTAATAATAAAGCTACTACAATTATTTCTAGTTACTAAACTCTTTAACTAACACACACTAACTTACGTGATTTAAAAGATACTTCTATGTGGAAAGTGTATTCCTTCCTGCATAAAGATTATGATGTGTGGATGATGAAGAATGGTAAATTTTTGTATTGTGCCAAATAGGAGCATATTTGCTTCTTTACCCTTAAAAGAGTACCTCCTCTTCCAAGCATGTAAAGAACATTGCCATATCTTAAGTTTAGTCACTAAATCTAAGGCTAGGATGGGAGGATACCGACTCTCACTACGAAGCTCCCACTCACCCTTCACCCGAAGGCTAACCATAGGCTTTAGTTACCAATCTTAAGACCAAATTGGGGATCTCATTCTGTCACCATGAAACCTCCAATTTGAAGTCCATAAAAACTCATTTCCTTATTTATTTGCACTTAATCCCCATGAACTACGCAATTCATTCACGAACATTAAATGGGTTCTTCATTCTTGTTGTAGAACATTCAATTCATTTGGAATTAATGTTCCTTAACATATTTTAACTATTCAATTGGCCGGATTGAAAAGTAAATTAAGTTCCAAATGAAAGAAACATCACAACTTTTATAACACTTTAAGGGCACATCAATTCCACATCACCACATCATCACTACTTTATGCAAGAAGAAAGGCAAAAGGAAACTACTCATAAATCATGGAGAAGATATAAGAACACATGGATTTTATATATAAAAGAAGAGTCATACAAACCACAATAGTAAGTACAACTTATCTCCTTCTCTTCCCCAAGCAAATTCCTTCTAAGTTCCCCTGATTCCTTTTCTATTCCTTGCAACACTTGATTATCTCCTTGGAACAAAGATAAAGAAGCAATCTCTCACTTTACTCCCTTTTCTCCCCTCCTTAGAGAAGAATCCCTCTTAAAATCACAAACCCTAACTCTCACTCACACTTTCCTTACACTCTCTACAGCAATCCCCCTCCTCCTTTTCGTCTTGAACACTTAATTTAATGTTAGGAACGAATTCCCCAAGAGTTTCTTCAAGCACCCCTTCAAAAATCCTCCAAAACTCTTCAATTTTAAATGAACCGACATAGGGCGCCGGCAGCGCCTGATAGTGGCGCTGGCGGCGCCCTATCCTGCCAATAATTGCTGAAGTTTTTAGAAGAGGGCGCCGGCGGCGCCAGAAGCTGTTTTCCTCTAAATTGCTCCATTTTGCTTCAAATTCGTTCCTTTTTGCATCTTTTCGCTCCAATCACCTATAATCATCATACCTGCAATAAATCATGAAAAATACCTTCCTTTAAAGTGCAATATCACCAAAAATAGGTAAAAACATATAACTAAAAGAGTATATATTTTTGGTGCATCAGCTAACCTTTGATATTAATTACTAATCTTAGAACCAATTTGGGGATTTCAGCCTATCACCCTTAAATCTCCACATTGAAGTCCATCAAAACATATTTCCCTATTTATTTGCACACAATTCCCAAGAACTACGCAATTCATCCATAAAAATTGAATGGATCTTTCATTATTTTTGTAGGACATTAAATCCTTTCAAACTTAATGTTCAACAAAATATTTTAAGATTTCAATTGGCCAAATCGAAAGTAAATTAAGTTCTAAATGAAAAACTGTCATAATTTCATCATTACATTAAAAGCACGTCAAATCCACATCAATCCATCATCACATCTCTATGAAAGAAGAAAGACAAGGGAGACTACTCAGAATTTATGGAGAATATACAATAAAACATGGATTTTATATATGAAAGAAAAGTCATACAAAAAACAAAAGAAAATACAACTTATCTCTTTCTCTTCCCCAATGCAAGTCCCTTGAAGTTCCTTTGAATACTCTTCTCTCTTTAGAATGGAATGAAAGAAGCAATATCTCACTTTACCTCTTCTCCTCCCCTCCTTAGAGAAGAATCCCTCTCAAATCTTCACTCTACACTCTCTATTCCTAAACCCTAACACTTAACACTCACTAAAAACTACTTTAAAAGACACAAGACACTCTCTAGACACTCTTCTCCACACCACTATTCATTCAAAAGTAGTTACTTATATGATAGGGACAAAATCCCAAGAGTTTTCATAAGCATCCCTTCAAAAAGTCACCAAAACTTTCCAAATTTGAATTCCACCGACTTCGGGCACCGGCGACACCCGATAGGGCACCGACGGCGCTCTATCTTGCCATTTAATTATTGTGCTCTATGAATTTGGGCGTCGATGGTGCCCATTCTAGCGTCGGCGGCGCTAGAACACTTTTTCACCATTATGCTCCTTTTTGCTCCTTTTTGCTCCGTATTCGTTCCTTTTTGCTTCTTTTCACTCCAATCACCTAAAATCATCATACCTGCAGCAAATCATGAAAAATACATTTCTTTAAAGTGCAATATCACTAAAAATGGGTAAATTAGATAAAAAAAATTGTATATATTTTCAGTGCATCAGTAGGGTGGTTTATAGGAAGAATTCGTGTAAAAACTAAAGATTTTCGGTTTTTGTACGAACTGTAACTGGGGCGCTTAGGCACCGAAATCTGGCGCCTAGGCGCTAGACCATCGGTACATGGGTTATGTTAGCACTTAGGTGCCAAGTTTGGGTGCCTAGGCACCAGAACCATATTCAACTCTGTTTCACCTATCGTCAAATTTACAAAGTTTCAAACTTAAAAAAGGTCTATTAAAATGGTGTGATTAACACACACACATCAATTAAGATAAATATAATTCACAAACAATCACAATGATAATATATGGGTTGCCTCCTACAAAGCACTTGGTTTAACGTCGTCAGCCCGACCTTATCAGTTATTTTAATCGGGTAGACTCAGCTCGTAAGCCTCCTTGTAAATCAGTTTCTTTTCTCCCATATAAGGCTTCAGTCTTAATCGTTAACTTTAAATATTTTTCCTATCTTGGGATCTTTAATATCCACAGCTCCATAAGGGTATACTTTCTCAATTATAAATGGTCTCATCCATTTAGATCTTAATTTTCCAGGAAAAAGTCTTAAATGAGTAGTAAATAATAATACTTCTTGTCCAGGCTCAAATATTTTTCATGAAACCTTTTTATCATGCAATTTCTTCATTTTTTCCTTATAAATCTTTGCATTTTCATAGGACTCATTTCTTATTTCTTCCATTTCATTCAGTTATAACAGTTGTTTCTCTCCTGCAGCATTCAAATCATAATTGAACTTCTTTATCGCCCATTAAATTTTATGTTCCAGTTCAACAGGTAAGTGACAATGTTTACCATAAACTAACCGATAAGGTGAAATTCTGATAGGTGTCTGTCTTATAAGTTGTTCTTTAAGCCCATAATGCAGAATCAAGTCTATCAAACCAGTCAGTTATTTTAGGATTAACAGTCTTCTCTAATATTCTTTTAATTTCTTTGTTTGATACTTTAGTCATTCCACTTGTTTGTGGGTGATAAGCAGTTGCAATTCTATGTTTAATTCTGAATTTTTCCAGTAATGATTGAATTCTTACATTTCTGAAATGACTTCCCCCATCTGTGATAATTACCCTCGGTATTCTAAATCCTATAAAAATAATTTTCTTTAAAAATTTTGAAACACTTTTGGAATCAGAGTTAGGTAAAGCTACAGCTTCAATCCACTTTGAAACATAATCAACTGCTAATAAAATATAAATCTTTCCAGATGATGGTACAAAAGGTCCCATAAAGTCTAAACACCATACATCAAAAATCTCAATTTCTAATATATAGCTAAGAAGCATTTCATCTTTTCTGGATATATTCCCCATTCTTTGACATCGATCACAGTTTTTCACATAATGTCCAACATCTTTGAATAATGTAGGCCAATAAAATCTAGAATTTAAAATTTTAAACACAGTTTTATCTACTTCAAAGTGTCCTTCAAATTCAGAATCGTGACATTTTTGAATAATTGCAAAAGTTTCTTCATAAGGTACACATCTTTGAATCACAGAATCTCTGCCTATTTTAAATAAATGAGGATCTTCCCAAATATATGATTTAAAATCATTTTTGAATTTCTTAATATATTTGTTATTCAATCCATACGGTAAAATATTTCTAACCAAATAGTTAACAATATCAGCATACCAAGGCGTTTGTAATCCTTGAATAACATATAATTGTTCATCAGGGAATTTCTCATTTATATTTTCTTTAGTAATCTTCTCACTATTATTTTTAATTCTTGATAAATGATCAGCAATTTGGTTGTCAGCTCCTTTTTTGTCCACTATTTGAAAATCAAATTCTTGTAAAAGTAGAACTCATCTTATCAATCTAGGTTTAGCATCTTTTTTAGATATTAAATACTTAATAGTGAAATGATCAGTATGTACGATAGATTTAGTCTCAAGAAGATAAGGTCTAAATTTATCAAAGGCATATATTATTGCTAAGAGCTCTTTCTCAGTAGTTGTGTAATTTATTTGAGTTTCATTAAGAGTTTTGCTAGCATAATATATAACTTTGAAAATTTTCTCATATTTTTGTCCCAATACAGCTCTAATTGCATAATCACTTGCATCATATATTAATTCAAAAATTTTACTCCAATTAGGTGCAATAATGACAGGTGCAGTGAATAATTTTTCTTTAAGAATATTGAAAGCAGTCACACAATCTTCATTAAATTCAAACTTAGCTTCTTTTTCTAATAAATGACAAAGAGGTTTAGCAATTTTAGAAAAATCCTTTATATATCTTCTATAAAATCTAGCATGACCCAGAAAACTTCTCATATCAGTATCAGTGGTAGGTAGTTGAAGTTCAGCAATAATTTTCACTTTTGCCTGATCAACTTCCATCCCTTTCTTGTGAAATTTTATGTCCAAGTACAATTCCTTCTGTGACCATAAACTGACATTTTTCCCAGTTTAGAACCAAATTTGTTTCTTCACATCTTTTTAGAACTTTTGTTATATTTTCCAAGCAAGACTCAAAAGAAGTTCCAAATACTGAAAAATTGTCCATAAATACTTCAATTCCTTTTTCAATTAGATCACAGAATATTGACATCATACATCTCTGAAAAGTTGCAGGTGCATTACATAAACCGAAATGCATTCTTCTAAAGGCAAATGTTCCATAAGGACTTGTAAATGTTGTTTTCTGTTGTTCCTCAGGAGCAACATGTAATTGATGATAACCACAATATCCATCCAAAAAATTGAAATATGAGTGTCCAGCTAATTTATCCAGCATCTGATCCAAGAAAGGTAAAGGAAAATGATCCTTTCTAGTGGCATTGTTTAATTTTCGATAATCGATGCAAATTCATCAACTAGTAACTTGTCTTGTAGGGATTAATTCATTTTTATCATTAACAATGACAGTTACTCCTCCTTTCTTCGGAACACAATGAATAGGACTTACCCATTGACTATCCGAAATAAGATAAATAATTCCAGCATCTAACCATTTTAAAATCTCTTTTTTAACAACCTCTTTCATAATTGGATTCAATCTTCTTTGAGGTTCAATAGTAGGTTTACATTTTTCTTCCATTAAAATCCTATGCATACAAATTGAAGGGTTTATTCCTCTTATATCTGCAATTGTCCAACCAAAAGCTTTCTTATAGTTCTTCAAAACTCCTATTAATTTTTCTTCTTGATCTTTACTTAGTTCGAAGATATAATCACATGTAAAGTTAATGAATTTCCAGGGAATGCATAGTTTAATTGTGCAGGAAACATTTTTAATTCCAGTTCAGGGGCTTTTTGAACTGAGGGTAAAAGTATATCATTTTTATTCATGTCTAAAATTTCCCAATTATCATGAATATAATGAGTTTCTTCAAATAAATTTTCTCCATTCACTTCTTCAATTTCATCAGTTAATAATTCATTATATAACATAAATTCATCATTTTTTTCTTCAGAAATGACTTTACATTTTTCTTGATAATGCTTTTCAATTATATAATCAATAATAATCATCTGATAGCATTTTTCTTTATCACGATACCTCATTGATTTCAGAACATTAAATGTTATCTCTTGATCATTAACTCTCATTGTTAATTCTCCCTTTTGCACATCAATCATAGCTCGTCCGATAGCTAGAAAAGGTCTCCCTAAAATAATAGGAATTTATTTATCTTCTTCCTTATCCAGTACAATGAAATCCACAGGGAAGATAAATTTATCCACTTTAACAAGAACATCCTCTACAACACCTTTAGAATAAGTAATAGATCGATCTACTAATTGAAGAGTTACAGTGGTGGGAGAAATCTCTCCTAAATCTAACCTTCGAAAGATAGAAAATGGCATGAGACTAATACTTGCTCCTAAATCACATAAGGCTTTTCCACAAAATTTTTCTCCAATAGCACATGGTATAGTGAAACATCCAGGATCTTTAAGCTTCTGAGGTAGTTTCTTTTGAATTATTGTTCTACATTCTTCACTTAATGCAACAGTTTCATAAGCTTCAAATTTCTATTTCTTGCTTAAAATATCCTTCATAAATTTTGCATAACTCGGCATTTGTTCCAAAACTTCAGCAAAAGGAATGTTGATGGTAAGTTTCTTAAAAATTTCAAAGAACTTAGAAAATTGATGGTCAAGCTTCTGCTGTTTTAGTCTTTCTGGAAAATGTGGTGGTGGTCTTTCAACTTCCACTTCAATAGGATATACAGTCTGATCTTTACTTGGAGAAAGAGTTTCTTTAGGTTTTTCAATCTCTTCAACCTCTCTCTCTTTTTCAATTTCATTCTGAATTTTCTCTTTTAATTCCTTTACACTTCTAAGTTGTACAGCTTTTGCTTGTTTATGGTCTTTTCCAATTTCTTTTAGATTAATTTCGACGTTACTAGAAAGTGTTCCTTGAGGTCTGTAATTAATTAAATTAGCAATTTGTCTCATCTGATTCTCAATATTTCAAATAGCAGTGTTTTGACTTTATAACTAATTACCTAATTGTAAGATCAATTCTTCTAAAGATAACTTTTTCTACTGATTGTTAAAACCAAGAGGATAAGTAGGTCTAAAGTTTGAACTTCCTTGATTATTCCAATTCCCGGTTGGATTAACTTGATTATTACCCCATTGTTGATGTCCATTATTCCAATTAAAATTAGAGTGATTTTTCTAACCTGGATTATAATAATTCGAATAAGGGTTATTAGTTTTACTAGCAATGTCTCCACTGTTTGAGAATCATCAATATTTGCAGAATTGTCATTACTTATATGTGATACATGAATAGCAAAATTATCTAATTTCTTAAATATGGTAGCCACTTGTGAAGCTAAAATAGAAAAGGCTTCATTATCTTGAATATTTGCCACTCTTTTAGGATTAACCCTTTCAGAAGGCCATTGAAAATTATTGTTAGCCATTTCTTCAATTAAAGTATAAGCTTCATCAAATGTCTTAGCCATTAAAGAACCTACAGCATCAGCATCTATAATAGATCTAAGTGATCTAATAAGCCCATTATAAAATGTATAATTAACCAATCTAGTAAAACATGATGAGGACATTTTCTTAATAGTTCTTTAAAACTTTCTGATGTTTCATATATTGTCTCTCCATCAAATTGAATAAATGAAGTAATATCATTTCTTAATTTAGCAGTTTTAGATGGAGGAAAATATTTAGCAAGGAATTTTTGTGCCATATCTGCCCAAGTTTTAATAGAACCAGTTGCTAATGAGTTCAGCCACATCTTTGCTTTATCTTTTAAGGAAAAAGGAAAGAGTCTAAGCCTAATAGCATCATCAGAAACATTATTATATTTAAAGGTAGCACAAAGTTCTAAGAAACTAGCAAGGTGTAAGTTTGGATCCTCATTTGGTGTTCCTCCAAATTGAATATTTTGAACCATTTGAATAATAGAAGGTTTAAGCTCAAAAGAATTAGCATCTATAGCAGGAATTTGAATACTAATATGAAGTTCATCAGTTGTAGGGTTTGCATAATCCCTTAATGGTTTATAAACATTTTGTTCATTAATTTCTATTGGATTTTCATTATTGTTATGTAAGTTAGTCATTTCTTGATATTTTTGAATTTGTTTTCCTTTTCTAATTCTTTTAACAGTTCTTTCTAATTCAGAATCAAAAGATAATAATCCTTCAGATCCAGAACTACGCATAAAAAAATTAAATAAAAGGACTTGAAAATAAAATAAAATAAAATCTTTTTGGTATTTTTCTTTTTGTAAATAATTTTGCATATATTTTTTAAAAGAAATAAAAGTGTATATAAAATATTTTTAATTTAAAAAATCTAAAAATTATCTTTCACTTCCCCGGCAATGGCGCCAAAAACTTGATACCAACTACGATATATGAGTGATATGACCTCGACCCATAATTATGCCTACAATTTTATCCTTTAATTTATATTTCACAGGGTAGTATCTAAAAAATATTTTGCACGCCAGAGGTACTACGCAAGTATACGTATTGTATCCAGTAATATGAGGCTCTATTGGAGTCCTGGTTTTTGATCCCACAGGGAAGATTAATTTAAGAAATTAATAGATTTTCAAATTAAAAGTAATTATAGTTTTTGTTTCTTTTCAAAAATCAGATTTTAAGTTTTATGAAATTTCTACAAGATGCAAGTAAAGTAGCAATAAAGTAAATGTTGATGTAAATATTAGTAAAACAACTTTTTCCTTTTCAACTAATCTAAGATTTTTCAGAAAAATTATCATTCGTGGAAGACTTGAAATTATGGTATTGCGCCAAATAGAAGCAATCCTATTCTTTACCTTCGCTCGATAGTATAAAGAACATTGGCTAATCTATAGATTGGTTCATGATGTATTATTAGTAAAATGGGTTAATCTAGACTCACACTTCTAGATGTCCAAGGGTGGCTATGGTCGGCCCTACTAGTGACCCGTTCCATTTCTATAAACCAAATTATTAGAATTTAGTCTGTCACTCTAAAAACTAATTAATTATACGCCTAATAAATAATATTTTCCTATTTATTTGCACTTCACCTAGAATAACCCGCACATGACCTTCGATTACCCAAGGATTCATGTGATATCTACTAGTTAAGAACTCATCTCCGGATAGGTCTCAGAATTCTTCAACGGATTTTAACAATTCAAATGGTCAATTTAAAAAGTAAATTAAAATCAGGTATTGATGCGATGCGACTTTATATATGCTTTAAAATACAAGAATTTGATACCACTTTTTAGAATATTTAATTCCTGGTAAATGGCTTCAAAAACTTGATGTGCGAGGTTTACTTTTATAATTTTATATTTAGATTTTATTATTATAAAAGTCATAATTTTAAACACAAGTATACGTATCATTCAAGTAATACAAGGCTCTAGTGGAGTCCTAGTTATCGATCCCACAAGGATAGTGAATTTATAAAAAGTAAGAAATATAAGTAATATTTTGGAATTTTTAAAAGCAATTTATATATACTTATATATATATATATATTCAAATTTAATTTGCTAACAATTTTTACTAAAAGCAAGTATGCAGCAAGCAGTAAAGTAAAGTAAGCAGTAATTAAAATTTAATGCAAGTATAAAAATGACTTTCTCCTTTTTCAACTAATCCAAGAATTATAGAGTAATTATCTTTTGTAGGGAATTAATATTATGGTATTGTGTCAAATAGAAGCATTCTTATTCTTTACCCTTTGGTCTAAGTGCAAAGAACATTGACTAATCTATAGATAGGCTCACGATGTTTTATTAGTAGAATGTGTTAATCTAGGCTCACACTACTAGATGTCCAAGGGTGTCTATGGTCGGCCCTACCAGTGACCCGTTACCTTTCTATAAACCAAATTATTAGAATTTAGTCTGTCACTCTTTACGCCCAATGAATATTATCTTCCTATTTATTTGCACTTCACCTTAAATAACCCGCGTATAGCTTACGATTACTTAAGGATTCATGTGATATCTACTAGTTAAGAATTTATCTTAGGATAGGTCTCAAAATTCTTCAACAGGTTTTAACAAATTAAATGACCAATTTAAAAAGTAAACTAAGATCAAGTATTAATATCATCACAATGTTTTAAAATATTTTATATTTAATTCTCCTACAAAATTTAATTAATTTATAATCTTTTCATAGTTGAAAGGAGAAAGATAACTAACTACTCAGAACACATTGAAATAACACAACACAACATATTTATAAAACTTTGAACCAAAGTACAAATACTTATCTGAAGTGTTCCTTCAAGTGATCCGCTGACTTCTACTGACTCCAAAGCAATGATGAAAGATTTCAAAAGCAACAACACACAATAAACACACAAAATAAACTCACTAGATACAAAATAAAGTGGCACCCTAAGTATGGAAGAGACTATATAAAACTAGAGATGAGAGAGAAGATGCTAAAATGGGTGTGAGTACTAAGAGGGGGGTTTTGGTGCGATTTTCTCTGTAGAATGGGCTTCTATTTATAGAGCTCTGAATTTGACCAGGGGTTGCTTAAGGCACATCTTCAAAATTCATCCAAATTCAATGTATCTTCTAGAAGATAACTGTCGAGCCTAGGCGTCGGGATCTGGCGCCTAGGTGTCGGACTCTGTGACCAGGTCTTTTGCACCTCTTCAGTTTGGGTCGCACCTCTTCACGATCCAGACCGTTTCCTTGTGTCCAAATACATTGTATCACATGTCCAAAATATTAGGAGTAACTTCCAGTCTTCTAGAAGCTCCAATAACCGCTTAACACTGTCAAAATAACTGCCCAAAGTCATCAAAAAAACTTGACAGCGTTTGTATCAAACTGGTGCTCAGGCGCCGGATTCTGGCGTCAGGCCAATAATTCCAAAATTTTGCTCCATAAGCTCCATTTTTTCTCCTTTTTGCTCCTTTTTCCTTCTTTTTCTTTCTTGGACTCTTTTTAAATCAACTACATCCAAAAACATAAAAATACCTTTCATTAAAGCATAATATCCTTAAGAATTGAATCATAAATAAGGCATAAAAATGGGTATTTTTTAGGTAGATCAAATTCCCCCAAACTTAAATGTTACTTGTCCTCAAGTAACCCTTTTAATTACATAAAATAAATAACATTTGGAATGAAGTAAAAATATTTAAGATTCCTTGTAATTTTTGGTTTTATAATTGCTTTAGCAAATCATTAACCAAATTTCACTAATTAAGTTTAATTTCAAGAATTTAAGAATATTTAACTATCAAATCATAAGACTTCCAATTTTTTATTTATTTCAAGAATTATTGTAGTTTATCATATCAAGGTCACATAGAATATTTATAAGAAAAAGATTTTCAAGAAATACTTTTCTAGTAAAAATATATGTAGATAGAAATTAAGTTAAAAAATATAATCTGTTTTCTTCTTATAAGATAATTCAAGTGAAGCCAATTTTTTATTAGGCATTTCCTCAAGCTTCACCACTTTCTTTTCTTTCTTTTCTTTTTTTTTCTCTTCTCTCTTTTTTTTTTAAGTGAGGATTACTATTTTTGGATAGCCTGTTAATGATTTTGAACTTCACTATCCTTAAATTATTTTCAAAAACTTATACATTCTTACTTAGTGAATATGACATTAATAATTTATTATTTTTCAAAACTTATTTTAATCTTTTCTTTTTCAAGCAATAATCATGATTCCTTAGTATATCAAAAATACAATTCTCTTTACTATAAATAGAAAATTTTTTATCTTATTATTTTTTAAGCTAAATAATTCTATTCTTAAAATCAACCAAAATTTTTGAAGTTTTAGTTAAGTTTACTAAATTATTTATAAATTCAAAAATTTAGGTAATCTTAAACAGATTTTTCATTCCGTATGTTATGTTCATATATTTTTAAAGAAAATATTAGTTCTTTAAGGACAAATAATATTTAAATTTGATACATGTTTTCCCTTCCCCAAACTTCAGCTTTAGTATAAATATGAATCATGAAATTTTCTAAGCATGAGAGAAAGAAATAAACAGGAATTAATCTAAGTACAATAATGATGTAGTAAGGAAAAACTAACTTCTACCTCTAAACATGCTTCAGTATGAATATAACAGAAATGATTAAGCATATATAGAAAAGTTTTGCAGAGCAGGAGTTAATTTCTAAAAAAAATCTTTTTTTTATTTGTTTTTAAACATGCAAACATACTAACTATTCATGAACACTAAATAGTAGCTGAAACAGAAATAAACTTTTATAGAAATTCATTCACATTTCAGTCTTAAACACACATCAGATAATCTAAAAATAGTTTTAACATAAAAAGTTCACATAAACACTAATAAATAACAACACAATAAACATCACAAGAAACATGAAAACACACTAAAAACAAAATCAACAATCTCTGGAGATAAGACAAGCTACTAATCACTGTCTGTAGCTTCATCATCGTCATCACCAAAAGAAAACTCAATATCCTTTGGATCAACATATGGTGAAAATCTGGGACAAGTAGGGAACTGAACATCGTGCTCACCCTTCAAAAATCTCACTAAAGACTCAGAATACTCAGCATCGTAATCACTCTTTCTTTGTGTATACTCAGAAAGATGATCGATCTTCTTATCTATCGTATCTACTCTACAGTGAGTTAAGAATAACTTATGTTGTTGCTCCATAAATTGATCATGCATGGTTTCCAAAAAAGTAGATGATGGCTCAGCAGAAGTAGATGATTTAGAAGTAGAAGCGCTACCTGAAGTAGGTAATGAACCAGAAGGTGCAGTCTAACTCTTACCTCGCAGTCGATCATAAATGCTGACACTTTCTCTTCCTATAGGCTTTTTCGACTTGAGCTTTTCCTTAGAAAGCTCAGCAATTACTCCAGCACTTTGACATAGAGAATAGATCAGAGATGGAAAACCAAGTCCAATAGAAGTCCTAGAATGAGCAGTATCCTCTATAGAATCATAAATAATGCTCCCTACATCAATAGACTTCCTCTCTTAAATGCAGTAGTTGAGAATAGCTCTATCTTTGGTAACTCCGCTCAGATGATTGGATGGAAGGAGATAAGTAGAAATGAAGTAGTGTCATGCCTTTGAAACACCATTAAGCTTAGAAGATGAAAAATTAACCTATTTCCATTCCAAATCTTCCAGGCTCCAGTACTATCAGTCAGGTAGGTAATGATCATATCCAAATCTCCCTTAGATGGAGATAATCCTGAGTAATAACATTCTATGTTTGGTGGCAGGCCATAGAAAATATTGATTCATTCAAGAGTGAATCCTACTCCAACTCCTCGAACAAAAATCTTGTATTCTTCCTCTTCCACAAAATTAGTATAAAACTCTCTAACAACTGGGATAACGACAATAGCAGTGAAATATCATAATCGTTGCCAGTTGAGCGCAACGATTGTCTCCTCAATTCTTCCTCCAAGATTATAAAAACTTCGCTTCAAGATAAATTTCTGAGTCGTAGAAAAATCATTGTATCAGAAGTGTGCAGCAGCAGTGACGAACTTGCTATGATCAAAATTTTCTCGTTCCTTTCCTCACTTAGATTTGGGTGCCATCTAAACGTGAAAAAAAAAACGCGAAAAAATTCAACGGATCTAGGAAAATAAACTAATTTAATCTTTTTAAACTTGAAAAAGCTTAAAAATTCATGGATTTAACCATAAAAAATAAAAAAATTTCTCAAAATTTCGGTTTTTCATAGTGAGAGCAAAATCCGTGGTGAAAATAAAAAATAATGAGTTTAGAATGTAGATCTGACCTCGAGATGAAGAAATTGGGTGATTTCAAGGTCAAAAACTTGAAAATACGGCTTTAAATGGGATCTCTAGGTGGTATTTTTGTGAAAAATAGTGGAGAAGGAACCTTAGGCATCAAAAATGGCGTGGGGGGTTTAAGAAGATGAGTTTTCGGGTTCAGGCCGAACCGGTGCCTAGGCGCCAGACTCGCCTTTCCAAAAATTTGATTTAAATTAAATATTTTCCACCAAATCTTATCAAATTTGACTCCTAATTACTCTTATGAGAGTATTAATCCATTTTATATCCTCCAAATATTTTCACAATCAAATTAAAATGATAGTATAGATCCACGAAAAATGTATCCAAATTCTTCAATTCCAAATCCTAACATCCATTCCAAATTCAATAACTTTCAGTATAAGACTGTATCATGGTTCATCATTTTATAAATAACATAAACAACAACATATTCAAAGCAAACATTCAAATCCAATAACACACAATGAACAATTAAGCAAACACACAAATTCGATATTCAACATACTAACACAAAACTCGATTACACCTAAAACACACTTAGGATCTATTTAACACCGATCTTCAATAACCATCTCTTTCGCAATGAAGTTCGCTAGGACCGAAGGGATAAAAAACCAACGCCCTTGGAAATTCTAAAGCCGTCTTTTCATCGATCCACTTGTTCTTCGCGTACATTTCTACTTGAGCGTCATGATAGGCAGCCATATGATCAGATTGAAGTTTAGTTTGCCATTCCAAGTGTTTGTATTGGTTGTACATCTCATGAAGACGATTACCAATACTTTGAAGTTCTGCTTCAATCTTATCCATTCGACTAAACATTTTCTCCAAACTAATAGCAATAAAACCATTAAAATAAGGCTGAGGATCTTTAGGAGATTTGTCCCTTACCTCATTTCCATGATTTCCTCTATCCATTGCCTCCAAATCCTTTCTAACTCTTCCAAAATGGATTGCTCTGGTCAAATTTAGTGTTTCTATGGGATTGGGGACGAAAAATAGGCTATATATAAACAGATTTCGTATGAAAAATTGAAGAATTTCAGTTTCTCCACAATTTGTAACTGCGGCGCTTAGGCGCCGAAATCAGGTGCCTAGCGCCGGATCATCGATACGCAGGCCACGCTGGTGCTTAGGCGCAAACTTTTGGTGCCTAGGCGCCTGAACCTCGATCAACTCTGATTTGACTATCGTCAAATTTGCAAAGTTTCAGTCGTAAAAATAGGTCTAATAAATGAGTATGATCAACACACAAACACAATTATGAAAAATTCAAATCAGAAACAATCACAAACAAAGGTTAACTTGATCTCCTTTTTTCTTACATTTGACATGGAGTGGTCTAAGTCCAATTTCTATATACTTCAAGAAAATGTTTTGCTTAAGCCAATACAGACTCATTAGCCTTCTATTTCCATAAGTTATATATAAATTTAGTCAAGATCAAGGCATAACCTTATAGCAATAATTAAACTCAAACTAATAAATATGGGTTGCCTCCTACAAAGCGCTTGGTTTAACGTCGTCAGCCCGACCTAATTAATTGAATTAATCGGGTAGACTCAGCTCATAAGCCTCTTTGTAATTTAATTTCATTTCTCCTGCATAAGGCTTCAGTCTTAATTCGTTAACTTTGAATACTTTTCCAATTTTGGGATCTTTAATATCCACAGCTCCATAAGGGTATACTTTCTCAATTATAAATGGTCCCATCCATTTAGATTTTAATTTTCCAGGAAAAAGTTTTAAATGAGCATTAAATAATAATACTTCTTGTCCAGGCTCGAATATTTTCCTTGAAATCATTTTGTCATGCAATTTCTTCATTATTTCCTTATAATTTTTTTCATTTTCATAAGACTCATTTTAATCTCTTCCATTTCATTCAATTGTAATAATCATTTTTCTCCTGCAGTATTCAAATTATAATTGAACTCCTTTATCGCCTAATAAGCTTTATGCTCAAGTTCAACAGGTAAGTGACAATATTTACCATAAATTAATTGATAAGGTGACATTCCGATAGGTGTCTTATAAGCTGTTCTATCAGCCCATAATGCAGAACCAAGTCTATCAACCCAGTAAGTTCTTTCAGGATTAACATTCTTTTCCAATATTCTTTTAATTTCTCTATTTGACACTTCAGCCATTCCACTTGTTTGAGGATGATAAGCGATTGCAATTCTATGTTTAATTACGAACTTCTCCGGTAATGATTGAATTCTTATATTTCGAAATGACTTCCCCATCCGTGATAATTATCCTGGGCATTCCAAAACTTGTAAAAATCATTTTCTTTAAAAATTTCGAAACACTTTTGGAATCACAGTAGCTAAGCTACGACTTCGATCCACTTTGAAACATAATCAACTGCTAATAAAATATAAATCTTTCCAGATGATGGTACGAAAGGTCCCATAAATTCTAAATCCCATACATCGAAAATTTCGATTTCTATTATAAAGTTTAGAGGCATTTCATCTTTTCTGGATATATTTCCCATTCTTTGACATCGATCACAAGTTTTCACATAATTTCCAACATCTTTAAATAAAGTAGGCCAATAAAATCTAGAATTTAAAATTTTAAACGCAGTTTTTTCTACTCCAAAGTGTCCTCCAAATTCAGAATCGTGACATTTTTGAATAATAGTAAAAGTTTCTTCATAAGGTACACATCTTTGAATCACAGAATCTCCTCCTAATTTAAATAAATGAGGATCTTCCCAAGTATATGATTTATAATTATTCTTGAATTTCTTAACGTATTTACTATTCATCCCATATGGTAAAATATTGCTAACTAAGTAGTTAACTATATCTGCATACCAAGGCATTTGTAATCCTTGAATGACATATAATTGCTCATCCGGGAATTTCTCATTTATATTTTCTTCATAAATCTTCTCATTATTATTTTTTATTCTTGATAAATGATCAGCAATTTGGTTGCCAGTCCCTTTTCTGTTCCCAATTTCAAAATCAAATTCTTGTAAAAGTAAAACCCATTTGATCAATCTAGGTTTAGCATCCTTTTTAGATATTAAATATTTAATGGCAGAATGATCAGTGTGCACGATACATTTTGTTTCAAGAAAATATGGTCTAAATTTATCAAAGGCATATACTATTACTAAAAGCTCTTTTTCAGTAGTAGTGTAATTTATTTGATTTTCATTAAGAGTTTTGCTAGCATAGTATATAACTTTGAAAATCTTCTCATATTTTTGTCCTAATACGACTCCGATTGCATAATCACTTGCATCACACATTAATTCAAAAGGTTTATTCCAATCAGGTGCAATAATGACGAGTGCGGTGATTAATTTTTCTTTGAGAATATTGAACGCATTCAGACAATCTTCATTAAATTCAAATTTAGTTTCTTTTTCCAATAAATGGCAAAGAGGTTTAGCAATTTTAGAAAAATCTTTTATATATCTCCTATAAAATCCAGCATGACCCAAAAAACTTCTTACATCAGTAACGGTAGTAGGTGGTTGCAGCTCAGCAATTATTTTCACTTTTGCTTGATCAACTTTCATCCCTATTTGTGAAACTTTATGTCCAAGTACAATGCCTTCTGTGACCATAAATTGATATTTTTCCAATTTTAGAACTAAATTTGTTTCTTCACATCTCTTCAAAATTTTCTTTATATTTTCCAAGCAAGATTCAAAAGAAATTCCAAAAACTGAAAAATCGTCCATAAATACTTCAATTCCTTTATCAATCAAATCACAGAATATTGACATCATACATCTCTGAAAAGTTGCAGGTGCATCGCATAAACCGAAAGGCATTCTTCTAAAGGCAAATGTTCCATAAGGACTTGTAAATGTTGTCTTTTCTTAATCCTCAGGAGCAATAGGTAATTGATGATAACCAGAATATCCATTCAGAAAACAGAAATATGAGTGTCTAGCAAGTTTATCCAGCATTTGATCCAAGAAAGGTAAAGGAAAATGATCCTTTCTAGTGGCGTTGTTTAATTTTCGATAGTCAATGCAAATTCACCATCCAGTAACTTATCTTGTTGGGATTAATTTATTTTTTTCATTAACAACGACAGTTACTCCTCCTTTCTTCGGAACACAATGAATAGGACTTACCCATTGGCTATTCGAAATAGGATAAATAATTCCAGCATCTAACCATTTCAAAATCTCTTTCTTGACAACATCTTTCATAAATGGATTTAATCTTCTTTGAGGTTCAATAGTGGGTTTACAATTTTCTTCCATTAAAATTCTATGCATACAGATTGAATGGCTTATTCCTTTTATATCTGCAATAGTCCAACCAAAAACTTTCTTATTATTCTTCAGAACTCCTATTAATTTTTCTTCTTGATCTTTGCTTAATTCTGAAGATATAATTACAGGTAAAGTTAATGAATCTCCAAGAAATGCATACTTTAAATGTGCAGGTAACATTTTTTAATTCCAGTTAAGGGGCTTTTTCAATTGAGGGTAAAAGTATATCATTTTTAATTGTGTCTAAAATTTCCCAAATTTCATGAATATAATGAGTTTCTTCAGATAAATTTTCTTCATTTAATTACTCATTATATAACATAGATTCTTTATCTTTATCATCAGAAATGACTTTACATTTTTCTTGATAATGCTTTTAAATTATATAATCAAAAATATCCATCCGATAGTATTTTCTTTATCAGGATACCTCATTGATTTCATAACATTGAATATTATCTCTTGATCATTAACTATCATCGTTAATTCTCCTTTTTGCACATCAATCATAGCTCGACCGGTACCTAGAAAAGGTCTCCCTAAAATAATAGGTATTTCTTTATCTTCTTCCATATCTAGGACAATGAAATCCCCAGGGAAGATTAATTTATCTACCTTAACAAGAACATCCTCTATAGCTCCTTTAGGATAAGTGATCGTTCAATCAGCTAACTGAAGAGTTACAGTGGTCGGAGAAATCTCTCTTAAATCTAACCTTCGAAAGATTGAAAATGGTATGAGATTAATACTAGTTCCTAAATTACATAAGGCTTTTCCACAGAATTTTTCTCCAATAGCACATGATATAGTGAAACTTCCAGGATCTTTAAGTTTTTGAGGTAATTTCTTTTTAATTAGTGCACTACATTCTTCACTTAGTGCAACAGTTTCATAATCTTCAAATTTTCTCTTCTTGCTTAAAATATCCTTCATAAATTTTGCATAGCTTGGCATTTTCTCCAAAGATTCAGCAAAAGGAATGTTGATGGTAAGTTTCTTAAAAATTTCAAAGAACTTAGAAAATTGATGGTCAAGCTTATGCTGTTTAAGTCTTTAAGGAAAAGGTGGCGGTGGTCTTTCAACTTCCACTTCAATAGGTACAACAGTCTGATCTTTATTTGGAGAAGGGGTATCTTTAGGTTTTTCAATCTCTTCAACTTCTTTCTCTTTTTCAATCTCATTCTGTGTTTTCTCTTTTAATTCCTTTCCATTTTTAATTTGTACAATTTTTGCTTGTTCATGTTCTTTTCCAAATCCTTTACGATTAATTTCAACATTGCTAGGCAGTGTTCCTTGAGGTCTGTAATTAATGAAATTAGTGATTTGACCCATCTGATTCTCAATATTATGAATAACAGTGTTTTGACTTTGTAGCTGATTGCTTAGTTGTAAGATCAATTCTTCTATAAACAACCTTTTCTGCTGATTGTTATAACCAGGAGGATAAGTTGGTTTATAGTTTGAATTTCCTTGATTGTTCCAATTTAGATTAGCTTGATGTCCATTACTCCAATTAAAATTAGGATGATTTTTCCAACGAGGGTTATAATAATTGGAATAAGGGTTATTAGTTTTACTAGCAATAGCTTGCAAAGTTTCCATTGTTTGAGAATCATCAGAATTTGCAGAATTATCATTACTTACATGCGATATATTAATAATAAAATTATCTAATTTCTTAGAGATCACAGCCACTTGTGAAGCTAAAATAGAGAAGGCTTCATTGTCATGAATACTGGCCATTCTTTTAGGGTTAACCCTTTCAGAAGGCCATTAAAAATTGTTATTAGCCATTTCTTCAATTAAGGTGTAGGCTTCTTCAAATGTCTTAGCCATTAAAGAACCACCACCAGCAGCATCAATAATAGATCTAAGTGATCCAATAAGTCCATTATAAAATGTTTGAATAATTAACCAATCTGGTAAAGCATGATGAGGACATTTTCTTAATAGTTCTTTAAATCTTTCCCAAGCTTCATAATTTATTTCTCCATCAAATTGCGTAAATGAAGTAACATCATTTCTCAATTTAGCAGTTTTAGAAGGAGGAAAATATTTAGCAAAGAATTTTTGTGTCATATCTGCCCATGTTTTAATAGAACAAGTTGCTAATGAATTAAGCTACATCTTTGCTTTATCTTTTAAGGAAAAAGGAAAGAGTATAAGCCTAATAACATCATTAGAAACATTATTATATTTAAAGGTAGCACAAAGTTCTAAAAATCTAGCATTGTTTTGAACCATTTGAATAATAGAATATTTAAGCTGAAAAGAATTAGCATCTACAGCTGGAATTTGAATACTAACATGAAGTTCATCAGCTGTAGGGTTTGCATATTCCCTTAATGGTTTATAAATATTTTGTTCATTAATTTCGATTGGATTTTGTCTATTATGTAAGTTAGCCATTTCTTGATGTTTCGAATTTTTAATTCTTTTAATTGTTCTTTCTAATTCAGAATCAAAAGGTAGTAATCCTTCAGATCCAGAACTACACATAAAAAATTTAAAATATTTTTGTTTTGTTTTTTTTTTTTTTTTTGTTTTTTTGTAATTTATATTCTTTACTTTTTACTTTTTATAATATTTTGTTCTATTCTATCATATCCCCGGCAACGATGCCAAAAACTTGATGCGATGCGACTTTAATGGGCACTCCCATTGTTTTCACCTGCACTTAAAACACATGTTAAGGCATTTACATATTTGCAACAAATACCTAGGTAAGGCTAAGGAAAGGGTTCTGGTTATCTACCAAAATCCTAATCCTATTGCTAGTTAATTCCTATGACGTCTAGGTTCTTGGTTTAGTTAAGGATGATTTTCTTCATCAAAGAACAACAAAGTCTCACTATTCTTTTAAAACATCCCATCAAGTTAGGGAAGTGCTCGGAACTTAATTCTGAACATCTTCTTAAACATTTTAGGGATTATTTCGAGTTCAGTTAGTTTCATTGTGGTGATGAATCGATCACCCAGGTTCATTTAGGTTTTGACTCTTGCTCAGTGAATGTGGATGTCTGATTATCCCATGAGTGAGGTGACATTTCATTTGATGATTCATTTAAGAGTTATGATAATGAAAGCCTTTAGGGGCAAGTTAGTTCATTAAAGAATTTAACCATTCTTAATCGAAGTTTTGAGTTGATGGTTTAAAGTGACTCAATTTAGTTATAAAATTTTGATTGGTCTTTTTCAAATGTTTTAAATTGTTTTAAGTTTGGAAAAGTGTTCAAATTGTTTAATTCAGTTAAGTTTTATTATTTCAAATGGTCTTACCTTTTAGATTAGTTTCAAATATTTTAAACTGATTTAAGTTAGTGTTTTAATTATGAACTATTTTGAATTAAGCTTGATGTTTTAAATTTGTTTTATTTTAAGTTTTAAGCAATTTCAGATTAGTTTTGATATCTTTAATTTGTTTTATTTTGATTTTTTTACTTCAAATTGGTTTTAATGTTTAAAGTTTTAGTTTAATTGTAAATAATTTTAGATTATCTTCCTTTCATTAGTTTCAATTATTATTTTATAGCTTAATTAATAATGAATTAATGATATTTGATTAAATCATTGATTAGGGATTCAATTTAAAGAATTAGAATCTGATTATATCACATCCCCTAATCTTAATAATTCAAGTCTTAATTAATCTTCCAAAATTTAGGTGATTTAATTAATTAAAATTTATTTTTTAGTGTTCAAGGTGATTAATGAGTTTCTACCCTTTAACTTCCTATGTTTCAATCATCCAAGAGAAAAATTAAGATCAAATGTTTTACCCTTCCCTTTAGCTAAGCCTAAATATTGATTAAGGTTTAAGCCTTTTAATGACCTTTATGCCATCTTAAACTTGTTCATGTCATAACTCATGAAATGAAGCTCAAATAAATTTGAAATTTTAATGTCACCTCACTCACATGTCAATTAAGACATTAGAGGAGAAAATTTGAATTTTCTATTTTTAATTTAATTTATATAGTTATTTTAGTAGAAAATATGAATTTTCAATGAAAATTCCACAACATGACCAAGAAGAAGTTTTTGTCAATAGGAAAATTAGGGGGAGTTCCCACTGACCCAGAGGAACATTTGGACTAATTTTGGTGATTTTTTGAATTTTATTTTATTTATTATAATTATTTTAAATTTTGGGGTATTAATTAGTTATAAAATAAAATTGAGGTGGAAAATTAAGTTTTATATTTTTCTTAAATCTCTGATCCCAAGGAACCCAGAGAAATAAATTTTATATTTTTATGAATTTATCTTTGAATTTTTAGAATTTTTTTAGTGAAAGGGTTGGAAAATCCATTTTTTAACATTAAAAATATCCCTAAGCCTTTAAAAATAAAAATTTTTACTTAGAGACTTGGGAAATTTTTTTGGTTGGTCCATAAGTGATTAGGAGACCAAATATGACATTTTTATGTATTTTAATATTTTTATGATTTTTTTAACTTTTTTATTATTAAAATACCTAAAAATATGTGAAAATGGAAAATTTAGAAAATTTCCAATTTTAATTTTCTTAAACTCCTCTGATATTAGAGAGTCCTCAAAACCAATTTGGTGAATTTTTGAAATGTTTTTTAAGTTTTAAGAATTTTTTAATTCCAAAAGTGGCATGTAACTTGAATAATCCATTTAGTAGGTAAAATCATTTCCAATTAACTTGAGATTTTTATGTGGGATTCCCCTGACCAAAAAGATTAGTGGAGAATTGATTTAAAGTTATTTCCATTTTTAATTTACTCTAATTAATTCAAAATTGATTTGAGGTAATGTGAACAATCAGAGTTATTTTTAATATTTTAGCTCATGAAATAATTTCCATAAGTCCCTCTGGTTATAGGGAACCTATCCTAATTTTCCTAGAATTTTGCAAACAATATACTAATTATTGGAATTAAAATACCAAAACAGGCATAAAAATTTGAAAAATAGATAACTTGCCATGGACATAGCCTCTGACCTTGGAAAAGTCAGAGAATGTCCCCAAGATTAGAGGCTAAAAAAGCTCCATAGTCCCAAGCCATGGTGAATTGTGTGTGTGAGTGGAAAATTAAAATACTCAGAGTAAAGTTTAATTAATTAAAAACTAAGTACTCAATAAATCAACCTAATTTTTTTCCACATTGTTCTCCTCTGTTCACTGAGCAAGATGGTATTTTTCTTTTAATTTTTGGATTTTTCTATGCAAAGTTATGCATTTTCAAAGTTTTGAGATTTAAATAAATAAAAAATAACCCTATTTTCCTACTTATCCGACGCGGCGCCATGTCATCCTAGGACGGATCGAAGCTCCACGCTGCGTCTCCGCATTCGGCGCCACCATCTTATTCAGCACCACGTGGCCCGCGCTTTACGTTCCGTGGTTCCATTCGGCTCCATATCCGCCATTCGTTTGATACACGAGCGATCGAACGGTCGCCAGTCATCGTCTCCATCTGGTTCAACTTGAGACCCGTTCACCCTAAAACCTTAAGATCTAACTCGAGACTCAACCAAATCAAGTGTGGTTGGTTTCCATCGACACGTCTAGCCTAGACGAACACATCTATATGACTAACATGCATTGAAATTGAATCAAATAAAATGGAGAATCGCTGGAAGCTCGGGAGCAAGAGAAGTTTCCATACCTTGATCCAAGAGGTGAAGCCTCGATTGTATGTGCTCGGCACATTCATTGGATTTGGAGAAGCCTATGGATTGAGCCTCTGGACTTGATGAAACACCTAGGTATGACTTCATCCAAGCCCGATTTGGAGCTCTGGCCGATAGAGCAAATGGCTGGCCTGGTGATGCACCAAAAATATATACTCATTTAGCTATATGTTTTTACCTATTTTTGGTGATATTACACTTTAAAGGAAGGTATTTTTCATGATTTATTGCAGGTATGATGATTATGGGTGATTGGAGCGAAAAGATGCAAAAAAGAAAAAATTTAGAGCAAAATGGAGCAATTTAGAGGAAAACAGCCCTGGCGCCACCGGCGCCAATTCTGGCGCCGCCGGCGCCCTATCTAGAGAAATCCAAAATTAATTGGCATGATAGGGCGCCGCCGGTGCCACTATCGGGCGCCGCCGGTGCCACTATCGGGCGCCGCCGGCGCCCTATGTCGGTTCACTTCGAAATCAAAGTTTTGGCGGATTTTTGAAGAGGTGCTTGAAGAAACTCTTGGGAAATTTGTTCCTAACATTAAATTAAGTGTCCAAGACGAAAATAGAGAGGAGGAAGAGAAGAAAATTGCTGTAGAGAGTGTGAGGAAAGTGTGAGAGAGAGTTAGGGTTTGTGATTTAAAGAGAGAATCTACTCTAAGAAGGGGAGAAGAGGAGTAAAGTGAGAGATTTCTTCTTCATCTTTGTTCCAAGGAGAGATTCAAGTGTTGCAAGGAAGAGAAAAGGAATCAAGGGGACTTTGAAGGAATTTGCTTGGGGGAGATAAAGAGACAAGTTGTATTTACTATTGTAGTTTCTATGACTCTTCTTTTATATATAAAATCCATGTGTTTTTATATCTTCTCCATGATTAGTGAGTAGTCTCCCTTGCCTTTCTTCTTGCATGAAGTAATTATGATGTGGTGATGTGGAAATGATGTGCCCTTTAAGTGTTATAAAAGTTGCGATGTTTCTTTAATTTGGAACTTAGTTTACTTTTTAATCCGGCTAATTGAATTGTTTAAACATGTTGAGGAACATTAATTCCAAAAGAATTGAATGTTCTACAACAAAATGAAGAAACCATTTAATGTCTGTGAATGAATTGTGTAATTCATGGGGATTAAGTGCAAATAAATAGGGAAATGAATTTTGATGGACTTCAAATTGGAGGTTTCATGATGACAGAATGGGATCCCTAATTTGGTCTTAAGATTGGTAACTAAAGCCTATGGTTAGCCTTCGAGTGAAGGGTGAGTGGGAGCTCTGAAGTGAGAGCCGATATCCTCCCAGCCTAGCGTTATATTTAGTAACTAAACTTAAGATATGGCAATGTTCTTTACCTGCTTGGAAGAGGGGTACTCTTTTAAAGGTAAAGAAGCAAATATGCTCCTATTTGGCACAACTTAAATAATTACCATTCTTCATCATCCACACATAATAATCTTTATGCAGGAAGAAAGACACTTTTCATATAGAAGTATCTTATAAATCACATAAGTTAGTGTGTTTGTTAGTTAATATAGTTCAGTAATTAGAAGTAATCATAGTAGCTTTATTATACTTTGCATTAACTAGTGGTAGTACACTTAAGTCATTGTTACATTGGGTATTGGATTTTAGTGTTATATTATCTGATTTAAAGAACGTTCACCTCCCTGTGGGATCGATAACCAGGACTCCATTAGAGCCCTATATTACTTGATACGATACGTATACTTTCGTTGAATTTGTGACTTTACTAAATCATTCTAAATATATAAATTCAACTTCATAAATTCTTGCTTAATATATAAAGTAGCGGTCAAGTTTTTGGCACCATTGTCGGGGAGGTAGATAAACGGTACTTATTAATAGATATTGTAGTAACTGAAAACCTTTACTTTTTAGTTTGATTTTATATGTGTAGTAGTGGATCTGTAGGTTTGATACCTTACAATTCAGACTTAGGGCGTACTATTAGAAAAATTAGAAAACAACAAAAACAAACTGAAAATTACTGTGAAATGGCGAATAATCAAGAGAATCAGAATATTATTGTTGGAAATTTGCCAAGACCTTTAAGAGATTATGCTAACCCAACAGCAGATGAAATTCATATAACTATTCAAAATCCGGATGTTGTTGTTAATTCGTTTGAACTTAAACCTGTTATTATCCAAATGGTACAAAATAATCAATTCGGAGGAACACCTAATAAAGACCCAAATTTACATCTCATTAGTTTTTTAGAACTGTGTGCTACTTTTAAGTATGACAGAGTGTCGAGTGATGCTGTCAGACTTAGACTTTTTCCTTTTTCCCTAAGGATAAGGCTAAGGCGTAGTTAAACTCGTTAGCACCTAGATCTATTCGAACTTGGGGAGAACTTTCTCAAAAGTTTCTATCGAAATATTTCCCTCCATCGAAAACTGCTAAATTAAGAAATGATATCACATCTTTTGGTCAGTTTGAAGGAGAGTCAATATATGAAGCTTGAGAGAGGTTTAAAGATCCTCTTAGAAGTGTCCACATCATGCTTTGCCAGAATGGTTAATAATTCAAACTTTTTATAACGGATTAGTGGGATCATTAAGATCAATTATTGATGCTGCTACTGGTGGATCGTTAATGTCAAAACCTTTTGATGAAGCATATTCATTAATTGAAGAGATGGCTACTAATAATTTTCAATGGCCCTCACGAACGGGTATATCCTAAAAGAGTAGCTAGTGTTCATGATTCGACATGATGACTATGATAGTTACTCGAATAAGCGAGCACTTTCTAAGAAAATAAATCATTATGGAATGAATTATTCTCAACCACCCCAGATGTTAGAGGAAAATTCATTTGGGCGAATAATCGAATCTCAAACACCTTATGAAACTTTGAATGCGATTAATAGACCTAATAACCCTTATTCGAATTATTATAACTGGAAGAATCACCCAAATTTCAATTGGAATAATAATAATGCTAATGTGAACCCACAATGGGGACACAATTCTATAAACCCAGTTGGAAACTCAACCAACCAAGGAAACACTAACTTTAGACAATCTTATCCTCCTGGATTTAATAATAACCCACAGGGGATAAGAAGTTGTCTATAGATGAAATGATTTTGAATATGGGTAACCAATTACAAGTTCAAGGTGTTTTGATTAAAAATATTGAAAGTCAATCGGGTTATATTTTCACTGCGCTTAATAATAGACCTTCTGGAACGCTTCCTAGTAATGTGAAGATCAATCCAAAAGATCAAAACAAGGAGCAACTTAAGGCTATTCAATTAAAGAGTGGAAAAGAATTAGAAACTAAAACACAGAAAGAAGTTGAAGAAGAGAAGGAGAAGGTGAATATTGAAAAAGGTTCAAATAAGATTTATCCAGACCTGGAATATCCTCTTGAACCAATGAAGATTACTGTTGAGAAACCACCTCCTCCATTCCCTCGAAGATTGAAGCAGAAGAATAGGGATAATAGATTTGGAAAATTTTTGGAAATCCTTAAGAAGTTAACAATAAATATACCTTTTGTTGAAGCATTAGAACAGATGTCTGATTATGCAAAATTTATGAAAGATATTCTTAAAATGAAGGGAAAGTTCATGGATCATGAGACTATTGCACTTAGCGGAGAGTGTAGTGCAATAATTCAGAAAAAGCTTCCTGAAAAACTTAAAGAACCTGGTAGTTTCACTATCCCGTGTGCTATAGGTGAAAAGTTTTTTGGAAGAGCCTTATGTGATCTGGGAGTTAGTATTAATCTTATGCCTTTATCAACTTTCAAAAGATTGGGAATTGGAGAAATTTCTCCTACATCTGTAACTCTTCAATTAGCTGATCGTTCTATTACTTATCCTAAGGGAGTGGTAAAAGATGTGTTAGTAAAAGTGGATAAATTTATCTTTCATGTGAATTTTATTGTACTTGGTATGGAGGAAGATAAAGATATTCCAATTATTTTAGGAAGACCATTCCTAGCTACTGGAAGAGCTATAATTGATGTTCAAAAAGGGGAATTAACTGTGAGAGTTAATGATCAAGAGGTGACTTTTAATATTTTGAAGTCTATGAAGTATCCCTCAGTTGAAAAAGATAATGAATGTTTAGGATGGAAGTATGTGAATATTTGAGAAATGATTATTTTAAAGAGATGTTTCAAAAGAAAGTGGAGTATGAAAATATAATTGAAGATGAAACTGAAAATGAAACAGATTCCGATAATGAGAAGAATAAGGAATTGGAGTATATTCAGAAGAAATTTGAAGTGTTAGATACCATGGAAGGTGGGGATAAAAGTTTAATTTCATCTATTGTTAAACCTCTTGAACTTGAGATGAAAATTCTCCCTAAACATTTAAAGTATATGTTCTTAGGAGAATCATCTACCTTACCAGTTTTTGTATCTTTGGAATTAACTGAATATCAAGAATAAAAATTATTGGAAATCTTAAAAAGATACAAAAGAGCTTTTGGATGGACTTTGGCAGATATCAAAGGAATCAGTCCTTCGATCTGTATGCATAGAATTTTATTAAATGAAGAACATAAACCTAAAATTGATCCGCAAAGGAGATTAAATCCTATAATGAAAGAAGTAGTTAAGAAGGAGATTTTAAAATGGCTTGATGTTGGAATTATTTATCCTATTTCGGATAGTTCTTAGGTAAGTCTAATTTATTGTGTACCGAAGAAAGGCGGAGTGACTGTGGAAGTGGATGAAAGGAATGAAATTTTACCTACGAGACAAGTTAATGGATGGCGAATTTGTATTGATTATAGAAAACTAAATACTGCCACCCGAAAAGATCACTTTCCTCTACCTTTTTCGATCAAATGTTGGATAGACTTGCTGGACACAAGTACTATTGCTTTTTGGATGGATATACTGGTTATCATCAAATACCTATTGCTCCTGAGGATCAAGAAAAGACAACATTTATTAGCCCCTATGGAACATTTACTTTTCGAAGAATGCCTTTTAGATTATGTAACGCACCTGCAACTTTTCAAAGATGTATGATGTCTATCTTTAGTAGTATAATAGATAATGGAATAGAAGTTTTCATGGATGATTTTTCTGTGTTTGGAACTTCATTTGATATTTGTTTGGAAAACTTTGCAAAAGTTTTGGAACTCTGTGAGAAAACAAATTTAGTTACGAACCGGGAAAAGTGTCAATTTATGGTTGCAGGAGGAATAGTGCTTGGGCATAAAATTTCTGAATATGGTATGGAGGTCGGCCCTGCTAAAATTCGAGTGATTGAGAGATTACCACCATCCATTACTGTGAGAGAGGTGCAGAGTTTCTTAGGACAAGCTAGATTTTACAGACGTTATATAAAAGATTTTTCTAAAATTAGTAAACCTTTGTGCCAACTTCTAGAAAATGATAGGAAGTTTGATTTTAATGATGAATGTTTGTGTGCTTTTGAATTACTTAAAGAAAAATTAATCACTGCTCCTATAATTGTTTCACCTGATTGGGAGAAACCCTTTGAATTAATGTGTGATGCTAGTGATTATGATATTGGAGTTGCGTTAGGGCAAAGGTATGATAAAACTTTCAAAGTTATTTACTATGCTATTAAAACTCTTAATGATGCTCAAATTAATTATACCACTACTGAAAAAGAGTAATTAGCTATAGTATTTGCTTTCGATAAGTTTAGACCTTATTTAATTGGAACTAAAAGTATAGTGCATACCGATCATTCAGATTATCAAGTATTTAATGCAAAAGAAGGATGCTAAACCTAGATTGATTAGATGGATACTCCTTTTGCAAGAATTTGATTTTGAGATAGTTAACGAGAAAGGATCCGATAATCAAATTGCTGATCATTTGTCAAGAATAGAATATGATAGATTTTCTGAATTTGAGAAGGAAGTTGCAGAAACTTTTCCTGATGAACAATTGTATATTCTTATTGAAAAGAATTTGCCTTGGTATGCTGATATTGTGAATTATATTGTTAGTGATATTATACCATCAGATTTAACAAGGCAACAACAAAAAAAGTTTAAATATGATGCTAAATTTTATTTTTGGGATGAGCCCTATTTATATAAACAGTGTAAGGATCTGATTATTAGAAGATGTGCGCCACATCAAGGAAATTAATCCAATCATT
The DNA here is from genome assembly GCA_022702705.1 of Papilionanthe hookeriana x Papilionanthe teres. NCBI lineage: Eukaryota > Viridiplantae > Streptophyta > Magnoliopsida > Asparagales > Orchidaceae > Papilionanthe > Papilionanthe hookeriana x Papilionanthe teres. Next base: position 107,198,652 of record CM040421.1, on the reverse strand, counting down.
TAGAGATGTCATGATGCTGAATTTGGAGGTCATTTTGGTGTTGATAAAACAGCTTATAAGATTTTACAATCTAGATTTTTTTGGCCCACTCTTTTTCGTGATGTTTATAAATATGTTAAATTTTGTGATCGATGTCAAAGAGTAGGTAATATTTCTAGAAGAAACGAAATGCCTCTGAATTACAATTTGGAAGTTGAAATTTTTTATGTATGGGGATTAGATTTTATGGGACCATTTGCACCTTCATTTGGAAATTTATATATATTGGTCGGTGTTGATTATGTTTTGAAATGGATTGAAGCTGTTGCTTTACCAAGATGTGATGCTCGAAGTGTTTCTAAATTTTTGAAGAAAAATATATTCACAAGATATGGAATGCCGAGAGTGATTATAATTGATGATGGATCCCATTTCAGAAACAATCAAATTAAGAGATTAACTGGAAAATATAACATTATTCATAGAATCTTTACTGCTTATCATCCTCAGACTAGTGGATTAGTGGAAGTATCAAATCGAGAAATTAAAAGAATTTTGGAGAAAACAGTGGATGTTCATAAATTAGATTAGTCTGCAAGATTAGACACCACATTATGGGCTTATAGGACTGCTTTTAAGACCCTTATTGGAATGTCTCCTTATAGATTAGTGTTTGGCAAAACTTGTCATTTGTCGGTTGAATTGGAGCATAAAGCATATTGGGCGATTAAGGAGTTGAATTTTAATTTGAGAAATGCGGGAGAAAAAAGATTTATGCAATTAAATGAGTTGGAAGAAATTAGAAATGAATCATATCAAAACGACAGGATTTATAAAGAGAAAATGAAATTGTTGCATGATCATAAGATATTGAAAAAATGACTTGAACTGGGACAAAGAGTTTTATTATATAATACGAGATTGAAATTATTTCCAGGAAAACTTAAGTCCAGATGGATAGGACCTTTTACTGTAGTAAAAGTTCATTCTTTCGGAGCTGTTGATATTGAGGATCCTAAAATTGGAAATATTTTAAAGGTTAATGGGCATGGTTTAAAACCTTACTTTGGAGGGTCTTTACCTGATTTCAAAGAGGTTTTATTGCTAAGTCATCCTAGTTAACTGAATTGTTTGTCGGGCTGACGACGTTAAACCAAGCGCTTTATGGGAGGCAACCCATATGTTTGTTTGTATGTTAAGTTTGCTTACTTATTGTTGTTTGTGCTTTTAGTGTAATATTAAAGAATCATAATTACTCCTAAATAAGTTAAAAATTAAAAATATATTGGATCGTATTGAGGAAACGAAGTATTTCGAGCCAAACGAAGTTCGGGGAAAATTTTTGTCACAGGCGCCGCCGGCGCCCTATTCTTTTATACAGCCGAATTTTTAGTTTGAGCGCCGCCGGCGCCCAAATTCTGGGTGACGGTTTTTACGTTTTAAAATATGGTTTTTGGCGATTTTGAGCGGGATTTTCTTCCTTAAAACACCCCAAAACTCCATTCTAAATCCATAACCACCAGAGAAATGAAAACTCCCTTTCTCAATTCGCATTCCATGGATTACCACTCCATTGAACTCCCTAGATATTACATCTACAATCGACAGAAGTTCATTAGTTTCGAGGCGCAACGTCTATTCCATAAAGTGATGATGAAGAGAAGGATTATCAAGGAAAGAGGCTTTGTGAATCAAGGTGTGGAGAGTCCGACGACAAGAGTTGAAGAGATATTGAAGCAAAATCGTTGGGAAGTGTTATGCTACACTACCGCCGCAGTGGTTGTTCCGGTTGTGAAAGAATTTTATGCAAATCTGCATGGGATCAACCAAGGATGTGTTTTTGTGCGAGGAAGGTATGTACCATTCACTCCTGCGAGGATAAATGATCTCTTCATGATAGAAAGTGTACATATTTGTCATTATGCAAATTTTAATGCGACGAGCAATGATATGAATGAAATCTATCGTTATTTGACGGATGAGAATGAAGAATGGGAAGTAAGGGATAATGGATATGTCAGTTTCTCTTCTTCATCCTTGAATCCGGTATCAAAGCTGTGGCATTACTTTATTTCGGCAAAATTAATTCCTACTATGAAGATAAGTAAGGTGACGAAGGAAAGTTCTATTCTGAATTTCTGCATACAAACTGGAAGGCCAGTGGATATTGGATCAATCATTACTATATCTGTATTGGGATTGATTGTGCATGGATCTAAATATGGGCTTGGACACCCGTCCATCATATTTCTGTTATGTAGTCAATCACAAGTGTCATATGAGAGTTGGGAGAAAGTTCTTCTACCCTGGAGACCTATTGATCCCAATGATCTTTATGACTATAGAACAGCTTGGTGATGAAGGAGACATGGATGTGGTTGTCGATCGACCTCATCGAGAGTTCACGACTCTATTCAACCTTACTATTCCGAAAGTTCGAGGGTGATATTGAAGAAGATAAAGAAGTTGGAAAATGAGGTACGGAATATTATGAATGCTATTAATAACATTTCTAATTTATTTGATCACATTGATTGGAGTATGAAAGAGCAAATTGATCATACTGGTCGAATGGAGTTGGGTTTGGTTAATCTGTTGAAGAAGAATGTTGTGGTAGCTGAAGATTCATCTGATGAATTCCCATATCATCCATTCTACAATCTATTCGTTATTGTCAATCAATGGGAGAAATTAGAGAGGATGAGACTTCTGAGACTGATGAGGAGTAATTAGTAGATTCTAAATGTTGCTTTATTATGTTTAAGTGTTTGCTTTGATTGATATGTTGTTTGCTTTGCTTTGTTTTAATAGGGTGTGTTTGGACTTTGCTTTGATTTCTTATGTGTACTTAGAACTTAGTGTATGCTTATTGTAGTGTACTTGCAACACTAAGGATCTAAAGAGTGTTGCTTATATTTGATGAACATATGTGTGTAATTGTTGTATCGTGGATTTTATATATATAAAAGTAATGTGATGTGTTTGTTGTGTAAATTGATATTGTTTAATGTTTGTGAGATGAAAAAGATGCTTTTTTATGTGCTAAATAGGAATGCGGAGGTTGAAATGATTGAATTTGTGACGAAAATTTTTGAACCCAATAGAATTTTGCACTGACACCGCCGGCGACCAAATCCAGAGAGTGGGCTATTATTTTGAATAGAGCGCGCCGGCGCCCAAACACCGAATATAGCCCGGGACCCTTAAAAATTCGCGAAAATAGCCTGGGACCTATTTTTCAGCCATTTCTTTCGTCTCCCACCTCCATATTCGCGATTTTGAAGCTTTAGGGCTTGTTAGATCTCGGATTAGAGAGGATTTCAAGGATTTCTGAGGCCGGACCTGCACTTCTCTTGGTAAGAGCTTTACTTTAACCTAAAATTTTTTTATTTTCGCCATGTGAAACTCTCACATTCTTGGATGATATTTTTGGAGATTTTTTAGAAAAAGTGAAGTTTCATATGGTAGAATTTTGTTCTTACTTGAATAGATTAATGCTTGGAGTTAATACATTGTGGATTTGGAATTTATTGGCAAATTTTTGTAATTTTTCTAGAAATCCACATGGCTCCTAGAACGAGTAAGGGGAAGCAAAAATTTAATTGGGACGATGAAAGATTTGTTAATATTAAGGCTCAGTTTCTCTTCAACTCTCAACTGCAAAAAAAGAAGTGTATTCAGGATCGAGCGTTTGAAAATCCTGGTGGATCTATAGAATAGTTGATTCCTGAGCTAAATTGGGAACATTTCTGTTTCTTTTCTGCTAATGCTATTTTGGGAGTAGTCCGAGAATTTTATGCTAACGTGCTCTGGTCTGAAACGGAATATGTGCTAGTCCGAGGGAAACTGGTTGAGTTCACCCCACAACGTATCAATGCATTTTGTCAAATTCGAGAACCTTTTGTTTGTGAATTTGAAAATTTTGATACTAGTGAGGGGAATTTGATGAGTGTAATCACATATCTAACCGATGGAAGAGGGTAATGGAAGATGAATCAGAGACAGATGATTAACTTCCCTGCTTCTACTTTAAATTTTGCTTCTAAAGCATGGCATTATTTCATTTCTGCAAGACTATTGCCTTCTTATCATCACAGTGAAGTTACTAGGGATCAAGCTATTTTAAATTATTGCATCCAGAATATGAAGAAGATTAATATTAGAGCCATTATTTTTAAGAGCATTCACTCTATTGCCAAAGGAGAAACCACTAGTGGATTAGGACATCCTGCCCTGATTCATGCACTTTGTGTTCAGTCTGGAGTAGAGTATAGTAGTTCTGAGGAAGTGGCAATACCTTTGAGGCCGATTACGAAGACCATTATTCATTCTTATGAGGCCCATGTGGGTGCAAGAGAGGAGAGTAGGAGTACTGATATTCCTACCACAAGTTATGATGTTCCATCTACTTATGAGCCCCCGACACTATCTGATATCATGCAGTAGTTGAGATTGCAGAGTGATAGTATGGATAGGATGCATCATAGGATGGATATATTTGAGGCCCGAAGTGATGTTAATGAAGACTATTTACATAGAAGAGTTGAGTTTGATATGTCTTATTACTATGCTCAGGTCAGATTTATGAGGGGGGAGTCCGATGTGACATTTCCTTCTTGCCCTAGTTATACACCGTACGAGCTCGGATCTTCGACCCCGTTGTTGACCACCGCTATCGATCCTGGTGATGGAGACTGGTAGACAGCTTGTTTGTTTTATTTCTATTGTTCTTAGTCTGTTGAGATGTACTGATGTGATGTAGTGGACATTTACTTTTCATGTGATGTGTAACTTTTTGTTGTACTATGTGATGTAGTGTCATTTACTTTTTATGTTGAACTCTTAGTTGTGCTGTTATGTGGTGTGATAATTTGCTTTATGTTATAGTGTTCGGTTGGATATTTAGTTGTTTAAATGTTTATTTCTCTTTACCCATGCAAATATTTAAAATTGTTATATCACTGCTACTAATTGTTTCATGCTTGCTAGCTGTAAATTTTGATTAATACCAGGTAAATTATGAAGATTTCAAAATCTCAGCACATAAAGGTTAGTTTTCTTTTACTCTCAACTATTCAAATTTATTGAAAAATGTAAGTTTGGGGGAGGGTAGAGAAATGCTAAACTTTTATTTGTTCTCAATTATTATATTTTCAAATTTATTAGCATAACTTTTGGCAGTTGAACATCATTATAAGATAACTAAAACTTTTCAATTCAGTTGAATATTATGGAAGGAAAGGATGAAAATTTTTAGTGATAAAAGTTGATTTTATAGAAGTAAGATATTTGGTATGAAAGGATTTGATTATAGTCAACTATTTAAAGTAAAGAAAACTGTATTTTTGAAATGTTAAGGGATTTAAAGTATTGTGTGTTAAGAAGAGATTGTAACTTTATGATGAATAATAAAGCTTGTACTTAACTATAAAGTTAAGAGATGACTTAAGTTTAAACTTTATAAAGAGGAGAGTGAAGTTCAAAATCATTAAAGGCTATCCAGATATAGTAATCCTCAAAAAAAAAAGAAAAGAAAAAGAAAAAGAAAAAGAAAAGAAAAGAAAATTGTTATGAGGAGAAGCTTGAGGAGATGCCTAATCAAAAATTGGCTTCACTTGAATCACCTTAAAGGGAGAGCATGATTTCATTTCTGAATTTATGTTTAAGGTACTAGCCTACATTCTAATAAAGTTTGCATGAACTCCTTTTTCACATAGTCCTTTAAAGCACTCTTAATATAACAAATTATGGTTCATCTTAAAATAAATAGAAGACTAGAACTCTTAGACTTAAGTACTGAATATTCTTATACCTGTAATGTTGACCTAAGTTGCTAAACTTTTTCTGAAAATCTAAATACTATATTCTTTTGAATGAAAAATTTTGGTCTCTTACAATTGAAAAGTACATTTCCTAGAGTTATATTGTTATGTAGTAAAAGGATTACTTGAGGACAAGTAATAGTTTAAGTTTTGGGGATTTTGATGCACCAAAAATATATACTCTTTTAGCTATATGTTTTTACCTATTTTTGGTGATATTACACTTTAAAGAAATGTATTTTTCATGATTTGTTGCAGGTATGATGATTATGGGTGATTGGAGTGAAAAGATGCAAAAAGGAATGAATTTGGAGCAAAATTGAGCAATTTGGAGGAAAATAGCCCTGGCGCCGCCGGTGCCCTATTCCAGAGAACTCCAAAATTAATTGGCACGATAGGGCGCCGCAGACGCCACTATCGGGCGCCGTCGGCGCCCTATGTCTGTTCACTTCGAATTCAAAAGTTTTGGCGGATTTTTGAAGAGGTACTTGAAGAAACTCTTGGGGAATTCATTCCTAACATTAAATTAAGTGTCCAAGACGAAAATAGAGAGGAGGAAGAGAAGAAAATTGTTGTAGAGAGTGTGAGGAAAGTGTGAGAGAGAGTTAGGGTTTGTGATTTTAAGAGAGATTCTTCTCTAAGGAGGGGAGAAGAGGGAGTAAAGTGAGAGATTGCTTCTTCAACTTTGTTCCAAGGAGAGATTCAAGTGTTACAAGGAAGAGAAAAGAAATCAAGGGGACTTTGAAGGAATTTGCTTGGGGGAGAGAAAGAGATAAGTTGTATTTACTATTGTAGTTTCTATTACTCTTCTTTTATATATAAAATCCATGTGTTTTTATATCTTCTCCATGGTTAGTGAGTAGTCTCCCTTGCCTTTCTTCTTGCATGAAGTAATTATGATGTGGTGATGTGGAAATGATGTGACCTTTAAGTGTTATAAAAGTTGCGATGTTTCTTTAATTTGGAACTTAATTTACTTTTCAATCCGACCAATTGAATTGTTAAAACATGTTGAGGAACATTAATTCCAAAAGAATTGAATGTTCTACAACAAAATGAAGAAACCATTTAATGTCCGTGAATGAATTGCGTAGTTCATGGGGATTAAGTGCAAATAAATAGGGAAATGAGTTTTTATGGACTTCAAATTGGAGGTTTCATGGTGACAGAATGGGATCCCCAATTTGGTCTTAAGATTGGTAACTAAAGCCTATGGTTAGCCTACGGGTGAATGGTGACTGGGAGCTCCAAAGTGAGAGCCGATATCCTCCCAGCCTAGCCTTAGATTTATTAACTAAACTTAAGATATGGTAATGTTCTTGACCTACTTGGAAGAGGGGTACTCTTTTAAAGGTAAAGAAGCAAATATGCTCCTATTTGGCAGAACACAAATAATTACTATTCTTCATCATCCACACATAATAATCTTTATGCAGGAAGAAAGACACTTTTCATATAGAAGTATCTTATAAATCACATAAGTTAGTGTGTTTGTTAGTTAATATATTTCAGTGATTAGAAGTAATTGTAGTAGCTTTATTATACTTTGCATTAACTAGTGGTAGTACACTTAAGTCATTGTTACATTGGGTATTGGATTTTAGTGCTATATTATCTGATTTAAAGAACGTTCACCTCCCTGTGGGATCGATAACCAGGACTCCATTAGAGCCATGTATTACTTGATACAATACGTATACTTGCGTTGAATTTGTGACTTTACTAAATCATTCTAAATATATAAATTCGACTTCATAAATTCTTGCTTAATATATAAAGTCGCGGTCACCTGGTGAGGAGGATTTCAGTAGGGAACTTCTTCTCTACCTCTGGTGAAGGTGTGGGAAGGTTTAATTTGATTTATGTTGAGTTTTTGAGAGTTTCTTGTTTCTGGCCTGAATTTCAGTTGAGAAATTGGGCTCGGCTAGAGGGATTCAGGGCAGGAGGACAGTGGAGCTGAGCTTCTCTTGGCTGGGAGGAGCTCTGGGAGCAATTTGGGGGAGTTTTGTTGAGAAAAATTTCAACACCCTATTCATGGCTGAAAGGGGGAGCTTATATGGCCAGAGCCATTGGGCTGAGTTGGGGCTCAATTGGGGGGTGGATTCAGTTGCTTAGGTGGAGGGCAGAAAGGCTCCAGTGTCAATTTTGGCTGAGGTGGCCAGTTGGGGAAGTTTGGGTGAGCTTAGGTGAGTGGTGGCTCTTGATTTTGGCTCCCTCCGGCGACTAGGCCGGTTGGGAAGGACAGGGGAGCTAGGCCTCAGGTCAGGTGAGCCAGAGAGTAGGGTTTAATTGTGATTAGTCAGCTGTGGGGAGATTTGGGGTAAGGCAAAAGAAGATTTAACCATTTAAGGGAATAAATCCCCTAAAATGGGGGACCCTTAGTCCATATCTCATTTAGCTTGGGTTAAGTGGATCTAGGGTGGTTCCTAGGGTTCACCTGGTGGCTGTGGAAAGGTTGGTTTAGCCACATTTGGTTCAATTTGGTTAGGTTAGGTCATGGGTTCAATTTGGCTCATTTAGGTTTAGGTTGGGCTAACTTAGGTTTGGGATTGATTTAGGTCCAAATTTCTTGAGCAACATTGTGTAAATGATTGCCATGAAGAATTTTCATGAAGACATGCAATGGTTTTGAACTCAATTGAAGGGTCAATTTTGTGGATTTTGGGATTTTGATAAATTTGGGTAATGTTGGGTCAACTTGGGTCTAAGTTGGTTTAAGGTGGGGTTTAGACCCAATTGAATGTTTCAAATGGTTTAGAGGAATGTATTTAAGAGTTCCCAACATCAATTGGGAGGAAATTTTAGGATTAGGCCAATTAATTTGGTATATTTTGGGCATGTGTTTAACTTGGGTAAAAAAGGTTATTCTTGGATTTCAAATAGATTTAGGCTTGGCTTGGGCTCAAATTGGGACAATTGAATGTTGCATGGGTTTCATAGGAGTATTATGGAGGTTTTATGATTGAAAATTGGGGGGAATTGGTTTACATTAGATCAATTTGGGGTTTTTTGATCAAATTGGCAAAATTGGAGATTTTGGATTTCAAATGGAATTGAACTCATATGTGAATCAATTTGTTCTTATATTTGGTTTAGATTAGTATTGTGGATGTTGAATTGAAGTTTTAAATTTAAATTGGGCAAAATTAGGGTCAAATAGGTTGAATTGGTTTGACATTGGGTCCATTTGGGTTAAAAATGGGTCAAATTGGGAGTTTTGATAAAATTGGGTCAAACTGGAAAAATTATGTCATGGTGTAGTTAAACAAAATGAAACTGGGAATATTTGGGATTTTTTGGATTTTTTGGGAATTTTTTGGATTTTTTTGGGAATTTTTGGAATTTTTGGAATTTTGGGCCAAAAGGGGTATTTAGGGTATTTGGAGGTTATTTGCAGGGTATTGGGGTATTTTGGTAAATTTGAGAGGTGGGAATTGTTTTAAATTGATTTTTAGGAAATTTGGGAATTTTGGGTAATTTTTGGGAAATTTTGGAGAGTTTTGTGGTTGTAGGGGCAATTTAGGTAATTTTAGGTAGGCTTGAGGACCCAATGACAAAACCAGAAATTTTGGGAAAATGGAATTTGGTTATGGTTGAGTGGGGTGAAATAGTTTAGACTGAGCCATGGACCAATAAGTGATAATTTTGAACATCTCATATGTATTTTTCCTAACCCTCTTAGCCAAGGGGCTATGGGTTTGGATCCATCCATATGAGTGCTCCAATGAACCAGGAGTCAAGATTGGGTGAAGATGGTTTAGGGTTTAGGATGGGTGTAAGAGTATAGTGTGTGCAAGCTAGACCTCACCAAGACCAGGCCACCCAGGGCTGTCCTAAGGCTTAAGCATCCTATAGGAATTCATCCTTGTCTTCCTGCATATTGGTCCTAACCTTCCAAGAGGTTTGGAAATTAAAGACCATCCATGTAGGATTTCAAAGAGAGTCAAGATTTGGTTTGAATTTCTAAATGGTGGGTTCCATCTCTAGTCTTCTATGATAGTCAAGGAGAAGTTCTAAGGTTATATCTTAAGCACTAAGAGGACAGAAAAGACCTCACCAAAAATGAGGTCAACAAAGCCGATCAAAAAATGGGAAGCCAGCTATTTTTATTTATGACTCCTAATACAATACTCTTGCTTCCTCTTGTCATCTTAATTTGGTCAAGAAATCTGTTTATGGCCATCCCAAGCTTGAGATTTATCATAAGGAATTCGAGCTTATGCACCTTGTAGGGGAATGAAAATTTTGCCTATTATATGGGCAGCACAAATTGCTTAGAGCTGCCAAGTGCTTGGGGATGTTCATAATAAAGTTCTGGAGGCACAAATGGAGGTTATTTCTTTGGAACCAATTTGAAGAAGAAATTAAATCTACAATAGACGAGTTAATGAAATTTTACTTAGGTACTAGCGAAGATCCTAGGCCGGCCTTTGTTAGCTCCTTACTCAATGAAGAAAACTCTGAAAATTTGATCAAGCTATTAATTGAATTCAAGGACTGTTTTTCTTGGCGTTATGATGAAATGTCGAGACTATCTCCAGAAGTTGCAGTTCATAAGCTAGGAGTGGATCACACTGTCGTTCCAGTTAGACAAGCTCCCAGAAGAATGCATCTAGAAATTGAACAAGTAATAGCTGAAGTCAAGAAGCTAATCGATGCTAAATTTGTCCGTGAAGAACAATACCCGACTTGGCTAGCCAATGTGGTACCTGTCAGAAAGAAGAATGGTCAGATCAGAATTTGCATGAATTTCAGAGATTTGAATAAAGCGTGCCTAAAGGATGAATTCACGCTACCAATTCCATAATTAATGATCGACATCACTTCGCGAAGTCTTCTCTTTCATGGATGGATCGTCAGGAAATAATCAGATAAAGATGGCACCGGAAGATGAGAAGCTCACAGCCTTCATAACGCCAATCGGTGTATACTGCTATACAGTAATGCCTTTTGGACTGAAGAACGCACGAGCAACTTACCAAAGAGTAATGATGAGGATCTTTAATGATATCATTCACGATCAAGTCGAGTGCTACGTGGATGACGTAGTAATCAAACTGAAAGAAGATCACATGTATGATTTGAGAATTATTTTCGAGCGATTAAAACAATTTGACATTAAGATGAATCCATTGAAATGCGTCTTCGGTGTCACCTCTGGGAAATTCTTAGGATTTGTTGTTCTGCATCGCGGAATTTTAATCGATCCGGAGAAGATTAAAGCTATCTTAGAAATGCCGCCTTCCAAAACTTTGAAACAACTACGATCCTTTCAAGGGAAGTTGGCATATCATCAACGCTTTATTTCTAATTTGACAGGTAGGTGTCAGCCCTTCTCGACATTAGTTAAAAAGGATGCCAAATTCATTTGGGAAGATAAATGCTAGCAGGCCTTTGAAGATATTAAGTAGTACTTAATGACACCTCCTGTCTTAGCAGCCCCAGTCTCGGGTCGACCGTTGATACTTTATACCGCGGCTTTAGAAGACTCCGTCAGAGCCTTGCTAGCCCAAGTCAATGACGAGAGTAAGGAAAATGCTCTCTACTACTTGAGTCGTCGTCTAATTCCGATGGAGGTAAAGTATCCTTCTATTGAGAAGCATTGTTTGGCCCTGATCTTTGCAGCCTAGAAGCTCAGGCATTACATGTTTTCTCATAAGGACAACCTTATTTCGAAGTTTAATCCATTGCAATATTTGATGACCCGTCCGACACTTTCTAACAGACTTGCTAGGTGGTCGATGATACAATTGCAATTCAATATAACTTTCGTTCCTCTTCGTGTCGTAAAGGGACAAGTCCTAGCAGACTTTCTCGCAGTGCACCCTTTACCAGCAGAATCGCCTCTCAATGACGACTTGCCAGAAGAACAGATAATGAGCCTAGAAGACCCTGATGATCGGCGTTGGGAACCGTACTTCGATGGAGCATCCTCAGCACAAAAGAATAAAGAATTGTAAATGATAGTGCCCGGTAAGGCAGGAATCGGACTAATATTTATAACACTGGAGCGGGGGATGTTAAGGTACTCCTACCATTTACAGAACTGTGTACGAATAATGAAGCCGAGTACGAAGCCCTTATAACCAAACTGTAGTTAACCATTCAAATGGGTATAACCGACATCAACATCTACGGCGATTCGTAGTTGATCATACAACAGGTCACAGGACAGTACAAAATTCTGAAACCAAGACTCGAACAGTACTTCCAGTATGCAATGAAATTGTTAAAGCAGATTCTGAATGTAACAATCTACAAGATTCTCAGAAGGGAAAATGCTCTCGCAGACGCGTTAGCCCGCCTTGCAAAATAATTTGCCTGTTTACAAGATGAATCTATTGATATCAGTTCATGGACGACAGGTCTTATCAAAGCTCTACATGGATGCAATACAAAAATCAGAAAAAGAAGAAGAAACAGTTGCAGCGGTGACAGAAACTATAGAAGATTTGCGTCAATCGCTCGTAGAATACCTACAAATAGGAAACCTACCGGACGATAAGTCAGTAGCCCATCAGATCAAGAAAAGAACTCTGCCATACGCCTTAATAAATAATACCTTATACAGAAGGTCTTTTGATCAGATGACGCTAAGGTGCCTGAGCAGGTCCGAGGCTCATTAAATTGTTAAAGAGTTACACTCAGAACTTTGTGGCGCTCATCAGTCGGGTCCGAAGATGAAAATGAAGATTAAAAGATTAGGGTACTACTGGCCCTTAATGATGATTGATTACATGAAAGTTGCCAAGATCTGTCACCAGTGCCAAGTGCATGGAGTGGTTCTATATCAACCTCCAAATGTGCTACATCCGACAATCGCGTCGTGGTCGTTTGAGTGTTAGGGCATAGATATCATGGGCCCGATAGAACCGCCTTCTTCAAGAGGACATCGTTTCATCCTTGCAGCGATAGACTACTTTTCCAAGTGGGCAGAAGCAATACCGCTCAAAGAGGTGAAGGCACATCACGTGCTACAATTCTTCAAGAATCAAGTCATCTACCATTTCGGGGTACCGCGCAGGATTATCTCGGATAATGGGTCTGCATTCAAAAGTACGAAGATCAACAATTTCTTTAGAAGGCACAGTATCGACTAGCGCTATTCGACGATCTACTAACCAAGAGCAAACGGCTTGGCCGAGGCTTTTAATAAAACTCTCATCCAAATCCTAAAGAAAACTTTAGACGACAACAAGAGAAATTAGCACGAGAAGTTATTAGAATCCTTATGAGCCTACAGGACAACATTCAGAACTCTTACCAATCTACACCATACGCTCTTATGTACGGGTCCGAGGCAGTCTTACCCTTGGAGGTTTAGCTTCTGTCTCTCAGAATTGCAGTCACAAACTAGATTACTACAGAAGAGAACACCAAACTACGGTTAGAAGAACTAGAAAGCTTGGAAGGGAAATGACTTTCAGTGCAGCAGAATCTGGAACTGTATCAAGCCAAGATGATCCAGGCCCACGATAAACTGGTCCACCCAAGGATGTTCACCGCAAGATAGAAAGTAAATTTGAACCGACGTGGGAGGGGCCGTTCATGGTCGAGACAATCTACTCAAGAGGTTCCTACCAACTTGTGAATTGTCGTGGAGAACGATCTATGCTTCCAATCAATGGACGATATTCGAAGAAGTATTACGCAACCTGATGTTTCGAAGGATGAACTTTAAAAATGAAGTCTCATTCCTAGAAGCACGGGCACAATAATCATTGTAACTGGGTCTGAACCCAAAATTGATAAAAAAAATGGATGATAAAAAAAAATGGTGAACAAAAGAATATATGTATTAAAAGAAAATATGTAAAAAAAAATCATCTTAATAATAAAATTTTGAACTTTCCTTTCAAATCAAAACTTATTCCTGATTTTCCCTCACCCGTTCCTATTTTATTAAAACTCAAACAAAATAAATAACTAAAAATTTTTATTATTGAATAAATTTTCTTATTGTTCTCATTCTTGATACAACCCTTGATCCTTTCCTTGTTTTCACAGGGAAATGTCGAACGGGCAGTTGATTTTGAACTTCCAGAATGGCGTGAGTCTAGCACTCGATGAAGAAAAGATGAAGGATGGGGCCGTGATTGAGATCGACTCTGATTTCACACCGGCCGGGTTACAGTACGAGAAGGCCGATTGGACCCCGATTAACCGGGATGAGTTTCGCAGCCAGACAGTGATGAAATTGGGTGGCCCGAGTCAGCAGGCTACCAACAAGAAAAGGAAAGTGAATGCCGCTCAGATGACTGGAGTAGACAAGAAAGTCAAGTCCATGGTTACTACAACAGAGGGTAGGCTTGTCAGCGCCATGCCCACAGAGGTTCAGGAAGTAAGGAGAGCTACTCTCACTCCTACCCAGCGAAGAAATAAGAACCGCCGCATTCACAGAGTGCTAAGCAAGCTAGCGGTGGACCAGCATAAAGAAATTGTTTCCACCGTCAGTGCAAGTACATCGAAGAAACCAATTCGGCAGGAACCAGAAAAGAGGAGATCAACTCCAAGGACAGCAAAGAAGGTGAAATAAATTCTGAAAAGATTAGAAACAGAATCAGCGACACGAAGTCAAGTAGACATACCAGCTCCAAAGAATATTGTTGCGAAAGCAACCCCGGTGGATGTCTTGATAGAGACTATCCCCGAGGAGGTGAAACACATAGGAGAGCATGCTGGGGTTGAGCCATACATCCCACAGTACGTTACCAGACCTCGACAATTTTAGATAATTCCATAGTACGAGCTAAAGAGGCTTCAGAAAGTTGAGAAGAAAACCCTTTGAATATTTTAAAAGAATTTGAAGCAAGAAGATCAACATCCTGGAAGGCCTTGAGCTACATACATATGTGTTTTCAGACTACGAGCAGCAATAGATTGTGGACTACGTCTTTGATCTTCAGAAATTGGGCCGAGCAGGTCGCTTAAGAGGAAAGACCTACTCAGAACCTCGGAAATGGATGAAAGGAAAAGGAAGAGTTACAATTCAGTGCAGATTTTGTTACAACTTTGCCGAAGACAGGAAAGGAAATCCACCAGGGATTCTCCATCACAGCGATGTTGATCCTATAACAAGAATCATTAAGAGGATGGTGACATGGCAAGTAATATCTGCAGATTGCATACCCAACAGCTGCATCATCAACATATACAAAGAAGGCGACTGCATACCGCCACACATAGATCATCATGATTTCGTCAGACCCTTCTGCACAGTGTCCTTCATAAATCAATGCAACATCATGTTTGGATCAGACCTCCAGATAGTAGGCCCCGGAGAATTCCGAGGGCCAGTGGAGATACCTCTACTGTTAGGTTCCGTTCTGGTGCTAAAAGGAAATGGAGCAGACGTAGCGAAGCACTGCATTCCAGGAGTACCTTTTCAGCGAATTTCAGTCACTTTCAGGAGGATGGACGACAACAAGATGCCTTTCCATTTTCAGCCAGATCCAGAGTTAGAGAGCCTCCAGCCTTACGAGCTGTGAGCTACATGGAAAATAGCACACCTCTAATGCACATCCGAACGGCATTTCCTGCAAGGATGGCTTGGAAGGTGATGTTATTGCCCTTGTGCTTCACTATCCATACATGGATTTTGACATACATTTTTTGGAGAAACTGACGAGGATCTTGCATAGTCTGTTTTAGATTTATATGGACTTTATGAAAAGCTTAACTTTTAAGGAAAATATCATCATGTTTTGGATAAAGCTGTATGATGTATTTTCACCAAATTGAATGGAAACGACCATGTCAAATTTTGCCTTCATTTCTTTTGTACAAATTGACTGGGAAACGTCATTAAGTTGAATGAACCTCAAACGAAGAACAATTTGAAAATAAATGAATAAAATAAAATAAAATGAACATAAAATAACAAGAGAAAAAAAAAGAAAAGAGGAGAATAAAAAAGAAAATGAAAGAGAAAGGAAATGAATGAAAACTCTTTTAAGAATCTAAATGTCAAAACAAATTCCAAATTAACATGAACACTAATTGAACAAAAATAAAATCGAATCACTAAAACAAACAAAATGAACCTAAACCTTGAGTTGAATTCTGATCTGAATCCGTTGAATCGAATCTTTCAATTCCTCTTCAAATTAAAATTCATTTGAAACTTCCTCGAACCCGCTTTCAAGTTGAGTCTTTCCCGCGGAAGACTCAAACTTCTAAAGTTTCCAATTGTTATAAATCCTTTCGATTATCTGCGATTTCTTCCCTCTTTTGAGAAGGTCACTGAGTCTACTGACATAGAACCACAAATTTTATTCTATTTGGTTCTGATGGCATGGATTCACATCCTTCGCCAAACAGTTAATCTTTTATCAAGCCTTTTGAGCGGGATTTGAAACTCCTTCATATCCCTTCAATCTTCGAGGCTGGAGACAAATTTCCAGTTCTCTTTCAAATCTTCAAGGCTAGAGCCTAATTTCCAGTTCTCTTTCAAATCTTTGAGGCTGGAGCCTAATTTCCAGTTCTCTTTCAAATCTTCGAGGCTGGAGCCTAATTTCCAGTTCTCTTTCAAATCTTCGAGGCTAGAGCCTAATTTCCAGCTCTCTTTCAATCCTCAAGGCTGGAGCCTAATTTCTAGTTCTCTTTCAATCTTTGAGGTTGGAGCCTAATTTCCAGTTCTCTTTCAAATCTTCGATGCTGGAGCCTAATTTCCAGTTCTCTTTCAATATTTGAGACTGGAGCCTAATTTCCAGTCTTCTTTCAAATCTTCAAGGCTGGAGCCTAATTTTCAGTTCTCTTTCAATCTTCGAGGTTGGAGCCTAATTTCCAGTTCTCTTTCAAATCTTCGAAGCTCGAGCCTAATTTCCAGTTCTCCTTCAATCTCGTGGCTGGAGCCTAATTTCCAGTTCTCTTTTAAATATTCGAGGTTGGAGCCTAATTTTTAGTTCTCTTTCAATCTTCGAGGCTGAAGCCTAATTTCCAGTCCTCTTTCAATCTTTAAGGCTAGAGCCTAATTTCCAGTCCTCTTTCAAATCTTTGAGGCTAGAGCCTAATTTGCAGCTCTCTTCTTCGAGGCTGGAGCCTAATTCCCAGTTCTCTTTCAAATCTTCGAGGCTGGAGCCTAATTTCCAGCTCTCTTTTTCGAGGCTAGAGCCTAAATTCTAGTTCTCTTTCCAATTTCGAGGCTGGAGCCTAATTTCTAGCTCTCTTTTTCGAGGCTAGAGCCTAAATTCTAGTTCTCTTTCCAATTCGGAGGCTGGAGCCTAATTTCTAGCTCTTTTTTTCGAGGCTAGAGCCTAAATTCTATTTCTTTTTCCAATCCTCTTTCCAATTCTGAGCCTGGAGTCTAAATTCCAGCCCTCATTTCAAATCCCGAGGTTGGAACCTAGGCTCTAACTCTCATTCCAAAATCTAATCTCTTGAGAAATCCTGTAATTTAAAATTCACCTACTTTATCCCCCAGCGAGAGCTCTGGAATCTTCAGCCTGAAGATTTACCTGATACTCCCCAGCGAAAATTTTCTATGCTTCGTTCTAGGTGTGTCACTTATACATCTGTGTTGGTTTTGTTGATCTCTTCGGTCAATGCCAATATGCGCGATGTGCCTGGTTGGCACACCACACCATTGGGGGTCCATTTGTTGACCTCATTTTTGGTGAGATCTTTTTTGTCCTCTTAGTGCTTAGGATCTAGCCATAGGACTTCTCCTTGACTATCCTAGAAGACTAGAGATGGAACCCACCATTTAGAAATTCAAACCAAATCTTGACTCTCTTTGGAATCCTACATGGATGGTTTTCAACCTCCAAACCACTTGGAAGGTTAGCACCAATATGCATGAAGACAAGGATGAATTCCTATAGGATGCTCAAGCCTTAGGACAGCCCTGGGTAGCCTGGTCTTGGTGAGGTTTAGCTTGCACACACTGCACTCCTACACCCATCTTAAACCCTAAACTATCTTCACCCAATTTTGACTCCTGGTTCAATAGTAATCTTGCTGAATACTTATATTTATAACAATTACTACCGTGCGATCAAGTTTTTGGCGTCGTTGCCGGGGAAGCAAAGTAATTATTAAGTTAATCACTAAAATAATTATTAAAGATAATTACTAGAGTAACGGACTATTTTTAAATTTTACTTAAAATTGTATGCGTAAATTTGGAACTGAAAGTTTAATACCTTACGATTCAGAATTAGAGCGCACTATTAAAAGAATTAGAAAATGAAATAGAGAAATTATAACTTTAACTCAAATGACAAATAATCTAGAAATTGAAAATACAAACCAACCAAGACCTTTGAGAGATTACACTAACCCTACATTAGATGAAATTCACCTAACTATCCAAAACCCTGATGTAGCGGCTAACTCATTCGATCTTAAACCTGCAATTATCTAAATGGTACAGAATAATCAATTTAGTGGTTCACCAAACGAAGATCCTAATTTACATCATGCTAGTTTTTTAGAACTATGTGCTACTTTTAAATATGATGGAGTATCTAATAACGCTATTAGACTTAGGCTTTTTCCTTTTTCTTTAAGGGATAAGGCTAAAATGTGGTTAAATTCATTAGCAACTGGATCTATTAAAACTTGGGGAGAATTATCACAAAAATTTCTATCCAAATATTTTCCTCCTTAAAAAACTACAAAGCTTAGAAATGACATAACTTCTTTTAGTCAGTTTCATGGAGAATCGATATACGAAGCTTGGGAGAGATTTAAATATCTTCTTAGGAAATGCCCACATCATGCGTTACCAGAATGTTTAATCATACAAATGTTGACCTCATTTTTGATGAGGTCTTCCCTTTTCTCTTTAGTGCTTAGGATCTAGCCTTAGGCTTTTCCTTTGACTATCCTAAAGGACTAGAATTGGGACCCATCCTTTAGAAATTCAAGCCACTTCTTAACTCCCTGCAAACCCTATATGCTTGATTGTAAACCCCCAAGTCACCGCCCCGAGTCACTTGGAGGGTCGAGATCAAATGTGGAGGTTTAAAGGATGAGTTCCCTATAGGACTCTTTGGCCTTAGGATCACCCCAGGTGGCCCTGGTCCGGTGAGGGCCGACTTACACATACACCACACTCTCACACACATTCCAAGTCCTAAAACCACACTCTCACCCGACTTGACCTTTTGACTCATGTGAGTAATTCATATGGATGGTCCTTAACCCCTAAGCCTCGGCTAAGAGGGTTAGGAAAAACATAGTGAATACCTCAAATGAGTCCTCTCATGGCTCATATGGGCTTAATATGGCTTCATGGCTCAACCAAAGTGATTCCATTCTACTCACATTCAATCAATCTTCATTTTTCAAAAATTTCAATTTTTGACCCCCGGGGCCCCCGGACCCGCCAAACCTACAAAATGCCACTGAAATGACCCAAAATTTGCAAAATTACCCAAATTCCTCAAAATTCCTCAAAATCAATCCTTAAACATTTCTCACCATTCAAAGTGATCATCTTTGACCAAAAATTTCAAAAAATTCCAAAAATATCCCCAATACCCTCCAAATTACCAAAATGCCCCTCTTGACCCAAAAATCCAAAAATTTCAAAAATTTCCAAAAAATTTCAGAAAATCCCAAATATTCCCAATTTCACTTTATTCAACTACACCATGGGCCAATTTTTCAAATTTACCCCACTTTTACCAAAACCCACAATGTGACCCATTTTAAACCCAAGTGAACCCAATGTCAAACCAAACCACCCCAATTGACCTCAATTTTGGTCCAATTCAATTCTAAGCTTCAATTCAATATATCCAATATCAATCTAGACCAAATCCAAGTCCAATTTGATTGACATTTGAATATAATTTCACTTTTAAGCTTAAGGCCCAATTTTGGCCCATGACCTAAACTTGGCCCAAACCAACCCAATTCAACTCCAATTAACCCCAAACCTTTTCTAAATCTTCCCTAACATCTCCACAATCAGAACACTAACATAATTTGCCCAAAACGTGGACCCAAACCCTACTCAAATTCAACCCAAACCCAAAATCCCTTAAATGGTCCTACACCCAAACCTAACCCAAATAGGCCCAAATCCCAAAATCAAAACCCAACCAAAGTTGAAACCTCTTTGAAACACTCCCATAAACATTTCTTAATGTTAATTTTACATCAATTTCAACATAAGCCCAACCTTAGCCCAAGTTAGTCCACTTTGACCTATTTTGACCCTATATCTAAAGAGACTCAATTTAGGCCCAATTTAATTCCAAACCACCTCAAGTTTGATCCAAATCACTCATGACACATCCTTAAACTAAACCCAACATTTATTTATCATGGCCTTTGCAAAATTTTTCATCTAAAAGCCCATTTTGAAACATAAAAGCCCACCCATTTAAGTCATTTAAAAGCCCATTCCTAACCAACTCAAAAGCCCAAAAATTCATCCAAAGCCCATATGACACTCTCCCTCATCATACATTTAATTTAAAATCATCTCTAAAGTTCTAATTTATCATCAAATCATTCCAATTTTATCCACATAACAATCTCCTTAAAATTCATCAAAAATGCCTAAAACCCATTTCTATGAAACCAAGCCAAGCCATCCTAAGCCATAGGCAAGTCATGAAGCCTTGCATGAGCCACATGGGAGCCATGAAAGCCCCTTTACATGTTACCATGCTATCTTGGGAAAAATGAGGAGGTTCTTTACATATTCTCTTAAGAGTGATTAACCACTCTCATGTCTCCCCTAATTCATGCTTAAGCCTAATTGTACTTGGATGGTGACTTCTCCCCACTAATTAGGCTGAACCAAATGACTTTCTCTTCAGCCCAAATTAGCCTTGGGGAGGTGCACTTAGCCCAATCCATGTATTTGACCAAATTTAGCCAAAATACACTATTGCCCCATTCCACTTAAATCAAGACCTTTACACATGTCAAACCCCAATTGACTTCACCAAAATTCAACCCCTGACCTCCCTGACCTTGAAGGTGACCCATGCACGGCGAGCCGACCACCACGACTGCCGGAAAACACCATGGCCGAGACCTTGGAAGGAGCCAAACATTGAAATTCTCCTTGCTGAGCCGCCCCATGCCCGGTGGCCATTGGAGCCGTTCTTCCCTTGCCAGCAGCGGCTGATCCCGGCCATTAACTCCCCCGGGAGGCCCTCCGACCATCTCTATTTAAGCACCACCCCCATTCGGCCATGAGGAGAGTTGCACAAAAACCATATAGAAACTCTGCCAAAATTGTTCCAGATCATCCTCCACACTTAGAGCAATTGATCCCCAGTGACAATTTGCCCTAATCCCCACCAACAGAGCCCAATTTCTCAGCCAAAATTTCACCCAAAACCAGGACATCTCCAATTCTCCACCAAAATCAAATTAAACTCACCCACACCTGCACAAGACCAAGAGAAGGAGTTTCCCAGTGAAAGCCCCCTCTCCAGGCCACTCATCTGCTCTAGCCTCCAAAGGTTGTGATCGAGTCTGGTGGAAATCAAGTCTAGGCAATTCCCCAGGGCCAGAGACTTCATCTGGAGCTTACTTGGACTCAATCGAAGGCGACACAACTCTCAGATCGAAGCCACACTTCTCTGAGCAAAGGTATGAGCTCTCTCTTCTTCCCGAGCTTCCATGAATTCTCAATTTCTATTGTCTTAATTTCATGCCACATAAATTGTATGGATGTGTTCGTCTCTTCAAGACGAATCCATAGAGCATAAGAATGTAGAAATCGGTCAAGTATCGAGGGAGATATTAAGCCTGGAAGATGGACGGTTCTCGGGCTAGGATGCTTAGGGACGATGAACGGATGCCGTCCATTTGATACACGCGCGAGTGAACGGTCCAGATTGAGCCGTATGAGGAGGCGGGACGATACAGCGGGCCGCGTGGCATCCCAGTCAGATGGCGGCACCGAACCAGAAGACGCCGCGTGGCCGTTCGGGGAGGCTAAGGTTGACGCGGCGCCGCGTGGATAAGTAGATAAATAGGGAATTTTCTTATTTATTAAATACCGTAACTTCAAAAATGCATAACTTTGTGTAGAAAAATCCTAAAAATAAAATAAAAATACTCACTTGCTCAGTGAACAGAAGAGAATAATGTGGAAAAGAAATCAAGTAATTTCATAGAGTATTTTATTTTTAATGACATATTTACTCTCTGCATTGTTTTAATTCTCCATTTGTACAGGCAATTCACCATGGCATGAGACCATAGGGCTTTTGAAGCCTCTGAACTTGGGAACATTCCCTGAATTTTCCAAGGTTAGAGGCCATCCTTATGAGAAGTTATTGATTTTTCAATTGCAAGTTACTGTTTTGAGTATTTTAATTCCAATAATTATCATGTTGAGAAATAAATTCTAGGAAAATTTGGTGATGTTTCTTATGACTAGAGGAACCTAGAAAAAATAGGTTTTGAGTTAATTCACATGGAACAACCCTAATTGACCTAAACACCTAAAATTGAACTTTAATTAATTAGGGTTAACTACACATCAAATTAACTTGAAAACAATTCTCCACTGATCTTTAGGATCAGAGGAGCATTACATAAAAATTTGAAGTCAATTGAACTTGATTAACCCCACCAAATGGGTTGATTAAGCCTCTTAAGCAAAATGGATAAAATTAAACTTTAAAAATTCATAACTCACAAAACACTTTTCAAAAATTCACAAAAAATGGTTTTGGAGCTTCTCTGATATCAGAGAAACTTAGAAAATTTAAAATTGTAATTTTCTAAAAAAGTTAATTTTTATCATTATTTTAATATTTTTAATAATTAAAAAATAATAAAAATCATAA
Organism: Papilionanthe hookeriana x Papilionanthe teres; assembly: GCA_022702705.1. Classification (NCBI taxonomy): domain Eukaryota; kingdom Viridiplantae; phylum Streptophyta; class Magnoliopsida; order Asparagales; family Orchidaceae; genus Papilionanthe; species Papilionanthe hookeriana x Papilionanthe teres. The sequence continues at coordinate 107,176,082 of CM040421.1, read as the reverse complement.
AAATATTAAAAATCACCAAAATGTCACATTTTGAATTCTAATCACTTAGGAACAAACCAAACATTTTTTTAAGTCCCTAGGATAAGAAATTGAATTTTAAAGGCTAAATGTAATTTTTAATATTAAAAAATGTATTTTCCAACCTTTTCACTAAAATAATTCTAATAAATCAAAGAAAATCAGAAAAATATAAAATTTGTTTCTCTAGACTCCTTGAGGTTAGAGAGATTTAAGAAAAATATAAAATCCATTTTCAACTTTAATTTTATTTTAAAATTACTTAATACTCCAAAACTCAAAATAATTCTAATAAATAAAATATAATTCAAAAAATCACCAAAATTGGTCAAAATGGTCCTCTGGTCATTAGAAACATCCCATAATTTTCTTAAGGATAGAAACATTTCCTTGGTCATGTTATTGAATTTCCTTGAAAACCCCTATTTTCCATTAAAAATAATTACATAAATAAATTAAATACAGAAAAATCACATTTTCTCCTCTAATGTCTTAATTGACATGTGAGTGAGGTTACATAAAAAATTTCAAGTTAATTTGAGCTTAATTTAGTGAGTTATAGAATTATTAAGCTTGAAGAGCAAAAGGGTAATTAAAAATTTCAACCCTTAATTAAAATTTTAGGATTAATCAAAAAGGGGAGGGTAAAATATTTGATTTTAAACTGATGTTGGATGATTGAAACTTAAATGATTGAGGGTAGAAACCTACTAACCATTTCAACTATAATTAAAATAAAACTTTAATTAATTAATTAATTGAAATTTTGGAAGAATAATAGAAATTGGAATTATTAAAGTAGGAATATTATTAAGAGGATATTTATTCTTTAATTTAAAAATCCCTAAATAAATCACTTCAATAATACTTAATTCTTAATTAAAAAATTAAAATAATAATCCAAATTAAAATTAAACTAAAATTAAATTAAATTAAATTAAAATTAAATTAAATTAAATTTAATTTAAATTTAATTTAAATTAAATTAAATTAAATTAAAATTAAATAAATTAAAATTAAATTAAATTAAATTAAATTAAATTAAAATTAAATTAAATCAAATTAAATTAAATTAAATTAAAATCAAATCAAATTAAATTAAAATTAAATTGAATTAAATTAAATCAAAATCATTTAACAACAAACCTAAATGAAATCATTAAGAATTAAATCTAAAATAACTTGAACACTATTCCAAACTTAAACTAATTTTTTATAATTAAGTCAAAATTAAAATTAAATCATTAAGTTTAAATCATTAAAATACTTAATAAGTTGATTTGCCCTTTTAAAGCTCTTATTATTATAACTCTTAAATGAGGTATCAAGTGAAGTGTTACTTCACTTATAGGATATTCAAACGTCCTAGTTCACTGAGCAAGAGAACAAAACTTAAACTCCTGGATGATTAATTCACTTGTATAATTAAATTCTCTTGGACTTAAAACAATCCTAGAGGTATTGAAAAGATGTTTAAGACTCGTCTTAAGCACTTCCTCAATATGATGGGATGTTTATAAGAACAATTGAACTTAATTGTTCTTCGGTGAAGAAAATCATCCTTAAACCAAAACACAAGAACCTAGACGTCATAGGAGATGACTAGCTATAGGATTAGGACTTTGGTAGACAACCAAAACCTTTCCTTAGCTTTACCTAGGTACTTGTTGAAACATTTAAATGTCTTAACATGTGTTTTAAGTGCGGCTTGGGATGACGGGAAGACCCTCCAGTACGCTTTTATTTTATCGCAATTTACTTTATTGCAATTTACTTACATGCATTGTACTTTACTTTTCTTGCATGATAAACAACTGTTGCATGAAAACCAAAACCTTTAGGATAGTCCCGAATTGAAACCAAAACTAAATTAAAAGTCATTACAAGATAAAAATCACCACCACAACATTTCAAAATATAAAACAACTCAAAATTTAATCACAAACGAACAACAAAACTACAACTTTAACTAAATCAAAACGTCTCGTTGAATGATCGGGAATACCTCGGATGATGTAACCCACGTGTTGCTAACGGGATTTCCCACGGTCTAAATGAAAGTGTGGAACTCATTCAGTTGAGTTTGGTAAATTCATCTGGACTAAGTGAATTCAATGAAAATAACGGTGTCGGGATGACGGAACCGTGGGATCTTAATCGGTTCTATTTAAACAACTTTAAGATTTGTTTTAATTAAAATATTAAAAAACACTTGGATTTTAAAATTTTCTCTAAACCAAAACACTTCTCTCATCTCCTGATTTATGACTTCTAAAACTAAACCTCTGCAACAACAAGGAGCTCGGAGCATGGTGGGCGACTCGACCATCGTCATCAGCGAAACTCGGATCTACTTCGATAAAACTTTCTTAGAATTAAACAACCAAGCCATAGGACTTCGAGGTAGTTCGCCTAGTGCAACATAAATCCTCAACTCTTCGTTAGGCATTTGCATAATCATGTTATGTAAATTAAGCCCTAACCGGTCTTAGGAGTCCGAGGTAGTCGTTTGGTACGACATAAACCCTCACATCTTCGAGGCTATTTGTATGATTGTGTCATACAAATATAAGTCTTAATTAACTAAAATTGGCAAGATTACAACATTAAATGATATTCTCAAATTCAAACCAAACAATAGGATAGTTTGGGAAGTTGCCAAGATTCTTCTTGGATCCTCAGCTTCTCCTACTTCTCTTCCTTTGGACTCTTAAAACAAACAGTTCCAAATTTTAGCTAATCCCTATTGAAAATTCCAAAATCCAATCCTTTGAAAACCTTAAACTTTGAAATTCTTGAGAACAAAACCACTGATCATTATCGAGAGTTTTCTTAATGATTCCCGTCATTTAGGATGTAATTAACTATAGGGGCTTGCCCTTATAGGGAACTTTAAGAACCCAGGTAATATAAACCCTGCTTAATTCCTTTATATTAAGCAGGGGAACTTGTCATCTTATAAAGTTGGTTCGCAGACCAAACGGATGTCACAGATCCTCTAGTTTATTTAATCGAGCCCCATTATCAAGCAGTGTGTCTATTCTTCGGGATAGATACACGGTTTGTGGTGCGGTGCTCGTTTATATAAACTATTCGGGATGTGAGATCGATTTGATTTCATATCTTAAAATTTTCAAATTTAAAATTATTTTCAAAATCAAATACTACTTTTCAAATTATTTAAATTAAATTAAAAAATTCGCCGACAACTTCTGTAGGCGACCCCCCTTTTCAAAATATAACACAACCTAAAAATATGCCGACAACAAACTTTTTATAATGGATTAGTAGGATCTCTTAGATCTATTATAGATGCTGCTACTGGAGGCTCATTAATGTCAAAACCATTTGATGAGGCTTATTCATTAATTGAAGAAATGACTACAAATAATTTTCAATGGCCTGCTGAAAGGTTAAATCCAAAAAAATAGTCTGTATACATGACTCTGATGCAATATCTATGTTTGCTTCTCAAATTGCTACTATATCTAAGAAATTAGATCATTTTGGAATGAATTATTCTCATAATATAATAGAAGAAAATTCATTTGGACAACTTATAGATGCTCAATCTTCATATGAAACTATAAATGCTATTAATAACAGACCCAATAATCCTTATGCAAATTATTATAACCCTGGTTGGAAGAATCATCCAAATTTTAATTGGAATAACAATTTAGCTAATCAACAATGGATGAACAACTCAGTAAACCCAGTAGGAAATCCATCTAACCAAGGAAATTCTAATTATAAATCATCTTATCCACCTTGATTTAATAATAATAACTCTCACTTTAAAGATAAGAAGTTATCTATGGAAGAATTAACACTAAACATGGGTCAGCATTTACAAAATCAAGGAAATCAGTTACAAATTCAAGGAAAACAATTACAAAATCAAGGAACAGCAATTAAAAATATTGAAACTCAACTCGGACATATTGTTACTGCACTTAATAATAGAATTCCTGGAACGTTTTCTAGTAATATGGAAATAAATCCTAAAAATCAAGGAAAAGAACAAATTAAAGCGATACAGTTACAAAGTGGAAAAGAATTAGAAACAAGAATTCAGAAAGAAACGAAAAGTCGGAATGAGGAAGTGGAAATCGAAAAAGGGAAGGATCAGCAAGATAAAAATTTAGAATATCCACTGATACCTATGAAAATTTCTATAGAAAAACTCCCACCACCATTTCCTCAACGACTAAAACAACATAAAAAAGATAAGCAATTTGCTAAATTACTTGAAATTCTATAGAAATTAACGATAAATATTCCTTTCGTAGAAGCATTAGAACAAATGCCCAATTATGTGAACTTTATGAAAGATATTTTAAATTAAAAAAGAAAATTCACAGACAATGAAACCGTTGCACTTAGCGAAGAGTGTAGTGCAATTATTCAGAAAAAACTTCCTGAGAAATTAAAAGATCCTGGTAGTTTCACTATACCTTACGCTATTGGAGAAATATTTTACGGAAAAGCTTTATCTGACATAGGAGCCAGCATAAATCTAATGCCTCTATCAATTTTTAAAAGGTTAGGATTGGGAGAAGTCTCACCTACTTCAGTAACTCTTCAGTTAGCTGATCGTTCAGTGACATATCCTAAAGGAGTTATTGAAGATGTGCTAGTAAAAGTGGATAAATTTATCTTCCTAGTAGATTTTATTGTTTTAGATATGGAGGAAGATAAAGAAATACCCATAATTTTAGGAAGACTCTTCTTAGCCACTCAAAAAGCTATGACAGATGTTCAAAAAAAGAATTAACTATGAGAGTAAACGATCAAAAAGTGGCTTTTAATATTGCTAAATCAATGAAATATCGTGCTATAGAAAAAGATGATGAATGCTTTCGAATAGAAATTCTTGAACATTTGCAAAATGAACATTTTAAAGAATATTTTGAAGAAAAACTAGTAATAGAAAATACAGAATTAATTGAAGAAACAAACAATGAAGAATTAGATTATATACAAGAAAGATTTGAAATGTTGGATAATACGGAAAACGCTGAAAAGAATATAGTTTCGTCAATTATTAAACCACCTGAACTTGAATTAAAAATTTTACCTACTCACTTGAAGTATGCTTATTTTGGTAATTTTTCAACTCTACAGGTTATTATATCGACAGAATTAAACGAACCACAAGAACAAAAACTTTTAGACACATTAAAAAAGTATAAGAAAACTTTTGGTTGGACCTTAGCAGATATTAAAGGAATTAGTCCTTCAATTTGTATGCACAGAATTATTTTAGATAATGAACATAAACCAAGAGTTAATTCCTAAAGGAGATTAAATCCAATTATGAAAGATATAGTCAAAAAAGAAATATTAAAATGGTTAGATAATGGTATTATATATCCTATTTCAGACAGTGCTTGGGTAAGTCCAATTCGCTGTGTTCTACAGAAAGGAGGAGTGACTGTTAAAGCTAATGAAAATAATGATTTAATACCTATAAGACAAGTTACTGGTTGGCGTATATGTATTGATTATAGAAATTTAAATGCAGCCACCAGGAAAGATCACATCCCTTTACCATTTCTAGACCAAATGTTGGATAGACTAGCCGGGCACAAATATTTTTGTTTTTTAGATGGATATACTGGTTATCATCAAATACATATTGCTCCAGAGGATGAAGAAAAAACTACATTTACCAGTCCTTATGGAACATTTGCTTTTTGAAGGATGTCTTTTGGATTATGTAATGCACCTACAACATTCCAAAGATGTATGATGTCTATATTTAGTAAATTGATTGATGATGGAATAGACGTATTTATGGATGATTTCTCTGTATTTGGAACATCATTTGACGCATGCTTGAATCATCTTGAAAAAGTCTTAGAGGTATGTGAAAAAACTAACTTAGTTCTAAATTGGGAGAAATGTCAATTTATGGTTGCAGGAGGAATTGTATTAGGGCATAAAATTTCGGAAAATGGCATGGAAGTAAACCCTGCAAAAATTCAAGTTATAGCTAAATTACCACCTCCTACTACAGTGAGAATGGTAAGAAGTTTTCTTGGACATGCCGGATTTTACAGAGACTATATAAAAGATTTTTTAAAAATTACCAAACCTTTATGCCAACTTTTAGAAAAGAACAAGAAATTTTAATTCACTACAGAATGCTTAAATGCTTTTGAATTATTAAAAGATAAATTAATCACAACACCTATAATAGTTTCACCTGATTGGGAGAAACCATTTGAACTTATACGTGATGCTTAGTGATTACGCTATAGAGCTCTTCTTGGACAAAGATATGATAAAATTTTTAAAGTTATATCTTATCTTTAGTAAAACTCTCGATAATATCGAAATCAACTATACGATTCTTGAAAAAGAGTTATTAGCGATTGAATATGCTTTTGATAAATTTAGATCTTATTTAATTGGAACTAAATGTATTGCGCATACTGATCATTCTGCAATTAAATATTTAATGCAAAAGAAGGATACTAAACCAAGATTAATTAGATGGATATTATTGATGCAAGAATTTGATTTTGAAATAACTAATAAAAAGGGAACTGATAATCAAATTGCAGATCATTTATCGAGATTAGAATATTGTGAGTTAACAGGCATCGATAATGAAATTACGAACGGTTTTCACTGATGAACAACTTTATAATATAAATGAGTGGAAAATACCATGGTATGTTAATATAGTAAATTATATTGTAAGTGATATTTTACCACCTATGTTAACTCTCCAACAACAGAAAAAATTCATTCATGATGCAAAAACATATTTTTGGGATGAACCATATTTATATAAGCAATGTAAAGATCTAATAATTAGAAGATGTGTGCCTTATGAAGAAACTAAACAGATTATTCAAAAATGTCACGATTTTGACTTTAGAGGATATTTAAGGACAGATAAAACTGCTTATAAAATTTTACATTATGGATTTTATTGGCCTACTCTTTTTAGAGATGTTTATAGGTATATCAAAACTTACGATAAATGCCAACAAGTAGGTAATATATCTAGAAGAACTGAAATGCCTTTAAATTTTATATTAGAAGTTGAAATTTTTTATGTTTGGGGATTAGATTTCATGGGACCATTTATACCTTCATTTGGAAACTCATATATATTAGTTGTTGTTGATTATGTTTCTAAATGGATTGAAGCACAAGCTTTACCTCGTTGTGATGCTAAGAGTGTTTCAAAATTTTTAATGAAAAATATTTTTACAATATTTGGAATGCCGAGAGTGATTATCACTGACGGAGGATCCCATTTTAAGAATAAATATATTCAAAAATTGGCAGAAAAAATTAGCATTATTCATAAGATATCAACTGCCTATCATCCACGAGCCAGATGGATTAGTAGAAGTTTCTAATCGATAAATTAAACGTATTTTAGAAAAGAGCGTAAACCCTAGTAGATTAGATTGGTCTACAAGACTGGACACTGCATTATGGGCATACAGAACTGCTTATAAAACTCTGATTGGAATGACTCCTTACAGGCTTATTTATGAAAAGACTTGTCACTTACCAGTTGAATTAGAACACAAAGCGTATTAGGCGATTAACGAATTTAATTATAATCTAAAAGAGGCTGGGGTAAGAAGAGATTATTGCAGATGAATGAATTAGAAGAATTAAGAAATGAATCTTATAATAACGATAAAATTTATAAAGAGAAAATGAAATTATGGCATGATCAGAAAATTAATGAAAACAATTTTGAACCAGGACAAAAAGTTTTGCTTTATAATATAAGATTGAAATTATTTCCTGGGAAATTGAAATCTCGATGGTTAGGACCTTTCACTATAATTCGAATATTTACATACGAAGCTGTAGAAATTGAAGATCCAAAGATCTGGACATAGATTTAAAGTAAATGGACACAGATTAAAACCATATTTTGAAGGTAAAAGACCAAATTTTAAAGAGGTTTTAATGCTGAGTCAACCTGATTAATAACTAGAATAGGTCGGGCTGATGACGTTAAACCAAGCACTTTATGGGAGGCAACCCATAGTAGTCTTTAATTATAATCTATTTACATGATTTATTAATAATTATAATATAGAATAAATTCTGCTACTCATATTTATCTTTAAAATCATCACAAAATTAAGTCTATAGAGAGAAATCAGAAAATATTCGGACCTAAGCAAAACTGGGCAATTTTGCCATAGCCCGCCGACGGTGAGATCGAGCCCGCCGACGGCGAGATCAGCACGCATAATTTCAGTTTAAATTATTAACTAGCTCGTCGACGGCGAGATCATTGCCTCCGACGGCGGGATAATTGAAGAGCGTTTTTTTGGAGTTATTTTGGCGATTTTTGGCAATTCTAAGTGTTTTTCTCTTTAAAGGACGCCTAGAACTCGAAATCTTTACATTATACTTCCTAGAAAAGAATATAAACCCTTAAAAAACATAGTATTATGGCATCCAATCCACTTGAAATCACTAAATCCCGAGTATTCAATCGGAGGAAGTTCGTCAGTTATGAGGCTCAGCGGTTATTCAACAAGGTTATGATCAAAAAGAGATTGATTAAAGAAAGAGGATTCGTCAATAGAAGAGTGGAGAATTCGACGACCCCAATTGAGGAGATGATTGTTTGACGACGTTGGGAGGTATTATGCTATACAACTTCTGCAGTGGTCATCCCCGTAGTCAAAGAATTCTACTCCAATCTTCATGGAATCAACAATGGAAGCGTATATGTACGAGGCAGATGAGTAACTTTCACTCCTTCAAGAATTAATGAGTTGTATTTAATTGAGAATACACATGTTTGCTACTATTCAAATTTCATCCCTAAAAGATATAATATGAACGAGATCTACCGATATCTGACTGATGAATCAGAAGATTGGGAAATACGAGAAGACAGGTACGTTAGCTTTTCTGCATCACTTCTTAACCCCGTCTCTAAGCACTGGCACTTCTTTATTTCCTCAAAGTTATTACCCACTATGAGGGTAAATAAAGTCTCTAAGGAGTGTGCAATTTTAAATTATTGTATTCAAGCGGGACTACCCATTGACGTTGGATCTATTATTGTGAAATCTGCGTTAGGCTTGATTGTGCATGGATCAATTCATGGACTTGGACATCCTTCAACCATTTTTGCATTATGTAGTTAGAACCAAGTTTCTTATGAAGCTTGGGAAAAGGTACTTTTGCCTTGGAAACCGTTAGATCCAACTGATATATTTCCTACTTTAGATAACGATAACGAGACAGCCATTATTACGGATCAAGCATCTCATAACAATCTTTTAATCAAGCCCTTCACTGATAAAACTAACCTGATCTTACGGAAACTTAAGGGATTGGAGAAAGAAATACAGAACGTGATGAATTCCATTAATAATATCTCTAATTTATTTGATCATATTGACTAGAGAATGAAGGAGCACTTTGATCATTCAGGACATATGGAGGCTAGTTTCATACGACTCTTGAGAAAGAAAGGATGGATTGAAGAAGATTCTACAGAAGAATTTCCTTACAAGCCTTTCTATAAACTGTTTGTGCAATAGCGTTCTATCGGAGATATCAGAGATGAATTTAGTTCAGATCCTGATGAGTAGAAGATATTTATTAGTATTTATTTGTGTGTTATTTTAGTTTGAATTTAGTTTATTTTATTTTATTTTAGTTTGCACTTTTGATAGTTAATCTCAGTCTAGATAAAATTATGTGTTATTTGTTTAGTCTCAGCGTTTTTAGTACCGTAGTATGGATTGCAAGCTGAATTGTGTTTTTGTTAATATTTTAAAAGTACTTTGATAGTAATGTAGTGTGTGAAATATGTAATCGCCTGGATTTCATATATAAAGTTATGATATTTTGTGTTGTGTGAACTTATGTGAGTTAAAATTGTATCTAATCATGATAAAATATATTCAATAAAGTGACCGGACATTAACCAATACTTAATATGAATTGAAAAATAATAGAAAACATAAAAATATTAAATATTTGAAAATCTTACTAACGACGAGATCGATCCCACTGACGGCGAGATTTTCCAGAAACTTTTAACCTATGTGAATTAATTAGCTCGCCGACGGCGAGAAATTTCTCGCTGACAGCAAGATCCCGAAAAACATTATATTTTGACCGGTCAACCATCACTATTCATCATCCTCTTCCTCAAAACTTCAAAAAACCGACCTAGGGCTTGAAAGATCGTCGATTTGGAGCAATATCAATACATTTTATTGCCAGATTTTATCTTCCTTTGTTAAGAGCTTCCCTCATATGTAAAAATTTTTAATTTTCACCATGAATTTCTTCTACATTAAGGAATTTTTGAAAAATTTGAAAACGTGGAGAATAGACTTAGAAGAAGTTCATAGAATTTGATTTAGATTGTTTTAAGTCACCTTTGGAAGCCATTTTAGTATTATTTTGGAGTTTCGTTGAGATTTTTGTAAATTTGATAGATCTAGAAATGGCTCCGCGACAGAAAAGGTGACAGGACTTTGACGAATCACGATTCGTGAATGCAAGAGCACAATCACGATACAACCTTAATATCCAAGCAAGAAAGTGCATTCAAGATAGAGTTTTTAAGAATCCAGGAGGAGAAGTGGAACGAACAATAAGAGAGAGAAGATGGGAGAATTTCTGTTATACAACAAATAAAGCTGCAGTGGAAGTCGTGAGAGAATTTTATGCCAACTTAACTGCAATAGAAGTTGCACCAATAAAGGTTAGAGGATTTTTAGTCGATTTTAATGCTGCAAGAATCAATTCTTTCTACGAAGTAAGAGAACTGCATACCAGCAAGTACGATACATTCAGAACAATGGAAGGACGGCTGTAAGAGGTGATCAACTTTCTCACTGATGGGAAAGGGACTTGGATGATTAAGCAGCGTGAACGGGTAAACTTCCCTCTGTCTATGTTAAATGCAACATCTAAGGCTTGGCACTATTTTACTTGTTCTACCTTGTTACCTACCTATCACCATAGTGAAGTAACACGAGATAGAGCAGTTCTGAATTTTTGTATTCAGCACCAGAGAAGTATTAATGTGGGAAGTATTATTTACCAAAATATATTAGCCACTGCAAGAAGTGAAAGTGGAGGAGGACTAGGACATCCTGGTCTAATTTATGCACTCTGCCAATTTTCTCGAGTAGAGACAAGAGATGATGAGGAATGGGTTGAACCTATGAAACCCATTACTCAAGGTAATATAAAAACCTATGAGTCCCACGAAGGATGGAGATCTGGGACTAGGAGTTATGTACCTTCAACTAGTAGGGATATTTCCTCTACCAGTTATGACCCCCCTACCCATAGCTCTCCTACCCTTTATGATTTGATGAATGAAATGACCCTCCAGCGAAAAAGTTTTGAAAAGATGGAAAAAAAGTTAGAACATATTGATCAGAGAATTGGAGGCTTAAAGCAAAGGCAAGATTATGACAGTGATTATCTCTAGAGACATTCTGAGTTTGAGATAGCCTATTATGATGCTGAGAATCGTTATCGGAGAGGAGAGCCTGATGTCATATTTCCTAAGTGCCCTCGCTATACTCATTATCAACCTACTCCACTGCTGATCAAGGAGATGATGATATTGTTTGGGATTTTTGTGTTGATGATTAGATTTTCTGATTAGATATTTATGTTGTGTGATTGTTTATTTGTTTTCTTAAATTCAGTATTGATGTTTAGTTTGTGAACTTGGATTGTTATGTTGTGTAAGACATTTTAATATGGTTGTATAAGTTAAATGTATGTAGTTTTTAAATTTTTAATATTTTCAGACTGCTATTGTAATCTTGGATTGAATTAGTAAAATGTATGTGGATGTAGTGTGATGTTTTAGTATAAAATGTGGTAGTATTGTGTAAAACTTCTTTACCCAGCAATTTCTTTGATATTATATATGTGTAGAAAGTTATTAACAGTACAGGTTAATTAAATGATGGAAAGAACCTGCAGAACTTCAAATAGAAGAAATACCTAAAGCACGAAGGTATGATTTAAATTTATTTCACCCTGTATAAATAGATAGAAAACTTTAAGTTTTGGGGAGGGAAAAAAACAAATTTAATTATTAAATTGTTCTCAATTTATATTTTCAAAAATTTATAAAATGATTTTCTGTATTAATTTTTTAATTTAGTAAACTAGAATTAATTTATATAATTATTATAGAAGGTTGAACAAAATATTTCTAATAATTAAAATAATTTTGTAGATTAAGATATTTAGTATAAGAGAATAAGAATATAGTTAACTATTTAAAGTAAGGAAAACTATATTTTAAATATCAAAATTCTTAAGTATTTAGTTGAAAAGGAAAAGATTGAAACTCAATGAAGTATAAACTTTGAAATACATATAAGGTAAGTAAATGTTTCAAGTTTCAAATTTAGGAAGAGGAAAATGAAGTTCAAAATTATTAACAGGCTAACTAAAAATAATGATCCTCACTTGAATATATATATATATCAAACTTTTGATAGTGATGGGGAAAACAAACTTTTCTGCTGCCAAGCATGACTAGCAATCAATGATTTTGGTAGACATAAACACCCCTGGAGTTCGTGTAGAGAGACCATTGATGGTATTTGGTTTTGATGATGCTCCTCATGGGCATGCAGAAGTACCTTTTCAGAATGTTAAGGTGCCAGTGGAGAATATTCTACTTGGAGAAGGTCGGGGATTCGAGATAGCTCAGGGCGGACTTGGACCTGGTAGGTTACATCACTGCATGAGATTAATAGGAGCTGCAGAACGAGGCATGCAGCTGATGGTAGAATGAGCTCTTAAAAGGACAGCCTTTGGTAAAAGAATTGTTGAGCATGGCTCTTTTTTGTCAGATCTTGCTAAGTGCAGGATAGACCTCGAGCAGACACGACTACTTGTTCTTGAGGCTGCCGATCAACTCGATCGATATGGGAATAAGAAAGCTAGGGGAATCTTAGCCATGGCTAAGGTTTCAGCTCCAAATATGGCTCTCAGAGTCCTCGACATGGCCATGCAAGTTCATGGTGGCGCAGGATTGTCCTCTGATACTGTTCTCTCTCATTTGTGGGCTACCGCAAGAACCCTAAGGATTGCTGATGGACCTGATGAAGTTCATCTGGGAACAATAGCGAAGCTGGAAATTCAAAGAGCCAAGTTATAGAAATATCCTTTCAACCAAGTTTATTTATTGGAGGTTTTCCTGTTGACATGGAAATAATTGACATCTCTGTTTTTGTGGTTCTTTGGGGGACCATTTGAGTGAATTTACTTGTATCGTTGGTGTGCACACACCATTTATGCAACATTTTGAATCTGAGACCCCTTAGTTGACAACCTAAGCTCTAAACCAACTGACAGGCTATGTTTTGTGCTAATAAAAAATTATTATCGCAATATATATATATATATATATGTGAGGAGAAGCTTGAGGAAATGTCTTATCAAAAATTAGCTTCATTTGAATCAACCTAAAGAGTAAACTCAGTTACATTTCTGAACTTATATATATGGATTAGTATTTTACTAAATAGTGTTCATGAATTTCCTATCATCTGAATATCTTAAGTAATTTAATATTGCAAAATATAGTCATTCTTGAAATAAATAGAAGACTGGAAATCTTAAACTTGATGACTAAATAGCCTTATATCTATAGAATTAGTTTAATTGTTTAAAAATATTTCTATTTAACTTTACTATAATATTTATTTAAATCAAATTCATAGTACTTCTGAATTAAAGTTTTATTACAAATAATCATTACTTTTATGTAGTATCAAAATTACTTGAGGACAAGTAATAGTTACGTTTGGGGGATTTTGACCACAAGAAAATGTATTAAGAAATTCATACCTGTTTTATATGAAATTGCACTTTAAAAAATGTATTTTTCATGTTTTATTGCCGGAATGAAGATTTATAGATACTGAGAGCAAAAGAAGCAAAAAAGAATGAATCTGGAACAAAAAGGACTAAAAATAGATGAAAATTAAAAAATCCCACCGACGGCAAGATAGTTCCCGCCGACAGGGAGATTTTTCAGAGAGTTTCGAATATATTATAAAAAAGCTCACCGACGGTGAGATCGAGCCCACCGACAGCGAGCATGAGCGGTTATCTATTCTTTTAGAAGCCTGTCGACGACGAGACAGTTGATTCAAGCCAAATACGTTGAATCTGGATGCTTTTTTAAGAGGTGCTTAAGCAACCTTTGGAAATATGACTCCTTCTATATATAGAAACGATTTTTGTGTCATTAAGTGTGTCATTAAGTGTCATTTAAGTGTAATCTGAAATTCAGTAGTGTGTTTAAGAGTGTTTAAGTTAGTGTCTTGGTGAGTATTTGAAGTGTGTTGTACAAAAAAGAAAGAGTCAAAGGAACTTCAAGGAGTCTGCTTGGGAAAAAGATTCGAGATAAGTATATTTGTTTATTATTTTATAACTTTAAATGAAAACCAAGTTTGGTGTTATACTTCCTATGCATTCTGAGTAGTTTTATTTGTCCTTCTCCTTGTTGATGAGATTTCGTGAAATGAAGAATTAAAATAGTTGTGCCTAACAATATTAAATAAAGATTGTGATAATCTTTTTACTTAAATCTTAATTTACTTTCAATTTGGCTAATTGAATTGTTAACATATGTTGAATTATCAACTATAGTAAAGATTACATCCAAAATTCAGGGAATTCAAAAGCCTTGGAAGGAGGGTGCAAATAAATAGGGAAATATTAATTATCGGGCGTAGAATTGGACATTTTAGTGTGACAGACTAAAATATTCAATTCGGTCTTATTATTTTGGAGCTGAAGTGTAGATGTTAGCCCTCGAGCGAGGGGAACGTGGGAGCTACGAAGTGGCGATCGGTATCCTCCCGGCTCAGACTGCAGATTCGGTAACCAAACATAGGATTAGTCAATGTTCTTTGTACCTAGACCAAAGGGTAAAGCATAGGAATGCTCCTATTTGGCACAATATAATTCTAAACTCATTTAATTCTTCATTCACTTAATTCTCTTAACAAGGAGAAAGATAATTTTCTAAATTGCAATCTTCTATTTAATCTTTAAGTAATAGTTTTTAGTATAAGTGATCTTAATTTTCGTATACTGGATTAGTAATTACAATTGTTGAATTTAGTTTTTAAGTCTCTAACTTCCTTGTGGAATCGATATCTAGGACTCCATTAGAGCTCTTTATTACTTGAGCGATATGTATACTTGCGTTGATAAATAGGGGAGGGAGTACAATTACTATTTTATCTGAAAAACATTTATAAAGCTAAACAAACATATATACCCTCAAATTTCCGCCCTGCTCTCCCCCGAGCCGGTCAAGTTTTTAGCGTTATTGCTAGGGATTTATATCTCTTAGTAATCGTGCTGAATACTTATATTTATAACAATTACTGCCGTGCGATCAAGTTTTTGGCGCCGTTCGTAGTGAAGCAAAGTAATTATTAAGGTAATCACTAAAATAATTATTAAAGATAATTACTAGAGTAATGGACTATTTTTAAATTTTATTTAAAATTGTATGCTTAAATTTGGAACCGAAAGTTTAATACCTTATGATTCAGAATTAGAGCGCACTATTAAAAGAATTAGAAAACGAAATAGAGAAATTATAAATTTAACTCAAATGGCAAATAATCTAGAAATTGAAAATATAAACCAACCAAGACCTTTGAGAGATTACGTTAACCCTACATTAGATGAAATTCACCTAACTATCCAAAACCCTGATGTAGCGGCTAACTCATTCGAGCTTAAACCTGCAATTATCCAAATGGTACAGAATAATCAATTTAGTGGTTCACCAAACGAAGATCCTAATTTACATCTCGCTAGTTTTCTAGAACTATGTGCTACTTTTAAATATGATGGAGTATCTAATGACGCTGCTAGACTCAGGCTTTTTCCTTTTTCTTTAAGGGATAAGGTTAAAATGTGGTTAAATTCATTAGCACCTAGATCTATTAAAACTTGGGGAGAATTATCACAAAAATTTCTATCCAAATATTTTCCTCCTTCAAAAACTGCAAAGCTTAGAAATGACATAACTTCTTTTAATCAGTTTGATGGAGAATCAATATACGAAGCTTGGGAGAGATTTAAAGATCTTCTTAGGAAATGTCCACATCATGTGTTACCAGATTGGTTAATCATACAAACTTTTTATAATAGATTAGTAGGATCTCTTAGATCTATTATAGATGCTGCTGCTGGAGGCTCATTAATGTCAAAACTATTTGATGAGGCTTATTCATTAATTAAAGAAATGACTACTATTAATTTTCAATAGCCTGCTGAAAGGTTAAATCCAAAAAAATAGCCAGTATACATGACTCTGATGCAATATCTATGTTAGCTTCTCAAATTGTTGTTATATCTAAGAAATTAGATCATTTTGGAATGAATTATTCTCCTAATATAATAGAAGAAAATTCATCTGGACAAGTTATAGATGCTCAATCATCATATGAAACTATAAATGCTATTAATAATAGACCCAATAATATTTATGCAAATTATTATAACTATGGTTGGAAGAATCATCCAAATTTTAATTGGAATAACAATTCAGCTAATCAACAATGGATGAACAACTCAGTAAACCCAGTAGGAAATCCATCTAACCAAGGAAATCTAATTATAAATCATCTTATCCACCTGGATTTAATAATAATAACTCTCAATTTAAAGATAAGAAGTTATCTATGGAAGAATTAACACTAAACATGGGTCAGCATTTACAAAATCAAGGAAATCAGTTACAAATTCAAGGAAACCAATTACAAAATCAAGGAACAACAATTAAAAATATTGAAACCCAACTTGAACATATCGCTACTGCACTTAATAATAGAATTCCTGGAACTTTTCCTAGTAATGTGCAATTAAATCCTAAAGATCAAGGAAAAGAACAAATTCAAGCGATACAGTTACGAAGTGGAAAAGAATTAGAAACAAGAATTCAGAAAGAAACAGAAAGTCGGAATGAGGAAATAGAAATCGAAAAAGAGAAGGATCAGCAAGATAAAAATTTAGAATATCCACTGATACCTATGAAAATTTCTATAGAAAAACCCCCACCACCATTTCCTCAACGACTAAAACAACATAAAAAAGATAAGCAATTTGCTAAATTTCTTGAAATTCTAAAGAAATTAACGATAAATATTCCCTTCGTAGAAGCATTAGAACAAAGGCCCAATTATGTGAAATTTATGAAAGATATTTTAAACAGAAAAAGAAAATTCACAGAAAATGAAACCGTTGCACTTAGCGAAGAGTGTAGTGCAATTATTCAAAAAAAACTTCCTGAGAAATTAAAAGATCCTGGTAGTTTCACTATACCTTGCGCTATTGGAGAAAATTTTTATGGAAAAGCTTTATGTGACTTAGGAGCCAGCATAAATCTAATGCCTCTATCAATTTTTAAAAGGTTAGGATTGGGAGAAGTCTCACCTACTTCAGTAACTCTTCAGTTAGCTGATCGTTCAGTGACATATCCTAAAGGAGTTATTGAAGATGTGTTAGTAAAAGTGGATAAATTTATCTTCCCAGTAGATTTTATTGTTTTAGATATGGAGGAAGATAAAGAAATACCCATAATTTTAGGAAGACCCTTCTTAGCCACTAGAAAAGCTATGATTGATGTTCAGAAAGGGAAATTAACTATGAGAGTAAACGATCAAAAAGTAACTTTTAATATTGCTAAATCAATGAAATATCCTGCTATAGAAAAAGATGATGAATGCTTTCGAATAGAAATTCTTGAACATTTGCAAAATGAACATTTTAAAGAATATTTTGAAGAAAAATTAGAAATAGAAAATACAGAATTAATTGAAGAAACAGACAATGAAGAATTAGATTATATACAATAAAGATTTGAAATGTTGGATAATATGAAAAACGCTGAAAAAAATATAGTTCCATGAATTATTAAACCTCCTGAACTTGAATTAAAAATTTTACCTACTCACTTGAAGTATGTTTATTTTGGTAATTTTTCAACTCTACCGGCTATTATATCGGCAGAATTAAACGAACCATAAGAACAAAATCTTTTAGACACATTAAAAAAGTATAAGAAAACTTTTGGTTGGACCTTAGCAGATATTAAAGGAATTAGTCCTTCAATTTGTATGCACAGAATTATTTTAGATAATGAACATAAATCAAGAGTTGATTCCCAAAGGAAATTAAATCCAATAATGAAAGATATAGTCAAAAAAGAAATATTAAAATGGTTAGATAATGGTATTATATATCCTACTTCGGACAGTGCTTGGGTAAGTCCAATTCACTATGTTCCTAAGAAAGGAGGAGTGACTGTTAAAGCTAAAGAAAATAATGATTTAATACCTATAAGACAAGTTACTGGTTGGCGTATATGTATTGATTATAGAAAATTAAATGCAGCCACCAGGAAAGATCGCTTCTCTTTACCATTTCTAGACCAAATGTTGGATAGACTAGCCGGACACAAATATTTTTGTTTTTTAGATGGATATATCGGTTATCATCAAATACCTATTGCTCCTAAGGATCAAGAAAAACTACATTTACCAGTCCTTATGGAACATTTGCTTTTCGAAGGATGCATTTTGGATTATGTAATGCACCTACAACATTCCAAAGATGTATGATGTCTATATTTAGTAAATTGATTGATGATGGAATAGAAGTATTTATGGATGATTTCTCTGTATTTGGAACATCATTTGACGCATGCTTGAATCATCTTAAAAAAGTCTTAGAGGTATGTGAAAAAACTAACTTAGTTCTAAATTGGGAGAAATGTCAATTTATGGTCGCAGGAGGAATTGTATTAGGGCATAAAATTTCAGAAAATGGCATGGAAGTAGACCCTGCAAAAATTCAAGTTCTAGCTAAATTACCACCTCCTACTACAGTGAGAGGGGTAAGAGGTTTTCTTGGACATGCCGGATTTTACAGACGCTATATAAAAGATTTTTCAAAAATTACCAAAACTTTATGCAAACTTTTAGAAAAGGACAAGAAATTTGAATTCACTATAGAATGCTTAAATGTTTTTGAATTATTAAAAGATAAATTAATCACAACACCTATAATAGTTTCACCTGATTGGGAGAAACCATTTGAACTTATGTGTGATGCTAGTGATTACGCTATAGGAGCTGTTCTTGGACAAAGATATGATAAACTTTTTAAAGTTATATACTATGCTAGTAAAACTCTCAATAATGCTGAAATCAACTATACAATTACTGAAAAAGAGTTATTAGCAAATTGTAGATGCTTTTGAAATATTTAGACCTTATTTAATTGAACTAAATGTATTGTGCATACTGATCATTCTGCAATTAAATATTTAATGCAAAAGAAGGATACTAAACCAAGATTAATCAGATGGATATTATTGATGCAAAAATTTGATTTTGAAATAATTAATGAAAAGGGAAATGATAATCAAATTGCAGATCATTTATCAAGATTAGAATATTGTGAGTTAACTGACACTGATAATGAAATTACAGACAGTTTTCCTGATGAACAACTTTATAATATAAATGAGTGGAAAATACCATGGTATGCTGATATAGTAAATTATATTGTAAGTGATATTTTACCACCTATGTTAACTCTGCAACAACAAAAAAAATTCAATCATAATGCAAAAACATATTTTTGGGATGAACCATATTTATATAAGCAATGTAAGGATCTAATAATTAGAAGATGTGTGCCTTATGAAGAAACTGAACAGATTATTCAAAAATGTCACGATTCTGACTTTGGAGGATATTTTGGGACGGATAAAACTGCTTATAAAATTTTACATTATGGATTTTTTTGGCCTACTCTTTTTAGAGATGTTTATAGATATATCAAAACTTGCGATAAATGCCAACGAGTAGGTAATATATCTAGAAGAAATGAAATGCCTCTAAATTTTATATTAGAAGTTGAAATTTTTAATGTTTGGGGATTAGATTTTATGGGACCATTTATACCTTCATTTGGAAACTCATATATATTAGTTGTTGTTGATTGTGTTTCTAAATGGATTGAAGCACAAGCTTTACCTCGGTGTGATGCTAAGAGTGTTTCAAAATTTTTAATGAAAAATATTTTTACAAGATTTGGAATGCCGAGAGTGATTATCACTGACGGAGGATCCCATTTTAAGAATAAATATATTTAGAAATTGGCAGAAAAATTTAACATTATTCATAAGGTATCAACTGCCTATCATCCACAAACCAATGGATTAGCTGAAGTTTCTAATCGAGTAATTAAACGTATTTTAGAAAAGACTGTAAACCCTAGTAGATTAGATTTGTCTACAAGATTGGACACTACATTATGGGCATACAGGACTGCTTATAAAACTCCGATTGGAATGACTTCTTACAGGCTTATTTATGAAAAGACTTGTCACTTACCAGTTGAATTAGAACATAAAGCGTATTGGGCTATTAAAGAATTTAATTATAATTTAAAAGAAGCTGGTGAGAAGAGATTATTACAGATGAATGAATTAGAAGAATTAAGAAATGAATCTTATAATAACGATAAAATTTATAAAGAGAAAATTAAATTATAGCATTATCGGAAGATTAATGAAAAAAATTTTGAACCAGGACAAAAAGTTTTGCTTTATAATACAAGATTGAAATTATTTCCTGGGAAATTGAAATCTCGATGGTTAGGACCTTTCACTATAATTCAAATATTTACATACGGAACTGTAGAAATTGAAGATCCAAAGACTGGACATAGATTTAAAGTAAATGGACACAGATTAAAACCATATTTTGAAGGTAAAAGACCAAATTTTAAAGAGGTTTTAATGCTCAGTCAACCTAATTAATAACCAGAATAGGTCGGGCTGACGACGTTAAACCAAGCACTTTATGGGAGGCAACACACAGTAGTCTTTAATTATAATCTATTTATGTGATTTATTAATAGTTATAATATAGAATAAATTCTACTACTCATATTTATCTTTAAAATCATCACAAAATTAAGTCTATAGAGAGAAATCAGAAAATATTCGGACCTAAGCAAAACTGGGCAATTTTGCCTTAGCCCGCCGACGGCGAGATTGGCGCGCATAATTTCAGTTTAAATTATTAACTAGCTTGCCGACGGCGAGATCGTTGCCGCTGACGGCGAGATAGTTGAAGAGCGGTTTTTGGGAGTTATTTTGGCGATTTTTCGTAATTCTAAGTGTTTTTCTCTTTAAAGGACGCCTAGAACTCGAAATCTTTACATTATACTTCCTAGAAACAAATAGAAACCCTTCAAAAACATAGTATTATGGCATCCAATCCACTTAAAATCACTAAATTTCGAGTATTCAATTGGAGGAAGTTCGTTAGTTATGAGGCTCAGCGGTTATTCAGCAAGGTTATGATCAAAAAGAGATTGATTAAAGAAAGAGGATTCGTCAATAGAGGAGCAGAGAATTTGACGACGCCAATTAAGGAGATGATTGTTTGACGATGTTGGGAGGTATTATGATATACAACTTCTGCAGTGGTCATCCCCGTAGTCAAATAATTCTACTCCAATCTTTATGGAATCAACAATGGAAGCGTATATGTACGAGGCAGATGGGTAACTTTCACTCCTTTAAGAATTAATGAGTTGTATTCAATTGAGAATACACTTGTTTGCCACTATTCAAATTTCATCCCTACAAGATATAATATGAACGAGATCTACCGATATCTGACTGATGAATCAGAAGATTGGGAAATATGAGAAGACGAGTATGTTAGCTTTTCTGCATCACTTCTTAACCCCATCTCTAAGCACTGGCACTTCTTTATTTCCTCAAAATTATTACCCACTATGAGTGTAAATAAAGTATCTAAAGAGTGTGTAATTTTAAATTATTGTATTCAAGCGGGACTACCCATCGACGTTGGATCTATTATTGTGAAATCTGCATTAGGCCTGATTGTGCATGGATCAATTCATGGACTTGGACATCCTTCAACCATTTTTGCATTATGTAGTCAGTACTAAGTTTCTTATGAAGCTTAGGAAAAGGTACTTTACCTTGGAAACCGTTCGATCCAAATGATATGTTTCCTACTTTGGATAATGATAATGAGACAGCCATTATTACGGATCAAGCATCTCATAACAATCTTTTAATCAGGCCCTTTATTGATAAAACTAACCTGATCTTACGGAAACTTAATGGATTGGAGAAAGAAATACAGAACGTGATGAATTCCATTAACAATATCTCTGATTTATTTGATCATATTGACTGGAGAATGAAGGCACACTTTGATCATTCAGGACATCTGGAGGCTAGTTTCATACGACTCTTGAGAAAGAAATGATGGATTGAAGAAGATTCTACAGAAGAATTTCCTTACAGGTCTTTCTATAATTTGTTCGTGCACTTGCGTTATATCGGAGATATTAGAGATGAATTTCGTTCAGATCCTGATGAGTAGAAGATATTTATTCGTATTTATTTGTGTGTTATTTTAGTTTGAATTTAGTTTATTTTATTTTATTTTAGTTTGCACTTTTGATAGTTAATCTCAGTCTAGATAAAATTATGTGTTATTTGTTTAGTCTCAGCGTTTTGAGTACTGTAGTATGGATTGCAACGCTGAATTGTGTGTGTTAAGATTTTAAAAGTACTTTGATAGTAATGTATGTGAAATTTGTAATCACCTAGATTTCATATATAAAGTTATGATATTTTATGTTGTGTGAACTTATGTGAGTTAAAATCTTATCTAATCATGATAAAATATATTCAATAAAGTGACCGGACATTAACCAATACTTAATATGAATTGAAAAATAATAAAAAACATAAAAATATTAAAAATTTGAAAATCTTACTGACGACGAGATCGATCCCACCGATGGCGAGATTTTCCAGAAACTTTTGACCTATGTGAATTAATTAGCTCGCGAACGGCGAGAAATTTCTCGCCGACAGCGAGATCCCGAAAAACATTATATTTTGACTGGTCAACCGTCACTATTCATTGTCCCCTTCCTCAAAACTTCAAAAAACTGACCTAGGGCTTGATAGATCGTGGAATTGGAGCAATATCAGTACATTTGATTGCCGGATTTTATCTTCCTTTGGTAAGAGCTTCCCTCATATGTAAAAATTTTTAATTTTCACCATGAATTTCTTCCACATTAAGGAATTTTGGAAAAATTTGAAAATGTGAAGAATAGACTTGGAAGAAGTTCATAGAATTTGATTTAGATTGTTTTAAGTCACCTTTGGAAGCCATTTTAGTATTATTTTGGAGTTTCGTTGAGATTTTTGTAAATTTGATAGATCGAGAAATGGCTCCGCGACAGAAAAGGCGACTGGACTTTGACGAATCACAATTCGTGAATGCAAGAGCACAATCATGATACAACCTCAATATTCAAGCAAGAAAGTGCATTTAAGATATAGTTTTTAAGAATCCAGGAGGAGAAGTGGAACGAACAATAAGAGAGAGAAGATGGGAGAATTTCTACTATACAACAAATAAAGCTGCAGTGGAATTCGTGAAAGAATTTTATGCCAACTTAACTGCAATAGAAGATGCACCAATAAAGGTTAGAGGATTTTTAGTCGATTTTAATGCTGCAAGAATCAATTCTTTCTACGAAGTAAGAGAACTACATACAAGTGAGTACGATACATTCAGAACAATGGAAGGACCGCTGTAAGAGGTGATCAACTTTCTCACTGATGGGAAAGGGACTTGGAAGATTAAGCAGCGTGAACGAGTAAACTTCCCTCTGTCTATGTTAAATGCAACATCTAAGGCTTGACACTATTTTATTTATTCTACCTTGTTACCTACCTATCACCATAGTGGAGTAAGACGGGATAGAGCAGTTCATAATTTTTGTATTCATAACCAGAGAAGTATTAATGTGGGAAGTATTATTTACCAAAATATATTAGCCACTGCAAGAAGTGAAAGTGGAGGAGGACTAGGACATCCTGGTCTAATTTATGCACTCTGTCAATTGTCTGGAGTAGAGGCAAGAGATGATGAGGAATAGGTTGAACCTATGAAACCCATTACTCAGGGTAATATAAAAACCTATGAGTCCCACGGAGGATGGAGATCTAGGACTAGGAGTTATGTACCTTCAACTAGTAGGGATATTCCCTCTACCAGTTATGACCCCCCTACACATAGCTCTCCTACCCTTTATGATTTGATGAATGAAATGACCCTGCAGCGAAAAATTTTTGAAAAGATGGAAGAAAAGTTAGAATATATTGATTAGAGAATTGGAGGCTTAGAGCGAAGGCACGATTACGATAGCGATTATCTCCAGAGACATTCTGAGTTTGAGATAGCCTATTATGATGTTGAGAATCGTTATCGGAGAGGAAAGCCTGATGTCGTATTTCCTGAGTACCCTCGCTATACTCATTATCAACCTACTCCACCTGCTGATCAAGGAGATGATGATATTGTTTGGGATTTTAGTGTTGATGATTAGATTTTACGATTAGATATTTATGTTGTGTGATTGTTTGTTTGTTTTCTTAAATTCAGTATTGATGTTTAGTTTGTGAACTTGGATTCTTATGTTGTGTAAGACATTTTAATATGGTTGTATAAGTTAAATGTATGTAGTTTTTAAATTTTTAGTATTTGCAGACTGCTATTGTAATTTTGGATTGGATTAGTAAAATGTATGTGGATGTAGTGTGATGTTTTAGTATAAAATGTGTAAAACTTCTTTACCCAGCAATTTCTTTGATATTATATGTGTAGAAAGTTATTAACAGTACAAGTTAATTAAATGATGGAAATAACCTGCAAAACATCAAATAGAAGAAATACCTAAAGCACGAATGTATGATTTAAATTTACATTTTATTTTCTTTTCACCCTGTATAAATAGATAGAATACTTTAAGTTTGGGGGAGGGAAAAACAAACAAATTTAATTTTTAAATTATTCTCAATTTATATTTTCAAAAATTTATAAAATGATTTTCTGTAGTAATTTTTTAATTTAGTAAACTAGAATTAATTTATATAATTATTATAGAAGGTTGAACAAAATATTTCTAATAATTAAAATAATTTATAGATTAAGATATTTAGTATAAGAGAATAAGAATATAGTTAACTATTTAAAGTAAGGAAAACTATATTTTAAATATGAAAATTCTTAAGTATTTAGTTGAAAAGGAAAAGTTTGAAACTCAATGAAGTAAAAACTTTGAAATACATATAAGGTAAGTAAATGTTTCAAGTTTCAAATTTAGGAAGAGGAAAATGAAGTTCAAAATTATTAACGAGTTAACCAAAAATAGTGATCCTCACTGAATATATATATATATATATATATATATATATATATATATATATATATATATATATATATATATATATATATATATATATATATATGTAGGTGTGAGGAGAAGCTCGAGGAAATGCCTTATCAAAAATTGAGCCATTTGAATCAACCTAAAGAGTAAACTCGATTACATTTCGAACTTATATATATGGATTAGTATTTTATTAAATAGTGTTTTCATGAATTTCCTATCATCTGAATATCTTAAGTAATTTAATATTGCAAAATATAGTCATTCTTGAAATAAATAGAATACTAGAATTCTTAAACTTGATGACTAAATAGTCTTATATCTATAGAATTAGTTTAATTGTTTAAAAATATTTCTATTTAACTTTACTATAATATTTATTTAAATCAAATTCATAGTATTTTTGAATTAAAGTTTTATTACAAATAATCATTACTTTTATGTAGTATCAAAATTACTTGAGGATAAGTAATAGTTAAGTTTTGTGGATTTTGACCACAAGAAAATGTATTAATAAATTCATACCCATTTTATATGAAATTGCACTTTAAAGAAATGTATTTTTTATGTTTTATTGCAGGAATGAAGATTTATAGGTACTGAGAGCAAAAAGAGCAAAAAGGAACGAATCTGGAACAAAAAGGACTAAAAATAGATGAAAATTAAAAAATCCCGCCGACGGCGAGATAGTTCCCGCCAACAGCGAGATTTTCCAGAGAGTTTCGAATATTTTATAAAGGAGCTCGCCGACGGCGAGATCGACCCGCCGACAACGAGCATGAGCGGTTATCCATTCTTCTAGAAGTTCGTCGATGGCGAGATCGAGCCCGCCGACGGCCAGACAGTTGATCAAGCCAAATACGTTGAATCTGGACACTTGTTTAAGAGGTGCTTAAGCAACCTTTGGAAATATGACTCCTTCTATATATAGAAACGATTTTTGTGTCATTAAGTGTGTCGTTAAGTGTCATTTAAGTGTAATCTGAAAGTCAGTAGTGTGTTTAAGTGCGTTTAAGTTAGTGTCTTGGTGAGTATTTGAAGTGTGTTGTACAAAAAAGGAAGAGTCAAAGGAACTTCAAGGAGTCTGCTTGGGAAGAAGATTCGAGATAAGTATATTTGTTTATTATTTTATAACTTCAAATGAAATCCAAGTTTTGTGTTATTCTTCCTATGCATTCTGAATAGTTTTCTTTGTCCTTCTCCTTGTTGATGAGATTTCATGAAATGAAGAATTAAAGTAGTTGTGTCTAACAATATTAAATAAAGATTGTGATAATCTTCTTTCTTAAATCTTAATTTACTTTCAATTTGGCCAATTGAATTGTTAACATATATTGAATTATCAACTGTAGTAAAGATTACATCCAAAATTCAAGGAAGTCAAAAGCCTTGGAAGGAGGGTGCAAATAAATAGGGAAATATTAATTATCGGGCGTAGAATTAGACATTTTAGTGTAACGGACTAAAATATTGAATTCGGTCCTATTGTTTGGGAGCTGAAGTGTAGATGTTAGCCCTCAGGCGAGGGGAACGTGGGAGCTCTGAAGTGGCAGCCGGTATCCTCCCAGCCTAGCCGCAGATTCAGTAACCAAACATAGGATTAGTCAATGTTCTTTGCACCTGAACCAAAGGGTAAAGAATAGGAATGCTCCTATTTGGCACAATATAATTCTAAACTCATTTAATTCTTCATTCACTTAATTCTCTTAACAAGGAGAAAGATACTTTTCTAAATTGCAATCTTCTATTTAATCTTTAAGTAATAGTTTTTAGTATAAGCGTTCTTAATTTTCGTATACTAGATTAGTAATTACAATTGCTGAATTTAGTTTTTAAGTCTCTAACTTCCTTATGGGATCGATATCTAGGACTCCATTAGAGCCCTTTATTACTTGAGCGATACGTATACTTGCGTTGATAAATAGGGGAGGGAGTACAATTACTATTTTACTTGAAAAACATTTATAAAGCTTAACAAACATATATAGCCTCCAATTTCCGCCCTGTTCTCCCCCGAGCCGGTCAAGTTTTTAGCGTTATTGCTAGGGATTTATATCTCTTAGTAATCGTGCTGAAGACTTATATTTATAACAATTACTGTCGTGCGATCACTCACCAATTCTCTGCTCTAAATTTGCTCTCTCTATCTTAGTGCAAGCCTTCCACTTTTTAGATATATGTCTCACGATCAGTGGAACTACATATCCTTATCCCTCAATATCTAAGTATTTCATAAATATTCGTTCATATCTTTTGTTTAAATTGCCTCCAATCTGCCCAAACAATTCTTCAAAAAGGTGGATCGAACTGCTGTAACTGCTCATAATTAGGTTTTTGTGCCTAAGCGCCCAACATATATGGCGCCAAGGCCTTGCTTTCACATCTGAGACCTTGGAGCCCAGTAGCTGGTGCCTGGGCGTCGACCTCTCAGGTTGCAAATATTGGGACTGGCACCTAGATGCCCAACTATCGTAGTGTTAAGGCCTTGACTTTCACTTCAGAGGCCATGCCACTTAGTGGTTGGTGCTTAGGCCCCAACCTACTATTTTTACTTTTGCTCCATTTCTCCTTCTTTTCGCTCCATGTTTCTTTCTGTTTGTTCCACTCATAATACATGTTATACCTGCAAGAAAAATATAAAAGTACATGTCCTTAAAGTGCAATATAATCCAGAAAGATGTGCAAAAGATAAATGAATTGATGTAATCTTTTCACACAACAACATGCCATAAAAATGAACTGCAAAAATCAATTGTGAATTGTGACAAAAAATTAGCTATAAGAATGAAAAAAAAATCTTATATTTCATATATAAACTAAACTTGTATCAAAATCATTTCATTAGAGAAGTTAAGACCAATCAAGTAATTAAACTCGTGCACTTCAAGACTAAAGAACAATTAGCAGACATATTCATAAATTTACTTCCAAGAGAAAAGTTTGAACTATTATGCAGTATTATTGAAGTAATCAAAATTGGCATCATGGAGGAGTGATAATATTGATGCTTATTTATCCAATATTATAGAATATTCTATCTAGTACTAAGTAGAAAATTCTATGATATTTTTATTAAATGAGATACTCTTGAATATTTAATTATCAAAGAATCTAGAGTATGTTTTTCCAATATATATGTATATATATAGGAGTTAAGAGGATTTTAGATTTATCTATCATTTCTATAAAAGGCATAACTATGATGTTGTCCATAAGACAAATACTACTCAATAAAGTTTTGTAATTAAATTTTCTCCCTCTTCTCTTTAAAAATTATCGACATAACCAAATAATCCAAACTCACATGACCGACATCTACAATAACCTATTCCTTATTGTAGTAACCCACTACATACTAAAAAATAGCTTCTCCCTCTCCAGTTTGTTTATGCACGATGCTTACTGGTCTCCTCTCCGACAAGCTCCACTTTGCTTCTCAACTACTACAACAATCTTATTTTCATTCCTGGTTCACATCACACTCTGCATGATTGATCCCCAAACATGAATCCTCTTTGCTCTCTGTAAGAGTAGTAACAATAGCTATTAGGCATTACACAGCTACCCAATCTTACTTTTGAAAGGCTCTCCACTGACGCACTTAAAAATGTGCTATTTTTATATACATTTTATGATCATTTTTAATGATATTGCACTTAATGGAAAGTATTTTGCACCTTTTTTGGTTTCAAGTACAAGAGATGAAGTTGTAAAGCAAATGGAGCGAAAGACTAGAATTAAATGGTGGGTACAGTGGGTAATCTAAAGCGAAAGACTAGAACCTACCCAGCATAACCAAGTATTTAAGAACTTAACTCTAGGTTAACCAATGTTTTTTATGCTCTCAAAAGAGGGTAAAAAATAGGTATGCTCATATTTGTCACAAAATTACATTTAAATCTCTAAACATTTGATTCCTGCAATAAGTATGATCTCATTGCAAGGGGAAAGAATTTCACTTAATTTGAACTTTTCTACGTTAAACTAGTTTAGAAACACTAAGCTTTTTATTTAAACATTGAATTATAATTAATAAATATTTGTTACTTCTTTTTACACTTATAATTTCAACCTTATTTCCTAGATAGTTTGTTTGCAGTTTAGGTAGAATTTTTCTAAGTTAATAAAAAGAGTTTCAACTTCCCATGGGATCGACACGGGAGGTTTAAGAGAAAATTCTATATTACTTCAACGATATGTGCACTTGTATTTCAATCCTAGTGAAATCATAATTATTAATACCTTCATCACTAGAAGTAGCCTCTATAAAAACATAAAATTACATTACCAGCATGGAAAGGGCGGTCAAGTTCTTGGTGCCTCTGTTAAGGACTGAAAATTAAGGAATATATTCATGAAGCATGTACATTACTAGCGATCATCCACCATCACAAACAAAATTGCTCCTCCATTTGTAGCTTCTTTTCTTCACCTAAAACCAATCATCTCCAACTAAAATCTTGTCGCTAAGACAACTACTCAAAACTTCAAGTAAATTCTATCGTTAGTATTATTTTTGAGAGAGGCAAGGAAAAGAATATTTTTTTTGAGCCCATAAGATTTTCTACCAAAATCTTCAAAACATATAAAAAATCACTTAACATTAAAATTTCATCAAGTGAGCCAATATGAGATATTATTTGGCTCATCAGCCTATGACACTCTAAAAATTATAATATTTATAGATTAAATCAAGGAAAAGATTAATGGCTTCTTAATTAATGAATGTTACTAATAAGTACACAATTTAGAAAGATCATGGGAAGACCTATAGCTTACTATAAGAAACAGTATGTTTCAGTCATCATTAAGAAGCACATAATACAAAATACTAAATATATTATGGATAAGCAATCAAGTGGGATTTAATTTATTCTTATGAAATAAATTTATTTGTCACCTAAATTAAGATCTTAAATATATTTTTAATGACATTAAAAAAAATTATAAAAGCATTTAGAACTTTACAAATAACTTAGTCAATAATAAAATTATCAATATGTTTTTAATTTTTAAAAATTATTTAAGATAAAATAATTGTAATGGTCTAAAAATTTGCTTGTCAATTGTAAAATTTTTGTAGGTCTTCGAAAATGTTGCATAGCTCCATAAAAATTTAAAAACTTTGAACCTTAACAAATAAATATAACAGTCCTCCACAAAGTATTGTGGATTTTCTGAAATATTTAATAGACATCCATAAATATTTTAGAGCCTTTTACTATATGTCAACATTAGAATATTCTTAATTGTGAAAACATTTTATTTTTGGAAAATTAAAAAAAAAATTTTGAGATTTTGGAGAGATAGCTATTTGGCGAAACATGAAATTTTTTAAAACTATTTTTATCCAAGAAATTTAAATTTTTGTTAGATAATATATAATCTATCTTGATCGTTTATGCTAAGAGTTGTTATTATGATTGTCTGCTTGCATGTCTCTTATAAAAACCAAGATCCTCCTCCACACTGGAAAACATTAAGTTTTTCTCTTATGATTTTTATATGTCTTTTTCAAAAGGTAGAGAAGAATAATTTCTTGATCATCATGACTTTTTTTAAAATATTTTAGTGATTTACGAAGCTTCGCTTCTTTGTGCACAACCTCATCTAAGTGTATAACTTGATTCTCTTACTTATAAATTTGATTATTATTTTACTTTGTATGTTTATTCAAATGCTTTAGTGTAGCGCATAGTGAGAAGGTGCATTGTTAAGAAGAAAGAGAGTGATAGAGGTGTCATCACAAATGAGAGTTGTTGAGGTAAACTATGTTCTAATATTTTCTTCAACTTATAAGGGTGTAACAATTTTATTTTGTTTAGCTTTTGTAAGAAACTTGATGTGTGGTGGACACCTAAGCATTGACATAGGTTCCAAACAAATTTTGTAGAAATCATTCTATGTTTACACATTACATTATCTTTGTACCTATGGTTATTATTATAATTTTTATAATTAGCACATAATTTTTTATTTTTATAATTTATTTTAAAATATATTATTATTATCACTTAATATTTAAGTTTACACATATCTCAAATTGCACAAAAAAATCTTTTAAAAGTAAAAAAAATGGTAAAAAAATACACAATTCATCCCTCTTTGGCTCATGCGAGCCAACGAAAACAAGCAAGCGACACCAAACATGTGGGTGCATACACATACTTTATATATTTTACTTTTAAACTCAAACTCAATATAAGCATTTGCGACACGCTATATTAAGGTTCAAGCCTAACAAATAAAAATACTTCTTTAAATTTTTCTAAATTTTGTGTAGATAAATGCTGCACTCCTCATTTGAAAATATAGTCCTAATTGTTTTATCAAGATCATTCTCTATATTCAAAATGAATATTAGATGATATCACTTAAATCTAATTTTTTCTATGAAATTCTCTAAAAATCATTAAGTTTTCTTTAGCTCAAATTTAATTAATATGAAGGCTAATGTGAGGAGTTTATTGTAATTATCTAAAATATATGTAGATAGTAGGAATTAAATTTGTTTGACTTCAAATGACAAATATTAAAGTCAATTAATGATCTATAGCTTGTTGGGAAAAATGTTAATGAAAATTTGATGTTGATTTAGAAGCTATAGAAATAACAGTCATACCTGCTAAAACTATATATAATATGCGAGCTAGGATTTCTATTAATAGGCTCTGCTCATACTGCAGGATCTATTTATTGTTTCCAAAATATGATTTAAATGTGCAGTTATGGCATTTTTTTCTCTAGAATGCTATACTTCACATATGACACTGCTAACTCATATATTTTCTTGAAGTTGTTGTTAACATACTTTTGAAGTCAATTTTTTAACAAAAGCTTTAATTTGGAGAGCTATCCAAGGAAATGTTCGTTGTTTAAATCTTTTTTTATTCATATAAGTTATAAATGTATTAATTTTAATTTTCAAACTTTAAAAAGATCAGTTATTCACACACAATGTAGCTCATACTCTTAAAGACATCTTTAGTATGAACTACTAGGTATGATTTGGATTCTATTACTAGATTTGATATCTTCTTTCTAATTATTTATAATGGATTTCGATCACAAGACTTGTTTGAAATATAGAGAATTGTGAGAACATATGCACCGACTATTAAATCATTATTATCTCAAGCTTTAGTGTTTAAAAACTTTAAAATAAGCTTCTACTCAATATACTAATTATGAATATAGTCAAACCTTGAAAAATATTAGTCCAATATATGACCATCATTTATTTCTATCTTGTGTTATATCACTTCCCCAACTTGATTATTTATATGAAATTGTACTATCATTTTCATCACTTTAATATTATTTATGATAAGTGTGCAATCATTAAGTAACGTTCCACAAACATTAGTTTTTATGAATTTAACACTCATAAATTATAATATTACAGAACCTGCACCTCCGTTAACGCTTCTTCTGTCTCTGACAAACCACCCTGTCAAGCTAAAACAAGGATCGCAAAAAAATGAAAAACGAAATAAGATCGGAAATTCACAATATATTTTTATACAAACTGGGAGCTTTTATGCATGATAAAGATGATTTAATTTATATTATGATAAAAAAGATAAAATTGGAAATATTTTTCTGCACTATTTTTCGAGCTTATTCTTAGAGCAGGAGTTCCATACAGAGAACGTACGCCGCACTGGTTGCAACAACCAGTTAATTATTGCCACGTAGAGCATATCAGGGCCAACTCAAAATGGATCCGCGGAGGTTATTAGAGGGTTATAGGGAGTTAAACTACGAAGGTTATTGGCGGGTTATTACAGTTTATTACGGCGTTGTTGCGGTGGTTATTGGAGGTTGTTGCGGTGGTTATTGAAATGGAACCGCAGAGATTATTGAGGGGTTATTGCAAGGTTATTCGAGTTAATATCCCAATAGAACCGCAATGACCCCGCAATAACCAGACAATAACCTTCAAATAACCTCTGTGGTTTCCACTCCAATGGAACCGCAGAAGTTATTAGGAGGTTATCATAGAGCTGTTGGAGTTAATAGCAAAAAAAAATTGAAATAACCTCCCAATACCCTCCGCGATTCTACTCCAAAAACCTCCACAAATTCATTGTGAGGTGGACCAGATGTATTATATGTGGCAATGCCTAATTGGCTGCTGAACGCAGCACTGCGTATATTTCCGTATAGAAAATTTTTCATATTCTTGAAGAAGAATAAGAAGTTGTGATCGAAAAGGAAGAGATATCCACCAAAAATCAAGCAAAATGCCCTGCTTCTGATTTCAACAAAAGCGTGCTTCGGTGGTGGTTTGCCAGAGAAGGAAGAGGAAGGAGTTGACAGAGGTGTAGATTTTATAATATTATAATTTAAAATGTGAAATTAGTAAATATTAAAAATCCCATTATTTATTTAAAACAATTAAAAAGGAATTTTTATTCACGTGTCTTGCCAGCGAACCACTTACGTCTCTCTCACACGGCAAAATATTACATCCGGACTATGCACGTAGAGTTACATGTGGAGGCCAATCCATGCGAGACACGGGGAATCCCACAATAACGCGCAATAACACGGGAATAACATAAATGAATATTCCTCATGTTACTCCGCGGTTAGTAGTGTTTTGGGCGGAATAACGTGAGGAATATTTCCCGTGTTATTCCGTTTTATTCATATGTTATTGCGGTAGTATTGTAACACCGAGAATATTCTCCATGTTATTTCACGTTATTCCCGTGTTATTCTGCGTAGTATTGATGTATTATTGTGGCGGTGTTACAATACCACCACAAAACGCGCAATAACACGGGCGTTATCCCGCGTTATTTCCCGTATTATTCCGCCTAAAACACCGCTAACCATGGAGTAACACGAAGAATATTCCTTCTTGTTATTTCCGTATTATTCCAGATTATTAGGGGATTCAACATGTGTGAGCATGAATTCGCCTCCCAAGTAACTGTCGGTGGATGGTCCGGATCTAATATGATGGTTCGGATGTAATATTTTGCGCTCTCACAGGCCAATGGCGGCTGACGTCTCTTGATACCGAAGCCCTCGGGCTTTTCGCTCCGCGCATCTGCTCAAAGTCCTTAGCCGGCCGATCACTCTTTCTCCCGCAAGACTTCTATGCAGGTGATTCCCACTGCTTTTTTGCACTCTATCGTCCCTTTTATCTCCTTCAATTCTCATTCCCACTTGGTATCTGGTTTGCTCTGTTATGTTATGTTTAACAACTGGGCACTTTTGTTAAATAGGGAATGTGGTGAAAATCATGAGTTTTCTGGTTGTTTCAACTTTTTAACTTTTGAAGTTTCTTACAAATATGTAAATTATATAAGCTTCGCCCTCCTAAATTTGGGGCGTGCCTCTCGCTTAAACTTCGAGTGCTGCTACTGCTCGGACGCTATCATTTATGGGGAAAATTTTCAAATGTTGAGCGATAGATGTTTGTGCTTTCTGACTTGAATATTGATTGGATTTTGTATGTTCTAGTGAGGATTGCTCGAGTAGGAGGGAAACGATGGATACTGTTAATAAACCTGTGACGCGTGTACTGTTTTGTGGATTTGATTTCTTATCTTCACAGAAATTCACACGGGAATATCTACAGAACCATCCATACATTCAGGTGAATTTTTGTTTGATCTTGCTAATTTATATCCACTTTCATTATTTTTTAAATTTATATTCTAAGGAAGTTTAAATTTTTATTTCATAATTATTCTCTTTTTCTAGTTAGCCACAGAGAACTTCATGGATCACTATTTTGGTAAGGCCGGTTAAAATGGAAAAGGAGCAGGATTAATTTAAGCATGAATAACATAATTACAAGTTGAAATAACTCAAATTTTTTTTGGAACTTGATTCAACTCAGAATCTAATTAATTTTGAGTTTGACATTGTTAGCTCATAATTAGTGTCGGCTAGAAATGTTACTTCAATTATGAATTTATTTAATCTATGTATAACATCCATTAGAATACAATTCTGAGTTCAAATGTTCAAACTAAGGATGTTTTTCCTCCAAGTTTTTTGTCCTTGATTTAAATTATTTCATGTTTAGTTCAAGTTAAGCTGGAATTCTAATACACCGATCAAGCAAACCTTGCTAGTACTTAACTTAATATCAACCATAGACTAATCTATAATGCTTTGTTCTGTATGACTACTGTTGACCTCACTTTTGTAAGGATTATTTCAAAATCAGTTTGAGACAATGAAGTCTACTAACATCGACTACCTGAACCCCACTAGTGGTCATTAAAACCTAATGTCTAGGGTACAACCCTAATGAAGTCTTTTGAAAAATTTTAATAATATTCTTAAATGATCAAAA
Organism: Papilionanthe hookeriana x Papilionanthe teres; assembly: GCA_022702705.1. Classification (NCBI taxonomy): domain Eukaryota; kingdom Viridiplantae; phylum Streptophyta; class Magnoliopsida; order Asparagales; family Orchidaceae; genus Papilionanthe; species Papilionanthe hookeriana x Papilionanthe teres. Next base: position 107,140,393 of record CM040421.1, on the reverse strand, counting down.
CAGCAATGACAAATCCTGATTTGATCAATATTGACCAAACAGATCAACTTTTGACCCAAAAAGTCAACCTTGGTCAAATTGATCAATTCTTGACCCAATGACCACCACATTGACCCAACTGGTCAACCATTGACCCAAAAAGTCAACTAAACTCGTCAATTTTGACCCAATGACCACCATATTGGACAACCTTTGACCTAATTAGGCAACCCATGACCTAAAAATATCACATTGACATCATAGGTTAAACCTTGACCTAAAGAGACCAAATTGGTTAAATTGATCAACCTAAAACTTAAAAGACTACCACATTGACATCATTGGTCAATTATTGACCTAATCAACTCAATATCGGTCAAGGAGACCAATACAAAACTCAAAAGCCACCACATTGACTAATAGGTTAACCTAAAACCCTAAAAATGGTCATTATGACCAAATCAACCCAAAAATTCAAAGCCCTTGGACTTTATGACCAACCCAATCATGACAAGGTTGGATGGGTTACATTGGACACCCTTGGACTAGAATTGGTCAATCTAGGTCAACCTGGGTCAATATTGTTTAACCCACGTCAACATTTATCAAATTTGGTCAAAATACTCAATTTTGAACCAAAATTGATGAAATTAATCAAATAATTAATACCTAAAATTCTTTTGATTAATTTTTTGGCTAATAATATAATTTTCAATATTTTTGATTAATTACATAATTAATTAAAAATGAAATTATAATTAAAAAGCCATAAAATAAAATTTGGACACATGACATCATACATGACACAATAAATGATTTTTAAATTTCTAAACCCACTAATGACATCATGGATGACCTCATATAGGTTACACATAACCCATAAGACCCATTACAAATGAATCCAACCATTGGATGACCTCTGCCACATCATATTAACCATGATTAGACCTCATCATGGTAAGGAATTTGAGGTGGCAAAATATCCTCATTAAGCATGAATTATCTCCTTCCTCAAGGCGATGTGGCCGACCAATCCAAATGCTATCTTAGCCACCTCCTAGACCATCCAATAGAATTGAAACATGACCTTAACCAATCCTTTACCATGGCTAGAGACAATCATAACCAATCCATGCATGGAGTGAGTCATGAGCTTATGTGTCACCCTCCCCTTTACATACATTGAATAAGTTTATGAACTCATGTGGGGAAGGCTGATTCATGGCATTTGAGCCAATCCATACACCTCCCTAGCCACCCAATGGGAGGAGACCAAAGTGACATGCTAAGGCTTCACCATGGTTAAACCTATGATGAAAAACATTGGACAATACAATTCCCTTATGCCCTTTAGCCAAATTCTATCTTCAAAGCATTAAATGGAAGGTTGGCAACTCCCCCAAATCAACCCTAGGCCAGCCCAAGCTTAACCATGGCCATCTATGGCTATAAATAAGCCTAAACCCAAGAAGGTTAGAGAGGGAGACCAAAAATAGGAGATAGCCATACACTGCCCAATTCACTTAGCTTTGAACATCAAAAATCTTCCCTAGGGTCTAAGCAATTGATCCCACATGAAATTAAACCACAAAGCCCATTGAATCCCCTAAATTTGATCAACCCGAGAAGACCCAAAATAGGGCATTTTTGGAGTATGAAACCAAACCACTCAAAACCTCAAATTGACTGACCTAAATCCATCTAGGGACTGAGTGAGGATGAGCCCAATCGAAATTGAGCTTCCCCATAGCCTCTAACCTACTGTTTGACATCACCCACCCAAGCCGAGCCACCTTGAGATCAAATTCATTCAAGGACTCAATTTAGCTTCAAATTGAATTGGGGACAAGTCTTCTGAGGATCAAACAAAGGTTCCAAGCCATTCAATTTGATTCTATACTCACTGTGGCCAAGGTGTGGTTCTTCACACCCAACCCGAGCTCGAGCTTGGTCTAGAGTAGGTTTAGCCAATTCAAAGCCCATACAAATCTGTATGGATATGTTCGTCTCCTTTAGATGAAGCTCTTGAAACAAAAATCGCTTGGTTCCATCAAGAATCCAGTGAGATTTTGTGTCTAGAACACGAACGGTGTTCGGGATTAGACTAGATGAAGGGGATGAACGGATACTGTCCATTTCCGTGTTTTGGAAATGGACGGTACGTGATTCATTCCAGCTTTGATCCGCTGCTCGGAGCCCCGCAGTGGATCAGCCGTGTTTTCGACGGATTCGAGGATACGCGACGCTATCTAGGTTTTTCTGTTTAATTAATGGATTAATTAAATCAGATTAACCTTAAACTCTTCAAAGATCCATATCTTTGCATAAAAAAATCACAAAAATATGACAAAAATATCCATGAACTCAGGACAGTGAGAACAATGTGGAAATAAAATTTTGAATTTAAGAGTTATATTTAATTTTTAAATAATTAAATACTCTCTGAAGTATTTTAATTATTAAAAATTATTTATAAAACAGAAAAATATGAAATTTTGAGGGATTAATCTCTAGGTCATTAGGAACAATCTTCTGATTTTTCCAAGGCAAAGAGAATTCCTTAGGACGGCATTTCCTAATTTCTGTGAGATTTAGTAATTATTTTCAAAAATAATTCAAAAAAATCAGAAAACAGGAAAATTAAATTGGAAATTAGTTAGAAATTTAAGAGAATAAATTTAAACCCTAAAATAACAAACTCTAGCCTCTTGAAGATTTAAGATGACATTTTTTTTAGGGTTAAAAGTTCCAATACTTAAAACCCTAAAAACATCAAAAATAAAAAATTTACTTTATTTAATTCATGTCATAATGAGTTAAGTCAAATTTGAACCCAAACATCAAATAGACTCAAACCAAGATATAATTAGGTTTAATCCAACATTAAACCTAATTAATTCTATTAAACCTTAATTAAATTATGTTTAATATAAAATAAAACTGTAATTAGGTTTAACCCATATTAAACCTAATTAATCAACTTACACCTTACATTAGGTTTAGATAATTATTAAACTTTAATTTGGTTTAACCCATTTTAAACCTAATTAATCAACTTAAACCATACTTATATTAGGTTTAAGTAATTATTAAATCATAATTAGGTTTAACCCATATTAAACCTAATTAATCAACTTAAACCTTACATTAGGTTTAAGTAATTATTAAATCCTAATTAGATTTAACCCATATTAAACCTAATTAATCAACTTAAACCTTACTTACATTAGGTTTAAGTAATTATTAAACTCTAATTATGTTTAACCCATTTTAAGCTTAATTAATCAACTTAAACTTTACTTTCATTAGGTTTGAGTAACTATTAAACCTAATTAGGTTTAATCCTTGTTAAACCTAATTAATCAACTTGAACCTTACTTACATTAGGTTTAAGTAACTATTAAACCATAATTAGGTCTAACTTATTAGACCTAATTAAATCATTGAACCTTAATTAACTAGGGTTTAATCATACTTAAACTCTAATTAGGTCTAACCCATTAGACCTAATTAAATCATTAAACCTCAACTTACTAAGGTTTAATCATACCTAAACCCTAATTAGGTCTAACCCATTAGACCAAATTAAAATATTAAACCTTAACTAACTAAAGTTTAATCATACTAAAACCCTAATTAGGTCTAACCCATTAGACCTAATTAAATAATTAAACCTTAACTAACTAAGGTTTAATCATACCTAAGCTATAATCAAGTCTAGCTTACTAAACTTGTTTAAATTAAATTAAACTTAAGTTCAACCCATATTGAACTTAAGTAAAACTTAACTTGAGTTCAACCTAACTTGAACTCAAGTTAACTTAAATCCTAGGTTCAATCTATGTTGAACTTAACTCAACTAAAACCTAACTTGAGTTCAACCTAACTTGAACCCAAGTTAATCTAAACCTTAGTTCAACCCATATAGAACATAACTCGACCAAAATCTAACTTGAGTTCAACCTAACTTGAACTCAAGTTAACCTAAACTTTAGGTTCAACCCATACTGAATCGAAGTAAACCAAAACCTAACTTGAGTTCAACCTAACTTGAACCCATGTTAACCTAAATGTTAGGTTCAACCCATACTGAACCTAACAAAAACAAAACCTAACTTGAGTTCAACCTAACTTGAACCCAATTTAACCTAAATATTAGATTCAACCCATACTGAACCTAACTAAACCAAAATCTAACTTGAGTTCAACCTAAACTGAACCCAAGTTAATTCAAACTTAAGTCCTACCGATATTGAAACTTAAGTTAACATTTCTAACTTAGGTTCAACTTGAACCCAAGTTAACTCAAACTTAAGCCCAATTCATATTGAACTTAAGTCAATACTTCTAACTACAATTCAAGTCTAATCTACATTAGACTTAACACCTTTTAGACTCAAATGACATTGAATCTAAAATTTTAAAGTCTTACATTAGACTTAACATCTTTTAGATTCAAATGACATCGAATCTAAAATTTTAAAGTCTAACTTAAGTTAGATTTTATTTAAGTCTAATTTACATTAGACTTAACACCTTTTAGATTCAAATGACATCGAATCTAAAATTTGAATGTCTATCTCATGCTAGATTTTATTTAATTTAAGTCTCATTTACATTAGACTTAACACCTTTTACATTCAAATGACATCGAATCTAAAATTTTAAAGTTGAACTCAAGTTTGATTTTACTTAGTTTAATTCTAATTTATATTAGACTTGACAGCTTTTAGATTCAAATGACATCGAATCTAAAATTCTAAACTCTAACTTATGTTAGATTTTATAGATTCAAATGACATTGAATTTAAAAATTCTCAAATCTAATTAGATCTTACAGACATTAGATCTAAAAAAATTAACTCTTTTCTTTAAGTTTAAATCATAAACAAATTAATACTGGCAATCAATCAAAACAATATTTGGAAAATTTTAAATTGGTTAACAAATCATAAATAACCTAAAATTTTCAAATCTAAAATCCGAAAAAGACATTAAGACTTAAATCTTAATGAATAAAGATCACCGAACGTAACTTGAACTCCAGTGTCCTTGATTTATGAAGATTTCTTGGACGACGCAATCCTAGCTGTTGACAGAAATTTTTCGATCTTGGTTTAAACACCTTTCGGACTAAGTAGATTAAGACTCCTGATAACCTTGGGACGATGAAGCCAGTGACATCTTGACCAGGTTATCTAAAATTTAATCAACTAAAATAAAAGATTTAAGAAATAAAATTGACATTGTTTATTTTAAATTTGACATTGTTTTCCTTGCAGGATAAACATGATTTTCGTTTTAGATTTTTTTTTTGCTTGTTATAGGATGTCTTAGCTACATTTTTGCGGAACGATCGACACGAAATGACAACATTAGTTTCGTTTTAGATTTTCTTTGCATTTTATAGGATATCTTGCTACATTTCTTTAGGTGACGATTCGAAGACAGGACAAACGACAATAAAACAAAATTAAAACGACATTAAAACAATAATATTAACAAAACAGAACAAAATAAAATATAAAAACGACATGAACCGAATAAAATAAAATCTAAACTTTTAGGATAGCCATAAAACCTAAACTTTTAGGATAGTCACCAGATAAATGACAAACTACAAGACAAAACAACAAACAACAAACAACAAAAAAAAATAAAATTGATATAAAAAATGACATTGACAAAAATCAAACTCTTAGGATAGTATGACATATTACCCTTAGGATTGAACGTTGACGTTTCTTTCATTGTTCTTGAAATTCCATAGAAAACAACCTTAATCAGAAGTTTTCTTAGATAATTTTAAAATTGTCTAAGATGTAATTATGTATAAGAGCTTGCTCTTATAGGAGATTTAATAACTCAGGATCGGTATCACACCTATAAATCTCTGGTTATCAAAATCTTATATGTGATCCTCCTTATATGAAGTTTCTAGAATAAGACATTCTAGAATCTCCTTTTATAAGGATTATCACCGACATTTTTATTCTACTGTTTTCTATTTTATGAGCCCTTATTTTCTTCAAATTTCTTATTATTCGAGGATTCTCTACATGATCCAAAGAAATTAGATCTTTTGAAGACTAGGGCGATATGATAGATAAACAGAGTGACGACTCCAAAACACCACATCGATATTGACACCGAGAAAATCTCCGACACGGCTTCGGATGCCGACAACTACCATGTCCATATTACACACATCCACACTCAGTTTAACAATAAAGTTGTTTTTACAAGGTAATACTCCTCTTTGGACATGACCTATGCACACTATTTAACAAGCATATTATATAGTACCAGCCATTCTAAACTTCCTTCTAAACTAGTTCAAATTTGTATCTATATTGTAGGCATCGTATATCCTTTTTGTTGAAAACTTCTGATTCAATTCATGTCTCTTTTTAGCACTAAAGAAGTTTTTGTTATAGTAATTAAAACCCTCTTCTTTATGCTGATGTTGATATAGATTGTATTCCTTAATTTAAGTTTCATATGTTTTAGATATCGAGTTTCTGTAGTATTTTTCTTATCGTCATTTGCAAACCCTTCATTCAATGTCAGATATGATTAGTTTAGCCGAGAAGAAATTTGTTCATGCTCATTTATTTATTTATTTATTTATCTCTTTTAAGCTTACCTTTTAAAAGTCAACTTTTGAAAGATTATTCAAAATTTTTTAGTTATTTTCTTATTGAACTCTAGTTGTAATACAACTTTAGGCTAATTTATTTGAATTTATTTGAGATTCTAATTATTTAAGCAATCAACCCTTATTCAATATAAATGAATTCATTCTTGTTCATTAAATCTGTTCTTCTTCAAAATTTCGGAGGTTAATGAAACTACAAAATTGAAATTAATGTCGACCTTCTAACTATTTTTTCAACATAAATTATTAATATCTCGGTTTGAATTGACTATGATGGAAGAAAGTCGATAACCTAACATGAAATAAGTAATTAAGTATGTCATTAAATGGGTTTTATATTAATTTTTTAATGAGCAACTTGCTTCAACTTGCGAAATAATAGACTTAAAATGTTCACACATAGAAATAAACAAGCTGGCCAATGGTGAAACTGATTCATTTATTGGTCAAACTGTCAAAATTTTGTAGAACTTATTTTATCTAAAAAGCTGGACATAATAATCATCCTTATCCCAACTATTTGGTTCCACAGATCTTAAATAAATGAATATTTAGTTATTTATTTGGCATACTACCTTTTTATTTGCGTATGAGGAAAAAAATGGCAAAATGATCCATAAACCATTTTTATGGGACTATTTTAGTCTCAGATTACATAATGTCTGTAATTTAGTTTCCTTATTTTTTAGATTTGATCTAAAATAATCCCTTTACTATTCAAATATGGTTTAGAATAATTTAACTGAGGCATATATTTGGATCATTTTTGTGAATTAAGGGATTTAGTTGAACACATTAGATAGTTGGGACTAAATGACCACATACAAATTATTCATGGCCCATTTTGAGTTTTTCCTTCACAAATGTTTAGTATTTTATTTACATTTTTATTTAATATTAAAATTGAAGGATGTGATTTTTCTGGGCAAGGAGCATTTTTTTGGAGATCACTAGTCTCAAATCTTCCTAAATTTTTACAATAATAAATTGTAAAACAAGTACAATTTATTAAGCCTTTAGAAATTCGGATGCAATAGCATACATATTATGTTTGACAAATTGCACTATATATGCCTCATAGTACACAAAATTGGACAAATGTCTGTAATTTATGTTTTCTTGAACAAATATACTTGAAATTATATTTTGGATAAATTTCCCCATAATGAAGGATAACCTCTTGTATTCACAGATTGCTTTTTTAAATTGAAGACTTGAAATTGGTTTGAATTCGAACATAATTTGAATCAGACTCAAAATAGAATAGAATTCAAATGCGAACATGGTTTTAATTATTTTTCTAAGCTATTCGTTAGGTCCCATTGATACTCTTACCCCCTCCCCCCTCGGGTCTACCCATTCCCCATCCTTCCCCCATTCCCCATCTCCCATCCCCCATCCCCCATCTCCCATTCCCCTTTGATAAAAATGGGATTAAGTAGAGGTGAGCTATCTTGTCAGATATATTATTCATCAACTCTCATTTTGACTATACTAATCAGAATCGAGTGACTAGAAAGTTACTCAATCTAGGTTGTCTTAGAATAAAATCTTCTTTTTGTAATCATCTAAAAAGATTCGTTATAATCATTAATATAGAAACATGCATAATTTAATTTTTTATAATAAAATATTATGCCTTTAAACATTTCATAGAAATCAATGCATATTAGTATATCTTTAATTTATATCATAAGCATCTGTCTTTTTATCCTTCATCTAAATTTTTACATCAAAATTCTGGACACATGACAAAATTTTGTTATCTAGTTATTACCCCACCTATTACTTTTCATGCTTGAATAATAATTAAATGTAATATCTAATGAAAGCTCGGCGGGATAAATAATTCTAATACATGATTCAAAGAATTGATTAGAAAGTAATTGCATACATTTTGATTTTTTAACCTAATATGAGCATTAATAATCATGGACATGACTAATTTAAGACCTTAATTTAACCTTTTATAATTATAAAAGCCGAAGATAAATATAAGTAGTAATTTTATCTATTTGCAAAGAAATAAAATGCATGATTTAAAGGTCAACATTTAATATATTAAAATAAATAAGTGATATAAAACTACTTATATTTTCCTTTTCTTTCTTTTTTACCATTCATACATCAAGAATATTATATGATATTTGTATAAGTTTGAATATATTCATATTATTCAGCCTTCATCTAGCTTATCGGTTAGTCAATTAATGACCCCTAAATTTAAGTTTGGACCGTAATGCGTGAACTCTTAGAATATGTAGTTTGGAGTCTTTTAGCTTCTATGTTTTATTTTATTTGGTCTTTCACTTCTACATGTATAGGTCATCCTCATTTTCTAATGTATGGCTGAAAGCTCTTGGACTTAGTTCAAGTTGTGAAGCTTGATGACTCGTTGAGTCAACTAGACAACTCAACTCAATCGATTGGACCATGTAACTCGACCAGGGTACCTGGTCAGATAACTTGCTAATGCTGATTCGCATAATTCAACCAAGGCACTTGACATTACTTCGATGAGATCAACTTAGGAAGCTCAACTTGTTCCACAACCAAGTTGACCAAGCTATCGCAAGAAGGTCAACCCTCTCCACGACCAAGTTGACTAACTAGAGTGTTACCAGAAGTGAGAAGTCCGAGGATAAGAGAAATAATTACAAATACAAGACATCATTGAGATAATATTAATTATAATACATGCACCAAAAGAAGATAAGGATGATTGATTGATTATCACTTGGGATTTGTGCATAATGAATACTTTATTTATGACATATAAGATAACCCTTACATAAATATGGGTGATCATTATAATGCAGGGGAAATCCCTAGATATTAAAAAATTCTTCTCTTGTTTGATCCATTTTTTTTGGGCTCAAGTTTTTTTTCCAGCTCCTTATTGGTGTGAATCTATGGACAAATAAGCTCCTTCTGCTCATTCCCTTCTTCTTGGTCGTAGACAAATTCAAATTTAATGGCTCGTTTGCAGAAACCACAGGCGCCATCGGAGTTCTATAGGAGTTAACAGATTAATAGTTGAGTTTCCAAAGAAATCACCTCTCGGGAAAGCATTTCCTTTTTCTTTTCGCAAATCTTCCTTCTTTCTTTTATTTTGCAAATAACCCCTCAAAGAGTTTATTCATCGGAAATATTATCTTGTCTTGTGAGATATTCTCCCTCCTAACAACATAAGAAAAACCCAAAAGAAGATGTCTGAGGGAAGAAGGATGGACTTATGGAAACGTATGATCCAATTAGCACTCCCTTCTTTTGATAGAGATATAGTGGAGGACCCATACTTCAAGAGAGTGATTAAAATAAGATAATTACATTGATATGATATGATATGATATGTATATATATATATATATATATAAAGATTTTTTATCTTTAATCCTTTTGTAGGGTTGCAGTAAATGAGATAAAAGAATCGAGAAACCCAACATATTGACTAAGAGTCACTTGACTAGGTTTTAGATGTGAAGTTAGATGATATTTGAGGTGGCTAGACAACTCAAACAAATTGATTCAAGCATGTAACTTGACCAAGGAACCTGATCAGATAGCTTGCTAATGACGATTAGTGCATAGACGCTTGAAAAAAAATAGCCCAACAACTCTCCTATGAGATCAACTTGCCCAGGGTGCTCAACTTGGCCAAGATGCTTAGCTCGCCCCACTATTGAGGTGGCAAACTCTCCCATGAGATCATCCCTCTTTGAAAGATGAACACACCTCAAGACTGAGTTGATTGACCAGAGTGTTACCAAAAGTGAGTGATATGAGGAAATTAGAATTAGCTACCAATACAATATATTACTAGAACAATAGTAATTATAATACCCACAACAGTAGAAGACAAAGATGATAGATCAAAGATCTCTTGTGATTCTTATATAATGATTAGTTTATTTGTAACAGATAGACCAACATTTCTATAAATAAGTGTGATTACTGTAATGTAGGGGAAATCTTTTGGTGTGAAAAAGACTCATTTCTCTTTCCTTTGGCTCTTATACTTTGGGCTCAAGTCTTTTACTCTTCTTAGCTCCTCTGCTGGTTTGAGACCACTTATAAATCATGATCCAACAACTAACTTATCCTGCATAACATGATTTTTTGTAGGCATTATTATTTTTAAATATTATAGTAAACCTTTTACAAGTACATAGCATTGCTATGCATATATTATTAATCAACTATTGTTACCATGTGTAAAGATACATTTGGATATTTATTTTGCATCATTTTATAAAACAATCTTGAGATTTGGGTAATGCAATTATCATTAAATTTTTTAAAATAAATGGTTTTATTAAAAATGTAGTAACTTTATCAGTAATATCTGGTGCTCGTGACTTGTTCAATTTAGAGAAATTCTATAAATATAAGATTTAAGATTAATTTGCTTTCTATATTAGAGATTATGTGTCTCACTAAAATTTTTAATTTTATTTGCGTCGGATTTCCTTTTTTTTAATCACCTTGTATTTTATTCTTTTGTAAACAACCGAATAGAAGTGTTAATTTTCTTTTTACCATTAGTTCTTAAACTAATAACTTCAAAATAAATTGATTAATTTTAAATAATGTTTTTATCTTGGAAGAATCTCCTCTTATTTGAGCCTCTAAGCTTTCAATTGAAATCAAACTCAATTTACAACGGAAATATAAAAAATTGATTTCCTAAATAATTCCATAATGTTTCTCATCTCAGTGGTCCTCCTTTCTTCTTTCATTTTCTTCTTCTCTTTCACTTTTTATTCTCCTATTCTTCTTCCCTTCTTAATTTTCTTCTTTGTTTCTCCTTATTTAAACCTTTCTCCTCTTCTCTGTTCTGCCTTCAATGGGTTTTAAAGACATTAAGGATATAAAAGATAAGTATGGATAAAGATGAATTGAATGGATAATTGTTATCGTAAAACTTATTTAAGTATATTTATGATAATTATATGTAAGTTTAAATACTTTAACTATAGTTTCCATTACAGAATTCCTTATGCAATTGACACTTCAAAGCATGTAATTTTGTGAGAAAAAACCTTAATAAAAGCTTTATTAAAATAATTTTTATAATATGCAATGTACAAATTTATTTTTTTCTTCTTCTCGATATAAAAATGATTGAAATGAAATATAAAATTTTATTAAAATGCTGTTGATCATTTTTAATATGTGCAAAAATTGTTGTATAGTTTTGAGGAAAAATTCTGATATACATTTGTGAAAATTTAGGATATTAGAAAGGTTCAAAATTCAAATCTAGATCAAATTACTACTTAAAGTCGCAGTTGATCATATGAGCTAGCCATTTTAAATTTTAGTTTCATTTGAATTCCTGCCCGGTCGAATCGTATTTGAATATCTAATCTGCCTTTGAGAAAAAGCTATCTTCTACTCTACTTATTGTTGGTTCTGTTGATGGCGTTCTTTAGAAAGTTCTCATTGTGAACCTCACTTCATCATTTGTCACTGTTCCATCCATGCCTTCCACCAATGAGCTTTCTTCACTAATCTCTTTCTCCTTTATATGCCGTCAGCCTCATCACTTGCTTTGACAAAGGAGCTCTCATCATGAACCTCTTTTCTTCCTCTCATGTCATCAGTCCTATCAATTCCTTTTTCTTCGTGAGCTATATAGGGAAATCCCTCCTCTCCTTCATATGCAGTGATCCCATCTACGACTTTCCCCAACGAACTCCTTTCATTTACCATCATGAACATCTCTCTCCTACACAAGCTGTTGAATCTCTTCGATGTCCCAAGCCCTTCATGAACTCTCTTCTACTTTTTATGATGCCGAGCATGCATGCGTAGGGAACTTTTCTTGAACTTTGCAGAATCTTCGAACCTTTGTTTGAACACAAGTTCGAATTTAAACAAGTCCAAATCTTTTTCTTTTTGGACGCTTGACTTCAAAATTCAGTTTGTAGATATACAGATTATCCCATTGTGGGCTATTTGAAATGAACTTTTAGGCAATTTTTTCTAAGAGAATATGAATTGTGCATATTTACCCAATTATTTGTACTATTAGGCATGTAGGTTTGATGTTCATTTTGTTTTTTCAGCTTATATAGCAGAAAATGATTTGTGGAAAAGGCTTAATTCCATACTTCAAGCAATTCCTTCATTTTTTTTTCTTGTACTCTAAGCGTATAATATTAATTTTCAAGGTAAGCTAGTGAAATATTTAGCGTCAATTTCCATTTAATGGGATGGATCTCTTGTTGCAGGTTGATGATGTGACCCTTGATGAGATCCCGTACGTGATTGGAGAATATGATATGTGTGTGGTGAAAAATGGCCGGCTGGATGGAAATCTTATTGCAAGTGCTGTTAAGATGAAGCTCATTATGCAATTTGGCGTTGGATTGGAAGGTTGTTTTCTATTCATAAATTCTTTTAAATTATTATCTTTAGCATACTGTTTTGAACTGTTCTAGATTTCTCTAATATCCGTCTAAATATTGTCAGGATTTTAGTTAAAAATTTTAAATATTTCATTCTTGGAAGAGATACCTTGTAATTCTTCTCCTTGATCAATTACAGTTGCCTGACTTTAGGTGTTGATGTGATTGCTGCCTCAAAACAGAACATTAAAGTTGGAAGAATTCCTGGTAGGACTTCTGGCAATGCTGGATCTTGTGCAGAAATGGCAATATACTTGATGCTGGGTCTTCTCCGGAAGCAGGTATGCTACATAGGAAATGTACATTTTTTTGTAAATATTTCTTCCATTATGGTTGCATGAAATTAATATTTTCATGTAATATTTTTTTTGTTTCTCTTTAAACATTAACTTATTTCTCAGCTCGCGTCTCCACTTATTGCAGAGTTCACTCTCCCTAAAGGAAGATTAGAAATTTTTTTCTTAAAATTATTTTTTGCTGTAAATACACTTTTCAAAATACAAATGGTCTTTTTTTTTCTGCGTTTGTTGGTTATTTTGTTAGTATTTTTTGGCACCTTTTGGCAGCACAGGGAAATAGGGTATCTTTATTTATTTATCGACCCTTATCAGAATCAAGCTAGTCCAATAGCATTTTTTATTTTTGAAATTCTAGTATGCAAAACATGAACTTAATATTCATATTCCTGAGTTTTTCATGATGTATTGATCTCTTCATCATTAACGAAGATTTTCTTTTGCAGCTCAGTTGATTAACATTTAAAACCACTTTTCTCTTGTTTTGTTCTTTTATTTATATAAATTTGTCGCGGTCCTTACTATCAAGTGTTATATGAATCAACAAATGATGTAGCTTTTGATTTTAATCAGTTTCCTTTATTCAAAACTTCCAACCATATGCCATAAAAAAATATAGCATTTATCTTGAGTTAATGCTTAGAATATGAAAGAGGAATATAATCATGTCTAACATGTTTTATTTTTTTTACCATTATTACCTAAGAAGCTTGTTTTTCTGTCCCTTCATTAAAATGGGGAGCTTTACTTGGTCGGATTGTTGTATATTAATTATGGAGAATCTACCACAAAGTTATTATCTTCTGAAATTGACTTAAAAATTTGCTATTGTCTTGCATTTTATGGAAAAAGGTTGTTTGCCCAAAATTGTGTTCATTTAAATCTAAAGGCGACTCTCTCTAATTCCCATATATTCAGGTTGGTTGGTTGAAGTGGACGAATGCGTCCGGCCTAATGTGTGATAGAAAAGTACCGCTTAGACTGAAAGAAAAATTTTATAAGATGGTGGTGAGACCTTCAATGCTCTATGGTGCTGAATGTTGGCCTTTAAAAGAGAAGCATAATGTTAAGTTAAGTGTTGCCGAGATGAGAATGATTAGGTGGATGAGTGGCTTGACACTTAGAGACAAAATGCGAAATGATTATATCCGTAATAGGGTTGGTGTTGCACCGAGTGACGGATAAAATTAGAGAGAGTCGCCTTAGATGGTTTGGTCACATTAAACGTCGACCACTCGATGATCCGATTAGGAGAGTAGATGTTTTAAATACAACTTATGTTAAGAAAGGCAGAGGTAGACCTATGAAAACTTGGGCTTATTGCATAAAAAATGATCTTAATTTATTAGAATTAAACGATATTTTGACACTAAATAGGACGCAATGGAGAAAAAGGATTCATGTAGCCGACCCCACTTAGTGGGATTAAGGCTTTGTTGTTGTTGTTTTTTGTTTTTTTTATTATCAAAATTAAACATAATAATTATATGTAAACCAAGTACAAGAGGCCTCAAAAAGTTTTTTTTTTTGGCTCAATTGCAATGATTTATTATTATCCAATGGAAAGAGTGTAACTTGAAATAATATCAAAGAATTATTATACTAAAAAGTACTATAAGCATAATACGTAGATTGAATAGTGTCCCTCAACTTGCTTATAAAAATCTTGTCATTTAAAAGCTACATAAATGAACACACAAAAATGTCATGACTCGGCTTGGGGCTCGGATTTAACTAAGGCGGCCGGACGGTGGAATTAAGTCTTCTATATTTTTAATTCTATCACTAACAGTTTAATATTAAAAAAAATTATTGAGTTACTAAATGAAATATTTTAATTGACAAATAAATGTTACTTTTCTGGTTGCTGACTTCTTCTTCTGTACATGTTAGTTCCTCTAGTCTTAATCTTATTTAAAAGCTTAAACCTGATATAATATTAATATAACATTATAAGTTATATAAGCTAACTCATGACCAATCATACTTCTAAACTATAGTAATCCATGGAAAAAAAAAATATGCATGCTAATCTTTCATAATTCTATTGAAATTTTATAATAATCTAATGTGTGTTAATGACATTTATGTAATGGAATAAATTTATATTTTGATACTCTTTAACTTTAACTATAATTTATTTCATACATTTAAATTTCACGCCCGTCTTAGGTTCATCGTCAAAATATAATATAACACACCATTGATTGATATCATCAATATAATGGTTAGTGATCTAAATTACATGATTTTCTGAGGTGGAGATTGTTAACCTCATTTTTAGTGAGGTCTTAGCTTCCTTCACATTAGATCCTAAGATCTAGCTGTAGGAGTTCCTTATTGACCATCCTAGCGGACTAGTGAGGGGCCCACCTCACATAAAATTTCAGACCACTTCTTGATCCATTTTTGTGAAGACCTCGCATGAGTACTCCCAAATACTCGACTCTTAGTTACGAAGTGCGAGGATCAACGTGTAGAGGTCCGAAAATGAGTTCCCATAAGATTAAACGGCCATAGGTGAACTCTTAGTGACTCGAGCATTGGCGGACACCACAATTTTGCACACGCTTCGCACCACGCTCGGTGTTGGCTTGAGTTGACCCGACATCTGCGAACTCGTCCGGAAGACTCCAGATGACGAAACGGACCACACGGATGCGTCCGCGACATCAACTTTAGCTAGAGAGGACATCCATATCACTATGGTTCCGCGCGCGAGTAATCAACACAAAAATCAATGCATATTAACTTTAATTAAAAGAAGCATAGTCTAGGCTCAACTCAGGTGCAATTCGGGTTTGATGCGGGCTGAACAAGGCCTAAATGATTTCAAATTTCAAAATTCGGATTTGAAAATTAACTACCTAATTCCACTTTAATAAGTTTTAATTGGGAGTTATTATTTGCCTAATAAAACTGCCCTATGGATGGAAATTATTTATTTGCCCGCCAAGCTCAGGTTAACGACACTTTGTAATTACCAGGAAGACAAATCCCGCTCAACTCTTTCTCCCTAGGATTGGTCCCCTTCCTCTTCCTCTCGACAGAAGCCCCCTTCTTCTTCACCCGCTCACCTCTTCGCTGCACCAAAGCCCTTGGCTTCGTCTCCTCCTCTACACCGACAGCTTTCCCTCGTCTCTTTTTCCTGCTTGAAGCCCTGCTCTTTCTACTTGAAGCACTCCACCACAACTCTCCCGCCTCGTCTCCTCTTCCTTGCGCTGAAGACCCCAGCTCCTCTCTGCGAACCGAGACCCCTCTCGATCCCGCGTCCTCCTTACGCCGAACCAACCAAGCCACTCGTCTCCCTCTCCCGATCGAAGCTCCTGCACGCCTCTTCCTCCCCCGATTGAAGCTCCAAAACCCTCGCCTCCTCTCTGCGACCAAAGACCTGACATGCCCCTCTCTCGCGCAGCTGAAACCCCTCTTCCTCGTGACCGAGCCCAGCTCCCTCTTCCTCGCGACCAAACACCGCTCCCTCACCTCTCGGTTGAAACCCTCGCGACACACTCGCGATTAGAGTTAGTTGGGAAAGTAGCCACGGGATTGTTGGGTGCAGGCCCTTCTAAACTCTCATATTTCACCTGTTTCAGCTCCTCTATCCAAAACCATCGAGGAAGTGCTTCGCTGTCTCTACGGTGCTTCGTTGTCCCTCCTTGTCGCATAAGATTGGCTGAAGAAAGCCAAGCAGCTTTGTCCTCTAAACCTTCTCTATCGTAGCTAAAATCCATTTACATGGTTGCATGTATGTTTCCTCATAGTGCTCCACTCAACTTCCTTTTCTTCTAATTTTTTTATTTTCATTTAAAAATATGCTGGCATTAATCATTATTTGCATAGCTTAATTCTATTGATTCTTCTTTCCCAACATGAAATAATTTCATCTGTTCTTCTATTAGAACATGGCGTGGTTCTTCATTTTAGAATATATTTGTTCAGAATTTTGTAATTTAAAGTCTTTTATGACTCACTTTGATTGGATAAATATAACATGGATAAAAATGACTAGTCATATTAATGCATGACAGATGTATCTAAATTTTTCATGTCTTCAGATGAAACTTAATGCTTGTTTCTATTTTGAATTCAATATTTATAATGTTAGTGACTGATAACAAATGTTTACTAGATTCCGTCAGACAAGCACCAACCATTCTTGTATATTCATGTGTTTGGCATCGAACTTTGGAGAACTATAAATGCTGCTTTGGCTCCTACTGATTTTGGAGAACCATAAACTCTATTTTGATTATATATTATTGCTGATTTTAAATGCTCTGTTGCTGGTCTTATGTTTCGATCACTTAAATGCGAATAATGTGTGGTTCCAATGACCATTTACTTGCTGATTCTAAACATTTCGTTGTTGGTTTTATATTTAGAGCACTTAAATGCGAATATTTGAAGTTCCAATGACCATTTACTTGCTGATTTTGTTCTTCGAGCACTCAAACGGGAATACTACGAGGCTCGAGATGACCATTATTTCAAGGCTTGAATGCTTCTTTGAGGGTCTATGGTCTTTTATTTCCGAATGCCTCCCTTGGGATTTGTTTTACCTGTTGTTTGGAGGGTTTGAATATTATGATTTTGAGGGTTTTGCCTAATGATTAACATTTTGTTTTGGAGTTAGTTTGCTAACTGATTTTGGATGGTTTACACTCGGTTTGGGGCTGGGTTTCTCAACTGATTTTGAGACATCTAAAATTGATGTTTAGAGCTGTAGAAAGCTGTTGTAGGACCTGTGGAAGTGCTGCCTAGTGTTGAGGTGCTGTGAGGGTTGTAAGAGAGTGGTAGATGTGTTGTTTAGCGCTATAAAAAGCTGATATATCTGCTACATTGTGTTTTAAGTGCTGTAGAAAGCTACTGTTTAGTGCTAGATTGTTGTTTGAAGCCTAGAAAGCTGCTGTTCGGAGTTGCAAGTCACTGTAGGTTTCCGTAGAAAGCATCGAAACTATTATTTGGAGTTGCAAATCGCCGTAGGATGTCGTAGGAAGCATTAGAATTGTTGTTTGGAGTTGCAAATCACTGTATGATGCCGTAGAAAGCGTTGAAGTTGCTGTTTGGTGATTAATAGCTACTGTTTAATGCTTACGACTACCATATAAGCTTGCTAGTTGCTGCCCAGAGCCGTAGGAGATCGTAGGATCTCCGTGTAAGCTTACTAGTTGCTACCCGGAGCCGTTGGAGGTCGTAGGACCACCGTGTGAGCTTGCTAGTTGCTGTTCGGAGTTGTAAGAAGTCTTTTTGCCCACTGTTTTCGGATTTCATTTGATTATTATTCAAGCGCTCTTATGCTCGATTCACTTATTTTTTCCTCATTTTTGGTTTTGCTAGTTTTGAAAGTGGGCCAGCCTCCGTTCTCTTGTTTTATCTTTCTTGTTAAAATGGTTAAGTTAAAAATGAGAATTTCTGATTTGATTATTTGGAAGACACTCAGAGACATTCGAGGATTAGTTGGAAAACACTTAATTGAGGGTAAAACACCTTAAATCACTTCAAGATCATTTCAAACATAAGTTAAAGTGCAGACTTCCTAGATTTTAGGAGCACACCCTCGGTGAGAGTTCATCCTCCTAATTTTCAGTATAGACTTCTTAGATTTTCGAAGCACACCATAGGTGAGAGCTCATCCTCCTAATTTTCAGTATAGGTTTCCTAAA
The DNA here is from genome assembly GCA_022702705.1 of Papilionanthe hookeriana x Papilionanthe teres. NCBI lineage: Eukaryota > Viridiplantae > Streptophyta > Magnoliopsida > Asparagales > Orchidaceae > Papilionanthe > Papilionanthe hookeriana x Papilionanthe teres. Next base: position 107,121,384 of record CM040421.1, on the reverse strand, counting down.
CTTTAGAGCACACCCTAGGTGAGAGCTCATCAACCTAATTTTCAGTGTAGGCTTCCTAGATTTTATGAGCACACCTTAGGTGAGAGTTCATCACCAAATTTTCAGTGTAAGCTTCTTAGATTAGGAGCACACCCTAGTTGAGAGTTCATCTACCAATTTTTCGAATGAATAATGAAACTAGACACTTGAGCCTAATTCACGAACTGATTAAGACACTAAACATGAGGATGCACCGAGATATGGTTCACGTTTCCTTAATAAAAAATAATTGTAAAATTCCCACCATGACTTAACCTACAGTGAAACCCAATGCACTGTGATTTGAGCTTGAACCTTACTCTCAGATCCTCTTGGCAATTGGGGACATTTGTTTTGTCACATATGGATCATCGGACTGATATAAATCTGAGGTCTAGGTGGCTAGGGCGATGATGATAATGCTAATGTGCTTAAACGAGGGATACGATTTGAGAATTTTCAGAATATCTCCTACCTCAAAGACCTTTGATAAATAAGATGAAAAGACCTATGATACTATTCACCGACTCTTGGTGAGATTGTTTCCCCTGACGATCTTAGGTCATCAGTGGTCCTAGCCCGATTAGAGTGACTAGCTCTATGACTTCTGTTGCTTTACTAAAATATTTACAAAAATAAAACAAAAAGCTTTTTTGTCATAACGTAAGCTACGCATAAAATTTAAACAACTTTTGTATGAAAATCAAAGAATTCTTCTTATAAAAACTTATAAAGGTCCATGGTTAGTCACTTGGATTGAGGTTAAGGATTGTCCTCCGTGGATTGTTAGGTCGGTAGCGCTTGTCTTAGGTTGGTAGCACACAATCGAGCTCTGAGCCCCCCACCTTTATTAAATTTTTATACTCAGTCTTCCTTTTTCATATGTGACCACCAGATTTATTTTACCTGCTTGTGTTTTAGTATAGTTCACTTTTTCGACTTTTTCGCATCATATTTTTGCTGATTTCTTTTTCCTGCAATTTATTTAAAAATTCCTGCAAACTATATCATGCTTTATGGACTAGTCAAACAGCGGTAGCAGATGCCCAAATACGCTTTACAGTTTATTTATAGCATTTAATTTACTGCCCTTTACTTTTTAGCACCTTTTTTTTACTTGCAATTTATTTACTCTGCATGTAAGACAAAACAAAAGTGAAACCAAAACCAAGAACAAAATTGAAACAAAAATAATAACAAAACTTGACACACACAATACAAAACTATAAACCCTAAATCTTGAAACTTCAGAACTACTACAATTGCAACAAAGAGCTTGGAGCTAAATTCGTGGTCAGCACAACGAGGAGCTTGGAGCATACACCGTGGGCAGCGCGATGAGGACCTGCAGAAGGGCGTTTTCGAGAGAGCAAATAAGTCTACAACAACAAAACTCTTTCATAGTCTAAATAATGACCAATAAGATTTAGAGGTAGCTCGCCCGACGCGACGTAATACCTCGCACCTTCTTTATGCTCCTGTTGCAACTATGCTGTGCTGTGTAAGCCCTAACTCGCTTGAGGTTCCGAGGTTGTCGTGTGGTACGATGTAAACCCTCATATCTCTGCGGTTATTTGCATAATCAGGAATGCAAGTGTAAGTCCCAAATAATAAAATTAGCAGGATCAAACACTTAACTAACATAATCTCGAAAACACAACCACACAATAGGATAATTTGGGATGTCACTGAGGGTTCTTCTCAGGATTTGTGACGTCCCCTATCTTTATACTCCTGAAAAGAACTGTTCTCATTTGACCCACTCCCACTTGTTTTTCCACGTCCTACCGTGAAAACCTAAACCTTGAATTCTTGAAGATTATTACCTCTAATCATTATCAAGAGTTTTCTCAAGTGATCTTAGTCGTTTGAGATGTAATTAATTATGAGGGCTTGCCTCTATAAAAAACTTGGAATTCAGGTAAAATAAACCCTACCTAATCTTTACATTAGATAGGGGAATTTATCGGTCACATATAAAAGGTTTGTAGGCTAAATGAATGTCATAAACCTCCTAATTTGTATGATTGGGTCTACCGTCCTGTGATACATTTATCTTTCGACGAGCGTGTATCATATGTGAGTATCGAGCACGATTATCGCAAATGTAGGCGAATGAGATCCAGTCGGTCTCATTTCATTTTCCAAAAGTTAAAACATACTACTTTCAAAACCCAAAATTACATACCTTTTATATTAAATTAAATTTTAGAACTATTTTTGAAATGAAAAAGTTAGGCGTCAGAGATGTGTTTACTGGCTCCTGTTCAGTATTATCTTTTTGGCATAGCAATTAATGAACTTAATATCACAATTTTTTAGTGTGGTAGGAAAACTTATTTGTGCGCGGTTACACTGGTGTCCTTTGCCTAAACCATATGCGGGCAATTTCTCCTCTTAGCGTGCATATACAAACATTTATATATATATACAACTTGTTCTTCATATCATACATTTTTTCCGTATGAAACACTTTATCTCTATCCACTGATGAATAAATACAATCTTATTAAATTTATAGCTTGTGAAATAAATTGATATATGCACATTTACTAAAATTTTAAAGGTCAACTACTAATGGGACATATATAGGGTCATGTGATAAGCTAACATATATACTTTTACTAGAACATAAGGGTCATGCAATAATCTGATATATTTCTATAATAAACTATTATGCAACTATTAAGATAACAATATTTAACATGTATACCTCATAGTTCCCAACGATATGAAAAATTTCACATGATTTAATTTCGTTGATATAAGGCATAATAGTGAAAATTGTTTGGAGGAATATATTTAAAACATGAATATTACTGTAACTTAAAAGCATAATTACTCACTTTGATTATGAATGATTTCTATTACCTCCTTCAAGTCAACATTTATTATATAAAATACTGCATTTAGTAACTTTATCTTCTGTTACGTAATTATATTTTTGTTAGTCATAGTTCAATTTTTCATTTTAATTGTGAGTTTAAATCCTTAAATTAGTACTAATATTAAATAAAAATAAATTAAGCAAATTACTTTTGAATGTTAAATAATAACCTTCACTCTTTCAAAAATTTTCGATTAATAATCTGAAATTTGCTCCATCTTGATTTTTTAACATTACTAAACTGACTTGAAACTTCATGCCAAGCATATTCCTAAGTGTCCTCCAAATGTGGCTTAAGGTTGACTCATTCCTCTCTGAAGTGAAGACAGGTTGAACCTCCCCTAGTGATGGCTGCCTGGCGGTAAGTTGTCTGTCAGGATAGCCTGAAATTCTCTCTATAGTGGCTGCACAGTGTTTGATATTGGCTTTTCTATCTCACCTCTCTCTAACATCACAAAAAGTGATACCACTAGCTCCTATCTCGTGGCAAGAGCACCTATGATCTTGGACTATGTAGAAGGTAGGCGAACTATGTTATTCCATTCTTGATAAATTAGTAAGCGTTCTTGAATCCATCATGCTGCATCTTGTGATCGATCTCCCTAACAGGATATAACAAACATCCATAATTTAATACCAGGTGAAATTACAACAAAACATCAAACATAAAATTACAACAAAACATTATGGAAATCTGAAATTGCAAACAACATACAACACAAGAACTTGGGTTGGATCTTGGGGAGCGGTGGTGCCGGCTAGAGATTTGGACCTCCGGGGAGGTGGCAACATGGTGGGCTAGCATGCTGAAGGTTGGCGATAGGGTCGGGGATGGTGATGGCAGCATAGGGGAAGGGGTGAGCAGCAAGGACAGAGTTGAGGGTGCTATCTTAAGTGGTGGCAGTAGGGTTGGATGGGAAAGGTAGCGGGTCTTTTTTTTGCTAGGCAGCAACAGCAGCATTGGCGGAGTGGCAAGTGTGAAGGGGGTTGATGTGGGAAAGCATGTGAAGGGTATAGGGAGAATAAACACCACCGGAAGATCAAGATACAGTCGAAACATCACTTGGAAACCTAGGATACTACCCGTAGAAGGAAAAGAGATGCTGACGGCTGTCTTGTAATAAGACAACAAAAACTAAACCCTTGACCCCACAAAAGCAAATATATAGTCCTAGAATAATTCGGAGTGGGACCCACTCCAATTTGATCGTAATTCCAAGCCTTGGAGGGCCGACTGGCCCTTTATAAGCCTGGAGTGAAGCGGTCCATACGCGCCTAGTGTAGGCGCCTGGTTAAGGCATCCTGTCGAGTTCAGGTATCTTAGGCGCAGACGCCCTGTGTCAGAGAAAGAGAGCACCATCTAAAGCTATAGGCTTCCATTACTTCAGTAATGAGGATTTTAAAATAATATGCTGTTAAATTTAATGTTAAAAATGCAAATAAAAATGACAAGCTTTTAAAATTTACTGGCAGGAAGGTCTTTAGTGACTACCAGGTGAGCAATCTCTTCAGTTAATAATGAAGCAACTTCCGTAGGCTTTAGTTGAAATTGATATAGGAGTTAGAAAACTTCATTCTTATTAACTGACTCAGCAAGTTGAAGTTCAACATAATTTTTCTTTTTGAAAGTGTTGCTCTTTTCCCCCTTCCAGATATTTAGGTTATTCACTAGCATCTCATCTTTAGGTACGTTATTTTTGTCTTGTGGAATTAATATTTTTGCTGAGGTTCAAATCTCAAGCTTGAAGGAGGAAGAAGGCTGAAGAGGTCGTAAACCTCTCAATGAGATATAGAAAGGGTATTTATCGGAGGATAGCTGCGTTGATGTTGGCAAAAGGATAGAAAGTCAAAATCAATGCACATTTTGATATGAATAAAGCTTTAAATATTGACATTCAACTTTTACGTTTACAATACATATATTTTTATTCTACTCATTTTTTCTAGAAAATATGACAAATTAGTGGCTGATCTTCTCCACGAGAGTTAAGAATTTTATTTTTTATTAATTATTATGTTTTATTAATTATTATTTTTGTGATCATTTTATTGTATTTATTGTAATTATCATTTAAATATACAAGAGAATTATGAAACTAAATTTATACCAAAATTTCATAAGAATGAATTTGCCAGCCAAGTTCACAGCTAGTATGTTAGAATAGTCCAAGATGCAGGTTCAAGACAAACACATCTGTCGAGTTCGAGACGGCTTCACTAGTTGGGTTTGAGATAAACACACTAGCATAGTAAGAAGAATATATGGAGAACTTATCAACATCATCTTAAATGTGCTGACTATCCCAACTTAAAAGTAAATGTTCAACACATAGGATTACCTTGACCACTTCTTCAGGAGAACTAGAAACTTCTTCATAATCAGTTAACTATCGATCTAAGTTCTTACACACCTATTGTATTTTATTTTAAGCTGTTAATATTTTACGTTTTGTACTTTTTAATATTCTTATTTCATTATTTAATTTTTATAGCACTCTAACCCTAATCCCAACTTATAAATAAGGGTTCATGAGTAGAGTCTTGGGTAATACTAATTATTTTACTTGAACCTTGTCTATAGTTAAATTTAAAGGGCATCTCTCTATTTCCTTTTTCTTTTTCCTTGTGTTAAAAAGGGCTTGATATGGTCTAATCCACGAATGATTCAATAATGATTTCCTTAATTAATGGTTTTTTCATTGATGGTCCAATGCATTACTAGTGTTGATAACAAGTTTGTTTGTTATGCATTCGATTTGTAAAAAAATTCTTAGTTGGTGCTCCATAGTCCATTTTTTTCTAGGGAAAAAGATGGAAATGTTGGTTAAATTGAGTTAATTAGACACTAAATTATGCGACACTCCACACTTAACATTTTCAGGTTAAACAAATGTTTAATAGAGGAGGATAACAACAGACTTGTTCTATGCTTCACTATGTTGACGAGGTATGCATCTGATGATGATGCAGTAATTATATTTAGAGAGTACTCTCGAGACGGATGTATTTATATAATGAAAGAAGAAATATGAGTATCTTCATTAAAAATATACATCAAAAGATAAAAAAACATATTTACACTATGATATATTATTTCCATTTATAGGTTTAGTATAGCTTAAACTAGCGACTAGCATACATGATATAATTAATTCTTGAGTGTTGTTATTTAGGACTACGATTAGTTCATGGGGTTTATTTTGAAACTTTTTATGCTGTTATAATTCAGCTAAAATGTACGAAGAAAAGAAAATATATACCATATAAGAAGTAATAGGAGAGCAATTTTAAGTGGGGTCGACTACTTGAATCCTTATTCTCCTTTGTGTCCTATTAGGTGTCATATTTTCATTTAATTCTAATAAATTAAGATCATTTTTATATAACATGCACAAGTCTTTTTAAGTCTATCCCTGCCTTTCTTAGCATAAGTAAAACTAAGGCATCTGCTCTCCTAATAGGGGTCATCAGATAGTCGACGTTTAACGTAACCAATCCATCTAAGGCGGTTCCAACCCTTTCACAGATATATTCACTTTGCATTTGTCTTCAAGTGTAAAACCCCTCATCCACCTGAGCATTCTAATCTCATCAACTCTTAATTTGATGCTTCTCTTTTACAAGCCGACATTCTGCTCCATAAAGCATTACACGTCATTTCTATCACACAATAGGCTCGATGCATTCCTCCATTTCAATTATCCAACTTGAATTCTATTAATAACATCCCCATCTATATCAACAACACTTTGAACTAAATCATTTAAATGATTCATGTTATAAGTTTTCGACAAATTTTTTACGCTAGCTTGTCGTCATAGATGGTTTGGTCACTTTAAATGTCGACCATTTGATGATCCGATTAGGAGAGATGTTTTAGATTCGACTTATATTAAGAAAAGCAGAGTTAGACATAGGACAACTTGGGCTTGTTGTATAAAATATGATCTTAATTTATTAGAATTAATTTAAAATATGACACTAAATAGGACAATGGAGAAAAAGGATTCACGTAGCCATCCCACTTGGTGGGATAAAGGTTTTGTTGTTGTTATTGTTGTTGGCTACTGAACACAAACCCTTCATTTTTCGTGTTTGGGGCTTAGGATCTGATAATGGCATTGTTAAAATATCATTTTAACGATTGTTTTAATTTTAATGTTTTGTGGTTATTTCTTTACTATTGGAATTACAGATAATAGTTAATTTTTTTTTTTCACTGTTCGATCATGTGGTTGTTTTGGTAGTTTCAAGTTCCTGAGATAAGTTGTAACAAAAACTGTATCAGAGAAAGGCTTAGATTAAGTAATATGAGCTTTCATGAAAGAGCCATAATGATGTTTACAAAAAAAATTGTAGAGATCTGAGATAGATTAAGATTAGTTAAGATCAAATTTTTTTTTCTAGACATATGGATGCTCAAGAGGATATGTGGGACGCTCATGTGGTGGGAGAGGAATAATCACCTAATATCACTAATACCCTGACCCAAATATTGACAACTATGACTCAAGCTTATTCAAGACTCTAGATCACGATTTAAATAAATAGTGATGCAATTGTTATGGATAAATATATGAAGATGTTTTAGGATTTGTGTTTGCCATTATTATTGTGGATTGAATGACCAATAGAAGCTGAAAGTTAACTATTGTGAATAGAGAAGATATTGGATAATGTCTTGCCCGAATGAGAGGAATGCATTTCTAGTTGCATTTGTGTTACATGGAAAAGCTAAAAGTTGGTGGCAAGGGCAATGTCAGTACAAGTTGGGATATCTACATCATGAGTTGGTTGTTTGAGATGATTTTGCAAAACGGTTTAGAGATTTTTTTGTGCCTCCTTTTGCATGTAATAAGATACAAGGCAAATTTATTAGATTGATGCAAATGGATAAATTAGTCATTCAGTATGAGACATAATTTTCAACATTGTCCGAGTATGCACCTTAATTGGTATCATTTGCAGAGAAAGTCATATTAAGATTCAATTAGATAGCTTTTAGTCTTACTTTGTATTAATGATTAATTAGTGCTAGTAGAAAGAGCCGGATGGGTGAAGATTAAATTCCAAATTACTCAGAAGTGTAGGGAGTTTCGCTAGAGAAAAAGCTCTAATGAGATGGCACAGACACTTTACTCTAGCGAATTTAATGGTAAGAAAACAAAATAATTTGTTGGTGGAACTAATAGTTAGATTGTCAGCAGTCCTACACAGCCCTATGTTAAGTCTTGGAAGCTACATCATGGTGAATGCTTACAAGTCTCCAAGGTGTGCTATTTATGTCGACAACCAAGGTATCAGGTGATTGATTATCGCAATTCTACCTAGAAGTCAATACCAACTATTAATTTCGAAAGGGATTTAAATTAGAGAGAATATTAAGAGAGATATACCATTAAAGTGATAGAGTTTGATACAATGACTCATATAACTACTAAGACAGAATATTTGACCAAGAGTCTATGTGTTAACTCAACAAAAGCCTGAAGAGCCTATCTTTGTCGATATTAATGTGCTGGTAAAAATGATAAGCACTGTTATCTTTTACATCAAATAATGTCATTTTTAGTTACTAAATGTTGAGTGTCGTCCTAGTTATATTATCATCTTTTAGATGTGTTGTTTTAGTTATTCTGTTTCAGGTATTGGGAGTAGTTCAGTTGAGTTATTTTTTTATCAATTGTTTGATTTACTGTAATCACTTTTGATATTAATTAATAGGATTTAGACTCATGATGATTTTTGGATAGTTCATGCTTCACTGGTGTAATAAGTGGCTTATTGAAAGTTTAAATTTCAAGGATGAAGTTTTTCCTGGGGTAAAATATTACATTATTCTATTAAATAAATAAATCGAACCGACATTTGCCTATTCGTTCATGCAGGAGGAAGAAATGAGAAGATGCGAGACAAAGTGATTTTTTTCATTGTAAAAAAAAAATGAAATAGTCAAACTACATTCCCCTAAAACGAACCAAGTGGACTTAGGAGGAGATTGGAGCTACTGTAGAACCAATAAATAAAGGGTTGTAAGAAGACACACAACAGAGTGAGCGTTGATTCTAGGGCTGCAAATGAATTGCGTCGAGCTCAGCTGAATCCTGTTAAAATTCATGCTCATTTGTTATTAATCTGTTCAAGCTTGGCTCGAGCTCGATTCGAGCTTCTGCTATACTGTTTTAACTCAATTCATTTAGCTTTACTATGGTTCAAACTAGATTCATTTTTGAGCTCGTGCTCAGTTTTGTCGAGCCGCTGGATTAGCCTTAATGAGTAGAGTCCTAGTAATTATTTAGGATGTTAGATCCATAAGAAATCAAATAAATCTAGTTAATTTTAAAATTTAAAATTTAAATCTCTATTTTAAATAGTTTTTAAAAATATTAAATAAAATCCAGCCTACACGCCAATCCACTTGCTGCCTAGCTCGTTCAGGAAGTAATGTACCGGCGGTTTCCAATTAAATTTTTGGCTAGTTCATATGTCAATGTGGTACTAAACATTAATTTTTCATTTTCATGTGAGCTACAAAGAGATTTAAAAACTATTTCGGCCTTATATATATATATATATATATATATATATATAGTTTATGAGTGTATTTTAACTTGAGTTTTTCAAGGAAGAGTTACAGACATACAACTCAATTCTTATTTATTTACATATCTAACACCAAAACTTAATTTTTACATGCATATGCCACTTTACATATATGCATGAAAAGGAATATTTTAATTTTTAAAAGTTGATACCACAAAAATACCTCATATCAACTTTTAAAAACTAAAATATTCCTTTGAAAGAATTGGGTGGTCTAAATGTAAAAAGTAAAATTTGTATTAGAGATGTAAATTCATAGGAATTAGGTGGTATGCAGGCTAGTGCCTCTTTTTTAATTATTATGAGTTTCACAAAAATTTCACTAATTTGAATAATATAAAAAATATATTAATTTTAAATTAAGTTTTAGTATATCTAACTTTAATTATAATTTTTTTAACTAAGTCAATATTGAGCTTTAGACGAGCATCCTGTTATGCTTGTTCACGAGCTTTAAATGATATTGTTCATGATCATAACCGAGCCGAGCAATAATGTGTTGAAGCTTATTCATTTAATAATTGAGTATTGTAAAAAGTGTCTAAACTTATTCAATTACTTAAACAAACGAAATTAAATAAGCTCTAATCGAGCCGAGAAATGAGTATCTTATCGAGCACTCGATTCATTTGCAACCCTAGTTTAATTATTGCGATGGAAAGCGAGACACGGGGGAGTGAGCGTCAGAGCCATGCAAAGCAATGTGGGATGCGAGATGCAGGCAAAGCCCAGTGAGTGTCGAAGTCGTGCAATGCGAAGCGAGATGCTGAGGAGCAAGCGTCAAAGTCGAGCAAGCTGGAAATGGGACTAAGTTTGAACAAAGGCCTGTGTGCAACATCTTGAGATCGGGTGTTGGATCAATTCAAATTGCTCAATCAGTTGAGCTTGAACAATATGTTTATGATTGAGCTTGAACAATATGTTTATGAGCAAAAAGAGGAATCAAACAATGGAGGGGGGGTGTATGTTGGGTACATTGTTGATTGTGCACAAGCTAGAGCATGAGGCCAAGCACTTGAGTGTGAGGGTGATTATAAGATGGTTTCAACTAGTTTGACACTTATGCAAGGTAAAAAGGGGAGTTCTGAGGTATGTATTTTTAATTAAATTATAATTTATAAATCTAAATTTTATAAACAATTAATGAAAATATATTTTTTAGGGTGAAGGAGCATTTATTGGTAAGTTATGAAGCATGAATACGTATATAGGGACATGGACGATACGAGGTGACACGAAATACTTGAAAACTATAGAAGATGACATGACATGTGTCAAGACCAGACTCGGGGCTTGCAATTGACTAAGGCTGGAACAGACAGTTAGACGGTAGAAATTAAAAATTTTCTATATTCATTTTATATAAGTAACATTTAATAAATGAAAGAGTTACTAAAAAAATTAATTAAAGCAATACAGTTAAAGTTTACCTCCTTTCTGGTTATCCCCATTATCTATAAATATTTCTCTTCTATCGTCATATTCTAATCAAATAATTAAAACTAAAAAGTGCGTTATAATAACAGTAAGCTCAACAAAGCTAGTGAATACTGATAATCCTAAATTATAGTAATTCAATAAAAAGGGAGACAATGTGCATACCAATTAAACTTTATAGAAAAATAATACATCATTCGGCGGTTTGCACTATCTAATATGATCATTCAAGTTGATTTTAAACTTTTAATATATCTTATTATATCGTTTAAATATTAATATCTTTTTAATCTGTATACATCTGTCACACGAGCTCCGTTTTAAATTATATCATTTAAGTTACTTTAATATCAATAAAATTTTTTATTTATGTGTGCAAGTAGCTTAGGTTTTCCCGCTAGTACCATAAAGGAGCGATTTCATCATAACAAAGTATCACATGCAAGTAATGAAAATAGTAAAATTTCTTTTTATATCATTCAATGATTTGAATTATTCGTTTAAATGACATGCAAATATCCGTGACATACACTTAATATGATCGGTTGAACATAAGAGGCATTAAATTTCTAAGAAAGTCATATAATGAATCAAATTTAGAAGAAATCAAATGTTACTACAATTTAAATGTATAAGTACTCACCTAACTCTTTTTGATGATTCTTGTAGCCACTTAATCCTTGATGTCCTTTATTTAGCATCTAAAAAGACGAACATAATATTTATCACATCTATTTCTCTTACTCAAGTCTAAAGTATTTTCCAAATATATAGTTATTTTAGATATTAATATATCTTCTAAAGTAGAAGACTTATACGTAGAACTTATCTCAATTAATTTTTTTTGTTTACTCCTTCCTCAATCATCTCTCTTGATTATATTATCAAAATTCTAATTTAATTAAAAATACTACAAATCTTTTAATAGTTAGACTATATTAAATTGATAAGTAATATGCAAAAAGCTCAACTCACCTTGACTTTTTTAGTTGCCACCACCCTTTTCTTGATCCAAAAGTTAAACTTTTATAGTTTGAATTTTCATTTATTTAAAACCTACTATTAATAATTGATCATTGAAAAAATATATTAAATTCATAAATTAATATTTTAAATCCCTTACCTTAAAAGTCAAAGTTCGATGCACAAGTTTGCTTCTCCTCTCCCCTTCTCGCTCGATACTTCTCCTTTCTCTTTGCGTGGATAAAAGTCACACCAAGCTCCTTTTCCGACAAACTCAAAAAACTCAAAGGGGAGCTTCTTGGTCAACAACGACATTGTCATTATCCTCACCTCCTCGCTAGGGCTCAGATCGATCAGATTCTTCTTCCTGTATGTAAGATGCACCACATTGATCACAGATGCGTCTCTTCCTCGCATCCCTCCTTTGCTCAGGGCTCCAGCTCAATGTTAATTAAGAGATGATCTCCCTTTTCCACTACTCGAGGCCTGTTAAGTCTGGTAGGCTTTGCACGATAGAGAAAATCTACATGAACCTTCCTTCTTGTTTGACTTCTACCCGCAAGCCATTGCATCGTCTCCTCTATAGATTAGAACCCACAGGAAGCCCGTAAGCCCTCACCTCCACTTCTCTTCTCCTTCGAGCATAACAAGGTCTTCCTCCTCTCCTTGCTCTCTATCTCTCTCTTGCTCTCTCGGTCTGTAACGAATGAAGAGATCACTTTTTCGAATCCTAAAGTTGAACTTTGCTGTCGTGACGATTCATCAAACTACTGCCATTTATTTATTTATTGATTTTTATAATCTTTCTTTTTATAAAAATTTGATCTTTGAAATTAAAAATCTTCTCGAAGCCTCAAATTACTTCTCATTAAGCAAGTAAAACTTAAATTATTGATAAATTTTGAGGAAGTTTAAATCTCATTCAACAAGATGAAATATGAATATACGATAAGATAACTCAGTTAAACTGGAATAGGTAACTCAATAACAATTCAAATAATTGATATGAGATAACTCAATTAAACTTGCTCCATCAACTGGAATAGGTAATTTCACATTTGAAGCATCGTAACATAACAAAAACACCATTTATCTCCTGATAAAGACATACACTAGAACGACACACCTATAACATATGATGAAACATAACACATCAATATTTAGCAGCATCAACATCAGCAGTTGGTTTTTCAGGCTCTCTAATAGTAAGGGAGTAAAATCTAGGTCGAACTGGTTATCTTGATTGATCTTGTGTAAGAGCTAAAGTTGTAGACTCTATCCTTTCTTGCCTACCAGTAATCTTCTTTGAAGGAGCTCCAATTTCTTTTTATTCTTCTAATGCTTTCTGGCCAAGTGAAGGACAATATCTAGCTATGTAACCAGACTGAAGATACCAGTAGCATGCATGAGAATCCATTAGACATTCACTTCTATGTTGTTTTTCTAGTGTTATCCTGGTGTGGGAGTGGTGTTATTATGATATTATTGAAGTGTTATGCTGGTGTTATCATGGCTTTTTGCTGCTCTTTTGACATTGTCTGACTTTGTATAAATATATTCATCAAATATGCAGTCAGGCGAGGCTACAGAACCTCGCAATCCAACAATTACAGAGTTGTTTTTGAGAAGCAACGTTTGCAATCAGGAAGAAGCTTATGAAAGCTATCGTATCTATGCACATCACGTAGGATTCACTGTTCGGAAGGATCATACTAGCTACTGGCCCAACTCCAGGAAACTGAAGAACAAAGATTATATTTGTGGGAAAGTTGACTACAAGAAAGAGCCCAACAACATGGAGAGCGTTAAGTACAAAAAATCGGACACCAGGACCGGCTGTAAGGCTATGGTTCGATTTACTGTTGACCTTGAGGGCAACTGGACAATGAAAAAATTCATTGAAAATCACAACCATCCTTTGGCTGAAGTGGTGATAAGCATCTTCTTCGTTCGAGCAGAAGGATAAGTGAGTTGAATGCAGATGTCTTAAGATCCATGACAGGTGTAGGAATCAGGCAACAGATGCATACAATTTTATTGCTTCGGAGGTTGGTGGTGTAGAGAATATGAAATGGACAAAGACAGATGCACATAATTTCATTCAAAGAAAAAGAAGAGAAAAAATTGAGCAGGGAGATGTCAATGCACTAATACAGTTCATGGAAAAACAGGCTGATGATAGAATGTTTGCTTGGGATTTCCAAACAGATGAGTCTGGAAGGCTAACAAACATTTTCTGGAGTGATGGATTATCCAGGTTGGATTATGATTGTTTCGGGGATGTGATAATATTTGACACAAGCTACAGATTAAATAAATATAACTTATGCTGCATTCCATTTGTGGGGGTTAACCACCACTGGCAGAACGTACTATTTGAAGTTGGATTTTTTTCTGATAAGACCACCGATTCATTCATGTGGCTTTTCAAATCGTTTGCTCGAATAATGGGAGACAAGCACCCTGTAACAATCTTTACCTATCGGGACCAAGCAATGACAAGAGCCATTGCAGAATGCTTCCCCCAGACACGTCACAGATTATGTCAATGGCATATCCATAAAAAACTTCATTCAAAGGTAAATTGTGGAGTTCGTACTAAGAGCATCTGTGATGTTTTTTATAAATGCATAAGTGTGACACCGAAGAGGAGTTCGAAGAAACTTGATCCTTAATGATTGAAGTTGTCGAACTTCAGAATAATACGTGGTTGGCTGAAATGTATCGTCATAGGCACAGATGGTCAATAACATTTAATAAAGATATATTCGGTATGCGAATCTTATCAACACAGAGGAGTGAGTCAACCAATAATATATGTCATAATGTTACAAAACCAACTAACTCGATCGGATTGTTTCATTTGACTTGAAACTATTATGAAATCTTGGCGTCACAACGAGAAAGATGAAGATTTCAAATGCCTTCAGTCCGTCACAACGCCCATGGTTAAAATCAATCCCGTGTTGAGGCAAGCTGCTGCATTCTATACAAGGAAGCTTTATTCAATGTTTGAACAAGAGCCACTGAATGGATTATGTGGGCTTACAGCTGAATTATCTGCGGATAGTGAGGCTAGATACAATGTAATGAGTTTGGATGAGGGGACAAGGCAGCTGTGGACTGTATTAGTCGACAAAGTTAATCTGAGGTTACATGTACTTGCAAAAAATTTGAGATGATAGGACTGCTGTGCTCCCATGCTCTATTTATACTCAATGTAGTGAAAATAAAGATGATTCCAGATAAGTATTTCTTACTGCGGTGGTCTAAAAATACTAAAAGGGATATCTACAATAAGTATGGAAGCAGAGATCTGAGAAATTTCAGTTTGAACAATGTTTCATCAAGTGCAATGTTATTCAAGTCAAGTTCTCAGAAGTTTGCATATCAACTCAT
Source organism: Papilionanthe hookeriana x Papilionanthe teres (assembly GCA_022702705.1). Classification (NCBI taxonomy): domain Eukaryota; kingdom Viridiplantae; phylum Streptophyta; class Magnoliopsida; order Asparagales; family Orchidaceae; genus Papilionanthe; species Papilionanthe hookeriana x Papilionanthe teres. The sequence goes on along the minus strand of CM040421.1, from coordinate 107,106,077 downwards.
AAATATGACACAAGTACATGATTCAGCGGAGGAGTTCTTGTGGATGACCTTTAAAAAACTATCTGTAGACCTTGGTGACGTTCTAGCAGGGAGAAAACTTGAATCGAATAAAACGACGAAGAAGAAAAAAATTTCAAATCTAGAACGTTCTGTTAATGATCCCGCAAAGATGAGGCCGAAAGGAGTGTCAACATCGAGGTTGAAAGGATATTGTGAAAAAACTAAGAAATGCAAAAGTAAAAAGTCGTTGCTTGAGTAATGATTTCTTTCTAAGTATATTGAGTTTTGTTCTCCTGTTGGTAATAATTTTGAACTTTGCTTTCAGGAAAGGAACAACATGCGTCATCTAGCCGTGAAGCTGTTAATATATTCGAAGAAATGTTGATAGATTGTCTGACACAGGTATGTTCAATTAATTCAATTCACTTGGCTTTCCGATGAAATTATGGACTTCAAGTTTACCCGGTATTAACATCGTTTCGCAGGAATACTATGAATCGCAACCAGTCGATACATACAGAGGAATGTTAATGGATTCCATGAGTGAGTGATATGTTGTTTGTAACACTGTATGATATAGACATATTTATTGTAAATGTGGTTCATATTATGTTTGACAAATTGTTCAGTTTATTTATATTTTGTTTGAGAAATAATTCAGTACATATTATGATTGACAAATAGTTCTGTTTGGATGATTAGAATTCATTCTGTGCGTTACCAACTATAGAATAACAAACGTAAAGGAGAAATTTTATTCTAAATGTAAATAACACGTAGATAATACGCCAATAACACGCAATAACACATAAATAATAGCCAATAACATACAATAACACTTAAATAATACGTCAATAATACATAAATAATACTAGAATAACACTTAAGTAACAATAGAATAACACTTAAGTAACAATAGAATAACACATGCCAATGGGCCAACATGCAGGAAAATATTCATTCTGTGCGTTACCAACTATAGAATAACAAACGTAAAGAAGTTTTATTCTGAATGTAAATAAAACGTAGATAATACGTCAATAACACCAATAACACGTAAATAATACGTCAATAACACACAATAACACTTAAATAATACGCCAATAACACGTAAATAATACTAGAATAACACTTAAGTAACAATAGAATAACACTTAAGTAACAATAGAATAACACGTGCCAAATGGGCCAACATGCAGGAAAATATTCATTCTGTGTGTTACTAACTATAGAATAACAAACATAAATAAGAAGTTTTATTCTGAATGTAGATAACACGTAAATAATACGCTAATAACACGCAATAACACGTAAATAATACATCAATGACACGCAATGACACATAAATAATACGCCAATAATATGTAAATAATACTAGAATAAAACTTAAGTAATAATAGAATAACACGTGCTAAATGGGCCAACATGCAAGAAAATATTCTAATTGTAATAACATGTTTATTACACGCGAATAACACTCAAATAATACATAAATACCACGTGAGTAACACCTAAAATAACGCTTCTCGTGTTACCGTGCATTCGACTCGCACAGTACACTATGTTACCGCGGCTTTTAATCGGTAAAAAATCGTGTTATTCCGGAATATTCCGTGTTATCCTCGTCTTTAAATCGGCAAATAATCGTGTTACTGCTGAAAAAATCGCGTTATTCAAAATTAATATATTTTTTACAAATATTTATAATATACAAATAAAATTTTCTGTACTTACAAATCTTTATAATATACCAATACAGAGATTTTAGTTACAATTATTTAAACAAAATATTAAAACTAAAATTTCATTACTTACAAATATTTAAACAAAATTTTAAGTACTTCCAAACAAAGTATTTTATAATTATTCAAAACACCTATTTGCAAGTAATTACAAAAATTATACAAATATTTAAATATACAAGAAGGTACATTCTGCACTATATTTAAATATACAAACAAAATTTTCATAAAGAAACACAAGAAACACAAGTTATGATATGCAAACTCTGATCATATTAATAAATTTAATTCCTTAACAGGAAACAAATATCATATGCAAATTCTGCTCTAAATCTTTTCATTTCATCCTGCCTTTTGAAGTGTTGTTTCCAATCTACATCTTCGGCCAGCACGACTGTTTCCATGAACTTACAAACGAACATCCCACAATCAATTCTGTTCGCTTGTGAGGGTACACTCTGCACTATTGCCTTAGCCATTTCAGGATTTTAGCTTTGAAAAGATGTCTACAATCCTTAGCGAACATTTCGATCTGCATACAAGAAACAAATAATGAAGTGTTATTGGCGGCTTGCTTAAGTGTTGCTCTGTGTGAATGTATTATTACTTAAGTGTCATGCAGTGTACTTGTTGTATTACTTATATGTTACCTATGTGTTGCCTATATGTTATTCTGTTTTGCTGCCTAAGATTTATTGTATTACTTATGTGTTACTATGTGTTGCCTAAGTTTTATTACTTGTTGTATTACTATGTGTTGCCTAAGTTTTATTACTTGTTGTATTACTTATGTGTTATTATGTGTTGCCATAAGTTCTACTCTGATTTTGAAATAATAGTTGAAAGAGTTGAATTTACTTACAACTAGTTCATCATAGGACTTATGGGTCGGCTTTGGAAGGGAATCGTAAATTCTCCATCTTCTGTTATTGATATCGTGCATCAAAAAAATCCAATGATCATTATGCACATTTGGAAACAATATTGTCTTTGTGTCCCTTAAAGTCTCTGCAGTTATGTGGTCAACAAACTGTTTGCTGTTGCCATATTTTTTGTGCATCTGCATAACATCATTAATTTTAGTTCAGCCAAATTTATTAAATATTTAATACAAAGTAGAGTGACTAAAAATATTACCAAATATGAAGGTGAAACATAGAGGTTAGGCCGGTATAGGTTAGGTCTCCTCAATGTTCGTTCGCGCAAAAACGTAGCAAAAAGATCAATGTATTAGTTTCCGAGAGACTTATTGAGCAGAAGATCTACTAGGGCCGTTCGGTTAATCATAATGCCTCCTCTAAACAACACAATATCGCTACTGCATTGATAGCATAGCGTTTATGTTAATTCACAACAACACAACTGCAAAAATTAAAAGTGAATTTTCACATTAACTTACGACCCAGGGTGGCTCGCAATGCACTGATCGATCTCTTCCTGCATTTCCTGTGGTATCAAAGATCTACCAGGATAATCAAGAGGTCCTGGTGCAGGACGGCTCTGTAACATCGAACAATGTTTCTAAAGGACATGGAGAATATATAAAGTCTAGTTCAACCTTTATTGAGTACTTACAACTATGGCGAATTGGTCTCCAGCAGAGCTCGGACTAGATATATCCAGCACATGGCCTCCTTCATCTGCAAGCAAGCCAGGATCAACATTTTCTTCCGTAGCTTTGGCTTCTTAGCCATCACCCTCCTGGGCATCAATATTTTCTCCTAATGCCACAAGACTCGTCTACAATAGAAAAAATATGTTTTTACTAAAAAAATACAAGGAAGGTAGATCGTATCGTTAAAATAAAATTTAGTACTCACCGACATAGAATCTAACATATTCTTTATTGCTCGATCGACTTCATCGGGGTCTTCTTGCAATGTCGAATCCCCAACTGACACAGGTGACTTACAGATCATCCACTTATGCACATCGGCCTCTTGCAGCTGCCAGAATCATCAATCTGTACATCGGCCTCTTGGACCACTTCCGGATCATCAATCTGTGCATCGACCTCTTAGGCCACTGCCGGATCATCACTATGCACATCGGCCTCTTGGGTCACTTCCGGATCATCAATCTGTACATCGGCCTCTTGGGCTACTTCCGGATCATCAATCTGTAAATCGGCCTCTTCAGCCTGTTCATCATCAGCGGTATGTACAACAATATACGCATGTCCGTCGAAGAGCATGCGAAAGGATCATCTATCTGTACAGAATCTTCTCTATGTATGGTGTCATCTATATCTGCTAGCCTACGTCTTCTTCTGAATTAGTATTGAGTGACAGGTGGCTCGAACGACCTCTTCCGGGAAGTATTGGACGGCTCCTTCTCCAACTCCTTATCAGCCCTGGTTTCAACGAACCTATGTACAAGGTCTTTGAGGGTGGAAATAGCATCAGCCATAATATGCAGCTGTACATCATGTGCATCCACTTTTTCTTGTATATTTAAGCTCACTTGGTGCTGATTTTTCATCAACTCATACAAAATTTCGAGATCAACATCTCCACTAGTACGACCAATGACCGGGGTCATCTCACTTGACACTAGTGTACCCGCTCTAGGTGAGGATGGTCCTGCCTCGGTCTCGTGCGTGGGCGAGGCGCTCGGAGGAGTACGTGGTCTCTGCTCCGGATTCGAGAGCGAGCGGACTTCATCGCCCCTCAAATCCAAGAACATGTCATTGGCCTGCAATGAAATTAAACATGTCATTGTAAATGAGATTCGCTTTGCAAAACAAGCTATGAACCATTTACTGATTATTTTAATGCGATGAATGACAAACTCGTGAAGGATGAAGCCTCTTAAAGGCTTCATGAATCTGTTCGCGATCCGCCGTGACTTGTTGGCCATGTCGGAATACGTGGTCGAGCCTCGGGGCGGCGGGAGTAGCCAGGTGATGTCGTCTCGTAAAACCATACCGAGGATGTCATACACTATAGCTATTTATGTAACGATAAAAAACAACAAATCTAAACTTCATAATGAAATGTTTTAAAGAACGGAAGAAATACATACTGATTAAACAGAAATACAAAACCTTGGATATAGCCCAATGATTTATTATTCCTTAATTTCATGTAAGCCGTGCTGACTTGTTCTAATAGCATTTCACATATGGCAGCAGACCAATTAAATGAGGGAAAAACCTGTGCATCAGCAGCAAACGCAGCAAGCTCTGTGTGCACGTGAAAATTACTAGACGGAAAAAATAGGTTAGTTAGCAAAAATTTAAAATATAACTGCTCAAAAGGAGGAGTAGATGCTCCTTCTGCAAAAGAATCTATCATTTGGTCCTTTATAGCTTTGGCATCATCCGCAGCTAGTACACTTTTCTTCCATGTGGCACGATCTCCTCTGTTAGGCATGCCAAACAACAAGGCCACGTGGTCAGCATCTAACTTCAGCTCTTTTCCACCCAGTCTGAATACCCTCCTCCTGTTATCCCAACATCTCAAAATATGCAACGTTAGGACATTGTTTTGGGGATAGTGGGCATGTCAAAAAACGTGCAGACCCTCATTTCCCTTTAATTATTAACCGTCTCCCCCGAAATGTGATCCCTAACTCCATCCAATACAGCCCTCACTGCAGATGGACAACATCTACAGTTGAAAGTCATTGCGCTTATTATCCTGCAAAATGAAGAAATTAATACATAAATAACACATCAACGAATTGCTGAAAATTGTATTTCACATGTTAGGACATAAGAATAACACATGAACAACTGTCAGACATCAATAATACAACAGTAATACATGAATAACACAATACTAATACAAGAATAACCCAGAAATAACACATCAAAATACATCAAAACTTTCTTATTGGTGAGTTATTTCTGTAATACATAAATAACACATTAACGAACTGCTGAAAATTGTATTTTACATGTTAGTACATAAGAATAACACATGAACAGAGGTCACACATCAATAATACAACGGTAATACATGAATAACACAATAAAATACAGAAATAACACAGAAATAACACATCAAAATACATCAAAACTTTCTTATTGGTGAGTTATTTCTGTAATACATAAATAACATATCAACGAACTGCTGGAAATTGTATTTCACATGTTAGGACATAAGGATAACACATGAACAGAGGTCACACATCAATAATACAACAGTAATACATGAATAACACAATAATAATGTAGGAATAACACAGAAATAACACATCAAAATAGATCAAAACTTTTTTATTGGTGAGTTATTTCTGTAAAATTCTTGTATTATTCGTGTATATTGGTGTGTTATTGGATAAGAATAACACAAACACATAAATTACACATCAACTAAAATAACCAATAACCTAAACACATAAGAATATTACATGAACATAAGAATAACACATCAACTAAAGTAACACATCAATAATAATGAATTACACACTAATAATACGTGAATTACACGGTAATAACACGGTAATAACACAACAATAACACAATAATAACATGTAAAAACAGTGTTTCATGTATGTTATTGCCTGATAAACAAACCAATAACTAATACCCATAAGAATAACACATGAACGCAAGCATAACACATCAACTAAATTAACACATCAATAATACATGAATTACACAACCCTAAAACATGAATAACACGGTAATAACAAGACTAATACAACAATAACACATAAAAAACATATAGTTTTTAGAATGCAATGTACATTATGCCCTTGTCTTGTTTAGGTTTATTAATCCCTAAGACTAACCTATCTTTAAGAATCAAATTTTGGCCATACCTTGATTTTACCGACCGCTCGGACGCCATTGTCTCCTCCTTCGCTAGCACCGGAAAATGGTTGTGTCTCGTGCAGTCGACCGACAAAGGACTATGGTCGTAGTAGGGTTTTCTTTGCGAGGAGGAACAAAACGAAGATGAAATGGGAAATGGCAGAAGGCGTTACGGAAAGATGAAAATGTTTTTGAACGAAGGTCGGGTTACGGTTTCGGGCTGGGTCGCAATAAAATCCTAATTAATTTTTTTTCTCTTCAGTTTCTGCGTGGGGCCCACATTTCCACCTCTTCATTTTCTGGGTGGGGCCGAGATTTCCACGTGGCGGAATCTTACAGGACTTCGCACGTAGCTCTACGTGCGGAGTCCTCATGGAAAAATTTTCCCTCCTTTTCTCTGCTCGATAATTCTCCTCTTTGCGCAGAACAAAGTCACACTAAGCTCCTTGATCGATGAACCCGCAAGATTCAAAGGGGAGCTTCTTGGTCGACAACGACGTCGTCTTCCTTCCCTGCTTGTTAGGGCTTAGATTGACTGTCATTTTCTTCCTGTATGCAAGTTGCACTGCACTGATCACACACATGTCTCTTCTTCACTTCCCTTCTCGCTCGTGGCTCAACCTCAATGTTAATAAATAACCGATCTCCCTTTTGCCACTTCTGGAGGCCGATTGAGTCTGGTAGGCTTCACACGATAGGGAAAAACTGCACAAACCTTCATCCTCATTCAACCTCTACTCGCAACCTGTAATGTCATCTCCTCTACATATTGGAACCTGCAGGAAGCTCGTAAGCTCTCACCACCACTCCTCTTCTCCTTCGAGCACAATAAGTTCTTCCTTCTTGCTCTCTGTCACTCTCTCTCGCGCTCTAGGTCTGTTATAAACTAAGAAATCAGTTCCTCAACTCTTGAAGATTAATGGGGTTGTCAGTGACGATTTATTGAACCCTTGCTACTAATATAATTTTTTATTGATCTATTTATTTATTTATTTATTGGTTATTACAATCTTCCATTATAAATTTTCGTACTCAAAATTTGCAAATTTTCTCCGAGCCTGAAATTATTTCTAATTAAACAAGTAAAACTTAAATTATTGATAAATTTTCAAGAAGTTTAAATCTCATTCAACAAGTTGAAATATGAATATAATAAAACGAAGATTTAATATAAGATAACTAAAATTTCCCCATCAATACGGAGTTGAAGCTGTAGGCTCTATCCTTCTTTGCCTACTTGTAATCTTCTTTGAATGAGCTTCAATTGATTTCGGTTCTTCTGATTATTTCTAGCCAAGTGACGGACAATATCTAGCCATGTAACTAGACTGACGATACCATTAGCTTCTATGTTTTTTTCCAGACTCAAGTGACTACGATACTACAAGAAATGCCACCAATTAATCTATCAGAATTAAATTTGGAATTCTTCCCATTGAATCTTTCTGATTGATCTACAAGCTCTCCTTCATTAACACTCTTCTTCTTCTTTGTCTCTTTACATTTTTGAATAAGCTGGAAATCAATCTCTACTCGTCTAGCCTGCTCCACTAACATCGAATAGTCGTCGGTCCCCAAAGATCCCAACAGCTGGCTCATCAAATCCTTTAATTCCGAAAGGAATTTGTTTCACTTCTCTTTGCAATAGCTATCAGCTGTGGAGCATACCTTGATAGTATAGTGAACTCTGCTTCATGCTACATAATTGATTTATCTCCTTGCACCAACTTGATGAACTTACCTTGCATCTATCTTCGTGTTGATGAGGGAACAAACTACTCTCTGAAAGGCTCAATAATCCTCCCAATTTAACATCTTGTAGGGTAGGTCCCCTAAACTATCCGACGCTTCCTGAGCTACCACCTTTCGGCTTCTCCATTCAACACAAAAGTAGCTAATGATATTTTTCTTTCATCAGCACAAGTAATGCTGTGTAATATATTTTTTATCCTCATCAAACAAGTCTCCACTTCAATCAGATCTTCAGTTCGCTTGAACAAAGGTGGACACATATATTTAAATATCTTCAAATACTTATCCACAACATTGTCACTTTTAAGAGGTTGCGATCTGGACTCCTGAATCAATCAATGTCATCATTTGTGTTAGAACATTTATATTAATATTAACAACTGGTCATACTTCTTCATTTTCTATCTCTTTCCCTCTTCTTGAATCTTGGATCCATCCATTTGCCTGAATTAAAATAATTATCTGACTAGTTTTAATTTAAATTTCTAATTTTTATTATTACTAATTTTTTATAATTATCTTATTTGCTCTTTAATCAAGTTTATATTAAATTTTCTAATCCTAAAGCTTGATCTGGTACCAGTTTTGTCACAACCTATCCCAAGGTGGGAACATACGGTCGAGCGGTGAAAATTACAAATTTATATGTTCGTTTTATATATATAACTACATTTAACAAATGAAAGAGCTATAAAAAAAAATTAATTAAAGCAATACGGTTAATTTTTACCTTATTTATGGTTGTTTTCATCGTCTATAAATATTCTCTTTTATCTCTCATTTTTTATTCAATTAACTAAACTTGAAAAAATTAATTTAAAACAACAATAAATAAATAAAACTACTGAGTACTCATATTCTTAAATTATATTAATTTAATAAAAATGGGAAAAAATGCATGTGAATTAAACTATATGTAAAATATATAACGACATTTGGCGGTTTGAACTATCTAGTATGGTCATTTAAGGTGATTTTAAACTTTCACTATATCTTAATTTATCGTTTTCATATAAATATCTTTTTAATTTGCATACATTCGTTAAACGAGCATCATACTTCAATATTAAAATTATTTTTCATTTACGATACTTTAATATCAACTTCTACCCGCAAGCTGTAACTTCGTCTCCTCTACAGATCATACCCGTAAGCCCTCCCCACCACTCTTCTTCTCCTTCGAGCATAACAAGTTCTTTCTCTTCTCCTTGCTCTCTATATCCCTCTCGCTCTCTCGGTCTGTTACAAGTGAAGAGATTGGTTCTTCGCTTCTTAAAAACGAATGGGTCTGTCAGGACGATTCAATAAATTGTTGTCACCTTTTCAATTATTTTAATTTTTGTATTTGTTGGTTTATTTATTTATTTATTTTTGTTGGTTATTACATCATGGACATGTTTATATTTCAAAAATTATTATTATAAAAAATGTAGATTTTCATTGTTGTTTACTAAAGAAATCACAAAATAAAGTATGCTAGAATAAAATTTAATTTTATAAATTTAACTTGCATTATCAAAATTAGGCATAATACTTACATTAACTATATATATAATATGTTTCTAAAGAATTTTTCTAACATAAGTACTTAAAATTTAAAATATCCTACGATTACATCTTGTTCAATTAAGTTAATTTATTTTACAATTAGATAAGTATCAATTTATAACTATTAAAATATACCAGGATTACACCTTGTTCACAAGTTCTACAAAGCTCGACCATAATTAATGCAATATGGACTTTTGAAGCTTGGCCTCGACAAACATAGCACGAAATACTGATGTTTGGCTTCGATGAATATTGGATGCACCTTCGATGCTCGATTTTTATGAATGATTGAGGGAGCTTTAACATTACGTGAGAGGAAGCTGCTTCGACTATGAGGTATAATTAGAGTTACATGTATATTTAAACGTTGTGTCCTGTTCTTCCCCAAAGCGTTTTAAGCTCAGTTATTATGCAATGTCGAGGCATGTTCTGGAATTGTGTGGATTCGAAAAAAATTCAGTTACATATATTGTAGTATCGGACAAGTGTTGGGGCATGTCAGGGTGGTGTTTGTGTCCGATACGTGTCCTACAAGCGTACGATATGTTTTTAACGGTGTCGATGCTATATAGCCAGTAAGCAATAATTTTTAAGAGTTTTTTTAGATCCATTTGTATAAGTAATAATGTGTTAATATATTTTCTTAAATTAAATATTAGCAATAGTAAAATTATACGTTAAAGCAAAATCTAATATGGTTCTACGTTATTCATTAAAAACTTCAAAATCGTAGCCATCGTGAATATTTCCAAAATTTTCTACCACTCTACTAACATGTGTATTTAAATTCTCTGAAATATAAATTTTTTCTTTAGAGGTATCATATATATTAATTTCTTAGATCATTCTATAATTTTTCTTTTGAACCTATATCTAAACTTGTTTGAGAAGTATAAACACTTATAACATTAAAAATCATTATATCAACAAAAACTTTTAGGGTATAATTCTACTCAATTCTATTGATTTTTACAACATTATCTTTCCAACTGTTATCTATAATTATACCTATACCATTTCTAGTACAATATCTACTTGAATACCAAAGTTTTAAACCTAAACTATCAATCTCCTTAATCTTTTCTCTAACCTATTTAGTTTCTTGAATGCATAAGATATTTATCTTCCTATGATTCATAATTTCTACTAAATCCATTAATATACTTGTACGAGTACCTATCGTCTACCAATGCAACACTCATTTTTCGCATCCGGGGCCTGGGACCTGGCACAGGCAGTGTTTGTTTCGTGGCATTGATTAAATATTAATATTTAAAAGAGACGTGAAGTGATATTATGCTAAGTTGTTACATGATGCATTTTATAATTTAAGTAGGCCTTGTTTGCAAAAATGCAATTTCTGTAGGAGTTCATGAAAATAGCCTCTTTGCCTGAGATTGTATATGTCAACTATTCTTCAGATTCCAAAGTATGACGGAAAGCATTATACATGTGGCACGTACATATGAAATATATCCTTTTCCATGATAATCTCAAAACTTTTTTTTTCTCTTTTCTCTTTTCATTTTTCCGCAGAAGGAGATGGAAATTTCCGTAAAGAAGAAAATATTAGGAGATCCAATTGGAGAGACGCTATATGGGAAAACTGTAAGTTCTCATCTCACTTTGCAATTTTTTTGTTGGACACTATTATCCTATGACATTAATTAAATGTAAATTTTAACACAACTACTGTGAGTAGAAAATAGAGTCAAAAATAGAATAAAGACAAATCAATTTTAGCAGAATTAAAAGTATTTAAAAATTATTTTTAAGATAGCAAGTTCCAAATTTAAAGAGATCAATGCTAATCTTTCATAATAAAATTTTCGTTTTTTTAAACATACATGATTTTAGCTATAAGAAAATGTCTTAAATTTTTATCTTTGCATTGAAAATATAAATTTGCTATATTCATGATAGATTTAAAAGCAATTTATAGTAAAGTCTATAATTAAATTGTTTATATAAATATATAGAAATTTAGAATTATAATTTCTAGTACAGATGCAAGCATTTCTTGTCCTTTTCCATCAGAAACCATCTAAACTATGTCAGCATTCATATCTAGTTTGATTTTACTTTGCGGGTACACTTGGGAATTTTTCGTTTTGGAGTTTGCGAGTTTATTTGTGAGGAAAATTGGAAGATTTTTTTGTCTTTTGTATTTGTCTAGACTTTGTGCTGCATGTATACTAATTTTCTATAGGGAGTTGTTATTTTCACCTATGAATTAAATTCTTGGCTTTGAAACATAACCTCTAAGTTGATGATTGCTCAGCTGATGGATTGCCTTCATATGCTTTGGAAATTTGATTGGTGCTAGTGTTTTAGCCAATATGTATTCTTTCAGAAAATGATTTAGTTACTTGTTTTGATACATATTGACTTGATCAATGCATATGATGTAAATACACTGAAAAACTGACGCACCTTTCCAACATATTTTATTTATATGTAGTTTCAGTAGCACATTTTGATGGTATGACGATATCTATCTTCAGGCTTCATATCTTTTATTGACAAGTACATTGCATACCTTTCATTGGTTGTAAAAATTGTGAAATAAAGGTTGGTCACATTGAGCTAGTACGTCGACAGAAACAAACACGGTTTACATTAGTTACTTGAGGATTTAAGGTTAATTGTCCGTTTGCGGATCCTATAAGGCACCTTTTCCTTGAGGGAAAATGATGGATCACTTCCTCACTAAAACTCCCCTCAGAGGCTTTTGAGCAAAGTGTAAAGTCCAATCTATTTGGATTTCTACAAGTAGCCTAGTTAACAATCAGATATTTGATTTAGCTTCTTCTCTCCTTCTTTCTATTTTTTTCCCTTGTAATTTCTTCTCCCTTTACTCTCTTCTTCTTATACTTCACATCTATAGAAATAATCGTTTCTTTATTGTTCCTTTTGTTGACCTCACAACATTCTTGACATGAATCCCAACTTGACAGGATTTCAAGTAATGTCGAAGCCATAACCTAATTTCTATTCCTCGTTCCAACAGCTCTAGGTGCATTAAGTATGAACCTTACGGATTAAAAGAGGAAAATGACTCATACTAATTGAGAAAAGGTTAGCATTGGCTGGTGAGGAATAACCTCTCATGATAGTGCAAGTTGGAGTATGTGACTAATGAGGATCTCCAATGGATGGATGATTGATTTAGCCCATGGTTAACACATGCTTGTTGGATTGCAATTCCTTTTGCTATTGGAAGAATTCCACATCTCTATCTTAGCATTAATGACTTATTTTTGCACATTTTTCACTCACGAATCCCATGCTCAAGCCAGTGTGGAGCTAGTACGTTACTCCTCAACATGTAGCTTACGTTCATATCTTGGAGATGCTTGGGGAGTTAAAATTTTCAACTTGTTGTAATTGTTATGACTTACTTTATCACAGTTGTAGTAGTTGCGAGTATCTCTCTAGACACCTGTCATACCTGAGCTCAAGGCAGCTAAAGTTGATCTCGTACTTGGAATTACACTCGGCTCAGAGTGTAGTATCATATGACTCTCCTCTTGTATCATCACAAGGACAACCTCATCCATTGAAGGGATCATCACTTGTGCTAGGAGGGCTGATCTCCTCTAATCAAAATTCAGGTTCAGATGGGCCATAAAATGCACATTACTCATATGTGCAAAGTTGTTTCCCTTCATGCACCCTGGATCACCATAGCTCTATATCAGTGAGAAGTGATCAAGCTCTACCCACAACCGCTACAGATATGTGGAGTATTCTTGAATCTATCTATCATCATTTACCACTGCCTCTTTCTCCTGCCATATCTAAAACACCTTCATATACTTCTCAGCTCCAACATAGATCCTCTTTAGCTTTGCCCAAATGCCCCTCACATTTCGAACGTCATCTACTGATGAGTCAATCGATGAACCATAGAGTTGAATAGCCAGGTTAAAGCTAGACGTTTATGGTCTTCCACTCATCCCTCTTAGCACTGTTACACTTTGGCTCGTCCACCATAAGATATCCCTTTAGTCTCTTCCTTACTAGAGCAACCTCGATTTGACGCAGCCAAGTTGATGTGGCCAGTCCATCAAGCTTCAAATCCACTGGAGGAGATCTAACTTCTACCGCATTGGCGTAATGACTCAAATCGAGACGCTAGCTTTTTGCATGAGCCCAATCAAGACTTTTAGAACCTCAGGATCTATCTTCCCTAGCAGCTCCAAACCTTTACCTCACACACTAATTCCATCCCCCAAAATCCTAAATCACAAGGATCCAAATTTAGATCACACAAATCACATACAAATTTCACCTTTTACCACGATTTGATTTGTCTCATCATCAAGTTCAAGATCGTCATATCAATCCATTCCTCAGGATTCATGGGGTATTGCCTTGCTATGATGGCTCCTTCAATTGGAGGACCTGATCTTCTTGATGTGGCGACTAATTAGAAGAGAGAGAGAGAGAGAGAGAGAGAGAGAGAGAGAGAGAGAGAGAGCGAGCTAGTGGAGGCTGAGAGAGAAAGGTTGTCGAGCGAGGAAGTGGCGGCCAGATGGTCGTATGATGGGTGAAAGGGTGTGGCGGCCTGGAAGAGTAGGGAGTGTGAGGCAATAACAGTCTGCTGGAGGTGAGAGCGACAGAGCGGTGGTCTGGTGGAGATATGAGCGGCAGAGCGACATCCTTATGTAGTGGTCTTCCACTCATCCCTCTTGGCACTGTTACACTTTGGCTCGTCCACCATAAGATATCCCTTTAGTCTCTTCCTTACTAGAGCAGCCTCAATCCGACGCAGCCAAGTTGATGTGGCCAGTCCATCAAGCTTCAAATCCACTGGAGGAGATCTAACTTCTACCGCATTGGCGTATGCGTTGACGTAATGACTCCAATCGAGACGCTAGCTTTTTGCATGAGCCCAACCAAGACTTTCAGAATCTCAGGATCTATCTTCCCTAGAAGCTCCAAACCTTTACCTCACACACTAAATCCATCCCTCCCCTCGCATCCTAAATCACAGGGATCCAAATTTAGATCACACAAATTTCACCTTTTACCACGATTTGATTTGTCTCATCATCATGTTCAAGATCATCATATCAATCCATTCCTCAGGATTCATGGGGTATTGCCCTGCTATGATGGCTCCTTCAATTGGAGACCTGATCTTCTTGATGTGGCGACTAGTTAGAAGAGAGAGAGAGAGAGAGGTGCGACCGAGAGAGCGAGCAAGCGGCGGCTGAGAGAGAAAGGTTGTCGGGCGAGGAAGTGGCGGCCAAATTGGCATATGAGGGGTGAAAGGGTGTGGCGTCTTGGAAGAGTAGGGAGTGTGAGGCAATAACAGTCTGCTGGAGGTGAGAGCGACGGAGCGGTGGTCTGGTGGATATATGAGCTGCAGAGCGATGTCCTTATGTAGACGAGAGTGGCAGAGCGGCGACTTGGAGGAGACGGGAGCGAAGGCTAATAGAGGTAGTGAGGTGGTTAGGTGAGGGGTGAAGCAGAAAGGTCAGCGTCCAACTAGGATTTAGCTCTGATAACTTAAAGAAATAATTTCTCAAAATCTTATTCAACTCTTTGATGACTTGGCTCATATCGAACATTACAATGATTATAAAAATAAAAACATAGGCACATTTCATATTTTCTATTTACCAATAAGTCTCTCAAAACATACAAACCTCAGTAACCCCCATGTAGTCGATGTGGCCATGCTAGTTACGGGCGTAACTACGCCACACAACCTACAAGGGCGACATAATTATGCTGCATTTGGGCATGGTTACGCCGATTCAACTCCATAACATCTTAGTTTTTTCACTCCGGGAAGCGCATTTACCTGTAACCAATAAAATAACACAAATAACCTTTTATAAGCATAAAATCTTGATGAACAAAAAGAAATCATAGAATTTAATGCAGGAAAAATATATAATATTTCTTCATGTCAATTTTCATAAACTTCTCTATTACTTGCCCTTAATTAATCTCATATCTCAACTGAGACTAAAATGGTGTTCGTAGTTTTCATTTGGACTTTTTGACTTTTGACTATATGCGTGTGATAGAGGATATGCAAATCTTATTTCGTGGTCGGATTTTCATTAATTTCTAATATCCTAACCCTTTTTTTAATTTCTCTCTTTCCAGCCTAAAGCAAATATCAAAACTCTTATCAGGTGTGTTTGATTTTTTTTTGCAAATATATTTTTAAATCAATACTTACTCAACCAACCCAAAATAACTTAACATTTTTTTGAATATAATATCTTAACAAATTCATGAAGAGAGTTTTTAAGTCTTATTAATAAGAGAGGATTTAGACACCCATGGTCTTCCTTTTTCTATTTGTTTTTGTGTTTGCGTTAATTTTCTTCTCAGGTATGTTGATTACTGTTTTGATTTTTCTTTTGAATTAGCCCTTCCACATTTTTTTACTTATTTATTTTATTTAAATCTCTTCAGTTTTATTATGTCCCGTTGAGCACATTTCTTTTAAGGTTTTTGAATATCTAGTCTCCCTTAATTGATAATTCTCAAATTCTTCTTACTGCAACTCTCAACATAATATATTCCATTTAAAAGTTAAGAAACAATCAACTTGGTTGAATTAACAACTAAAATATTTAAGGTACCTTTGGTTAACTACTGATATTTTAATTATATCGTTTTAATTACTCTTGAGACATTTTGGGATAAAAAATGTAATGCGATACTCAGTTATCTAGAAATCCTTCTAATCCTCTTATTTTATGAGTATTCATATTTTTTAATACAGATCTTAGATATCCAGTCAAATTCAGAATTCCTAGTATGAGATGCTACATTAAACTATGTCCACAACTTAGTTATGTAAATCCTCTCAGACAAGTATCTTGGTAGCTTTCTCTCCCCCAAAACTATTTTCTGTTCTATAAATGCTATATGAACCGTTCAATTTAGTAAGAAGAATGCAAGTGATTGTGAGGAATATATCACAACAAGAGCAAACACTTACGGTAGTATCACATGAATCTCGACATCACAACAATATCTAATGAGTATGTCACAATTATAAGAAGAAAAATAATAGTGTATAATATGTAACTCATAATGAAGTCTAACCGAGAGTGCATCCCAACATGTAGCAGAAAATACATGTCAATCCACAATGCATCAAAACATAAATGTCAATTTGCATCGTACATTACTACATCAAAGAGATTATAAAATAAAAAATCTATGACTAGCAAATTAGTATCAATAGAAAAAAACAACCACCTCCCTCAGTCAGGTCTTTGCGCCGTCATCATCATCCCCAATCTCGTTACAATCTCGCCATATATTTGGAATGTTGGCGGTATCGGGTTTGTTACAGACCTATGCACCTTTTCCTATGTCGTGAAACACTAGTCCATGTTGTCGTACTACCTCTGATGCTGCGTCATGTAGAGATGAGACTGGTGGTGCAGATTTTGAAAGTCCCACTCCATGATGTTTTGGGTCATGGCCATATCATTTAGACACTCTCTAATCTCTGATATAGCCATGTCTGGACATGACTATGATGGGCGATGCCAAGAGGAACTCTCCTCGCTCATGAATCGATACGGATGGCAGAGCATATCAAGAGACCAAGGCTTTGGTCATGGGTTTCAAGGGATGCAACAGTTATTTTTTGCCGCAAACCCCCCCCCCAAGATCACTTTCATGTTGATAATTTGGGGACATGAGATCAACATATTCATTATTGGGGATATCCGGGAGGTCACATAACTTATTGATGGTGGTGGGGTCGTATGTGATATACTCTTCCTGACGAAGACTGCCATCCACAGCTTCCTTCACATTCGCGTAGAACTCATAGTCGAGTGGGACTATGGTAGGGGCATCAGTGTGGCAAAACAGTTCCCAACTCCTAATAATCTTCCCATTGAACTTATTTTTAATCTCTATGTTAAAAAATGCTTAAGAGGTTTAAAACTCACAAATCTCTGGTTATCAAAAGCATTCTCTCCATCCCTAACTCTAGGTGCCATTGATATGATAAATGTCTAAATGAAGTGTGGTGAGATTATCAAAACGCTGCGTTGAAGGTTGTGAAATTGAGGAGCCAGGGCGTGGACCTCACCTTAATGCTCCTCGATTTGGAGCTTCTCGGGCTAATTATCCTCCTTCTAGGGTGTCTCTAGTGAGGTGAGTAGCTTGGGTACAATGGGTCATGGGGTGAGAAGGAAAAGATGAAGCAAATAAGGTTGGTCAAGATAAAAGGCTCGTCAGCATAACTGCACCTGAAACTGATGTAATGAGGCCACTTGCTTAGTTAGCGCGGCGTGATTATACCGACTTTGGGTGTGACCATGCTAGTTCTGACGTAATCAATCCAAAACTAGTGTGGTTAGCCTGAATTCATCCATTTTTGCCCAAAATGCCATCCTTTCTCCCTGTGCCCTGTTTGAGCCATCCTAACCCTAATTAAGCACCTAACTAGACCCAACTTATTAAAACAATAATCTTAACCTACAGAAAAGTAACTCGAAGCAAACAACACAAATACATGAAAACATACTCAAATCACGTATAACGCTTGGGTTGCCTTTGAGCTGCCTCCCAAGGTAGTGTTTGATTTAACATTCTCCGTCGGACCATACCAGATTTACTATTAGGATGATTCTATCATGAATAGCTCACCAGGATCTCTCCTATCACCTCCTAGTTACAACTTTAACTGTTGACCATTAACTTCAAAATTTTTGATAGTCTTCCTATTTTGAATATTTACAACTCCAAATGGATACACGTTTACTATAGTGAATGACCCTGAAGACCTGAACTTTAATTTTTTGGGAAAAATTTTATATATGGTATTACACAACAGTAATTCTTGGCCAGGTTAAAAATCCTTAATTAGTTTTTGATAACGTATTTTTTCATCTTTTTCTTATACATTATGATATTCTCATAAGCTTCATATCTAATATCTTGTAATTCGTCCAATTATAGTAGTCATTTATTTGTCATGTCTTTCATATTATAATTAAACTGTTTAAATGTTCAGTAGATTTTATGTTCTAATTCTACATGCGGACAATAGACTTTCTAAAAAATCACTATATGAGGACAATCCTATAGCTTTCTTGAAAGCAGTCCTATATACCTATAAAGTCTCTTCTAAGCTAAGTTACCAATCTTTTCTACAGGGGTTGACAAACTTTTCCAGAATCCTCTTAATTTATCTTTTGGATACCTCAGCTTGTCTATTGTTCCAAGGATGGTAAGCACTATATACCTTAGGTTTAATTCTAAATTTGATAGCTAATTTCTCCATTTTTGTAGTTTCGAATTGATTGTCTCGGTTACGGATGATCATCTTAGTATTCCAAATCGACTGAAATTATATTTCTTCAAGAAATATTGAATCTCTGGGCATCACAATTGAGGGCCACTGCATCAATCATTTGGAAACATAGTCTACTGCTACCCAAATGTACAAGTTTTCTAGAGAAGGTACAAAGGGTCCCAAAAAGTCAATTCTCCAAACATTAAAGATCTCAACTTCTAAGATGAAATTTAGGGGTCTTTCGTCTCTTTTATAAATATTGCTTACTCGTTGAAATCTATCACAAATTCTTATATATTCATTTACATTCTTAAAAAAGGTAGACCAATAAAATTCAGATTGTAAAATCTTAGTTGTAGTTTTCAACTCTCCAAAATGCCCTTATATTCTGAATCATGACAAAACCTAATGATATCATTGACCTCTTCCAATGACATATAACTAATGATATCATTGACCTCTTCCAATGACATATCTATGATTCCCCTTGGGTAATTCATGGATCGGTCAGCTAATTGAAGAGTTAGTGTAGTGGGTTGGACTTGTCCTAATCGTAATTATTTAAAAATGTATAGGAGCATGCAGTTTATGTTTGCTCTTTAGCCACATAGAACTTTCCCAACAAACTTATCTTCTATGGCATAAGGAAGTGTAAAGCTATTTAGGTCCTTAAGCTTTGGTGGCTACTTTTTTGCAAAATAGTGCTACACTCTTTTGTTAGGGCTATAGCCTCAAGATATACCAATTTTCTCTTTTTGGTAAGGACATCTTTTATGAATTTGACATAATTGGGCATCTGTTCTAAGGCTTTTGCAAAAGAGATATTTATGTTTAGCTTCTTAAAAACTTCTAAAAGCCTTGAAAACTGTTGGTCTAATTTTTATTTTAGCAGTCTCTGAGGAAAAGATTGTCTGAGTCTCTCTTGATACTTCCTAAGAGATGAAATAGGTCTCTACAAGTCCTCGGTTGAGGTTTTACGAGCCATTCCTTGTTGAAGGCTATTTTATTCAGACTCTTCTTCCTCCTAATATCATCTTCAACCTCCTTCCCACTTCACAGCCTCAATGCTTGCTCTTACTCCTTCCCCTTCTCCTTTGGGTTCACCTCACTGTTACTAGGGAGCGTCCCTAGAGGTCTATTCATTGAATTGGCCAGCTATCTAAGTTAACATTCTACGTTCCTAGTGACTATAGCCTGACTTTGTAACTGATTCCTCATTTGTAAAACTGGCTTCTCTAGGAGTAACTTCTTTTGTTTAGGCTGGATGTTGGAAGGGAATCCTGGTGGATAAGATTGCCTCAGGTTTTGTTGTTTTGGTTATTCCAACTACCTAGAGGGTTAGCTTGAGTGGCCCCCCACTACTAGTTCCTAGACATTGATCGTTATTATTCCTCTTCAGGTGGTTTTTCCAATCTGGGTTATAGGTGTCGGAGTATCATTTTTTCATTCTATTGCCAATGAAATTGAAGGTCTCTAAGAAGGTGCTATTAGGATCTCTTACTAATGCGTAACTCATCTCATCATTTGATAGGGATCCTTACATTGAATTTAACTCAAAAATTTTTAACATCCTAGAAGTGATAGCTCCTTATGCAGCTAGGATAAACAAAACGTATGTGTCGTGCACGCCCGCTACCCTTTTCAGGGTTATCCTCTCAGAAAGTCATTAAAAATTTTTGGTGTCTATTTCCTCAATTTCATCAAATTACTTCGATATCAGGGATCCTCCAGTTGTATTGTCTATAATGACCCTTAAGGAATCTACCAGCCCGTTGTAAAAGGTTTGGATGATAAGCGAGTCAGGTAAGTCATAATGTGGGCTCTTTCTAATTAATTTCATGAACTGCTCCCTAGGCTTATAAATTGGCTTTCTATCTACTTGGGTGAACGAGGCAATGCCATTTCTAAGCTTGACAATCATAGATGGATGAAATTATTTGGCTAGGAACTTTTGAGCTAGATCAGTCCAAGTGATGATATAAGGAGGTCATCCATATCATCTTATTATCCCTTGATGAGAAGAGAAAAAAATCTTAGTTTAACAACATTGTTGGGGATAACGTTATACCTGAATGCGTCACACAGTTCTAGGAAGTTGGCTAAGTGATTGTTAGGGCCTTCAGTGGGTGATCTCCCAAACTGATTTTTATGCACCATTTGCATTGTGACATGTCTCAACTCAATAGCGTTAGTTTTACGGTAGGGTAATTAATGCTCACATGGATCTCCTCTGCTGACTAGTTGGCGTACTCTCTACGGGGCATCATGTGATTGTCCTAAGGTTCAGCCATCTCTAAGTGTGTCTCGCGTAGTTTTTTATTTCTCCTAAGCTATGTAAATGTTCGTTCGATTTCTGGGTCAAGCAAGAACGGTGCACCAAAGCTATACCCTTACAAATGTAATGATGAGTGTGGCTAACATATGAAATGCAACAAATAACAAGAAAACAAGAAAGTAGCACAGGGTAACACACATTGAACATAAAATATGTAAGTAACAAAAAAAAAAAAATCATTTATATATTTTTTTTGTTTTTGGATTTTTGACTTTTTAAAATTGCAACATTAACGACAATCCAACACACCGGCACAACAAAAAATAAAAGAAAAAAAAATCTCAAAACAAAAAAAATTTAAAATCTTGACTCTTATTTGTTCAACTAAAATTCTTCTAATAGTTAAAAAATTTTTCTGCTTTCTTCGACAAAATTTGATGTACGAAATTGCCGCTAAACAAGTTTGTCAATCATCTAAGTATACATTTTTTACAAGCAATACATGTAAATGAGTCTGTAGATCGATCCCACTAGAAGCTTTACAGTTCGTTTAGGAGGGCGTTATGCCCACGGCGCCGCTTCACGCCTCTCATTTGGGATGTTTTGGTCGAACACAATGCCCGCTTTTAGCCCGTGACGCAGCGTAATTTTAATAAAATGTGGGCAGTGTGTTCGACCATACGCTCTTGTTTCTTCTCTTTATTTTGTTGCGTTGCGCTCAATCTAATCTTCGCGTTCGTCATCCGCCCTAACCTTCCCTGTAGAGCTTTTGCTTCCCCTACTCAAACCTCTCATTCCGGATGTCTTCTCCCTCAACTATCCCATTTCCCTATCTTCTGTGGCAGATTTGCTCTTATTTTTTGAGATGTTTTAGTTTCTCGTTTCTGCCCTCAGTCGCTTGATGGATGTTGATGCTTCTGTTTTTGATGTTTCTTTTGTTTTGTTTTGTTTTTTTTTTTTTGAATGTTTTGACTGAGAATTTGAGAGGTAGTGCCAATGTGGAGTTGATGTAGGTGGTGCCGAGGTGGTGATGGCTAGAGGTGGTGATGTAGGTGGTGTTGGGGATGGTAATGTCGATGCGGTCGGAGAGGTTGGGGATGGTGATGATGGAGCCGGTGGCCTTGGTGATGATGGGGGTTATGGTTTTGTTTTGGATTTTCTTGGGCTTGCTCTAGATTTGAGCTGAGGTGTGCGTAATCTTGAATGTTGTATGAGCTTTGTAAGTACATAAAAATGTGTCCATTATGTAGTACATAAAAAATGTGCGCTATGTATGAAGATACATAGGTACAATGTGCTTTTATTTTGAAACATTTTGGGCTTGGTGCGCATGTAGTGGGATTGCTATGATTTTGTTTGAAGTTGTAGGCTAGCTTGATATGCATCTGGTGTCATTCAGTGGTGTGTACTGAAATATGTCTCAATTTTTATGTACTTTCAAGTAGGCTATACTATGCTTTACTTCGCATTCAGTTTGTGTAGTTGTGAAAATTTAGGTGTGAGGACTTTAAACACAAGAATTTTTTGCTATGTGTGTATGTTTACATGATAAAACTTTACGTGTGAAGTTTTTAAGCACATAAAAATTCAGTGATGTAAGTACATAAGGAATGTGTGCTATGTAAGTACAAAAGAAATGTTACATGATGACAGTTTATGCGTGATATTTTTAAATACATACGAATTATGTGCCATGTGTATAAGTACATAAGAAATGTGCTTTTCTTGGAATTCATAAGAATTATATGCTATGTGTGTAACTATATAAGAATTTATGTTCTATTTGTGTAAGTACATAATAATTTATGTGCTAGGTGTGAGCATTGTTTGAAATACATATGAAATTGGCTTTTTAGGAAGACACAAATGTGTTTATTTTCTATTTATATTTAATTTGTTTTCTTTTGATAGATCTGAGAGGACTATGATGAGACATTTGACCTTATGTATTATTCTGGATGGTCTGTTAGTCGCTGTTGGTTGGTGTCACATGTGGAATCCTAATGCAGACAAACAAGTTCCTCTCTTCGTTTCAGAGATATGGTTTTTGAGGATCTTCTGGATGACCTTTTTTTGGTGATATGCATATGTAGCACATACAAGTTTAGTTTTACGTGGGTTAAAGTCAACCAAGAACCTTACTTTTTACAAGATCTACTGTCTTCTTACAGTAACAAATTCGTTTGTTGGTATATTGAGTTCTATTTGATCTCATGTCTGCAAAAAGATATAATTAATTACTTCTTTTAGCAAGTTGAACTTGTATTATGACTAATGAATTGTCTTTTGTAGTATTCAGAAAAGACGAGCTTTATGATTTTAATGACCTCCCGGCGATTGCTCTGCCACTGCAGACGTCAGACTTCAAACTTCCCTAGTGTGTCACGTCAGACACAGTTACGAGAGACAGTTCTACAGGTGTTCACAAAGAATCACGGAGAAGTGTGACTTCTTCAGGTGGATAGACAATTTGAGAAATTCCAGCCGAAAGTGATCGTGAATAGATTGCATCCCTGGAAAACGGCGTAGCTCGTGAAATACTCCAACTACATTTTATAAATAACATTATCATATTATTAAATATAATTTTAATAACGTTTTTTAGCAATCTTGATACTCACTACTAAGTGAGGTGTATATCTTATTTTTTATACTATTATAAAGTGGGTTTTTGTTTCTCAAGTATCGAATATGTTGTTCTGATAGTTCTTTTACAAACATCATTTCTGCAAGGGGCAGAATGATCAATTGTCTAGAAACAGATGTTGCACCGCTGCTTTCAAATTACAAAAATCAACAACCAGCCAGCTTATCCGCAACAAATTTTGCGCCTTAGTTTCCTGGGTCAGCTGCAGTGCAGCAGCTACCCCAAACATACCCTTAGTTTACTACGCTACTGAACCTAGTCCGAAGCAATCTCAATTGCTGGAATGAAAGACTAAAGGCTTGTTTGGTGCGGTTTTTTCTGCGGTGTGGTGGGGAAATGCCGAAATTGGCGTTTAGAATTTGCGGTGATGTCATATTTTGGGGAAATCTTCATTAAATACGGGCCGTGGGTTCAACCTTGTGAATCGCGTTTATTCGCAATAATATTACCCTCACAGCCAGCCCGCCCACCCCGCCTGTGCAGCTCCCCTCTTCTTTGTGTAGCTCTGGTGGCTAGGGTTTCGTCTTGTTTTTTCTTGGGTTGCGGAGTTTGTTGCGTTGAGCTTGCCTTTCTTCTCCCTCTCCTCTCTATTCTTCGGCTCTCCTGTCATGCCTTCAGGGGCTAGGGGTGGCTCCATGAAATGGTTCCTTTGGTTCCGGTGGTTGTTGTGATGAGCTTGCTTTTTTTCTTCCCTCCCTCTCTTCTCTGTAGTTTGGCTCCTTTTGGATCCTTTGCTCTCCATGGCCCCCATGGTATTCTTTACATATTCGGGCATTTTGATTTTGTGATTATTTGCAGTTTTTTGTGCTTTATTTCATTTGCAGGGTAGAGGGGTGGGGATTGTAAGGGTAGTTTAATTTTGTTGGCATTTGGAAATTATGGTGTTATTGGTGATACCGAAATTTGCAGCTCTGTTCTCTATTTGGTAATGCTGAAATATGATGCTCTAGCTGCTGGTGGTGGTCTTTTTGTGTTTTTGGAGATTATACTGTTGGTGGTATTTGGTGTGCCATGCCGTTGGTATGCTATGGTTTTGGTTGTGTTTGGTTTGGTGTGACACAGTGGTTTTGATCATGTGGTGGTAGGTGATGTGGAGGTGATGGTGTGCTATTGATATTGGTGGTAGGTGGTGTAGAGGTAGTGGTCTGCGGTGTGGAGGTGGTGTGGTGTAAGTGTTGGTGTTGGTGTTTTGTTGATATGGTGGTGGCACGCTATTGATGGTGGTGGTAGTGGTGTGGAGGTGGTGTTATGGTGTTATGGTGATATGGTGGTGGTGTGCTATTGATGTTTATAGTAGATGGTAGGTGGTGTAGAAGTGGTGGTGTGGTGTGGTATTGATATTGCTGGTAGGAGGTGTAGAGTTGGTGGTGTGTGGAGGTGGTGGTCTGTGATGTGGATGTGATGGTGTAGTGTGGTGTGGTGTGGAGGTGGTGATAATAGAGGTACTGATGAGGCAGTGTGATGTATTCATAGATTTGGTGGTGGTGGTGGTTGTGATGCGGTGGTAGTATTGCAAATGTTTCTGTTTCTTCTTTTCTTTCTTTTTTCTTCAATGAATTTATGTTGGTTAGTTCTTTGCATGCTAGTTGTGATAACGGGCAAGACAAAAGAAATCGATTTGTGTGCTATTTGGGGTAAAGAGATGACATTAATATTTTGTGACCTCTGTGTTAAGGAGGTCGAGGGGGGATAGGCCAACCACCTTTTTTAACAAGAAGGTTGGCAGAATATAATAAATAAGTTTATGGAAAGCACAGGAAGAGATTTTAACAGAATGTAACTTAAAGCAAATGAGATCAATAAGAAAAGACTGGAAAGTATAGAAAGAGCTAAAACGAGGATCCACAGGCTTGTATTGGGATTTTAGAAAGCGAACCATCAATTCTTCTAAAGAATGGTTGACCGGAAGATTGGATGTGTGAATGTTTGAAATGTAAAATCATTTAAAGTTTTAACGTTTTGATTGATCAATCTAAAATTTTATTAATTGATTTGTAGTTGGTGTCAGCTGCGAAAAATTCAAGTTCAGTGGTAGAGTTTGTGCTTGAAGAAAAGTTGGATCGTATGTTCGGTAGAGTTGTGTCCTCCGATGCTCAAGCATGGGCAACAAGCGAGACAGGGCACGAAGCTCGATTTGAGAATTTACAAGCGAAGCAATCACCAGAGTACAATGAGGTGTCCAACCCCAACCTACATGAAGTAGGATCTACTAGTCACAATCCAAACGTCCCAAAGTCGAGAAAAAAAAAAGATATGATTGCTTTTTTTAGAAGTCTGGTCTCTCTATTGGTGGCTTCATGCACCATTGAGCCTAGTGGGTCACATGCGACTTATATTTAACAAGCTATGAGAATTCTAGAAGATGCTCCAAAAATTGATGAGGACATGCAATTTTACTTGTTCTCCATGAAATTTTTTAAAGACTCAACTACGAGAGTTTTTTATGTCGTAGAAAGAGCAGAAACAGAGTAGGCATTAGCCCTCCTTCAGACAACCACTAGCATTTAGACAATCACCTACAGCTGCACCTAACGACAAGGGTACATTCGGAGGAGCTGAGAAGACCGGACAACGAAGTGATTAGAAAAAATTTGAGTGGAAAGAAGTCGGAAAATGGTAGCTCATCCGGTATAGTGCTTTCCCCAGGAGATGTTTCAGTTGCCGCAACTAAGGAGACAACTTTCAACTGCTCATGAGCCGAGTTATCAATGAAGTGAAGGAAGAGGAAGTAATGAGAATCTAGGGAATCCAGAAGATGAACTTCAACTATAGCGAGAAGAGGGAGAGATGTTGGTCATACGGAGATTCCTTCAGACGGAGCCAGAGAAGCATCATTCATAGCTGAGGCACAATATTTTTTTCACTTAAAAGTATATGGAAGGGCAATTTTTGCTGTCAAATTATCGAAGGTGGGAGCTGTGAGAATGTAGTATCCATGTTAATGATGCAGAAACTGGGGTTGGCCACTCAGAATCATCCTCAGACCAATTCTCTTACCCGGTTGAAAAGGGGAAATGAGATATGCGTGGACCAGTAGTGCTTAGTTGAATTTTTGATTGGGGATCAGTTACATGAGCAAGTTTAATGCAATGCGGTCCTTATGGACACATGCCATATTCTGTTGGGGGCCATCACAGTTTAACCGCCGGACTCAACACGATGGCTTCAATGAAAACTATTCATTTAAAAATGATGAGAGATGCATCGTGCTTTTACCAGTCACGGATGCGAGAGGAGACTGTAGTCTCGAGCTGAAGGGAAGAGAAACCGTGTGCGTTGACCATGATGCACGAAAGAAGGTGTGCCTCCTGGAGGTGCGAAAGAAAGGAGAAATGGAAAAAGGGAGCTCGCTTGTGCTGGTAAGTGCATCCGACCAAATACTTTCAGGAAGGATAGGGTTTTATTATATTTTTTATATTACATATTTATTTGATTTATATTAAATATTATTTATGAATTTAAAATCAGAATTTGTATGTATAAAAACATGAGAATTTCGATTGGATTGAGGAAAGTTGACAACGGTGAAAGTAAAGGATCAGTGGTTTAATGATACATATTTTTTATTTTGTTAATTAAATGTTATTAAATTATACTAAACAGTGTGAACTAATATTAGTGATTAAATATTGTTAAACAATCGACGTAAATGAAAATAAATGGAGATTGAGGTCAGTGTTTGTGCATAATAAGAACAAAATAATTGAGGTAAGTGTAGAATTTTATCATTTATTAAATTGTTAGTACATTGAAAACATATTAATGATTAATATTAATTTTCTTAAATTAGAAATCAACAACATAAGAATACTCAAGTTGGAGGAGAAAGAAGAAATATATTGAGGTAAGGGTTTAATTTTATAATTTGAATTAACGTATTTAATTAAATATATCAAGTATTTAATTATAATACAATATGAGAAAGTAAATGCAGAAGAATAAAG
Organism: Papilionanthe hookeriana x Papilionanthe teres; assembly: GCA_022702705.1. Classification (NCBI taxonomy): domain Eukaryota; kingdom Viridiplantae; phylum Streptophyta; class Magnoliopsida; order Asparagales; family Orchidaceae; genus Papilionanthe; species Papilionanthe hookeriana x Papilionanthe teres. Next base: position 107,078,109 of record CM040421.1, on the reverse strand, counting down.
ATCAAAATAAACCAACTAGCAGGGGGAGTAAGGAGGCTTGTGTGCAAGAAAACAAAGTCTTTAAGGTAAGGAGGCTTGTGTGCGAGAAAACAAACTAAGCCTTTAAGGTAAGATACTTGTTTGTTTAATTTAGATTTCTTTTGCAAAAATTCTAGTCATATTTAGGTATTAAGTTGGAGTTATATTAATTAATTTCATGTGTTGTTGTAAAGGAATAAACTTTAGAAGAGATTTTTGAAAATTTAAGGTGAGTAATTAAATTTCTAAATTATAATAATTTTCATTATTTTTAAATGTATGTTTGATCTCATTTATGGTTTATTCTTATAAGATTTTGGTTATGGCAGATTTTCATATTGTTAAATAGGAAAATATGCATGTTAAATAGTTGCACAATAAATTTTCTATAAAATTATTTTATTATTGAATGACATTTAAATTATAGTACATGTACATATATATATTATTACATGACATGTCAATTCTAATATGTGTAGAAACCAGTTTATTTCATGACTTATAGATTTAGCACGAGTACATCTATTCATTAATAGATAAATTTAATGTCTCATGAGAAAAAAATGTATGCTATGAAGAGTCAAATAATGCTTGTATGTGCATGCTAATAGAAGTTCACCTTCTTATTGTGCAGGCAGGAGATGCCAATATACCCGCCATGTAGATATTATCTTATCGTCCTAGATAATTATGATGATTAGATCGCTAACTGCTGTCAACGGGAGAATATCGATTAGAGGCGAGTCGACATATTTCGACTTCAGATAATCTTGTAATTTAAATCACAAACTGCTGTGCTGATGAGATAATACGACTAAAATGTGTTAGGTTATATTTTGACGGTGCTTCTATTACAGATGTGAAAATTAAGATATGAAGTATATTAAAGTTTAAGAGATTACAATTTGAAAAGTAAAATATAAGAAAATAGATATAGAAGTTGTAGATTTTTTTTCATAAGCAAACATCATGACCGTATGTTATAAATGATTGTATGATATTCTAGAATATATTAGAAGAGATCAATATACATATTGCTTTCTTTCCTTGAGTTACTGCAGTTTAAGAAAGTGATTACTCAACTCTAAGTTATCTTAATTAACCCATTATTTTATTTAATATTTTTTTCAGGTTTAAGCTTTTGAATAGATGAATAATATGATACTTTTCAGCAAGGAAACTTTAAAGGTAATCTTTTATTTAGTAAATTTAATGGCTTGTTTTAGTGGCTCTTTAAATTAATATATGAATATTAAATTGTTAGTGATAGAAATAGAATAATAGACAAATATAATTTCACCATTTGACTGTCTATTTTTGCCTTATAATTCTAACTTTCGGGCCTAGTCGTGATATCCAAGTGTGCCAATCATATCAATATTATAATTGGGGAGCTAGATATTTCAGCATCGATGAAACTGAATTCAAGAAGGTGGCCACACCTGCTACGTGAATGGATGCCATCTTCTGATACCTGCCTTAGGGTACCTCACTTCATAGTTTGGTAGGCTGCTTTAAGTTCAAACCTGCCTAATAATCTCTTATCGATGGTACTGTGCCAAAATAACCTCCCTGGGCTGTTCATTTGGCTTGTCAGTAAAGATCTGCTTAACAAGCACTTAAGGGCATTTTCATCAGCAAAGGCTACAAAGTCACAACAGTAAACTTAAATTTTTTTATTTTTTTTGATGTGTTTTTTTTTTTAATTCTTATAGAACATGAAGTCTCTTACTTTTGTCCCATTAATCACTTGAATAAATTCCTTCACGTATTGGCTTGACTATCTGTAAGAAATGATATCATGACCCATCATTATTACCTTTTAATAACCATAGTTATGCTCAACATTTATGATATAGCTGCCATGTTCTCTTTCTTCCAATTTTGTTAAATGTTCATTTTCTCTCAGTCTATTTTTTTTCATCAACTATTTAAATACTACTATTAATGCAAATATGGATATTATAATATACTTTGATAGCTTTTCCAAAATTTAGGTTTTTATACTGGGATTTGGAGCTATTGGATTTGAACTTGCCAAGAGACTCAGACCGTTTGGTGTAAAGATCATTGCAATTAAAAGAAATTGGCATGCAAAGTCATTGCAATTCTATTGTAAGTTTTGCATACTCGAAAACTTGTAATAACGATAAAATTTTTTTTTAAACAGAAGTTCTTGATTGATTTTCTGCTAGCATCAAATGAAGAAAGTGATGGAGTGGATGGTCTGGTTGATCGGAAGGGTGGTCCACATGAAATTTATGAATTTGCTGGTGAAGCTGACATTGTTGTCACTTGCTTAACTTTAAATCCTGAGACCGTTAGCTTCCTCTTTCTATAGTCTCTCTATGTTTTCTACATTTCTTGATTTCTTTAATTTCTAACATAGTATCGTCCTTTATGAAAATTCTAGGTTGGTATCGTTGATGACAAGTTTCTTTCTTCTCTGAAAAAGGTTTTGTGAGCTATCTGTTTTATTAATAACAATAATTATAATATAGTAATAGTTACATTTCATTGATTCGTTTATCTTTTTTTGGTAATTATATCGCTCATTTTTCTTTTTGTGCCAGTGGTTTATCAACTTATATATTGCACTGGGGTCCCTTACATTTATACAGTAGCTATACCAAGCCTTCACTGCCATGAGAGAGAATCATTCGACTAAAATGTGAATTAGAACAATTAAAATATTCTCAATGATGTTCAATTCTGGTTTAATGCTTGATCAGGTTTTGTACAAATAATTGATAATTTTCTCTTGTGGTGATTTGTGCTCCGAAAACCATTAAGGGCTGTTTGGTATGTTAAAAATAGAATGCAATATAAAGGGTTTGCAGAGTACTATGATTACAATGTATTGAAAATACTTTTGAGTTGTTTGGTTCACTGTAAAATAATTGCAGAACTTTACAAATTTTTTTTTTGGTTGAAGTAGATTGAAAACAATATATTTCAAAATAATTTTTTTTTATTCGATGGTTGTAGGGGGCCTGCCGTGGCCAGCGGCATAGAGTGTGGGCGACGGGCAGCATGTAGGGCTAGTAAAAGGCGGTAGCTTGGAGGTTGGGCGACATATGGCCGGCGGCGGACGGGCGATGTCGGCCGGCGGCCGACAGTCGACGTCGGCGTGCTTATAATATTTTACATGATTGTGTAATTCAAATTATGCCAAATCGGTCGAATTCTAAATTCAGCGAAAATAAACTATATGGTGTAAACTTCAAATTTATTCATACTTTACAATGGGTGAAATTGTTATGTGTTGTAATTCTTTTGTAGGGATCTGAGAAAATTATGTGTTTGGTATGATAAATTACATGTGCAATGTAAAGCATGAATGAATTTAAAATCTACACACTAATTCATTTTGACTGAATTTAAAATTGGATCGGTTTGGTGGAATTTGAATTACACTGTCATGTAAAATGTTATAGCCAACCCGTCTCTCTCTGCCACTAGTCGTCGCAGCCGCACGCTTTCGTCGCAGCTTTGTCACAGTCGCAGCAGAAGTTCTTCGCCCCCGGCCCCACCCCCCCCCCCGTTGCCATCGCCCGCCGCTGCCGGTCACAGCAGTTCGCCGGCTTTCGCTCGTCGCCTGCCACCCTTCAAGCAATACGCTGCCTGCCATCTACCGCCTCGAGTCGTTTACGACGCTTCCCACCATACCATTGCTGTCAACCGCCTATTGGCTTCGCCCCGCTGCCACCGGAAAAAAAAAAATTTAAATACATTATTTTCAATATACTTCAAACTGAACAAAATAATATAAAGTCCTACGTTTATTTTACAGTGAACCAAACAACATAAAAGTAGAAGTTCAAATACATTATACTCACAACATTCTGCAAATCCTTTATATTATATTTCGTTTTCAGTAAATCAAACCTTTTACATCACATATTTTTTCAGCAAACCAAACAGCCCCTAAATGATGGAAATTGAAAAACTAATATTATGATTATGGTAGTTTTGGAATGATCGTGAACTGTGGTCATAAAAACGTGAATTTCATATGGAGTTTGTCTGTTTGGTGGATGTGCTTAGCTTTCTACATGTAGTTTTATCTCATTGTGTAAACTAAATATCTATTGCTGTTATTTCAAGTTATTAATTTTGACGGAGGTTACATACTCTACATGAGATGTCTCTTTGATTTAAGCAGAATTTATTAGAACCAATTTGAACGGCAATTTTTTACTGAAAATTGAACTAATAAATTAAAAAAAATGAGTTGCAAGTGAAATCCTTATAGTGCTTTCCGCCATGCCTTCACCATTAAATAGAAATACCTCAACTTTAACATCGGTCCATAATTTTTTTTGGATGTTTTCTGACAATCTCATAAATAACCTGCAATTACAAATCGCAATTTGAATGCAAACATATGTCATGTGCTAGCTTCAAGCTTATCAAATTGGATTTTAAACCAGGAAGTTGGGTTTTGTCCAAACTCACAGTGATGTTCTTGAGCCTGCGAGCTTTCTTACTAGAAAACTCAATAATACCTTCTTGCTTTTATTGAGAGATTTATCTGGATACAATAGGGCAATTTAATTGATTTTATTTGCTTTTAAATGATTTATCAATGGTAAATACATTTTTAAAAATGTAATGCCATGCACTAAAATAATCTTTCCTGTAGGGTTCTCTTTTGGTAAATATTGCTCGAGGAGGGATACTAGACTACAAATCAGTACTTCAGCATCTGGAGTCTGGGCATTTAGGTGGATTAGCTATTGATGTTGCTTGGAGTGAGCCATTTGATCCGGAAGACCCGATTTTAAAGTTTCCAAATGTCTTGATCACACCGCATGTCGCAGCAGTAACTGAGCTTTCTTATCGGACAATGGCGAAGGTCTAAATAGTTCTTGTTCATATTCTAACTGTTTTAGATGTTTTTCTTGCTCATATTCTAATTAATTTAAAGATTTTACTTGATTTTTGGTTCCTATTTTCTTCACTATTAAAATTTTGTGAATGATTACCCAGATCTGCCAGTTCACTTTTATAAATTTAATGTATTAAATTTCTTCAAGTGCTGGTACCTGCATTAATGTGAAGAAAAGTTAATAAAGTGAACAAATTATTCTGTTTTGTGTTATTTATTAGCTCTGGTTCCTCGCGAACACTTTTGATGGCACGATAGAAACTAAGGGTAGAGAGAATAGGGCATAGATGAAACCAAGCCTCAGTCATTGGGATCAACTTATAATATTTAAATTTGATACAGATCTCATTATGTAGTACTTACTAGACATTCCATATTGATCTTTTCAATTATAAAATAAAATTTCTAACTGCCTGTCTTTTAACACTGCCGTTGCCGGTCCCAAGCCCGGATGTGAAAAGTGGAGGGTTGCGTTAGGTAGTCGATAGCCAGCGTAAAACTTGTCGAAAAAAAATCATGACATAAATCCTTTTGATCATTGTGTAAGTGCTAAAGCGTCCCCTGGAAGTGACGCGCCGTATGGCTCTGAATACGATGGAAAGTGTGCAGGGCAGTTCTACACGGCGCCGGGTGTAGTGTCGAAGTAAGCGAGGTTCCCACATTACGGACGGATGCGGGTAAAGAAGTTAGTCGATGATACTTAGTATTAGGATAGGATCTTGGAATATAGGTACTCTCGATGGTAAATTAATGAAATTGGTTGATATTATAATCCATAGAAAGATAAATATCCTATGTATTCGAGAAACTAAATGGGTTGGAGAAAAAGCTAAGGAGATTGATAACTTAGGTTTTAAAGCTATGGTGATTACAGTAAGAGTCGTACTTAGAAATGGTGTAGGTATAATTATATATAAGAGTTTGAAAGATAATGTTGTTAAAATTATTAGAGTTGAAGATAGAATTATAGCGCTGAGATTATTATTGATACTTAAGATTTTTAATATTATAAGTGCTTATGCTCCTCAAGTTGATTTAGATATAGGCACTAAAGATAAATTCTGGAATGATTTAGAAGACTTAATATACTTGATATCCTTGAAGAAAAAATTTTTATTGGAGGAGTTTTAAATGGACGTGTCGGTAGAGTGGTAGAAGATTTCGAAATATTCATGAGTAGCTTACGGTTATGGAGCGATTAATGAAGAAGGTAGAGCGAATTTTAGATTTTCTTTTAGCGTATGATATGATTATTACTAATACTTTATTCAAGAAAAGAGATGAGCGTCTTATTACTTATAAGAATGGATGCTAATAAAACACAAATTGATTATTTTACATGAGAAGAAGATATCGTCGAGATTGTAAGGATTGTAAGGTTATTCAAGTGAGCGATTAAGTCACAACATCGATTATTAGTTCAGACTTTTAAGATGAAGAGTTGTAAAATAAAGAATACTAGGATTCAACATCGTAGAATAAGATGAGGAGTCACAAAGACACAAATAAAATTATTTTTATGAGTAAAATTCAAGATTTAAATATTTGGGATGTTCATGAAGACGCGAATGTTATGTGGGAAAAGAATGCTAATACTTATTAAACGAGTGGTAAAAGATGTCTTGGAGATTCAAAAGAAAAAGTTTCATAAATAAAAATAGTTGGTGGTGGAATAATAATGTACGAAAAGATAAAATATAAGAAGTTATGTTATAAAAATTGGTTTACGTAAAAGCGTAGAGAACTAGGAAAAATATAAAACGGCCGCATGAAGTGTAAAAGAATAATCATGATGCTAAAAATTCTGCTTTTAGTGATCTTTATAACATGTTAAATACTAAGGAAGGTGAAAAATATATCTATGAACTAGTAAAACAAAGAAAAAATAGAAGATTTAACTCAAGTAAAGTGTATTAAAGATGAAAATCAAAAAGTATTTTTCTTAGAAAAATATATTCAACATAGGTGGGTGAGTTATTTTGATAAACTTTTTTAATGATGATGCTTAAAGTACGATCGACCTTAGTGATCTTAATATCGTTAATAATAATAAAACTTTTCATTTTTACCGTCACATTAGTAAAAAAGAAGTTGGTGAGGCTTTAAAGAAAACCAAGGGGGGAAAGTCTGTAGGACTTGATGATATCCCAATTGAAGTGTGGAAATGTTTAGGTGATTTGGGGGTTTCCTGGCTTACTAAACTTTTTAATATTATTTTAAAAACAAAAAAAATGCTTGAGTGGAGAAAGAGCATTTTGGTCCCCATTTTTAAGAATAAAGGAGATGCACAAGAGTGTGCAAATTATAGAGGAATTAAATTGATGTGTCATACTTTAAAGTTATGGGAGAGGGTAATTGACCATAGGTTAAGACATATTACGAAGATTTCTCTAATCAATTTGGATTTATGCCGGCAGGTCTACCATGGAAGTTATACATTTATTGAAAGGCTTGATGGAGAAGTACAAAGATAATAAGGAGGATCTACATTTGATTTTTATTGATTTAGAAAAAGCTTACGATAAGGTTCCTAGAGATGTTCTTTGGAGAGTCCTTGAGAAGAAAGGTGTTGATATGACTTATATTCAAGTCATTAAAGATATGTATGCTAGAGTCGTTACATGTGTTCGAGCCGAAGGAGGATTGACCAAGTATTTTACTATTTACGTTGGTTTACATCAAGGATCGGCTTTAAGCCCATATCTTTTGCTTTATTTATGGATGGTCTTACCGGCCATTTACAAGAGGATGTACCTTGGTGTATGCTTTTTGCTGATGATATCCTCCTTGTGGATAAGACAAGAGAAAAAGTTCAGGGAAAAACTTGAATTATGGAGGTCTACATTGGAGTCTAAAGTTCTTCGTTTGAGTAGAACTAAAACCGAATACATGGAATGTAATTTTAGTAATAAGTAGGTCTAGTGAAGAAGTGTAACTTTGGGTGATCAAATTATTAAAAGGTGTGAACGATTTAGATATCTCGGGTCCATTGTTCAAAGCGATGGTGATATAGATAGGGATGTTAATAGTAGAATTCAGGTTGGTTGGTTGAAGTGGAGGAATGCGTCCGGCTTATTTTGCGATAGAAAAGTACCGCTTAGACTGAAAGGAAAATTTTATAAGATGGTGGTGAGACCTTCAATGCTCTATGGTGCTGAATGTTGGCCTTTAAAAGAAAAGCATAATGTTAAGTTAAGTATTGCCGAGATGAGAATGATTAGATGGATGAGTGGCTTTACACTTAGAGACAAAATGTGAAATGAATATATCCGTAATAGGGTTGGAGTTGCACCAGTGACGGATAAAATTAGAGAGAGTTGCCTTAGATGGTTTGGTCACATTAAACGTCGACCACTCGATGATCCGATTAGGAGAGTAGATGTTTTAAATACAACTTATGTTAAGAAAGGCGGAGAGCGGAGACTTAAGAAAACTTGGGCTTATTGCATAAAAAATGATCTTAATTTATTAGAATTAAACGAAAATTTGATACTAAATAGGACGCAATGGAGAAAAAGGATTCATGTAGCCGACCCCACTTAGTGGGATTAAGACTTTGTTGTTGTTGTTGTTGTTGTTAAAGTTATGTGCAAACATTGCATTGCATGGGATTAAGTATATGGACGGACTATACTAAAAACTTTTCTTTTCTTTTGGAATTTGAGTGCTGAGCACAAATTTGATGCAAGTATTATTTGAACTCTGAATCTTGAAAGCAATTTCTAAATCCTTTATTAACTAGGGTAGCTATTGATTATGTTGATGTGTCATTGTGTGCCCATATAACCTTGCCTGTTGATGTCATGGTTATGTAAACTCATACTGTGGTTATCTACCATGCAATAATCTAGGAGTAATTAGGTTTTGCTAATTTTCTAGAATCCAGATTTTATAGAGTGACGAGAGTGGACAACAATCATTACGAAAGTTAATGGCATCCAAAGTAATTCAGGAACCTCTCCAGAAATCTTACATGGACAGCGGTTGAGGCCATCCAATCACAAAAAATTGGCTAGCTGGTTCCTTGAACTTTCCTAATTTTGGTTTATTGTTAAAACAACCTTGTCTTATCCTGCAATGGCCCACCACGTGCTTATTAGGCATCCTAGTTTCATTCTTACTAATTTACTTTTGGAGGAAGATAATATTATCTAATTACTAACCTAGATTTTTTTTATTTTTTACTAATATTTTATTCAAGAAAAGAGATGAGCATCTTCTTACTTATAAAAATTGATCTAATAAAATACAAATTGATTATTTTCTTATGAGAAGAAGAGATCATCAAGATTGTAAGGATTATAAAGTGAGGAATTAAGTGCCTAAAATCGATTACTAGTTCTAGATTTTAAGATGAAGAGTTATATAATAAAGAATACTATGATTCAACATCTTAGAATTAGATGGGGGTACGCAAAGAGACAACAACAACAACAACAAAGCCTTAATCCCACTAAGTAAGTGCGGTACCTAAAAGACACAAATAAAATTATTTTTATGAGTAAATTTCAAGATTTAAACATTTATGATCTTCATGAAGAAACAAATGTTATGTGGAAAAATTTAACAAATACTATTAAACAAGTGACAAAAGATGTACTTGGAGAATCAAAAGAAAAAACTTCTATAAATAAAATAGTTGGTGGTGGAATAATAATATGCACGAAAAGATAAAATATAAGAAGTTATGTTATAAAAATTGGTTTAAATGTAAAAGCGTAGAGAACTAGGAAAAATATAAAACGGTCTGTAGAGAATCTAAAAGAATAATCTGTGACGCTAAAAATTTTGCTTTAAGTGATCTTTATAATATGTTAGATGCTAAGGGGTGTGCAAAATATATGTATAAACTTGCCAAACAAAGAGAAAAAAAAAGTAAAGATTTAACTCAATTGTATTAAAGATGAAATTCAAAGTGTTTTTCTTAGTAAAAGATATTCCACATAAGTGGGTGAGTTATTTTGATAAACTTTTTAATGAAGATTCCGAAAATACGATCGAACTTAGTGATCTTAATATCGTTAATAATAATAAAACGTTTCATTTTTACCGTCGCATTTGTAGAAAAGAAGTTGAGAAGACTTTAAAGAAAATTAAGGGTGGAAAGTCTGTAGGACCTGATGATATCTCAATTGAAGTGTGGAATTGTTTAGGTGATTTGGGAGATTCTTGGCTTACTAAACTTTTTAATATTATTTTAGAAACTAAAAAGATGTCTGAGTGGAGCTAGAGTATTTTGGTCCCCATTTTTAAGAATAAAGGGGATGCACAAGAGTGTGCAAATTATAGAAGAATTAAATTGATGAGTCATACTTTAAATTATGGGAGAAGGTAACTGAACATAGGTTAAGACGTATTACCAAGATTTCCCATAATCAATTTGGATTTATGCCGGGCAGGTCTACTATGGAAACTATATATTTATTGAGAGGTTTGATGGAGAAGTGCAGAGATATTAAGGAGGATCTACATTTGATTTTTATTGATTTAGAAAAGCCTTATGATAAGGTTCCAAGAGATGTTTTTTGGAGAGTTCTTGAGGAGAAATGTGTTGATATGACTTATATTCAAGTCATTAAAGATATGTATACTAGAGCTGTTACATGTGTTCGAACTGAAGGAGGATTGACCAAATATTTTACTATTTATGTTGTTTTAAATCAAGGATCGGGTTTAAGCCCATATCTTTTTGTTTTATTTTTGGATGGTCTTACTGGACATTTACAAGAGGATGTACCTTGCTGTATGCTTTTTGTTGATGATATTTTCTTTGTTGATAAGAGGAGAGAAAAAGCCCAAAAAAAACTTGAATTATGGAGGCCTACATTGGAGTCTAAAGGTCTTCGTTTGAGTAGAACTAAAACTGAATACATGGAATGTAATTTTAGTAATAGTAGTGACAGAAGTGTAACTTTAGGTGATCAAATTATTAAGGTGTGAACGATTTAGATATCTCGGGTCCATTGTTCAAAGCGATGGTGATATAGATGGGGATGTTAATAGTAGAATTCAGGTTAGTTGGTTGAAGTGGAGGAATGCGTTCGGCCTATTTTGCGATAGAAAAGTACCGCTTAGACTGAAAGGAAAATTTTATAAGATGGTGGTGAGACCTTCAATGCTCTATGGTGCTGAATGTTGGCCTTTAAAAGAAAAGCATAATGTTAAGTTAAGTGTTGCCGAGATGAGAATGATTAGCTGGATGAGTGGCTTTACACTTAGAGACAAAATGCGAAATGAATATATCCGTAATAGGTTTGGTGTTGCACCAGTGACGGACAAAATTAGAGAGAGTCGCCTTAGATGGTTTGGTCACATTAAACGTCGACCACCTGATGATCCGATTATAAGAGTAGATGTTTTAGATTAAACTTTTGTTAAGGAAGGTAGATGTAGACTTAGGAAGACTTGGGCTGATTGCATAAAAAGTTATCTTAATTTATTAGAATTAAATGAAAATTTTACTCTAAATGGGACATAATGGAGAAAAAGGATTCATGTAGCCGACCCCACTTAGTGGGATTAAGGTTTGTTGTTGTTGTTGTTGTTGTTGTTGTTGTAATAGACTAATAAGATCATTTTTAATACAATATGACCAAGTGTTTTTAGGTATACCTCTACCTTTCTTAGCATAAGCTGAATCTAGAACATCTACTCTCCTATCAGTATCTTTAGATGAACGACGTGTAATGTGACCAAACCTTCTACGAAAACTCTCTAATATTGTCTGCACTAGAGCTACACCAACTCCTTCATAGAGATATTCATTTCACATTTTGTCCTAAAGTGTAAAGCCACCCATCCATTTATATTCTCATCTCAGCAACACTTAACATTGTTTTATGCTTTTCTTTTGTAATCCAACATTATGCACAATGAAGCATTATAGGTCTCACTAGCATCTTATAAAATTATTCTTTAAGCCTATCATAGAAAAGGCCCGATGCATTCCTCCATTTCAACCATTTAACTTGCTTACCTCCACAAAAATGCTACCTGGACACTACCTCTAAATCCTAAATTCATGACCAAACTTGATTTACTTACATCTACCAAAATTTTGCTTGGGAGGAAAGAATGCCATGAAGCCAAGGAGAAACCCTCAACGAGGTGTCCACGTACTTACTATATCGGATAGGTAGTAAAAAATTTTCCAACTGCAGCAAAGTCTTGTCACATTTATGAGGAGACAATCTGGTGAGATCATCTATAACCACAACGGTGAGTCATCAGATCGAGAAGAGTAAGCGAATCTCCTCCACTAGGCAGTCTCCAGTGGCAAAGAACCACTATCTCGACAATTCAACATGGAATATCAAGGAACCTAGGATCCGTGAGAAAGTGGATTTACTAGATTTCAAAGCTCGCATGGATCTATATGAGTTTATAGAGACATCAAATTGTTGAGCGAATCTTTTTAGTACAAGAATGTTCTTGAGGATAAGAGAGTTAAATTGGAAACCGCTAAGCTCAGAAAAATGTTTCATTGTGCTGAGAGAACCTGAAGTTTATTCAATATCGAGCAGAGAAGAGTAAGATCATGTGGTCTAAGATGAAAAGGAAGTATCACAAATATAATAAAGCTCCACATCTACGCTAAAGAGGCGGTTTTATGAAGGAGCATACCGCTGAGTTCGATCAACTCATGTTGAAATGTAAGTTTGTGGAATCAGAAAAGTACACTGCTAAGGTATCTTGGAGGATTGAGGTCATTTATTAGTAATTTGATTCAGCTGCAGCCTTATTAATCCTACTTACTATACAAACCCTAGCATTCAAAGTTGAGAAACAACAATATTACCAGATGACTGTCATATCTTACAAATAGAGTTCAATCACAGGATCAAACAACAAACGTACATTCAATGGAGCTCCCAAGTGGACTTGTTCAAAGGAAAAACTCATATAGAATGGAGAGAAGGTGGAAATTGCCAGTAATCCTAAATTTATCCGAGGAAATGATTCAAGTGCCACAACTTTGTGCATATTGCGTTTGATTGTCTAAACAGCAGGGTGATATCTTTCACTAAATAGAGTGTAGTGGAGGAGGCAAAGAGAGTAGAGGGGAAGAATGGAAATGAGTACCAGCTACCTGCAGATGAGGGAGACATGCTTATAATATGACGAGTCTTCCAAACTGAGCCCACGAGAGAACAACAGTGGCTCTGCCACAACATATTTCAAACTTGTTATGTTGTGTAAGAAAAAAATGTATAGACTCGTTATAGATGGTATCCATTATAAAAATGTGGCATAAACATAGTTAGTGGACAAATTTAGCCGCACTTATCAAAAGCATTCTCAGCCATATTCCCTGATCTGGTTGAAAAAGGTGAGTAAGATAAATGTTGACAGGAGGTGCCTTATGGGAGACAAGCCACAGGATCAAGTTTGGTGTGATGTCATGCCTGTTAATGCGTGTCACATTATTTTAGGCTAACAATAGCAATATGACAGTGGTACACTTCAAGATGGCCCAAAAGCAATCATTTTTCAAAGAGGAGAGGTGTATTTTACTTTTGCCATTGAATGAGTCAGTTATTATGGGTACACCGATAGAAACAGGAACTTTAGTGGCCCATGCCACATTTCTATAGCTATTAGAGAGGCACTGTTGAAATTGACACGGTGATCCTAGAAGACAGTGTTATGGAAGAGAATATCTTAAGCAGTTATTGACCCTCACTAAGGGAGTTCCAGGATTCTCTGACCTTCAATTTATCCCCTAGGTTGCCACATTGAGAGTAGTCCATCATATCATCAATTTAAATAGAAATGAGAAGTTTTTTTGCAATTTTCAGAAGGCTCGCTGGGTGTCAAGTTTCAGCTCAGTTCAACAATACATCTACCAACAAATGGTTGAATGGGATGGGCAAACCAAAACGTTAGAAATCTCTTTAGGAGTTTTATGGGAAAGAACATATGACGGTGAGATCCAGGTCTTTCCAGGATAGAAGAAACCTCTAGCCCGATAGAATGATGCTAGAGCGTAATGACATAATTCCATGATCCAGTCTTTATGGGATTTCCACAACTTGCGAGTTTCGCGGAATCACAGTGGACCCAGAGTGTGATTTAGTCTATAAAACAAGCGAATATGCCGCTCAGTTTTCCCTACATTCAACATATTTCCTTCCTTTTGATTAATTTCCTATTCTTTTATTTCAGTTTTCTTTATTTCACAATTTTCTTTTTTCTTAGTAGGATTTTTATTTTTAGGGAATATTTATATGCTGGTGTCATTTTCTGGTTTAGAGAACATTTATCATTTTGATATGTTTTGAAGATTGTAATACCTGATTTCTATCATAATGAATGTTGTATCTTTTTTTTTTTTTACATGTGATGTGTCTGTAGCTTGTCCAACAATAAGTGATGAACCTCCTCGCTGCCACTAAGTCATCAATTTGGAACTTCTTTGTTATTCAGCCATGGCAACTCCCGACGACGTTGAAACTACCCAATAATAGATTTATCCAAATGCCGTTGAACTGGCATTTACTTTTCCCTTGCCATTCTACAACCACATCGCTGCGAAATCCCATTCCAAAATATCTTCTATGAGCTTTAGAATGGTATCATAGATGTTCAAGACTCACAGGTTGAACTAGGATTGAACTGGTTTATGTGATAAATATTTGACAAAAATATTTAGAATTTGAACAAACGTAACATCTTTAATAATTATAAATTTAAAATCTGATTTCAACTCATTAAGATGTAATTGTACATGTATTATAAATAGATAAATATAAATTTAACTTTGTTAAATATATTTGAAAAATAAAACTAAATTCATATAATATGTACACATAAATACAAAAATAATTTACTCTCATAATTTATAATAATTAATAAAAATAAAGGTTTACAGTATGAAAATTTTGAAAGTTCTATATCATGCAGCCCATCTAATATTTCCAAAACCCAACCTTTTTTTTTTTTGCAACCCAATTTTTATTTCATCCCTCACACTTTTTTAGTTTGACATCATGAGAAAAAAACTACCATTTTGCTGTTTATATGGAAAGAAATAGTTTTACAGCTTGAACTCCTAAGGCACCAAGATGCTGGGCTAGTAATAAATTAGTTTGATTAAACTTGTATTAATTAATATATTTAAAGATTTTAAATTCATAATTATATATTTGACATAATATAATCTATAAAATTAAGTGTTCTATTAAAAATTGTCTTAATTTAATTGAGAAATAATGATAGTTAAATAAGTAATTTAGATAAGTTGGTTCTATAAAAATTGGACCAATTCACTAGCTCTTCAGTTCAACCGGCGGTGTAAACTGATTCTGTGGCATGATTTGAAAACGATTCTTGAGGTTTTCTGGACTGGCCATACGCTAGGTTCGCGGACAACGATTGAATCGGCCGATCTGGTCTGACTTTTAAACCTTGGCTGTAATAATCTTGTCCTGTCAAAGAATGGTTTGCAATATGTTTATAACAACCCCATTGTCTTCATTGTTACTGATTTTTGTAAGCTGGAGAATAATGTCACGTAATTACATTGTTTGAATTTTTTTTAGCTGTCTTTTCTTCTAACACATATTGATCCTTATATTTTATAAGTAGTTCTTTGATTTGCTCTTTGGAATGACAATCAAGCGTCTTTCTTTTCTTCCCTGTGGTGCCATATGTGGAAACTAAAACGATCACCTTGAATGTTCGTGAATACCGAAGAAGTGTTTAAAAGTTTATTGGGAATTTCTGTTAAATCACGTGCATGGTTATTGATCATCTTTATCATATTGGACAAATAGCTTGCAGAACCTGAGTATTTACAAAAATAAATTTCTGCATAATATTTCTCTACTTGTTTTGCGGTTTTACTAGCATTTCTGTTCGCTCTTAATGTCCGGGTTTCGTTCCTATATTTCTACATGGGGCTTATTTTGTTGCTTCTGAGTGGAAAAAAACGTTTTAAGTGAGACATTGTGTAAAAAATAAAGCTTATTATTTTCTAGGGACTTTTAAGGTTATTATATTGCTTAAAAATGATACTAATCATGAAACCAAATACTGGAATTCAATAAATCATGGATGTTTAGATCCTGCTTTCTAATTTCAATTAGCCAAATGAGCCTTTTGAAGGTTTTACATATATCAAAAGAATTGTGGTTTGTATTTGAATGCAGCCATAAAAATCTTTATGAATCAAGATAGGTTTTTATTGCATCATATGCTTGTCCATACCTCCTTTTTCTAAAGCATCAATGTTTTTGGCTGTTTTTTCTAGCTTTTAACCCCTAATCTGCCGTAGTTGTTGGTGATACTGCTATTGAACTCCATGAGGGGATCCCAATTAAAGGATTAGATTTTGTGAACTAAACATTGGTTCCTCGTAGAGAATTCTTGTTTTATTTTCACAAATTTTTTTAAAATGATTTGGTGGTCACTGTTCAAAAGAATGTAATAAAGGCGGCTCTTGTCAGTTTTTGCCAACAAAAGTAAAGCTTCTGCCGCTTTCTGCTACGATTGCCTTGTAATTGTTGTTTTCAAGTCAATCTCACTAGTACACCAATGTTTCAAATGTAAACGTATGTAATATGCAAAGATATCAAATCTTTGTAAATTAATGATAGTTAAATAGGTAATTTGGATCATTTGGTTCTATAAAATTTGGACCAATTCACCAGCTTTTCAGTTCAACCGGCGGTTTACACCGGTTCTGGCAGCTTGATTTGAAAACGATTCTTGAGGTTATCTGGACTGGCCACACGCTAGGTTCACGGACAACGGTTGAATCGGTCGGTCTGGTCTAATTTTTAAAACATTTACTATACTAGTCTTGTCCTGTCAAAGAATGGTTTGCAATATGTTTTTTAACAGGCCCATTATCTTCATTGTTACTAATTATTGTAAGGTGGAGAATAATGTCAGTACTTTGCTTGAATTTTATTTTAGTGTTTTCTTTTCTTCTCACACATATTGATCCTTATATTTTATAAGTAGTTCTTTGATTTGCTCTTTGGAATGACAATCAAGCATCTTTCTCCTCTTCCGTATGGTGCCGCCATATATGGAAATTAATAACGATCACCTTGAATGTTCGTGAATACCAAAAAAGTGTTTAAAAGTTTGTTGGGAATTTCTATTAAATCACATGCATAATTAATTGATCATCTTTATCATATTGGACAAATAGCTTGCAGAACCTGAGTATTTACAAAAGTGATAAAATTTCTGCATAATATTTATGTACTTGATTTGTTGTTTTACTAAACTAGCATTTCTGCTCACTCTCAATGTCCGGGTTTCGTTCCTATATTTCTACACGGGGCTCATTTTATTGCTTCTGGGTGGAGAAAAAGTTTTTAAGAAGTGATGATTTTTTCTTCTTTTTGTAAAAAATAAAACTTATTATTTTTTAAGGATTTTTAAGGTGATTATAATGCTTAAGATTGATATTGATCATGAAACCAAATAATGGACTTCAATAAATTCATGGATGTTTAGATCCTGCTTTCTAATTTCAAGTATCCAAATGAGCCTTTAGAAGGTTTTACATGTATCAAAAGAATTATGGTTTGTATTTGAATGTAATTATAAAAATCATTATGAATCAAGATAGGTTTTTATTGCATCATATGCTTGTCCATACCTCCTTTTTCTAAAGCATCAATGTTTTTGGTTGTTTTTTCTATCTTTTAACTATTAATATTCTGTAGGTTGTTGGTGATACTGCTATTGAACTCCATGAGGGGATCCCAATTAAAGGATTAGATTTTGTGAACTAAACATTTATTCCTTGTAGAGAATTCTTGTTTTATCTCACATATTTTTTAAAAATGATTTGGTGGTCACTTCTCAAAAGTATGTAATAATGGTTGCTCTTTTTCAATTTTTTCCGGCAAAAGTAAAGCTTCTGCCGCTTTCTGCTACTATTGCCTTGTAATTGGCGTTTTCAAGTCAATCTCACTAGTACACCAATGTTTCAAATGTAAACGTATGTAATATGCAAAGATATCAAATCTTTGTAATATTAAAGAGGCGTAGGAAGCATGCGAGTTGGCATTTTATGTTGATACTTTTTAGCTCTGAATGACTAGTGTTTGTTTATAGTATTTTCTCAAGATTTTTCTTAGGTGTTCAGTGAAGAATAGTTTTTGGATTTTACAGATGGCATGTGATTACTTATATGTCTGCTTGTAGGCAGAGTATTAAGTTAAAGTCGTCATATAAACTGAAAAAGTTTGTCAGCATTGAGTTGAGAAATGACGAATGGTTCTCAACTTTATCAAAAATATTATGATTTTGTAGTATGATGTCTTGGTGTACTGAAGCTACCAACGATTGAGTATTTCAAGTTAATCTAATGAATTCGACTCGTAATTATAGGTTATTTACTCACTTATATGTTTGGCTTTTGGAATTCATATCTATTGCAAAAGTTCAACAAATACAAAGTTTTTTTTATTATTTTATTTTTATCGTTGTTTATATGAATGAAAGAGCCATAATAAGTGATTGATTCTTATGTCTTGGTTGCTTCGTTCTGTAAGTAGATTATATAGCTTTGTTTGAGGTATGGTTTGACCAACTTTGTCTTTCACAAGTTAACTTGGGCTTATCATAAAAGAAGTTGCCATGTTATTAATGTGGAGTTGGGTTTGATCACCAAGCTAACCCAATTGGTTGATGAGAGTCTCCTAAGATGCTTAGGTGTGTAAGAGGAATATTTATGTCAACAGATTAGTAGGGTTAAGTATATACGAGTTGTGGTGACTTAAAATGATGATTCTGGTTTTTTATCCAGAACATATAATTCCCTTAACAATTTTGTCTACAAAACTTCAAATTTGATAAATTTAAAAGCTTGAATTGTAGGGAATTGAGTATGGATCTTGAATGTCTAATAAAGTTTGAAGGAGATTTGATAGTGGAATTGGCTTCTAGAAGAGATAGATGGTCAGTTTATCAAAAATATACAAAGTTATGATTTTTGTTAGGATTTGTGTATTTAATTGAGTAAAATTTAGGGATTTCATTTAGAATAGGTTACTACGACCCTAATTTTATGATTTAGCACTTTAAAATTTTTTTGATATTTTTCAGAGAGAATAAATGTTTAAAAATATAATTAAAGACAACCATGGTTTGCTTCTTAGGGATTTAGCTGGTTAGAATTTGAGCTATTGTGGCCCCAAATAAATTATAGATATTATCGATGGACATGAGTTAAAATGATATGAAAATTTTGAATGTAATTAGCCTTAAATTATACATTCAATTGAATGAGGTTTTTAATTACTCCAAAATTTCAGCCAATTGACTAACCCTGTAAGTAAGCTTTAGAATGGGAATCAAGGAAACAAAATTTTGGGCTTCTGTTTGAAAACATAACAAAAATATGAATTGATAAACGCAACATAAAAATTTACAAGATGAACATAAAGATTTTTACCCACTAAAGCAAGGATTACAAGTGTTCACCCAATCTCTTGTTAAGACAGGCCACTAGGCTTCCTTGAATCACTTTACAGTCACTATTATTTTGCACAAAATATTATCTGCCTTTTACTTCATAAATTAAAAATCTTAGATAATATTTCTTTCAAAAGGCACATACTACAAATATTAAATACTGAAAGAAAGGAGAAGCTAGAATGGCTCTTTGAGTTAGTAAACACAATGCTACTTTTATTTCCTTGCTTGACCGCCTTTCATTGTTGATTTTGACCTCTACCTAATTATTTTAATTTTTGGTCTACAATTATATGAGATAAAGTCACAAAATCACAATGAAAAGAAAAAAACAAAAAATACTAACAATATACTTTATAATGTAGAATAAATATAAATACTAATGACTTAAAAGAAAAATGTCTTCAAATTAATATTTATGCTTTACATCTGACTTTGCTCCTGGTTATTGAACCATTTGAATGTGAAACAATTCATTAAGATTGGGTTCTAATAGTAGGCTTCACATTAGTATTGTCGTGACTCGATGCAAGAATTTAGAGTTAACGATGTCAAGAACACGCGATTGAATGATGAAAGTAAACATTTTTAAACATTGATAATAGTAGGCCTCATACTAGCAAGCAATCTCTAAAAATACACATAAAATCATCCGACTCTACGTTATTACAAGTTATATAATAAAAGTGACGAAACATATAAATCAAATAAACTAATATCAATTTGCAGCTGACCCTCTCCTTCTTTAAATAAATTCTATCATATCAATCTTATGAGTTTAGTGAAAATCCTAAATAAGAATTAATATGTTTATATTAATTTAGTGAATATATCACTTTTTTCAATTATTGGAATATTTTATGCCTTTATGAAATAATGAAATATTTATTTGAAACATAAATAACTTTAAATAAAAGAAAATAAATTTAACACAAATAAAATATTAATTGTCACATTAACCTTTAGGAGATCTCTTTATAAGTTAATTCATATATATATATATATATTTTTATTTTATTTTTTTTATTTTTTATAGGAAAGGAGCAACAAGAGGCTCCCTACATGTTACTAAAAACTATAATTACAAAAACCTTACCAATAATGGTAGAGCCCCAACTTAATACAACACCACCCAAAACAAAACTAAGACATAAACTAAGAGAACAGCTCTAACTAAATAGCAAGCAGAGAAAATGACATCTTGTTCAACCAAAAGAACAAAACGGAGAGAGAGTCAACAAGTTCTCCTAGCAAGCCAATAGCTAATCCACTCTTCCTGAAGCTATACTCAGGTGTTGTAGTGAGATCTGGAAGCGGGCAGTAAATCAGTATGTCCATATCAAATTGATGGATGAGATAAGGATCCTTGCATAAATCCGAAGTTCGGACATGAGACCAAGTAGCGAGTGGAGCCGGTGGAGACATCATATAATCCCGGCACCAAAATTGGGGAATCAAGTAGCGAGTCTTGATGTAAGGGGCGGAAAGATTATCACTTGTTGATAAGGGTCTTTAGGCTGTGTAGGAATGATGGTTGAAGCCCTCACATTATGGGAAGTAGCTCCAAATTTAGCTAGCCAACCGGCGGAGTTGATTCCCTTCCTTGTGAATGAAGGTGAATTGAACATTGAGTTTGGAAACTATGGCATGGATTCTACTCCTCCAGTGACCATGGTGCCAGGGAAGGTTGGAGGGGCAGAGGTTCAACATTGTAATGGTTTTCTCACTATCACCTTCCACAATAATATTGTACTAGTTACAGCTAATGGCCATGGAAAGCCCCCAAAAGATGGCAATGAGATCAGCTTCCAAAGTATCAGCAGCCTCAACTGGTGCATGAAAAAAAAGCATACATCTACCAATATGATTCCTGAAGATGCCACCAAATCCAGCACCATCCTCAGTGCAACAGCCATTATAATTTAGTTTGAGGAAGGGGGATAGGGGGGTTGCCATTTTATCGAGTGTGATTCTATGGGAAGGTGTCTCATGTGTGGTCTCTAGCCCACGAGATATTTGAGAAATTGTTATATACGATGAGTTTTTGGATGTAGGAGAGGCAATTTTGTGCAACTTTTTGTTCACTCTGGGTAATATGTCATCAAAGGTGGCCTTGTTCCTAGCCATCCAAAGGAACCGAGCACAAATAAGAGGGGCTCGCACCAATCCCTTGCTTGTTCCAACCTAACCAGCAAGAGTAGAGGCAATCCGAGAGAGACTTAGTGTGTTGAGTTGGCGGTCTTGAAAGATTAACCTCCAAACAAGCTGAGAAAATCTGCATTTAAAAAGCAGTGCTTGATAGATTCTTCCTCCCTCATGCAAAGTCTACAGCAAGAAGGGCCTCTCGATCCTTTTAATTTGAGGATGTCATCGGTAGGAAGGATCTTCGGGAAAGTTCTCCAAGTAAAGAAAGTCATAGATGGTGATAAAGATTTGTTCCGGGGACACTCACTCCGAGGGATGAGCTCCCAGCTGGTAAAGTTTGGAGTAGATGGCTTTAGACAAACTATGCTTGGGCACGGGATTGCCGGAGTGATAGAATCTTGTTTCGCTGTCAAAATTAGTGGTGGCCACCTGTCTAGCGGATTCGGGAGTAAGCACGGTCCGGAGATCCTCCGAAGACCAACTAGCCCCGGCCAGACACTCGGATACTTTGAGTTTAAGGTTGGGGATATTAGTACCGGGGTTGAGCCATTCGGTTGGACACCGGTTATCCAACCGGAAGGTGAGATCACCCTTTCCCGAGTGCCGGCTAAACAAACTTTCAGCTTGAAGCCTGATTCGAGCATAGCTTTCTATAGCTTAGAGTCTCCCATTTTCTTGCTAACCGGGGTCGGGTGGAGCGGTTTGCGATGTTGCCCATCGGAAATTTGGCCCGGAGAGAGTTCGGGATCTAAATTTGATCCAAAGCTTACATAGGTTCACTTGAATAATCTGCTGTATGGTTTTAAACCCCAATCCACCGGCCAGGGTAGGCTTAGCCACTTTGGTCCGGGAGGTCCAATGACACTTGTTTTCTTTGGCCAGCCAAAGAAATTTGTTAAAAGCCTTTTCGAAGAGAGTTTGGATTCCTTTGTTCATAGTGGTCATCCGGAGAACATAAGCGAGGCAATGTTGTGAGAATACTTTTCAAGATGGTTATCCTACCTCCATTTGGAAAGGTACTTATGAGTCCAATTTGCCAAATAAGAGTTGATTTTACGTAGAATGCCTTCAAAATGCCTTTGCTTTGTTACGCCCATATCAAGTTGTACCCCTAAATACTTAAGAGGCGAGTGAGTGCTAGTAAAGCCGGTGAAGTTAATAATCCGGTTTCGACCTCCATAGGAAGATTTGATGGAAATAGGAGATAGCTTTTGGTCTTGTTGAACACCATACCGGAGGATTGCTTGGAAGGAGTTCGGGCATTTGACAATCATTTTGACGGCATTCTTGGAAGCATTGGAGAAAACCATGACATCATCTGCATAAACTAAGTGAGATACTAAGATATTGGACTTATGATGATACCTGTTGGAGGGGTGTGTTATGCTTAGCATGGTTCGAGTAATTTGGAGAAGTAGTCCATAGCCGGGATGAAAAGGGTGGGAGAGAGTGGGTCTCCTTGCTTAAGACCCCTAGAGGCGGAGAAATAGCCCAGTAGACCCATTAAGCGGAATAGAGTGGGCATTAGCCCTCGACCATCTTTTGATTAGATTACGAAAGAATTCCGGAATCCCCTTGTCGTAAGAGTATCTATAAGAAAGTCCCGAGTGAATGGTATCATATGCCTTTTTAATATCAAGCTTGTAAATTAAATTGCCACTTCGCACTTAGTGTTCGAATTCAATAGAAGTTCTCGTGCTAACGAGGATATTATCGACAATAGACTGCCTTTGACAAAAGTCTGCTTGGTTAGGATCGATAACTTTCTCCAAAATGGGTTGGAGTACGTTGACTAACACTTTGCTAATAGTTTTGCTGATCACAGATGTGAGGCTAATGGGTCTGAAATGATCCCAACTTGTTTGTACAATGTCTTTGGGGATTAAAACAAAGTTGGAAGCATGGAAGTATTGAGGAATGTCTTCTCCCAGAAAGAAACTGGTGATGGCGAGCAATCACCTCGGCTTTAATAATCTCCCGAGCCTTAATGTAAAAATCGAAGTGTACCCATCGGGGCTGCGGTCTTAGAGCTATCAATAGATTTAATGGCTCGCCGAATCTCCTCTTCGATTGGGGGAGCGGTGAGATTAAGGCGACTAATAAAATTATAATGATCACCGAAAAGGGCGGTGTTTATGCTTGACTCTCTTAATTGGGTGTTGTTGTAGTAGAGGCGAAAGTAGCGGGTAGCATCTCTACCAATCTCCAAGTGGTTGGAGATCCAATCCTCATTCTCCTTTTTGATGCTTGTGTATGAAATTACATTTCCTCTTATATTTGAGGTAGGCATGATAGTAGGCGATATTTCGATCTCTCTCCATAAAATGATTAATGGAGGCCTTTTGTTGAAGAAATTTATCCCGAATATCAATTGAGTGCATCGGTTTAGCTTCGACGGCAAGAAGTTGGGATTGGAGGGCACTATTATTTTGGCTTTGTTCTTCCAATTCTAAGACATCCCTTTCGGCCTGCTCAACCACTTTAAAAACATTGCCAAATTGAATCCAGTCCTGATTAGATAATTTCTGCTTAGCTTTATGGTGAAGAAGGCACGGCTTGTGCCATGGGTCAAATTTGTATAGAATCTTGCCGATTATCTTTGACCACTGCGGGAAGGAGGGATGAGTAGACCGGATATTCCGATATCCGAAAGATTTAAAAGAGGGGGTTACGGGGGAGCGAGTAATAGATATGAGGAGAGGCATATGATCGGAGCAAATAAGAGCAAGATGAGTGATGCGGGTATGCAGGAAATGACTGTGCCAAAGCTCATTGGCCAGAAATCTATCCAGCCTTTCTTTAGTAGAATTCCTTTTCCAAGTGAAACTAGGACCCCTAAACCCCAGATCATAAAGCCCAGCTGCAGCAATATTATCATTGAAGGTGTTCATTATTGTTACATTGGGTCTGTGGCCACCCAACTTTTCGGCGGGAGTAGTGATGCAATTGAAATCACCCCCGATGATCCGTGGGCGATTAATGACATTACTTAGACTGTGGATATGATCCCGGAGCAGAATTCTATCGGCTTTTACGCATCCAGACATAAACAAAGGTGGCATTAGCATCTGTCCAACAAAGGAGATAGAGATATGAACCATCCGTCGAAGATCCAACAAGACGGTCCAATTAAGTTCTTTCTATGAGAAGACCCATATCTTATTGTTGGAATTAGAAAAATGAGTAAAACCATGGAAAGAGTTGATAATTCTATTGGAATGCTTTGGTGCACAAGAGGCTCAAGTAAAGCAAAGCACCAAAGAGAGTGTTTTTTAGTAAGGTAGTGAATCCTTTTTAGTGAGGGTGGGTGAGCCACACCTCTTATATTCCAGCATAGAAAATTTATCATGAATTAAGGTAGGTAGGTGGGGTGGGGAAGGTGGGTGGGATTTTGACACAGTTCTCCCCCTTAATGGGAGTGAGGAGGAGGGTTCAGTCAGTAAAGAATGAGAGGTAGTAGAACTAGAATTGATATCTATTTTATTTCTTTTTTTCTTTTTAGCATTTTGGACTTCCCAATTATTACCCAAAGTGTTCGAATAAGTTGAGTGGGGGGAGGTGGGGAATATCAAAAGAAGGGGCTAATTCGGGAGAACCGGGGGTTCAAAAGGGGTAGTATAGGATTAGAAGGAGAGGAGGGGGGTCGAGTGAGGGGGTTTGCGGGGGAGGGGAGATGGAGGGGCTGCATCGAAAGTCGAGGCAAAACAACGGTGGTAGGAGATTGAATTGGGGTAGAAATAAGAGAAGGGCTGCTAACCGAAGGGTCGACCCTAGGAGTCTTTCCGGGAGGTGGGTGGAGTCTATAACACTTCTCTATGGTATGACCAAACATCTTACAATTAGTGCGATAGTAAGGCTTACGTTGCATGATAACTTCCGCCAAAATCCCTCGGCGACGAGTGCCCACCTGCATTCTTTTGATTTCGAGTAAAGAGATGTCTCTTTCAATTTGGATCCTAGTCGCTTCGGGTAGGCCTCTATTACAAGTGGCCGCATCCATTCCGAGGGGGTTCCAATAGCTCTAGCAATCTGGAAGAGGGCGTTATGGTTGAAATATCTGTATGGGAGATTAGGAAATTTAAACCAAATTGGGATGATGGGTGGTTCCTTGCTAGGATCAAATCTTGGTAAACATTTTAGAAGTTTCATATCCATTCCAGCAATAGTTACACTCTGTTTTGCAAAGAGCTTAGCATAATCTTCCTCATTGGAGAAGTGGATTAGAAGATGCCTTCCATCAAGAAGCCCCATTCTCCAATTACCAGTAAAGGCAAGTGACTCAAAAAAAGCTCTGACAAGCTCCATCTTTGGATGTCCCAGGGTGAATTTCCCTATAAGTGTTAATCTGACTTCTTCATTAAGAGTATTAATCTCCTCATCGAGAAAAGTAGACAAGTGGGCGGCCATCCTTGACTTCGATGGGATGAATGAAAGGGCGAGGTACTTTCCACTGCAACGAGCATCATGAAAAATGCGGGGAAGAACAGATTGGAAGGCCGGTTCGTATTAGGACCTCGACCCAGACACACCGCATAAGAAGCCTTAATCCGAGTCACTTCGGTAGCGGAATCCACGGGATTTGCCATAAATAAATTGCCGCCCAAGAACAATCCGGGGAAAAGATCGGTAGCAAAGGGACGGTAAACGAAGCTCGGCGGAATCCGGGAATTAGCTCGGTAGAAGTAAACCGAACTATCCTGTCAAAGCAATGAAAGCCAAGAACCAATGGAACAGTAGAGAATTTGAAATAAAAGAGCCCGGGAGAGCAAAATCCCAGCAAAGAGATCACAAACACCACTACAGACCCAGGGAGGACCGCACACCAGACAAAGCCTCAAACCTAACACCACCAGCGGAGTCAGCCGTCGGCGGACTCATGGTCGAAACCCTAGCGAGCTCCACATCCAGCCGCCAAAACCATCCCGTATTATATATATATATTATATATATATATATATATATATATATATATATATATATATATATATATATATATATATATATATATATAACAGTATATTTTTTCTAAAATAAATAATTAAAATATAAATATTTTATATCTTACTTCAAATACCTTTTGATCTAAATGCTTTTCCAATTTATAACACTGATTCCATTCATGAAATTCAATCTCAGTCAAATAAAATTAAATTAAAATATCAAACTAAATAAAAACATTCAATCTTATCTTCCCTTTTACTGTTCTAAACTTCTCTTTATTTGCAATCAAATTATATACCATCCTCTACTTCTTATATTAATAAATAAAATAATGATTAATAGTTAACTTATCATTGTTTAATTGAATATAAATAAATTTTCAAATAAACACTAATGATTTGTTTCTTAAATTTAAATAAAATTTAATTACATTTAATTAATTTACAAATAATTTATGTAAATAAGATTATAAATCCTCACTTATTTTCCTCTATTATTCGATCGCACCTCCCACATGTGAATCAAATCGACATTTGCACCCCAAGCCTTTTCCTCCTTTTGCATGCGACAACTCCTCTGCTCGCAGTGCCACTATCAGGGGAAGTTGCAATGCTCGTTGAGCTTCGAAGTGCTCTATTTTCCTCCTCACCAGGACTTTTGATGCATGTGGGTAAGCGGTTTCAATTTACCTTCATTCTCCTTCTCCTTAACCTCAGCCTCCCGTTTTGCTTCTCTATTTGGTCCAATTCAAAATGAAGGCATTCATCTTTTAATTAGAACCATTGAGTTAATTAGTTAAAATTGACCTATATTTTTATTAATTTATTTACATTTATTATAGATGTTTGTAGATCCCTCTTTAGATGCATCATGATGTGCTACATCGATTAAGATATAGTTTATATTGCACACTAGGGTTTCTGGTTGGTTAAGATGGCATTCCAAATTATGGGTTTCAATTAGTCATGGGATGATTGTAGTCTCCAGCTCATGAGATATTAAAATTGTGTGCTAAACAATATTATATGATTTGTCGTGTGCAAGAAGCCTTTGGTTAAGATGGAATTCCAAATTATTAGTTTCTATTTGTCTTGGAATGAAATGAAGTTTATTTCATTGATTTATGGGTTGATCATAGCAAAGGTTTCAAAATAAAGCTTGTGGAAAAATCTAAACAAATCTATGAAAAGTGTGGATGACGTTACAATAGGCGTGTTTCATTTTGAAAAACTATGTCTCATTGTTTGGCCTTGAAGTTTAGACTTTCGTTAAATTTTTAATTAGGTAGCTAATGAGGGGTGAGTAAATCGGGGTTTTAAAGTACAAAAGTTCGGTTTAAATGAACATTTGGTTGATGGCGTGAGAATCAATTAGGATAGGTCTTTGGTGGATTTGAAAGGCCAAGAATGTCTTATACCTTTGACAAAAAACTTATTGGAAAGACTTATAGCATTGAGAGTTTAGAAAACCTTAATGCAGAAAATTTATTTAGTGACCTTATTTAAGGTTCTTTTTGAAAGGGTATAAATGTTGGCAATTCCTTGAATTGTTACGTTAAATAAAAAATGTTTCATAATAATTTAGTTATTTTGAAATACCATATGAAAACATTCAGAGTGGCCTACATCAACTAAACATTAATATGGTTTAATTTTATACTATTTAATGCATGATTTACTAATTTCTTATTCTATGAAAATCTAGTAACTTTAACCGACCTATTATATCCTCAAGGCTAGTTAAAAAAATTTGTCCTTCATATATATGCTAGAGATTAAAGATCAATAATTTATGGCGCTTTATAGAAGATTTTATAATCAATTGAAGGTCATTAAAAATCTATGGGATGCTAAATTCATAAACAATATAATTTATAAAACTATGATGTTCATCTCATTCCACTTAGTTTCATTGCATGTTTATGTTGCATTAGATTTATTTCATGATTGTTCAAAATCCTTGTATATGTAAGTGTTTGGTGGTTTATTCATGAGAGAGAGAGAGAAAGTCAAACACAGAGAGAGAGAGAGAGAGAGATGATGGCGTCTCAGTTCAAGAATTAGGAAAAAAATACATTGCTTTTGTGTCAACCCTATAACTTCAGTATAGATAAGTGCATATGATCATTTTATCACAATAAAATTGTATATATGATGTAATGGAAGAGGAAAAATGATCATAATTTATTGATTATTCTATTACAATGAAAAGTTATTGTGTAAACAGTGCATGGAATCAAGGAAAAATCAGCCTACCTATTATTGTGAGGGTGAGTATAGTGTCTTGGAAGCTTACAAATGTTAAATGTAATTACACCCCAAAAAATGTACAACTGAATATAAGTAGTTACAAATGTTAACAAATTTCATACATAAAAGCATTTAATTTTGTAAAGCTTGTATGAGCCATATATAGCTTCTAAATGAAATTTAAGCCTTTAATAATGATAATAATAGCATAAATAGGTCTCAAGCACAATGCCAACTTGTCAGTGGAATTAATAAAATGTTCTCATATATGGGTGATCACTGATTACAATATACAAGAGTTTAATCCTTTAATTTTCTTGTTTAAGTTTCTTCCTTTTCAAATGTGTCAAAACTTGACTCCAAAGCAAAGTAAGATTTCAATTATGTCTTTAAATGGTAGGGATTTTACGCAAGTATACGTATCGTTATCAAGTAATATAGAGCTTTTCGATTAAGCCCCGAATACCGATCCCAAGGAGATCGCAGTTAATCACGGTGGCTTTTAAGAGAAATTCTAGTCTACAATAACACGCCCTAGCTTGGAAAGTTGATAAAAGTTTGGTTTTAATTAAATCCTACAATTATTACTACAATACTACTTCTAACTTAAAATACTTAAAGAAAATTAGAAAGTGGGGTTGGGTATATTAAAAATACTCTTCCTCATACAATGAAAATAGTGATATGTGTAAAAATAAAACAAGTAGAGAGAGATTGTGACAAATTGGAGCAACTATATTCTTTACACTTACTTGATTCTATAAACAACATAGGTTAATCTGATGCTTTGATTGTGACAAACATGTCTTCACCAGCTAAACCATTCCTTAGTAATTAAATCACAGTTCATAGGATTTTGAGGTTGTTCGCCTAGTGCGACATTAATCCTCAACTTCTCTTTGGGCCTTTGTATAGCTCTGCTGTACAATATAAGTCTCGACTCGTTTTAGGATTGAGGTTGTCGTTCGTTATGACCTAAACCCTCATATCTTCTAGGCTATTCGTGTGATCGTTTCACACAAATGTAAGCCCTAATTTAATAAAATTGGCAGGATGAAACATTTAAATAATGTCTCCCCTAAATTTAAGCCAAACCATAGGATAGCTTGGGAAGTCATCGATGTTCGCCTCTGGATCTCCGACATCTCTTAGTTTTTCCTCCTTTAGATCCTACAATAAATGTTTCAAATTTGTGTCAATCTCATTTCACACCTCTTTGTTTGATTTAGTTTAAAAGTCCTATCATTTTGATCTCCTTGAAGATAGTATTTCTTGATTTTTATCGAGTTTTCTTAAGTGATTTTGGTCATTTAAGATATAATTAATTACAGGGGCTTGCCCTTATAGGAAGCATTTCCGAACCCAGCTTAAAATAAACCCTATTTAATTCTTCATATTAAATAGGGGAACTTGTCGGCAAACAAAATTGTTTTGCAGACCAAATGGGCGTCATATATTTCTTAGTTTATTTGATCGAGCCTCACCCTCAAGTCTTGTGTTTATCTTTCGGGATAAATATGGGTCTTGAGGTGTAGCGCTCTTTCATTTAAACTATGGAAAATATGGGGTCAGTTTGATTTCATATTTTTCAAAAATTATATATATATATATATATATATATATATATATATATATATATATATATATTAAAGCGTCCTTCCGAAGCGGGCGACGGGATTTCGATTCCGGCGACCGACAGCTTCCTACGGGCACTCCATACGCAAAATAACGCCGACAAGGACTTTTATCGTTTTGGTATGTTTTGGAGATTGTAATACCTGATTTCTATCATAATGAGTGTTGTATCATTTTTTTTTACATGTGATGTGTCTGTAGCTTGTCCAACAATAAGTGATGAACCTCCTCGTTGCCACTAAGTCATCAATTTGGAGCTTCTTTGTTATTCAGCCATGGCAATTCCTAACGACGTTGAAACTGCTGTCCAATAATAGATTTATCCAAATGCTATTGAACTGGCATTTACATTTTCCTTGCCATTCTACAACCACATCACTGCGAAATCCCATTCCAGAATATCTTCTACGAGCTTTAGAATGGTATCATAGATGTTCAAGGCTCGTAGGTTGAACCAGGATTGAACTGGTTTATGTGATAAATATTTGACAAAATTAAATAGAATTTGAACAAACGTAACATCTTTAATAATTATAAATTTAAAATTTGATTTTAACTCATTAAGATGTAATTGTGCATGTATTATAAATAGATAAATATAAATTTAACTATGTTAAATATATTTGAAAAATAAAACTAAATTCATATAATATGTACACATAAATACAAAAGTAATTTACTCTCATAATTTATAATAATTAATAAAAATAAAGGTTTACAGTATGAAAATTTTGAAAGTTCTATATCATGCAGCCCATCTAATATTTCCAAAACCCAACCTATTTTTTTTTTTGTTTTTTTTTTGCAATCCAATGTTTATTTCATCCCTCACACTTTTTTAGTTTGACATCATGAGAAATAAACTACCATTTTGTTGTTTATATAGAAAGAAATAGTTTTACAGCTTGAACTCCTAAGGCACCTAGATGATGGGCTAGTAATAAATTAGTTTGATTAAACTTGTGTTAATTAATATATTTAAAGATTTTAAATTCATAATTATATATTTGACATAATATAATCTATAAAATTAAGACTTATATTAAAAATTGTATTAATTTAATTGAGAAATAATGATAGTTAAATAAGTAATTTAGATAAGTTGGTTCTATAAAAATTGGACCAATTCACCAGGTCTTCAGTTCAACCGGCGGTGTAAACCGATTCTTTCATGATTTGAACTTGAGGTTGTCTGGACTGGCCATACGCTAGGTTCGCGGACAACGATTGAATCGGCTGATCTGGTTTGACTTTTAAACCTTGGCTGTAATAATCTTGTCCTGTCAAAGAATGGTTTAGAATATGTTTATAGCAAGCCCATTGTCTTCATTGTTACTGATTTTTGTAAGCTGGAGAAGAATATCACATAATTACATTGTTTGAATTTTTTTAGCGGTCTTTTCTTCTAACACATATTGATCCTTATATTTTATTGATCCTTATATTTTATAAATACTTCTTTGATTTGGTCTTTGGAATGACAATCAAGGGTCTTTCTTTTCTTCCCTGTGGTGCCATATGTGGAAACTAAAACAATCACCTTGAATGTTGGTGAATACCGAAGAAGTGTTTAAAAGTTTATTGGGAATTTCTGTTAATTCATGTGCAAAATTAATTAATCATCTTTATCATATTGGACAAATAGCTTGCGGAACCTGAGTATTTACAAAAGTAATAAAATTGCTGCATAATATTTATGTACTTGATTTGCTGTTTTACTAAACTAGCATTTTTGCTCACTCTCAATGTCCGGGTTTCGTTCCTATATTACTACATAGGGCTCATTTTGTTGCTTCTGAGTGGAAAAAAAAATTTTAAGAAGCAATGATTTTTTCTTCGTTGCGTAAAAAGTAATACTTATTATTTTTTAGGGATTTTTAAGGTGATTATAATGCTTAAAATTGATATTGACCATGAAACCAAATAATGGAATTCAATAAATTCATGTATGTTTAGATCTTGCTTTCTAATTTCAAGTAACCAAATGAGCCTTTAGAAGGTTTTAAATGTATCCAAAGAATTGTGGTTTGTATTTGAATGCAGTTATAAAAATCATTATGAATTAAGTTAGGTTTTTATTGCATCAAATGCTTGGCCATACCTCCGTTTTCTAAAGCATCAATGTTTTTGGCTATTTTTTCTATCTTTTCACTATTAATATTCTGTAGGTTGTTGGTGATACTGCTATTGAACTCCATGAGGGGATCCCAATTAAAGGATTAGAGTTTATGAACTAAACATTTATTCCTTGTAGAGAATTCTTGTTTTATTTTCACAAATTTTTTAAAAATGATTTGGTGGTCACTGCTTAAATGTATGTAATAATGGTTGCTCTTTTTCAGTTTTTTCCAAGAAAAGTAAAGCTTCTGTCGCTTTCTGCTATTATTGCCCTGTAATTGTTGTTTTGAAGTCAATCTCACAAGTACACCAATGTTTCAAATGTAAATGTATGTAATATGCTAAGGTATCTAATCTTTGTAAAATATTAAAGAGGCGTAGGAAGCATGTGAGTTGGCATTTTATGTAGATACTTTTTAGCTCTGAACGACTAGTGTTTGTTTATAGTATTTTCTCAAGATCTTTCTTAAGAGTTCAGTGAAGAATAGTTTTTGGATTTTAAAGATGGCATGTGATTACTTATATGTCTTCTTGTAAGCAGAGTATTCAGTTAAAGTCGTCATATAAATTGAAACAGTTTGTCAGCATTGAGTTGAGAAATGACGACTGGTGTTCAACTTTATCAAAAATATTATGATTTTGTAGTCTGATGTCTTGGTGTATCGAAGCTACCAACAATTGAGTATTTCAAGTTAATCTAATGAATTCGACTCGTAATTTTAGGTTATTTACTCACTTATATGTTTGGCTTTTGGAGTTCATCTCTGTTGCAAAATTTCAACAAATACAAAGTTTATTATTATTATTTTATTTTTATCGTTGTTTATATGAATGGAAGAGCCATAATAAGTGATTGATTCTTATGTCTTGGTTGTTTCGTTCTGTAAGTAGCTTATATAGCTTTGTTTGAGGTATGGTTTGACCAACTTTGTCTTTCATAAGTTAACTTGGGCTTATCATAAAAGAAGTTGCCATGTTATTAATGTGGAGTTGGGTTTGATCACCAAGCTAACCCAATTGGTTAATGAGAGTCTCCTAAGATGCTTAGATGTGTAAGAGGGATATTTAAGTCAACAGATTAGTAGGGTTAAGTATATAGGAGTTGTGGTGACTTAAAATGATGATTCTAGAACATATAATTCCCTTAACAATTTTTGTCTGCAAAACTTCAAATTTGATAAATTTAAAAGCTTTAATTGTAGGGAATTGAGTATGGATCTTGTATGTTTAATAAAGTTTGAAGGAGATTTGATAGTGGAATTGGCTTCTAGAAGAGATAGATGGTCAGTTTATAAAAAATATACAAAGTTATGATTTTTGTTAGTGTTTGTATTTAATTGAGTAAAATTTAGGGATTTCACTTAGAATAGGTTACTACGACCCTAATTTTATGATTTAGTATTTTAAAATTTTTTTGATATTTTTCGGAGAGAATAATTGTTAAAAAATATAATTAAAGACAGCCATGGTTTGCATTTTAGGGATTTAGCTGGTTAGAATTTGAGCTATTGTAGCCCCAAATAAATTATAGATATTATCGATGGACATGAGTTAAAATGATATGAAAATTTTGAATGTAAGCCTTGAATTATACATTCAATTGAAGGAGGTTTTTAATTACTCCAAAATTTCAGCCAATTGACTAACCCTATAAGTAAGCTTTAGAATGGGAATCAAGGAAAAAATTTTGAGCTTCTGTTTGAAAACATAACAAAAATATGAATTGATAAACGCTAACATAAAAATTTACAAGATGAATGTAAAGATTTTTACTCACTAAAGAGAGGATTACAAGTGTTCACCCAATCTCTTGTTAAGACCGACCACTAAGCTTCCTTCAATCACTTTACAGTAACTCTTATTTTGCACAAAATATTATCTGCCTTTTACTTCATAAATTAAAAATCTTAGACAATATTTCTTTCAAAAGGCACATACTACAAGTATTAAATACTGAAAGAAAGGAGAAGCTAGAATGGCTCTTTGAGTTAGTAAACACAATGCAACTTTTATTTCCTTGCTTGACGGCCCTTCATTGTTGATTTTGACCTCTACCTAATTATGTTAATTTATGGTCTACAATTATATGAGATAAAGTCACAAAATCACAATGAAAAGAAAAAAAAAAAACAAAAACACTAACTATATACTTTACAATATATAATAAATATAAATACTAATGACTTGAAAGAAAAATGTCTTCAAATTAATATTTATGCTTTACATCTGACTTTGCTCCTGGTTATTGAACCATTTGAATGTGAAATAATTCTTTAAGATTGGGTTCTAATAGTAGGCCTCACATTAGTATTGTCGTGACTCGATGCAAGAATTTAGAGTTAACGATGTCAAGAACACGCGATTGAATGATGAAAGTAAACATTTTGAAACATTAATATTAGTCCATAATAATATTCAACTAGAATAGAGCAATTAATCCATATACATTAGTAAGCATTCTCTAAGAATAAACATAAAATCATCCGACTCTTACAATAGTACAAGTTATATAATAAAAGTGACAAAACATATAAAGCAAATAAACTACTCTCTATTTTCACCTGACCCACTCCTTCTATAAATAAATTCTATCATATCAATCATATAAGTCTAGTAAAAATAAGAAATAATAAGTTTATAATAATTTAGTGAATAATTATTATTTTTATTATGTACAAAATTATATACAAATACCTAATATGAATGCTTAAAGGAATATGTTGATCAATATATAAAATAAATTTAACATTTTTCGTTTTAAAACCTTTATCAAATCATTTTAGTCAATTATGTTTTCGTTATTTTAATCATTTTTTTTCCAATAAGAAGTCAATTCAGGAGCACCATCAAAGTTTTGTAGTAATAAAGGTGTAATGTTTATCATTTCATTTATCATTGTATCATAAATGTACAATTTTTAACATTTTGTACCATAAAAGTATGATCTTTATCATTTTTTACATTAAATGTATAATCTTTATTACTTTCTTATAAATTAACATGCATAAGGAAAATAACATCCATAATAAGAAATATAAATGGGTGA
This sequence comes from Papilionanthe hookeriana x Papilionanthe teres, assembly GCA_022702705.1. Lineage (NCBI taxonomy): Eukaryota > Viridiplantae > Streptophyta > Magnoliopsida > Asparagales > Orchidaceae > Papilionanthe > Papilionanthe hookeriana x Papilionanthe teres. Next base: position 107,042,627 of record CM040421.1, on the reverse strand, counting down.
CTTCTATAGATATTCATTTACCTTTCATTTAACTTATAACTAGTTTATTTCAAATATTAAATCCATTTATTCTTCTTTTTATGCAATTTAAAAAAAGAAAGAATGGAAACCATAAAACGATCGATTTATCTTTTAGTTATTTGTTTCAATTATTAGAATATTTTAGGCCTTTATGAAATAATGAAATATTTATTTGAAAGATAAATAACTTTAAATAAAAGAAAATAAATTTAACACAATAAATTAATAATTTTCACATTAACCTTTAGGAGATCTCTTTATAAGTTTATTCATCGACTTTACCTCTTTATATGTTGTCTCCAGCTCATAAGATATTAAAATTGTGTACAAAACGATTTTTTATGATATGTCGTAAGCAGGAAGCCTTTGGTTAAGATGAAAATTCAAATTATTAGTTTCTATTTGTCATGGAATGGAATGAAGTTTATTTCATTGATTTTTGGGTTGATCATAGCAAAGGTTTCAAAATAAAACTTGTGGAAAAATGTAAACAAATGTATGAAATGTGTGGATTTAATTACAATAAGTCTGTTTCATTTTGAAAAACTATGGCTTATGGTTTGACCTTGAAGTTTGGATTTTGATTGAAATTTTAATTAGGTAGCTAATGTGGGGTGAGTAAATCAAGCTTTTAAAGTACAAAAGCTCAGTTCAAATGAACCATTATTTGATGCCATGGGAATCAATTAGGATTGTTATTTGGTGGATTTGGAAGGCCAAGAATGTGTTATATCTATCAAAGAAAACTTATTGGAAAGACTTGCAGCGTTGAGAGTTTAGAAAAGCTTAATGCAGAAATTTTATTTAGTGGGCTTATTTGTCATGCATAACTCCCATAAAATGGTTAAGGGTATTTTTGAGAGGTGTTAATAATATGAATACAAACTTAACGATAAATGAATTTCAAATAGAAGATTTATGTTTTTAAAGGCGGACTAACCCATTAATGTGACTTACGATCTAACTGAAGGGGTATATTTGGTGAATTTTATTTTAAATTATTCTGAAAACTCTTTGCAAATACATTGTTAGATATCTTAGCAAATTTTAAAGTTGGGCTACTGATAAACCTAAAATATATAGTATTTTTATGCATATTTTTCTACCTATTGTTGAGGATATTAAACTTTAATGAAAGGTATTTTTATGTTTTTCTTGCAGGTATGATTAAAATGATTGATTATGATAAAAATGAACAAAAGAGAATCAAATTTGGAGCAAAAATGGGTTATGTGAAAATTTGACCTGTGGCGGCTAAGCGCTGGATGGTTGGCACATAGGCACGACAGTTTAAAAATACGAATTAAATCAAATTTGGCGCCATTTTTAAGGGGTTTTTAAAATAACTTTTGGTGGTAAGTTTCTTAACTTACTTTGAGCGGCAGATTTGAATGAAGAGATGTATTTTTTGGTGGATACATTGAATCTGGACATATTTTGAAGAGACACCAAAACACTTTTTGAAGAATGATAAGAATAAAGTCTTATAATTAGAATAGAGTCCTTTTTAGTTTTTTTAGAGTCTTCTTTTTACTGTTTAGAGTCAGTTAGTTAAGTCTTTTTAGTTTAAGAGAGTTTTAAAGGAGAAAGGGGTTGGTGTGAAGCTTTCTTCTCACGAATTTTCTTTCATTCATTTATCCAGTTTGTATTGGAGTCTAAAGTCAGAGTTAAAGTCAACAGAGTTGGGCGCCAACCTCTGTAGAGTATTTTAGTGGAAAGCAAAATTTCAGAGGAACTTCCAGAGTCTTGTGGAGAGGATTTTCGGATAAGTGTTTATCTTTGTTTTTACATTTGGTTTTTAAGAAAAACTTGTTGTGTTTTTACTATGATTTCTACTTTCAAATCAAGTTATGTTTGTGTTTTCTCAATGAATTATGAGTAGTTTTCTTTATCTTTTTCTTTTTAAATGATGAAGTAATTAAATTATAGAAGGAAGTTGTGGGAAGTATATATGTTTAATGTTGGAAGAAGTTGTGTGATTTATTTCCTTGAACATAATTTACTTCTTGATTTGGCCAATTAAGATGTTAAAATTTATTGTGAGATTATGTAAGAACCAATGCAGTATTATCTCAATCAACAATTTTAAAGAATCACATGCAATTGTATGAATGAGAATTATAGTTTACATAAATGAATGCAAATAAATAGGGAGATATGTTTTTAATGGAGAGTAAAATTAGAGGACTTTAGAGTGACAGACTTAAGCCCTCTAATTTGGTTTAAGGTAAAAAATTTTGTTATGAGATGTTAGCCCCCAGGTGGAGGGAATAGAGGGAACTCTAGAGTGAGAGCTGGTATCTTCCTTGCCTAACCCATCTACAAAATTTCAAAGCTTCAAATTAACCAATTTTTTTATAGAACCAAGTAAGTGTAAAGAATATAATTGCTCCTATTTGACACAACACATTTAAATACTTCCACAACAAAATTTCATAATTATTACCGATTCATTGAAAGAGGAAAAATATATTTTATTCTCATTGCTTCATATCATTTAGTAGTCTTGTTAATTTTAGTTGCTTGCTTACCTTTTATTAAAAAAAACATGAAAAATTTTTTTCAAATTATCTATTTTAAAACATAATTTACAAAATCAATTTAAAAAGTACAAAGTTAATTTTCTTTTTTTTATATATTTTTAGACATTTCCCTATGGGTTCGATATCTAGGGGCATAATCACTAATTTCTATATTATTTGATAAATGATACATATAGTTGCGTAGAATCCCATATTATAAAATAATTAAATATATTTCTTATTTGCTTCGGAATCAAGTTTTTGGCGGCGTTGCAAAGAAAGAGATATTATCATTGAAAAGAAATATAAAGTGAAAAACGTAAGAATAAATATTTGAGGTTCAAGTTTTTGGCGCCGTTGCCAGGGAGATTAATTACAATTTCATATAAAAAAGATTAAGAAATTTTACTTTCCTTTTTTTGTTAGTGTGTTTTACTTTATCTTATTTTATTTTTATGTATGCGTAGTTCAGATTCTGAAGGACTTGTGCCTTACAATTCTGAATTAGAGAGAACTATCAGAAAAATAAAAAAAAATTAAAAATACTGAAAAAGATAAAAATATTCAAGAAATGGCGAATCAAGAAAATTAAAATGTTAACATCCATCCGAAATTTGGACCTTTAAGGGATTATGTTAACCCTATAGTGGATGAACTTGATGGTAGTATTCAACACCCTGCTGTAGTTGCTAATTCATTTGAACTTAAATCTGCTATTATCCAAATGATATCTACTAACTGAAGATCCTAAGTTACATTTTGCCAATATTCTAGAATTATGTGCTACTTTTAAATATGATGGTATTTCTGATGATGCTATTAGACTTAGAATTTTTCCTTTTTAACTAAGAGATAAGGGTAAGATATGGTTAAATTCATTAGTTCCTGGATCTATTAGAACTTGGAGTAATTTAGCATAAAAATTCTTTGCTAAATAATTTCCACCATCAAAGACTGCGAAGCTTAGAAATGATATCACATCTTTTTGTCTGTTTGATGGTGAATCTATATATTAAGCATGAGAACGATTTAAAGATCTCTTAAGAAAGTGTACACACCCTTCAATACCAGACTGGCTAATAATTTAGACTTTTTATAATGTATTAGTTGGATCTCTTAGATCTATTGTCGATGCCGCTGTTGGTGGTTCATTAATGTTTAAATAGTTTTCTGATGCTTATGCTTTAATTGAAAAAAATGACTAATAACAATTTTCAATGGCCTTCTGAAAGGTTAAATCCTAAAAAGGTAGCCAATATTCATGATAATGATGCTTTTGCAATGCTAACAAATCAAGTTACGGCAATTTCAGGAAAGATAGACCAATTTGGAATGAATTTTTCTCAGCCAATTTTCATGATTGAAGAAAATTCATTAGGCCAAATGGTTGATGCTCGAACTTCTCCAGAAACTTTGAATGCTTTAAGTAAGCCTAATAACCCATATTCCCATTATTATAACCCGAGTTGGAAAAACCATCGAACTTTAGCTTGGAATAACAATAATCAGGGTGGTAGTAATCAACAATAGGGGAACAACCAAGTAAACCCATTGGGGAACTGGAACAACCAAGCTGACAAGCATTCAAAGATATCGGAAGTATATCTGAGTGGAAACCGAAAAACATGATATACTGTTTGTCCTGACACAGTACAAAAAGATAACAATCACTTGTCCTCAAGGTTTCCCTGTGATTGAGCTAACCTCCTAAGCTTCACTCCGGATGAAAGTACACTCGCATACACTTAGAGGTGCAACTATCTCACGGCTCCAGTGGCCGAAGACTCTCCAAGTTTGGGTCTAGCTTGTATTCATATGGTGATTTTTCTTCATTTATCCTACGAAATGTGACTGAAACTCACCGTCTTGTGACTCCAGGTACGCAATGCTTAGACAAATATGCTCCATTCCCCTTCAATAACAGAGCTGATCCGACTGATAGCGGGATCTCCATTGAGCCTCTGATCTCTCTAGATCCAATAATTTGTATTTCCCTTCCAAAAGAAATATCGCTCTTTGATCCCTGTTTTCTTATATTTATACTTGTGGTAATATGATTTATAATTATATTTATTTTAAGGGATTCTAAACAATTATATGCATCATTATCAAGTAATATTGGACATTCTGATTAATCCCCGAAATATCGATCCCACAGGAAAACTTCTTTCCGGATATTTAAAAATAATAAAGAATTAGATCACAAAATCTAGTTAGAAAAAGTCACTTACTCAAACAGTTTCATATAACATAAAACTTAAAAATATGATTCTTTTTGGTACTATCTTATATTATGAAATAAAGTGAGCAATTATCTAACTATAATGAGATTTTTGTAAGATTAAAGAAGTATAAATGAAAATATCTTGTTCTATATCATTAATAAGTAATAAGTACAGGACGGTGATGTATATTATTTCCATTAATATTGCCAACTCTAATCCCGTTATCAGTGTTTCATACTCTGCTTTGTTTTTGCGCTCAGCTCTGATAAGTGGTAGGAAAATCTTAACATTCCCCGATCCATGGTAACAAAGATCAGACTGATTCCTGCTTTGCCGGGTATCACTGTCTATAAGTCTTTAACTTTTATGGCTGATGAAGATCCATCAAAGTATATCGCCCAATGTTGAGCATTGAGGTTCTCCACTTGTACTTATACGTGTTCGTCAGCAAGTCATCGGCGAGAGGGACCGAGGCTGGTAGTGGAGTGCTTGTCTGCGAGGAAGTCTACTAAAATCTACCCTCTCATAGCATAGGGGCACAAAATTTATATCAAATTGAAATAAAATCATCAATTACCTTGCTAGACGTCTGGAAAGTGTTTGTTGGGTCATCAAATATTGCAACAGATTAACTTTTAAAATCAGTTTGACCTTATGAGATAACATATATTGTCTAAGCATTTGAGCGGCAAAAATTAAAGCTAGACAATGTTTCTTAATAGGAAGATAATTCACCTCTGCTGGTATTAGATGTTGACTCAAGTAAGAAAGTGTGTTTTCCTAACTCTCATCATTGATTTGGGCTAGAAGGGCTCCGAGGGAGTTGTCTAAGGCTGCGGTATAAAGTATCAACAGTTAACTCGAGATAGGGGCTTCTAAAATAGGAGGTGTCTTTAGATACCACTTAAAAGCTTTGAAAGCCTGTTGACACAACTCTCCCCAGTAGAATTTGGCATTCCTTTGGAGTAAATTCAAAAAGGGTAGACATCTTTCTGGTAGATTAGATATAAATCATCTTACGTATGCCAATTTACCTTGAAAAGAATGTATTTTTTTCAAGGCTATGGGAGGAGGCATTTCTAAAATAACTTTAATCTTTTCTGGGTTGATTTTGATTCCTTAATGATGGACAACGAATCATAGAAATTTGTCGGAGGTAATACCGAAGGCGCACTTTAAGGGATATATCTTGAGATTAACTTGCCGTAAACGTTCAAACACAACCCTCAAATCATATAAATGGTTTTTCTTTACTTGAGTCTTGATGACCAAGTCATCCATGTAGCATTCCACTTGGTTGTGAATGAGTTCATTGAAGATCCTTGTCATTTCTCATTGGTAGGTAGCTCCGGTGTTCTTTATTCCAAACGGCATCACGGTGTAACTGTAGATTCCAATCGGAGTTCTTAATACTTGCCGGCATATTTTTAGGTTAAGTGTTGTATTTTGAAAAGGGGTCGCCTACAGAAATTGTCGGCAAATTTTAGATTTTAAATTTAATTTAAATATATATATAATTTTGAAAGTAGCATTTGATTTTGAAAATAATATTAAGTTTAAAAATTTTAAGATATGAAATCAAACCGATCTCACAACCTAAATAGTTTATATAATACGAGTACCACACCACAAACCGTGTATCTATCCCGAAGAATAGACACACTGCTTGATGATGAGGCTCGATTAAATAAACTAGAAGATTTGTGACATCCGTTTGGTCTACGAACCAATTTTATAAGTCGACAAGTTCCCCTGCTTAATATAAAGGAATTAAGCGGGGTTTATATTACCGGGTTCTTAAAGTTCCTATAAGAGCGAAGCCACTATACTTAATTACATCTTAAATGACGGGAATCATTTAAGAAAACTCTCGATAATGATCGGTGGTTTTGCTCTCAAGAATTTGAAGTTTAAGGTTTTCAAACAATTGGATTTTGGAAATTTCAAAAGGGATTAGCTCAAATTTGGAACGAGTTTATTTTAAGAGTCGAAGGAAGAGAAGTAGGAGAAGCTGAGAATCCAAGAGGAATCTTGGCAACTTCCCGAACTATCCTATTATTTGGCTTCGATTTGGGAGTTTGTTTAATGTTATAATCCTGCTAGTTTTAATTAATTAGGACTTATATTTGTATGATATAATCACACAAGTAGCCTCGAAGATGTGAGGGTTTATGTCGTACCAAACAACTACCTCAGAATCCTAAGACCGGTTAGGACTTAATTTACATAAAATGATTATACAAGTGCCTAACGAAAGGGTTGAGGATTTATGTTGCATTAGGCAAACTACGTCGAAATCCTATGACTTGGTTATTTAAAACTAAGAAATGTTTTGCTGATGTAGATTTCAGTTTTGCAGACGACGATGGGCGTGATGCCCACTATGCTCCAAGCTCCTTATTGTTGAAGATGTTTAGTTTTAGAAAGTGGCAATCAGGAGATGAGAGAAGTATTTTGGTTTAGAAAAGTTTTAAAGTCCAAATGTCTTTAATGTTTTATTAGGGGAATCTTAAAGTTGATTATAACAACACCGGTTAAGATCCCGCGGTTCCATCATTCAAGCACCGATTATTTTTATCGGATTCACTAGTCCGGATGAATTTGCTAAACTCAGTTGAATGAGTTCCACACTTTCATTTAGACCAGTGGGAAATCTCGTTAGCAACACGTAGGTTACATCATCCGAGGTATTCACGATCATCCAACAAGACGTTTTAATTTAATTGCGATTGTAGTTTTGTTGTTACGTTTGTGATTAAATTTTGAGTTGTTTTATATTTTGAAATATTGTGGCGGTGGATTTTATCTTGTTGTGACTTTTAATTTAGTTTTGGGTTTCAGTTTTGTGGCTATCCTAAAGGTTTCAGTTTTCATGCAACAATCTTGTTTAACATGCAAGAAAAGTAAAGCGCAGTACATGTATGTAACTTGCAATAAAATAAAAGCGTACTTGGAGTGTCTTCCCGTCATTCCAAGCTACACTTAAAGCACATGTTAAGGTATTTATATAATTTGCGACAAGTACCTAGGTAAAGCTAAGGAAAGGTTCTGGTTGTTTACCAAAGTCCTAATCCTATAGCTAGTTAATTCCTATGACGTCTAGGTTCTTTTATTTTTTTGGATGATTTTCTTCACCAAAGAACAATTAAGTTCGATTGTTCTTATAAAACATCCCATTATATTGAGGAAGTGTTTAGGACGAGTCCTAAACAAATTTTCAATATTTTTGGGATTATTTTGAGTCCAAATGAGTTTTATTGTATTGGTGAATTGATCATCCAAAAATTTAGTTTAGTTTGTTTCTTGCTCAGTGAATTAGGATGTTTGATCATCCTATGAGTAAAGTGACACTTCACTTAATGCTCCATTTAAGAATTATGATAACGCAAGCCTTTAAGGGCAAATCAATTTATTAAAGATTTTAATGATTTAAAATTGGAATTGATGATTTAAAATGGTTTAATTTAGTTATGAAATTTTAATAATTTTAAGTTTGGAATAGTATTCAAGTTGTTTTAATTTAATTAAATCTTTACATTTTAAATGATCTCAATGTATTAGATTAATTTGGGTTAAAAGAGGTGTTTAGATTATTCAATTTAGATTTTAATGATTTAATTTTAATTTAATTAAAATATTTTAGGTTAATTTTTAATTGGTTTGATTTTTAATTATGAATTATTTTTGAGGTTGATTTGATGTTTCAAGTTTGATTTAGATTTGCTTTTAAGTGATCTTTGAGATTAATTTTTAATGCTTTAAATTTATTTCAATTTGATTGTTAAATTACTTAATGTTTTAAGCTTTAATTTAATTAAGGTTTATTTTCCATTTAATTATTTAATTATTAATTTCAATTATCATTTTTGAGTTTGATTAAGAGTTGAATATTATTAAAGTGATTCATTTAGGGATTTTAAATTAAAGAATTGATATCTTCTTAAATCATATCCCTAATCTTAATAATTCAAATTTTAACTTATTCTTCCAAAATTCAAATTATTTAATTAATTAAAATTTACTTTAAATATTTTCAAGATGATTAATTGGTTTCTACCCCTTAATTCCCTAGGTTTCAATCATCTAATGAAAACTTTAAAATTAGATATTTTACCCTCCCCTTGATTAAACCTAAATATTAATTAGGGTTAAAATTCTTTAATTACCTTTATGTCCTTTTAAGCATGTTCATTTCATAACTCATCAAATTGAGCTCAAATGAGCTTAAAATTTTTATGTCACTTTACTCACATGTCAATTAAGACATTAGAGGAGAAAATGTGATTTTTATGAATTTAATTTAATTTATATATTTATTTTTTTATGAAAAATAGGGATTTTCAATGGAAATTCAACAACACGACCAAGACAAGGTTTCTGTTCTTAAGAAAATTATGAGATGTTTCCACTAACCAGAGGACCATTTGGACCAATTTTGGTGATTTTTCAAATTAAATTTTATTTATTATAATTATTATGAGTTTTGGATTGTTAATTAATTATAAAATAAAATTAAAGTTGAAAAATGGATTTTATATTTTTCATAAATCTCTCTAACCTCAAGGAGTTCAGAAAAACAAAACATTATATTTTTTTGATTTTTCTTTGATTTATTAGAATTAATTTAGTGAAAATGTAGGGAAATTCATTTTTTAATATTAAAAATTGTTTTGAGCCTTTAAAATTCAATATCTTAACCTAGAGACTTGAGAAAAATATTTGGTTTATTCCTAAGTGATTAGGAGTCAAAATATAACATTTTTATGATTTTTAATATTTTTATGATTTTCATTATTATTATTTTTTAATTATTAAAACATTAAAATATGATTAAAAATGACGATTTTTAGAAAATTTTAATTTTAATTTTCTTAGACTCCCCTAACATCAGAGAGGCCCCAAAACTACGTTGGTGAATTTTTGAAATGTATTTTTGGAGTTATGAATTTTTAAATTTTAATTTTAGTTATGTGACTTAATTAGTCCATTTAGTGGGGCTAATCACCTCCAATTGGTTTCAAATTTTTATGTGAGGTTCCTCTGATCCTAAAGATTAGTGGAGAATTGTTTTAAAGTGATTTTGATGTATGGTTAACCTAAATTAATTAAAATTCAGTTTTGAGTGTTTAGGCCTATTAGGATTATTCTTAATGAATTAACTCAAACCATCATTTTCTTAGGGTCCTCTTGTCCTAAGATACTTCCCCAAATTTTCCTAGAATTTTCTAAGCAACATGCTAATTACTGAAATTAAAATGCAAAAACAGACACAAAAATTTGGAAAATCAATAACTTGCCATAGAGGTGGCCTCTGACCTTGAAAAATTCAGGGAATGTTCCCAAGATCAGAGGCTACAAAAGCCCTATGGTCTCATGCCATGGTGAATTTTCTATGCAAATGGAGAATTAAAATATTGAAATCAGTAAATAATTAATTAAAAATAAAATATTCGTCAAATTAACTCAATTCTTTTTTCCCATTATTCTCCTCTGTTCACTGAGCAAGAGAGTATTTTTAATTTATTTTTATGATTTTTCTATGCAAAGATATGGATTTTTCAATTTCTGGGTAATTAAATAAATCAAACATACCCTATTTATCTACTTATCCACGCGGCGCCGACTCATCCTCGGCAGCTCCGAAAGCCCACGCGTCGCCTCCCTATTCGATGTCGCCATTCGACTCAGCGCTCCAGTGGCCCGCGGTTCATGTCCCGTTCATTCATCCGACGCGATATGAACCGTCCATTCGATACACGCTCGATCCAACGGCGCCTGGTCATCGTCTATGACTGGTGTGTCCCGTGAGCCGTCCACACTAAAACCCTAAGATCTCTCTCATTTCTCAACGGATTTTCGTGTTCTTATGCTCTATGGATTCGTCTTGAGGAGACAAACACATCCATACAGTTTATGTGCTATGAAATTGAACCAACCAAAATAGAGAATCACTATAATCTCGGGAGAAAGAAGGAGTCCATACCTTGGCTCTGAGAAGTGAAGCTTCAATCAGAGAGTTGTGGCACCTTCGATTGCACCCAAGGAAGCTCCAGATGAAGTCTCTAGCTGCGGGGAATTGCTGAGTATGAAAGTGACCGAGGCCGATTTCAAAGCTTGGCAGATAGAGAGGATGGATGGCACAGTGAGGGGGCTTTCACTTGGGGAACTCCTTCTCTAGGTCTTGTGCGGGTGTGGGTGAGTTTAATTTGATTTTGGTGGAGGTTTCGAGTTGTCCTGGTTTTTCGGTGGATATTTGGTGAGAAATTGAGCTCCGTTAATGGGGATTAGAGGCGAAGGGACACTGGGAATCAATTGCTCTGGGTTAGGAGAAGGTTCTGGAGCAATTTTGGTAGAGTTTTGTTAAGCTCTGTTTCATCACCTCGTTTAGCAGAGAAGTTGGTGGGTTTAAATAGGCATGGCTGGAGGGCCTCCCAGAGGGAGTTAGGGCTTGGGATCAGCTGCTCTATGCAAGGGAAGAACAGCCATGGAGTCCAATTGAGCTGGGACAGCTCAGCCAGGTGAATTTGAATTTTTGAATCCAAATAAAGCTCTCAACCATGGTGTTTTTTGGTGACCTGGTGGCTGGCCGGCAGGGTCAGGTCACCATCTTGACTCAGTGAGTCCAGGGGTTGAGTTTGGTGCAAGCAATGGAGATTGGCCATGTGTAAAGGGCTTGATTCAAAATGGAATGGGAAAGGGGCTCTTTTGGACTTGGTTTGGTCAACCCATGAAAATTGGCTTGGTGTACCCACCAAGGTCTGATTTGGGCTGAAGGGAATCAGGTAAGTCAGCTAGCTTAGTGGGGAGAAGTCACCATCTAAGCATATTTAAGTTTAAGCATGGTTTAGGGGAAGCATGAAAAGGTTTAATCACTCTTAAGGGAATCATTAAAGGGCTCCCACCTTTTGCCGAATATGGTATGGTCACATGAACACCACTCACATGGCTTGCATGGGGCTTAAGGATGGCTTCATGGCTAGCTTATGGCCTGCCCATGGCTTGGCTCAATTTTATGAAAATGGAATTTGGGATTTTTCATTGATTTTGGGGAAATTGGCATGAGGCTTGATTTGGAATTATTTGATTATTGATTTAGGACTTAGGGATGATTTCAATTAAAAGGATGATGATGGAAATTTCACATGGCTTTAGGATAAGTTTTGGGGATTTTTGAACTTTGGTAAAAATGGGCTTTTAAAATCTTTAGAAAAGTGGGCTTTTAGATTTTAAAAAATGGGCTTTTGGATGAAAGTTTTGTGAAGGACCATGTCAAATAAATGTTGGCTTTAGTTTAGAGATGTATCATGAGTGATTTGGAAAAGGTTTGGTGTCATTTGGAGTTGAAATGGGTTCAATTTGGGCCTTTTTAATAATGGGGTCAAAATGGGCCAAATTGGGCTAACTTGGGCTAAGGTTGGGTTAATGTTGGGTTTGATATAAAATTAATGTTGAAAAATATTTATGGGGGTGTGACAAAGAGTTTTCAACTTTGGTTGGGCTTTGATTTAGGGATTGGGCCTATTTGGGTTAGGTTTGGGTTTTGGCCAATTTAGGGGATTTTGGTTTTGGGCTAGGTTTGGGCGGAGTTTAGGTTCATATTTGGGGCAAATCAAGTTAGTGTTTTGTTTGTGGGGATGTTAGGAAGGTTTAGGAAAAGATTTGGGGCTAATTGGAGTTGAATTGGATTGGGTTGGGCTAGGTTTAGGTCATGGGCCAAATTGGGCTTTAAGCTTCAAATTGAAATTGGATTCACATATTGGTAAGATTAGGCTTGTATTTAGTCTAAATTGATATTGGGGATATTGAATTAAAGTTTATAATTGAATTGGATCAACATTGAGGTTAATTGAAGTGGTTTGGTTTGACATTGGGTCCACTTAGGTTAAAAAACAGGTCAAATTGAGGATTTTGGTAAAAGTGGGTTAAATTGACAAAATAGGCTTATGGTGTAGTTGAACAAAATAAAATTGGGAATATTTGAGGTTTTCTGGAATTTTCTGAGAATTTTCTAAATTTTTGGATTTTTTGGAATTTTTAGGTTAAAAGGATATTTTAGGTATTTGGAGGGTATTGAGGGTATTTTTGGAAATTTTGGCATATTTGGCCATGGATGATCAATTTGAGTGGGGGGAAATGTTTATGATTGGTTTTGAGGAATTTTGGGTAATTTAGGCAATTTTGCAAATATTGAGCAATTTCTAGGGTATTTGGTAGGTTTGGTGGGTTTAGAGTCCCGGGAGTCAAAAATTGAAATTTTGGAAAAATGAAGATTGATCAAGTGTGAGTGAAATGAAATCATTTTGGTTGAGCCATGAAGCCATATTAAGCTCACAAAAGCCATGAGAGGACTCATTTTAGGCACTCAATAGGTTGTTCCTAACCCTCTTAGCGAGGGGCCTAGGGGTTGAGGTCCATCCATATGAGTTACTTACATGAGTGAGGGAGTCAATTTGGCTAAAGGTAGTTTTAGGGTTTGGAATGTGTGTGTGTGGGAGTGTGGTGTGTGCAAGCTTACCTCCACCAGACCAAGCCACCCAGGGTACTCCTAAGGCCAAAGAGTCCTATAGGAAACTCTTCCTTTAAACTTGTGGGGTTTGAAGGGAGTCAGGAAGTGTTTTGAGTTTCTAAGTGATGGGTTCCATCTCTAGTCCTCTAGGATAGTTAAAGGGAAAGCCTAAGGCTAGATCCTAAGTACTAAGGAGAGAGATCAGACCTCAGAAAATGAGGTCAACAAATGGACCCCCAATAGGTGTGGTGTGCTAACCAAGCATACCGCACATATTGGCGTTGACCGAAGAGATCAACAAAATCAACACAGACGTCTAAGTGACACACTTAGAACAGAGCGTAGAAAATTTCCACTGGGGAGTAACAGGTAAATCTCCAAGACTGAAGATTCCATAACTCTCACTGGGGAAAAGAGAAGGGAAGTAAATTCTAGATCACAAGATCTAGAGAGATTCGATTTAGATTCGTTTCATTTTTTATGTTTCAAGTTTTAATGTGTGAGTTTGGATTTTTGGTTTGAGTTTAAATTCCGATTGAAGTTCGATTCAGGATTTATTTCAAGTGGGATTTCACGAAAATCCAGGATTTGAGGTGAGCGTCGGAACCTAGGTTCCGACCTCAGGATTTGAAGAGAATTAGAATTCAGGCTCTAGCCTCGAGAAGAGAGTTGGAATTTGAAGAGAACTAGAATTTAGGCTCTAGTCTCGAAGAAGAGAGTTGGAATTTAGGCTCCAACCTCAAAAATTGAAAGAGAGCTAGAAGTTCGGCTCTAGCCTCGAAAATTTGAAAGAGAGCCAGAAGTTCGGCTCTAGCCTCGAAGAGAACTAGAAGTTCAGCTCCAGCCTCAGAAATTTGAAAGAGAGCTTGAAGCTCGGCTCTGGCCTCGAAGAGAACTGGAAGTTCGGCTCCAGTTCGGCTCCAGCCTCAGAAATTTGAAAGAGAGCTAGAAGTTCGGCTCTAGCCTCGAAGAGAACTGGAAGTTTGGCTCCAGCTTCGGAAGTTTGAAAGAGAGCTAGAAGTTCGGCTCTAGCCTCGAAGAAGGCGGAAGTTCGGCTCCAGCCTCGGAAGTTCGATCTGTATGAAGAGGGACCCAATCCCATGCCCTCAAAACCAAATCGAACAAAGTTCGTGGCTCCGTGTCAATAAGATGAGTCGATCCCCTAACATACAGAGGAAGGAGAATTGAAAGGTTAGAATTGAAGGATTCAGAATGAAAATCAGTCTGAGATTTAGATTTGTTTTATCCGTTTTAGTGATTCGATTTCATTTTTGTTTATTTGGAGTTCGTGTTTATTTGTAGTTTATTTTGACATTCAAATTCTTAAAAAGAAGGAGTTCCTTATTCATTTTCTTTCTCTTTTCGTTCTTTGTTCGAAGTTCATTTAGCTTAATGGCGTTTCCCAGTCAATTTACACAAAAAGAGGTGAAGCCAGAACATGACATGATCATTCTCATTCCAATCTGTTGAAAATACATCATACAACTTGATCCAAAACATGATGATATTTTCCTCAAAAATTCAGTATCTCATGTAATCCCCATAAATCCAAAATGGATTGTGTAAGATTCTTGTTGATTCTTTCAAAAGCATTTGTCAAAATCCATGTCTGAATAGTAAGATACATGGACAATAACATCACCTTCCAAGCCACCCTTGGCGGGAATGCCGTACGGATGTGCATTGGAGGTGTGCTTATCTCCCATGTAACTCGCGGCTCGTAGGGTCGGAGACTCTCTAACTACGGATGCGGTGAAAATGAAAAGGCATCTTCTTGTTGTCCATCCTTCTGAAAGTGACGGAGATTCGTTCAACAGACACTCCTGGAATGCAATGTTTTGCTATGTCTGCTCCATTTCCTTTTAATACCATGACGGAACCTACCGGTAATGGTATTTCCATCGGCCCTCGGAATTTTCCGGGCCCGCTATCCGGAGGTCAGATCTGAACATGATATTACACTGGTTGACAAAAGAGGCTGTGCAGAAAGGTCTGACAAAGTCATGATGGTCTATATGTGGAGGTATGCAGTCGCCCTCCTTGTAAATGTTAATGATGCAGCTGTTGGGTATGCAATCTGCAGGCAATACCCTCCATGTCACCATCCTTTTTACCATTCTTTTGATAATTCTTGGCATCGGATCCACCTCACTGTGACGTAGTATCCCTGGTGGATTTCCTTTTCTGTCTTCTGTGAATTTGTAACAACACCCGCACTGAATAGTAACTCTTCCTTTTCCTGGCATCCATCTTCGGAGTTCTGAACAGGTTTTCTCCCTCAGATGACCAGCTCGGCCCATTTTCTAAAGCTCGATAATGCAGTCTACAATCTGCTGTTGTTCGTAATTTGAGAACACATCCGTATGCAGCTCAAGGCCTTCCAAGATGTTGGCCCTCTTGCCTCGAATTCTCTCGAAGTATTCAAAAGTTTTCTTTTCAACTTGCTGTAATTTCTCCAGCTCGTATTCCGGGATTATACGAAGTCCTCGGGGTCGGGTAACATACTGCGGGATGTACGGCTCAACCCCAGCACGCTCTCCTGCATATCTTGGCTCCTCGGGGATAGTCTCTGTCGGGACATCCTCCGGGGTTGCTTTCGCAACAAGACTCTTCAAAACTGTTGGCTCTGTCTGGCGTCATGGTACTATCTCCGTTTCTGTTTTCCTCGAGATTTCTTTTATCTTTTCTGTCGTTGTTGGAGTTGGTTTCCTCTTTTCTGGCTCCTGACAAACCAATCTCTTTGAAGTACTTGCATTGACGGTAGCAACTGTCTCTTCATGTTGATATGCTGCCAGCTTGGTCAGCATCTTGCGTATGCGAAGGTTCTTATTTTTTCGTTGAGTAGGAGTGAGAGTGGCTCTCCTCACCTCTTGAATTTCTATAGGCATGGCGCTGACAAGTCTGCCTTCTGCTGTAGCCACCACGGACTTAACTTTCTTATCCTCTCCCGTTGCATGAGCGGTGTTTGCTTTTCTTTTCTTGCTAGTAGACGGCTGACTCGGGCCACCTAATTTCACAACTGTATGACTGCGGAGCTCTTCCTGATCAATTGGACTCCAATCAATTTCTTCGTACTGTAGCCCGGCTAGTGTGAAATTAGAGTCAATTTCAATCACGGCTCCATCCTTCATCCTCTTTTCATCGAGTGCCAGACTCACGCCATTTTTAAAGTTCAGAACCAACATCCCGTTCGACATTTCCTTGCGAAAAACAAGGAAAGGATTATGGGCTGTACTAAGAACAAGAACAATAAGAAAATATTTATTAATGAAAAATTTCATTTACTTCTTTTAAATTTTAAAGGAAGTGGGAAGGGATGAGGAAAGATCAGGAATGAGCTAATTTAAAGGAAAAGATCAAAATTTTATCATTTCACGTATTTTCTTTATAACACATTTTTTGTTAATGATTTTTATTTTATCATCCATTTTTTTTATATTTTGGGTTCGGACCCAGTTACGAATTATTACTCCACCCGTGTTTCTAGGAATGGGAATTCATTCTTTGAAACATCAGGTCACGTAATACTTCTTCAAATATCGTCCATTAATTGGAAGCATAGGTCGTTCTTCACGACAGTTAACAAGCTGGTAGGAACCCCCTGAGTAGACTGTCTCGACCATGAATGACCCTTACCAAGTTGGTTCAAATTTACCTCCTATCTTGTGGTATGCAAGAATAGGTCTTCTGAGTACTAGAACCAAATCACCGACTTTGAATGTCCTTGGGCGGACCAGTTTATCATGGGCCTGGATTTCTTGGCTTGATAGAGTTCCAAATTTTGCTGCGCTGAAAGTCGTTTCCCTTCTAAGCTTTCTAATTCTTCTAGTCGTAATTTGGCATTTTCTTCTGTAGTGATCTTGTTCGCAACTGCAATTCTAAGTGACGGAAGCTGAACCTCTAAGGGTAAAACGGTCTCGGACCCGTACACTAAGGCGTAAGGCGTAGACTGGGTAGGAGTTCTGAAAGTCGTTCTGTAGGCCCATAAAGCTTCTAACAACTTCTCATGCCAATTTCTTTTGTTGTCATCCAAAATTTCTTTAATATTTGGACGAGAATTTTATTAAAAGCTTCAGCCAAGTCGTTTGCTCTTGGGTAGTAGATCGTTGAATAACGCCAGTCAATCCCGTGTCTCCTGACAAAATTGTTGATCTTCGTACTCTTGAACGCGGACCCATTATTTGAAATGATTCTGCGCGGTACCCCGAAATGGTAGACAACTTGATTCTTGAAGAAGTGTAGCACATGGTCTGCCTTCACTTCTCTGAGCGGTACTGCCTCTGCCCATTTGGTAAAGTAATCTGTTGCTGCAAGAATGAAGTGATGTCCTCTTGAAGAAGGTGGTTCTATCGGGCCCACAATATCTGTGCCCCAACATTCAAATGGCCACGACGCGATTGTCGGATGTAGCACATTTGGAGGTTGATGTAGAACCATTCCATGCACTTGGCATTGGTGACAACTCTTGGCAATCTTCATGCAATCGGTCATCATTGAGGGCCAATAGTACCCTAGTCTTTTAATTTTCATCTTCATTTTCGGACCTGACTGATGAGCTCCACAAAGTCCTGAGTGCACTTCTTTAATAATTTCACGAGCCTCTGACTCGCTCAGGCACCTTAGCCACATTTGATCAAAAGACCTTTTGTATAACGTAATGTTTATCAATGCGTAAGACAGAGTTCTTTTCTTAATCTGATGAGCTAACGACTTATCGTCCGGTAAGTTTCCTGTTTGCAGGTAGTCTATTAGCGGCTGATGCCAATCTTCTGCATTTTTTGTTACTGCCGCAATTGTTTCTTCTTCTTTTCCTGACTTGTGTATTGTGTCCATGTCGAGTCTGTGAGAGAACACGACGTCCACGAGCCGACACTTCAGTGATTCATCCTGCAAGCAGGCAGATTCTTTTGCAATGTGGGCTAACGCATCTGCAAGAGCATTTTCTCCCCTGGGAATCTTGTAGATTGTTACATTCAGAATCTGCTCCAACAATTTCATGGCATACTGAAATTACTGCTCGAGTCTTAGCTTTAGAATTCTGTATTGTCCCGCGACCTGTTGAATTATCAACTGAGAATCCCCATAGATGTTGATATCTGTTATCCCCATCTGAATGGTTAATTCCAATCCGGTTATAAGGGCTTCGTATTCTGCTTCGTTGTTTGTACACGGTTCTGTTAAATGGTAGGAGTACCTTAACATCCCCCGCTCCGGTGTTATAAATATTAGTCTGATTCCTGCCTTACCGGGCACTATCGTTTGCAATTCTTTATTTCTCTGTGCTGAAGATGCTCCGTCGAAGTACAGTTCCCAACGTCGATCGTCGGGGTCTTCTAGGCTCATTATCTGCTGGTCAGGCAAGTCGTCGTTGAGAGGCGATTCTGTCGGTAAAGGGTGTGCTGCGAGGAAGTCTGCTAGGACTTGTCCCTTTACGGCACGAAGTGGTACGAAAGTTATATCGAATTGTAATAGTATCATCGACCACCTAACGAGTCTGCCAGAAAGTGTCAGGCGAGTCACCAAATATTGCAATGGATTAATTTTCGAGATAAGGTTGACCTTATGAGAAAGCATGTAATGCCTGAGCTTTTGAGCGGCGAAGATCAGGGCCAAACAATGCTTCTCAATCGAGGGATACTTTACTTCCGTCGAAATTAGACGACGACTTAAGTAGTAGAGGGCGTTTTCTTTCCCCTCGTCATTGACCTAGGCTAGCAGGGCTCCAAGGGAGTCGTCTAAAGCTGCTGTAAAAAGTATCAACGGTCTACCCGAGACTGGGGCTGCTAAGACAGGAGATGTCATTAAATATTGTTTGATGTCATCGAAGGCATGTTGGCATTTGGAGTCCCAAGTAAACTTAGCATCCTTCTTAACCAAAGCAGAAAAAGGTTGACACCTTCCTAACAAATTCGAAATAAAGCGTCGAATTTATGCCAGTTTTCCTTGAAAGGATCGTAATTGTTTCAAGGTTTTGGGAGGTGGCATTCTAAGATAGCTTTAATCTTCTCCGGATCGATTTTAATTCCACGATGTCGGACAACAAATCCTAAGAATTTCCCAGAGGTGACACCGAAGGTGCATTTCAAGGGATTCATCTTAAGGTTATATTGTATTAATCGTTCGAAAATAATTCTCAAATCATACAAATGATCTTCCTTCAGTTTGCTTTTGATGACTACATCATCCACATAGCATTCAACTTGGTTGTGAATGAGATCATAAAAAATTCTCGTCATAGCTCTTTGGTATGTTGCTCCTGCATTCTTCAATCTGAAAGGCATCACTGTGTAGCAGTATATTCCGATTGGCGTTCTGAAGGCTGTGAGCTTTTCGTCTTCCGGTGCCATCTTTATCTGGTTGTATCCTGAAGATCCATCCATAAAAGAGAAGACTTCGTGCGTTGAGGCGATGTCGATCATTAATTCTGGGATTGGTAGTGGGAATTCATCCTTTAGACATGCTTTATTCAAATCTCTGAAATCCAAGCAGATTCTGATCTATCCATTCTTCTTTCTGGCTGGTACTACGTTGGCTAACCAACTCAGATATTGTTCTTCACGGATGAATTTAGCGTCTATTAGCTTGTTAACTTCAGCTATTACTTGTTTTTCGATTTCTAGATGCATCCTTCTTGAAGCTTGTCTGACTGGCACGGAAGTGGGATCCATTCCTAGCCTGTGAACTGCGACTTCTGGAGCTAATTCTGGCATTTCATCGTAATTCCAAGCAAAACAGTCCTTGAATTCCATTAGTAGCTTGATCATGTTTTCGGAGTCTTCTTTGTTGAGTAAGGAGCTAACAAAGGTCGGCCTAGGCTCTTCGCTAGTACCTAAGTTAACTTCCATTAACTAGTCTACTGTAGATTTAATTTCTTCTTCAAATTCTGGTGGAGCATCTCCGATTTACAGATCTTCGAGATCAACTGAGGTTTCTAAGCAGACTTCATTAGGCTCGCAAGTGAAAACCAAGCAAAAATTTGAGTCGTCAACTGATCCTACTGTGCCGAATCCGAGACCGTGTTTTGAATTGGGAGGCCGACCGGTATTATTCCATAATTTTTCAATGTGTTGTGATCGACCTTTTGTCCATTGTTTAGGTAAGGCACCACGTTGAATTAAATTCTGAACACAGGGAGAATACCACTCAAAAGGCAATTCCATTAATTCAGAAGAAGTAACATCTTCAAATTGTACATCACTTTCAGTTTTGGAAGAAGAAGCACCACGGTAGAATTTGATCGGATTAGCAGCACCACCATGCACTTCCTTGACCACCACACTCGATCTTATTAGAATGGATTGGGGTCAGGGTCATAGTATGCACATAGTGGTTAATATTCTCGTATATTGATTTGTATTCTTCATTCTTTTCATCTTCGAGAGAGATCAAGAACTAGGGTTTCTTTTGATTTATTGTTGCTGCTTCTTTCTTGATTTCTTCTTCTTTGGAACTGTTCTCCCAATTAACGTTGATGACCGGTTTCTTCTGTCCAACTTTTCCAACATCTCTTCCTCGACCTCATCCCCGGCCTCGACCTCGGGTGCGAGTTCTAGAGAAACCATCACCATCTCACCGTAAGGGAGTGGTGAGTAACTGTTGACTAGAATTTCAGGTTCTCCATCGTCCCGAACTTCTTTTGCTTCATTTGGTACGGTGTTTCTGGAGAAGATTGTTTTCTTCGGAGGCGAGTAACAGGCTGCATCTTCATGAATTCCAATCTCATGTACGGAGAATGGTTGCAAGTCACCCTTAATACACTGTTTTCCTCCTTCGTAATATTTTATGAACTAGTGCAGAGACGACGGTACCATCCGGTTTTTATGGATCCATGGCCGACCCAGTAGAGCGTTGAACGATGTCTCAAAATCAATTATGTGAAATTTTGCGGTTGTCTTTGCTAAATCATCTGTTTTCATTAATAGTGTTATCGATCCAAGAGCTCTTTCTCCTTTCTGATTGAACCCTCTTAATAACATCTTATCTACTTCGAGGTCGCGAGCGTCAATTTCCAAATATGCTAATGTCCAAAGATTCATTATGTTGATTGATGCTCTCGGATCAACCAACACTCTAGAGAGCGTAAAGTTTCCAATAGTGACTGAAATGTACAACGGTCGGTTATGATCAGCTGTTCCAAGTAGTAGATCATTGTTCGTGAAGGTAACACCTCGTTGTTCTTTTAACGAGCAAACCTCGTCTAAGGAATTACCGGCCATTTGAGCTAAACAAATCTCTGGATCAAGTAAGGCCTTGATCAGAGTTTCCCTCATCTCCTTTGACAGGATCAGAGCGTGGTAGATGCTCGGTTTAGCTGGTAGCTTCCTAAGATGGGCTAGCACATTATAATCCACTTTATTATCATGTTCCTCGATTTCTTCCCGAACGGACAATTCTTCTGCTGGGGTTGGCTCTTCCTGAGCAACCACCTGCTTTCCTTTATCCTTTGGACACATTCTCGGAGGTAGAACCTTTCCACTTCTTAGGTTGACTTCAGTTCCTTGTTTTGAATCTGGTGGTGACTCTGCCGGTGTCTCCTCTTGAATCAGAACGACTGGCTTTTCTGGAATTGCTTCGGAATCTGATAACTCCAGTTCTATAGTGATTGGAGCTCCTCAAAATTCACAAATAGATTAGTTGCTTGTTGAGCTTTCGTAGCCATCTTTGTGAGTGTCTTCTCCTTCGCCGTGGTCATTGACCCGACCCGCAATAACGCAGTAATTTTTGCTTCCAAAATATGACCAAAAACTTGACCCAATTTATAAATAGCGGCTAGTGTATAAAATCAAAATGTTGTAAAATTTTAGAAAATATTTTACACACTAGAGATACTTGTTCAAGTATACGTATCGTTTCAAGTAATATAAGGTTTTCTTTTATAACCCCAATATCGATCCCACAGAGAAGTGAGGTAAGCAATCCTTTAGGCTAATTCCAGTCTATTTCTATAAGGCCTAAATTTGGAATGTTGATTAAAATGAGTTTTCTAATAACTAATCCTAAATTAAATTCTTACATAAAAAGATAACTTATGGATAAATTGGTTTGGAGAAATTCAAGATATTAAAAATTACCTTTCTCTTGCAATTACATAGATAATGTGTAAGAAAAATATGCTTAGAATTAATGTAGTAGTTCCAAATAGAAGCATTCCTATTCTTTACCCATTGGTCCAGGCGCAAAGAACATTGGCTAATGTATAGATCGGTTCAGGTTGTTTTATTAGTAGAATGTGTTAATCTAGGCTCACACTACTAGATGTCCAAGAGTGGCTATGGTCGGCCCTACCAGTGACCCCTTCCCTTTCTATAGATCAAATTATTAGAATTTAGTCTGTCACTCTAAAAACTAATCAATTTTGCGCCCAATAAACAATATCTCCCTATTTATTTGCACTTCACCTTGAATAAACCGCACAAGGCCTTTGACTACTCAAGGATTCATGTGATATCTACTAGTTAAGAATTCATCTCCTTTTAGGTCTCAGAATTCTTAAACAGGTTTTAACAATACAAGTGATCAATTTATAAAGTAAATGAAGATCCGGTATGAATATCATCACCATAATTTAATAAGAGAATATCTAAGCAAATCTTAATTCCTAAACATGCATCTAGTTCATTACAAAATAAAAGTAAATGAAAATAATGACATAAGTAAAAGAATTGATAGAACTATATAATAAATTAAGTGCCAACAAGGAATTTATTTCATTAGTATTCTATTATATTTATGCAACTATCTGTCACCTAGAAGCATTTAATAGTTAATTCTATCATAAAAATGATTTTCCTACGCATGCCACTACTTCATATTAAAAGAAAGAGTAAAGGAAATCACTTATGTAACATGAATAATTCACGACAGAAAACTTGGTTTAAAACAAAGAAAATTCACTAGAAAATGTTTACAACAAATACAAAGAAATGAAGAACACAATACTTAGCTTTTTCCTTTGAAAGAAAGAAGAAATTCTCTCCACTAAAGTTTCTCACCGATCCATGCGCCGCTCGTACATCCCTTACATAAATATCTCAAAATCCCTCACCAATCTCTCCATAAGATATAGAAATCTACATCTTCATGATTCTAAAATGACTAAAATGACTAAGGGGAAAGAGAGAGACTATAGGGTGCGATTTTCTTTGAAGGAGTGGACACCTATTTATAGGCTCCAAGGGTTACCTTGAGGCACCTCTTCAAAATGCGTACACATTCAATGAATCTTCTAGAAGGTGTCTCTGGCCCCTAGGCGCCGGAATTTGGCGCCAGACACCGCGTCCAGTTCTTCGCACCTCTTCACTTTGGCTCCACCTCTTCGCGATTTAAACCGCTCCAATGTGTCTAGATTCATTGTATCACATGTCCTATATATTAGGAATAACTTCCAGGCTTCTAGAAGGTCTAGAAACTATTTAACACCGTCAAAATAACTCCCAAAGTCGTCAAAATCTCGTCCAATAACCGTTTCTGGATGATTCTGGCACCTAGGCATTGATTCTGGCACCTAGGCGCCGTTTTCTCGTCGACACTGGCGCCTAGGCGCCGGGTTTGGCGCCAAGGCGCCACCCTCTGCGCAGCTTCACCATTTTGCTCCGTTTGGCTTCGTTTCAACTCCGTTTCGCCCCATTTCAGTTGCGTTGCGTTCCTAACATATTCACCTACAAGATAGACATAAAAAAAACCTTTGTCAAAAGTATAATTTCATCCAAAAACATGTGAGAATTATGAAAGATAGTAAACATAGAAAGACATATTGATATGTGCTAAGTCAGAAGTTTCTTTCTTGCTTATTTTGGCTTAAAACTGCATAGTTTTTGCTTCATTTTTTCTAAAATCATATTTTTATACTTGAAAACAAAAATATGCAAAATTACTTCCTTTATAGTGTAATATCATTAAAAATATGCATAAAGTGGGCATGAAATGAACACTAAAAATATGTACTTTTTTCATGGATCAAAATCCCCCAAACTTAAACGTTACTTGTCCTCAAGTAACACTATAATCATTAAAAACCACATAAGCAAATCATGTGTATGAGTTTCTTTTGGAGTTTCTAAAATTTTGTTCTAGAAATATAGTAGTCCAATTTAGAAAAAATTTTAGTAAATGGGACCAATTTAAAGTTTAGAGATCTCTTAGATGAAAGAGTATGAAAATATGTGTTGCTATCTAATTTAGAAATGCTTGTAAATTTTTCAAAATATAGGGGTTAGGCATTTTATTTTCTTTACTTAAAAATATTTATTAAAAATAATTATACTAACTTTATTATATTTTAAAGCTTAAGATTTTCTCAAATCTTATACTTTAAAAAGCTCAGGTGTGGAACCAATTTTTGATTAGGCCTTTTAATCCTCAAGCTTCTCCTTTCTTTTTCACATAATATACTCTTTTTTTCTCTTATTTTTATTTTTCTTTTCTTTTTTTTTATTTTTTCTTCTTTTCTTTCTTTTTTTTTTTAGGCAAGGATTACTATGTCTGAATAGGCCTTTAATAATTTTGAATTCCACCATTCCTTTCCTAAAGCATAAGGTAGATATATATCTTTTACTTGGAAATATAATAACAGTTTTGAGAATTATTTTTCAATAAAAGAAATTTAAATATTGAAAAAAAAGGTCTAATCCTTCTATTTTTCTGAAAATACAACTTTTCTTACTAAAGATAGTTACACAATATTTATTATTTCTTCACTAAGAAAAATTAACTTTAAATTTTTCATCACTAATATAAATTTTAACTAAATTCTCTTACTTATTTCTATATTCAAAATTTTATTTCCCTAATATAACTTCATACCAATAATTATTTTTCAATCAAAATCAAATTTATTTATAGCAGTTTTGAGGACAAATAAAATTTAAGTTTTTGAAAATTGTTTTTCATTCCTCCCAAACTTGAATTTTGAAATATTTTGCAATTAATTCCATAAAATGTAGGAGGAAGAAAATTAAAAGTTAAATCTACTAACTACTACAACATCCTATGAAATTTAAACACATGCATAATCAGGATAGAATGATTGCAGGAGAAGGTAAATCTAGCCTAAAACATGCCTACAATAATAATAAACTAAAAAGAAAGTATACTAACTTTAAAATATATTTTCCTTCCTACCCCCAAACTTGAATTTGAATATGTATAACATTCAGCACAGAAAACATAAGCAGGAAGAAAAATAGTTCAGAAATTCTATCTACCACAATTGTCTATCAATAACATCTATATGTATTCATCAGGACAGAATAATTTGCAACAAAAAGTAAATCTAAACTAACATGCTAGAATAAAATTAAATTAAAGAAAGGTTAAATAAGCATGACAAACATCGGCATGGGACTATATATTTAAGTGTTATTCAAATCTCTTAATTGTTGTAACACGAACACAAACACAATCACACAAACTAAAATATCTAGACTCACATATTCATACACAAATATCAATTAAGGTTAATTTGATCTCCTTTTCTACTCATATTTTCCCTCCTTACTTTAAATGCATAGTTCATACTGATCATTCTGATAAAAAATTTTCTCCAATAGCACAGGGTATAGTGAAACTTTCAGGATCCTTAAGCTTTTCAGGTAATTTCTTTTGAATTATTGCACTGCATTCTTCACTTAATGCAACAGTTTCAAAAGCTTCAAATTTTCATTTTTTGCTAAAATATCCTTCATAAATTTTGCGTAAGTTGGCATTTGTTCCAAAGCTTCAGCAAAAGGTATGTTAATAGTAAGTTTCTTAAAAATTTCAAAGAACTTAGAAAATTGATGATCTAATTTCTGCTGTTTAAGTCTTTGAGGAAAAGGTGGTGGTGGTTTTTCAACTTCCACATTAACAGGTATAACAGTTTGATCTTGACTAGGAGAGAGAGTTTTTTTAGGTTTTTCAATCTCTTTAACCTCAATCTCATTTTCAATTTCATTCTGCATTCTTTCTTTTAATTCCTTTCCACTTCTAAGTTGCACAACTTTAACTTGTTCATGTTCTTTTCCAGTTTCTTTTGGATTAATTTCAACATTACTAGGAATTGTTCCTACAGGTCTGTTATTAATTAAAGTAGCAATTTTCCCCATTTGATTTTCAATATTACGAATAACAGTATTTTGATTTTGTAATTGATTATTCATTTGTAAAATTAATTCTTCTATTGATAACTTTTTCTGTTGATTATTAAATCCAGGAGGTTTATAATTTGGATTAACTTGATTATTCCAATTTCTAGTGGGATGAGATTGATTATTACCCCATTGTTGTTGTGAATTATTCCAGTTAAAATTAGTATGTTTTTTCCACCCAGGATTATAATAATTTGAATAAGGATTATTTTTACTTGCAATAGCTTGTAAAGTTTCAATAGTTTGAGAATCTTCAATATTAGCGAGTTATTATGTGAAATATTAATTGCAAAATTATCTAATTTCTTAGACATTACTTGCTACTTGTGAAGCTAAGATAGAAAAGGCTTCATTATCGTGAATACTTGCCATCTTTTTAGGATTAATCCTTTCGGAAGGCCATTGGAAATTGTTATTAGCCATTTCTTCAATTAAAGTGTAAGCTTCTTCAAATGATTTAGACATTAATGAACCTCCAGCAGCAGCATCAATAATTGATTTTAAAGATCCAATTAATACATTATAAAATGTTTGAATAATTAACCAATCAGGTAAAGCATGATGAGGACATTTTCTTAATAGTTCTTTAAATCTTTCCCAAGTTTCATATATTGTCTCCCGTCAAATTGACTAAACGAAGTAATATCATTTCTTAATTTAGCGAGTTTTAGAAGGAGGAAAATATTTAGCAAGGAATTTTTGTGTCATTTCAACCCATGTTTTAATAGAACCGATTCGCTAATGAGTTTAACCACATCTTTGCTTTATCTCTTAAAGAAAAAGGAAAGAGTCTAAGTCTAATAGCATAACCAGAAACATTGTTATATTTAAAGGTAGCACAAAGTTCTAAAAAACTAACAAGGTGTAAATTTGGATCCTCATTTGGTGTTCCACCAAATTGATTGTTTTGCACCATTTGAATAATATACGGTTTAAGTTCAAAAGAATTAGTATCTACAGTGGGTATTTGAATACTACTATGAAGTTCATCAACTCGTAGGGTTAGCATAATCCCTTAATGGTTTATAAACATTTTGATCATTAAGTTCAATTGGATTTTGTAAAGTAGCCATTTCTTGAAATTTTTGAATTTGTTTTCCCTTTTTAATTTTTCTAATTGTTCTTTCTAATTCAGAATCTAAAGGTATTAATCCTTCAAAACCAAATCTTCGCATAAAACAAGGAATAAAGTATATATATCTTTTTTTTATATATATTTTTTATATTTTTGTATTATTAGAAATATATTATTTTTTTTTTTAAAAAAAAATTATAACTATTTTATTTCTTTCCCGGCAACGGCGCCAAAAACTTGACCCGAATTTTTGTACTTCCAAATACAAGAATTTGTTACCACTGCTACAAAATTTAATTTCTGGCGAAGGCGCGAAACACTTGACCTGGAATAACTTGCTATATAGATGTGTACCAAATAAAACTTTTAAAATATATGTTTATATAGCAAAATATAATTTTAAAAAGAAAATATTTTATATACTTTTTGGGTACTACGCAAGTATACGTATCGTTTCAAGTAATATAGGGCTTTGAAGCAAAGACCCCAGTATCGATCCCACGGGGAAAAATCATAGTTATAAATTTTGTAAATATTGTATTTCAAAAATCTTTTAATATTTTAATCTAACTATAAATTACTATTAATTTACTAGATGCAAATAAAGAAAACAATAATAAGACAATGATTTATGAAAACTATATAAATAAACAACTTTCTTCCCTTCAATTAATCTAAGATTTTTAAGATAATTTAATATTCGTTAGAGAATTTGATTTATGGTATTGTGCCAAATAGAAGCATTCCTATTCTTTACCCTTTGATCCAGAGCACAAAGCACATTAAGCAATTCTACGGATCAGTGCGGATGTGTTGTTAGTAGAATGGGTCAATCTAGACTCGCACTACTTAGATGTCCAAGGGTGGCTATGGTTGGCCCTACTAGTGACCCTTTCCTAATCTATAAATCAAATTATAAGAATTTAGTACGTCACCACTAAAAACTTATCAATTCTACGCCCTTTAAATCTTATCTTCCTATTTATTTGCACTTCACCTTGAATAGCCCACACATGGCCTTCGACTGCCCAAGGATTCATGTGACATTTACAAGTCAAGTGTTCTTCTCCTTCTAGGTCTCAAAACTCTTCAACAGGTTTTAACAATTTAAATGGCCAATTTAAAAAGTAAAGTAAGATCAGGTATTAATGTCATCACAATGTTTTGAAAATATTTTGAATTTCAATTCTCCATCGAATCTTATATTATCTTATCTATCTCTTCATAATTGAAGGAAGAAAGTAAACTAACTACTCAGAACACATTGAATATAAACAACAAAACATAATAAATAAACTTTGAATCAAATATAAAATACTTATCTCAAATATTCCTTCTACAGATCTTCTGATTCCTACTAACTCCACAGTGTAATGAACTCCAGATGCAACAACTTGAAAAATAAACTCACTAAACTAAACAAAAGTGACCCTAAATTTCTCTCTCTATTTCTCTCTCTAAGGATGAGAGATCCTAAAGAGGATAAGAGAAAGGGGTTACAATGGGGGGAACTTTTTTCTGAAGAAATGGACCCTTATTTATAGGCTTCAAGGGTTGCCTTGAGGCACCTCTTCAAAACATGTCCACATTCAATGAATCTTCTAGAAGGTCTGTCTGGCGCCTAGGCGTCGGACACCTCGTCCAGTTCTTCACACCTCTTCACTTTGGCTCGCACCTCTTCGCGATTAAAACCGTTTTGGAGCGTCCAAATGCAATGTATCACATGTCCTATTATCAAGGAACAACCGCGGTCTTCTAGAATGTCCAATAACCGCTCACTCCGTCAAAATAACCGTTCAAACGTTGTCGAAAACTCGACAGGTTTACGTATCTAGTCTGGCGCTTAGGCGCCGACTTCTAGCACCTAGGCGCCAGGCCATATTTTTTATACTTTTTGTATTTTGCTCCATTTTTTCTCCTTTTTGCTCCTTTTTCCTTTTTGGACCTTTTTACATCATCTACATGCAAAAACACAAAAAAATACCTTTCATTAAAGCATAATATCCTTAGAAATTGATAAGAATTAAGACATAAAAAATAGGTATTTTTTTATAGATCAGGAGCTTCTTCACTGGGGTTATAATTTAATCCAATCCAAGTCGGTGAATTGCAACTTCTGGTGACAACTCTGGAATTTTATCATATCTCTAAGTAAATCAGTCTTTGAATTCTAAAAATAACTTGATCAAATCTATAGATTCCTCTTTGGTGAGTAGAGAACTTATAAAAGTTGGTCAGGGCTGCTCCTCAGTCCCGAGGTTGATTTCCTTTAATTCATCGACTTAATTTCTTCCTTAAATTCTAGTGGATCATCTTCTATCAGCTGTTCTTCATAATTATTTTTGACATCGAAGCATTGCTCTTCTAACAACTAGTAACAACCATGAATATCTCGAGTCATCGACCAGTTTTACAGTACCAAATTCAAGACATTTCAATTTAAAATTTCGTCCTTTAGTATTCCATAATTTTTCAAAAATTTGTATCTTATTCTTTGATATTTGTTTTTGTATATAAACTTGTTGAACTAATTTTTGTATGCTCGGAGAAAAGTAACCAAATGATAGTTTCATTAATTCATTAGAATCATCCTCTTCAAGATTTATACAAGTTTCAGAAGTAGAAGGGGAAGCATGGTAAAACTTGACCGTTTTGAAATTGCCATTACGGACTTCCTTGACCTTCATACTTTCAATCTTTTGAGGATGGACCAGAGTTAGGGTCATGGCTTGCACGTAATGGTTAATTCGATCGTACATTGACTCATTTTCGCTTTTTCCTGTATCTTCTAAGGAGATTTTGAACTAAGGTTTCTTCTGGTTTACAACCATTGTATCTCCATCAGACTTGTCTTTCTCAGAGCTTCCCTCTATGTCGATGCTGATAATTAGCTTCACCTGTTCAACTATCTTATTAATTCTTCCTCGCCCACGTTCCCAGACTTGATCTCGGATGTATAGGCTAAAAGAATCTCCACCAACTCGCTGCAAAGGAGTAGTGGGGTGGGGGATCATTGAAACAGAGATGAATGGTCTGGTTCTTACAGTCATTTTGAATCTTCATTCTTATTTGAGAAACTTCTCTGAAAAATATGGTCTTCTACGAGGGAGCATAGTAGGCGGCTTCTTCGCGAATACTTACTTCAAGTATTTAGAATAGTTGTAGGTCTCCCTTGATGCAGTGTTATTGTCCATCCTTATAATGCTCGAAGGATTGATGTAGCGAAGATGGGATCATATTATAATCGTGAAGCCACAGTCAACCAAGTAGAGTGTTGAACGAAGTTTATGCGCCGATGACGTGGATTCTTCTGGTTATTACTAGATCTCCAACTTTCATTAACAGTGTAATCAATCCAAGCGCTTTTTCTCCCTTTTGATTGAATCCTCATAACATCATCTTATCTGAAGTGAGCTCTTGTGCATCGATGTGAAAGTATGCTAATGTCCGTAGACTCATTATATTGAGTGAAGCTCTCGGATTTACCAAAAGTCTAGAAAGAACAAATCTGCCAATGTGGATGGAAATGAAGAGCACTCGGCTGTGGTCGGCAGTACCAAGTAGCAAGTCTTTGTTAGTGAAGGTCACCCAAGGTTGTTCCTTTAAAGTACAAACTCCATCCGATGATGTGCTAGCCAACTGCGCTAAGCAAGTGTCTGAATCAAGTAGAGCCTTGACCAGATTTTCTCTCATATCCTTTGATAAGATCAGAGCATTGTAGATACTTAGTTTGGCTGACAACTTCCTGAGATAAGCCAGTAAATTGTAATCTACATTATTTGAACCTCTGGTTTCTTCTTGAATATTTTTGTCTTCTATTGGCAGAGGTGGCTCTTCTCAAAAAAATACTTGTTTTCTCTTTTCAATTGGAGTTATTCTTGGGGATAATACCTTCATACTCCTTAGATTCACCTCTGTTATCTCTTCTTCTTTTACTGTAGCAGCTGACTCTTCTAGTGTTGATTTAAAATCCGAACAGTCCTGGTCGATGGTGATTGGTGTTCCTTTGTACTCGAGGACTGGCTCCTCGTTTCTTAAACTATCTTAGCCGGCATTGTCAATATCTTCGTTGCCTTTATGAATGTTCTTGTCAAAGTTTAATATGATTTGGGGATCATTTTGGGAATCAAAATTAGGGTTAGATGGGTTATGGTCAGTTACGTCATTACTACAGACACTAAAAACGTAGCTAAAATTGTCATTCTTATAATTATGAGACCCCCGGAGAGGCCTAGAGGAAATTATACAGAGTAAGCAGTTTGAAGGATTTATCCCCCAAATTTGAGATAACAAATCTAATGGGGTTAGCCCCTATCCTATCCTTCATGCTATCAACCTTCATCTCGTTCGCAATTTCCTTCTTCTTTATTTTTTGTTGTGGCATCTTCTCTGGTGTAATTTCCATCTTTTGCTTAGCAGGTAGCAGACTCTGAGCAACAACTTACTCTAAAGTGCTCTGTATCTGATCCAGTATCTTCTTGGAGGATTTCATCTGACTATGCTCCATCCATCTTTGTTGGCATATGGATTTATCACGGAGATTGGCTCGGCCAGAAATCATATTTATAGAACCATTTGCAAGTTCTTTTAAATATTCTTTCAATATTGTTATATTTTCATCTTTACAGTTCTTTTCGAGCCAATCCTTGAAGACGAAATATCCCTCTATAGTGTGTCAGAGTAGCCTGTGCTAGGACAGTAGTTAGGCTGATCCTTCAGGTTGACTTCCTCTAATTTCTTTGGTCCGAGAAATCTGAACTCTAGCTTCTTTAGTAAATTTTAGAACATCATTGCTACGGTGTCATCTTTGAAGGAGTATACTCTGTTCAACCCTTCTGAGATTGTTGGACCCTATCTCCCATCTGTTCTATACGACCTCTGCTGGAAAGATTGCTGACCAGACTGATTATACTAATGTGGATGAGAATAGCCATACTGCTGAGGCTGAGCATACTGTGATGGAGGCTGACTGTACCTCATTGGCTACTGCTTCAGCTGAAAGCTCATTGACTGCTTTTCCTTTGTCGACCATTGCCACTACACCAGACTTCTTTTCATATAAACTAGTTGACCTGAGCATTTCTATATTTTCTAAAGGCTTCATAGGTTTGACTTCTTCTTAAAAGCTGTTAGCCTTACTGAGTAGCTTCTCAAAGGATTTAATAATGAGACCCTTGAACATGAAAGCCACTAGACTGTTGATACTCTTAAGTAGTAACTCAATCGCGTGCTGCTCCTGCTATTGAGGCTCGCAATTCAAGTTAAGGTTCCTCCATCTTAAAGTGTAATCCACTAAGGTCTCGTTAGGCTTCTACCATTCCACAATGAGATCTCCTATGGTGGCATGGTATTGTGCTTCGGCAAATCTTTTCACGAACATGCTTTCTAATTCCACAAAAGTCTTAACGGATCCTTTGGGCAACTATGCATACGGATACACCTAAAATATATCGTATTTTTATGCATATTTTTATACCTATTTTTGATGATATTACTCTTTAATGGAAGGTATTTTCATGATTTTCTTGCAGGTATGATTAAAATGAGTGATTGTGATGAAAGGAGCAAAAAAGATCAAATTTGGAGTAAAATGATGGTGTGCAAAATTAGCCTCTAGCGCCTAAGCGCTGATGGCTGGCGCATAGGCGCCACAGTTAAAAGTGATGAATTAATTAAAATTTGGCTCCTTTTCCAAGGGGTGTTTGAAACAACTTTTAGTTTAAACTTCCTTAACTTCTTTTGGGCAGTTAATTTGAATGAAGAGATGCATCCTTTAGTAGATACATTGAATCTATACATGATTTGTAGAGACACCAAAGCACCATTTGAAGAATTATTGAAATGAAGACTCAAAGATTAGAAAAAGAGAAGAGTTTTGAAAGGAAGATCTGGCGGGAGAAGTTGGAGAAAAGGTTAAAGTGGATGAAGGAAAAAGAGGAAGAAAGAGGTCTTCTTCTTGCAATATTTTCTTTACTTTTCCACTTTACTTTATCATAGTTTGTAATAGAATTTAGGAGAGTGAATCCTTAGAGTTGGCCGCCAACCCCTAACGAGTTATCTAGTGGAAAGAAAAAGTTTTGGAGGAACTTCCAGAGTCTTATGGAGAGGATTTTCAGATAAGTTTTTATCTTTGTTTTTACATTTGGTTTTAAAGTATGACTTGTTGTGTTTTTACTATGATTTCTACTTTCAAATCAAATTGTGTTTGTGTTTTATCCATGAGTTCTGAGTAGTTTTCTTTATCTTTTTCCTTTCAAATGATGAAGTAATTAAATTATAGAAGGAGGTTGTGTGAAGAATATATGTTTAATGTTGGAAGAAGTTGTGATGATTCCACTACCTTGCACTTCATTTACCTCTTGATTTGGCCAATTAAGAAGTTAAAGTTTGTTGTGAAAACATGTAAGAACCAATGTGGTATTGTCTCAATTAACATATGAGTGAATCACATGAAATTGTATGAGTGAGAATTGTAGTCCATATAGTTGAGTGCAAATAAAAGGGAGATATACTTTTGATTGGGTGTAGAGTTGGAGAACTTTAGAGTGACAGGCTAAAGCCTCCAATTTTGTTTGATGTTTTAAGTTTTGTTATGAGATGTTAGCCCCTAGGAGGAGGGAAAAGAGGGAACTCTAGAGTGAGAGCTCGTATCTTCCCTGTCTAACCCATCTAAAAGATTTCAAAAATTCAAATTAACTTATGTTCTTTATAGAAACAAGTAATTGTAAAGAATATAACTGCTTCTATTTGGCACAACACATTTAGATACTTCTACAATGAAATTCCATAATTATTACTGATTCATTGAAAGAGGAAAAATATATTTTATTCTCATTTGCTTTCATATCATTTAAAAGTCTTGTTAATTTTAGTTGCTTACTTTACTTTTTCTAAAAAATTAGCAAAAAGAATTTAAACTTTTTAATTATAAAACATAACTTGCAAAAATCATTTTGGAAAGTAAAAGCTATTTTTCTTATTTCCTTAAATTTTCAGACATTTCCCTGCGGGTTCGATATCTCGAGGCTTAATCAGAAAGTTCTATATTACTTGATAAACGATACGTATATTTACGTAGAATCTCATATTAAAAATAATTAAACTTGATCTCTTATTTGATTTGAAATTAAGTTTTTGGTGCCATTGTAAATAAAGAGATATTAGCATTGAGAAGAAATATAAAGTGTAAAACATAAACATAAATATTTGGGGATCACATACCAATCAAACTCGATCCCTAAAAGGTTGCTGACGAACTTGCGGAACAACAACACTTCAATCCCTCCTGTATTGCAATACCTTGATATACATATAATGTATAACATTTATGTACACATTTTTATTTCTATTTTTGATGATACTGCACTATAATGGAAGGTTTTTTTGTGTTTTTCTTTCACATAAAATTAAATGGATAAAATATGGCAAAAGGAGTAAAAAATGATCAAATTTAGAGCAAAAATGAAGAAGGTGTGAAAATGAACTTGGGCGCCTAAGCACCAGTAGACAGAGAATGGACGCATAAGCGCCGAAGGCCCCACGCTTAAGCATAGAGAGTTACTATGGAAGTTTAAAGAAGTTATGGTGAATTTCAAAGGGGTGTTTGATGCAACCATTGGTAGAAACTTGGGTAACTGATAATAGGCGCGTAAATAAATTCAAATGGCTCTTGAAAGGAGGCATCTCTTGGAAGATTCATTGAATGTGGACACATTTTGAAGAGACACTAAGACACCATTTGAGAAAACTACAAAAATAAGTACTTGAAGAGACATAAATGAGGAGATTAGAAAGTAGATTTAGGGTTTTTTTAAAGTAAAGATTTGTAGGATTTTTACTAAGGCTTTATTCACAGTTACCTCATTCGTAGTGAAGGGAATGGTGGGTAGAGAGTTCTAAGTAAGAATCCATTATTTGTTAGTGAATTAGAGAGATTTAAACCCCCTAGTGTTGGCCGACCAGTCCTAGGGAGTCTTGTAAGAGAAAGGAAGAGATTCAAAAGTACTTCAAGAGTTTGGTGAAGAGGAATTTAAGATAATTTTTATTATTTGAACTACATCTGGTTTTAATTTTGACTTCTTGTGTTTCTACATGATTTCTACTTTTATAATTAATTGTTGTTGGGTTTTCTCCATAATTCTGAGTGGCTATCTTTATCTTTTTCCTTAAAATGAAAAGTAACTAAGTGTTGGATGGATGTTGTGGAGGTATGATCTTTAATGCTATAAAAATTTGTGATGATTTAATCCTTATAATTCATTTACTTCTTGATTTGCCCAATTAAGATGTTAACATTTGTTGTAAGAACATATAAGATCCATGATGCTATTGTCTCAATCAACTAATGGTAAAAATCACATGAGATTGTGTGGATGAGAATGCAATTCATATAATTGAGTGCAAATAAATAGATAAATATACTTTAAAGGGCGTAGAATTAGAGAACTTTAGGGTGACAAACTAAAGCACCCTGTTTGGTTTATTTTTTTAGGTTTTGATACAAGATGTTAGCCCCTGGGTGGAGGGAACTCTAGAGTGAGAGCTAGTATCTACTCTACCTAACCCGCTTCAGAACTATTCAAATTTTAAACTAGTGAATTTTCTTTATAACATCTCTCTTAAGGGTAAAAAATAATATTGCTTCTATTTGACACAACACATTTTGATTACTTCCACAAAAGAACTCCTATACTTATTACTTATTCATGATAAGGAAAAAGATATTTTCATTTATACTTCTTTTACCTTACAAAAAATTTCATTAAAGTTAGTTAATTGTTTACTATATTTCAAAATATAAAAATTTACTAAAAAGAATAAAAATTTTAATCCTACAATAATATCTATAGTTTAGGCATGTATCTTTTTCTAAGTAGATTTTTTGATCTAATTCCTTGTTAAAAATTTACAAGATTCCCTGTGGGTTCGATATTTTGAGGCTTAATAGAAAGTCCTATATTACTTGATAAAGATACCTATACTTGTGTATAATCCCAAAATTTAAATATAACAGTTGAAACCTTATTTACATCTGATTCAAGTTTTTGGCATTGTTGTAAAGAAAGAAATTTTATTAAAGAAAAATAGAAAATTATATCATATATATAAATCATAATGCGATAGATCAGGACCAAGTTGTAGGTGCCGTGTCAGAGAATCAAAAAGAAAATTTATTAAAATTTTTAAGAAATTAATAGAAATACAAATTTCTATTTTTATAAAGTGAGATTTAAATTTTAGATTTATTATAAGAATATTATAGTGTTGTTTTTTTTTATAAGTTTATGTGTGGTTTTTATTTATTTTTATTGTTGTTTTCTAATAGTTTATGCGTTGTTCAGGTTATGAAGGACTAGTGCCCTACGATTATGAAATAGAAAGAACTATTAGAAAAATTTCAAAAATTAAAAATACTGAAAAAATTCAAGAATTTCAAGAAATGTCAAACCAAAACAATACAAGTGCTGAAATTCATCAAGAATTTAAACCTTTAAGAGATTATGCAAACCATACAATGGATGAACTTCATGGTAGTATTCAAAATCTTGTTGTAGCTGCTAATTCATTTGAACATAAATCTGTTATTATCCAAATAGTATGAAATAATCAGTTTGGGGGAGCATCAACTAAAGATCTAAATTTACATCTTGCCAATTTTATAGAATGGTGTGCTACATTTAAATAAGATGGTGTTTCAGATGATGTTATTAGACTTAGGTTTTTTCCATTCTCACTTAGGAATAAGGCTAAGTTATTGTTGAATTCATTAGCAACTGGATCTATCAGAACTTGTGTTGATTTAGCGCAGAAATCCCTTGCTAAATATCTTCCATCATCAAAAACTGCGAAGCTTAGAATTGATATTACATCTTTTTGTCAGTTTGAAGGGGAATCTATTTATGAATCTTGGTAAAAATTTAAAGAACTCTTAAGAAAGTGTCCACAGCATGTTGTGCCAGATTTGTTAATTATTAAAACTTCTTATAATGGATTAGTTGGATCTCTTAGATCTATTATCGATGCCACTGCTGGTGGTTCATTAATGTCAAAACCATTTCATAATGCTTATGCTTTAATTGAAGAAATGACTACTAATAGTTTTCAATGGTCTTCTGATAGGGTACATCCTAAGAAGGTAGTCAATATTCATGAATCTGATGCTTTATCAATTTTAGTAAATTAAGTTGCTAAAATTTCATGGAAGATAGCCAATTGGAATGAATTTCTCTCAACCAATTCCAATGATTGACGAGAATTCATTATTCCAAATTGTAGATTCTTAAACATCAATAGAAACTTTAAATGCTAAAAATAATAAGTCAAATAACCCATATTCAAACTATTATAACCCAGGTTAGAAAAACCATCCTAACTTTAATTGGAATAATAATTCGGGCGGTATTAATTAACAATGGGGGAAATCTCAAGTAAACCCATTGAGGAACTGTAACAACCAAGGTAATAGTAATTATAGACCTATTTATCCTCCAAGTTTTAATAATAATCCGCGATTTAAGGAAAAGAAGTTGTTGATAGAGGAAGTGGTGTTACAAATGTGATATCAGCTACAAAGTCAAGGAGCTACAATTAGAAATATCGAGAATAAATAGGGATAGATAGCAAGTTCGTTAA
This sequence comes from Papilionanthe hookeriana x Papilionanthe teres, assembly GCA_022702705.1. NCBI lineage: Eukaryota > Viridiplantae > Streptophyta > Magnoliopsida > Asparagales > Orchidaceae > Papilionanthe > Papilionanthe hookeriana x Papilionanthe teres. Next base: position 107,004,522 of record CM040421.1, on the reverse strand, counting down.
GTAATAGAACCCAAGGAACACTTCCTACTAATACAGAAGTAAATCCAAAAGTCCAGAGTAAAGAGTAAGTAAAAATTATTCAACTTAGAAGTGGAAGAGAATTGGAAGGTAGAGTTCAAAAAGAGATTGAAGTAGAGAGAGAAGAAATTAAAGAACCTAAACTGGTCTCTCCCAATGGTTTAGAGTGACCAATTTAACCACTAAAAATTGACTTAGAAAAAACACCACAACCTTCATTTCCTCAGAGACTTCATAAAAAAAGTTGGATAAACAATTTAAAATTTTTGGAACTCTTTAAAAAGATTACAATTAATATTACATTTGCTGAAGCCTTAGAACCAATGCCAAGCTATGTGAAGTTTATGCTAGATATTCTTAATGGAAAACAAAAGTTTAAAGATAATAAGACTGTTGCACTTAGTGAGGAGTGCAGTACTATAATTTAGGGTAACCTTGAGTGACTTGGGCTTCTCTTGCACACACACACACCCCTAAGTCAATTGACCCAAAGCTTAAACTCTTCCCCTTCTACCCTTTAAGAAACTCACATGATTGAACCAAAGCCACTATTCTTTGATTAAGATGGCTAGGTTCAATATGTGAAGGATCATAAAGTGGTTGCCATTTGGCCAGACTTGGTCCCAAAGTGCCTAGACTTGTCTAAGGTCCATGACCCATGCTCCTAAACCCTAATTCCACCCCAAACCACTTCTAATCAATCTTGACTCCATCAAATGGTCCCATTCTTCTCCCTTTAAAACTACCTTCATTTTTCTAAAATTTCAATTTCTGACTCCAAGCCCCTAAACTTACCCAAAATTACCTAAGTTGCCCTTATAACCACCAAATCACCCAAAATTCCCCAAATTACCCAAATTCCTCCACACACCATTCCAAATTGTTCCCCACAACCAAAATTAACCAATTAATCCAAAATTTACCAAATTTCCCAAATTTTCACAAAAACCTCCAAAATGACCAAAAATGTTCCTCTTGGCTCAAAATTCCAAAAATTCTAAAAATTCCAAAAAAAATCCAAAATCTCCCAACTATTCCCAATATCATTTTTTTAAAATACCACAATCTCTAATTTTATTAGTTTAACCCGATTTAACCAAAAGCCCCAATTTGACACATTTAACCCAAAAGTGCCCAAATTAAACCCAATGCCTACCCAATTGACCCTAATATTGCTCAATTTCAATTCCTAGCTTTAATTCAACATCTCCAATACCAATCTAAACAAAATACAAGCCCAATTTAACCCACATTTGAATTCAATTCCACTTGAAATCCAAAATCCTCAATTTTACTTACATAATCCAAAACCCCTAAATTATCCCAATGTCAACCAATTCCCCCAAATTTCAATCATAAACTCTTCCTAACACCCCCACAAACAAAATGCAACATCAATTTGCGCCCAATTTAAACATAAAATTTCACCCAAGTCCTATTTAAACAAGAATACCTAAATTTGCCCTAAATTACCCATGAACCCAAATATGCCAAAATCCAATCCAATTCAACTCAAATTCTCTTTAAAATTGTTTTAAAACCTTCATAACACATTCCTACACCAAACATAACATTTATTTGGCCAACAATTTGACTAAAATCTCATTCAAAATCACTTTGAACCAAAATCTCCAAATTTGCCCTAAATTTGTCACATGACCTAAATTCCCCAAATTGAATCCCCCAACCCTAAAGTTTCCACCCAATTTCTAATCAAAACCCTTCATGACAATTTCCTACATCAATTTGAACCATCAATTGAACCCTAGCCAAGCTCTAGCCTAACCCAAACCCAAGTTCAACCCAACATGACTAAATTTGACCAAAACCTTAAATCCACCAAATTCACCTCTCAAATCAATTCACCAGCACCCCAAACCTCTTCCAAAAGCTTTGTGACAATCATTTCAGCCATTTTGATCAATCAATTGGGCTCAACCACAACCTAAACCAAAGCTAACCTACTTTGAACCCAAGGTGACCTAATTGGACACATGATTCAAATTGGGCCAAACCAAGCCTAAATTGACCAAACCCACTTCATCTTAGCCAAGCCTAGGCCTCCTAGGACTTGTTTGACCTAACCCAACCCAAGCCCTTGAGCCATGGACCAAAGTTCCACCACTTTGGACCAATGGGTTTGGCCTTTTGGCTAAGCTTAAGTCCCATCGTTAAACCCTTGCATAAGCAACCTCTCTGCTTAAATTAAATGCACTAAGATCCTTCCCCACTCCTCCTTAGCCTACTAGCCACATGTCCCGTCCTTGCCAGCCGCCAGAGCCGCCGGAACAGGCACGCCAGAGAGCCCCTCATGGCCTTAAAACTTAAAATGGAACCATGACAGCGAGCAATCCCCTCACTGCCCAGCTGCCCTGCTCAGCCCTCACCCTAAGCGGCTTAGAGCACTCATTGCCTGGCCCTGAGCTCCCCTCTCCGGCAAGTTCCATAAATTGGCTCCTCCATGGCTAAATTTATAGTGCTGAAATTTTCTCCATGAAACTCTCCCAAATTGCTCCCAGACCTAATTCCAGCCAAGAGAAGAAGATCCCCACCATTCTCCAGCCCTCAGACCCCTTGCACGAGCCTAATTTCTTGGTCTAAATTCGAGCCCGAAACATGACACTTCTCAAACCTCCACCAAAACCAAATTAACTGAACCCTCATCATCCCCACACAAAGAGAAGAAGTTCCTTAGTGAAAGCCCCATCACCAGGCCACCCATCTGTGCTATCAGCCAGACCTCCAAATTAGTCTTGGTCGAACTTGGGTCTAGGCAACTCACCACGACCAGAGGCTCAATCCATAGGCTCCTTGGACTCCAACGAACGTGCCAAGCACATCCAATCGAGGCTTCTCCTCTTGGACCAAGGTATGGAAAGTTCTACTCAACTTGAGCTTCCATGAATTCTCCATTTTGTTTTACTTAATTTCAATGCATCATAGCCGTATAGATATGCTCGTCTAGGCTGGACGCGTCGATAGAGACCAACCTTGCTCAATTTAGTTAAGTATCGAGCGAGATATCAGGTTTAGAAGGTAGATGGTTCACAGGCTAGGATGACTGGAGACGATGACGGGGAGCCGTCCGATCTTGCGTGTATCAGATGGACAGTGGAGATCAAGCCGGGTGAAACCACGGGATGAAAAGAGAGCGCTGACTCAGATGGCGGCGTTGAATGGGAGCGCGCCGTGTGTGACCTCAGAGCTGTCTAGGATGAGGTGGCGCTGAGTCGGATAATTAGAAAAATAGGATTTTTCTAATTATTTAAATCACTGAAACTTTAAAAATACATATCTATGTATAAAAAAATCATAAAAATAAACTAAAAACACCCACTTGCTCAATGAACAAAGGAGAACAATGTGGAATTGAAATCAAAATATTTTGTTGTATATTTAATTTTTAATCATTTATTTACTGTCCTAAGTGTTTCAATTCTACATTAGCATACATAATTCACCATGGCTTGTTCCCTGTGCCCTTAAGAAGATTCCCTAAACTTTCTAAGGTCAGGTGCCTGTTTTAATGAATTAATTCCAAAAATTACCATGTTGTTCATAAAAATCTAGAAAAATTAGGGGAAGTGTCTTAGGACCAGAGGACCCTAGGAAAATTATGGTTTGATTTAATTCACTAAAAATAACCCTAATTTGACCAAACAAATGAAATGAAACTTAAAATTAATTTGGAATAACCACACATTATAATGACATGAAATCAATTCTCCACTGTGCTTTAGGGACAGGAGAACCTCACATAAAAATTTCAAATCAATTGGTGTAAATTTAACTCACTAAATGAATTACTTAAGTAACATGGTCATATTTAAAATTAAAAAATTCATAAAACCCAAAATATAACTAAAAAATTCACCAAATCAATTGTGGGAGTTCTTTGAGATCAGAGTAGTCCTGGAAAAATAAAATTGGGTTTTTTTTATAAAAAAATCATTTTTAATCATTTTTTTCATATTTTAATAATTAAAAAATCATAAAAATCATAAAAATATTAAAATTCATCAAAATGTCATATTTACCCTCCTAATAACTTGGGAACCAACAAAACATTTTCCTAAGCCTCTAAGTAAAGATATTAAATTTTAAAGGCTTAAGGTAATTTTTAATATTTAAAAATGGATTTGTCAAGCCTTTCACTAAAATAATTATAATAATTCAAAGAAAAATCAGAAAAATACAAAGTTTACTTCTCTAGGTTCTTTAACCTTAGAGAGATTTAAAAAATATATAAAACCTAATTTTCCCCTTCACTTTTATTTTATAATTAATTAATACTCAAATAATTATAATAAATAAATTAAAATTCAAAAAATCACCAAAATTGATCCAAGTGGTCCTTTGATTAGTTGAAACCTCCCATAATTTTCCTAAGGACAGAAGTTTCACCTTAGTCATGTTGTTGAATTTTCATTGAAAATCCCTATTTTCCATTAAAATAATTATATAAATTAAATTAAAAATAGAAAAATCATATATTCTCCTCTAATGTCTTAATTAACATATGAGTGAGGTAACATAAAAATTTTAAATTCATTTGCGCTTAATTTATTGAATTATGAGATCAACAAGCTTAATAGGGCATAAGGGTAATTAAGGAACATTAGCCTTAACTAATATTTAGGCTTAACCAAAGGGGAAGGGTAAATGTTTGATCTTAATCTTCATCTTGGATAATTGAAACATAGGGAATTAAGGGATAGAAACCTATTAATAGCCTTTAACATTAAAGAACAAATCTCAATTAATTAAATCATTAAGCTTTGGAACTTAATTAAAGCATGAGTTGTTAAGATTTAGGGGTTTGATATGGGAAGACTCTAATTCTCTAAATTGAATCCCTAACCAATAAATTGATCAAATACCACTTAACTCTTACTAATGAAACTGTAAAATGATGATTGAAATTAATGATTAAAAATGATAATTTTGAAATCTTATAGTTAAATTAAAACAATTTAAAATATTAAAACTTGTTTGAAATAATTTAAAATTAAACTAAAACAAATTTAAAACATTAAGATTAATCTGAAATAATTTATAATTAAAACATCATAATTAAATTAAATCAATTTAAAATATTAGAATTAATCTAAAATATTATAATTAAATTAAAACAATTTAAAGCATTAAATTTATTTAATTGAACTAAAATAATTTAAACACTTTTTTCCAATTTAAAATAATTTAAAATATTTGAAAATCAACTAAAACTTTATAGCTAAATTAAATCATTTTAAATCTTTAATTCAACTTCAATTAAGAATGGTTAAGTTCTTTAATGGACTAATTTACCCCTAAAGGCCTTCATCCTTATAACTCCTAAATGAAGTCTTAAATGAAATGTCACCTCACTCATGGGATAATCAAACATCCAAGTTCGCTGAGCAAGAAATACAACTCAACTAAACCCTGGACGATCAATTCATCCATATAATGAAATTCATTTGAACTCAAAAAGATCCCAGCAGCATTGAAAGGATGTTCAGAACCCGTCTTAAGCACTTTCTCAATCCAATGGGATATTTTAGAAGAACGATTGAATTTCATTATTCTTTGATGAAGAAAATTATCCCCAACACACCTTAGGAATTCACTAGTGATAGGATTAGGATTTGGTAGACAACCAGAACCTTCCCTTAGCTTTACCTAAGTGTTTCTTTCAAATATTTAAATGCCTTAACATGCGTTTTAAGTGCAGTATAAAATGACGAGAAGACCTGCTGGGAGCGCTTTTATTTTATTGCAATTTGCTCACCTGCGCTGTACTATACTTTCCTGTTTATAAGCTTGCATGATAAATAGTAATGTCACCCTACATGAAAACTAAAACCTTTAGGATAGCCACAAAACTGAAATTAAAATTAAAACTAAAATCAAAACAAGATAAAATTCACCGCCACAACATTCAAAATATAAGATAACTCAAAATTTAATCACAAACAAATAACACTGTAATCATAATTAAATAAAAACGTCTCGTTGGATGATCGGGAATACCTCGGAGGATGTAACCTACGTGTTACTAACGAGATTTCCCACAGTCTAAATGAAAATGTGGAACTCTTTCAATTGAGTTTAGAAAATTCATTTGGACTAAGTGAATCTGATGAAAGTAGTGGTGTCGGGATGATGGAACCGTGGGATCTTAACCGGTTCCGCTTAATTAATTTTAATATTTCCCCTAATAAAACTTAAAGACATTGAATTTAACACACTAGAAAACTTGACCTCTGAACCATGACACTTCTCTCATCTCTTGATTATCGCTTCTTAAACTAAACCCTTTACAACAACAAGGAGCTAGGAGTAAGCGCGGTGGGCAGCACGGCCATCTTCAAGAGCAAAACAAATCTTCGTCAGCTTAACTTTCCTTAGAAAGAAACAACCAAGCCATAGAATCTCGAGGTAGTTTACTTAGCACAAAGTAAATCCTCACTTCATCCTTTAGGTATTTGTATAATCATATTATACAATTTAAGCCTTAACTCGTCTTAGGACTCTAAGGTCATCATTCGTTACGACATAAACCCTCATATCTTCCAGGTCATTTGTATGATTGTGTCATACAAATATAAGTCCTAATTAATTAAAATTGGCAAGATTGAAACATTAAATAATATCTCCCTAAATCGAATTCAAACCATAAGATAGTTGGGATGTCACCGAGACTTGCCTCAAATCCGTGACATCCTCTACCTTTCGTTCCTTTGGATTCCCGAAAGAACTGTTTCAAATTTGATCCATTCCCTTTTGAATTTCCAAAATCCAATCATTTGAATCCTAAACTTTGCAATTCTTGAAAGCAAAACCACTAATCTTTATCGAGAGTTTTCTTAAGTAACTCCTATCATTTAAGATAATTAACTATAGGGGCTTTCCCTTATAAGGAACTTTAGAACCCGGGTAATATAAACCCTATTTAATTCTTTTGTATTAAATAGGGGAATTTGTCGGTCAACATAAACTTGGTTCATAGACCAAGCATATGTCATAAATTTACTGGTTTATTTAATCGAGCCCCATTATTAAGCAATGCGTCTATTTTTCGGGATAAACGCATAGTTTATGGTGTGGCATTCAGTTGTTGACCTCATTTTTGATGAGGTCTTTTCCCTTCTCTCTCCTTAGTACTTAGGATCTAGCTTTAGACTTTCCCTTTGACTATCTTAGAGGACTAGAAATGGAACTCACCATTTATAAATTCAAACACCTCTTAACTCCCTTTAAACCCCACATACCTGATTGTAAACCCCTAAGCCACTTGGAGGGTTAAGATCAAATGTGGAGGTTTAAAGGATGAGTTCCCTATAGGACTCTTTGATCTTAGGACCACCCTGGGTGGCCTGGTCTGGTGAAGGTTGACCTGCACACATTACACTTTCACACACATTCAAAATCCTAAAACCATTCATACCTAGCTTGACTTCCTGACTCATGTAGGTAACTCATATGGATGGACCTTGACCCCTAGGCCCTTGGCTAAGAGGGTTAGGAACAACATAGTGAATGCCTCAAATGAGTCATCTCATGGCTCTTATGGGCTTAATATGGCTTCATGGCTCAACCAAAGTGATTCCATTCTACTCAAACTTTATCAATCTTCATTTTTTTCAAAATTTCAATTTTTGACCCCGGGGACCCTACACCCACCAAACCTACCAAGTACCCTTGAAACCACCCAAAATTTGCAAAAATCACCTAAATTGCCCAAAATTCCTCAAAACCAATTCTAAACATTTCCCACAATTCAAATTGATCATCCTTAGCCAAATATACCAAAAGTTCCAAAAATACCCTCCAAATACCCAAAATGCACTTTTTAACCAAAAAATCCATAAATTCCAAAATTCCCAGAAAATTCCAAAAAATCCCAAATATTTCCAATTTCATTTTGTTCAACTACACCATAGGCTGATTTTGTCAATTTAACCCACTTTTACCAAAACCCCCAATTTGACCCATTTTTAACCAAAGTAAGCCCAATGTCAAACCAAATCAGCCCAATTGACCTCAATATTGATCCAATCCAATTATAAACTTCAATTCAATATCCCCAATATCAATTTAGACCAAATCCAAGCCCAATTTGATTAACATTTGGATCCAATTCCAATTTGAAGCTTAAAGCCAAATTTTGGCCCATAACCTAAACTTAGCGCAAAGTAACCCAACGCAACTCCAATTAACCCCAAATCTTTTCCTAAACCTTCCTAATATCCCTACAAACAAAACACTAACAAAATTTGCCCCAAATTTAGACCCAAACTCAACCCAAACCTAATCCAAAACCAAAATCCCTAATTTTGGCCTAAACCCACCATGAAGCCAAATGGGCCCAAATCCCAAGATTAAAGCCCAACCAAAGTTGAAAACTCTTTGTAACAATCCCATAAACATTTCTCAACATTAATTTTACATCAAATCTAACATTAGCCCAACCTTAGCCCAAGTTAGCCCAATTTGACCCACTTTGGCCCCTTTACCAAAAAGGCCCAAATTGAACCCATTTCAACTCCAAACGACACCAAACCTTTTTCAAATCACTCATGACACATTCCTAAACTAAACCCAATATTTGTTTGGCCCAATCCTTCACAAAATTTCCATCCACCAATTTGTTTTCAAACCTAAAGGCCCACTTTCTTAAACCATTCTAAAAGCCCATTTTCACCAAATCCAAAACCCCAAAATTGGCTCTAAAGCCCACATGGCAATTTGTTTTCATCATACCTTTGATTGATATCACCCCTGAGTTTCAAAATAATCATTAAACCATTCCAAATCAAGCTTCATTCAAATTTCCACCAAAATGCCAAAATTCATAAAACCCTCTTCCATGAAATTGACCAAATCTTTTCCCAAGCCAAATGAAGCCATGAAGCCAAGCATGAGCCATATGCAAGCCATGGGAGTCACTTTACACCTCACCATGTCATTTATGGCAAATGGAGGGGACCTCTTTCTTAATCCTTCATTAAGCTTTTTAACCCCATTCATGTCACACTCTAAACCAAGCTTAGCCACATCACCTTGGATGGGGCTTCACCACCCCTTCCTAGCTGACCCAAATGATTCTCCCTCAGCCCAAAGTCAAGCCTTAGGGAGGTGCACCTAGCCTAAACCATGCCTTGGACCAAATCAAGCCAAAATGACCCTTCCCCCTTACCACTTAAATCAAACCTCTTTACACTTGGCTTTGGCTAATTGAACCCATAAACTTCAAGCCCTGACCCTCCTGATCAGGATGGTGACCTGACACTGGCCGGCCAGCCACCAGGTCACCGGAAAACACCATGGCCGAGAGGTTTAAATGGATTCAAAAATTCATTTTGAACTAGCTGAGTTGTCCCATACCCAATGGCCACTGCAGCTATTCTTCTCTTCACTAGAGCAGTTGATCCAAGCCATCAAACCCCCTGGGAGGCCCTGGCCATGGCTATTTAAACAAGCCACCCCTTCTCGGCCAAAAGGTTGGCTGAAATCAATCTTCACAGAATTCCTCCAAACTCCTCACAGAGCTTCCCCTATCCAAGAGCAATCCATCCCACTGTTCTCATGCCTAAATCCTAGTGATTGAGCTCAATTTTGGAGCTCAATTCTCAGGCCAGAACAGGACATCTCTCAAACCTCCACCAGACTCAAATTAAACTCACCCACACCTGCATAGGACCAAGAGAAGGAGTTCCCCAGTCAAAGCTCCCTCTCCAAGCCACCCAATTACTATAGCCTCCAAAGTCTGAAATCGGGCTTGGTCACTTTCATATCTAGACCTTTCACCAGGGCCAGAGGCTTCATCCCTAGGCTCTTCCATCTCCAATGAACTTACCGAGCAAATTCAGTTGAGGCCTCACCTCCTGAACCAAGGTATGGACACTCCTCCATCCCGAGAGCTTCTTTTGATTCTCCATTTTGTTTGAGTCAATTTTAATGCATGTTAGCCGTATAGATGTGTTCGTCTCTTCAAGACGAGTTCATAGAGCATAAGAACGTGAGATTTAGTGGAGAAATGAGGGAGATCGTAGGGTTTTAGTGTGGACGGCCCTCGACACACACGAGTCGTAGACGATGACCAAGAACTGTCGGATCACGCGTGTATCGAATGGACAATCTAGATCGAGCCGGACGAGGAGATGGAGCGAGACAGCGGGCCGCGTGGCATCCCAATCAGATGGCGGCGTCGAATAGGAATGCGCCGCGTGGGCCTTCGGAGCTGTCGAGGTTGACGCTGCACCGACTGGGTTAAGTAGGAAATTAGGTATTTTCTAATTTATTTAAATACCCAGAACTTTAAAAATCCATATCTTTGTGTAGAAAAATCATAAAAATAAACTAAAAATACCCTCTTGCTCAGTGAACAGAGGAGAATAATGTGGAAAAGGAATTGAGTTAATTTGATGAGTATTTTATTTTTAATTAATTATTTACTCATTTCAGTGTTTTAATTCTCCATTTGCATAGACAATTCACCATGGCATGAGACCATAGGGTTTTTGAAGTCTCTGATCTTGGGAACATTCCCTGAATTTTTCAAGGTCAGAGACTATCTCTATGGCAAGTTACATATATTTCAACTTTAAAAATTTACCAAATTGGTTTTGTGGGCTCTCTGATATCAGAGGAGTCTAAGAAAATAAAAATTGGAATTTTTCAAAAATCTTCATTTTCTACCTTATTTTAATATTTTAAATAATTAAAAAATAATAAAAATCATAAAAATAATAAAAATCACAAAAATGTCATATTTTGACCCCTAATCACTTAGGAACAAACTAAATATTTTTCCCAAGTCTTTTGGTTAAAATATTGAATTTTAAATGCTTAAGACAATTTTTTAATATTAAAAAATGGATTTTTCAACCTTTTCACCAAATTAATTCTAATAAATCAAAGAAAAATCATGAAAATGTAAAATTTGTTTCTCTAAACTCCTTGAGGTCAGAGAGATTTAAGAAAAATAAAAAAATCTATTTTTCAACTTTAATTTTATTTTATAATTGATTAATACTCCAAAACTCAAAATAATTATAATAAATAAAATATAACTAAAAAATCACCCAAATTGGTCCAAGTGGTCCTCTAGTCATTAGAAACATCCCTTAATTTTATTAAGGATAGAAACTTTAGTTTGGTCATGTTGTTGAATTTCCATTGAAAATCCCTATTTTTCATTAAAATAAATATATAAATTAAGTTAAATTCAGAAAAATCACATTTTCTCCTCTAATGTCTTAATTGATATATGAGTGAAGTGACATAAAAATTTCAAGCTCATTTGAGCTGAATTTGATGAGTTATGAAATAATTAAGCTTAAAAGGGTATATTAATAATTAAGAATTTTAACCCCTAATTAAAACTTTAGGTTTAATCAAAATGGGGGGGTAAAATATTTGATCTTAATTCTTTCTTAGATGATTGAAACTTTGGAAAATAAAAGGGTAGGAACTCATTGATCACTTTTAATAAACCAAAAAAAAATGAAACCTTAATTAGTTAAATAATTTGAATTTTGGAAGAATAATTAAAAAAAAATTGGATTATTAAAATGGGGATATAATTTAGAGAGACTATAATCACTTAAACTAAAATCCCCAAATGAATCATTTTAATTATATTTAACTCTTAATTAAACTTAAGATGATAATTGAAATTAATAAATTAATAATAAAGAAAAGACAACCCTTATTTAAATTAAAACTTAAAATATTAAATAACTTGATAATTAAATTGAAATAAATTTAAAACATTAAAAAAATTATTAATTTTAAAAATCACTTGAAAGTAAATTTAAAGCAAACTTGGAACATCAAAATCAATTTAAAAAAAATAATTCTTAATAAAAATAATCAAACCAATTAAAAGTTAATCTAGAATATTGCAATTAAATTAAAAATTAAATCATTAAAGTCTAAATTAAATAATCTAAACTCCTATTTCAATTCAAATAGTTTAAAACACTTAAGAATAAAACAACTTGAACACTATTCCAAACTTAAATTTATTAAAATTTTATAACTAAATTTAATCACCTTAAAACATTAATTCTAATTTTAAATAGTTGAAATTCTTAATAAATTGATTTGCCCCTAAAGACTTTTATCATTATAACTCTTAAATGGAGCATCAAGTGAGGTGTCACTTCATTCATAGGATAATCAAATGTCCTAAGTTCACTGAGCAAGAGTTAAAACTTAACTAAAAATTTCTGGATGATTGATTCATCTCTACAATAAAAATTCATTTAGACTCGAAATAATCTCAGGAGTATTGAAAAGATGTTTAGAACCCGTTCTAAGCACTTCCTCAATACAATGAGGTGTTTTAAGAAGAATAATTGAACTTAATTGTTCTTTGGTGAAGGAAATCATCCACAAAACATAAAGAAACTAGACGTCATAGGAACTGACTAGCAGTATGATTAGGATCTTGGTAGACAACCAAAACCTTTCCCTTAGCTTTACCTAGGTACTTGTTGCAAATATTTAAATGTTCTAACATGTGTTTTGAGTGTAGCTTGGAATGATGAGAAGACCCTCCAGGTACGCTTTTACTTTATTGCAATTTACTTTATTGCAACTTATTTACTCACGCATTGCGCTTTACTTTTCTTGCATGATAAACGAGATTATTGCAAGAAAACCGAAACCTTTAGGATAGCCACAAACCGAAACCAAAACTAAATTAAAAGTCACACAAGATAAAATTCACCACCACAACATCTAAAATATAAAACAATTCAAAATTTAATCACAAACAGAACAACAAAACCACAACTTTAACTAAATTAAAACGTCTCGTTAAATGATCGGGAGTACCTCGGATGATGTAACCCACGTGTTGCTAACGGGATTTCCCACGGTCTAAATGAAAGTGTGGAACTCATTCAGTTGAGTTTAACAAATTCATCTAGACTAAGTGAATTCGATGAAAATAACGGTGCCGAGATGATGGAACCGTGGGATCTTAATCGGTTCTGATTAATCAACTTTAAGATTTGTTTTAATTAAAACACTAAAGACATTTAGACTTTAAGATTTCTCTAAACCAAGACACTTTTCTCATCCCCCTAAATTTCACCTTCTAAAACTAAACCTTTGCAACAACAAGGAGCTTGGAGCACAGTGGGCAGCACGACCATCTTCATCAGCAAAACTTGGATCGACATCAGCAAAACCATTCTTAGAATTAAACAACCAAACCATAGGACTTCGAGGTAGTTTTCCTAGTGCAACATAAATCCTCAGCTCTTTGTTAGGCATTTGCATAATCATGTTATGTAAATTAAGCCCTAACCGATCTTAGGACTCTGAGGTAGTCGTTTGGTACGATATAAACCCTTACATCTTCGAGGCTATTTGTATGATCATTTCATATAAATATAAGTCCTAATTAACTAAAATTGGCAGGATTACAACATTAAATAAACTCTTAAATTGAAGCCAAACAATAGGATAGTTTGGGAAGTTGCCAAGATTCTTCTTGGTTCTTCAGCTTCTCCTACTTCTCTTCCTTTGGACTCCAAAAATAAATTGTTCCAAATTTGATCCATTCCCTTTTGGAATTTCCAAAATTCAATCATTTGAAAACGTTAAACTTTGAAATTCTTGAGAGCAAAACCACTGATCATTATCGAGAGTTTTCTTAAGTGTCTTCGGACATTTAGGATGTAATTAACTATAGGGGCTTGCCCTTATAGGGAACTTTAAGAACCCAGGTAATATAAACCACCGCTTAATTCCTTTATATTAAGCGAGGGAACTTATCGGCTTATAAAATTGGTTCGCGGACCAAACGGATGTCACAAATCTTCTATTTTATTTAATCGAGCCCCATCATCAAGCTGTGTGTCTATTCTTCGGGATAGATACACGGTTTGTGGTGTAGTGCTCGTTTATATAAACTATTCGGGATGTGAGATCGGTTTAATTTCATATCTTAAAATTTTCAAACTTAAAATTATTTTCAAAATCAAATGCTACTTTCTAAATTATATGTATATTTAAATTAAATTAAAAAATTTAAAATTCACCGAAAATTTTTGTAGGAGAACCCTTTTCAAAACACAAACCTAAAAATATGCCGACAATTTCTGGCGACTCCGCTGGGGAGTGGTTCCTCTCTCCATTTTGATCAGATGGTTTTGCTTTCATAAATCGGTAGTGTATCCATGTCCCTAGTGGAGCAAACTACCATTCTTTCCGTTGGCATACCACGTTCATTTCTATCTTGAAAGGGTATAGCCAACTTCTCTCGGATTTAGGAGCCACTGTTTAGACACCCCTAAACAGAGAGGTTCCGAAATCCTTTTACCTCTTTTCTGAGGTGGGGTGGACCCCCAATAGGTGTTAGCTTAGGAGCGGTCCTTTGGGTTGAGAAGTCTTACGAGACTTTCTCTTCCTTTCCAATTCTGAATCGGGTCCTTTACCTTTTCTATACCATTAATCATTTTGTTCCTAACAAACAAATCCTCTAATAAACAACCTTCTAATAAACGAATTCTCTTAAAAATCACAAATACATTAAGATAAATGAGAATGTGTTCAGACTCTTTCTTTTTTATTCTTAGTTTTGTGACGAAAGGAAGCATAATTCGGGACTGACATTCGGAATCTACACTGTAGAAAATGACTGCACCAAAGTTAATTTTCTCCTTCACCAATGGAATGGACTTCGCCGTCTATAAGGATGAACTGCCCGATAATGGAATCATCCGTTTTGGATAAGGATTCGATAATACAGATATTAAGTTCGCTGATGTCACCCTCTTCACACTAATGGACAAATTGCCAGAAACTGAGGAGCCCGTAATTGAGTTCAACCTGAAGTCGACTCAAGAATTCCCTTCCCTGCAAAGGGTTCCAGCCGAAAGAAGTACTACTATTCGTAGGAGGACTGTTGTCTCTACCCCCACCGGTCTAGTCATCTCTGCACCTACCCTGACTTCTGCCAAACTGAAGGGGAAGGAAATCTAAGTCTGTGATGAGCCTGTCCCCATGGAGGGTACAAATTTTGCTACAATACCATCTATTTTTTGAGATTGGGTCAAGTTCAAGAGTCACACCCCTAACTCGGACTCATAGGAGAATTAGAAGCAGAAAGATAGCTAGGATTGAAAAAGCCATGGCCGCTGAAGTTGCTTTCCTGGAAGGGATCCCTGAACTGCCTGAGTATACACCTCTATTGGAAGGAAGTAGGTTTCACCCCCTCTCTGCTGTATCGGATGAAGAAGTCGTCCGAAGGATTGCCGCTACATTACCCTGACCTGCATACTATAGTAACTACAAAAGAAAAAGCGGTAAGACTACGCCATTTGTTTGACTACAAGCTGTGATAGAAAAATTGGTAGAGAAAGAAAGATGCCCCGTGTCAGAAATCCTAAAAAGAATGGGATGAGTGCCAGCTAGATCCCGCCTCAGACTGCAAGTAGAGCCAGTCACTGCCGTAGAGAAACCAAGGAAGAAAATGAGAGGAAGTTCACCTGTTGTTGTATCAGGCCATCATAATAGGGAGGACACCACCTACCAGCATATAGCCGACAGACCGTCCGGTCCTAGGCCTTCGGCTGCAAGAAGGATGGTGTGGCGACCTATTATTACCGAGCCGAGACCAACACAACGTCCTGAGAAGAAAAGCCTCGTCAAAGAGCCTGAATCAGAAGAAAGTGCTACTGCAATAAAAGAAACTCCCGAGAAAGAAGTCCAACAGTCATCACATGACAACCGCGAAACCGTCTGGAAGAGACCCCTCGAGGATGCTATAGGAAAGCTAAGGACGGATATTCGACGGTTGGCGAAAGAAAGAGGAGAAAAGTTGGAGAATGAAGTTGATTCATCAGAGTTCATGGATGAGGAGTATGCCGAGATCAATATGGTTGAGACACAAGCATCATCAGCTTCGCAAGGTGCTCCGGCAGGTCTGCGAAAGAGATGAACCGAAGTGATGAGAGCACGGCTTTGGGAAAGAGATGACACAATTTCCCAGATGGCAAAGAGGATGGAAGAGATGGCTGCTGCTTTAGCCACTCTCCAGAGTCAGGTACAACCTCAGAAAGAAACACCCCCAGAGATCATCCATATTGCAGATGGAGGAAAAGAGATCACATCCGTCAACGAAGATGAGCCACCAAAGAAGGATTCTACACAGAGTATGATTCCTGAAAAAGACATCAAAAACATGGTAGAACAGCAAGTGCGAGAAGCCTTAGCACAGTCTAAGAGCGGAGCTTCTATTCAGACGGGTAGACCTTACCTTGAAGAATTTGATGCGGTCCAATACCCAAAAGGCTTTGTACCACCTCTGTTCAAGACTTTTGATGGAACGCGAAACCCCCGGCAGCATGTCGTACATTTTTGTGCTAGTTGATGCAATGCCGGTGGGAGCAATGCTTTAATCTTTCGACAGTTTGTCAGCAGCTTGTCAGAGATTGCCTTTGACTGGTACGCAGAATTGCCAAATGGTTCAGTTAAGACCTTTGCAGAATTGGAAAACCTCTTCGTTAAGCGGTTTGTCGGGGCTCAGCACCACATCACCATCGGTGATCTAGTGGTGGAGCACTAGAAACCGAATGAGATTTTAGTGGATTACATACTTCGATGGAGGAACTTAAGCATGAAGTGTGAACCACAGCTTCAAGAACAGCATGCGGTCGACATCTTGCTTAAGAGTATCCACGGCCCGATAGCACTTCTCCTTAAAGGATTTACAATCAAGACTTTCGAGAAGTTGCTTAGCAAGGTCGGGAGCTTGTAAGAAGAGGCAAAGCAGTTAAGTTTCGTGGACAAGAACAATAAGCAGAAGCCCGTAAAAGCATTTGAAAAGAAACCCGGAATCTTCGCGACAGTAGATAAGGGCAAGAAGCTGGTTCAGATACAGCCAGAGCGGCCACAGCCTAGTTATCAACCACCGCAACGGACATACCAACAATCGTAACAGATCTATCAGCAACCTCAACAGAGTTATCAATAGCCTCGACCGGGCTATCAGTCGCCTCAGCATTATGAACAACCGTCTCGTCCACAACGTACTCTGAAAGATTTTCTGAATAAGGAATATCCATTCAAAACTGAAGCAGTAGCAAAGATGTTCCAATTTAATGAAGACACTGGATTTTCAGCTACCGGAGCCCAAGAGGCCGGAGGAAGTCAACAAGAAAGATCATCCGAACTTTTGCTTTTACCACCGAATGCTCGGATATAAGATAGAGGATTGCATCACTTTCAAGAGTTGGCTTGACGACAATCTCTGAAAAGAGAACATAACGATCCTGAAGGAATACATGAAGGAACCCCAAAAAGAAGGTTCTGTCAATGTTATCTCGACGGATCCTATTGTTCCGATAAACCCGTATACGATCGATGATGGATGGAGTACCGTCTGGACAAAGTCTTCAAAGAAAATTTTGGATCACATCCAGAACACTTCGGTGTGCGCTTCATCTCAAAGTTCGAAACCTGCCGAGCCGGTGCTATTGCTTGCGATCGAAGAACCGACCCAGAAGGAGGAGAAAATCGTGGAAGAGAAGAAAACTGAGGCTCCGAAGGGTAGACTAGGGGCTGCTTATCCTAGGATGGTTGTTTCCGATTCGGGGGAGAAATCCCTCGAACCTCTGACTCTGTATGATTATTTGCTCGCCCCGGCGGGATCTTATAATGATAAGAGTTTTGGTGTTGGCTATGTTTTGATTGTTTCTAACGATTACGTAACTAACGAAAACCAACATAATCCGGATCTCGATTCCAATATAAATAACAATTCTCAAATCATACTAAACCTCGATGACCACGAAGAAGAAGATGTTCACAAAGGAGGCTACAAAAGCTCAACAAGCAACGAGTCCATTTGTGAGTTTTGAGGAGCTCCAATCACGATAAAATTAGAGTTATCAGATTCTGAAGCAACTCCAGAAGAGCCGGTCGTTCCAATTCAAGGGGAAACATCGGCAGATCCAACACCTGATTTAGAACAAGTAACTGAAGTCAATTTAAGGAGTGAAAAAGTTCTACCCCCAAGAATGGGTCCAAAGGATAAAGGAAAGCAGGTGGTTGCTCAGGAAGAGCCAACCCCAGCAGAGGAATTACCCATTCGAGAAGAAACTGAGGAACATGGTAATAAAGTGGACTATAACGTGCTAGCCCATCTTAGGAAGCTACCAGCCAAACTGAGCATATACGATGCTCTGATCCTGTCAAAGGAGATAAGGGAAGCTCTGTTCAAGGCTCTACTTGATCTAGAGATTTGTTTAGTTCAATTGGCCGGTAATTCCTTCGACGAGGTTTGCTCGTTAAAAGAACAGCGAGGTGTTACCTTCACGGACAATGATCTATTACTGGGAATAGCTGATCACAACCAACCGTTGTACATTTCAGTCACTATTAGAAAGTTTATGCTCTCTAGGGTGTTGGTTGATCCAGGAGCATCAATCAACATAATGAATCTTCGGACGCTAGCATATTTGGAAATTGATGCTCGTGAGCTTGAAGCAGACAAGATGTTATTGAGAGGCTTCAATCAGAAAGGAGAGAGTGCTCTCGGATCGATTACACTGTTAATGAAAACCGGTGACTTAGCAAAGACAACCGCAAAATTTCATATAATTGATTCTGAGACATCGTTCAACGCTCTACTGGGTCGGCCATGGATCCATGAAAACTGGATGGTACCGTCATCTCTGCACCAGTGCATAAAGTATTACGAAGGAGGAGAACAGAGTATCAAAGGTGATTTGCAACCATTCTCCGTGCATGAAATCAGAATCCACGAAGATGCAGCCTACTACGCACCTCTGAAGAAAACAATATTCTCCAGAAACACCGTACTAAATGAATCAAAAGAAGTTCGAGACGATGAAGAACCTGAAATTCTAGTCCAACAGTTACTCACCACTCCCTTACGGCGAGATGGTGAAGGTTTCTCCAGAACTCGCACCCGAGGTGGAGGCCGGGGACGAGGTCGTGGAAGAGACGTTGGAACAGTTGTACAGAAGAAACCAGTCATCGACGTTGATTGGGAGAATAGTTCCGAAGAAGAAGAAATCAAGAAAGAAGCAGCGGCGATAAGTCAGAAGAAACCCCAGTTAAAGATCTCTCTCGAAGATGAAAAGAATGAAGAATATAAATCAATGTACGAGAAGATTAACCACCCTAATAAGGTCGAGGTATGATGGTCGAGGAAGTGCATGGTGGTGGTACTAAACCAATCAAGTTTTACCGTGGTGCTTCTTCTTCCAAAACTGAAAAATGATGTACAATTTGAAGAAGTTGCTTCATCTGAACTAATGGAACTGCCTTTTGAGTGGTACTCTCCGTGAGTTCAAAATTTAATTCAACGTGGTGTCTTACCTCGACGATGGACAAAAGGTCAATCACAACACTTTGAAAAATTATGGAATAATACCAGTCGGCCTCCCAATTTAAAGCATGGTCTCGAATTTGGCACAGTAGCACCGGCTGATGACTCATAATTTTGCTTGGTTGTCACTTGCGAGCCTAATGAAGACTGCTTGGAAGCTTCAGAAGATCTCGAAGATCTACCAATCGGAGATGCTCCACCAAAATTCGAAGAAGAAATTAAATCTACAATAGACGAGTTAATGAAAGTTAACTTAGGTACTAGCGAAGAGCCTAGGCCGACCTTTGTTAGCTCCTTACTCAATAAAGAAGACTCCGAAAACATAATCAAGCTATTAATGGAGTTCAAAGACTGTTTTGCTTGAAGTTATGATGAAATGCCAGGATTAGCTCTAGAGGTTACAGTTCACAGGCTAGGAGTGGATCACACTGCTGTTCCAGTCAGACAAGCTCCGAGAAGAATGCGTCTAGAGATTGAACAACAAGTAATAGCTGAAGTTAAGATGCTAATAGACGATAAATTTGTCCGTGAAGAGCAATACCCGACTTGGTTAGCCAATGTGGTACCAGTCAGAAAGAAGATGAGAGGAATGAAGAATACAAATCAATGTACGATAAGATAAATCACTATGTACAAACTATGACCCTAGGAAGTACATGGTGACGGTGTTAAGCCATTCAAGTTTTATCGTGGTGCTTCTTCTTCTTCCAGTCTTGAAAATGATGTAATAATAAAAGAGTTGCTTCGTCTGAATTAATGGAATTACCTTTTGAGTGGTATTCTCCCTGTGTTCAAAATTTAATTCAACGTGGTGTTTTACCTAAGAAGTGGTCAAAAGACCAATCATACCGCTTTGAAAAGTTATGGAATAATGTCAGTCGACCTCCCAATTCAAAGCATGGTCTCGGGTTTGGTATGGTAGGGCCAGCTGATGATACAAAATTTTGCTTGGTTGTCACTTGTGAGCCTAATGAAGACTGTCTGGAAGCTTCAGATGATCTCGAGGACTTTGACCAGATATAAATATATGCGTACTAAAATCTTATTCCCCGGTAACGGTGCCAAAAACGTGACCCGAAGTCCTCTGAAGATCAACATACTAATTAATGTTTTCAAATATATATTTTATAAATAATAATAGCGACTAGTGTATATAAATATAATTTTATGGAAAATATTTTACACACTAGGGGTTCTACGCAAGTATACGTATCGTTTCGAAGTAATATAGGGCTTTGAAACAAAGATCTCGATATCGATCTCACGAGGAGAGAGTTATAGATCTTTAAATATTTTTATTTCAAAGTATTTCTTTTATAATTTTTAATTTACTAGATGCAATAATAAAACAGGAATAAAATAATTGATGTAAATAGCAATAAGAAAGCAACTTTCTCCCTTTCAATTAATCCAAGATTTCCTAAGATAATAATAATATTCGTGGAGAATATAAATTTATGGTATTGTGCCAAATAAAAGCATTCATATTCTTTACCCTTTGATCCGAGTGCAAAGAACATTGGCTAGCTTATAGATCGAGTCGGGTGTATTGTTAGTAGAATGGGTTAATCTAGGCTCACACTACTGGATGTCCAAGGGTGGCTATGGTCGGCCCTACTGTGACCCTTTCCTTTTATATAAACCAAATCACAAGAATTTAGTCTGCCACTCTAAAAACTTATCAATTCTATGTCCATTATATAATATATTCCTATTTATTTGCACTTCACCTTGAATAACCCGCACAAGGCCTTCGACTACCCAAGGATTCATGTGACATCTACAAGTTAAGAATTCATCTCCTTCTAGGTCTCAAAACTCTTCAACAAGTTTTAACAATTTAAATGACCAATTTAAATAGTAAATTAAGAACTGTTATTAATATCATCACAATGTTTTGAAAATATATGATTTTTAATTCTCCAACGAATTTTATATTATCTTATTTATCTTTTCATAATTGAAAGGAGAAAGTAAAGTAACTACTCAGAACACATTGAAATTAAATAACAAAACATAATAAATAAACTTTGAATCAAAATAAAAATACTTATCTTATATGTTTCTCCTAGTGAACTTCTGATTCCTACTGACTCCACAGCGTAATGAATTACAGATGCACCAACTCTTTCAAACTTTGAATACAAACTCTAAAATAAACTCACTAATTTATGAAGGAAAGTAAAAAGGTGGTCCTAATATGATCTCTCTAATTCTCTCTCTAGATAGGACTCTAGATAGGGAGGGGTAGATGGGGCATTTTTCTCTGAAGGAATACCCTCCTATTTATAAGCTTCAAGGGTTGCCTCAAGGCACCTCTTCAAAATGTGTTCACATTCAATGAATCTTCTAGAAGGTGTGTCTGGCGCCTAGGCGCCGGACACCGCGTCCGATTCTTCGCACCTCTTCACTTTGGATCGCACCTCTTCGCGATTAAAACCGATTTGAAGCTTCCAAATACATTGTATCACATGTCCTATAAACCAGGAACAACTGTCAGTCTTCTAGAAGGTCTAATAACCGCTCACACCATCAAAATAACCGTGCAAAAGACATCAAAAACTTAACAATTTTCTGTATCGAGCTGGCGCTTAGGCGCCGGACTCTGGCGCCTAGGTCCGTGACCAATAATTTCAAAAATTTTGCATTTTGGCTCTATTTTTGCTCCTTTTTGCTCCTTTTTTCTCTTTTTTCATATTTTTCTCCTTCTTGAACATTTTTGTATCACCTACATCCAAAAACAAAAAAATACCTTTCATTAAAGCATAATATCCTTAAAATTTAATAAAAATCAAGGCATAAAAATAGGTATTTTTTTCTTGGATCAAAATCCCCCAAACTTAATCTTTACTTGTCCTCAAGTAACCCTTTTTACTATATAAAATGTATAACATTTGGAATAAAAGGTAAATATTTAAGACTCCTTATGATTTTTGATTTTATAAAGGCTTTAGTAAATCATTAACCAAATTTCACTAACAAAGTTTAATTTTAAGAATTTAAAGAATATTCTAACTACTAAATCATAAGACTTCAAAAATTTTTCATTCACTTCGAAAATAATTGTAGTTTATTATATTAAGATCACATAAATTATTCACAAGAAAAAGATCTTCATGAAATTCTTTTCTAATAAAAATACATGCATAAAAATTAAGTAATAAATGTAATTAGTTTTCTTTTAATAAGTTAATTCAAGTGAAGCCAATTTTTTATTAGGCATTTCCTCAAGCTTCTCCTCTCTTTTTTTTTTTTTTTTGAAGAGAGGATTACTATATCTGGATAGCCTGTTAATGATTTTGAACTTCACTATCCTTAGCTTATATTTTCAAACTTATACTTTTTCACTTAATTATTATAACATAAATAGATTTCAAAAAGAATTTCAATCTATTCTTTTTCGAGTTATAATTTTTGATTTCTTAATACTTCTAAAATTCAATTAACTCTACTATGAATAGAAAAATTTCTTAATCTTATTCTTCTTTAAGTTGAATAATTCTATTCTTAAAATCAATCAAAGTTATTAAAATTTTTGGTTAAGTCTACTAAATTATTTATAATTTCAAAAATTTAAGTGATCTTAAATAGATTCTTTATTCCTCATGTTATGTTAAAAATTTTTATTTTAAGAAAATATTAGTTATTTAAGGACAAATAAAATTTAAATTTGAACGTATTTTCCCTTTCCCCCAAACTTAAGTTTTGGTCTATCATGAAAATTTTTTTAAAGTATGAGAGAAAGAAAAACATAATTTTAAAAAGGAATTTTTATAAGTATGTAAAAAAAAAAAATCCTAGAAAGAAAAATTTACTTCTACACATGCTTTTATGAATAAGTCTGAAATAATGAAGTAGGTATAAAAAGTAAGCAGGCTCATTAATAATTAAATTAAATGACTATACTACTTAAAAAAAAAAGAACAACATTACTAACTACTAAACGATGAAGTCGAAACAGGAGTAAACATAAATTTATCCAAATTTCAATCTTAAACACAATACATTAAAATACTCTAACAACAGTCTTAACATCCAACAATCCACACAAAGTAAATAAACAAATCTAAACTAGCAAACAACAAACAATAACCAATACTAGCAAACAAACTAAACTAACAACAGACTTAACACAATTCAGAGGTAAATCAGGCCACTAATCACCATGTACGTAGCCTCGGCATCGTCATCATCACCAAAAGAAAACTCAACATCCTTAGGATCAACATATGGTGAGAAACTAGGAAAGGTAGGAAGCCGAACATCATGCTCTCCCTTCGGGAATCTAACGAGAGCTTCATCATACTCGGCATTGTAACTACTCTTTCTGCGGGTATACTCGGATAAATGATCGATTTTTTTATCAATAAAATCAACTCTGCAGTGAGTTTGAAATAACTCATGCTGCTGCTCTAAAAACTGATCATGCATCGATTCCCAAAAACTAGATGGTGGCTCAGCAGTAGAAGTAAAAGGTCTGGAATAGGTAATTGTTAGGCAAAACAAAGTTAATAATAAAACTTGACCAAGAAAAAAATACCTATTTTTATGCCTTGATATTTATTAAATTTTAAGGATATTATGCTTTAATGAAAGGTATTTTTGTGTTTTTGGATGTTGGTGATACAAAAATGTTCAAGAAGGAGAAAAATATGAAAAATGAGCAAAAAGGAGCAAAAAGGTGCAAAAATAGAGCCAAAATGCAAAATTTTCGAAATTTTTGGTGAGAAACTAGGAAAGGTAACATGAACTCAAATGAATTTGATATTTTTATGTCACCTCACTCACATGTCAATTAAGACATTAGAGAAAAAAATGAAATTTTCTTGACTTTAATTTATTTATATAATTATTTTTAGTAGAAAATGGGGGTTTAAAAGAAAATTCAAAAACATGACCAAGGTAAAGTTTCTGTCCTTAAGAAAAATATGGAATGTTTCTAATGACTAGAGAATCACTTGGACCAATTTTTGTGATTTTTTGAATTATATTTTAGTTATTATAATTATTTTGAATTTTAGAGTATTAATAAATTTTAAAATAAAATAAAAATTGAAAAATAGATTTTATATTTTTCTTAAATTTCTCCGACCTCAGGGAGTCCAGAGAAACAAATTTTATACTTTTCTGATTTTTCTTTGATTTATAAGAATTATTTTAGTGAAAAAGGTTAAAAATTCATTTTTTAATATTAAAAAATTACATTAAGCCTTTAAAATTCGATTCCTAGGGACTGAGGAAAAATATTTGGTTTGTTCCTAAGTGATTAGGAGTCAAAATGTGACATTTTTATGATTTTTTAATATTTTTGTGATTTTTATTATTTTTTTAATTATTAAAATATTAAAATATTGTGAAAAATCAACTTTTTTTTTAGAAAATTCCAATTTTAATTTTCTTGAACTCCCCTGATATCAAAGAAGCTCCAAAACTATTTTTGTTAATTTTTGAAAAGTATTTTTGGAATTATAAGTTCCATTTTGCTTATGAGGCTTAATCAATCCATTTGGTGGGGTTAATCAAGTCCAATTGATTTCAAAATTTTATGTAAGGTTCCTCTGACCCTAAAGAGCAATGGTGAATTGTTTTCAAGTCAATTTGGTGTGTGGTTAACCCTAATTAATTCAAATTAAATTTTGGGAGTTTAGGCCAATTAGGGTTATTATAAATGAATTAACTCAAAATATATTTTTCATAGGGTCCCCTAGTCCTAAGAAACACCACCAAATTTTCCTAGAATTTATTTTACAACATGCTTAATTATTGGAATTAAAATACACTAAAACGGTGACATGAACTTGAAAAATCAATAACTTTTCACAGAGATGGCCTCTGACCTTGAAAAATTCAGGGAATGTTCCTAAGATCAGAGGCTTCAAAAAATCTATGGTCTCATGCCATGGTGAATTGTCTATGCAAATAGAGAATCAAAACATTGGAAACAGTAAATAAATTATTAAAAATAAAATAATCATCTAATTAACTTGATTTCTTTTCCACATTGTTCTCCTCTGTTCACTGAGCAAGAGGGTATTTTTATTTTATTTTTGTGATTTTTCTATGCAAAGATATGAATTTTTGAAGTTCTGGTATTTAAATAAATCCAAAAAATCCTAATTTTTTACTTATCCGACTCGGCGCCACGTCATCCTCATCCGGATCAAAAGCCCACGCATCATTCCGTGATTCGGCGCTGCCATCTGAGTCAGCGCCACGGGGGCACGCCATTCACGTACCATTGCGCTGTCCGGCTTGATCTCGACCGTCCGCTCGATACACGCGCGATCCAACGGCTCCTGGTTATCGTCTCCGACTGGTGTGCACCCGTGACCGTCCACACTAAAACCCTAAGATCTCACTCGATTCTCCATGGATTTTTGTGTTCTTATACTCTATATGGTTAAGGTGCATTGAAATCAACTCAAACTAAATGGAGAATCTCCAGAAGCTCGGGAGGAAGAGTGAGTTCATACCTCTGTTCAGAGAAGTGAAGCTTCGATCTGAGGGTTGTGTCACCTTCGATTGAGTCCAAGCAAGCTCCAGATGAAGTCTCTAGCTCCGGGGAAATGCCCAGGTACAAAAGTGACCAAGGCCGATCACAAAGCTTGGAGGCTGGAAGCGATGGTCGGCACTGGTGAGGGGGCTTTTGCCGAGGAACTTCTCCTCTTGGTGCAGTGAAGGTGTAGGGTCAATCAATTTGAAGATTAGCTCATCTGTGGTGAAGTGTCCTGGTTTTGGGCTTGAATTTCAACTCCAAAATTGGACTCACGAGAGAGGGTTTTAGGGTTGGATTTCGGTGGGGATCAAGTTCTCTATGTACGGAGAGGGATGCGGAGTGATTTTGGTAGAGTTTTGGTAAGGTTTGGTTCGACACCGCTTTTGGCCGAGAGGGGTGAGGTTTAAATAGACATGGTTGGAGGGCTTCCCGGGGGGTTTGATGCTTGGGATCGAGCTGCTCTATGCAAGAGAAGAACGGCCATGGTGTTCGATTAGGACGGGACGACTCCGCGAGGAAGAATTGAAAATTTTGGCTCACATGGGTGCTCTCGGCACAGTGGTTTCGGCGTGCTGTGGTGGCTGGCCGGACGGGGTCAAGTCATCTGTTGTCATCGGGAGGGTCGGGGGTTGGCAATGGTGCGAGCAATTAGCATTGGCCATGTGTAAAGGACTTGATTCGAATGGAATGGGGGAAGTGTACTATTTTGGGTTCAAATGGGTCAAATGCATGCTTTAGGCTTGGTGCACCTCCCCAACGCCTGATTTTGGGTAGAGGGAAATCAGTGGGTTCAGCCAAGAGAAGGTGGTGAAGTCCCCATCCATGAATATTTAGATTAATCATGGGTTAGGGTGTATCATTAAAAGGGTTAAAAATTTTTTAAGGGGGTTTAAAAGAGGCTCCTCCTTTTGCAATTAATAGCATGGTGATGTGCAAAGGGGCTCCCAAGGCTTGCATGTGGCTTGTGCATGGTTCAATGGCTCCATTTGGCTTAAGGGTGGCTTGGCTTAGTTTCATGGAAGTGGGTTTTAGAAATTTTGGCATTTTGGTGGAAAATTTTCATGAAGCTTGATTTGGAATGGTTTAATGATGGTTTTGAAACTTAGGGGTGATTTTGATTAAATGGATGATGGAAAGAAATGTCATGTGGGCTTTGGATTGAAAACTTGGGCTTTTGAAATGGTTTTGGATGGGCTTTTAAAATGTTTTAATGAAATGGGCTTTTAGATTTTAAGATAAATTTTTGGATGAAAATTTTGTAAAAGAATGTACCAAATAAATGTTGCATTTAGTTTAGGGATGTGTCATGAAGATTTTGGAAGAGATTTGGTGTGATTTGGAGTAGAATTGGGTTGAATTTGGGCTTTTTTGGTAAATGGGCCAAGGTGGGACAAATTGGGCAAACTTGGGCTAAGGTTGGGCTAAGGTTGAATTTGGTTTAAAATTAATGTTGATAAATGTTTATGGGAGTGTTACAAAGAGTTTTCAACTTTGGTTGGGCTCTAATTTTGGGATTTGGGCCCATTTGGGTTAGGTTTGGGCTTAGGTCAATTTAAGGGATTTTGGTTTTGGGTTAGGTTTGGGTGGAGTTTAGGTTCAAATTTTGGGCAAATCAAGTTAGTGTTTTGTTTATGGGGATGTTAGGAAAGTTTTAGAAAAGATTTGGGGCCAATTGGGGTTGAGTTGGGTTGGTTTGGGCTAGGTTTAGGTCATGGGCCAAAATTGGGCCTTAGGCTTCAAATTGAAATTGGGCCCAAATGTCAATAAAATTGTACTTGGATTTGGTCTAAATTGATATTGGGGATATTGAATTGAAGTTTAGAATTGAATTGGACCAAAATTGAGGTCAATTGGGGTGGTTTGGTTTGACATTGGGTTCACTTGGGTTAAAAAATAGGTCAAATTGGGGGTTTTGTTAAAAGTGGGGTAAATTGGCAAAATTGGCCCATGGTGTAGTTGAACAAAATGAAATTGGGAATATTTGGGATTTTTTAGAAATTTTTGGGAATTTTTAGAATTTTTGGAGTTTTGGGGTAGAAGGGTATTTTGGTAATTTTGGGGGGGTTTAAGGGTATTTTTGGAAATTTTGGTATTTTTGGCCAACGATGGTCAATTTGAGAGGTGGGAAGTGTTTAGGATTGATTTTGAGGGATCTTGGGCAATTTAGTTAATTTTGCAAATTTTGGGTCATTTCAAGGGTATTTGGTAGGTTTGGTGGGTCCGGGGCCCCGAGAGTCAAAAACTGAAATTTTGAAAAAAGGAAGATTGATCAAGTTTGAGTGAAATGGAATCACTTTGGTTGAGCCATGAAGCCATATTAAGCTCATATGAGCCATTAGAGGACTCATTTGAGGCATTCACTATGTTGTTCCTAACCCTCTTAGCCAGGGCTTAGGGGTTAAGGACCATCCATATGAATTACCTACATGAGTCAGGAAGTCAAGTTGGGTGAGAGTGTGGTTTTAGGACTTTGAATGTGTGTGAGAGTGTAGTGTATGTGCAAGTCAACCCTCACTGGACCGAGCCATCCGGGGTATTCCTAAGGCCAAAAGTCCCATAGGGAACTCATCCTTTAAACCTCCACATTTGATTTCAACCCTCTAGGTGATTAGGGGTCTACAATCAAGCTTATGGGGTTTGAAGGGAGTTAAGAAGTAGTTTGAATTTCTAAATGGTGGGTTCCATTTCTAGTTCTCTAAGATAGTCAAAGGAAAAGCCTAAGGCTAGACCTAAGTATTAAAGAGAAGCAAAAGACCTCACCAAAATTGAGGTCAAAAAATGGACCCCCAATAGGTGTGGTGTGCTAACCAAGCACACCGCGCGTATTGGCGTTGACTGAAGAGATCAACAAAACCAACACAGATGTCCAAGTGACAAACTTAGGACGAAGTAGAAGAGTTTCCGCTGGGGAATATCAGGTATATTTCCAAGACTGGAGATTCCTGAACTCTCGCTGGGGAATGGAATGGAGGTGAACTCCAAATCACAATATCTGGGGAATTCAATTTAGATTTCATTTTACTTTTAAATTTCAAGTTTCAATGTGTGAGTTTAGATTTCGATTTGTTCTGATTTTCAATTTCGATTGAAGTTTCAATTTAAAAATCAATTTAAGGAAATTTTGAATTTGAAATTTGGATTTGAAATAAGAATTGAAACCTGGGTTTCAACCTCGGGATAGCGAAGAGAACTGGAATTTAGGTACCAGTCTCAGAGTGAGAATCAGAGTTTAAATATCGACGGAAAAAGGATGAGAATCAGAATTTAGGTACTGATCTCGAGAGAATGAGATTTGAAATTTAAGTATCAATCCCGAAAGAGAATCGAAATTTAGGTATCGATCTCAGAAAGAGAGTAGGAATTTTGTACCGACCTCGAAAGGAGAGAACTGGAATTTAAGTACCAGTCTCAAAAGTTGTGAATCAAAATTGGGGTATCAATTCGAATGAGAGTCGGAATTTGGTACATACCTCGAAGGAAGAGAACTGCAATGTGGTACCAGCCTCAGAAATTTAGAATTGAAATTTAGGTATCAATTCGAAAGAGAGTCGGAAGATACTGACCTCGAAGGAAGAGAACTGGAATTTGGTACCATTCTAGGAAATTTAGAATTGAAATTTGGTATCAATTCGAAAGAGAGTTGGAATTTTGTACGGACCTCGAAAGAAGAGAACTGGAATTTGGTACCAGTCTCAGAAATTTAGAATTGAAATTTAGGTATCAATTTGAAAGAGAGTCTGAATTTGGTACCGACCTCGAAGGAAGAGAACTGGAATTTGGTACCAGTCTCAGAATTTAGAATTGAAATTTAGGTATCAATTCGAAAGAGAGTCGGAATTTGGTACCGACCTCGAAAGAAGAGAACTGGAATTTGGTACCAGTCTCGGAATTTAGAATTGAAATTTAGGTATCAATTCAAAAGAGAGTCGGAATTTGGTACCGACCTAGAAGGAAGAGAACTGGAATTTGGTACCAGTCTCGGAATTTAGAATTGAAATTTAGGTATCAATTCGAAAGAGAGTCAGAATTTGGTACCGACCTCGAAGGAAGAGAACTGGAATTTGGTACCAGTCTCAAAATTTAGAATTGAAATTTAGGTATCAATTCGAAAGAGAATCGAAATTTAGGTATCGATCTCAAAAAGAGAGTCGGAATTTAGGTACCGACCTCGAAATGAGAACTGGAATTTAGGTACTAGTCTCGAGAGTTTGAAAGAGGACTAGAAGTTAGGCTCTAGCTTCGAAGAGAACTGGAAGTTAGGCTCCAGTCTCAAAGATTTATCTATATGAAGAGGGACCCAGTCTCATGCCATCAGAACCAAATCAAAAAAAGTTTGTAGCTCTGTGTCAATAGAACTAGTCGATCCTCTAAGACACAGAAGAAAGAGAATTGAAAGGAGCTGGTAAGTGTACCAAGCTGAAAAGACTTGACTTAGCAATAAGTCGAGGGAAATATTCAAATTTCAAAAGAGTTTCAAACAGATTTTGATTGAGAGAAGAACTGAAAGGTTCGAATAAGAGGATTCAGATCGGAATTCAATTTGAGATTTAGATTCGTTTTGTTTGTCCTTTAACGATCCCATTTTATTTTTTGTTGTTTATTTAGTGTTCATGTGAATTTGAAGTTCATTTTAATATTCAGATTTTTAGGAAAAGTTCTCATTTATTTTCTTTTCTATTCTGTTCTTCGTTCAAAGTTCATTTAACTCTAATGGCGTTTCCCAGTCAATTTGCACAAAAGAGGTGAAGGCAAAATATGACGTAGTCATTGTCATTCCAACTTGCTGAAAATACATCATACAACTTGATCTAATCATGATGACATTTCCCTTGGAAATTTAATGTCTCATACTATCCATGTAAATCCAAAACGGATTGTGTAAGCTTCTTGTTGATCCATCCAAAAGCGTCTATCAAAAATCCATGTCTGAATACATGGATAATAACATCACCTTCCATGCCACCCTTGGCAGGAATGCCGCATGGATATGTATTGGAGGTGTGCTTATTTCCCATGTAACTCGCGACTCGTAGGGCCGAAGACTCTCCGATTACGGATCCGGCTGAAAGTGGTAAGGCATTTTTCCGTCGTTCATTCTTCTAAAAGTAACTGAGATCCGCTCCACAGGTACTCCTGGAATGCAATGCTTCGCAACGTCTGCTCCGTTTCCTTTTAACACCAGGACGGAACCTACCGGTAGTGGTATCTCCACCGGCCCTCGAAACTCACCGGGGCCTGCAATCCGGAGGTTAGATCCGAACATGATGTTGCATTGGTTGACGAATGACACTGTGCAGAAGGGTCTAACAAAATCATGATGGTCTATATGTGGAGATATGCAGTCGCCTTCCTTGTAGATGTTAATAATGCGAATATTGGGTATGCAATCCGCGAGCAATACCCTCCATGTTATCATCCTTTTCACCATTCTCTTAATGATTCTTGGCATCGGATCCACCTCACTGCAACGGAGTATCCCTGGTGGATTTCCTTTTCTGTCTATGGCAAAATTGTAGCAACATCTGCATTGGATTGTAACTCTTCCTTTTCTTGGCATCCATCTTCGGGGTTCTGAATATGTCTTTTATCTCAGGCGGCCAGCTCGGCCCATTTTCTGTAATTCGAGGATGCAATCTACAATTTGTTGTTGCTCGTAATCTGAGAATACATCTGCATGCAGCTCGAGGCCTTCTAAAATGTTGACCCTCTTGTTTCCAATTCTTTCAAAGTATTCAAAGGTTTTCTTCTCAACTAGTTGCATTTTCTCCAGCTCGTATTCCGGGATTATCTGAAGTCCTCTGTGTCTAGTAACATACTGTGAGATGTATGGCTCAACCCCAGCACTTTCTTCTGCTTGTCTGGGCTCCTCGGGGATAGTCTCTGTAGGGACATCCTCCGGGGTTGCTTTCACAATGAGACTCTTCGGATTCGGTACGTCTGCTCGGCGTCGAGGTACTGACTCTATTTCTGCTTTTCTTGGTACTTCTTTTATCTGTTCCGACTTTCTTGGAGTTGACTTTCTTCTTTTTGGTTCCTGACAAACCGGTCTCCTTGAAGCATTTGCACTAACGGTATCCATTGTCTGTTTACGTTGATCTTCTACTAACTTGGTCAACATTTTGAGAATGCGATGATTCTTATTTCTACGCTGGGTAGCAGTGAGAGTAGCTCTCCTTACCCCTTGAATTTCTGAGGGCGCGGCGCTGACAAGCCTACCCTCTGCTGTGGCAACCACAGACTTAACTTTCTTATCTTCTCCAGTTGCATGAGTGGCATTTGCTTTTCTTTTCTTGCTGCTGGATTGGTGGCTCGAGCCACCCATTTTCATCACTGTCTGGCTGTGAAGTTCTTCTCGATCAACTGGGATCCAATCATTTTCTTCATATTGTAAGCCGGCTGGTGTGAAGTCTGAGTCAATCTCTATCACTGTTCCATCCCTCACCCTCTTTTCATCAAGTGCTAGACTCACGCCATTTCTATAGTTTAGAACCAACCGCCCGTTCGACATTTCCCTGCGAAAAAATAAGGAAAGGATCAGGGGCTGTACTAAGAACAAGAACAATAAGAAAAAACACTTAAAAATTCTTATTCACTTCTTTTAAATTTAAAGGAAGTAGGAAGAGATGAGAAAATATCGGGAATGAATGGATTTAAAAGGAAAGATTGACATTTTATTATTACGATTTCCCATGTTTTCTTTTTAACATTTTCGTTGATGAGATTTTTTTTTCATCCATTTTATTTTGTTTTGGGTTCGGACCCAGTCACAAAGTGATTACTTCACCCGTGTTTCTAGGGATAAGATTCTACTTTAGAGGCCACCCTTCGAAACATCAGGTTGTGTAATACTTCTTTAAATACCATCCATTGATTGGAAGCATGGGTCGTTCTTCACGGCAATTCACCAGTTCGTAGGAACCTCCTGAGTAGACTGTCTCGACCACAAACGACCCTTCCCATGTTGGTTCAAATTTACCACCTATCTTGTGATGTGCAAGAATAGGTCTTCTGAGAACCAAAACCAAGTCACCGACTTTGAATGTCTAGGGACGGACTAATTTATCATGGGCCTGGATCATCTTGGCTTGATACAGTTCCAAATTCTGCTGCGCGGAAAGTCTTTTCCCTTCCAAGCTTTCCAATTCTTCCAGTCGTAGTCTGGCATTTTCTTCTGTAGTGATCTTTTCTGCAACTGCAATTCAAAGTCGTAGTCTGGAAATTTAATGTCTCATACTATCCATGTAAATCCAAAACGGATTGTGTAAGCTTCTTGTTGATCCATCCAAAAGCGTCTGTCAAAAATGATTCTTATTTCTTCACTGGGTAGCAGTGAGAGTAGCTCTCCTTACCCCTTGAATTTCTGCGGGCGCGGCGCTGACAAGCCTACCCTCTGCTGTGGCAACCACAGACTTAACTTTCTTATCTTCTCCAGTTGCATGAGTGCCGTTTGCTTTTCTTTTCTTGCTGCTGGATTGGTGGCTCGAGCCAACCATTTTCATCACTGTCTGGCTGTGAAGTTCTTCTCGATCAACTCGGGATCCAATCATTTTCTTCATATTGTAAGTCGGCCGGTGTGAAGTCTGAGTCAATCTCTATCACTGTTCCATCCCTCACCCTCTTTTCATCAAGTGCTAGACTCAAGTCATTTCTATAGTTTAGAACCAACCGCCCGTTCGACATTTCCCTGCGAAAAAATAAGGAAAGGATCAGGGGCTGTACTAAGAACAAGAACAATAAGAAAAAACACTTAAAAATTCTTATTCACTTCTTTTAAATTTAAGGGAAGTAGGAAGAGATGAGAAAATATCAGGAATGAATGGATTTAAAAGGAAAGATCGACATTTTATTATTACGATTTCCCATGTTTTCTTTTTAACATTTTCGTTGATGAGATTTTTTTTTCATCCATTTTATTTTGTTTTGGATTCGGACCCGATCACAAAGTGATTACTTCACCCGTGTTTCTAGGGATAAGATTCTACTTTAGAGGCCACCCTTCGAAACATCAGGTTGTGTAATACTTCTTTAAATACCATCCATTGATTGGAAGCATGGGTCGTTCTTCACGACAATTCACCAGTTCGTAGGAACCTCCTGAGTAGACTATCTCGACCACGAACGACCCTTCCCATGTTGGTTCAAATTTACCACCTATCTTGTGATGTGCAAGAATAGGTCTTCTGAGAACCAAAACCAAGTCACCGACTTTGAATGTCCTGGGACGGACTAATTTATCATGGGCCTGGATCATCTTGGCTTCGATACGGTCCAAATTCCGCTGCGTGGAAAGTCTTTTCCCTTCCAAGCTTTCCAATTCTTCCAGTCGTAGTCTGGCATTTTCTTCTGTAGTGATCTTTTCTGCAACTGCAATTCGGAATGACGGAAGCTGAACTTCCAGGGGCAAGACGGCCTCGGACCCGTACACTAAAGCGTAAGGCGTAGACTGAGTAGGAGTCCTAAAAGTCGTCCTGTAGGCCCATAAGGCTTCTAACAACTTCTCGTGCCAATTTCTCTTGTTGACGTCCAAAGTTTTCTTTAAAATTTGAACGAGAGTTTTATTAAAAGCCTCGGCGAAGCCGTTTGCTCTTGGGTAGTAGATTGTTGAGTATCGCCAATCAATCCCGTGTCTTCTGACAAAATTATTGATCTTTGTACTTTTGAATGCAGACCCATTATCTGAAATGATCCTGCGTGGTACCCCAAAACGATAGACAACTTGGTTCTTGAAAAACTGTAGCACGTGGTGTGCCTTCACTTCTCTGAGTGGTATAGCTTCTGCCCATTTAGAAAAGTAGTCTGTAGCTGCAAGAATGAAGCGATGTCCTCTTGAAGAAGGCGGTTCTATCGGACCCACTATATCTGTGCCCCAACACTCAAATGGCCACGATGCGATTGTCGGATGTAGCACATTTGGAGGTTGGTGTAGAACCACTCCGTGCACTTGGCACTGGTGACAGCTTTTGGCAACTTTCATACAGTTGGTCATCATTGAGGGCCAGTAGTACCCTAGTCTTTTAATCTTCATTTTCATTTTTGGACCTCGATTGATGAGCGCCACAAAGTCCTGAATGTACTTCTTTAACGATTTCACGAGCCTCGGACCCGCTCAGGCATCTTAGCCACATCTGATCAAAAGACCTTCTGTATAATGTATTGTTTATTAATGCGTAAGACAGAGTTATTTTCTTGATTTGATGGGCTATCGACTTATCGTCAGACAGGTTTCCTGTCTGCAAGTAGTCTATAAATGGCTGCTGCCAATCTTCTGTATTTTCTGTCACTGTTGCAATTATTTATTCTGCTTTTATTTTTGATTTATGTATTGTATCCATGTCGAGCTGTGATAGGACCTGTCGTCCTTGAACTGACATTTTAACTGACTTATCCTGTAAGCAGGCAAATTCCTTTGCAAGGCGGGCTAACGCATCAGAGAGAGCATTTTCTTTTCTGGGAATCTTGTAGATTGTTACTGTTGACCTCATTTTTGGTGAGGTCTTCCCTTCTTCTCTTTAGTACTTAGGATCTAGCCTTAGGCTTTTCCTTTGACTATCCTAGAGGATTAGAATTGGGACCCACCACTTAGAAATTCAAACCACTTCTTAACTCCCTGCAAACTCCACAAACTTGATTTTAGACCCCTAATCACCTAGAAGGTTGAAATCAAATGTGGAAGTTTAAAGGATGAGTTCCCATAGGACTCTTTGGCCTTAGGACCGCCTCAGGTGGCACCGGTCCGAGTGAAGGGGCTGACTTACACACACACTACACCTATACACTACACTTTCACACACCTCCTAAAACTACAACCATATCCGATTTGACCTCCTAACTCATGCGGGTGATTCACATGGATGGTCTTTAACCCCTAAGCCCTCAGGCTAAGAGGGTTAGGAACAACATAGTGAGTGCCTCAAATGAGTCCCTTCATGGCTCATGTGGGCTTGATATGGCTTCATGGCTCAACCAAAAAGATTTCACTCCACTTACATTCACCCAAGCTTCAATTTTCCAAATTTTCAATTTTTGACCCCCGGGACCCTACACCCACCTAGCCTACCCAATACCCTTGAGATTACCCAAATCTTCCAAAATTTCCAAATCACCCAAAATTCCCCAAAATCAATCCTAAACATTGCCTCACCAATCAAATTGATCATCCATACCCAAAAATACCAAAAATTCCAAAAATACCTCCCAATACCCTCCAAATACCCAAAATACCCCTCTTAGCCAAAAAATCCAAAAATTCAGAAAATTCCCAAAAAATTCCAGAAAATCCCAAATATTCCCAATTTCATTTTGTTCAACTACACCATGGACCAATTTTGTCAATTTAGCCCACTTTTATCAAAATCCCCAATTTGACCCATTTTAACCCAAAGTGAACCCAATGTCAAACCAAACCTACCCAATTGACCAAAATTCTGGTCCAATTCAATTCTAAACTTCCATTCAACATCCCCAACACAAATCTAGACCAAATCCAAGCCCAATTTGATTGACATTTGAATTCAATTTCACTTTTGGCCTTAAAGCCCAATTTGAACCCATGACCCAAACCTAACCCAAACTCACCCAATTCAACTCCAATTAACCCCAAATCTTTTCTAAACCTTCCTTAACATTCCCATAAACAAAACACTAACATGATTTGCCCAAAATTTAGACCCAAACCCCACTCAAATTCAACCCAAAGCTAAAAGGCCCACTTTTGACCTAAACCCAAACCTAACCCAAATAAGCCCAAACCCCAAAATCAAAACCCAACCAAAGCCAAAACCTCTTTGAAACACTCCCATAAACATTTTCCAACATTTTTTTTACATCAATTTCAACCCTAGCCCAACATTGGCCCAAGTTAGCCCAATTTGACCTATATTGGCCCATTCACCAAAAAAAGCCCAAATCCAACCCAATTCAAACCCAAACCACCCCAAATTTGTTCCAAATCACTCATGACCCACCCATGAGCTAAAACCAACATTTGTTTGGCCCAATCCTTCACAAATTTCCCATCCATAAATTTATTTCCAAACCAAAAGCCCACTTTCTTAAACCTTCCTAAAAGCCCAAATTTCATGCTAAAGCCCATATGACAAATTTTTCTCATCATACCATTAATTAAAATCAATCCCTAAGTTTGAAAATTCATCATGAAGCCATTCCAAATTAAGCCCCATACAAATTCCCATCAAAATACCAAAATTTTTCTTAAATCCATTTCCATGAAATTGACTTAACTTTTCCCAAGCCAAAGATGAGCCATGAAGCCATGCATGAGCCACATGGGAGCCATGAGAGCCATGGAATCTACTTTCCACCTCACCATACCCAAGATGGAAAAAGGAGGAGGCCCTTTCCATACTCTCTTAAGAGTGATTAACCACTTCCATGACTCCACTAAACCATGCTTAAACTTAATTGTACTTGGACCGTGACTTGACCCCACTAATCAAGCCGATCCAAATCACTTTCTCTTCGACCTAAACCAAGCCTTGGGTGGTGCACCTAGCCCAAATGGATGGGTTG
Source organism: Papilionanthe hookeriana x Papilionanthe teres (assembly GCA_022702705.1). Taxonomy (NCBI): domain Eukaryota; kingdom Viridiplantae; phylum Streptophyta; class Magnoliopsida; order Asparagales; family Orchidaceae; genus Papilionanthe; species Papilionanthe hookeriana x Papilionanthe teres. The sequence continues at coordinate 106,967,116 of CM040421.1, read as the reverse complement.
ACCAATTTGAGCCAAAATGAGCCCTCTCCCATTCCATTCTAATCCAAGCCTTTTACACATGGCATTTGCCATTTGCTTACACAAAACCCCAGCCCTGACCCACCTAAACAAGATGGTGACCGATGCACAGCCGGCCGACCACCGAGGCCGCCGGAAAACACCATGGCCGAGACCTTGGGAGGAGCCAAACTTTGGAATTCCACCTTGCTTGAGCCGCCCCATGCCCAATGGCCACCATGGCTGTTCTTCACATGCCAAGAGCAGCTGATCCCAACCCTTGGCCACCCCTGGAGAGCCTCCAGCCATGCCTATTTAAACACCACCCCCTCTCGGCCATGAGAGGTGCTGAACCAAACCTTAAGGAAACTCTGCCAAAATCATTCCAGATCACTCTCCACACATAGAGCACTTGATCCCCACCGAATTCCAGCCCAATTCCCTCCAGTGAGCTCAATTTTGAGCTCAAACTTTAGCCCAAAAACCAGGACACTTCTTCGCAGTGAGCCAATCCCCAAATTGATTGGTCTTACACCTTCACTGGACCAAGAGGAGAAGTTTCCCACCGAAAGCCCCATCTCCGAGGCCACCCGGCTTCTCCAGCCTCCAAGCTTTGTGATCGGCTGTGGTCACTTTCATAGCTAGACAATTCACCAGGCCAAGGGACTTCATCTGGAGCTTACTTGGACCCAATCAAAGGTGACACAACTCTCAGATCGAAGCTTCACTTCTCTGAGCAAAGGTATGGACTCCCTCTTCTTCCCGAGCTTCCAGAGATTCTCATTTTAATTTGAGTCAATTTAAATGCATGTTTATCAGTATGGATGTATTCGTCTCTTCAAGACGAATCCATAGAAGCATAAGAACACGAAAATCCGTTGAGAATCGAGTGAGAAATTAGGGTTAGAAGGTTGACGGTCACGGGTGCACACCAGTCGTAGACGATGACCAGGAGCCGTTGGATCGCGCGTGTATCGAGCGGACGGTTCAGATTGCGCCGGACCAGGGAATGTTACGTGAACCGCGGGTCCCGGGACGGTTGACTCAGATGGCGGCGCCCAATCACAGCGCGACACGTACCCCTTCGGAGCTGCCGATGTTTCGCTGGCGCCGCGTGGATAAGTAGATAAATAGGGTATTTAATGTATTTATTAAATATCGAAACTTTGAAAATTCATAACTTTGTGTAGAAAAATCGGAAAAATAAAATAAAAATACCCTCTTGCTCAGTGAACGAGAGGAGAATAATGTGGAAAAGAAATCATTTAATTTCATCCAGTATTTTATTTTTAATGATTTATTTACCCTCTGCATTGTTTCAATTCTCCATGCATATAGGAAATTCACCATGGCATGAGACCATAGGGCTTTTGAAGCCTCTGAATTTGGGAACATTCCCTGAATTTTCCAAAGTCAGAAGCCATCCCTATGAGAAGTTATTGATTTTTCAAATTCATGTTACTGTTTTGAGTATTCTAAATCCAATAATTAGCATGTTGTGAAATAAATTCTAGGAAAATTTGGTGATGTTTCTTATGACCGAGAGGACCCTAGGAAAAATAGGTTTTGAATTAATTCACTTGGAATAACCCTAATCGGCTTAAGCACCCTAAATAGGTTCTTAATTAATTAGAGCTAATCATACATCAAATTGACTTGAAATCAATTCTCCATTGACCTTTAGGATCAGAGGAACCCACCATAAAAGTTTGAAGTCAATTGGGTTTGGTTAGCCCTATCAAATGGGTTGATTAAGCCATTTAGCCAATTTAAACTTTGAAAATTCCTAACTTTCAAATTACTTTTCAAAAATTCACCAAATTGGTTTTGGAGCCTCTCTGATATTAGAGGAATTTAAAAAAATTAAAATTGCAATTTTCTAAAAAAGTTGATTTTTTGCATTATTTTAATATTTTTAATAATTAAAAAATAATAAAAATCACAAAAATAATAAAATTCACCAAAATGTCATATTTTGAATTTTAGTCACTTAGGAACAAACCCCATATTTTTTCTAGGTCTCTATGATGAGTTATTAAATTTTAAAGCCCTAGGGTAATTTTAAAATTAAAAAAAATGTATTTTCTAGTATTTTCACCAAAATAATTCTAATAAATCAAAGAAAAATCAGAAAATTGTAAAAATTGATTCTCTGATTTCCTTGATATCAGAGAGATTTTTGAAAAATATAAAATTCATTTTTCAACCTGCATTTTATTTTTAAATTAATTAATACTCCAAAACTCAAAATAATTATAATAAAAATAATATAATTCAAAAAATCACCAAAATTGGTCCAAGTGGTCCTTTGGTCATTAGGAATGTTCCATAATTTTCTTAAGGACAGAAACTTTCCCTTGGTCATATTATTAAATTTTCCTTGGAAATCTCTATTTTCCACCAAAAATAATTACATAAATAAATTAAATATAGAAAAATCACATTTTCTCCTCTAATGTCTTTATTGACATATGAGTGAAGTCACATAAAAATTTCAAATTCATTTGAGCTCAATTTAGTGAGTTATGAAATTATTAAGCTTGAAGGGCAAAATGGTAATTAAAATTTTAATCCTTAATTAAAACTTTAGGCTTAATAAAATGAAAGAGTAAAATATTTGATCTTAATCTGATTTGGATGATTGAAATTTAAATAATTAAAGGGTAGAAACCTATTAAACAATTCAACAATAATTGAAATGAACTTTAATTAAAATAATTAATTAAATTTCGAAGAATAATAAATTTGGAATTATTAAAATAGGGATGTTATTAGGAAGAAATTTGTTCTTTAATTTAAGAATCCCTAAATTAATCATCCCAATAATATTTAATTCCTAATTAAAATGATAATCCAAGTTTAAGATTTAAAATGCTAAAAGATTTAATCATTAAATTAAATTAAAGTTAAATTATTTAAAGCAAATCTCTTTAAAATAAAATGTTAAATTAAAATAAATTAAATTAAATTAAATTAAATTAAATTAATTTAAAACACATTAAATTAAATCAAATTAAATTAAATTGAATTAAATTAAATTAAATTAAATTAAATTAAATTAAATTAAATTAAATTAAATTAAATTAAATTAAAATTAAATTAAATTAAATTAAACTAAATTAAATTAAAACTAAATCAAATTAAATTAAATCAAATTAAATAAAATTAAGCTCGAACCATATCATATTAAATTAACTTGAAATTAAATTAAATTAAATTAAACCACATTAAATTAAATTAAGTTAAATTAAATTAAATTGAATTAAATATAACGTTACTTAAGACATAAAGAAATTCAAAATAAATCTAAAACAACTTGAACACTATTCCAAACTTAAATCCATTAACTAAAATTAAATCACAACTCACTGAACATCCATTTGCCCTCGAAAGCTTCGTGATGTCATAACTCTTAAAAGGAGTGTTAAAAGAAGCGTTACTTCACTTATAGGATATTCAAATGTCCTAGTTCACCGAGCAAGATAACAAAACTTAAACTCTCGGACGATTAATTCATTTGTATAATTAAATTCATTCGGACTTAGAATAAGCTCTAGAAATGTTGAAAAGATGTTTAAGATTCGTCTTAAGCACTTCCTCAATATGATAGGATATTTATAAGAACAATTGAACTTAGTTGTTCTTTGATGAAGAAAATCGTCCTTAAACCAAAACACAAGAACCTAGACGTCATAGGAGATGACTAGCTATAGGATTAGGACATTTGGTAGAAAACCATAACCCTTCCCTTAGCTTTACCTAGGAACTTACTTTAAATGCTTAAATATTCTAATTGTGTTTTAAGTGCAGCTTGGGATGACGGGAAGACCCTCCAGGTACGCTTTTATTTTATTGCAATTTACTTTACTGCAATTTATTTAATCGCATCGCACTTACTTTTCTTGCATGATAAACAACTCGTTGCATGAAAACCTACACCTCTAGGATAGTCCCTAAAACCGAAACCAAAACTAAATTAAAAGTCATTACAAGATAAAACTCACCACCACAACATTTCAAAATATAAGACAACTCAAAATTTAATCACGAAACGAACAACAAAACTACAACTACAATTAAATTAAAACGTCTTGTTGGATGATCGGGAATACCTCGGATGATGTAACCTACGTGTTGCTAACGGGATTTCCCACGGTCTAAATGAAAGTGTGGAACTCATTCGGTTGAGTTTAGCAAATTCATCCGGACTAAGTGAATCCGATAAAAATAACGATGCCGGAAGGATGGAACCGTGGGATCTTAACCGGTGTTGTTATAATTAACTTTAAGATTTGTTTAATTAAAATATTAAAAACACCCGGATTTTAAGATCTTCTCTAAACCGAACACTTCTCTCATCCCCCGATTTATGACTTCTAAAACCAAACCTCGCAACAACAAGGAGCTCGGAGCATGGTGGGCGGCACGGCCATCGTCATCAGGCAAAACCCGAGTCTACTTCAACGAAACTTTCTTAGAATTAAATAACCAAACCATAGGACTTCGAGGTAGTTTGCCTAGTGCAACATAAATCCTCAACCTTTTTTTTAGGCATTTGCATTGCAAATTAAGCCCTAATCGGTCTTAGGACTCCGAGGTAATCGTTTGGTACGACATAAACCCTCATATCTTCAAGGCTATTTGTATGATTTTATCATACAAATATAAGTCCAAATTAACTAAAATTGGCAAGATTGAAATATAAGATAATATTAGGACTTTCCTAAATTCAAGCCAAACAATAGGATAGTCGGGAAATTACCGAAGTTCGCTTCGAATGCCGTGATTTCTCCTACCTTTCTTCCTTTGAATTCCCAAAATAAAAATGTTCAAAATTTGATCCATTCCCTATTGAAATTCCAAAAAATTCAATCCTCGAAAACTTAAACTTTGAAATTCTTGAGAGCGGAACTACCGATTATTATCGAGAGTTTTCTTAGGTGATTCCCGTCACTTAAGATGTAATTAACTATAGGGGCTTGCCCTTATAGGGAATTTTAAGAACCTGAGTAATATAAACCCCGCTTAATTCATTTTATATTAAGCGGGGAATTTGTCGGCTTATAAAATTGGTTCGCGAGACCGGACGGATGTCACAAATCTTCTAGCTTATTTAATCGAGCCCCATCATCAAGCAATGTGTCTATTCTTCGGGATAGATACATGGTTTGTGATACGGTGCTCGTTTATATAAACTATTCGGGATGTGAGATCGGCTTGATTTCATATCTTAAAATTTTCAAATTTAAAATTATTTTTAAAATCAAATATTACTTTTCAAATTATTTATTTAAATTAAATTAAAATTCGCCGACAATTTCGTAGGCGACCCCCTTTTCCAAATAAAACACCAAAACCTAAAAATATGCCGACAGATTACGTTTGGAATTTGTTCCAACAATTTCATGGCGTATTGAAAGTACGGCTCGAGTCTTGGCTTCGAATTCTATACCGCCCGCAACTTCGTCGAATGATCAACTTGTGAATCTCCGTAGATATTGATATCCGTTATCCCCATCCGAATGGTTAATCGCAATCCGGTTATAAGGGCTTCGTATTCCGCCTCATTGTTTGTACACGGTCCGTTAAGTGGTAGGAGTACCTTAACATTCCCCGCTCCGGCGTTATAAAGATTAGTCCGATTCTCGCCTTCACCGAGCACTATCGTTTGCGATTCTTTATCTTTCTGCTCTAAGGATGCTCCATCGAAGTACAGTTCCCAACACTGATCATCAGGGTCTTCTAGGCTCATTATCTGCTCGTCTGGAAAGTCGTCGTTGAGAGGCAATTCTGCCGGTAAAGGGTGTGCTGCGAGGAAGTCTGCTAGGAATTGCCCCTTTACGGCGCAAAGAGGAATGAAAGTTATGTCGAATTTAAATAGTATCATTGAACACCTGGCAAGTCTACCAGAAAGCGTCGGTCGAGTCATCAAGTATTGCAACATATTAACTCTCGAAATAAGGTTGACCTTATGAGAAAGCATGTAATGCCTGAGCTTTTGAGCAGCGAAGATCAGGTCCAAACAATGCTTCTCAATCGGAGGATACTTTACTTCCGTCGGGATTAGACGACGGCTTAAGTAGTAGAGAGTGTTTTCTTTTCACTCGTCATTGACCTGGGCTAGCAGGGCTCCGAGAGAATCATCTAAAGCCGTGGTATAAAGTATCAACGGTCTACCTGAGACTTGGGGCTGCTAAGACAGGAGGTGTCATTAAATATTGCTTAGCGTCCTTGAAAGCCCGTTGGCATTTCTCATCCCAAACGAATTTGGCGTCCTTTTTAACTAATGTCGAGAAGGGCTGACACCTACCTGACAAGTTCGAGATAAAGCGTCGAAGATATGCCAACTTCCCTTGAAAGGATCGTAGTTGTTTCAAAGTTTTGGGAGGAGGCATTTCTAAAATAGCTTTAATCTTCTCCGGATCGATTTCTATCCCTCGATGTCAGACAACAAATCCTAAGAATTTCCCGGAGGTGACGCCGAAGGCGCATTTTAAGGGATTCATCTTAAGGTTAAATTATCTTAGTCATTCGAAAACAAATCTCAAATCTTACATGTGATCTTCCTTCAGTTTACTTTTGATGACCACATCATCCATGTAGCACTTGACTTGGTTGTGAATGAGATCATCAAAAATCTTCGTCATCGCTCTTTGGTATGTTGCTCCTGCGTTCTTTAGTCCGAATGGCATTCATCGTGTAGCAATACACTCCGATCGCCGTTACGAATGCCGTGAGCTTTTCGTCTTCCGGTGCCATCTTTATCTGGTTGTATCCCGACGATCCATCCATAAATGAGAAGATTTCATGCGTCGAAGCGATGTCGATCATCAGTTCTGGGATTGGTAGTGGAAATTCATCCTTTGGACATGCTTTATTCAAATCTCTGAAATCCACACAAATTCTGATATGACCATTCTTCTTTCTGACTGGTACCACGTTGGCTAACCAAGTTGGGTATTGTTCTTCGAGGACAAATTTAGCGTCTATTAGCTTCTTAACTTCAGCTATTACTTGTTGCTCAATTTCTAGACACATTCTTCTGGGGCTTGTCTGACTGGAACGGAAGTAGGATCCACTCATAGCCTGTGAACTGCGACTTCTAGAGCTAATCCTGGTATTTCGCCGTAACTCCAAGCAAAATAGTCCTTGAATTCCATTAATAGCTTGATTATGTCTTAGGAGTATTCTTTATTGAGTATGGAGCTAACAAAGGTAGGCCTAGGCTCTTCGCTAGTACCTAAGTTAACTTCCGTTAACTTGTCTATAGTAGATTTGATTTCTTCTTCAAATTCTGGTGGAGCGTCTCCGATTGGTAGATCTTCGAGGTCTTCTGAAGCTTCCAAGCAGTCTTTTTTAGGTTCGCAAGTGACAACCAAGCAAAATCCCGTATCATCAACTGATCCTACTGTGCCGAATCTAAGACCATGTTTTGAATTGGGAGGCCGACCGACATTATTCCACAATTTTTTAAAGTGTTGTGATCGGCCTTTTGTCCATCGTCGAGGTAAGACACCGCGTTGAATTAAATTTTGAACACAGTGAGAGTACCACTCAAAAGGTAGTTCCATTAATTCGAAAGAAGTAACATCTTCAAATTGTACATCTTTTTCAGTATTGGAAGAAGAAGCACCACGGTAGAACTTGATTGGCTTAGTACCACCATCATGCACATCCTTGACCACCATACCCTCGATCTTATTAGAATAGATCGGGGTCAGGGTCATAGTATGTGCATAATGGTTAATCTTCTCGTACATTGATTTATATTCTTCATTCTTTTCATCTTCGAGAGAAATCTTGAATTGTGGTTCCTTCTGACTTATTGTCGCTGCTTCTTTCTCAATTTCCTCTTCTTCTTCAGAACTGTTCTCCCAATCAATATTGATGACCGGTTTCTTCTGTCCAACTGTTCCAACGTTTCTTCCACGTCCTTGTCCCCGGCCTCGACCTCGGGTGCGAGTTCTGGAGAAATCTTCACCATCTCGTCGTAAGGGAGTGGTGAGTAACTGTTGGACTAGAACTTCAGGTTCTTCATCGTCTAAAATTTCTTTTGCTTCATTTGGTATAGTATTTCTGGAAAAGATTCTTTTCTTCAGAGGCGCGTAGTAGGCTGCATCTTCATGAATTCCAATTTCGTGCACGGAGAACGGTTGCAAATCACCTTTGATGCACTGTTCCCCTCCTTCGTAATACTTTATGCACTGGTACGTAGACGACGGTACCATCTCGCTCTTCATGGATCCATGGCCGACCCAAGAGAGCGTTGAACGATGTCTCGTAATCAATTATGTGGAATTTTGCGGTTGTCTTTGCTAAATCACCGGTCTTCATTAATAGTGTTATCGATCGAAGAGCTCTTTCTCCTTTTTAATTGAAGCCTCTTAATAACATCTTGTCTGCTTCAAGCTCGCGAGCATCAATTTCCAAATATGCTAGCGTCCGAAGATTCATTATGTTGATTGATGTTCCCGGATCAACCAACACTCTGGAGAGCGTAAACATTTTAATAGTGACTGAAATGTATAACGGTCGGTTGTGATCAGCTGTTCCCAATAATAGATCATTGTCCATGAAGGTAACACCTCGCTGTTCTCTTAACGAGCAAACCTCGTCGAATGAATTACCGACCATTTGAGCTAAACAAATCTATGGATCAAGTAAAGCCCTGATCAGAGCCTCCCTCATCTCCTTTGACAGGATCAGAGCGTTGTATATACTTAGTTTGGCTGGTATCTTCCTAAGATGGGCTAGCACATTTTAGTCCACTTTATTACCATGTTCCTCGATTTCTTCCCGAATGGGCAGTTCCTCACTGGGGTCGACTCTTCCCGAGCAACCACCTGCTTTCCTTTATCCTTTGGACCCATTCTCGGGGGTAGAACTTTTCCGCTTCTTAGATTGACCTTTGTTATCTCTTCTAAATTTACCGGTGTCTCCTGTTGAATCGGAATAAGTGGCTCTTCTGAAGTTGCTTCGGTGTCTGATGGTTCTAATTCTATCGTGATCGGAGCTCCTCGGAATTCACAAATGGAGTCGTTGCTTGTCGGGCTTCCGTAGCCTCCTTTGTGAACATCTTCTTCGTCGTGGTCATCGAGGTTATGTATGATTTGAGAATCGTCATTTATATTGAAATCGAGATCCGGATTAAGCTGGTTGTTGCTAGTTATGTAATCATAAGAAATAGTCAAAATGTAGCGCCATAACCCTTATCATTATAAGATCCCTCCGGGGCGAGCAGATAATCATACAGAGTCAGGAGTTTGAGGGATTTCTCCCCCAAATCGAAAACAACCATCCTAGGATAAGCAGCCCCTAGTCTACCCTTCAGAGCCTCAGTTTTCTTTTCTTCTACGATCTTCTCTTCCTTCTGGGGCGGTTCTTCAATTACAAGTGATAGTGCCGGCTCGACAAGTTTCAAACTCTGAGTTGAAGCGCGTACCGAAGCGGTCTGGATGTGATCCAAAATTTTCTTTGAAGACTTTGTCCAGACGGTACTCCATCCATCATCGGTCGTGTACAGGTCTATCGGAACAATGGGATCCGTTGAAATAACATTGACGGAACCTCCTTTCTGGCGTTCCTTCATGTATTCCTTTGGGATCGTTATGTTCCCTTTCCGGAGATTGTCATCAAGCCAACTCTTGAAAGTGATGCAATCCTTTATCTTGTGTCCGAGCATCTGGTGGTAAGGGCAATAGTTCGGATGATCTTTCTTATTGACTTCCTCCGACCTCTTGAGCTCTGGCAGCTGAAAATCCAGTGTCTTCATTAAGCTACGGAACATCTTCACTATTGCTTCAGTTTTGAATGGATATTCCCTATTTAGAAGTTCTCTTAAGGTACGCGATGAACGAGGCGGTTGTTCATAATGCTGAGGTGATTGATAGCTCGGACGAGGTTGCTGATAGCCCTGCTGAGGTTGCTGATAGCCCTACTGAGGTTGCTGATAGATTTGTGGTGGTTGTTAGTATGTCCGTTGCGGTGGTTGGTAACTAGGCTGTGGCCGCTCCGTCGTATCCCGCATCGTCGCTCGCCCTTATCTACTGCGGCGACGATTCCAGATTTCTTTTCAAATGTCTTCACAGTTTTCTGCTTATCGGTCTTTTCTACAAAACTTAACTGCTTTGACTCTTCTTGCAAGCTGCCGGCCTTGCTAAGAAACTTCTCGAAAGTCTTGATTGTAAATCCTTTAAGGAGAAGTGCTATCGGGCCATGGATACTCTTGAGCAAGATTCCGACTGCATGTTGTTCTTGAAGCTGTGGTTCACACTTCATGCTTAAATTCCTCCATCGAAGTATGTAATCCACTAAAGTCTCGTTCAGCTTCTGTTGCTCCACCACTAGATCACCGATAGTGATGTGGTGCTGAGCCCCGACAAACCGCTTAACGAAGACATTCTCTAGTTCTGAAAAGGTCTTTACTGAATAGCTCGACAATTCTGCGTACCAGTCGAAGGCAATTCCTGACAAACTGCTGACAAACTGACGGAAGAGTAGAGCGTCACTCCCACCGGCATTACAGCAACTAGCACGAAAATGTGCGACGTGCTGTCGAGGGTTTCCCATTCCAACAAAAGTCTTAAACAGAGGCGGTACGAAGCCTTTCGGGTATTGGACTGCATCGAACTCTTCGGGGTAAGGTCTACCCGTCTGAATAGATGCTCCACTCTTAGATTGTGCTAGGGCTTCTCGCACCTGCTATTCTACCATGTTTTTGATGTCCTTTTCTGGAATCATGCTTTGTGCAGGATCTTTCTTTGTTTGTTCGTTTCCATTGATGGATGTGATCTCTTTTCCTCCATTTGCAATATGGATAATCTCTGGGGGTGTCTCTTTCTGAGGCTGAACCTGACTCTGGAGAGTGGCTAAGGCAGCAGCCATCTCTTCCATCCTCTTTGCCATCTGGGAAATTGTGTCATCTCTTTCCCGAAGCTGTGCCCTCATTACTTCCGGTTCATCTCTTTCCGCAGCTGCCGGAGCACCTTGCGAAGCTGATGATGCTCGCGTCTCAACCATGTTGATTTCAGCATACTCGTCATTCATAAATTCTGATGAATCAACTTCATCTTCTAGTTTTTCTTCTCTTTCTTTTGCTAACCGTCGGATGTCGGTCCTTAACTTGTCCATGGCATCCTCTAGTGGCCTTTTCCGCACGATCTCGCAGTTGTCACGTGATAGTTGTTGAACTTCCTTTCCGAGAGTCCCCTTTATTGCAGTAGCACTTTCTTCTGATTCAAGTCTCCTGACGAGACTTTTCTTCTCAGGACATTGTTTTGGTCTTAGCTCGCCAGTAGTAGGTCACCATACCATCCTTCTTGCAGCCGGAAGCCTAGGACTCGGATGGCTCCGTCTGGCCATATGCTGGAAGGTGGTATCCTCCCTAATTTGTAGACTCGATACAACAACGAGTGAACTGGCTTTTATCTTCTTCTTTGGTTTCTCTATGGCAGCAACAGGCTCTATTCGCGGTCTGAGGCGGGATTTAACTGGCACCTGTCCCATCCTTCTTAAGATTTCTGACACAGGGCATCTTTTTTTTGCCAATCTTTCTATCACAGCTTACAGTCAAGCAAATGGCGTAGTCTTATCCCTTTTCCTTTTGTAATTGCTGTAGTACGTAGGCCGGGGTAACGCAGCGGCGATCCTTCAGACATCCTCTTCATCTGATGCGGCAGAGAGAGGGTGAAACCTGCTCCCTTCCAACAGAGGTATATACTCAGGCAGTTCTTCTCTTTCCTCAGGAATTTCTTCTAGAAAAGCAACTTCAGCAGCTTTGGCTTTCTCAATCTTGGCGATCTTTCTGCTTCTATTTCTCCTTTGAGTCCGAGTTAGGGGTGCAACTCTTGAACTGGACCCAATCTAAAAAACAAATGGTATTGTAGCAAAATCTGTACCCTCCACGGTGACAGGCTCATCACAGACTTGGATTTCCTTCCCCTTCAGTTTGGCAGAAGTCGGGGTAGGTGCAGAGATGACTAGACCGGTGAGGTTAGAGACAACAGTCCTCCTATGAACAGTAGTACTTCTTTTAGCTGGAACCCTTTGCAAGGGAGGGAATTCCTGAGCCGACTTCAAGTTGAACTCAATTACGGGTTTCTTAGTTTCTGACACTTTGTCCATTAGTGTGAAGAGAGTGACGTCAGCGAACTTGATATCTGTGTTGCCGAATCCTTGTCCGAAATGGATGATTCCATTGTCGGGCAGCTCATCCTTGTAAACGGCGAAGTCCATTCCATTGGTGAAGGAGAAGATTAACTTTGGGGCAGTCATTTTCTGCGTGGCAGATTCCGAATGTCAGTCCCGAATTATGCTTCCTTTCGTCGTAAAGTTTAGGATGAAAAAGAAAGAGTCCGAACACATTTTCGTTTATCTTAGTGTATTTGTGATTTTTAAAAGAGATTGTTTATTAGAAGGTTGTTTATTAGCGGGTTCGTTTGTTAGAAACAAAACGATTAAAGGAAAAAGGTTATAGAAAAGGTAAAGGGACCGATTTAGAATTGGAAAGGAAGAGAAAGTCTTATGCAAGACTTCTCGACTCGAAGGATCGCTCCTAAACTAACACCTATCGGGGTCCACCCCACCTCGAAAAGAGGTAAAAGGATCTCGGAACCTCTCCGTTTAGGGGTGTCTAAACAGATGGCTCCTAAATCCGAGAGGAGTTGGCTATACTCATTCAAGACGAAAATGAACGGGGTATTCCAACGGAAGAATGGTAGTTTGCTCCACTAGGGACATGGATACACTACCGATTTATGAAAGCAAAACCATCTAATCAAAATGGAGAGAGGAACTAGTCCCCAGCGGAGTCGCCAGAAGTTGTCGGCATATTTTTAGGTTGAGTGTTGAATTTTGAAAAGGAGTTCGCCTACAGAAGTTGTCGGCGAATTTTTAATTTAATTTAAATATATAATTTGAAAATTAGTATTTTATTTTTGAAAATAATTTTAAGTTTGAAAATTTTAAGATATGAAAAATCAAACATATCTCACATCCCAAATAGTTTATATAAACGAGCACCGCATCACAAACCGTGTATCTATCCCGAAGAATAGACACATTGCTTGACGATGGGGCTCGATTAAATAAACTAGAAGATTTGTGACATCCGTTTGGTCTGCGAACCAATTTTATAAGCCGACAAGTTCCCCCGCTTAATATAAAGGAATTAAGCAGGGTTTATATTACCTGGGTTCTTAAAGTTCCCTATAAGGGCAAGCCCCTATAGTTAATTATATCTTAAATGACGGAATCATTTAAGAAAACTCTTGATAATGACCAGTGGTTTTTCTCTCAAGAATTTCAAAGTTTAAGGCTTTCAAAGGATTGAGTCTTGGAAATTTCAATAGGGATTAGTTTGAATTTGGAACAATTTATTTTAGGAGTCCAAAGGAAGAGAAGTAGGAGAAGTTGAGGATCCAAGAAGAATCTTGGCAACTTCCCAGACTATCCTATTGTTTGGCTTAGATTTGGGAATTTACTTAATGTTTCAATCTTACCAATTTTAATTAATTAGGACTTATATTTGTATGACATAATCAAACAAATAGCCTCGAAGATGTGAGGGTTTATGTCGTACCGAACGACTACCTCGTAGTCCTAAGACTGGTTAAGGCTTAATTTGCATAACATGATTATGCAAATGCCTAACAAAAAGTTGAGGAATTATGTTGCACTAAGCAAACTACCTCGAAGTCCTATGGCTTGGTTATTTAAAACTAAGAAATAGTTTAGCTGATGTAGACACAAGTTTTGCTGATGAAGATGGCCGTGCTGCCCACCGCGCTCCGAGCTCCTTGTTGTTGCAGAGGTTTAGTTTTAGAAGGTGAAAATCAGGGGATGAGAAAAGTGTCTTGGTTTAGAGATCTTAAAATCCAAATATTTTTAATATTTTAATTAAAACAAATCTTAAAGTTGTTTAAATAGAACCGATTAAGATCTCATGGTTCCGTCATCCCGACACCGTTATTTTCATCGAATTCACTTAGTCCAGATAAATTTGCTAAACTCAACTGAATGAGTTCCACACTTTCTTTTAGACCGTGGGAAATCCTATTAGCAACACGTGGGTTACATCATTCGAGGTATTCCCGATCATTTAATGAGACGTTTTAATTTAGTTACAATTGTAGTTTTGTTGTTCTGTTTGTGATTAAATTTTGGGTTGTTTTATATTTTGGAATGTTGTGGCGGTGAATTTTATCTTGCGATGACTTTTAATTTAGTTTTGGTTTCAGTTCAAGGACTATCCTAAAGGTTTTGGTTTTCATGCAACAGTCTCATTTACTATGCAAGAAAAGTAAAGTACAGTGCATGTAAGTAAATTGCAATAAAGTAAATTGCCATAAAATAAAAGTGTACCTGGAAGGTCTTCCCATCATCCCAAGCTGTACTTAAAACACATGTTAAGGCATTTAAATATTTCAACAAGTACCTAGGTAAAGCTAAGGGAAGGGTTTTTGTTGTCTACCAAATTCCTAGTCCTATTGTTAGTCATCTCCTATGATGTCTAGGTTCTTGTGTTTTGTTTATAGATGATTTTCTTCATCAAAGAACAATTAAATTCAATTGTTCTTCTAAAATATCCCGTCATAATGAGGAAGTGCGTAGGACGAGTCCTAAACATCTTTTCAATACTTCTGGGATTATTTTGAGTCCAAGTAAATTTAGTTGCACATGTGAATTAATCATCCAAGAGTTTAGTTAAACTTTATCTCTCGCTCAGTGAACTTGGGTATTTGATTACCTGATGAATGAAGTGACATCTCACTTAATACTCTATTTAAGAGCTATAATAATTAAAGCCTTTAAGGGAAAGTTGGTTTATTGAGAATTTTAATCATTCTTAATTTAAAGTTTGAGTTAATGATTTAAAGTGATTTAATTTAATTATGAGGTTTTAATTAATAATTTTTAAGTTTGGAATAGTGTTTAAATTATTTTAAATTTAATTTAAATCTTTACACTTTAAATTATCTTAGTATTTTAGATTGATGTTTATGTTTTAAATTTACTTAGATAGAAAGAAGTGTTGAAATTGTTGATATGTTTTGATTTAACTCTTAATGATTTCATTTAGGTTTATTGTTAAGTGATTTTAATTTAATTTAATTTAATTTAATTTGATTTTAATTTAATTTAATTTAATTTAATTTAATTTAATTTAATATAATTTAAATTTAATTTTAATTTTAATTTAATTTTAATTTAATTTAATTTAATTTAATTTTAATTTAATTTTAATTTAATTTAATTTTAGTTTAATTTAATTTAATTTAATTTAATTTTAATTGAATTTAATTTTAGTTTCAATATTTTAAATTTAATTTAATTTAATTGTTAAGATGTTAATTTAATTTAATTTAAACTTTGACTTGACTAAATTTAATTTAATTTAATTTAACTCCAAGATTTTAAATTTGATTTTAATTATTGGACCATTTAACATTTTAAGCTTTAATTCATTTAAGGATTATCTTCTTTTAATTTTATAATTTATTTAATTTGGATTATTATTTTAATTTTTAATTAAGAACTAAATATTATTGAAGTGACTTATTTAGAGATTTTTAAATTAAACAATAAATATCCTCTTAATAATATCCCTATTTTAATAATCCAAATTTTAAATATATTCTTTCCAAAATTTAAATTATTTAATTAATTAGAGTTCCATTTTAATATTTTCAAAGTGTTTAATGGGTTTCTACCCTTTTAATTCCCCTAAGTTTCAATCATCCAACAGAAAATTAAAATCAAATATTTTACCCTCCATTTTGATTAAACCTAAAGTTTTAATTAAGGGTTAAAATTTTTAATTACCTTTATGCCCTTTTAGGCTTATTTAATTCATAACTCACTAAATTGAGCTCAAATGAATTTGAAATTTTTATGTCACCTCACTCACATGTCAATTAAGACATTAGAGAAGAAAATGTGATTTTTCTGACTTTAATTTATTTATATAATTATTTTTAGTAGAAAATGGGGGTTTTTAAAGAAAATTCAACAGCATGACCAAGGTAAAGTTTCTATCCTTAATAAAATTATTGGATGTTTCTAATGACTAGAGAACCACTTGGACCAATTTTTGTGATTGTTTGAATTATATTTTATTTATTATAATTATTTTGATTTTTAGAGTATTAATTAATTTTAAAATAAAATAAAAATTGAAAAATAGATTTTATATTTTTCTTAATTTTCTTTGACCTCAAGGAGTCTAGAGAAATAAATTTTATAATTTTATAATTTTTCTTTGATTTATTAGAATTATTTTAGTGAAAAAGGTTGAAAATTCATTTTTTAATATTAAAAAATTACATTAAGCCTTTAAAATTCAATATCTTATCATAGGGACTTAGGAAAAATGTTTGGTTTGTTCCTAAGTGATTAGGAGTCAAAATGTGACATTTTTATGATTTTTAATATTTTTGTGATTTTTATTATTTTTTTAATTATTAAAATATTAAAATATTGTGAAAAATCAACTTTTTTGGAAAATTCCAATTTTAATTTTCCTGAACTCCCCTGATATCAGAGAAGCTCCAAAACCATTTTTGTGAATTTTTGAAAAGTATTTTTGGAGTTATGAATTATTAAAGTTTCATTTTGCTTGTGAGGCTTAATCAATCCATTTGGTGGGGTTAATTAAGTCCAATTGATTTCAAAATTTTTTGTAAGGTTCCTCTGACACTAAAGAGAAATGAAGAATTGTTTTCAAGTCAATTTGGTGTGTGGTTAACCCTAATTAATTGAAATTAAATTTTGGGAGTTTAGGCCAATTAGGGTTATTATGAATGAATTAACTCAAAATATATTTTCATAGGGTCCCCTGGTCTTAAGAAACACCACCAAATTTTCCTAGAATTTATTTTACAACATGCTAATTATTGGAATTAAAATACCTAAAACACTGACATGAACTTGAAAAATCAATAACTTTTCACAGAGATGGCCTCTGACCTTAAAAAATTTAGGGAATGTTCCTAAGATCAGAGGCTTCAAAAGCTTTATGGTCTCATGCCATGGTGAATTGTCTATGCAAATAGAGAATCAAAACATTGGATACAGTAAATAAATTATTAAAAATAAAATACTCATCTAACTAACTTGATTTCTTTTCCACATTGTTTTCCTCTGTTCACTGAGTAAGAGGGTATTTTTATTTTATTTTTGTGATTTTTCTATGCAAAGATATGAAATTTTGAAGTTCTGGTATTTAAATAAATCCAAAAAATCCTAATTTTCTACTTATCCGACTCGGCGCCGCGTCATCCTCGTCCGGATCGAAAGCCTACGCGTCGCTCCATGATTCAGTGCCGCCATCTGAGTCAGCACTACGGGGGCCCACCATTCATGTACCATTGCGCTGTCCGGCTTGATCTCTACCGCCTGCTCGTTACACGCGCGGTCCAATGGCTCCTGGTTATCGTCTCTGACTAGTCTGCACCTGTGACCATCCACACTAAAACCCTAAGATCTCACTCGATTCTCCATGGATTTTTGCGTTCTTATATTTTATCTATTCTTCTTGAAGAGATGAGCACATCTATACGGTTAAGGTGCATTGAAATCAACTCAAACTAAATTGGGATTCTCCAGGAGCTCGGGAGGAAGAGTGAGTTCATACCTTTGCTTAGAGAAGTGAAGCTTCGATCTGAGGGTTGTGTCACCTTCGATTGAGTCCAAGCAAGCTCCAGATGAAGTCTCTTGCTCTGGGGAAATGCCTAGGTACAAAAGTGACTAAGGCCAATCACAAAGCTTGGAGGATGGAAACAATGGCTGGCCTGGTGAGGGCGCTTCTGCTGGGGAACTTCTCCTCTTGGTCTGGTGAAAGTGTAGGGTCAATCAATTTGAAGATTGGCTCACTGTGGTGAAGTGTCCTGGTTTTGGGCTTGAATTTCAACTCCAAAATTGGACTCACAGAGAGGGTTTTAGGGCTAGATTTCAGTGGGATCAAGTTATATATGTCCGGAGAGGGATCCGGAGTGATTTTGGCGCAGTTTTGGTAAGGTTTGGTTCAACACCTCTTTTGGCCGAGAGGGGGTGAGGTTTAAATAGACATGGCTGGAGGGCTTCCCACGGGGGTTTGATGCTTGGGATCAGCTGATCTATGCAAGAGAAGAACAACCATGGTTTTCAATTGGATTGGGACAACTCAACAAGGAAGAATTGAAAAATTTGGCTCACATGGGTGCTCTCGGCCTGGTGGTTTCTGGCGACTGTGGTGGCTGGCCGGCTAGGGTCAAGTCACTGTTGTCATCAGGAGGGTCGTGGGTTCGGCAATGGTGCAAGCAATTAGCATTGGCCATGTGTAAAGGACTTAATTCAAATGGAATGGGGGAAGTGGCTATTTTGGGTTCAAATTGGTCAAATGCATGCTTTAGGCTTGGTGCACCTCCCCAAGGCTCCGATTTTGGGCCGAGGGAAATCAATGGGTTCAGCCAAGAGAAGGTGGTGAAGTCCCCATCCGTGAATATTTAGATTAATCATGGGTTAGGGTGTATCATTAAAAGGGTTAAAACTTTTTTAAGGGGGTTTAAAAGAGGCTCCTCCTTTTGCAATTAATAGAATGGTGATGTGTAAAGGGGCTCCCAAGGCTTGCATGTGGCTTGTGCATGGTTCAATGGCTCCATTTGGCTTAGGGGTGGCTTGGCTTAGTTTCATGGAAGTGGGTTTTAGAAATTTTGGCATTTTGGTGGAAAATTTTCATGAAGCTTGATTTGGAATGGTTTAATGATGGTTTTGAAACTTAGGGGTGATTTTGATTAAATGGATGATGGAAAGAAATGTCATGTGGGCTTTGGATTGAAAACTTGGGCTTTTGAAATGGTTTTAGATGGGCTTTTAAAATGTTTTAATGAAATGGGCTTTTAGATTTTAAGATAAACTTTTAGATGAAAATTTTGTAAAATATTGTACCAAATAAATGTTGCATTTATTTTAGGGATGTGTCATGAAGATTTTGGAAGAGAATTGGTGTGATTTGGAGTAGAATTGGGTTGAATTTGAGCTTTTTTGGTAAATGGGCCAAGGTGAGCCAAATTGGGCTAACTTGGGCTAAGGTTGGGCTAAGGTTGAATTTGGTGTAAAATTAATGTTGAAAAATGTTTATAGGAGTGTTACAAAGAGTTTTCAACTTTGGTTGGGCTCTAATTTTGGGATTTGGGCCCATTTGGTTAGGTTTGGGCTTAGGTCAATTTAAGGGATTTTGGTTTTGGGTTAGGTTTGGGTGGAGTTTAGGTTCAAATTTTGGGCAAATCAAGTTAGTGTTTTGTTTATGGGGATTTTAGGAAGGTTTTAGAAAAGATTTGGGGCCAATTGGGGTTGAGTTGGGTTGGTTTGGGCTAGGTTTAGGTCATGGGCCAAAATTGGGCCTTAGGCTTCAAATTGAAATTGGGTCCAAATGTCAATCAAATTGGACTTGGATTTGGTCTAAATTGATATTGGGGATATTTAATTGAAGTTTAGAATTGAATTGGACCAAAATTGAGGTCAATTAGGGTGGTTTGGTTTGACATTGGGTTCACTTGGGTTAAAAAATAGGTCAAATTGGGGGTTTTGGTAAAAGTGGGGTAAATTAGCAAAATTGCCCCATGGTGTAGTTGAACAAAATGAAATTGGGAATATTTGGGATTTTCTGGAATTTTTTGGGAATTTTTAGAATTTGTGGATTTTTGGGGTAGAAGGGTATTTTGGTAATTTTGTGGGGGTTTAGGGGTATTTTTGGAAATTTTGGTATTTTTGGCCAAAGATGGTCAATTTGAGTGGTCGGAAGTGTTTAGGATTGATTTTGAGGGCTCTTGGGTAATTTAGGTAATTTTGCAAATTTTGGGTCATTTCAAGGGTATTTGGTAGGTTTGGTGGGTTCGGGGCCCCGGGGGTCAAAAACTGAAATATTGAAAAAAGGAAGATTGATCAAGTGTGAGTGAAATGGAATCCCTTTGGTTGAGCCATGAAGCCATATTAAGCCCATATGAGCCATGAGAGGACTCATTTGAGGCATTCACTATGTTGTTCCTAACCCTCTTAGGCAAGGGCTTAAGGGTTAAGGACCATCCATATGAATTACCTACATGAGTCAGGAAGTCAAGTTGGGTGAGAGTGTGGTTTTAGGACTTGGAATGTGTGTGAGAGTGTAGTGTATGTGCAAGTCAACCCTCACTGCACCAGTGCCATCCGGGGTATCCTAAGGCCGAAAAGTCCCATGGGGAACTCATCCTTTAAACCTCCACATTTGATTTCAACCCTCTAGGTGATTAGGGGTCTACAATCAAGCTTGTGGGGTTTGCAGGGAGTTAAGAAGTAGTTTGAATTTCTAAATGGTGGGTTCCATTTCTAGATCTCTAAGATAGTCAAAGGAAAAGCCTAAGGCTAGATCCTAAGTACTAAAGAGAGAAGCAAAAGACCTCCCCAAAATTGAGGTCAACAGCGCCATATTCCGGCGCCTAGGCGCCAGACACACCTTCTTGAAGATTCATTAAATGTGGACACATTTTGAAGAGGTGCCTTGAGGCAATCCTTGAAGCCTACAAATAGGAGGGTATTCCTTCAGAGAAAAACGCCCCATCTACCCCTCCTTATCTAGAGTCCTATCTAGAGAGAGAATTTGAGAGATCATATTAGGGCCACCTTTTACTTTCCTTCATAAATTAGTGAGTTTATTTTAGAGTTTGTATTCAGAGTTTGAAAGAGTTGGTGCATCTGTAGTTCATTACGCTGTGGAGTCAGTAGGAATCAGAAGTTCAGTAGGAGAAACATCTAAGTTAAGTATTTTTATTTTGATTCAAAGTTTATTTATTATGTTTCGTTATTTAATTTCAATGTGTTCTGAGTAGTTACTTTACTTTCTCCTTTCATTTAAGAAAAGATAAATAAGATAATACAAAATTCGTCGGAAAATTAAAAATCATATATTTTCAAAACATTGTGATTTTATTTTAAATTGTTAAAACCTGTTGAAGAGTTTTGAGACCTAGAAGGAGATGAATTCTTAACTTGTAGATAACACATGAATCCTTGGGTAGTCGAAGGCCTTATGCGGGTTATTCAAGGTGAAGTGCAAATAAATAGGAAGATATCATATAATGGGCGTAGAATTGATAAATTTTTAGAGTGACAGACTAAATTCTTGTGATTTAGTTTATAGAAAAGGAAAGAGTCACTAGTAGGGCCGACCATAGCCACCCTTGGACATCTAGTAGTGTGAGCCTAGATTAACCCATTCTACTAACAATACATCCGGACTCGATCTATAAAGCTAGCCAATGTTCTTTGCACCTGGATCAAAGGGTAAAGAATATGAATGCTTCTATTTGGCACAATACCATAAATTTATATTCTCCACGAATATTATTATTATCTTAGAAAATCTTGGATTAATTGAAAGGGAGAAGGTTGCTTTCTTTTTGCATTTACATCGATTATTTTATTCCTGTTTTATTATTTCATCTAGTAAATTAAAAATTATAAAAGAAATACTTTGAAATAAAAATATTTAAAGATCTATAACTCTCTCCTCGTGGGATCGATATCTGGGGTCTTTGTTTCAAAGCCCTATATTACTTCGAAACGATACGTATACTTGCGTAGAACCCCTAGTGTGTAAAATATTTTCCATAAAATTATATTTATATACACTAGCCGCTATTATTATTTATAACATATATTTTTGAAAGCATTAATTAGAATGTTGATCTTCAGAGGACTTCGGGTCAAGTTTTTGGCACCGTTGCCAAGGAAGAAGGAATTTTTTATAAGTATGTAAAAAAAAACATTCTAGAAAGAAAAATTTACTTCTACACATGCTTTTATGAATAATACTGAAATAATGAAGCAGGTATAAAAGTAAGCAAGCTCATTAATAATTAAATTAAATGACTATACTACTTAAAAAAAAACCGAACAACATTACTAACTACTAAACAGTAAGCTGAAACAGGAATAAACATAAATTTATCCAAATTTTAATCTTAAACATAATACATTAAAAATACTCTAACAACAGTCTTAACATGCAACAATCCACACAAAGTAAATAAACAAATCTAAACTAGCAAACAACAAACAACAATCAATACTAGCAAACAAACTAAACTAAGAACAAACTTAACACAATTCAGAGGTAAATCAGGCTACTAATCACTGTCTGTAGCCTCAGCATCATCATCATCACCAAAAGAAAACTCAACATCCTTAGGATCAACATATGGTCAGAAACTAGGAAATGTAGGAGACTGAACATCATGCTCTCCCTTCAGGAATCTAACGAGAGCTTCATCATACTCAACATCGTAACTACTCTTCCTCTGGGTATACTCAGATAAATGATCAATTTTCTTATCAATAGAATCAACTCTGCAGTGAGTTTGAAATAACTCATGCTGCTGCTCTAAAAACTGATCATGCATCGATTCACTAAAACTAGATGGTGGCTCAGCAGTAGAAGTAGAAGGTCTGAAAGTAGAACGGTCGATCTCTTCCCTCGAAGATGATCATAGATACTAACACTCTCCTACCTAATTGGCTTGGTAGACTTCAACTTCTCCTCAGAAATATCAGCAGTGACTCCATTACTAACACATAAAGAATAGATCAAAGATGGGAATCCCAGTCCTACAGAAGTGTTGGATCTAGCAGTAGACTCCACGTAATCATAAATAATATCGCCGACATCTATCGGCTTCCTCTCCCGAATGCAATAGTTTAAGATAACTCGATCTCTCGGTGACTTCACTCGTGTGGTTGGAAGGTAGAAGTCTAGCGTAAATAAAATAATGCTAAGCCTTTAAAACACCATTTAATTTGGAAGATTTGAAATTTACCCGTTTTTCATTTCGGATCTTCCAGGCTCCAGTGTCATCAGTCAAATAAGCAATAATCATCTCAAGATCTCCCTCAGATGGAGATAATCCACAATAGTGACACTCGATGGTAGGTGGCAGTCCATAAAACACACTGATACTCCCTGGAGAAAATCCTATTCCAATACCTCTGACAAAGACTTCATAGTCTTCCGCATCTAAAAAGTTAGCATAAAATTCGCGAACGACTGGAATAACAGCAACAGTAATGAAATAACAGAACCGTTGCCAGTTGTGCGCAACGATTGTGTTCTCAATCATTTCACCTGGATTGTAAAAGCTTCGCTCCGAGATAAACTTTCTCGACGTCGCAAATTCGTGATATCGAAAATGCGCTGCCGCAGTCGCGAACTTGCTATTTTCAAAATTTTCTCGTCCCTTCCCTCGCTTAGATTTTGGTGTCGTCTAAACGTGAAAGAAAATAAGAACAAATTTAGGAATCAAATATTTAAACTCTTTTTAAGTTTAAGAAACTTAAAATAAGTTTAAAAATCTAAATAGAATATCTAAAAATCAAAATTTTTCTCAAAATTTTGGTTTTTAGCAAAACATAGGAAAAATAATGGTGAAAATAAAAAATAAATGGATTAGACTGTAGATCTGACCTCGAGACGAATAAATCAAGTGATTTCGCGCCCAAATACTTGATGTTTTGACCTCAAAATGGATCTAAGAGGTATAATTTTGCGAAAATGGGGAAGAAGATGAAGCTTAGGCGTCATCCATGGCTAATGGGGTTTATATGGTGTTTTTCGGGTAAGCAGGCCGAACCGGCGCTTAGGCGCCGAATTCTGGCGCCTAGGCGCCAGACTCCCCTTTCACAAAAATCACTCTAAAAATTTTATTTTCCACCAAAATTCATAAATTGAACTTCTAATGACTCATATGTGAATAAGGCTTCAGTTTCTAACTTCCAAAACATTTTCCAAAAATTTTAAAAATTAAATACTAAATCCACCAATCAAACACAAGGTTTAAATCAAATTTCTCTAATTTCCATTTATAATCTTCAATATTGGCTCAATAAACTTCAGATAAGTATAACATAATGATTCAAGTCCTAACAAACAATCAAACAACACAATTTGAAAACAACATTACTAATAAAAATATAAGGTTATAAAAATACATATTTTCGAAAATTTAACTTTCCCCGGCAATGGTGCCAAAAACTTGACCCGATATAAATATATGCGCACTAAAATCTTCTTCCCAGGCAACGACGCCAAAAACTTGACCCGATATAAATATATGCGTACTAAAATCTTCTTCCCCGGCAACGGTGCCAAAAACTTGACCCGAAGTCCTCTGAAGATCAACGTACTAATTAATGCTTTCAAAAATATATGTTATAAATAATAATAGCGGCTAGTGTATATAAATATAATTTTATGGAAAATATTTTACACACTAGGGGTTCTACGCAAGTATACGTATCGTTTCAAGTAATATGTGGCTTTGAAACAAAGACCCCAGTATCGATCCCACGATGAGAGAGTTATAGATCTTTAAATATTTTTATTTCAAAGTATTTCTTTTATAATTTTTAATTTACTAGATGCAATAATAAAACAGGAATAAAATAATTGATGTAAATAGCAATAAGAAAGTAACTTTCTCCCTTTCAATTAATCCAAGATTTTCTAAGATAATAATAATATTTGTGGAGAATATAAATTTATGGTATTGTGCCAAATAGAAGCATTCATATTCTTTACCCTTTGATCCAGGTGCAAAAAACATTGGCTAGCCTATAGATCAGGTTCAGATGTATTGTTAGTAGAATGGGTTAATCTAGGCTCACACTACTAGATGTCCAAGGGAGGCTATGTTCGGCCCTACTAGTGACCCTTTTCTTTTCTATAAACAATATCACAAGAATTTAGTCTGTCACTGTAAAAACTTATCAATTATACGCCCATTATATAATATCTTCCTATTTATTTGCACTTCACCTTGAATAACCCGCATAAGGCCTTTGACTACCCAAGGATTCATGTGATATCTACAAGTTAAGAATTCATCTCCTTCTAGGTCTACAAACTCTTTCTAAAACCGTTTTGAAGCGTCCAAATACATTGTATCACATGTCCTATAAACCAGGAACAACTGTCAGTCTTCTAGAAGGTCTAATAACCGCTCACACAGTCAAAATAACCGCCCAAAAGTCATCAAAAACTTAACAGTTTTCTGTATCGAGCTGGCGCTTAGGCGGCGGACTCTGGGGCCTAGGCGCCAGGCCAATAATTTTGCATTTTGCATTTTGGCTCTATTTTTGCTCCTTTTTGCTCCTTTTTGCTCCTTTTTGCTCATTTTTCATATTTTTCTCCTTCTTGAACATTTTTGTATCACCTACATCCAAAAACACAAAAATACCTTTCATTGAAGCATAATATCCTTAAATGGATTAGAGTGTAGATCTGACCTCGAGACGAAATAATCAAGTGATTTCGCGCCCAAAAATTAAAGAAGAAAATACCTATTTTTATTACTATCTAAAACCTAATTTTGATCCAAGAAAAAAATACCTATTTTTATGCCTTGATTTTTATTAAATTTTAAGGATATTATGCTTCAATGAAAGGTATTTTTGTATTTTTGGATGTAGGTGATACAAAAATGTTCAAGAAGGAGAAAAATATGAAAAAGGAGCAAAAAGGAGCAAAAAGGAGCAAAAATAGAGCCAAAATGCAAAATTTTCGAAATTATTGGCCTGACGCCTAGGCGCCAGAGTCCGGCGCCTAAGCGCCAGCTTGATACAAGTTCGGGAATACCTATATTACTAACTCTGTTTATATAGATAATTGACATCTCATGCAACGAAATACCTATATCCTTTCTATAACAATTTGAAAACGGTAACAGAACAACATTACTAACTACTCAAGGTTCCCAAAAACTAGATCTTCTGAAGTGTTAGGAGAAACGGAGTCGAACATGGTTCCGGCGCCTAGGCGCCAGAATTCGGTGCCTTAGCGCCAGAATAAGCTGTGTATCGATGGGTCCGGCGCCTAGGCGCCAGATTTAGCGCCTTAGCGCCACGGTTACTGGGTCGTGTAAAAATAGAAAGCTTTCAGTTTTTCACACGATTTTCACCTTTAAATAAACCCATCTTCGTCCCCAATCCCTAAGCAATCAATATTTCGACCCATACACTCCATTTTTGAGTGATTAGAGAGGATTTTTGAAGAAATGGAGAGGAGAAATCTTGGAGAAGAGATTAGAGACAAAGGTCCAAAAGATCCTCAACCCTACTTCAATGGTTTCATCGCTGTAAGTTTGGAGAAAATTTCTAGTCATCTTGATAAATTTGAAGCGGATTTCAAAAGCATTAGAGAACGCCTTCAAGAGATGTATCATCAGATTGAACATCTGGAATGGCAAGCAAAACTCCAATTTAATCATCTATCGGCTTATCAAGATGCTCAAATGGAGATGTATGCGAAGAACAAGTAGATCGACGAGAAAATAGCTACGGATTTTCCGAGAGTGTTAGTATCCTTCCTTAGTAGGCCAAGCAATCTTCATTGTGAAGATAATGGAAATTAGATAGTGATTGGGTGAGATCGTGATTTATCTAGTGAGTCGTTGTATCGATTTAGTGAATCGACTGTGTTTGTTTCTATATTTGCTTTCATGTTCAATGGGTGTTGTATTTGTTTTCAAATTGTGTTGTTTGATTGTGTGTTAGGAATTGAATCATTATATTATACTTATCTGAAATGTATTGAGCCAATATTGAAGATTATAAATGGAAATTAGAGAAGTTTGATTTAAACCTTGTGTTTGATTGGTGGATTTAATATTTAATTTTAAAACTTTTTGGAAAATGTTTTGGAAGTTAGAAACTGAAGCCCTATTCAAATATGAGTCATTGGAAGTTGAATTTACGAATTTTGGTGGAAAGTAAAATTTTTAGAGTGATTTTTGTGAAAGGCGAGTCTGGCGCCTATGAGCCAGAATTCGGCGCCTAAGCGCCAGTTCGGCCTGCTTACCCGAAAAACACCATATAAACCCCATTAGCCATGGATGAAGCCTAAGCTTCATCTTCTTCCCCATTTTTGCGAAAATACACCTCTTAGATCCATTTTGAGGTTAAAACATTAAATATTTGGGCGCCAAATCACTTAATTTCTTCGTCTCGAGGTCAGATCTACACTCTAATCCATTTATTTTCGATTTTCACCATAGTTTTTCCTATGTTTTGCTAAAAACTGAAATTTTGAGAAAATTTTTGATTTTTAGATATTCTATTTGGAATTTTAAACTTATTTTAAGTTTCTTAAACTTAAAAAGAGTTTAAATATTTGATTCCTAAATTTGTTCTTGTTTTCTTTCATGTTTAGATGACACCGAAACCTAAGCGAGGGAAGGGACGAGAAAATTTTGACAATAGCAAGTTCGCGACTGCGGCATCGCATTTTCAATATCACAAATTTGCGGCGTCGAGAAAGTTTATCTCGAAGCGAAGGTTTTACAATCCGGGTGAAATGATTGAGAACACAATCGTTGCACACAACTGTCAACAATTCTGTTATTTCACTGTTGTTGCTGTTATTCCAGTCATTCGCGAATTTTATGCTAACTTTATAGATGCGGATGACTAAGAAGTCTTCGTCAGAGGTATTGGAATAGGATTTTCTCTAGAGAGGATCAATGTATTTTATGGACTGCCACCTACCATCGAGTGTCACTATTATGGATTATCTTCATCTGAGGGAGATCTTTAGATGATTATTGCTTATTTGACTAACGGCACTGGAGCCTGGAAGATCCGAAATGAAAAATGGGTAAATTTCAAATCTTTCAAATTAAATGGTGTTTCAAAGGCTTGGCATTATTTTATTTCTGCTAGACTTCTACCTTCCAACCACCTGAGTGAAGTCACCAGAGATCAAGCTATCTTAAACTATTGCATTCAGAGAGGAAGCCGATAGATGTCGGCAGTATTATTTATGATTCTGTGGAGTCTACTACTAGATCCAGCACTTCTGTGGGACTGGGATTCCCATCTTTGATCTATTCTTTATGTGTTAGTAATGGAGTCACTGCTAATATTTCTGAGGAGAAGCTGAAGTCTACCAAGCCATTTGTGCAGGAGAGTGTTAGTATCTATGATCATCTTCGAGGGAAGAGATCGACCGCTCCTTCTACTTCTGCACACACTTCAGGTAGACCTTCTACTTCCAGACCTTCTACTTCTACTGCTGAGCCACCATCTAGTTTTTGGGAATCGATGCATGATCAGTTTTTAGAGCAACAGAAGATGAGTTATTTCAAACTCACTGCGAGTTGATTCTATTGATAAGAAAATTGATCATTTATCCGAGTATACCCGGAGGAAGAGTAGTTATGATGCTGAGTATGATGAAGCTCTCGTTAGATTCCTAAAGGGAGAGCATGATGTTCAGTTTCCTAACTTTCCTAGTTTCTCACCATATGTTGATCCTAAGGATGTTGAGTTTTCTTTTGGTAATGATGACGATGCTGAGGCTACAGACAGAGATTAGTGGCCTAATTTACCTCTGAATTGTGCTAAGTCGGTTGTTAGTTTAGTTTGTTTGCTAGTATTGATTGTTGTTTGTTGTTTGCTAGTTTAGATTTGTTTATTTACTTTGTGTGGATTGTTGGATGTTAAGACTGTTGTTAGAGTATTTTTAATGTATTGTGTTTAAGATTGAAATTTGGATAAATTTATGTTTATTCCTATTTCAGCTTACTGTTTAGTAGTTAGTAATGTTGTTCTGTTTTTTTTAAGTAGTATAGTCATTTAATTTAATTATTAATGAGCCTGCTTACTTTTTATATCTGCTTCATTATTTCAGACTTATTCAAAAAAGCATGTGTAGAAGTAAATTTTTCTTTCTAGAATATTTTTTTTAGATACTTATAAAAATTCCTTTTTAAAATTATGTTTTTCTTTATCTCATACTTTAAAAAATTTTTCATGATAGACCAAAACTTAAGTTTTAGGGAAAGGGAAAATACATTCAAATTTAAATTTTATTTGTCCTTAAAGAACTAATATTTTCTTAAAATAAAAATTATTAACATAACATGAGGAATAAAGAATCTATTTAAGATCACTTAAATTTTTGAAGTAATTTCTTTTGAATAATTGTACTACATTCTTCACTTAATGCAACAGTTTCAAAAGCTTCAAATCTTCGTTTCTTACTTAAAATATCTTTCATAAATTTTGCATAAGTTGGCATCTGTTCCAAAGCTTCAGCAAAATGTATGTTTATAGTAAGTTTCTTAAAAATTTCAAAGAACATAGAAAATTGATGATCAAGTTTCTGCTGTTTAAGTCTTTGAGGAAAAGGAGGTGGTGGTTTTCCAACTACCATATTAATAGAAATATCAGTTTGATCTTTATTAGGAGAAGGAGTTTCTTTAGATTTTTCAATCTCTTCAACCTCAATCTCCTTTTCAATTTCATTCTACATTTTTTCTTTTAATTCCTTTCCACTTCTAAGTTGTATGCGCTTTAACATGTTCATGTTCTTTTCCAGTTTCTTTTGGATTGATTTTAACATTACTAGGAAGTGTTCCTGGGGGTCTATAATTAATTAAATTTGTGATTTGTCCCATTTGATTCTCAATATTATGAATAGCAGTGTTTTAATTTTGTAATTGATTACTTAGTTGTAAAATTAATTCTTCTATTGATAACTTTTTCTGTTGATTGTTAAATCCAGGTGGTTTATAATTTGAATTAACTTGATTATTCCAATTTCCAGTGGGATGAGATTGATTATTACCCCATTGTTGTTGTTGATTATTCCAATTAAAATTAGGGTGATTTTTCCATCCAGGATTATAATAATTTGAATAAGGATTATTTTTACTAGCAATAGCTTGTAAAGTTTTAATAGTTTGAGAATCTTCAATATTAGCGGAGTTATTATTTGATATATTAATAACAAAACTATCTAATTTCTTAGACATTGCTGGTACTTGTGAAGCTAAAATAGAAAAAGCTTCATTATCATGAATACTTGCCATTCTTTTAGGATTAATCCTTGCAGAAGGCCATTGAAAATTATTGTTAGCCATTTCTTCAATTAAAGTGTAAGCTTCTTCAAATGATTTAGACATTAAAGAACCTCCAGCAGTAGCATCAATAATTGATTTTAAAGATTCAATTAATCCATTATAAAATGTTTGAATAATTAACCAATCAGGTAAAGCATGATGAGGACATTTTCTTAATAGTTCTTTAAATCTTTCCAAGGTTTCATAAATTTTCTCCCCGTCAAATTGACTAAATGAAGTAATATCATTTCTTAATTTAGCAGTTTTAGAAGGAGGAAAATATTTAGCAAGGAATTTTTGTGCCATTTCAGCCCATGTTTTAATAGAACCTGTTGCTAATGAGTTCAGCCACATCTTTGCTTAAAGAGAAAGGAAAGAGTCTAAGCCTAATAGCATCATCAAAAACATTGTTATATTTAAAGGTAGCACAAAGTTCTAAAAAACTAGCAATGTGTAAATTTGGATCCTCATTTGGTGTTCAACCAAATTGATTGTTTTGAACCATTTGAACAATAGACGGTTTAAGCTCAAAAGAATTAGCATCTACAGTGGATATTTGAATACTACTATGAAGTTCATCAACTGTAGGGTTAGCATAATCCCTTAATGGTTTATAAACATATTGATCATTAATTTCAATTGGATATTGTAAATTGTTATGTAAATTAGTCATTTCTCGAAATTTTTGAATTTGTTTTCCTTTTTAATTCTTCTAACAGCTTCTTTCTAATTCGGAATCTAAAGGTAATAATCCTTCGTATCTCGTAACTACGCATAAGAAATCAATTAGCAAGAATTAAAATAAATAGTATTATTATATTTATCTTTTTTATATTTTTTTGTTTTGTTGTTTTTTTTAATAAAGAAAAAAGAATAAAATAAAAATACTTAAAAATCTAAAAGTTTGCCTCTGCTCCCCCCGACAACGGCGCCAAAAACTTGACCCTATATAAATATATGCGTACTAAAATCTTCTTCCCTAGCAACGACGCCAAAAACTTGACCCGATATAAATATATGCGTACTAAAATCTTCTTCCCCGGCAACGGTGCCAAAAACTTGACCCAAAGTCCTCTGAAGATCAACGTACTAATTAATGCTTTCAAAAATATATGTTATAAATAATAATAGCGGCTAGTGCATATAAATATAATTTTATGGAAAATATTTTACACACTAGGGGTTCTACGCAAGTATACATATCGTTTCAAGTAATATAGGGCTTTGAAACAAAGACCCCAGTATCGATCCCATGAGGAGAAAGTTAAAGATCTTTAAATATTTTTATTTCAAAGTATTTCTTTTATAATTTTTAATTTACTAGATGCAATAATAAAACAGGAATAACATAATTGATGTAAATAGCAATAAGAAAGCAACTTTCTCCCTTTCAATTAATCCAAGATTTTCTAAGATAATAATAATATTCGTGGAGAATATAAATTTATGGTATTGTGCTAAATGAAGCATTCATATTCTTTACCCTTTCGATCCGAGTGCAAAGAACATCAGCAAATTCTATAGATCGTGTCCGGATGTATTGTTATAGAATGGGTTAATCTAGGCTCACACTACTAGATGTCCAAGGGTGGCTATGGTCGGCCCTACTAGTGACCCTTTCCTTTTCTATAAACCAAATCACAAGAATTTAGTCTATCACTCTAAAAACTTATCAATTCTACGCCCATTATATAATATCTTCCTATTTATTTGCACTTCACCTTGAATAACCCGCACAAGGCCTTCGACTACCCAAGGATTCATGTGATATCTACAAGTTAAGAATTCATCTCCTTCTAGGTCTCAAAACTCTTCAATAGGTTTTAACAATTTAAATGACTAATTTAAATAGTAAATTAAGAACCAAAATTAATATCATCACAATGTTTTGAAAATATATGATTTTTAATTCTCCAACGAATTTTGTTTTATCTTATTTATCTTTTCATAATTGAAAGAAGAAAGTAAAGTAACTACTCAGAACACATTGAAATTAAATAACAAAACATAATAAATAAACTTTTAATCAAAATAAAAATACTTATCATAGATGTTTCTCCTACTGAACTTCTGATTCCTACTGACTCCACAGCGTAATGAACTACAGATGCACCAACTCTTTCAAACTCTGAATACAAACTCTAAAGTAAACTCACTAATTTATGAAGGAAAGTAGAAAGGTGGCCCTAATATGATCTCTCTAATTCTCTCTCTAGATAGGACTCTAGATAGGGAGGGGTAGATGGGGCATTTTTCTTTGAAGGAAAACCCTCCTATTTATAGGCTTCAAGGGTTGCCTCATAGCACCTCTTTAAAATGTGTCCACATTCAATGAATCTTCTAGAAGGTGTGTATGGCGCCTAGGCGCCGAAATCTGGCGCCTAAGCGCCGGACACCGCGTCCAGTTCTTCGCACCTCTTCGCTATTAAAACCGTTTTGAAGCGTCCAAATAAATTGTATCACATGTCCTATAAACCAGGAACAACTGCCAGTCTTCTAGAAGGTCCAATAACCGCTCACACCATCAGAATAAACACCCAAAAGTCGTCAAAAACTTAACAGTTTTCTGTATCGAGCTGGCGCTTAGGTGGCGGACACTGGCGCCTAGGCGGCAGGCCAATACTTTCGAAAATTTTGTATTTTGGCTCTATTTTTGCTCCTTTTTGCTCCTTTTTTCTCCTTTTTCATATTTTTCTCCTTCTTGAACATTTCTGTATCACCTACATCCAAAAACACAGAAATACCTTTCATTAAAGCATAATATCCTGTTGACCTCATTTTTGATGAGGTCTTCCCTTCTTCTCTTTAGTACTTAGGATCTAGCCTTAGGCTTTTCCTTTGACTATCTTAGAGGACTAGAATTGGGACCCACCACCTAGAAATTCAAACCACTTCTTAACTCCCTGCAAACTCCACAAACTTGACTGTAGACCCCTAATCACCTAAAGGGTTGAAATCAAATGTGGAAATTTAAAGGATGAGTTCCTATAGGACTTTTTGGCCTTAGGATTGCCTTGGGTGGCCTGGTCTGGTGAAGGGTTGACTTGCACACACACTACACCTGTGCACTACACTTTCACACACCTCTTAAAATCACACCCCTATACCTAACTTGACCTCCTGACTCATAAAGGTGATTCACATGGATGGTCCTTAACCCCTAAGCCCTTGGCTAAGAGGGTTAGGAACAACATGGTGAATGCCTCAAATGAGTCCCTTCATGGCTCATGTGGGCTTGATGTGGCTTCATGGCTCAACCAAAATGATTTTATTCCACTTACATTCACCTAATCTTCCATTTTCCAAATTTTCAATTTTTGACCCCAGGGACCCTACACCCACCAACCCTACCAAATGCCTCGAAACTACCCAAAATCCTCCAAGATTTCCAAATTACCCAAAATTCCTCAAAACCATTCCTAAACATTTCCACATCACTCAAATTGACCATTCCTAGCCAAAAATACCAAAAATTCCAAGAATACCTCCCAATACCCTCCAAATACCCAAAATACCCTTCTTAGCCAAAAAATCCAAAAATTCAGAAAACTCCCAGAAAATTCCAGAAAATCCCAAATATTCCCAATTTCATTTTGTTCAACTACACCATGGGCCAATTTTGTCAATTTACCCCACTTTTATCAAAACCCCCAATTTGACCCATTTTAACCCAAAGTAAACCCAATGTCAAACCAAACCTAGCCCAAATGAGCCCAAATCCTAAAATCAAAACCTAACCAAAGCCAAAACCTCTTTGAGACACTTCCATAAACATTTCCCAACATTAATTTTACATCAATTTCAACTCTAGCCTAACTTTGGCCCATGGTAGCCCATTTTGGCCCACCTTAGCCTCTTTACCAAAAAGGCCCATATCCAAACCAATTCAAACCCAAATCACCTCAAATTTGTTTCAAACCACTCATGAAGCATCCCTAAACCAAACTCAACAATTATTTGGCCCAAGCCTTTACCAAAATTTCATCCCAAAATCCATTTTAAAATTCAAAAGCCCACTTTCCTAAACCATTTTAAAAGCCCATACTTTACCACATCCAAAGGCCCAAAATTGGTCCCAAAGCCCATATGACATTTCCCCTCATCATCCATTTGATCAATATCACCCCTAAGTTTCAAAATCATCAATTAAACCATTCCAAATCAAGCCACATGTCAAATTATCCCCTAAATGTCAAATACTTCTAAAACCCTTTTCATGAAACAAATCAACCTTTTCCCAGCCAAATGGAGCCATGAACAAGCCATTCTCAAGCCACATGAAGCCATGAGGGCTTTGACTTGTCATTAGTCCATTTATGGCAAGAAGAGGGGTTCTTTCTTAAACCTCCTTTAACCTTTTTTTACCTTAAGCATGTCACACACTAAACCATGCTTAGCCACCTCACCATGGATGGAGACTTCACCACTCCATGGCAGTCGACCTAACCGATCCTCTCAGCCCAAAATCAGGCCATGGGGAGGTGCACCCAACCCAAACCAATGGGTTGACCAAATTGAAGCCAAAATGACCCCTTCCCCATTCCATTTCGATTCAACCACTTTACACATGGCAGCCACCAATTGCCTTCACAAACATCAAGCCCCGACCCACTCGACCCCGAGGGTGACCCATGCTCGCCGGCCGCCCACCCCGCCGTCGGAAAACACCATGGCCGAAAGCTCACATGTGAGCCAACATTGGAATTCTCCATTGCTGACTTGTCCCAACCCAAATGGATAGCATGGCTCGTTCTTCCCTCGACCTAAGCAGTCGATCCCAACCATTAAACCCCCCGGGAGAGCCTCCGACCATGCCTATTTAAACACCACCCCCTCACGGCCATGAGAAGAGAGTTGCAAAAACCTTGCCAAAACTCTGCCAAAATTGTTCCAGACCCCTCCCCATACACAGAGCACTTGATCCCCAGTGAGATCCCCCTGCCATTTCTTCTCTGTGAGCTCAATTTCAGAGTTGAAATTCCACCCAAAACCAGGACATTTCTCCACAGTGGATCAATCCTCAAATTGATTGGTCCTACACCTTCACCAGACCAAGAGAAGGTGTCCACCAGCAAAAGCCCCATCTCCAGGCCACCCAGTTGTTCCAGACTCCAAAGGTTGTGATCAGCCTTGGTGGAAATCACACCTAGGCAATTCACCACATCCCCGGGCTTCATCCCTAGCCTCCTGCAGCTCCAACGAACGTGCCGAGCATCTCTGATTGAGGCTTCACCTCTCAGAGCTAAGGTATGGCCTCACTCTTCCTCCCGAGCTTCTGAACATTCTCCATTTTTATTGCGTAAATTTCATCTCACATAAACCGTATGGATGTGTTCATCTTCTCAAGACGAATCCATAGAGCATAAGAACATGAAAATCCATTGAGTATCGAGTGAGATATTAGGGATTTAGTGTGGACGGCTCTCGGGTGAGGACACTTGGGGACGATGAGCGGATGCCGTTCATTTGATACACGCGCGGATGGACGGCCAGGATCGCGTCGGATCAGAAGACGGAGCGATACAGCGGGTCCCGGGAGCGCTGACGCGGATGGCGGCGTCGAATGGAAACGTGACGCGTGTGCCTTCGGAGATGTTAAGGTTGACGCGGCGCCGCGTCACTTAAGTAGAAAATTAGGGATTTTCTTAATTTATTTAATTCCCTGAACTTTAAAAATCCATATCTTTGTGTAGGAAAATCCTAAAAATAAAATAAAAATACCCTCTTGCTCAGTGAACAGAGGAGAATAATGTGGAAAAGAAATTAATTAATTTTATCCAGTACTTTATTTTTAATTAATTATTTACTCTCTACATACATTTAATTCTCCATGCATGCATACAATTCACCATGGCATGAGACCATAGGGCTTTTGAAGCCTCTGAACTTGGGGACATTCCCTGAATTTTCCAAGGTCAGAGGCCATCTCTGTAAAAAGTTATTGATTTTTCAAATTCATGTCATTGTTTTGAGTATTTTAATTCCAATAATTAGCATGTTGTGAAATAAATTCTAGGAAAATTTGGTGATGTTCCTTATGACCAGAGAACCCTAGGAAAAATAGGATTTGAGTTAATTCACTCGAGATTAACCCTAATTGGCTTAAACACCCAAAATAGGTCTCTAATTAATTAGAGTTAACCATAGATCAAATTGACTTGAAATCAATTCTCCACTGACCTTTAGGATCAGAGGAATCCACCATAAAAATTTTAGGTCAATTGGACTTGGTTAGCCCAACTAATTGGGTTGATTAAGCCACTTAGTCATTTTAAACTTTGAAAATTCATAACTTTCAAAATATCTTTCAAAAATTCACCAAATTGGTTTTGGAGTCTCTCTGATATCAGGGGAGTTTAAGAAAATTAAAATTTCAATTTTCTAAAAAAGTTGATTTTTAAGAATATTTTAATATTTTCAATAATTAAAAAAATAATAAAAATCACAAAAATAATAAAATTCACCAAAATGTCACATTTTGAATTTTAATCACTTAGGAACAAGTCCCATATTTTTCCTAGGTCTATTTAGTGAGATATTAAATTTTAAAGCTCTAGTATAATTTTAAAATTAAAAAAAATGTATTTTCTAGCATTTTCACTAAAATAATTATAATAAATCAAAGAAAAATCAGAAAATTGCAAAATTTAGTTCTCTGGAATCCTTGATATCAGAGAGAGTTTTAAAAATTATAAAATTCATTTTTCAACTTATATTCTATTTTTTTAAATTAATTAACACTCCAAAACTTAAAATAATTCTAATAAATAAAATATAATTCAAAAAATCACCAAAATTAGTCCAAGTGGTCCTCTGGTCATTAGGAATGTCCCCTAATTTTCTTAAGGACAGAAACTTTCCTTTGGTCATGTTATCAAATTTTCCTTGAAAATCTCTATTTTCTACTAAAAATAATTATATAAATAAATTAAATACAGAAAAATCACATTTTCTCCTCTCATGTCTTTGTTGGCATATGAGTGAAGTCACATAAAAATTTCAAGTTCATTTGAGTTCAATTTAGTGAGTTATGAAATTATTAGGCTTAAAGGGCAAAATGGTAATTAAATTTTAACCCTTAATTAAAACTTTAGGTTTAATAAAAAAAATTAACAAGTAAAATGTTTGATCCTAATCTGATTTGGATGATTGAAATTTAAATAATTAAAGGATAGAAACCCATTGAGCAATTTAAAATGATTAAACTTTAATTAAATAATTGATTAAATTTGGAAGAATAATAAAATTGGAATTATAAAAATAGGGATATTATTAGGAAGAGATTCATTCTTTAATTTAAAAGTCCCTAAATTAATCATCTCATTAATATTCAACTCTTAATTAAAATGATAACTCAAATTTAAAATATTAAAAGACTTAATCATTAAACACAAATTAAATCATTAAACTCTTTCAAAATTTCCATTAAAATTATATTAAATTAAATTAAGATTAAAAATTAAATTAAATTAAATTAAATTAATTAAATAAAATAAATTAAATAAATTAAATTAAATTAAATTAAATTAAATTAAATAAACAAATTAAATTAAATTAAATGAATTAAATAAATTAAATTAAATAAACAAAACTAAATTAAATTAAATTAAATAAAATTAAATTAAATAAATTAAATTAAATTAAATTAAATTAAATTAGATCAAATTAAATTAAATTAAATTAAATCAAATCAAACTAAATTGAATTAAATTAAATTAAATCAAATCAAACTAAATTAAATTGAATTAAATTAAATTAAATTAAATTAAATTAAATTAAATTGAATTAAAAATAACATCACTTAAGACATAAAGAACCCAGGTAATATAAACCCTGTTTAATGTTTTCATATTAAGCAGGGGAATTTGTCGGCTTATAAAATTGGTTCGAAGACCAAACGGATGTCACAAATCTTCTAGTTTATCTAACCGAGCCCCACCATCAAGCAGTGTGTCTATCCCTAGGGATAGATACACGGTTTGTGGTGTGGTGCTCGTTTATGTAAACTATTCGGGATGTGGGATCAGTTTGATTTCATATCTTAAAATTTTCAAATTTAAAAATTATTTTCAAAATCAAATACTACTTTCTAAATTATATATATATTTAAATTAAATTTAAAATTCGCCGACAACTTCTGTAGGCGACCCCTTTTAAAAAATACAACACATAACCTAAAAATAACGCCGACATATCCTTAAAATTTAATAAAAATCAAGGCATAAAAATAGGTATTTTTTTCTTGTATCAGACTTGCCAGTCGAAGACGCTCCACCAGAATTTGAAGAAGAGATTAATCCTACAGTAGATGAGTTAATGCAAGTTAACTTAGGTACTAGCGAAGAGCCTATGTCGACCTTTGTTAACTCCTTACTCAATAAAGAAGACTCTGAAAATATGATTAAGCTATTGATGGAATTCAAGGAAAGTTTTGCTTGGAGTTATGATGAAATGTCGGGATTAGCTCAAGAAGTTGTTGTTCATAGGCTAGGAGTAGATCATAGTGCCATTCCAGTCAAACAAGCTCCGAGAAGAATGTGTCTAGAGATTAAACAACAAGTAATAGGTGAAGTTAGGAAGTTAATCGACGCTAAGTTTGTCCATGATAAACAATACCCGACTTGGTTGGCTAATGTAGTACTAGTTAGAAAGAAGAACGGCCAGATCAGAATCTGAGTGGATTTCAGAGATTTGAACAAAGCGTGCCCAAAGGATGAATTCCCACTACCAATTCTGGAGTTAATGATCGACATCGCTTCGACACATGAAGTGTTCTCTTTCATGGATGGATCATCGGGATACGATCAGATAAAGATGGCATCAGCAGATGAAAATCTCATAGCATTCAGAACACTAATTGAGGTATACTGCTCCACAGTGATGCCTTTCGGATTAAAGAACGTAGGAGCAATGTACCAAAGTGCAATGACGAGGATTTTTGATGATCTCATTCATAACCAAGTCGAGTGCTACATGGATGATGTCGTCGTCAAGATGATCTTCTTTCAATAGAAATCGATCCAGACAAGATTAAAGCTTTCTTAGAAATGCCGACTCCCGAAACTTTAAAAGAATTAAGATGCTTTCAAGGGAAGTTGGCATATCCTCGTCGCTTTATTTCTAACTTGTCAGGAAGGTGTCAGCCTTTTTCTTCTTTGGTTAAGAAAGATGCCATGTTTACTTGGGACTCTAAATGTCAACATGCCTTTGAGGGCATCAAACAATATTTAATGACACCTCCTGTATTAGTAGCCCCAGTCTCGGGTCGACCGTTGATACTTTATACCGCGGCTTTAGACGACTCCCTCGGAGCCCTGCTAGCCCAGGTCAATGACGAGGGTAAAGAAAACGCTCTCTACTACTTAAGTCATCTAATTCTGATGAAGGTAAAGTATCCTCCTATTAAGAAGCATTGTTTGGCCCTGATCTTCACCGCTCAAGAGCTCAGGCATTAAATGCTTTCTCATAAGGTCAACCTTATTTTGAAATTTAATCCATTGTAATATTTGATGACCCACCCGATGCTTTATCAAAGACTTGTTAGGTGGTCGATGATACTATTGCAATTTGATATAACATTCGTTCCTCTTCGTGCCGTAAAGGGACAAGTTCTAGCAGACTTCCTCGCAGTACACCCTTTACCGTTAGAATCACCTCTCAACAACAATCTGCCAGACGAACAAATAATGAGCTTAGATTACCCTGATGATCACTGTTGGGAATTGTACTTCAAAGAAGCATCATCAGCACAACGAGATGAAGAATTGCAAACGATATTGCCCAGTAAGGCAAGAATCAGACTAAAATTTATGACACCGGAGCGGGGGATGTTAGGATACTCCTACTATTTCATTGAACTGTGTACGAATAATGAACAGAATATGAAGCTCTTATAACCGGACTGGAGTTAGCTATTCAGATGGGTATAACAGATATCAACATCTACGGTGATTCACAGTTGATCATACAGCAGGTCGCTGGACAGTACAAAATTATGAAGCCTAGACTTGAGCATTAATTTCAGTATACAATGAAGTTGCTAGAGCAGATTCTGAATGTGACGATGTACAAGATCCCAAAAAAGAAAATGCCCTTACAGACACTTTGGATTGACTCGCAAAAGAGTTCACATGTTTATGAGAAGAATCAGTTGAAGTGATAGTGTAGGGGCGACAGGTCCTATCGCAAATTGACATAGACACTTTGTGCAGATTGGGAAATGAAGAGACAGTTGCAGCAGTGGCAGAAACTATAGAAGATTGGCGGAAGCCATTAATAGAATATTTGCAAACAGGAAACCTACCAGACGATAAGTCAGTAGCCCATCATATCAAGAAAAGAACTCTGTCATACGCCTTAATAAACAATGCCTTATACAGAAGATCTTTCGATCAGATGTGGCTAAGGTGCCTGAGTGTGTCCAAGGCTCGAGAGATTGTTAAAGAGGTACACTCAAGATTTTGTGGCACTCACCAGTTGGGTCCGAAGATAAAGATGAAAATTAAGAGATTAGGGTACTACTGACCCTCAATGATGACAGACTGCATGAAAGTTGCCAAAGTTGTCATCAATGCCAAGTGCATGGAGTTGTTCTACATCAACCTCCAAATGTGCTACATCCGACAATCGCGTTGTGGCCATTTGAATGTTGGGGAACAGATATTGTGAGCTCGATAAAACCACCTTATTCAAGAGGATATCGTTTCATCCTTGCAACAACATATTACTTTTCAAATTGGGCAGAAGTAGTACCGCACAGAGAAGTGAAGACACATCACGTGTTACAATTCTTCAAAAATCAAGTCGTCGACTGTTTTGGGGTACCGCTGATGCATGAAAAAATACCCATTTTTATGCCTTGATTTTGATCAAATTTTTAAGGATATTATGCTTTAATGAAAGGTATTTTTGTATTTTTGGATATAGGTGATGGAATAATGTTCAAGAAGAAAAAAAGTGAAAAAGGAGCAAAAAGGAACAAAAATGAGCAAAAATGGAGCCAAAATGCAAAATTGTCAAAATTATTGGTTTGGCGCCTAGGCGCCAGAATCCGGCGCTTAAGCGCCAGGTTAATACGGGATCTGTTAAGATTTTTGACGACTTTTAGACGGTTTTTTTGACTGTGTTAGCGGTAATTGGACCTTCTAGAAGACTGTCAGTTGTTCCTGATTTATAGGATATGTGATACAATGTATTTGGACGCTTGGAAATGGTTTTAATCGCGAAGAGGTGCGATCCAAAGTGAAGAGGTGCGAAGAACTGGACACAGATTCCGGCACCTAGGCGCTAGATTCCCGCGCCTAGGCGCCAGACACACCTTCTAGAAGATTCATTGAATGTGGACACATATTGAAGAGGTGCCTAAAGGCAACCCTTGAAGCCTATAAATTGGAGGGTACTCCTTCAGAGAAAAATGCCCCCATACATCCCCCTATCTAGAGCCCCATCTAGAGGGAGAATTAGAGAAATACTTTAGGGCCACTTTTATTAATTAGTGAGTTTATTTAGAGTGTGTATTGAGAGTTTAAAGAGTTGGTGCTTTTGAAGTTTATTTTCTTTGAAGTCAGAAGTGTTCAGAGGTTCAGTAGGAGAAACACTTGAGATAAGTATTTGTAATTTTATTCAAAGTTTTATTATCATGTTTTGTTGTTTAAATTCAATGTGTTATGAGTAGTTAGTTTACTTTCTCCTTTCAAA
Source organism: Papilionanthe hookeriana x Papilionanthe teres (assembly GCA_022702705.1). NCBI lineage: Eukaryota > Viridiplantae > Streptophyta > Magnoliopsida > Asparagales > Orchidaceae > Papilionanthe > Papilionanthe hookeriana x Papilionanthe teres. The sequence goes on along the minus strand of CM040421.1, from coordinate 106,925,519 downwards.
TATGAAAAGATAAATAAGATAATATAAAATTCGATGGAAAATTTAAAACTATTTATATTTTAAAACATTGTGATGATATTAATACTGGATCTTCATTTACTTTACAAATTGATCACTTGTATTGTTAAAATATGTTGAAGAGTTTTGATACCTAGAAGGAGATGAATTCTTAACTAGTAGATATCACATGAATCCTTGGGTAGTCGAATGCCTTGTGCGGGTTATTCAAGGTGAAGTGCAAATAAATATGAAGATATTATATAATGGGCATAGAATTAATAAGTTTTTAGAGTGACAGACTAAATTCTTGTGATTTGGTTTATAGAGAAGGAAAGGGTCACTAGTAGGGCCGACCATAGCCACCCTTGGACATCTAGTAGTGTGAGCTTAGATTAACCCATTCTACTAACAATACATCCGGACCTTATCTATAGGCTAGCCAATGTTCGTTACACCTAGATGAAAGGATAAAGAATATGAATGCTTCTATTTGACACAATACCATAAATTTATATTCTCCACGAATATTATCATTATCTTAGAAAATCTTGGATTAATTGAAAGGAAGAAAGTTGTGTTCTTATTGCTATTTACACCAATCATTTCATTACTTCTTTAATATTGTATCTTTCATTACTGCTTTATTATTGCATATAGTAAATTAAAAATATCAAACTTATAAACTATAAAAGAAATACATAAAAATAAAATTAAAATATTTAAAAATCCATAACTCACTCCTCGTGGGATCGATATCGGGGTCTTTGTTTCAAAGCCCTATATTACTTGATACGATACGTATACTTGCGTAGTACCCCTAGTGTGTAAAATATTTTCAATAAAATTATATTTGTATACACTAGTTGCTATTATTATCTATTACATATATTTGAAAGCATTAATTATTATATTTGTCATCAGCGGATTGCGGGTCAAGTTTTTGGCGCCGTTGCGGGATTGAATTTTTAGTACACATATATATAACATTGGGTCAAGTTTTTGGCGCCGTTGCACGGGGAGGAGCGGAGTAGATTTTAAATATTTTTATTTTATTCATTTTCTTTTATTGTCAAAAATATAAAATACCAAAAAATATATATATATAAAATAAAATAAAATTTTTTTATATAAGTAGAGATTTTATTTCTTGTTAATTTACTTTTTATGCATAGTCGTTGGATCCGAAGGATTATTACCTTTAGATTCCGAATTAGAAAGAACTATTAAAAGAATTAAAAAGGAAAAAAAAACTAAAAAAATTCAAGAGATGGCTAATTTACATAACAATTTACAAAATCTAATTGAAATTAATGAACAAAATGTTTACAAACCATTAAGGGATTATGCTAACCCTACAGTTGATGAACTTCATAGTAGTATTCAAATACCTACTGTAGATGCTAATTACTTTGAGCTTAAACCATCTATCATTCAAATGGTTCAAAATAATCAATTTGGAGGAACCCAAATGAAGATCCAAATTTACACCTTGCTAGTTTTTTAGAACTTTGTGCTACCTTTAAATATAACAATGTTTCTGATGATGCTATTAGACTTAGACTCTTTCCTTTTTCTTTAAGAGATAAAGCAAAGATGTGGTTGAACTCATTAGTAACAGTTCTATTAAAACATGGGCTGAAATGACACAAAATTTCTTTGCTAAATATTTTCCTCCTTCTAAAACTGCTAAATTAAGAAATGATATTACTTCATTTAGTCAATTTGACGGGGAGACAATTTATGAAACTTGAGAAAGATTTAAAGAACTATTAAGAAAATTTCCTCATCATGCTTTACCTGATTGGTTAATTATTCAAACATTTTATAATGGTTTAATTGGATCACTAAAATCAATTATTGATGCTGCTACTGGAGGTTCTTTAATGTCTAAATCATTTGAAAAAGTTTAACATCAATAGGCAATCCAGATTGAATACAGTAATTTAAAATTACGCATTCCTTCGAGACTTTGTTTACCCTCATAGTGGGTAATAACTTTGACGAAATAAAGAAATGCCAATGCTTTGAGACGAGGTTAAGAAGTGACGCAGAAAAAAAAACGTACCCGTCTTCTCGTAATTCCCAATCGTCAGGTTCGTCGGTCAGATATCTGTAGATCTCATTCATGTTGTATCTTGTAGGAACAAAATTTGAATAGTGGTAAACAGGGGTATTTTCAATCTAGTATAATTCATTTTATCAAGAAGGAGTGAAAATTACCCATCTGCCTCTTACGGAAACACTTCCATTATGGATCGCATGCAGATTAGAGTAGAATTCCTTGACTACTGGAATGACTACAGCAGATGTTGTATAGCAGAATACCTCCCAACGTCGCTGAACAATCATTTCTTCAATTGTTGTTGTTGAATTCTCCGCTCCTCTGTTTACGAACCCTCTTTCTTTAATCAGGCACTTCTTCATCAAAACCTTATTGAATAGTCGCTGAGCCTCAGAACTGACGAACTTCCTTTAGTTAAAAACACCGGATTTTGTGGTTTCTAGTGTTTTGGAGGCCATAATAGATTGTTTTTGGAGGGGCTCTAATCATTTCTAAGGAAAAAGATAGTGTAAATATGAAGTTTTAAACGTTTTATATAGAGAATAAGCCTTAGAACCGTCCAAAACCGCAAAATAACTCACAAAAATCACTTTTTAACTATCTCGTCATTAGCGGTAACGATCTCGCCGTCGGCAGGATAGTTAATATATTTAAACTAAATTTGGGCGCGTCGATCTCGCTGTCGGCTGGATCAATCTCGCCGTCGGTGAGATTAGGTAAATTGCCCAATTTTCGTTCCGGTCTGAATATTTTTTGTTTTCTTCTTATAAATTCAAATTTTTGATGATTATAAAAAGTAAAATGAGTAGTAGAATTTATTCTATATTTTAATTTTCAATAACATTAATAAATAGATCATAATTAATAATTACTATGGGTTGCCTCCCATAAAGTGCTTGGTTTAACGTCGTCAGCCCGACTTAATTTTGTTAGTAATCAGGTTGACTGAGCATTAAAACTTCTTTAAAATTTAGTCTTCTCCCTTCAAAATAAGGTTTTAATCTGTGTCCGTTTACTTTAAATCTATGCCCAGTTTTTTGATCTTCAATTTCTATAGTTCCGTATGAAAATATTTGAGTTATAGTGAAAGGCCCTAACCATCGAGATTTCAATTTCCCAGGAAATAATTTCAATCTTGTATTATAAAGTAAAACTTCTTGTCTTGGCTCAAAATTCTTCAGGTTAATCTTCTAATCATGCCATAATTTCATTTTTTCTTTATAAATCCTATCATTATGATAAGATTCATTTCTTAATTCATCTAATTCATTCAATTGCAATAATCTTTTCTCACTATCTTCTTTCAGATTGTAATTAAATTCTTTAATTGCCCAATAAGCTTTATGTTCTAATTCAACTGGTAAGTGGGTCTTTCCATAAATAAGCCTGTAAGTAGTCATTCCAATCAGAGTTTTATAAGTAGTCTTGTATGCCCATAATGTAGTGTCTAGTCTTATAGACCAATCCAATCTATTAGGGTTTACAGTCTTTTCTAAAATACATTTAATTTCTCAATTAGAAACTTCAGCTAATCCACTAGTTTGTGAATGATAAATAGTTGATATCTTTGGAATAATGTTAAATTTTTCTACTAGTTTGTGAATATATTTATTTCTAAAATGAGATCCTCCGTCAGTGATAATCACTCTCGACATTCCAAATCTAGTAAAAATATTTTTCATTAGAAACTTTGAAACACTCTTAGCGTCACATCGAGGTAAAGCTTGTGCTTCAATCCATTTAGAAACATAATCAACATCAACTAATATATATGAGTTTCCAAATGAAGGAACAAATGGTCCCATAAAATCTAATCCCCAAACATCAAAAATCTCAACTTCTAATATAAAATTTAGAGGCATTTCATTTCTTCTAGATATATTACCTACTCATTGGCATCTGTCGCAAGTTCTGATATATCTATAAACATCTCTAAAAAGAGTAGGCCAATAAAATCTAGATTGTAAAATTTTATAAGCAGTTTTATCTGATCCAAAATGTCCTCCAAAATCAGAATCATGACATTTCTAAATAATTTGTTCTGTTTCTCCATAAGGCACACATCTTCTAATTATAAGATCCTTACATTGCTTATATAAATATGGTTCATCCCAAAAATAAGTTTTAGCATCATGAATGAATTTTTTCTGTTGTTGCAAAGTTAACATAGGTGGTAAAATATCACTTACAATATAATTTACTATGTCAGCATACCATGGTATTTTCCACTCATTTATATTATATAATTGTTCATCAGGAAAACTGTCAGTAATTTCATTATCAGTGTCAGATAATTCATTATATTCTAGTCTTGATAAATGATCTGCAATTTGATTATCAGTTCCCTTTTTGTTAATGATTTCAAAATCAAATTCTTGCATTAGTAATATCCATCTAATTAATCTTGGTTTGGAATCTTTTTTTTGCATTAGATATTTAATAGCAAGTGATCAGTATGCACAATACATTTATTTCTAATTAGATAAGACCTAAATTTATCAAAAGCATAAACAATTGCTAATAGCTCTTTTTCAGTAACTGTATAATTCATTTCAGCTTTATTAAGAGTTTTACTAGCATAGTATATAACTTTGAAAATTTTATCATATCTTTGCTCAAGTACTGCTCTTATAGCATAATCATTAGCATCACACATAAGTTCAAATGGTTTCTCCCAATCAGGTGAAACTATTATAGGTGTTGTGATTAATTTATCTTTTAATAATTCAAAAGAATTTAGGCATTCAGTTGTGAATTCAAATTTCTTGTCCTTTTCTAAAAGTTGGCAAAGAGGTTTAGTAATTTTTGAAAAATCTTTTATGTAGCGTCTGTAGAATCCAGCATGTCCAAGAAAACTTCTTACCCCTTTTACTGTGGTTGGAGGTGGTAATTTAGCTATAACTTGAATTTTTGCAGGGTCTATTTCCATGCCATTTTCCGAAATTTTATGCCCTAATACAATTCCTCCTGCAATCATAAATTGACATTTCTCCCAATTTAGAACTAAATTAGTTTTCTCGCTTACTTCTAATAGTTTTTCAAGATGATTCAAGCATGCGTCAAATGACGTTCCAAATACAGAGAAATCATCCATAAATACTTCTATTCCATCATCAATTATTTTACTAAATATAGACATCATACATCTTTGGAATGTTGCAGGTGCATTACATAATCCAAAAGGCATTCTTCGAAAAGCAAATGTTCCATAAGGACTAGTAAATGTAGTTTTCTCTTGATCCTCAGGAGCAATATGTATCTGATGATAACCGGTATATCCATCCAAAAAACAAAAATATTTATGTCCGGCTAATCTATCCAACATTTGGTCTAGAAATGGTAATGAGAAGTGATCTTTCCTGGTGGTTGCATTTAATTTTCTATAGTCAATACAAATACGCCATCCAGTAACTTGTCTTATAGGTATTAAATCATTATTTCCATTAGCTTTAACGGTCACTCCTCCTTTCTTAGGAACACGGTGAATTAGGCTTACCCATGCACTCGTCCAAAATAGGATATATAATACCATTATCTAACCATTTTAATATTTCTTTTCGACTACTTCTTTCATTATTTAGTTTAATCTCCTTTGAGGATCTACTCTTGGCTTATGTTCATTATCTAAAATAATTCTGTGCATACAGATTGAAGGACAAATTCCTTTAATATCTGCTAAAGTCCAACCAAAAGTTTTCTTATATTTTTTTACTATGTCTAACAGTTTTTGTTCTTGTGATTCATTCAATTCAGCTGATATAATAACAGGTAGGGTTGAATGGTTACCTAACTAAGCATATTTTAAATGATTAGGTAAAATTTTTAATTCGAGTTCAGGAGGTCTAATAATTGACGGAACTATATTCTTTTCAGCGTTTTCAGTATTATCCAATATTTCAAATTTTTCCTGTATATAATCCAGTTTTTCATTATCTGCTTCTTCAATTAATTCAGTATTTTCTTTTTCTAACTTTTCTTCATAATATCTTTTAAAATGTTCATTTTAGAAATGTTCAAGTATTTCCATTCGAAATCATTCATCTTCTTTTTCTAAAGCAGGATATTTCATTGATTTTGCTATGTTAAAAGTTACTTTTTGATCGTTTACTCTCATAGTCAATTCTCCTTTCTGAACATCAATCATAGCTTTTCCAGTGGCTAAAAAGGGTCTTCCTAACATTATGAGATTTTCTTTATCTTCTTCCATATCTAGAACAATAAAATCTACCAGGAAGATAAATTTATCCACTTTTACTAACACATCTTCAATAACTCCCTTAGGATAAGTCACGTAACGATCGCGTAATCGAAGAGTAAGCCGAAGTAGGTGAAATTTCTCCTAATTCTAATCTTTTAAAAATTGATAGAGGCATTAAATTTATGCTTGCTCCTAAGTCACACAAAGCTTTTCCATAAAATTTTTCTCCAATAGCGCAAGGTATAGTGAAACTACCGAGATCTTTTAATTTTTCGGAAGCTTTTCTCGAATAATTGCACTACACTCTTCGCTAAGTGCAATCGTTTCATTATCCGTAAATTTTCTTTTTTTATTTAAAATATCTTTCATAAATTTTACATAATTAGGCATTTGTTCTAATGCTTCTACAAAAGGAATATTTACCGTTAATTTTTTTAAAATTTCAAGGAATTTAGCAAATTGCTTATCTTTTTTATGTTGCTTTAGTTGTTGAGGAAATGGTGGTGGTGGTTTTTCTATAGATATTTTCATAGCGATTAATGGATATTCTAAGTTTTGATCTTGCTGATCCTTTTCTTTTTCTATTTCCACCTCCACATTTTTACTTTCTGTTTCTTTATGAATTTTAGTTTCTAACTCTTTTCCACTTCGTAAATGTAACACTTTAATTTGTTCTTTTCCTTGGTCTTTAGGATTTATTTCCACATTACTAGGAAAAGTTCCGGGAATTCTATTGTTAAGCGCGGTAGCGATATGTCCAAGTTGAGTTTCAATATTTTTAATTGTTATTCCTTGATTTTGTAATTGATTTCCTTGAATTTGTAATTGATTTCCTTGATTTTGCAAGTGCTGACCCATACTCAATATTAATTCTTCTATTGATAACTTCTTATCTTTAAATTGAGTGTTATTAAATCCAGGTGGATAAGAAGGTTTATAATTTGTATTTCCTTGATTAGGTGGATTTCCTATAGAGTTGTTCATCCATTGTTATTAGCTGTATTGTTATTCCAATTAAAATTTAGATGATTCTTCCAACCAGGATTATAATAATTTGCATAAGGATTATTGGGTCTATTATTAATAACATTTATAGTTTCATAAGGAGATTGAGAATCTATAGTTTGTCAAGATGAGTTTTCTTCTAATATAGTAGGAGAGTAATTCATTCCAAAATGATCTAATTTCTTTGATATAGCAGCAATTTGAGAAGCTAACATAGATATTGCCTCATTTTTATGAACACTAGCTATTTTTTTAGGATTTATTCTTTCAGCAGGCCATTGAAAATTATTAGTAGTCATTTCTTCGATTAACGCATAGGCTTCATCAAATGGTTTTGACATTAATGAACCTCCAAGAATGACAGATAAATGATTGATCTAAGAGATCCTACTAATCCATTGTAAAAAGTTTGTATAATTAACCAATATGGTAATGCATGATGTGGGCATTTCCTAAGAAGTTCTTTAAATCTCTCCCAAGCTTCATATATGAATTCTCCATCAAAGTGACCAAAAGATGTTATATCATTTCTAAGTTTGCAGTTTTCGAAGGAGGAAAATATTTGGATAGAAATTTTTGTGATAATTCTCCCCAAGTTTTAATAGATCCAGGTGCTAATGAATTTAACCACATCTTAGCCTCATCCCTTAAAGAAAAAGGAAAAAGCCTAAGTCTAATAGCATCATTAGATACTCCTTCATATTTGAAAGTAGCACATAGTTCCAAAAAACTAGCAAGATGTAAATTAGGATCTTCATTAGGTGAACCACTAAAGTGATTATTCTGTACCATTTGGATAATTACAGGTTTAAGTTCAAATGAGTTAGCAGCTACATCAGGGTTTTGAATAGTTAGGTGAATTTCATCTAATGTAGGGTAGGCATAATCTCTTAATGGTCTTTGTTGATTTATATTTCAATTTCTGGATTATTTTCCATTTGTGTTAAATTTATAATTTCTCTCTTTTATTTTCTAATTCTTTTAATTGTGCGCTCTAATTCTGAATCGTAAGGTATTAAATTTTCGTTTCCAAATTTACGCATACAATTTTTAAGTAATATTTAAAATAGTCCGTTACTCTAGTAAATATTTTAATAATTCTATTAATTACCTTAATAATTACTTTACTTCCCAAAGAACGGAGCCAAAAACTTGATCCCGCATCGAATATATATATATATATATATATATATATATATATATACCGATGATTCTGTTATGGAATTTATGATTTATATTGTGGATACTACGCAAGTATACGTATCGTTATCAAGTAATATAGGGCTCTAATGGAGTCTTAGATATCGATCCCACAAGGAAGTTAGTGAATTTTAAAGACAAATTAAAGTAAACTTACTTACTAATCTAGTATACAGAAATTAAGAATACTTAGACTAAAATAAACTAATGCTTAAAAGTTGAAATTAAGATTTCAGAAAAGTATCTTTCTCCTTATTTGAGAGAATTAAGTGAATGAAGAATTAAATGAGTTTTTAATTGTATTGTGCCAAATAGGAGCATTCCTATTCTTTACCCTTCGGTCCAGGTGCAAAGAACATTGACTAGTCTTGTGTTTGATTACTGAATCTGCGCCTAGGCTGGGAGGATACTGACTGCCACTTCAGAGCTCTCATGTTCCCTTTGCCTGAGGGCTAACATCTACACTTCAGCTCCCAAACAAAAAGACCGAATTGAATATTTTAGTCTGTCACACTAAAATGTCCAATTCTACGCCCGATAGTTAATATTTCCCTATTTATTTGCACCCTCCTTCCAAGGCTTTTGACTTCCCTGAATCTTGGATATAATCTTTACTATAGTTGATAATTTAACATATGTTAACAAATCAATTGGCCATATTGAAAGTAAATTAAGATTTGAGTAAAAGATAAGCACAATTTCTATTTTCATATTTTTAGGCACAACTACTTTAATTCATCATTTCACGAAATCTCGATAACAAGGAGAAAGACTAAGAAAACTACTCAGAATGCATGGGAAAAATAACACAAAGCATGGATTTCATTAAAGTTAACAAACAAATAAATATACTTATCTCAATTCTTCTCCCTAAGCAGACTCCTTGAAGTTCCTTTGACTCTTCCTTCTAGTCCAGCACACCAAAACGCTAAACACTTTATCTACTCACTAAAAAGACTCTAGGATGAAACTTAAAATTACACTTAACTTCCACACAAATGACACACAATTGATTAAAAATTTGTCTCTATTTATAGAAGGAGTCAAATCTCCAAATGTTACTTAAGCACCTCTTCAAAAACGTCCAGGTTCAATGTATTTTGGCTCTTTTCAACTGTCTCGCCGTCGGCAGGCTTCTTGAAGATGGGCTAACCATGCCGATCCCGCTGTCAGCGGGCTCGATCTTGCCATCAGCGAGTTCCTTATAATATATTCAAAATCTCTCGGGAAAATCTCGCCGTCGGTGGCTTAAATCTCGTCGTCGGCGGGACAGTTCATTTTTCATCATATTGAATCTTTTTGCTCCAAATCTGCTTCTTTTGTGCTTTTTGCTTTCAGTACTTATAAATCTTCATTCCTGCAATAAAATAAAGAGAATACCTTTCTTTAAAGTGCAATTTCATATAAAATTGGTATAAATTTCTCAATACATTTTTCTGTGGTCATCCATGCATTGTAGCCATGGCAGTCATAGTAGCAGCCATTTCTTCCATCTTCTTTTCCATTTAAATTATATGTTCATCTCTCATTAAAATGGCCCTCTAGATCTCTTCTGTGATGATCTCCTCAGACAATGGAACATTTCACATAGATGACGTGATCCTGGATTCAACCATGTTAATCTCCATAAATGCTTCCTCCCTGTAATCCGAAGGTAGTAATCCTCGTCGTCAACATCTAATACTCGTTCTCTTACTAACTCTGAAATCTCTACCAGGAGCTTTCGAACTTTATTTTTGACTTCTTTCTTTTTTATCCATTTCAAACTATAGGCTTTCTTCGACTGTCACCTCTTTCTGCAACTAACACTGGGGCAACTGCGGTAGTGGCGACGGGAACATCAAACTCATAATCCATTATAAGATCCACGGACTTCTTAGAATGTAGTGTTGCAGCAACCTTCCCCTTAAAAGTAGGCGCCTTGAGACCGAGTGTCTCAGTGGGGACATCAGAGTGATGAGGAGAAGTGCACTCCCTAAGGTATAGAACATGTACAGAGGAAGACAATCCTCTCCTATTATTCCTCTTTGGGAGTTCCTTATAATCTTCGGTAAATGGTACTCTCGAACCTAGTCGACAATTGACTGATATGCGCTCTACAAGTTTTAGGGAAACAATAGTAGTGTTTGTAGTGTTGGCATTGGTATTACGTGTTTCCCTAAATAGAACTTAACAGAAAAATGGGTTGTCGGTGCTTCTAACAATTTTTGTATTAGACGGGTGTGTCTTTCCTTCCTCAAAATTTCATTCGTCATTCTTAGGGAAACTGTACATCCCACTCTCTTGAGCAGCCTGGTGATTGAGCACCCTTCTTTCTTGACTAACCTTTGAAAGATAACACGAACTTAGGTAACTAGGGTGGGGTGGGCTTTTCCATCTCCTTATCATGACCATGAGGTGGCGGTAAAGTGTCGACAATCCTGTGGAGGCTCTCGTCTTTGTTAGTGCCTATTAGTGGGTGGAACCTACTCCATCAAAGGAGCGAAGAGGTCTCCAACACACTGAGTTCATCCTGTTGAGTAATCTCATGAATAGGTGGACGACTTGCAACACAAGCTCTGATGGCCCTCAGAATCCTGCTGTTACGGTTCCTCCTTTGAGACTTGGTCAACAGAGCAATTCTAGAACCAGAAACGACCTCAAATACATACGGTTGTGTAAGAAAAGTACCAATAAAATCTTCTTAATATAGAATCTCTTTCCCGATGGCAAATGGGAAGGTGGGTGTTGTAACAGCAAGTCTGACGGCAGTAGGGGTGACAATTCTTATGGTGATGGAAATAACTGACTTAACGGGGCGGCAGCAACCTTAACCTTCTTAGCATAAGGGAAGTCCTGGTGGGAGTTTAGATTAAACTTAGCAGACTATTCTTGAGCTTCTTAGGCTGCTATATTCTTGAAGACAAATGGGATTTTTACAAGCAGGACTTCAAACACACTGACACTGGTCTCGAACTGAATGTGAGTGCAGCGAGACAAGCCACACGGTGGTGGGCAAGTTGCTAGAGAAGGTGAGCATTGGGATCGACATTATCACTATTAATTCAAAAAAAGTTCCAAAAGTCAGCGACGACCTATACCTTGTAATCATAGTGTAAAAACTACGAACTAACAAATTCATTCTATGAACTGGGTATCTTCCCTTTTCATTTTGTATGATTTTGTTTTTAAGTATCTATTTTTTTTCTTTTTTAATTTTTTCAAAATTTTTGCAACACATTTTCAACTTTATTGTTCCATTATCAATTTTAAGAGTTCAAATTTGATTTTCAAGAATTAAAAGGTGTTTCAGATTTGAAAGGGTTGGCTCAATTTGCTAATAGCAAAATTGAGCCCAGGAAGCATAAATAAAAAGTGAAGTGTGGGACCCTGTCCAAGATGCCTTACATGATACACTTTGCTGCAGCGAAAATTGTTCACCAACAGAACTATTGGAGGTCCAACCCCACAAAAAAAGAAAATCCTAAAGGCTCCTAAACCCCTATGTTTAAGGTTGATTAATTAGACGATTCCAGAATCGAGGAGCGTCGATGGTACTTCCCCAAGAAAGAAATGGGAAAAGTACCTCAATGAAAGAATATCAATCTGGTTTTTAAAGGACATAGACACATTATCGATGTATGAGGGTAAAATTTACTACTCCAAATGAAGAGAGAAATTAATCTCCACCAGAGTCGCCCGAAGTTGTTAGCCAGTAAAGTGTTGTTTAATTTAATATATATATATATATTTATGAAAATATCATTTTAATTTTGAAAATATAAAATCAAAACGATCTCATATAAGCAATAGTTTAAGTAAACAAGCACTGCACAATAAGTCATGCATCTACTTAATGAATAGACACATCACTTACTAGCGAGGCTCGATTAAATAAACTAAAGAATCTATGATATCCGTTTTCGTCTGTGATCCATTTATGTTGATTGATAAGTTCCCCTATATAATATAAGAGATTATATAAGGTTTATATTATCTGGGTTCTTAAAGTTTCCTACAAGCAAAGCTCCTATAATTAATTACATATTAAATGATCGAAGTCACCTAAGAAAAATCTCGATATAGATAAGGAAATAATTCCTGCATGAACTCAAAGATCTAGGATTTTCAAGGTTTAACAATAGGAAATTAAAATGGGAAAGGTGCAAATTTGGGACTGTTATTTTTCAGAATCTAAAGGAAGAAGATTAGGAGATGTCACGGACCCTGAGGAGAACCTCGGTGACTTCTCAGACTACCCTATGGCTTGGCTTCAATTTAGAAGATATATTATTTAATATTTCATCCTACTAATTTTATTATTTATGACTAACATCTGTATCATTCGGATCATGCAATTAGCTTAGAAGATAGGAAATTTATGTCATATCAGACAACAACCTCGCAGTCCTAAGATGATTTAGGGCTTAGTTTGCACGGTGTGCAAAAGCCTATAATATAATGTAAGGGACTATGTCGTGCTAGATAAACTACCTTGAAGTCTGATCTATAAAAAAATACCTATTTCTTTATGTCTTAATTCTTTTTAATTTCTAAGGATATTATGCTTTAATAAAAGGTATTTTTTATGTTTTTGGATGTAGGTGATGTAAAAAGGTCTAAAAAGGAAAAATGAGCAAAAAGGAGCAAAAATGGAGCAAAATACAAAAAGTATAAAAAATATGGCCTGGCGCCTAGGCGCCAGAAGCTGGCGCCTAAGCGCCAGACTTGATACAAAAACTGTCAAGTTTTTGACAACGTTTGAGCGGTTATTGGACATTCTAGAAGACTGGCAGTTGTTCCTTGATAATAGGACATGTGATACATTGCATTTGGACGCTCCAAAATGGTTTTAAACGCAAAGAGGTGCAAGCCAAAGTGAAGAGGTGCGAAGAACTGGACTCGGTGTCCGGCGCCTAGGCGCCAAATTCCGGCGCCTAGGCGCCAGACCGACCTTCTAGAAGATTCATTGAACGTGGACATGTGTTGAAGAGGTGCCTCAAGGCAACCCTTGAAGCCTATAAATAGGGGTCCATTTCTTTAGAAAACGTGCCCCTCCCATTGTAACCCTTTCTCTTATCCACTTTAAGATCTCTCATCCTTAGAGAGAGAAATAGAGAGAGAAATTTAGGGCCACTTTTATTTAGTTTAGTGAGTTTATTTTCAAGTTGTTACATTTGGAGTTCATTATACTGTGGAGTCAGTAGGAATCAGAAGATCTATAGAAGAAATATTTGAGATAAGTATTTTTATATTTGATTCGAAGTTTATTTATCAGGTTTTGCTTTTTATTTTCAATGTGTTCTAAGTAGTTAGTTTACTTTCTTCCTTCAATTATGAAAAGATAGATAAGATAATATAAAGATTCGATGGAGAATTGAAATTCAAAATATTTTCAAAACATTGTGATGACATTAATACCTGATCTTACATTACTTTTTAGATTGGCCATTTAAATTGTTAAAGCCTGTTGAAGAGTTTTGAGACCTTGAAGGAGAAGAACTCTTAACTTGTAAATGTCACATGAATCCTTGGTTAATCGAAGGCCATGTGCAGGCTATTCAAGGTGAAGTGCAAATAAATAGGAAGATAAGATTTAAAGGGCGTAGAATTGATAAGTTTTTAGAGTGACAGACTAAATTCTTATAATTTGATTTATAGATTAGGAAAGGGTCACTAGTAGAGCCGACCATAGCCACCCTTGGACATCTAGAAGTGTGAGCCTAGATTAACCCATTCTACTAACAATACATCCGGACCTATTCTGTAAATTAGCCAATGTTCTTTGCGCCTGGATCAAAGGGTAAAGAATAGGAATGCTTCTATTTTGCACAATAGAATAAATTAATTTCTCCAACGAATATTAAATTATCTTGAAAATCTTAGATTAATTGAAGGAAAGAAAGTTATTTATTTTATATAGTTTTCATAAATCATTTTCTTATTATTGTTTTCTTTATTTGCATCTAGTAAATTAATTGTAATTTATAATTAAATTAAAAGATAAAAAAATATTTTTTTATTTAGAAAATTTATCACTATAATTCTTCCCTGTAGGATCGATACTGGGGTCTTTGTTTCAAAGCCCTATATTACTTAAAACGATACGTATACTTGCGTAGTACCCCTAGTGTGTAAAAATATTTTCTAAATTTACATCATATTAATTTTATACACTAGCCGCTATTTATAAATTGAGTCAAAGTTTTTGGCTATCTTTTGGAAGCGAATATTACTGCGTTATTTGCGGTCGGGTCAAAGTCCTATGGCTTGTTGTTTATTTTTAAGATGGTTTGCTGTTGTAGACCTTTTTGCTCTCTCGAATATGTTCTTCTGCATGCCTCATCGTGCTGCCCACGGTGTTTGCTCCAAGTTTCTCGTTGTAGCTAAAATTATTTAAATGACTTACTAAAGGGGGATTTAAGTTTAGAAGTGTTAAATTGAGGAGGTTGAGATAAATATCAGGTTTAGAGTTCAAGTTTTGCTGTAGTTTTCAAGTTTAATGTTGTAGCCATAGTTATTTAAATTACTTATTAAAGGGGGATTTAAGTTGATTAGAGTGACACCGATTAGGATCCCACGGTTCTTTCATTCCGACACCACTATTTTCTTCAGATTCACTTAGTCTAAATGAATTTACCAAACTTAAATAAATGAATTCAATAAGTTTATCTAGACTGGGGGAAATTTATTAGCAGTCGTAGGTTACCTCATCCGAGGGATTCCCGATCATCCAAAGAGACGTATTAATTAATTTAGTTGCAATTGTCTTTGTTTTATTTTGTTTGTGATTAATATTTAGAGTTGTCTTATTTTTTCATTGTCGTGAATCTCATTTTGGTTTGATTTTGATTTAAGATGCAAGGTGACATAATTTTCAGAAAATGAAAAGTACTAGAAAGTAAAGTGCAGTGAAGAAAATTATTTAAATAAACTATAAAAGTGTACCAGTCCTCTTCTCGCACTCCAGCTGAAATGTTAGTATTTGTACTGTATATATAATCTCACAAGGAATTAAAATATGTTGCATGGAAGGAAAGCAGGCAAGATTGATTTAAGGTGTGCCTACCAAACTGTAGAACATAACTTGGTGGGTTCCTATTCATAGGATGATCTTCTTGAACAAAACATAGTAGATTCAGTTTTCCTTATAGATATCCAAAAGACTATAAAAGTGTTCGGGGTATGACCCTAAACAACTTTTAAAAACCTTTGGAAGGTCCCAAGTTCCTTGGAACTTATTATGTTGCTAAATCATTCATCAATTGCAAAGTAAGGTTTAGTGATTGTGTTCTAACCCTATGCTCAGTAAACTTTAATGTTTTAATTATCCCATGAGCGGGGTAACTATCACTTGATACTTCATTTTATAAATTATGTAAGTGAAGACTTTTAAGGGTAAATTTATTTGTTAAGGAATTTAGCAAATTTTTCTTAACCAATTATATTTTTTTTTCTAAACCTCATTAATCAAATTTTGAATTAAGCCTAGTTCACTATTATGCCCTTAAGAATTATGGTAAATTTATAATTTTAGAAATGTTATGTTAAATGTAATTTAATCTTTATCCATAATTGTATTATCATCATACCACTAGCTAGGGATCTTAAATTAATGAGTTCTAATCTTCCAAATCAAACCCCCTTACCTTAGAATCATTTAATTTAATTAACTTCCAATTCATTATAATTAAGGGAAATTACAATTATGCCCTTGTCATGGAAAGACATCAGATTGGTTTCTAACTTTTAAGCGCTTATGTTTCAATCTTCTAATAATGTTATATAAAATTGTTTATTAACCATTTAACCCTTTATTAAACCTAAATATTAATTTGAAGCTTAAATTCCATAATTATCATTTTGCCCCTTTAAGGCCTATCACTTCATAATTCATTAAATTCAACTCAAATGACTTTGATATTTTATGTTATTCCACTCATGGGTCAATTAAAATATCAGAGGAAAAAATGTGATTTTTTTAATTTTTATTTTATTTTTATAATTAATTTAATTATTTCAATGTAAATTCATTAACTTAGCTAAAACAAATCATCTATTCTTAATAAAATCATTGGAGATTCACTTAGGTCAAATGACCACTGAGACCAATTTTCGTAATTGTTTGAGTTTTATTTTAATTACTAAATTTATTTGTTTATTTTGAGTATTAATTATATATAAATTATTTTTTAAGTAGAAAATTATGGTTTATATTTTTCTTAAATCTTACTAGATTCGGAGAACCTAGAGAAGTAAATTTCATATTTTTATGATTTTTATTTTATTTATTATAATTATTTTAGTGCAAAACTAAGGTAAAGTCACTTGTTTAGCCTTTAAAAATTCATAAGTTTACTTGGAAAACTAGGAAAAATATTTTAATTGTTTCTAGTGACCAGAAAACCTAATGTGGCATTTTTGTGCATTTTTATATTTTTGTGATTTTAATTAATTTTTAATTATTTTATATATTTAAATATTAAAAAATAACTTAAAAATGAAATATTTATTTTAACTCCAATTTTATTTTTATTAAGTCACACCAGTCACTAGGAACTCCTAAAATCATTTTTATAATTTTTTTAATTATATTTTAATTATTATAATTTTTTTAGTGCCAAAAATACTATTTTACTTAAAAGATCCACTTTAGTGATTAAATCAATTCCAATTGACTTCAAATTTTTATCGGAAATTAACATGATTGTTATTTATAGTGTGGAATAATTTTTATGATTATTTATTTATATTTTAATTATTTAGTTATTTTAAGGGTTTTACTGAGTTTATTACAATTAGTCTCCGTTTTAATTACTTAAATCCATTTTATATTTTTCCTAGGGTTCTCTGACCACAATGAATTTACCAAAATAAGTCTTGTATTTTTCTGATTTATATGTTAATTATTGTAATGTTTAAATTAAAAAAGAGGGATTTAAATTAAAGATTACGGATCTCTAATTAGAGATTTCCTTTGATCTTGGAAAATCAGAAAAGATTCGTAACCACAGAGGGTTTAAACACTCTAAATCCCATGTCATGGTGAATTGTATATAACAATTTATGATTTAATGAATTTTTTGGGTATTTAATTTATTTTTAAATATATATAAGTTAAATATTTTTGATATTATTTCCACATTTTTCCCCTCTATTCTCTGAACAACACGATATTTTTATTTTATTTTTATGAATTTTGTACACCAAGTTATGCATTTTTAAAGGTTTTCTAATTTAAACAAATAAAAAAAATCGAGATTTCCTACTTATCTAGCACGACGCCACCTCAACTTAGGCAGCTTTGAAGCTGTGCGTGGTGCTCTTCCAATCGTTGCAGCCATCTGACTCAACAGCCATGTGTCCCGTGGTTCGTGCATCATTTGCTCATCTGGCGCGATCCTGGCCATCGATCTGTTACAAGCGCAATCTGACGATCCTGGTTCATCGTTCCCAACTGACCTAACCTGTAAACCATTCACATTATTACCCTAAGATCTTTGCCTAAACTCAACCAAATCACTTTGGGTTTGTTCATACACCTTCATCTAGTCCATACAAACACACATATATACAGTTTATTAACTATGAAATTAAGATCTTCTTACAAAGACCTAAATCGAGCTCGATTTGGGGGGGGGATGCTGTATACCTTTTCCTCATAGGTGTAGCCTTAATCAGATGCTTGTAAAAGCTTTAGAGGACTTCGACGAACCTCCTAGACGCGTGTTACTAGGCTCTGGTGAATTTTCTGTGCAAGAGTTTCTCCTATAGGTGGGAAGTCTGAGGAGAAAGTTCTATGTAGAGGTGCAGAGAGATGGAGCTTTTAGTGGAAAACTTCCTCTCTATCTCTCGGGAAGCTCAGGGAAAGGTTAATTTTTGGTTTGGTGAAGTGTGGTGAAGTGTCCTATTTTGAGCCTAATTTTAAGCTCTGAAATTGAGCTCAAACAGTGGTGGTGGGGCTGAAAAATGGCTGGGTTGAGCTTAGGAAGGCTGAGAGAGTCTCTAGGAACAATTTGGCAGATTTTCCCTTAGGTTCAGTGTCTTCTCCTTTTGCTGGCCGTGAAGAGGTGGTGTTTAAATAAAGAGACTTAGGGTAGCCACCAAGACAGGCTTGTGGGTGAAATCAACTGCTTAGGTGGAGGGCTAAAAGGTGCCAATGACCAATCTGGGTGAGACACATTGGATGGGATCAATTTGGTTTGGATTATGGGGAGGTGGGTCTCAGTTTTTGGTTATCTAGTCATTAAGCCAGCTGGCCAGGTCAGGGGAGGTGGCTAGCTATGTCAGGTAGGCCAGAGAAACTCTTAATGGTGATTAAATTTGAGGTTTGATGGTTGGTGGAAAAGATCATTTTAGTTTGGCCAAAATAGGAAGAAGATCCCCTAATTCATGGGAACCTTGGTCCATGGCTCATGTTGGTTGGGCTAGGTGGGTCTAGCCTGGCCCCAAGGGTCCAAGTCTTGGCTGTGGAGGCCATGACTTGGTCAATTTGAGTCGGTTTGGTCATTTTTATGGCTTGGGTTCAAAATTGTGGCTTTAGGTAAAACTTGGGTCTAGATTGGGTTTGGGTTAGGATTTGGGTCAAGTGGTGGTTCAATTTTGTGTGAATGATTGTCATGAGAAGTTTTGGATACCAATTGGGTGATTTTGAATTGATTTAGAAGTTAAGTTGGTGAAAATTGGTAATATGGTCAATTTTGGGGCATGTGGGCTAGACTTGGATATGGATTAGGCTAGGGGTTTGGATATGGTTCAATTGATGGCTCAATTTGATGTGGGTGATTGTCATGATGAGTTTTAGACATTAATTGGGCGGAAAATTTGGGGTTAGGAGGTTCAATTGGTGAGATTTGAGCTTTTGGTTAAAATTAGGGGTTTTAGCTTAGGTTGGATTTGAGTGAGCTTTGAGTTCAAATTTATGTCAATTGATTATTCTAATTGATTTGGGAAGGTGTTATGAAGAGTTTAGAATTCAAATTTGGGGAAATTGATTTGATTATGAGGTTCAATTTGAGGGAATGTAATTTGGAGATTTTGGATTGAACTTGCAATTGGGCTTGAAATTGGGTTCACTTAGGCTTGGATTTGATTTCAATTAGAATCAGGATGATGAATTTGAGTTTGAAATTGAAATTGGGGGAGATTGAAGTCAATTTGGTGGAAATTAAGGGTGGTTTAGGCATTTTGGGCCCTCAAGGGTAATTTAGGGATTTTGGTAAAAATGAGTCAATTTGGTTAATATGGGATCAATGGAGTGGTTTAAATTTGTTTTAGGAACATTTGGAGTGATTTTGGAAATTTTGGGAAGTTTTGATATTTTTGGAATTTCTGGAGCATGAATGGCATTTTGGTAATTTTGGGGGTTTTAGGGGGGTATTTTGGTCAATTTGAGTGGTTTGAAATGTTTTGAAATGATTTTGAAGGAAATTTAATGATTTATGAAATTTTGGAAATTTTAAGAATTTTTGGAGAAATTAGTGTTGTAGGGGCAATTTGGTAATTTTTGTGAAGTTTGTGCTAAAAGGGTCAAAATTGGCAATTTGATGAAATTGGGATTATTTAAGTATGCCAATCATGATACTAACCTATTTGAAACATGGAACAAAGAAAATTCTTATTTTGGATCCTCCATGTGTTTGTCAAGTCAAACCCTAGCCTAGGGTTAAGAGCTCGAGGAATCACCCACATGAGTTTCCAAAGGAGTAGGGAACCAAGGTTGGGCATGTTTGGTTTAGGACTGGGTTAAGAATTAAAGTGTGAGGCTCAAGTGTGTGTGTGTTTGTGTAAGCCTGACCCAGACTAGACCACCCAAGGTTAGTCCTAAGGCTTGTCCATCCTATAGGAGACTCCTCTTGAGTTTTCTTATGCTTGGCTCCATCCTACTATGTGCTAGAGGTTGGTAGCAAGCATATGAAACTCCAAGTGAAGCAAAGAAACATTTTGAATTTCTAGTGAGGAGAGTACCATCACTAGTCCTCTAAGATAGTCACCAGGAAATTTTATGGCTAGATCCTAAGCTACTAAAGAAAGACTAGACCTCAACAAAAATGAGTTCAACACAGGCTCTATCAGACTGGTTAATTATTCAAAAGTTTTATAATGGGTTAGTAGGATCCCTTTAATCTATCATAGATGCTACTGCAGGAGGTTCATTAATGTCTAAATTATTTGATGGAGCTTTTTCATTAAATGAGGAGATGGCTACGAATATTTTTTAATGGCCCTCTGAAAGGGTAAATCCAAAGAAAGTAGCCAGTATTCATGATAATGTTGCCATTTCAATGGTTGCATCTCAAATTGTTGCATTATCTAGGAAAATAGACCAAATTGGAATGAATTTTTCTTTAACACTCTTATGATTGAATAAAATTCATTAGGACAATGATTGATTCTCAAACTTTGTTAGAAACTATAAATGTTATTAATATACCCAATAACCCATATTATAACTATTACAATCAGGTTGGAAAAATTATCCTAATTAACTAGAACAACAATTCTAATGATGGAAGTCAACAATGAGGGAACAATTAAGTAAATTAATTGGGAAACTGGAACAACCAAGATAACTCTAACTTTTGACCTACTTATCCTCCTAGATTCAGCCAACAAGTTAAGGAGAAGAAGTTGTCCATAGGAGAAGTGTTGTTAAAAATGAGCAATCTGTTACAAATTCAAAGTGCTACTATTCAAAACTTTGAGAATCAACCTGAACAAATTGCTAATGCACTTAGCAATATGCCTCAAAGAACACTTCTAGTAATGTTGAGATATATCCTATAGATAAAAAATAAAGAACAAGAACAAGTTAAGCTGTCTAATTGAAGAGTTAAAACGAATTAAATGTTGGAGTTCAAAAAGAGATTGAAGTTAATATAGAAAATATTAAAATTAAAAAAACTGAGGAAACTATTCTTAAGGAAGTAGAATCATGTCTCTCTAAATAATAAAAACCACAACCTTCTTTTCCTCAAAGACTTAGACAGCAAAACTTGTATCAATAATTTTCAAGTTTTTCTTTTTTTAAGATATTTAAGAAGCTTACAATTAATATTTCTTTTGTAGAATCTTTGGAACAAATACCAAGTTATGCAAAAATTATGAAAGAAGTTTTAAATAAAAAGGAACATTGAAGGTTATGATACTATTAAACATAATGAAGAATGTAGTTCAATAACTCCGAAAAAGCTTCCTAAAAAACTTACAGATCCTGGTAGGTTCACCATACCTTGTGAAATTGAAGAAAAAATTTGTGGAAAAGATTTATGTGATTTTGGAGCAAAAATTAATCGCATGTCATTATCTATATTTAGAAGGTTAGGTTTAGGAGCGATATCTCTCACTATTGTAACCATATATTTAGCTTACCGATCTATTACTTTTCCTGTGGATGTTATAGAAGATGTGTTAGTTACAGTGGATAAATTTATCTCCCCATGTTAATTTCATTGTGTCAGATACGAAAGAATATAATTAAATTCCTATCATTTTAGGGAAATCATTCTTAACTACTGAACGTGCAATGATAGATGTACAAAAAGAAGAACTAACCATGAGAATTATTGACCAAGAAGTTACATTAATGTACTTAAAACATTGAAGTATCCTGATAAAGGAAAAGACTGAAAATGCTATAGAATGGACATTATTGATTATATGATTATTAATCATTTTCAAGAAAGATGCAAAGAATATCAAACCAGGAAGAACCGAAAAATGAAACTAAAAGTGATTTTGAGGATTAATCAATTGAGATAAATACAGAACATTCAAATTATGTTCAGGAAAATTTTGAAATTTTAGATACTACTAAGAATAGTAAACCTCTAATTCCTTTTATTGAAAAACCTCTTGAACTTGAGATGAAGGTTTTCCCTATTCATTTAAAGTATGCATTTTTGGGAACTCATCTATATTACTTGTTATTATATCCTCATATTTAACTGCAGAATAAGAAGTAAAATTATTAAAGAGATTGAAAAATCATAAGAAAGCCTTTGGATGGACATTAGCTGATATTAAAAGAATAAGCCCTTCAATCTTTATGCACAGAATTTGATGGAAGATAATTATAAGCTTAGAGCTGATCCTCAGAGGAGATTAAATCATATAATGAAAGAAGTTGTTTAGAAATAAATTTTAAAGTGGTTGGATCCTGGAATTATTTATCCAGCTTTATACAGTACTTGTGTTATTCCTATTCATTTTGTTTCTAAGAAAGGGGGAGTGAATATAACTGTAAATAAAAGGAATGGGTTAATTTATACAAGACAAGTCACTGGATGGTGAATCTGTATTGACTATAGACAATTAAACCTTGCCACTAGGAAAGATCACTTTCCTTGATATTTTCTGAATGAAATGTCAAATATACTCACTAGGCATCGCTATTTTTGCTTTTTGGATGGATATTCCGCATACCAACAAATACTCATAGCTCTTGTGGATCAAGAGAAGACAACATTTACTATTCCATATGAGACTTCTGCTTTTAGGGGAACACCATTTGGATTATGCAATGCACGTGCAATTTTTCAAAGATGCATGATGTTAATTTTTTGTGATTTAATTAAGAAAGGAATTGAAGTTCATATGGAAGATTTCTTAAATCTTGGAACCTCTTTTAATTCATATTTAGATCACTTAACAAGGGTTCTAAAATGCTGTGAAGAAACAAACCTTGTTCTTAATTGGGAAAATGCCAATTTATGGTTGCAACTAGAATTGTTTTAGGACATTAAATTACTAAAAATGGCATGGAAGCAGATCCAGCAAAAATTTAAGTTGTTGTTGAATTACCATCTCCTACTTTTGTAACAAGAATTAAAAGTTTTCTATGACATGCTGGTTTCTAAAGGCATTATATTAATGACTTTTTAAAAATTTTTATGCCTTTATGTCATCTTTTGGAAAAAGATACAAACTTTGATTTTAACGAGGAATGTTTGAATGCCTTTAATTTATTAAAAAAAATTAATCACTGCACCTATTATTGTTTCACCTGATTGGGAAAAAAACAATTGAATCAATGTGTGATGCTAGTGATTATGCTATAGGTGTTGTCTTAGGGAAATGATACCATAACATTTACAAATTAATAAACCATGCTAGTAAAGCTGTCAATAAATCTCAAATTAATTACACTACTAGTAAAAATGAATTATTAGCTATAGTTTTTTTTAGATAAATTTAGACCTTATCTTATTGGAGCCAAATTTATTATGCATACTAATCATTTTGCTTTAAATTATTTAAAAATGAAAAAGGATGCAAAGCCACAATTAATTAGACGGGTCCTTTTGATGCAAAAATTTGATTTTTCAAGTTGTAGATAGGAATGGTAATGAAAACCAGATAGCTGATCATTTTTTAAGGCTTGAATAGGAAAATAATGTTAATGTTAATGAAGAAATAAATGAAATTTTTCCTAATGAATAATTATTTACCATTAATTAATGATGAAATCCATGGTATGATGATTTAATTAACTACTTAGTAACATTTTGCCCTACGAATTATATAGCAATCAAATTAAAAAGTTCATTCATGATTCAAAATTTTACTTATGGGATGCCCTTATATATAATAAATTTGAGGACATAGTTATTCAAAGATGTGTACCGATTGAAGAAACCCAAAAAATTATACAAAAATGTCATAAATAAGACTCTGGGGGACATTTTGAGGTTGATAAAATTGCATTTAAGATTATACAATATGGATTTTTTTGGCCTACATTATTTAGAGATGCTAATACCTACATAAAATCATGTGAAAGATTTCAAAGACTAGATAATATTTCTAGAAGAAATGAAATGCCCCAAAATTTTACTTTGGAAGTTGAAATTTTAGATGTTTGGGGTTTAGATTTTATGGGACCATTTATACCATCTTCTGGAAAATTTATATTTTGATAGCTGTCGATTATGTTTCTAAATTGATTAAAGCCGTTGCTTTATCTCATTGTAATGCTAAGGGTGCTGAAAAATGTTTAAGGAAAAAGTAATTTTTTCAGATGGGGGAAGTCATCTTAAGAACAAAATAATTGAAACATTAACTCAAATTTATGGGATTAAACATCGAATTGCCATACGTTACCACCCTGAAATGAGTGGTTTAGTAGAAATATCTAATCTTGAAATTAATGGAATATTGGAAATGATTGTAAATCCTAATAGGATAGAGTGGTTTGCTAAACTTGATAGTGCATTATGTGCCTATAGGACTGCTTGCAAAACTCCTATAAAAATGTCACCGTATAGGCTCATATATTGGAAATCATGTCATTTACCAATTGAATTGGAGCATACTTATTGGGATATTGAAGAGTTTAATTATAATTTGAAAGATGCTAGTGACAAACGATTGTTGCAATTAAATGAACTTGATGAAATAAGAAATGAATCTTATGAAAATGCTAAAATCTAAAAGGAGAAAATAAAAATGTGGCATGATCAGAGGATTTGAAAAAGAAGAGAAGAGGTTCTATTATATAATATAAGATTGAAATTATTTTTGGGAAAACATAAGTCCAGGTGGTCTAGGCTATTTATTGTGATAAGAGTTTATCCATATGGTGTTGTAAATATTGAAGATCCTAAGACTGGAAGAATGATTATGGTAAATGGACACAGAATAAAAGATTATATAAGTTGAGATAATCCTACATTTGAGGAGATCATAATGTTGGGTCAACCAATTTAAAAGCATTAGATATTTCTAGCTGACAACGTTAAATCAAGCGCTTTGTGGGAGGCAACCCATAGTTATTAGTGTAAAATTATTTGATTAATGTTTGTTGTTATGATGAGTATATGAAGTGATACTGAGTCTTACAAGATTAAGACTCAAAACATTATTTTATTGATGAGGATGAAAAAAATTCTACATGTGAAAATTTTAGATTGGCGCTACAGCTCCAGATCTAGCGCTATAGCGCCACAGTTCGAATAACTCCTCTAAACCTCCCAAATTTTAGTTTATGCCTTCTTATTCTATATAAAACCACCTAGAAAAGAATTGGAGGCATCACCTTCATAGTTTTAAGCATTCTAGAGAAAGTGGAGTGTAAAAAAATTATTTCTACTTAGAGATCATTCAGAGTAATAACAATGAGAAATTTGAAGACAATAAGATGATGCATAAGGATGCTCAGAATGACTTCAACGGATTCTTAGCATTAAGTCTAGAGAAGCTTATAGGCAAACTTGGGAAAATTGAAGAGGATATATCCCGTCTGCACACCATATATGGAGACTTTTTTGACCTGTATGAGCACTTGGAATGGTAGTTGAATCTTTAATTCAACCATATGGCGTGTTACCAAGACTATCAAGTAAGTATGTATATTAACAATAAATGGATTGATGATAAGGTTGCACCAGAATTACCTCGCACCCCTTTTTACCATGTGTTCGATCGTAATTTTTTGGAGGATGAAAAGGAGGGTGACACCATTGTTCATAACTACTCCTAGATGGACTCTTAGCAAATTATGTTAGTATTAAGTGTTTATGTGTGGTGTGTCAACTTTGTTATTATGGTGGCTCTAGCACTTCAGAATTTTTATCTATGCCTTTATTGACTTATAATTAAGTCTATCTTGTGTCGTTTATATTGAACTTATTATTAAGATAACAAAACAACTTCAGTTTTGTTGTTAAAAGTTGGTTTTATGTGTTTTAATGATTGAATTGGTAGTATCACACTTAAATCTTAGATTTTCTGTTCTCTTTCAGAATATACAAAATTTTTAAAATTCTAAATGAGTATAGCTCCACTCATCAGTGCATACATGGCGGGATAGTTCTGAACCAAACCAGTTACACTATTAAGCACTTGAACCACTAGTTTTCACAATTTTCGCCCATGGTTCCTTTTCATGCTCCCCTATTTCGTAACTTGCTCCCCTAGGGCTTGAATTTGTGCTTGATTTGCTTGGAGTTAGAGCTTCAAACTCTAGATTTCATCTTCTTTGGGTAAAATCTAAATTTTGACTAAAAAATTTTTTAATATTACCATAGATTTCTTCCACATTATGGTTAGGCTAAAAATTTGAAATGTTGATGAAATAGTGAGATATCAAAGGTTGAATGCATATTTGGTTTAGAATGTGTTTGTAGGATCCATATGAAGTTACACTTTGAACTTATTGGAAATGTTATTTGTTTTTTTTTAGATTTCACATGACTTATAAAATGAAGAGCGGTAGAGGAAAAACTAGTTTTGATAAGGAGAAATTTGCTAGTTTGAAAGCTTAGGAAAGATATGGAGATCTGCAATCTAAGAAATTGATTGTAAACCAAAGTTTTCTTCATCTTGGAGGAAATATTAAATATATTATTTTTTAACTAGAGTGGGAAACTTCTGTTATTTCACTACCGTTGTTGTGATTTCTGTGGTTCGTGAATTATATGCCAACATGCCTGATGAAGTTGATAACTTGGTGTTTGTGAGAGGGCAAAATATAGATATTAATCCTATTTGGACTAATCATATTTACATGTTGCATAGTGTTTCTACTTGCTTCTATTCAAAGTTTAATCCCACTGATGCTGAGCTCGATGAGATTATGGGATTTTTGACTGACAAACATGTAGTTTGAAAGATCAAGAATGGACTCCGGGTAAACTTTTCTTTCAAAGCTTAACGTTCATTCTTGTGCATGACATTACTTTATTTCTGGTAGACTTCTTCCAACTAAACATATTGGTGAGGTAACTTGGGAGAGAGCCACCTTGAATTATTGAATTCAAATGAGGAAGCCTATAGATATTGGCTCTCTCATTTACAAGAACATGATTATCCCCTCTAAAGGAGGAGAAAATGGAGGTATGGGTTATCGTTCTCTTATTTCCACCATGTGCATAGAATTTGGATTTAAGTATGAGCCATGGGAGGAAATTTTTCCACCTCATAAACCCATTTGAAAACAAATTGAGAGATATATGGAAAGCATTCTGGTTCTGGATGCAGGAGTGGAGGTTCTGACAATCCTTCTACTTCAATGTTAGCTTCAGCTTCTAGACCTTCCACATCTGGTACTTCTACTTTAGAAACTATTCTGGAGCAGATAATAATTCAAGAAGGTGATATTATATCTTTAAAAAATTAAATGCAAGAATTGAAAGCACACTTGGATCATAATGATGAATATCTACAGAGGAGAGTTGATTATGATATATCTCTTAATGAGTCTCTGGTGAAATTTCTGAAGGGTGATCATTCAGTGGAATTTCTTAATGCCCTAGATTTTCTCCATATGAGAGGTGGAGAAATGGAGGAGGATATTGATGTTTGTGATGATGATGAGGAAGAGGATGATTAGAGTATTTTTCCTTTACTGTAGATCTTATATTTGGATTTCTTTTGTTAAGCATTTGATGTGTTATTGTTGGACTGTTATTTTTGCTATTTATTTAGTTCCTTAGGCATACATTTATATTGAATTGATGTGTTGCACCCTTTTGTTCTACTGTTTTACTATATAATATTTGCTCCAGTTTATATTATTTGTGTGCTATAGTAGTTTCTTACTTTGTGTTTTTATTGTTATACATAATAATATTAGATTTACTACCTACAGTACCTATCTTTACCAATGGCACCTGTATTTTTCTCCTATATTAAATTTTCAAAATTTTTCTCTTTCTTCATGGACTATGCTATTTTAAATTAATCAACAATTTAAGTTTGAGGGAAAGGAGAAAAATTTTTTAAGAACTAAACATTATTTGTCCTCAATAAACTATACTTAAAAAGAAATATTTTAACATAAACTGTGATATGTAGGGATAGCTTTAGATAACTATATTTTTTATTTTATTAATGTTATAGAAGACTTAAGTGAAAGTTTTAATAATAAAGGTTTGTTAGAGTTAAGGTATTTAGCATAAGAATATAAAATTTTGCTTTCACTATTTAAAGTAAAGAAATTTGCATTTTTGGAAATATTAAGGATCTTAACTTTACACATAAAAAGAAATAATTGAGACTTTATGAAAAATCTTTTTAAAGCTAATACATATTAATTAAGGAAATGTGGGATTTTTTTAACTTTACGAAGTGGATGGGGAGCTCAAAATCATTAAAGGCTATCTAGATATATAATCCTCACATTAAAAAAAATGAAAATATTGGATTGAAAATGATTCTAAAAGAAAAAGAAAAGCAAAATCAGAAGAAAATGAAAATAAAAAAAATGTGAGGAGAAGCTTAAGGAAATGCTGATCTATAAAAAAATACCTATTTCTTTATGTCTTAATTCTTATTAATTTCTAAGGATATTATGCTTTAATGAAAGTTATTTTTTGTGTTTTTGGATGTAGGTGATGTAAAAAGGTCTAAAAAGGAAAAAGGAGCAAAAAGGAGCAAAAATGGAGCAAAATACAAAAAGTATAAAAAAATATGGCATGTTTTTGACAACGTTTGATCAGTTATTTTGACGAAGTGAGCGGTTATTGGACATTCTAGAAGACTGGCAGTTGTTCCTTGATAATAGGACATGTGATACATTGCATTTGGACGCTCCAAAACGGTTTTAAACGCGAAGAGGTGCGAGCCAAAGTGAAGAGGTGCAAAGAACTGGACGGGGTGCCCGGCGCCTAGGCGGTAGATTCCGGCGCCTAGGCGCCAGACCGACCTTCTAGAAGATTCATTGAATGTGGACATGTTTTGAAGAGGTGCCTCAAGGCAACCCTTGAAGCCTATAAATAGGGGTCCATTTCTTCAGAAAACGTGCCCATCCCATTGTAACCCTTTCTCTTATCCACTTTAGGATCTGTCATCCTTAGAGAGAGAAATAAAGAGAAATTTAGGGCCACTTTTATTTAGTTTAGTGAGTTTATTTTCAAGTTGTTGCATCTGGAGTTCATTACACTGTGGAGTCAGTAGGAATCAGAAGATTTGTAGAAGAAATATTTGAGATAAGTATTTTTATATTTGATTCAAAGTTTATTTATCATGTTTTGCTTTTTATTTTCAATGTGTTCTGAGTAGTTAGTTTACTTTCTTCCTTCAATTATGAAGAGATAGATAAGATAATATAAAGATTCGATGGAGAATTGAAATTCAAAATATTTTCAAAATATTGTGATGACATTAATACCTGATCTTACATTACTTTTTAGAATGGTCATTTAAATTGTTAAAACCTGTTGAAGAGTTTTGAGACCTTGAAGGAGAAGAACTCTTAACTTGTAAATGTCACATGAATCCTTGGGTAGTCGAAGGCCATGTGCGGGCTATTCAAGGTGAAGTGCAAATAAATAGGCAGATAAGATTTAAAGGGCGTAGAATTGTTATGTTTTTAGAGTGACAGACTAAATTCTTATAATTTGATTTAGTAGGGCCGACCATAGCCACCCTTGGACATCTAGAAGTGTGAGCCTAGATTAACCCATTCTACTAACAATACATCCGGACCTATTCTGTAAATTAGCCAATGTTCTTTGCGCCTGGATCAAAGGGTAAAGAATAGGAATACTTCTATTTGGTACAATACCATAAATCAAATTCTCCAACGAATAGTAAATTATCTTAAAAAACTTAGATTAACTGAAGGAAAGAAAGTTGTTTATTTTATATAGTTTTCATAAATCATTTTTTTATTATTGTTTTCTTTATTCTCATCTAGTAAATTAATAGTAATTTATAATTAAATTAAAAGATAAAAAAATATTTTTTTTATTTAGAAAATTTATCACTATAATTCTTCCCTGTGGGATCGATATCGGGGTCTTTGTTTCAAAGCCCTATATTACTTGAAACGATACGTATACTTGCGTAGTACCCCTAGTGTGTAAAAATATTTTCTAAATTTACATCATGTTAATTTTATGCACTAGTCACTATTTATAAATTGAGTCAAAGTTTTTTACTATCTTTTGGAAGCGAATATTACTGCGTTATTTGCGGTTGGGTCAAGTTTTGGGCGCCGTTGCCGGGGAAGAAAGAAATAGAATAGTATAAATTTTCTAATAAAAAAATAATTAAAAAAAAAGATATATATTTTATTCCTTGTTTTTTTGCGAAGATTTGGTTATTTAGGATTAGTACATTTAGATTCTGAATTAGAAAGAACAATTAGAAAAATTAAAAAGGGAAAACAAATTCAAAAATTTCTAGAAATGGCTACTTTACAAAATCCAATTAAACTTAATGATCATAATGAACTTTATAGTAGTATTCAAATACCTACTGTAGATGCTAACTCTTTTGAACTTAAACCGTCTATTATTCAAATGGTGCAAAACAATCAATTTGGTGGATTGCTAAATGAGGATCCAAATTTACACCTTGTTAGTTTTTTAGAACTTTGTGCTACCTTTAAATATAACAATGTTTCTGATGATGCTATTAGACTTAGACTCTTTCCTTTTTCTTTAAGAGATAAAGCAAAGATGTGGTTAAACTCATTAGCGATCGGTTCTATTAAAACATGGGCTGAAATGACACAAAAATTCCTTGCTAAATATTTTCCTCCTTCTAAAACTGCTAAATTAAGAAATGATATTGCTTTGTTTAGTTAATTTGACGGGGAGATAATTTATGAAACTTGGGAAAGATTTAAAGAACTATTAAGAATATGCCCTCATAATGCTTTACCTGATTGGTTGATTATTCAAACATTTTATAATGGATTAATTGGATCTTTAAAATCAATTATTGATGCTGTCTTCTTGGAGGTTCTTTAATGTCTAAATCATTTGAAGAAGCTTACACTTTAATTGAAGAAATGGCTAATAATAATTTTCAATGGCCTTCCGAAAGGATTAATCCTAAAAGATGGCCGAGTATTCACGATAATGAAGCCTTTTCTATCTTAGCTTCACAAGTTGCGGCAATGTCTAAGAAATTAGATAATTTTGCATTTAATATTACGCATAATAACTCTGCTAATATTGAAGATTCTCAAACTATTGAAACTTTACAAGCTATTGCAAGTAAAAATAATCCTTATTCAAATTATTATAATCCTGGGTGGAAAAATCATCCTAATTTTAACTGAAATAATTCACAACAACAATGGGGTAATAATCAATCTCATCCCACAGGAAATTTGAATAATCAAGTTAATTCAAATTATAAACCTCCTGGATTTAATAATCAACAGAAAAAGTTATCAATAGAAGTATTAATTATGCAAATGAATAATCAATTATAAAATCAAAATACTGCTATTCGTAATATTGAAAATCAAATGGGGCAAATTGCTACTTTAATTAATAACAGACCTGTAGGAACACATCCTAGTAATGTTGAAATTAATCCAAAGGAAACTGGAAAAGAACATGAACAAGTTAAAGCTGTGTAACTTAGAAGTGGAAATGAATTAAAAGAAAGAAAGCAGAATGAAATTGAAAAAGAGATTGAGGTTGAAGAGATAGAAAAACCTAATGAAACTCTCTCTCCTAGTCAAGATCAGACTGTTATACCTGTTAATGTGGAAGTTGAAAAACCACCGCCACCTTTTTCTCAAAGACTTAAACAGCAGAAATTCGATCATCAATTTTCTAAGTTCTTTGAAATTTTTAAGAAACTTACTATTAACATACCTTTTTTGAAGCTTTGGAACAAATGCCAACTTACGCAAAATTTATGAAGGATATTTTAAGCAAAAAATGAAAATTTGAAGCTTTTGAAATTGTTGCATTAAGTGAAGAATGCAGTGCAATAATTCAAAAGAAATTACCTGAAAAGCTTAAGGATCCTAGAAGTTTTACTATACCCTGTGCTATTGGAGAAAAATTTTGTGGAAACGCTTTATGTGATTTAGGAGCAAGTATTAATCTAATGCCATTTTCTATCTTTCGAAGATTGGATTTAGGAGAATATAAATTTATGGTATTGTGCCAAATAGAAGCATTCCTATTCTTTACCTTCGCTCGATAGTATAAAGAACATTGGCTAATCTATAGATTAGGTTTGGATGTATTGTTAGTAGAATGGGTTAATCTAGGCTCACACAACTAGATGTCCAAGGGTGGCTATGGTCGGCCCTACTAGTGACCCTTTCTTTCTCTATAAACCAAATTACAAGAATTTAGCCTGTCACTCTAAAAACTTATCAATTATATGCCTATTAAATAATATCTTCCTATTTATTTGCACTTCACCTTGAATAACCCGCACAAGGCCTTCGACTACCCAAGGATTCATGTGATATCTACTAGTTAAGAATTCATCTCCTTCTAGGTCTCAAAACTCTTCAACAGATTTTAACAATTTAAATGGCCAATTTAAATAGTAAATTAAGATCTGGTTTTAATATCATCACAATGTTTAAAATATAAATATAGTTTTTAATTCTCCAACAAATTCTATATTATCTTATTTATCTTTTCATAATTGAAAGGAGAAAGTAAAGTAACTACTCAGAACACATTGAATTTAAACAACAAAACATATAAATAAAACTTTGAATCAAAATACAAATACTTATCTCAAGTGTTTCTCCAACTGAACCTCTGAATCCTTCTGACTCCAAAGTAAATAGACTTCAAAAGCACCGACTCTTCAAATACTCTCAATACAAACTCTAAAATAAACTCACTAAATAATAAAAAAAAACTATAAATATGGCCTTAAAATATTTCTCTAATTTCTCTCTCTAAATGGAACTATGTGGCTAGGTTGGGTGTTGGTGGTTTTTGGTTGGGTTGTGGGCGGTTTATGGGCGTTTTTCTCTGAAGGAGTAGCCTCCAATTTATAGGCTTCAAGAGTTGGCTTAAGATACCTCTTCAAAATGTGTCCATGTTTAATGAATTTTCTAGAAGGTGTGTCTGGCGCCTAGGCGCCGGACTCTGTGTCCAGTTCTTTGCACCTCTTCACTTTGGATCGCACCTCTTCGCGATCCTAACCGTTTCCAAGCGTCCAAATACAATGTATCACATGTCCTATAATCTAGGAATAACTGCCAATCTTCTAGATGGTCCAATAACCGCTAACACCGTCAAAATAACCATCCAAAAGTCGTCAAAAATCTTATAGAGTTCTGTATCGAACTGACGTTTAGGCGCCGGATTCTGGCACCTAGGCGCCAGGCCAATTATTTTGACAATTTTGTAATTTTGGCTCCATTTTTGCTCATTATTGCTCCTTTTTCATCTTTTTTTCCTTCTTGGACATTTTTGTATCACCTACATCCAAAACACAAAAATACCTTTCATTAAAGCATAATATCCTTAAAAAATTGATAAAAATCAAGGCATAAAAATAGGTATTTTTTCATGGATCAAAATCCTCCAAACTTAAACATTTTTGTATAAAATTTGGAATAAAAGGTAAATATTTAGGATTTCTTATAATTTTTGATTTTATAAAGGCTTTAGTAAATCATTAACCAAATTTAACTAAGTTTAATTTTAAGAATTTAAAGAATATTTAACTACCAAATCATAAGATTTCAAAAAATTTTCATTCACTTCGAAAATAATTGTAGTTTATTATATTAAGATCACATAAATTATTTACAAGAAAAAGATCTTCATGAAAATCTTTTCTAAAAAAGATACATGCATAAAAATTAAGTAAAATATGTAATCAATTTTTTTCTTATAAGCTAATTCAAGTGAAGCCAATTTTTTATTAGGCATCTCCTCAAGCTTCTTTTTTTTTTTTTTTTTTACAGAGAGGATTACTATATTTGGATAGCCTGTTAATGGTTTTGAACTTCGCTATCCTTAACTTATATTTTTAAACTTATACATTTTCACTTAATTACTATAACATGAATAGATTTCAAAAAGAATTTCAATCTTTTCTTTTTCAAGTTATAATTTTTCATTTCTTAATACTTCTAAAATTCAATTATTTCTACTATGTATAGAAAAATTTCTTAATCTTACTCTTCTTTAAGTTGAATAATTCTATTCATAAAATCAGTCAAAGTTATTAAAATTGTGGTTAAGTTTACTAAATTATTTATAATTTCAAAAATTTAAATGATCTTAAATAGATTCTTCATTCCTTATGTTATGTTAATATTTTTTTAGAAAATATTAGTTCATTAAGGACAAATAAAATTTAAATTTGCATGTATTTTCCCTTCCCCTAAACTTAAGTTTTGGTATATCATGAAAAAAATTTAAAGTATGAGAGAAAGAAAGGTATAATTTAAAAAGGAATTTTTATAAGTATGTAAAAACATTCTAAAAAGAAAAAATTACTTCTACACATGCTTTTCATGAATATTACTGAAATAACAAAGCATGTATAAAAGTAAGCAGACTCAACATTTTTTTTATATATATATCAGTAGCTGAATTAAATGATTATACTACTAATAGTAACAGAAACAGAACAAATTTATTAACTATTTAAGAATACTAAATAGTAGGCTGAAACAGAAATAAACATTAATTCATCCAAATTTCAGTCTTCAACACAATACACTAAATATTTAAAACAGTCTCAACATCAAAAAATCCACACAAAGTTTCATAAACAAATCTACACTAACAAACAACAAACAACAAACAGCACTAGCAAACAAGAAATAAACTAACAACAGAATCATCACATCTCAGATGTAAATCAAGCTACTAATCACTATCTGTAGCCTCGTCATTGTCATCACCAAAAGAAAACTCCACATCCTTTGGATCACCATATGGTGAAATTTTAGGATAGGTAGGAAACTGAACATCATGCTCACCCTTCAAGAATCTAACTAAAGACTCTGAATACTCAGCATCATACTCACTTTTTCTTTGGTTAAACTCAGATAAATGATCAATCTTCTTGTCTATAGTATCTACTCGCAGGTGAGTTAGAAATAAACCGTCCGTCGCTCCGTAAAATTGATCATGCATTGATTCCCAGAAACTAGATGGTGGCTCAGCAGTAGAAGTAGAAGGTCTAGAAGTAGAAGCTCTACCTGGAGTAGTTACAGAAGTAGAAGGACCAGTAGATCTCTTCCCTCAAAGACGATCATAAATGCTAACTCTCTTCTACCCAATTGGCTTTGTAGACTTCAACTTCTCCTCTGATATATCAGCAGAAACTCCATTGCTCATGCATAAAGAATAAATCAAGGATGGGAATCCTAATCCCATAGAAGTGCTGGATCTAGCAATCGATTCCACTGAATCATAAATAATACTGCCAACATCTATCAGCTTCCTCTCTTGAATGCAGTAGTTCAGGATAGCTCAATCTCTGGTAACTTCACTTAGGTGGTTGGAAGGTAGAAGTCTAGAAGAAATAAAATAATGTCATGCCTTTGAAATACCATTTAGCTTTGAAGATTTGAAGTTTACCCGTTTGTCATTCCAGATCTTCCAAGTTCCAGTGCCATCAGTCAGATATGCAAAAATCATCTCAAGATCTCCCTCAGATGGAGATAAACTAGAATAGTAGCACTCGATGGTAGGTGGCAGGCCGTAGAAAATATTGATCCGTTCCGGAGTAAATCCTATCCCAACACCTCTAACGAAGACTTCGTAGTCTTCCGCATCCAAAAAGTTGGCATAAAACTTGTGTACAATAGGAATAACGGCAATAGCAGTGAAATAACAGAATAGTTGCCAGTTGTGTGCAACGATCGTGTTCTCAATCATTTCACCAGGATTGTAAAAACTGCGCTCCGAGATAAACTTCCTTGACGCCGCAAATTCATGATAACGAAAATGCGCTGCCACAATTGAAAACTTACTACTTTCGAAATTTTCTCGTGCCTTTCCTCGCTTAGATTTTGGTTCCATCTAAACGTGAAAGAAAACACAAATAAATTTAGGAATCAAACATTTAAACTCTTTTTAAGCTTGAGAAACTTAGAATGAGTTTAAAAATCCATGGAGAAACTCTAAAAATAAAAATCTTTCTCAAAATTTTGGTTTTTAGCAAAAAATAGGAAAAACTATGGTAAGAATCAAAAATAAATGGATTAGAAGGTAGATCTAACCTCGAGATGAAGAAATCAAGTGATTTCGGTCTCAAAATCTTGATGTATTGACCTCAAGATGGATCTAGGGTGTGTATATTCGTGAAAAAGAGGAAGGGGATGAAGCTTAGGCGTCAACCATGGCTAATGGGGTTTAAATGCTAATTTACGATAAGCAGGCTGAACCGACGCCTACGCGCCAGATTCGCCTTTCACAAAAATCACTTTAAAAATTTTATTTTCCACCAAAACTCATAAATTCAACTTCCAATTACTCATATTAGAGTAGTGCTTCAATTTCCAACTTCCAAAATATTTCCCAAAAATTTTAAAAATCAAAATTTAAATCCACCAATTAAACACAAGGTTTAAATCAAAACTCTTCTAATTCCGTTCATAATCTTCAATTTTGGCTCAATACAATACCGATAAGTATAGTAATATGATTCACGTCCTAACAAACAATCAAACTACACAATTTCAAAGCAAATACAACACACATTAAACAATAAATCAAACACACAAACAACACAATCGATTTACTAAATCGATACAACGACACACTAATAAAAGTCTTGATCACACCTCAATAACTATCTAATTTTCAAATTAGAAATTTTCATTATCTTCATAAAGGAGATTACTAGGCCTATTTAGGAAGAACACTAACGCCCTAGGAAAATCCGTAGCCGTTTTCTCGTCGATCCATTTGTTCTTCGCATACATCTCCACTTGAGCATCTTGATAAGCCGCTAGATGATCAAATTGAGGCTTGCCGCCATTCCGGATGTTCAATTTGATGATACATCTCATGGAGGCGATCTCCAATACTTTTGAATTCCGCTTCAAATTTATCTAGACGACTTGAAATTTTCTCCAAACTTACGAGTGATAAAACCATTGAAGTAGGGTTGAGGATCCTTTGAACCTTTGTCTCTAGCCTCTTCTCCAAGATTTCTTCTCTCCATTTCTTCAAAAATCCTCTCTAATCTCTCAAGAATGAAGTTTCTAGGTTGTAATTTTGATTGCTTAGGGATTGGGGACGAAGATGGGGTAATTTAAAGAAGAAAATCGTGTGAAAAACTGATAATTTTCGGTTTTTACACGATCCAGTAACTGTGGCGCTTAGGCGCCAAATTTGGCGCCTAGGCA
The DNA here is from genome assembly GCA_022702705.1 of Papilionanthe hookeriana x Papilionanthe teres. NCBI lineage: Eukaryota > Viridiplantae > Streptophyta > Magnoliopsida > Asparagales > Orchidaceae > Papilionanthe > Papilionanthe hookeriana x Papilionanthe teres. The sequence continues at coordinate 106,888,037 of CM040421.1, read as the reverse complement.
CCGGACCCATCGATACACGGTTTTACTCTGGCGTTTAGGCGCCAAATTTTGGAGCCTAGGCACCGAAACCAAGTTCGACTCCGTTTCGCCTATCATCAAATTTCAAAGTTTCGTTCTCCAAAATAGGTAAATCAGAATGGTAAGATCAATATAGACTTAGTAACACAAATTATAAACAATCATAATGAAAGTTAACTTGATCTCCTTTTTACTCACATATTAAATGGAGTGATCCAAAGTTCAAACTTTATATACTTCGAGATAATTTTTAAGCTAAAGTCAATGAAGACTTGTTAGCATCCAATTTTCTAAAGTTATATAAAATTAGACAAGACCGAGGCATAACCATACATTAAAAATGTAAAAACACACAAAAATAAATATGGGTTGCCTCCCACAAAGCGCTTGGTTTAACGTCGTCAGCCCAACCTAATTAAGTCTTTAATCAGGTAGACTCAACTCGTAAGCCTCTTTATAAATCATTTTAATGTCTCCAAAATAAGACTTCGATCTAAATCCGTTAACTTTAAATATTTTTCCTGTTTTGGGGTCTTTAATATCCATAGCTCCATAATGGTATACTTTCTCAATTATATATGGTCCTATCTATTTAGATCTTGTTTTCCAGGAAAAAGTCTTAAACGAGTATTAAATAATAATACTTCTTGTCCAGGCTCGAATATTTTTCCTGAAATCTTTTTATCATGTAACATCTTTTCTCTTTATAAATTTTTGCATTTTCATATGATTCATTTCTTATTTCATACATCTCATTTAATTGTAATAATCGTTTTTCTCCTGCAGTATTCAAATCAAAATTAAACTTCTTTATCGCCCAATAAGCTTTATGTTCAAGTTCAACAGGTAAGTGACAATGTTTACCATAAATTAACCGGTAAGGTGACATTCCGATTGGTTTCTTATAATCTGTTCTATAAGCCCATAATGCAGAATCAAGTCTATCAACCCAATCAGTTCTTTTAGGATTAACACTCTTATCTAAAATTCTTTTAATTTCTCTGTTTGATACTTCAACCATTCCACTTGTTTGAGGGTGATACGCAGTTGCAATTCTGTGTTTGATTCCAAATTTGTTCAGTAATAATTGAATTCTTATATTTCTAAAATGACTTCCACCATCTGTGATAATTACCTTAGGCATTCCAAATCTTGAAAAAATCATTTTCTTTAAAAATTTTGAAACACTTTTGGAATCACAGTTAGGTAAAGCTACAGCTTTAATCCATTTTAAAACATAATCGACTGCTAATAAAATATAAATCTTTCCAGATGATGGTACAAATGTTCCCATAAAGTCTAAACCCCATATATCAAAAAATTTAACTTCCAATATATAGTTTAAAGGCATTTCATCTTTTCTAGATATATTTCCCATCCTTTGACATTGATCACATGTTTCACATAATGTCTCACATGTTTAAACAAGGTAGGCCAATAAAATCCTGAATTTAAAATTTTAAATGCAGTTTTATCTACTCCAAAGTGTCCTCCAAAATTGGAATCATGACATTTTTTAATAATATCAAAAGTTTCTTTATAGGTACACATCTTCGAATAACAAAATCTCTTCCTAATTTAAATAAATGAGGATCTTCCCAATTATAAGATTTAGCATCATTTTAAAATTTCTTAATATATTTGTTATTCAATCCACAAGGTAGAATATTCCTAACTAAATAGTTAACTATATCCGCATACCAAGGTGTTTGGCATCCTTGAATAACATATAAATGTTCATCAGGATATTTCTCATTTATATTTTCCTCAGTAATAACATCATTCTTAATTCTAGATAAATGATCGGCAATTTGGTTATCAATTCCTTTTCTATCCACTATTTTAAAATCAAATTCTTGTAGAAGTAAAACCCATCTTATCGCTCCAGCTTAGCATCTTTTTTTGTCATTAAATATTTAATAGCAGAATGATCAGTATGAACTAAGCATTTGGTACCAAGAAGATAAGGTCTAAATTTATCAAAGGCATGTAACTATAGCTAAAAGCTCTTTTTCAGTAGTAGTGTAATTTCTTTAAGTTTCAGTAAGAGTTTTAATAGCATAATATATAACTTTGAAAATTTTCTCATATTTTTGTCCCAATACAGCTCCAATTGCAAAATCACTTGCATCGCACATTAATTCAAAAGGTTTATTCCAATTAGGTGCAATAATTATAGGTGCAGTTATTAATTTTTCTTTTAAAATATTGAAAGCATTAACACAATCTTCATTAAATTCAAATTTAGCTTCTTTTTCCAATAAAAGACTAAGAGGTTTAGTAATTTTAAAAAAATCCTTTATATATCTTCTATAAAATCCGTAATGTCCTGAAAACTTCTCACATCGATAATGTTAGTAGGTGGTTGCAGTTCAAAGAATAATTTTCACTTTTGCTTGATCAACTTCCATCCCTTCTTGTGAAATTTTGTGACCAAGTACAATGCCTTCTGTGACCATAAATTGATATTTTTTCCAGTTAAGAACTAAGTTTGTTTCTTCACATCTTTTCAGAACTTTAGAAATATTTTCCAAACAAGATTCAAAAGAAGTTCCAAAAACTGAAAAATCGTCCATAAATATTTAAATTCCTTTGTCAATCAAATCACAAAATATTGACATCATACATCTTCGAAAAGTTGCGTGTGCATTACATAAACCGAAAGACATTCTTCTAAACACAAATGTTCCATAAGGACTTGTAAATGTTGTTTTCTCTTGGTCCTCAAGAGCGACAGGTAATTGATGATAACCAGAATATCCATCTAGAAAATAGAAATATGAGTGTCCAACTAATTTATCAAGCATTTGATCCAAGAAAGGTAAAGGAAAATGATCTTTTCTAGTGGCATTATTTAATTTCCAATAATCAATGCAAATTCACCATTCAGTAACTTATCTTGTAGGAATTAGTTCATTTTTATCATTGACAATGACAGTTACTCCTCCTTTCTTTGGAACACAATAAATAGGACTCACCCATTGACTATCCGAAATAGGGTAAATAATTCCAGCATCTAACCATTTTAAAATTTCTTTTTTAACAACCTATTTCATGATAGGATTTAATCTTCTTTGAGGTTCAATAAGTAGGTTTAAAATCTTCTTCCATTAAAATCTTATGCATACAGCATGGAAGGGCTTATTCCTCTTATATCAAGAATGATCAACCAAAAGCTTTCTTATAATTCTTTACCACTCCTATCAGCTTTTCTTCTTGATCTAAACTTAGTGTAGAAGAAATAATAACAAGTAAAGTTAATTAATTTCCAAGAAAAGCATACTTTAAATGTATAGGTAACATTTTTAATTCCAGTTCAAGGGCTTTTTTAATTGAGGGTAAAAGTATATCATTTTGTGTTATGTCCAAAATTTCTCAGTTATCTTTAATATAATGAGTTTCTTTAGATAATTCCTCTTCTTTTAGTTCTTCATTTACATCAGTTAATAATTCAATTTTTTCTTCAGAAATGACTTTACATCTTTCTTGATAATGTTTTTCAATTATATAATCAATAATATCCATTCAATAGCATTTTTCTTTATCAAGGTACTTCATTGATTTAAGAACATTGAATTTAATCTCTTGATTATTAACTCTCATGGTTAATTCTCCTTTTTGCACATCAATCATAGCTCATCCGGTAGCAAGAAAATGTCTCCCTAGAATAATTGGTATCTCTTTATCTTCTTCCATATCAAGTACAATGAATCCACAGGGAAAATAAATTTATCCACTTTAACAAGAACATCCTCTATAACTCCTTTAGGGTAGGTGATAGATCTATCAGCTAACTGAAGGGTTACAGTGGTGGGAGTAATCTCTCCTAAATTCAACCTTCGAAAAATAGAAAATGGCATGAGATTAATACTTGCTCCTAAATCACATAAAGCTTTTCCACTAAAATTTTTCTCCAATAGCACAAGGTATAGTAAAACTTCCAGGATCTTTAAGTTTCTGAGGTAATTTCTTTTGAATTATTGCACTACATTCTTCACTTAATGCAACAGTTTCGAAAGCATCAAATTTTCGTTTCTTACTTAAAATATCCTTCATAAATTTTGCATAAGTTGGCATTTGTTCTAAAGCTTCAGCAAAAGGTATGTTAATGGTAAGTTTCTTAAAAATTTCAAAGAACATATTAAATTGTTGATCAAGCTTCTGCTGTTTTAGTCTTTGAGGAAAAGGTGGTGGTGGTTTTTCAACTTCCACATTAATAGGAATAACGATCGATTCGACTAGGAGGAGTTTCTTTAGGTTTTTCAATCTCTTCAACCTCAATCTCATTTTCAATTTCATTCTGCATTCTTTTTTTTTAATTCCTTTCCACTTCTAAGTTGCACAGCTTTAACATGTTCATGTTCTTTTCCAGTTTCTTTTGGATTGACTTCAACATTACTAGGAAGTGTTCCTGGAGGTCTGTAATTTATTAAATTAGTAATTTGTCCCATTCGATTCTCAATATTACGAATAATAGTGTTTTGATTTTGTAATTAATTACTTAATTGTAAAATTAATTCTTCTATAGATAACTTTTTCTGTTGATTATTAAATTCAGGTGTTTATAGTTTGAATTTACTTGATTGTTTCAATTTCCAGTTGGATGGGATTGATTATTACCCTATTGTTGTTGTGAATTATTCTAGTTAAAATTTGGGTGACTTTTCCATCCAGGATTATAATAATTGGAATAAGGGTTATTTTTACTAGCAATAGCTTGTAAAGTTTCAATAGTTTGAGAATCTTTAATATTAGCAGAGTTATTATGTGATATATTGATAGCAAAATTATCTAATTTCTTAGATATAGAAGCTACTTGTGAAGCTAAGATAGAAAAAGACTTCGTTATCATGAGTACTTGCCATTATTTTAGGATTAATCCTTTAAGAAGGCCATTGAAAATTATTGTTAGCCATTTCTTCAATTAAAGTATAAGCTTCTTCAAATGATTTAGCCATTAAAGAACCTCCAGCAACAGCATCAATAAATGATTTAAGTGATTCAATTAGTCCGTTATAAAATGTTTGAATAATTAACCAATAAGGTAAAGCATGATGAGGACATTTTCTTAATAGTTCTTTAAATCTTTCCCACGTTTCATAAATTGTCTCCCCGTCAAATTGACTAAATGAAGTAATATCATTTCTCAATTTAGCAGTTTTAGAAGAAGAAAAATATTTAGCAAGGAATTTTTGTGCCATTTCAGCCCATGTTTTAATAGAACCTGTTGCTAATGAGTTCAACCACATCTTTGCTTTATCTCTTAAAGAAAAATAAAAGAGTCTAAGTCTAATAAGCATCATCGTAAACATTGTTATATTTAAAGGTAGCACAAAGTTCTAAAAAACTAGCAAGGTGTAAATTTGGATCCTCATTTGGTGTTCCCCCAAATTGATTATTTTGAACCATTTGAATAATAGATGGTTTAAGCTTAAAAGAATTAGCATCTACAGTACGTATTTGAATACTACTATGAAGTTCATCAACTGTAGGGTTAGCATAATCTCTTAATGGTTTGTAAACATTTTGTTCATTAATTTCAATTGGATTTTGTAAATTATTATGTAAATTAGCCATCTCTTGATATTTTTGAATTTGTTTTCCTTTTTTAATTCTTCTAACAGTTCTTTCTAATTTAGAATCTAAAGGTAATAATCCTTCAGATCCAGAACTACGCATAAAAAGTAAATAAAAAGTAAAATAGCAAGAAATAAAATTATTATTATTTTTATTTTTGTTTTTGTTGTTTTTGTTTTTTTTATGTTTTTGTATTTTATATTTTTGACAATAAAAGAAATAAATAAAATAAAATATTTAAAATCTATAAATTTTGCCCTCCCGCAACGAGCGCCAAAAACTTCGACCCTCGATCCGCAACGCAATGCACCAAAATCTTGGTTTGCAATCGCCAAAAAATGCAGTAATTTCTGCTATCAAAAATATTTTATAGTCAATACTTTGACTCAAATAATACTAGCGGCTAGTGTATATAAATATAATTTTATGGAAAATATTTTACACACTAGGGGTACTACGCAAGTATACGTATCGCTTCAAGTAAAATAAAGCTTTAAATAAAGACCCCAGTATCGATCCCACGAGGAGGATTATAGATTTTTTTTTAAATATTTTGATTTTATTTTTATGCATTTCTTTTAAAGTTAAAAAGTTGATATTTAATCTACTAGATGCAGAAATAAAGCAATAATAAAGTAATGATTGATGTAAATAAAAATAAGCAAACAACTTTCTTCCTTTCAATTAATCCAAGACTTTTTAGATAATGTAATATTCGTGGAGAATATAAATTTATGGTATTGTGCCAAATAGAAGCATTCCTATTCTTTACCTTCGCTCGATAGTATAAAAAACATTGGCTAATCTAATGATCAGGTCTGGATGTATTGTTAGTAGAATGGGTTAATCTAGGCTCACAATACTAGATGTCCAAGGGTGGCTATGGTCGGCCCTACTAGTGACCCTTTCCTTCTCTATAGACCAAATTACAAGAATTTAGCCTGTCACTCTAAAAACTTGTCAATCTATGCCTATTAAATAATATCATCTTATTTATTTGCACTTCACCTTGAATAACCCGCACAAGGCATTCGACTACCCAAGGATTCATGTGATATCTACTAGTTAAGAATTCATCTCCTTCTAGGTCTCAAAACTCTTCAACAGATTTTAACAATTTAAATGGCTAATTTAAATAGTAAATTAAGATCCGGTATTAATATCATCACAATGTTTAAAATATAAATATAGTTTTTAATTCACCAACTAATTTTATTTTATCTTATTTATCTTTTCATAATTGAAAGGAGAAAGTAAAGTAACTACTCATAACACATTGAATTTAAACAACAAAACATATAAATAAAACTTTGAATAAAAATACAAATACTAATCTCAAGTATTTCTCCAACTAAACCTCTGAATCCTTCTGACTCCAAAGTAAATAGACTTCAAAAGCGCCGACTCTTCAAATACTCTCAATACAAACTCTAAAATAAACTCACTAAATAATAAAAGAAACTATAAATATGGCCCTTAAAATATTTCTCTAATTTCTCTCTCTAAACAGAACTATGTGGCTAGGTTGGTCGTTGGTGGTTTTTGGTTGGGTTGTGGGCGGTTTATGGGCGTTTTTCTCTGAAGGAGTAGCCTCCTATTTATAGGCTTCAAGAGTTGCCTTGAGGTACCTCTTCAAAATGTGTCCATGTTCAATGAATCTTCTAGAAGGTGTGTCTGGCGCCTAGGCGCCGAAATCTGGCGCCTAAGCGCCGGACTGTGCGTCCAGTTCTTCGCACCTCTTCACTTTGGATCGCACCTCTTCGCGATCCTAACCGTTTCCAAGCATCCAAATACAATGTATCACATGTCCTATAATCCAGGAATAACTGCCAATCTTCTAGATGGTCTAATAACCGCTAACACCGTCAAAATAACCGTCCAAAAGTCGTCAAAAATCTTACATAATTTAGTATTGAACTGGCGCTTAGGCGCCGGATTCTGGCGTCTAGGCGCCAGGCCAATTATTTTGACAATTTTGCATTTTTGGCTCCATTTTTCCTCCTTCATCTTTTTTTCCTTCTTGGACATTTTTGCATCCCCTACATCCAAAACACAAAAATACCTTTCATTAAAGCATAATATCCTTAAAAATTAGATAAAAATCAAGGCATAAAAATATGTATTTTTTTCATGGATCAGGTGACCATCATGGAAAGCCTGCAGATGTGAAATTGATAAAAGGGAAAGAAGTCGATGATAAAGTCCAAAAGCTTCGAGCTAATATTTCATAATTAGCAAGAGAGAAAGGATTAGACGTCTACGACGAAGAGTAATACCATTCGGATTACATGGAGGAAGAGTTCATGGAGGTTAATGTTGTTGAAACCAGAGCCACATCATCTGTGCGCGATGCTCCACCATCTGAGGAGAATGCCACATAAGAGTTTCAGAGGGCCATTTTGATAAGATATGAACAGATAAGTTGGAAGGAAAAGAAAGTGGAGGAAATGGCCGCCGCCATGACCACCCAATCTAGAGGAGGTGCATCAGTTTCAAAGGTTAAACCTTACCCAGAGGAGTTCGATGAAGTGCCTTACCCCAAAAGCTTTGTGCCCCCTACTCTCAAGACATTTGATGAGACCAAAGATTCTTGAGAGCACGTTGCCCATTGCAGAGCAAGATGCTATAATACAGGAGGGAATGAAGCATTGTTGTTCAAACAGTTTGCCAGCAGTCTTTTGGGAATAGCGTTTGATTGGTATGTAGATTTTCCCAACATATCGGTCAAGACTTTTGCAGAATTGGAAAACATGTTCGTATAGAGATTTGCTGAAGCACAGCACCATGTCACCATAGGAGATCTCATAGTGAAATGGAAAAAACCTAACGAGACCTTAGTGGATTACATTGTGAGATTGAGAAACCTTAGCATGAAGTGCAAGCCTCCCCTACATGAACAACATGCAATCGAGATACTATTCAAGAGTATTCACGGTCCAGTAGCTTCATGCTCAAGGGTCTCACTATTAATTCATTGAGAAATTACTCAGTAAGGCCAGAATTTTATAGGAAGAAGTTAAACATATGGAGCCTGTGGAAAAGACATAAAAGTTTAGGCCGGTCAAAACATTTGAGAAAAGATTTTTAGTAGTGGCATTGGTCGACAAGGTGTAGCTGCTGATGAGGATTCAAACAGAGCAACATTCACCACAGTACAATCATCCTTCACCGCAGTATGCTCAGCCTCAACAATAGAATCAAAAACACAATCAGTCGGGTCAGCAGTCTTTTCAACAGAGGCCATACAAACCTGACCGAAGATAGGGTCCGACGATAGCAGCTCGGCTAAATAAGAACTACTCCTTCAAAGATGACATCTTGGAAAAGATGTTCCAAAATCTGATAAAGAAACCAGAGTTCAAGTTGACTGAGCCAAAGAAATTAGAAAAAGTCAAACTGAAGGATCAGCCCAACTACTGCCTGTACTGCAGGTTACTTGGACATGCCATAGAGAATTGCTTCAACTTTAAGGATTGGCTCAAGAGGAACTATAAAGATGGAAACATAACAATACCGAAAGAATATTTAAATGAACTTAAGTGAGTTTCCATAAATATTATGTTAGCTAAGCCTTTCTATCCGAAAGATCCATATGCCGGTAGAGATGAATGGAGCACAGTCTGGACGAGGTCCTACAAGAAGATATTAGATTAGGTACATACCACTTTGGAGCAAGCCGCCGCATAGAGTCAGCTACCTCCCAAGCCAAAGATGGAGATCAATCCAGAGAAACTGCCATAATAGAGGATCCAGAAGAAGGAGATCATAGATCGAGTGACGATTGATAGTGCAAAGGATAGGATAAGGGCTACCCCTATTAAATTGGTTGTCTCGAATTTGGAGGAGAAATACCTCAAATCGTTAACTCTGTATAATTTTCTCTTTGCCCCTCCGTTGTCTTATAATTGTAAGAGTGACAATTTCAACTACATTTTAACTGTCTCTAGTGATGACGTAGCTGATCACAACCCATCTAACCACAAATTTGATTCTCTGAATGATTTTCAAATCATACTTAACCCTGACAAAAGTAATGAAAAAAAAACAAGAACATCGACAACACAGGGTATGATAAGGCAGAAAGCGAGGAACCGATCCTCGAGTGCAACGGAACACTAATTACCATAAACATGGATTGGTTAGATTCATAACCAAAAAAAAATAGTTACAACATCAGGATGACCTCTGAGTCCGGATGTCAAAGAAATCATAGAAGTGAATATAAGAAGTGGACAGGTATTACCCTCGAGAACAACTCCAATGGACTAAGGAAAAAATGTAGTTATTCAAGAGGAGCCACCTCCACCGATCGAAGAAACACACATTTGAGAAGAAATTTGAGATTCAAATAAAGTGGATTACAATGTACTAGATTATCCTAGGAAGTTGCTAGCCAAATTAAGCATCTACAACACTTTCATACTGTCGAAGGAGATGAGAGAAAATCTGATCAAGGCTCTATTTGATCCAGAAATTTGCTTAGCACAGCTGGCTAGCACTTTCTCAGATGGATTTTTTTACTTTGAATGAATAGCCTGGCATAACCTTCATAGATGAAGACTTGCTACTTGGTACTGCTGACCACAATAGACCGCTCTACATCTCTGTCAACGTCGACAGATTCGTACTTTCTAAAGTTTTGGTAGATTCAGGAGCATCACTCAATATAATGTGTCTATGGACGTTAGCATACTTGGACATCGACGCACAAGAAATCACTTCAGATAAGATGATGTTAAGAGGATTCAACCAGAAGGGTGAAAGAGCAATTGGATAGATTACACTACTAATGAAAGTTAGAGATCTTATAACAACTGTAAAATTTTATGTAATCGATGTGGACACTTCATTTTTTCTTGGTCAGCCGTGGCTTCATGAATACAATATGGTTCCATCTTCACTAGATCAGTGTATCAAGAATTATAAGGATGGACAAGAGCACTGCATCAAAGGAGACTTATAGCTATTCTTAATACATGAAGTAGGCATCCATGAGGACGTCTCCTACTATGATCCCCTAAAGAAAATAGTATTTTTAAGAGAAATCAATCCAAATAAGACTAAAGAATCAAAAGGATCACAAAAGCTAGACCATTCAACTCCACTTCAACGATCTCCCACTACTTCAGTACAACGAGTCGGTGGAGGTTCTTTTAGCCCACCTATTTCTGAGATCGAGAACGAGAACGCGGACATGGAAGAACTGTTAAGATTGTTGAATGGACAAAGCCAACCATCAGCTTTGACATAGAAGGAAGCTTTAAGGAAAATAAATTCGATAAAGAAATGATAACTATAAACCAAAAGAAGCCTCAGTCCGATATTTCTTTTGAGGATAAATAGAAAATTGAATGTGAGTTGATGTACAATTAGATCAACCATTACATTCAAGACATGACCCTAACTCTGATCCACCCTCAGAAGATCGAGTGTATGGAAGTCAAGGAAGTCCATAGTGGTATTTTCAAATCGATGAAGTTCTACCATGCATCTCCCTATACTTCTAAAACTTGTATAAATTTGGAAGAAGACAATTCTAATGTATTAATGGGAATACCATTTGGTTACGTTTCTCATTGTGTGCAAAAATAATTCAATAAGGTTATGTGCCAAGAAAATTGTCAAAGAGTAAGTTGAAACTTTTTAAAAAATTGTGGAATACTAAAAGTGGAACTCTCAATTCAAAAGAGGGTCTCAGATTTGGTACGATAGGACCAGTCAATGACTCAGGATTTTGCATGGTTGTTACTAGCTAATTAGAAGAACAGTGCTTTGACATTAGAGATAATTTTGAAGATCAACCAATAGAAGGTGCTTCATTAGAACTCGAAGAAGAAATCAAAACTGTAGTCAACGAATTAAAGGAAATCAATCTCGGGACTAAGGAGCAGCCCCGACCTACTTTTATAAGCTCTCTACTCAATGGAGAAGAATCTGTAAATTTGATCAAGCTACTATTGGAATTCAAGGAATGTTTTGCTTGGTGTTACGATGAAATGCCAGGTTTGTCTCTAGAAGTTGTGGTTCACCGACTCACAGTGGATCAAATAATGACACCAGTTAAACAAGATCCCCAAAGAATGCTCCTCGATATAGAACAACAAGTCACAACTGAGGTGAAGAAATTGATAGATGCTAACATTGTACTGGAAGAGAAATACCCCACATGGTTAGCTAATGTTGTACCAGCTAAGAAGAAGTAGACAAATACGAGTATGTGTCAACTTTAGGGGTGTAAACTAGGCATGTCCGAAGGTTGAGTTCCTGTTTCTGATACAAGAATTAATGGTGGATATTGCATCGATGCACAAGATTTTCTTATTCATGGATGGATCATCATGTTACAACCAAATCAAGATGGCTCTAGAAGATGCAACACTTAAAGCATTCATTATGTCGATTGGGATCTACTGCTACACTTTGATGCCATTTGGTCTAAAGAATGCCTGAGCAACTTACCAGTGAGCAATGACAAAGATCTTCGATGAACTTATCTACAACTAAGTTAAATGATACATGGATGATTTGGTCATCAATAGCAAAGTAAAGGAAAACCACCTGTTTGATTTGAGGATCGTAATCGAATGATTACAACATAATCTTAAGATGAATACCTTAAAGTGAGCCTTCAGTGTTACCTCCGAGAAATTTCTAAGATTCGTTGTCTATCATCAAGGAATCAAAATCGACCCAAAAAAGATTAAACCTATTTTAGAAATGCCTCCTCCCATAGCCTTGAAGAAATTACGTTCTTTTTAAGGTAAATTAGCATACCTATGATGCTTTATATCTAATCTGTCAGAAGGTGTCTACTCTTTTTGAATTTACTCCAAAAAGATGCCAAATTCTGTTGAGGAGAGCCGTGTCAACGAGCTTTCCTAGATATTAAATGATATCTAATGACACCTCTTGTTTTAGCAGCCCTTATCTTGGGTAGACCGTTGATACTTTATACTGTGGCCTTAGATGAATCCATCAGAGCCTTACTAGCCCAAGTCAATGATGAGGTAAGAAAATTCACTCTACTATTTGAGCTGGCGTCTAATATTGATGAAGGTAAAGTATCCTCATATTAAAAAACATTACCTAGATTTCGTTTTTGCCACTCAAAATCTTAGGAACTACATGTTGTCTCATAAGGTCAACATTATTTCAAAGGTTAATCCATTGCAATATTTAATGACCTGACTAACACTTTCCAAAAGTTTAGCATGGTGGTCGATAATTTAATTACAATTTGATATAACATTTGTGCGCCTTAACGCTATCAAAGGGTAGATTCTCGCAGACTTTCTTGCAGAGCACCCACTACCAGCTGGGTCTCCTCTCAACGATGATTACCACGCAAGGATATAATGCAAGTAGAAGATCCCAATGCTCAATGTTGGGAGATGTACTTCAATAGAGCTTCGTCAGCCTGGAAGGTTAAAGGACTACAAACAGTGATACCAGGCAAAGCAGAAATTAGTCTGATCTTTGTTAAACCAGATTAGGGAATGTTAAGATTCTCCTACCTGCTGATAGAGCTGCGCACTAACAATGAAACAGAATATAAAGCACTAATAGTAAAATAAGAGTTGGCAATACTAATGGAAATAATGGATATTGCCATTTATGGCGACTTCCAAATTGACATTCAGTAAGTGGCCGAACAATATAAGATTTTGAAGCCAAGATTAGAAGAATACTATTGGTATGCAATGAAGCTGCTAGAACAGATTCCTAACGTGGCACTCTAAGGGATTTTCTGTGTAAAAAATGCCAACGCATATGCTTTAGCTAAGCTTGCTAAAGAATTTTCATGTCCACAAGAAGATTCCATAGACATTACAATACAAGAACGTCAGGTGCTATCGCAGATTGACCGACACTCTACACAAATTGGGTAAAGAAGAAATAGCAGCTACAATGGAAGATGATGTCGAAGATTGGCTTCGTAGAATGCTTGTAAATAGGAAAACTTCCAGAAGATGAACCAGTAGTGCATCAAATTCAAAAGAGGGTGATGTTGTATGCCTTAATCAACATTGTCTTATACAGAAGATCATTCGATTAGATGTGGTTGAGATGTTTGAGTAGAACATAAACACAAAATATCATCAAAGAAGTACATGTTGGATTGTGTGGAGCTCACCATTCACGGCTAAAGATGAAAATGAAAATCAAAATATTTGGATATTATTGTCCAACAATGATGATAGATTGCATGGATATAACCAAGAAAAGTCACCAGTGTCAAGTGCATGGAGTAGTCTTTCACCAACCATTGTGTTTTCTACACCCCACGATCACGTCGTGGCCATTTGAGTTTTGAGGTATGTACATGGTAGACCCTTTAACTTCTAAAGGGCACAGGTTCATACTTGCAGCTACAAACTATTTCACCAAATGGGTAGAGGAAATTCTATTACGAGAATTCATAGCGCAGTAGGTACTGCAGTTCTTCAAGAATCAAATTTTCTACCGCTTCAGCGTCCCACGAAGGATCATCTCCAAAAATGGGCCAGCCTTCAAGAGTACAAAAATTAACAATTTCATCAGATGACATGAGATAGATTGGACATACTCTACAATCTGGTACCCAAGTGCAAATGGATTAACAGAAGAATTCAACAAGAAACTCGTACATATTTTGAAGAAGTCATTAGATGAAAACAAATTAGGACTGGAAGTTTATGGGCATACAGAACAACAGTCACAACATCGACATAGTTTACACCTTACACACTCGTGTACGAGTCCGAGGCAGTGCTTCCGTTAGTGGTGCAGCTTCTGTCGCTCTGGATCGCCATCACCAAAAATTTACAACAAAAAGAAAATGCCAAGCTCAAACTTGCAAAACTGGAGATCCTTGAAGTGAAGATATTTCTCGCACAGCAAAACTTGGAGCTTTACCAAACAATGATGATCTAAACCTACGATAAATTGGTCTTCCCGAGGACTTTCAAATTTGGTAACCTTGTTCTCGTTCTCAAAAGATCTATTCTTGCACACCGCAAGATAGGTGGAAAATTTGAACCAACCTAGGAGGGACCTTTCATGATAGAGAAAGTTTACTCAAGAGGAGAGTATCGGCTGGTGGATTCCTAAGGAGAAAAACCCATGTCGCCAATTAATGGACGATATTTAAAGATGTACTACGCAACAAGATAAATCTGAGAGACGATGCTTGTTTTGAAATAGGTACATGGCTAGTGTCTGTAACTGGGTCCAACATAAAAGAAATTTTGTAATAAAATTAAGTGAAATAACATAAATTTTCTGTGAAAAAAAATGTGAAACCTTGAAATCTTTGGTATAAATTTCAATTTTTTTTAAAATCATATTAAATAAAATAATGGTATCTAAATTTCACTAAATAATAAATTTTTATTGTTCTTGTTTGTGCAAAGCATGGCCTCACAGACATTTTCCCTATTTTATGCAGGAAAATGTCAGGATTAAAGTTGGTTTCTACATTAAAGAAGACTTAAATCTAGCGCTAAAAGAAGAGAAGACACCAGAAAGAGGTGTGATAAACATCAACTTGGATTTCACCCATGTCAATGTTGACTACAAGGGCCCCTTAATGGACTTAGTTAGCCATGTGGAAGCTGCATGCCTATAGTCTGTGGTCATATTAGTCATAAGGAGGTAGAATAGAATTGAAACAGAAAGATATTAGAGGATTTACATATTCACACCTACAAACAGTAAGGAATAAACACATACCATGAATGATCACTATGCCAGGAGGAGAGCTAGTTACTGTTACTGCAGAGAAGGCTCTGGACTCGCTGCTGAGGTGCACTTAAAGAAGAAATGTTAATCTCCACAAGCACAGAGTCTTGGACACGATTGAAAGAAGACATGTCAGGGGTACTGTCGGCATATTTTAAGGTTGAGTGTTGTATTTTGAAATAGGGGGTCGCCTAACAGAAGTTGTCGGCGAATTTTAGATTTTAATTTTAATTTAAATATATATATATATGATTTATAAAGTAGTATTTGATTTTGAAAATAATTTTAAGATATGAAATCAATCCGACCTCACATCCCAGATAGTTTATATAAACGAGCACCGCATCACAAACCGTGTATTTATCCCGAAGAATGGACTACTATCGCTTAATGATGGGGCTCGGTTAAATAAACTAGGAGAATTGTGACATCCGTTTGGTCCGCGAACCAATTTTATAAGCCGACAAATTCCCCGCTTAATATAAATGAATTAAGCAGTGGTTTATATTACTCGGGTTCTTAAAATTCCCTATAAGGGCAAGCCCCTATAGTTAATTACATCTTAAGTGACGGGAATCACTTAAGAAAACTCTCGATAATAATCGTAGTTCCGCTCTCAAGAATCTCAAAGTTTAAGTTTTCAAGGGATTGAATTTTAGAATTTCACTAGGGAATGGATCAAATTTGGAACATTTTGTTTTGGGAATTCAAAGGAAGAAAGGTAGGAGAAATTACAGATTCGAAGCGAAATTCGGTAATTCCCCGACTATCCTATTGTTTGGCTTGAATTTAGGAAAGTCCTAATGTTTGTTTAATGTTTTGATCTTGCCAATTTTAATTAATTAGGACTTATATTAGTATGACACGATCATACAAATAGCCTCGAAGATGTGAGGGTTTATGTCGTACCGGACGACGACCTCGGAATCCTAAGACTGGTTATTTAATTCTAAGAAAGTTTTGCTGAAGTAGACTCAGGTTTTGCTGATGATGATGGCCGTGCTGCCCACCATGCTCCGAGCTCCTTGTTTTTGCAGAGGGTTTAGTTTTAGAAGATTGTAATCAAAAGAGAAGAGAAGAGTTTGGTTTTAGAAATCTTAAAGTCCAAGTGTTTTTTATGTTTTAATTAAAACAAATCTTTAAGTTGATTATAACAACACCGGTTAAGATCCCATGGTATCATCCTTCCGGCATCGTTATTTTTATCGGATTCACTTAGTCCAGATGAATTTGCTAAACTCAACTAAATGAGTTCCACACTTTCATTTAGACCGTGGAAAATCCCGTTAGCAACACGTAGCTTACATCATCCGAGGTATTCCCGATCATCCAATAAGACGTTTTAATTTAGTTGTAATTGTAGTTTTGTGTTCTGTCTGTGATTAAATTTTGAGTTGTTTTATATTTTGAAATGTTGTGGCGGTGAATTTTATCTTGAAATGACTTTTAATTTAGTTTTAGTTTCAGTTTTAGGGACTATCCTAAAGGTGTGGGTTTTCATGCAACAATTGTTTATCATGCAAGAAAAGTAAGTGCATTTGCAATAAAGTAAATTGCAAGAAGGTAAATTGCACTAAAATAAGAGCGTACTTAGAGGGTCTTCCCGTCATCCCAGTGCCGCACTTAAACACAATTTAGAATATTTAAGCATTTAAAACAAGTTCCTAGTAAAGCTAAGGGAAGGGTTATGGTTTTCTACCAAGTTCCTAATCCTATAGCTAGTCATCTCCTATGACGTCTAGGTTCTCGTGTTTTGGTTTGAGGACGATTTTCTTCATCAAAGAACAATTAAGTTCAATTTTTCTTATAAACATCCTATCGTACTCGAGGAAGTGCTTAAGACGAATCTTAAACATCTTTTCAATACTTTTAGTGGTTATTTTAAGTCCAAGAGAATTTAATTATACAATGAATCAATCATCCAGGAGTTCAAGTTTTTGTTATCTTGCTCAGTGAACTAGGACATTTGAATATCCTATGAGTGAAGTAATACTTCACTTAACACTCCATTTAGGAGTTATGACAATAAGAGCTTTTGAGGGCAAACCGATGTTCAAGTGATTTGTGATTCAACTTAATTTTAATTAATGGGTTTAAGTTTGGAGTAGTGTTCAAGTTGTTTTAGATTTATTTTTGAATTCTTTATGTCCTAAGTGATGTTATATTCAATTCAATTTAATTTAATTTAATTTTAATTTAATTTGGTTTGGTTTTAATTTTAATTTAATTTTATTTATTTAATTTTAATTTTATTTTAACTTCATTTTATTTATTTATTTTAATTTAATTTAATTTAATATGTTTTAATTTAATTTAATTTAATGTGATTTAATTTAATTTAATTTAATTTAATTTAATTTAAATTTAAATTTAAATTCTAATTTGGTTTTATCTCTTTTTTTAATTTTAATTTAATTTAAATTTTAATTTAATTTTATTATTTTCTTTTAATTTTAATTTAATATTTTATTTTTTTATGCTTTAGGGATGATTTAATTTTAATTGTTATAGTATTAATTTAATTGAAATTTTTTTAAAAGGATTTAATTTAATTGTTTTAATTTTAATTTAATTTAATGATTAAGCATTTTAAGTTTTGAATTTGGATTATCATTTTAATTAGGAATTGAATATTATTGAGGTGATTAATTTAGGGATTCTTAGATTAAAGAATAAATTTCTTCCTAATAATATCCCTATTTTAATAATTCTAATTTTTTTATTATTCTTCCAAATTTAATTAATTATTTAATTAAGGTTTAGTTTCGATTACTTTCAAATTACTTGGTAGGTTTCTACCCTTTAAATACCTAAGTTTCAAACATCCAAAATCAACTTAATATCAAATATTTTACCCATCCTTTTAATTAAACCTAAAATTTTTAATTATAAGTTAAAATTTTAATTACCATTTTGCCCTTTATGCTTACTAATTCCATAACTCACTAAATTGAGCTTAAATGAATTTGAAATTTTTATGTAACTTCACTCATATGTCAATCAAGACATTAGAGGAGAAAATGTGATTTTTCTGTATTTAATTTATTTATGTAATTATTTTTGGTGGAAAATAAGAATTTTCAAGGAAAATTTAATAACATGACCAAGCGAAAGTTTCTGTCCTTAAGAAAATTTTGGGACATTCCTAATGACCAGAGGACCATTTGGACCAATTTTGGTGATTTTTTGAATTATATTATTTTTATTATAATTATTTTGAGTTTTGGAGTATTAATTAATTTAAAAATAAAATAAAGGTTGAAAAATGAATTTTATATTTTTCAAAAATCTCTCTGATACCAAGGATACCAGAGAACCAATTTTTTATAATTTTCTTATTTTTCTTTGATTTATTAGAATTATTTTAGTGGCAATGCTAGAAAATACATTTTTTTAATTTTAAAATTACCTTAGGGCTTTAAAATTTAATATCTCATCATAGAGACTTAAGAAAAATATGGGGTTTGTTCCTAAGTGATTAAAATTCAAAATGTGATATTTTGGTGAATTTTATTATTTTTGTGATTTTTATTATTTTTAATTATTAAAAATATTAAAATAATGCAAAAAATCAACTTTTTTTGGAAAATTGCAATTTTAATTTTCTTAAATTCCCCTGCTATCAAAGAGGCTCCAAAACTAATTTGGTGAATTTTTGAAAATGATTTTGAAAGTTATGAATTTTTAAAGTTTAAGTTTGGCTAAATGGCTTAATCAACTCATTTGATAGGGCTAACCAAGTCCAATTGACTTGAACTTTTATGGTGGGTTCCTCTTATCCTAAAGGTCAGTGGAGAATTGATTTCAAGTCAATTTGATGTATGATTAGCTCTAATAAATTAAAGCTCCATTTTGGGTGTTTAAGCCAATTAGGGTTATTACAAGTGAGTTAACTCAAAAACCATTTTGCCTAGGGTTCTCTGGTCATAAGAAACATCACCAAATTTTCCTAGAATTTATTTCACAACATGCTAATTATTAGAATTAAAATACTCGGAATAGTGACCTAGAATTGAAAAATCAATAACTCTTCATAGGGTGGCCTCGACTTTGGAAAATTCAGGGAATGTTCCCAAATTCGGAGGTTTCAAAAGCCTTATTGTCTCAAGCCATGGTGAATTGTATACATGCATGGAGAATTGAAATAGTGCAGAGAGTAAATAAATTATTAAAAATCAAATACTCAACGAAATTAAATGATTTCTTTTCCACATTATTCTCCTCTGTTCACTGAGCAAGAGGGTATTTTTATTTTATTTTTCTCGATTTTCCTACACAAAGTTATGCATTTTTGAAGTTTAGGGAATTAAATAAATCAAAAAATACCCTAATTTCCTACTTATCCACGCGGCGCCAGCTCAACTTAGGCATCTCCGAAACGCCGCGTGTCGTCTTCTGATTCGGCGTCGCCATCCGACTCAGCGCTCCAGGGCCCCGCAGTTCACGTACCATCGCACTGTCCGGCTCAATCCAGACCGTCCGCTCGATACACGCTCGATCCGACGGCTCCCAATCATCGTCTACGACTGGTGTGCACCCTTGACCGTCAACCTTCTAACCCTAATTTCTCACTCGAATCTCAACGGATTTTCGTGTTCTTATGCTTCTCATGGATTCGTCTCGAGGAGACGAACACATCCATACGGTAAACATGTATCGAAATCGACTCAACTTAAATAGAGAATCTCTCGTAAGCTCGGGAAGAAGAGTGAGTCCATACCTTTGCTCGGAGAAGTGAAGCTTTGATATGAGAGTTGTGTCACCTTCGATCGGGTCCAAGCAAGCTCCGGATGAAGTCCTCGGCCGGGTGAATTGTCTAGGTATGATTTCGACCAAGCCCGATCACAAAGCTTGGAGGCCGGAAGCAATGGCCGGCTCGGTGAGGGGGCTTTTGCCGGTAAACTTCTTCTCTTGTCCGGTGAAGGTGTAGGACCAATCAATTCTGGGGATTGGCTCACTGCGAAGAAGTGTCCCGGTTTTTATGCTCGAACTTCGAACTCAAAATTGGGCTCACTGGAGGGAATCGGAGCTGGAATCCGAGTGGGAATCAAATGCTCTATGTGTGGAGAGTGGTCCGGAATGATTTTGGCAAAGTTTCCTTAAGGTTGGCTCAACACCTCTTCCATGGCCGAGAGAGGTGGGGTTTAAATAGGAGAGGCTGGAGGGCCTCCCAGGGGGAGTTAGGGCTTGGGATCAGCTGCTTAGGTCAAGGGAAGAACAATCATGGCAGCCACTGGACTTGTGGCAGCTCAGCAAGGGAGAATTTCAACGTTGTCTCACATGTGAGCTCTCGAGTGTGGTGTTTTCCAGCTATCCAGGTGGCTGGCCAGTAGGCATGGGTCACCCTCGTGTCCGAGTGGGTCGTAGTTGGAGGTTTGTGCAGGTCAATCGGCCATGGACATGTGTAAAGGGCTTGGATTAAAATGGTATGGGGGAGAGGCTCATTTTGGGTTGATTTTGGTCAACTCATGTAATCGGGCTTGGTGCACCCACCAAGGGACTGATTTGGGCCGAGGGAGGTCGGATGAGTCGGTAGGAAAGGGTAGTGAAGTCACCATCCATGAATATTTGGATTAATCATGGATTAAGGTGAAGCATTAAAAGGGTTAAAACCTTTTTAAGGGGGTTTAAAAAGAGGCTCCTCCTTTTGCAATTAATGGTATGATGATGTGTAAAGTGAATCCCATGGCTTCATGTGGCTTGTGCATGGCTTCAAGGCTTGCTCATGGCTTGGGAATGGCTTGGCTTAATTGCATGAGAAAGGGATTTTGGGATTTTTGGCATTTAGGGGTGATTTGTCATGAGGCTTGATTTGGAATTATTTGATGATTGATTTGGGACTTAAGGGATGATATCAATTAATGGGGTGATAAAAAGAATGTCATATGGGCTTTAGCATGAAGTTTGGGCCTTTGAAATTTAGTGAAGATGGGCTTTTAAAATGGTTTAGGGAAGTGGGCTTTTGGATTTTAAAATGGATTTTAGAATGAAAGTTTGGTAAAGGCTTGGGCCAAATAATTGTTGGGTTTGGTTTAGGGGTATGTCATGAATGATTTGAAATGAGTTTGGAATGATTTGGGTTTGAATTGGGTTGGATTTGGACCTCTTTGGTAAATGGGCAAATGTAGGTCAAATTGGGCTAACTTGGGCCAATGTTGGGCTAAGGTTGAAATTGATGTAAAATTAATGTTGGGAAATGTTTATGGGAATGTTTCAAAGAGGTTTTGGCTTTGGTTGAGTTTTGATTTTGGGGTTTGGGCTTATTTGGGTTAGGTTTGGGTTTAGATCAAAATTGGGTCTTTTAGCTTTGGATTGAATTTGAGTGGGGTTTAGGTCCAAATTTTGGGAAAATCATGTTAGTGTTTTGTTTGTGGGGATGTTAAGGAAGGTTTAGAAAAGGTTTGGGGTTAATTGGAGTTGAATTGGGTTAGTTTGGGCTAAGTTTGGGTCATGGGTCCAAATTGGGCTTTAAGGTCCAAAATGAAATTGGGTTCAAATGCCAATCAAATTGGACTTGGATTTTGTCTAGATTGGTGTTGGGGATGTTGAATTGAAGTTTAGAATTGAATTGGACCAGAATTTGGGTCAATTGGGTAGGTTTGGTTTGACATTGGGTTTATTTTGGGTTAAAATGGGTCAAATTGGGGATTTTGACAAAAGTGGGGTAAATTGACAAAATTGGCCCATGGTGTAGTTGAACAAAATGAAATTGGGAATATTTGGGATTTTTTGGAATTTTATGGGAATTTTCTGAATTTTTGGATTATTTGGATAAGAGGGGCTTTTTGGGTATTTGAAGAGTATTGGGGGGTATTTTTGGAATTTTTGGTATTTTTGGCTATGGATGATCAATTTGAGTGGAGGGAAATGTTTAGGAATGATTTTGGGGAATTTTGGGTAATTTAGGTGATTTTGCAAATTTTGGGTAGTTTCGAGGCATTTGGTAGGTTTAGTGGGTCTCGGGTCCCGGGGTCAAAATCGAAAATTTAGAAAATTGAAGATTGGGTAAATGTAAGTGGAATGAAATAATTTTGGTTGAGCCATGAAGCCATATCAAGCCCACATGAGCCATGAAGGGACTCATTTGAGGCATTCACTATGTTGTACCTAACCCTCTTAGCCAAGGGCTTAGGGGTTAGCGACCATCCATGTGAATCACCTCTATGAGTCAGGAGGTCAAGTTGGGTATGGGTGTGGTTTTAGGAGGTGTGTGAAAGTGTAGTGTATAAGTGTAGTGTGTGTGTAAGTCAGCCCTTCACTGCACCAAGCCACCCGTAAGGCGCTCCTAAGGCCAAAGAGTCCTATAAGAACTCATCCTTTAAACTTCCACATTTGATTTCAATCCTCTAGGTGATTAGGGGTCTACAATCAAGTTTGTGGAGTTTGCAGGGAGTTAAGAAGTGGTTTGAATTTCTAGGTGGTGGGTCCCATTTCTAGTCCTCTAAGATAGTCAAAGGAAAAGCCTAAGGCTAGATCCTAAGTACTAAAGAGAGAAGAGAAGACCTCATCAAAAATGAGGTCAACAGTAGTACAGCTACAAAGCTTGCCCCGATTTCTGATGAATAAAGTTACAATCCAGAAATGAGGAAACCTCTGTCAGTCTGCCTGCTACAGAAACTGAGCCAAAGTTTACTGTAGAGCCTATTCTATCAATGGATCCACTCGAGGAGATCTTCACCGAGTTCCCGACATGCAACTCAGGTTTACCCAGACAAACTGTCAGTTACAGGAGTATTTACAGAATGCCCAAATTGCAATGTCCTGCATCAGGAGGCATATGGAACTTCTGAGGCATACGTAGCAGCCTAGCTGATGAGGAGAAATGGGGATCAACCTGAAGTGGAGCCATATGAACCACAGTTCATTAAGCCTCGACAACAGCAGGCAGTCAACATCCTGGGAGGATTGGAACTGTATACTAATATTTTCTCAAGAAATGATGAAGAAAATATTTTGGATTGTGTCTTCAGTGTCAGGTACTTGGGCTGAGTTGGCCGCCTGAGGGAAAGAACCTACTCAGACCATAGAAATGGAAAAGTAGGAAGGGCAGGATCAGGATTCAGTGTTTGCTGCTACAATTTTGTGAATGACAGATAGGGAAATTCCTTGGGGATTTAGCAACATGATGAAGTTGACCCTATGCCATCCCCAATAAAAAAATTGATCAAGAGAGAATGGTTGAATGGCACATAATGCCAGCAACTGTATTCAAAACAGCTGCATTATTAACATATACGAGGAGGGGGATTGCATTCCGCCTCATATTGACCACCATGTATTCGTCAGGCCGTTCTACACAGCCTCATTCATGAGCGAGAGCTACATCTTGTTTGGAAGAGAGATACAGATTGTTGGACTAGAGAGTTCAGAGGCTCAGTGGAGATCCCACTACAGGTCGAAAGGAAACGAAAATGATTTGTCGAAGCATTACATTCCTGGAGTCGCACACCGCAACGTCTCGGTTACCTTCCGAAGAATGAATGAAGATAAAACACCATATGATATGAGTCATACACATACTTGGAGGATCTCCGACCATTAAACTGTGACATAGTTGTACCTCTAAGTGTACGTGAGGGGAATTTCTTCTCGGAGCAAAGCATAGGAGTTTAGCTTTATTGCATGACAACCCAAAGGACATACACTCATTGCTTTTTGGAGAAAACATACCACATATGATGTTTCAAGCTGCTCTTAGATGTACTTCTGAAATTGTCATGCTTGTTAGCATACAATAAGTTTTAATACGTTTCAGCAATAAGTTAACCAAGATGTTTTTGTCACAAATCAGAGTGTGGTTGACCCGACCGCAATTATGCAAGTGCTTTTAAAATTATGGCCAAATTTGACCCTAAATTTGATTAAGCAGCTAATGTATGATAATTAAAGATTAAAATTTTTATAAATAAAAATTGCACACTTGGGGTACTACGTAAGTATATGTATCGTTTCAACTAATATAGAGTTTTCTTTTTGAAACCCCAGATATCGATCTCACGAGGATTAACTTAGTTAAAAGAAAGAAAACTAATATTTAAAATATTCTAATTTAAATGTAATTAAAATATGGAGAATATGAAAATTAGCTAAAGATAAAATAATAAACAAAGATTCTTTCCCCATACAAAATATTCCATGATTAATAAGCAGATTAAATTAGTTGAGAACTTGAAAATGTGGTTTTGTGACAAATAGGAGCATGTATATCATTTACCCTTTGGTCCAGGTCATAAAGAACATTAGCTAGTTTTTAAAGATTGGATTAGAATGTATTATTAGTATAAAGGGACAAATTTCTAGACTCTCACTACTAGGTTCCCCCCCCCCCGCCCCGAATGGTTGCCTATGGTTTGGCCCACTAGTGACCCGTCACCTCTTTTGTAAAACCAAATTGATTGAATTTAGCCTGTCACACTAAAAACATAATCAATTCTAAGCCCATTAAAGATTATCTTCCTATTTATTTGCACCTCCCCTTTAAAAGAAATGTGATACATACAAGTTAAGAATTGCTTATCCCACGATCAGATCTTAAGAAATCTCCACAGTTTTTAACAATACAAGAGGCCAATTTGTAAAGTAAATTAAAATTAGGTACATTATCATCACAATTTTTTTAGAAAAGAAATTAAGTTCTCAAATTTGATTTAAATCTATTATTAATTCATTTCATATTCGTAGGGAGAAAGAAAAGAAGACTACTCATAAAGCATAGAAATTACACCACAAATCATATTCATAAAACTTAAATCCAAAGCACTAAACTTAAGAAAATAGATATAAATACTTATCTAGAATGTAATCCAAGCAATCCTTTGAATTTTCTCTGACTCCACAGACTCTAACTGGACTTTGACTCTTAAGTTCACACTAAACACTCACTAAAATAAAGAAGAAGACACTTAACACTCTTAATTAATTCTCCCTCACACACTACTCACTCTCTCTAACACACTTTGCACAATCCACACACACCTTGTTGTAGAAATGGTCCTCTATTTATAGATCTCCAGAAATGACCAAGGGTTGCTTAAGGCACCTCTTCAAAATTCTTCCACATTCATTAAATGTTCTAGAATTTAACGGTGGCGCCTAGGCGGCAGGATCACTGCGCAAATGGATGCACCCCTTCACATTTTGGTCGCACCTCTTCGTTTAATAACTGCTCTCCCGTGTCTATTTTCATTGCATTTAGTTTATAACATGTGGGAAAATGTCCACGGGCTTCTAGATTGGTTTGAAAGCATCAATAACCATCCAATAACCATCAAGAAATCTCTAGAATTAATCTGTTGTGTCTGGCTCCTAGGCGCCAGACTTGGCGCCTAGGCGCCATAATCAGCTTCTTTGCTCTTTTTGGCTCTTTTTTGCTCATTTTTAACTCTTTTTCTTCATAATCGGATATTGTTGTATCTGCAACCAAAACATAAGAAATACCTTTCATTAAAGCGTAATATCCTTAAAATATTAATAACTATTTGATATTAAATTCTATGTAATTTTAAGGTGGATCAATTCCCCCAAACTTAAATGTTACTTGTTCTCAAGTAAACTTTTAATACTAAAAATAAAATCTATGGAGAAAATTTTCTTTATGACTTCTATACTTTTTGTTTTATAAATGAAACTTAAAAAACCTTTAAATAACTTCGGCTAAAACCAAAATATGTAAAATATTTAATATATAAGTGTTAAAAACTTTCTTCTTCTATCTATTTCAAAAATAATTGCAATCTGTCATATTAAGAATATATAGATAATTTACAGGAAAAATATTTTCATGATAACTCTACTAGTAAGGATGCTTATACATAAGACTTTATGTAAAAAATTGCATTAGGTCTCTTTCTATAAGATAATTCAAGTGAAGCCAATTTTTTATTTAAGCTTTTCCTCAAGCTTCTCCTCACTTATCTTTTTCTTTTTCTTTATTTTGGATTGCTTTCCAATCCTATATATTTTTCTTCTTTTTCTGGGATTGCATTTCAATCCTTTTTATTTTTTTTTTAATAAGTGATGATTACTATATCTGGATAACCTATTAATGATTTTGAACTTCACTATCCTTAACTTATATTTAAAGACTTAACACATTTTTCACTTAATGAATATGAGTTTAGCAAAAGTATTTTTCATAGAGTTTCAATTCCATCTTTTTAAGTAAACTTCCAGATTTCTTAATACTTTCAAAAATATAACATTTTTTATTTAGATATTTGAATCAAAATTCTAACACCTTTTTATTAAATAATTACAATTTTATAATTATCCTTTATTATTTAAAAATACTTTTATAAGTTTATTATAACAATCATGAATACAATAGTATATCTATCTTAAATTAACTTTTATTCCATAGGTTATATTATTAAGTTTGAAAATATTGTTTACTAAGGACAAGTAAAATTTAAATTTAAGTTAATTTCCCTCCCCCAAACTTAGTTCTTTTAATAAGGTTTTAAAATTTTTCACTATGAAAATTTAAACTAAGCAAGAAGAAAAGGTATAACATTTAAAGGTATTTAAAACAGTGCTAATATAAGCAAGAATAGATGTATAAAAGAGTAGCTAAATAAGTAACACATGAAAAACAAATGTGCTAAATTAAAAACAAATGAGAGCATGAAAAAAGGACAAAGTCTAAGTAATCTGAATACAAAAATAAACTGAGTTACTACCAGTTCTCAATTAGTACAATAAAACATGAAAAGTAATAAACACACATAACAAGCACATCAGCAAAGAAAAGCAAATATAAAGTCTAATCATCCTCAGTCGCCTCCTCATCATCTGGAGAACTGTCAGGAATAGGACTTCTGGGGTTGATCCAAGGAGTGAATTTAGAACATGTAGAAAATTCAATACTCCTATCACCCTTCAAAAATTTTACTAGTGCTTCATTATACTCCCCATCATAGTCACTCTTCCTCTGTAAAAAGTCTGATACATGATCAAATTTTTTATCCATCTCATCTATTCTGCAATTCATCAAGAATAGATCACTTTGATGCTCCATATATCTCTGACAAACAGTGTTCCACACATCAAGTGGAGGCTCAGATGTAGAAGTAGATGGCATAGAAGCATAAATTTAAGGCACAAAAGAAGGATATGCACAAATACTCTGACACTTAGTTTTCCCATAAATATCAACATGAGATTCTCCTATTGGCTTTAGTGGCTTAAGCTGCTCTTCAAAAATGGAATAAGAAAGACCAGCATTCTTGCAAATCAAGAAAATGAGAGCTGGAAAGCCTAAACTAGAAATAACACTTCCTATAGCAGAAGTGCTAATAGCATCATAAATAATTGCTCCCACATCTATTGGCTTCATTTCTTGAATGCAATAATTCAGAATAGTTCTCTCTTTCGTCACCTCACTCAAGTGGTTTAACGGAAGGAGACGAGCAGAAATAAAATACTACCAGGCTTTAGAAGTAGCATTAAGCATTGAAGAGGAGAAATTTACCCGTTTATTGTTTCTTATTTTCCAAGCTCCTCTTCCATCAGTCAAATAAGCCAGAATCTCATCGAGCTCTCTCTCAGAAGGAGTAAAAGTATCATAGAAGCAGTCTGTCACTGGAGGCAGGCCATAAAACATGTTGATCACTTCCGGAGTGAATTCCACTGTTGTCCCCCACATAAACTTCAAAATCAGTTGTTTCAGAAAAATTAGCATAGAACTCCTGAACTAAAAAAATAATCGCCACTGCAGAAAAGTAGCAGAACTGCTGCCACTATCTGGCAGCAATAACATGCTCGATCGAACCACCAGGATGATAAAAACTTCTTTTAACTATGATTTGCGAACAGTAGCAAATTTGTTGTAATGATCTTGCTCACTCGCACACGTAAACCTTGTTTGATCAAATTCACTATGCTCCTTACCCCGCTTTGATTTTGGTGCCATTCGTAAAATTTGTAAATAATTATAAATAAATCTCAAAAAATATAAAATCACACTACATAAAAGCTCACCTCACTAAATCAAACTTAAATCCATGGATTTTTCTTCTAAAAATCAAAATTTTTTTCTCCAAAATTTAGGTACTTTACAAAAGTAGAAAAATCCATGGTAAAAATTAACTTAAAACGTAGATCTAACCTCGAGAAGTTGAAATCCAAAGTCAAAACGCGTCGAAACCCTTCAAATCTTACTCAAAATGGAACCCTAGATCTGGTTTTCGCGAAATGGGTGAAGAAGATGAAGCTTAGGCATGAAAATGTGGTTGGGTCGGTTTTAAAGGCCGAAATTCGAGTCCAAGTGAACCGGCGCTTAGGCACCAGATCTGGCGCCTAAGCACCAGAATCACCAAATATTCTGAAAATTTTTTAAATTTTTATTTTTTTAATTTAGGTGATTTTAACATCTATAAGCCTAAAATCAACTGTTAATCTTCATCATACATCTTCCAGAAACTAATATTTAAATAAAATCCAAAAGGTTCCAAATGATTACATTCTAAATATCAAACAATCCAAACTTTACTTCATTTTATTCATTCTAGATTTTCAAGATAAGGCTAAAAAAATACATAAAATAAACATCAACAACAAACACTCATTTCTCACAAACACATAAACACTCATAAACTTTTTCATATAAAACACCTTCAAATCACAACACACTTAACAATCACAATTAATCTCTCCACCTAGTTCTCCTTAATTTCATGGATTAACATCAGAACATTCATTAGTTTCGCAAGGTAATTCGTTACAAACAAAGGAATGGAAGAAAGGGACTCGAGGAAATTTCGAAGCCGTCTTTTCATCAATCCATTTATTCTTAGCGTACATTGATACCTGATAATCTTCAAAGCATGCCAAATGATCTGATTGAACTTTCATTTGCCATTCAATGTGCTCAATTTGGTGGAACATCTCATGCAATCTCCCTCCAACTAGAATTAACTCTTCTTCAATCTTCTCAAGTTGATTGCATGCCTTCTCCAGAGCCATGACAAGATAGCCATTAAAATAAGTTTGTGAATCCTTGTACAAACTTCTCCTTCCCATTGATTCCAATGTTCAATCTCTCCATGGAAGCAATCAAAACTCTTTCTATCCCTAAAGGAATGTTTTAGCCAAAAATTTTGATGGCTTGAAGGGTTGGGATGATGGTATGGAGGTTTAAATAGATTAGAATGTGCAAAAATTACTTTGGGGCGGTTTTTACAAGATCCAAAAACTGTGGCACCTAGGCGCCAATTTGGGCGCTTAGGCGCCAGGACCACTGGTATCTGGCGCTTAGGCGCTAGTTCAGGCGCTTAGGCGCCAGAATCCTAAAAATCACAGGTTTGTCATTTGTCTAATTCTCCTAAGTTCCATACAAAATTAAGGTTTAAAAAGGTAGATCGAAGATATGTAAGTATGTGTAGCCACATACAACACACAATTAAATACGAAATAAAATCATACTATGGGTTGCCTCCCATAAAGTGCTTGGTTTAACGTCGTCAGCCCGAAATATTTTCCATTTTACTCAGAGTGGATTAAAAATAGCACATCTTTAAAATATGGCACACTTTCTTCTTAATAGAGCTTTAATCTATGTCCGTTTACCTTAATTGCTGAATCAGTTTTTAAATCTTTAATGTCCACAGCTCCATAAGGGTAAACTTTCTCAACCACATATGGCCCTATCCATTTGGATTTTAATTTTCCTAGAAACAATTTTAATGTTGAATTGTACAATAAAACTTACAGTCCATGCTTAAAATTCTTTCTTAATATTCTTTTATTGTGCATAATCTTCATTTTTTCTTTATAAATTTGAGCACTTTCATAAGAATCATTTCTCATCTCATCCAGTTCATTTAATTGTAATAATCTTTTATCTCCAGCATCTTTTAGATTATAATTAAACTCTTTAATTTCCCAATAAGCTTTATGTTCCAGTTCAACAGGTAAATGACAAGGTTATCCATAAATGAGCCTATAAGGTGACATTCCAATAGTAGTTTTATAAGCAGTCCTATAAGCCTATAACACATCATTAAGTTTATCAGCCCAATTAGTTTGTTTTGGATTAACCGTTTTTTCTAAAATTCTTTTAATCTCTCGATTTGATATTTCTGCTAATTCACTAGTTTGGGCATGATAGGCTATTGAAATTTTATGTTTGATTCCAAAATTTCTCACTAATCTCTGAATTAAAAAATTCTTAAAGTGACTTCCCCCATCCGTGATGATTATGCGTGGCATTCCAAATCTAGTGAAAATATTTTTAGTTAAAAATTTTTTCACTCTTTTAGCATCACTTTGAGGTAAAACAATCGCTTCAATCCATTTCAAAACATAATCAACAGTTAATAAAATATACATTTTTCCTGAAGAAGACACAAACGGTCCCATGAAATATAAACCCCAGACATCAAAAATTTCAACTTCCTGAGTGAAATTTAGTGGCATTTCATTTCTTCTAGAAATATTGCCTATGTGTTGACATCGATCACATCATTTAACAAAATTGTTAACATCCCTGAATAATGTAGGCCAATAAAATCGAGATTGTAAAATTTTGAAAGCAGTTTTATTAATTCCAAAATGTCCACCAAATTTAGAGTTGTGTCATTTGTGAATAATCTCATAAGTTTCTTCATAAGGACACATCTTCATATAATAGAATCCTTACATTATTTAAAAAGATATGGACTATCCCAAAAAAAAAATTTAACATCAAGTAAGAATTTCTTTTTCTGTTACTGATCTAATCCATACGGCATAATGTTACTAGCTAAATAATTAACTATATCAGCATACCATGGGATTAATCCAGTAGAAACAGTATAAAGTTGTTCATCAGGAAAATACTCATTTATTTCATCCTTATCATTCATTTCATATCTAGATAAATGATCAGTAATTTGATTATCAGACCCTCTTTACCGACTATTTGGAAGTCAAATTCTTGCAATAGAAGAATCCATCTAATCAATCTTAGTTTAGCTTCTTTTTTAGTCATAAGATATTTAATAGCAGAGTGATTTTTATGCACTATACATTTATTTCCAAGTAAATATGATCAAAATTTGTCAAAAGCATATATTATGGCCAATAACTCTTTCTCAGTAGTAGTATAATTAATTTGAGTTTCAATAAGAGTTTTACTGGTATAATATATAACTTTAAACATCTTATTATACAGTTATCCTAAAGCATCCCCAATAGCATAATCACTTGCATCACACATTAATTTAAATGGTTTTTCCCAATTAGGTGCAATAATGATAGGTGTAGTAATTAATTTCTCTTTTAACAAATTAAAGGCTTTTAGGCATATTTCATCAAATTCGAATTTAGTATATTTTTCTAAAAGATAGCATAGAGGTTTTGTAATCTTGGAAAAGTTTTTAATATATCTTCTATAAAATCCAGCATGTCCAAGAAAACTTCTTATACCAGTAATAGAAGTTGGGGGTTGTAATCCAACAATAACTTAAATTTTTGCTTGATCAACTTTCATACCATTTTTAGAAACCTTATGACCAAGTACAAATCCTTCTGTGACCATAAATTCGCACTTCTCCCAGTTCAGAACTAAATTTGTTTCTTGACAGCATTTCAATACTTTTGATAGATTGTATAAGCAAGAATCAAAAGTAGTTCCAAATACAGAGAAATCATCCATAAAAATTTCAATTCCTTTTCAATTAAGTCACAAAAAATAGCCATCATACACCTTTGAAAAGTGGCAGGTGCATTGCAAAATCCAAAAGACATTCTTCGGAAAGTAAAAGTTCCATACGAACTCTTAAATGTAGTATTTTCTTGATCTTCAGGAGCAATAGGTATTTGATAATATCAAGAATATCCATCCAAAAAACAAAAATAAAAATGCTCAGCTAATCTATCCAGCATTTGATCTAAGAATGGAAGAGGAAAATGATCTTTCCTGGTAGCATCATTTAATTTTCTATAATCAATACAAATCCGCCAACCAGTGACTTTTCTAGTAGGTATTAATTCATTATTCTCATTTTTAAAAACAATCACTCCTCCTTTCTTTAGAACACGGTGAATAGGACTTACCAAAGGATTATCTGATAATGGATATATAATACCAGCATCCGGTCATTTAAGCATTTCCTTCTTAACAACTTCATTCATAACTGGATTTAATCTTCTTTGAGGATCAATTCTGGGTTTACTGTCAGCTTCTAGTAATATTCTGTGCTACAAATTGAAGGACTGATTCCTTTAATATCTACTATAGTACATCCAAAAGCTCTTTTATATTCTCTTAATACATTAAACAGTTTTACTTCTTAATTAGCAGTCAATTCAAAAGATATAATAACAGGTGAAGTTAATGAATTCCCTAAATAGGTATATTTCAAATGAGAGGGTAATTCTTTTAATTTCGATTCAGGAGCTTTATCAATAGATGGTTTGAATTCATTACTTTCAGAAGTATCTAATATTTCCCAATTTTTGTTAATATAATGAATTTTTCTTACTTATGTTTCTTCAGAATCGCTTTCATCACTTAAATTTTCAGGGTCTATAAATTCTTCTTCTTTAAAATGAATCTGACATTTTTCTTGAAAATGTTGTTCAATAATGTAATCCAAAATGTCCATTATATAACACTTTTCTTTATTACATTGATTTAAGAACATTAATTTTTACTTCTTGATCATTAACTCTCATGGTTAACTCCCCTTTTTGTACATCAATCATAGCTCGTCCGGTAGCAAGAAAAGTTCTTCCTAAGATAATAGGAATCTCTTTATCTTCTTCCATATCCAAAATTATAAAGTCAACAGGGAAAATAAATTATCCACCTTTACTAAAACATCTTCTATTACTCCTCTAGGGTGAGTAATTGATCGGTTTGCTAATTGCAAGGTTACAATTATAAGAGAAATTTCTCCTAGATCCAATCTCTTATAGATGGATAAAGGCATGAGATTAATACTCACTCCTAAATCACATAAGGCTTTTCCTTGAAATTTATCTCTTATAAGTGAAAAGGTCATCACAAATTCTCTATAATAAATCGACACATCATTTCCATATCACAACGTCAACACCTCACATGAAAAGGAGGAAGACAAAAAAATCTACTCAAGAATCATGAGGAAAAGAAGACAAAAGATGGATTTTATATATAAAAGTGATGTCATACAAATAGAGTAAAAAAAAGACAACTTATCTCAATCACTTCCCCAAGTGAATCTCAAGAAATTCCTTTGACTCCTCTTCTTTCTTCACAACAACACACAATTCTCTCTTTAGATAAGTAAGAAAGAAGAAATCTCTCACTATTTCTCTCCTCCTACACTCCTTAGAAGAGAACACACACAAACCCTAGATGGACTCTCTACACTCAAAACAATAAGAAGAAACTCTCATCTTCACTCACACACTCAAAAGACTCTCCCCCTCTCTATATTTGGCTCCAAAATAGTTTAAATTCAGCTACAAATGATTTCCCAAAGGTTTCCTCAAGCACCCCTCCAAAATCTGGTCAAATACATAGAATCTAGTTTTAAATCGGGATAGGGCGCGATCTGGCGCAGGATAGGGCACCGTCCAGCACTATTTTCTGCCTTCTGGTCAAAACTCTCTATAAATTATCGCGGTCCGGCGCTGGTGACAGTGTCGTTCAGCGTTTCAGTGCAAAATCTACATTTTGCCTCATTTTGCTCTAAATTTGATCCTTTTTGCTTCCTTTTGCTCCAAAGGCCTAAAATCTTTGTACCTGCAGGAAATCATGAAAAATACCTTTCTTTATTGTGCAATATCATCAAAAATAGATATGAAATAGACATTAAAAAGCTATCAAATTTTTAGAGGATCAAGATCACCCAAACATAACTATTACTTATCCTCAAGTAATTTAGTTAATACATAAAATAATGATCCACTGTAATGAACTTTCTTTCTAGAATATCATGATTTTGACTTAGATAAATACAATAGTAAAGTTTTCAGAAAGATCTTTAAATAATTCAAGTAAATTTTGCAGGTGTAAGACTATCTAGTCATCAAGTCTTAGAGTTCTAGCCTTCTATTCATTTCTAAAATGACTGTAGATTGTCCTATTAAGGCACTTAAAAGGATTACATGAAAAAAAGTTTATGAGAACACTACTAGTAAAGATGCTAATCTATACATATAAGTTCGGGAAAATAATTAAGTTCTCCCCTTTAGGTAGATCCAAGTGAAGCCAATTTTTTATAAGGCATCTCCTCAAGCTTCTCCTCAGTTTTTCTTATCTTTTTCTTCTTTTTCTCTTTTCTCTTCTTTTTTTCCTTCTTCTCTTTTTTTTACTTTTGTTTTTTGCTTTTTCAAGTGAGGATTACTATATCTGGATAGCCATTAATAATTTTGCACTTCACTCTTCTCACCCTAAATTTGAAACTTACCACAATCCTTTACCTTATAGGCATTTCTTTAGCTTATTATTCATCATAGAGTCCCAATCCTTTCCATTCACATAAAGTTTTAAGATTCTTAGTATTTCAAACATACAGTATTTCTTACTTTGAATAGTTGAATATAGTCCTATTCTCTTATACCAGATATCTCAGCCTACAAAATTACTTTTCATTACTAAAAACTTCCATTCAAGTCTACTAAAGTGCTCCAATAAATTCAAAATATAGTTATCTGAAATTGAGCTCTATCACAGAAAATCATGATAATAACTTTGAAAATACTTTTGAATGAGAATAACTAATAGTTAATTCTTTCTCTCCCCAAACTTAAATTTTTGAATATCAATAAGATTAGCATAGGTAGAAAGAAAAGATCTAAACATACATGTAACTTATACCTCAATATGATGGGTTTTTCATACCTTTGAGTTTAAGCCGGTCTTCTTCATCAATTTAAAATAGTAGGCCTGAAATAATTAAGAGCATTTCTACACACAAATATATATTAGAAATTTGCAAGGTGAAGAATTTTGATATCTTAAAACATAAAACATCAACTAAACACATAACACATTAACATTAAACTGTTACAATCACAGATTAAACTAATAAACTAAATACATTCAAACTCCACTATCACACCACATCACAATTCCACATATTACAATTTATAGCTCACAAAAAATGCATCCAAATACACATTACATCACAAAAACTAACACAGTCTCAAGTACATCACAAAGACACCAGAAAATACTAAATGTAATGAAAATAAAAATACTAAACTACCAATCATCATCTGGCGGAGCTCCACCATCATCAGGTTCATCAGGCTGGTATGGAGTGTACTCAGGGTATGTAGGGAATACAACACTAGTGTCCCCCTGAGGAATCTCATCTGTGTGTCATGATAAGCTATATCATATTCTCGCCACCTCACTTGATAATCATCATTTATCTTATTTCTTGATTCTAGTCCATCTACTATGGTATTCAACTTTTCTAACTGATCCATAACATCATACAGAGTAGGTTCCATAGATGTAGATGGTCTCTCCTGACTAGAAGAAGGTACACTAGCTTTCTTACTCCATTTCCATCCTACATGGGCTTCATAAGTCTTCAGGTTTAATTTATTTATTGGCTTCAGGGGGTGGACTACCTCATCATTATCTTCAGTTGCTACACCTGACTCAATACACAAGGCATGAATTAGGTTGGGGTGTCCTAGTCCACCTGTAGTCTCTCCATTTGAATTAGTCAAAATACTTTTTTGAATGATAACCCCAATATTGATATTCTTCATGTTCTAAATACAATAATTCATAATAGCTCTATCTACAGTAAATTCACTGTGAAGGCTGGTAAGCATAAGTCTTGTAGAAATGAAATAATGCCAGACCTTTGATACAGGATTCAAAGTAGAAAGGGGGAAGTTAAAATTTTACCTCTGTTTAATCTTTCATTGCCCTTTTCCATCAGTCAAATAATTCATAGCCATATCAAGTGCTTCATTATTAAGAGAAAATTCTCATATTCGCACAATAAAGGTTCTCTTAACTGGTAAAATGCATTGATACTTGCGGGGGTAAATTCAACCATTTGTCCTCTAATAAGGATATATTCACTATCAAAATAGTATAAATTAGCATAAAATTCTCTCACAATCCACAGCATTGCTTCAACAGTAAAATAGCAGAAAATTCCCCATTGACGATTTGCAATTAATTCTTCGATCACGCCTCCAGGATTTTTAAAGGTTTTCTCTTGAATACCCTTCTTTTTTTCATATAAAGAGCATTATACGGCTTTTTCCACGTTCCATCAAAAACAAAAATTACAAAAGAGATGATAGAGGTCCCAACTAACACAACCACATACAACTCACACAAAAAAGATATTATAAAAGACCTCACACCTCCAAAAAAACAAAATACAACTCACCCAAAAAGCCAGAAAACAAAACACCACGCAACAAACAAGACCAAACTACAAACGCAAATAAACAAACAACTAAGTCAAATCATTTAAGGCCAATAAATACAAATCAACACGAATAACCTTGGAGATAAGAAAATCATGTCGCAAGAAACCCAATTTAGCTGCCCAATGAGCCACCTTGTTACCATCTCTCTTAACATGAGACTACTTAATAATCAAATCCTTAGCCAAATCGGCAATCCTTTTCATCAGAACATTAATACTCCAAAGATGAACCTCAAGGAGGCTGCAATATCTCCATAATACCAAAGCGTCGGTTTCACAAATAATACAATGTAAACCATGCTTTATAACCACCATAAGACCAAACACCAAAGCATCCGCCTCAGTCACCAAAGGGGAACCAGAACAGGCACCTACAGAAAACCAACAACAAATGGAACCCGTAAAAATACCTGCAAACACCCCCAATACTAGCACAATTATTCTTGCAGTAGCCATCAATATTCAGTTTGAAATAAGAAGCATCTAGTTTACACCAATGCACCAAAGATACCCCCTCTATTGCTAACATTAATAAGAATATCAAGTTTCAGCTGCAAACTCCTCAAATTACCTACAGACTTCACAATAGGAGTCAGCAAACTGAGGCTGTTAAGCAGAAGTTATAAATCAAACTAACAGTACGATAAATGGAAGGTACCAGATTCTTGAATATGGCATCATTTCGAGTTACCCAAATGAACCATTTAACAACAGCAGGCACCACCAAAAAAAGGCATGCACCATCTTCCTCCAATCCGAGAAAATATCACTAACAGAATTATATTGAAAGGAAAATGTTGACATTTCAATTTTAACATCACCTTCTTCCAAATGTCATTAGCAAACCGACAATCAAAAAAAAAAAAAAAAAAAGATGAGACATAGTCTCTTCATTCTTCTTACAAAGAACACAACAAGATGGAATCTGCAAACCCTTTAACTTAAGCAAATCATCAGTAGGAATGAGATTATGCAAAACTCTCCAAATAAAAAAAGATATACAAGGTTTAATCTAAGGAGTCCAAAGCCATTTAAGGTCTAACCCATTAAAAACTTGGAAAGAATTAGCATAACATTTAGAATAAGACTCTCCCAATTTACCTTAGATTTTAGGTAAATCATTCTTCTCACTGTTAATAGGAATAGAAGCTATAAAATTAGCATCCTCCCTATGAACCAAATGCAAAATATCTCTAAGACACCAACGGTTATCATACCAACAATCTTTAACTTTAAAGCCTATTGTTGACCTCATTTTACAATGAGTCAATACCCTTTTAACCTAAAAAGTCAACATTGGTCAAATTGGTCAAACCAGACCTAATGACCTACACTGTTGACCCCATAGGTCAACCTTTTGACCTAAAAAGTCAACATTGGTCAAATTGGTCAAACCAGACCTATTGACCTACACTGTTGACCCCATAGTCAACCTTTCGACCTAAAAAGTCAACTTTGGTCAAATTGGTCAAACTGCACTCCAGTGACCAACCTCGTTGACCCCATAGGTCAACCCTATGACCTAAAATGTCAACTTTGGTCAAATTGGTCAAACCAGACCTAATGACCTACGCTGTTGACCCCATAGGTCAAATTTTTTGACCTAAAAAGTCAACTTTGGTCAAAATGGTCAAACCTGACCCACTGGCCTACCCTGTTGACCCCATAGGTCAACCCTATGACCTAAAAAAGTCAACATTGGTCAAAATGGTTAAACCTGACCCACTGACCTACCCTGTTGACCCCATAGGTCAACCTTATGACCTAAAAAGTCAACTTTGGTCAAATTGATCAAACCAGACCTAATGACCTACACTGTTGACCCCATAGGTCAACCTTTTGACCTAAAAAGTCAACATTGGTCAAATTGGTCAAACCAGACCTAATGACCTACCCTGTTGACCCCATAGGTCAACCTTTTGACCTAAAAGTCACCTTTGGTCAAATTGGTCAAACCAGACCTAATGACCTACACTGTTGACCCCATAGGTCAACCTTTTGACCTAAAAAGTCAACATTGGTCAAATTGGTCAAACCAGACCTAGTGACCTACACTATTGACCCCATAGGTCAACCCTATGACCTAAAAAGTCAACTTTGGTCAAATTGGTCAAACCAGACCAAATGACCTACAATGTTGAACCCATAGGTCAACCTTTTGACCTAAAAAGTCAACATTGGTCAAATTGGTCAAACCAGACCTAATGACCTACCCTGTTGACCCATAGGTCAACCTTTTGACCTAAAAAGTCAACTTTGGTCAAATTGGTCAAACCAGACCTAATGACCCACCTCGTTGACTCCATAGGTCAACCTTTTGACCTAAAAAGTCAACTTTGGTCAAATTGGTCAAACCAGACCTAATGACCTACCCTGTTGACCCCATAGGTCAACCTTTTGACCTAAAAAGTCAACATTGGTCAAATTGGTCAAACCAGACCTAGTGACCTACACTGTTGACCCCATAGGTCAACCCTATGACCTAAAAAGTCAACTTTGGTCAAATTGTTCAAACCAGACCTAATGACCTACACTGTTGACCCCATAGGTCAACATTTTGACCTAAAGAGGCAACTTTGGTCAAATTGGTCAGACCAGACACAATGACCAGTCCTGTTGACCCATAAATCAACATTTTCACCCACTGACACATTTAAAACACCACAATGACAAAATCACGGACATTGGACATCTTAAAATCAATTTGATCAATTTGGGCTAACTTGCGCCAACCCAAGTCAAAATTGGTCAACACTTATCTATTTTTGATTAAAATAGATAAAAATGACATAAAAATGACAAAATTAATCAAATAATTAATTTGAAAATTATTTTGATTAATTAAAATGATTAATAATTTAATTTTCAAAATTTTAATTAAATGACATAATTAATTAAAATGAAAATTAAATTAAAATCATAAAATGACATAAAACAACAAAATTAATCAAATAATTAATTTCAAAATTATTTTGATTAATTAAAATGATTAATGATTTAATTTTCAAAATTTTAATTAAATGACATAATTAATTAAAATGAAAATTAAATTAAAATCATAAAATAACAAAAATGACAAAAATAATCAATTAATTAATTTGAAATTATTTTCAATTAATAAATTGATTAATAAAATAATTTCCACCAATTTTAGTTAATAAAATAATTAATTAAAATGGGAATTAAAGAAGTAATGAAATAACTTTTATCCTCTTCATAATTAATTGGGCTAAACCATCTTAAAGGCTTATTTAACATTTAATTAAGCCCATCTTAAGGCCCATTACCCATGGCTTAACATCCATGGTTATGCATGGGATGAGGTGTCACCACCTCCTTCACTTTAAACACATTCTCTCCTTAAGGTGGCCGGCCAACACAAGGCCATCATCTCCACCTCCCAAGCCACCCAATGGGAGGAAAACCTCACATGAAACCCCCCCCTTACCATGGTTAATGGTAATGATGAAGGCTAGGCATATGTCTCACCATTTGCCAAGCCTAAGAAGTGAGGTGTAAGCTCACTAGCAAGTGAAACAACAGCTCACAAGTAACCTCCCACAATGGCCAATGGACAAGAGACAAAGAGATGAAATTCATCATGACAAACTTAGGGAGAAGCATCCAAGCCTATCTCCAGCCAATTGATCACCCAATCAGATAATAGAGGAGGTAAGTAATCATCTAGAACAGCCTAAGCCAAGCCAATACCATCCCCTTGCTATAAATAGACCCCATGGCCAAAACTAGCAAAGAGGAGAAAAATATTTAGGGAGGTCTATAGGCTGCTCAAACCCTCTTGCTCCCAACACAAAACTTCTTCCTAAGAGCTTCCATAATTTTTTTTGGATCAATCCCAAGCCTTAGTTTCAGCCCATTTGAGCCAATTTGACCAATTTTTAAAAACAACCCAAATTAAGCATCTCTTTCAAATTCCTCCCTAAGCCCGACTTCTGGAGCAAGTTGCTACAGAAACTATCTTCCATTGGGGTTCTAGAAGGCAACCATAAAGTCTGATCTAGCTTGATTTGCTTGTGGCCAAGGTATGGAATTTATCTTTGCAAAATAAATCATGTTTTTGATAAATCATGTGCTATACTAGCTCAAAAGTGTATCATCACCATATGGATAGATACTTCTCATCTAGATGAGCATTTTAAAAAAATCACTCAATTTCATCAAGAAATGAGTGAGATATTAACATTTGAAGTTTAACGGTTTCAGAATTTTTGAAATAAATTCCAAATATTCTCGGCCGCCCGATCCCGCGCTGTTTGAGATCAACGGCCCAGATCTTGCTTCGCGCCGTCCACCATCCGACCCGTTGCACGGGATCTTCCCGCTCGTTCGAACCGTTCGAGGACACGCGTCGACGGCGGGGGGTTTTAGCGGCGCGGAATTAAAAAAAAAAAGAAAATCCATTTTAACCCTTCAAACTTCAAAAATTCATATCATTTTAACCAGAGGTCATAAAAATAAAATAAAAATACCTTTTGGAAAGTTCTTGAAGAGGAGAAAATTATGAGACTAAAATCATAATTTTATTCTCAGTATTTAATTTTTAATTAATTAAATACTCTCTGGAGTATTTTAATTATTAAAAATTATCTACAAATCAAAAAATTATGAAACTTTGAGGCATTTATCTTTATGTTCTTAGGGACCTTCCATAATTTTTCTAAGGACAGAAAACATGCCTAGGATACTTCTCTTGAATTTTCAAGTTTCCTTGTAATTATTTCAAATAATAATTATAAAAATTTGAAAATTAAGAAAATAAAAATACAAATGACTAGGAATGATAGGGCAACGTACAATGACCCTAGGAAAAATATTTCTAAGTCATAGAAACAATCTTGAATGACATTTGGAAATTTAGGGTTAAAGTCATTTATTAATTAAATAATTTTGATCCTAAAATGACCCTTTATAAAATTAAACTATTTTCATAAACAATCTAAGTTTGAAAATGGTTCTAGCCTATGATAGGCTAATAATAAACCTCACTTAGTCTAAAATGACAAGATTAGATTCAATTAAGGCTTAAAATGACATTTAAACCCATTAAACCTTACCTAAATTAGGTTTAATAAAAATTAAACTTCTTTAATTAAGTTTAAAGACACACTAAACTTAATTAACCCATTAAACCTTACCTAAATTAGGTTTAAAAAAATTAAACTTCTTTAATTAAGTTTAAAGACACACTAAACTTAATTAACCCATTAAACCTTACTTAAATTAGGTTTAATAAAAATTAAACTTCTTTAATTAAGTTTAAAGACACACTAAACTTAATTAACCCATTAAACCTTACTTAAATTAGGTTTAATAAAAATTAAACTTCTTTAATTAAGTTTAAAGACACACTAAACTTAATTAACTCATTAAACCTT
Source organism: Papilionanthe hookeriana x Papilionanthe teres (assembly GCA_022702705.1). Taxonomy (NCBI): domain Eukaryota; kingdom Viridiplantae; phylum Streptophyta; class Magnoliopsida; order Asparagales; family Orchidaceae; genus Papilionanthe; species Papilionanthe hookeriana x Papilionanthe teres. Next base: position 106,845,952 of record CM040421.1, on the reverse strand, counting down.
ACCTAAATTAGGTTTAATAAAAATTAAACTTCTTTAATTAAGTTTAAAGACACACTAAACTTAATTAACCCATTAAACCTTACCTAAATTAGGTTTAATAAAAAATTAAACTTCTTTAATTAAGTTTAAGGACACACTAAACTTAATTAACCTTTTAGACCTTACCTAAATTAGGTTTAATAAAAATTAAACTCTTTTTAATTAAGTTTAAAGACATATTAAACTTAATTAATACAAAATCAAATACTCTTTAATAACTTAATTAATCAAAACAAAACTCCCTTAATTAGGTTTAAAGACATATTAAACTTAATTAATCAAAACTAAATTCCCTTAATTAGGTTTAAAGACATACTAAACTTAATTAACCTCCTTAAACATAAGGTTTAATCAAGCCTAAACCCTAATTAGGTCTAACACTTGGACTCTAATTAAACCATTAAACCTTAACTAACTAAGGTTTAATCAAACCTAAACCCTAATTAGGTCTAACCCTTAGACCTAATTAAACCATTAAGCCTTAACTAACTAAGGTTTAATCAAATCTAAACCCTAATTAGGTCTAACCCTTAGACCTAATTAAACCATTAAGCCTTAACTAACTAAGGTTTAATCAAACTTAAACCCTAATTAAGTCTAACCCTTAGACCTAATTAAACCATTAGACCTTAACTAACTAAGGTTTAATCAAACTTAAACCTTAATTAAATCTAACCCATTAGACCTAATTAAACCATTAGACCTTAACTAACTAAGGTTTAATCAAACATAAACCTTAATTAAGTCTAACTCATTAGACCTAATTAAATAATTAACTCTTAACTAAGTAAGACTTAATCAAACACAAATCCTAATTAAGTCTACTACATTAGACTTAATTAATTGTTGAACCTTAATCAACCAAGGCCTAATTAAATCCAAATCCAACCTTTAGTCCAAATCCAATATAACCTAAACCTTAGGTTCAGCCCACATTGAACCTAACCTAAACATAACCTAACTTGAGTTCAATCTAACTTGAACTCAAGTTAACCTAAACCTTAGGTTCAAACCACATTGAACCTAACCTAAACTTAACCTAACTTGAGTCCAATCTAACTTGAACTCAAGTTAACCTAAACCTTAGGTTCAACCCACATTGAATCTAACCTAAACATAACCTAACTTGAGTCCAACCTAACTTGAACTCAAGTTAACCTAAACCTAGGTTCAACCCACATTAAACCTAACCTAAACATAACCTAATCTTCGAGTCCAATCTAACTCGAACTCAAGTTAACCTAAACCTCAGGTTCAACCCACATTGAACCTAACCTAAACATAACCTAACTTAAGTTCAACCTAACTTGAACTCAAGTTAACCTAAACTTTAGGTTCAACCCACATCGAACCTAACCTAAACATAACGTAACTCGAGTTCAACCTAACTCGAACTCAAGTTAACCTAAACCTTAGGTTCAACCCACATCGAACCTAGCTTAAATCAAAAACTTAGGTTCAACCCGACATGAACCTAACCCAAAAGCCTAACTTAAGTCTAATCTACATTAGACTTAAGTCAAACCAAACTTAGGTTCAACCCGACATGAACCTAAGTCAAACTCAAACCTAACTTAAGTCTAACCTACATTAGACTTAAGTCAAACCAAACTAGGTTCAACCCGACATGAACCTAAGTCAAAATCAAACCAAACTTAAGTCTAACCCATATTAGACTCAAGTTAAACCAAACTTAGCCAAACATAATCTAACTTGAGTCCAATCCAATTTGAACTCATGTAAACCTAAACTTTAGGTTCAATCCACATTGAACCGAACTTAAACTCAAACATGACCTAACTTGAGTCCAATCCAACTTGAACACAAGTAAATCTAAACTTTAGGTTCAATCCACATTGAACCTAACTTAAACTCAAACATAACCTAACTCGAGTTCAAATCAACTTGAACTCAAGTTAATCTAAATATTAGGTCCAATCCACATTGAACCTAAATTCAACCCAAACCAAAGTTAAGTCTAATCTACATTAGACTTAAATCAAACTAAACTTGAGTTCAACCCTTGATGAATTTAAGACAATCCTAAATCTAGATCCAACAAAATAGACTTGATTAAGACTTAAACCTTACCTAAAATGGATTTGAATGGTCTATAATTCTAATTAAGACTAATTTATTAGGCTTGATTAACCTTTAAATCCTATTTAAACAAGGTTTATAATTTAATTAAGTCTATCCCGAACCAAACCTTTTTAACTTAAGTTCAGACGGACATGAACTCAAGTTAATCAAATTCAATCAACATTGAATTTAACTTATATTCAATCAAACATGAATCCAAGTTAATTCAATCAATGTTGAATTTAACTCTAAACCTTCTTAACTTAAGTTCAGACAGACATGAACTCAAGTTAATCAAATTCAATCAACATTGAATTTAACTTAGATTCAATCAAACATGAATCCAAGTTAATTCAATCAATATTGAATTTAACTCTAAACCTTTTTAACTTAAGTTCATACAGACATGAACTCAAGTTAATCAAATTCAATCAACATTGAATTTAACTTAAATTCAATCAAACATGAATCCAAGTTAATTCAATCAATATTGAATTTAATTCTAAACCTTTTTAACTTAAGTTCAGACAGACACGAACTCAAGTTAATCAAATTCAATCAAAATTGAATTTAACTGAGATTCAATCAAACATGAATCCAAGTTAATTCAATCAATATTGAATTTAACTCTAAACCTTTTTAACTTAAGTTCAGACAGACACGAACTCAAGTTAATCAAATTCAATCAACATTGAATTTAACTTAGATTCAATCAGACATGAATCCAAGTTAATTCAATCAATATTGAATTTAACTTTAAACCTTTTAACTTAAGTTCAAACAGACATGAACTCAAGTTAATTAAATTCAATCAACAATGAATTTAACTTAGGTTCAACTAGACATGAACCCAAGTTAGTTCAATCAATATTGAATTTAACTTTAAATCTTTCGATAGACATGAATTCAAGAATAGACACGAACCCAAAATTCAAGATCAATTCAACATTTCAGATCAAGACCGACATAGTTCGACATTCTAAAATTGAAATTGACGTAACCGACATAAATTTGATGTTGACATAATCAACGAAAATTTGACATTTCAAAAATAAAACAACATGATTAACATGAAGTTGACATTTTGAAATAACTTAACATTCAAAAAATATCCTGTGACATTATTTCTGACAATCTTTTCTTTGCAGGATGAAGACAATAAATTCCGTTTAGATTTTCTTTGCATGTTATAGGGTGTGCTAACTCGTTTTGCGAGACGTCGACGACGGAATATTAGCGACAAAACAAAACAAAACTTTTAGGTTAGACATATAACCTGAAACTTTTCAACAAAACAACGACATCGACAACAAAACAAAACTCTTAGAGTTAGACATATAACCCGAAACTTTTCAACACAACAACAACATGACAACAAAACTGAAACCTTTAGGTTAGTCATAATACCTAAAGTATTCAATAACATGATATAACGACATTTGGGAGTGATAGTGAGTACATCTCTCCTTAAAATAAATCTTTTAGAAACAAATGATTAACATTAACCATAAGTTTTCTTAAACAATTGAGAATTGTTTAAGATATAATTAACTATAGAGGCTTACCTCTATAGGAGATCTAAAAGAACCCAAAACAGAAATCTCTGGTTTACCATGATTTTCTTAATATGAAAATTCTAGAATACGTTATTCTAGAATATTCTCATATAAGAATTATCATAAACATCTTTTTCTACTATTAATCCTAAAAATTCTTTAAATCCTTCATAGGATTTATACGAATAAAACTAGGCTAATATTAGATGGCGACTCCTTGACATTGATATGATATATTGGATGGCGATGACATGACCTCATCCGCACCAAGGCCACATTTCATGGAAATTTATATAAATTCCATCGCCGCCAAGAGAGTGGCGAATCCGCTGGGGAGAATCTTTCTTCTCATCTTTTGTTATCATTTGTTTTCATTTCAAAATTTTGAAAATAAATGTTCCCAGTTTATAAATAAGTAGATAATATTTGTTTTTCTTGAAATTACAGAAAAATCGCAATGGATTCTCCGAATTCGATCTTTTCTTACTTTCAAGACTTTGACATACCAATAAAGGAAAATCCTCCCTTTTATCATAATGATTATGGATTATTTAGTGAAACGGAATTCATATTAGATAATCCATATCAAACCGATTCTCAATCTTTTCAAGAATTTGGCTTGCAACCTTATGAAGACTTTCTCGAATTTTACGTACAATTTACCCGAATATACACCCGAAGAACCTTACATCCTTGAAGAAATGAAAAGACAGAGTGATAAGAAAGGAAAACAAGTTTACGAGGAAGATGATGTTCCACCATCATCTATGTATGAGATCGGATCTTCTTCAAGGAACGTTCATGAAACTCCTTCATATAAATGAAAGAAAAGGTGGAACGAAAACGATAATTTTGAAACACCTGAATTTCAACAGAATATTTTTGGAAATCCTTCCTTTTTAGAGGAAAATCAATATATTCCAATTCCTGTTGAATACACTGACAATTCCTTTCAACCTAAAAGATCTCCCCTCATTTTGTGTCATACATTCAGTGTTTAAGAGATTAGCACGAAAAGAAAAATGTTCATTATCTAAGTTATTAGATAAATTGGATTGTGCAGTCTCTAACACCATGAAAAGGAGAATTTTAGCAAGAAAAATTTTGATTATCAAAAAACTGATTATCAATTCCCAACTGATAAACATTGTGTTCGAGTGCCAGTAAAATTTCGATTGGGCCCTAGAATAAGAGATGTAGTAGTCACCAATGACAAAACTCGATATGACAATTTAATGTTAGAAGCAGAAAATACAACTGCTAAAATGACAGACTTGGTCCAGATGCTACAAAAAGCAAATTATCCTTATACTGGATATGATACACCACCTGAGAATTCTCTCCCTATACTTGAAAATAATGTATGGAGGTGAAAATCATCTGAAAGAAATTCTGATACCACCAACACTCCTGCAAATAATTCACAAGAAGAGATTTGCAGAAAACATTCTACAAAATCATTTCAGGAGAGATTAAAGAAATTAAAAGAAGATATTAAACAACTTTCAGGACAAGAAAGGAAAAATACTTCTAACAGTTCCAACTAGAATGTTGCCAATGTCAACATGGTAGAAACCCGATCTGCTTCCTTAGCACGAGAATCAAATGAAGAGGAATTGTGAGAGGTGATACGACAATGAGATGAACAAATAAGTCATCTTGAACAAAGAATGGAAGAACTGGTAGCGACTTTGCAAAAACCACCAGCGGATCCTTCTCCAGCTATTGAAATCGTTAGACCGGAGGCTATTCACATCCTTGAAAGCAGAGAAAAACTAATGGATGTTGAGGAAAGCACTCGAAAGAGAAAGAATTCTCCTCATAACGAAACTCCAGAAAAGGATATTACAAAAATAGTGGAACAAAAGAATAAAGAAACAATGGCTTTGGCAAAAGCTGGAGCATTAACTCCAAAGGGTAGGCCATAGCCAGAGGAATTTGATTCTGTTCAATATCCTAAAGGTTTTGTTCCTCCTGTCTTTAAAATGTTCGATGGGACGAGAAATCCCTGACAACAACTGGCACATTTTAGAGCAAGCTGCTGTAATGCTGGAGGAAATGACGCTCTCCTATTTCGACAATTTGTTAACGAGCCTCACGGGAGTTGCCTTCGACCGGTATGCGTAACTTCCCAACGGATCCGTCAAAACTTTTGTAGAGCTTGAAAGCCTTTTTATTCAACGCTTTGCAGAGCACAACATCACACCACTCGTTAGTGATTTGATGGTAGAGAAACAAAAACAAGGAGAAACCTTGGTAGATTATATTTTACGCCGGAGAAACCTCGACGATGAAATGTGAGCCACAATTACAAGAACAGCATGCTGTTGGAATACTGCTCAAAAATATCCATGGTCCTATAGCGTTCATGCTTAAAAGATTTACGATAAAAACTTTTGAAAAATTACTCAGTAAAGCTGCCAATCTTCAGGAAGAGGTTAAGCAGATGAGTGTAAAGGAGAAAACTGAAAAGACAAAAACTATCAAAACTTTTGAAAAGAAACCTGGGAATATTGCGAAAAAGGCAAACAGTGATGCAAATCCAACCGAGCAAAAGAAGCAACGACAAAATCCTTCGACATCACAGACATCACCTCAATTACAACTTCAACAATCAATCCCAGTATCAACTGAGAAGAAAACAATGGCTCAAAGAATGAATAAAGTATATTCATTTAAAACAGAAGTCGTCAACAAAATATTTTGTAGCTTGCTTAAAATACCTGAATTTAAGCTACCAGAAGCTAAAAGGCCAGCAGATATTGACATGAAGGACAATCCTAATTATTGTCCTTATCACAGGATGCTCGGACATAAAATTGAAGAATGTTTTGTCTTCAAAGACTAGTTAGAGCGTAATTTAAAAGATGGAAATATAGTCATTCCGAAAGAATATTTGAAAGAACTTGAAAAGGGATCAGTCAATATGGTTTCGATAGAGGAACTTAATCCTAAAAACAAGGATAGCATTTCTGAAGAGATCTTTGCTAAATACCATGTTACAAAATCTCCCAAGAAAGAAAAGAAAAAGAAAATCAAGAAAATGGAAAAGATTAGAGGTCTTCCGACATATAGGTCGCAACTCCTTTTGTACCTTCTAGTTCATTTCACTCTTGTACTAGGATAGTTATGTCTGCCGAAGGACGAAAAATCCTCAAGCCAATAACTTTGTATGACTTTCTTTTTATCATGAATAATAACAATCCTAGTTTTGCGTACATTTTGTCTATTACGGATGATGCTTCGAGAATGACCATTTTAATTCTAACCCTATAGACAATGCTCAAATCGTATATGATCAATCTAAAGACAACCAAACTAATGAAAATGAAAATGAGAAATCTGACGACACAAATGAAGATGACATTGCTACGCTTCAATTACAAAGAATTCTGATTTTTATAGGATTGGAGTCCTTGGACTCAGAAACGAATGAATCAGATAATCAACTTGAAGAAATAGTTGAAATTAACTTGAGAAGTGGAAGAATCTTACCTCCTAGGATAACTCCACAAGAAAAAGAAAAACAAATAATTACAACAGATAAGATCATTCCTCCAATATATCCCCGAACTTCTGAAGGAAGTAAGGATGATCTTCACAATAAGGTGGATTATAATGTACTGGCTCATTTGAGAAAATTACCTGCAAAATTAAGCATCTATGACGCTCTCATACTTTCCAAAGAAATGAGAGATTCATTAATAAAGGCACTTTTGGACCCTGACATTTGCTTAACTCAACTTGCTAGTACTACCCAAAACGAAGCCTACTCATTAGAGGAATCAACAAAGATTACCTTCTCTGACAATGACTTGTTGCTCGGAACAACTGAACATAATCGTCCACTATATATTACAATAAACATCAATGACACGATACTTTCGAGAGTTCTTATCGACCTGTGTGCTTCAATCAACATTATGAATCCGAGAACTCTTGCATACTTAGACATTGATGCCTCTCAACTATCACCGAGATACAATGATGTTAAGAGGATTCAATCAACAAGGAGAACGGGCCCTTGGATCAATAACATTGCTCTTAAAAATAGCCGACTTGGCAACGACAACAGAAATTTCATATTATTGATTCGTACACCTCTTTTAATGCCTTACTTGCAGTACCATGGCTCCATGAATATAAAATGGTGCCCTCTTCATTACATCAATGTATCAAATATTTACGAAAAGGACAAGAATTTCGTATTATGGGAGACCTGCAACCGTTTTCAATCCATGAAATCGGTATACATGAAGTTGCAGCATATTAGCTCCTATAAATAAAACAATATCTTCCAAAGAGACAACAGTAAGAATGGAAGAAGAGAACAAGCAAAAGAAAATAAATGAAAAGGATTTTTCTTCAATAAAGACAAAAGAGACTAATTTCCGTCAGACTCGCACTCGAGGTCGAGGCCGAGAACGAGGACGAAGGAGAGAAGATCCAATTGTCACAATGAAGAAACCACTAAAGTTCAAAATCCACATGGATTCTGAAGAAGAAACGACATCTGTGGTTGCAAAGGAACCCCAATTCAAAATATCTTTAGAAGAAGAAGATAAAGAGAAACAATTTGAATCTATGTATGACAAAATCAATCATTATATACATTCTATGACTCTAACTCCAATCTCCACTGCTAAGATTGAGAATTTAATAGTCAAAGAAGTATATAATGATGACAAAAAGTCAATTAAGTTTAGACTTGGCTCTACTTCTTCTTGTACTAAAAATGATGTAAAAATAGAAGATGAAAATCTTCCACAATCAATGAAAATTCCTTTTGAGTTGTATTCTCCTTGAGCACGAAAGTTCATTCAAAATAGTTTAATGCTCAAACAATGGTCTTTAAAACAACCGCATTTCATTGAACAAATGTGGAATGATAATAAACGAAATTCTAACTCTAAAAAGGTGTTGGATTTGGAATCTTGGGACCATTAGATGATATGGAATTTTGTTTGATCGTCATGAAGGATGTGATTCGAAACATTGCCTCGATCTTCCAATTGAAAATGCTCCCCGGAGTTGGAAGAAGAAATTAAATCGACAATCGATGAACTAAAAAAAATAAATTTAGGAACTAATGAAAATCCAAAACTGACTTTTATTAGTTCATTCCTTAATGATGAGGAAATAAAAGACATAACTCAATTGTTGATGGAATATAAAGATTGTTTTGCCTGGACTTATGACGAAATGCCTGGTTTATCTCTAGAAATTGCAGTCCATAAACTCGGGATAGACCAAATCATAAACCTAGTTAAACAAGCTCCGAGAAGAATGCGTGTCGAAATAGAGCAACAAGTCAAGAAATTGATAGAGGCTGACTTCATACGAGAAGAAAACTATCCAATATGGCTAGCCAATGTGGTGTCAGTTAAAAAGAAAAATGGACAAATAAGAGTTTGCATAGACTACAGGGACTTGAATAAAGCATGTCCAAAAGATGAATTTACTTTACCAATTCCTGAATTAATGGTTGATATTGCATCAAAACATGCAATATTTTCTTTCATGGATGGATCTTCAGGATATAACCAAATAAAAATGTTTTCGGAGGATGAAGTAAATACAGCTTTCCGAACACCCATGGGCATATATTGTTATAAAGTTATGCCATTTGGACTAAAAAATGCCGGTGCAACTTATCAAAGAGCCATGACACAAATTTTTGATGAACTAATACATAATCAAGTCGAATGTTATGTCGATGATCTGGTTGTCAATAGTAAACAAAAAGACGATCATATATACGATTTGAGAATTGTCTTTGAACGACTACGACGTTATAATCTTAAAATGAACCCTTTAAAGTGCACCTTTGGTGTCACTTCGAGAAAATTTTTAGGATTTGTAGTTCGACATCGTGGGATAGAAATTGATCCTCTCAAAATTGAAGCTATCCTAAATATGCCTCCTCCTAAAAATCTAACTTAATTGAGATCCTTCCAAGGAAAATTAGCATACATACGACGTTTCATTTCCAATCTATCGGGTAGATGTCAACCCCTTACTGCCCTTACTAGAAAGGATGCCAAATTCGTGTGGGATGAAAAATGCCAAGCATGCTTTTGAAGACATTAAACAATATCCGACAACCCCTCCCGTCTTAGCAGCCTCTGTATTAGGAAGACCTTTAATCCTTTACACCGCGGCATTGGACAATTCACTAGGAGCTTTACTAGCACAAGTAAATGATGAAGGAAAAGAAAATGCGTTATACTAATTGAGTCGTTGTTTACTTCTAACGGAAATAAAATATCTGACAATTGAGAAGCATTGTTTAGCCTTGATCTTCGCAGTTCAAAAGCTAAGACATTATATGCTTTCTCATAAAGTAACACTTATTTCAAGAGTTAACCCGTTACTAATATTTAATAACACGACCGACACTTTCCGGGAGATTAGCAAGATGGGCAATGATCTTGTTACAATTCGACATAACATTTATACCGTTACGTGCTATTAAAGGACAAATCCTAGCAGATTTCTTAGCGGCACACCCAATTCCAACAGGATCACCCCTTAATGACGATCTACCGGATGAACAAATATCAGAAATAAAAAATTCTAACATGCAACGATGGGAACTGTACTTTGACGGAGCATCGTCTGCGTGGAAAGACAAAGATAAGCGTACAATCATACTGTGCAAAGCCGGAGTAAGATTAATTTTCATTACTCCGTACAAAATGATGATGCCCTTTTCCTATCATTTGACGTAACCATGCACGAATAACGAAGCCGAATATGAAGCGCTCATAACCGGTCTAGAATTGACAATATTAATGGAAATCGAGAATATTGATATCTATGGAGATTCCCGATTAATTATCAATCAAATTGCCGGCAAATACAAAATTCGAAACCACGACTTGAACAATATTCCCGTTACACTCCGAAATTACTTCAACAAATTCTCGATGTAACATTCTTCTTAATCCCGAGACGAGACAATTCTCTAGCGGATGCTCTGCAAAACTTGCAAAGGAATTTGCGTGTCCAGAAGAAGATGACATACCGATTTCTATAAAAGGACGACAAGTTCTTTCTCAAATTGATATGGATAATTTGCATAAAATCGGTGAAATTATGACAATTCTATAAAAGGACGACAAGTTCTTTCTCAAATTGATATGGATAATTTGCATAAAATCGGTGAAATTATGACAATGGCAATAAATGACGAGAAGGATGATTGGCGACAACCAATCATCAAATATTTACAAACTGGGAAATTACCTGAAAATAGTTCTATTGCCAACCAAATTAAACAAAGAGCATTATCATATGCTCTAATAAATGACGTTCTTTACAAACGATCTTTTGATCAAATGTGGTTAAGATGTTTAAACCAAATTGAAGCTCGAGAGATTGTTAAAAAAGTTCATTCAGGTTTATGTGGTGCACATCAATCTGGGGCCAAAATGAAAATGAAAATAAAAAGAATGGGTTATTATTGGCCAACAATGATGACAGATTGTCTTGACAATGCAAAGAAATGTCATCAATGTCAAATACATGGAGTAGTTTTACATCAACCTCCAAATGTCCTACATCCGACCATTGCATCATGGCCATTCGAATGTCGGGTTACCGACATAGTGGGCCCTATAGATCCTTCATCCTCCAAAGGCCATAAATTTATTCTAAGCATACTCGACTATTTTTCTAAATGGGCGTAAGCAATACCCTTCGAGAAGTCAAGGCGTAACAAGTTCTCCACTTCTTTAAAACCCATATCGTTTATAGATTTGGGATTCCTCGAAGAGGCATATCACATAATGGGTTGGCCTTCAAAAACACAAAAATGAATCACTTTATCCAGAGACATGGGATTGACTGGAGATATTCCACAATCTATTACCCTAAAGCGAATGGATTAGCTGAAGCTTTCAATAAAACATTGGTGCAAATCTTGAAAAAGACATTAAGTAATAGCCCAAGACAGTGGCATGAACAACTAATAGAAGCTTTATGGGCTTATAGAACTACATACCGAACTCCAACACAGTCTACACCATTTGCTTTGGTATATGGTTCTGAAGCCATTTTGCCTCTAGAAGTCCAAATTCCTTCTCTCAGAATCGCAATAACTGATAAAATAACTGAAGAAGAAAATTTCAAGTTGCGACTTGAAGAACTTAAAATTTGGAGGGCAAACGTCTGCAAGCCCAACAAAATCTTGAATTATATCATGCAAAAATGATACGAGCTCACTACAAACTAGTTCGTCCTAGAACCTTTCGAATCAGCGAATTAGTTTTAGTTCTTCGAAGACCTATACTAGCTCATCGAAAGATAGGTGGCAAATTCGAACCCATATGGGAAGGTCCATATGTAATCGAAAAGACATATTCCGGAGGATCCTACCAATTGGTGGATTGTCAAGGAGAAAGAATTATGCCTCCAATCAATGGGCGTTTTCTAAAGAAATACTACGCGACATAAAAAAAGGAAATGAATAAAGACTTATTTATAAACTGGGACAATAAATTCTCCTTTCAAAAAATCATCTTTGATGTTTTATGACATCTCTTTCTTTTGTTAAACAAACATTTGAAAATCTAAAATGATATTCTGTCTTGATATTTTCAGGAAAAATGCCTGAAGACAGATTATTTTTCTCATTCCGAAATAATATGACTTTTTCCTTGGACCGTCGACATATAGACGCGGGGACCAGAGTTCACTTTGATTTCGACCTATTGCAGGTTGAATCCATATATCATGGATCGTTACTTTAACTGGTGAATCACATTGAAGTTAAACTGCAAACACCTTTGATAGAATTCAAACTCCGACAACCCGAAGAATATGACTTCACAATCGGTGATAGCTCGGATGAAGCGAGATTCATGACTACCTCGGTACAAGGAGCATCAACGTCAGGAACCAAAAATCCAACGACAGGATTCACCAGATCGCAAAAACGAAATCGCAATAAACGACTAAAACGACAAAAACAATTACAAGAGAAACAAGACATGGAAGATATGAGTCGGTTAAAATCACGGACTATCAATACTCCATTTGAGGAAATAATAACGGAAACGAAAAATCTAGACCTTACAGAAAAAGAGGATGGCAAAGCAGTCGTCACTCCACCATCGGTCACACCTGCTCAATATTTGAGGATATCAGACAAAAAGAATCACTCAAAGGAAGAGATACGACGAATTTGTGCATTGAGTGGAGAACTTTCGAACAATATAAATATGTGAATAAAAGAACAATAAATATTCTGGATGGTCTTAAACTTTTTACCAGAATATTTGATGAAACTGAACAAGCTGCTATCATCAACCACATTATAGAAGCCCGAGATCATGGTAGGGCTGGACGCCTTCGAAGGAGGACCTATTCTGAACCTAGTAAATGGATTCGAGGTAAGGGTAGGCAAACCATTCAGTACGAATGTTGCTAAAACTATGCAAGAGACAGAGAAGGAAATCTTCCTGGGATTCTACGACATGAACAAGTCGACCCTTTACCCGTTGTGATAATCCAAATTATCAGATGACTCGTTACTTGGGGGATCATACCTGCAGATTGTGTTCCCGATAGCTGCATCATTAATATGTATGATAAAGGGGATTGTATCCCTCCTCACATCGACGAGTCATGATTTTGAAAGACCATTTTGTACTCTCTCTTTAATGAATCGCTCGCTCCGTGATATTCGGAAGAGAGATACAAATCTTGGGACCTGGAGAATTTGAAGGGACATGCCGCGTCCTTTTAACCCGAGGATCGCGTTCTTGTTCCAAGGAACGGTGCGAATTTTGTAAAACACTCGCATACCCAGGTGTTAACAAGCCACGAATCTCCATCACCTTGCGACGAATGAAACCCGACAAACGACCGGACGGATATCAACCAATACCGAGCTCGAAGGACTAAAGCCTTTGGAACTCGCTCGTGATCCCATGAATGTCTGAACACCTGAAACATGTTCGACGAATGATGTTTTGGAGTGTAGGACGTTTATGGACGATCTGATAATCTCCAAATCTACAACATGATGTTAAGAACTCCCGACATATAATATATCTATAGTTGTCGATGTGTGATATATCGGTAGCTGTTGACATGTAAAATATCAGTAGTTTGTTGCAGCGTGCTATATGATATGTATATATGTATGTACTGTAAGCTTTTTTTTGCAATAAATATGTATTGGTGACTTTTTTTTATGGAAATAAAATAAAGTGTTGAAGAAAAATATATCCCCATTGTCTGTGATATGTCGACAGGTCCTGAAATCAATAAATGACAAAATGAATAATTTATGATAATCAAACATGAGAATTATCTTTCGACCTATATAGGTCAAAACCCCAGCGGATAATCCCACCAAGAATATTAATGAGTTCGCCACTCTCTTCGATTATTGGATATAAGTCCTTTCCTAATGTGGAAATCACGGCTTTCCTTTAACCAAATATTGACATTGACATTTTGAGGAAAATAGAAAATGACATCTATTTTCTCTCTTCGGTTATTAGATATAAGTCCTTTCCTGACACGGAAATCAAGGCTTTCCTCTAACCAAATCTTGATATTGACACTTTGAGGAAAATAGAAAATGACATCTATTTTCTCTCTTCGGTTGTTGGATATATGTCCTTTCCTGACACGGAAATCATGGCTTTCCTCTAACCAAATCTTGATATCGACACTTTGAGGAAAATAGAAAATGACATCTATTTTCTCTCTTCGGTTATTGGATGTAAGTCCTTTCCTGATACGGAAGTTACGGCTTTCCTCTAACCAAATCTTGACATCGACATTTTGAGGAAAATAGAAAATGACATCTATTTTCTCTCTTCGGTTATTGGATATAAGTCCTTTCCTGACACGAAAATCATGGCTTTCCTCTAACCAAATCTTGATATCGACACTTTGAGGAAAATAGAAAATGACATCTATTTTCTCTCTTCGGTTATTGGATATAAGTCATTTCCTAACACGGAAATCATGGCTTTCCTCTAACCAAATCTTGATATCGACACTTTGAGGAAAATAGAAAATGGCACCTATTTTCTCTCTTTGGTTATTGCATGTAATTCCTTTCCTGATACGGAAGTTACGGCTTTCCTCTAACCAAATCTTGACATTGACATTTTGAGGAAAATAGAAAATGACATCTATTTTCTCTCTTCGGTTATTGGATATAAGTCCTTTCCTGACACGGAAATCATGGATTTTCTCTAACCAAATCTTGATATCGACACTTTGAGGAAAATAGAAAATGACATCTATTTTCTCTCTTCGGTTATTGGATGTAAGTCCTTTCCTGATACGGAAGTTACGGCTTTCCTCTAACCAAATGTTGACATTGACATTTTGAGGAAAATAGAAAATGACATCTATTTTCTCTCTTCGGTTATTGGATATAAGTCCTTTCCTGACACGGAAATCATGGCTTTCCTCTAACCAAATCTTGATATCGACACTTTGAGGAAAATAGAAAATGACATCTATTTTCTCTCTTCGGTTATTGGATGTAAGTCCTTTCCTGATACGGAAGTTACGGCTTTCCTCTAACCAAATCTTGACATCGACACTTTGAGGAAAATAGAAAATGACATCTATTTTCTCTCTTCGGTTATTGGATGTAAGTTCTTTCCTGATACGGAAGTTACGGCTTTCCTCTAACCAAATACTGACATCGACATTTTGAGGAAAATAGAAAATGACATCTATCTTCTCTCTTCGGTTATTGGATATAAGCCCTTTCCTGATGTGGAAATCACGGCTTTCCTTTAACCAAATCTTGACATCGACACTTTGAGGAAAATAGAAAATGACATCTATTTTCTCTCTTCGGTTTTTGGATATAAGTCCTTTCCTGATACGAAAGTTACGGCTTTCCTCTAACCAAGTCTTAACATTGACATTTTGAGAAACGGAAAATGACATCCATCTTCTCCCTCCTGTTACAGGGTATTCGTCCTTTCCTGACACGGAAATCACGACATGCCTTTAGCAAAATATCGACATCGACATTTTGAGAAATGAAATATGACATTCATTTTTCCCTCCCAATAAATCTCTTTTCAAATACAAGAAGAAAATCTCTTCTTAGAACCGACATAAAAGACATCTGACATCCTCTGGGAGCGGTATGATATCCCCTCCTTTCCTGATCATTATGAAACATCTCTGAGACCACTTCGGTCAACGCCAATATGTGCAGAATACTTATATAGCATTCTACACATATTGGGGGCCCTTTTGTTGACCTCATTTTACAATGAGTCAATACCCTTTTGACCTAAAAAGTCAACATTGGTCAAATTGGTCAAATTGGTCAAACCAGACCTAATGACCTACATTGTTGACCCCATAGGTCAATCTTTTGACCTCAAAAAGTCAACATTGGTCAAATTGGTCAAACCAGACCTAGTGACCTACACTGTTGACCCCATAGGTCAACATTTTGACCTAAAAAGTCAACATTGGTCAAATTGGTCAAACCAGACCCAGTGACCAACCCTATTGACCCCATAGGTCAACCCTATGACCTAAAATGTCAACTTTGGTCAAATTGGTCAAACCAGACCAAATGACCTACCCTGTTGACCCCATAGGTCAACCTTTTGACCTAAAAAGTCAACTTTGGTCAAAATGGTCAAACCTGACCCACTGGCCTACCCTGTTGACCCCATAGGTCAACCCTATGACCTAAAAAGTCAACATTGGTCAAAATGGTCAAACCTGACCCACTGACCTACCCTGTTGACCCCATAGGTGAACCTTATGACCTAAAAAGTTAACTTTGGTCAAATTGGTCAAACCAGACCTAATGACCTACACTGTTGACCCCATAGGTCAGCCTTTTGACCTAAAAAGTTAACATTGGTCAAATTGGTCAAACCAGACCTAATGACCTACCCTGTTGACCCCATAAGTCAACCTTTTGACCTAAAAAGTCACCTTTGGTCAAATTGGTCAAACCAGACCTAATGACCTACACTGTTGACCCCATAGGTCAACCTTTTGACCTAAAAAGTCAACATTGGTCAAATTGGTCAAACCGGACCTAGTGACCTACACTATCGATCCTACAGGTCAACCCTATGACCTAAATAGTCAACTTTGGTCAAATTGGTCAAACCGGACCTAATGACCTACCATCGTTGACCCCATAGGTCAACCTTTTGACCTAAAAGTCAACATTAGTCAAATTGGTCAAACAAGACCTAATGACTCCACCGTTGACCCCATAAGTCAACCTTTTGACCTAAAAAGTCAACTTTAGTCAAATTGGTCAAACCGGACCTAATGACCCCATAGTCGACCTTTTGACCTAAAAGTCAACTTTGGTCAAATTGGTCAAACCAGGACCTAATGATCTACATCTGTTGACCTCATAGGTCAACCTTTTGACCTAAAAAGTCAACATTAGTCAAATTGGTCAAACCAGACCTAATGACCTACACTGTTGATCCCATAGGTCAACCCTATGACCTAAAAAGTCAACTTTGGTCAAATTGGTCAAACCAGACCTAATGACCTACACTGTTGACCCCATAGGTCAACATTTTGACCTAAAAAGGCAACTTTGGTCAAATTGGTCGGACCAGACCCAATGACCGATCCCGTTGACCCATAAATCAACCTTTTCACCCACTGACACATTTAAAACACCACAATGACAAAATCACAGACATTGGACATCTTAAAATCAATTTGGCCAATTTGGGCTAACTTGGGTCAACCCAAGTCAAAATTGGTTAACACTTATCTACTTTTGATTAAAATAGATAAAAATGACATAAAAATGACAAAATTAATCAAATAAATAATTTGAAAATTATTTTGATTAATTAAAATGATTAATGATTTAATTTTCAAAATTTTAATTAAATGACATAATTAATTAAAATGAAAATTAAATTAAAATCATAAAATGACATAAAACAACAAAATTAATCAAATAATTAATTTCAAAATTATTTTGATTAATTAAAATGATTAATGATTTAATTTTCAAAATTTTAATTAAATGACATAATTAATTAAAATGAAAATTAAATTAAAATCATAAAAAACAAAAAAGACAAAAATAATCAATTAATTAACTTGAAATTATTTTCAATTAATAAATTGATTAATAAAATAATTTCCACCAATTTTAGTTAATAAAATAATTAATTAAAATGGGAATTAAAGAAGAAATGAAATAACTTTTAGCCTCTTCATAATTAATTGGGCTAAACCATCTTAAAGGCTTATTTAACATTTAATTAAGCCCATTTTAAGGCCCATTACCCATGGCTTAACATCCATGGTTATGCATGGGATGAGGTGTCACCACCTCCTTCACTCGAAACACATTCTCTCCTTAAGGTGGCCGGCCAACACAAGGCCATCTTCTCCACCTCCCAAGCCACCCAAAGGGAGGAAAACCACACATGAAACCCCCCCTACCATGGTTAATGGTAATGATGAAGGCTAGGCATATGTGTCACCATTTGCCAAGCCTAAGAAGTGAGGTGTAAGCTCATTAGCAAGTGAAACAACAGCTCACAAGTAACCTCCCACAATGGCCAATGGACAAGAGACAAAGAGATGAAATTCATCATGACAAACTTAGGGAGAAGCATCCAAGCCTATCTCCAGCCAATTGATCACCCAATCAGATAATAGAGGAGGTAAGTAATCCTCTAGAACAGCCTAAGCCAAGCCAATACCACCCCCTTGCTATAAATAGACCCCATGGCCAAAACTAGCAAAGAGGAGAAAAATATTTAGGGAGGTCCATAGGCTGCTCAAACCATCTTGCTCCCAACACAAAACTTCTTCCTAAGAGCTTCCATAATCTTTTAGGATCAATCCCAAGCCTTAGTTTCAGCCCATTTGAGCCAATTTGACCAATTTTCAAAAACAGCCCAAATTAAGCATCTCTTTCAAATTCCTCCCTAAGCCCGACTTCTGGAACAAATTGCTGCAGCAACTATCTTCCATTGGGGTCCTAGAAGGCAACCATAAAGTCTGATCTAGCTTGATTTGCTTGTGGCCAAGGTATGGAATTTATCTTTGCAAAATAAATCATGTTTTTGATAAATCATGTGCTATACTAGCTCAAAAGTGTAGCATCACCGTATGGATAGATACTTCTCATCCAGATGGGCATTTAAAAAAAAATCACTCAATTTCATCAAGAAATGAGTGAGATATTAACATTTGAAGTTTAACGGTTTCGGAATTTTTGAAATAAATTCCAAATATTCTCGACCGTTCGATCCCGCGCTGTTTGAGATCAACGGCCCAGATCTTGCTTCGCGCCGTCCACCGTCCGACCTGTTGCACGGGATCTTCCCGCCTGTTAGACGCGTCCGAGGACACTCGTTGACAGTGGGGGGTTTTGGCGGCGCGGAGTTAAAAAAAAAAAAAAAGAAAATCTATTTTAACCCTTCAAACTTCAAAAATTCATATCTTTTTAACCAGAGGTCATAAAAATAAAATAAAAATACCACTAGAAAGCTCTTGAAGAGGAGAAAATTATGAGACTAAAATCATAATTTTATTCTCAGTATTTAATTTTTAATTAATGAAATACTCTCTGGAGTATTTTAATTATTAAAAATTATCTACAAATCAAAAAATTATGAAACTTTGAGGCATTTATCTTTATGTTCTTAGGGACCTTCCATAATTTTTCTAAGGACAGAAAACATGCCTAGGATACTTCTCTTGAATTTTCAAGTTTCTTTGTAATTATTTCAAATAATAATTATAAAATTTTGAAAATTAAGAAAATAAAAACACAAATGACTAGGAATGATAGGGCAACAGACAATGACCCTAGGAAAAATATTTCTAAGTCATAGAAACAATCTTGAAAGACATTTGGAAATTTAGGGTTAAAATCATTTATTAATTAAATAATTTTGATCCTAAAATGACCCTTTATAAAATTGAACTATTTTCATCAACAATCTAAGTTTGAAAATGGTTCTAGCCTATGATAGGCTAATAATAAACCTCACTTGAGTCTAAAATGACAAGATTAGATTCAATTAAGGCTTAAAATGATATTTAAACCCATTAAACCTTACCTAAATTAGGTTTAATAAAAATTAAACTTCTTTAATTAAGTTTAAAGACACATTAAACTTAATTAACCCATTAAACCTTACCTAAATTAGGTTTAATAAAAATTAAACTTCTTTAATTAAGTTTAAAGACACACTAAACTTAATTAACCCATTAAACCTTACTTAAATTAGGTTTAATAAAAATTAAACTTCTTTAATTAAGTTTAAAGACACACTAAACTTAATTAACCCATTAAACCTTACTTAAATTAGGTTTAATAAAAATTAAACTTCTTTAATTAAGTTTAAAGACACACTAAACTTAATTAACCCATTAAACCTTACCTAAATTAGGTTTAATAAAAATTAAACTTCTTTAATTAAGTTTAAAGACACACTAAACTTAATTAACCCATTAAACCTTACCTAAATTAGGTTTAATAAAAAATTAAACTTCTTTAATTAAGTTTAAGGACACACTAAACTTAATTAACCTATTAGACCTTACCTAAATTAGGTTTAATAAAAATTAAACTCTTTTTAATTAAGTTTAAAGACATATTAAACTTAATTAATACAAAATCAAATACTCTTTAATTAGGTTTATAGACATATTAAACATAATTAATCAAAACTAAACTCCCTTAATTAGGTTTTAAGACATATTAAACTTAATTAATCAAAACTAAATTCCCTTAATTAGGTTTAAAGACATATTAAACTTAATTAACCTCCTTAAACATAAGGTTTAATCGAACCTAAACCACTAATTAGGTCTAACCCTTAGACCTAATTAAACCATTAAGCCTTAACTAACTAAGGTTTAATCAAACCTAAACCCTAATTAGGTCTAACCCTTAGACCTAATTAAACCATTAAGAGACCTAATTAAACCATTAAGCCTTAACTAACTAAGGTTTAATCAAACCTAAACCCTAATTAGGTCTAACCCTTAGACCTAATTAAACCATTAAGCCTTAACTAACTAAGGTTTAATCAAACTTAAACCCTAATTAGGTCTAACCCTTAGACCTAATTAAACCATTAAACCTTAACTAACTTAGGTTTAATCAAACTTAAACCCTAATTAAGTCTAACCCATTAAATCTAACTAAACCATTAGACCTTAACTAACTAAGGTTTAATCAAACTTAAACCTTAATTAGGTCTAACCCATTAGACCTAATTAAGCCATTAGACCTTAACTAACTAAGGTTTAATCAAACATAAACCTTAATTAAGTCTAACTCATTAGATCTAATTAAACAATTATGTCTTAACTAAGTAAGACTTAATCAAATACAAATCCTAATTAAGTCTACTACATTAGAATTAGTTAATTGTTGAACCTTAATCAACTAAGGCCTAATTAAATCCAAATCCAACCTTTAGTCCAAATCCAATATAACCTAAACCTTAGGTTCGACCCACATTGAACCTAACCTAAACATAACCTAACTTGAGTTCAATCTAACTTGAAATCAAGTTAACCTAAACCTTAGGTTCAACCCACATTGAACCTAACCTAAACCTAACATAACTTGAGTCCAATCTAACTTGAACTCAAGTTAACCTAAACCTTAGGTTCAACCCACATTGAACCTAACCTAAACATAACCTAACTTGAGTTCAACCTAACTTTAACTCAAGTTAACCTAAACCTTAGGTTCAACCCACATTGAACCTAACCTAAACATAAGCTAACTTGAGTTCAACCTAACTTGAACTCAAGTTAACCTAAACCTTAGGTTCAACCCACATTGAACCTAACCTAAACATAACCTAACTTGAGTCCAATCTAACTTGAACTCAAGTTAACCTAAACCTTATGTTCCCCCCACATTGAACCTAACCTAAACATAACCTAACTTGAACTCAAGTTAACCTAAACTTTAGGTTCAACCCACATTGAACCTAACCTAAACATAACCTAACTTGAGTTCAACCTAACTTGAACTCAAGTTAACCTAAACCTTAGGTTCAACCCACATTGAACCTAACTTAAATCAAAAACTTAGGTTCAACCTGACATGAACCTAACCCAAAAACCTAACTTAAGTCTAATCTACATTAGACTTAAGTCAAACCAAACTTAGGTTCAACCCGACATGAACCTAAGTCAAACTCAAACCTAACTTAAGTCTAACCTACATTAGACTTAAGTCAAACCAAACTAGGTTCAACCTGACATGAACCTAAGTCAAAATCAAACCAAACTTAAGTCTAACCCATATTAGACTCAAGTTAAACCAAACTTAGCCAAACATAATCTAACTTGAGTCCAATCCAATTTGAACTCAAGTAAACCTAAACTTTAGGTTCAATCCACATTGAACCTAACTTAAACTCAAACATGACCTAACTTGAGTCCAATCCAACTTGAACTCAAGTAAACCTAAACTTTAGGTTCAATCCACATTGAACCTAACTTAAACTCAAACATAACCTAACTCGAGTTCAATTCAACTTGAACTCAAGTTAATCTAAATCTTAGGTCCAATGCACATTGAACCTAAATTCAACCCAAACCAAAGTTAACTTTAATCTACATTACACTTAAATCAAACTAAACTTGAGTTCAACCCCTGATGAATTTAAGATAATCCTAAATCTAGATCCAACAAAATAGACTTGATTAAGACTTAAACCTTACCTAAAATGAATTTGAATGGTCTATAATTCTAATTAAGTCTAATTTATTAGGCTTGATTAACCTTTAAATCCTATTTAAACAAGGTTTAAAATTTAATTAAGTCTATCCTGAACCAAACCTTTTTAACTTAAGTTCAGACGGACATGAACTCAAGTTAATCAAATTCAATCAGCATTGAATTTAACTTAGATTCAATCAAACATGAATCCATGTTAATTCAATCAATATTGAATTTAACTCTAAACCTTTTTAACTTAAGTTCAGACAGACATGAACTTAAGTTAATCAAATTCAATCAACATTGAATTTAACTTAGATTCAATCAAACATGAATCCAAGTTAATTCAATCAATATTGAATTTAACTCTAAACCTTTTTAACTTAAGTTCAGACAGACATGAACTCAAGTTAATCAAATTCAATCAACATTGAATTTAACTTAAATTCAATCAAACATGAATCCAAGTTAATTCAATCAATATTGAATTTAACTCTAAACCTTTTTAACTTAAGTTCAAACAGGCACGAACTCAAGTTAATCAAATTCAATAAACATTGAATTTAACTGAGATTCAATCAAACATGAATCCAAGTTAATTCAATCAATATTGAATTTAACTCTAAACCTTTTTAACTTAAGTTCAGACAGACACGAACTCAAGTTAATCAAATTCAATCAACATTGAATTTAACTTTGATTCAATCAGACATGAATCCAAGTTAATTCAATCAATATTGAATTTAACTTTAAACCTTTTAACTTATGCTCAAACAGACATGAACTCAAGTTAATTAAATTCAATCAACATTGAATTTAACTTAGGTTCAACTAGACATGAACCCAAGTTAGTTCAATCAATATTGAATTTAACTTTAAATCTTTCGATAGACATGAATTCAAGAATAGAAAAGAACCCAAAATTCAAGATCAATTCAACATTTCAGATGAAGACCGACATAGTTCGACATTCTAAAATTGAAATTGACATAACCGACATAAATCTGATGTTGACATAATCAACAAAAATTTGACATTTCAAAAATAAAACAACATGATTAACATGAAGTTGACATTTCGAAATAACTTAACATTCAAAAAATATCCTGTGACATTATTTCTGACAATATTTTCTTTGCAGGATGAAGACAAGAAATTTCGTTTAGATTTTCTTTGCATGTTATAGGGTGTGCTAACTCTGTTTTGCAGGACGTCGACGACGAAATATTAGCGACAAAACAAAACAAAACTTTTAGGTTCGACATAAAACCTGAAATTTTTCAACAAAACAACGACATTGACAACAAAACAAAACTCTTAGGTTAGACATATAACCTGAAACTTTTCAACACAACAGTAACATGACAACAAAACTGAAACCTTTAGGTTAGACATAATACCTAAAGTATTCAATAACATGATATAACGACATTTGGGAGTGATAGTGGGTACATCTCTCCTTAAAATAAATCTTTTAGAAAACAAATGATTAACATTAATCAGAAATTTTCTTAAACAATTGAGAATTGTTTAAGATGTAATTAACTATAGAGGCTTACCTCTATAGGAGATCTAAAAGAACCCGAAACAGAAATCTCGGTTTACCATGATTTTCTTAATATGAAAATTCTAGAATACGTTATTCTAGAATATCCTCATATAAGAATTATCATAAACATCTTTTTCTACTATTAGTCCTAAAAATTCTCTAAATCCTTCATAGGATTTATACGAATAAAACTAGGCTAATATTAGATGACGACTCCTTGACATTGATATGATATATTGGATGGCGATGACATGACCTCATCCGCACCAAGGCCACATTTCATGGAAATTTATATAAATTCCATCGCCGCCACCTATAACAACAGGACCACCATAAAAATTAGTTAAAGCACCCTTACCCATCCAATCATCATACCAAAAAGGGCAATCACCTTTGCCAATATCCCAACAAATGAGATCTTTAATGTTTCTAGCAACCTTCAACATTTCCTTCCAAATGAAAGAGTCATACTTATGGTGAGTAATAGATAAATGATGTTTGTTATGACAATATTTGGAATGCATAAGAGAAGCCCAAATAGAATCTTTCTTCCTGAAACGATACCATAATTTCATGTAATTAATTTTAATATAGTCATGTAAACTTCTAAAACCAAGACCTCCATTCTTAATAGGCTTACAAAGTTTGTTCCAACTGGTCCAATGAATTTTTGAAGTGCCATTAACTTGCCAAATAAACTTATTAAAAAGAATCTCAATCTTTTTAAAATACCCAAAGGCATATTCATCACTTGTAAGGTATAAAGGGGAAGGGATGTAAGAGCACTCTTCAAAAGAGTTATCCATCCCTCAAAAGAAAGAAATCTATTCTCTCAAGATAAAATTATTTTCCTGATTTTATCATAAATACTTAAATAAAGAGCATTATGATTTCTGCTCCTATATAAATTAAAGCCCAAATAATTCAAAGGCAACTCTGCTTTCTTACAACCAGTGTAGTCCATAATCCAGCTCTTCTTGATAATGGTAACTTTTTTGGAACAATTAAAGAAACATTTAGAAATATTAAAAGCCAACCCCGAGATATTCTGATAACTGTTAATCTCTTCCCAAACCTTCTTAATAGAGAATTTATTGGCATTAGTGAACATGATAAGGTCATCAACAAAAGATAAGTGAGAAATACTCATTCTGTCTTTATAAATATAATTCATCAAAGGATAATGGCTAAATATACCATTCAATCTTCTAGAAAAATAATCAAAGGCATGAATAAAAAGATAGGGAGATAATGGATCACCCTGCTTCAGGCCATTAGAAGAAGGAAAAAAGCCATACTTATTACCATTAATAAGTAAAAAGTAAAAATTGCCATTGAGAATTCTATAAATGAGATTACAGAAATCAGAATTAAAGCCATTAGCATGCAAAATATCCATAATGAATTTCCACCTTATAGTGTCAAAAGCTTTTTTGATATCCATTTTGAAAATCGTGTTCCCACCTCTAGCTTTATGATCAATATCCAGAAGAAGTTCTTGAACAATAAGAGCATTAACACAAATGTTTCTATCTGGCAGAAAAGCTGACTGATTCAAAATAATAGCTTTAAGAACAGGTTGTAACCTTTTAACAATAATCTTTGAAATAATCTTGGACAAAACAGTATTCAGACTGATGGGCCGAAAGGCATCCCAATTGGAAGCATTATTCACTTTGGGAATCAAAATAATATGAGAAGAATTAAAGTATTTAGGCAAATCTTTATCTTTGAAGAAATCTTGAACAATAGCAACAACATCAGCATGAATAATATCCCAACCAGTTTTATAAAATTCTGCAGTGAAACCATCTGGTCCAGCAGCTTTACCATCAGCCAACAAATCAATGGTAGCTTTAATTCTGCAGAGCTAGGAATACTATTCAGCATAGAATTATCAATAAGAATAACATTAGTATAAAGAGTAGTATCAATATTAGCATACCTATTCAAATTGTTATCCAAAGTTAACTTAACATTACTAATATCCTCAAAAGGAGGAATCAGACTGCCTTCTGTACTAAAAAAGGATCATCCTTAGGAACTGATCCCCATTATGAACAATCAAAAAATTATCAATTTACCAACGGATGACTATCAGGCTCCAAGATAGGATTAGTATTGGTATTAACAGAGAAGGAATTAAGAAGACTGGCTTGAGTATTAACAATCACAGAATTATCAATAGCAGTTTTAGAGGCAGCATCATGATTAACTTTAGATTTACTAGAAGTATTATGACATTTTTTTAACTCAGGATAAGCATGAAAAAAGTGGTTGAAAAGATGACCAAAAATTTTACAGTGGGAGCAATAATGTAGAACAAATTCCAATTCCACTTTCTACCAATAACCGCCATTAGAATCCTCTAACCAATTTGAGTCAGGGAAACCCAAGGTACCTTCACTTTCTACCAGTACTCTAGCCAATGAAGGCCTATAAAAATTATTAGCAGGATTATCCACTCTCAAAGGTTTTCCAAAGATATTCCCCAAAGAAAAAAGAACTTTCGTATTATAATATTAAAGAGCTAGACCCAAAAAATGAATCCAGATAGGCACAATGGGTGACTCTGTTGATGGATTAAAATCCAAAGTCCATTTAAGAAGGTTCACATAAAACTTTTTAATGCTCAAAACCTTTTTAAAAAAAAGATTAGTATAATCATCCTCTAATTGTAACTTAATCATTAAATGCCTGATATCCATCAAGGCCACCTTCCATCCTCCAACAAGATGTAAATTAACAAAAAAACTTTAAATAATTTCTATTCTAGGATGCCCAAAAGCAAATTTACCAATTAGGGTATGCTTTAACAACTCAAGAGGAATGTTGGTATCTTCCTCATTGAAAAAAAGAGCAGGTTTACCATTTTTTCAAGCAGGTTTCTTAAGCAAGACAACACAGTCTCCCCCGCCAGAAGAGTATGAAACTCCATTGGAAAGACATCTCCCACATTAGAAGGAGAACCAGAGACCGCATCTTTGTAAGAGGGCGCAAGAGAAGCCATGAGAAGAGGCCAGATTGAGAATATCTTGCCAAAAATCTCAGAAGAATACAAAAAACTTTAAAAAGAAAGACCGAGAATCAAGAAAGCTCCAAGAAACCCCACACCATTCGATGTATCACGCTCAGCCACCTCTTGAATACACTTCTTATTATTAAGAAATGTACTAAAGCGGGAATAAACCTTGAAATTCACAAATTTACTCTCATCATATTCAAATTTTCTTTTCACTTTTTCCATTCTTGGAGCCATTTTTCTAAAAGTAACAAATTAATTCAAATCAATTTCAAAATTGCAATATAATAGACTCTAAAGAAAATTTAAATATTCAAGAACTCCAACACCATGGAAAATCTCCAAATTTTCTCTAAAAATATCAAAATTCAAATCTTCCTAATGTAGGAGATTTCCAAAGTCAAATTTGAAAAAATTAGTTAAAAGTGAAGCTCTTACTAAGAGAAGATGAAATCCAAACTTTTCCGGCCATGAAATCACTTTAAATCCAAATGCAAGTGAGCCCTAGGTGCAAAAATTGGCCTTGGCTGGAGGTAGAAGACGAAGGTTTGGGTAAAAATGGTGGGTCCCAGGGTTAAATTGTGAAATTTGAGGGTTTAAGGCCTATTTGTCTGTCAAGCGTGGTCCAAAGCTGGTGACAGTGCAATTCGACACAATTTTCATTTCAATAGGCCAAACTCCTTGTATTTTGGTGTGGTTCAGTGCTGGTGACAGCGCCGTTCGGCGTAATTTTCATTTCAATAGGCCAAACTCTGTTTTGGTGCGGTCCGGCACTGGTGACAGCGCCGTTCGTCACTAGTTCAAAATCTGGGCTTCCAACTTTCTTTTGCAATTTTGATCATTTCAATCCCCCACCGACATCTAATTAGTCCATTTAAGCGTTGAATAATGTACTAAAGCCATGGAAAATAATATTTTTTAACACAAACAACACAAAACATCACTTATATATATATATATATATATAATCCAAATTACAAACACTCATAAATAACACTAAACTTTGCACATCACCAAGCCATAAAATACTAATTTTTAGCGTCGCTCACAACCATGACATAATAACGCTGAATATTGAACAAGAAAGTAAGTTCAAATATAACATTTAAACAAATCAAACTAAGTAATCAGTTCAAACACATAAACACATAAACACAATACTTAAGTCTCTATTCTTCCTCAGAACTATCATCAATTTTGATATCTCCAATTGATTGAATGTGAACGAACATATTGTAGAATGGATGAAACGAGAATTCTTCAGTTGAATCCTCCTCAATCCAACCCATTCTTCTCATCAAACGTATCAAACTTCCTTCAAGGTACCCAGAAAGATCAAAGTGTTCTTCATTCTCCAATCCAAATGATTAAAGAAGTCAGATAAATTGTTGATTGCAGTCATCAGGTGTTGCATTTCTTTATCTAATTTCTTAATCTTCTTCAAAATGATATGTGAACTTTCAAGAAAGTAAGTAGGAATAGGTGTTGAACTCTGAGATGGTTGATCTTCAATGATACTCATGTCATTCATATCTCTAACTGCCTGTAGGCTTCTAGGGTAGAAGTACTCTCTCCCAATTTTCATATGGCACTTGTGATTGACTGCAGAGGAGAAATATGGTGGAAGGATGTCCAAGCCCATACTTTGATCCATGTACGATCAATTCCAAAATAGATTTCACAATTATAGAACCAACATCAATAGGCATCCCCATTTGAATACAATAGTTCAAAATAGCACATTCCTTGGTCACTTTACTAATTTTCATAGTTGGGAGTAATTTTGCACATATAAAATAAGGTAAGTGCTTTGAGGTAGGATTTAACAGTGTGGTCGACAAACTCACATACTTGTTATCTCTTATCTCTCAATCATCACTTTCATCCGTCAAATATTTGTATATATCATGCATGTTGACTTTTGTTGGGGCAAAATTTGAATAGTAGCATATCGACACATTCTTAATCATATATAAATCGTTAATCTTTTCATGAGTAAATTTGATAAACGTACCTCGCACATATACTGATCCTTGGTCGATTCCATGAAGTTTTGCATAAAATTCTTTCACAATAAGGATGACCACAGCGGTAGTTGTGTAACATAACACTTCCAAACGTCATTGAACAATAATTTCTTCAATTCGAGAAGTAAGAGAATTCATACCTCGATTCACGAAGCCTCGCTCCTTAATCAGCCTCTTCTTTGAGATATTCTTGTTGAATAGACATTGTGCTTCAAAACTAACAAACTTTCTACGGTTGAAAACTTGAAATCTTGAAGTTTTGATCAAGTTGGAATCCATTTGGATGAGATTTAAGAACTTCCATTTCTTTTCTCTGGTAGTTTTGGCATCTAGGGGCAATTTTTGAGAGTTTAAATTGAATAAATGCCACCTAGAACCGCCAAAATATGATTTTAAGAACGAAAAACTGTTTTCTGAACAACGGCGCAGTCCGGCACTGATGGCAGCGCTGTCTGGTGCTAGTTCAATTTTTGCCAAACTTTCATTTTGTCCAAATTCTTTCCAAACTTTGATTCAATTCATTTTTTTAATGTTTTTTATGATATTTAAGGAAGGGTAGGACTTAATTAAGTGATAATCAGACAAAAATAACACAGCAAACAAGTAATAGACTCAATAACTGTGTGTTGCCTCCCACAAAGTGCTTGGTTTAACGTCGTCAACCCGACATAACCTCAGGTTATTCAGGTTGATCCAACATTAAAGCCTCTTTAAAATTAGGTCTATTACATTCAAAATATTGTTTTAATCTTTATCCATTAACTTTGAATATTCTTCCAGATTTAGGGTCTTCGATAATCACAGCTCCAAATTGATAAATTTTTACAACAATGAAAGGTCTTATCCATCTAGATTTCAGTTTCCCAGGAAATAATTTCAATCTTTAATTATATAAAAAAAACTTTTTGTACTGGTTCAAATTCCTTGTTAACAATTTTTCGATGATGCCATAATTTTCTTCTCTCCTTGTATATTCTATCATTATCATATGATTCATTTTTTATTTCTTCCAACTCATTCAATTGCAACAGCCTTTTCTGAACAGCATCTTTCAAATTAAAATTCAATTTCTTTATCACCCAATATGCTTTATATTTTAATTCAAGTAGAAGTTGACAAGTCTTTCCAAAAATTAATCTATAAGGGGACATTTCTATAGGAGTTTTATAAGCAGTACTATATGCCCATAAAGCGGTGTCTAATCTAGCAGACCAATCTAATTTCTCAGAATCTATGACTTTTTTTTAAATTTTGTTTAATTTCACGGTTAGATACCTCAGCTAATCCATTAGTTTAGGAATACTAAGTTGTAGAGATTTTATGCATAATATTATATTTTTCTACCAATCTCCGAATCAGATTATTCTTAAAATGGGATCCTCCATCAGTGATGATTACTCTAGGCATTCCATATCTTGTGAATATATTTTTCATTAAAAACCTCGAAACACTTCTAACATCACACTTAGATAAATCTATTGCCTCAATCCATTTTGATATATAATCAACAGCGATTAATATATATAAATTCCCAAATGAAGGTATAAATGATCCTATAAAATCTAATCCCCAAGCATCAAAAATCTCAACTTCCAGAGCAAATTTAAGAGGCATTTCATTTCGTCTAGATATATTGCCTATTCTTTGACATCGATCACAGGTTTTGATAAATCTATAAACATCTATAAAAATAGTAGGCCAATAAAATCCAGATTATAAAATCTTGTGTTGTTCTACCAATTTCGAAATGTCCTCCAAATTCATAATCATGACATTCTCGAATAGTTTGTTCAGTTTCTTCATAAGACACACATCTCCTAATAATAAGATCTTTACATTTCTTATAAAGATAAAGATCGTCCCTGATTCCTGAGTATTTATACTTACGATTTAGATATGAAATTTATGATTTATAATATGGCATTCTACGCAACTATACGTATCATTTATCAAGTAATATAGGACTTTCTGATTAAGTCCCGAGATATCAAAACTATAGGGAAATGTGTAAAAATTTAAAGAAATAAGAAAAAAAAACTTTTTTCTTTTTTAATTTATTTTTGTAAGTATGTTTTATGGTTTTAATTTTGAAAAGTTGTTTTTGATATTTTTAATAATAAGTTTAAGCAGGAAATGAAATTATCAATACTCTAAACACGATATAAAAGTTATAAAAATAAAATATCTTTTTCTTCTTCAATGAATTAGTAATAATCATGGAATTTTATGTTGTGGAAGTATTTAAAGGTATTGAGCCAAATAGGAGCAACTATATTCTTTACCCTTATTGGTGCTATAAAGAAAGTTGGTTAATTTGAAATTTGAAATTTTGTGGATGGGTTAAGCTGGGAAGATACCAATTCTCACTCTAGAGTTCCCTCTATTCCCTCCACCTAGGAGCTAACATCTCATAACAAAAATTAAAATAACAAACTAAATTAGAGGGCTTTAGCCTGTCACTCTAAAGTCCTCTAATTTTACTCCCCAATAAAGCTTATTTTCCTATATATTTGCATTTAATCATATGGACTACAATTCTCACCCATATAATTGCATGTGATTCTTTCCTATTGTATTTTGAGACAATACCGCATTGGATCTTACATAATATCACAACAAATTTTAGCATCTTAATTGGCCAAATCAAGAAGTAAATTAAGTTTAAGGAATTGAATCATCACAATTTATTCCAGCATTAAACACTTATACTTTCCACAACATTACCTCCATAATTTAATTACTTCATCATCTAAGAAAGAAAAAGATAAGCTAAACTATTCAGATTTCATGAAGTGAAAACAAACAAAACTTGATATGAAATCATAAACCATAATAGAAACACAACAATCTTACTTAAAACCAAAATATAAAAACAAAGATAAATACTGATCTGAAAATCCTCTCCACCAGACTCTGGAAGTTCCTTTGGAATTTTTCTTTCCACAATACAACTCTAAAGAGGTTGGCGCCCAACTCTGGTGACTCTAATAAAGACTTTAAATTTCAATAAAAACTAGATATAAGGATAAAAGATAATTGGTGAGAAGAAGGCTTTACACCAACCCTTTTTCCTTTCTTACTCTCAACTCTCTACTATAGAAAAGAAGAACTCTAAAACTTAACACACTCTAATAACCACTCTAATAACACACACTGAATAATAAACCTTTCAAAACACACACATTGAATAATAACTCTTTCAACACACACACACACTTACAAATTATGAGGTTTCATTTTTATATTTTTCCAAAAGGTGCCTTGGTGTCTCTTCAAATCATGTCCAGATTCAATGTATCCACCAAAAGATGCAACCCTTCATTCAAATTTGCCGCCCAAAGGAAGTTAAGGAAATCATCAACAAAAATTGCTTCAAACACCCCTTGAAAATGGCGCCAAAATTCATTTAAATTCGATTTTTAACTGTGGTGCTTAGGCGCCAGAGGCCAAATTTCTCAAACTTAATAATTTTGCTCCAAATTTGGTCCTTTTTCACTCCTTTCATCATACCTGCAAGAAAAACACAAAATACCTTCCATTAAAGTGCAATATCATCAAAAATAGGTATAAAAATGTGCATAAAAATACTATATATTTTAGGTGTATCAAAATCCTCCAAACTTAAAATGTTACTTGTCCTCAAGTGACTCTTAACCATAAAAATTTTAACATGAAATATAAGTAAATGAGTTTCTTTAGGAAGATTTCAAAATTTTATTCTATAAATGAAATAATCTAATTTAGAAAAAATTTTAGTAAATAAGACCAACTTAATGTTTAGAAAGTTCTTAAGTAAAGGATAATGAAAATATGAGTTTCTATCTAATTCAGAAATACTTGTGGATTTTTCAAAATATAGGATTCAAACATTTTATAATTGAGAATAATTTTAGTTACTATATTACAACCTTATGTTTTAGATTTTCTCAAAATTTATATTTTAAACTTTAGGTATGGAACCAATTTTTTATTAGGCCCTTAAATCCTCAAGCTTCTCCTTCCTTTTCACATTTTATTTTTCACTTTCTTCTCTTTTTCTTTTTCTTTTTCTTTTATTTTCTTTTGTTTTATTTTTTATTTTTAATTTTTAATTTTTTATTTTTTATTTTTTTTTATAAGGCAAGAATTATTGTATCAGAATAGGCCTTTAATGATTTTGAATTCCACCCTTTCATTTAAAATAAAGGTCTGATATTTATCTTTCACTTAAAAATCATAATAATAGTGTTGAAATTTATTCTTCAATAAAAGAAATTTAAGCTTTGAAAAATAAAATTCAAATCTTCTATTTATCCAAAAATACAACATTTCTTACTAAAGATAGTTTAACTATATATAACATTTCTTTATTAAGAACATTTTAACTTTAAATTTTTCATTATTACTATAAATTTTAACTAAATTCTTTTATTCATTTCTATATTCAAAATTTTGTTTCCCTAATATAAGTTCATCGACATAATTATTTTCAATCAAAAACCAAATTTATTTTAAGCATTCTTGAGAACAAATAAAATTTTAGGTTTTTGAAAAATTTAGTTTTTTAAATCCTCCCTCCCCAAATATTAATTTTTAGTCAGAATAAAAACATTTAAGCATAAGAAATGATACATGAGTGAGAACTAAAAAACTAAAATAACATGCTTGCAGGAATTTCAATATCCTAAATATGAAAGTATAACATTTTTAAATATAAACAGGAGTAAAAAGAATCTAAATTCAGTTTTTCATAAAAGAAAATTTTCAAAAGACTTCTACAGTGGTGGAGGTTTTTAAAGAAAATACCCACCAACTTAACATAACAAAAATCACAACAATAGTAGATAATAATTGGTAGTAGATTTTGAAAATTTCAAAATGTAATTTTCAGAAAGTGGTTTTTAATAGTGTTCTAAATTTTCTAACAAATTTGGAATTAATTTATACTCTATTAAAAATTTAAACACTAAATACACATTTAAAACTTTTACTATTACAAACATATCACAAATTACAACATAAAACATTACTTTATCACATAAACATATAAATGTACATAAAAAGAAATAGTCCAACTATGCTCTATACAAAATTAGAGTTCATAACATAAATACATCACACAACAATCAAACATAACATCACATATAAAAATATCAAAATAAAAACATAGTAACATAAGAAATCACAAATCAAAACAAACTAAACACAACAACTCTAATCATCATCCTCATCATCATCTTCTTCAGCCCAGTCTCTGGATGGCACATAAGGTATATAAAATGGATGAGGGGGCATCTCAGCACTATGATCACCTCTAATCACTTTATCCATGTACTGCTGATAATTCTCCTCATATTCATCATGCTTAACAATATACCTTTCAATATTTTCAATCTTACCATCCATATCTCTAACATGTTCTCTGGTAAAACTCACTTTCTTCAAAATCTTCTTCAATAGTCCAATTTGTGAATCACTAGATGATGATGCTCTAAAAGTAGTTGCACGTGAAGTAGAAGCAGTAGAAGCAGAAGCAGAAGCAGTGGAAGTTCTAAATCCTCCTCTCCAGCCAAACTCTGAATGTACAGTGTAAGCACCAACGCTTACACTGGTAATAGGTCTCAATGGCTGAAGAACTTCCTCCCATGTTTCAAACTTAAACACTAGATCGCTCACAAATCGAATGAATTAAGGATGGAAATCCCATACCTGAAGTAGTAGCAGATCTGGCACAGTTCATCACATAATCAAAAATAATAGCTCCTACATCAATAGGCTTTCCCAATTGAATACAATGATTTAGAACTGCTCTATCCCTTGTAACTTCACTAGTATGACTTGAAGGCAACAGTTTAGATGAAATAAAGTAATGTCATGACTTTGAAATGGCATTCAACTTAGAGGCCTAAAAATTTACTCTTCATTCGTTGGTTATCTTCCATAAACCTCTTCCATCAGTTAGAAATGATATGATCTCATCTAATTCTCCTTCAGTAAGATGATAATTAGCATAAAAACAAAACACCACAGGAGGTAAGTGGTAAAAGGCATTGATTGCCGCAGGTGAAAAATGTACTTGTTCACCTCTAACCATCACCAAGTTTTCTTTTGCTGCAGGCAAGTTTGCATAAAACTCTTTGACCATAGAAACAACAACGACAGTGGAGAAGTAAAAGTAATTTTCTCAATTCCTTCTAGTAATGATTTCTTCAATAACTTCGTCTGGCTTACTAAACGCTCGTTCTGGAATCAATTTATGTGACGATAGTGCGTTGACATATTGATCCTCAGCTCTTGCACTAACAAATTTATTAGAATCAAAATTCGCTTTATTTTTTGATAGCTTTGACTTTGGATCCATCTATAAAAAAAATCGTAAAAATTCACCATAAATTCCAAAATCAAATTAAGCTTGTTAATTTAACTTTCAAAGTTAATTTCCACTAAATCCAAGCAATTTTTCATCTTTTTCCTCAAATTTCACCATTAATAATGATCTTAAGATTTTTCAATAATGTACTTAAAATATATAGTGAAAATCAAAATTTTTTTTACTTACGATTAGTGCTCATACCTTAAGGAATTTAAATCTGACAAATCTCGTTGAAATCGGCTCTTAATTGATCCAACTTAAGGATGCCCTCAATCCTATTTCACGACTTTGAGAGGTTTAGGGTGACAGGAGGTGTTAAAAATGTTAATTTTTTTTGTTTTTAACTGCAGAAAATCAGTTTTTGCGAACCGGCGCTGAAGTGCGAGGCTTCGGCGCTTAGCCGCGAATTCTGGAGCTTAAGCGCCTAAGTTTTGGCGCTTAGTCACCAGCATCCTTATTTTCATAATTAATTTAAAAATTGACTAAACCCCTTAGTTAATCCCCCTAAATCACTTTAAATAATAATTTCTCCCTTCTAAACTTTTCTAATTCTCCAAAGAAAGTTAAATTTCCATCAATTCCAAACAAATTTCACAGAAACACAAACTTTCATTTAAAACAATCATACTTAATACATACTAAAAATTTCTATCCAAACACTTTGGATGAAATTTCCTAATACACAATAATTCAAATATATCAAAACAAAGATAATTTTTCATCATTAAGATGTAATAAACACACATTTAAGTTCAACAAAACACAAACATATAACCCTAGACACTAAACACTTATCACATAAAACCACAATACTAGACTATACTCAAATTAATTCCAATCTCCATTAGGTTGAATGTATCCAGAACCACCATTAGTTCCATTTGAACCATCTGGACTATAGATCTGATAAAATGGGTGATGGTTAAAAACACTTACATCTTCTTCTTCTAACCATTTGTTTTTCAGAAACATTGCCTTATCTGCTTCTTCCACATGACTTGTATGACTGAATTGCATTTTAAGTTACCATCTCATATGCACTACATGAGCGTTAGTTTCATTTACCTTTACTTCAATTGACTCTACGTTGGCTTCAATCTTCGCAATCCTTTCTGCAATACCTTGAATACTAACTGCTAGGAATCCGTTGTATAAATCTTGCACACTTTCACTGATAAATTCCTTCTTGTTGGCTTCCTCTTTCTTCTTAATTTCAGTCTCCCAAGAAGACATTTTTGCACTCAAAATACTCTTCTTAAGACTCAGAAATGGAAATAGAGACTGAGGCAAGTGTTTCTCTTAATCCAAGGCCTTTTTATAGACATGGGAAGTGCTAAAACCGACCCTAGACGTTTTAAAACTCTAAAATAACTCCTAAAACCACATCCCCATGATTTTGACTTCTAGAAATTCATTTATCACATTTTTCTTAACTGCGGCGCTCAAGCGCCAACCAGGCGGCGCTTAGCTGCCAGTACACATTTTTGCACAAGTCTCCCAAATGTCCAAATATTTCATTCTGACTCTTTCTATTCATCCTTTAATGTCAAATAAACACCACTACAACTATTCTCTTCAAAATACTACCATATAATTGAAAATACAAAACAAACCACACAAAGCAAACAAAATGCAAAGTACACCGATAAATATAAAGCAAAGCACACCGATAAATATGGGTTGCCTCCCACAAAGAGCTTGGTTTAATATCTTCAGGCTGACATACCCAGAACTTATTCTGAGTGACCCAACATTAGATTCTCATCAGATTTAAGTTGATCGACTGAAAAATAAGGTTTAAGTCTATGTCCATTAACTTTGAATACTTTTCTAGTCTTAGGATCTTGAATATCCACAGCTCTATAAGAATAAACTTTTATCACAATAAATGGACCCATCCATTAGGAAATAAGTTTTCCAGCAAAAATTTTCAACCTTGCATTATACAACAAAACTTTTTGTCCAGGCTCAAGATTTTTAGTAAGAATCTTTTGATTATGCCATAACTTCATTTTCTCTTTATAAATTTTAGCATTTTCATAAGATTCATTTATTATATCTTCAAGCTCATTTAATTGCAATAATCTCTTCTCAGCAACATCCTTTAAATTATAATTGAACTCTTTAATAGCCCAATATGCTTTATGCTCAAGTTCAACAGGCAAATGACAAGCTTTTCCAAAAATTAACCTATATGGGGACATCCCTATAGGAGTTCTGTAAGCAGTCCTATAAGCCCACAAAGCATAATCCAGTTTGATTGACCAATCCTTTCTGTTTGGATTAACATTATTTTCCAATATTCTTTTAATTTCACGATTGGATAATTCAACCAAACCACTTGTCTGCGAATGATAAGCAGTAGCAATGCCATGGTTAATATGATATTTCTTTACTAAATTCTCCATAATCGCATTTCTAAAATGACTTCCCCCATCTGTTATGATTACTCTTGGTATTCCAAATCTGCAAAATATATTCTTTCTTAAAAACTTTGCAACACTTTGAGCATCACAGTGAAGTAAAGCAACAGCTTCAATCCATTTGGATACATAGTCTACTGCTATTAAAATATAGATCTTTCTGAAAGATGGTGTAAATGGTCCCATGAATTCTAATCCCCAAACATCAAATATTTCAACTTCCAACATATAATTGAGGGGTATTTCATTTCTTCTAGAAATATTGCCTGCACGCTAACTTCGATCACAATTTTTAATATATGCATTAACATCTTTAAAAATTGTAGGCCAATAAAATACAGATTGTAAAATTCTATAAGCAATTCTATCAACTCCAAAATGTCCCCCATAATCAGAATTATGATATTTTAGAATAATTTCATAAGTTTCTTCTAAAGTCACCCATCTTCGAATGATCAAATCATTTCCATCTTTATATAAAAATGGGTCATCCCAAAAATAAGTTTTAGCATCAGATAAAGTTTCTTTTTTTCCTTGTATGTCAAACTATATGGTATAATATCACTTACAATAAAGTTTATAATTTTAGCATACCATGGAATCCGCCATTCAATAATAGTGAACAATTTTTCATCAGGAAAATGTTCATTAATTTCTTCAGCATCACTAAAAGATTTTTCAGTTTCAAGCCTGGATAGATGATCAACAATTTGATTATCAGCACTATTCCTATCTACTATCTCAAAATCAAATTCTTGCAAAAGAATAATCCATCTAATCAATCTCGATTTTGCATCTTTCTTCTTCATTAAATATTTGATAG
The DNA here is from genome assembly GCA_022702705.1 of Papilionanthe hookeriana x Papilionanthe teres. NCBI lineage: Eukaryota > Viridiplantae > Streptophyta > Magnoliopsida > Asparagales > Orchidaceae > Papilionanthe > Papilionanthe hookeriana x Papilionanthe teres. The sequence goes on along the minus strand of CM040421.1, from coordinate 106,807,373 downwards.
CAAAGTGATCAGTATGCACTACACATTTAGTTCCAATTAAATATGATTGAAATTTATCAAAAACAAATACTATAGCTAATAACTCTTTCTTAGTAGTGGTATAGTTAATTTGAGCCTCATTAAGAGTTTAACGAGCATAGTAAATTACTTTGAAAATTTTATCATATTTTGACCCAAAACAGCACTAATAGCATAATCACTAGCATCACACATTAATTCAAAAGGTTTTTCCCAATTTGGTGAAATTATAATAGGTGCAGTGATTAATTTTTCTTTTAATTTTTCAAAAGCTTTTAGACATTCATCATCAAAATAAAAAATTACATCCTTTTCCAATAAACTACATAAGGGTTTTGAAATTTTTGAAAAGACTTTAATGTAACGCCTATAGAATCCAGCATGTCCTAGAAAACTTCTAATTCCCTTCACATTTGTTGGACAAGGTAAATTAGAGATAACTTGAATTTTTGTAGGATCTACCTCTAAACCTTTTTCTAATATTCTATGTCCTAATACAATTCCTCCTGTTACCATAAATTGGCATTTTTCCCAATTAAGGACCAAATTAGTTCCTTCACAGCGTTTTAGAACTTTAGATAAATGTTCTAAACATGATTCAAATGAACTTCCAAACACTGAAAAGTCATCCATAAAAACTTCAGTCCCTTTTTCAATTAAATCATAGAAAATAGCCATCATACATCTCTGAAATGTAGCAGGGGTATTACATAAACCAAAAGGCATTCTTCTGAAAGCAAACGTACCATAAAGACTGGTAAACGTTGTTTTCTCTTGATCCTCAGGAGCAATTTGAATTTGGTGGTACCCAGTATATCCATCTAGAAAACAAAAGTATTTATGTCCAGCCAGTCTATCCAACATCTAATCTAGAAATGGGAGTGGGAAATGATCTTTCCTTGTAGCAAGATTTAATTTTCTATAATCAATGCGTATCTGCTACCCTATAACTTGTCTTGTTGGTATAATCTCATTCTTCTCATTAACAGTCACAGTTACTCCTCCTTTCTTAAGAACACAGTGAATAGGACTCACCCATGCACTATCTAAAATAGGGTAGATAATCCAAGCATCCAACCATTTTAAAATTTCTTTCTTAACAACATCCTTCATAATAGGATTTAATCTCCTTTGAGATTCAGCCCTAGGTTTACAATTATCTTCCATAAGGATTCTATGCATATAAATTAAAGGACTGGTTCCAATAATATCAGTTATCATCCATTCGAAGGCTTTCTTTTACTTCTTTAAAACTTCAAACAAACTCTCTTCTTCTGTTTTAGTTAATTGAGAGAAAATTATCACTGGCAAAGTTGAGGACTCACCTAGAAAAATATACTTCAAATGATCAGGAAACATCCTTAACTTAAGTTCAGGAGGTTTTTCAATTGATGGACCAAAAGATTCATCTTTTTCAGTCATGTCCAGCAGTTCAAAATTTTCATGAACATAATTTAGATCTTCCTCATTAAAATCTTCAGAATGATGTAACTCCTCTTCTTGCTCATGTTTTAATTCTTCTCTTTCAGATTTCTCCTCATAAGCTGATTTGAAATGACATTCACTCAAATACTTGATAACAACCATCCTATAACATTCATCATATTTACCTCTTACAAGATATTTCATAGATTTTGAAATTTTGAATGTAACAATCTGATCATTAACTCTAATTGTTAATTCCTCTTTTTACACATCTATAATTGCTCTGCCTGTGGCTAGGAAAGGTCTTCCTAAAATTATGGGTATCTCTTTATCTTCCTCTATATCCAGCACATGAAAGCAACAGGAAAGATAAATTGATCCACTTTTATCAAAACATCTTCTATACCTCCTTTAGGATATGTGATCGAACGATCTGCTAATTGCAGAGATACAGTAGTTGGAATTATTTCTCCTAATCCCAGTCTTTTAAATATGGACAGAGGTATAATGTTAATGCTTGCACCCAAATCACATAAACCTTTTCCATAAAATCTATCTCTGTTTGCACATGAAATTGTGAAACTACCAGGATCTTTAAGGTTTTCAGGAAGCTTCTTCTGAATCATTGCACTGCACTCCTCACTAAGTGCAAATGTCTCATTATCTTCAAACTTACTTTTTTTGTTAAGAATATCCTTCATAAAATTCACATAGCTTGGCATCTGTTCTAAGGCTTCAACAAATGGAATATTGATTGTTAGCTTCTTAAATATCTCTAAGAAATTTGAAAATTGCTTATCCATTTTTTACTGACAAAGTCTTTGAGGAATTGGAGGAGGTGGTTTTTCCAAATCTTCCTTAAGTGGAGAAATTGGTTTTTCCAAACCTTTCTGAGCGTCCTCTTTTAGTTATTCAGTCTCTTCTTTCTCTACTTAAATTTCTCTTTGAACTCTACCTTCCAACTCTCTTCCGCTTCTCAATTGAATTGCTTTTATATGCTCTTTATTTTTATCTCTTGGATTCACTTCTGTATTACTTGGAAGCATACCTTGGGATATATTACTTAATGTATTGGCAATTTATCCCAATTGATTTTCAATATTTCTTATTGTAGCTCCTTAACTTTGCAATTGATTTCCCATTTGTAACACCAATTCTTCAATAGAAAACTTCTTCTCCTTAAATTGTGAAGCATTGTTATAACTTAGAGGATAGGTTGTTCTATAATTATCATTCCCTTGGTTATTCTAGTTCCCCAATGGGTTTACTTGGTTGTTTCCCCATTGTTGATTAATACCACCCTGATTATTGGTATTCCAATTAAAGTTTGGATGATTCTTCCTACCTGGGTTATAATATTAGAATAAGGGTTATTAGGCTTACTTATAGCATTCAAAGTTTCTGGTGAAGTATGAGAATCAACCATTTGACTTAATGAATTTTCTTCAATCATGGAAATTGGCTGAGAAAAATTCATTCCAAATTGGTCTATCTTCCTTGAAATTGTAGCAACTTGATTTGCTAACATCGCAAAAGCAATATTTTCATGAATATTGGCTACCTTTTTAGGATTTAACCTTTCAGAAGGCCATTGAAAATTATTAGTAGTCTTTCTTCTATTAAAGCATAAGCATCAGTAAACTGTTTAGACATCGGTGATCCTCCTGTAGCAGCATCGATAATAGATCTAAGAGATCCACTAATCCATTATAAAAATTTTGAATTATTAACCAATCTGGTATCAAATGATGTGGACATTTCCTGAGGAGATCTTTAAATCGTTCCCATGCTTCATATAAAGATTCACCTTCAAAATGAAAAAAAGATGTAATATCATTTCTATGCTTCGCAATCTTTAATGGTGGAAAATATTTACTAAGGAATTTTTGTGCTAAATCACCCCAAGTTCTGATAGATCTAGGTGCTACCAAATTTAACCATATCTTAGCTTTATCCTTTAGTGAGAAAGGAAAAATTCTAGGTCTAATAGCATCATCTGAAACACCATCATATTTAAAAATAGCACAAAACTCTAGAAAGTTGGCAAGATGTAAATTAGGATCTTCAGTTGGTGCTCCCCAAAACTGATTATTAGACACCATTTGGATAATAGCAGGTTTAAGCTCAAAGGAATTAGTAGCTACAGTAGGGTGTTGAATACTACCATGAAGTTCATCCACTGTAGGGTTAGCATATTCTTTTAAAGGTCTAAATTCTTGATGGATGTCAATATTTTGATTTTGATTATTTTTCATTTCTTGAATATTTTTATCTTTTTCAGAATTTTTATTTTTTTTTATTTTTTGATTGTTCTTTCTAATTCAAAATTGTAAGGCACAAGTCCCTCAGACCCTGAACTATGCATACAATGTTAAATAAAATAAAACAAAACACACTAACAAAAGCAAAGAAAAGTAAAAAATTTTAATTTTTCTTAATTTTCCTTAATTTTCTTTAAATGAAATTTTAATTAAGTTCCCCGACAACGACGCCAAAAACTTGATGCCCGAATATTTATGCTTATGATTTAGACATGAAATTTATGATTTATAATATGACATTCTATGAAAGTATACGTATCGTTTATCAAGTAATAAAGGACTTTCAGATTAAACCCCGAGATATCGAACCCACAGGGAAATGTGTAAAAATTTAAAAAATAAGAAAAATAACTTTTTTACTTTTTAAATTTATTTTTTTAGTATGTTTTAGGGTTTTAATTTCGAAATTTTTTTTATGATATTTTTAATAATAAGTTAAAGCAAAAAATGAAATTATCAATACTCTAAACACGATATAAAAGTTATAAGAATCAAATATCTTTTTCTTTCTTCAATGAATCAATAATAATTATGGAATTTCATGTTGTGGAAGTATTTAAATGTATTGTGCCAGATAGGAGCAATTATATTCTTTACCCTTACTTGGTTCTATAAAGAAAATTGGTTAATTTGAAATTTTGAAATTTTGTAGATAGGTTAGGAACGGAAGATACCAGCTCTCACTCTAGAGTTCCCTCTATTCCCTCCACCTGGGGGCTAACATCTCATAACAAAATTTAAAATAACAAACTAAATTAGGGGGCTTTAGTCTGTCACTCTAAAGTCCTCTAATTTTACTCCCCAATAAAGCATATCTCCTTATGCACCAAAAATATATACTATTTTTGCTATATAATTTTACCCATTTTTGGTGATATTGCACTTTAAAGAAAGGTATTTTTATGATTTGTTGTAGGTATTATGATTTTATATGATTGGAGCGAAAAGAAGCAAAAAGGAACGAATTCGGAGCAAAAAGGAGCAAAAAGGAGGAAAACAGCTTTAGGCATCGCCGGCACCATTTTCTCGAGAGCTCAGCAAAATTTGGACGATAGAGTGCCGCAGGCGCCCAATGTCGGTGGACTTCAAATTTGAAAAGTTTTGGTGACTTTTTGAAGGGAGGCCTATGAAAACTCTTGGAATTTTGTTTTTAACTTATAAGTAACTGTTTTTGGATGAAAAGTGGTGTGGTTTTTGGTGTGTGACTTGTGTGTTTTAGAGAGTCTAGTGTGTTTTGAGTGTTAGGGCTTAGGAGAGAAAAGTGTAGAAGTGAGAATTTAAGAGGAATTCTTCTCTAAGGGGTGAAGGGGAGGAAGTAAAGTGAGAGATTGTTTCTTCCTTTCCATTCTAAAGAGGGAATTAAGTGTTGCAAAGAAGATAGAAAAGGATTCAAAGGAACTTCAAGGGAATTACATTGAGGAATAGAAAGAGATAAGTTGTATTTTCTTTTGTGGTTTGTATAAATTTTCTTTTATATATAAAATCCATGTTTTATTGTATCTTCTTCATGAATTCTGAGTAATCTCCTTTGTCTTTCTTCTTGCATAGAGATGTGATGATGTGTTGATGTGGATTTGAAGTGCTTTTAATGTATTGAAGAAATTGTGATGATTTTTTATTTTGAACTTAATTTACTCTTCGATCTGGCCAATTGAATTGTTAAAATATGTTATTGAACATTAACTCTGAAAGGATTTAGTTTCCTACAACAATAATGAAGAATCCATTTAAATTCCATGGATGAATTGCGTAGTTCATGGAAATTAAGTGCAAACAAATAGGAAAATGTGTTTTGATAGACTTCAAATTGGAGGTTTCAGGGTGAAAGGCTGAGATCCGCAATTTGGTCCTAAGATTAGTAACTAAACTCAAATGTTAGCCTTCAGGTGAAGGGTGAGTGTGAGCTCAGTAGTGAGAGCCAGTATCCTCCCAGCCTAGCCTTAGATTTAGTGACTAAACTTAGGATATGTCGATGTTTTTTTCATGCTTGGAAGAGGGGGTACTCTTTTAAGGGTAAAGAAGTAATTATGCTCCTATTTGGCACAATACCATAGATAATCATTCCATATCATCCACACATAATATTCTTATTGCAAGAGGAAAGATACTTTTTTTATATATCAAAACATTTCAAATCTATAGCTTAGTGTGTGTCTGTTAGTTAATTTTGTTTTTAAAGATATTAGAAGTGTAGTTTGTTTAATTGTTACTATTTTCTACAACTTGGTATTAGAAGTAAACATTAAAATTTAATTGCAATTTAAGTATCGGAATTTAGTACTACATTATCGACTGTGAAACTCTTACTTTTTACTTCGTCACTTCCCTGTGGGATCCATAACCAGGACTCCATTAGAGCCCTGTATTACTTTATACGATACGTATACTTGCGTTGAATGCTTGCATTTTACAAAATCATTATAAATATATATAAATTTGAGTTCATAAATTCTTGCAATATAAAAGTCCGACCGCATCATCTCCCTATATATTTGCATTCAATCATATGAAGTACAATTCTCACCCAAATAATTGCATGTGATTCTTTCCAATTTTTATTTGAGATAATACTCCATTAGATCTTACATGATCTCACAACAAATTTTAACATCTTAATTGGCCAAATCAAGAAGTAAATTAAGTTCAAGAAATTGAATCATCACAATTTATTCCAGCATTAAAAACTTATACTTTCCACAACATTACTTCCATAATTTAATTACTTCATCATCTAAGAAAGAAAAAGATAAACTAAATTACTCAGATTTCATGAAGTAAACACAAATAAACTTGATATGAAAGCATAAACCATAATGAAAACACAACAATCTTACTTAAAAATAAAATTTAAAAACAAAGATAAATACTTATCAGAAAATCCTCTCCACCAGAATCTAGAAGTTCCTTTGGAATTTTGCTTTCCACAATACAACTCTACAGAGGTTAGTGCCCAACTCTGGTGACTTTAATAAAGACTTTAAAATTTAAGAAAAACTAGATATAATGATAAAAGAAAATTGGTGAGAAGAAGGCTTCACACCAACCCTTTTTCCTTTCTTACTCTCTACTCTCTACTATAGAAAAGAAGAACTCTAAAACTTAACACACTCTAATAACCACTCTAATAACACACACTGAATAATAACCCTTTCAACACACACACTAAATAATACCCCTTTCAACACACACACACTTGCAAATTATGAGGCTTCATTTTCATAATTTACTGAAAGGTGCCTTGGTGTCTCTTCAAATCTTGTCCAGATTCAATGTATCTACCAAAAGATGCATCCCTTCATTCAAATTTGCCACCTAAAGGAAGTTAAGGAAGTCACCACCAAAAGTTGCTTCAAACACCTCTTGAAAATGACACCAAAATTCATTTAAATTCGATTTTTAACTGTAGCGCTTAAGCGCCTACACTTTGGCGCTTAGGTGCCAGAGGCCAAATTTCTCAAAACTTTGGACCTTTTTCACTCCTTTCATCATAGTTAACTATTTCATCATTCCTACAAGAAAAAAATAAAATACCTTCCATTAAAGTGCAATATCATACAAAATAGGTATAAAAAGGTGCATAAAAACACTATATATTTTAGGTGTATCCGTCCCAAAAATAAAATTTAGCATCATGTTTGAATTTCTTCCGTTGTTGCACTATTAATTCCGGAGGTAAAATATTACTAACGATGTAGTTTACAATATCAACATACCACGGTATATTTCCCTCTGTAATATTATACAGCTGGTCATCAGGAAAAGTTTCAATTATTTTCTTTTCAAATTAAGCCAATTTAGATTGTTCATGTCTAGATAAATGATCAGCTATTTGATTATCGACCCCTTTTCTATTAACGATCTCAAAATTGAATTCTTTCATTAACAGTATCCATTGAATTAATCTTGGTTCAGCATCCTGCTTTTGTACTAAATATTTAATAGCATAATGATTAGTATGCACTATACATTTGGCTCCAATTAAGTAAGATCTAAAATTTTCAAATGCATAAACGATAGCTACTAACTCTCTTTCTGTAGTAGTGTAACTAATTTGAGCATCAGTAAGAGTTTTATTATCATAGTATATAACTTTAAACATTTTCTCGTGCCTTTTCCATAAAACCACTCCAATAACATAATCGCTCGTGTCTCACATTAATTCAAATGGTTTCTCCCAGTTAGGTGAAACTATTATAAGAGCAGCGATTAATTTTTTCTTTAATAAATCAAAAGTTTTTAAGTATTCATCATTAAAATCATACTTTTTATCTTTTTCCAAAAGTTGGCATATAGGCTTACTATTTTTTAAAAATCTTTAATATATCGCCTGTAGAATCCAATATGTCCCAAAAAGCTTCTTACCCCTCTCACAGTGGTTGGAGGTGGTAATTTTTATATAATTTGAATCTTCAAAGGATCTACTTCCATGCCATACTCAGCTACCATATTTTATGCCCAAGCACAATTCCTCCTGCAACCATAAATTGACACTTTTCCCAGTTTATGACAAAATTTGTTCTTTCGCATACCTCTAAAACTTTTTCTAAGTTTCATAGGCATGCATCAAATGAATCTGCAAATACTGAGAAATCATCCATAAACACTTCTATTCCATGATCTATTAATTTGTTAAATATGGACATCATGCATCTTTGAAATGTTACACGTGCATTACATAATCTAAAAGACATCCTTCTAAAAGTAAATGTTCCGTAAGGGCTAGTAAATGTAGTCTTCTCTTGATCCTCAGAAGCAATGGGTATTTGATGATAACCGGTATATCTATCCAAAAAACAATAATACATGTGTCCAGCATGTCAGTCTAACATTTGGTCTAAAAACGGTAAAGGGAAATGATCTTTTCTGGTGACTGCATTTAATTTTCTATAATCAATACATATTCACCAACCAGTGACTTGTCTTGTCGGTTTGATTTCATTTCATTCATTTACATCAAAATTCAATCCTCCTTTCTTAGGAACATAATGAATTGGGCTTACCCAAACACTATCAGAAATAAGATATATAATTTCAGCATCTAACCACATTAAAATCTCTTTTTTAACCACTTCTTTCATCATTGGGTTTAGTCTCCTTTGCAGATCAACTCTAGGTTTATGTTATTCATTCAACAAAATTCTGTGCATACAGATCAAAGGACTAATTCCTTTAATATCTGCTAAGGACCAACCAAAAGCCTTTTTATATCTTTTTAAGGTATCCAATAATTTTTGTTCTTGATATTCATTTAAATTTGAAGATATAATGACTGGTAAGGTAGATGATTCTCCTAAAAACATATACTTCAAATGATTAGGGAGAATTTTCATCTTAAGTTCAAGAGGTTTTATGATATATGGAATTAAACTTTTATCTCTAATCTCCATAGTATCCAATCTTTCAAATCTTTCCTAAATAAATTCTAACTTTTCATTCTTTTAATCATGCAAATCATCTTCACTTTCACTTTCATCCTCACATTCTAAATTCTCTTCAAACACTTCTTTAAATGATCTTCTCCTAAATAATCATAGATTTCCATTCTAAAGCACTCATCATCTATTTCAGTTGAAGAGTATTTCATATATTTCAGAATATTGAAAGTCGCCTCTTGATCATTAACTCTCATAGTTAATTCTCCTTTTTGAACATTGATCTTAGCTCTCTCAGTAGCAAGGAATGGTCTTCCCAAAATAATTGGAATTTATTTATCTTCCTCCATATCTAAAACAATAACATCTACAAAAAGGATAAATTTATCCACCTGCACTAATACAACTTCCACAACTCCTTTAGGATAAGTGATAGAACGGTTAGCCAATTGAAGAGTCACAGATGTAGATGAAATTTCTCCTATTCTCAATCTTTTGAAAGTTGATGAAGGAATAAGATTAATACTAGCTCCCATATCACATAAAGCTTCTCCGAAAAAATTCTCACCTATAGCACACGAGATAGTGAAACTACCAAGGTCTTTAAGTTTTTCAGGAAGCTTCTTCTAAATAATTACAGTACACTCACCGCTAAGTGCAACAGTCTCATGGTCTTTGAACTTTCTTTTCATTTTAAGAATATCCTTCATAAACTTTGCATAATCAGGCATTTTCTCTAATGCTTCAACAAAGAAAATATTAATAGTTAATTTCTTAAGGATTTCCAAAAAATTTGTAAATCTATTATCTCTGTTCTGTTTTTTAGTCTTTGAGGAAACGGAGGTGGTTGTTTTTCAACAGTAAACTTCATGGGTTCAATCGGATATTCTAAGTTTGGATATATCTTGTTAGAACCTTCTTCAATGTCCACTTCCTCTCTCACAACTTCAACTTCTTTTTATACTCTTGTTTCCAATTCTTTTCCACTCCTTAATTGAATAGCCTTAATTTTCTCCTTATTTGATCTTTTGGGTTGATCTCAACTTTGCTTGGAAGATTTCCAAAAGGTCTATTATTAAGCACAGTAAAAATATGTCCCAATTGATTCTCATTGTTCTTCATCACAAAATTTTGAGCTTGAATTTGATTACCTATATTCAGAATTATTTCTTCAGTAGACAACTTCTTTTCCTTAAATTTTGGGTTACTATTAAAACCAAGAAGATAAGAAGTTCTATAATTGGTATTTCCTTGGTTGTTCGGATTTCCAACTGGATTCATAGAATTGTTTCCCCATTGCGGGTTAACAACAACATTGTTATTATTCCAATTGAAGTTTAGGTGATTCTACCAACTAGGATTATAATAATTTGAATACAGATTGTTGAGTCTATTATTTATAGCATTCAAGGTTTCATAAGGTGTTTAAGATTCTATCATCTGTCTTGATGAATTTTCCTCTAACACTGGAGGTACTTGAGAATAATTCATTCCATATTAATCTATTTTCTTCGAAAGTGCAGCAATTTGAGAGACTATCATAGTTATCGCATCAGAATAATGAATACTGGTTTCTCTCTTAGGATTTACCCTCTTAGACGACCATTGAAAATTATTAGTAGCTAGCTCTTCTATTAACAAATATGCTTCATCAAAAGGTTTTGACATTAATGATCCACCATCAGTAGCATCTATAATCGATCTCAAATATCCCACTAATCCATTATAAAAAGTTTGAATTATTGACCAGTCTGGTAAAACATGATGTGGGAACTTTCTTAGAAGATCTTTAAATCTTTCCCAAGCTTCATATATAGATTCTCCATCAAACTGACTAAATAATGTGACATTCCTCAACTTAGCAGTTTTTGAAGAAGGGAAATATTTTGACAAAAACTTTTGTGAAAGTTCTCCCCAATTTCTGATAGATCCAGGTGCTAACGAATTTAACCATGCCTTAGCCTTATCACTTAATGAAAAAGGAAAAAGTCTAAGCCTAACAACATAGTTCGACACTCCATCGTATTTAAAGGTAGCACACAATTCTAGAAAACTAGCAAGATGTAAGTTAGGATCTTCCTTAGGTGTTCCACCAAATTGATTATTTTGTACTATTTGGATAATAGCAGGTTTAAGCTCAAAAGAATTAGCAGCATCAGGGTTTTGGATAGTTAAGTGAATTTCATCTGTTGTTGTATTATCATAATCTCTTAAAGGTCTTGGTATATTTTCATTTTGATTGTTTTGATTATTCAAATTATTCGCCATTTTGTGTGGATTTTTAGATTGTTTTCGTAAGGCACTAAACCTATAGATCTGATACTATGCATACAATCACAATAATAATAAAAAAACATACAAAATTATGACTTGCAATTCAAATATAAACTTTCAAATACTACTGAATTAATTTTTACAGTTACCTCCCCGGCAACAATGCCAAAAACTTGGTGCGACTTTTTTAAATTGCCAAAATTTATGAACTCAAATTCATATATATATTGATTTAGTTTTCTATTGAGTCACACAATTAAACGTAAGTATACGTATCGCTTAAGTAATATAGGGCTCTAATGGAGTCCTGGTTATCGATCCCACGATGAGGCAATTAATTCTACAATGTAGCATAGAAATCACTTCACGAATCACAACACAATTGTAGTAACTACTAATAATAAAAGATGAATAAACAGTTGCAGTTACTAATTCTACAAAAGTACGTGCTAACTTCCTAACAAAGTTAACTAACACAAGAATAAATTTATAACAAAAGTTTAAATGTAAGAAAGAATCCTCCTCCTTTCCAATAATAATGTGATGATTTAGTGACATAGATCAGTGATGCAAATCTATTGTGCCAAATAAAAGCATTCATGTTCTTCACCCTCTTCCGAGCAATACAAAGAACATTGGTTAATCCTAAGCTTAGTTACCAAATCAGTGATTAGGATGGGAGGATACTGGCTCTCACTTCTCTTTGCCTGAAGGCTAATTCTCGCTTTAGTTTCCAAACCCTAGGACCAATCTGAGGATTTCAGTCTGTCACTCTAAAATCTCTAATTCTACGCCCATCAAAATATATTTCCCTCTTTATTTAAACCCAATCCCCATGAACTACGTCACTCATTTATGGACATTGAATGTGACCTTCACTTTTGTTGTGGAACTCATAATCCTTTCAGAACATATGCTTCCCAACAAGTTTTAACAATTAAATTGGCCAGATAAAAAAGTAAATGAAGTACGAAGTGAAAAGGTCATCATAAATTCTCCATAATAAATCGACACATCATTTCCATATCATAACATCAACACATCACATGAAAAGGAGGAAAACAAAGAAATCTAATCAAGACTCATGAGGAAAAGACAACAAAAGATGGATTTTATATATAAAGGCAACGTCATACAAACAGAGTAAAGAAAAGACAACTTATCTCAATCTCTTCCCCAAGTGATTCTCAAGGAATTCCTTTGACTCCTCTTCTTTCTTCAAAACAACACACAATTCTCTCTTTAGATAAGTAAGGAAGAAGAAATCTCTCACTTTTTCTCTCCTCCTACACTCTTTAGAAGAGAACACAGCAAACCCTAGATGGACTCTCTACACTCAAAACAATGAAAAGACACTCTCCTCTTCACACACACACTCAAAAGACTATCCCTCTCTCTATATTTGGCTCTAAAACAGTTTAAATTTAGCTACAACTGATTTCTCAAGAGTTTCCTTAAGCACCCCTCTAAAATCCGGCCAAATACATTGAATCTAGTTTTAAATCAGGATATGGCGCTGTTCGACGCAGGATAGGGTGCTGTTTGGCACTATTTTCTATTTTCTATTCAAAACACTTTGTAAATTGGTGTGATCCAGTGCTAGTGATAGTGATGTTCAATGCTTCAATTCAAAATCTGCATTTTGCCTCATTTTTTCTCCAAATTTGTTCATTTTTTCTTTCTTTTGGTCCAAAGGCCTAAAATCATTGTACCTGTATGAAATCATAAAAAATATTTTTCTTTAAAGTGCAATATCATCAAAAAGGTAGAAAATAGACATTAAAAAGCTATCAAATTTTCAGTGGATCATCCAGCACTGACGGTGCCCAAAGTCGGTGGAGACCAAATTCAATGTATTTGGATAATTTTTAAAGGGTTGCTTGAGGAAACCCTTGAGGAATTCATTTCTAAATTATTTCAAATAGATTTGGACACCAAGAAAAAGAGAGAAGAGAGGGAGAGGAGTCTTGAGACTGAGAAAAGTGTGTTAGCTTTTGGAGAGTGAGTATGTGAGTAAAGTATCTAGAAGTCTTATTTTGTGAGGCGTTCTTCTCTAAAGAGTGTAGGAGAAGGAGAAAAGTGAGAGTTTGCTTCTTCCTTACTATTCTAAAGAGGGAATTAAGTGTTGTTGTGAAGAGAGAAAAGGATTGAAAGGAACTTCAAGGGATTTGCTTGAAAAAGAAATTAAGATAAGTTTTATCTAGTTTTAGTGCTGTGTATGACTTTGCTTTTATATATATAATCCATGTTTTATTATATCATCCTGATGAATTCTGAGTTGTTTACTTTGTCATTCTCCTTGCAATGAGATGTGATGAAGTGGCGATGTAGATTTGATGTGTCATTTAAATGTTAGGAAATTGTGATAATTTTTCACTTTGTACTTCATTTACTTTTTGATTTGGTCAATTAAACTGTTAAAACTTTTTGTGGAACATTCAATCCGAGAGGACTAAGTGTTCTACAAAAAAGTGGAGAATTTATTCAATGTCCATGAATGAGTTATGTAGTTCATGGGGTTGAGTGAAAATAAATAGGGAAATGTGGTTTGATGGGCGTCGAATTGGAGATTTTAGGGTGAGAGGCTGAAATCCCCAATTTGGTCCTAGAGTTTGGTAACTAAAGTTAGGGTTTGCTTTCAGGTGAAGGGAAGTGGGAGCTATGAAGTGAGAGCCAGTATTCTCCCAGCCTAACCATGGATTTATTGACTAAGTCTATGATTTACCAATGTTCTTTACACAACTCTGAAGAGGGGGTACTCTAAAGTGGGTAAAGAATATGAATGCTCCTATTTAGCACAATACAAAATTTTATTAATCTATATCATTCACTCATCATAGTATCATTGTAAGGGTAAAGAAGTCTTTTTCATACTTGAACTTTTTATTACAAAAATTTTTCTCTGTCAGTTAATTTTGTTTAAAGAAATTTAGAAAGTAACTTTAGTTAACTTAGCCTTTAGTTATAGTTACACTAGCAACTTTAATATTTCCTGAACTTGCATTGTGAATTTAGTATTGGATTTCATCCATATACTATATTTTAAGTAGTTATGACCTTCCTTGTGGGATTGATAACCAGGACTCCATTAGAGCCGTGTATTACTTGAACGATACATATACTTACAAATGCAAGTGGTGCTTAATTATTAAATTGATCTTACTATGAAACTAAACTGAATATACCTTTGAGAATTAATGCTTTTAGCAACGACCAGTCATACACGTATCGTTATCGAGTAATATTAGACTTTCTGATTAAGCCGCGAAATATAGATCCCACAAAGAAATTTTTTTTTGGATATTTAAAAATAATAATGAATTAAATAACAAAATCTATTTAGAAAAAGGACACTTACGTAAACAGTTTCAGATAACATAAAACTTGAAAATGTGATTCATTTTGTTATTTTCTTATATTAAGAAATAAAGTGAACAATTATCTAACTATAACGATATTTTTGTAAGAATAAAGAATTATAAATTAAAATATCTTTTTCCTTATCATGAATAAGTAATAAGTACAAGAGTTCTGTTGTGGAAGTATTCAAAATGTGTTGTGTCAAATAACAACAATGTTATTCTTTACCCTTACTAGAGATGCTATAATGAATATTGGCTGGTTTAAAGTTTGAATAGTTTTGAAAACGGGTTAGGTAGGGAAGATGCTAACTCTCACTCTAGATTTCTCTCCTTTCCATCCACCTGGGGGCTAACATCTCGCATCAAAATCTAAAACAGTAAACCAGAGTGGTTGCTTTAGTCTGTCACCCTAAATTCCTCTAATTCTACACTCATCAAAGTATATTTCACTATTTATTTGCACAAAATTATATGAATTACGTTCTCATTCATACAATCTCATGTGATTTCTACTAATAGTTGACTGAGACAATACCTTCAAGGATCTTGATCCACCTGATATTTATACTTACAAATATGATATGAAAATTGGCAACGCCACCAAAAACTTGATCCCGCCGGATATATATATGCTTATGATTTTTATTTATAATGTGGATACTACGCAAGTATATGTATCATTTATCAAATAATATAGGACTTTCTGATTAAGCCCCGAGATATCAAACCCACAGGGAAAGGATGAAAATCTTTAAAGGAATCAGAAAATTATCTTTTTACTTTTTTTAATTGTTTTTGAAAAGTATGTCTTGATTTTGAAAAGTTTTGAAAGTTGATTTACCTTTTGAAATTTCCTTAATAAAATGTTCAGCAAGAAATTAAAATTATAATAACTAATAACACTGTATGTAAAACACTATTAACTAGAATATCTGTTTCTTTCCTTTTATGAAGCAGTAATAATTATTAAAGTATTGTTGTGGAAGTATTTAAATTTGTTGTGACATATAGAAGCAAATGTGTTCTTTACCCTTACTTGGTTCTATAAAGAACAGAGGTTAATTTGAAATTTTTATCATTTTGAACATGGTTAGGCAGGGAAGATACCAGTCTCTCACTCTAGAGTTCCCTCGATTCCCACCAACTGGGGGCTAACTTCTCATAAAAAAACTCAAAACTTCAAACCAAATTAGGGGGTTTTAGCCTATCACTCTAAAATCCTCTAATTTTACTCCCTTCCATAAAAATATCTTCTAATATTACATTCAATTATATGGACTACAATTCTCACCCATATAATTGCATGTGATTCTTACTAACTTTTATGAGACAATACCGCATTGGATCTTACATAATCTCAAGAAATTCTACAACTTAACAGGCCAAATTAAGAAGTAAACAAAGTTTTCAGAATCAATCTTCACAACTTCTTCCAACTTTAAACACTTATACTTTCCATAACAATTCTTCATAAACTAATTACTTCTCCATTTAAGAAAAGGAAAAAATAAAGTAAACTACTCAGAATGCATTGAGAAAATACAAAAAAACATTGATTTGAAATTAAAAATCATGAGATAAACAACAAACAAAAACAAGTATTAATTAAAAAACTAAATGTAAGAACAAAAGTAAACACTTATCTGAAAATTCTCTTCACAAGACTCAAGAAGTTCCTCTGAAACTTTAACTCTTCACTAAACTACTCCTCAGAGCGGATCTCCCAACTCTGATGACTCAGAATAAACTTCAGACTTTAATAGAAACTAAACTAAAAGAAAGAAAAGAAGTGGAAAGAAGAAGACTTCACTCCAACCTTTTTCTCCTTTCTACTCTCTACTCCTATTCTTAATAAAAACTCTTACAAAATAAAAGTAAAATACTGTAAAAACTCTCTTCAAAATGCAAGTGGAAGAGCAAAAGAAAGAAAGAACCCTTCAAAATGCAAAGGAAGAGCCCCAAAAGAAATAAAGAACCCTCAAAATGCAAAGGAAGAGCCCCCTAATCTTTCCTAAGACTCTCTTTAAATATTAAACCAAAAGGTGCCTTGGTGTCTCTTCAAATGTGTCTAGATTCAATGTATTTACTAAAGAATGCACCACTTCATTCAAACTTGCCGCCCAAAGAAAGTTATGAAAGTTACCACCAAGAGTTGCATCCCATCCCTTTTGAAAATGGTGCCAAATTTAATTTAATCTTGATTTTTAATTGTGGCGGCTAAGCGCCAGCCCAACGAAGCTTAGCCACTAGTGCCAAAATTTTAACGTTTCATTTTTTGATCCAAATTTGATCCAATTTTGCTCCTTTCATCATGACCATCCATTTTCATCATACCTGCAAGAAAAACACAAAATACCTTCCATTAAAGTGCAATATCATTAAAAATAGATATAAAAATGTGCATAAAAATACTATATATTTTAGGTGTATCGGATCTCACATGTTCTCACAACAAAATTTAACATCTTAATTGACCAAATGAAGAAGTAAATGAAGTTCAAGGATTAAATCAACACAACTTATGGTAACATTAAAGATCAATACTTCCACAACTTCCATCAAACACTTAATTACTTTTCATTTTAAGAAAAAAGGTAAAGAAAACTACTCTGAATCCATAGAGAAAACAGAACAACAAGTAATTTTAAAAGTAGAAATCATGTTAAAACACAAGAAGCCTCAACTAAAACCAAATGAAGTATAAAGATAAAAACTTAGCTCAAGTTTCTCTCCACCAAACTCTTGAAGTTCCTTTGAATCTCTTGCTTTCTCTTAAAAGTCTCCCTATGACTGGTCGCCCAACCCTAGAGGGTTAAAATCTCTCTAAAATAATGGATTTTTACTTAGAAATCTCTACCCACCTTCCCTTTCACTAAGAATTAGATAAGTGTGAAGAAACCCTAAGTAATAATTCTACAACTTCTCACTATAACTAGTCTCTCTACACACACTAATTCAACTTTCTAAAAACTAATTTTTTGAGTCTTTAAGTCCTTCCTTTTATATTATCTCAAAAAGTACCTCGGTGTCTCCTTAAAATGTGTCCATATTTAATGAATCTTCCCAATAGATGTATCTATTCAAGTGTGTCTTTAATGTATTTTGGCTCCCTTGATCAGTTATTCACATTTGTTCCAAAGGTTGCCTCAAACACCCCTTCAAAATTTGCCAAAAATTCCTTAAAATTGCAAAGTAACTACCCTGCGCTTAAGCGTGGGGCCTTTAGCGCTTAGGCGCGGCCTTCTTTGTCTGCTGGCACTTAGGCGCCAGATCTGGGAGCTTAGGCGCCCCAGTTCAATTTAACACCTTCATTTTTGCCTAGAATTTTATCCTTTTTCATTCCTTCCATATAATTAGTCTATTTAATTGTACCTTAAAAAAACACACAAATATCTTCAATTAAAGTGCAATATCATCAAAAATAGGTATAAAAATATGTACAAAAATATTATATATTTATAGGTATATCACTCGTCACCTCTTAGGTTGGATGTAAGTCTCTGTTCTTCCTTACTAGTCTCTACCTCCTCAGTTGGATGTGAGTCCACGCGCTTTCCTTCCCAATGTAGTACACTTTTCCTCAATCAGGCTTCTAAGTTGGATGTAAGTCTTTGTGCTTTCCATCTCAAGCCAATCTCATCACTTATTCTCAATTCACAAGATTTCCTTAAAATCGAAATAAAAACTAAAATTCAACTAAAGTCAAATCAAATCGAAATCAAACGAAGAAATGAAACAAAACAAATCAAATCTTTACCACAGCTGTTAGCTACCCCTGATGTTTGTCTCCATAAATTCATAAACACCCCTTCATATGGATTAACGAAAACAAAATTGCGGCGTGAACTTCAAATCCACTTTTGGAATTTGCCGATTTAAAGGTTCACCCACTAATTCTCAGCGAGAGTCCCAGAATATTTGGTCTTGATTAAGGTTCACCTAATACTCCCCAGCGAAAACCTTCTTCGCTCTTTCTGTTTCTTGTTCTAAGTGTGTTAGCTTGGAAAGTCTGTGTCGGTTTGTTGATCTCTTTGATCAATGCAATAAGCGCGGTGTGCTTAGTTAGCACACCACACCTATTGAGGTTCCATTTGTTGACCACAAATTTGGAGAGTTTTTCCTTCCTCTTAGTCCTTAGGATCTAGCCGTAGAACATTTCTTGTGAATTTCCTAGAAGACTAGAGATGGAGCCCACACACATAGAAATTCAAACCACTTCCTTGCTCTCTCTAGAACCCACATGGATGATCATGACCTCCAACATTTTAGGGTTGAGACCAACATTTAAGGATTCAAAGATGAGTCCCCATAGGGCTATTAGACTTAGGACAACCCTAAGTGGTTAGGGTTTAGTCTCTCACATACTCAAGAATATCACAATTCCTCACATTTCCTAAAAACCTAAATCACATCTATTAGACCAACCTCCTTTACTCTGTAAGAAACTCACATGGATAGTCCTAAGCCTCTAGTCTTTGATTGAAATAGCTAGGACCAACATGTGAAGGTTCATGATGTAGTTGCCACTTGGCAAGACTTGGTCCCAAGGTGGTTAGTTGTGGTTAAGACCCATGACCTAAAGCTCTTAAACCCTAAAACCACCTAAATTACCCAATTTTGCTAAAATTTACCAAAATTACCAAAATGCCCCTAGAACCCTAAATTTTCAAAAGTGGCTTGAATCCTCATTCCCTCTAAAAATTATTACAAACCATTTCAAACTATCCAAATTGATCAAAAAACCTCAATTTCATCAAAATTCCCAAAATACCCCTAGATTTGCAATAATTACCAAAATGTCCTTCATATCCCAAAAATTCTCAAAACTTCCCAAATGATTCCAAACCTCCCCGAGACCAATCCAAACCGCCCAATGGGCTCAATTTAACAAAATTGACAAATTTTGGCCAAAATCCCAATTTTGCCTCTAAAGGCCCAAAACCCCATTTGCACCCAATTGATCGAATTGACCCTATATTTCATTCAATTCACTCCTAACCTACCCAATTTCAAAGTTTAAATTCAGTTCCAATCAAATCCAAGATCATTTGATTAGCCCATGATCAATTTCAAAGCTTAAATTCCTTCATGCATGATTAAAAGCCCATTTGCATAAATAATTTTCAAAAGCACACGGCATCAATTTTAAAAGCCTAATTTGAGCCCACATGACAAAGGATCAATTATTCATCATCTCATGGCATTTAAACCACCCCATCATGGCATCATATGAAGCATACCATGCATGTACACGAAATTTTATTAAAATGAGGCATGTTAACCTTTTTCATTTAAAATTCATAAAACCCTAAATTCCATTTGCATGAAACTTTTCCATGGGCTCATACATGGCATGGCATGCCTCATGGAGCCTTTCATGGGCATCATAAAGTCAAATTTGCCAAAAATGGCAAAAGGAGATGACTCTTCCCTCTCCCTCCTTCATGTGGACTTCCCCTTTTAGTGTTACATCTTAGCCTTGGTTTCATACCCAAGCAAGCCATTTGACCTCACCCAAACCATCCTTATGGTAAGTCCAAGCACCCTAACCACTTTGGGACAAGTCCTAGCCCTTAGTCCAAGGGGTTGAACCCATGCTCAGCCAACCTGACCAAAACCTCATTTCAACTTTGGATATTCACCATGCGCACACCTTGGGATCAAATTGGCTTAACCACTCAACCTCTCTGACTTCCATGAACTTTGAAGTGACCTTACATTGGCTATCCAGCCACCGAAAAACACCATGCCTGAGAGGTCTCAGTTGGGAAAACTCAAAATTAAACCCTACTAACCTGATTCAACACAATTGGCCACTATATATTTTCTTCCCTCCACCTAAGCGGCCTCTCTGCCACCATGGCTTGCGTTGTTGGACACCATGAAAATGGCTATAAATAAGACCACCCCCCATGGCCAAATGAGGAAGTGTGCACAACTTAATGAAACTCCGCCAAAATTTATCCAGACCCTCTAGCAGTCCAGAGAAGTTAATCCCCACCATTTTCTTAGGCTAATTCCCATTGGTTGACCCTAATTTTAAACCTGGAATCTAGGGCTTTTCACTGCCATCCCTACAACTCAATCAATTCCCCAGATTGATTAACTTTTGAGCTTCACTAGCAAAAGAGTAAGTTCCCCACTGAAATCCCCATCAATTGAGCACTCTGCACCAAACTTCTACCTAAGCCGAGCCATATGTTGAAGGAAGTCTTACACAGCCCCAAACCCAGCTCAAATTGATACTTGGAGGAGGTTCGCCAGCTCACAATGAAAGTGTAGAAACCACTACGATTGAGGCTACACCTCTTGGGCAAAGGTATGGACCGTTTTCCACAATTTTGAGCTCAGTTTAAGCCTTTGTGAAACAAACTTCTATTTCATATCTGGTCAACTAAATAGAGAAAGTTCATCTTGAGTATATGATGGGATTTAGTTGAGAATCTAGGGAGAAATTAAGTTTATAAAATGTATAGTTCTCGAGTTACACTAGTTCGGGACGAAGACCAAAAGTCGTCCGATCGCACATGTATTAGACAGACGGACCAGATTACACCGGCTGAAGGAGTGGAATGTGAACCACAAAGCTAACCTAAATAACGGCGTCAAATGGGGGTGCGTCGAGTGGTCATTCAGAGCTGTCAAGGAGGGATGTGGCTCCGGCGTGTTTAAGTAGGAAAATAGCCTAATTGTTTATTGAAATAATTCATAAAAGTTCAAAAATTCATAACTTTGTGTAAAAAAATCATAAAAATAAAAAAAAAAATTCTTAACTCTCTAAATAAATAATAATACAAAATAAAAATCAAAATTATTTAACTTATCTTTATTTTTAAATTAATTAAATACCCTAAATTTTCATTAATTTATAACTAATTAAATAATCAACATAATATGAAATTTTGAGGGTTCGTTCTCTCAATTATTAGGTATGTTTTATGATTTTTTCAAAGACATAACACTTCTAACATGATAAACGCTAATTTCTGAAATTAAGTCACCTTTTTTATTAAAATAATTATATAAATTAAATTAAAAATTAAAAAAATGTAGTGTTTGCTTTAATAGGTTCACTCGCGGTCGGAGGAGTGTTAAAAAAAACTTAAGTTTGAATGTTCTTAAAATATCATTTCTTAATTTAAGTCATTAAAACTCATAAAAATTGAAATAAATAAAATATAATCTAAAAAATTACAAAAATTGATTCACATCGAAGAAAATGGACATATTAACCATTCGTAAAAATTTGAAACTAATATGAATTAATTTAATCATCAAAATCTATTTTTTCAAGAAAAATAAGATCTTTGCAATAAAATAATTATAATAAAAAAAATTAAGAAAATTTTGAAAAGTGGTTTGGAGTGATCCTTGTGACCAGGGGCACCCAAGAAAAATAAAATTTGTGTTAAAATAAAAAATTCATTTTCATTCTTTTTTTCAAATTTAAAATAATTTAAATTAATCAAAAATAGCAAAAATACAAAAATTTATTAAAATGTCTCTAATTTTTCTCTGACCACTTGGGACTTACTATTTTTCTAAATAACTTTATGAATTTTTCAATGCCTAAATATGTATTTTTTTAATTATTCACTAAAATAATTATAAAAAATAAAGTAAATTTTAAAAAAATACAAAACAAATTTTTCGAGTTCCATGAAGCCAGACAGATCAATGAAAAAATTAAAATTGATGTTTCAAAATAAAAATAAATTTTCTATTTAATTAATTACTAAAATAAATAAAAAATTATAAAATTTAAATTATAATTCAAAATGTCATGAAATTTTACCCAAGTGGTCCACTAATCTTGTTGAACCTCCAATAATTTTCCTAAGGACAAAAACTTTACCTTGTTTAATAAAATGACTTAACATTAAAAATTCTTATTTTTGGATTAAATAATTATAAAAAAAGAAAAAAAAAATGATTACTTCTCTCATACCTTAATTAACTCATGAGAGATGGCTTAGAAAATTTTCAAGCCCATGTGAATTAACTTAAAAGATTTAATCCCCTTCAAACACTACAAGCTCAAACTTGCCTATCCCTTCTCTCATGGATTAATTGAGATATAAAAAAACTGAGTACTGCTCAAACCCAATGAACCTTGGGGTGATCTATTCAACAACATAATAAATTCAAGTGAACTCAAAATGGTACAAAGGATCCTTAAAAGTTTTCCAAGGATATACTCTAAACACTTATATAATCTTTTGGATTTTTTGAGGAACGATTGAACTTATTATGTTTTGTTCAAGAAAATTATCCTTAAAACCTTTACATACCAACCAAGTTATGAATTGTGGTCTCTTTTATACTTAAATCATTAAGGCTTCATTGCTACTTGGTAGTTGCTCTTACTTTCACTTTGCAATATATACATGATTATGAATGCTAATACTTCAACAGGATCAGCGAGAAGATGAATGGTATGCATTTATAGTTTATTTATTGTTATTTATTTCTATAATTTACCACTGCTTTAATGTATTATGCATGCTTGGTTGAAACACATTTCAAAAGCCAAAACAACAATTTTCAAAATTAAGATAAACTTTTTCAAATTTAAATTCAAACACTTTTAAAATAAACAATAAACAACATAATAGACTCCTTTTGGATTACAGGAATCCCTCAAATGAGGTAACCTATGGCTGTTAACGAGATTTCCCCGGTTTAAATGAGCTTAACAACTTGTTTAGACTAAATAGATCCAAAAAGAAATAGTGGTGCCGGAATGAGGGAACTGTGGGATCCTAATCAGTTTCATTCTAATTAAATTAACATCCCTCCTAAATACAACAACAACAATAACAATGACAACAAAACCAAAACATTTTAAAGCTTTTTGAACCTTAGACCGCTACTTTGACAAAGAGCTTGGAGTAAACATTGTAGGCAGCATGATGAGGACGTACAAAAGAACATCTTCGAGAGAGCAAACAAGTCTACAACAGCAAAACCCTCCTTTAGTTTAATAAATAAGCCATATGAATTTAAGGTGGCTCGACTAGCATTGTGTAAATCTCAACTCATCTTTTAGATTTTTACACAATCATGTTGCGTAATTTAAGTCCTAAACCATCTTAGGATTCTGAGGTATTCGTTCGGTTAGATGTATGATCAGTATCATGCTGATGTAAGCCCTAAATAATAAAATTGGCACAATGACTTATTACATCATATCCTTTCAAAATTGGAGCTAAACCATAGGATAGTTTGGGAAGTTACTGAGTTTCTCCTTAGGATCTGTATGATCCCCTACCTTTTCACTTCTTTGGATTCTTAAAAATAACTGTTCTTATTTGATCTTTACCATTTGATATTCCTTTATCCAACCTTGAAAACTTAAACTTCGAAATTCTTAAAGGTAAAACCACTAATATGAATCGAGAGTATTCTTATGCGGCTTCGGCCACTAAAGATGTAATTAACTATAGAGGCTTTTCATTATAGAGAACTTTGAAACTAAGCTTAATATAAACCTTATTTAATTTTTTATATTAAATAGGGGAACTTGTCGATCAATATAAAAGGTTTCATAGACTAAAACAGAGTTATAAGTTCTTTAGTTTATTTAATCAAGACTCACCATTAAGTAGTGTTTCTATTCCTCGGGATAGGAAAACCACTTGAAGTGTCATGCTCGATCATTTAAACTATTAAATTTATGGGATTGGTTCTATCTCGTATTTTCAAAATTAAAATACTATTTTTTAAAAATTATATACATATGTTAAATTAAACTATAATTTCAAAACAACCAACAATTTTCAATTCCGGCGGCTGACAGTCGCCCAATAAATAAGTGTTCTTTTTCAGATAACTACTTGTAGTTAGAAGATTAGAAGGAAAATAAGAAAAAGATGTTATAAAAGAAAAAAAAACTGAAAATACCCTAGAATAAGAAGTTGAAAAAGAAATAAAAGAAAAGAAAGAAAAAAAAAGTAAAATGTTAAAAAAAATTTGACCTAACTTTTGTTGAGGTTTAGGCTTTCTTCCTTAGAAGCCTAGGATCTAGCCATAGGACTTTCTATTGACTATCCTAGAGAACTAGTGATGGGAACCTACCTTCTTAGAAATTCTAAATGTCTCTTTACTCTTCTTGGAGTTCCACATGAATGGTTTTGACCTCTAGCACATAGTAAGATGAAACCAACATGGGGGAGCTCAAGGGAAGTCCTCATTGTAGACTTAGTTAATTTCTTTTGAAATACTCCTGGAGAAATGGTTTCATAGACATTATTCAAAAGAAAAAAATTAAAAAAGATATTTTAATTGTTCAAGTGTATATGGATGATATCTTTTTAGGTTTAACCAATAAAGTAAAAAGAGATAAAATTCCCTCCATTATGACTAAATAATATGAAATAAGCATGATGGGAGAATTGACTCATATGTTAGGATTTAATTTTGCCCCAAAAAAGGAAGGGATGTTTCTTGTTTAAACAAATTATATTAAATAATTAATTAAAAGTTTTAACTTAGAAGATTGTATTAGTGTAAAAAATTCCTTGAGCTTTATAACTAATTTAAATAAGGAGCAAAATAGAACACCCGTAACCCCTAAAAATATAGAGAGATGATTGCTTCATTGCTTTATTTAACTAGTAGTATATCATATATTATATTTAGCATGTGCCTGTATCGTTAGAATTCAAACTTAAGGACAAAAAAAAAACATCTTTAGATTACATATTGGAACATTGAATTAGGAATTTGGTATACTCAGAATAGTACATAGTAGGCTATTCATATTAAGGTGCATAGAAAGAACACATTAGGATACCAATTAATAAGACTTTGCATAACTTTATGTTCTAATAAAACAAAAATCTCAAAAGCCCTATCCACTATAGAAGTGAAATATAATACTGTAGTAAGTTGCATTTCCCATATTTTATAATTGAAACAATAATTTATAGATTTGGCCTAAAAATGTGCAATAAGCCTATAATGTGTGGCAATAAAAGTGTTATATGTATCACAAAAGAATCTTATACAATATTTTAGGATAATATATGTTATTATTTACTATTTCTTTATTAAATTAGATGTTAATATTCAATATATTGGCATTGAGAATAAAGTAGTAGATATATTAACAGAAGCACTTAGTTTTGAAAATTTTTACTCGTTTATTAGTATGCATAACTTAATTGATCTAAATGCATAAGAACTGCCCAACAAACTTCCAATAGCTATTAATCTTTCACCTGTAGATTTGTCTTATGTTAACAAAAGAGGGAGGAAAAAGTTTGTCATGTTATATTCCTTTTTAATTTCTACATGCACAAATTCAAGGCGAGAAGCTTACATTTATCTCTTATTTAACTTGTTTTCATTTTTTTATAATCATTTGAAATTATCTATTTACATTTGATATTCATGTCTCGTTCATAAATATGTGATGAAACGTTATTTTACACCATCTTCCACAATACTACTAAGATAGGCTTGTCATCATAAAAAATGAGAAGATTATTAACCCCTAAGAGCCATAATAATATGGGTTTTTACAATAATCAATATATGTGTGGATTATGTTGTTGGCTTCATTGAAGTTATTTCAGGATGTACACTAAACTCATCTCAATTAGTTAACTCAAGTAGCTCAATAGGCTAGAAGAAAAATAAAGATAGGTTAATTGGTGCAGTATTCTTGCTAAAATAATAGATAAATATTTTCTCACAATCATAGCATAAATTCAAAATCATCACATGATATTTTACATATTGTACTTCAATTATTTGAAATAAAAATTCATCTCTAATTAATTGATATTAATTAATATTATTTTGGATAAATAAGTTTTACTTGTCATAACCCATGAATTATCTAATTAGACATAATGTTGAATTTCTTTAATTGCATTAATGTCGCATTATTAATGAAATAAAATTAGCTCATTATATAAGCATAAAAGTATCAAAAATATGTAAAATATTTTTTAGATTATCCATATTTTATATGAGCTAATTTTACTTGATAATTTAATTCAATTTGATGTCATGAGAAATTAATTTATTAGTATAATTTAAATTTAAAGATATAAAAATTATCCTTTGAATTATTTTAATTAAAACATGCTTTCACCTAAATAATAAAAAGAATAATCTCATCGTGAAACTTACATTGATAAACAGTCATGAATAAATTATCGCAATCCATGCAAATAATATAGTTATTTCAATACTATGAGAATTTCTCAACTAATTTTATAATTCAAAATTTAAATATAAATTTATTTTCTTAAAAACTTACCAAAATTATCTTTTAAAAAATTTAAAATTATTTACAAATGCATATCATTAATAAAATTCAAAAAGTAATTCCTATTTTAAAATTTTAGTTTGCATATCCCCTCCTTCATTTAATAAATTGAATTGAATGAATTTAAATAAATACATTGAGAGAGATTTAATTGTCTCTCCTCTTTCTAATTTAAAAATTTAATTATTTTACTAATTGAATTCAATTAAACCCATTTTTGAAGGTGTGGGGCCGTCATTCCTCCTTCTTCATTAATTAACTTAGTTACTTTAATAAAAATAATCTATTAAAATTATCTTATTATTTAAATGCCTCTTTAATTAAAATTAATTATTTATTTATCTTCCACCTAAATTCAAAATAAAAATACATTCTTAAAATAATATTCCCTCCAATCTCTTTAACTAAAATCAAATCAAATACAACTTAGTTTCCAAACATAATTTCAAATTATTTAAATTTGTAAAACTAAACACCATATTAGATATTTAGGTTTTTTTTTTTTTTTAAATATAGGCTCCAAACTTAAATTGTTTCTAAATGAAAATTCATTCCATAATTCCTATTGATTTAATTTATTAAGCTTTAGCTGAGTTTTCTTTAAAACTTTTTGTGATTGGTCAAATTTTTAAGTCTCCCTCTTGCTTAGAAAATTGTTTTTCTCCTCTTCTCTTAGTTGAAAACCTGTCTAGAGAAAAAGCATATGGAGCCTTCATAATCTTTCATCCTTCTTTGCTTTATCTATGAGTTCCATTACGATTTTCTTAGATATTTAAGGCTATTTTTTTTTTCATCTTCTTCCTTCACAAGTGCTTTAAGATTTCCATATCTTATCTTGAAAAGAAGGAATATGCAGGCTATGGTAACATGAATTAATAAGTAAGAACTTATCAAGTTTAAATTTTAATAAGATTTTGTATGGTGGATTAAGGTTATATATTATTTATATTGGCATGCTATCGTTCATCTAGTTTGATCCATAAGTTCGTGCTTTAATTATTTTTTTTATTTTTCTTACATCAAGTTGCACAGAATTGTTAACATTCATCTTGCATTTTATTTAAAATTAAATTGTTGTGAGCAAATGGTTTCTACTTATCTTTTTTAACTTGATTGAGGATTGTAGGAGAGATAGTTATTGATTTTTTGTGAAAAACGATCCTTTTATTTTTTTTCTTGTTGTCCTCAGAAGAAGCAAAAATTGTCCTAAATGAGAGAAAAATATTAATTAAGTGGTGTAAGGGCTTTGTACTACTCATGAAAAATATAGATTGCTTGTGAGATTTGAAAAATTCTAACCAACCAGGATGGTTTTGTGTGGACCATAATGGTATATTTATTGAGAAGAACAATTATGTCATTAGATTATCAGTTATTGTTGGTGACATTGAAGGAACAATTGCACCTTTCAATCAAAACAAATTCTCATATGCAAGAAGTATTAAGAGCCAACCGTGACCTAAAAAAAAAAAAAAAACTTTTTAAGCATGAAGGGAGAAATTTTTAGTTAGAAGGGAGGTGCACAATAATTGAAAAGAGT
This sequence comes from Papilionanthe hookeriana x Papilionanthe teres, assembly GCA_022702705.1. NCBI lineage: Eukaryota > Viridiplantae > Streptophyta > Magnoliopsida > Asparagales > Orchidaceae > Papilionanthe > Papilionanthe hookeriana x Papilionanthe teres. The sequence goes on along the minus strand of CM040421.1, from coordinate 106,778,781 downwards.
GCAGTTTTTTGGTCAATCTAGTACTTTCTGTTAAATTATTTTAAAAATAAGTTGACATTAAGGTCTATAGAAATTTTATTTTGTAGATCTATAATATTAAGTTTATACAATCTCTTACATTGTTAAATTGAAGGAATTTTGTACAAACCGGATATATTTAAGGTCAATTTTCAGTGGAACAAGCCTCATGTTACTCCATGTAATTTAAAATTAATCACATATTTTATTGAAATGATATCAAGTTTACCTAGAAATAACCAATCGCATCGAGGATAATAATTATTGAGAAGTAGCTCTTAGTTTCAAAAAGCATTCTTGATTTTACTCTTAAGATCTACCTTCGAAACTACTATTAAACTTTTTTTTTTCCTTAAATGTATGTTTTTATCTTAAAGAAGTATCAAACTTCAGCACTGTATATCTATAAATTTTTGGAAGTGTTATTAAACATTAATAATTGTATATTTAACCTACGTACAAGTATTAAACGTTAGCAATGGCCCATATGCCTGTATGTTCTTTGCAGTTGTTGAAATTATATCACGTATAGCTACTTTCAGTGGAATTTAGCCATAAACCGCCAAAAACATAGGGCTCAATCACAATGATATTACATAATATTACTTGCTATTAGCTGGAATTAGCTGAAGCATTTAAATTTTACTGTTAAATGCTTCAATTAGCTGTTACTACGGATCAGTTTAAGAAATTGGTTCTCCCATGTAAATTTGCAGCATTCCATTTTAAATTTGTATACATATTGATTTCAGTATTGGCTTTCGGCGCAAACAGATAAATATCAGCTAATGTTTTTCTATCATATGATCAATTTTAGCTGTATCTTATCATATATATCGGGAAACAAATTGATGAGGACGTTGATATGAACATCAACACTTTAGCTATTGTCATATAATTTAAATTGAAATCTTACACGTATAATTTCAAATTCTATATGATTCTAACCACCAATCCAAATAATAGTTTAAACCATGGTTTATTAAAATCTACTGGATCTAAGAAGAAAAAGTGATTCATTAGACGATTTTCCACATCTAAATTTACTAATAATTTACTTGCAACCTTTTCATTCATTAGATTGTTGCATTTCTGGGTTTTCATAAAACATAAAAAAATTTTCTTTCATTGACTTTTATATTTAAACTCTTTAACAGTTGGTTATACTATTATTAACCAACAGAGAATCCACAATTGCAAAAGATCACTCCAGCAGCAATATAAGCCATTAAAATCATTTTCCAACAAATAATTCAAACACTCAAGATTCAAAAGAAACACCTTTCATAGATAGTCCATTCCGTTCTTATTAAGGAATAGAAGAACAGAAGAACATAAATCTAGAGAGAGAGAGAGAGAGAGAGAGAGAGAGAGAGAGAGAGAGAGAGAGAGACTTCAAACAGTGCTGCAAAACATACAGGCAACCATGCCTTCTCACCACAATAAAGGCCGCACCGTCCATGCAGGCACAAGAAGCACCCAACAGCGTCAGACGCAAGCATTGCAGTTTGGTTAATAAGACGTAAAGATCGCAAATAGAATTAATCATGAAAACCACTGGTATTACTTAAATCAGTGCTCCCACTCCTGGAGCTGCTTCCATTGGGACTGTGAACAGAAATGCCTCTCATATTGCCTACAAGACCGGAGACATCCAACTGCTTCTCCTTGAAAAATCTTTCCCTTTCTATTTGTTTGGCTGGAGGTGGTGGTATGGAGCCAATGGAGTGATAAGGCAGCCGATGTCGGTCATCTTGATCCGTTGGCTGTATGTAAAGAGGGCGTAGAAGAGGCCGCCTGAACTCTCCATCAAAATTATGTCTCAAGGAACTGCCCAAGAACTCTGAATTGTCATCTGCAAGAGCTTTTCCTTTGCATGCCCTGTTGAGAGGTAAATGGAAAGCTAAATATGAGATGTCCTATGAAAGCGCAATAAATAAAGGCATTTCTTTGACATGGAATTTATTGCCTGCAACAAGAGGGTAATTTCCTGGAATAATGGGCGCCATCTCGTATAGCCTACACGTACCACCAGGTTGAAGGAAACCTTAGTTGCGGAATGAGGATATAGCCTACACTCTAGGTACTCAGACTTTTAATTAACTACTTCCTAAACCCACAGAGGCAGCACACCAGTTCAGTAAAACACTAGTTCCACGCAAATAAAACATTTCTTACAAGACCCATTTAACAAAAAAGCTCAGAGTCAAAGGTATAGGAGCTAATACATTTGATTTCCATCTCTCTTCTCATTTTAAGATTAAGAAACCTGATGCAAATCCAACAGTAGCAAATCCAACAGTGTTCCTGCAAATCCAAGAGTAGCATTTCTATTACTTCTGTGGCTTTTATAATCAGTGACTTCATCAGCAATCCTCGACTTTATAAAAATTTGAAACCTCCAAGAGGTTGATACGAACCTATGATGCACTGAAGCTTAATAATAGTAAAGTGTGTATCATGTCTACCAAGCACGGGAAAAGTGTACTTGTTAGAGAGGCACTCAGCATCTATAAAAAAAGAAAATTAACAAACATATGTGCCCTGAATATTACTTTCACATCACCACTTTTAATTGTCTCTCTATGACTTGATGGCTTTTGCTATAGACTTCTTTAGTGCTTCTAGTGATATCTATTACGCTATTTGTGGCTTCCGTTCAAGATTGAAAAGAAAATGGCCTCCTCTATCAGCAGCTTTTAGTCCTTCCCCTGCTATTCTGGCTACTCCGGCCCAAATTCTTCAGTTTGTTACAACTACGGTTTAAGAAATTCTAGTGAGTTTTATAACTAGAAATAAAATTTGTGGCATACACAATCAACAATAGGTTCTCAAATAAAAATCTAGTTGGAGTTTTTCAAGAGAGACCATCTCCATATTCAAACTGTTGGATTTGCTTTTCATTTATTTTTCCCTCGTACTTTTACTTATTCAAAATTTTATTATTGGCGTAAAAGAGTGATTAATTTTAGGGGGAGTTTGGCTGCACTTAGGATTCAAGTTAGTGGTATGTACTAAATCCAATAATGTTAAATCCAAAATTATGTTTGGTATTATTTAAGTTAAATCCAATTAAATCCATAAGAAACGTTTGACAATTTATTTAAGGATTTAAACCAAAAATGGAAGTGTTTGAAGCTAGGATGGTGTTCCATACTGTGCCTGAGGACTTAACTCTTCCTCGACAGGAAATTGATTCAAAGCCATGTACTTTAATACTTTCTGCTTGATAATTTCTATAAAGAAAATTTTCAAATAAATAGATTGTCTTGTAAGCAATGCAAGCATAGCTCTCATTTCCCAGCGCTTGCTTGAAATACCTCATATATCATTCAAATCTTATTTTTGGGCAAAGAATTGTAGTGATCATGGTAGAGCTTCAATTCATCATACTACTTTTTTTAATGTATCGTAATAATTCATTAACCACATAAAAATAACTATTACATTACGAATTTAACCTACCAATGAAATCAGAAAGATAACAATTAAGTACCTCGGCTGTAGGATGCTTACAAAATCTAAGAAAAGATTATGCATATATCAATACTTCAGCTGCGGCAAGTTTGTTGGACCTTGTTGAAAATACCCTATATAGCATACAATTCTTTAAAAGCATGTTCTATATCGGTTCAACTGGGGATTCTTTAGAGCAAAGAAGACGAACATTGATCAATATTTTTTATGAAGAAACCATTCATAAATATAAAATTCTTATTTTTTTAGGACAACCTCTGATCCTTGAACAATGTGCAGCGCTTTGATTTTTGATTGAATGTAATTCTTACTGAATCTTTTGAATAAACACAACAAACGCATTTAACTTTGCTTTAAGAACCATGCATATCTTGACAAGTCATCCATACATGCTATTTTGACCCAGAAAAGAGGAACTGGGTAAAGAGCCCCAAACATCACCGTACACAAGTTTAAGAGGCCTATGAGACTCATGTTTGGAAAGAGGAAAATGTAAATTAGTTTGCTTTTCAGGCTCATAAAATTTACCATTCCTAATAAGATCCAGTGAAGGAATGAACTCACACTCACTAACGTTATAGATTCTTCAGATGCTTGTCCTAAATGCAGTTGCCATACAGAGGATAGGTTAATCAAAACTTAGGTTGTGAACATCCAGCAACCACAACAGAAATATTGTGTGTGTATGCTATGGCAGAATAATGATTGTGTAATTTTCACATTTTTAACAGCAGTAATGCAACGTCAACAAACCAATTCAGATGAGGGGTCCATACATAGCTTCAAATTAATGCTCTCAAAAATAAAGCCATAATCCCCAATCACAAGCAATCACTCAATTAGATCAATAAATAAAGGTCTCTCTCCATTCCACTAGCAAAACATTCAAAATAATATTATTTTCTTTCAAGGAAGATTTGCATGCATAGCACTCAAATCCTATGTATTTACATATCTAACACCTAAACTTCAACTTTTGCATACATACCAACTTACTTGTGTCCTAAAAATATGGAATTTACCTTTTAGAAGTTAAAATGATGGTAATTGGATGGTTTAAATGTAAAAAAGAAATTTAGGTGTTAGATATGTGAAGACATATGAAATGTGGGTGGTATGAGTGTAAATGCCCCCACTTTTAAAAATGTGCATGAACATAAACCTACTTGAGAGCAAAATAATTCCATCTCCGGTATGTATGTAAATGGTAACTTGAAGGTGAAAGAAATGTACAAACTGAAACAGTTCATTGAAGATGAATGCCAGAGATATGAGTACGCTGGAATCCAGGGAAATGTCTATACAGATGAAGCTTACTAAATTCAAACAAAGAGCAGGGAACGAGGAAGTGCTGGCTAAGCTCAAACAAACCGTGGATATCTAAGTGCATTCGACGCCTGAAATCAATCATTGGCAATGATGAAAATACAAATTGAAAGAATAAATAAGAACAACAACAAGCATCAAATCTTAAGACATGAACGAACAGATAATGCATAAATTTATAACAATTCCTTATATGTTTGATATGAGGCAGCTAGTCAACTAATCGATGCATTGGATTCTTTGCCTGCAAGTACAAAAAAATTACTTAAACAAATGCATTCTTTAAAATAAAAAAAAAAGAAAAAAAAAACTTACAAGAACTTCACATAATTTGGTTGCAATCGTATCTCGTACGACATCTCCTCTAAGTTTCTCACCAATTAAGGCTTGTACGTTCGGGTCTTCGTCGTTAATGGAAATCTCACATATCTAATTATCATATTGCATCTCCATTTTAGACATGTTAAATCACAAAATTATGCAAGTTTATCCGGAAATTTTCACCTATGACTAAAAGCTTGAAATCTTTTATTCCGGATACCAAATGTTCTTTCCACAACACTATGAAACTGTGCGTGATGATGAGTATATAACTCTATTGTGGCTGAGTATATACCGCTTGTGTTTGCACAATAATCACTTAAAAGATAAAGATATCCTTTGAAGTGTGCTATGAACTTAGCCGTACTTACATAGAATGAGCCAACGAAATAAAAGTTAGTTCCGAGAACCTTAAGGTCACATTCTTCTATTGTCCAGCTCAATACTCTCATATCAATGGCTAACTCTCAACCATCACTAATATATAAAAATTATCGATCAAAAGAAACTGTAGTCATTACATTTTGTGACGTAACGCCCTATTATTGTTATAATCTCAGTTTTGTTCCACTTTGTTGACTACTGCGAATACGTGAGTTCCATCAATTGTTTCGATTGAATAAAATGGTCACAGTTCACTTCAACCAATGACAAATTGATGAACTCATTTGATAATGACTTAATCGCTTGCAACACAACATTAAAATACCTACTAATCATTTCTAAAGTGTGTTGAAGAAATTTACAGAGCTGTCAGTAGTTGTCTGCATGCATTACTCTTTAAAAAATACCTAATTGCTCTGCAACATCCATATTTTTTGTCATGTAGTAATCCTCAAATAGTTAATAAGTCCCCCAAATGTATGAAAGCTTCAAGTGAGAGCCTAAAATAATAATATGATCTTGTTGGATGATCGGCTAGCAAATTCGCAACATAATGATGGCCTAAATATGACCAGGTCAAACATAAGCTTATGAATATTTTCATTCTCATCTAAATATCTAATTTCCTTCATAATAGAAGGCATCGACTCTGTTATAGCCTTAGTGAGTTGCAGTTGTGTGCCAACAATCAGAGAAATCTCTTTTAAGAAAATACCACCCAAATAATTTGACATTGTTGTATTTTTAGTAAAATCACATTAAAAATAAATATTTTGACACAATAAATATTCATAAAATAAATGACTAACATGGAAATTAAGAAATTATTTTTAAAGACCAGAAAAATTAAATAAATAAAGAAAAATAATGACTAAAACATAAAATTACTACTGCAATAGTATAATCAAAATCAGAATAATGTGAAATATATCACATCCAAACTGGATATGTGTACAAAAGAGGATGACACAAGCATAAATGCAATCCATTTGTGTAGCAACGGGCCATCCGATTTAATGAGAAAACTTTTATTGTCATTGTTATTTCTTAATATTTCATGAAGGTTAATTATATCTGCATTAGAAATGTTTTGAATGTTGTCAAACTCCGTCAAGCATTCATCTATTGTGTAAGGGCATTCACATTCCACAGTTTGCTGGAACACTTGCATATTTTTATTAATTGTCTCTAGTAACGTCTTCATGTTATCAATATTTCTTTTTCTTTTTCTTTTTTTTTTGTTTTGGAGATGCACTCTTGTAGTTGATATTGTTATGACTTGGTTGACTAGCTGATGGCTATATGATCACATCTTCATTCATTTGAACACCCGGTGTTTGAGTAGGTACAATTATCGCATCAATGAAGGCTACTTCATTCACAGACAAAATCATTAGTAAATATAGTCATTTCTATTCTTCTGTTTGATATTGGTAGGACTCGTGGTTTGAACGTATGATTACATTATCTGTTGCTACCACGAATCATCTCAAAAATCTCATATTGGTGAAAAAGATTTTTTCAATATCGTGCCACTTTTGGGTTTTCCTAAGAAAATTTGATAACTACAATATCGTATAATTTTGATTATGTAAAAATAAGTAATATGATTAGTTACCTGTATGAATCCATCCCAAAGTTCATCAGTGGTTATCGAGATATGCAAATTTTAATTCCAAATCTAACCATTATAATTCGAGAGCTGATACAATATCCTAAAATCGGCTTTCATATTTTTGAAACGTGTCATCATCACTGTCACTGTGTAAGTGGTTCTTAAACGTCTATTTAGTGTCGATCACTAAAACCTAATTTTCCCTCATTAATATAACTTCTGACATATTTTGCAGGTTTAAATTATTCGAGAAAAAATCCTGCAAGAATATTATTATGTTCCTCTGGTCATTTTGGAGTTCATGTTGCAATTTCACCTTTCCAGTATGATTTAAAGTAATTTCATCAGGTGAAGGCTTTGAAGTCGAACTGGTACATTGAAGTAAATTTCCTTTAGAAACTCCCTTCATCACAACAGGTAATCAAAATTGACAAAGTTAATTTCATATGACAATGAAAAATACTGTGCATTTGAAATGATAACTTTGTGAAATAATAATACCAAATTTCGATTTAGTTGCTCTTATGAGAAGTGTATTTGCTACTATATGTAGATGATATTTGATGATTTATGATCACTTAAATTATCATTTGTCATATGCTTGATATCTATTATTTTTTGAGCAATCTTTTATGTTTAACAGAAGTAGTCTAATTGTCATTGCTCGCAATTTCTCCAAACTTCAACATATTCAGTTAACCCTATTTGAAAATCTTATTAATTTAATGTTAAGTAGATATAAACATGTCATTCCATTAAAGTATACATGGTCTGATAAGATCTAACCTATAAATTCTACTAATAACCAGCAGAGACAAAAAATATATATATATTATAACAAAACTGATCATTTATTTTAACCTTATCAATGAAATTTTACCCTTTCTTTTGGGGTGAAGGGCATCAAAGACGCCAAATATTCTCATGTACTAACAATATATTAGTGTGTGTGTAAGTTTGAAGAGAAAATTTATTAAGATACTGAACATAATCTCTTAGAGTTAATACAACTATGGAAAAGGAAATAAGTAATGATTCTACCATCGAGAATGGCTTAGAGCTTGCTCTACTAACTTTCAAGGAAGACAATTAAGAAAATGTTATCCTGAGATTTCAGGAGTAAGGAGACTCATAAAACTGGCAACATTTGAAAACATGGGCGACCAAACTATCACTTCGGTTTGTGCATCTTGATGGCCGTATGGCTATTCGGCCTATCTAGATACAAAGAAAATGATCAAATGGAATTGCTAACCTATGGCTGCAAACAACAAGGACGAAGGCCATGTGCGACATGCGATGATGACGAAGGCAGTGTGCGACAGAGGCACCGACAGGAGATCAGTTAGGAGAAAGCGTATGCAACCTTCTCGTATGCAGAGAGGGACGATTGAAGCGACAATCTTCGATCTTCTCTTCCTTCGTGTGACGAGCTACTAACGAGATAGCTAGGAAGGATGAGACGAGATACGAAGGAAGATACAAAGCAAGTCATTCCCTTGAATCCACCTTCAGATCGGATTTAGTAAATTCGGGATTATCACCATGTTAGAACTTAGTTATCACGTGAATCTACCTTTGGAAAAAGGTAAGGAATTTTGAAGATATTTTAGTACTCCAAATTGCTTTAGCTATCCTGTAAAAACATTCTACGTGAAAACGACTTGGTCTATGCTAAAATAGATTTTGCTCTATTAGAACTTATAGTATGTGCATCTGATAATAAGAATGAAGAACAACGAGTTCATATGGTAACCACGCATGGATTATTTACAATAGTCAATAAAACAATTTCTAAAAAAATTTTATTTATTTTCTGGTAATTTCCAAAATGTTTATAGAAGACTGAAAGATGCATTTTGACAGTAAAATTTATAGCAGGTTAGGTTTTGAGTTCAAAAGAATTGACTTAAAAATACTAAAAATGAAAGACGACATTCATGGCTAAACTTTCATTAAGAACATTGAGTGAAATATAAGATTTTAGTTCTTCAAAAAAAGACGGCATCTACTCGTTCATATAAATCCTGGAAATATGTTGAGATGATCAATAATAAGTGATAACATAACATCATGAAGCACAATCAAATTAAAGATCAATGCAGTGTAGGGCACGTATCAGACAACGACAGGGTTTCAACACGACTCTGACAGTGTCAAACATATCATAAAAGTGTCATATTTATATAATATTTAATAAAAAGAGGACACCACACGTCGCATGTCGAACTCGTGTGACCTAAATTAATGAATTAAAAATTTTATGAAGAACATTTTTAAGACTAAAATTAAAAATATATATATTTTTATGTAAAATATAAGGAAGATATATATAAATAACACTCAATATTTATGTATTTATATAACACCTAAATTATAATTTTTACATTTATGTCACCTTATATATATATATATATATATATATATATATATATATATATATATATATATATATATATATATAGATATATATGAAAAAATGTATATTTCACTTTTCAAAACTGAAAATATTGGTATATTAGATATAATATGAAAGATGTTGGTGGCATAAATGTAAAATTCAAAATTTAGGTGTTAGCTATATAAATAGATACGACTTTGGTTCCAAAAATATCATAATCCTTGTATGCTTTTAATAAATAATTGATTAAGAAGAATTAAATCTTGGATGTAATAAAAGATAATATATGCTTTCTTTTTGTAAGATCATTATTATTCTTGTTTATTCACTTTTTTATATTTAAGTTTATTTTTTTTATATTTTGATTTAAATTAAAACATGTTTGATTTAGGTAGTTATTTTTAGAAACACTCAAAATATCATTTATTATTTTGATTTTTTTTTAATACAGTTTGATTTGTTTTTAAATATAAAAAATAAAATATAAAAAGATTATATGAGATAAAATGAGTTATTAATTTTGAAAAGATGATACTATTAAATTTCTTATTTTCTCTTTTGTATTATTCTTAATATTTTTGTTTATTAAATTATACATAGATTATAATAATTTTTATGATAATGTTGTATTCGACTCATATCCGTATCCTATATTATTCAATAATAGATGTATCACGTATTCGTGTCGTGTTGTGTGTGTCCCCATATCCATCCGTGCAACATAGCACAACATCAACATCTTTAAAATTCATATATTCATATTAACACTCGACAGTCTCTGAGTACATATTATGTTGTAAAAAAGTTACTCTTATTGATCCATCAGGTTAACTATAAAAAGCTATAGAACACATTGAAGGTGTTTCAAAGACATCTGCTGTTTTATTTCTCATATAGCATATTTGCAGGCAATCAAACATGATGACTTTTAGAAAAGAATAGTACCTACGAAGAAGTTCTTCATTCTCCTCTGCTTCTTCATTAATAAATAAGCAACTTGTAGCAAGAGCTCGCGAAGAAAGAAGTGAATCATGCAGGGTTAGAACTTTACCAAGTTGCTCATTTAACTCAATAGCATGTGCAATCACTTTCTCATCACTGGAGAAATTACAAAGAGAAATGGAGACTTCAGAACTCCGCTGATTTTATTAGTACAACGGAACTTCAGATCATAGATTTGGCAATAGCAATTACTATTTGCAAAGTACTAAATACACACAATTTCTTGCAAGGAACTAAAGAGAAATGAAAAACAATAAAGGCATATTTAGTTTTTCGTAAATAGAAACAGTTTTCAGAAAATAATAATTTATTTTTACTTATTTTGATTAAAAAAGCAAATTCATCAACAGTAATGGAGTTCTAAGAACGTTTCCAGATTTTAAAACTAATGCGTGTCTAACTGCATCAACCAAAAGATAGACTTAACAAACTTCAAAATTTTAAAAATATGATGGTAGAAAAGTACCGCTTAGACTGAAAGGAAAATTTTATAAGATGGTGGTGAGACCTTCAATGCTCTATGGTGCCGAATGTTGGCCTATAAAAGAGAAGCATAATGTCAAGTTAAGTGTTGCCGAGATGAGAATGATTAGGTGGATGAGTGGCTTTACACTTAGAGACAAAATGCGAAATGAATTTATCTGTAATAGGGTTGGTGTTGCACCAGTGACGGATAAAATTAGAGAGAGTCGCCTTAGATGGTTTGGTCACATTAAACGTCGACCACCTGATGATCTGATTAGGAGAGTAGATGTTTTAAATACAACTTATGTTAAAAAAGGCAGAGGTAGACCTAGGAAAACTTGGGCTTATTGCATAAAAAACGATCTTAATTTATTAGAATTAAACGAAAATTTGACACTAAATAGGACGCAATGGAGAAAAAGGATTCATGTAGCCGACCCCACTTAGTGGGATTAAGGCTTTGTTTTTGTTGTTGTTGTTGCATGATTAAACTAAATTAAACCAAATATAGATTAGACAGATTTGAGTTGTCATTAATTACTGGAAAAAGAATAAGAATAGCAGCCACAAAGAAAGAATAGAGAAAACTAGAAAGACTAATGGGTTTAATGACAGATAAAATGGCATTACACATACTGATAGTGGAGGAAAGAAAAATAATAAGCAAAATAATACAACCCTCAAGCTAAATTGGATAAAAATTTGATTGCATAAGTTTATGAAGAAATTGATTACAACCGGTGAAGGTTGAAGGAAAAGATAGGTAAAATAAAATAAAGGAAAGCCAAAATGTTGGGATTTCATTCACAATTCCTAAAATTGTTTTTCAAGAAAGATAAACACATGAATTTTGCATTGGCAGTTAAGCATTTTTAAAATATTTATTCAGCATTATAAGATATATTCTAAGTGTTGCACCAGTTAAGTGTTGCTCTATGGTGTTGAATGTTGGCCTTTAAAAGAGAAGCATAATGTTAAGTTAAGTGTTGCCGAGATGAGAATGATTAGGTGGATGAGTGGCTTTACACTTAGAGACAAAATGTGAAATGAATATATCTGTAATAGGGTTGGTGTTGCACCAGTGACAAATAAAATTAGAGAGAGTCGTCTTAGATGGTTTGGTCACATTAAACGTCGACCACCTGATGATCCGATTAGGAGAGTAGATGTTTTAGATACAACTTATGTTAAGAAAGGCAGAGGTAGACCTAGGAAAACTTGGGCTTATTGCATAAAAAATGATCTTAATTTATTAGAATTAAACGAAAATTTGACACTAAATAGGACGCAATGGAGAAAAAGGATTCATGTAGCCGACCCCACTTAGTGGGATTAAAGCTTTGTTGTTGTTGTTGTTGTATCAGATATATTCTAACTTATACAATAGTAAGACTTGAACTGTTATAACTGAAAAAATAAATAAGGAAATTTTTGAACTGGTTTCGTTGGTTTGACAAAGCCAGCGGATCGGTTCCATTATTAAAGGGTGAAGGAGAGGATCCATTCACTCTGAACTATTAGAGCGAGACAATCAAAGGAAAGCAAAGACACGAGCAAGAGATAAACAAAAGAAATAAAATCACGTGCAAAGTCGAGCCGTGCACGGAAGAAGAAAATGATGTCATCTGCAGTGGATTCTCTTATGGTTCATGAACAATCAAGATAAGTGCACACATGAGAAATTAAGCTAGGGTAGGTGATCGGGCGGGTTGTGCGACGTCACCTTTAGAAGATAATTTATGAACAGGAGATCAATGCCGCATATTGGTGTTGTAGTGTCAGTGACAAATAAGACTAGCAACATTGACATGTGGGAGATGAGCATCAAGTGTATGAGGTGTCTTTTGGTGTAAATATTAGAATTTTATTAAAAAAATGCAAAGTTAAGTGTACTTTGTGCCAGAGCACTCCCGGGACGGATGACCTCTTGGGATGTTAAACTAGTGGAACAAAACCATAAGGCCATTGGCCAGGGTGGATAATATCTTGATGGGTGAAAGTTTGGGTTGTTACAGTGTGCAGTGTAGTGTTGTGAGAGTGAGACGAAGAAGATGCAAGAATGCAACATCATGTATGTAGGAAGTAGACAAAGTCAATGAACCGACCTTTTAAAAGAACGGTTAGCGGTTTATTATTAACTTTCCACGATTTATCTTTAGCCAAAAGAAACTATTCTTTTTCAAAAAGCATTGTTTAGCCGTAATTTTTGCAGTTCAAAAGTTAAAGCATTACATGCTCTCTCATAAAATCAATCTTATATATAGGTTCATTCCTTTGCAATATTTGATGACCCGTCCAACTTTATTTGGAAGATTGACTCGTTGGTCGATCTTATTATCAATCTTCCTTTGCACTTCTTCAGAAATCATACCATATATCGCTTCGGCATTCCCCAAAGGATGATATCGGACAATATTTTTGTATTCAGGAGTACTAAATTGAATAACTTTATGAAAAGTCACAATATTAACAGAAGATACTTAAAGTAAACAAGTTGTGATGTAAACTCTGGATATAATTTAACTCTTCATTTTTTATGCAGGAAAATGACCACTGGTAAGCTCATATTCTCCTTCGAAGGCAGTGTTAAATTAGAAGTTTAATCAAAGTTATTTTATGAACAATCCTATCATTAAATTTGGCATGGGATTCAATGACTCGAACAAACTTTGCAATGATCCAAACATCACAGTACCTGATCCAGAAGAAGTGCCTGACAAAGAGCCCTTGATATAGTTTTCAACAAAAGAAGTATGTACCTGATGCGTTATCTGAGATGGTCAAAGACAGTTGATTCAAGTACACAACTCCAAACTTTTATATAGTCTCTATCTAAAGAGCAAAAATAATTTCAACCTCCTCAGATCAAATTTGATAATCAACTGGCGAGGTGTAAACAAAAGTAAAAAAAAACTTTGAACATTTTAAACAGACAAGGGGTTGACCGATCAATTTTCTAGAAGAATTGCAGCTCTTTACTGGAGTCTTTAGTGATCGTGAGTAGTAGAGAATTGAGCAAAATGTGTATAGATTGCAAACGAGTTGCCCTCACGGTCTGTTGAAAAGGCGAACTTAAAGCTAGTATAATGGATGAAAAGAAATGGGAGAACTACCTTACAGTTCAGATATTGTAACAATTACGAGTGTGATATGGCATTGCACGTGGAGAGGATATAGATTATCTACCGATGCTATTCAAATATACGATTAAGAGGCTTGTATTATGGCACATTGTCTCACCTGCAAGTTTTCTTGATAGCTATATTGTGAATATATGTGAACCAGGAGACTGTATCCCACCACATTGTGAGTCAATGTCATATTTTGTTTGGTAAGGATATCAGTATACTCAGACAAGGAGAGCTCGGCGAAGCTTACTCTATCCCTCTACCCAAAGGATCAATGTTAGTTATTGATGGAAATGGAGTCAATCAAGCTAAACACTGCGTACCATCTGTTCGTGAAAAGAGGATATCCATCACCTTTCGAAGAATGAGGAAGTCCAAACATCCATACAACTACAATTCAGACGTTGAATTGCAGAATATCATGCCTCTCAAGCTTTGGAGAAATTCCAGAATTATGATGATTGTGAAGTCTTTGTATTTGTGGTTGTTTTATAAATATTTTGTGAATTTTGTTATTATAATCAGTTACCATACAATGTTTCATTATTTATTGTAAAAACATTTGTGATTTATATTTTTTATTAAATTAGCAAAATTTTCAGTAGTTGAATACACAAAATGTTTTATACATCTTATTTAGTTTGAAATAAGATAGTATTTAGATGTATTTAAAATAATGACATCTTGATGTGAATCATGAAACTTCTACTCTTAACACTAGATCAAAACAAAATTTAAAATTTAAAATTTTTAAATTTAATTGTTATTAGGCAATGTGTAATTTTCTCTCGAGTGTTTTATACCTAGTTTAATCAATAGAAATTTCAAATCTTCTAAATAAATTTTTCCAATAAACCAAAACTTAAAATTGAAAATTTTCTAATTTGGGCAAGATATAAATCCCTTAGGGTGTCCTATACCCAATACAACTAGAAAATTCACAAAATATTATAAAAAAATATAAAAGCAACCTTTAAAATAGATGAAACTTTTAACCAAAACTCATCAATTCTTTCAATGGGAAAACTTAATGAAATTTAAAATTGAATTTTTGAAAAATAATTTTTTTTGAAAATAAAACCTTCAAAATCTTTAAAACAAATTTTTTTACATTAATTATAGAACAAGAATCTTTCCTTTGATTAGCTCTCAGTTGGACGTAAGATCCAGTAGATGTTCCAACATGATCTAATCATCTTTGACTAGCCATCGGTTGGATGTAAATCCACTTCGTGTTTCAATCCAATCTACACCTCGTTTAGCTTTTAGGATTGATGTCAATCATGTGCTTTCCGTCCTAATGTATTTAAGCGAATATCTTTCTTTGATTAGCTCTCAGGTTGGATGTCAGTTGTGCGTTTTCCATTCCGATCTAATCGCATTGAAAGTGAAATCTTTAGAATCTTTTAAAACAAACTTTTTAAAATTAAAACTATTAATATCTTACTTTAATTAGTTCTCGATTTAGATGTCAATCTTGCGCTTTTCATTCCCATCTAATCATCTTATAGAGGTTCTATCTCAATCAAATCACCTTGTTTACCTCCTAGGGTGAAAGTTAGTCGTGCACTTTTCATCATATGTACTCAAGTTTAATGAATACCTTTTAATTAGTTTCCAGACTTTGAATATGTCTGTGTGGTTTTTCATCCTGGACTAATTACCCTGTGCACCTCTTTAGGTAGATGTGAGGCCTTGAGCTTTCTAGTATAATGTCATAATTTTGGGACCTAGTCTAATATTGTTCAGACTTTTCCATAGGCCTTTTTGAGCTTTAGATCCATCGATGTTGAAGGAAACCCGTTGTGGAACCATCTCGAAGTGGTCTAGGTTTGATTGAATTTGAGTTAGTCAAGGTTAATTTCAAAGTCAATCCTTTGAGTCAATAGATTAAAACAAAGATAGCTCCTGTTTTAGGTCGACTCATCAAAAAATCCTACTCTTTTCTTTTTTTGGATCAGTCGGTTTTGGAGTAAACCCTTTGTGGAACCATCATGACTAATCGGGTTTGGTTGACTGCGATTTAATGAAATGTATAATGCAAATCAACCTTTTGAGTCTATAATTCTAAGTAAAGAATACCTATTCAACCCTTTTCTTTACTAATTTGACTCATCGAAAATTGTATGCTCTCCTTTTTGACCCATCGGGGTTGGAGGAATTTCGTTGGGCACCATCACCTATGAATGTAAACAGAAAAATCATTCACACAAATAATTGACATGCATTAATTATATACCATTGCCATTTTAAATTTCTTTAGAACAGTCAAGTAAAATGAAAATCTATGAAAATGAAGGTTCAATTCAGTATTTAATCTACTTTTGCAAATTTAAACGTGTTGGACTATAACAAAATGATTCCAATTTCAAGTTTCCTACAATGAGAACTTTTCTTATTCGATGACTATTTATTATTTCTAATCCAAATTGATGGAGCCTCAAGATATTTCTAACTACCAATGCTTTTATCAATTAGAAATAGAGACTAGTCAGGATTAACAAAATGCATCACATAACAGTTCAGCTACATGCATTCTGCTAAGAGAATGAACTATGGAGTTCAATTTACAGTTCAAACTTGTCAAACTCAATAGACTAACAAAACAATAAAATAAAAAATTCTTACGACCTTAGTTCCAAGAGATATTTGGTAAATCTGTTGGATAAAGGTAACTGAATGACCACATCATGTTGCATTAGGCAAATTCTAAAGCATGTAGTTACAAGAAAAGCTATCGTGACTTCTTACTGGCAGGTCATCACAAGACGCATGACTCGCTGCTTCTGAAAAGAGCACTGCTCAACAAGATCCAAAATGAACTCATCAGCTGCCCCCTGGAAATCTTAAAGCTTTTTTGAATCAGGTACAAGTAATAACAGTGTGATGGTCAAGAAAGCCTTGCGCACAAGTAAAATGGTCTTGAAAAAGATGTCATGATGCAAATAATTAGTTTCACTAAGAAAACATGGAGAGAGAGAGAGAGAGAGAGAGAGAGAGAGCAGTAGATGATCACAAAAGAAAGTCTCATAAGCAATTAAAAATATATTCATTAGCTCACATAATAAAGATATCAGTGCTTTACCAAATAACAATCAACGCCATAAGTCAGATAAATAAATATAAATAAACAAATGAAGAGCACAAATTTATATTACCTTATAAACACTTATTTTATAATTCAATGTAAGGAATAAAATCTCAAAAAACTAATACATGGTTAATATTCATCATATGATACAACCTACCCGCTACAACAGACGATAATCAACTTTACAAAATCTAAAGAAATAAAACGGTATGCAAATCTCCCTTGATATGATTATTGAAGAGTAACACTCCGATGGATAGCAAGTCACTTTCACTAAGAAAGAGTAAAACAAAGAAACAGTTGGTAACCTTTTCAATTGTCTTTACCACAAGCAAAACGCGATGGAAAAGATCCATTGCATGCTAGGACACTAAATAGGTCAATGATTGGCATTATGCTTCAAGTAGTAAAATAGGTGTGGTCAAACTTCTAAGAATCGAATCAGACAGACATATTCTTATTCCCACAAAATGTAATATAATAAATACGACAACTGGTCTTTTTGGATTATAACTTTAAACTTAGGAAAATCAGTTGCTATTCTCAGTTAAAAAATAAATAGGAAAATGAAAATTTATGGAGATATATATCTCATCAAAAAGAACGATTTTATCAATTCAAGATTTGGATGAGAAAGTTCCAAATTATAAGTTGATTGACAACCATAAATTTTAAAACAAAATCAAAAAAATAAATCTAAATTTAAACTTTATTAACTCTAAATTATCCCAAAAAAACATTACTCCGTAATTTTAGACAATTGTCATGAAAAAAAAAGGCAACAATTTAGAAAGACGTCATATGCAAGTGATGTACAAAATCTTAACCAGTAAATTAATGTGAAAAGTAGGTAAGGGTTGTCTAGGATGTCACAAGTAACTGCTACAAAAAAGTAAGCAAGGGTTGTCAAGGATGTCACCAGTAGGTGTTGTAACAACTTAAATATGATTAAGAAATGGTAGACCAAACATAAAATTAAGAATAGATTTCTTAA
The DNA here is from genome assembly GCA_022702705.1 of Papilionanthe hookeriana x Papilionanthe teres. Lineage (NCBI taxonomy): Eukaryota > Viridiplantae > Streptophyta > Magnoliopsida > Asparagales > Orchidaceae > Papilionanthe > Papilionanthe hookeriana x Papilionanthe teres. The sequence continues at coordinate 106,760,559 of CM040421.1, read as the reverse complement.
GTGAAACTTTGGTGCTTCAAATGAGAAGAAAAGATGATTAGTTGAGGGAAGATAACTGAATTAGTGAAGTCAAATATAAAAATAAAAAATAAACAACAACAACAACAACAAAGCCTTAATCCCACTAAGTGGGGTCGGCTACATGAATCCTTTTTCTCCATTGCGTCCTATTTAGTGTCAAATTTTCGTTTAATTCTAATAAATTAAGATCATTTTTTATGCAATAAGCCCAAGTTTTCCTAGGTCTGCCTCTGCCTTTCTTAACATAAGTTGTATTTAAAACATCTACTCTCCTAATCGGATCATCGAGTGGTCGACGTTTAATGTGACCAAACCATCTAAGGCAACTCTCTCTAATTTTATCCGTCACTGGTGCAACTCCAACCCTTTCACGGATATATTCATTTCGCATTTTGTCTTTAAGTGTAAAGCCACTCATCCACCTAATCATTCTCATCTCGGCAACACTTAATTTAACATTATGCTTCTCTCTTAAAGGCCAACATTCAGCACCATAGAGCATTGCGGGTCTCACCACCATCTTATAAAATTTTCCTTTCAGTCTAAAGAGTACTTTTCTATCACACAAAAGGCTGGAAGCATTCCTTCACCTCAACCAACCAACCTAAATTCTACTATTAACATTCCCATCTATATCACCATCTTTTTAGTTTTTAAAATAATATTAAAAAGTTTAGTAAGCCAGGAAATTCTAAAATCACCTAAACATTTCCACACTTCAATTGGGATATCATCGAGTCCTACGGACTTTCCCCTTGGTTTTCTTTAAGGCCTCATCAACTTCTTTTTTACTAATGCGACGGTAAAAATGAAAAGTTTTATTATTATTAATGATATTAAGATCACTAAGGTCGATCGTATTTTCAGCAATTTCATTAAGAAGTTTATCAAAATAACTTACCCACCTATGTTGAATATCTTTTCTAAGAAAATGACTTTTTGATTTTAAATGCTTTAATACACTTTACTTCGAGTTAAATCTTTACTTTTCTTTTCTCTTTGTTTGGCTAGTTTATACATATATTTTTCACCTTCCTTAAGTATCTAACATGTTATAAAGATCACTAAAAGCAAATTTTTAGCGTCATGATTATTCTTTTACACTTCCATGCGGTCGTTTTATATTTTTCTCAGTTCTCTACGCTTTTACATTTAAATCAATTTTTATAACATAACTTCTTATATTTTATCTTTTCTTGCACATTATTATTCCACCACCAATTATTTTTATTTATAGAAGCATTTTCTTTTGATTCTCCAAGATCATCTTTAGCCACTTGTTTAATAGTATAAGTTAATTTATCCCACATAACATTCGCGTCTTCATGAACATCCCAAATATTTAAATCTTGAATTTTACTCATAAAAATAATTTTATTTGTGTCTTTTAGGTGCCCACATCTTATTCTACGATGTTGAATCCTATCTAGAACTAATAAACAATGTTGGGTACTTAATTGCTCACTAGGAATAACCTTACAATCCTTACAATCTCGACGATCTCTTCTTCTCACAAGAAAATAATCAATTTGTGTTTTATTAGATCAATTCTTATAAGTAATAAGATGCTCATCTCTTTTCTTGAATAAAATATTAGTAATAATCATATCATACGTTAAAGAAAATCTAAAATGGCTCTACCTTCTTCATTAATCGCTCCATAACCGTAGTCACTAGCTGAATATTTCGAAATCTTCTATCACTCTACCGACATGTCCATTTAAATCTCCTCCAATAAAAATTTTTTCTTCGAGGGTATCAAGTGTATTAATTCTTCTAAATCATTCCAGAATTTATCTTTAGTAGCTTATATCTAAACCAACTTGAGGAGCATAAGCACTTATAATATTAAAAATCTTAAGTATCAATAATAATCTTAAGTCGTTATAATTCTATCTCCAACTCTATTAATTTTGACAACATTATCTTTCAAACTCTTATCTATAATTACACCTACACCATTTCTAAGTACGACTCTTACTAGAATACCATAGTTTAAAACCTAAGTTATCAATCTCCTTAGCTTTTTCTCCAACCCATTTAGTTTCTTGAATACATAGGATATTTATCTTTCTATGGATCATAATATCAACCAATTCCATTAGTTTACCATTGAGAGTACCAATATTCCAGGATCACTATCCTAATACTAGTATCATGACTAACTTCTTTACCCGCATCCGTCCGTAATGTGGGAACCTCGCTTACTTGACACTACACCCGAGCGCCGTGTAGCGGCCTCGCACACTTTCCATCGTATTCAAGTCATACTGACGCGTCGCTTCAGGAGACGCCCTAGCACTTACACAATGATCAAAAGGATTCATGTCATGATTTTTTTCGACAAGTTTTACGCTGGCTGTCGACTACCTAACGCAACCCTCCACTTTTCACATCCGAGCTTGGGACCGGCAACGGCAGTGTTATAAAAATAAAAAAAATAAAAAATAAAAAAAAAGATCAGTACTGGTTGTTTGCCAGAATCTAAAAAAAAAAAAAAGAGGAATCAAGAAAATTGAGAAATGCTATAAATTATGTTCCATGTTTGGAGATTAATAATAGGAATGGGGTGAGGATAGTAAGAAATAGAAAGTTAAAACATAAAATTGCTAAATCCTAATAAGTTAGTGATAGAATGATAATAGTAAGTTTATCATTAAAGATCCTATAAATATTATCAATGCTTGTACTCCTCAAATTAGATTATTAGATGATAGTTTGAAAAATTAGTTTTTAAGAAACAATATGAAGTACTATAGTATAAATCAAGGGACAAAATGTACTCATTGGAGGCAAATAGAACATGCACATAGGTTCTTTCAGGAAGTATGTTAAAGGATTCATGATGGATATGAAACGATAGAAACAAAATGACAGGTGCAGTAGCATGATAACATTACAAAAAGTAAACATATATTCTTAGAAAAAAAAAAGAGGAGCACCTAGTTTCTTTCTAAAGTGGATCCAACAATTAACAAAATCATTTATTTTTAATTAACATAAAAAATATATATATGTTTTACAAAGATTTGAAGGTGAAGAATATTCGACCACAACGTATAGTAGTGGATATATGGGTGGTACGTATGTAATTTCTCCAACATATAATACAGGATAAGACTTCTAGTTCTATTAAATAGATTTATACCAAAGTTTTGGGACTCTAGTAATAGCTCATGCATTAGTAAGAACATTTCATCAATAGGCGCAAAAGCATTAAAGGAAAAAAACTAAAGAATGAAATGAAAAAACAAAAAAAAAACTATGAGGACTTGCAATGAAATCAATAAAATTACAAGTCTTGCTAAAAGAATAATGAGAATAGCAATACTTACAACTTTGATTGATTTATATATTAGGTAAAACATTAAGAATACAACAACAACAGCCGCAAAGCCTTAATCCCACTAAGTGGGGTCCGCTACATGAATCCTTTTCTCCATTGTGTCCTATTTAGTGCCATATTTTCATTTAAATCTAATAGATTAAGATCACTTTTTATAAAATAAGCCCAAGTCTTCCTAGGTCTACCTCTTCCTTTCTTAACATAAGTCAAATCAAAAACATCTATATATTAGGTAAAACATTAAGAATACAACAACAACAACAACAATAGCAAAGCCTTAATCCCACTAAGTGGGTTCGGCTACATGAATCCTTCTTTCTCCATTGCATCCTATTTAGTGCCATATTTTCATTTAAATCTAATAGATTAAGATCACTTTTTATACAATAAGCCCAAGTCTTCCTAGGTCTACCTCCGCCTTTCTTAACATAAGTCAAATCTAAAACATCTACTGTCCTAATTGGATCATTAAATGGTTGACGTTTAATGTGACCAAACCATCTAAGATGACTCTCTCTAATTTTATTTGTCACAAGAGCTATACCAACCCTATCATGGACATATTAAATTCACATTTTGTCTCTAAGTGAAACTTCTCATCCAAAAATCATTCTCATCTTGACAACACTTAAGTATTCTACTTTCTTTTAAAGGCCAACATTCAACGCTGTAGAGCAAGGCATGTCTCACCACCATTTTATAAAATTTTCCTTTCAATCTGAGCGTTACATTTCTATCACACAATAAGCCCGAAGCATTCCTCCACTTCAACCAGCCAACTTGAATTCAACTAATCATATTCCCATATATATCACCATCTCTTTGAACCATAGACCTGAGATATATAAATCGATCATACCTTATAATAATTAGAGCTACTACTACTAAGATTACATTCCATGTATTCAGTTTTAGTTCTATTCAAACGAAGGCCTTCAGACTCCAATGTAGACATCCATAATTCAAGTTTTTCCTGGGCTTATTCTCTCGTCTTATCCAAGAGAAGGATATCATCAGCAAAAAGCATGCACCAAGGTACATCCTCCGGTAAATATCCAGTAAAACCATCCATAACTATAGAAAAAAATATATGGGCTTAAAGCCGATCCTTGATGTAATCCAACAAAAATAGAAAAATATTTGGTCAATCCTCCTTCTGTTCGAAAACAAGTAACAAACCTTGTATACATCTTTAATGACTTAAATATAAGTCATATCAATACCTTTCTTCTTAATAACTCTCCAAAGGATAACTCTTAGAACCTTATCATAAGCTTTTTCTAAATTAATAAAAATCAAATGTAGATCCTCCTTACTAACTCTGAAATTCTCCATCAAATCTTTCAATAAATGCATAGCTTCCATAGTATACCAGCCCGACATAAATCCAAATTGATTGTGAGAAATCTTTGTAATACGTCTTAACCTGTGTTCAATTACCCTCTCCCATAATTTTAAAGTATGACACATCAACTTAGTTCCTCTACAATTCACACACTCTTGTGCACCCCCTTTATTCTTAAAAATAAGGACCAAAATACACTTCCTCCACTCCTCAGGCATCCTTTTAGTTTTTAAAATAATATTAAAGAGTTTAGTAAGCCAAGAAACTCGCAAATCTCCCAAATATTTTCACACTTCAATTGAGATATCATCAAGTCCTACAGACTTTCCACCTAAGGAGAGACTTGCTCGCTCGTTTTAAAGAGGCTTGGAGAGAGAATATTTTTAATTTTCTTTTAGAATGCTCTACCTAGGGAGAGGCTTGAGAATAGAGAGGGGGCTTTTTTAATCTTTTTTCTTTCTTTTTTACTTGTCTTTACTGTGTCTCCATTTTTGTTTTCTTTCATTTATTCTTTCCTTAATGAATGCTGAGTAAATAAAGTAAAGAGAGAATGTGTTTACCTCTTTTTATTTTCCTGTACGGGCCTTTCTTCCCCTTGAAATGTGAGAAGGAATATTCTTTTTTTTCTTTCTTGTCTTTTTCTTCTTAACTTTTTTTTTTCTTGTCCAGTCATATTTTTACTGTTTTTTTGTCCTTCGACTTGTCACATCTTGTCTCATTCATCTTTTTCTTCTTGTTTCATTTCTTCTTCTCTTTTCTTTTGATTTCTTGCTTCTCTATCTTGGGCTTTCTGCAACTCGGATGGCTTTTCATTTTATTAATGACACGCTCCAGGCTCACCGCATCTTTTAAAATGTTGAACCCAAATTTGTCCTTTAAACCGTGCCCAAGGAATAGAGTTGGATTCCAAGAGGAGAAAGAGGGAGAGAGAGAGAGAGGAAAGTTACCCTGCAGGGGGCAAAGAGGGGTACTGCAGGGCTCTTTGGCTCCCTTTATTCCACGTAACCTGAAGGTTATAAGTGGGAAGAGAATGTCAGAGATCTCCATACATGAGAGGTGAGAGAGAGCATTAGGGACCCTTTCTACATGCACAGGGGTCCTCTATTTATAGAGATATAAAGAGGAGAGAATAAGATTACATTTATGCCTCTGTTTAAAAGGGAGTAGGGGGATATTTTAGCCCTTTTGTCATCAGAAGCTTTGGAGTACATCGACGTTGGGTAGCCAGCTACTAGGGGTGGCTGGCCAAGGTGGTCGACTCCGCTGGTGGCCAGGTGACCGACCCGAGGGGCTGGTGGCCAACCAAAGGTTATAAGTGGGAAGAGAATGTGATAGATCTCCCTACATGAGAGGTGAGAGAGAGCCTTCGGGACCCTTTCTACATGCACAGGGATCCTCTATTTATAGAGAAATAAAGAGGAGAGTGAGATTACATTTATGCTCCTGTTTAAAAGGGAGCAGGGGGGTATTTTGGCTCTTTTGTCATTAGAAAGCTTTGGAGTACGTCGACGTTGTATAGCCAGCTACTGGGGGTGGCTGGCCAAGGTGGTCAACTCGTGCTGGTAGCCAGGTGACCGACCCGAGGGGCTGGTGGCCAACCAAAGGGGCTAGTGGCATGAGGCGCACAAGCAGGATTCTCACTTTTGGCCGACCACCCAGCTCCAACTGGCTGGCTCCCTTGGAGCAGCCAGTAGCTCTCCAAGTCGGTCACCAATAGCTCCATGGATTGGCTACCTGGCACTCAGGGAGGCTACCAGTTCCAGCGGGCCACCTTGACCAACCACCAACTCCAGCCGACAGCCTTGGCGACCACCCCTAATAGCAGGCTGATTCACCAAAAAAATATTAAATTTTTGCTATATAACTTGTACTCATTTTTGTAATATTACACTTTAAAGGAAAATATTCTTCATATTTTCCTGCAGGTATGTTGATTTAAGGTGATTGAAGCAAAATAAAACGAAAAGAAACAAATTTGGAGCAAAAGAAAGCGAAAATGAACGAATTTGGAGCAAAAATAGGCAAAATAGAGAAAACAATCTTCTGGCGCTGCCGTCACCCAATTCCAGAGAGTTCAGAAATTAAATAGTGGCCCGGCGCCGGCGCCAATATCGGTGGAAGTTAAATTCAATGTATTTGGACACTTTTTGAAGGGTTACTTGAGGAAAGTCTTGGGAAATTCATTTCTAAACTCTTATAGACAGTTATGGATGCCTTTTTTGAAAGAGAGAAGAGGGGGAGGAGAGAAAGAGAAGTGAAAGGAGTGAAGAGAGTGTGTTAGGGCTTGTAGAGAGTGTGTGGTAAGTGTTGTTTTGTGAGAGATTTTTCTCCAAAGAGTGTAGGAGAAGAAGGAAACTGAGAGTTTGCTTCTTCCTTACTATTCTAAAAAAAGAATTGAGTGTTGTAAATAAGAGAGAAAATGATTTAAAGGAACTTTAAGGAAATTGCTTGGGGAAGAAATTCAGATAAATTTTATATACTTTTGTGGTTTGTATGACTTTGCTTTTCTATATATAATTCATGTTTTGTTGTATCTTCCTCATGAATTCTGAGTATATTTTTTTGTCTTTCTTCTTGCATGATGTGATGTGGTGAAGTGTTGATGTAGATTTGATGTGTCATAAAAATGTTAAGAAATTGTGATGGTTTTCACTTTGAACTTCATTTCTTTTCGATCCGGCTAATTGAATTATTAAAATTTATTGTGAAACATTCAATCGGAAAGGACTAAGTGTTCTACAATAATAGTGGAGAATCCATTCAATATCCATGAATGAGTTGCATAGTTCATGGGAATTGAGTGCAAATAAATAGGAAAATGTGGTTTGATGGGCGTCGAATTGGATATTTTAAAGTGATAGGCTGAAATCTCCAATTTGGTCCTAAAGTTGTTCAGGTACAGGGAAGTAGGAGCTCTGAAGTGAAAGCCAGTATCCTCCCAGCCTAACCTTGGATTTAGTGACTAAGCCTAGGATTTGCAAATGTTCTTTTCATACTTGGAAGGGGGGTACTCTGATGAGGGTAAAGAATATAATTGTTCCTATTTGACACAATACAAATTTATTATCAATTTATATCAATCACTCATCACAGAATCATTACAAGAGGAAATATACTTTTCCATATTAAAAACTTTTAATACAAAACTTAGTGTGTGTTAATTAATTCTGTTTAGAAATTTAGAAAGTAATTTTAGTTAATTTGGAATTAGTTATGTTTGCAATAGCAACTTAAAAAGTACTTGAACTTGCATTGTGAAATGAGAATTAGATTTCAAATCTTAACTAAATTTTGATAAGTTCATACCTTCCTCGTAGGATCGATAACCGGGACTTCACTAGAGCCTTGTATTAATTGAACGATACGTATACTTGCGATATGAGTGGTATGTCTAATTATTAAATAGATTTTATTATGAAACTGAACTGAAACTATCCTTTGAATATTTACGTTAGAGGCAGTGCATCAAACCTTGATATCAAGTTTTTGGCGTCGTTGTCGGGGAATGTATAAAACGAAAACTGTTTAATTTATAGTAGTTGAAAACCTTTACTTTGTAATTTGCAATTGTTTGTGCGTGCTTGCTTACCTTTTTAGTGTGTTTTGTGTGATTTTATATGCGTAGGATTGGACCTGTAGGTTTAGTGTCTTACGATTCAGAATTATAATGTACTATTAGAAAAATTCAAAAACAACAAACAATCTAAAATTCCTCACAAAATGGCGAAGAAACTTAGATAATCAAAGCAATGAAAATGAAAATATACCAAGACCTTTAAGAGATTATGCTAACCCAACAGCAGATGAAATTCACTTAACTATCTAAATCTTGATGTTGTTGCTAATTCATTTGAGCTTAAACCTACAATTATCCAAATGGTACAAAATAACCAATTTGAAGGAACATCTAATTAAGATCCTAAATTACATCTCACTAATTTTTTAGAACTGTGTGCTACTTTTAAATATGATAGAGTGTCGAATGATGCTATCAGACTTAGACTTTTTTCTTTTTCATTAAGGGATAAAGTTAAGGTGTGATTAAATTTGTTAGCATCTGGATCTATCAGAACTTCAAGAAAACTTTCACAAAAATTAATGTCAAAATATTTCCCTCCATCAAAAACTACTAAGCTAAGAAATTATATTACATCTTTTGATCAGTTTAAAAGGGAATCAATATATGAAGTTTGGGAATGATTTAAATATCTCCGTAGAAGGTGTTCACATTATGTTTTACCAAATTGGTTAATAATTCAAACATCTTATAATGGATTAGTAGGATCTCATAGTTCGATTATAAATTTTGCTGCTTGTGGATTATTAATGTTAAAACATTTTGATGAAGCATGTTCTTTAATAGAAAAGATGGCTACTAACAATTATCAATTACACTCTGAACGGGTAAATCTAGAGTAGCTAGTACTCATGATTATGATGATATACTATGATAGTCTCTCAAATTGCTATCCTTTTAAAGAAAATAGATCAATACGGAATAAATTATGATCAAACACCCCCAGTGCTAGAGGAAAATTTAATAGGACAATAATAGAATCTCAAACACCCTATGAGACCTTAAATGCTATAAATAATAGACCCAACAATCCTTATTCGAATTATTATAATCTTGGTTGGTAGAATCATCCGAATTTTAACTGGAATAATAACAATACTGTTAACCCGCAATAGGGAAACAATTCTATGAATCTAGTAGGAAATTTGAACAACCAAGGAAACAAATTATAGACCTTCTTATCCTCCAGATTTTAATAGTAACACACAATTTAAGGAAAAGAAGTTGTCCGCTGAAGAATTAATTTTAAATATGGGTAATCATTTACAAACTCAGGGTATTGCAATTAAGAACATTGAGAATCAATTAGGACATATTTTCACTGTTCTTAATAATAGACATTCAGGAACTCTTCCCAGTAATGTTGAAATCAATCCAAAAGATCAAAACAAAGAGCAAATTAAAACTATTCAATTAAGGAGTAGAAAAGAATTAGAAACGAGAGTGCAAAAAAAAGTTAAAATGTGGAAATTGAAAAAGTGACTAATAAAATATATACAGACTTAGAATATCCGCTTGAACCAATGAGAAATACTATAAAAAAACACCACCTCCATTTCCTCAAATATTGAAAAAACGAAATAGGGATAACCGATTTACGAATTTTTTAGTAATCCTTAAGAAATTAACGGTAAATATTTTTTTTGTTGATGCATTATAACAGATGTTTGATTATGCGAAGTTTATGAAGAACATTCTTAAAAGGAAAAGAAAGTTCAAAGATCACGAGATTGTTGCACTTTGCGGAGAGTGTAGAGCAATTATTCAGAAAAAACTTTCCGAAAAACTTAAAGACCCTGGTAGTTTCACTATACCTTGTGTTATAGGTGAAAATTTTTTCGGAATAGATTTATGTGATCTATGAGCTAATATTAACCTTATACCTTTATCAACTTTCAAAAGATTAGGAATAGGAGAAATTTAACCTACTTCTGTGACTCTTCAGTAAAGCTGATCGTTCTATTACTTATCCAAAGAAATTGTGGAAGATGTATTAGTTAAGGTGGACAAATTAATCTTTCTTGTCGATTTTATTATATTAGATATGGAGGAAGATAAAGAAATTTCAATTATTTTGAGAAAATCATTCATTGCCACTGGAAGAGCTATGATTTATGTTTAAAAAGGAGAATTAACTATGAGAGTTAATGATCAAGAGGTGACATTTAATATTCTGAAATTTATAAAATATCCCTCAACAGAAAATGATGATGAATGCTTTCGAATGTAAATCTGTGATTATTTGAGAGATAATCATTTTAAAGAAATGTTGAAAAAGAAAATAGAATATGATAATTTGAAATGTGAGGATGATAAGAAAATTGAAGATGATTTTGATGATATGAAGAATGAAAATTTAGATTAAGTTTAGGAAATATTTGAAATATTGGATACTATAAAAAGTGATGATAAAAGTTTAATTTCATATATCATAAAACCTCTTGAACTTAAGATGAAAATTCTTCCTAATCATTTAAAATATATGTTTTCAAGAGAATCATCAACCTTACCAATTATTGTATCTTCGGATTTGAACGAATATCAAGAATAAAAATTATTGGATACTTTAAAAAGATACAAAAAGGCTTTTAATTGAACCTTAACCGATATTAAAGGAATCAGTCATTCGATCTGTATGCATAGAATTTTGTTAGAGCTGATCTGCAAATTAGATTAAATCCAATGATGAAAGTAGTTGAGAAGAAAATTTTAAAATTGTTTGATGCTGGAATTATTTATCCAATTTCAGACGGTGTTTGGGAAAGTCCAATTCATTTGTGTCCCTAAGAAAGGAGTGACTGTTGATGTAAAAGAACGGAATGAAATTATACCAACAAGACAAATTAATGGCTGACGAATTTATATTGATTATATAAATTAAATACCGCCACTAGGAAATATCATTTTTCTTTCTTTTCAAGATCAAATGTTAGATAGACTTATCGGACACAAATACTATTGTTTTTTGGATGCATATACTGGTTATCATCAAATACTTATTGCTCCTAAGGATCAAGAAAAGACCACATTTAGTAGTTCTTATGAAACTTTTGCTTTCAGAAGAATGTCCTTTGGATTATGTAAAGCACTACGCAACGTTTCAAAGATGTATGATGTTTAATTTTAGTAATTTCATCGATAATGGAATAGAAATATTTACGGATAATTTTTTTGTATTTAGAACTTCATTTGGCATATGTTTAAATAACTTTGAAAAAATTTTGGAGCATTGTGAGAGAAAAAATTTAGTTCTAAATTGAGAAAAATGTCAATTTATTGTTGCAGAAGGAATTACTTGGGCATAAAATTTCTGAACTTGGTGTGGAGATTGACCCAGCAAAAATTCAAACTATTGAAAAATTACCACCTCCTACTATAATGAGAGGGGTAAAGAGTTTCTTAGGAGATGCTAGATTTTACAGGCGTTATATTAAAGATTTTTCAAAAATTACTAAACTTTTGTGCCAACTTTTATAAAAAGATAAGAAATTTGATTTTAATGAAAAATGTTTGAATGCCTTTGAACTATTAAAAAAAATTAATCATTGCCCCTATAATTGTTTCACCTGATTGAGAGAAACTATTTGAACTTTTGTGTGATGCCAGTGATTTTGCGATTGGAGTTGCTTTAGGGCAAAGATATGATAAAATATTCAAGGTTATTTACTATTCTAGTAAAACTCATAATGAATCTCAGATTAATTATACCACTACGGAAAGAAAATTATTAACTATTGTGTATGGTTTTGAAAAGTTTAGACCCTATCTGATTGGAACTAAATGCATAGTGCATACAGACCATTAAACTATCAATTATTTAATGCAAAAGAAATATGTCAAACCGAGATTAATCAGATGGATACTTCTAATGCAAGAATTTGACTCTGTTATAGTTCTTAGAAAAGATCGATAATCAAATTGTCGATCATTTATCTAAGCTGAGTATTATAAATTATCCGAATTTGAGAAGAAAATTACATAAAGTTTTCACGATGAACAACTTTATATCAATAAGGAAAGGAATTTGTCTTGGTCTGTTGATATTGTGGATTATTTAGTAAGTGATATTTTAGGAAAATTGTGAATCTTCACAAACTAGATTAGTCTGTGAGACTAGATACTGTATTATGGGCATATAGAACTACTTTTAAGACTCATACTTATAGACTAGTATTTGTAAAGACTTGTCATTTACCTCTAAAATTAGAGCATAAAGCATATTGGACGATAAAAGAGTTGAATTTTAACTTAAAGAATACGGGTGAGAAGAGATTTGTGCAATTGAATGAATTTGAAGAAATTAGAATAAATCTTATCATAATGACAGAATTTATAAGGAGAAAATGAAATTATGACATGATTGAAAAGAAATTTGAACCTTGACAGAAAGTTTTGCTATACAATACAATATTGAAATTATTTCCTGAAAATTAAAGTTTAGGTGGATATAACCTTTTACTATTATAAAAGTTTTTTCTTTTGGACCTGTTAATATTGAGGATCCTAAAACTGGAAAGATATTTAAAGTTAATGAGCATAGATTAAAACCATATTTTGAAGGGTATCGATCAGATTTTAAAGAGGTTTTAATGTTAAGTCATCTTGATTAACAAAATACTTGTTGGGCTGACGACGTTAAACCAATCGCTTTGTGGGAGACAACCCATATTTATCTTTATTATGTTTGTCTGCTTGTTTTTAGTAGTTGTGCTTGTAGTTAGCCATATTTGAGTCCTGCTCATTTGTAAATATCATAAATGATTGAAAATTATTGAATTGTATTGAAGAATTAGAATATTTCGGTCTAAAACGAAGTTCGGTGCATTTTTTAACATTGGCGCCGCTGGCGCCCTATTCCAGAGTGCAGCACCTTAGTTCTAGATTTGGACGCCGCCGGCGCCCTATCTGGTGCCGACGGTCTGATGACGGTTCTTAGAGTTTCAAATTACGATTTTTAGTGGTTTGGCGAGATTTCGTCCTAATAACTTCCTAAAACATGTTTTTAACCCCCTAAACTCCAGAAAAACGAAATTATTCATTCCAAATTTGCATCCAATGGATTCCAACTCCGTAGAAACCCCGAAATTTAGAGTTTTCAACCGACGAAAATTCATCAGTTTCGAGGAGCAGCGATTATTCAACAAAATGATGATGAAGAGGAGGATTATCAAATAAAGAGGCTTTGTGAGTCAAGGTATGGATACTCCCAGTATTCGAGTAGAAGAGATTATTGTGCCGAAGCGTTCGAAAGTGTTATGTTACACTACTGCTGATGTAGTCATTCCTGTGGTGAAAGAGTTTTATGCAAATCTTCATGGAATCAACCAATGATTCGTCTATGTGCGAGGCAGGTTTGTACCATTCACTCCTTCAAAGATTAATGATTTGTTTACGATTGAGAACGTGTCTATCTGCCATTATACGAATTTATATGTGACAAGAGACAATATGAATGAAATTTATCGCTATTTGACGGATAAAAGTAAAGATGGGGAGATAAGAGAACGGATTTGTAAGTTTTTCTACTACAATTTTAAATCCGGTGTCGAAGAAATGACATTACTTTATTTCTGTACAATTACTTCCTACTATGAAAATTAGTAAAGTGACAAATGAAAGTGCAATTTTAAATCATTGTATTCAAACTGAAATGCAGATCGATATTGGTTCTATAATTGTGAAATCTGTATTGGGATTGATTGTTCATAGATCTAAATATGAGTTTGGACATCCTTCCACTATATTTCTTCTTTGCAGTCAGTCACAGGTTCCATATGAAAGTTGGGAAAAGTGCTTCTTCCTTAGAGACTTATAGACCCAACTAATCTTTAGGACTGTCAGATAATGAGAGATGAGAATGACGAGTCTCATTGCAGATCAATCATCTTAGAATTCACGATCTACTCAGTCTTACTTTCCTGAAAAATTCTCAAGTGGTTTTGAAGAAGATCAAGAAGTTGGAGAAAGAGGTACAGAATCTTATGAATGCTATTAATAATATCCCTGTTTTATTTAATAACTTGGATTGAAGAATGAAAGAACAATTTGATCACACTGGGCGAATTGAAGATAATTTGGTAAATGTGATGAAAAGGAATGTTGTGATTGCTAAGGATTCGACAGATGAATTCCCGTATCGTCTCTTCTACAACCTGTTTGTGCATCGTCAATCTATGGGAGATATCAAAGGAGAAGATAGTACTGAGACTAACAATGAGTAGTGACTCTATTTTATATGTAGTATCTGGTATTTTTATTATGTTTTGGTGTGCTTAGTGTTGGCTTGATTGACTTTGTAGTATATGTTTGGACTTATTATGTTTAGATTCTGTATTTGTGTTTAATTTTCAACGTTAGAGTATCGTAGTGTGTTTGCGATGCTATAGTTCTATGGCTTGATAAACTCATATGGTAAATTCTTAAGTGTGTAGGTTTGTAGTGATGTTTTGTGTTGTTTGTGTAAATTTGTTGTTAGTTAGTTGCTTAATTGATGAAATAGATACTTAAAGAAGCTAATTATGTGATGATGTAACGTTGAAAAGATCGAAATTGCAAAAGTTTTACGGATCTAGAAATTGAACTGGCGCCGCCTGCGCCAGAATGGGAGCCGCAGGCCCCCAAATACAGTAAGTTTGGCCAATTTAGTGTCGCCTGCACCCGAATACATAAAAGGCCCGAAACCTCTATTTCGCGATTTATGCCCAAGACCCGCCATTTGCGTCATTTCCATCATCTTCTACCTCCAACCAACGCATTTTTGAGATCTTGGGCTTGCTAAATCATGGATTTAAAGTGATTTCAACGCTTTAAAAGTGTGGATCTTGACTTCTCTTGATAAGAGCTTCACCTTAAACTAAAAATTTTTTATTTTCAGCATGAAAATTTCTCACATTGTTTAGATCCGAAAATTGAAATTTTTTATGAAGTTTTGAGATTTTCCATAGTGATTTAAGCTCTTAGATTTGTTTCAAGAGTCTCCTACATTGTGATTTTGAAATTTATTGAATTTTCTTGCAAATTTTTAAACAATTTTACATGGCTCCTAAAACAAGTAAAGGCAAGAGAAAGATGGATTTTGATAAAGAAAGATTTGTTAATGTGATAGCACAAATCGTTTCAATTCAATGCTATATAACAAAAAGTGTATTTAAGACCGGGCTTTTGAAAATTCGAGCAGATCTGTAGAGCAGTTGATATCTGATCGAAATTGAGAAACCTTTTGTTATTTTACTGTTAATGTTATTATGGGTACTGTAAGAGAATTTTATGCAAATCTGCCTTGGACTGAAACGGAATATGTTCTTGTTCGTGGAAAAATAGTAGAATTTACCCCTCAGCGTATTAATGCGTTTTATCAATTAAGGGGATGAGATATCGTGAATATGAAAATTTTTATATGAGGGAAACTAATATGAAAGAAGTGATTGATTTTCTTACTGATGGAAAAGGGGAATGGAAAGTAAAGCAAAAACATATGATTAATTTTCCTGCTTCCAAGCTAAATGTCGCATCTAAAGTTTGACACTATTTCATCTCTGCTAGATTACTACCTTCTTATCATCACAGTGAAGTTATTAGAGATAGAGCAATTCTCAATTATTGTATTCAGACTAAAAAACAAATTGATATTGGATAGATTATCTTCAAGAATATCCAGACTATTGCTAGAGAAGAAACCACTGATGGATTTGGACATCCTACCCTGATTCATGCATTATGTGCACAGACTGGAGTTGAGTATGATAGTTCTGGGGAGTTAGTCCATCCACTGAGGCCTATTACTAAGACCGTTATTTGTACTTATGAGTCTCATGTGGTAGAGAGAGGAGAAAGTAGGAGTATAGATATTCCTACTACCAGCCAGGACATACCATCACTTCTGACCCACCTACATTATCTAATGTTATGGAGCACTTGAGGATTCAGAGTGCCTGTATAGATCGACTCCATAACAGGATGAATGTTGATTATAAAAGGAGGAGAGTTGAGTATGATATTGCTTACCATGATGCTCAGGTCAGTTTCATGAGGGGAGACACTGAAGTGATATTTCCTACCCGCCCCAGTTATGTTCCTTACCGACCTGATTATGCTCCTTAACCCAGTACGATGATCAACAAGTGGACAACCAAGTTTATATTATATTTTTTTAAAAGTTATATTTTTAGCATGCACGTGGATTTGAGACATACAAAAGATTTGTATCAATTTTGGTTGTAGTGAAAATATGTTTTTGTTGTAAATATAGTATCCGTTCTTATCAATTTTTTGAAAATAAGGGTTGTCCACGAATCGATCACTTCGTCGGGTGTAGGATCACTAAGCAATCCTAAGAAGTACGGGTGTTCGCTCGCCTTATAGCGATGAATGATAACGTCATCTTACTGGTTCACTGGGCCCCTGAGCGAGTCCCAGTGTCGTAGGATGGGATATCATTTCACTCTACCACCGGTGTGCCTTTATCATCAGCACCCTATGCCCCAAAACAAAACGAAAACCAAAGCCGAGAAATACAACGAAAGAACGCAAGTCGAAGAGCAAAAGGGTAAGGAAATGAGAATAAACCCTCCTCCAAATCCGATTTAAAATAAAAGGGGCCCAAACGGTAGGAGGGTTAGTCTAAAACGCCCCGAAATAAGGTTTGAAAAGTTTTCGAAACCTCACACAGTAAGTCAAATAGTAGTAAGCTAAGAAAATCCGCACTGGTATTTACAAACCCCTGGATATTAAAATTTTCCAACTCCCATGTAATTCACAGCTCAATCATGCCTCACAAGTGTGAAATCCTCCAAGAAATCCAAGTAGAAGGTCACGGCCAAGACAGGACAAGGCCAAAGAGGCTCACGGCCAAGACAACAGGGGCCAAGGAAGCTAACGGCCAAGGCAAAGAAAACAGAAAAAACTATCTCAAAATAGAGCTTTTAATACATAAGAAAGTGAATGGACAAACTCACAAATCCTCCCAATTAGCTCAAATTCTCTCAAGCAAGACATAGGAAAGATTCCCCCAAAAAGTACTCTCCAAACACATCTCCCATCAAGCAAGCTAAAGGGGACATCCAAACCATCACAAAGTACATAAAAATATTCATCACATAACCATAGGACTGAATTAACATAGGGCTGAAATCGAACCAACACAAGGCATAAACCCGAGCCACCATGAGGCTAGAACCGAGCCAACACGGAGCTATAGCCGGCCCAACACAAAGCCAAGGCAGGGAACAACATCACAGGAGCACCACCGAGCCGCATGCGGCCCAAGCCCGAGCCACGATGGGGCTGGAATCAAGCCAACACCAAAGGCTCGGCGGTCCCAACACAAAGCCAAAGCAAGAAGTACCGCAGGAGCAAAACCGAGCCCACATAGGACCAAAACCCGAGCCATCACATGGCTAAAAACAAGTTCCAACTCCAAGCTAAAACAGGGACACAGCAGGGGTAAAAACCAAGCCAATATAAGACTAAAACCGAGCCCAACATTAAGTTACAGCAGAGAACACAGCAGATCCAACAAAACCAAGCCAACATCCAAGCTAAAATCAAGCCCAGCACAAAACTGAAGAGAGGGGGCATAGCAGGACTCAAAGACCGAGCCACACCCAAGCTAAAACCAAGCCCAGCCATGAGTGAAACCAAGCCCAACATCAAGCTAAAGCAAGCTTTTCAAAAGCTTAATAGATGAAATTTATAAATTTGAAACATAGTCTTAGCTTGAAACTGAGAAAAAGGCTAAACTTAAATCACAATAACATCTTCATGCCTCCCATATATCAAACCATAAAACTATCACATGCTTGCAAGCAAGAATAAGCATAGGAACATTTCAAATCCTCATAACATGCTTTTACAAAGGGCTAAGATACAAAGGGCCCAAGGACTAAGCTTCCATATATTCAGAACATAGAGCCACCATATGCTTCACATAAGAACAAGCATAGAACTTTTCCAAATTAAATTAAACTTCTTCCTAGCATGCAATTTGGTAAGGAAAAGCTACAAGGAGCAAAAACCGAGCCCCGCATGTGTATAAAGAATCAAAAGGCTCCTCTATAATTCATAGCAACAAGAGTGAGTGAAGAGCCTTATTCAAAACACTTGCAAGAGGAACTAGTAACTTGCCATCAAAACTAAATCTACCACATGCTTATATTTCCATTTTTAACATGCTTAAGTAATGAACCTTCCTAAATAAGGCTAAAATAGTAAGCTAGCCTGCTGTTAGAAAGAAAAGAGAGGAAGAAAACATCATTTTAAGCAAGCCTACAAGTATTCCATCTCATATAAGTGCTCAACCGAAAGCAACAGGCAAGAAGAACAAAGACAACTGCAGAAAAACCGCAGCCACCACGGACAAAACCGAGAAGGATAGAGGTAGGAAAAAGGTTACCAGCCAATGTAGAACACACAAGAGGAGTAAAAAACCAAGCCTCAAGCCAACGGCATTTCCCCCTCCTCCAGAAATTCGGCCAACCAACCCCAGGGAAGACTCAAATAGGGTATATTTATAGAATGGAAGGGGGAGAGTGCTGAGAAAGACTCATAAGATAAGCCCCAAATGGAGCGAGCCTCTGGCAGCAGTGACAGAAAGGGTCGCATATTTCGTCCCTGACAGGCGATCGTCGCAAATTAAATATCAATTTTAGGTGAAACCGATGTTCCGAACGCATCGGCGCAGTTAATTTCGTCATCCGAGGTCGTTCGCACAACCTCGTTGACGGTCGCGTCAAAAGTGCATCAAATCCGGCCTTTTTTGAAATTTTGACTTTGATGTCGATCGTCCCGGAATTCTGACTCCAGCTCCAGTCCACTGCAAAGAAATTGAATTCCTGACGTCAACTTCGACCGGCTACAGACAAACAGTACGGAATCTCGTGCAGGATTTCAAAGAGTAACGAAGTGGCTCCAGACTCTCTAAAACGAGGTGGGTCCCATTGTTAGGAAACTAGGATCTTCGGGGAAGCTCCTGAGGCTAGAATCCTAAGTGTAGGAGGAAAACTAAACCTCGACAAAAACGAGGTCAAAAAAGGAACTACAGCTTTGAAGGAGCCTTGAAGAGGGAGAATGATGGCTTTGATACTATGTTGAAAAAAAAAAGAGAAACAAATAATTTATTGTGGAAAAATAAGTGATATCGGAGTTTAACCAAACAATAACAGGGAAAGAAACTATTACTACTGAAATTAAATGTCCTCTTACAACCAAACAGTTGAAATAGAAAATAACAGCACATACACATAACAAGCGACTAGGGCGAATCAAAGGTGGCGATGGTGGTTGTTAAAAGTGCGAAAGGGTGACAGCAAAGTGGGGAGACAGAGCAAGTGGGTTGAGGTGGTCGGAACGGCAGGTGCTTGCTGTCCTGGGTGGCAGCAATTGTTCGGGATGGCTGGAGGTGAGGAAGAAGGGTGACTGGAAGGCAGAAACTGCAGGTGAACAGCAAATAGGCGTTGTTCCAAGTGGCTGCAGCCAGAAATGGCGATGTAGGAATCTGTGTGAACCATTAAGAATGGCTGGAAAGGCGGTTGGCTGCCGGAAACAGTAAACAAGAGGATATGCGCAGCTGCGGCAGTGAAGAATAAGGAGGCACAGCGAAGAACTGCAGCAAGAACAGAAAAAAGACTGTTGTCGGGGGTGGCCTGCAGCAAGGAGGAATGTGTGGAAGCGAAGCGGGAGGAATACAGATGTATTATGGAAGTATAAATCACCACCTCGGAAGCGAGATACAGCTAGACCACCACCCGACCCTCGGAGACAGCCCTACATGGGAAATGTAGATGCCGGGGGCTGTCTCAAACAACACCAAAACAAAAGCTGCCTTAAAAAACGCCAAGAGCAACATATATAAACATAGAGTAACAAAGAGTGGCCCCAATAGGATAGGTGAAACTCCAAAATAAGAAAGAGGTCCGGTCGGCCCTCAATTTCTCAGGACCGAACTAGTCGAAATTGCCAAGTACGATTATGCATCCTGCGTCCTCGCACATGGATACTCCCACGCAACATCATTCTTTTGATTAAGGTAGAAAAGCATGGAATTTATAAAAGGAAAAAAGACCAATTAGAAGCCATAGAAAGCTAACAAACAAAAAACTCTTCAGACAAAATAACAGAATATCAGTAAACACAAAACTAAGTAAATCATAGTAATATTTTTGTAACATGGAAATAAATAGCAGTAGAAAGTAGGATGTCTGACTGGAAATTGCAGTGGGATATCATTGAATTGTGTGTACGGTTTGATAGCTGCAAGAAGCCTACAGCGTACGAGAAATTTCAAGAGTAAATTTTATTAATTGCAGCATATTTGGAGAGGAGCTTTTCAGGAATGTGCTCAATACAAAAGGAGGGCAAGCAGACAGCTCAGTATCCATTTATACTTCTACGAATTTCGTAAACTTTTACAGCCATAAATCCCCCCGATATTGATACAAGATTTCCACAGTTTACTTCATAAAATGCCATAATTAGTCTTTTTACATGGTTATACACAACATATTTTAGTTGATTCATGTATTGCATATCTATGATAGTGTTTGGTTAACATTTAGTAATATGCAAAAGTTGTTTTCTTCTCTCTCTGATAAAATGATGTTCAGGAAGAGGGTTTTGTAGGGAAAAAGATAGAACCAACCAGCAGCGCTTGAAGTGAGATAATCGGCTAAAACTGTTGTTGGTCAGAATATCTGACACTTTCAGCGGCTGTCCATGCTGAAAAGCAGGGACATGAACTTGGAAACCACAAGATACGGGCTGCGAGGAGATTCTACTATATGTTTCCAAGCAACATACAAAGTCATCACTTACAAAAGAAAACAATACAACAATCTGAAAAGCATAAAATAGAGAACAATATCACTCAAACATGAACTCAATAGCTACCCTACTCCAAAACAATATATATATATATATATATATATATATATATATATATATATATATATATATATATATATATATATATATATATATTAAGAAGCCCTAGGGCCATTTTCATTAAGATAAAAAGGGGTTACAAAACAAGTAGTATGAGAGGACCCAATGATGGAGCCCAACTCATAAGAAACAAAAAGCAACTAAAATAAAATGTACATAAGATAAGAAAAAAATAAAGCTTCTGCTAAAAAGCTTTTTCGATGGACGAGGTCGCCGAGCGCCTTCCTCTCGCATGGGTTCTTGAAGCGCGTTCGATAATCAGACTGCGGGTGATTCTCCAATGCCATGAGAGACCAAGGTGTCATCCATAAGATTCTCAAATAGAATAGTACCCCCAGCTTTCTTCTTCTGCCTGGAGGTATACACTTGCCACTAATCCTCTGAAGTATTAGTCGTCTGATCCGCAGTGGGAGAGGCTACTACAATGATTGGTTCCATAACCACCTGGGCGGTTTGCACCACAGGAGGAAGGGCCACCCTTCCAACTTGTTCGATAACACGTAGCGCCGGGGTGGCAGTGGTGCAACCTGCGAGCGATCTCCCAGACAACCTTCTCGACGAGTTTGAGGTGTTGAACACTGACAACGATTAAAGAAGGCTAGAAGCCGCTTTTCGCTGAGGAGGATGTAGCCTATAACAAGTGTCCCTAATAAGCCCAAACATTTTGCAATGCTAGCAAAAAAAGAGACATGTTCTCCACCACCACCTCCTGCCAAAACCACTCTGCGCCATCCGTGATCCAAATATGATCCACATCTAGGAAAGTAAAATCTATCTCCACCTGAACCCTGACACCATCAGGCGAGACCATATCAAAAGTAGGTGAATCGGCTACGAGAGGAGTACGAGAGCTTGGTCGATGTTATATAAAGCGTGTCGTTGATACAAATGAAAGAAGAGTCGGAAATTTGAACCACATAGGAACGATAGGAGGTTCGCTATGTAGGTCGAAGTCGGAAGTCCGTTTGATAAAACCGTTTGAGTGCAGAGAACCAAAAGCAGATTATTGAGCAAAGATTCAAGCATAATCTTCTTTCTTTGTATTCTAATAAGTAAATGTCCGTCATCCAACACTCCAACTTCAGCACTCCGATGAGTTTAAGATCACTCAAAAAATTTTCAACTAAATTCATCTTAGGATGACCAAGA
Organism: Papilionanthe hookeriana x Papilionanthe teres; assembly: GCA_022702705.1. Taxonomy (NCBI): domain Eukaryota; kingdom Viridiplantae; phylum Streptophyta; class Magnoliopsida; order Asparagales; family Orchidaceae; genus Papilionanthe; species Papilionanthe hookeriana x Papilionanthe teres. The sequence continues at coordinate 106,738,185 of CM040421.1, read as the reverse complement.
TGGAATTTCCAGCTAAAGTGAACTTAATATCATCGAGAAGGACGCTCATTTCACAGGTGGTGAAGATAATAGCGAGTTTCACATCTTGACACCTATCGGCTCGATAAAAGCAGCACTCACCTTTTTCAGTCGCGAGTATCATGAAACTCTTGTGGGAAAAAGAGATTATTAAAGTTTTTGTGGAAGTTGCTGCCCACAGCTCCAGCATAAGTCACCTTAGCTGCCAAGACGACAGACACAAACCAAGAAGGAAACTCACAGTCGCCGAAGGACTTCGAGCGGCCCCTTCAGTCACATTTGCTGCTAACAGACTCTTCGAGCAATCAACAGTCGCAGACAGACACTGCTGCTAACGAAACAGCAGCAGCAGACGAAGAGCCGCAAGGAAGACAACGCCCCAACAGCACGCGATACATACGGCGAACATCGGGCGAGCTCCAGATGACACGCGAAGAAAACCGCGCAGCGCTAGAAGACAACGCTACGCACGAAGACACGTATCGGACGCTCGAACTACAGCCGCGCAGCATCTAACGATACCGAAGGAGACGCGGGATAAGAAGCGAAGAGATCACAGTAACGGTTGCTAGGGTTCGCCATGCAGCGAAACCCTAGCAGAGCCGATCGTGGACGACGCCATATAATATATACATATATATATATATATATAAATGTTGCCTCCTCCCACGCGCAGCTCTGCTAGGGTTTCGCCTCATGGCAAACCCTAGAGACATTTATCACGCCCTCCTTCGGCGTCCTCTCTGGCATCATATCACGTCCTCTCCAGCGACGTTCCCGTCTGGAGTTTGCGTCGCCATTTGCGGAGCTTTGCTGCAGACTGAACGGCGGCTGTGCTCGACGATTCCGCGTCGTCTCGGCTGGAGCTGAGCGGCGGTGATGCGGCAACATCTCACCCATCGATTGCAGCTTCTTCGGACAAAGTATCTGCTCGCAGGTCAAGTTCGTCCCGTCGACTGCAGCTTCTCCCGTCGACTGCAGCTCTCTCTTTGCGAAACTGCAGCTTCTCCCATCGACAGTAGCTTCCCCAGACAGCGGGGTCTGCGCACCTTGGTGCAGTCCCTTCAATGGGTTTTGTGAAGTTGTAGTATGGCCTCGGGTCGTTCTTACGCCGACGCCCTCACCGGTGATAACCCGGCCCGCGCCCCTTCACGCTCCAACATATTCCCGCAGAGATGCCACGATGCATTCGCGCAAGGTATTGAAACCGAGTTTCTCAAAAAGGCATCCTATAAAGACGGAAAACCTGCAATCTTTCTCACAGAGGTAGAGATCTCCACCCTAGCTGCACCCTGTCAATTGTTCCTTGTAGGTAAGTTCCTTTACGATAATCCTAAACTTGAACTGATCCAAAGGGAATTTGAGCAAATGAAGTTGAATGGAAGTTAAAAAATTGGTAGACTTAATGGACGGCACGTTCTCATCTAATTAACAGATGATGGAAATTACACCCAAGTGTTTACTAGAAGAATATTTCGAATAATCCTAGCTGCACTCTGTCAATTGTTCCTTGTAGGTAAGTTTCGTTACGATAATCCTAAACTTGAACTGATCTGAAGGGAATTTGAGCAAATGAAGTTGAATGGAAGTTAAAAAATTGGTATACTGATTGGACGGCACGTTCTCATCTAATTAACAGATGATGGAGATTATACCCAAGTGTTTAGTAGAAGAATCTTTCGAATAGACAATCGGGTGATAAAGGTGCTAAAATGGACGGTGGATTTTAATCATTGCACTGAACCTCCCATCATCACTATTTGGCTGCGCTTCCCTGATCTGCAGGTTCACCTTTACAATCAAGAGCTTTTCTTTAATTTTGCGAAAATATATGGCACACCACTCCAAACTGACACGGTTACAGAGCATCTGACTCGACCTTCTGAGGCTAGAATATTGATAAAACGAGACATTACGCTACATTTCCCAAGAAAGATATGGATTAACACACAACATCAGGGATTTTGGCAATCAGCAGAACTTGAATAGGTACCTCTTTACTGCACCTACTGTCGTATGTTTGGACACTCTCTTCATCATTGTTACCACTTGCATCCAAATCTCAAACCTCCAAGTGCAAATACTACTGGGCCGCACATTACTGTGACGGTTATACCTTCTTCCTCACCGCCTGTGATACTTACAAATGATTCAGAACAGGTTGAGAAGGATCGACTCTTGGAGGAGTGTCAAGTGGTTGCCACTGGTAGGCAGAATGAGGTCATTTCTCAGTTTTGTTCTACTTGAGCAGTCATATTACCATATCAGGTACCAGCTACCGTGGAGCTAGATCAGGCTCCCCACTATGACATGTCTGAAGATAGGGAAGAAACAAACATTCACATTCTGATGACGGAAAATGTTCCTACTACTACTGAGGAAGAATTATTGTTTAACAGTAATCACACCACTGAGGAAGAATTACCTCAAACAGTATTTCTGCTACCAACTATTTGGTTGAACTACCCGCTCGAAGAGTACGAGATCCCCAAGTATTGGAAGACTGTCTTACACAAACACTGGAACCTATCGCTGCAACTGTCTTTCCCACTACGGATCAGACTAAACAGTCTTCTGAAGAAGAATGGCAAGTATATACTTCCCGGCGAAAGATGAAAGTTGGGGGTACTATTCAACTTGAAAAAATTTTGGATGATACCTTGCTCTCTCCTGGTAATGGAGAGTCACTTTAGAGTTTGATTCATGGGTGTGCTACAAGAATTAGACGAAGAGGAAGGTCTAGGCAACCTCGTCAATAGACAATGCTTATTTGAATGTTTTTCTTTTGTTCTGTATTTTGTATCCTTTTGTTTGTGCAATCTTGCATTTGTTTCTTATGAGTAAAGCTCCATCTAATGGGCCCTCTCATACTACTTGTTTTGTACTCCTTTTATTTTAATGAAATAGGCCCTAAGGCTTCTCTTAATATATATATATATATATATATATATATATATATATATATATATATATATATATTGGAAATATAGAAATAGCAAATAAAAGAAATAGAGAAAAGAAAAAAGGAAATAAGAAAGTAAGAAATAAAGCAAAAAGTGACAAGAATCCCAATAGAAATTGGCAACCCAATGAGAACATCTGGTTAGGCCTCCTCGATTCAGCGAAATTGAAGCATACCGCGATCGGTAGATCACGGAACTTCTGCTCCCACGCTTATGCAGGTAGTGCTTGCATCATTCTCTCTAGTTAAAAGAGGCTCCTCCTTCTCTAGAATAATCTAGATCTCACTGTTGGATGTTCCTTCCCACCAAAAACAAGAAAATTTCCACAAATGTTGTGCAGCAATCCTGTATGGCCATCTGTCTATGTTACTGAACTAAGCTGAAACTTAGTACTCAGTTTATTCCATAGTTTTCCAAAAATCACAAAAACATTTCTGGCTTCTATTAGAAATGAAGACATTGGACCTCCCTTAGTGGTGGCAACCTAGGAGAGGCTGTAGGTTAAATCCTAAAATCCACTTAGCAGAGGTTGCCCTTTGTCTGGCATAGGCTCTTGGACTCATTGTCATCTAGGATAATCAATGCTAATTTTGTTGGAGTCTGACTCATGAGCTTAGCTTGAATCACTAGCATCTCTCTCTCCTCAGCTGTAAATTGCTACTCTTTGACATCTTCATTCATTCTTGTGTCACTGTGAATTTCTTTAACTACTCTCTGCTTAGCGAAAGATATTATCCTCTTATTTGAGCAATCAGATGCATTATGTACAAAGCCATGACACTTGAAATACTTATTGATTTTGACATATTTGAGTGTGTTGTTATCCCTACTTTTTCTCCAATTTTAAACTGATTTTTGTTCAAGTTGATTCAGCTTGAATGGTCCACTAAATATACTCTTCTTGTACGATGCTAGAGTTTAACTTTGACTGTAAGGCTTGGCACGTTGTTTTTTCACCATCAAAACTAGAGTCTATACATCAAGTAGTGTCCAATAAGGTCGGAGATGCACTAAATTACTAATAAATGACCCCAGTCTTCTATGATACCTCCCTATTGTGTGCTCCTATGGCTCCCACAAACTCACATTTTAGCATGTGTTAATCAAACCCAACAGTGTACTCCACAAAAGAATCTCTCTAGTACAGGTAGTGGAATTTTATAACCATATCCTGACAGAAATACTAGGAAAGATATTTGTGATGCATCTCTCTTTCTATTTTAGACCAGACAGTAAATTTATTTTTTGCTCTTGTTGGCATAAGGCTCTTTAAGTTCTCCCACCATAAGGAAGCATTCCTTCTTAATAGCATCTAGCTTAACCCTTCTATCAAACGAAACGTCCTTAGACCCAAAGACATATTCCATTGTCTAAAGCTACTCAATGAACTCATCTGAATCCATGCAATCATCAAAATCAATGTCAATCTTCACTAAAATATCCTAACTTCTATGATATTTTAGGTCAAATCACAGGAGTAAGTTCTTCGTCATTGAACTTTCTGATAGAAGAGATCCACCTCCTCCTCTCAATCCGACAAGGCACAATTGTGGTTATGGGTGATCTCACCGGATTGTCTCCTCTCAAAGGTTGCAAGTCTCTAATGTAGTTGGACAATTTTCTACTGCATATCTTCCATATTCCTAAACAACTCATTGAGGATATGGTGTCCTTTTTTCCCAATCAGACATTCGAAAGTTGTAGGGTTGCAAATGAAGGTTGGTCAAAAGTTGTAGGGTTGCAAATGAAGGTTGGTCAATGGTTTAGGTTTTAGTGATACGCCATGGAGTTGATTTTTGGTAAAAGTTACCTGGTTAAATTTTAAAAATTTAAGATTGGGGCTAAGAATTACGATAAGAAATATTGAAGTAATGTAAAAACGTTTATAAGAATTTTAGCTTTTGGGCAAAATAAAAATGACTAAAATTTTAGAATTTGTTGGGCACTGATACTAGCTGATATTATTCTATAACTCATACAAAGTGTTTGCGAAGCAGATTTGCAAGAAGGAAGTTGTGGAAGGATACGAGGATGGGGCGACTGGCAGCACGTGTCTACTGTTCAACAGTAGATTCGACGAGTTGAGCAGTTGACCAAGCTAAAAACAGTGGTTCAAATGAGGAAACGAAGGTAGAGAGGATATTCCACTATTGGTTTCTGAGCAATACACAAACTCGTCACTTGCAAAAGAAAACTATACAACACTCAGAATAGCATAAAAAAGAGAACAAAATCTCTTAGGCACAAACTCAATAGCTAGTTGTCTCCAAAATAGCAAAACATGGACATATATAGTCTTCTAAGAGGAAAGAACTGAATTGTAGAAGAAAGAAATAAATAAGAAATAAAATAATAGGAAATAAAATAAAAATGGTAAGAATCCTCACGAAATTGGCAACGCAGGGTAAAATCTCGTTCGACCTTCCCGATTTGGCAGGATTGTGGGATCTCGTGATCACGATATTGCGGGACTTCCGCTCCGGCATCTCTCTCTTTTCAAATAATTAGTTGAAAATGATTTATCAATGCACGCAAGATCAGGAAATGCAACTATAACCAGCATTAAAGGAACAGCTTTTCTCGGACTCCCAACTCATTATCTTTAATTCAAAAAGTTAACCTAAGCTTTGCATTAGGATCATTCACATAATCAATATTTCATTAATAAAAATTGATTATTATATTATTGTTTATTGCAATTAGTTATTAGCAATTAACACTGCCTTTGCCGGTCCCAAGTCCGGATGTGAAAAGTGGAGGGTTGCGTTAGGTTGTCGACGGTACGGCGTAAAATTTGTCGAAAAAAAATCGTGACATGAATCCTTTTGATCATTGTGTAAGTCTTAGGGGCGTCCCTGGAAGTGATGCGTTGTATGGCACGAATACGGTGGAAAGTGTGCGAGGCCGCTACACGGCGCCAGGGTTAGTGTCGAGTAAGCGAGGGTTCCCACATTACGGACGAATGCGGGTAAAGAAGTTAGTCGTGAATCTTAGTATTAGGATAGGATCTTGGAATATAGGTACTCTCAATAGTAAATTAATGGAATTGGTTGATATTATGATCCATAGAAAGATAAATATCTTATGTATTCGAGAAACTAAATGGGTTGGAGGAAAAGCTAAGGAGATTGATAACTTAGGTTTTAAACTATGGTATTACAGTAAGAGTCGTACTTAGAAATGGTGTAGGTGTAATTATAGATAAGAGTTTGAAAGATAATGTTGTTAAAATTAATAGAGTTGGAGATAGAATTATAACGACTTAAGATTATTATTGATACTTAAGATTTTTAATATTATAAGTCTTTATGCTTCCTCAAGTTGGTTTAGACGTAGACCTAAAGATAAATTACTGGAATGATTTAGAAAACATACTGACTAATCTCGCATGAAGAAAATTTTTTATTGGAGGAGATTGAAATGGACATGTCGATAGAGTAGTAGAAGATTTCGAAATATTCATGGTAAGTTACGGTTATGGAGCGATTAATGAAGAAGGTAAGTCGTTTTAGATTTTCTTTAGCGTATGATATGATTATTACTAATACTTTATTCAAGAAAATAGATGAACATCTTATTGCTTATAAGAATGGATCTAATAAAACATAAATTGATTATTTTCTTATGAGAAGAAGAGATCGTCGAAATTTTTCCAAGTGAGAAATTAAGTACCTAACATTGATTATTAGTTCTAGATTTTAAGATGAAGAGTTGTAAAATAAAGAATACTAGGATTCAACATCTTATAATAAGATGGGGGCACCTAAAAGACACAAATAAAATTATTTTTATGAGTAAAATTCAAGATTTAAATATTTGTGATGTCCACGAAGACGTGAATGTTATGTGGGAAAAATTAAGCTAATACTTATTAAACAAGTGGCTAAAGATGTCTTGGAGAATCGAAAGAAAATGTTTCATAAATAAAAATAGTTTGTGGTGAAATAATAATGTACGAAAAAGATAAAATATAAGAAGTTATGTTATAAAAATTGGTTTAAATGTAAAAGAGTAGAGAAGCGTGAAAAATATAAAACAAATTTCTGCAGGAATCTAAAAGAATAATCGTGACGCTAAAAATTTAGCTTTTAGTGATCTTTATAACATGTTAGATATTAAGGACGGTGAAAAATATATGTATAAAGCTAGCAAACAAAGAGAAAAGAAAAGTAAAGATTTAACTCAAGTGAAGTGTATTAAAGATGAAAATCAAAAAGTGTTTTTCTTAGAAAAAGATATTCAACATAGGTGGGTGAGTTATTTTGATAAACTTCTTAATGAAAATGCTGAAAATACGATCGACCTTAGTGATCTTAATATCATTAATAATAATAAAACTTTTCATTTTTACCGTCGCATTAGTAAAAAAGAAGTTGATGAGGCCTTAAAGAAAACCAAGGGGGGAAAGTCTGTAGGACCTGATGATATCCCAATTGAAGTGTGGAAATGTTTAGGTGATTTTAGAATTTCCTGGCTTACTAAACTTTTTAATATTATTTTAAAAACTAAAAAGATGACTGAGTGGAGAAAGAGCATTTTGGTCCTCATTTTTAAGAATAAAGGAGATGCACAACCGTGTGCAAATTATAGAGAAATTAAATTGATGTGTCATACTTTAAAATTATGAGAGAGGGTAATTGAACATAGATTAAGACGTATTACGAAGGTTTCTCATAATCAATTTGGTTTTATGTCGGGCAGGTCCACCATGGAAGCTATACATTTATTGAGAGGTTTGATGAAGAAGTACAGAGATAATAAGGAAGATCTACATTTGATTTTTATTGATTTAGAAAAAGCTTACGATAAAGTTCCTAGAGATGTTCTTTGGAGAGTCCTTGAGAAGAAAGGTGTTGATATGCCTTATATTCAAGTCATCAAAGATATGTATGCTAGAGCTGTTACATGTGTTCGAACTGAAGGAGAATTGACTAAATATTTTACTATTTTTGTTGGTTTATATCAAGGATCGGCTTTAAGCCCATATCTTTTTGCTTTATTTATGGATGGTCTTACTGGGCACTTTTACAAGAGGATGTACCTTGGTGTATGCCTTTTGCTGATGATATCCTCCTTGTGGATAAGACAAGAGAAAAAGTCCAGGAAAAACTTGAATTATGGAGGTCTACATTGGAGTCTAAAGGTCTTGGTTTGAGAGCTAAAACTGAACACATGGAATGTAATTTTAGTAATAGTAGGTCTAGTGACAGAAGTGTAACTTTGGGTGATCAAATTATTAAAAGGTGTGAACAATTTAGATATCTCGGGTCCATTGTTCAAAGCGATGGTGATATAGATGGAGATGTTAATAGTAGAATTCAGGTTGGTTGGTTGTAGTGGAGGAATGCGTCCGGCCTATTGTGTGATAGAAAAGTACTGTTTAGACTGAAACGAAAATTTTATAAGATGGTGGTGAGACCTTCGATGCTCTATGGTGCTAAATGTTGGCCTTTAAAAGAGAAGCATAATGGTGTTGCCGAGATGAGAATGATTAGGTAGATGAGTGGCTTTACACTTAGAGACAAAATGCGAAATGATTATATCCGTAATAAGGTTGGTGTTGCACCAGTGACGGATAAAATTAGAGAGAGTCGCCTTAGATGGTTTGGTCACATTAAACGTCGACCACTGATGATCCGATTAGGAGAGTAGATGTTTTAAATACAACTTATGTTAAGAAAGGCGAGGTAGACCTAGGAAAACTTGGGCTTATTGCATAAAAAATGATCTTAATTTATTAGAATTAAACGAAAATTTGACACTAAATAAGACGCAATGGAGAAAAAGGATTTATGTAGCCGACCCCACTTAGTGGGATTAAGGCTTTGTTGTTGTTGTTGTAGTTATTAGCAATATTCAAAACATTATCAAATGTTATCTTCTGGAGTTTTATCAACAGTTTCACATTCACAATTGTCAAAAATTCCAACAAAAATGAGAACAGAGTCGGGCTCTACAATTTATAACTAAGAAAATTTGTTCAATTGGTGAAGTGACTAGTTAAAAAGTAAAAAATCAAATATGGGGGTTTGTTTGTTCAACTTGAAAACATGACTAGTTAAAAAGTAAAAATCAAATATGGATGTTTGTTTCTTCAACTTGAAGAAAAACAAATGTCACACACTTGCATACATTTCAAGGGTTGATTAGATGCTTTTATATCATTCATTCATTTCACAGGATGCTAAATCATTAATAGATGTACCTCTGGGTGTCTAGGAGCCAAGGCATCCAATGTTTCTTTCAAAACTTCCATGACACAGGTGGCCTTATGAATGATTCTGCGAAACAGAAGTGAAATAAGAAATAAGGATCATCAAATGCATGATATTCAAGCTATGTTCTCTAGAAAACTTAAAAGTGGAAAAAATTGCATACAAAATGTTCAAATACAATAAGATTTATCGGAAAAATATGAAAAGCCAAAAAGAACCTCTTTAAACCTAACTATAAACGGTAGTAATGAGATTATCAAATTCAATCAAAGCCTCAAAGGAAGACACAAAAGGATTCTCTTGAGACAAATTTATCTCAAAAATCAAGGCTTTGCAACATCGAAGTGTAAAATGTGCTAGCATCCCTGAAATCCACTAAACTGTTACTACGACAGAAGCATAGGTACCATGATTGAAAACCCAATATTTCAGTCTTTAAAATGAACATAAAAATAGTTGAAATAAATTATGCATGAGTAATCTTGAACCTATAAAGCAGAGCACCTAAAATCACTCAACAGGAAATGGCATCTAGTTAATTTAAAGGTTATTAACAGGCCTTGAAAGAGTGAAAACAATTACGGTTATTAAATACAAATCTACTATTGCTGCATATTTTCAAAAATTTAGCACAGAAGTTATAGAACAGGTTAAATGGTTTAATGATGTGGATCATTGCTTCCGCCTCAGGCGGAAAGAGGGTGTGAGTTCTGCCCCCGACCGAATTGGAAGAGCTGAACCAGTATGGATTCAAATTTTCCCGCCCATCAGAGCAGGCCAGCTCTATTAGAGTCTTATTTACCTTATTTTAGAGAGAAACGGGTTTGATTATCTTGTTTTGGATGTAAATATATTTTTAGAGCCTGATTTGGGATTTTGGTTAATTTTATGCATTTCTAAATTGTTTTCACTGAATTTTTGCTCTTAGAAGAATACTATTCTTCTCTTTCAAAAGTTGTGCCTTATCTGGTTGGAGAGTAGGCAATGAATCCCCATTAACATTCATGTATCTATCTTCTCGTAATGCTCAATTCTTATTACCTGCTTGTAACGCTAGTGAGGGATAAGTCCGATTCATTTTGTTTAAAAGAGATGAGGAAAATCGTGCAAGAGGGGAAGAAAATCGAAAGAGCACACAAATGTAAACTTGAATGAGTCGAAAGGTGCGTTTGTTTCGACTGAAGCCATGGAAAAGCTGATTTCAGAAGCTGCTATTGAAAAATCTGTTGTTCAAAAGTTGATGTTTCAGAAGCAATTAGTCTATTTGAAAAATACATTTCTGAAAGTGTTGCATGTTGACATAATGACTGTAAAAGAGTTCAGTTTAAACTGTTTGGGAAATACTATTCTGAAAATGCTTCTTCATGCGAAACAAATCCTGTGACAATTTTTCAAGTTTTTTTCATTCAGAATAACATAATAGAGCAAATAGAGGTGGACATTAACTGAATCATAAGAAATCATCAAAGTATACCTTCCAACAGCAACACAATCACAAAAAATTGTGACTGATCAAATGGTCCAAAAAAAACAAGTTTGCTTACAAAATAGAAACCTAATGCAGTATAATTTGTTCTCCATAATACAAGTACATAATCAGAACAGATGCAACGCTAAAAACAATAAAAGCAATGCTACAATCACAAAATCGAACAAAAGTAAAGTTTCACAAGAAACTTCAAGTCTTTAACATCATTTTTCATAGTATCGACTACATATATCCATTCGTCAGTTTGCTCCTATGGTGCATCTTCCGGTTAATTAAACCCACTTGAAAAATTTGCAATCTCTATTTGTTAAATTCTTTGGATATCTGTAAAATTTTTGTCTTATATTGTCCCCTTTTTTAGCTACGAAAATGACCCACCATAAATTACAATCACAGAAAACTAGTCGATGTTTGGTCCCCTAGCATTTGTTGAATTGCTTGAGCTCATTTTCGACAGTAAAATCCTTTACAATAATGATTGGCAAAAAAATAATGAATTTGTTGCATATAAAAAATACAGTAGACCCTTAATGCAGGGGATCTTAGTCGCAAGAAATCCAAAATAAGCACCCAAAAAGCAAGAAACAAAACACTACGAGAAACAGGGCTACAACAACAAAGAAGCAAGAAGAAACTCAAAATGAAAAAGAAATTGAGCTTAGTACTTACATGATAAAAAAGAAATTAAAATACATTCCAAATATTGTAAATATTTTAGCACCAAAAATATTTGCCAAGCAAGTAGCACAGATTCACATATGCAACATAAATTCCTGAAGACAAGTAGTGGATATCGCAACTGTGAAGCATAAAAGTGAAAGGAGATAACAATACTCTAATTTTAGGAACACCTCTAGTAACTTTATGTGAAATCCACCTTCTTATGCATAGCTTCGTGCACAAAACTATTAGACCCGTACATATAAAACTTTAGGTGTTAGCTATATATATTTAAAGGAAGTGTCTAGTATACACGTCAATTCCCTACAAAACTCACTCCAAATAACATAGCAATGGTTAAAGCTTGCATATACAGATTCCTCTCGCATACAACTTGAATAAAAGGAATGCTCACAATCATACCATACAAATAGAGCAGGAAAAAACTTACATCAGGTGTTCTACCAATCTATCCAAAAATCAAGGGGCATTTACATGCAGACAAGCCAATTCCTATCAGTTCCCATATCTAACATCTAAACTTTCCTTTTATTCTTTTTAAATCATTATACCACCCAAATATTTCATAACGCAAGAAAAATAATATCATCCAATCTTTAAAAAAAGAAATAAACCAACTCAAATACAGGCAAGGTGTCTAGCATTCAAAAAAATTGATGATTTTTGTGTTATATATGTAAACACATTCGAATTGAAAGGTATGCGTGCAAATCTTCCTTAAAAATCATATTAATTTGTGTTTGTTCCATAAATAACCAAAATCTGCATTAGAACCTTCTGCATATGCCCGCAACTCATTGTTAAGTAGAACTATTTTTTTTCCATCATCTCAATATAAATGGCAAAATAGGACAATAATGCCTTTTCCCTCCACAAGAAAATATGCCTTTTAGGAAGAATTTAGGTGAAGAGTAATGACTTGTGATTCCTGCACTCAAGATGTGCATTTTTACGAGGAACAAACATGCGGCGAAACGGAGACAAGGACTACTGAAGCAAGGCAAGGCTAGCAGGGCAGGCCTTCTAGAGTGGCAAGGCCATGATGGGAGCGAGGGAGAAGATCAAAGGTAGCGATTCCAATTTCAAGGGTATTCATGTAACTACTTATTCATAAATCTCTAAACGCACCACGCGGTCCGCGTTTGCGAATATACATTAAATGGAAACGTCAGTCGCTACCACGGGATGGAAAAAGAGCATAACAAACACTTATAAAATGTTGTCTTAAGCAAAAGCTAGTTTCAAAAGCCCAAAAAAATGGGGCCAAAGTCATGCGCAACATTGAGGAACAAAGTGAACATGAGGGGTGCAGGAGACAACTTCAGCATGTCATTCGACTGCATGTAGTAACAAAGACAAGGGTGACGTCTCATGTACGAAAGCAATATCACTGAAGCATCGAAGCAGAGCAGCAAAATGCGAATGAGGAAAAGTGAAAGGGAACTGAATTCCAGCAAAGGGTACCAAGCCTTAGTACGCCTAGCGGCTTGATGTGAGACTATAGCCGAGTTGGCTCTATGCATGAAGCAGGCTTTATGCAAGACAATGCAAACCCTAGCTGAACAATGCAGCCAAGGACAAACCAAGCCTAACGAGACCAGAGGGAGGACGAACCAAGTGGATTGCATGCAAGAACGGAGGAAGAGTTGAGTCAAAGCCTTTTAAGTGGTCAGGGTTTATAAATGGGTATTTTCTTTCTTAATACATAAATTATTATAATAAAAAAGTTTTATTAAATTAATATTAAAATTTTATGAATTAAGAGAATGGGGAGATCGAGATCATCAACTGCACAACAGAGGAAGAGGTTAACTGAGGTAAAAGTTAGGATTTAACACTTATTTTTGAAATTTAGCAGACTTAACTGAATTGAAATAATTATTGTTTTACGAATTAATAATAGAAATAAGAAATGAAAAAAATATTGGAACAAAAAATAATAACACTTGATGACAGTAAAAGAAGGTTGAGAGTTTATTCTCAGAAAAAATTTGTTTAAATTAATGTTATAAAATATTAATTTTAATTTTAAGGATTAAACTTAAAATTGAAGGATTACAATCTTTATAAAAAAAATGTAATTAGAAAATAATTATAACATTGATTAATAATTCACTAACATTGTTAGTAATGCGATAAAAAATTTATTAATATGGATATTTTATTAATATTGATATTTCTTATGTTATATGTGTTCAATAAAAGGAGATACAACTCAGAGAGTAAAAAGGTGAAGGCATTGGGGTGAGTAATTATGCTTCAAAATTACATTAATATTTCTTATTTTTAAAAGTATTTATGATTGCAATTACGTTTTATACAAGTGAGATTTAATTTACAACTATTTCTTAGGCATGAGATACATAATTTAACATTCTTGTATAGATAATTGCACAATATGTTTTTAAAAAAAAGTTAGATTATCACATAAGCTTTATAACCTATTAAAATGCATTTATTCATTGATAAATAAATATAAACCATCTCATAAAAAATAGTGTACTATAAAAAAAAAATGAAAATATTATATACATGAATTGTTCATATGTGCATGATGATAGGAGTTCACTCTCCAATGATACTAGTTGTGCGTTTCAACATACCTGCAAGTGTAGATGATTTACTACCACCTCAAACAATTATAAAATTTAGATAATGAACTAATGTGCTGATGAGAGAATACCAATGGTGAGTGGGTAATTTTTTACCTCAGATAATAATGGACATCTTTTGCGGCCCATTGTATTGATGGTACGTATAGGCCAGAGATTTATTAGGTTATGCTTAGACAATGCTCTTGAGATTGATGTAAAAATTAAAAGTAAGAAGTATACAAATGTTTAAAGTGCTAAGGGTAGTTTGGTTTGCTAAAATGTAATGTAGTGTAAAATGAATACAATGCAGAAGTAATGTATTGTATTTACAATACTTTTGAGTTGTTTACTCCTGTGTAAAATAAATAAACCACATTATTTTTATTTTGTTTGGTTTGAAGTAAAATGAAAATAGTATTTTTCAAAATAATGCGTAAGTTGGTGGCGACAGTAACCAACAGGACTAGGCAATGGTGAAAGGTGGATGATCCGCAGTGGCGGGGGGTGACTAGCAATGGTGATGAAAGCGGCAAAAATGACTGCGATGCTCGGGTGGGGTTGGTGGGTTGCAACGACAACCATCGACAGGTGGCAGTGAGCAACAGATGGTGGGAAGGGACGAGTGATTTTTAGGGCTGGAGGCGGCGGTGAGCAGGGTTAGCGGAGTTATTCAGTTTGTCAGACGGCGGCGGCGACCAGCGGCGGACGATGCGATGGGCAGTGTCAAGCTGGTGGGTGGCCTACTGGAAAGAGGCTGCAGTGACAGCAAGCGAAGACAGTTTACACGAGGCGACGACTGTTTGCGGATGCTTGGTATTCGAAATTTGATCGATTTGGATGACTCTCAAAGTCATGGAGAATGTTATAATTATTGTATTTGAAACACGACAAAAAATTGCACCCTAATATGATACTTTTCTGTCAAACAAATAAAATGTGAAATGTAGGAAAATAAATAATGAACCTACTTTCCGCACGACTCCACAACCCCTAAAAATTAAAAAGCAAAACAAAAGTTAATGCATTGAAAAATTTAAGATTACTTCCATGAGCAAATGTCATGAATATATTATCTAGATTATTATATAACTTTTATAACACAATAAGAACTATTAACATACATATTATTTTCTTTATATTAGTTAGTGTGGTTTAGAAGTGTAATTACATATGCTAGACTATTTTAGATAACTCGCTATATTGTTTTAATATTTAATAGTTTAAGGCTTTGAATAAATTATGCATAATGGAAGAGAGAATCTAAATAAAAGTTAACGAACAAAAACATACTTATTATTTATTAGAAAGTCCTTTCATTATTTTGGGTTTAGTTTTAATAAAGTGAAGTAGTAATTTCACCATCCATGACCATTCCAACGTTAGAAATTTCACGCCTTAGGGCTTGGATGTCATAACTTTCACTATCGATAACTCTTATCTGTTGTTTTGCCTCCACTATAACAGCCATAACCAATTCCCCTTTCCAAATCCTTGATGATTCTCTGATTTTCTCATTATTATACTACAAATATCCCTAACTGTCATATTACCTTCCAGCACCATCCAAGAATCCTAACTTGGTGTCATTTGATATCAAAGCAATATTGTAACCCCTAAATCTCTTCATATATCCAAATATTGATATTCCAAATCCTAAATGTCCAATACTACTTCTTTATAACTCCACCAAATTCCATGAAAACCACAAAACTGCTCATCTTCCTTAATCGAACCCAAGAATGGAAGGAAAACTACAATGCCACCAAAGAGAAATCTGCAGGGAGATGCTTAAGAGATTACCATGGAAGACAAGCGGGAAAAAATCATCCACTTAAAGATTTGTTGAATTTAAAAGAAGACAACTTTGGGAAGTCATACAACTATAATCGTAACACACCAAATGGAGAGGAAATTAATTTCTTCCATCAAGAGATATCGAGTGATGAAGAACTGATATCTTTTCGGTGTTGAATATTAGAGAAGAGATAATACCTTCGGGGAAAAATCGACTTGACAGATTTTGATGGTTGTATGGATTCGAATGAGGTCATTAAATGGCTCCAAATAGTAAAATTGATATTTGATTATATAAATAATCACAATATAAAAGAGTCAAATTAGCAACCATCAAACAGAAGAAGAGCACTTCCATAGTGTGGAAAAATATGAAATGCATTTAATAGTTAGAATGGAAGGGTAAGATTGCCATGTTGTTCAAATGAAGAGGGATATGCATTACAAAAATCTTTCCTCGCATTATAGGCAGGACATGTCATTAAAATTTACCAATCTGCACTACAAAAATTGATCGATCGAGTAGTATATTAATGAATTCAAACAATTCATACTAAGATGTGAGTTGGTTCAGCTATACGAACACATAATGGAGATATAACTTAAGAGTGCTGAATCAATCTATTAGTAATTTGATACTGTTATAGCTGTATTGGTAGCTACTTGCCATACATTCTCTGGCTTTAAAGGTGGAAAAGCAATATAATCACATGGGAACCACCACACCCAATACGCATAACTCAACCCTAGGGTCAACAACAAGAGTACAACTATAGACTCAAATTGGCCCCACATTAAGATAAATCAGAACAGTATGGAGAAAAAAGTGAGTAGAACACTCAAAGTCAAGAAGTGCATCAAGTTTTATGGCATCGGGCGCATAACATCCAACGAACCAACAGAAGGATCATTGCTGTGAAACCCCTTAAGTAGAATGTGCTGTGGGAGACATGAATAAAATGCGAAAACCAATTCGAGTCTAAAACAAAATTTTGAACAGAAGTGCACAAACAAAAAAACACAAAAAAAAAAACAATACAGATTTAACGTGGAAAACCCTAAGAATGGGAAAAAATCACAGAGCTACACTGCACCAAAAAATCTGCAATGAAATAGGAAGCAAAATAGTTCAAACTACACCACACTCGAGACTTTAATTTTTAGAAAAATCATGAATTATCTCCCTTCTCGCTCGCTCGTTTGTCTTGTCGCAGCGAGCATCTATCTTCTCGCAGTGAAACTGAAATATAAACACTGAACTGCAAAAATTCGATCATAGCGTCTGAGCTCTGACCTTCGGTACTGAATTGTTGAGCTCTTTGTTTCCAAAACTGGAAACAAACATTTTGGAACATGGAGGAGCCACTCATGGCAACTAGATTGTCGAAGGCTTTATTTTGGAAGCCTAAGATGGGCGCCACAACGCTACTATTAGTGTCGAGGCAACACCCCGAGTTTTGCATCATTCATACTGAACTTGTATTTGACCTCAACATATTTTGTCTAAGACTACTTCAATATACCTGCACTGTTGTCCCTGTTGAATCTCATTCCGAGAATTTTTTGTTGACCTAGATCCTTCATTTCAAACTCTATTGAACCTTCGAATCTCCAATTTTTTTTTTTTATATTTGCTCCCGGAACCAGCATATCATTCACATACAAAATAAGCATAATATAGCAATTATCAATTTTTTTAATGAACGAATAATGACATGTCTAACACTTCGTATACCCACCATCTACATAAGCCCATCAAACCTCCTATATGACTAGCTTGGTGCATATTTTAACCTATAAAAACTCTTCTTCAATATGCAGACTAACTCTTCTTTTCCTAGAATTTCATATCGTTGTGGTTGCACCACGTAGAGTACTTCTTTTATGTCACCATGTAAAAAGATTATTTTTACATTCATCTGCTCCATATGTATCTCTTCATCTGCTATTAAGCTCAACACAACTCGAATCATCATCACTATATGAGAAACTATTTCAATTTAGTAACCTCCTTTTCTTATTTGTTGAAATCCCAACACAACAAACCAAGCTTTATAGTGCTTGTTGCCATCTGATTCTTCTTTCAGCCTGTAAACTCACTTACTGTGCATTACCTTTTTTGCCATCTGACAATTCTACTAATTTTCATGTCATATTTGACATTAATAAATGCATCTCATCATCCATGCCAGACTCTTATTTAATTCTTCAATTTAAGTGGTCATCATAGCACTCTAGTTCATCATCATTAGTCAGCAATAAATAGTATAAAGAAGTATAATACATTTGCATCGATTTGATTCTCCTAGACTTCTTGACTTCAATAGCAGGTGTCTGAAAATCATCATGTGCTTCATCAGATTGAGCACATTTCATTTATCTATCTTTCAAATCACCAATTTCTTCTATCTCAATATATTTGAAGGGACTTCAGAAGGAATTGATAGACAATCCTTAGTTATGTTTCTATCCTTATACATCTTTATTTTATTGAAAGTAACATCTCTGCTTCTAAAGAATTTGTTATTCAAATAGTACCAAATTTTATAACCAAAATCATTTAAGTTATGCCTAACGAAAGTGCACTTGACAGATTTTGCATCAAGCTTACTCTTGGATCCTGCAACAATATGAACATATGATAAATGACCAAATACTTTCTGGTGAGATAGATTTACTTCTTTGTCACTCCAAGCTTCTTTAGGTAAGCATTTATTTAAAGATACCGACAGACCACAATTAATCAATTTTTAAAACAGCAATGTTTATTGCTCCTGCCCAAAACTGTTTTGGAAAGTTTGCATGCAGCCTCATACTCCTGACATGCTCTGTGATAGTTTTATTCATGCGCTCTGCAACACCATTTTATCGCGGTGTCCTTCGAACATTTTGATCTCTCTTAAAACAAAATAACTCATGAATCTCTAATCACTATACCCATCAACATTATCTAATATGAGACACTTCAACCGCAAACACATCTCATTATCAATCATGACTTTCTGCTTCTTAAACCCATCAAATACATCATATTTATGTTTAAAGAAATGCATCTGTAACTTCATCATGTGATCATCAATAAAAGTGAATAAATAGAGAACCTCCAATAGACTAAAATGAAAAAGACATCATACATCAATATGCATTAACTCTAGCTTTTTGAACTTCACATTTGACCCACTTTTAGAAAATGATTCGAGAAATCTAAAGCAAAATTTTGAATAAAATAGCACAATGGAAACACAGAAAAAAATATAAAGATTAAATGTAGAAAAACCCAAGAACGAAAAATAAATGGAGCCACGGAACACAAAAAATCCGCTATGAAGCAATGAGGAGAATAGTACAAATTACACCACATTCATGCCTCTATAGTTTCTGAAACACTTCAAGAATTATCTCTCTTCCCTATCACACAAGAAAATAGAAATGCAACACTACAAACTCGCTCACTTTTTCATTTTATCGCAGCAACTGTCTGTCTTCTTGCAGCAATACCGAAATAAAAAACGCCAAACTGTAGAAATTCAGTTATAGACGTCAAGGCGCCGAACTTTCGTTCTAGAATATCGAGATCCTGGGCGTAAAATTGTCAAAGGCCCTGTTTCGAAAGCCTAGAATGCAGTTCTCTCACTGGCATCGAGGCGCTATTGCCAAGCGCCAGGGCCCACCTCAAGTGCTGGGGCACTCGAACAAACCTCAAGCTACCACAATCATGCTCCACAAAATAACAAAATAAAGCTAAGCTCTTAAAATTACTTATATTTTTAATGTAACAGTTGGAATTTAATCAAGAACTCCAAATTTAAGTGTACCCATGCAGGAAGTACCTCCTAGCATGAGTGACCTTCTAGAAAGCTATACCCAAAAAACAAATAAAACATGAGGCCCTTAGGCCAAAGCAAAAAATATCTCGTTGGACAGAAACAGAGATGCAAAAACAAACAAAGATGGACTAGGAACTTAAAACAATTATCCTTCCTCACAGCCAACTCAAAATTGATTTCGTTTAGCACTTAAGTTAACAAACAAAGATACAAGAACACCCTTCGACACCCAAAATTGACTTCATATTTTGAATGTCAACGGCAAAATCTTTAGTCTTTCACGTTGATCAACCATCAGAGACTCAACAAAAGCCCTAGGTAATCAAATATGCATTAATTTTCCAACAACAAGGATGCAAGAAAAGCCATCTAAACACAAAAATGCACTCAAAGATTCTTAAGTAGATCATCCTATAGAGAAATAACAAATGGCCTTGGTACTAAAAACAAATCTTCCTTCTCATGGCCAACTCAAAACTGATTTCATTTAAAACATAAGCAAAACAAATATGCAATAAAAACCTTCGAAATCCGATAAAAACGCAACAGAGAAGAAAGATAATCCATCAGCACCCAAAAATTTAGATTTCCTTTTTCACTGCCATGAATTATTAAAATATCATTTCCTATTCCACTAACAGAGATGAAAGATAATCCATTGACACCCAAAAAATCAAATCAAAAATTCTTAATTAGATAATCCTACTGAGACACAAGAAATGGCAGAGGTAATTAAGAAAATCTTCCCCATACGCACCAATGATTTCCCTCATTCCATACACTCAACAAATAGAAATGCACAAAACACCCCTCGACAGCAAACAAACTGCAGAATAGAGGAAAAAATCCTAAGAAAACTCAACATTCAGAGATTCAAGAACACCCATCGACACCAATAAACAAAACTCTCCTTTTCATGGTCAAATGCTCTCCTCTTTGATAAAACTCAACCAACAGAGATGCAAGATAATCCTAGGTAAAACCAAAAATGCAATAAATAATGAAAACAAAGCTTAAAAGTCACCTGGAGCAAAGAATTGAAGGCAAAAGCAGTGACGGGGAAGAGGAACACATAGAGCTTCAACCGGAATCGAAAAAAAGCTGTAGTTGCGTAGAACTGCCCTCAAATTTATCTGTAAAATAGGTAATTGCATGGAATCTCTTAGGGAGGTGATGTCTTTTTACAGAACAAACTGTGAAATGAATGCGGAATAGAGGCGCATTCATTAGTTAGCAAAACTTCATTTCTCCGCCACTATTTTATGATACGCAATTGAAACGGCGCACCCCAAACGATTCCAAGCCAGCTTTTCAAAATGAAAGGCAGCTAATAGGCTACACCATACGTACCCTTGTTCTTAGGATCTATTTTATAGCTTCTATGCTTATTTTTTCTCTATTATGCGGATATTACCAGTATTGTCTCCCCTTTGCTGCAAAACTTTTCCAGACAGTCTCATGTTGATTTTGACACTTTGGGAAATCAATTATTTAAAAGATACTGCGTTCTTAATCTTAGCTATCTTGGAGGTTATACAAGATGACTATCTGTCTCTATGCTTTAGCCGATGATGGGACTTATTGACACATTGATCTTTCAATTTGCTGCTCTCTTGGATAAATTTGGATGGAGTTAGCTTCCGCAAGTCGCACAGATTTACCAGAGCTCGTTTTTGCCTCTTGATACCATGATATAATTTTGTAGTTTGTTGATAAGTTCTTTGTCTTTCTGATTTCATAGTTTAAACAGTTATGGTCATGTCGTTCATTAATCAAGGTTTTATGTGACCCCTTTTTTATTAATGAAAAGATCAATGTAGTCCTCAAGTTTCTGGGAAAAAAGGGTATTATTATTAAAATTAACCTTAGATGCATTTCACAACAAATGGTTAAAACCCATTTGGAAGGATAGGCTAAACGAGACTCAGAGTTTTGGTGATGATGTGACTTTCTTATGCAACAATTAATATGCACTGGTTAGAAAAAAGGACGAGCAACTAGACAAGTGAATCGCTATTGTCATGAAATAATGTAGGAAGATCATACATAATGGTGGACAATTTGTTGTGGGTTCTCACGCAAATCAGAATTTTAATATTCTAGCATTCTAGAAAGCAAAGCAAAATAAGCGCATTAATAATCAAGCCCAAAAGCTGTAAATAACAGAGACGTTTGGATATGAAAAAAATAAAAATAAAAATAAAAATAAAATAAAATTATAAAGCTCAACTTTAAAAATTGCAATGATTACGACATAAGTAAAAAAACTTGCCTCCAACTGAAAAGCATATAAGGGAAATTATAAAATAGTCAAGTGAAATGCCAAACAAGAGGAGAGAGATTTAACAAAAATATAAAATAAGAAATGATTCCTGAAGAGCAAAAAAAATGCTCATAACCCAGAAAGCTTTGCAAATTACCAAACTTCAAGAGTAAGCTGACAGCACCTTTTATCTGGCTCAGATCTTGGTTCATTTGCAGCACCTTGAGATCCATTGGACTGAGATACTTCTGCGGACAAATCCTTTGAATGCTCATTTTTTTCCTTTGATTGAGAATCTTGAGGGCATTGAATACGATCAAATCGTGGAAATTGTATTCGTGAAGCCTGGAAAAGGTATGGAATTCGCTCACAAATTCCAGATACTGGAATTTGAGCTTGTGCTAAAGTATTAAAAACTGGAAGAACAATCATACATGTGCTAACCTTGCATTCGTTATCATGACATGATGGTAAAACTTATGGAAGTACAAAATCATCAAAGCAAACAAGAATTCATGGTTCAACTAAAGTATACAAGCATGGTAAGATCAATTGTCCAGTGTATGAGATCAAAGTAAAATACAAAATGAAGGATCTCATATCTTGTACTGGAAGGTGAGAAAACTCCTTCCACTTACTAGACAATTGAGGCTACTTCTTAGACTTATCATTCCATCATCAAAAAATAACTGTTTATTTTACTCATGGCACTTTGTAGACAGATGAGGCTATTTCTTAGACAGCTCAATCCATCATCAAAACAGATTTGTTTTTCTATATACATCTATAAACGTGAATTTAGAAACAAGTTCAGTTTGAGTCTAGCAATCTAATGTTCTCCACAAATCATGACACGGTGTTTTAGGCTTCTAGCTAAGAAATGACAAGCCCTAGAATAATGGAATGACGGAGGTTGACTAATCTCTTATTTTACAATATAGTCTCAACCAAATCCTCCTCTTGCTCTGAGCTTGGAGATCCTAAGCTGCCTCCTGATTATAGAACAGAATGTATAGCAGACTAATTTAGAAAAAAAAACCAGTAAATCCTACTTCATGCCATATCATATCGCCAAGCTTGACAAGCATCCTAAATCAAATCCCCCTCTCTCAACCCACTCATCCAGGCACATGGTTGCCAACCCATTAATCATGAGTTCGCCACTCCTAAGAACCCATTGGAGAAATTATTGCACACATAAACCTCTATTTCGGGGTTAATGAGAGGTTATTAAAGGGTTATTGGGGTTATTGTAGGTTTTGTGAGGTAAAGTCCAATAACGCCGAGATAACCCGCAATACTCCCATTTTAATATTATTCATAGGTTATTATGAGCGTATTAGGGGAATATTCGGAGAACGCACGTAGAACTACGTGCGTACTCCGTACACAATAATTTCTCAGGCCCACAGTGCCTCAGTTGATGAGTTAAAAATGATAACTTAGGTGTGACAAATCAAGATCGGGCCAAAGCCCTGGGTGAGCTTAACAAGTAAGACCAAGAGCGAGTAAAAATAAAAACAAACAAACAACATCAATCAGGGGCTATTTCTGAATAACACAACCCACAAGAGATCAATGTAAAAAAGCAATATTTAAAAATTGCACAGCTACATAAGCTATTCGGGTGACCATGCCAGAAAATTAGGCTAGAATAGCAAATAATAAGAACTACAGCAATATATATATATATATATATATATATATATATATATATATATATATATATATATATATATATGTTAGAGAAAGGAACTAGGACGTTGAACATAAAATAAGCACATTTATCATAATTAATCAGTTAATCAACCAAAGGTGCTAGGGACAAGAAGGGTAAAATAATAGAAATTCAAACTATAATGTGATTTGAGGATGCATAGATGGGCGTAAAAGTTAACAAAAAATGGATAGCATTATTAATCATGCAAAATACAAAATCAAAATAATTGTGAACTAGTCTCTTAAACATCTGTATAGACTTATACATTTGAGTTCCTTTATCTTTGCAATAGAATCATGGATAGGAGATATTATTGGCTTGTTTAACAATCTGATGTGGTTCAGTCTGCCTAACTTGTCGAGAAACTCATGTTACCCCAAATATTGTTGAAAACCATATAAAAATAAACTGTGTTCCAAACCAGACAATCTACCTCATCCAACTCGAGCACAATCCACTTCTTTTTTGCACACATGCTGATGCAATAAAAAATAAGTAAAGTGGGTTATTATCAACCACTATGGGTGGTGGTGATTATTAGCAGGATCTATCTATATATATCTTCATACCCACCCCATATCCCTCCCTCTTTTCATACCTTCCATTCTCTCTATACATGCCCTCTAAACCTCCATCATATGCATAGCTTCATACGCTCCTCTATCTACTAAAACCCTCAGTTCAGAGCCTCACTCAAGATTTGCAGCCGTCAAATCCTCCTTTCGATCTATCCATTCCC
This sequence comes from Papilionanthe hookeriana x Papilionanthe teres, assembly GCA_022702705.1. Taxonomy (NCBI): domain Eukaryota; kingdom Viridiplantae; phylum Streptophyta; class Magnoliopsida; order Asparagales; family Orchidaceae; genus Papilionanthe; species Papilionanthe hookeriana x Papilionanthe teres. The sequence continues at coordinate 106,713,882 of CM040421.1, read as the reverse complement.
TACTTAGCTCCCCCCCTTTATACATATTCATAACCTCCCTCCCTAATTTGATACAGTCCATTCCTTCCACCCACGATCCATAACCTCCCTCTATTCATTACCTCCATACCCTCCCTCCATTCATAACCTCTATCCATCTCTCTATTAACATCTCAACCTGCCCTGCCCCCTCCATGTGGATGTAAGTTTTGGGAATAAAGCAGGATATCTTGTTGATATGAAAGGCAAGGAATAAATACAGATTACATGACTCCTAACATAGGAAAGATATAAAATATGAAAAACATATAAATAGTAAATACATCAAATGGGAAATATAGGAAGAGGAAATATATAAAGCAGGAAATATAGGAAAAGAAAATAAATCAACGATTGTAACTTCTAACACTTCCCCTTAAGTTGAAGCATATATGTCAATTATGTTCAACTTGGATTTAAACGTATCATACAACGGCCGAGGAAGATTTGTGGTGAGAATATCTGCTAGTTGGCTAGGGGAAGGGACGAATCAAACATAAATTTTGTCGGAATCAAACTTCTCCTTAATAAAATGACGGTCAATCTCATTATTGTTCTATACTTCCCAACGCCGACATGCTCCAACGCTTCAGCATGATAAAGATCAAAATATCTCATACTGCCCCTCTTAAAGGAAGGTTATTATTGTAATATTATATTTTCTATTGTTTTATTCTATAAAAGAGGATCTTTGGCATGTGTAAGAAGGGGGCTCTCTCTCTCTCCCTCAACATCAGGTTGTTATCTCATTTTTTGTGAAATAAAAGAGGACAAAGAGGCAGAGAACACCCCTTTGCCCCCCCCCCGGAACAACTCTCTCCCTCTCTCTTTCTCTTTCTCCTTCCCTCGGATTCCACGCTCTATCCCTTGGGCATGAGCTAAATGACGGATTTAGGTTCAACACCCTCAAAAGTGAGGTGAAAAAGAAGATGACCCTTCCGAGCTGGAGAGCCCAAACCAGGATGAAAAAGAAGAAGAGAAAAAAGAAGAAAAGAAGAAGAAGAAGAAAATAAGAGGAACAAAACAAAAAATTAAGTGAAAAAACATGGAGCAAAAAGAAAAGGGAGAAGGAAGAACTCTCACTTTCCAAGAAAATCCCTTACGAAAGAACAGAGATATAAGCATATTTTCTTTTGTCTTGTTTACTTTTATCAAATAAAGAGAGAAAATATAAAAGAGAAAAAGAATACAAAAATATTTCATCCTCTCATTTAAGCCTCATCTCTAGGACGAGCAAACAATGCCTCTCCTCTGAGACGAGTAAACAAAGCTTCTCCTTCAAGAAGAGCCAATCAATCCACCGAACACAATGTCTAAAAAACTTGACCAATAATAATATTCTCCACAAAGGCCAACAGAAGGACTATAAAAAACTAAGTCCAACTAGTGGTTCATGAAATAATATTTATGTACTTATCAACTTTTCATTCTTATCCCAACTCCGCTTCCAATAAATAAAAAAACTCGGGAGATTTATGTATGGCAAGAAAATACCACATTGTCGAGATAAGAAAAGTCATCACCGAAGACGCGCAAGCAGGAATTTTCCTCTTTTGGTTGGCCACCCAGTACCTTGGGTCGGCCTCCCTGTTTCGGCCCCCCTAGTTCGGCCTCCATAAGTCATCCCCTGGCACGACCTAATCGGTTCAGCCACCCAACTCCAGCCGCCCACTCAACGCCGACGTACTCCAACACTTCAGAATGATAAAAGGACAAAAATATCCTATACTGCCCCCCTTAAAGCAGGGTCATTATTGTAATATTATTTTTTCTATAGTCCTCTTTTAAAATAGAGGATGCTTGGCATGTGTAAAAAGAGGGCCCTCTCCTCCCTCAACCTCACATTGTAATCTCATTTGTATGGAATAAAAGGTGCCAAAGAGCCCGAGAACACCCCTTTGCCCCTGGCAACTCTTTCTCCTTCTCTCGGATTCCACTCTCTATTCAATCAGCATGAGCTAAAGAACAGATTTGGTTCAACACTAATATGAATATAACAATATTACAAAAATAACACAAATTAGTGATTAATTTTTCAGTTGATTTATTCAAGTGCTAATTAGTGCCAAAAATTACTGTTGAATATTCAACTACTAATTAGCATCAAAAATTACTGTTGAATATTCAACGTCTCCATTAGCAGTTTAGAATTTTTAAACTTCAATTTAAAGACCAAATTTGCAGCTAAATGTTCAACCACAATATATTTACTTAAAAGCGACTGCTTACATGAAAAATCTCGGCCACAAATCTTTCGCGACTAAATTTTCAGCCGCAATATAATTTACTTAACAGTGGCTGATCGTTGTGGGAAATTTGAGCTGTTAATCCTTTACGGTTGAAAATTCAACCAAATCAGTCACTAATGTCTTTTAAACCTCATCGACATGTAACTCCCGCACTTAGCATTTCATCTTTATTTGGATTAGTGCTCCGGAGATGCTTGGCAATTTCTCCTCTTCAATGGAGCACCTAAACCTCAGTCTTCGGCGAAACTCTCCGGCAATGCCCTCCGGCAGCACCCTCCCGCCACGCTCACCAAATTTCGGACCGCGTACAATATGGTAATTAATTGATCTTACCAAATTCATCAATTTTTGTTCGACGATTTATGTTTAATGGATACATAATTTTATAGGGTTGGAAATATATAGGAATTGGGTTGTATGTATGAAACTGCAACAATACATTTTCATATGATTTCTTAATATTTTAATTTGATGATTTTATGTTAAATGAAAGACTTGAGTAATGTGAATGTAAAAATTACATTTTACATGTACATTTTACATAAGGATTAGGTGGTATGTATGTAAACCTTTTACTTTTATATGTATGTGTGTATCTATATATGTGTGAGATATGTAAATACATAAGAATTGGGTGATATGTATGTAAATGCCCCCTTTACATTTGTGTGTGTGTGTGTGACCGCGATATATATATATATATATATATATATATATATATATATATATATATATATATATACTGAAAAGTTGAATGATTCATCTTCTAATTCACTCGGGAGAGTAAACCCTCCAGATTGTCCGAGTTAGTTGTTTGGAGGGCCCTTCACAACGATTGGGTGAAACTAAACACCGATGGTAGTTACTTCTAGTAGCGGGTCGGCATTGATGGCCTTTGCGAGAACTTTAAAGGGCATTGTTTATAGTACTTTCGTCGCTCCTATTGAGGCTCTAAATGCTCTTGAAGTTGAAACCGTAGTTGTCTTTTGGAGCTGAAATTGGCTTTGCTCTAAAGTTAAACAATATACATGTGAACTGGATTGCTTACAACTCTTACACATCCTTCAACTGAAGATCTCCCCCCATGGTATCTGATATATTGGATAAAAAAAATTCAGCCTCTGGCGGTTTCTACTCAAATCATCTGATCTTATGTTCCTAGGGAAGGCAACAAACCGGCTCACCACCTTGCATATGAAGTTTCTTCCTCTCTATTACTTGTCATAATATACCATCCCCTTTTTGTCTTTTTTGCTGAATGGGGATTGTTTGGACATACCCCATCTTAGATGTAACCTTTCTTTTTGATCAATGAAATTGCCCTTTTAATATATATATATATATATATATATATATATATATATATATATATATATATACTTTGTCCGTGAGAGAGAGAGAGAGATAAATACATATATAAAAATTGGGTGGTATGTATGTAAATGCCCCTTTTGTTTTTAAAAAGATGATAAGTTTGATGTTATATAAAATAGTTAGGTGTTACGAATGTAGTTATTTATGTAAGATGTTATTTTGAATCGTTTCCATGCATAACTATGTATGAAAATGTCAATACAATTAATGAATGAAATTTCTTTATTCTTAAATCTATCTATAGGCTTTAATAGATATTCAAAATTTAAGATCATTAATGTATAACAAATTGTATCAGAAAAATAAAATGACTAACCGGTGTGTTCATGATTGGAGTTGAGGGTTTTGTGCAAGTGGCATCACAACTTCCCACTTGCCTTTTAGATGGTTGTTTTTTATGCTTATGTGTAGAGCACAATAATGTAATATTCCTAACATCAAACAAAATCAAGTTGGATTTATATCATAAGGAATCTCAACCTAATTATAGGTAATAGATTACACATAGTACTATGGGAATGTTGGTCATTAGCGTCTCTTTAGTGTTGAAAAATTTTTTATGCAATGTTTGCATCAAATTTATGACAATATTTTGACGAAACTTATTATGGACGATTTAGCGTAGGTAATGTGCCATTGCAAACTATTCGCACCGAACTTAATTGACGTGTTATTTCTTACCTAATAGCATTGACGCATTAGAAGATAATGTTGATGCTAGCATTTCTGTGTCAGAAAATGCTGGTGCAGAAGTTGACACACAAGCCTAAAATTCTATTCTCACAACCGCTAGGCTGATCGTGCTTCTACTGCTCAATTGGTCTCTTAAATCGCGGCTTTTCTCCACCGAACATTAGGCGACCTAGATGGGGTTTTCACCTACGATTTCGTGACTCCTGCAAGATTCTTCCTCTCTATTCTTATATCCAAGCTAGATTAAGTTATTTTATCGGTTTAGGGCATTGCCTTTCCATATTTTGTGGAATTGATGTTAGATGTATAATACATAAGAATTGAGTGGTTTGAATGCAAAAAATTGAAGTTTGTTTGTTTAATATATAATAAATAAGGATTGAGTAGAATGCATCTAAAAATTAAATGTTAGGTGTTAGATATGTAATACAAAAAAGTTTAGTGGTTTGTATGAAAAATAACTGAACTTTAGGTGTTAGATATGTTGAATTGTGATTATTTATTTTGATTAGAATTAATATTGCAACTGTTATGTTGATTTGATTTTCTCAATGTTAATTATATGAACAGGGCATTTGTAAGCTACTTAACAATTGAGAATGAGTGTTACAAATTGAAAAAAAAATGGCTTTATTTAAATCAAGTATAAGTTCAATTAACTCGACAATGCACTTATATGTAAGTTGAATCTTTAAATTACAAATGTTTTTAAATTTTCTAATAGATTCATAATCATAGCAATGAAATAACAAATCAGGTTTAATAGATCTTGTTTGGGAGTCTAATCGCAAGGTTATTATGTGGTCAATGTGTATGAATGGGTACAGATTTCACACAAGTTCTTAGTCGAAATGAAAAAAAAGGCATAATTCAAATATATTTGTTAACCAAAACACCCACTCTGATAGTGTGATCAACTATTATTGTATTCTAAATGAAGTAGTGCATTTATGATATCCAAGTTGTATTGAATGTGATATACTTCTGTTAAACTGTGAGTAGTTTGATTATATTCCTAATCAAGAAACAATAACAACAAAACCCACATGATCATAGAAGTTAAAATGAATAGAAGATAAATGAAGTTTGATCCATTATTCTACCACATCAAGACAATCAGGTACATTATCTTAAATACCCTGGCAAAGCGAGAGATAAATTTGATTGGGCAGTATTTGTAAAGTTTAAATTTGTAGCGACTATAGACGTAAAAGAGTTATTAAACCTACTCATCTGAAGCAAAAAATGTCAGATTTCAGTATCCCCTTGATTCAATTTTGAGCAAGGAATTATCTTGGAGGATGTCATTGGGTCGTATGAAGAAGTTACGTCGTGGATGAGTGTGATTATAATATAAATGAAAAAATTTTAAATTCAATCATCTAATGAAACAGAATAAGATGGTATGCAGTGTTAGTTTTAGTTTCTTTCTATTTTTATTTCTTATAATACTTATGTTTTATTATTCGTACTGTCGGTTCTGATGGTTTCCGGTTTTGGTGTTTTTACTTTTTTTGTCTTGTTTGTGTGGTATTTTCCGATCTTAATTCTTTTTTTTCCTAAATTTACTTTATTAGTTTCCTGCTTATATTTATATATATTTTTTATTTCTTGCTTATCATTATTCTGATTAAATTGTTTCTACTCGTTACAGATGGCTTAGGTTGGGGATGATCAGCGGCCACCACATAGACCAATTCTGTCAAGTTACTCGAAGAAGTATAAAATATCCTGTTCCCCTTCACAAACGAGTAGCAGCATGACAATCACCTTTACACCACCACACTAGATCCTACCATGCATCTTTCTCCCACTCCAACTACATCAGGCTTCCACACGCCTTCAATTCCTAGCACACTGCCACCTCAGCCCTCATCTGAGCTTGGTCCCTCCGCTCCTGCTAAGCAGGACGACTCAAGATGCATATACATATAGCCAGAATAAGACTTGTGAGTAACCTAAATTAACTTAAAGTAATTTTTATTAGTTTTTTATTATAATATTTTACAAATATTTGTATTTTAGGTTTTATCCATCTAGGCAGCCCGTCCACCGCATCACATAGGTCATCAAGAACGAATATGATGCTTCGTACCTTTCTTGGAAGAAGATCTCAATCAAGATTTAAGATATGTGGTTCTGAGAGTTTGAAATAAAAAGAATTTTTTTGAATTACAACTATAGATTAAAATTATGTTTGATAATAAAAAACATTGCTTCAATTTAATTTTACAAAAGGATTTATGATGGGATGTCGAACTTCATCAGCAGATCAAGTAGAACATTCAATAAAGAGGGAAACATCACAATATATATTCACTGCAATTCACAAGAAAAATCAGAGGCATATATGCATGGGCGAGGATGCGTGAGTCAAGTTGACCAGAGCTTAGTCAACTCCTGAGTATATTAAAAAGAGTGAGATGGCTCAGCAAAATTAAGCATCTGAGTTTGGGGATGTGGGTGCCTCATTACATATTAGAGCTTTAGTCCCATACACAGAGTACAAAAGAAAGTCTGTAAGATTCATTCAATACTCGATAACTCATGTCTATAATTATTCGATACTTATTCTTTTTACATGTTAACAGAACAAGAGTTTGGACGGGAGGTCACCGTTGCTGAGTTGCATGCCAAAATACATATGCATCAGGTGCAGAAGTGGGTCAAAGACAGATCTCAACGAGTCAATGTATGTATAATAGTATTTTTATTTATCTAATTTTCTTGCAACCCTATATAAATAATTAATTATCCTTTGATTTTACTTCTGTAGGACTATGAGCGCCTGAGGGAGGGCCGGCATCATAATTCAGCAAGTATTAGCAACAGCAGTGTTAGCCTCCATTTGACTACTCAAACTTCAAGAAATTGAAGGAAGTTACAGGGAAGAAGAATGGGAGGGTCTACGGCTTGGGAGCTCAGGTGTTTGTCTACGAGGCTGAGCACTCCAGTTTACGACCGAGTTAGAGGTGGTTGTCAGCAGTTGATGACGAACATGTCAAGCTTGCCTCCGCACTCACTGCGAAGTTACGAGAGACTTCAACGCCATGTTGTAGCATCTTTGAGCGGCTGTAGCACAGCGTACATCGACGTGGCAAGCGACCTCTCGCTGACATGGAGGACGAGAACAAGGACAAGCATGAACGATAGGACTTTTGTGTATTTTTTTTTCTCATGTTTGGATGTTAAATTATATGTATTTCATTAACATTTTATGAAATATTGTCTTCAATGATTTGTTAGTTTATTTCAGATAGTTAATGATAATTTATGTTGTTGTATATATTCAATCATTTTATCATGAGATACAGTTGATGCTTTTGTTGAGTATTCTTATCTATGGATTATATTATGATTCTCAAGATTATATTTTGATGTAAGTGAGAATATTTTGATTTTTCTTTTCCAGATTTACTGTTGATTTAGGCTAAACTTTTCGTCGGTAATTAGTGGCAGAAAAATTCAGCCGCAAATCAACCACTAATGTGTAGCCAAACATTTGACCTATTCAACCACAAATTAGATGCATTAAGCCGGCTAAACATTTCAGCCGCAAACATCTGACACTATTTTTGAGCTGATCATTTCAGCAAGAAAATATTTTCAGTTGAATAATCAGATGTAAAAATTAGCATCTGCCATTTCAGCCAAAAAAAAACATTTGCGGTGGAATTTTTTCAGCTAGTAATCATATTTTCCGATGGAAAATCATAAAATTACAAGTTGATCTTTCATCCAATAATCGTATGTATTCCTATAGTGTAAGCCACAAGCCTCTTATATATGCTCAAAAAACAACACTGACATGCCCATATTACCTATAGAAGCATTACTAAAACATATTCATGAACAAAAACTTCAAAAACTGCATAAAAAAAAGTTAGAAATTTTTTAAATGCAAATTACGAATAAAGTAAGAAAATATCTAATTAGTTACATGTACATGTCAATTTTAAATCCTGATAGGATAGATAACATCACTTACCTACAATAATCTATCCTAAGGACTACCTAAAAGTTATATCCTCAATCCCATTTGATCCAGATCTACGTTGGTAGATTCTACCACCCCAAGTTCGGGACTACAAGAATAATTGCACAACAAGGTTATGCAAAGGGCACCTCCTCTCCACAATGATCTTTCTATTGGCCTGACTATAAACATGCGAATCAAAGCCATCAAAATCTTATAAATCTAACAAACATAAGTAAAATATAACAAAAGCCAAGTCCAGATCAAAAGATATGCAATAAATTAAAATACTACAACATATAGTTTCAAATAAAGTTTGTGGTTTTATGTTTACTACTTGCCACAAGGTCATAGTAGGCAGCGTAATACTGTGGGAACCTTCCTTTAGCCCCACCAAGAGACGTCTGTGTTGCATCCAGTAGAAGAAATATCCTTTCCCTAACTGGTAAGTTTATCTGTCAAGAAACATTGAAAAATATTTCCCAGTCATACACAACGAATAAGAATTAGATAAGCAAGTGAAGTACATGTGCATCACATTTGATAACAAAAAATGGGAACACCTTCCTCTTAACAATTTTCACAAGTATTGGGAGAAGACCATTATCAATCACTTGTCTGTGGATATGTTCTCCACAATTATTCATCAACATCTCCAACAACTGCAATCAAAGGAAATTTCCACATGGTCATGCCAACAGTTATATATAGGGAAATCAACACATGACAAAGAAATCAGCCTCCAATTTAACTACCAAAAAACATGGTGGCCTTAGTTTCTGATCGTGTCATAAAATGAAGTCAATATCCAAAATAAAGAAAGAAAGGCAAAGAACACTATCCCTCGCTACCCTCCATGAATGCTGTCAACACCACAAAATGACTGAACCCGGGGTAAGTTGAACAATCAATGAGTAAATAAATAGGAGCAGACAAGGAGAAATATAAAGCAATTACGATAATCATTCATTCACCTACATGGAGAAATATATAGTACTTCTACAAATCAATTGCCAATTTCTTAATGGTATGACCTGGAAACAAACTTCTGTACAGAAAAGTATGGATTGAGAAAAATACCAAGAAAAGTTAAGACGTCAGCCCAATTATGATTAATTTGTGTTAAGTTAAAAATTAATGGTTTAAGTCATATATCCAATATCCACGAACATATATGGTGGCTAATGTAGTGCATGCATCAGATATATCATAACTATGGAAAACCTAAACCAAGAAAGAATACTCCGATTAGGCCACATAAGAAGTATAACCTCAAGGCAACTAGTAGAAAGGTTCAAGCAAGAAACATAGTGCTACGCAAAATACATTTGCAAATCATGAATAAAATGTTATTTATAAAAGCTAGTTCAAGGACTTGATAGTTTTAACCTAAGGTGTCATCCAAGCAACAGGTCCACCAACATGGACAAAGCAGTAGGAAGAGGGAAAAGATGGTGAGTGTAATATGGATAGTTTTAACCTTCTTTAAGAACCACTTCCATCAGATCAACCATTATTTAATTCTTAGCTTGTTAAAGTGGTCAATAAACCGTACAGAGAAATAGAGAAGTACACCTGTTAAGGTACTTGCGAAGTAGGCCATACCCCATGTACTGCAAGGAAACAATGTGGAGGGTAAAGCAAGTATAAGGGAATTGTGAGGCATAGTGCAGTTTTAATATATCTACTCCATTATGTTTTAGTAAAGCTGTGATCGAACAACCTCAACCATCCAGTCAAAAAAGGCTTAAGCTGAAGCAGTTTAAGATGGGGAACAAAATTAAAGGCCCGTTTTGGAGCCTATTTTTGCCCTGCTTTCGTTTTGAGAACCATCTGATGGTTGTTAATCATCTGATCAGGCCGTTTGGGAGCCTGTTTTCCGCTGCTTTTTGTCGCAGCGCATTATCGGAAAGAAATTGCGAACGACCCAGGTTGCCTCCATTCCACAGTATGGATGGTAGTTTGGATGAGAAATTACTAATCTACCCTGCATAAATTTGCTAAAGGGCACCCCATATCCCCGATAATACCCTCGTCCCCTCTCCCTCCATTCGACTTTCGCTGTGGCTTTAGGGCATTTTTGCAGTTTTCACCTCTTCTCCCCTCTGTTCGTCTTCACCGTTGCCCCCTCTCTCTATATGTATTGTTCATCTTCCATTCTTTCTTGATTATCCTTTGTGGTGGTGGTTTGTTGTTGTGTGTTTTGCCTTTGTTTTCCCCTATTATGTTTCTCGATTTTCCTTCTCTTTGTGGATTGGTGCTTTTTGTTTGAGGTCGTAAATGATGGTGTCGATGGGCTTCTCTTAGTGGTTTGGCCCTTGCTGATTGGTGTTTGAGTTTATAAATGGTTGTGGCGCTTTTTGTTTTGAAGTGGTTTCGTGCTTTGGTGCTTGAGGTGGTATGTTGTTTGTCCTACGATGCGGTGGTAAATTGCTTTCTATTTTAGCTCTTTTTAACCCAGTTGAGCTTCCCGGTTTTCCGCTGCGTTGGTGGTTTGGTGTCGATGATACTTCCCTGTTGGTGTTTTCCTCCATGTGTGCTGAATTTCCCTTCGGGGCATTTAAATACACACCACTTAATCCTTATGTAATTACATGTGTGATGTGCATGTGATGAACTTAGTTTTATGTTGGTGGTCTGTTGGTTGAGATAGTGCGGTGCTTGAGATGGTGAAGACAGGGGCTTCCCTATTATGTGGAGGTGGTGTCGTTTGGACTTTCCAGTTGGTGGTTCTCCTCCAGGTGTGATGAATTCTTTTTGGGGCATTTAAATACATACCACTCAATTTTGATGTATTCACATGTGTGATGTGCATGTGATGAATTTATTTTATGTTGGTAGTTTGGTACCTGAGGTGGTGCGGTGCTTGGAGCGGTGTCGATTGGGCTTCCTTGTAATGTGAAGGCGGTATCGATGGGGCTTCACCGTTATGTGGAGGTGGTGCCGATGACGCTTCCCAGTTGGTGGTTTTCTTCCATGTGTGATTTGCATGTGATGAATTTCTTTTTTGGGCATTTACATACATACCAGTCAATTCCGATTTATTTACATATCTCAGCTAAACATTCATACTTACATGCATATCACTCAAATCTTTGACATCACATCAAAAATATTACAATCACTATTTATTTAAAAATAAAATATATCTTGTCATGCATTGGATAATGATAGTGTTATAAGTTTAAGTGTCAAATTTTGGGTATTAGGTATATAAATATAAAAAAATTGTGTAGTGTGTATGTAACTCTCTCTTTTCTCTTTTATAGTTCTTATAAAATAACCCAAGTGGCATCTTGTTAACCAACCATTAGAGAACTGATATACGATCCTCAACTTGTAAATTGAACATGTGTGATGTGCATGTTATGAATTTCTTTTTTGGGCATTTTCATACATACCACTAAATTATTATGTATTTACATATCAAACAGCTAAATATTCATACTTACATGCATATCACTCAAATCTTTGACATCAAATCAAAAATACCAGAATCATTATCTTTTAAAAGCTACAATATATCGTGTCATGCATTAAGATAATGGTAGTGTTTTAAGTGTAAATGTCAAATTTTGGGTATTAGTTATATAACAACGACAACAATAAAGCCTTAATCCCACTAACTGGGGCAATCCTTTTTCTCCATTGCGTCCTATTTAATGTTAAATTTTCATTTAATTCTAATAAATTAAGATCATTTTTTATGCAAAGCCCAAGTCTTCCTAGGTCTATCTCTGCCTTTCTTAACATAAGTTGAATCTAAAACATCTACTCTCCTAATAGGATCATCAGGTGGTCAACGTTTAATGTGACCAAACCATCTAAGGCGACTCTCTCTAATTTTCTCCATCACTGGTGCAATACCAACCCTACTACGGATATATTCATCTCGCATTTTGTCTCTAAGTGTAAAGCCACTCATCCACCTAATCATTCTCATCTCTGCAACACTTAACTTAGCATTATGCTTCTCTTTTAAAGGCCAACATTCAGCACCATAGAGCAGTGCAGGTCTCACCACCATCTTATAAAATTTTCCTTTCAGTCTAAGCGGTATTAGTTATATAAGTATAAAAAAATTATGGTATGTATGTAACTCTCTTTTCTCTTTTATAGTTTTTTATAAAATAGCCCAAGTGGCATCTAGTTAACCAACCTTTAGAGAGAACTGAGATATGATCCTCAACTTGTATATTGAACATGTTTCATGGTGAACATTAGTCTATCATTTAGTAGTCTCAAGTTCATCAAATATTTGGGCAATTTTTCAATCAATCTTCTAAAATACAAGTGCATCACGCTATTGTTGTTCAAAATATGAAGTGTTGTTTAGAGGGGAATTTACATGAACATCACATAATTCTTATTTATGTGATGTTAATGATTTGAGTGTTGGTTGCTCTTGCTTGTTGGTTGTGGGTGCGACTACGGTTTGGTTGTCTCTATTGATTATTGGTTGTGTGGTTGTAGTTTTGCAATGTTGGATGCCAGAAGGTGTTGATTGTAATTTTTGTTGTGGCATTGCTTTGATGGTTTTGAAGCATGTGGTTTTGACACCTTGTGTTTTCGTAATATTACGTAGAACAATGATGGGAAAAAAAACAAAGAACTCAATCGATAACCAATTTTCACTTAAATAATTGTCTCTGTCTGTTTGTCATCGATAGTATCTGGTCTTAGATCACACATTTCACTGTTAGATACTACCTAGTCATAGATCACACATGTCATTTTTGTCACAGATGCTACCTGGACTTATATCACACATACGATTGTTAGCTACTACCTGCTCTTTAGACCACACATGCCACTTTATGCCACAGATACTACCTGGTCTTAGATCACACATGTTATTATTAATCACAGATACTAACTGTTCTTAGATCAAATATGTCACTCTTAATCACAAACAATAGTTGGACTTAGATCACACATGTCATTGTTAATCACAGAAACTACTGGTCATAAAGCTTGTATGATGCAATCCGTGATCCTGAATGGAATCTTCTTTGATCAATTGATTTCACTAAGCTTTAATTCGAATATCTTTTTCTTACAAAATTTTATTTTAGTTTTTATGCTTAATATTTTAATTGCTAAATAAGAATTCTTCATCTAAATGTTTTAACTACATGATACATCAGATAGGTAAACAAAAAAAAATGTGAGATATCAACCATTTGGAATAAAAAGACAAAGATCATAGGTTGTGATTTATGTTTGAAAATTTGAAATTAGCAATAAACCAACCGTGCACTTCAACAAGGAAGATTAGCAAAACATCACAAAAACTTTCATAAAAAAGCAAGTAGATTATATAACAAAACTCGGTTGAAGAATAAATGGGATCAACTGGAAAAATATGGGAAATTATAGAAAGAGTTGAAGAGATGGGCCACTGGATTAGGTTCGGACTTTCTTAAGAAAACGGTTGATGCATCGGAGGGGTGGAGAGATATAATTTTAATAAGTAGAAAATGTTTATTAAAAATATGAATTTATTGAACAGCAATTTTAGCAATTGTAGATCCTGCCCAATGCAAAAAAGTTTACTTCCTGGCATTGACCCGGAGCTAGAGAAAAAAGTTTACAATGTTTCTGCAACTGTTTTTAATGAAAATGACTGTTCTGCCCTTATATATGTAATTTATCTAAATAACTGTAGTTTTCAAAATACAAAATAATAAAAACAAGTCCAACAATATAAAAAACGTGTTAGGAGTTCAAAGTTCTCCAATACACATTGTGAACAATCATTTCATGCATATATCCATAATAATAACCACAAAAATAGCTAGAAGACTATAATGACGTCTGTCTTTATGTTCAGAAGATCAATTCTTCAGCATAATATTTTCTCCACTGCAACTTCTCTCCTCACATGATTATTGTCCGGAGCGAACTCATCTATATCATCAACCCAATGAAAATACTTGTGGAGGTATCAGAAATTGGTATTCACGTCGCCAGGTTGCAAATTGAAATATTTGGCTACCATGAGCACTGCCTTTCCATCTAGCCATTGCGAATATAAAACACATTAAAATCATAAATTACTAAGATATTCTGTGTAGAAGTTGCAGCACAGCAGATTATCCAAATAGATTTTTGTTATTCTAACAGCGGCTTTCTAACTGCACTTGAGAAGTTGCTTCTCCAAAAAGTAGGTTGACAGCTGTTTCTTGGAAAAACAGCAGCTTCCCTAAACGCACCCCTAGAAGTATAGTTGGAAATGGGAATATTTTCCTAGGAGACTAAGGCACCATATTCGGAGATCATCAAGAATTCTACCTTTTTCTTGTGGTAGTTAAAGTACTATTCCAGCAGCTCAATTTTTTGTTTTATTATTTTTTATTTTATTCCAGCAGCTCAACTTATCAAGGGTGAGTACAAAGAAATTTTCTTCATCATAAATTAAAATTATAAGGCATAGCCTGATACTTCAACAAAACATTTAATCCTAATCAATCTAATGCAGAAGATGTCATGCAGGTCAAGGTACGACCTTTAATCAATCTTCTCCAAAAAGTAGGTTGACAGCTGTTTCTTGGAAAAACAGCAGCTTCCCTAAACGCACCCCTAGAAGTATAGTTGGAAATGGGAATATTTTCCTAGGAGACTAAGGCACCATATTCGGAGATCATCAAGAATTCTACCTTTTTCTTGTGGTAGTTAAAGTACTATTCCAGCAGCTCAATTTTTTGTTTTATTATTTTTTATTTTATTCCAGCAGCTCAACTTATCAAGGGTGAGTACAAAGAAATTTTCTTCATCATAAATTAAAATTATAAGGCATAGCCTGATACTTCAACAAAACATTTAATCCTCATAAGAGTTTCGACCTTTCATTTCATCTCCAAAATGCAACTGACCTTTAGGCTTATAACTGTAATATTAAGGAAGACTTAATTAAATCATCAGCAAAGTATTGAATAAAATTACGTGATGGCAACTCTCTCATCTGACAGGAAAAACAAGCACTCACCTTTCAAGTATTAAATAAAAGATGGATCTATATATGCTTGTGAGAAAAAAAAAATATAATACAATGCTTATTGATAATTTAAGCTCAATGATGGAAGAAGATAGTTACATTAGAAATTATAATAAGTTAAAATCAACAAAGTTTCTCAACAGCAAGAACTTCGAGTAAAATATTTTAACAAATAATTAATGGTATAAATGATTAAAGGAACTTACCCTGAGAGTAAAAAGTAGGGCGTTCACATTTGTGTGCTAAAGTCATTTTGTAAGGAATAACAACCATTCCAGCAGTAAAGCCTTTCAAGGGAAGCCATCAATCCTAGATTAAAACTAGAAGACCTAGCCGGATTGATGCAGGAGCATCTATGGAATTATAAGATTGCCAATCCCACAATTTTGAATTGTCGGGATCCACCATCCCGCTATCCCAAACAGAGGGATTCTATGATCCTGTGGAATCATGTGAGGCAACCGATCGCAGGATTCCAGCTGAGGGAAAATCTTATTGTTATTTTTTTTATTTCCTTTATTTCTTTAGCAAATTTCATTTATTTGTTTCTTTCCTTTTTGGTTCTTACCTATTTCTCTTATTTCTAATTAGGTATTTATGAGGGAACTTCTATATATATGTTGTAGTAGGTTGTATGGGATTTCAATTTTGTTAATTTTATGATGTTGAGAGGATTTTTCTCTGATTTATGCTCTACGAGTGTTGTATCCCCTTCTTATTGCAAGCAATGTGTTTGTAACTTGTCCAGAAATAGGTGGCAGATCTCTCTCGACATCCGCACTTCCTCGTTTCATCGTTTAGCGCTTTGTTTCAATCTGGGCAGCCACCAAACTCTTCTAATTGCTGTCCAACAGCAGGTTTTATCTCATCTCTCCCTCCAAACGCCGTTAAATTTCCATGTTTCATTCCCTCTCTATTCCACAATCACTTCCCCGTTAGATTTCCTTATTAAATGCCTTCTAGGAGCGCTAGAACGGTATTATTGATATTTCAACAAAAGCTAATCCTAGCCAATCAGATGCAAAAGATCTCATGTCAATCAAGGTATGACCTTCAGCAATATTCTCTACATATAATACTCGTGTGGTTTTGCACCTTCCGTAGTGATACATCATCAAAAAATAATTTTAATTATGCTCGAATCTTAGAGCATTTCAAATACTAAACGTTCCAAATTCAAATTCAAGATCATGCTGACTTCAATTCCAACAAGTTTATAGTCAAATCGACCAACTCGACAAGGCGAGTCTAATGAAGCCAAAATTAGCTCGGTCCGAGTCCGATCAAGCCTAGATCAAGCCATTTAAGCGCAATTGGAGGCTTCGGATGGGCAATTGAAAGGTCAAATGGAATCAAAGTTGACAAGCTTATACTCAAATCAAGTGTCTTGTTGAGTTGAATCCAACGAACCCACGATAACTCGAGTTCCACGTCATTAAAACACTCACATGCTCATATAATATCATATGATCAAAGGGATCCATATGGGTTGTCTAATGGAATGGTTTAGAGACATAAAGTGTTTGCAGAGGATGTCTCTCGTAAAATCGATAAATGGACCCCAACTCACTTCATGAAGTGGGGACTGGGCCTGGAAGACAAGCTAAAGAAGCTTCAAACTCTTAAGGATTCTTAAGCTTCATCACTGGCACGCCGCCACGACCAATTGTTGTCGCCGCCGGACCATCATAGTTGTCGCCTGATTACAGCAGTCAAGCCACCACCACAATAGACCACTGCTGCCAAGCCACTGCCATTGAGTCGCAACCAGCGTCGAACCACTGCCCAACCAGCATCAACTAGTCGTCGTTGCCACCACCATTGCTACTACCCCTCCTCTGTCAGACCACCATTGCCACTACCTCGCCATCACAGTCGATCTACTGCCCCCGCCGTACCACCATCGCCACTGTCGGGCTAATGCTGTCGAACCGCCGGTAGACCAACACTGACTGGCTACCATCGTCAAGTCGCCTCCACAGATGGACCACAATTGCCACTGCCCAGCCCCCACCAACTTGCCACCAACTTCGTCGAACCAACCTCTCAACTGTCAGGCAACGGTCTTCAAGTCGCCACAACACCGGACCACTGCTTCCCTCCACCATCGTTGAATTGCCGCCACCGCTGAACTACCGTTGCCCAAACATAGCCCTCAAGTCGCATCCATGATCGGATCGCTGTTGTTACCACCGAACCACTTTCGTTTGACCACCGTCACTAACCGGCCACCATCGTAGAGCATTACCACTGCTCAACCACTATTGCCTGGCCAACATCATTTGGTCGCCGCCAGAACATCGGTGTACTCCCATCTAGTCGCAGCCACATCCATATCATTGTGTCGTCTCAACACTGCCAATGTAGGACCACCATTGCCCAACTACCACCGTCTAGTTGTCGCCGCTACCGGACCTCCACTGCCTGACCATCATCATCGCCACCACTACCGCTAACATTGTCATTAGGCTTTCTGATCCGCGACCCCTATCATCAGCTTTTCTCACAACAATTGAGTCATTGTCACTTCCTCAGTATTTTCTGTCACTTTTCTAGAGAAGATCATATCCCACTTTTCTAGAGAAAGTCATATCCCACTTGTGTAATATTGCATCCAGTTAATCAAGGGGCGAGTAAAGTTTTGCAACCAACATCTACATAATGGAATCATTTCAACTGGGACCCTTCAAATTTTCCACGTAAAAACTCGTAGCCTTTTCTGTCAATTTCTTTTTAGATGTGTGTGTCGGATCTTCCGACAACACTAAGATGCTGATATATAATTCTACCACTACAAATTTAAGAGCACGCATTGCAATAAAAATGAATATTCAAGTAGAACACCAGCTGATTATTGAATAAAAAATGTGCTGGTAACTCTCCAATACGAATGCGACAAATAAAAAAAATCCACTTTTCCAGCTAGTAATTGAGAGAAGGATAAATATATAATTGTGAGAAAAGAAACCCTTGTTAATAATTTCAGTTTACAGATGCAACATAATGGTTCTGATAGTAGTTCTAATGAAGGATTTAAAATCATCAATTTTACTGAACAGCAGTATCAATATGAGTAAAATATTTTATTTGTAACGAATATAAACGAGTAAAGATGCTTACCCTGACAGTAAAGACAACAGTGTTTACATTCACATAAATAACTTTCCCTAAA
The DNA here is from genome assembly GCA_022702705.1 of Papilionanthe hookeriana x Papilionanthe teres. Taxonomy (NCBI): domain Eukaryota; kingdom Viridiplantae; phylum Streptophyta; class Magnoliopsida; order Asparagales; family Orchidaceae; genus Papilionanthe; species Papilionanthe hookeriana x Papilionanthe teres. The sequence goes on along the minus strand of CM040421.1, from coordinate 106,695,403 downwards.
ACTATTAGACCAAGCCTGACATTTAAAGTAAACATTTAATCCAAGATAATCAGATGCAAAAGAAGTTATGCAAGTCATGGCCTTTTAGCAAACTTTTCTACCTATAATCTTCATGTGACTCTCCACCACATCTGAAGAATTCAAAGCCATCATTGACTGATTATTGAGCTGGTAACTCTCTCATGTGACTTGAAAAACAAGTATCCATTTTTCTAGTAACTAAATAAAAAATGGATCCATTTATGATTATGAGAAACAAAATCCAACATAACACATGTTGATAAATTCAATTTACTGAAGCAAGGAAAATATACATTAGAGTAAATGCTATTCAACAGCAGAATCAATAACCAAAATCGTGTAAAATATTTGTATAACAAATAACTAATGGTAAAAATGAGAAGGTACTTACCCTGACAGTAAAAAGTTGGGTGTTTGCATTTTTGTGCCCAAGTCGTTTTTTAACGCATTTCACCACATCTTTTGCTAGCCTGATTACCAGAAATAAGAAATAAAACACTTGTATGCTAAGAAACTGCATATGGGCCTACACACAAATGCACTGTAGATACAAAGGAACAATTAAGAAAGATAACAATGAATAATTCATCTTTGCAAATTATTGAAAAGCCAAGCGCCGTAACATGGTTGCTTCTACTTAACAAAAAATATAAAAAATATAGAAAACTGAAAAATGAACAAATCCATTAAATCAAAAGAACAAAAGCAGGGCAATAAACAAAACAGGGGTGTAATTGAGTTAAACTGACTCATGACACAGCTAAAACTCTACTCAACAAATATAACACGTGAGCCGAACTCGTTGAGCAAATGAACCAAGTTTGAGTCAACCCTGACTTGACTGGTTGGCTTGCAAGCAAGCTCTTTTCAAAATTTTATATAAAAAGCACCTATAATAAAATAAAATTCAAAATTTAAATATAATTTGTTAAAAATATTTTAAAATCAAATGTATTAAGTAATTATTATTATTTCTCATCTAATTTATCTTTTTTATTCATTGTGATACAAGAAAAGCTTGAAAAAGAATTATCTTCTCCATTTCGTAATAAGTGAACCGACTCGTAAGCTAACTTGAAGTTGAAAATTAAGCTGCATCTTGAACTTAATTAATTTATGAAGCTCAAGCAAAGGATGAATCGAGCTCATTTTGAAATGTGTCCACCCGAAGCAACATTATGATGATTAAAAGCTCAAGATTGAAGAGTATACCCATGATCTTTGGCAACTAGTTCGCATATTTCAATGTTCTTAGTCCAATCCATGTCCATTAACTTCTCCGAAGTCGCTGATTTCACCATTTCAGCAGCCATGAGCTATAATTAATATCAAATCTCCATTAGAAAATTATATCCCATCAACGAGCAAGTATCAAATGAATAGCAATTCACATCATCTTTAAACAACATTTAACTGATAAAAGTAGGTAAGTTGAGCATCCCAATTCCTAACTATGGTTCTGCAACCGAAAGCGAACGAAGCAATACATTATATAAAGCCAGAAGTCATAGATTTGGGTAAATAAATTAAATTCACTTCTTGCATCTTCCAATTTCAAGGAAAATTTTTCTGTCTGGACTCCGGACGTAGAGCTACGAACAAAGACATATCAAATATTGCCACGTGTTATTGTGGTCCCACCGAATTAAAAAATGGATTCCGCATCGTAAAAAATTGTGTGACCCGGCCCAAACCAATAACCTAGAAATAATCCCCAAAAAAACGTCCAAATAACCCCGAAAAACAACCCCGCACTGCATTGTCTAGGAGGTTATTTGGAGGGGGTTATGGGAAAGAAATAATCCTGTAATAACGCCCAAATAACCCACTGTACCGCTTCAATAGTGGGGATTATTTCAGCGTTATTGTGGGGTTATGTAAGGGTTATTGGACGTGGGGGGGCGGAGTTTATTGTAGAGTTATTTCTTGGTTATTGAGAGGTTATTTGAGGGTTACAGCAAGGGTTACTGCAGTGGCTCTGTGGAAATTATTCGGGGGTTATTGAGGGGTTATTGGGAGCTATTACGGGGGTTATTGCGGGATTATTGGGGGTTATTGAGGGGTTATTTGGGAGCTATTGCGGCTGTTATTGCGGTGTTTCTGCGGGAAATATTGAGGGGTAATATGAGGATTATTTGAAGGTTATTGCAAGGTTATTACAGAGAGTTATTATGAGGTTATTCACGGGTTATTGGAGGTTATTTAAGTGGTTCAACGGGGCTTATTGAAGTGGTTCTCGTGAGATTACTGGGGGGTTATTAAGGGGTTAATGTGGGGATATTGTGCGGTTTTTTTTTAAATGTAATGCTTGAAACGTCATTTCTACCTATCGTAAAACATAGAAAGCGCCGTTTCCAATTGTCAGACATTCATATTTGAAAGAAAGGGCTAAGGTCTCGCATATGCCGGTGAGCTAGGGTTTTCCTCTTCGTCTTTCATTTTCTGATATAAAATGGAAGATACGAACGAGCAGATGAGAATGGAGTTGGAAGACATGAACGAGCCTATGAGGATGGAGTTGGAAGAGCAAAATAAAATGGTGAAAAAAGATCATAAGAAAGAGAAGGAATCGGATAAAAGCTTTTAAAACGTATCAAAGTAACGTTATTTGTTATTTTTCAGCCCTCAATAAAATCCTTGTAGTATCATACAGAAGTTAAAATAGTGTTACAAAATAACCCTAAAAAAACATCAAAATAACCCACATAGTTTTGGGTTATTGAGGGGATATTGATGGTTTTTGTTTTTTGTGAAAAAAAACTCCAAAATAAACCCCAAATTTATGGTGTTATTTTTAGGTTTGATGGGGTGTTAATCCATTCTTTTTGATGTGTTATTTCTGTTTTTTTTTTTATTGTGTTATTTTGGCATTAATATAGTGTTATTATGATTATGGTGATAATAGATTATCATTATGTTATGCTTCTTTTCATGTGCATTTTTGAACCCAAAGGCCTTGAATTGTAGCCCTCAATAAAATCCCTGTAGAATTATACAATGGTTAAAATAATGTTCCAAAATAACCCAAAATAACTTCAAAATGGCACCATAGTTTTGGGTTATTGAGGAGAGATTGGGTTTTTTTTTTTTTTCAAAATAACTTCAAATAAGCCCCAAAATTATGATGATATTTTAAGGATTTATGGGTTGTTATTCCATTATTTTCCATCTATTATTTCTATTTTTTTATTGTGTTATTTTGGCTTTAATATGGTGTTATTATGATTTTGGTGATAATGGGGTGTCATTATGTCTTTATTATGTTAATATGGTTTCATTATGTTTCTATTCATGCAGATTTTTTTTAACTCAAATGTCATGAATTGTAGATGTCGTCCATCAGCAGTTAGAGAAGTTTTTGATAAGGTTCGGTCTACCATTTGCGAGGAGACAGAATAATTTGAAAACAATGAATACGTTTGAAGCACAGGATAAAGTGACTTTCATCAGATTTTGCAATAAGAAAACAATTATTTAGATCCTACGTTTGCAGTGCATTTAAACGCATCCACCATTATAAAAGCTTGGGAACCATAATGTTTTCAGTGATACAGAAATGAAAACTCTAAAGCGTTTGTTAGGCACATAACAAATGATACAATTAAAATTGTTGAGATTATTTTAATGCAAATAATTAATAATCAACATTGGACACTACTGGTTGGGGAATTGAAGAACCGCAAATGGAGATTGTATGACTCCTTACCCAACAGAATGCATAGATCGATAACCAACGACATTGCGAGAACACTTAGCACAATATCATTCATTTTTGAAGCAATTTAATATGTTGTCATTGTTTTAATATGCCTTCATTGATTTTACTCAAAATTAAAAAATGCATATTTAACATCTTATGAGGGATGTCGGGGAAGCTTTTAGGAGTAACTTGCGGAAATGGCCAGTTTCTATGACGAAAGGCGTTCCCGTCCAAGCAAAGTGTTGATTGTGGTGTGTCTGTATGAAAATACATTGAAACATTTGTACAAAAAAATAGAACCGATTGGAGGGATCATTTCGGATGGCAGGATCATATGTCATTATTTAAAGCAAAAATTGCATATGAAACATGTAAAATTGTGTTGTATAAAATATAGTTGTAATTATTATATTTTTTTTTACCATGCAGACATTAATTGAAGGAGCTTCTTATATTTTTAATGTTTTATCATCCAGACTTGTTATCATCCAGATTTTGTCCTTTCGTACATCAGTACCTTGTTTTTGGCCATATAAATTCAATAGCATATTTTTGTTTTTGGAGCTATTTCTTTGTAACAATATATTTTGTGGATATCAAAACTTGAGTATTTCAGTTCTTTGCTTCCTCGCCATCATTCCCTAGTTAAGAAAAACAGAAGTTGTCTCTGTGTATAATTCAGAGTAACATAATGCAGGAATTTATTTTATAAAATCCTTTCTTAATACCTGAGACTATCTTTTTTTTCGCGGTAGATTCAAGAGAATTTGTGGTTGTGTTGCTACATTGCTTTGTAACATCTGATTTTGCAACGACTTCCATGTGGTTTGAAGCACAGGATATGCATGAAATATCTATGGAACAAAATTGCATAATCTGATGATGGCAATAAGAGAACAAGATAAATACAATAAATAGGGCAGAGTTGGAGTGAGAGGACGATAAATTACATGGTCCTTACACCCGAGAGATAGCAAAAAGAGAATCTAAAAGTAAAGATAAATTACATGGTCCTTGTAATTTATCGTTTCAATCATTTATTTAAGGCACGTTACTTGCACTTTGTCGTTTTTCAATACGTGAGCATTATATTTGGGTTGATTTAGATAGACATACAGCAGTGATTGAGTAATGTGTTATTTAATTACAAATAGCAAGCGAAGAGAAGCTGCACAGTCTCCTTAAATGTTTAAGTAATCTGTTTAAGGCACGTTACTTGCACTTTATCGTTTGCCTCAAAAACCCCACGCACAACTAAAATAACATTTGAATAACCCTACAATAACATAGTAATAACCTCAAACCTAAAATAACCCTGGTACAACTTCAGGAGGTGAATAACCTCGCGTTTTGGCATCCACAACCCTGCATATAAACTCAAATAACCCTCCCATTACGCCTAGAACGTCAATAACCCGCGTCTTGACTTCAACAACCCCGCAAACCGACTCGGATAACCCTACAATAACCCAACCGTTTCGCCTCAACAACTCCACGTGCAACCACGAAAATAACCTTCCAATTAAACAGTAATAACCCCAAAAGACGTCGCGGTTTATTCGGGTTACTGGAAGCTTATTGCTGAATTAATTTTGGGTTATTAGATACTTTCAATGAAAGTTTTTGAAGCGTGGACTGCGTGTTTTTTGGGAGATTATTGTGAGATTGTTTTGGTGTTATTACGATACCGATGTGGGGTTATTGAGAGGTTATTGAAGAATTATTTTAAGTTTGGAGGTTAGATATATATATATATATATATATATATATATATATATATATATATATATATAAAGTAGAGCCAAACAAATAACATTTTAAAATGTTAGGATAACTAAATAATTTTATATCATAAATAAATAAATAAATATTTTATCATAAAAAAACCAAATAATTTTATATCATAAATAAATAAAAAATTAAATTTTTTAGACTGTTAAGATAAAATTAGTTTTTAAGTTAACAAGTATATAAGCTTATCTTCTCAACACAAAAGTTGTCTCACATTAGGCCAAACAAATAACATAACTTTAAATATTATTAGTCTAATTTGGGTGAAGCTAGCTTTCTATTTTGTTATATTCCTGGTATTTAGATGAAAGTTTTATATTTGTTTGCAATTAAGCATTGTGAAAATAACGGTAAATCCAACAGAGTAAAAATATATCATCTAACTAAAAAAACACAATAATCATAAATGCAGCATTACATCATCCACATGCAAAAATACTAAACTATAACTTGACGATCACAAGTAACTGTATTTTAAAAGTATATCAACACCTAAACAATCGAATCAATTAAAATAATTCTTAATAGACTTAAACCCCATTGATTGAATGCATCAACAGTTCGGTGTATGTTTCTGTTGGTTGCGATGTAAAGTATTCCTGCTATGTTGAAGTAATTGAAAATGAATGTTAATAACAAACTTAATTAAAAAAACATTCTACTTGCATTGAATTTCAGTTATATACATGATTGACAGAATTTGACATTGCAAAAAAATTTGACTCGCATTGGATAGGTGGTTCTCGGCTTGTTGATGCCCCTAGCTCCTTTCCTGTTTGTAATGGTTCAAGTTAGAAAAAAATAATGTTAGATCGAGTAATACTCTTTTTGAACTTATAAATACATACTTTTTACTCTCTTATTTTTCTCTCATTATCCTTTTAACCTAGAAGTAGATATTCCTTTCGGCCTCATCTTCGCGAGGTCATCCACAATATTCCCCTTGCTCCTTTCTTGTTTGTAATGGTTCAAGTTAGAAAAAAATAATGCTAGATCGAGTAATACTCTTTTTGAACGTAGAAATACATATTTTTTACTCTCTTATTTTTCTCTCAGTATCCTTTTAACCTTGAAGTAGATATTTCTTTCGGCCTCATCTTCGCGAGGTGATTCAAATTGCATTCTTTAGGTGGTGGATTTTTTTTTTGGATTTTTTCTTTGCTTGAGGTGTTTTCCCACTGACATCAAAAGATAATTTTTTAAATGAATCCAGCATAAATTGTTCGGCAAGTTTATTTTCTTGTACTTTATTAATAAGTTGATATGCAAACTTTTCAAAGTGTGAGTGAAACAGAAGGTCACTTGAAGATTCATTAGACGTTTAGGACTCATTAAGATGTCTGTATCTGAAACTATTATATATGTCCCTTTTTGCATTGACAGGTCATCGCAATAACAAATATTTATTAGAAATCTTTATAAAATTTGTCAAATTTAAAACACATAGAGAGCGAGCACACACTATTCCCATCATTTCAAATTTCTTACAGCTGCACGTGATCTAACAATTATGAACCATGTCAAAATTAACAATACAGGGTTTGTTCATCTCCAGCTTATCTAACTTCTTTGCATAAAACTCAGATTCACTGTCGACGGATAATTCAATGGTAAGTCCACATAACTCATGCAGTAACTCATCCTCAAACATTGAGTATACTTTCCTAGTATAAAATGAAGTAGCTTGTCGCAATACTGGGCTAGTTTTTACCATGGATGTAATAACGGAATGAGAACTTTTTAAATCTTCATCCTTCTCATTTCTTCTCCATGATTTCATAACATTTTCAAGACCCAGAAAATAATCTATGAGAGAGCTTGTGGGCTTCACTGTGTCCTGACAGATATTAGTTATTAAGTCATTTCTCTGTATTGATAAGATTCACATTCTAAATATTTATTTATTTAAGGTTGTTAACCACTTGTATCTTATATTGTACAAATCATCTAACCACGTGTTGCATTGTAAATTTTCTGTCTCAATCATTGCAAATCATGTATCTTCAAACTCTTCTTCGGAATCATACTTGCTCGTGTATTTATAAAAAAGTTTGTTCACACTCTTGTAACTCAGACCGCAAAGTACCTTCGAAGGAAATTTCTTATAGATTGTCACTGACATAATCTATGTCGAGTATATGGAACACAATCTTCAATGGCTCTTGCCATTGCTTAATCTTGATCAGTAAAAATTATAATTGGATGTTTTTCATCCATTATACAAAAGAATGCTTTGAATAACCATTTGAAAGAATCAATCGTCTCGTCGGACAAAAAACCAACTAGGAGCACAACATAAATTAAACTTATTCAGTCGGTAGCTTATATAAAAAATTATGACATCCCCAAAGCAGTCATAATTAAGTCTATAATAACCATCACTCCATAAGAAGCCCGTTAGTCTACAGTCCACGTCAATTTGGAAGTCCTGCGCAAACATGTTGTCCTCAGCTTTTCTCTCCATGAACAATTATAACAAGGAATTGGCATTGCCTTGCTCAATTCTATTTTTTCTTTCTCTTCGAATAAAATTGAAGACATCTACCTTTGTGCACTCCATGTTTTCTACTCCCCCAACCTTTGTAGCAAATAATTTAAATGCACCAGTTGCTCTAATCCCTGATCCTGTTATTGATTTTAGAAAATATGCATTTATCTCGCTTATCTTTTTGTTGAAACGCAAAAGATGCTTATCACCACTTTCTACCAAGGGGTGATTATGACTTTCTATAAATTTCTTCACTGTTCAGTTGCCGTCAACATCGACAGCATATCAAACCATGGCATAACAATCAGTCCTATTGTCCGCTTTCTTGAACTTCACTGTGTCAGTGAACTGTGACTCTTTCTTCCGATTAGCTTTTCCACAAATGAAATCGTTCGTCTTAATTTTCTTCGGGTTTGGTCAATAAATGTTATAGTCTTTTCGGACAGTGAATCCAATATAATGTGCATATGCACGATAATATTCATATGTTTTTTGCTCATTGTAGGCAATCGCATGAAGAAAGATGTCTACATTTGGATCATTGCAAACATCTCCAGAGAACTGCAAATTTGCATAATATGATGAAGATTGTTATATATAGAAATAACAACAACTGAATATTACAATCTCAATAGCAAAACAAATTCTAATGAGGTACAAATGTATCGAGTGATTTTTCATATTTAGCTGATGTATTCAAATCTTGTCATATGTAAAGTCTTTTTCAGGTAATATTTAATGAACTGTTCTTGCTCCTCGTCATCTTTATTTAGATCTTTGATTACCTTCATAGAGTAATATCAGAGAAATAATAATAAAATATTATAAGAATAACCCCAATATACATTTAGAATAACACCAAAATACCACAAGAATAATAACAAAATAACAACATATAATATTCACTAATATGGCACCACAAAAATGTTGTTGTGGCACTACTACAATGTCTTTTGGAAAAAAAGAACACTTCGGGCGAAGCTCAACAAACTATTTCTTGATTGAGAGAGGAGTTCATTGCAGCAGCTCGAAAAACTAGCTTTCGAAATTGCAAATGGAAATGGTGACACAATAAACCCAAAATGTTCCAATCGATAATGAAAAATTTGACAAAATAAGCGGGAAACCAGACGCCAAGCAGAAGTACGACACATTTTCTAAAACATTATATAAAAAAGAATTAATAGTATTTAATTTTATTAGTATAAATATAATTAATTAGTCATATGTTTAAAATTTAATAATCCTTGTATTTATATTTTAATTGTAACATATTATTAACATTATCACTTTATTAGTATAAAACTATTACTTAGATGAAATTAATATAAATAATTTCATCAGTAACCCCGCAAAACAGCTTAAATAATCTCCCAATAATGTCGAACTAACCCCATGATAATCATGTTCGATAACCCATATTCACACAGTACCACGGGGTTATTTGGACGTTATTGCAGTGTTATGCCGCAGAAAATAGCTCAAATAACTTCGCGGTACACCATCGATAACCCTGTGCCGCCCAATAACCTCACGATAATCCCCGAACACTGCAATAACCCCCCGCAATAGCTCCGAATAAACCCTCAATAACCCCCGAATAATCCCCACAGAGCCACCGCAGTAACCCTCGCTATTACCATATATAACTGGGAAATAACGCCGCAATACCCCCCCCCTCCCCGCCCATAACCTTTACATAGCTCCACAATAACGCCGAAATAACCCCCATTATTGAAGCAGTACAACAGGTTATTTGGGCATTATTATGGGATTATTCCGCTCCCAATACCCCCCCCCCCACATTTCGCCCCAAATAACCGCCTAAAAACTGCGGTGCAGGGTCGTATTTGCAGGATTATTTGGACGCTATTTCGGGTTTATTTTCAGATTATTGGTTCAGGCTGGTTCACTCAGTCTTTACGCGGCGGAATTAATTTTTTTATTCGGTGGGGCTGCAATAACACGTGGAAATATTTGATAGGACTTCGCATGTAGCTCTACGTCGACAAAAATTTTTCCCAATTTCAGTGTTGGCAATGAACTCCAGCTGCCTCACAAGCCTGAAAAACATAACTCCATAACGAAACAATTAGAAAGCAATAGTACGCGTACGCTTTCAATCTAGTCGATCATATTACGCTATAGAAAAATCAAGAAAAAAGAAAAACGAGATGATGGCAATGACGGACACCCCTTAGAGATTAGAAAAACGAAATCAATAGCTGAAACCAACAACTATGCCTTCAAAAACGACTACCCAATAACGACAGCAGATTGCTAAGGGCGAGCACAACAGAACACTGATGCAGTTCTCCTAGGACGTTTCAACCACCCAAGTGCTCCTAGCATAAAAATTAATGCAATTCAAGGTCGTAAAAGAAACCAGGAAAAAAGAACAAAAAACAAATAACCAAAAGCTTGCTAACTCGACCGACATATTGGATATATTGTCGTTCTCCAAATGAAGCCTAGGCTTGTCGCGGCGCGAATGGTTTCCACATTCCCACCGACTGCTTAGGGTTTGCCTTCTTGCCAAGCTTAAGGTATTCCTCCAAAACCTCGGCACGCTCAGAGTTACGGCTCCAATTTCTTCCTCAATTTGACACTCATTGAGCCGTGCTTCCTCAGAAAATCAAAAATGAACACCGCCGTTAGAAAGCAGTGTGCTTTGGAGGTTTCTGAGGAGGGCAATGTTGCAGGTGAATGGGACACTGCCGGTGTAGGGCAGTGAGCGTTGGCGGCTGCTGAGGGAGGAGGATTGTAGAGAGAGCACGGAAAAGAGGTGATAGCGCCAATACAGAGTTTCCGGATGTCCACTGGCTGGTTACCGATGTCGCACTCTCTTTGGTAGGTCCGGAGCTGGTTGAAAATGAGGGTCAGCGAAAAACACAAACCTCCATCCACACTACTCAGTGGGGTCCAAAGTGGTGTATTTTCCGTGACCATCCAGGTGGCGATAGGATGTGTGCCAGCTAGATTCCACACATCGCATTAACTAATCAGAACATTATATATATATATATATATATATATATATATATATATATATATATATATATATATATATTAAGATTATTGAGTCAATTTTCATTAATAAAACTTAAAACACAAGATTATATATATATTAAGATTTTTAGTCAATTTTCATTAATAAAACTTAAAACACGAGATGATAAAAAAGTGTAAAGATTAGATACATCACAATTAAGGGTCTGTTAAGGCAATTGCAACTTTTTCTAGTTTATCCAAATAAACAGTTTAGTATGATAAGCTGCTGATTAGCAGTTTATCTTGATAAACTGATTGTCTGTTTGTTTTGTGCGTTTGGAAAACAACAGATTTGCAGTTATTTCTATATAAATCATCATTTTGCCCCTGATTTGGATAAGAAATTTAGCTGTTTGGATTGTGCATTTAAAAAATAGCTGATTTGCAGTTTTTTGTAGATAAATGACCATTTTGGCTTGCGCAGTGTTGTTATTTACACCATATCTGTAACGGCTACACATTTGATAGTTGAGAACAAAAAAACAGTTTCATAACAGAATAAAATTATGATGTATACCTTGTTTAAAAGTGAGTATTAAGATACCTAATTTAAAAAAAGACATTAAAATTATAATTAATAACAGGATTATAATATTCATTTTAAAATGTAAAAGAAGCATGGCTTGAGCACCATTGTTCTATTGGTACACGATCAACCCCCGAGCAATATTGTCTTGTTGGGAAACAGTCGAACCACAAGCGACATTATCTGGTTGCGATACCATCGAACCCGGAGCAACATTATCCTATTGGGATAACGTAGAATCAATCGAATTATCGCCCACTTGACAAATTTCCAATCATCAGGTCCGTCTACCCACCGCGAGCACCTATAGAATACCGCCTGTGGCTATGTTGTCGGTGTAACGTGAGTAACAAGGATGGAAGTCCGCAACGGCATAGCACTCGCCCGAACTTCGCTGAAAAACTGAAGCTCATCTTACTAAAATTATTTAAGTGAGAATAGATCGGTCAGAAAATTAGAGAAAATTAAAAAAAATCTTATAAGTTGAAAAATAAGAAACAGTAATGTATAAAAAAACGATTGTTAATAGCTCTATCGAAAATGTTCCATTGATGTGAAGCTCAGATCAAAGCCAATGACAAAATTAACAAGGTAATCAAACCTCCAGAATTTTAATAATTTTATTAAATCATCAGGAATAACTCAATTTTGTTCTTATAAGAATTGAGGCATACAAAAATGTCCTGGGGCACTAACATACATACCAAGTCCTATTTAATCCTAAGATGCATCCTATTTGTGTCCATCCCAAAAGTGGTCGAAAAGTGAGGAAATGTTTTTATGTTAAGAAAAAAATCCAAGAATGTAGACAATGTCTTACCATAAAATCATGCATGAGAGCATTGCAGGTCTCTCCAAAAGAATCCTTAAATTTGACTAAGATAGAGAAATATTTGGTTCACCCACTCTCGAACAGAAAACTCATAGGAAGTCCTTCAAAATTTGAAACCCTTGAATGTAAACCTCAAGGAATGATCAATCACCAACCACTTCACATAGTGCCATAGCCAGGCATCTTCCACCAGAAAAATGGGAAGAAGCAAACCAAATTGAAAGAAAGGTTACATAGTAATTTGATTGAGACAAAATAATATAAATAAATAATAATAGTAATAATAATACATTTTAAAAGAAAATAGCGTGGAACTAGGAATACTTCAAAAACGATATTACAGCCATAAAAATTTATATATCAAATAACAGGAATACAATTTTTTTCCAAAAAATACAAAAAATGTCTGCAAGCCAAGCCAATTCCAAAGATCCAAAAAAACATGAAAGATAAATTACAACAGAGGCTCGAATCAGCCTCAATCAATCACCAGGCATGGGCTTCCAATACAATAGAAAGAAGCAATCAAGCACTTCTTAAATTACCAAAGTTTGGAAGCAATTGTTTCAGACAAAAAACTTCAGTAGCTGTCTAAGCTGCTCTATACTTGGCAGGTGATAAAAGCATCAATTTGAATAGCACAATGGTTTTATTCATCCTTCACAGAAACAATTACTAGCCTGCTTCCAAGGATTGTGAATCCCCTTTATTTTAAGTCGAGTAGAATTTAGTAAATCCTAGTAAAACATAACCCAAACATTTGGAAGCAAGCTTGCAAAAATTGTGAATCCCCTTCATTTTAACTTAAGTAGAATTTAGAAAATCCTTTTAGAGAAAAACCCACCACCAGTGGATCCCAAAAGCCAGTAGAGCTTCCCCATCACCTTGGTAAAGTGAAACTGAGTTGAGTCTTGTAAAATTCATTTCTCTTTGATTTAACTATTAGATTTTAACCAACCCTCTCACAAAGACTCATGATCAAGCATTAATAACTTGCAAGTCACGTTCTCCCTTCATTTTAAAATTTCTTCAAAACAAAAGAATTGAGAAAACCATGATTTTCTCTCATCACAGCCACCAGAACCATCACTATACTGATACAAATAAATAAAAAAGGGGCAGTTACGTATGCTGACATCCTGTGTATCTAGACAATTAGTCATTGCTTAAAGAAAAAAAAAGGAAAATATACATACATCCACATATTTTCTACATATTCAAATTACATCCATTACCTCCATTACTACATCATGGTTAGCTGCAGATATGTAAAATAAAGTTGTTTTATCTCCATGAATGAGCATATCCAACTAATTCCATACACTTTTCAAACAAGAAATAAGAAAAAAATAATTTCATGCATTGTAAATATTCAAAAATATCCGCATTACACTATAAATATTTGCAATACATTTTAAATAAAGTAAGCATAATAATTATAAACTTTAAAAATAACAACAGATGACCAATCATGACCGAGCAATATCGTCTGCTAGCTGATCTCACAATACAGCCATCTCCCTTGCACCTTCACCTTCGCGATTGTGATCATGCTTTGATTCTTTCTGTGGTATGGGACGTCTCACATAGAATCATATGCTTATAGTGGAATAGGATGTTGGTCATCTTCTACAAAAGAAAATTCCACATCCATCTAGAGTTGCGACGTCGGGTGTAGTTGTGCAGTGTCATGGTGGCCACAACTATCTGCACTTGCTTAAGAAATGAGTAGGTGGGCATATCACTTAATATCACCAACTTCTTTTTACATGCCCCCGAAAAATCTTTCTATCACACCGCGTAAGGAGGAGTGCCATTTTTTGAACATTTTATTTCTACTGCGTGCAATCCTTCTTGATCTTTCAAAGGCGGGAAAGTGGTACTTTTTTCAGCATAAGTCTTAAGATATCTCATTTATAAGTGATATACAACATCAAACATGTAGTATTTACCTGCATGAATACATTAATTAGAAACACATCAAAAAGATTGAACATATTTGTTATATTTACGTATCAAGTTTTAATTATAAAAATATAAATATTAATCGCCATGGTATGGAATTTAAAGGGCTTATCCCTCATGCAATCAAAGATATTTTCTATTTTTTCTAAGGTCATAGGACACGTCTAACCCTAAAGTCCTAATTTTTCATGATAATTACCTCGGTTTGATTAAATTAATTTTAAAAAATAAAATAAAAATAACAAAAATATAAATTGAAATATGGTGAGTTGAATAAAGTCGGAAGGATCAATGAAAAATAAAAATGAAATATAAAACTCAAAAATATATTTTCATGTATTTTACTATTAAAAATAATTAAAAAATAGAAAAAATAAAATATAAATTAAAATAATGTGAAATTTGCCTTGATTGATCCTCTGGACATTAGTAACGTCTTAAAAATTTTCAGGGACAGAGAACACATATTTGGCAATTAATTTAATTTTTATTAAAAATTTATGATTTTTTATTTAAACAGTTGTAATAAATAATTAAATATCACAAAAAATATACACTCATCTCTGATGTCCTGATTAGCCCAAGGGCATGTTCTCAGCGAAGCCTCATGATAACGGAAGTAAGAATGTGAGAGCTATGAGGTGTTCACTCTAAGGGCATAGTTGTAACTATGAAATTTACATTTTTGAGCCTTGTTGACCACACTTTTGTGATGATCATTTCTAGATCATTTTAAGAAAAGAAGTCTACCAACATTTACCTCCTAAACCTTACCAATGGTCATTAAACCCTAATGTATAAGGTAAAACCCTAATGTCTAGGGTAATAACCTTATGAAAAATTTTAAACCAAGATTTTAATGACATCTTAAATTGACCGAATCAGTAATGACAAACCCTGATCTGATCAACTCTTGACCAAACTGGTCAACCTTTGACCCAAATGGTCAACTTTGGTTAAACTGGTCAATCCTTGACCCAATGACCACCACGTTGACCACACTGGTCAACCTTTGACCAAAATGGTCAACTTTGGTCAAATTGGTCAATCCTTGACCCAATGACCACCACACAGACCAAACTGGTTAACCTTTGACCGAAATGGTCAACTTTGGTCAAATTGGTTAATCCTTAACCTAATGATCACCATATTGACCAGACTAGTCAACCTTTGACCCAAATGTTCAACTCTGGTTAAACTGGTCAATTCTTGACCCAACGATCACCGCATTGACTAGACTGGTCAACCTTTGACCCAATGCTCAACTCTAGTCAAACTGGTCAATCATTGACCAATTAACCACCACATTAACCAGACTGGTGAACCTTTGAACAAAATGGTCAACTCTGATCAAACTGGTCAATCCTTGACCCAATGACCACCACATTGACCAAACTGGTCAACCTTTGACCCAAATGGTCAACTATTGTCAAATGGGTCAATCCTTAACCCAATGACCACCACTTTGACCAAACTAGTCAACATTTAACCCAAATGGCCAAATTGGGCCAAACTGGTCAATCCTTTACCTAATGATAACCACATTGACTAGAATGGTCAACTTTTAACCCAAATGATCAACTTTGGTCAAATTGGTCAACCCGTGACCCAATGACCACCACATTGACCAAAATGGTCAACCTTTGACCCAATAACCACCTTATTGACCTAACCAGTCAACCCTTGACCTAATATCAAGTTTGGTCAAAATTGGTCAACATATAACCCCATGACCACCATATTGGACTTATGGTCAGACATTAACCCAATCAAGACACATTGGTCAAGATGACTGATGGCGACGGGAAGTAGGAAATGTAGATTATTTGTGTGTGTGTGTGTGTGTGTCGTTGGGATGTCGCCGTCAATTTTTGATGTCATGTCAATGTTAAAGAGTTGTCACTCTGTTTAATATTACCCTAATCTTATTTCTATAAATCCTATAAAGGAATAAAGAAATTTAGGGCTAATAAAAAATAGTAGAAAAAGGATGTTCATGATAATCTTTATAAAAGAAGATTTTAGAATGCCATATCCTAAAATTTCCATATAAGGAAAATCATGAAGTTTTAAACAGAGATTTTTAGATGTGATATCTATCGTGGGTTCTTTTAATTCTCCTATAGAAGCAAGCTCCTATAGTTAATTACATCTTAGACAATTTATAATTGTCTAAAAAAACTTCTGATTAATGTTGATCACTTGTTTTCTGGAAATTTTTTATTTTTAAGGAAAGATGTACCCACTATCAATCCTAGATGCCATTTTGTCATATTGGTTTTATGTCATTTTGATTTGTTGTTTGTCCTTTTGTTTGTTTTAATGTCTGTCATTTTTTGTGGCCATCCTAAAAGTTTTGGTTTTGTTTTGGTTTTGTCGTTGTTGTGTTTTTTTTATCAATGTCGTTGTTTTGATGTAATTATTGTTGGTCTCATCTCTAGAATATCGTCCTGCAAAATAGAGTTAGCACACCCTATAACATGCAAAGGGAATCTAAACAAAACTTTTCTTCATCCTGTAAAGAAAATATTGTCAGAAATAATAAGAATGTTCATTGTGTAGGATGTCCGAGTTTGGTTTAAAATGTTAATTTAGTATTTCTTGAATGTCAGTTTATGTTAATTTTTGTTTGAAATGTAGGATTTAAGTTGGTTTTTTTGTTTGAAATTCCGGATTTATGTTGGTTATGTTGATTTATGTTTGAAATGTCAAATTTATATCGTCTATATCGATTTGTGTTTGAAATGTCAAATTTATGTCGTTTATGTCGATTTGTGTTTGAAATGTCAAATTTATGTTGATTATGTCGATTTGTGTTTGAAATGTCAAATTTATGTCATTTATGTCTATTTGTGTTTGATCTTGTCGATTTAGATTCAATTTAGGTTGAACCTAAAATTTATGTCGATTTGGATTTGAAATTTTATGTCAAGTTAAGTTTGATATGGGTCAAACTTAAGCATTGACTTGAATTCAAATTAAGTTTAAACCTAAACTTTGAGTTCAAGACCATTTGAAAAGTTAAATTTAATATAGATTGAATCTAATTAACTTGAGTTCATGTATGTTTGAACTTAATTTAAGATTTTAGATTCAATGTAGAATGAATCTAATTAACTTGAGTTCATGTATGTTTGAACTTAAGTTAAAAGTCAGCTTTAATTAAAATAGACCTAATTAAGCTTTAAGCTTTGTTTAAATATTACTTAAAAGTTAATTAAGTCTAAATAGATTAGACTTAAGTAGAATTATAGACCATCTAAGTCCTTTTTAGGTAAGGCTTAAGGTTTAAATATTAATTAAGTCCAGTAAGTTAGACTTAACTTAATTAAACCTTAGTTAATTAAGTAGACTTAATTACGGCTTGATTAAGGTTTAATGATTTAATTAAGTCTAATGTGATAGACTTAATTATGGTTTAGTTTTGATTAAACCTTTGTTGATTAAGGTTTAATAGTTTAATTAAGTCTAATGTGGTAGACTTAATTATGATTTAGGTTGAATTAAACCTTAGTTGATTAAGGTTTAATGGTTTAATTAAGTCTAATGTGGTAGACTTAATTATAGTTTAGGTTGGATTAAACCTTAGTTGATTAAGGTTTAAAGGTTTAATTAAGTCTAATGTGATAGACTTAATTATAGTTTATGTTGGATTAAACCTTAGTTGATTAAGGTTTAATAGTTTAATTAAGTCTAATGTGGTAGACTTAATTATGGTTTAAATTTGATTAAACTGTACTTGATTAAGGTTTAATGGTTTAATTAATTCTAATGTGGTAGACTTAATTATGGTTTATGTTGGATTAAACCTTAGATGATTAAGGTTTAATGGTTTAATTAAGTCTAATGTGGTAGATTTAATTATGGTTTAGGTTGGATTAAACCTTAGTTGATTAAGGTTTAATAGTTTAATTAAGTTTGATGTGATAGACTTAATTATGGTTTAGGTTGGATTAAACCTTAGTTGATTAAGGTTTAATGGTTTAATTAAATCTAACGTGGTAGACTTCATTATAATTAAGGTTGGATTAAACCTTAGTTGATTAAGGTTTAATGGTTTAATTAAGTCTAATGTGGTAGACTTAATTATAGTTTAGGTTGGATTAAACCTTAGTTGATTAAGGTTTAATGGTTTAATTAAGTCTAATAAGGTAGACTTAATTATGATTTATGTTCGATTAAACCTTAGTTGATTAAGGTTTAATTGTTTAATTAAGTCTAATGTGATAGACTTAATTATAGTTTAGGTTGTATTAAACCTTAGTTGATTAAGGTTAATTGTTTAATTAAGTCTAATATGGTAGACTTAATTATGATTTATGTTGGATTAAACCTTAGTTGATTAAGGTTAATTGTTTAATTAAGTCTAATATGATAGACTTAATTATGATTTATGTTGGATTAAACCTTAGTTGATTAAGGTTGTTTAATTAAGTCTAATGTGATAGACTTAATTATAGTTTAGGTTGGATTAAACCTTAGTTGATTAAGGTTTAATGGTTTAATTAAGTCTAATGTGATAGACTTAATTATGGTTTAGGTTTAATTAAGTCTAATTTAGTTAAGACTTAATGGTTTAGTTAGGTCTAATGGGTTAGACCTAATTAGGATTTAGGTTTGATTAAGTCTAATTTAGTTAAGACTTAATGGTTTAATTAAGTCTACTGGGTTAGACCTAATTAAGGTTTAGGTTTGATTAAGTCTAATTTAGTTAAGACTTAATGGTTTAATTAGGTATAATGGGTTAGACCTAATTAGGGTTTAGGTTTTTTTTAAAGGTTTAATTAAGCCTAATGATGTTTTAAGCCTAGTTAAAATTTAATTTTTTATTAAACCTAATATAATTAAGGTTTAATGAGTTAATTAGGTTTAAGTTGTCTTGAAACCTAATTAAAGTTTAATTTTTGTATTAAACCTAGTGTGATTAAGGTTTAATGAGTTAATTAGGTTTATGTTGTCTTTAAACCTAATTAAAGTTCAATTTTTGTATTAAACCTAATGTGATTAAGGTTTAATGAGTTAATTAGGTTTAAGTTGTCATTAAACCTAATTAAAGTTTAATTTTTGTATTAAACCAAATGTGATTAAGGTTTAATGAGTTAATTAGGTTTAAGTTGTCTTTAAACCAAATTAAAGTTTAATTTATGTATTAAACCTAATGTGATTAAGGTTTAATGAGTTAATTAGGTTTAAGTTGTCTTTAAACCTATTTAAAGTTTAATTTTTATATTAAACCTAGTGTGATTAAGGTTTAATGAGTTAATTAGGTTTAAGTTGTCGTGGGCCTGAATCATCTTGGCTTGATACAGTTCGAGATTATGCTGCACTGAAAGTCATTTTCCTTCCAAGCTTTCCATTTCTTCCAGTCTTAATCTGGCGTTCTCTTCTGTAGTGATCTTATTTGCAACTGCAATTCTGAGTGATAGAAGCTGAACCTCCAAAGGTAAGACGGCTTCGGACCCGTACACTAGAGCATAAGGTGTAGACTGAGTAGGCGTTCTGAAAGTTGTTCTGTAGGCCCATAAGGCTTCTAATAACTTCTTGTGCCAATTTCTCTTGTTGTCGTCCAAAATTTTCTTTAGGATTTGGATGAGAGTTTTATTAAGGGCCTCGACCAAGCTGTTTGCTCTTGAGTAGTAGATCGTCGAATAGCGCCAATCTATCTCGTGTCTTCCGAAGAAATTGTTGATCTTTGTGCTCTTGAAAGCGGACCCGTTATCTGAGATAATTCTGCGTGGTATCCCGAAATGGTAGACGACTTGATTCTTGAAGAATTGCAACACGTGATTGTTGACCTCACTTTTGGTTGAGGTCTAGTCTCTCTTTAGAATAGCCTAGGGTCTAGCCGTATGACTATTCTGGTGACTTTCTTAGAAGACTAGTCATGGAACCCTCCCCATAGAAATTCAAACCTTTTTGAGCTTCACTAGGAGTTTTCATATGCTTGAGGCCTAACCTCCACGTTTTGGTAGGAATAAGGCAAGCATAAGGAAGCCTAGGGGAAGTCTCCTATAGGTGGTCTAGCCTTAGGATTTGCCCTGAGGGAGGTCTGGACTTCACCACTCACATGCACACATTCCCCTAAACCTTTGGAAACTCATGTGGATGGTTCTTCTAAACTCTTTGCATCAGGCTAGGGTTTGACTAGTACCAATACATAGAGGACCAAATGTGAGTGACCCTTGGTCCATAGCTTAATTAAAACCATCTCATGACATTCATCTCAAACCAAGCTTCAATTTTCCAAAATTTCAAAAATTTGGCCCCTGACCTCCCAAAATGCCCTAAATTACCCAAAATTCTTCAAATTCACCAAAATGCCCCAAAAACCATTCCAAGATATTCCTTACCACTTAAATTGACTATCCATGAACAAAAATTCCAAAATTTCCAAAAATACCCCCCAATACCCTCAAAATATCCTTTTAGCCAAAAAATCTGAAAATTCCAAAAAATTCTTACCAAATTCCAAAAAATCCTAAAAATTTCCAATTTCATTTTGTTCAACTACACCATAAGCCAATTTTTTCAATTTAACCCAATTTAATCAAAAAACCTCAATTTAGCTTATGGAGCCCAAAAGTGCCCAAATCAAACCCAATCTTTACCCAATTGACCAAAATCTTGCCCAATTTCAATTCCAAACTTCAATTCTACATCCCCAATATCAATCAAAACCAAATTCAAGCCCAATGTGACCCACATTTGAATCCAATTCCACTTGAAATCCAAAATCCCCAATTTGGCCTAAATAATCCAAAATCCCCTAAATAAACCGAATGTCAATAAATTCCTCCCAAATTTCAATCCCAAACTCTTTATAACACCTCCTTAAACTGAATTGAATCATTAATTGTCCACAATTTGAGCTCAAGTCTTACCCAAATCCATTTTGGACCAAAACCCCCAATTTTTACCCAAATTGAACACGTGTCCTAAATCCACCAAATTGACCCTCCAAACTTTGTCAAAACCATTTTATATCTTCATGAAAAATACTTGAGACAACCATGTCTACACTATTGTTGAAGACCTCTGGACCTCATTCCCACTGAAACTCAAGATAACTTGACCCAAATCCAATATGGTCCAAAATAATCAAAAATCATATCCATTCCAAAATTGAACTTCCAAATGAGCTCAAAACCACTTTGTGTCTTCATGAAAGATCTTCATTACAATCATATGGACAATATTGATCAAGGCACTTGGGCTTCATTCAAGCTCTAACCTAAGTTAAGTCAACCCAAACTCAAATGAACCTAATTGAACTAATAATTCAAATCAAACCAAATTAAACCAAAATTAACCAAATTAACCTCATGGAATCCCTATATATATATATATATATATATATATATATATATATATATATATATATAATAATAATAAGAATAATAAAAATAATAAATAAATAAATAAAAATCTCCCCCTCACCTCTCCCTCACTTCTCCCCTCACCTCCTCCTTACCTTCACCATATCTCCACCTCACCTCCTCCTTATCTCCCCCACTCCACAAAAATGTGAGCCCCTCCAACAAAATCCCTCACCATCCCATATTTACACACACACTCACTCACTTCCTACTTTTACTCACTTCACACCTTTTTCACACACTCCCTCTCCTAGCCGTGAGCCTCCCTTCCCCTTCTTCTCCTTCTTCCAAGCTAGCCACACTTCACCACAACACCACCCAAATCCTTCTAGCCGTGAGCTCCATCAAGGGCTTCTCCAAGGTTTCTTCCATCACTCCCTCCAAGGCAAGGTAATCTCCTCCCCCTGTCTTTACTTTTGCTTTTGTTTCAAAATTTCTTTAAAAAAAAAAAAAACAAAAATGGCATCATCATGTTTAGCTTAAAGATCTAAATCACACATACATGTATTTTCTTTAAAGTTCTTCTTCCTCTACATAAGTTTTCAAAAAATTATGTGTTAATTATCATTTCTTTTACAAATCATTATGCTATTTAAATGTTTCCATGCTTAGGCTTAGGAATTCCTTTTTATACAAAGTTATTTAGCTATTTAACATTTTTAAATCTTTCCATGTTTAGCCTTAGGATTTCTTTTTCATGCAATTTATCTAATTAATTAGGTTAACTAGTTTAAATATTTACAAATCTACCACCTAGTTTTTATTATCTTGAAAAATAAATTATAAAATTTAAAAGAAATAATATATCATAAAGGAAATAAAATAAAAGAGAAAAGAGAAATAAACATAAGGATAAAATAAAAAAAAAAACAAAAAAATAAAAATAAAAATCTAAAATAAATAATGAATAATAAATGAAAAAAACATAAGTGATATAATAATTGTAAATTTAAATAAATTAAATAATATATTTACTAAATTTTAACTAAAATAAACTATACTAAATTTAAAATAACTATATTAAATTTAACTACTTAAATAACTATACTAAATTTAATAACTTTACTAAATAAAATAACTACACTAAATTTAAATAATATAACTACACTATATTAAATTTAAATAATTACTACTAAAGTATAAATAACTAAATGGATAATAATAATATATGAATGTAAATTAATAATAAAAATATGTAAATAATAAAAAAAATAATGTGATAAGAATAAAATAAATAACTATAAACTTAAATAGATAATGAAAATATAAGAAAATGATAACAATAATAACTAAAATAATAATTGTAAATATAAATAAATAAATAAATAAGTAAATAAAAATTTCATTCCTTTTTAAAATAATATAAATGTAAATATATAAATAAATAATAATTGTAATAGCTTTAATTAAATGGTAATAACTTAAAATAAATAAAAAAATAATTGAGGAGAGAGAAAAGTGAAAAGCTTTATATTTAAATAAATAATAATATAAATGATAAATAAATGATATAAATAATAAACTTAAATATACATCTAAATAATAACAATAATAAATTGAAATAAAAATAACTTATAATTTATATATATTAAATGATAAGAATATAAGGAATAGTAAAATAAATAACACACACACACACACACATACACACACACACACACACACACACACACACACACACACACACATATATATATATATATATATAAATTGAAAATAATGTAAATAATATAAATAAATAATAAATTAAATTGAAATTAAATAGTTAAAATTAAATAAAACCAAATAAATAAATAATAATTAAATTAAAAAAATTAAATAAAATAATAATTAATTAAATAAACAAAAAAAAACAATTATATAAACAAATATTAAATTAAATTAAATTAAATAATAAATAATAAATTAAATTAAATTAAATTAAATTAAATAATAAATGTAAATAAATAATAAATTAAATTAAATAAATTAATTTAAAATTAATTTAAACAATAATGTAAATAAATAATAAATTAAAATTAAATTAAATTAATTAAATTGAATTAAATAGTAATATAAATAAATAAATTAATTAAATTAAATAATAATTCAAATTAATAAATATTAAGCAATCATAAAGAAATAAAAATAAATAAATAATAACTAATTAAGTAAAGTAAATGTTGATCAATCAATTAAATAAAAGAAATAAATAACAATCAAATAAAAGTAAATAAATCATAATGAATTAAATAAGATAATAAATTAAATAAATAATTTAAAATACAAAGAAAAGATAATGACTTTAAATAACACATAATAAAACTAACGACACATTAATAATAATTAATGATAATAACATAAAATGATAATACATAACAATAGAAACAATAATAAAATGATAAATAACAATAATAACATAATAATCACATACAATCACAACTATAATCACATCAACAATCATACACATTACACACATACAATCACATACAATCATAACACAACATAACCATCACAAATCACAACAATTACAACATACAACAACAATCTCGACCACAATACAATAACAATACGATAACAATCAAACCTAGGATAGGCCTCCTGAGGCATGGTTTATTTTTTTCTTTACAAAGACCCCTAGGAAATCACAACTTGGTGTAAAAAAATAAAAATAAAATAAAAATAAAAAAATAATAATAAGAATACCCTTACGCTTAGTGAATGCATGGAGTAACCCAAATTTTACCCGATGTCCATATAACCTTCCCAATTCACATTCCAAACTTAAAATCCCTAATTTCAAAACCTAACACAAACCAAATCCAAACACAAACCAAATTTAAACATAAACCAAAACCAAACCCAAACCAAAACCAAAAACCAAATCCAAACACAAACTCAATCAAATCTTCCACAAATAAAATCACAAACTTTTCACAGCACTCCCATAAGTCCAAATCAAACTACCAATTGCCACCAATCCAAATCCAAACCACACCTAAACCCATCTGCCCCAACCTACCCCAAACACCTGTGTTCATTAAGCATAAGGGTATATGTAGGATGAGTTGTTAAGCAACATAATAAGTATAAATGAGCCCGGGACTTTTCACCAGGCTGTGAGAGGGAAGCATGGACCTCCATCCTTCTCTGACCTTTTGGATACCTCAGAGGTCTATTAAACTTAATATGTCCGCTTAACGAAACCATCCTCAATTAAATTAACAAAGTTCATTGAAACACAACATAGAAATTCACATAGACATCACAGGACTTGGTAGACAACCAGGATCTTTACATGGATATCATAGGATTGAGTAGTTACTGCTTGTTAGTCCTACTTCTTCATGTTTTCTGGCATGCTTTAATTTCTGCAAAATTATAAACACATACATGCAATACAATACTAAAGTTTCAAGTGGTGGAACTTGAAAACCCACAAGGTACATTTTTATTTTAATGCAATTTACTTACATGTACTGTATTTTACTTCTCTTTCATGTTAAACAAGAATGTCACCCTGCTTGAAAACTAAAATCTTTAGGATAGCCACAAAACTGAAACCCAAAATTAAATTAAAAGTCACAACAAGATAAAATTCACCGTCACAACATTCAAAATATAAAATAACTAAAAATTTAATCACAAACATAACAACGAAACTACAACTACAACTAAATTAAAACGTTTCGTTGGATGATCGGGAATACCTCGGATGATGTAACCCACGTGTTGCTAACGAGATTTCCCACGGTCTAAATGAAAGTGTGGAACTCATTCAGTTGAGTTTAGCAAATTCATCTGGACTAAGTGAATCCGATGAAAATAACGGTGCCGGGATAACGGAACCGTGAGATCTTAATCGGTTCTGTTTAATCAACTTTAAGATTTGTTTTAATTAAAACATTAAAATATTTGGATTTTAAGACTTCTCTAAACTAAAACACTTCTCTCATATCTTGATTATCATTTTCCAAAACTGAACCTCTACAACGACGTGGAGCACGGAGCACGACTTCGAGGGAAGCACGACCATCTTCAACAGCAAAACCTGTGTCGACATCAACAAAACCACTCCTTAATCTAAATAACAAGCTATAGGACTTTGAGGTAGTCTACCTAGTGCGACATAAATCCTCACCTGTTCTTTTAGGCCTTTGCACAACTAAGTTGTGCAATATAAGCCCTAGCTCGCTTAGGATTCCGAGGTTGTCGTCCGATACGGCGTAAATCCTCATCTTTCAGGTTATTTGCATAATCAGATATTATGTAAATGTAATTCCTATAATTAATTGACAGGATTGAAACTTAAATAAATTCATTTCCAAAATTTAAAGCCCAACCATAGGATAGTCTGGGAAGTCATCGAGGTTCTCCTCGAGATCCGTGACATCCCCTACCTCTCTTTTCTTTGACTCTGGAAATAACTGTTCCACATTGCGCCTTTCACCTATTGGATTTCCTACTACCACACTTTGTTGAAAACTCCACCTTTGAATTCATGAAGATAGACCCTGATCTAAATCGAGAGTTCTCTCAGGTGACTTCGGTCATTTGAGGGGTAATTGACTATAGGGGCTTGCCTCTATAGGGAGCTTTATGAACCCAGGTAATATAAACTCTATTTAATTTTTTTGTATTAAATAGGAGAATTTGTCGGTCCACATAAAGGTTCGCAGACCAGAACGGATGTCATAAATTTTTTAGTTTATTTGATCGAGCGATATTGTCAAGCAGTGTGTCTATTCCTCGGGATAGATGCGTTACTCGCGATATGATACTCGTTCATTCAAACTGCTAAATGAATGAGATCCGTCCATTCTCATTCTCATATTTTAAAATAAAAAAACTTTATTTTCAAAACTAATATACATATACATTAAATTAAATCCCAAAGATGCATTTCAGCAGCCGACAGTGATGTGCTTTCACTTCCCTGAGTGGTACTGCTTCAGCCCATTTTGAAATGTAATCTATCGTTGCAATGATGAAATGATGTCCTCTTGAAGAAGGTGGTTCTATCAGACCCATGATATCTGTGCCCCAACACCCAATTGCCACGACATGATTGTCGGATGTAGCACATTTGGAGGTTGATGTAGAACCACTCCATGTACTTGGCACTGGTGACAACTTTTGGCAACTTTCATGTAGTCGGTCATCATTGAGGGCCACTTGTACCCTAATCTCTTAATTTTAATTTTCATCTTCGGACCTGACTGGTGAGCGCCACAAAGTCCTGAGTGCACATCTTTAACAATTTCACAAGCCTTGGACCCACTCAGTCACTTTAGCCACATCTAGTCGAAAGACCTTCTGTATAACATATTGTTTATTAATGCGTATGACAGAGTTCTTTTCTTAAGTTGATGGGCTAACGACTTATTGTCTGGTAGGTTTCCTGTTTGCAAGTAGACTATTAATAGCTGCCGCCAAACATCTGTAGTTTCTGCCACCGCGGCAACTGTCTCTTCATTTCCTAGTCTGCACAAAGTGTCTATGTTAATTTGTGATAGGACCTGTCGTCCCTGCACTGTTACTACAACTAACTCTTGTTGTAGACATGCGAACTCTTTTGCAAGTCGGGCCAAAACATCTGCAAGGGCATTCTCTTTTATGGGAATCTTGTATATTGTCACATTCGGAATCTGCTCTAGCAACTTCATGGTATACTGAAAATACTGCTCGAGTCTTGGTTTCAGAATCTTGTACTGTCCTGCGACCTATTGTATGATCAACTGCGAATCACCATAGATGTTGATATCTGTTATACCTATCTAAATAGTTAATTCAAGTCCGGTTATAAGGACTTCATATTCTGCTTCATTATTCGTACACACATATGTTAAATGGTAGGAGTACCATAACATTCCCCACTCTGGTGTTATAAATATTAGTCTGATTCCTGTCTTACCGGGCACTATCATTTGCAATTCTTCATCTCACTGTGCTGATGATGCTCTGTCGAAGTACAATTCCCAACGTCGATCATCGAGGTCTTCTAAGCTCATTATCTACTCGTCTGGCAAGCCGTCATTGAGAGGCGATTCTGCCAGTAAAGGGTGTGTTGCGAGAAAGTCTGCTAGGATTTGTCCCTTTATGGCACGAAGACGGACAAAAGTTATATCGAATTGCAACAGTATCATCTACCACCTGGCAAGTCTGCCGGAAAGTGTCGGGCGGGTCATTAATTATTGCAATGGATTAACTCTCGAAATAAGGTTGACCTTATGAGAAAGCATGTAGTGCCTGAGCTTTTGGGCTGTAAAGACCAAGGCCAAACAGTGCCTCTCAATAGGAGGATACTTTACCTCCGTCGGAATTAGACAACGACTTAAGTAGTAGAGAGCGTTTTCCTTACCCTCATCATTGACCTGGGCTAGCAAGGCTCCGAGGGACTCTTCTAAAGCCGCGGTATAAAGTATCAACGATCTACCCGAGACCGGGGCTACTAAGACAGGAGGTGTCATTAGATATCGTTTGATGTCATCAAAGGAATGCTGACATTTGGAGTCCCAAGTAAACTTGGCATCCTTCTTAACCAAAGCAGAAAAAGGCTGCACCTTCCTGACAAATTCAAAATAAAGCGTCGAAGATATGCCAAATTCCCTTGAAAGGATCAGAGTTGTTTTAAGGTTTTGAGAGGAGGCATTTCTAAGATAGCTTTAATTTTCTCCGGATCGATTTCAATTCCGCGATGTCAGCAACAAATCCTAAGAATTTTCTAGAGGTGACGCCGAAGGAGCATTTCAGGGGATTCATCTTAAGGTTAAATTGTCTTAATCGCTCGAAAACAATTCTCAAATCATACAGATGATTTTCCTTCAATTTGCTTTTGATGACCACATCATCCACGTAGCACTAAACTTGGTCTGAATGAGATCATCAAAAATCCTCGTCATTTCTATTTGGTAGGTTGCTCCTGCGTTCTTCAATCTGAAAGGCATTACTGTGTAGCGGTATACTCCAATTGGCGTTCTGAAGGCTGTGAGCTTTTCGTCTTTTGGTGCCATCTTTATCTGGTTGTATCCTGATGATCCATCAATGAAAAAGAAGATTTCATGTGTCGAAGTGATGTCGATCATTAATTCTGGAATTGGTAGCGAGAACTCGTCTTTCATACATTCTTTGTTCAAATCTCTGAAGTCCACGCAGATTTTGATCTGGCCTTTCTTCTTTCTGACTGGTACTACGTTGGCTAGCCAAGTCGGGTATTGTTCTTCATGGAAAAATTTAGCGTTGATTAGTTTCTTAACTTTAGGTATAACTTGCTGTTCGGTTTCTAGACACATTCTTCTCGGAGCTTCCCTGAATGGAACGGCAGTGTGATCTACTCCTAACTTGTGAACTGTGACTTCTAGAGTTAATCCCGACATTTCATCGTAACTCCAAGCAAAATAGTCCTTGAATTCCATTAATAGCTTGATCATGTTTTCAGAGTCTTCTTTGTTGAGTATGGAGCTAACAAAGGCCAGCTTGGGCTCTTCGCTAGTATTAAGTTAACTTCCATTAACTCATCTATTGTAGATTTAATCTCTTCTTCAAATTTTGGCGGAGCGTCTCCGATTGGCAAGTCTTCAAGATCATCTGAAGCTTCTAGGCAGTCTTCATTAGACTCGCAAGTGACAACCAAGCAAAATTCTGAATCGTCAGCTGGCCCTATCGTGCCGAATCCAAGACCATGTTTTGAGTTGGGAGGCCTTCTGACATTACTCCATAACTTTTCAAAGCGGTGTGATTAATCTTTTGACCACTGCTTAGGTAAGACACCACATTGAATTAAATTTTGAACACAGCGAGAATACCACTCAAAAGGCAATTCCATTGATTCGGATGAAGCAACATCTTCAAATTTTACATCATTTTCAGTTTTGGAAGAGAAGCACCACGGTAGAATTTGATTGGCTTAGTACTGCCACCATGTACTTCCTTGACAACCATACCCTCAACATTATTAGAGTAGATCGGGGTTAGGGTCATAGTCTGTACATAGTGGTTAATCTTGTTGTACATCGCTTTTTATTCTTCATTATGTTCATCTTCTAGTGAAATCTTGAATTGAGGTTTCTTCTGACTTATCGTTGCTGCTTCTTTCTTGATTCTTTTTTCTTCTTCTTCGGAACTGTTTTCCCAATCAACTTTAATAACCAGATTCCTTTGTTCAACTATTCCACTGTTTCTACCTCGACCTCGTCCCCGGCCTCGACCTCGGATGCGAGCTTTGGAGAAACCTTTACCATCTTGCCGTAAGGGAGTGGTGAGTAATTGTTGAACTAGAATTTTAGGTTCTTCATCATCTTGAGTTTCATTTACTTCATTTAGCGTGGCATTTTTGGAGAAAATTGTCTTCTTCAGAGGTGTGTAGTAGGCAGCTTCTTCACGTATTTCAATTTTGTGCACAGAAAACGGTTGCAAGTCACCTTTGATGCACTATTCTTGTCCTCCTTCATAATACTTTATACAATGGTGCAGAGACGACGGTACCATCTGGTTTTCATGGATCCACGGTCGGCCCAGTAGAGCGTTGAATGACGTTTCAGAGTTAATTATGTAGAATTTTGCGGTTGTCCTTGCTATGTCACCGATCCTCATTGACAGTGTTATTGATCCAAGAGCTCTTTCTCCTTTCTGGTTGAAGCCTCTTAGTAACATTTTGTCTGCTTGAAGCTCGCAGGCATCAATTTCCAAGTAGGTTAACAACCACCTGCTTTCCTTTATCTTTCAGACCAACTCTCAGGGGTAGGACTTTTTCGCTTCTTAAGTTGATCTCTGTTATCTCTTCCTCTGAGTTTGATTCTGAATTAGCTGGCACTTCCACTTTCTGAATTGGAGCAGTAGATTCTTCTGGAGTCACTTCGGTATCTGAGAACTCTAGCTCAATCGTGATAGGAGATCCTTGGAATTCACAGACGGGTTCGTTATTTTCTAGACCATCACAATCGCTTTCGCTGGTATCCTCCTCTTTATCGTTACCATCAAGGTTTTGTATGATTTGAGAATCGTTATTCGTTTCAAAATTGATATTCAGATTAGTTTGGTTGTCATCAGTTACATAATCTTTAGAAACAGTCAAAACGTAACCAACACCATAACTCTTATCATTATAAGATCCCGCCGGGGCGAGCAAATAATCATACAGAGTCAGAGGTTCGAGGGATTTCTCCCCCAAATTAGAAACAACCATCCTAGGAAAAGCAACCCCTAGTCTACCCTTCGGAGCCTCGGTCTTCTTTTCTTCTGCGATCTTCTCCTCCGTCTGGGGTGGTTCCTCGATTGCAATTGATAGTGCCGGCTCGACAAGTTTCGAACTTTGAATCAAAGCGCGCACCGAAGTGATTTGGATGTGATCCAAAATTTTCTTTGAAGACTTCATCCAAACTGTACTCCATCCATCGTTGGTCTTGTACGGGTCAATCGGAACAATAGGATCTGCCGAAATAACATTAACAAAACCTCCTTTCTGGGGCTCTTTCTCGTATTCTTTCGGGATCGTTATGTTCCCTTGTCGAAGTTTGTTCTCGAGCCAGTTGTTGAAAGTGAACCAGTCTTCGATCTTGTGTCCGATCATCCGTGATAAGGACAGTATAACAGGTGGTCCTTCTTGTCCACATCCTCTAGTTTATTGGGCTCTGGAAATTGGAATCCATCTTTCTTGATCAGACTGCAGAACATCTTGCCAACTGCTTCATTCTTGAAAGGGTACTCCTTTTTCAGAAGTTCTGTCAGGTTTCGCTTTTGCTGAACCAGCTATTGGTTGTATTGTTGTGACTGCTGGCCATACTGTTGCGACTGCTGATAATTCTGCTGAGGCGGTCGATAACTCGATGGAGGTTGTTGATAGTTCTGCTGAGGTTGTTCCATTTGTATTTGCATCGGCTGCTTGCCCTTATCTACCGCTGCGACAGTCCCGGACTTCTTCTCGAAGGCTCTGACTGGCTTCTGCTTATCGTTCTTATCGGTGAAGATAAGTTGTTTCTCTTCCTCCTGTAGACTCATGGCCTTGCTGAGCAATTTCTCGAATGTCTTAATTGTAAATCCTTTAAGGAGAAATGCTATCAGCCTGTGAATACGTTTTAACAGAATTCCAATGGCATGTTGTTCCTGGAGCTGCGGTTCACATTTCATGCTTAAATTCCTCCGTCACAGTATGTAGTCCACCAAAGTTTCATTTGGTTTCTGTTGCTCGACCACAAGATCACTGATGGTGATGTAGTGCTGAGCTCCAGCGAACTGTTCATAAATAGGTTTTCCAATTTTGTGAATGTCTTTACCAAGCCATTGGGCAGCTCCGCATACCAGTCAAAGGCAATTCCCGAAAGGCTGCTGATAAACTAGCGGAACAACAAAGTGTTGCTACCTTCGCATTGCAGTAACTTGCGCGGAAGTGTGCAACATGTTGTCGAGGGTTTCCCGTTCCATAAAAAGTCTTGAACAGAGGTAGTACGAAGCCTTTAGGGTATTGCATGACATCAAATTCTTCAGGGTATGGTCTACCCTTCAAAATCAATGCCTCGTCTTTGGATTGGGCTAAGGCTTCTCGCACCTGCTGTTCTACCATATTCTTAATGCATTTTTCTAGTATTGGACTCTGAGTGGAATTCTTCTTCGGCCGCTCGTCTCCATTGACAGACGTGTTTTCTTTTCCTTCATCCGCAATGTGAATGACTTCTAGGGGTGTTTCCTTTGGGGGTTGAGCCTAACTCTGAAGCGTGGCTAGAGCAGCCGCCATCTCTTCCATCTTCTTTTCCTTTCGATGAATTATATCTTCCTTTTCCCGGAGACGGAGTCTCATTACTTATGGGTCGTCTCCTTCTGTAGCTGCTGGAGCTCCCAGTAGAGCTAACGACACTTGGGTCTCGACCATGTTGATTTCAGCAATATCCTCGTCCATGTATACTGACAAGTCTTCTTCATTTTCTGATCTTTCTTTCCGTTCTTTGGCTAACTGCTGAATATCTAATCTCAACCTTTCCAGAGTGACCTCAAGTGATTTTCCTCTAACAATCCTACGGCTGGTAGACTGCAGTTGGTGAACATTATTCTCTGGAGTTGTCTCTGAGACGGCAGTACTCCTCTTAGCTCTGGACTCAGCATTAGAAATTCTCATTTCTGGCTGCTCTGCCGGTATTGGCTCCGCGACTTTAGGTCGCTACACCATCCTATTTGAGATTGGGTGCCTAGAGCAAAATGGCTCATCTGCCGTAGGATGAAAGGTGGTGTGCCTACTAAGATGCGGGCCAGATACCAGGGCTGGTAACTTCTTGCTGTTCAGTTTCCTTTTCTTCGGTGGAAGTTCCCTTTGAATGGTAGGGTAAGTACCCTCGGCCCGAGACGTGCCTTGTCAGTTATTTTCCCCATCCTTCTCAGGATCTTAGGCATAGAGCAATTTCTTTCATTGCCAACCTCTCGATTATCGTTCGGAATCGAGTGAGCGGTGTATTTCTTGTTCTTCTTCCTTTATGCTCGCCGTAATATGCTGGTTGGGGTAACGCGACAACGATCTTCTGAGCACTTTCTTCCTCAGGAGCGGCAGAAAGCGGGTAAAATCTGTTTCCTTCCAACAGGGGTGAAAGTTATGACAGTTCTTCTTCTTCTGGAATCTCCTCAGGAATGGCAATCTCAGGGACTTTGGCTTTAGTCATTCTTCTGTTCTTATTCCTTCTCTGAGACTTAGTCAAAGGTGCCATTCTCGAGCTGGACCCTATCTCGAAGACGGGCGGTATCGCAACAAAAGTTGTACCATCCATGGTAACAGGCTCATCACTAGTCTGGATTTCCTTCCCTTTCCATTTAGCAGGGGTAAGTGCAGTGATGACTAGACCGGCGGGGGTAGCGACAACAGTTCGGGAGGTAGTCTTATCAGCTTTGATAGCCAATCTCTTACGAGCAACGGTGTTCCCTCCAGTTGGGACCCTTTTCAGGGGAGGAAACTCTTGAGTCGACTTCAAGCTGAACTCCACTATGGGTTCCACAGATTCAGGTGTCTTGGACTTTAGTAAGGCGATAGTGACGTCCCTGAACTTAATGTCTGTCTGGTCGAACCCTTGTCCAAAATGGATGACTGTGTTGTCAGGCAGTCCATCCTGGTTGATTGCCAAGTCAGTTCTGGTAGCGAAGGAAAAGATCAGCTTCGGTGCAGACATCTTCTGCAGAAAAGGTTCGAAACATTAGAGCTACCTCATACTTCCCTTATCATCGCAACGATCTTTTGGACGAAATAAAGAAAACTCAAGGCAAAGTCTGAACAAAGTTTCATTAATTTCATTTTAATTTTGTTTGATTTCGTAAAGCTTTTCAGATTTCGTGGTTTTATTTTGCTCGTAGTTAATAAAGGAATTCGAGAAATAGAAAGTTGATAAAGATTCGATTAAAAGTAGGAAGCCGCGGGACCCTTATCCTGAATTTAGGAAAGGTAGAATCCCGTAGGAATCTCGATTCCGTAGATTGGTCTTAAACCACACTTATTAGGGGTCTCACTTCGCCTCTGGAGGTGAAAAGGAGGATTCCAGAACCTCTCTGTCTAGGGGTGTCTAAACATTGACTCCAGAATCCAAAGGAGTTGACTATACCCATCCAAGACAGAAATGAATAAAGTATGTGAATGGAAGAATGATAGTTTGATCCACTAGGGGCATGAATTTATTACCGATTTAAGAAAGCAAAAATATCTTATAAAAAAATGGAGAGAGGAACTGATCCCCAGTGGAGTCGCCAGAAATTGTCGGCATATTTTTAGATTTTAAGTTTAATTTATATATATATATATATATATTGTTTGAAAAGTAGCATTTGATTTTGGAAAATAATTTTAACTTTGAAATTTTTTGAAGTATGAAGTCAAACCGACCTCACACCTTAAAAAGTTTATTTGATGCTGCAATCCTACCAATTTTAATTAATTAGGACTTATATTTATATGACATAATCGTACAAATAACCTCGAAGATGTGAGGGTTTATATCGTACCAAACGAATACCTCGGAGTCCTAAGACCGGTTAGGACTTAATTTACATAACATGATTATGCGAATGCTTAACAACAAGTTGAGGATTTATGTTGCACTAGGCGGGCTACCTCAAAATCCTATGGCTTGGTTATTTAATTCTAGGCTGAAGTAGACAGACGTTTTACTGATGAAGTTGACCGTGCTGCCCACTATGCTCCAAGCTCCTTGTTGTCGTAGAGGTTTGCTTTTAGAAGATGACAATCAAGAGATGAGAGAAATATTTTGGTTTAAATGGCTTAATGTTTTAATTAAAATAAATCTTAAAGTTGATTAAGCAGAACCGATTAAGATCCCACGGTTCCGTCATCCAGGCACCGCTATTTTCATCGGATTAACTTAGTCCAAATGAATTTGCTAAACTCAATTCAATGAGTTCCACACTTTCATTTAGACCGTGGGAAATCTCGTTAGCAACACATGGGTT
The DNA here is from genome assembly GCA_022702705.1 of Papilionanthe hookeriana x Papilionanthe teres. Classification (NCBI taxonomy): domain Eukaryota; kingdom Viridiplantae; phylum Streptophyta; class Magnoliopsida; order Asparagales; family Orchidaceae; genus Papilionanthe; species Papilionanthe hookeriana x Papilionanthe teres. The sequence goes on along the minus strand of CM040421.1, from coordinate 106,660,243 downwards.
ACATCATCCGAGGGATTCCTGATCATCCAAGGAGACGTTTTAATTTAGTTGTAGTTGTAGTTTTGTTGTTCTGTTTGTGATTAAATTTTGAATTGTTTTCTCTTTTGAATGTTGTGGTGGTGAATTTTATCTTGTATTGATTTTTAATTTAGTTCTGGGTTTCAGTATTGTGGCTATCCTAAAGGTTTTAGTTTTCATGCAGGGTGACATAGTTGTTTAACATGCAAGTTCACAAGAAAGAGAAGTAAAGTGCAGTGCATGTAAGTAAATCACAATAAAATAAAAGCATACCCGACGGGTCTTCTCGTGATTCCATGCTGCACTTAAAACACATTTTAAGGCATTTTAAATATTCAAAGGAAAACACCTAGGCAAATATAGGGGGAGGTTCTAGTTGTCTACCAAATCCTAGTCCTATCACTAGTCAAATCCTAGAGGTGTGTTTTGTGGATGATTTTCTTCACCAAAGAACAATTAAATTCAATTGTTCTTCTAAAACATCCCATCATATTGAGAAAGTGCTTAGGACGAGTCCTGAACATCTTTTCAATACTTCTAGGATTATTTCGAGTCCAAATGAATTTCATTGTACAGGTGAATTGATCATCCAAGAATTTAGTTGAATTTTGTTTCTTGCTCGGTGAACTTGGACATTTGATTATCCGATGAGTGAAGAGAGATTTCATTTGATACCTTATTTTAAGGTTATGAAGGTGAAAGCCTTCAGGGGTAAATTAGTTTGTTAAAGGATTTAACCATTAAAGTTGAATCGTTGTTTCAAGACAATTTAATTTAGTTATAAAATTTTAAATTGATTTTTAAAAGTTTTAGATTACTTAGGTTAAAGAAGTTATTTGAATTATTTGAAAATTTTTAACGATTTGAATTTGTTTTAACTTAATTATAACATTTTAGATTGATTTTTTTAATTTAATTTGATTATCATATTGTAAATTTTCTGAAATTATTTTTAACACCTCAAGTTTATTTTATGTTAAGTTTTAAGTGGTTTCAAATTAGCTTTAATATTTTAGGTTTATTTTAGCTTGATTATTAAGTCATTTAATGTCTTAAACTTTAATTTAATTATGGATTTCTCTTTTTTAATCATTAATTTAAATCATCAATTCTTTTAGAATTAATCAAGAGTTGAATATTATTAATCCATTTAGGGACTTTAAATTAAAGAATTGATATCTTCTTAAGTCAAATCCCTAGTCTTAATAATCCAAAATTTTTTAAGTATTCTTCCAAAATTTAAATGGTTTAATTAATTAAAGTTTCATTTTTGATGTTGTAGGTGGTTAAATGGATTTCTACCTCTTAATTCTCTAAGTTTCAATCATCCAAGAGAAAATTTAGGTTCAAATGTTCATCCCTCCCTTTGATTAGGCCTAAAATATTAATTAGGGTTAAGATTCTTAATTACCTTTATGCCCTCTTAAGCTTATCTACTTTATAACTCACTAAATTGAACTCAAATGAACTTGAAATTTTTATGTCACCTCACTCACATGTCAATTAAGACATTAGAGGAGAAAATGTGATTTTTCTATTTTTAATTTAATTTATATAATTATTTTTATGGAAGATAAGGGTTTTTAATGAAAATTCAAAAACATGAACAAGGTAAAGTTTATGTCCTTAGGAAAATTTTAGGATGTTTCTACTGACTAGTGGACCACTTGGACCAATTTTGGTGATTTTTTAAATTATATTTTATTTATTATAATTATTTTAAAATTTAGGGTATTAATTAATTATAAAATAAAATTAAAGTTGAAAATTAAGTTTTATATTTTTCTTAAATCTCTCTGACCTCAAGGAACTCATAGAAAAAAATTTTATATTTTTATGATTTTTTTTTGAATTTTTAGAATTATTTTAGTGGGAAAGTTTGGAAAATCCATTTTTAATATTAAAAATTACATTAAGCTTTTAAAATTCAATATCTTTACCTAGGGACTTAGGAAAAAAATATTTGGTTGTTTCTAAGTGATTAGGAAACAAAATATGACATTTTTGTGAATTTTATTATTTTTGTGAATTTTATTATTTTTTAATTATTAAAATATTCAAAATTGGTTAAAAAATGAAATTTTTAGAAAAAATCCAATTTTAATTTTCTTAGACTTCTCTGATCCCGGAGAGGCCTCAAAACAAATTTAGTGAATTTTTGAAATATATTTTAAGTTTGATGAATTTTTTAAAGTTTAAAAGTGGCCATGTGATTTGAATAATTCATTTACTGGGTTAAATCATTTTCAATTAATTTCAAATTTTTATTTGAGGCTTTTCTGTCCCTAAAGATCAGTGAAGAATTGATTTTGTGTTATTTTAACGAGTGGTTCTTTCAAATTAATTTTTCTAAGGTCCTCTGGTCGAGAGATAAATCCCCTAATTTATCTAAATTTATTAATCAACATGCTAATTGTTGCAATTAAATTACCAAAATAGACACATAAACTTAGAAAATAGGTAACTTACTACATAGATAGCCTCTGGCCTTGGAAAATTCAGGGAATGTTCCCATGATCCGAGGCTACAAAAGTCCAATGGTCTCATGCCGTGATGAATTGTGTGTGTGAGTGGAGAATTAAAATACTCAGAACAGTATTAAATTAATTAAAAATAAAATACTTAACAAAATAACTTAGTTCTTTTCCACATTAATCTCCTCTGTTCACTGATCAAGAGGTTATTTTTAGTTTATTTTTAGGATTTTTCTATGCAAAGATATGCATTTTTAAAGGTTCTGGTATTTAAATAAATCAAAAAATACTCTAATTTCCTACTTAACCACGCGGCGCCACCTCAACCAAGGCAGTTACGAAGTTCTACGCGTCGTCCCCCCATTCGACGCCGCCATCTAAGTAAGCGCGCTCTTTTCGTTTCGCAGTTCTGTCCAGCTCGATCTCCGTCGTCCATCCGATACATGCTCGATCCAAGGGTGGCTGGTCATCGTCTCTGTCTGGTTCAACCCGAGAGCCATCCACCCTAAAACCTTAAAATCTCGAGCTATACTCAACCAAATCAAGTGCAGTTTGAATCTACATGCTCGTCTAGCCTAAACAAAGCTATCAATATGGCTAACATGTATTGAAATCAAGCTAAATAAAATGGAGAATCGCTGGAAGCTCAAGAGGGAGGAGAGCTCAATACCTTGGTACAAGAGGTGAAGCCTCGATTGGATGTGCTCGACACGTTCGTTGCAGCTGGGGAAGCCTACAGATGAAGCCTCGAGCACTGGTGAAATGCCTAGGTGTGAAAATGCTGAAACCCGATTTGGTGTTTTCATGTCTGAAGCAATGGGCTAGCCTGGTGAGGGGGCTTTCACTTGGTCAGTTTAATTTGATTTTGGTGGAGGTTCTGGTGATGTCCTGTTTTTGGCCTGAATTTCGACTGAGAAATTGAGCTCAGCTAGGGGGATTCAAGGAAGGAGGTCAGTGGGGATGAACTTCTCTTGGCTAGGAGAAGTTTTGGGAGCTGTTTGGAGGAGTTCTGTGAGGAAAAATTCAGCACCTCATTCATAGCCGAAAGGAGGGGATTTTATAGCCTTGGCCGGAGAGGGGAGCTCAGGGCCAGACAATGAGTGCCCTGGGCCGCTTAGGGTGAGGGCTGAGCAGGCCAGGTGGCTGGAGAGGGGATTGCCCACTGCCAAGCCCAAATTTTGTGTTTCAAGGGCAAGGGGGCGCTCAGGTGTGCCTGTTCCGGCGGCTGGGATGGCTGGCCTGGACAGTTAGGCAGCTGGGTAGGCTGAGGAGGAGTGGAGGAGATGCTCAGCTGCATTAATTGGGGCAGGGAGCTTGCTTAAGGAGAGTTAGAGGATGGGACATGACTTTTAGCAAATGTCTAAACCCAATGGTCCCAAGTGGTGGACCATTGGTCCATGGCTCATGGGGCATGGATTAAGTCAGGTCAAACCCACTCTAGGAGGTCTAGGGTTGGCTGCCATACGATTGGATTGATCAAATTTGGATTTGGTTAGGTTTAATTTGACTCATGTGTTCAATTGGGTTTATTTGTGTTCGAGTTGGGATAACTTGAGTTTGGGTTTTAATTGAATCAAATTGATTGATCAACATTGTGTAAATGATTGTAAGGAAGATTTTTCATGAAGACATGATGTGGATTGGAGTTCATTTGGAGTTTCAATTTGGAGAACTTTGGAGTTATGGTTAATATTAAGCACCATGGGTTAGGTTGGGTTTAGGTTTGTCCAGAGTTTTGTTTTAGGCCAATTGATGGTTCAAAATGTTACAAATGATTATTTGGAAAGGTTTAAGATAGAAATTGGGTGGAAATTTTGGGTTTAGGGGATCCAATTTGGGGAATTAGGGGTAGGTGACAACTTTAGGGCAAATTTGGGGATTTTGATTTCAAAGGGATTTTGATTAGGGTTTGAGTTTAAATTGAGGGCCAATTGATGTTGTGCTTGGTGTAGGTATGTATTAGGAAGAGTTTGGAATTGAAATTGGGGAAAATTGAGTTGAATTGGGTTGGTTTGGGGTAAGTTTGGGTCATAGGCCAAAATTGGGGTTTTAGGTTTCAAGTTGAAATTGAATTCTAATGTGAATCAAATTGGGATTGGATTTAGTTTAAATTGGTATTGTGGATGCTGAGTTAAAGTTTAAAATTGGATTTGGGCAAAATTGAGGTCAATTGGATTGATTTGGTTTGACATTGAGTCCATTTAGGTTAAAAAAGGGGTCAAATTGAGGATTTTAATAAAATTGTGTTAAATTGGCAAAATTAGCTTATGGTGTAGTTGAACAAAATGAAATTGGGAATATTTGGGATTTTTTTGGAATTTTTTGGGAATTTTGGGCTAAAAGGGGTATTTATGGTATTTGGAGGTTATTTGGAGTGTATTGGGGTATATTGATGGATTTAAAAGGTGAGGATTGTTTTAAAATGATTTTTAGAATTTTTGAGAATTTTGGGTAATTTTTGGGAATTTTTGGATGATTTGGTGGTTGTGGGGGCAATTTAGGTAATTTTGGGTAAGTTTAGGGGACCAAATGTCAAAACCAGAAATTTTGGCAAAATGAATGGGGTTTTAAATAGGGGGAATGGGATTATTTTTAGTGGGGTCAAAATTAAATAGAATTTATTTGGGATGGAATTAGGGTTTGGAAGCATGAGCCTTGGACTTAGCTATGTCCAACCACTTTGGGACAAAGTCTAGCTAAATGGTAACCACTTTATGATCCTTCACATATTGACCTTAGCCATCTTAATCAAAGATTAGTAGCTTGGGTTCAACCATATGAGTTTCATAAAGGGTAGAAGACAAAGGTTCAAGGTTTAGGTTAAGTGGCTTAGGGGTGTGTGTGTGTGCAAGAGAAGCCCAAGTCACCCAAGGTCACCCTAAGTCCAAAAAATCCTATAGGAACTCACTATTGGTTGCCCATATGGTGGTTTTAACTTTCCAAGGTGACTTAGAGGTTTGCAACCATCCAAGTGGGGACCCAAGAGGAGTCAAGAAGTGGCTGAATTGCTAAAGGGTGGGTCCCAATTCTAGTCTTCTAGGATAGCCAAGGAGAAGTCCTATGGCTAGATCCTAAGCACTAAGAAAAAAGAAAAGACCTCACCAAAAATGAGGTCATCAAATAGTCATACGACCTTTTCCATGAATCCATCTATTCGGTTCAGAGTACGTCCTTATTTTTAGATGTCCAGATCGCCCTTGATCACATGCTTCCATCACATGCTCGATAATGGCACCTTGCTCCACTTCGTCAAAAACTTGGGTGAACAATTGAATGCCTTCCAATATATTAATGGTTCGACCATTAATATATTGAAATTGTTTGAATGATTCTTTCTTGATAGTTCTAATACATCTCACTTCTTCTTGAGAAGCAATTCATTTGTCATTTATTACTTTTGTTGTCGTGAGATCCAATGCTGGCTCGTAGGGAACGAGAGTGAATATTGTCCTTTCAATTCTCTCCTCTTCTTCGATCATTTCTTCTCCTAAGACATAATATGTCTCTTTAGAGATGTTTTCAAGTATTGGAAATTCGAATCCATCATCTTCTTCCATTGGTTTTATGTTTTGTCTTTCTTTTTCTGCCAGTTTCTTGAGCCGTTTATTGCGATTTCTCCTTTGGGCTCTTGTCATTCCAGAAGCTAATTTCTTTACCCCGCTAGTAGATGTTATTCCATCTTCACAGGATGGAATTGCCACTACTGACTTCAGTTTTCCATTGTCAATGAGATTTTCTGTTTCTACAGCTTGTTCATGAAGCTTGAATTCCAATACAGATGGTTTTCCTCTTGCTTCTTGTTGATTGGCAATGGATAGTAAAGGTCCGTCGTAGAGTAATTCAACTCGGGAAAGTTCAAAATCGAAGTGGATCCTCGAACCTTTTTCAATACATCGTCGGTCCAAGGCCAGAAAAACACCATTTCAGAATGTGAAAAAAAGTCTGTTGTTAGACATTTTGCCTGAAAACAACAGGATAATGTAACATTTTAGACTTTTTATGTTAAGGAACGACGCTTATAAACATTTGTTTAATAAGCGAAACAGATGTTACAAAGCATAAAAGTCAAGATTCGTATCACAAAGATGATTTGAAGAAAAGATTTTTTTTTATTATCCCAGTTTATAAATAAGTCATCATTCATTTTTTTATGTCGCGTAATATTTCTTTAGGAAACTGCCATTGATTGGAGGCATGATTCTTTCTCCTTGACAATCCACCAATTGGTAAGATCCTCCCGAATATGTCTTTTCAATTACATATGGGCCCTCCCATATTGGTTCAAATTTGCCACCTATCTTTAGATGAGCTGGTAGAGGTCTTCGAAGAACTAAAACTAATTCACCGATTCAAAAGGTTCTGTGGCGAACTAATTTTTCATGGGCCCGTATCATTTTTGTTTGATACAGTTCGAGATTTTGCTGAGCTTGTAGATGTTTGCCTTCTAAACTCTCAAGTTTTTCAAGTCGCAATCTGGCATTTTATTCTTAAGTTATTTTATTTGCTATCGCAACTCCGAGAGAAGGGATTTTGACTTCGAGTGGTAATATAGCCTCAGAACCATATGCCAAAGCAAACGGTGTTGGCCGTGTTGGCGTTCGATATGTAGTTCTATAGGCACATAAAGCTTCTATTAATCTTTCATGACACTATCTTGGGCTGGTGACTAATGTCTTTTTGAAAATTTGAACCAATGTTTTATTGAAGGCTTCAACTAAACCATTGGCTTTATGATAATAGATTGTGGAATGCCTCCAGTATATCCCATGTCTTTGGATAAAGTTGTTCATTTTCGCATTTTTGAAGGCTAATCCATTGTCTGATATGACTCTTCAAGGAATTCTAAATCTATAAACAATATGTGTCTTAAAGAAATAAAGGACTTGTTCTGCCTTGACCTCTCTAAGCGATATTGCTTCTACCTATTTGGAGAAATAATCAGTGGCTGTTAGAATAAATCAATGAACCTTAGATGATGGAGGATCTATAGGACCCACTATGTCGGTGTTTGACCCGACTGCAAATAACGCAGTAATTTATGCTTCCAAAAATTTGTTATAGCCAATACTTTGACCCAAATAATAATAGCGGCTAGTGTATATAAATATAATTTTATGGAAAATATTTTACACACTAGAGGTACTACGCAAGTATACGTATTGTTTCAAGTAATATAGGGCTTTAAATAAAGACCCCAGTATCGATCCCACAAGGAGGTTTATAGATTTTTAAAAATTTTAATTTTACTTTTATGTATTTCTTTTAAAGTTATAAATTTAATATTTAATTTACTAAATGCAGAAATAAAGCAGTACTAAAATAATGAGTGATGTAAATAATAATAAGCAAACAACTTTCTTCCTTTCAATTAATCCAAGACTTTTTAGATAATGTAATATTCGTGGAGAATACAAAATTTATGGTATTGTGCCAAATAGAAGCATTCCTATTCTTTACCTTCGCTCGATAGTATAAAGAACATTGGCTAATCTATAGATTAGGTCTGGATGTATTATTAGTAGAATGGGTTAATCTTGGCTCACACTACTAGATGTCCAAGAGTGGCTATGGTCGGCCCTACTAGTGACCCGTTCCCTTTCTATAAACCAAATTAAAAGAATTTAGACTGTCACTCTAAAAACTTATTAATTCCACGCCTATTGAATAAAATTTTCCTATTTATTTGCATTTCATCTTGAATAACCCGCACAAGGCCTTCGACTACCCAAGGATACATGTGATATCTACTAGTTAAGAATTCATCTCCTTCTAGGTCTCAAAATTCTTCAATAGATTTTAACAACTTAAATGGCCAATTTAAATAGTAAATTAAGATCCGGTATTAATATCATCACAATATTTAAACATATTTAGTTTTTCATTCTCCAACGAATTTTATATTATCTTATTTATCTTTTCATAATTGAAAGGAGAAATTAAAGTAACTACTCAGAACACATTGAATTTAAATAACAAAATATATAAATAAAACTTTGAATCAAATTACAAATACTTATCTCAAGTGTTTCTCCAACTGAACCTCTGATTCCTACTGAGTCCAAAGGGAAATAGACTTCAAAAGCACCAACTCTTCCAAACTCTCAATACAAACTCTAAATAAAATAAACTCACTAATTTATGAAGGAAAGTAAACTAACAGTGTGGCCCTATATTTAAAATTATCTCTCTGATTGGGGGTCTCTTTTTCTGTAGAAATGGCCTCCTATTTATAGGTTTTAAGGGTTGCCTAAAGCATCTTTTCAAAATGTGTCCAAGTTCAATGAATCTTCTAGAATCTGTGTCTGGTGCCTAGGCGCCGGCATCTGGCGCTTAGGTGCCGGACTTCGCGTCCAGTTCTTCGCACCTCTTCACTTTAGATCGCACCTCTTCGCGATCCAAACCGTTTCCAAGCGTCTAGATACAATGTATCACATGTCCTATAATCTAGGAATAACTGCTAATCTTCTAGAAGGTCCAACCGCTCTAACCGTCAAAATAACTGCCCAAAGTACTTACAAAATCGTAACTGTTTTGGTATCGAGCTGGCGCTTAGGTGCCGGATTCTGGCGCCTAGGCGCCAGACCCATTATTTTGGCAATTTTGCATTTTGGCTCTATTTTTGTCCTTTTTGCTCCTTTTTGCTCCTTTTTCATCTTTTTTTCTTTTTGAACATCTTTACATCACCTGCATCCAAAAACATAAAAAAATACCTTTCATTAAAGCATAATATCCTTAAAATTTTAATAAAAATCAAGGCATAAAAATAGGTATTTTTTTCATGGATAAAAAATCCCCCAAACTTAAACGTTACTTGTCCTCAAGTAACCCTTTTTACAATATTAAATGTATAACAATTGGAATAAAAGGTAAATATTTAAGATTCCTTGTAATTTTTGATTTTATAAAGGCTTTAGTAAATCATTAACCAAATTTTACTAAGTTTAATTTTAAGAATTTAAAGAATATTTAACTACCAAATCGTAAGACATCAAAATTTTTCATTCTTTTCAAAAATAATTGTAGTTTATTATATTAAGATCACATAAATTATTTACAAGAAAAAGTTCTTCATGAGAATCTTTTCTAATAAAGATGCATTCATTAAAATTAAGTAAAGTATGTAATTAGTTTTCTTCTTATAAGATAATTCAAGTGAAGCCAACTTTTGATTAGGCATCTCCTCAAGCTTCTCCTCTCTCTTTTTTTTTTTAACAGTGAGGATTACTGTATCTGGATAACCTGTTAATGATTTTGAACTTCACTATCCTTAACTTATATTTACAAACTTGTACATCTTCACTTAATTAGTATAACATGAATAATTTTTAAAAAGACTTTCAATCTTTTTCTTTTTCAAGTTATAATTCTTGATTTCTTAATACTTCTAAAATTCAATTATCTCTACCATGAATAGAAAAAATTCTTAATCTTACTCTTCTTTAAGTTGAATAATTCTATTCTTAAAATCAATCAAAGTTATTAAAATTTTGGATAAGTCTACTAAATTATTTATAATTTCAAAAAAATTAAGTGATCTTAAGTAGATTTTTCATTCATTTTGTTATGTTAATATCCCCAAACTTAAGTTTTGGTATATCATGAAAAATTTTAAAGTATGAGAGAAAGAAATGCATAATTTTAAAAGGAATTTTATAAGTATGTAAAAACAGTCTACGAAGAAAAATTTACTTATACACATGCTTTTTATGAATATCACTGAAATAATGAAGCTTATATAAAAGTAAGCAGGTTCAATTTTTATATTAGTAGCTAAATTAAACGACTATACTAGTCACAATAACAGAAACAGAACAACATCAATAACTAAATAGTAGGACAATCATCAGTACAATTAACATGAACAAAACATCAAACAAACATAAACCAATCATACTACTAAGTCTAACACACAGACAAATAAAACAAGAACATAATCTCGACAATCTAATCATCACTCGCAGTCTCCTCATCATCATCATCATAGACACCAAAGGAAAAATCCTTAGTCTTCTTCGGATCATAAGGTGTGAATCTAGGACAAGTAGGGAACTGAACAGACTGTTCTCCTTTCAAAAATCTAACAAGAGCTTCATCATAATCAGCATCATAATTGCTCTTCCCATGGGTAAAATTAGCAAGATGAACAAATTTTGCATCGATCGTATCTATTTGAAAATGAGCTAAATGTAACACATTCTGCTGCTCTGAATACTTCTCATCCATAGTCTCCCAAAAACTAGGTGGTGGTGTAGTAGAAGTAGAAGGTCTAGAAGTAGAAGCACTACCTGGAGTAGGTACAAAAGTAGAAGGAGCAGTAGATCTCTTCCCGCGAAGACGATCATAAATACTAACACTCTCCTGCCCAATAGGCTTTGTAGTCTTTAGCTTCTCCTCAGAAATATCAGCAATAACTCCATCACTCACGCATAAAGAATATATCAAAGATGGGAATCCTAATCCCACAGAAGTGCTGGATCGTACAGTTGATTCTACAGAATCATAGATAATGCTGCCAACATCAATCGACTTCCTTTCCTGAATGCAGTAGTTCACGATAGCTCTATCTCTGGTAACTTCACTCAAGTGGTTAGAAGGAAGTAGTCTAACAAAAATAAAATAGTGCTAGACCTTTGAAATACCATTCAGCTTAGAAGATTTAAAGTTTACCCTTTTGTCTTTCTGGATCTTCCAAGCTCCAGTGCCATCAGCTAGATATGCAATGATCATCTCCAGATCTCCTTCAGATGGAGACATACCAGAATAGTAGCACTCGACATTAGGTGGTAGGCCGTAGAAAATGTTGATCCGCTCCGGAGTGAATCCCACTCCGACACCTCTAACGAAGACTTCATAGTCTTCCGCATCCATAAACTTGGCGTAAAATTTTTATACAACAGGAATAACAATAACGACAGTGAAATAACAGAATCGCTGCCAGTTGTGTGCAACGATCGTGTTCTCGATCATCTCTCCAGGACTGTAAAAACTGCGCTCCGAGATAGATTTCCTCGATGTTGCAAATTCGTGGTAACGAAAGTGCGCTGCTGCAGTAGCGAACTTGATCTTGAGAAACTTAAAATGAGTTTAAAAATTCATGGAAAATTTTCTAAAAATCAAAATTTTTCTCCAAAATTTTGGTTTTTAGCAAAAATAGGAAAATCCATGGTAGAAATAAAAAATAAATGGATTACATGGTAGATCTGACCTCAAGATGAAGAAATCAAGTGATTTCGGGCTCAAAAACGTGAAGATTTGTCCTCTAGATGGATCTAGGGGGTAGGTTTTTGCTTAAAAGAGGAAGGAGATGAAGCTTAGGCGTCAGCAATGGCTAATGAGGGTTTAAATCCTGATTTTTGATTAGCAGGCCGAACCGGCGCCTAGGCACAGACCTCTGGCGCCTAGGCGCCAGACTCGCCTTTCACAAAAATCGTTTTAAAAATTTAACTTTCCACCCAAAATTCACAACTTCAACTTTCAATCACTCATATAAGAGTAATGCTTCAGTTTCCAACTTCCAAAATATTTTCCAAAAATTTTAAAAATTATAAATTAAATCCACCAATTAAACACAAGTTTAAGTCAAATTCTTCTAATTCCATTCATAATCTTCAATTTCGGGCTCAATACATTACAGATAAGTATAATAATAAGATTCAAGTCTTAACAAACAATCAAACAACACAATTTCAAAGCAAATACAACACATATTAAACAATAAAACAAACACACAAACAACACATTCGATTTACCAAATCGATGCAACGACACAGTAGATAAAGTCTTGATCTAACCACATTTACTATCTAATCTTCAAATTTGAAATTTCTACTCTCGTCGCAATGAGGATTACTTGGCCTACTTGGGAAGAACACTAACGCCCTTGGAAAATCTGCAGCCGTTTTCTCGTCGATCCATTTGTTCTTCGCATACACCTCCACTTGAGCGTCTTGATAGGCCGCTAGATGATCGAATTGAAGCTTTGCCTGCCATTCCAGATGCTCGATTTGATGATACATCTCATAGAGGCAATCTCCAATACTTTTGAATTCAGCTTCAAACTTATCGAGGCGACTCAAAAACTTCTCCAAACTAACAGTAATAAAACCATTGAAGAAAGGTTGAGGATCCTTAGAACACTTGTCTCTAGCCTCTTCTCCATGATTTCTTCTCTCCATTTCTTCAAAATCTTCTCTTATCTCCTCAAGAATGAAGTGTAAAGGTCGTATCTATGATTGCTTAGGGATTGGGAACAAAGATGGGGTAGTTTATAGGAGAAAATCGTGTGAAAAACTGAAAATTTTTTGTTTTTACACGACCCAGTAACTGTGGCGCTTAGGCACCAAAACTGGTGCCTAGGCTCCGGACCCATCGATACACAGTCTACTCTGGCGCTTAGGTGCCGGATTTCGGCGCCTAGGCGCCGGAACCATGTTCGACTCCGTTTCTCCTAACGTCAAATTTCAAAGTTTTGATCTAAAAAATAGGTAAATTAGAATAGTAAGATCAATATAAACTCAGTAATTAAAATTAACTCAAATTATAAACAATCATAATGAAGGTTAACTTGATCTCCTTTTTACTCACATACAAAATGGAGTGATCCAAAGTCCAAACTTTATATACTTCGAGATAATCTTTAGCCTAAGTCAAATAAGACTTGTTAGCATCCAATTTTCTAAAGTTATATAAAATTTAGTCAAGATCGAGGCATAACCTTACATTAAAAATGTAAAAACACAAAAAAATAACTATGTGTTGCCTCCCACAAAGCGCTTGGTTTAACGTCATCAGCCGGACCTAATTAAGTCTTTAATCAGGTAGACTCAACTCGTAAGCCTCTTTATAAATCATTTTTATGTCTCCCAAATAAGGCTTTAGTCTTAATCCGTTAACTTTAAATATTTTTCCCGTTTTGGGGTCTTTAATATCCACAGCTCCATAATGATATACTTTCTCAATTATATATGGTCCCATCCATTTAGATCTTAATTTTCCAAGAAAAAGTCTTAAACGAGTGTTAAATAATAATACTTTTTGTCGAGGCTCGAATATTTTTCCTGAAATCTTTTTATCATGTAATATCTTCATTTTCTCTTTATAAATCTTTGCATTTTCATATGACTCATTTCTTATTTTATACATCTCATTTAATTGTAATAATTGTTTTTCTCCTGCAGTATTTAAATCAAAATTAAACTCCTTTATCACCAAATAAGCTTTATGTTCAAGTTCAATAGGTAAGTGACAATGTTTACCATAAACTAACGGGTAAGGTGACATTCTAATTGGTGTCTTATAAGTTGTTCTATAAGACCATCATGCAGAATCAAGTTTATCAACCCAATTAGTTCTTTTAGGATTAACAGTTTTCTCTAAAATTCTTTTAATTTCTCTGTTTGATACTTCAGCCATTCCACTTGTTTGTGGGTGATAAATAGTTGCAATTCTATGTTTGATTCCAAATTTTTCCAGTAATGATTGAATTCTTATATTTCTGAAATGACTTCCACCATCTGTGATAATTACCTTAGGCATTCCAAATCTTGAAAAAATCATTTTCTTTAAAAATTTCGAAACACTTTTGGAATCACAATTAGGTAAAGCTACAGCTTCAATCCACATTGAAACATAATCATCCACTAATAAAATATAAATATTTCCAGATGATGGTACAAATGGTCCCATAAAGTCTAAACCCCATATATCAAAAATTTCAACTTCCAGTATATAGTTTAAAAGGCATTTCATCTTTCCTAGATATATTTCCCATCCTTTCGACATCGATCACATGTTTTCACATATTGTCTCACATCTTTGAACAAGGTAGACCAATAAAATCCTGAATTTAAAATTTTAAATGCAGTTTTATCTACTCTAAAGTGTCCTCCAAATTCAGAATCATGACATTTTTGAATAATAGCAAAAGTTTCTTCAAAAGGTACACATCTTCGAATTACGTAATCTCTTCCCAATTTAAATAAATGAGGATCTTCCCAAATATAAGATTTAGCATCATTTTTAAATTTCTTAATATATTTGTTATTCAATCCATAAGGTAGAATATTGCTAACTAAATAGTTAACTATATCCGCATACCAAGGTGTTTGGCATCCTTGAATAACATATAACTGTTCATCAGGAAATTTCTCATTTAATATAATTCTTAATTCTAGATAAATGATTAGCAATTTGGTTATCAGTTCCTTTTCTATCCACTATTTGAAAATCAAATTCTTGTAGAAGTAAAACCCATCTTATCAGTCTAGGTTTAGCATCCTTTTTTGACATTAAATATTTAATAGCGGAATGATCTGTATGAACTATACATTTGGTACCAAGAAGATAAGATCTAAAGTTATCAAAGGCATAGACTATAGCTAAAAGCTCTTTCTCAGTAGTAGTGTAATTTCTTTGAGTTTCAGTAAGAGTTTTATTAGCATAATATATAACTTTGAAAATTTTCTCATATTTTTGTCCCAATACAGCTCCAATTGCAAAATCACTTGCATCGCACATTAATTCAAAAGGTTTATTCCAATTAGGTGCAATAATAATTGGTGCAGTTATTAAGTTTTCTTTTAAAATATTGAAAGCATTAACACAGTCTTCATTAAATTCAAATTTAGCTTCTTTTTCCAATAAATGACAAAGAGGTTTAGCAATTTTAGAAAAATCCTTTATATATCTTCTATAAAATCCAGCATATCTTAGAAAACTTCTCACATTAATAACAGTAGTAGGTGGTTGCAGTTCAGTAATAATTTTCACTTTTACTTGATCAACTTACATCCCATTTTGTGAAATTTTGTGACCAAGTACAATGCATTCTGTGACCATAAATTGACATTTTTCCCAGTTAAGAACTAAGTTTGTTTCTTCACATCTTTTCAGAACCTTGGAATTATTTTCCAAACAAGATTCAAAAGAAGTTCCAAAAACTGAAAAATCGTCCATAAATATTTCAATTCCTTTGTCAATCAAATCACAAAATATTGACATCATACATCTTTGAAAAGTTGCAGATGCATTACATAAACCGAAAGACATTCTTCTAAACGCAAATGTTCCATAAGGACTTGTAAATGTTGTTTTCTCTTGGTCCTTAGGAGCGACAGGTAATTGATGATAACCAGAATATCCATCCAGAAAATAGAAATATGAGTGTCCAGCTAATTTATCAAGCATTTGATCTAAGAAAGGTAAAGGAAAATGATCCTTTCTAGTGGCGTTATTTAATTTCCGATAATCAATGCAAATTTGCCATCCAGTAACTTGTCTTGTAGGAATTAGTTCATTTTTATTATTGACAACGACAGTTACTCCTCGTTTCTTCGGAACATAATGAATAGGACTCACCCATTGACTATCCGAAATAGGATAAATAATTCCAGCATCTAACCATTTTAAAATTTTTTTTTAACAAGCTCTTTCATGATAGGATTTAATCTTCTTTGAGGTTCAATAGTAGGTTTAAAATCTTCTTCCATTAAAATCCTATGCATACATATGGAAGGGCTTATTCCTCTTATATCAACAATAGTCCAACCAAAAGCTTTCTTATAGCTCTTTAACACTCCTATTAATTTTTCTTCTTGATCTAAGCTTAGTTTAGAAGAAATAATAACAGGTAAAGTTAATGAATTTCCAAGAAAAGCATACTTTAAATGTGTAGGTAACATTTTTAATTCCAGTTCAGGGGCTTTTTTAATTGAGGGTAAACATATATCATTTTGAGTTATGTCCAAAATTTCCTAGTTATCTTTAATATAATGAGTTTCTTTAGATAATTCATCTTCTTTTAGTTCTTCATTTTCGTTAGTTAATAATTCAATTTTTTCTTCAGAAATGACTTTACATTTTTCTTGATAATGTTTTTCAATTATTTAATCAATATTATCCATTCGATAGCATTTTTCTTTGTCAGAGTACTTCATTGATTTAACTACATTGAATTTAATCTCTTGATCCTTAATTCTCATAGTTAATTCTCCTTTTTGCACATCAATCATAGCCCGTCCGGTAGCTAGAAAAGGTCTTCCTAAAATAATAGGTATTTCTTTATCTTCTTTCATATCAAGTACAATGAAATCCACAGGGAAAATAAATTTATCCACTTTAACAAGAACATCATCTATAACTCCTTTAGGGTAAGTGACAGATCTATCAACTAATTGAAGGGTTACAGTGGTGGGAGAAATCTCTCCTAAATTCAACCTTCGAAAAATAAAAAATGGCATGAGATTAATACTTGCTCCTAAATCACATAAAGCTTTTCCACAAAATTTTTCTCTAATAGCACAAGGTATAGTGAAACTTTCAGGATCTTTAAGTTTCTGAGGTAATTTCTTTTGAATTATTGCACTACATTCTTCACTTAATGCAACAGTTTCAAAAGCTTCAAATTTTCGTTTCTTACTTAAAATATCCTTCTTAAATTTTACATAAGTTGGCATCTATTCCAAAGCTTCAGCAAAAGGTATGTTAATGGTAAGTTTTTTAAAAATTTCAAAGAACTTAGAAAATTGATGATCAAGCTTCTGATGTTTTAGTCTTTGAGGAAAAGGTGGTGGTGGTTTTTCAACTTCCACATTAATAGGAATAACAGTCTGAACTTTACTAGGAGAAGGAGTATCTTTAGGTTTTTTAATCTCTTCAACCTCAATCTCATTTTCAATTTCATCCTGAATTCTTTCTTTTAATTCCTTTCCACTTCTAAGTTGTACAGCTTTAGCATGTTCATGTTCTTTTCCAGTTTCTTTTGGATTGATTTCAACATTACTAGGAAGTGTTCCTGGAGGTCTGTAATTAATTAAATTAGCAATTTGTCCCATTTGATTCTCAATATTACGAATAGCAGTGTTTTGATTTTTTAATTGATTAGTCAGTTGTAAAATTAATTCTTATATAGATAACTTTTACTGTTGATTATTAAATCCAGGAGGTTTATAGTTTAAATTTACTTGATTGTTCCAATTTCAAGTTGGATGAGATTGATTCTTACCCCATTGTTGTTGTGAATTATTCCAGTTAAAATTAGGGTGATTTTTCCATCCAGGATTATAATAATTTGAATAAGGGTTATTTTTACTAGCAATAGCTTGTAAAGTTTCAATATTTGAGAATCTTCAATATTAGCAGAGTTGTTATGTGATATATTGACAACATAATTATCTAATTTCTTAGATATTGCAGCCACTTGTAAAGCTAAGATAGAAAAAGCTTCGTTATCATGAATACTTGCCATTCTTTTATGATTAACCCTTTCAGAAGGCCATTGAAAATTATTGTTAGCCATTGCTTCAATTAAAGTATAAGCTTCTTCAAATGATTTAGCCATTGAAGAACCTCCAAGACAGAAGATCAATAATTGATTTCAGTGATCCAATAAGTCCGTTATAAAATGTTTGAATAATTAACCAATCAGGTAAAGCATGATGAGGACACTTTCTTAATAGTTCTTTAAATCTTTCCTAAGTTTCATAAATTGTCTCCCCGTCAAATTGACTAAACGAAGTAATATAATTTCTTAATTTAGCAGTTTTAGAAGGAGGAAAATATTTAGCAAGGAATTTTTGTGCCATTTCAGCCCATGTTTTAATATAACCTGTTGCTAATGAGTTCAACCACATCTTTGCTTTATCTCTTAAAGAGAAAGGAAAGAGTCTAAGTCTAACAGCATCATCAGAAACATTGTTATATTTAAAGGTAGCACAAAGTTCTAAAAAACTAGCAAAGTGTAAATTTGGATCCTCATTTGGTTTTTTCCCCAAAATTGATTATTTTGAACCATTTGAATAATAGATGGTTTAAGCTCAAAAGAATTAGAATCTACAACAGGTATTTGAATACTAATATGAAGTTCATCAACTGTAGGGTTAGCATAATCCCTTAATGGTTTGTAAACATTTTGTTCATTAATTTCAATTGGATTCTGTAAATTGTTATGTAAATTAGCCATCTCTTGATATTTTTGAATTTGTTTTCCTTTTTTAATTCTTCTTACAGCTTCTTTCTAATTCGTAGTCTAAAAGTAATAATCCTTCAGATCCAGAACTACACATAAAAAGTAAATAAAAAGTCAAATAAAATATCAAGAAATAAAATCTCTTCTTTTTTTATTTTTGTTTTTATAAATGTTTTTGTATTTTATATTTTTGTATTTTGACAATAAAAGAAATAAATAAAATAAAATAAAATATTTAAAATCTAAAAATTTGCCTCCCGGCAACGACGCCAAAAACTTGACCCGACCGCAAATAACTCAGTAATTTATGCTTCTAAAAATATGTTATAGCCAATACTTTGACCCAAATAATAATAGCGGCTAGTGTATATAAATATAATTTTGTGGAAAATATTTTACACACTAGGGGTACTACGCAAGTATACGTATCGTTTCAAGTAATATAGGACTTTAAATAAACACCCCAGTATCGAACCCACGAGGAGGATTATAGATTTTTAAATATTTTAATTTTATTTTTATGTATTTCTTTTAAAGTTATAAATTTAATATTTAATTTACTAAATGCAGAAATAAAGCAGTACTAAAGTAATGAGTGATGTAAATAATAATAAGCAAACAACTTTCTTTCTTTCAATTAATCTAAGACTTTTTAGATAATGTAATATTCGTGGAGAATATAAATTTATGGTATTGTGCCAAATAGAAGCATTCCTATTCTTTACCTTCACTCGATACTATAAAGAACATCAGGCAATCCATAGATCGGACTGGATGTATTGTTAGTAGAATGGGTTAATCTAGGCTCACACTACTAGATGTCCAAGGGTGCCTATGGTCGGCCCTACTAGTGACTCGTTCCCTTTCTATAAACTAAATTAAAAGAATTTAGTCTGTCACTCTAAAAACTTATTAATTCTACGCCCATTGAATAATATTTTCCTATTTATTTGCACTTCACCTTGAATAACCCGCATAAGGCCTTTGACTACCTAAGAATTCATGTGATATCTACTAGTTAAGAATTCATCTCCATCTAGGTCTCAAAATTCTTCAACAAATTTTAACAACTTAAATGACGAATTTAAATAGTAAATTAAGATCCGGTTTTAATATCATCACAATATTTAAACATATTTAGTTTTTAAGTCTCCAACGAATTTTATATTATCTTATTTATCTTTTCATAATTGAAAGGAGAAAGTAAAGTAACTACTCAGAACACATTGAATTCAAATAACAAAACATATAAATAAAACTTTGAATCAAATTACAAATACTTATCTCAAGTGTTTCTCCAACTGAACCTCTGATTCCTACTGACTCCAAAGGGAAATAGACTTCAAAAGCACCAACTCTTCTAAACTCTCAATACAAACTTTAAATAAAATAAACTCACTAATTTATGAAGGAAAGTAAACTAAAAGTGTGGCCCTATATTTAAAATTATCTCTCTGATTGGGGGCCTCTTTTCTGTAGAAATGGCCTCCTATTTATAGGCTTCAAGGGTTGCCTAAAGCATCTCTTCAAAATGTGTCCAAGTTCAATGAATCTTCTAGAAACTGTGTCTGGCGCCTAGGTGCCGGCAACTGGCACCTAGGCGCCGGACTCCGTGTCCAGTTCTTCGCACCTCTTCACTTTGGACAGCACCTCTTCGCGATTCAAACTGTTTCCAAGCGTCTAGATACAATGTATCACATGTCCTATAATCCAGGAATAACTGCCAATCTTCTAGAAGGTCCAATAACCGCTCTAACCGTCAAAATAACTGCCCAAAGTAGTTACAAAATCGTAACTGTTTTGGTATCGAGCTGGGCTTAGGCGCCGGATTCTGGCGCCTAGGCGCCAGATTATTTATTTTGACAATTTTGCATTTTGGCTCCATTTTTTCTCCTTTTTGCTCCTTTTTGCTCCTTTTTCATCTTTTTTTTCTTTTTGAACATCTTTATATCACCTGCATCCAAAAACATGAAAAAATACCTTTCATTAAAGCATAATATCCTTAAAATTTTAATAAAAATCAAGGCATAAAATAGGTATTTTTCTCATGGATCAGTGCCCCAGCATTCAAACAACCAAGATGCAATAGTTCGGTGTAAGAAATTTGGCGGCTGGTGTAAAACTAGTCCATGTATTTGACATTGATGACATTTCTTTGCAACATCAAGACAATCAGTGATCATTGTCGGCCAATAATATCCTATCCTTTTTATTTTCATTTTCATTTTAGGTTCTGATTGATGTGCGCCACATAAAGCTGAATGGACGTCCTTAACAATCTCTTGAGTTTCACCTTGGTTTAAGCACCTTAACCACATTTGGTCAAAAGATCATTTATAAAGGTCATCATTTATCAGAGCATATGATAATGCTCTTTCTTTAATTTGAGTGCAAATAGAAGTGTTTTCAGGTAGCCTTCCAGTTTATAAATATTGAATAATTGGTTGTCGCCAATCATCCTTTTCATCATTTGTTGTTACTGTCATGTTTTCACCAATTTTTATGCAGATTATCCATGTCAATTTGAGAAAGAACTTGTCATCCTTTTATAGAAATTGGTATGTCTTCTTCTTCTGGACAGACAAACTCTTTTGCAAGTTTTGCCAAAGTGTCTGCTAAAGAATTATCTCGTCTCAGGACTAAGAAAAATGTCACATCAGGAATTTGCTGAAGCAGCAGAGTGTAACGAGAATACTGTTCAAGTCGAGGTTTTAGAGTCTTATATTTGCCAGCAACTTGATTGATAATCAACTGAGAATCTCCATAGATGTCAATATTTTTAATTTCCATTAGTATTGTCAATTCTAGACCAGTTATGAGCGCTTCATACTCAGCTTCATTATTTGTGCATGGTTCTGTCAGA
Source organism: Papilionanthe hookeriana x Papilionanthe teres (assembly GCA_022702705.1). Classification (NCBI taxonomy): domain Eukaryota; kingdom Viridiplantae; phylum Streptophyta; class Magnoliopsida; order Asparagales; family Orchidaceae; genus Papilionanthe; species Papilionanthe hookeriana x Papilionanthe teres. The sequence continues at coordinate 106,638,924 of CM040421.1, read as the reverse complement.
TGATAAGAAAAAGGCATCATTGTTTTATCTAGAGTGATGAAAATCAATCCTACTCCAACTTTGCCTGGTATAATTGTCTGTTTGTCTTTATCTTTCCGTGCAGATGATGCTCCATCAAAGTACAATTCCCATCGTTGCACATTGGAACTTTTTATTTCTGATATTTGTTCATCAGGTAAATCATCATTGAGAGTTGATCCAATTGGAATTGGGTGTGCTGCTAAGAAATCTGTCAAAATTTGTCCTTTAACAACATGTAATGGTACAAATGTTATGTTGAATTGGAGTAATATCATTGCCCATCTTGCTAATCTTCTAGAAAGTGTCGGCCGTGTCATTAATTATTATAGTGGATTAACTCTTGAAAAAAGAGTTACTTTATGAGAAATCATATAGTGCCTCAGTTTTTGAACTGTAAAAATCAAGGCTAAACAATGTTTCTCAAGTGTCGGGTATTTTATTTCTGTTGGAACCAGACAACGACTTAAATAGTATAACACATTTTCTTTTCCCTCGTCGTTTACTTGTGCCAATAATGCTCCAAGAGAATTGTCCAATGTCGCGGTGTAAAGGATTAGAGGTCTTCCTACTACAGGGGCTACTAAAACAGTAGGGGTTTTCAGGTATTGTTTAATATTTTCAAAGGCATGTTGGCATTTTTCATCCCACACAAATTTAGTATCTTTTCTGGTTAGGGCAGTAAGAGGCTGACACCTACCTGACATATTGGAAATAAAATGTCGTGTAACTTTCCTTGAAATGATCTCAATTGAGTTAGATTTTTAGGAGGAGGCATATTTAGGATAGCTTCAATTTTGAGAGGATCAATTTCTTTCCCACGATGTCAAACTACAAATCCTAAAAATTTTTCTGAAGTGACACCAAAAGCGCACTTTAAAGGATTCATTTTAAGATTGTATTGTTGTAGTCGTTCAATGACAATTCTCAAATCATATATGTGATCATCTTTTTGTTTACTGTTGATAACCAGATTGTCCACATAACATTCGACTTGATTGAGTATTAATTCATCGAAGATTCGTGTCATGGCCCTTTGATAGATTGCATCAACATTCTTTAGTCTAAATGGCATAACCTTATAACAATATATCCCTATGGGTGTCCGGAAGGCTGTATTTGTTTCATCTTCCGAAAACATTTTTATTTGATTATATCCTGATGATCCATCCATAAAGAAAAATATTGCATGTTTCGATGCTATGTCAACCATTAATTCAGGGATTGGTGAAGGGAATTCATCTTTTGGACATGCTTTATTCAAATCCCTGAAGTCTATGCAGACCCTTATCTGACCATTTTTCTTTTTAACTGACACCACATTGGCTAACCATGTCAGATAATTTTCTTCTCGCATAAAGTTAGCTTCTATCAATTTTTTAACTTCTACAATGACTTGTTGCTCTATTTCGACACGCATCCTTCTCAGGGCTTGCTTAACAGGGATTGTGATTGATTTATCCCAAGTTTATGGACTGCGACTTCTAGAGATAAACCAGGCATCTGGTCATAAGTCCAAGCAAAGCAGTCTTTGCATTCTGTTAACAATTGAATTATGTCTTTTGCTTCCATATCATTAAGGAATGAACTAATGAAAGTTGCTTTTGGATTTTCATTAGTTCCTAAATTTATTTCTTTTAATTTATCAATTATCAATTTAATTTCTTCTTCCAATTATGGGGGAGCATCTTCGATTGGAAGATCAGATATCAGTTCAGAATTATGTTCTTCAGTGACGACTAGACAAAATTTTGCATCATCTAATGGTTCCAGAGTACCAAATCCACACCTTCTTTAGAGTTAGGATTTTGTTTGTTATTATTCCACATTCATTCAATAAAATGTGGTTGTTTTAAAGACCATTGTTTGAGCATTAAACCATTTTAAATAAATTTTTGTGCCCAAGGAGAGTACAGCTCAAAAGGAATTTTCATTGATTTCGAAAGATTTTCATCTTCTATTTTTACATCAGTTTCAGTACTAGATGAAGTAGAGCCAAGTCTAAACCTAATTGGCTTTTTGTCATCACTACATACTTCTTTGAAGACTAAATTCTCAATCTTAGCACTAGAGATTGAAGTTAGAGTCATAGAATATATATAATGATTAATTTTATCATACATAGATTCAAATTGTTTCTCTTTGTCTTCTTCTTCTAGAGATATTTTGAATTGAGGTTCCTTTAAAACCACCGATGTCATTTCTTCTTTTGTATTTTCCTGAGAGTCCAGATGAATTTTGAACTTAAATGTTCTTCACTGTAACAATTGGATCTTCATTCCCTCATCCTCGTCCTCGGCCTCGGCCTCGAGTATGAGTCTGACGGGAATTAACTCATTTTGTCTTTGTTAAAGAAAAATGATCTTTTTCATTTATTTTCTTTTCTTTGTCTTTTTCTTTCATATCCACCATTGTCTCTTTGGTGAATATTGTCTTCTTTATAGGAGCATAATATGCTGGATCTTCATGTATACCGATTTCATGGATTGAAAATGGTTGCAAATCTCCTACAATACAACATTCTTGTCCTTTTTGTAAATATTTTATGCATTGATGCAACGAAGAAGGAACCATTTTGTGCTCATGAAGCCACGGTTTGCCAAGTAAGGCATTAAAAGAGGTATCAGAATCAATGATATGGAATTTTGCCATTGTCGTCAAGTCGGCTATCTTTAAGAGCAATGTTATTGTTCCAAGAGCTCGTTCTCCTTCTTAATTAAATCCTCGTAACATCATCATATCTCTTGATAGTTGGATGCATCGATATCCAGATATGCAAGAGTTCTCAAATTCATAATATTAATTGAAGCACCTGGGTCAATAAGAACCCTTGAAAGTGTCATGACATTAATGTTTACTGTAATATACAGTCGGCGATTATGTTTAGTTATTCCGAGCAACAAGTCATCATCAGAGAAGGTAATGTTTATTGATTCTTCTAGTGGACATACTTCATTATGAGTAATACTAGCAAGTTGAATTAGACAAATGTCTGGATCTAAAAGGGCTTTTATCAATGATTCTCTCATTTCCTTGGAAACCATAAGAGCGTCATAGATGCTCAATTTTGCTGGTAACTTCCTCAAATGAGCTAGTACATTATAGTCTACTTTATTATGAAGATCATCCTTTTCTCTTTCAGGAAGTTGAGGACGTATTGGAGGAATGATCTTTTCTGATGTGACTATTTGTTTTTCCTTTTCTTGTGGAGCCATTCTGGGAGGTAGAATCTTTCCACTTCTCAAATTGATTTCAACTATCTCTTCAAATAGGTTATCCAACTCTTTTGTCTCCGAGTCTGAAGATTCTAATTCTATGAAAATCATGGTTCCTTGTAATTGGAGCGTAGCAGTGTCACTTTTATCTTTGTCATTGTCAGAATTATCACCAATGTTTTTGTCATTTTGGTTGTCTTTAGATTGATCGAGATCATGTACGATTTGAGTATTGTCTACAGGATTAGGATTTGAATGATCATTTTCAAAAGCATCACCCAAAATAGACAGAATGTAAGCAGAACTGGAATTATTATTATTCATAGTAGTGGTAAAAAGGAAGTCATACAAAGTCATCGGTTTAAGGATTTTTGGTCCTTCATCTGATATAACTACCCTAGTAGAAGACGGAGAAACATTAGAACTAGAAGGTGCAAAAGGAGCTGCAGTCCCTATATCTAGAAGACTTCTAATCCTTTTCGGTTCTTTATTTTTTTTTTCTTTTCTTTCTTGGGAGGCTTTGTAACTTGATATTCAGTAAGGATATCCTCAGAAGATTTACCTCAAACAGTGTTGTTTTTGTTCTTGTTGTTGGAATTAAGTTTTTCCACCGAAATCATATTGATTGAACCTTTGTCAGGTTCTTTCAAATATTCTTTTAGGACTACTATATTTCCTTCTTTAAAGTTGTGCTCTAACCAGTCTTTGAAGACAAAACATTCTTTAATTTTGTATTCGAGCATTCTATGGTAAGGACAATAATTGGGATTGTCATTCATGTCTCCTTCTGCTAGCCTTTAGCTTCTGGTAGCTTAAATTCTGGTATTTTAAGCAAGCTACGAAATATTTTGCTGACGGCTTCCGTTTTATATGAATATTCTTTATTCATTCTTTCGGCCATTGTTCTTTTATCTGCGGGTACTGAGATTGGTTGTTGAAGTTGTAATTGAGGAGATGTTTGTGATATCGACGGATTCTGTCGTTGTTTCTTTTGTTCAGGTTTAACCTGCATCACTTGTTTACCTTTCTCTACAACATTTCCCGGTCTCTTTTCAAATGTCTTGACAGTCTTTGTCTTTTCAGTCTTTTCCGTTACACTCATCTGCTTAGCTTCTTCTTGAAGATTGGCAGCTTTACTGAGCAATTTTTTAAAAGTTTTTATTGTAAATCCTTTAAGCATAAATGCTATAGGACCATGGATATTTTTAAGCAAAATTTCAATAGCGTGTTGTTCTTGAAGTTGTGGTTCACACTTCATGCTGAGATTTCTCCAGTACAAAATGTAATCCACTAAGCTTTCTCTTATTTTCCGTTTTTGTACTACTAGATCACCAACTGTAGTATGATGTTGAGCTCCAGCAAATCATTGAATGAAGAGATTTTCAAGCTCTACAAAAGTTTTTACAGATTCATTAGGAAGTTCCACATACCAATCAAAAGCAACTCTCATGAGACTGTTAACAAATTGACGGAATAAAAGAGCGTCATTTCCCCCCGCATTACAGCAACTTGATCTGAAGTGTGCCAAATGTTGTCGGGGATTACTAGTTCCATCAAACATTATAAAATATTAGACAGAGTCAAATTCCTCTAGATATGGTCTACCCTTTGGAATTAATGATCCAGCCTTTACTTGAGCCATTGTTTCTTTTATCTTTTGTTCCACGAGTTTTGTGATATCTTTTTCTGGAATTCCACCACGAGGGGAATCCTTTTTCTTTTGAGTGCTTTCTTCAACATTTATTGGCTCTCCTTTGTTTTCTAAAATGTGGATAGCCTCTGACCTAATGATTTCAATGGCCAGTGATGGATTTGTTGGTGGATTTTGTAAAGCTGCTACCAACTTTTCCATTTTCTGCTCAAGACGGCTGATTTGTTCGTCTCGTTGTTGTATAATTGCTCATAATTTGTTTATTGCATCTTCTTCATTTAGTTCTCGTGCTAAAGAAGTAGACCGTGTTTCTACCACATTAATGCTGGCAACATTTTCATTTGAACTGTCAGAAGTGTCTTTCTTTCCTCGCACCGAGAATTGTTTGATATCATTCTTTAACTTTTTCAGTCTTTCTTCAAATGATTTTGCAAGATGTTCTTTACAAGTTCCTTCTTGTGAACTATCTGCAGGAGTGCTCATAGCATCTGAATTTCTTTAAGATGATCTTCGTTTCCATACATTATTTCTTAGTATGGGACGAGATCCTCTAGGCGGTGTATCATCATATGAACAATCTACATTTTGTAACATATGGACCAAATATGTCATTTTAGTGGATGTATCTTCCACTTCCAACATCAGTTTGTCATATCTGGTCTTGTCTTTTGTAATTGTCACATCTTTTACTCTTGGCCCTAGTTGGAACTTTACTAGCACTCGAGTACATTGATCATTTTTTGGGATTTGATAACCTATTTCTTCATAAATAAAGTTTTCTATTGCTAGAATTCTCCTTTTCATTGTCTTAGAGACTGCACATCCCATTTTGTCCAACAATCGGGAAATTGAACATTTATCTTTTCATGCTAATTTTTGAAACAGTGAATGTATAGCATGAATTTAGGGAGAATTCTTAGGTTGAAAGAAATTGTCAGTATATTCAACAAGAATTGGAATATACCGATTTTCTTCTGAAAAGGAAGGGTTTCCAAAAACACTTTGCTCAAATTCAAATGTTTCAAAATTATCATTCTCATTCCACCTTTTCTTCCTTTTAAGCGGACGAGCCCTGTTTTTATGCATATTTTTGGAACAAATCCAACTTCATATATAGATGGTGGTGGAATATCTTCCTCATCGTAGATTTGTTTCCCTTTCTTGTCAATTTATCTTTTCATTTCTTCAAGAGTATAAGGTTCTTCAAGTGTATACTCAGGTAGGTCTTCTGTAAAATTCAGAAAGTCTTCATAAAGTTGCAGATCAAATTCTTCAAAGAAGTGTATATCAGTTTGGTATGGATTATCTAATGCAAATTCAGTTTTACCAAATAATCCATAATCATTCTGATAAAAGGAAAGATCTTCCTCCATTGGTATATTGAAGTCTTGAAAATAAGAAAAGATTGAATTCGGAGAATCCATTGCAACTTTTCTGAAATTTCAAGAAAACGAATATTATTGACTTATTTATAAACTGGGAATTTACTTTAAAAGTTTGTATTTCTTATTTGTTAAATAACGAAATGTCAAATGAAAACAAGTGATAACAAAAAAAGAGAAGAAAGAAATTCCCCAGTGGAGTCGCCACTCTCCTGATGGCGACGAGAAGTAAGAAATGTCGATTATTTTTGTGTGTGTGTGTGTGCTGTTGGGATGTCGCCGTCAATTTTTGATGTCATGTCAATGTCAAGGATTCTCCACTCTATTTAATTTTGACCTAATCTTATTTCTATAAATCCTGTAAAGGAATTAAAAAATTTAGGGCTAATAGAAAACAGTAGAAAAAGGATGTTTATGATAATCCTTATAAAAGAAGATTTTAGAATGCCATATCCTAAAATTTCCATATAAGGAAAATCATGAAGTTTTAACCAGAGATTTCTAGATGTGATATCTATCGTGGGTTCTTTTAATTCTCCTATAGAAGCAAGCTCCTATAGTTAATTACATCTTAGAAAATTTATAATTGTATAAGAAAACTCCTGATTAATGTTGATCACTTGTTTTCTGGAAATTTTATGTTTTTAAGGAAAGATGTACCGACTATAAATCCTAGATGTCATTTTTTCATGTCGGTTTTATGTCATTTTGTTTTGTTGTTTGTCCTTTTCTTTAATGTCTGTCATTTTTGTGGCCATCCTAAAAGTTTTGGTTTTGTCGTTGTTGTTTTTTTTGTCAATGTCGTTCTTTTGATGTAATTGTTATTCGTCTCATTTCCAGAATGTCGTCCTGCAAAAAAGAGTTAGCACACCCTATAACATGCAAATGAAATCTAAACAAAACTTTTCTTCATCTTGTAAAGAAAACATTGTCAGAAATAATAAGAATGTTCATTGTGTAGGATGTCCGAGTTTGATTTGAAATGTTGATTTAGTATTTCTTGAATGTCGGTTTATGTTAATTTTTGTTTGAATTGTAGGATTTAAGTTGGTTTTTTTTGTTTGAAATGTCAGATTTATGTTGGTTATGTCGATTTATGTTTGAAATGTCAAATTTATGTCGTCTATATCGATTTGTGTTTGAAATGTCAAATTTATATTGTTTATGTCGATTTGTGTTTGAAATGTCAAATTTATGTTGATTATGTCGATTTGTGTTTGAAAGGTCAAATATATGTCATTTATGTTGATTTGTGTTTGATCTTGTCGATTTAGATTCAATTTGGGTTGAACCTAAGATTTATGTTGATTTGGATTTGAAATTTTATGTCAAGTTAAGTTTGATATGGGTCAAACTTAAGTTTTAACTTGAATTCAAATTAAGTTTAAACCTAAACTTTGAGTTCAAGACCATTTAAAAAGTTAAATTTAATATATATTGAATCTAATTAACTTGAGTTCATGTCTGTTTGAACTCAAGTTAAGATTTTAGATTCAATGTAGAATGAATCTATTTAACTTGAGTTCATGTCTGTTTGAACTTAAGTTAAAAGTCAGCTTTAATTAAAATAGACCTAAATAAGCTTTAAGCCTTGTTTAAATATTACTTAAAAGTTAATTAAGTCTAAATAGATTAGACTTAAGTAGAATTATAGACCATCTAAGTCCTTTTTAGGTAAGGCTTAAGGTTTAAATATTAATTAAGTCTAGTAAGTTAGACTTAACTTAATTAAACCTTAGTTAATTAAGTAGACTTAATTATGGTTTATGTTTGATTAAACCTTAGTTGATTAAGGTTTAATGATTTAATTAAGTCTAATGTGATAGACTTAATTATGGTTTAGTTTTGATTAAACCTTAGTTGATTAAGGTTTAATAGTTTAATTAAGTCTAATGTGGTAGACTCAATTATGATTTAGGTTGAATTAAACCTTAGTTGATTAAGGTTTAATAGTTTAATTAAGTCTAATGTGGTACACTTAATTATAGTTTAGGTTGGATTAAACCTTAGTTGATTAAGGTTTAAAGGTTTAATTAAGTCTAATGTGATAGACTTAATTATAGTTTATGTTGGATTAAACCTTAGTTGATCAAGATTTAATAGTTTAATTAAGTCTAATGTGGTAAACCTAATTATGGTTTAAATTGGATTAAACCGTAGTTGATTAAGGTTTAATGGTTTAATTAATTCTAATGTGGTAGATTTAATTATGGTTTATGTTGGATTAAACCTTAGATGATTAAGGTTTAATGGTTTAATTAAGTCTAATATGGTAGACTTAATTATGATTTATGTTGGATTAAACGTTAGTTGATTATGGTTTAATAGTTTAATTAAGTCTAATGTGATAGATTTAATTATAGTTTAGCTTGGATTAAACCTTAGTTGATTAAGGTTTAATGGTTTAATTAAGTCTAATATGGTAGACTTAATTATGATTTATGTTGGATTAAATCTTAGTTAATTAAGGTTTAATGGTTTAATTAAGTCTAATGTGATAGAATTAATTATAGTTTAGGTTGGATTAAACCTTAGTTGATTAAGGTTTAATGGTTTAATTAAGTCCATTGTGATAGACTTAATTATGTTTTATGTTTGATTAAGTCTAATTTAGTTAAGACTTAATGGTTTAGTTAGGTCTAATGGGATAGACCTAATTAGGGTTTAGGTTTGATTAAGTCTAATTTAGTTAAGACTTAATGGTTTAATTAGGTCTAATGGGTTAGACCTAATTAGGGTTTAGGTTTGATTAAGTCTAATTTAGTTAAGACTGAATGGTTTAATTAGGTCTAATGGGTTAGACCTAATTAGGATTTAGGTTTTTGTTTAAGAGGTTTAGTTAAGCCTAATGATGTCTTAAGCCTATTTAAAATTTTATTTTGTATTAAACTTAATATAATTAAGGTTTATTGAGTTAATTAGGTTTAAGTTGTCTTTAAACCTAATTAAAGTTTGATTTTTGTTTTAAACCTAGTGTGATTAAGGCTTAATGGGTTAATTATGTTTAAATTGTCTTTAAACCTAATTAAAGTTTAATTTTTGTATTAAACCTAATGTGATTAAGGTTTAATGAGTTAATTAGGTTTATGTTGTCTTTAAACCTAATTAAAGTTTAATTTTTGTATTAAACCTAGTGTGATTAAGGTTTAATGAGTTAATTAGGTTTATGTTGTCTTTAAACCTAATTAAAGTTTAATTTTTGTATTAAACCTAGTGTGATTAAGGTTTAATGAGTTAATTAGGTTTAAGTTGTCTTTAAACCTAACTAAAGTTTAATTTTTGTATTAAACTTAGTTTGATTAAGGTTTAATGAGTTAATTAGGTTTAAGAAGTCTTTAAACCTAATTAAAGTTTAATTTTTGTATTAAACCTAATGTGATTAAGGTTTAATGAGTTAATTAGGTTTAAGTTGTCTTTAAACCAAATTAAAGTTTAATTTTTGTATTAAACCTAATGTGATTAATGTTTAATGAGTTAATTAAGTTTAAGTTGTCTTTAAACCTAATTAAAGTTTAATTTTTGTATTAAACCTAATGTGATTAAGGTTTAATGAGTTAATTAAGTTTAAGTTGTCTTTAAACCTAATTAAAGTTTAATTTTTGTATTAAATCTAATGTGATTAAGGTTTAGTGAGTTAATTAGGTTTAAGTTGTCTTTAAACCTAATTAAAGTTTAATTTTAGTTCATTTGGGTTTAGATTCATCATTGGCTTAGCCCATTATGAAAAGGATTAAGTAAATGAAGAAAAGGGTTTTTGAAATATTAATTTATAAGTAAAAAATCTTAACCCTATTTAAAAATGTCTTTTTAAATTGATTTAATGGCTTAAGAATTATTGTTTTAGGATTGTTGTCTGTCATCCTAAAATTCTTAACCATTTTTGAATTTTAATTTTCCAATTTTTCAAAATTTATAATTATTTTTGAAAATAATCATAAATTGTCATTTAAATTAGAAAATCATATCCTAGAGAGCTATCCTAGCCTTAGAAAAATTAAGAGATGTGTCTAAGGACATAAAGGTTCTTCCCTAAAATTTTAAAATTTTTTTGATTTGTAAATAATTTTCAATAATTAAAATACTCCAGAGAGTATTTAATTATTTAAAAATTAAATACAGAGAATAAAATTATGATTTTAATTTCATAATTTTCTTCTCTTAAAGATCTTTCCAGAGGTATTTTTATTTTATTTTTTGGAGGTCCGATACACCTAAAATATATAATATTTTTATGCACATTTTTATACCTATTTTTTTATGATATTGCACTTTAATGAAAGGTATTTTGTGTTTTTCTTGTAGGTATAATGAAAATGGATGGTCATGATGAAAGGAGGAAAATTGGAGCAAAAAAAGATGTAAAATGAAAATTTGGGCACTGGCGGCTAAGCACCGCTGGGCCGGCGCTTAGCCGCCACAGTTAAAAATTGAATTCTAAAGGAATTTGGCGCCAATTTCAAAGGGGATGGGGTGCAACTCTTGGTGGTAAATTCCATAACTTCCTTTCGGAGGCAAGTTTGAATGAAGGGGTGCATTCTTTGGTGGATGTATTGAATCTGGACACATTTGAAGAGACACCAAGGCACCTTTTAGTTTACTATTTAAAGAGAGTCTTAGGAAAGATTAAGGAGCTCATCCTTTCCCTTTTGACGGGCTCTTCCACTTGCATTTTGAAGAAAGTTTTTATAGTATTTTACTTTTATTTTGCGAGAGTTTTTATTAAGAGTAGGAGTAGAGAGTAGAAAGGAGAAAAGAGTCGGAGTGAAGTCTTCCTCTTCCCACTTCTTTTCTTTCTTTTAGTTTAGTTTCCATTGAAGTCTGAAGTTTATTCTGAGTCATCGAAGTTAGGAGATCCGCTCTGAGGAGTAGTTTAGTGAAGAGTTAAAGTTTCGGAGGAACTTCCTAAGTCTTGTGGAGAGAATTTTCAGATAAGTGTTTACTTTTGTTCTTACATTTAGTTTTTTAATTCATACTTGTTTTTTTGTTGTTTTTATTATGGTTTTTAATTTCAAATCAATGTGTTTTTGTATTTTCTCAATGCATTCTGATTAGTTTACTTTATATTTTTCTTTCTTAAATGGAGAAGTAATTAATTGATGGAGAATTGTTGTGGAAAGTATAAGTGTTTAATGTTGGAAGATGTTATGAAGATTGATTCTGAAAACTTTGTTTACTTCTTAATTTGGCCTGTTAAGTTGTAGAATTTCTTGAGATTATGTAAGATCCAATGCGGTATTGTCTCATAAAAGTTAGTAAGAATCACATGCAATTATATGGGTGAGAATTGTAGTCCATATAATTGAATGTAATATTAGAAAATATTTTTATGGAAGGGAGTAAAATTAGAGGATTTTAGAGTGACGAGCTAAAACCCCCTAATTTGGTTTGAAGTTTTGAGTTTTGTTATGAGAAGTTAGCCCCCAGTTGGTGGGAATCGAGGGAACTCTAGAGTGAGAGACTGGTATCTTCCCCGCCTAACCATGTTCAAAATGATAAAAATTTCAAATTAACCTATGTTCTTTATAGAACCAAGTAAGGGTAAAGAATACATTTGCTTCTATATGTCACAACAAATTTAAATACTTCAACAACAATACTTTAATAATTATTACTACTTCATAAAAGGAGAGAAAAAGATAATCTAGTTAATAGTGTTTTACATATAGTGTTATTAGTTATTATAATTTTAATTTCTTGCTTAACATTTTATTAAGGAAATTTCAAAAGACAAATCAACTTTCAAAACTTTTCAAAATCAAGACAAACTTTCAAAAGCCATAAAAAAAGTAAAAAGGTAATTTCCTGATTCCTTTAAAGATTTTCAAATTTTTCCTGTGGGTTCGATATCTCGATGCTTAATTAGAAAGTCCTATATTACTTGATAAACGATACGTATACTTGCATAGTATCCCATATTATAAAATCATAATATTCATATCTAAATCATCAGCACACACACACACACACACACACACACACACACACACACACACACACATATATATATATATATAAATTTGGTGTGGAGTCAAGTTTTTGGTGCACATATATTTATCGGGGATCAAGTTTTTGGCGCTGTTGCTGGGGAAAAATAATTAAATTGCATTTTAAAGAGAATTAAGAAATTTTAAATTTTTACTTTTCTTTGTTTTTGTTAGTGTGTTGTGTTTTGTTTTGTTTTATTGTTGTATGCGTAGTTCAGGTTCTGAGGGACTTGTGCCTTACGATTCTGAATTAGAAAGAACTATCAGAAAAATAAAAAAAATTAAAAATACAGAAAAAGATAAAAATATTCATGAAATGACAAATCATCAAAATCAAAATGTAGGCATCCATCAAGAATTAAGACCTTTAAGAGATTATGTTAACCATACAGTAGATGAACTTCGTGGTAGTATTCAAAACCTTGCTGTAGCTGCTAATTCTTTCGAGCTTAAACCTGCTATTATCCAAATTGTGTCTAATAATCAGTTTGGGGGAGCAACAACTGAAGATCCTAATTTACATCTTGCTAATTTTCTAGAGTTGTGTGCTACTTTTAAATATGATGTTGTTTCAGATGATGCTATTAGACTTAGACTTTTTCATTTCTCACTATAGGATAAAGCTAAAATATGGTTACATTCGTTATCACCTAGATCAATAAGAACTTGGGTGAACTGTCACAAAAATTCCTTGTTAAATATTTTCCACCATCTAAGACTGCTAAGTTGAGAAATGATATAACATCTTTTTGTCAGTTTGAAGGGGAATTAATATATGAAGCATGGGAAAGATTTAAAGATCTCCTCAGGAAATGTCCACATCATGCGATACCAGATTGGTTAATAATTCAAACTTTTTATAATTGATTAGTTGGATCTCTTAGATCAATCATCGATGCTGCTGCTGGTGGATCATTAATGTCTAAACCATTTTCTGATGCCTATGCTTTATTTTAAGAAATGGCTACTAATAATTTTCAATGGTCTTATGAAAGGTTAAAGCCTAAAAAGGTAGCTAGTTTTTATGAAAATGATGCTTTCACAACGTTAACAAATCAAGTTGCTGCTGTATCAAGAAAGATAGACCAATTTGGGATGAATTTTTCTCAGCCAAATCTAATGATTGAAGAAAATTCATTAGGAAAAATGGTTGATTCTTATTCTTCACCAGAAACTGTGAATGCTATAATCAAACCTAACAACCCATATTCCAATTATTATAACCCAGGTTGGAAGAATCATCCAAATTTTAACTGGAATAACAATAATCATGGTGGTGTTAATCAACAATGGGGGAACCACCAAATAAACCCATTGGGGAATTAGAACAAGCAAGGTAATAATAATAATAGATTAACTTATCCTTCTAATTATAATAATGCTTTAGAATATAAAGAGAAGAAGTTGTCTATGGAAGAAGTAGTATCACATATGGGAAATCAATTACAAATTCAAGGAGCAACCATCATAAATATTGAAAATCAATTGAGACAAATTGCAAATGCCTTAAGTAATAGATCCTAAGGAATTCTTCCAAGTAATACTGAAGTGAATCCAAGAGAAAAGAATAAAGAACAAGTAAAGGCAATTCAAGTGAGAAGTGGAAAAGAATTGGAAGGTAGAGTTAAAAAAGAAACTGAAGTAGAGAAAGAAGAGATTGAAAGACCTAAAGAGGACGCTCCAAAAGGTTTTGAAAGACCTATTTCTCCACCTAAGGTTGATTTAGAAAAACCACCCCCTCCATTTCCTCAGAGACTTCGTAAACAAATGTTGGATAAGCAATTTTAAAAAATTCTTGGAGATATTAAAGAACCTTACCATTATTATTTCATTTGCTGAAGCCCTAAAACAAATACTAAGCTATGAGAAATTTATGAAGGATATTCTTAATAAAAAGAGGAAGTTTGAAGAAAATGAGACTGTTGCACTTAGTGAGGAGTGCAGTGCGATAATTCAGAAAAAGCTTGTTGACCTCATTTTTGATGAGGTCTTTTCTCTTGTCTCTTCTTAGTGCTTAGGATCTAGCCATATGGCTTCCCTTTGACTATCTTAGAGGACTAGAAATGGTACCCACCACTTAGAAATTTAAACACCTCTAAACTCCCTGCAAACCCCATAAGTTTGATTATAAACCCCTAAGTCACTTGGAGGGTTAAGATCAAATGTGGAGGTTCAAAAGATGAGTTCCCTATAGGACTCTTTGGCCTTAGGATTACCCTGGGTGGCCTGGTCTGGTGAGGGTTGAACTGCACACATTACACTTTCACACACATTCCAAATCCTAAAACCATTCATACCTAGCTTGATTTCCTGACTCATGTAGGTAATCCATATGGATGGTCCTCAACCCCTAAGCCCTTGGCTAAGAGGGTTAGGAACAACATAGTGAATGCCTCAAATGAGTCCTCTCTTGGCTCTTATGGGCTTGATATGGCTTCGTGGCTCAACCAAAGTGATTCCATTCTACGTAAACTTGATCAATCTTCATTTTTCCAAAATTTCAATTTTTGACCCCCGGGGCCCTAGACTCGCTAAACCTACCAAATATCCTTGAAATTACCCAAAATTTGCAAAATCACCTAAATTACCCAAAATTTCTCAAAACCAATCCTAAACATTTCCCCCCACTCAAATTGATTATCCATAGCCAAATATACTAAAATTTCTAAAAATACCCCCCAATACCCTCCAAATACCCAAAATGCCCTTACTAACAAAAAATTCCATAAATTCCAAAAATTCCCAGAAAATTCCAGAAAATCCCAAATACTCCCAATTTCATTTTGTTCAACTACACCATAGGCCAATTTTGTCAATTTAACCCACTTTTACCAAAACCCCCAATTTGACCCATTTTAACCAAAGTAAGGCCAATGTCAAACCAAATCAACCCAATTGACCTCAATTTTAGTCTAATTCAATTCTAAACTTCAATTTAATATCCCCAATAACAATTTAGATCAAATTCAAGCTCAATTTGATTGAAATTTGGATCCAATTCCAATTTGAAGCCTAAAGCCTAATTTTGGCCCATGACCCAAACTTAGCCCAAACCAACCCAATTCAACTCCAATTAGCCCCAAATCTTTTCCTAAACTTTCCTAATATCCCCACAAACAAAACACTAACAAGATTTGTCCCAAATTTGAACGTAAACTCCATCCAAACCTAACCCAAAACCAAAATCTCCATGTTTGGCCTAAACCCAAACCTAACCCAAATGGGCCCAATTCCCAAAATTAAAGCCCAACCAAAGTTGAAAACTCTTTGTGACACTCCCATTAGCATTTCTCAACATTAAATTTACATCAAATCCAACCTTAGCCCAACCTTAGCCCAAGTTAGCCCAATTTGACCAACTTTGGCCCCTTTATCAAAAAAGCCAAAATTAAATCCAATTCCACTCTAAATGACACCAAACCTTTTCTAAAATGTTCATGATAAACTAAACCCAATATTTGTTTGGCCCAATCCTTCACAAAATTTCCATCCACCAATTTGTTTTCAAACCTAAAGGCCCACTTTCTTAAACCATCCTAAAAGCCCATTTTCACCAAATCCAAAAGCTCAAAATTAGCTCCAAAGCCCCCATGACAATTTCTTCTTATCATACCTTTAATTGATATCATCCCTAAGTTCTAAATCAATCATCAAATAAATCCAAATCAAGCCTCATGCCAATTTCCCTTAAACTCATCAAAAATCCCAAAACCCATTCCTATGAAAATAAGCCAACCTTTTCCCAAGCCATGAGCAAGCCAAATGAAGCCTTTTACAAGCCATATGAAGCCATGAGAGCTTTGACACCTCACCAAGCCATTAATGGCAAGAAGAGGGGACTCTTTCTTAAACCTTCATCAAGCATTTTTAACCTCATCCATGCTACACTCTAAACTAAAATTAGCCACATCACCATGGATGGGGACTTTACCACCCCTTCCTAGCTGACCCAACTGATCCCCTTCAGCCCAAATCAGATCATGGGTGGTGAACCTAGCCCAAATACATGAGTTGAACCAAACCAAGCCAAAATGAGCCTTCTCCCATTCCATTTAAATCAAACTCCTTTACACATGTCCATGGCCAATTGACTGCACTAAATGTTGACCTTATTTTACAATGAGTCAATACCCTTTTGACCTAAAAAGTCAACATTGGTCAAAACGGTCAAACCAGACCTAATGATCAATCCTTTAGACCCCATAGGTCAATATTATGACCTAAAATGTCAACTTTGGTCAAAATGGTCAAACCAGACCCACTAACCAACCCTGTTGACCCCATAGGTCACCCTTATGACCTAAAAAGTCAACATTAGTCAAAATGGTCAAACCAGACCTAGTGACCAGCCCTGTTGACCCCATAGGTCAACCTTATGACCTAAAAATTCAACATTGGTCAAAATGGTCAAACCAGACCCACTGACCAACCCTGTTGACCCCATAGGTCACCCTTATGATCTAAAAAGTCAACATTGGTTATCAATCCAGAGAGCATGTTTCTAAGCAGGCTGTAGTTCCACTGGTTATCAATCCAGAAAGTGTTGACACAGCTATTAGGCATGGTTGTATTGGTACCTGTAGCCAACTTCTTACCTTCCCAGGTCCATTGATCAAGCCAAAAGTTAAGCTGGCCTTCACCCAGCTCCCAAATAAACATTTGTTCAACCTTTTCCTTAATTTTCATCATAGCTTTCCATAGTCTGGAATCCCCCAATTTAGCCAGGACCACAGTGGGATGCTCAGTCCTACAATATTTGCCATGTAGGAGTTTAGACCAAAGTCAACTCTTAGCTTTGAATCTTATCCATAACTTGCAAAGATTGATGAGACCCAACTGATCAAAACTCTTGAAGCCAAGACCCCCAGCCTGGAGGGGTTTACATACCTGCTGCCAAGGAAGCCAGTGAATTTGTTTATGTTGGCCGGCCCACAAGAATCTATTGAACATCATGCTAATTAGTTGATTAGTACTTTTCTTCATGGTGAACATCTGTAATGGATAAGAAGGAAGGGAAGTTAAGATGCTTTTGAGGAGAGTGATCCTTCCCCCATTAGAGAGGAAAGAATTCGACCAGTTGGAAATCTGGGCTTGAATTTTCTCAATGCTCTCTTGGAATTGAGTTTGTTTACATCTACCTTTGATTAATTGAACACCAAGGTAATGAATAGGACAAGAAGCTGAGTTGAAGCCTGTGTAATCAGAGATCCACCTTTTAAGACTGCAACTGAGATGTTTACTAGGGAAGAATTGGCATTTTTGGAGGTTGAATTCCATTCTAGAAACCTTAGTGAAATGCTGTAAGATTTTGTTTACAGTCTTAATAGCAGCTTTAGAGGCCCAAGAGAAGATGATAAAGTCGTCAGCATATGCAAGGTGACTTATTCTGATGTTTGACTTGTGGTGGTAGTTGATGTGAGGGGCTTGTGAGAAAGCTTGTTCCGGGAGTCCGGAAAGGTAATCAATGGCTAGGATGAAAATAGTGGGGGATAGTGGGTCACCTTGTTTGATGCCCCTAGTTGCACTAAAGAAGCCATGCTCCTCCCCATTCACTAATACAAAATGAACATTGCATTTAAGCCATCTGTGGATGAGCTTAATGAAATTTTGTTGGAAGCCCCAGGCGCTTAATACTTTAAGGATGAAGTCCCAGCTAATAGAGTCATATGCCTTTTTGATGTCCAGTTTGAAAATAATATTATAACCTCTGCATTTTCTGTCCAAATCCAGCAGCAGTTCTTGAGCCAAGAGTATATTGTCTGAGATGGTTCTATTCTTAACAAATGCTGCTTGGTTATCCATGATAAGAGTGTTAAGGTATGGTTGAAGTCTAGTGACAAGAATATTGCTCAGCAGTTTGGACATGACAGTGGTTAGAACCACAGGCCTGTAGTCTCCCCAAGTCTTTCTTATCTTATTTTTGGGCAAGAGTACAATAGTGGAGGCTGAAAAGTATTGTGGAGGGTCAAATCCTTGGAAGAAGGACTGGAAAACATGAATGACATCTATCCCAACTGTGGCCCAGCTGAATTAGTAAAAATTGGATGTGAACCCATTAGGACCAGCAACTTTTTTGCCATCAATTGAATTTAGAGCAGCTTTAATTTCAGAATCATCGGGTATTTCGGTTAGGTTTAGCTCCACGCACACGGTGGAAATGATCCGAGAAATAAATCATTTTTAATGGGAGTATTGGAATTGTGCACTGATTAAATAGATTTTTGAAATGGTTCACAACATCCACGGCAATGTCCTCGACGACGGTAAGGGTGACTCCATTAGCATTAGTGATGCTAAGAATCATATTACACTTTCTTCTGAAATTGATAAAAGCATGATAGTAGGTTATATTTCTATCCCCGTCAACAAATTTAGCTGAACTGGCCTTTTCTTGTAGAATTCATCTTGGTATCTGACTTGCGTGAGAAGCTGTTCAGATGCAGAAAATAAATCAGATTCACTATATTCCCCTTTAGAGAAGCCCTCCTCAATTGTTGCCACCTTAGCCTCAGCTTGTTGAAGATTCACATGGATATTCCCAAATGTATCCCAGTTCCATTTTTTAAGATGTTGGGCAGTCAGCTTTTGTAGAGCCCAAAGAGTTCCCCAAGGAGTATGGCCCACAAGAGGGTGCCACACTTTCTCCAGCTCAGTCAAGAAATCAGGATGAGAAGTCCACATGTTTTGGAATCTGAAGTTACCACCAGCTTTGCCTTTAGAGTTTTTAATAGATATTAGGAGAGGTCCATGATCGGAACAAACCATAGACAAATGCTTGACAAAGGTAAATGGAAATGTTTATAGCCATTTGGAGTTGACCATGACTCTGTCTAGTCTCTCCCAAGTGTTACCTCTCCTCCATGTGAATGAGGGACCAGTGAAGCCCTAGTCAAAGACTCTTGCCATATCAATAAAATGGTTAAACCTGTCCATGGAGGTTCTGATTGGAGCAGTGCCCCCTTTCTTTTCGCAGTTGAGGTAATGCGATTGAAATCACCTCCTAATAACCAACGGGAGTTCATATTATTAGCAATGGCAGTGAGCTCAGTCCACAAAATCTGCTGCAGGGTGGGAGCACAGCTGGCATATAGAAAGGTTGCATAGCCTACCTGGTTATTCACATAGAAGTGCATATGTAGAAATTGAGGATGGTCCACCAATAAGGACCCTTTAAGTTCTCTTCTAACAAATACCCAGATTTTGTTGTTTTGATTAGCAAAATAAGAGAATATCTTGAAAGGCTTAATAGTTTTATCTATATTTTTTTGAACCAAAGGTTCCAAAAGAGCAAAACACCACAAATTATGAAGTTTAACAAGCTGTTTAATTCTACTCAGGGAGGTTGGATGGGCAGCCCCCTAACATTCCAACACATAAAATTCATCCTTGAGAAGGAGTTTTCCCTTTCCCCTAGTCCTAGGAAGAGGGGAAGAACTAGCTTTATCTGGTGGATCTCCTGGAGCATGGGCATCAAGCAACCCTTGTAGTTCAGATTTGCCCTTCTTTCTTTTATTACTTTTTTGTGTCTGCCATTCCTCAGTCATTTTTTCAGTCACTACCTGCATTATTACAGGAGAAATATCTAGGCCTCCAGCAGGATTTGGAAAAGAGCTACCGGCTTCGGCGGCGGGATAAGTTCCTTCCCCGATAGTGGCTCGGTGTTCATCTTGAGGTTCAATCGATTTGTATCGGCGGCGGCATTCGACACGGGATTAATATGAGGTTCCATCCGGGTCTCCGCTTCGGCATTTAATTCCAAGTTGGGTCGCTCCACCTCGGGATTAGTGCTTATCACCTTATTGAATCCGGGTTGTTTCTTTACGGATGGGGGTGTAGCCCAGTAGCATTGCTCCATCAGATGGCCAAACATTCTGCAGTGTTTGCAATAATGAGGCTTAAATTCTACTTCAACAGCTTGCCAGAAACCTTCCTCAGGGTTGTCTTCATCAGTCCTTATCCATATTCTCTGCACCTCAGGCAATGTTATATCTCTTTCAACCAACACCACGACAAGCAGTGGTCGAGCCATATCAAAGGTGTGGGTATCCGTCTTTAAAGGTAGTCCCAAGGCTTGGTCGATATTATAAAGAGCATTGTGGTTGTATAATTGTAAAGGCAATTCTGGGAACTTGAACCACATGGGGATAATTGGGGGTTCCTTTAGGGGATCAAAATCTGGGGTCCATTTTAATATCTTCATGGATGTGCCAGCTATCAAGATTGTTTGATTCCCAAAAATTTTTGCATAATCTTCTTCATTAGAGAGCCTAATAAGCAAATGCCTCCCATCCATCAATCCTAGTTTCCAGCTTCCCACCAAATTGAGCTCTTCAAAACATTTCCTAACATATTCCATTTTGGGGTGTCCCAATTGGAACTTTCCAATAAGACAATACTTCACTGCCTCATTCAAGGATTGCATGTCCTTTTTAGAAAAAGAAGCTGCGGGTTGTCCATCCTTATCGCCTACGAGTCGAATAAAGGGAGTTCCCTTTTCTGCGACGAGTGTCATGCATGGTTTGTGGGAACACAAGATGGTCGAAGTTTTTGTGAGAAGGTTGTCCCCTTCCCACCACTCCGGCATATGTGGCCTTAGCCCACATAATATTAGTACTTGGATCAATGGGGAAAGGCTTGACAGCATGAGAGTCCATGGTTCACACCACCTAAACCAGAAGGACTCCCAGAAGAGAGATCAGAAGACCAAACCAAGACCAAGAAAAGCACACCAGAACAGAAGTGAACTGGTCAGGAGAGCAATCAAGAACAAAACAGGAGACAAAAGCAAAGCCAAAATCCAAAAAGGCAACCAATGGAACAGTAACCACCACCAGAGATTTGAAATATAACCAGCCCGAGAAACACCAAAGTGGAAATGAGACCCCCAAAAGACCCAAAAGCAAGGTCACACCTGAGAACAAACCTTGGAGTCACAGGGGAAGAGCCACCGAGCGCCGATCCGACTCACAGTGCCATATTAATATATATATATATATATATATATATATATATATATATATATATAAAACATAAAAAAAATAAAATAAATAAAATACTTTTTTTTTAAAAAAAATATATCCCTCTCTCCCTCATCTCTCCCTCACCTCTCCCTCACCCTACACGCCACCCTAAAGTCTACCCACCTCACCTCCTCCTTACCTTCACCATATCTCTCCCTCATCTCTCCCTCACCTCTACCTCACTCCTCTTTTGACTCCTAGCCGTGAGCCTCCCCCATTAAAAACCACTCAACATCTCATTTTTACACTCTTACACACTCACTTACTCATTCCACCCCCCCAAATTCCTCTCCTAGCCGAGAGCCTCCCTTCCCCTTCTCCTCCTTCTTCCAAGCTAGCCACACTTCACCACAACACTCCTAACCTCTCCTAGCCGTGAGCTTCAACAAAGGCATCCCCTCTTCAAATTCTTCCATCAACTCCTCCAAAGCTAAGGTAATTTTCTTCCCCTCTCATTTATTCTTTTTTTTATTGAAATTTTTGTTTCAAAAATTCATTTTAGATTCCTTCTTCATGTTTAGCCTAAATATTTCACACCTACATGAATTTTCTTTAAAATACTTCTTCCTTTACAAAGATTTTTAAATTTACATACAAGTCATTTAATTTTATGTTTTTAAATCTTCATGTATGCTTTTTAAATGTTTCCATGCTAAAGCTTAGGAATTCCTTTTTTATGCAAGGTTATTTAGCTATTTAGTTTTTAAATCTTTCCATGTTTAGCCTTAGGATTTCTTTTTCATGCAAAGTATCTAATTAGGTTAACTAGTTTTAAATATTTACAAATTTACCACCTAGTTTTTAACTAACTTGAAAAATAAATTTTAAAATTTTAAAAAGAAATAATATAACATAAAGGAAATAAAATAAAAGAGAAAAGAGAAATAAACATAATGATAAAATAAAATTAAGAAGAAAGAAAATGAAATAAAATTTTAAAATGACATAATAAAAATAATAATGAACAAATATACTGCTAAAATAATGACATAAATTACATATATGTAAATTAATAATATAAATGTAAATAAATTATATGTACTAAATAATATTTAAATTAATGTTAAATACATTGTAAATAAATTATATACACTAAATAAATAATGTTTATAATAATGTAAATAAAATAATAAATAACAAAATGTAAAAACATAAGTGATATAATTGTAAATTTAAATAAATTAAATAATATCTTTACTAAATTTTAACTAAAATAAACTATACTAAATTTAAAATAACTATAATAAATTTAACTACTAAAATAACTATACTAAATGTAAATAATATAACCATACTAAATTTAATAACTTTACTAAATAAAAGAACTACACTATATTTAAATAATATAACTACACTATATTAAATTTAAATAAATACTACTAAAATATAAATAACTAAATGAATAATAATGATATATGAATAATAACAATATGTAAATAATAAAAAATAATGTGATAAGAATAAAATAAATAACTATAAACTTAATTAGATAATGAAAATATAAGAAAATGATAATAATAATAACTAAAATAATAATTGTAAATATAAATAAATAACAAAAATAAGTAAATAAAAATGTCCTTCTTTTTAAAATAATGTAAATGTAAATATATTTGTAAATAATAAATTTAACATATAATAACCTAATATAAATGATAATAACTTTAAGAATAATCAAGGAGAGAGAAAATGAAAAGCTTTATAATTAAGTAAATAATAATATAAATGATAAATAAATGATAAATAAATGATATGAATAATAAACTTAAATATACATCTAAATAATAACAATAATAAATTACAAGAAAAATAACTTATAACTTAAATATATTAAATGATAAGAATATAAGGGATAATAAAAATAAATAACACACACACACACACACACACACATATATATATATATATATATATATATATATATATATATATATATATATATATATATATATATATATATATATATATATATACATAAATTGAAAATAATTTAAATAATATAAATAAATAATAAATTAAATAAAATAAAATAAATTGAATTAAACTATATTAAATTAAACAATAATAATTTAAATTAAATTAAATCAATTAAATTAAATTAATAAAAATAAAAAATTAACTTAAATTAAACTAAATAATAATGTAAATAAATAATAAATTAAATTAAAATTATATAAATTAAAGTTACATAAAACCGAAAATAAATAAAAACTAAATAAATTAATTAAATTAAATTAAATAATAATATAAATAAATGATAAATTAAAATAAAAAAAATTAAATTAAATTAAACTAAATTAAATTAATTAAATTAAATTAAATTAAATTAATTATATTGAATTAAATAATAATAAATAATAATTTAAAATTAAATAATTATAAATTAAATAAATAAATGAAAACCGAAAAATTAAATTAATTTAAATTAAATAATAATTTAAATAAATAATAAATTAAATTAAATTAAATAAATTAAATCAAGCTAAATTAAACTAAATAATAATGTAAATAAATAATAAATTAAATTAAATAAAATAAGTTAAATAAAATAAATTAAATTAAATTAAGTTAAGCAATAATGTAAATATATAATAATTTATACTAAATTAAATTAATTAAATTAAATAACAATAATTAAATGAAAACAAAAAATAATAATTTAAATAAATAAATATTAAGTAATTATAAATTAAAGTAAAATTAAATTAAATTAATAACAATTAGTTAAATAAATAAATGATAATAAAGTAAATAAATCATAATGAATTAAATAAGATAATAAATTAAATAAATAATAAAGATAATATTAATTTTAATTACAAGTAAAAGATAATAATTTTAAATAACACATAATAAAAATAACAAAACACATAAATAATAAATAACAATAATAACATAAAATGATAACGCATAACAAAATAAACAATAATAAAATAATAAATAACAATAAAAACATATAAATAACATAACAATTACACACAACACAACAATCACAACATACAACAACAATCCCGACCACAATACAATACCAACACGATAACAATCAAACCTAGGATAGGCCTCCTGAGGTATGGTTTGTTTTTCCCTTTATAAAGACCCCTAGGAAATCACAACTTAGTGTAGAAAACATAATAAGAATACCCTTATGCTTAGTGAATGCATGGAGTAACCCAAATTTTACCTGTTGTCCACACAATCTTCCCAATTCACATTCCAAACTCAAAGTTCCTAGCTCTAAAAATAAATCAAAACCAAAACAAAAATCAAACCAAAATCAAACTAAACCCAAACTAAAACCAAAAAAACCAAATCCAAACACAAACTCAATCAAATCTTCCACAAATAAAATCACAAACTTTTCACTGCACTCTCATAAGTCCAAATCAAACTACCAGTTGCCACCAATCCAAATCCAAACCACACCTAAACCCATCTGCCCCAACCTACCCCAAACACCAGTGCTCGTTAAGCATAAGGGTATAGATAGGATGAGTTGTTAAGCAACATAATAAGTTTAAATGAGCCCGAGGCTTTTCACCAGGCTGTGAAAGGGAAGCATAAACCTGTATCCTTCTCCTGACCTTTTGGATACCCTAGAGGTCTATTAAACTTAATATGTCTGCTTAACGAAACCATCCTCAATTAAATTAACAAAGTTCATTGAAACACAACATAGAAATTAACATAGACATCATAGGACTTGGTAGACAACCAGGATCTTAACATAGACATCATAGGACTTGGTAGACAACCAGGATCTAAACATAGACATCATAGGATTGAGTAGTTACTACTTGTTAGTCCTACTTCTTCCTGTTTTCTGGCATGCTTTAATTTCTGCAAAATTATAAACACATACATGCAATGCAATACTAAAGTTTCAAGTGGTGGAGCTTGAAAACCCACCGAGTACATTTTTATTTTAATGCAATTTACTTACCTGTATTGTACTTTACTTCTCTTGCATGTTAAACAACAATGTCACCCTGCATGAAAACTGAAACCATTAGGATAGTCACAAAACTGAAACCCAAAACTAGATTAAAATCAACACAAGATAAAATTCACTGCCACAACTTTCATAAGATAAAACAACTCAAAATTTAATCACAAACAGAACAACAAAACTACAACTACAACTAAAATAAAACGTCTTGTTGGATGATCGGGAATACCTCGGATGATGTAACCCACGTGTTGCTAACGGGATTTCCCACGGTCTAAATGAAAGTGTGGAACTCATTCAGTTGAGTTTAGCAAATTCATCTGGACTAAGTGAATCTTATGAAAATAACGGTGTCGGGATGACGGAACCGTGGGATCTTAATCGGTTCTGTTTAATCAACTTTAAGATTTGTTTTAATTAAAACACTAAAAAACTTGGATTCTAAGACTTTTCTAAACCAAAACACTTATCTCACCTCCTGATTTTCACCTTCTAAAACTGAACCTCTGCAACGACAAAGGAGCTTGGAGCATAGCGGGTAGCACGGCCATCTTCTTCAGCAAAACCTGAGTCTACTTCAGCTAAACCTTTCTTAGCATTAAGCAACTAGCTATAAGACTTCGAGGTATTTGCCCGATGCAAAGTAAACCCTCATCTCATCTTTTAGGCTTTTACACCCGGTGCATTATAAGCCCTAACTCGTCTAGGTTTCCGAGGTTGTCATCCCGATATGATATAAACCCTCACATCTTCCAGGCTATTCATGTGATCGATATCAAATGAATATAAGCCCTAAATAATAAAATTGGCAGGATGAAATCTAAATTAAATCTTTTCCTAAACTGAGCCAAACAATAGGATAGCTTGGGAAAACACCGGGATTCTTCTCAAATTTGTGTTCTTCCCCTAGTCTTCTCTTCCTTTGGACTCTGATAAAATGAAATGTTCTAAAATTTGAACCATTCACCTATTGAATTCCGATAATCACATTTCGTTGGAAGAAATCCTTACCTTTGGAAGTCATGAATATAATTATTTCCTGATCTTTATCAAGAGTTTTATTAGGTGACTTCGGTTGTCTAAGATGTAATTAACTATATGGGCTTGCCCTTATAGGAAACCTAAAAGACCCCAAATTAATATAAACCCCATTTAATCCTCTTATATTAAATGGGGGAAATTGTCGGCAAACATACAGGTTTCGCAGACCAAAAGGATGTCAAACTTTTCCTTAGTTCATTTGATTGAGCCTCATCCTCAAGTTTTGTGTTCATCCTTTGGGATATATACAAAGCTCGAGGTATAGTGCTCTTTCATTCGAACTTTAAAAAATATGAGATCAGTTTGACTCCATATTTTTCTAAACTAAATTATAAATAAATTAAAATTGTCCTTCCGAAGCGGGCGATGGGACTTCGATTCCAGCAACTGACAGCTTCTAATGGACAAACCCAACTAAAACACATATATTTAAAACTTTTTATACGCCGACACCGAAATGGGGATTTTAGTCTGTCACCCTAAAATCTCCAATTCTACGCCCATCAAAGTATATGTCCCTACCCCATGAACTTTACCATCCATAGAATTTGAATGTGGTTCCACTTTGTTGAGAATTACACCGCCCTCTCGGATCATAGCGCAATTACAATGAATTTTAACACTACAACGAGCTCTTTTTGTAATGTAGATAAAGTGCAAATAAACACCATCACATTTATAATTAAAACATCTTTTAGCATGCATCCCAATATTTTAAACATGAATCGTACTCATTACAAAATAAAAGTAGAAGAAAAATAATGAAATAATCTTATCATGTCACTATTTCTAAATAAGAAGAAAGAGTAAGAGAATGACATCACCAAACACGAAGAAAACACAACATAAAACCTCATTTCAAAGAAAATCAACAAAAAAAGTGTTTACAAAATCATAAGATAATGAAGAACACAATACTTAGCTTTTTTGCTCTTGAAAGAAATAAGAAGATCTCTTCCACAAAGTCTCCCGCTAGTCCATGCAATGCTTGTACCAACCCTTACAAATTATCTCAAAATCCTCTCACCAATCTCTCCAAAAAGTTAGAAATCTACATTTCTACTCTTATTCTAAGATCTCTAAGTATTCTCCATGTTTTCTCTAACATCTACCACCATTTTTTGGCTTCAAAGTTGCTTTAAAATAGTGTAGGGATGAGTTTCCCAAGTGGTGTCTGAAGAAACCTTCCAAAAAGCGGCCAAATACGTCGAATATCGGCCATAACCGCTTCTCGCGCAGTCCAGCGCTGTCCTGTGCTATTTTCCATTGCATTTTTGTGCTTTCTGGATGCTGGCACGGTCTGGCACTGGAGAGGGCATCGTCCGGTGCCCTACTTTGCGCAGCTCCACCGTTTTGCTTCATTTGGCTCCGTTTCAGCTCTGATTCTCCCCATTTCAGTTGCGTTGCGTTCCTAACAAATAGCCCTACAAAATAAGCATAAAAACAACCTATTTTTAAAGTATAATATCATTCAAAAATATGCAAGAATTGTAAAGGAGATTAAGCAAAGAAAGACTTATCAAAATGTGTCAAGCCAAAATTTGCTTTTTTGCTGTTTTTGCTCTAAATTGCACCATTTTTGCTTCTTTTTCTCCAAAATCCATTTCTTGTACCTAAAACCAAAAAATTACAAAATATCTTTCTTTATAGTGAAATATCATTAAAAATAGGTATGAAATAGACAGTAGAAAGCTATGAAATTTTCAGTCGAACAATTACCATATGACATTTTATTTTCTCTATGTTTATCATCATTTGTCCTTCCTTCTACATTCTCTAAGTTCTTTAATTTCTAAAAGGATTTCTGACAATAAATCCAAATAGAATAAGTTACTTAAGAATTAGGGCAATAGATAGAAAAAGAGAGTGGCGACTCCTCGACAAAAAAATTTGACACCAACAAGAGGCTTAGTATTTTTTGAAAAATCTTTAATATATCGCCTGTAGAACCAGCATGTCTTAAAAAACTTCTAAGCACTCTCACTTCAGCTGGAGGTTGGTAGTTTCACAATGATTTAAATTTTTGCATGGTCTACTTTCATGCCATGTTCAGAAATTTTATGCCCAAATAAATTCCTCCTGCAACCATAAATTGACATTTCTCCCAATTTAGAATTGAATTTATCTTTTCACATATCTAAACCTTTTCTAAATTATGTAAACAAGCATCAAATGAAGTTCCAAATATAGAAAAATCATCCATAAAACTTCTATTACATTATCAATCATATTACTAAAAATTAACATCACACTTTATTGAAAAGTTGCAGGTGCATTAGATAATCTAAATGACATTCTTTGAAAAGCAAATGTTCCATAATGACTAGTAAATGTGGTCTTTTCTTGATCCTAAAGATCAATTGGTGTTTGATGATAGTCGATAAATCCAGCTAAAAAGCAATAAAATTTGCGCCCAATTAGCCTATCCAACATTTGGTCTAGAAAAGGTAAAGGAAAGTGATCTTTCCTAGTGGCGACATTTAGTTTTCTATAATTGATACAGATTTGCAAACCAGTGACTTGTCTCATAGTCATTAATTCATTTACTTTATTTGTATCAACTGTCACTCTTCTTTTCTTAGCAACACAATGAATTGGACTTATCCAAGAACTCTCTGAAATAGGATATAAAATTCCAGCATCCAACCTTTTAAAATTTCTTTCTTTACTATTTCCTTCATCATTGGAATTAATCTCCTTTGCGAATCAACTTTAGGTTTATGTTATTCATCTAATAAAATTCTATGCATACAGATAAAAGGACAGCTTCCTTTAATTTCAGCTAAAGTCCAACTATAATTTTTTTGTATCTTTTTAATGTATTGATACACCTAAAATATATAATATTTTTATGCACATTTTTACACCAATTTTTTATGATATTGCACTTTAATGGAAGATATTTTCATGTTTTTCTTGTAGGTATTATTAAAATGAATAATTACGATGAAAGAAGCAAAAAAGGATCAAATTTGGAGCAAAAATGAGAAATGTACAAAATTAGCCTCTGGAGGCTAAGCACCAAGGGACGGCGCATAGGCATGACAGTTCAAAGTGGCGAATTAAATCAAATTTAGCGCCATTTCCATGTAACTTTTGGTTTAAACTTCCTTAACTTCTTTTGGGCGGCAAATTTGAATGAAAAGATGCATCCTTTGGTAGATACATTGAATCTGGACATGATTTGAAGAGACACCAAAGCACCTTTTGAAGAATTATTAAAAAAAGACTTGAAGATCAAAAGAAATGGAAGATTTTTAGTAGGAAGTATTGGTGGGAGAAGTTGTAGAAAAGCTTTAAGTGGTTGAGGGAGAGAGGAAGAAAGAGAGTCTTCTTTTTGCCATACTTTTCTTACTTTTCCATTTTACTTTATCATAGTTTGTTTTAGAATTTAGGAGAGTGAATCCTTAGAGTCTGGTGCCACCATCTAAGGAGTCATTTAGTGGAAAGCAAAGTTTCAGAGGAACTTCAAGAGTCTTGTGGGGTGGATTTTCAGATAAGTTTTTATCTTTGTTTTTACATTTGGTTTTAAAGTAAAACTTGTTGTGTTTTCACTATGATTTCTGCTTTCAAATCAAATTGTGTTTGTGTTTTCTCCATGATTTATGAGTAGTTTTCTTTATCTAATTTCCTTTTAAATGATGAAGTAATTAAATTATGGATGGAAGTTGTGTGAAGCATAGGTGTTAACGTTGGAAGAAGTTGTGATGATTCACTACCTTGCACTTCATTTAATTATTGATTTGGACAATTAAGATGTTAAAATTTATTGTGAGAACATGTAAGAACCAATGTGGTATTGTCTCAATCAAAAATTAGAGAGAATCACATGAAATTTTATGGGTGAGAATGTAGTTCATATAGTTGAGTGTAAATAAATAGGGAGATTGGCTTTTGATTGGGTGTAGAATTAGAGGACATTAGAGTGACAGGATAAAACCCCCAATTTGGTTTGATGTTTTAAATTTTATTATGAGATCTTAGCCCCTAGGTGTAGAGAGAAGAGGGAACTCTAGAGTGAGAGCTAGTATATTCCCTGCCTAACCCATCTACAAGATTTCAAAACTTTAGATTAACCTATGTTCTTTATAGAACCAAGTAAGGGTAAAGAATATAACTGCTCCTATTTGGCACAACAAATTTGATTCTTCTACAATAAAAATACATAATTATTACTGATTCATTGAGGAGGAAAAGATATTTTATTCTCTTTTGCTTTCATATCGTTTTTATAGTCCTGATAATTCTAGTTGCTTACTTTATTTTTTCTTAAAAAAATATCAAAAAAAATTTAAACATACTATTTTTAAAACATAACTTACAAAATCATTTAGAAAATTAAAAAGTTGTTTTTCTGTTTCTTTAAATTTTTAGACATTTCCCTGTGGGTTCAATATCTCAGGCTTAATTAGAAAGTCCTACATTACTGGATAAACATTATGTATACTTGCATAAAATCCCATATTATAAAATAATTAAAGTTGATTTCTTATTTGCTTTGAAATTAAGTTTTTGGTGTCGTTGTAAAGAAAACAAAATTATTGTTGAAAAGAAATATAAAGTGTAAAATGTAAGCATAAATATTAGGAGATCAAGTCTTTGGTGTCATTGCAGGGGAAATTAATTAAAATATCATTTAAATAAAATAAAATTTTTTTTTAGTTTTCCTTGCTTTTGTTAGTGTGTTTTGTTTTATTTTGTTTTGTAATTGTGTATGTGTAGTTCATGTTCTATGGGACTTGTGACTTACGATTCTAAATTAGAAAGAACTATTAGAAAAATAAAAAAAATAAAAACATAGAAAAGACAAACATATTCAAGAAATTGCAAATCAAAATAATCAGAATGTTGAAATCCATAAAGAATTTAGACCTTTAAGAGATTATGCTAACCCTAGTAGATGAACTTCATGGTAGTATTCAACAATCTGCTGTAGCGGCTAATTCATTTGAACTTAAACCTGCTATTACATAATTGGTATCTAATAATCAGTTTGGGGGACCACCAACTGAAGATCCTAATTTACATATTTCTATTTTCATAGAATTTTGTGCTACTTTTAAATATGAAGGTGTTTCGGACGATGCTATTAGAATTAGACTTTTTCCTTTTTCACAGAGGGGTAAGGCTAAGATATGATTAAATTCATTCGCACATGGATTTATCAGAGCTTGGGGTGATTTAACACAAAAATTCCTTGCTAAATATTTTCCACCATCAAAGACTACGAGCGTAGAAATGATATTACATCTTTTTGTAAGTTTGAAGGGGAATCTATTTATGAATCAATGGAAAGATTTAAAGATCTTCTAAGAAAGCATCCACGTCAGTCGATACCAGATTAGTTAATAATACAAACTTTTTACAATGGATTAGTTGAATCTCATAGATCTATTATTGATGTCGTTGCTGGTGGTTCATTGATGTTTAAACAGTTTACTGATGCTTATGCTTTAATTGAAGAAATGACTACTAATAATTTTTAATGGCCTTCTGAAAGGTTAAATCCTAAAAATGCAGCCAACATTCATGAGAATGATGCTTTTACAATACTAGCAAGTCAGGTTGCTGCAATTTCAAGGAAGATAGACCAATTTGGAATAAATTTTTCTCAGCCAATTTCCATGATTGAAGAAAATTCATTAGGCCAAATGATTGATTCTCAAACATCATTAGAAACTTTAAATGCCATAAACAAGTATAATAACCCATATTCGAATTATAATAACCCAGGTTGGAAAAACCATCCAAACTTTAACTTGAACAACAATAATCCGGGTGGTAGTAGTCAACAATGGGGGAACAACCAAGTAAACACATTGAGTAACTGCAACAACCAAGGGAATAATAATTATAGACCTACCTATCCTCCAAATTTTAACAATACTTCACAATTTAAGGAGAAGAAGTTGTCTACAGAAGAAGTGGTGTTACAAATGAGAAATTAATTGTAAAGTCAAGGAGCTACAATCAGAAATATTGAGAATCAATTGAGAAAAATTGCCAATTCATTAAGTAATAGATCCAAAGGAACACTTCCCAGTAATACAGAAGTAAATCCAACTGACAAGAATAAAGAGCAAGCAATAGCTATTCAATTGAGAAGTGGAAGAGAGTTGGAAGGTAGAGTTTAAAAAGAGATTGAAGTAGAGAAAGAAAAGATTGAAGAACCAAAAGAGGATGCTCTGAAAGGTTTGGAAAGACCTATTTCTCCATCAAAGATTGATTTAGAAAAGCCACCACCACCATTTCCTCAGAGGCTTCGAAAACAAAAGTTGAATAAACACTTTTCAAAATTCTTGGAAATATTTAAGAAGCTTACAATTAACATTCTATTTGCTGAAGTCTTAGAACAAATGCCAAGCTATGTAAAATTTATGAAGGATATTCTCAACAGAAAAAGGAAGTTTAAGGATAATAAAACTGTTGAACTTAATGATGAGTGCAGTGTTATAATTCAAAAAAACTTAAAAATCTTGGAAATTTCATGATTCCATGTGCAATCAGAGACAAATTTTATGGTAAAGCTTTATGTGATTTAAGTGCAGGCATTAACCTTATGCCATTATCTATATTCAAAAGACCGGGATTCAGAGAAATAACCTCAACTACTGTAACTCTGCAATTAGCGGATTGATACACCTAAAATATATAATGTTTTTATGTACATTTTTATACCTATTTTTGATGAAATTGCACTTTAATGGAATGTACTTTGTGTTTTTCTTGCAGGTATGATGAAAATAAGTGAATATGACGAAGGAGCAAAATTGGATCAAATTTGGAGCAAAAAAAATGAAAAAAAATGAAAAATTGGACCTTGGCGGCTAAGTGCCGCCACAGTTAAAAATCAAATTTTCTTCATTTTTGTTGCCAATTTTAAGGGGTGTTTGAAGCAAATTTTGGTGTTGACTTCCTTAACTTCCCATGGGCGGCAAATTTAAATGAAAGGATGCATCTTTTGGTGGATACGTTGAATTGGGACATAATTTGAAGAGACACCAAGGCACCTTTTGGGTTATTATTAAAATTATGTTATAGCAGTGATTAGAGAGTCTTTTTAGCGAATCTAGTTTTCAAGTGTCATCTTCTGGTTTCAAAGAGTTTTTCCTAGTTTTACTTTCAATCTTTTATTGTTAATAGTTTAGTTAGTTTAGTTTTAGAGGAGAAAGGTTTGGTGTGAAACTTTCTTTCCACCAATTTTTCTTTCATTCATTTATCTAGTTTTTATTGAAGTCTAAAGTCATAGTTGGAGTCAACAGAGTTGGGTGCCAACCTCTGTAGTGTTGTTCTGTGGAAAGTCAAGTTTAAAAGGAACTTCCAGAGTCTTGGAAGAGGATTTTCAGATAAGTGTTTACTACTGTTTTCTATATTTAGTTTTTCTTGTTGCTTTTTCTTTATGAGTTCTATTTTCAAATCAATGTGTGCTTGTGTTTTCTTCATAAATTATGAGTAATTTTCCTTATCTTTTTCTTTCTTAAATGAAGAAGTAATTAAATTATGTAGGATTGTTGTGGAATGTATAAGTGTTTAAAGTTGGAATAAGTTGTGAAGATTTAATTCCATGAACTTAATTTACTTCTTAATTAGGCCTGTTAAGATTATGTAAGATCCAATACGGTATTATCTCAAACAACAAATGCTATAAATCACCTACAATTATATGGATGAGAATTGTAGTCCATATAATTGAATGCTTATAAGATATGTTTTTAATGGGGATTAAAATTAAAGGTATTTAGAGTGACTTGCTAAAGCCCCCTAATTTGGTTTGATATTTTAAATTTTGTTATGAGAAGTTAGCCCCTAGGTGGAGGGAATTCTGGGAACTCTAGAGTGAGAGCTGGTATCTTCTCTGTCTAACCATGTTCAAGATTTTAAAATTTCAAATTAACCAATGTTCTTTATAGAACCAAGTAAGGGTAAAAAATAAATTTGCTCCTATTTATCACAACACATTTAAATACTTCCACAACAATACTTTCATAATTATTACTACTTTATAAGAGAAAGAAAAAGATATTTTATTTCCTAGTATTTTATACCGCATTTTAAAGTTATGATAATTTTCATTTCTTGCTTAGCTTTTATTAAAAATACCAAAAACAAATTTCAAGCTTTTCAAATCAAAACATACTTTCAAAAGTCATTAAAAAAGTAAAAATATAAGTTTCTTAATTCTTTAAAAAGTTTTTACATTTCCCTATGGGTTTGATATCTCGTGGCTTAATCAAAAAGTCCTATATTACTTGATAAACGATATGTATACTTGCGTAGTATCCCATATTATAAAATCATAATTTTTATATCTAAATCATCAACACATACATCCGGTATGGAGTCAAGTTTTTGGTGCACGTATATTTATCGAGGATCAAGTTTTTGGCTCCGTTACCGCGGAAATTAATTAAAACTGAATTTTTAAAGAAAATTAAGAAAAATTGAAATTTTTACTTTTCTTTATTTTTATTAATGTGTTGTGTTTTATTTAATTTTGTTGTTTCATGCGTAGTTCAGGTTCTGAGGGACTTGTGCTTTACAATTCTGAATTAGAAAGAACTATCAAAAAATTAAAAAAAAAACTAAAAAATTCTGAAAAAGATAAAATTATTCAAGAAATGTCAAATCATCAAAATCAAATGTTGGCATCCTTCAAGATTTCAGACCTTTAAGAGATTATGCTAACCCTACAGTGGATGAACTTCATGGTAGTATTCAACACCCTGCTGTAGCTGCTAATTCCTTTAAACTTAAACCTGGTATTATCCAAATGGTGTATAATAATTAGTTTGAGGGAGCAACAACTGAAGATCCTAATTTGAATCTTACTAATTTTCTAGAGTTGTGTGCTACTTTTAAAAAATGATAGTGTTTCGGATGACGCTATTAGATTCAGACTTTTTCCTTTCTCACTAAGGGATAAAGCTAAGATATGGTTAAATTCGTTAGCACCTGGATCTGTCAGAACTTGGGGTGATTTAGCACAAAAATTCCTTGCTAAATATTTTCCACCATCAAAGACTGCAAAGTTGAGAAATGATATTACATCTTTTTGTTAGTTTGAAGGTGAATTAATATATGAAGCATGGGAAAGATTTAAAGATCTCCTCAGGAAGTATCCACATCATTTAATACCAGATTGGTTAATAATTCAAACCTTTTACAATGGATTAGTTGGATCTGTTAGATCAATTATTGATGCTACTGCTGGTGGATCATTAATGTCTAAATAGTTTCCAAATGCTTATGCTTTAATTGAAGAAATTTCTACTAATAATTTTTAATGGCCTTCTAAAATGTTAAATCCTAAAAAGGTAGCCAGTGTTTATGACAATTTTGCTTTTGCAATGTTAGCAAATCAAGTGCAATTTCAAGAAAGATAGACCAATTTTGGATGAATTTTTCTCAGCCAAATTACATGATTGAGGAAAATTCATTAGGCCAATGGTTGATACTTATTCTTCAACAGAAACTTTGAATGCTATAAGTAAGCCTAATAACCCATATTTCAATTATTATAACCTAGGTTGGAAGAGTCATCCAAACTTCAACTGAAATACCAATAATCAGTGTGGTATTAACTAACAATGGGGGAACCACCAAGTAAACCCATTGGGGAACTGGAGCAACCAAGGAAATAATAATTATAGCTAACCTATCCTCCAGGTTTTAACAATGCTTTACAATTAAAGGAGAAGAAGTTGGCTATTGAAGAAGTGGTGTCACATATCAGAAATCAATTGCAAATTCAAGGAGCAACCCTCAGAAATATTGAAAATCAATTGGGGCAAATTATAAATTCATTAAGTAATAGATCCCAATGAATGCTTCTAAGTAATACTGAAGTGAATCTAAGAGATAAAAATAAAGAGCATATAAAAGCAGTTTAACTGAGAAGTGGAAAAGAGTTGGAAGGTGCAGTTCAGAAAGAAAATAAAGTAGAGAAAGAAGAGATTGAAGAACCAAAAGAGGAAGCTCAGAAAGGTTTGGAAAGACTAATTTCTCCACCTAAGGTTAATTTGGAAAAACCACCACCTCCATTTCCTCGGAGACTTCGTCAACAAAATTTAGATAAGCAAATTTCAAACTTCTTGGAGATATTTAAGAAGCTTACCATTAAT
The DNA here is from genome assembly GCA_022702705.1 of Papilionanthe hookeriana x Papilionanthe teres. Lineage (NCBI taxonomy): Eukaryota > Viridiplantae > Streptophyta > Magnoliopsida > Asparagales > Orchidaceae > Papilionanthe > Papilionanthe hookeriana x Papilionanthe teres. Next base: position 106,602,546 of record CM040421.1, on the reverse strand, counting down.
ATTCCATTTGCTGAAGCCTTAGAACAAATGCCGAGCTATGTGAAATTTATGAAGGATATTCTTAATAAAAAGAGGAAGTTTAAAGATAATGAGACAGTTGCACTTAGTGAGGAGTGCATTGCAATAATTCAGAAGAAGCTTCTGAAAAGCTTAAAGATCTCAGTAGTTTCACAATTCCATGTGCAATCAGAGACAGATTCTATGGAAAAGCTTTATGTGATTTGGGTGCAAGCATTAACTCTATGCCTCTATCAATATTCAAAAGACTAGGATTACGATAAATAACCCCAACTACTGTAACTTTGCAATTAGCTGATCGTTCGATCACATATCCAAAAGGAGTTATAGAAGATGTTTGGTTAAAGTGGGTCAATTTATCTTTCCTGTTGATTTCATCATACTTGATATGGATGAAGTTAAAGAGATACCTATCATTTTGGGAAGACCTTTTCTAGCCACAGGCAGAGCAATGATAGATGTGCAAAAAGGGGAACTAACAATGAGGGTTAATGATTAAACTGTCACATTCAATATTTCGAAATCAATGAAATATCCTGCAATAAGTAAAGATGATGAATGTTTTAGGATGGATGTTATCAGATATTTGAGTGAATGTCATTTCAAGTCAAATTATGAAGAAAAACCTAAAAGAGAAGAATTAGAACATAAGCAAGAAGAGGAGTTACATCATTCTGAAGATTTTCAAGAGGAAGAATTAAATTATGTTCATGAAAAATTTGAATTGTTGGATATGACTGAAAAATATGAATATTATGGTCCATGAGTTGAAAAACCTCCTGTACTTGAGTTAAATATGCTTCCTGATCATTTGAAGTATGTTTTTCTGGGTGAATCCTCAACTTTGCCTGTTATAATTTCATCTCAATTGACTGAAAAAGAAGAAGAGAGTTTGCTTAAAATTTTAAAGAAGTATAAGAAAGCCTTTAGATGGACAATTGCTGATATTAAATGAATCAGTCCTTCAATTTGTATACAAAGAATTCTTATGGAAGATAATTGCAAACCTCGTGCTGTTCCCTAAAGGAGATTAAATCCTATCATGAAATATGTTGTTAAGAAAGAAATTTTGAAGTGGTTGTATGCTGGAATTATCTACCCTATTTCAGATAGTGCATGGGTTAGTCCTATTCACCGTGTTCTTAAGAAAGGAGGAGTAATTGTGATTGTTAAAGAAAAGAATCAAAAGATTCGAACAAGACAAGTTACAGGATGACGAATATGCATTGATTATAGAAAAATTAAATTTTGCCACTAGGAAATATCATTTTCCACTCCCATTTCTAGATGAGATGCTGGATAGACTAGCTGGGCATAAATACTTTTGCATTCTGGATGGATATATTGGTTACCACCAAATCAAATTGCTCCTGAGGATCAATAAAAAACTACGGTTACCAGTCCTTATGGTACGTTTACTTTCAGAAGAATGCCCTTTGGTATATGTAATGCCCCTGCTACATTTCAGAGATGTATGATGGCTATTTTCTGTGATTTATTTAAAAAAGGGATAGAAGTTTTTATGGATGACTTTTCAGTGTTTAGAATTTCATTTGAATCATGTTTAGAACATTTGTCTAAAGTTCTAAAATACTGTGAAGAAACTAATTTACTTCTTAACTGGGAAAAATGCCAATTTTTGGTACCATGAGGAATTGTATCAGGACATCGAATTTCAGAAAAGGTTTGGAGATAGATTCTGTAAAAATTCAAGTTATCTCTAATTTATCTTGCCCGACCAATGTAAGGGGAATTAGAAATTTTCTGGGACATGTTGGATTCTACAGGCGTTACATGAAAGACTTTCAAAGATTTCAAAACCTTTATGCCATTTCCTGGAAAAGGATGCAATTTTTTATTTTGATGATGATTGCCTAAAAGCTTTTAAAACATTAAAAGAAAAATTAATCATTACACCTGTTATAATTTCACCAAATTGGGAAAAACCTTTTGAATTAATGTGTGATGCTAGTGATTATGCTGTTGGTGCTGTTTTGGGTTAGAAATATGATAAAATTTTTAAAGTTATTTATTATGCTAGTAAAACTCTTAATGAAGATCAAATTAATTATACCACTACCGAGAAAGAGTTATTAGCTATAGTATTTTCCTTTGATAAATTTCAATCATATTTAATTGAAACTAAATGTGTGGTGCATACGGATCATTCTGCTATCAGATATTTAATGAAGAAGAAGGATGCGAAGCTGAGATTGAATAGATGGATTCTTATTTTGCAAGAATTTGATTTTGAGATAGTAGATAGGAAGGGTTCCAACAATCAAATTGCTGATCATTTGTCCAGGCTTGAAAATGAAAGATCTCTCTGTGATGCTGAAGAAATTAATGAACATTTTCTTGATGAAAAATTATTCGCTATTAATGAGTGGCATGTTCCGTGGTATGCCGACATAGTAAACTTTGTTGTTAGTAATATTATACCCTATGGTTTGACATACCAGAAAAATAAGAAATTTTTGTCTGATGCTAAGACTTATTTTTGGGATGACCCATTTTTATATAAACAAGGAAATGATCTTATAATTTGAAGATGTATACCTTTGGAAGAGACTTATGAAATTATTCAAAAATGTCATGATTCTGATTATGGGGGACATTTGTAGTTGAAAGAACTGCATATAAAATCTTACAATCTGGAATTTATTGGACTACAATTTTTAAGTATGTTAATGCTTATATTAAAATTTGTGATACATGTCAGCGAGTAGGCAATATTTCTAGAAGAAATGAGATGCCCCTCAATTATATGTTGGAAGTTGAAATATTTGATGTTTAGGGATTAGATTTCAGGGGTCCATTTACACCATATTTCGAAAATGTTTATATTTTGATAGCAGTAGATTATGTTTCCAGATGGATTGAAGTTATTGCTTTACCTTGATGTGATGCTCAAAGTGTTGCAAATTTTTTAAGAAATAACATATTTTGCAGATTTGGTATACCAAGAGTAATCATAACAGATGGGGGAAGTCATTTTAAAGATACGATTATTGAGAAGTTAGTAAAGAAATATCATATAAATCATCGCATTGCTACTACTTATCATCCTCAAACAAGTGGTTTGGTTGAATTATCCAATCGTGAAATTAAAAGAATATTGGAAAAGACTGTTAATCCAAACAGAAAGGATTGGTCAATCAAACTGGATTATGCTTTCTGGGACTATAGGACTGCCCACAGAACCTCTATAGGAATATCCTCATATAGGCTGATTTTTGGAAAAGCTTATCATTTGCCTATTGAACATAAGCATAAAGCATATTGGGATATTAAAGAGTTCAATTATAATTTGAAAGATGCTGCTGAGAGCAGATTATTACAATTAAATGAGCTTGAAGAGATAAGGAATGAATTTTATGAAAATGCTAAGATTTATAAGGAAAAGATAAAGTTATGGCATGATCGGAAGATTCTTACTAAAAATCTTATGCCAGGACAGAAAGTTTTACTGTATAATGCTAGATTGAGAATTTTTTCTGGAAATCTTAAGTCAAGGTGGATGGGTCAATTTATTGTGATAAAAGTTTATTCTTATGGAGCTGTGGATATTCAAGATCCTAAGACTGGAAAAAATTTAAAGTTAACGGTCATAGACTTAAACCTTAATTTTCAGTTGATCAACTTAAATATGATGATAATCTGATGTTGGGTCACTTAGAATGCGTTTTGGGTATGTCATGCTGAAGATATTAAACCAAGCACTTTGTGGGAGGCAACCCATACTTATCAGTGTGCTTTGCTTTATGTTTACTTTGTGTGCTTTGTTTGGTTTGTTTTTATGTTTTAGTGGTAGTATTTTAGAGTTTTTATTTTATAGTAGTGTTTATTTGACCTTATTTTATGACTTAGAGAAGTTGGAATGAACTTTTGAACATTTGACAGACCTGTGCTAAGTTGAGCACTGGCGGCTAAGCACCGCCTAATTGGTGCATAGGCACTGGAGTTATGAAACATGTGATAAATGAGGTTCTAGAAGTCTATATCGTGGGGAAGTGGTTTTAGAAGTTATTTTGGTGTTTTTAAACGTTAAAGGGCAGGTTTATGCACTTCTAAAGTCTAAAAAAGGCTCTTGATTAAGAGAAACACTTGCCCGAAGTCTTATTTTCATTCCCGAGTCTTAAGAAGAGTGTTTTGAGTGCATCATGACTTTCTGGGCGAATGAGATCAAGAAGAAGGAGGAGTTTAAAAAGAGTAAGTTTATTAGTGATAATGCTAAAGAGTTATTCAATGGATTTCCTACCGTTAGTATTCAAGGAATTGCAGAAAAGATTGTAATGATCGAAGCCCTTGTTACTTCAATCGAAGAAAAGATTAATGAAACTAATGCACATTTGGAGCATATGGGATGGCAACTCCAGATGCAATTCAATCATACAAGTCAAGTGGAAAAAGCGGATAAGGCGATGTTCCTGAAGAACAAGTGGTTAGAAGAAGAAGATGTAAGAGTGTTCAATTATCGCCTTTCTATCAGATTTATATTCCAGAAGGGTCAAATGGAAATAATAGTGGTTCTGGATATATCCAGCCTACTGGAGAGTGGAATTAAATGTTGGTTTTATCTTGTGGTTTGTTTTGAGTATTTTATGTTTTATGTGTTTGATGTTTTAAAGTGTTTAATGTTTTATGTTTATGTTCTGTTACACTTTAATGTGTGTTTGTTACATCTTAGAGATGTAAACTTATCATTATGCTTATTGAGTTTATTTGTATTTAGAGAATTTCATCCAAAGTGTTTGGATAGAAATTTTTAGTTTGTATTAAGTGTGGTTTGATTTTAATGAATATAAATTTGTGTTTGTGTTAAATTTGATTGGAATTAATGGATATTAAAGTTTGAAATTGGAGTAATGGAGATTATGGAGTAATAGACAATTATTTTGAGATGATTAAGGGTGATTAACTAAGTGGTTTAGTGCATTTTCTTAATTTTGAAAATCTTGACACTGGCGGCTAAGCGCTGAAGGCCTCACTCTTAGGCGCCGGTTCGCGAAAATTGGTTTTTCAGCAGTTAAAACCCAAAAATCGCCATTTTTTAACATACCTGTCGTCTTCAAACTCTAACTTTCGTGAAAAGGAGCTTATGGCATCAACATTTTGAATAGTTTGAAGGCCGATTTCAAAAAAAATATTAAGTTTGGATTTTTTAAGGTAAGAGCACTACTCCTATGTAAAAGTTTTTGATTTTCACCATGTATTTTGAGCACACTTTAGAAAATCCTAAAATTACTAGTCATGGTGAAAATTTGAGGAAAAGGATGAGAAATGGCTTTGATTTAGTAGAAATTACTTTTGGAAGTTAATTTAGGAAGTTTAGTTTGATTTTGTAATTTATGGTGAATTTTTCGTGAATTTTTAGAAATGGCTCCAAAGTCAAAGCGCTTGAGAGAAAAGATGAGATTAAATTCTGACAAGTTCGTTAGTGCAAGGGCTGAGGAACGATACGTTGACACACTACAGTCAGGTAAATTGATTCTTGAACGTGTGTTTAGTAAGCCAGGAGAGGTTATTGAAGAGATGATTACTAAAAGAAATTGGGAAAATTACTTCTTGCTTCTTCTCTGTTCTTTGTTGTTTACGTGGTCGAGAGAGTTTTATGCAAACTTACTGCGAGCGAAGAAAATTTGGTGATGGTGAGAAGGCAAGAAGTACATTTTACATCTGTGGAAATCAATGTCTTTTTTCGACTGCCTTTTGATATGTTTTGTTTTTATTCGAACTATCATCCTACTGAGGGAGGGTTAGATGAGATTATGGCATTTCTGACTGACAGAAGAGGTTTATGGAAGATCACAAATGATATAAGCGTAAATTTTCAAGCCTCTAAGTTAAATGCCATTTCTAAAGCATGGTATTATTTTATCTCATCTAAGATGTTGCCTTCAAGCCATACTAGTGAAGTTACAAGGGAGAGCTATTCTAAACTATTGCATTCAGCAAGAGAAGCCTATAGATATTGGAGCAATCATTTATGATTACATTTTAAATTGTGCCAGATCTACCACTACTGTAGGTATGGGATTTCCTTCCTTGATCCATTCATTATGTGAACGATATGGTGTGAAATTTGATACTTGGGAAGAGGTTCTTCAACATTTAAAAACAGTTACCAGTGTAAATGTTGGAGCTTATACTGTACATTCATAATTTGGCTGGAGAGGAGAATTTTGTAGGGCTTCTACTGCTTCTACTTCTGCTTCTGCTGCTTCTACTTCCCGTGCTACTACTTCGAGAGCTTCATCATCTAGAGATTCACAGACTGGTTTATTAAGAAAGATTTTGAAAAAGGTGAGCCTTACTTGTGAGCATATTAGAGACATGGATGGTAAAATGGATAATATAGAAAGATATATTATAAAACATGATGAATATGAGGAGAATTATTAGCATTATTTGGATAGATTGATCAGAGGTGATATGAGTGCTGAGATGCCCCCTCATCCATTCTACATACCTTATGTGCCATCCAGAGATTGGAACGAGCAAGATGATGATGATGATAAGGATGATTAGTTGATTTATTTTATGTGTTATTGAGTTTTTGTTGATGAGTTGATGTATGTTATGTCTGTTGATTTATTTTGATATTGTGTTTGTTCTGTGAACTCTGGTAATATGTTGATTATAGTTGTACTATTTTTGCATATTCAGATGTATCTGTGTTGGATTGATATTCTATACTTGTTGTTTTGTGATATTTGTGTAGTAGTAAATGTTTTAATGTATATGTTGTCTTAGAGTTTCTATAGTATGTACTTTAATTCCAAAATTGTTAGGAGAATATGGAACACTACAAAAAACTATTATTTAAAACTGCATGTTTAAAACTTTTCAAAATCTACTACTACCATTTGTTATCTAGTATTGGTGTGATTTCAGTTATTTCAGTTGGTTTGTATTTGCTTTGAAAACCTCCACTATTGTAGAAGTCCTTTGAAATTTTGAATTTCCATTTAATGAAAAACTGAAAAATTTGAATTTGATTTCTTTTTACTCCTGTTTTTTAAGTTGTTTTACTTGCATATATAGGATATTAAGATTCCTACAAGTATGTTATATTAGTTTTTAATTCTAACCCATGTATCATTTCTTATGTATAGATGTTTTATCCTAATTAAAAATTAAAGTTTGGGTGGAATTTTAAAAACAAAAATTTTTCAGAAACCTAAAATTTTATTTGTTCTCAAGAAAACTTCAAATTAATTTGATTTTTGATTGAAAACAATTATGTATATGAAGTTATATTAGAGGAACAAAATTTTAAATATATAAATGAATAAGAGAATTTAGTTAAACTTTTTAGTAATAATGAAAAATTTAAAGTTAAAATTTTCTTAGTAAAGTAGAGTTAAATATAGTTTAACTATCTTTAGTAAGAAATATTGTATTTTTGGATAAATAAAAGTTTTGTCTTTTATTCTTCAAAGCTTAAATTTCTTTATTGATGAGTAATTTTCAAATACTGTTATTGTGATTTTTAAGTGAAAGATGTATATCAAACCTTTATTTTAAATGGAAGGGTGGAATTCAAAATCATTAAAGGTTTATCCAGATATAGTAATCCTTGCCTTATAAAAAGAAGAAAAAAAAAGAAAAAAAGAAAAGAAAAAGAAAAGAAAAAGAAAGAGAAAAAAGAGAAAAAAGTGAAAAATGGTATGTAAAAAGGAAGGAGAAGCTTGAGGATTTAAGGGCCTAATCAAAAATTGGTTCAATACCTAAAGTATAAGATATAAGTTCTGAGAAAATCTAGAGCTTAAGGTTATAATATAGTAAGTAAAATTATTTTTAAATACAGATTTTTAAGTGAGAAAAATAAGTGTGTGAATCCTATATTTTGAAAAATCTACAAGTATTTCTGAATTAGATAGAAAACCTATATTTTACATTATCCTTTACCTAAGAATTTTCTAAACTTTAAGTTGGTCTTAATTACTGAATTTTTTTTCTAAATTGGACTAATCCATTTCTAGAACAAAATTTTGTTATCTTCCTAAGAAACTCATTACATAATTTGCATGCTAAAATTTTCTATGTGATTAAGAGTCACTTGAGGACAAGTAGCATTTCAAGTTTAGAGAATTTTGATACACCTAAAATATATAGTGTTTTTATGCACATTTTTATACCTATTTTTGTTGATATTGCACTTTAATGGAAGGTATTTTGTGTTTTTCTTCCAGGTATGATGAAAATAAGTGAATATGATGAAAGGAGCAAAATTGGATCAAATTTGGAGCAAAAAATGTAAAAAAATGAAAAATTGGACCTTGGCGGCTAGCGATAGAGTTGGGTGCCAACCACTATAATGTTGTTATGTGGAAAGTCAAGTTTAAAAAGAACTTTTGGAGTCTTAGGGGAGAAGATTTTCAGCTAAGTGTTTACTACTATTTTCTATATTCAGTTTTTCTTGTTGTGTTTTCTTTATGATTTCTATTTTCAAATTAATGTGTGCTTGTGTTTTCTTTCTGAATTCTGATTAGTTTTCTTTATCTTTTTTTTTTCTTAAATGAAGAAGTAATTAAATTATGTAGGAATGTTGTGGAATGTATAAGTGTTTAAAGTTGGAATAAGTTGTGACGATTTAATTCCATGAACTTAATTTACTTCTTAATTAGGCCAGTTAAGATGTTAAATTTGTTTTGAGATTATGTAAGATCTAATGCGGTATTGTCTCAAACAACAAATTGTATAAATCACATGCAATTATATGGATAAGAATTGTAGTCGATATAATTGAATGCTTAGGAGATATCTTTTAATGGGGAGTAAAATTAAAGGTCTTTAGAGTGACAGGCTAAAGCCCCCTAATTTGGTTTGATATTTTAAATATTGTTACGAGAAGTTAACCCCTAGATGGAGGGAATCGAGGGAACTCTAGAGTGAGAGCTGGTATCTTGACGCACCAAAATTATATACTGTTTTTGCTATATAATTTTACCCATTTTTGGTGATGTTGCACTTTAAAGAAAGGTATTTTTCATGATTTGTTGCAGGTATTATGATGTTAGGTGATTGAAGTGAAAAGAAGTGAAAATGAATGAATTCAGAGCAAAAAGGAGCAAAAAGGAGGAAAATAGCTTCGCAGCAAATATATGGACGATAGAGCGCCTCCGCCGCCCAATGTCGGTGCATTTCAAATTTGAAGAGTTTTAACGACTTTTTGATGAGATTCCTATGGAAACCCTTGGGATTTCATTTCTAACTTATAAGTAACTATTTTTGGATGAAAATGGTGTGGTATTAGGGGAGTCTACTGTGTTTCTTGTGTAGTTTTAGTGAGGGAGAGTGTGTGTTGAGTGTTAGGGCTTAGAAGAGAAGAGTGTAGTAGTGAAAATTTGAGAGGAATTCTTCTCTAAGGAGTGAAGGAGAAGAAGTAAAGTGAGAGATTGCTTCTTCCTTTCCATTCTAAAGAAGGAATTAAGTGTTACAAAGAAGAGAGAAAATGATTCAAAGGAACTTCAAGGGAATTGCATCGGGGAAGACAAAGAGAAAAGTTGTATTTTCTTTTGTGGTTTGTATGACTTTTCTTTTATATATAAAATCTATGTTTTATTGTGTATTCTTCATGAATTCTGAGTGGATTTGAAGTGTCTTTAGTGTAATGAAGAAATTGTGATGGTTTTTCATTTCGAACATGATCCCCGATAAATATATGTGTGCCAAAAACTTGGTCGGCCGTTAAATATATGTGTTGTTGATTTTGATATGAAAATTATGATTTTATAATATGGGATACTACGCAAGTATACGTATCATTTATCAAGTAATACATGACTTTCTGATTAAGCCCCGAGATATAGAACCCACAGGGAAAGTGATAAACCTTTAAAAAAAATAAGAAAATTATCTTTTTACTTTTTTAATTGGGTTTTGAAAGTATGTTTTGATTTTGAAAAGTTTGATAGTTGATTTCACTTTTAAAATTTTCTTATAAAAATCAAACAACAAATTAAAATGATTATAACTGTAAACACGGTATGAAAAACACTATTAACTAGAATATCTTTTTCTTTCTTTTATAAAGTAGTAATAATTATGAAAGTATTATTGTGGAAGTATTTAAATTTGTTGTGAAAAATAGAAGCAAATATATTCTTTACCCTTACTTGGTTCTATAAAGAACATTGGTTAATTTGAAATTTTATCATTTTGAACATGGTTAGGTAGGCAAGATACCAGCTCTCACTCTAGAGTTCCCTCGATTCCCTCCACCTGGGGGCTAATTTCTCATATCAAAATTCAAAATTTCAAACCAAATTAGGGGCTTTTAGCCTGTCACACTAAAAGTCTTCTAATTTTACTCCCCTTTTTATAACATCTTCTAATATATTTCATTCAATTATATGAACTACAATTTTCACCCATATAATTGCATGTGATTCTTACTAACTTTTATGAGACAATACTGCCTTGGATCTTACATAATCTAACCACAAATTTTACATCTTAACAGGCCAAATTAAGAAGTAAATAAAGTTTTTAGAATCAATTTTCCAAAACAATTCTTCATGAATTACTTACTTCTTCATTTAAGAAAGAAAAAGATAAAGTAAACTACTTAGAATGCATTGAGAAAATACAAAAACACATTGATTTGAAATTAAAAACCATAAGAAAAACAACAAACAAAAATAAGTATTAATTAAAAACTAAATGTAAGAATAAAAGTAAACACTTATATGAAAATTCTCTCCACGAAGACTCGGGAAGTTCCTGCGAAACTTTGACTCTTCACTAAAATACTCCTCGAAAGCGAGTCTCCCGACTACGATGACTCGGAATACGGACTTCGAGACTTGATAAAAACTAAACTAAACTAAAGGAAAGAAAAGTAGTGGAAAGAATAAAGCTCCAATCTTACCATTTTCTCTTTTCTACTCTCTACTCCTACTCCTAATTAAAACTAAAATAAAAACTCTATAAAAATGCAATGGAAGAACCCTTCAAAATGCAATGGAAGAGCTCCTTTCTACTCTCTACTCCTACTCCTAATGAAAAATCTCTTCAAAATTAAAAGGAAGAGCCCCTAATTTTTCCTAAGACTTTATTTAAATATTAAACCAAAAGGTGCATTGGTGTCTCTTCAAAATATTTCCAGATTCGATGTATCCACCAAAGAATGCACCCCTTCATTCAAACATGCTGCCTAAAGGAAGTTATGGAAGTTATCATCAAGAGTTGCATCCCATCCCCTTTGAAAATGGCGTCAAATTCAAGTTAATCTCGATTTTTAGCTGTGGCGGCTAAGCGCCGGCCCAGCGGTGCTTAGCCGCTATTTTCCAAATTTTAATTTTTCATTTTTTTGCTCCAAATTTGATCAAATTTTGCTCCTTTCATCATAATCACTCATTTTCATCACACCTTCAAGAAAAAACACAAAATAACTTCCATTAAAGTGCAATATCATAAAAAAAGGTATAAAAAAGTGCATAAAAATACTATATATTTTAGGTCTATCAAAATCCCCCAAACTTAAAATGTTACTTGTCCTCAAGTGACAGTTAATCTTATAGAAAAAAATTTTAACATGCAAATTATGTAATGAGTTTCTTAGGAAGATAACAAAATTTTGTGCTAGAAATGGAATAGTCAAATTTAGAAAAAAATTTCAGGTATTAAGACCAACTTAAAGTTTAGAAAGTTCTTAAGGAAAGAAAAATCACAATTACAAGTCTCTATCTAATTCAGAAATATTTGAATCTTCAAAATATAGGATTCAAACATCTTATTTTTCTCACTTAAAAATCTTTATTTGAAAATAACTTTACTTACTGTATTATAACCTTAAGCTTTAGATTTCTCTAAACTTATATGTTAAACTTTAGGTATGGAACCAATTTTTTATTAGGCCCTTAAATCCTCAAGCTTTTCCTCCCTTTTTACATACTATTTTTCACTTTTTCTTTTTCTTTTTCTTTTCTTTTTTTTCTTTTTCTTTTTCTGTTTTTCTTTTTCTAAGGCAAGGATTACTGTGTCTGGATAGGCCTTTAATGCTTTTGAATTCCACCCTTCCATTTAAAATAAAGGTCAGATATATATCTTTCACTTAAAAATCATAATAATAGTATTTGAAAAATATACTTCAATAAAAGAAATTTAAGCTTTGAAGAATAAAAGTCAAATCTTATATTTATCCAAAATTATAAAATTTCTTACTACAGATAGATAGCTTTATTTAAATTTTAACTTTAAGTTTTTCATGATTACTATAAATTTTCAACTAAATTCTTTTATTCATTTCTATATTCAAAATTTTTGTTCCCCTAATATGACTTCATATACATAATTGTTCTCAATCAAGAAATAAGATTTATTTTAAGTATTCTTGAGAACAAATAAAATTTTAGGTTTTTGAAAAATTTTTGTTTTTAAAATTCCCCCCCAAACTTTAATTTTTAGTTAGGATAAAACATTTAAGCATAAGAAATGATACACGGGTGAGAATTAAAGACTAACATAACATGCTTGCAGGAATTTAAATATCCTAAATATGCAAGTATAACAATTTAAACAACAGGAGTAAAATGAAATAAAATTCAGTTTTTCAAAACATTTTCTTTTTATAACAAGAAAAATAAAAATTTCAAAAGACTTCTACAGTAGTGGAGGTTTTCAAAGCAAATACACACCAACTGAAATCACACTGATCCTAGATAGCAAATGGTAGTGGTAGATTTTTGTAAAGTTTTTAAGCATGTAGTTTCCAAAATAGTAGTTTCTATGGTGTTCTCTAATCTCTTAATAGTTTTAGAATTAAAGTACACCCTAAAAAAAAACTCTAGTACAACATACACATTAAAACATTTACTACAACACACACTACACTCAAAGCAACATATAAAACATCAATCCAACAATAATACATACGAATATGCATAACGGATAAATAGTACAACTACAATCCGCATCTTATCAGAGTTCACATCACAACACAATCATCAAACAAAATACTAGACAAAGTACACAATAAAACAGCATAACAACACAATAACTAAAATAATCAACATACATCTACTCTTCATCCTCATCATCATCATCCTGCTCGTTCCAATCCCTGGATGGCACATAAGGTATGTAGAATGGATGAGGGGGCATCTCAGCACTCTGATCACCTCTAATCAGTCTATCCAAATAATGCTGATAATTCTCCTCATACTCATCATGTTTAACAATATATCTCTCCACATTATCGATCTTACCATCCATATCTTTCAGATGCTCTTGAGTAAGACTCACTTTCTTTAAAATTTTTCTTAATAAACCAATATGTGACTCAGTAGATGATGAAGCACGTGAAGTAGTAGTAGAAGAAGTAGATGCAGCAGAAGCAGAAGCAGTAGAAGCCCTACCAAATCCTCCACTCCAGCCAAATTCTGAATGTATAGTGTAAGCTCCAATGTTTACACTGGAGATAGGTTTCAAAGGCTGAAGTACCTCTTCCCAGGTTTCAAACTTCACTTCAAACCGTTCACATATTGAATGAATAAGGGAAGGAAATCCCAAACCTGCAGTAGTGGTAGATCTGGTACAATTCAAAATATAATCATAAATGATCGCTCCAATATCTATAGGCTTCCCTTGCTGAATGCAATGATTCAAAACAACTCTTTCTCTCGTCACTTCACTAGTATGACTTGAAGGTAACAGTTTAGAAGAGATAAAATAATTCCATGCCTTAGAAGTGGCATTTAATTTGGAAACAAGAAAGTTCACTCTCCTATCATTTGTTATTTTCCATAATCCTCTTCCATCAGTAAAAAATCGCATTATCTCATCTAACTCTTCCTCCGTAGGATGAAAATTAGAATTAAAAAAAACATAGCAGGAGGCAGTTGATAGAAAATGTTAATTACCCCAAAAGAAAAGTTCACATCTTGCCCCCTGACAATCACTAAATTGTCTTCTGATGCCAACAAATTCGCATAGAATTCTCTAACAACAGAAACAACAGCAACAGCGGAGAAGCAACAGTAGTTCTCCCAGTTCCTCCTATCAATTATATCTTCAATCACTTCTCTTGGCATACTGAACACTCTTTCAGGAATCAACTCATGTGACTGCAATGCATCGATGTATCGTTCCTCAGCCATCGCACTAACAAATTTGTCGGAATCAAACTTCGTCTTTCCTCTAGCGCGCTTTGACTTTGGAGCCATCTCTAAAAATTCACAAAAAATTTACCATAAATTCCAAAATCACACTAAACTTGCTAAATTATATTCCAAAAGATGTTTCCACTAAATCCAAGCAATTTCTTAAGTTTTTCCTCAAATTTTCACCTTGAATAGTGATTTTAAGATTTTCCAAAATGTACTCAAAATACATGGTAAAAATAAAAAACTTTTACTTAGGAGTAGTGCTCTTACCTCAAGGAATCCAAATCTACAAATTTTTGTTGAGATCGGCTCTTAAATGGTCCAAATCAAGGATACCTAGACTCTCTCTCGCGTGAAAACGACGGGTTGAAGATGAACAGGGAGTTAAAAATGATGATTCAAGGTTTTTTAACTGGTGACCTCGATCCGCGAACAACGCAGTAATTTATGCTTTCAAAAATATGTTATAGCCAATACTTTGAGCCAAATAATAATAGCGCCTAGTGTATATAAATATAATTTTATGGAAAATATTTTACACACTAGAGGAACTACATAAGTATACGTATTGTTTCAAGTAATATAGGGCTTTAATTCAAGACCCCAGTATCGATCCCACGAGGAGGTTTATAGATTTTTAAATATTTTAACTTTATTTTTATGCATTTCTTTTAAAGTTATAAATTTGATATTTAATTTACTAAATGCACAATTAAAGCAATAATAAAATAATGAGTGATGTAAATAATAATAAGCAAACAACTTTCTTCCTTTCAATTAATCCAAGATTTTTTATATAATATTATATTCGTGGAGAATATAAATTTATGGTATTGTGCCAAATAGAAGCATTCCTATTCTTTACCTTCACTCCATAGTATAAAGAACATTGGCTAATCTATAGATAAGTTCTGGATGTATTGTTAGTAGAAAGGGTTAATCTAGGCTCACACTACTAGATGTCTACTAGTGACCCGTTCCTTCTCTATAAACCAAATTACAAGAATTTAGTCTGTCACTCTAAAAACTTATCAATTCTACACCCATTGAATAATATTTTCCTATTTATTTGCACTTCACCTTGAATAACCCGCACAAGGCCTTCGACTACCCTAAGATTCATGTGATATATACTAGTTAAGAATTCATCTCCTTCTAGGTCTCAAAATTCTTCAACAGATTTTAACAATTTAAATGGCCAATTTAAATAGTTAATTAAGATCCGGTATTAATATCATCACAATATTTAAACATATTTAGATTTTTTTAATCTCCAACGAATTTAATATTATCTTATTTATCTTTTCATAATTGAAAGGAGAAAGTAAAGTAACTACTCAGAACACATTGAATTTAAATAACAAAACATATAAACAAAACTTTGAATCAAATTACAAATACTTATCTCAAATGTTTCTTCAATAGAACCTTTGATTCCTTCTGACTCCAAAGTGAAATAGACTTCAAAAGCACCAACTCTTTCAAACTCTCAATACAAATTCTAAATAAAATAAACTCACTAATTAATGAAAGAAAGTAAACTATAATTGTGGCCCTAAAAATTATCTCTCTAATTCTCTCTCTGATTGAGCGTTGGGCTTGAGCTTGGTCTTGGGCTTGGTCTTGGGCATTTTTCTCTGTAGAAATGGCCTCTTATTTATAGGCTTCAAGGATTGCCTAAAGCATCCCTTCAAAATGTGTCCAAGTTCAATGAATCTTCTAGAAAGTGTTTCTGGTGCCTAGGCGCCGGCATCTGGCGCCTATGCACCGGCATCTGGCTCCTAGGCGCCGGCATCCTGCACCTAGGCGCCGGTATCTTGCACCTAGGTGCCAGACTCCACGTCCAGTTCTTCGCACCTCTTCACTTTGGATCGCAACTCTTCGTGATCCAAACCGTTTCCAAGCGTCTAAATACAATGTATCACATGTCCTATAATCCAGGAATAACTGCCAATCTTCTAGATGATCCAATAACCGCTCTAACCAATAAAATAACCGCCCAAAGTAGTTACAAAAACTGTCACAGATTTGATATCGAGCTGGCGCTTAGGCGCCGGATTCTGGCGCCTAGGCGCTAGGCTCATTATTTTGGCAATTTTGCATTTTTGCTCTAATTTTTGCTCTTTTTTGCTCCTTTTCATCCTTTTTCCTTTTTTAAACATTTTTGCATCACCTACATCCAAAAACACAAAAATACCTTTCATTAAAGCATAATATCCTTAAAAATTTGATAAAAATTAAGGCATAAAAATAGGTATTTTTTTCATGGATCAACTGGTGGGAACCAATTTTCGCGAACTGGCGCCTAAGCGCGAATCTTTTGGCGCTTAGCAGCGAAATCTGGCGCTTAAGCGCCGACACTCTGGTGCTTAGCCCCAATACACAAATTTTCACAATCAAGGTATATGCTTTAAACCACTTTGTTAATCATCCTTAGTCTCTTCAAAATGATTATCTCTTCCCCATAAATCTTCCAAAATTTCAATTCAAATGTTAAATATTCATCAATTCCAAACAAATTTCACACAAACACAAACTTATATTCATTAAAACAAACATAACACTTAATACAATCCTAGAATTTCTATCCACATACATAAGATGAAATTCTCTAAATACAAAAGACTTAATCTCAAACTGATAAGTTTACATCTCTAGGATGTAACTATCACATCACAAGGCGTAATTAAAAACTTAAACATAAACACTAAACACACCAAACAAAACACATAAGAACACAAACCATATTAAACAAAACACATAAGAACACTAAACATATAAAAATAAAGCACACTTAATTCCACTCTCCATTAGGCGAATTATATCCAGGACCACTATTATTCTCATTTGACCCTTCTGGAATATAAATTTGATAGAATGGGCGATAATTGTTCATTCTTACATCTTCTTCTTCAATCCATTTGTTCTTTAAAAACATCATCTTATCTGCTTCTTCCACATATCTTGAATGACTGAGTTGCATCTTAAGTTGCCATCCCATGTGCTCCAACTGTAAGTTAGTTTCATTGATCTCTGCTTCCATTGAAGTCACTCGGGCTTCAATATTTGTAATCATTTCTGCAATCCCTTGAATACTAACTGCGAGAAATCCATTGAATAACTCTTTAGCACTAACACTAAAGAACTTACTCTTGTCAGAATCTTGCTTCTTCTTCATCTCATTCTCCCAGGAAGACATGATGCACTCAAAATACTCTTCTTAAGACTCAGGAATGAAAATAGGACTTGGGGCAAGTGTTTCTCTTAAATTAGGTTCTTTTTATAGACTTGGGAAGTGTTAAAACTGCTCCAAGATGTTTTAAAACTCCAAAATAACTTCCAAAACTTCTTCCCCACGATCTAGGCTTCTAGAATCTCATCTTTCACGTTTTATGTATCTCCGGCGCCTAAGCGCCAACTAGGCGGCACTTAGCCTCGAGTGCTCAATTTGGCATAGGTCTGCCAAATGTCCAAATTTTCATTCTGACTCCTCTAAGCCATCAAATAAGGTCAAATAAACTCTATTTAGTTTAAAAACTCCAAATTACTACAACTAAAAACATAAAAACAAACCAAACAAAGTAAACAAAGCACATAAAACAAACATAAAATAAAGCACACCGATAAATATGGGTTGCCTCCCACAAAGTGCTTGGTTTAACGTCTTCAGCCTGACAAACCCAGAACTCATTCTGAGTGACCCAACATCAGATTCTCATCAGACTTAGATTGCTCGACTGAAAAATATGGTTTAAGTCTATTTCCATTAACTTTAAATATTTTTTCAGTCTTAGGATCTTGAATATCCACAGCTCCATAGAAATAAATTTTCATTTCAATAAAAGGACCCATCCACCAGGACTTAATTTTTCCAAAAAAAATTCTCAATCTGGCATTATACAACAAAACTTTCTATCTTGGTATAAGATTTTTAGTAATAATCTTCCGATCATGCCATAATTTCATCTTTTTCTTATAAATCTTAGCACTCTCATAAGATTCATTCCTTATCTCCTCAAGCTTATTTAATTGTAATAATCTTTTCTCAGTAGCATCTTTCAAATTATAATTGAACTCTTTAATAGTCCAAAATGCTTTTTGTTCAAGTTCAATAAGTAAATGATAAGCTTTTCCAAAAATCAGCCTATATGGGGACATTCCTATAGGGGTTCTGTAGGCAGTCCTATAGGCCCAGAAAGCATAATCCAGTTTGATTGACCAATCCTTTCTATTTGGATTAACAGTCTTTTCCAATATTCTTTTAATTTCATGATTGGATAACTCAACCATACCACTTCTCTACGGATGATAAGCAGTAGCAATGTGATGATTAATATGATCTTTCTTTGCTAACTTTCCAATAATTGCATTTCTAAAATGACTTTCCCTATCAGTTATGATTACTCTTGGTATTCCAAATCTGTAAAATATATTCTTCATAAAAAACTTTGCAACACTTTGAGCATCACATCGAGGTAAAGCAATAGCTTCAATCCATTTGGAAACATAGACTACTGCCATCAAAATATAAACATTTCCAAAAGATGGTATAAATGGTCCCATAAAATCTAATCCCCAATCATCAAATATTTCAACTTCCAATATATAATTGAGGGGCATCTCATTTCTCCTAGAAATATTGCCTACACGCTGACATCTATCACAATTTTTAATATAAGCATTCACATCCTTAAAAATTGTAGGCCAGTAAAATCTAGATTGTAAGATTTTATATGCAGTTTTATCACTTCTAAAATTTCTCCCATAATCAGAATCATGACATTTTTGAATAATTTCATAAGTCTCTTCCAAAGGTACACATCTTTGAATTAAAAGATCCTTTCCTTGTTTATATAAAAATGGGTCATCCCAAAAATAAAACTCAGCATCATACAGAAATTTCTTCTATTCCTGATATGTCAAACCATAGGGTATAATATGACTGACAATAAAATTTACTATGTCTGCATACCACGGAATACGCCACTCATTAACAGTGAAAAATTTTTCATCAAGAAAATCTTCATTAATTTCTTCAACATCACAGAGAGATTTTTCAATTTCAAGCCTGGACAAATGATCAGCAATTTGATTTTCAGAACCCTTTCTATCTACTATCTCAAAGTCAAATTCTTGCAAAAGGGGAATCCATCTTATCAGTCTCAGTTTTGCATCTTTTTTCTTCATTAAGTATTTGATAGTAGAATGATCAGTATGCACAACCCATTTAGTTCCAATTAAATATGATCGAAATTTATCAAAGGCAAATACTATAGCTAATAACTCTCTCTCAGTATTGATATAATTAATTTGAGCTTCATTAAGAGTTTTACTAGCATAATAGATAACTTTGAAAATCTTATCATATTTCTGACCCAAAATAACACCAATAGCATAATCACAAGCATCACAAATTAATTCAAAAGGTTTTTCCCAATTTGGTGAAATTATTACAGGTGCAGTGATTAATTTTTCTTTTAATGTTTTAAAGGCTTTAAGGCAATCATCATCAAAATTAAAAATTACATCCTTTTTCAGTAAATGATATAAATGTTTTGTAATCTTTGAAAAGTCTTTGATGTAACGCCTGTAGAATCCAGCATGTCCTAAAAACTTCTAATTCCCCTTACATTGGTTGGGCAAGGTAAATTAGATATAACTTGAATTTTTGCAGGATCTACCTCCAAACCTTTTTCTGAAATCCAATTTCCCAAAAAAATTCCTCTTGCTACCATAAATTGGTATTTTTCCCAGTTAAGGACAAAATTAGTTTCTTCACAGTGTTTTAGAACCTTAGATAAATGTTCTAAACATGATTAAAATGAAATTTGAAACACTGAAAAGTCATCCATAAAAACATCAATCCATTTTTCAATTAAATCACAAAAAAATAGCCATCATACATCTCTGAAATGTAGCAGGGGCATTACATAAACCAAAGGGCATTCTTCTAAAAGCAAAAATACCATAAGGACTGATAAACATAGTTTTCTCTTGATCCTCAGGAGCAATTTGAATTTGGTGGTAACCAGTATATCCATCCAGAAAATGAAAGTATTTATGCCCAGCCAGTCTATCCAACATTTGATCCAGAAATGGTAGTGGAAAGTGATCTTTCCTTGTGGCAAGATTTAATTTTCCATAATCAATGCATATTCGCCACCCAGTAACTTGTCTTGTTGGTATTATTTCATTCTTTTCATTAACGATCACGATCACTCCTCCTTTCTTAGGAACACAGTGAATAGGACTAACCCATGCACTATCTGAAATAGAGTAGATAATTCCAGCATCCAACCATTTTAAAATTTCTTTCATAACAACATCTTTCATGATAGGATTTAATCTCTTTGGGGATCAACCCGTGGTTTGAAATTATCTTCCATAAAAATTCTGTGCATACAAATTGAAGGACTGATTCCTTTAATATCAGCAATTGTCCATCCAAAGGCTTCAATGTGCTTCTTCAAAATTTCAAGCAAACTCACTTCTTATTTTTCAGTTAATTGAGAGGAAATTATAACTGGTAAGGTTGAAGATTCACCTAGAAAAACATACTTCAAATTATCAGGAAGCATTTTTAACTCAAGTTCAGGAGTTTTTTCAATTGATGGACCATAAGATTAATCTTTTTAAGTCAAATCCAACAATTCAAAACTTTTACGAACATACTTTAAATCTTCCTCTTGAAAATCTTTAGAATCAAGTAACTCCCCTTCTTTCTTATGTTCCAATTCTTCTCTTTCAGTTTTCTCTTCATAAGTTGACTTGAAATGACATTCACTTAAATATTTGATAACATCTATCCTATAACAATCATCTTCTTTACCTTTAGCAGGATATTTCATCGATTTTGAAATATTAAATGTAACAGTCTGATCATTAACCCTCATCGTTAATTACCCTCTTTGCACATCTGTCATGGCTCGGCCTGTAGCTAGAAAAGGTCTTCCAAAAATTATAGGCATCTCTTTATCTTCCTCCATATCTAACACAATGAATACAACAGGAAAAATAAATTGATCCACTCTAACCAAAACATCTTCTATAACTCCTTTAGGATATGTGATCGAACGATCTTCTAATTGTAGAGTTACAGTAGTTGGTGTTATTTCTCCTAGTCCCAGTCTTTTAAATATTGATAGAGGCATAAGGTTAATGCTTGCAGTGAAATCACATAAAGCTTTTCCATAGAATTTGTCTATGATTGCACATGGAATTGTGAAACTACCAGGATCTTTTAGCTTTTCAGGAAGCCTTTTCTGAATTATTGCACTACACTCCTCACTAAGTGCAGCAGTCACGTTATCTTCAAACTTCCTTTTCTTGTTAAGAATATCCTTCATAAATTTCTCATAGCTTGACATTTGTTCTAATGCTTCAGCAAATGGAATATTAATAGTAAGCTTCTTAAATATCTTCAAGAATTTTGAAAATTGCTTATCTAACTTTTGCTGACGAAGTCTCTAAGGAAATGGAGCTGGTGGTTTTTCTAAATCAACCTTAGGTGGAGTTACAGGTCATTCCAAACCTTTCGAAGCGTCCTCTTTTGGTTCTTCAATCTTTTCTTTCTCTACTTCAGTTTCTTTTTGAACTCTATCTTCCAATTCTCTTCCACTTCTCAGTTGAATTGCTTTTACTTGTTCTTTATTCTTTTCTCTTGGATTTACTTCAGTATTACTTGGAAGCATTCCTTGGGATCTATTAATTAAGGCATTTGCAATTTTCCCCAATTGATTTTCAATATTTCTGATGGTTTCTCCTTAAATTTGTAATTGATTTCTCATATTTGACACCACTTCTTCAATAGACAATCTTCTCCTTAAATTGTAAAGCATTGTTATAACCTGAAGGATAAGTTAATCTATTATTATTATTATTATTTCCTTGGTTGTTCCAATTCCCCAATGGGTTTACTTGGCGGTTCCCCCATTATTGATTAACGCCACCCCGATTATTGATATTCCAGTTAAAAATTGGATGATTATTCTAACCTGGTTTATAATAATTGGAATATGGGTTGTTAGGCTTACTTATAGCATTCAAAGTTTCTGGTGAAGAATAAGAATTAACCATTTGGCCCAATGAATTTTCTTCAATCATGGAATGTGGCTGAGAAAAATTCATCCCAAATTGGTTTATCTTCCTTGAAATAGCAACAAATTGATTTGCTAACATTGTAAAAGCATCATTTTCAAAAACACTAGCTAGCTTTTTAGGATTTAACCTTTCAGAAGGCCATTGAAAATTATTAGTAGCCATTTCTTCAATTAAAGCATAGGCATCAGAAAATGGTTTAGACATTAATGATCCACTAGCAGCAGCATCGATGATCGATCTAAGAGATCCAACTAATCCATTATAAAAAGTTTGAATTATTAACCAATATGGTATCAAATGATGTGGACATTTCCTGAGGAGATCTTTAAATCTTTCCCATGCTTCATATATTGATTCCCCTTTAAACTGATAAAAAGATATAATATCATTTCTCAACTTAGCAGTCTTAGATGGTGGAAAATATTTAGCAAGGAATTTTTGTGAAAGTTCACCCCAAGTTCTAATTGATCCAGGTGCTAATAAATGTAACCATGTTTTAGCTTTATCCTTTAGAGAGAAAGGAAAAAGTCTAAGTCTAATAGCATCATCCGAAACACCATCATATTTAAAAGTAGTATACAACTCTAAAAAATTAGCAAGATGCAAATTAGGATCTTCAGTTTTTGCTCCCCCAAACTGATTATTAGACACCATTTGGATAATGGCAGGTTTAAGCTCAAAAGAATTAGCAGCTACAGCAGGGTTTTGAATATTACAACGAAGTTCATCCACTGTAGGGTTAAAATAATCTCTTAAAGGTCTTAATTCTTGATGGATGCCAACATTTTGATCTTGATGATTTGCCATTTCTTGAATATTTTTATCTTTTTATGTATTTTTAATTTTTTTGATTTTTCTGATAGTTCCTTCTAATTCAGAATCGTAAGGCACAAGTCCCTCAGATCCTGAACTACACATACAATAATAAAACAAAACAAGACACAACACACTAACAAAAATAAAGAAAAGTAAAAATTTAAAATTTCTTAATTTTCTTTAAAATGTAATTTTAATTAATTTCTTTCTCCAGCAACGGCACCAAAAACTTGATCCCCGATAAATATATGTGCGCCAAAAACTTGGGTTGTTAAATATTGTGCTGATGATTTAGATATGAAAATTATGATTTTATAATATGGGGTACTACGCAAGTATAAGTATCATTTATCAAGTAATATAGGACTTTCTGATAAAGCCCCGAGATATCGAACCCACAGGGAAAGTGATAAATCTTTAAAGAAATAAGAAAACTATCTTTTTACTTTTTTAGTTGGCTTTTGAAAGTATGTTTTAATTTTGAAAAGTTTGATAGTTTATTTCACTCTTTAAATTTTCTTATAAAAATCAAACAAGAACTTAAAATGATAATAATTGTAAACACGGTATGAAATATATTATTAACTAGAATATCTTTTTCTTTCTTTTATAAAGTAGTAATAATTATGAAAGTATTGTTGTGGAAATATTTAAATTTGTTATGAAAAATAGAAGCAAATATATTCTTTACCCTTACTTGGTTCTATAAAGAACATTAGTTAATTTGAAATTTTATCATTTTGAACATGGTTAGGCAGGGAAGATACCAGCTCTCACTCTAGAGTTCCCTCGATTCCCTCCACCTAGGGGCTAACTTCTCATATCAAAATTCAAAAATTCAAACCAAAAAGGGGCTTTTAGCCTGTCACACTAAAAATCCTCTAATTTTACTCCCCTTTTTAAAACATCTTCTAATATATTACATTCAATTATATGAACTAAAATTTTCACCCATAAAATTGCATGCAATTCTTACTAACTTTTATGAGACAATACAGCATTGGATTTTACATAATCTCACCACAAATGTTACATCTTAACAGGCCAAATTAAGAAGTAAATAAAGTTTTTAGAATCAATTTTCCACAAGAATTCTTCATGAAAGAAAAAGATAAAGTAAACTACTCAAAATGCATTGAGAAAATACAAAAACACATTGATTTGAAATTAAAAACCGTAAGAAAAACAATAAACAAAAACAATTATTAATTAAAAACTAAATGTAAGAATAAAAGTAAACACTTATCTGAAAATTCTCTCCATAAGACTTAGAAAGTTCCTCTACAACTTTGAATCTTCACTAAACTACTCCTCAGAGCAAGTCTTCCAACTCCGATGACTCAGAATACAGACTTCAGACTTCAATAAAAACTAAACTAAACTAAGGGAAAGAAAAGTAGTGGGAAGAAGAAAGCTTCAATCCTACCCTTTTCTCTTTTATACTCTCTACTCCTACTCGTAATTAAAACTAAAATAAAAACACTGTAAAAATGCAATGGAAAAACCCTTCAAAATGCAAAGGAAGAGCTCCTTTCCACTCTCTACTCCTACTCCTAATGAAAATCTCTTCAAAATGCAAAGGAAGAGCTCTTAATTTTTCTTAATAATCTCTTTAAATATTAAACCAAAAGGTGCCTTGGAGTCTGTTCAAAATGTGTCAAGATTCGATGTATCCACCAAATAAAGCACCCCTTCATTCAAAGTTGCCACCCAAAGGAAGTTATGGAAGTTATCACCCAGAGATGCATTCCATCCCCTTTGAAAATGGCTCCAATTTAAAATTAAACTCTATTTTTAACTGTGGCGGCTAAGTGCCGACCCAGCGGCGCTTAGCCGCCAGTGCCTAAACTTTCATTTTTTCATTTTTTTGCTCCAAATTTGATCCAATTTTGCTCCTTTCATTATAATCACTCATTTTCATCATACCTGCAAGAAAAATACAAAATACCTTCCATTAAAGTGCAATATCATCAAAAATAGGTATAAAATTGTGCATAAAAAATACTATATATTTTAGGTGTATCAGAACATAATTTACTTTTCGATCTAGCCAATTGAATTGTTAAAATATGTTGTTGAACATTAAATCTGAAAGGATTTAGTGTTCTACAACAATAATGAAGAACCCATTTAATTCCATGGATGAATTTCGTAGTTCATGGGAATTGAGTGCAAATAAATAGGGAAATATGTTTTGATGAACTTCGAATTGGAGGTTTCAGGGTGACAGGTTGAGATCCCCAATTTGGTCCTAAGATTAGTAACTAAACTCGAAGGTTAGCCTTCAGATGAACGGTGAGTGCGAGCTTCGTAGTGACGGCCGGTATCCTCCCAGCCTAGCCTTAGATTTAGTGACTAAACTTAGGATATGTCAATGTTCTTTTCATGCTTGGAAGAGGGGGTACTCTTTTAAGAGTAAAGAAACGTTTATGCTCCTATTTGGCACAATACCATAGATAATCATTCCATATCTTTCACACATCATATTCTTGTTGCAAGAGGAAAGATACTTTTCTTATATATCAAAACCTTTCAAATATATAGCTTAGTGTGTGTCTGTTAGTTAATTCTATTTTGAAGATATTAGAAGTAATTGTAGTTTGCTTAACTGTTACTGTTTTCTATATCTTAGTAGTAGAAGTAATCATTAAACTTTAATTACAATTTGAGTATTGGAATTCAGTATTACATTATCTACTGTAAGACTCGCACCTTCCCCGTGGGATCGATTACCAGGACTCCATTAGAGCCATGTATTACTTGATACGATATGTATACTTGCATTGAATGTTTGGATTTTAAAAAATCATTAAAAATATATATAAATTTGAGTTCATAAGTTCTTGCAATATTAAAGTCCGCCACATCAAGTTTTTGGCGCCGTTGTCGGGGAAGGAAGGAAGTATAAACGGTATTTATTGATAATATAGTAACTGAAAACCTTTACTTTATAGTGTGTAATTGTGTGTGTTTGTTTACTTTTTAAAGTATTTGTGTGATTTTATATGCATCGTAGTGGATCTATAGGTTTAGTACCTTACGATTCAGAATTAGAGCGTACTGTTAGAAAAATTAGAAAACAAAAAAACAAACTAAAAATCCTTGTGAAAAGGCATATAATCAAGATAATCGGAGAAATGATATTGGAAATTTGCCAAGACCTTTAAGAGATTATGCTAACCCAACAACAGCTGAAATTCATATAACTATTCAAAATCCTGATGTTGCTGCTAATTCATTTGAACTTAAACCTGCTATTATCCAAATGGTACAAAATAATCAATTTTGAGGAACACCTGATGAGGATCCAAATTTACATCTCACTAGTTTTCTAGAATTGTGTGCTACTTTTAAATATGACGGAGTGTCGAGTGTTGCTGTCAGACTTAGACTTTTTCCTTTTTCATTAAGGGATAAAGTTAAGGCGTGGTTAAATTCGTTAGCACCCGGATCTATTAGAACTTGAGGAGAATTGGCTCAAAAGTTTCTATCAAAATATTTCCCTCCATCAAAGACTACTAAGTTAAGAAATAATATTACATCTTTTGGTCAGTTTAAAGGAGAATAAATATATGAAGCTTGGGAGAGATTTAAAGATCTTCTTAGGAAGTGCCCACATCATGCTTTATCAGATTGGTTAATAATTCAAACATTTTATAATGGATTAGTGGGATTATTGAGTTTAATTATAGATGCTGCTGCTGGTGGATCATTAATGTCAAAACCTTTTGATGAAGCATACACATTAATTGATAAAATGACTACTAAAAATTTTCAATGGCCCTCTGAACGGGTAAATCCTAAAAGAGTAGCTAGTATTCATGATTCAAATATGATAACTATGATAGTTTCTCAAATTCCAGCCCTTTCTAAGAAAATAAATCAGTATGGATTGAATTATTCTCAACCACCTCAAGTGATAGAGAAAAATTCATTTGGACAGATAACAGAATCTCAAACACCTTATGAGACTTTGAATGCTTTTAATAGACCTAATAATCCTTATTCGAATTATTATAATCCTGGTTGGAAGAATCACCAAAATTTTAATTGAAATAATAGTAATGTTAATGTTAATCCACATTGGGGGAACAGTTCTAAAAATCTTGTTGAAAATTAAAAAAATCAAGGAAATACCAATTTTAGACCATCTTATCCTTCCAGATTCAATAGTAACTTGCAATTTAAGGATAAGAAGTTGTCTACTAAAGAAATGATTCTGAATATAGGAAATCAATTACAAGCTCAAGGTGTTGCTATGAAAAATGTTGAAAATTAATTGGGGCATATTTTCACTACACTTAATAATAGACCTTGTGGAACGCTTCCAAGTAATGTTAAGATCAATCCATAAGATCAAAACAAGGAATAACTTAAGGCTATTCAATTAAGGAGTGTAAAAGAATTGGAAACAAGAGTGCAAAAAAAAGTTGAAATAGAAAAGGAGAAGGTGGAAGTTGAAAAAGGTTTAAACAAGATTAATCTAGACTTGGATTATCCTCTTGAGCCATGAAGATTACTATTGAAAAACCACCACCTCCATTTCCTCAAAGATTGAAGCAACAAAATAGGGATAGCATATTTGGAAAATTGTTTGAGATCCTTAAGAAATTAATGATAAATATTCCTTTTGCTGAAGCATTAGAACAGATGCCTGATTATGCCAAGTTTATGAAGGATATTCTGGAAAAGAAAAGAAAGTTTACAGATCATGAAACTGTTGCACTTAGCGGAGAGTGTAGTGCAATTATTCAAAAGAAGCTTCTGATAAAACTTAAAGATCTTTGTAGTTTCACTATTCCGTGTGCTATAGGTGAAAATTTTTTCGAAAAAGCCTTATGTGATATGGGAGCTAGTATTAATCTTATGCCTTTATCAACTTTCAAAAGGTTGGGAATAGGAGAAATTTCTCCTACATCTGTGACACTTCAGTTGACCAATCGTTCCATTACTTACCCTAAAGGAGTGGTGGAAGATGTGTTAGTGAAAGTGGATAAATTTATCTTTCCTATGGATTTTATTGTACTTGATATGGAGGAAGATAAAGAAATTCCAATCATTTTGAGAAGACCATTCTTTGCTACTAGAAGAGTAGTGGTTGATGTTTAAAAAGGAGAATTAACTATGAGAGTTAATGATCAAAAGGTGACCTTTAATATTTTGAAATATATAAAATATCCCTCAACGAAAAAAGATAATGAATGCTCTAGGATAGAGGTCTGTGAATATTTGAGAAAAGATCATTTTGAAAATATATTTGAAAAAGAAGTAGAGTATGAAAATATGTTTGAAGAAGAAATTGAAAATTAAGAAAATTCAGATAGTAAGAAGAATGAAGATTTGGTGTACGTTCAGGAGAGATTTGAAGTATTAGACACTATGGAAGGTGGAAATAAAAGCTTAAATCCATCTGTAATAAAACCTCCTGAACTTGAGATGAAAATTCTCCCTGATCATTTGAAGTATATATTTTTAGGAGAATCATCTACCCTGCCAGTTATTATATCTTCAGAGTTAAGTGATTATCAAGAATAAAAGCTTTTGGATGGACTTTAGTAGATATTAAAAGAATCAGTTCTTCGATTTGTATGCACAAAATTTTATTAGATGAAGAATATAAATCGAGAGTTGATCCGTAGAGGAGATTGAATCCAATAATGAAAGAAGTAGTTAAGAACGATATTTTAAAATGGCTGGAGGCTAGAATTATTTATTCTATTTTGGATAGTGCTTGGGTGAGTCCAATACATTGTGTGCCGAAAAAGGGAGGAGTGACTGTTGAAGTGAATGAATGTAATGAAATTATACCCACAAGACAAATTAATGGATGGTGAATTTGTATTGACTATAGAAAATTAAATGCCGCCACCGATTACTTCCTCTTCCTTTTCTCGATCAAATGTTGGATAGACTTGCTGGACACAAGTACTACTACTTTCTAGATGGATATACTGGTTACCATAAAATACCTATTGCTACTGAGGATCAAGAAAAGACAATATTTACTAGCCCATATGGAACCTTTGCTTTTCGAAGAATGCCTTTTGGACTATGTAATGCACCTGGAACATTTTAGAGATTTATGATGTCTATCTTTAGCAGTATGATAGATAATGGAGTAGAAGTTTTCGTGGATGATTTCTCTGTATTCGGGACTTCATTTGAAATTTTCCTGAAAAACTTAGCAAAAGTTTTGGAGCTTTGTGAGAAAACAAATTTAGTTATGAACTGGGAGAAATGTCAATTTATGGTTGCAGGAGGAATTGTGCTTGGGCATAAAATTTTTGAACATGGTATGGAGGTCGATCCTGCTAAAATTAGAGTGATTGAGAGATTGCTACCACCCACTATCGTGATAGTGGTGTGGAGTTTCTTAGGACACGCTGGATTTTATAGGCGATATATTAAAGATTTTTTAAAAATTACTAAACCTTTGTGCCAACTTCTAGAAAATGATAAAAAGTTTGATTTTTATGATGAATGTTTGAGTGCTTTCGAATTATTGAAAGAGAAATTAATCACCGCACCTCTAATTGCTTCACCAGATTAGGAGAAACCATTTTAACTCATGTGTGATGCTTGTGATTATGCGATCGGAGTAGCATTGGGGCAAAGACATGATAAAGTTTTCAAAGTCATTTACTATGCTAGTAAAACTCTTAATGAAGCTCAAATTAATTATACCACTGCTGAAAGAGAGTTATTAGCTATAGTATTTACTTTTGAAAAGTTTAGACCTTATTTAATTAGTGCTAAAAGTATTGTGCATACAGACCATTCGACTATCAAATATTTAATGCAAAAGAAGGATGCGAAACCTAAACTGATTAGATGGATACTTCTTCTGCAAGAATTTGATTTTATGATAGTTGATAGGAAGGGATCTGATAACCAAATAGCTGATTATTTGTCAAGATTAGAGTATGATAAATTACCTGAATTTAAGAAGGAAGTTACATAAACTTTCCCTAATGAACAACTTTATACTATCTTGGGAAGAAATTTGCCTTGGTATGCTGATATTGTGAATTATATTGTGAGTGATATTGTACCACCTGATTTAATAAGGCAACAATAAAAGAAGTTTAAATAAGATGCAAGATTTTATTTTTGGGATGAGCTCTATCTATATAAACAGAGTAAGGATCTGATTATTAGGAGATGTGTGCCACAAGAAGAATCAAATTTGATTATTCAACGATGTCATGATTCTGAATTTAGAGGTCATTTTAGTGTTGATAAAACTGCTTTTAAGATTTTACAATCTGGATTTTATTGGCCTACCCTTTTTAGGGATGTATATAAATATATTAAATCATGTGATCGATGTCAGAGTGGTAGGTAATACCTCTAGAAGAAATGAAATGCCTCTAAATTATAATTTGGAAGTTGAAATTTTTTATGTATGGGGATTAGATTTTATGGGACCATTTACTCTTTCATTTGAGAATTCATATATACTGGTTGTAGTTGATTATGTCTCAAAATGGATTGAAGCTATTGCTTTACTTAGATGTGATGCTCGGAGTGTTTCAAAATTTTTAAAGAAAAATATATTTACAAGATATGAAATGCCGAGAGTGATTATAAGCGATGGTGGATCCCATTTCAGGAATAATCAAATTAAGAGATTGATTGAGAAATATAATATTATTCATAGAATCTCTATCGCTTATCATCCCTAGACTAGTGGTTTAGCAGAAGTGTCTAATTGTGAAATCAAAAGAATTTTGGAGAAAACTGTGGATAATCATAAATTAGATTGGTCTGCTCGATTAGATACTACATTATGGGCTTATAGGACTGCTTTTAAAACCCTTATTGGAATGTCTCCTTATAGACTAGTGATGGCGATGAAAATCTCATGGAATGTCGATTTCATGTCGACCTTCATCGCTATCATATAATGTCAGATGTCAAGGAGTCGCCATTTTATTGCCCTAATCTCATTATAAATCCTATAAAGGAATTATGATGATAAGGACTAATAAAAAAATAGAAAAGGATGTCTATGATAATCCATTCAAAAGAAATTTCTAGAATATCACATTCTAGGATCTTTATGTAAGGAAAGTCATAAATTTTTGATAACCAGAGATTTCTAGATATAATATCTATCAAGGGTCCTTTAAATTTCCTATGGAAGCAAGCTTCCATAGTTAATTACATCTT
Source organism: Papilionanthe hookeriana x Papilionanthe teres (assembly GCA_022702705.1). NCBI lineage: Eukaryota > Viridiplantae > Streptophyta > Magnoliopsida > Asparagales > Orchidaceae > Papilionanthe > Papilionanthe hookeriana x Papilionanthe teres. The sequence continues at coordinate 106,571,326 of CM040421.1, read as the reverse complement.
AGACAATTGTCTAAGAAAACTTCTGATTAATGTTGATCACTTGTTTTCTAGAGATTTTTTATTTTTTTTAAGGAAAGATGTACCCACTATCAATCCTAAATATTATTTTGTCATGTCAATTTTGTTGTCATTGTTGTGTTATGTTTCATGACTATCCTAGGTTTTGTGTTGTTTTGTTTTGTCGATGTCATTTGTTCCAAAGATATAGTTTTTGTTTTAAGTTTTGTGACTATCCTAGGTTTTGTATTGTTGCAATGTTTTGTTTTGTCTTTTAGTTATTTGTCATTTTGTTTTTTTTGTTTTATTTTGTTTTGTTAATGTCATTTGTTCCAAAGATATAGTTTTTGTTATGACTACCCTAACGATTTTAGTTTCGTTGCAATGTTCCGTCGCCGGCGTCCTGCAAAATAGAGTTAGCACGTCCTATAACATGTAAAGGAAATCTAAACGAAATTAATGTCGTCATCTCGTTTTAATTATCCTACAAAACAGAGTTAGCACACTGTCGGCATATTTTTAGGTTAGGTGTTTTATTTTGGAAAAAGGGGTCGCCTATAGAAGTTGTCGGTGAATTTTAGATTTTAAATTTAATTTAAATATATATATAATTTAGAAAGTAGTATTTGATTTTGAAAATAATTTTAAATTTGAAAGTTTTAAGACATGAAATCAAGCCGATCTCACATCCCGAATAGTTTATATAAACGAGCACCGCACCACAAACTGAGTATCTATCCCGAGGAATAGACACACTGCTTGATGATGGGGCTCGATTAAATAAACTAAAAGATTTGTGACATCCGTTTGGTCTGCGAACCAATTTTATAAGCCAACAAGTTCCCCTGCTTAATATAAAGGAATTAAGCGAGGGTTTATATTACTCAGGTTCTTAAAGTTCCCTATAAGGGCAAGCCCTCATAGTTAATTACATCTTAAATGACGGGAATCATTTAAGAAAACTCTCGATAATGATCAGTGGTTTTGCTCTCAAGAATTTCAAAGTTTAAGGTTTTCAAAGGATTGGATTTTGGAAATTCAAAAGGGAATGACTCAAAATTCGGAACAAGTTATTTTTGAGAATCCAAAGGAAGAGAAGTAGGAGAAGCTGAGGATCCAAGAAGAATCTTGGCAACTTACCAAACTATCCTATTGTTTGGCTTAGATTTGAGAAAGTCTTAATATTATCTGATATTTCAATCTTGTCAATTTTAGTTAATTAGGACTTATATTCGTATGACATAATCATACAATCAGCCTCGAAGATGTGAGGGTTTATGTCGTACCGAACGACTACCTCGGAGTCCTAAGACCGGTTAGGGCTTAATTTACATGACATGATCATGCAAATGCCTAACGAAGAGTTGAGGATTTATGTTGCACTAGGCAAACTACCTCGAAATCCTATGGCTTGGTTGTTTAAACTAAAGAATAGTTTTGCTGATGTCGACACAGGTTTTGCTGTTGACGATGGCCGTGCTGCCCACCATGCTCCAAGCTCCTTGTTGTTGCAGAGGTTTAGTTTTAGAAGTCATAAATCAGGAGATGAGAGAAGTGTTTTGGTTTAGAGAAAATATTAAAATTCAAGTGTTTTTAATATTTTAATTAAAACAAATCTTAAAGTTGATTAAACAGAATCGATTAAGATCCCACGGTTCCGTCATCCCGACACCGTTATTTTCATCGAATTCACTTAGTCCGAGATGAATTTGCTAAACTCAACCTGAATGAGTTCCACACTTTCATTTAGACCGTGGGAAATCCCGTTAGCAACACGTGGGTTACATCATCCGAGGTATTCCTGATCATTCAACGAGACATATTAATTTAGTTGCAATTGTAGTTTTGTTGTTCTGTTTGTGATTAAATTTTGAGTTGTTTTATATTTTTGAATGTTGTGGCGGTGATTTTTATCTTGTAATGACTTTTAATTTAGTTTTGGTTTCAGTTCAGAGACTATCCTAAAGGTTTTGGTTTTCATGCAACAATTGTTTATCATGCAAGAAAAGTACAGTAAATTGCAATAAAGTAAATTGCAATAAAATAAAAGCGTACCTGGAGGATCTTCCCGTCATCCCAAGCTGCACTTAAAACACATGTTAAGGCATTTAAATATTCCAACAAGTACCTAGGTAAAGCTAAGGGAAAGGTTTTGGTTGTCTACCAAAGTCCTAATCCTATGGCTAATCATCTCCTATGACGTCTAGGTTCTTGTGTTTTGGTTTAAGGACGATTTTCTTCATCAAAGAATAATTAAATTCAATTGTTCTTATAAACATCCTATCATATTGAGGAAGTGCTTAAGACGAATCTTAAACATCTTTTCAATATCTCTAGGATTATTTTAAGTCCAAGAGAATTTACTTATACGTGTGAATTAATCATCCAGGAGTTTAAGTTTTGCTATCTTGCTCAGTGAACTAGGACATTTGAATATCCTATAAGTGAGGTAACACCTCACTTGATGCTTCATTTAAGAGTTATAATAACAAGAGCTTTAAAAGGGCAAATCAACTTATTAAGTATTTTAATGACTTAAACTTAATGATTTAATTTTAATTTTGATTTAATTATAGAAAATTAGTTTAAGTTTGGAATAGTGTTCAAGTTATTTTAGATTTAATTCTTAATGATTTCATTTAGGTTTGTTATTAAATGATTTTTATTTAATTTAATTTTTGATTTAATTTAATTTAATTTAATTTAATTTTAATTTAATTTAATTTCAATTTAATTTTAATTTAATTTAATTTCAATTTAAGTTTAATTTTATTTAATTTCAATTTAAGTTTAATTTTAATTTTAATTTAATTTTAATTTTAATTTGATTTAATTTTAATTTAGTTTAATTTAATTTAATTTTAATTTCAAATTATTTTTCTTTTAATTTAATTTAATTTGATTTTAATTTAATTTCAACTTTAATTTAGTTGAGATTATTCTTTTAATAATAATTTTTTTATTAAGATTTAAGTATTATTGAAGTGATTTATTTATGGATTTTTAAATTAAAGAATAAATATCCTTTTAAACAATATACCTACTTTAATAATTCCAATTTTCCATTAATCTTCCAAATTTAATTAATTAATTAATTAAGGTTTACTTTAATTATTCTTAAAATGATTGATGGGTTTCTACCCTTAACCATTTAAGTTTCAGTCATCCAAAATCAGTTTAAATCAAATATTTTACCCTCCCCTTTTTGATTAATCCTAAAATTTTAATTAAAGGTTGAAAATTTTAATTACCATTTTTCCCTTTAAGCTTAATAATTTTACAACTAGGGCTGTCAAAAAAGCTCATTGTTCGCGAACAGTTCGTGTTCAGTTCGCCAAAAAGTTCGTGTTCGATTCGTTCGATAAGCAAGCGATACGAACATGAACAATTTTTTTTGTTCAGTTTGTTAAACGAACCAAACACGAACAGTGATGTGGTCGTTCGTGTTCGGTTCGTTAAAACCCTAAACGCCTTATTCAGTTTGCTTCATTTTGAGGAAGTATGGGTTACCTGATGTGTACGGAATACCTGATCAATTTGCTTCATTTTGAGGAAGTATCATATCAAAGCTAGGGCTGTCAAAAAAGCTCGTTGTTCATGAACAGTTCGTGTTCGGTTCGCCAGGATGATCGTGTTCGTTCGATAAGCAAACGAACCAAACACGAACAGTGATGTGTTCGAACATTTCGAACACGAACACTAGCTCTGTTTGTTCGTGTTCGGTTCGTTTACACCCCTATTTACAACTCACTAAACTAAGCTCAAATGAACTTGAAATTTTTATGTGACCTCACTTATATGTCAATTAAGACATTAGAGGAGAAAATATGATTTTTCTGTATTTAATTTATTTATGTAATTATTTTTAATGGAAAATAGGGATTTTCAAGGAAAATTCAATAACATGACCAAGGAAATGTTTCTATCCTTAAGAAAATTATGGGATGTTCCTAATGACCAGAGGATCATTTGGACCAATGTTGGTGATTTTTAGAATTATATTTTATTTATTAGAATTATTTTGAGTTTTGGAGTATTAATTAATTTTAAAATAAAATTATTGTTTAAAAATGAATTTTATATTTTTATTAAATCTCTCTGACCTCAAGGAGTTCAGAGAAACAAATTTTATATTTTTTTGATTTTTTTTTTATTTATTAGAATTATTTTAGTGAAAAGGTTGGAAAATACATTTTTTAATATTAAAAATTACATTAAGCCTTTAAAATTCAATATCTTACCCTAGGAACTTAGAAAAAAATATTTGGTTTGTTCCTAAATGATTAGGAGTCAAAATGTGACATTTTGGTGATTTTTAATATTTTTACGATTTTTATTATTTTTTAATTATTAAAAATATTAAAATAATGATAAAAATTAACTTTTTTAGAATATTATAATTTTAAATTTCTTAAGTTCCCCTAATATCAGAGAAGCTCCAAAACAATTTTTGTGAATTTTTGAAAAGTATTTTGTGAGTTATGAATTTTTAAAGTTTAATCATACCCATTTTGCTTAAGAGACTTAATCAACCCATTTGGTGGGGTTAATCAAGTCCAATTGGTTTCAAATTTTTATGTGGTGTTCTTCTATCCCTAGAGGACAGTGGAGAATTATTTTTAAGTTAATTTAATGAATGGTGAACCCTAATTAATTAAAGTTCAATTTTGGGTATTTAGGCCAATTAGGGTTGTTCAAAGTAAATTAACTCAAAAATTATTTTTCCTAGCTCTCTCTGGTCACAAGAAACATCACCAAATTTTCCTAGAATTTATTTCTCAACATGATAATTATTGGAATTAAAATACTCAAAACAGTAACATGAACTTGAAAAATCAATAACTTCTCATAGGGATGGCCTCTAACCTTAGAAAATTCAGGGAATGTTCCCAAGTTCAGAGGCTTCAAAAGCCCTATTGTCTCATGCCATGATGAATTGCCTATGCAAATGGAGAATTGAAACAATGCAGAGAGTAAATAAATCATTAAAAATAAAATAATTAATTAAATTACTTGATTTCTTTTCCACATTATTCTCCTCTGTTCACTGAGCAAGAGGGTATTTTTATTTTATTTTTAGGATTTTTATACACAAAGTTATGAATTTTTGAAGTTCTGGGAATTAAATAAATAGAAAAAAGCCTATTTTCCGACTTATCCACGCGGTGCCGCGTCAACCTCGGCAGCTCCGAAGGGGGTGCGTGTCGCGCTGTGATTGGGCGCCATCTGGGTCAGCCGTCCCTGGACCCGCCTTTCATGCAACATGTTCTGGTCTGACGCGATCCGAGTCGTCCATCCGATACACGCGCGATCCAACGGCTCCCAGTCATCGTCTACGACTGGTGCGAACCCGTGACCGTAGTCCTTCTAACCCTAATTTCTCACTCGATTCTCAACGGATTTATGTGTTCTTATGCTCTATGGATTCGTCTTGAAGAGACGAACACATCCATACGGTAAACATGCATTGAAATTAACTCAAACTAAATGAGAATCTTTGGAAGCTCGGGAAGAAGAGTGAGCCCATACCTTTGCTCAGAGAAGTGAAGCTTCAATCTGAGGGTTGTGTCACGTTCGATTGGGTCCGAAGCAAGCTCAGGATGAAGTCCCTTGGCACGGTGAATTGTCTAGGTACAAAAGTGACCACGGCCGATCACAAAGCTTGGAGGTCTGGAAGCAATGGCTGGCTCTGGTGAGGGGGCTTTTGCTGGGAAACTTCTCCTCTTGGTCCGAGTGAAGGTGTAGAGTCAATCAATTTGAGGATTGACTCACCGTGGTGAAGTGTCCTGGTTTTGGCTTGGATTTCAACTCCGAAATTGAGCTCGCGGAGAGGAAATGGCAGGGGGATTTCAGTGGGGATCAAGTTCTCTATGTGTAGAGAGTGGTCCGGGATGATTTTGGCGGGGTTTCGATAAGGTTTGGTTCGAGCACCTCTCTTGGGCGAGAGGAGGGGGTGTTTAAATAGGAGAGGCTAGAGGGCCTCCCAGGGGGGTTTAATGATTGGGATCAACTGCTCTGGTGAGGAGAAGAACAGCTGCAATGGCCATTTGGAGTGGGGCAGCTCAGCAAGGTGGAATTCCAAAATTTGGCTCCTCCCAAGGTTTCGGCCATGGTGTTTTCCGGCAATCCAGGTGGCTGGCCGGCAGGCATGGGTCACCCTTAGGGTTAGGAGGCTCAGGGCTTGATGTTTGTGAAGTCAATTGATGGTTGCCATGTGTAAAGAGGATGGCTTGAAATGGAAAGGGTAAGGGCTCATTTTGGGCTTAAATTGGTCAACCCATGGTTTTGGGTTTGGTTCACCTCCCCATGACCTGGTTTTGGGATGGGTGAATCAGTTGGGTCAGCTGGTCTTAAGTGGAGAAGTCTCCATCCAAGGATATTTAGATTAAATTTGGGTTAAGGGGAATCATGAGTTAGGTTAATGACTTTTAGGAAGTGCTTAAAGGACCTCCTCCTTTTGCCCAATGTGGTAAGGTCACATGTAAACAACTCACATGGCTTGCATGTGGCTTAAGAACGGCTTTATGGCTCATATTTGGCTTGGGAAAAGTTGTCTTTGTTTCATGGAAATGGGTTTAAGGAATTTTGGTGTAAAATTTGGATGGTTTGTCATATGGCTTTGTTTAGAAAGATTTGATTGTTGATTTAGGACTTATGAATGATTTTAATTAAGTGAGGATGAGATGAGATTGTAATGTGGGCTTTAGGATGGGCTTGGGCTTTTGAGTTTGGTTAGGAATGGGCTTTTGAATGTCTTTTAGAAGTGGGCTTTTAGATGAAAATTTTGCAAAGGTCCATGCCAAATAAATGTTGGGTTTAGTTTAGGGATGTGCCATGATTGATTTGAAGCAAGTTTGAGGTGGTTTGGGTTTGAATTGGGTTGGATTTGGGCTTCTTTGGTAAAGGGGCCAATATAGGTCAAATTGGGCCTATTTGGGCCAATGTTGGGCTAGGTTTGAAATTGATGTAAAATTAATGTTGGGAAATGTTTATGGGAGTGTTTCAAAGAGGTTTTAACTTTGGTTGGGTTTTGGTTTTGGAACTTGGGCTTATTTGGGTTAGGTTTGGGTTTAGGTCAAAATTGGGCTTTTTCGGTTTTGGGTTGAATTTGAGTGGGGTTTGGGTCCAAATTTTGGGCAAATTATGTTATTGTTTTGTTTGTGGGGATGTTAGGGAAGGTTTAGAAAAGGTTTGGGGTCAATTGGAGTTGAATTGGTTTGGTTTGGGCTAAGTTTGGGTCATGGGTCCAAATTGGGCTTTAAGATCAAAAGTGAGATTGGATTCAAATGTTAATCAAATTGAACTTGGATTTGGTCTAGATTGATATTGTGGATGTTAAATTGAAGTTTAGAATTGAATTGGACCAAAATTGGGATCAATTTGGTTGATTTGGTTTGACATTGGGTTCACGGGTTAAAAATGGGCTAAATTGGGGGTTTTGGTAAAGTGGGGTAAATTGACAAAATTGGCCCATGGTGTAGTTGGACAAAATGAAATTGGGAATATTTGGGATTTTCTGGAATTTTCTGGGAGTTTTCAGAATTTTTGGATTTTTTGGCTAAGAGGGGCATTTTGGGTATTTGGAGGGTATTGGGGAATATTTTTGGAATTTTTGGTATTTTGGCTATGGATGATCAATTTGATTGGTGAGGAAATGTTCAAGATTAATTTTGGGGAATTTTGGGTGATTTGGAAATTTTGGAGGATTTGGGCAATTCTAAGGGCTTTTGGTAGGCTTGATAGGTGTAGGGTCCCCGGGGCCAAAAATTGAAATTTTGGAATAATGAAGATTGATCAAATATGAGTGGAATGTAATCACTTTGATTGAGCCATGAAGCCATGTTAAGCCTATACGAGCCATGAGAGGACTCATTTGAGGCATTCACTATGTTGTTCCTAACCCTCTTAGCCTGGGGCTTAGGGGTTAAGGTCCATCCATATGAATTACCTACATGAGTCAAGGAGTCAAGTTGGGTATGAGTGTGGTTTCAGGATTTGGATTGTGTGTGTGAGAGTATAGAGTGTGAGTGTAGTGAGTGTGTAAGTCAACCCTCACCAGACCAGGCCACCCAGGGTGGTCCTAAGGCTAAAGAGTCCTATAGGGAACTCATCCTTTAAACCTTCACTTTTGATTTCAACCCTCTAGGTGATTAGGGGTCTACAATCAAGCTTGTGGGGTTTGCAGGGAGGCAAGAAGTGGTTCAAATTTCTAAGGGATGGGTCCCGATTCTAGTCCTCTAAGATAGTCAAAGGAAAAGCCTAAGGCTAGATCCTAAGCACTAAAGAGGGAAGAGAAGACCTCATCAAAAATGAGGTCAACACACACCCTATAACATGCAAAGAAAATATAAACGAAATCAATGTCGTCATTTCGTTTTAGTTATCCTGCAAAACAGAGTTAGCACATCTAAACATGTAAAGGAAATCATAATGTCATAGTTATAATGTTAATTTTAGTTTGATTGTGATTGAATCTGAATTTGGAAGTTTTGTTGAATGTTGATTAATTATCATTTAATTTAAATTTATTTTTATTTAAATTTAAATTAAGATTTAGATTGAATTAACTTCAATTCATGTCTGTTTGAATTTGAGTTAACTTAATTAAGTTTTAAGCCTTTTTTAAATAATACTCAGAGGTTAATTAAGTCTAATTAAATTAGACCTAATTAAAATTATCGACCATCTGAGTATTCCTTAAGTAAGACTTAAGTTTTAAATAAGTCAATGTATTAAAGTTTAATTGGAATAAACATAATTAAGTTTTAAAACTTGTTTAAATAATACTTAGAGGTTAATTAAGTCTAATTAAATTAGACTTAATTAAAATTATTGACCATCTAAGCATTTTTAGGTAAGGTTTAAGTTTTAATTAAGTCTATTTTTAATTTAACCAAGATTTATTTAAGTAAATCTTAACTAATCAAGTCTAGTGTATCAGACTTGTTTAGAATTTAGATTTACTTAAAATTTTAAGTTCATATTTGGGTACTTGAGTTCAAGTTAGGTTAAACCTAAGTTAAGTTTGTACTTGGGTTCAAGTTGGGTTGAACCTAAGTTAAGTTTGTACTTTGGTTCAAGTTGGGATGAACCTAAGTTAAGGTTGTATCTAAGTTCAAGTTGGATTGAACCTAAGTTAAGTTTGTACTTGGGTTCAAGTTAGGTTGAACCTAAGTTAAGTTTGTACTTGGGTTCAAGTTAGGTTGAACCTAAGTCAAGTTTGTACTTGGGTTCAATTTTGGTTGAACCTAAGTTAAGTTTGTACTTTAGTTTAAGTTGGGTTGAGCCTAAGTTAAGGTTGTATCTAAGTTCAAGTTGGATTGAACCTAAGTTAAGTTTGTACTTGGGTTGTATCTAAGTTCAAGTTGGATTGAACCTAAGTTAAGTTTGTACTTGGGTTCAAGTTAGGTTGAACCTAAGTTAAGGTTGTATCTAAGTTAAATTTGTACTTGGGTTCAAGTTAGGTTGAACCTAAGTCAAGTTTGTGTTAGACTTAGATTCATGTTATGTTAAATTTATGTGTGGTTGGACTTAAGCCTAATATGGGTTAGACTTAAATTAGGTTTGTGTTAAACTTAGGTTCATGTTAAGTTAAACCTAAGTATGGTTTGACTTAAGTCTAATGTGGGTTAGACTTATGTTAGATATAGATTAACTTAGGTTTGTGTCATGTTGGACCTAAGTTAAGTTTTGACTTAAGTTCAATGTGAGTTGAGCTTAAGTTTAGTATAGGTTAACTTAGGTTTGTTTTATGTTGGACCTAAGTTTAGTTATGACTTAAGTTAAATATGGGTTGAGCTTAAGTTAGGTGTAGGTTAACTTAGGTTTGTGTCATGTTGGACCTAAGTTTAGTTTTGACTTAAGTTCAATGTGGGTTGAGCTTAAGTTTGGTTTCAATTTGAGTCAGGTTTAATTGATTAATTAGACTTAATGTGGGTTAACTCTAATGGTTTAAGGTTAATTAAACCTAGTTTAGGTTAGGTTTAATTGGTTAATTCGACTTAATATGGGTTAAGTCTAATGATTTAAGGTTAATTAAACCTAATTTAATTAAGGTTTAGTTTAATTAAGTGAACTTAATTTGGCTTAAGTTCATTTAGTTAAAGGTTGATTAAACCTAATTTAATTAAGGTTTAGTTGGGTTAAGTTCATTTAGTTAAAGGTTGATTAAACCTAATTTAATTAAGGTTTAGTTTAATTAAATGAACTTAATTTGTTTAAACCTAATCTAATTAAGGTTTAATTAATTAATTAGTTAAATCTTAATTAAATTTTAAATATTGATTAAACCTTATTTATGTAAGGTTTGAGTCAATTAATTAAGTTTAATGTAAGTTAAACCTAATTAAAGATTAATGATGCTTAAACCTAATGTAAATAAGGTTTAAGTAAGTTAACTAGGCTTAATGTGGGTTAAACCTAGTTTAGAGTTTAATGGTGCTTAAACCTAATGTAAGTAAGGTTTAAGTAGGTTAACTAGGTTTAATGTGACTTAAACCTAGTTTAGGATTTAATGGTGCTTAAACCTAATGTAAGTAAGGTTTAAGTAAGTTAACTAGGTTTAATGTGGGTTAAACCTAGTTTAGGGTTTAATGGTGCTTAAACCTAATGTAAGTAAGGTTTAAGTAAGTTAACTAGGTTTAATGTGGGTTAAACTTAGTTTAGGGTTTAATGGTGCTTAAACTTAATGTAAGTAAGGTTTAAGTAAGTTAACTAGGTTTAATGTGGGTTAAACCTAGTTTAGGGTTTAATGGTGCTTAAACCTAATGTAAGTAAGGTTTAAGTAAGTTAACTAGGTTTAATGTGGGTTAAACCTAGTTTAGGGTTTAATGGTGCTTAAACCTAATGTAAGTAAGGTTTAAGTAAGTTAACTAGGTTTAATGTGGGTTAAACCTAGTTTAGGGTTTAATGGTGCTTAAATCTAAGGTAAGTAAGGTTTAAGTACGTTAACTAGGTTTAATGTGGGTTAAACCTAGTTTAGGGTTCAATGGTGCTTAAACCTAATGTAAGTAAGGTTTAAGTAGGTTAACTAGGTTTAATGTGGGTTAAACCTAGTTTAGGGTTAAACCTAGTTTAGGGTTTAATGGTGCTTAAACGTAATGTAGGTAAGGTTTAAGTAAGTTAACTAGGTTTAATGTGGGTTAAACCTAGCTTAGGGTTTAATGGTGCTTAAACCTAATGTAAGTAAGGTTTAAGTAGGTTAACTAGGTTTAATGTGGGTTAAACCTAGTTTAGAGTTTAATGGTGCTTAAACCTAATGTGAGTAAGGTTTAAGTAAGTTAACTAGGTTTAATGTGGGTTAAACCTAGTTTAGGGTTAAATGGTGCTTAAACCTAATGTAAGTAAGGTTTAAGTAGGTTAACTAGGTTTAATGTGGGTTAAACCTAGTTTAGAGTTTAATGGTGCTTAAACCTAATGTAAGTAAGGTTTAAGTATGTTAACTAGGTTTAATGTGGTTTAAACCTAGTTTAGGGTTTAATGGTAATTAATTAGCCTTAAATATGTTTTAAAACTAAATAATCTTTATTTATTATTAAACCTAATGTTTTTAAGGCTTAATTATGGTTAATTAACTTTAAGGTTTACCTAAACCTAATTAAAACTTGTTTTATTTTAAACCCTATATGATTAGAGTTTAAAATATTAACTAAGTTTAAAATGATTAAACTTAATTAATGAAGTTTTTTTTTATTAACTTTAAATTTTAGCCATAAATTAAATTAAATTCCAAAAGGGTTAAAATTTATCATCTTGAAGTGTGTATTTGTGTCCTTAAGTTTCTTAACTAATTTTGGGTTTTTATTTTCTTATTTTTCCATTTTTATAATTATTATCAAAAATAATTACAACATATAATGGAAATTAGAAAATGCTGTCATAAATAACTCTTCTGGTCATGGAAAAATCCAGAAATATTCATAATGCCATGAAGATTATTCTGTGAAAAATTTATAATTTTTAAATTATAAATAATTTTTAATAATTAAAATAGTCTGAAGAGTATTTAATTAATTAAAAATTAAATATAAATAAAAAATTATATTTTTTTATTCCACATTGTAGTGCTCACTGTCCTGAGCACAGGACTATTTTTATTTTATTTTTGTGATTTTATTTAAAAAGATATGGATTTTTGATTTTTTTAAGGTTTTCCGGATTTAAATAAATCATTATCCATTTTTAAAACCCGCGGGAGCGCCGCGTGTTCTCAGATCCGTCGAAACACGCTCGATCCACTGCGGGGCTCCGAACAGTGGATCAGATAGGAAATAATCGTGACTGTCCATTCTTTAAACAGAAGATCGGACAGCTACGCTTCATCGTCCCCAACGCGCCATATCCCGCAAGCTGTCCATGGTTTAGGGATAAGATCTCGCTCGATCCTTGATGGAATCGAGCGAGGTTTGTTCCTACACGATCGTCGTGAGCAGACGATCATATCCATACGGATATGTGATGGTTTTGAAATATTTTTCATCACAAAGTGAGAAAACTGAAAGCCATTAATATCTAATACCTTGGCTTTAATGATCAAAGCTTTGATTTGAATGGTTGCACACCTTTGTCACGACCTCAGGAAGCTTGTCCTAGCTTCAATTTGAGCTGAAATAGGGTCTGTATATGATCTCGTTTTCAGGCTACTTCGGCTTGAGAAGGTTTGGTTGAAACCTATGTTACAGACTATGGAAAAGCTTAATTTTTATTGGGCTTTCCTCCTTTCAGTCCTTAAATGGATTTAGGATGGCTAATTTGAAGGTTTGTGGAGTTTGATTTCAAAACCTAATTTTTCCTGGTATTAGGCTAATTTAGGTGCTCTCGGGTTGGGTAAATTAGGGAGATGTAGTGGGTTTAAGGGCCTGATTTTGGTGGGGTTTAATTGCCTAGGTCCTAAGCAGCAACTTTGATGTTGAGAGCTTATGGATTTGAGCACTGTATAGGGTTTTAGAATTTCCCCTCCCTCACCTAGTTTTTGGCTCTCGGGTTAGCTCATTTGAGCTAGTTTTGTGGAGTTTTGAGGCTAGTTGGAGGCTGGATTTTGATTGGGATTCAATCCTAAGATCCTTGGGAGCAATTTTGCTGTTGGGAGCAAAGGGATTTGAGCAGAGTTTAGCCTACTGTTCCTCACTTTTTCCTCTCTTTCTTAGGCTCGGGTTAGGGTGTATTTATAGCCATGGGGAGTTTAGGCAAGGTTTTGGTTGGCTGGAAATCATCTGGGGGAGTTAGTAACTCCCTCATTAATGTCTTGGAGATATGTTTTGGCTGAGGGAATGATGATTTTGGAATTTTTAAGTCTTAGCCATCAATGGAGTTAACCATGGTGAAGATTGAACTTCAACTTTGTCTTGCTCTCATTGGTGCCTTAGGGAGGTGTAAAGATTGGCTTAGAATTTGTAGTTCAGCCCCCTTTAAGTGAGTCACAATTGATGGCTCAATGATTGTGAGGAGAAAATGCCACATACCCTCCCTTACTCATTTCATGCATGAAAGCTTATCATGGTTTTTAACCATGGTAAAGGGGATGATGAAGCCATGTTCTTCCTCCATTGGTTTTCCTAGGAGGTGGGGGGATATGCATTGGTGTTGGCCGGCCACATCACCCCAAGGCATGGATGATTCATGCTTTGAAATGGAGGGAGGAATGCCACTTCAAAAACGTGTCATGATTTAGCTTAACCCATGGTTAACCATGATGGTTAATGGGTTTTTCATGTGTTATTGTGTCTCATGGTGGGTCTAATGGGTTATGGGGAACCTATTAATGACCTTTCATAATTTAATTTTGATTAAAATTAACTATGAGAATTTTTAAGTCATTTATGATGTCATGTGTAAAAATGTTATTTATGTCCTTTCTTAATCCAATTTTCATTTTAATTAATCATGTCCATTAATTAAAAATGGCTGGAAATTATTTTATTTATTAATTAATTAATCAAAATAAATTTTAATTAATTATTTAATTAATTTTTATATCCTTTTTAAGCTTAAAGGCTTAAATTTGTCATGTCTTTAAACCTTTACACTTTAATTGATTAATTATTTATTAAAATTTTTAAATAGTCATTTCATTAATCAATTAATTAATCAAAAGTGATTTGAGATTAATTATTTGATTAGTATTGTCATTTGTAGGTTTAGGGTTTAAAATTTTGTCATATTTTAAACCTTTTAACCATATTTTATTTTAATCAATTCAAAATTAATTAAAACTTTTAAATGTCATTTAATTAATCAAGTAATTAATCAAAATGATTTTGAATTAATTATTTGATTAATTTTTTGTAAATTTTATCATTTTTGTTCAAAATTAGGGATTTTGAACCTAATTGACCCTGGTTAACCCAAGTTAACCCAAGTTGACCTAAGTTAACCCTGAGTTGACTTAGGTTGGTCAATTTGAGTTTAGAAATGTCAAATATGTCATTTTCAACCTTGTCATGGTTGATTTGGTCACATCATTATGTGTTTTGTCAATTTAGGATGTAATTTGGTCTTTCATTAAGATAAGTCAATTGGAATCTATTTTGAGTCAAAATTGGATTTTGTTGTAGCTTAAAGTTCAAATATTAGATAAAGTAAGTTAAGGTTTTGTTTATGGGTATTTTAGGAAGATATTAAAATTTATTTGTAGAAATTTGGGTACCATTTGAGGTGGTTTTGGATTTAACTTTGGTTTAAGTTATCATAGGGAATTTTGATTCAAATTGAATTTCGATAAAGTTGATGTTCAAATATTGGGTAAAGTATTATTCAGTTTTGTTTGTGGGTGTTTTAGGAAGATTTTAAAATTTATTTGGAGAAATTTGGGTACCATTTAAGGTGGTTTTGGATTGGTTGAGTTTATTAAATTAATTAAGAAAATTTGAATTTTTAGGGTTTTGATAATTTTAGAAAAAGTCTGAGATCAAATTAAGGTCAATTTAATGAAAGGTTTTGTTCATGAGAATATTATGAAGGGTTTAGAATAAATTTGGGGAAAATTGGTTGATATTAAGTATTTTTTTGGATGGGTTATGTCATTTAATTGATTTTGTGGGTCAATTTAGAATTTTTCATTCAAAGTGGGTTAATTTGACAAAATCAATGAAATTGATAGTTGAAGAAAATGATGTGGATAATATTTTGGATTTTCTAAAATTTTCTGAGAATTATTTTTTGGAATTTTGGAAATTTTTGGCCACAATGGGTATTTTGGTCATTTTGGGGTAAAATGAGATTTTGGTCAGAACTTTGATTTAAAGACTTGAGGAGTCAAATGAAAGTATCTGGGACTATTTTTGACTATTGTAGAGGATTTTAGAAACTCCAGAGTGATTTTTAATTATCTGTTACTTTGGGTATGAAGAATCCAAAAGTAACTCGGAAGTATGTCATGTTTATAGTCAAAATTCATCATTTGATAAGAGACAGAGATCCTTGAGTGATTTTCAAGGAGTTCAGAATCTAGTGAATTCTTCACCTTAGCATGGTTTAGAAATGACCTTCATAAAAGTGAGGTCGACAAAGGCCCCCCAATGTGTGTGGAATACTGTATAAGTATGCCGCACGTATTGGCGTTGATCGAAATGATCTCCATATCATAGTTGTCAGTGTCTCATATTAATATTTGGAGTTTAGGATAGATGTGATAAAATTTCAAATGTCATTATGTTGATTATGATCTTTGTATCAGAAAGATGTTTTAGAAATAGAAATCAAATATCATATTCAATTTCTTGGAACATCGAATGTCAAATGTCACTGTTAAGTTAAAGGAATGTCATAATTTCCGTGTTAGGAAAAGGACTTATATCCTATAACAAAGGAGAGAATGAGTGCCAAACTTTGATATATCAAATGTTGATATATTAAAGGTCGAAATGTCAATGTGTCAAATGTTGATAACGATTGTTGATATGTTGAATGTCGGGATGTTGATATGTTAAATGTCAAAATGTCGATATGTCAAAATGTGGAGATGTTAAGTTATGAGAATATCATAATTTCCATGGCAGGAAAGGATTTTCATCAAAAAGTTATAAAGAGAAAATGGATGTCGTATTCCATTTCTCAAGATGTCAAATATCGATGTTAAGTTAATGGAATGCCATAAATTTTGTATCAGAAAAAGGACTTATATCCAATAACTGTAGAGAGGAGAAAATGGATGTCATGTTCCATTTCTCAAGATGTCAAATATCGATGTCAAGTTAATGGAATGCCATAAATTCTGTAGCAGGAAAAGGACTTATATCCAATAACTGTAGAGACGAGAAAATGGATGTCATATTCCATTTCTCAAGATGTCAAATGTCGATGTCAAGTTAATGGAATGCCATAAATTCCGTATCAGGAAAATGACTTATATCCAATAACTGTAGAGACGAGAAAATGGCTGTCATATTCCATTTCTCAAGATGTCAAATGTCGATGTCAAGTTAATGGAATGCCATAAATTCCATATCAGGAAAAGGACTTATATCCAATGACTGTAGAGAAGAGAAAATGGATGTCATGTTCCATTTCTCAAGATGTCAAATGTCGATGTCAAGTTAGTGGAATGCCATAAATTCCGTATCAGGAAAAGGACTTATATCCAATAACTGTAGAGAGAGAATGGATGTCATATTCCATTTCTCAAGATGTCAAATGTCGATGTCAAGTTAGTGGAATGCCATAAATTCCGTGTTAGGAAAAGGACTTATATACAATAACTGTAGAGAGAGAATGGATGTCATGTTCCATTTCACAAGATGTCAAATGTCGATGTCAAGTTAATGGAATGCCATAAATTCTGTATCAGGAAAAGAACTTATATCCAATAACTGTAGAGAAGAGAAAATGGATGTCATGTTCCATTTCTCAAGATGTCAAATGTCGATGTCAAGTTAATGGAATGCCATAAATTCCGTATCAGGAAAAGGACTTATATCCAATAACTGTAGAGACGAGAAAATGGATGTCATATTCCATTTCTCAAGATGTCAAATGTCGATGTCAAGTTAGTGGAATGCCATAAATTCTGTATCAAGAAAAGGACTTATATCCAATAACTGTAGAGAGAGAATGGATGTCATGTTCCATTTCTCAAGATGACAAATGTCGATGTCAAGTTAATGGAATGCCATAAATTCTGTATCAGGTGAAGGACTTATATCCAATAACTGTAGAGACGAGAAAATGGATGTCATATTCCATTTCTCAAGATGTCAAATGTCGATGTCAAGTTAGTGGAATGCCATATATTCCGTATCAGGAAAAGGACTTATATCCAATAACTGGAGAGAGAAAATAGACGTCATTTTCTATTTTTCTCAAAATGTCAATGTCAAGATTTGGTTAAAGGAAAGCCATGATTTCCGTGTCAGGAAAGGACTTACATCCAATAACAGGAGAGAGAAAATAGATGTCATTTTTTATTTTCCTCAAAATGTCAATGTCAAGATTTGGTTAGAGGAAAGCCATGATTTTCGTGTCAGGAAAGGACTTACATCCAATAACCAGAGAGAGAAAATAGATGTCATTTTCTATTTTTCCTCAAAAAGTCAATGTCAAGATTTGGTTAGAGGAAAGCCATGATTTCCGTGTCAGGAAAGTCTTACATCCAATAACCGGAGAGAGAAAATAGATGTCATTTTCTATTTTCCTCAAAATGTCAATGTCATGATTTGGTTAGAGGAAAGCCATGATTTTCGTGTCAGGAAAGGACTTACATCCAATAATCGGAGAGAGTGGCGAACTCACTAATATTTTTGGTGGGAATATCCGCTGGGGTTTTGACCTACATAGGTCGAATGATAATTCTCATGTTTAGTTATCACAAGTTATTCATTTCATCATTAAAATTTATTTTATTATTTTTAGGACTTGTCGACATATCATAGACAATGGGGAACATTTTTCCAACATTTCATTTTATTTCCATAAAAAGGTCACCAGTACATATTATTGCAAGCAAAAGCTAACGGTACATATATGTGTACATATCATATAGCGTGCTGCAACAAACTACTGATATTTTACATACCAAGAGTTACCGATATATCACAGATCGACAATTACAGATATATCAAATGTCAAAAGTTCTTATATATATCATAACAAATCCTTGGATGTTAACAGACTGTCTATAAACGTCCTACACTCCAAAACATTATTTGTCAAACATGTTTCAGGTATTCAGACATTTTTATAGGATTACGGTAACTCTAAAGGATTCAATCCTTCAAGTTCCGGGATAGCTTGGTATCCAACTAGTCTTTTGTCAGGCTTCATCCGTCGCAAAGTGATTGATATGTGTGGCCTATCGACGCTGGGTATGCAGTGTTTTACAAAGTCTGCTCCATTTCCTTGAAATAAAAGGACTGGTCCTTGAGTCAGAAGGATACGGCATGTTCCTTCAAATTCTCTAGGTCCGAGAATCTGTCTCTCCCTCCCAAATACAATAGAGCAGCGGTTCATTAAAGACAACGTGCAAAAGGGTCTTTCGAAGTCATGACTGTCAATATGAGGAGGGATACAATCTCCTTTATCATACATGTTGCTGATGCAGCTATCGGGAACACAATCTGCAGGTATGATCCCCCAAGTGACAAGTCGTCTGATAATTTGAATTATCACAGTGGGTAGAGGATCTACTTGTACGTGTCGTAAAATTCCGGGGAGATTTCCTTCTTTGTTTCTTGCATAATTGTGGCAACACCCATATTGGATGGTTTGTCTGCCCTTGCCACGAATCCATTTATTGGGTTCAGAATAAGTTTTCCTTCAAAGGTGTCCAGCCCTACCTTGATTTCGGGCTTTTGTAATATGATCAATGATAGCAGCTTGTTCATCCTCATCAAATATTCTGGTAAACAGTTTAAGACTATCCAGAATATTTATTGTCTTTTTGTTCACTTGTTTATATTGTTCGAAGGTTCTCCATTTGATAGCGCGAATTCGTCGTACCTCTTGCCTTAAGTGATTCTTTCTGTCAACTTTCTTATCTGAGACCTTCAAACTCATAGCAGGTGTGACTGATGGTGAAGTGATAATCGCTTTCCCATCTTGATTTTTTTTTGTAGAATCTAGATTTGTCGTTTCTAATGCAGAATTTATTTCTTCAAATGGAGTATTAATAGTTCGTGATTTCGATTGACTAATATCCTCCATATTTTGTTTTTCTTGTAATTGTTTTTGACACTTCAGTCGTTTATTATGATTTCATCTCTGTGATCTAGTAAGTCCTGTTGCCATAATTTTTGTACCCGATGTAGATACTCCTTGTACTAAAGTAGTCATGAATTCTTGCTCATCTGAGCTATAACTTATTGTAAAGTCATACTCTTCGGGTTGTCGGAGTTTGAATTCTATCAAAGGTGTTTGCAGATTAACTTCATTATGATTCACCAGATAAAGTAACGATCCGTGATATATGGATTCAACCTGCTACATGTCAAAGTTGAAATGAATTCTGGTTCCCTCGTCCATGTGTCGACGGTCCAAGGCGAAGGTCATATTATTTTGAAATGAGAAAAATAGTTTGTCTTCAGACATTTTTTCTGAAAATAATAAGACAAAATGACATTTTAGCCTTTTAAACATTTGTTCAGCAAATGAAACAGATGTCATAAAAAAATTAAAGATGATTTTGGAAAGAAGAATTTATTGTCCCAGTTTATAAATAAGTCGTTATTCATTTTTATTTTTATGTTGCATAGTATTTCTTTAGAAAACGTCCATTGATTGGAGGCAGGATTCTTTTTCCTTGACAATCCACCAGTTGGTAGGATCCTCCTGAATATGTCTTTTTAATTACATATGGGCCCTCCCATATTGGTTCAAATTTACCACCTATCTTTCGATGAGCTAGCATAGGTCTTCGAAGAACTAAAACTAATTCGCCGATTGGAAAGGTTCTAGGGCAAACTAATTTGTCGTGAGCTCGTATCATTTTTACTTAATACAGTTCGAGATTTTGTTGGGCTTGTAGACGTTTACCTTCCAAACTTTCAAGTTCTTCAAGTCGTAGTCTAGCATTTTCTTCTTCAGTTACTTTGTTCACTATCGCAATTCTGAGAGAAGGAATTTGGACTTCAAGTGGTAAAATGGCTTCAGAACCATATACCAAAGCAAATGGTGTAGACTGTGTTGGAGTTCGGTATGTAGTTCTATAAGCCCATAAAGATTTTATTAATAGTTCATGCCACTGTCTCAGGCTGTTATTCAACATCTTTTTCAAGATTTGAACCAATGTTTTATAGAAAGCTTCGACTAATCCATTGGCCTTAGGGTAATAAATTGTGGAGTACCTCCAATCAATCTCGTGTCTTTGGATAAAATTATTCATTTTCGTGTTTTTGAAGGCTAATCCGTTGTCTGATTTGATCCTTCAAGGAATTCCAAATCTATAAACGATATATGTTTTAAAGAAATGAAGAACTTGTTCTGCCTTAACTTCTCTAAGTGGTGTTGCTTCTGCCCACTTGGAAAAATAGTCAGTGGCTGCCAGAATAAATTTATGACCCTTGAAAGATGGAGGATCTATAGGGCCCACTATGTCGGCACCCCAACATTCAAATGGCCATGATGCAATAGTTGGGTGTAGGACATTTGGAGTTTTATGTAAAACTACACCATGTATTTGACATTGATAGCATTTCTTTACAATGTCAAGGCAATCGGCCATCATTGTTGTCCAATAATAACCCATTCTTTTTATTTTTATTTTCATTTTGGGCCTAGATTGATGTGCACCACATAAACCTGAATGAACTTCCTTAACAATCTCTTGAGCTTCAACTTGGTTTAAACATCTTAACCACATTTGATCAAAAGATCGTTTGTAAAGAATATCATTTATTAGAGCATATGATAATGCTCTTTGTTTGATTTGGTTGGCAATAGAAGTGTTTTCAGGTAATTTTCCAGTTTGTAAATATTGGATGATTGGTTGTCTCCAATCATCATTTTCGTCATTTATTGTCATTGTCATATTTTCACCGATTTTATGTAAATTATCCATATCAATTTGAGAAAGAACTTGTCGTCCTCTTATAGAGATCGGTATGTCGTCTTCTTCTGGACATGCGTATTCTTTTGCGAGTTTTGCCAGAGCATCTGCCAGAGAATTGTCTCATCTCGGGATTAAGAAGAATGTTACATCAGGAATTTGTTGAAGTAATTTCAGAGTGTAACCAGAATACTGTTCAAATCGTGACTTCAAAGTTTTGTATTTTCTAGCAATTTGATTAGTAATCAACTGGGAATCCCCGTAGATGTTGATATTTTTAATTTCCATTAATATTGTTAATTCTAGACCGGTTATGAGCGCTTCATATTCGGCTTCATTATTTTTGCATGGTTCTGTGAAATGATAGGAAAAAGGCATCATCGTTTTGTCTGGAGTAATGAAAATCAATCCTACTCCAGCTTTGCCTGGTATAATCGTCTGTTTGTCTTTGTCTTTCCATGCAGATGATGCTCCGTCAAAGTAGAGTTCCCATCCTTGCACATTGGAATTTTTTATTTCTGATATTTGTTCATCAGGTAAATCGTCATTAAGGGGTGATCTAGTTGGAATTGGATGTGCTGCTAAGAAATCTGCCAGGATTTGTCCTTTGACAGCACGTAACGGTACAAATGTTATATCAAATTGGAGTAAGATCATTGCCCATCTTGCTAATCTCCCAGAAAGTGTTGGTCGTGTTATTAAATATTGTAATGGGTTAACTCTTGAAATAAGAGTTACCCTATGAGAAAGCATATAATGCCTTAGCTTTTGAACTATGAAGATTAAGGCTAAACAATGCTTCTTAATTGTCGGGTATTTTATTTATGTTGGAACTAAACAACGACTTAAATAGTATAATGCACTTTCTTTTACCTCGTCATTTACTTGTGTTAATAAAGCTCCAAGCGAATTGTCCAATGCTGCGGTGTAAAGGATTAGAGGTCTTCCTAATACAGGGGCTGCTAAGACAGGAGGGGTTGTCAGATATTGTTTGATGTTTTCAAAGGCGTGCTGGCATTTTTCATCCCACACAAATTTGGTATCCTTTCTAGTAAGGGCGGTGAGAGGTTGACATCTACCCGATAGATTGGAAATGAAACGTCGTATATACGCTAATTTTCCTTGAAAGGATCTTAATTGGGTTAGATTTTTAGGAGGAGGCATATTCAGGATAGCTTCAATTTTAAGAAGATCAATTTCTATCCCACGATGCCGAACTACAAATCCTAAAAATTGTCCTGAAGTGACAACGAAGGCGCACTTTGAGGGATTCATTTTAAGATTGTATTGTCGTAGTCATTCAAAGACAATTCTCAAATCTTATATATGATCACCTTTTTGTTTACTATTGACTACCAAATCATCGACATAACATTCGACTTGATTATGTATTAATTCATCAAAAATCCGTGTTATGGCTCTTTGATAGGTTGCACCGGCATTTTTTTAGTCCAAATGGAATAACCTTATAACAATATATCCCCATGGGCGTCCGGAAAGCTGTATTTGCTTCGTCCTCCGAAAACATCTTTATTTGGTTATATCCTGATGATCCATCCATAAAGGAGAATATTGCATGTTTTGATGCTATATCGACCATTAATTCAGGAATTGGTAAAGGAAATTCATCTTTTGGAAATGCTTTGTTCAAGTAACTGAAGTCTATACTGACCCTTATCTGTCCATTTTTCTTTTTAACTGGCACCACTTTGGCTAACCATGTCGGATAATTCTCTTCTCGTATGAAGTCAGCTTCTATCAATTTTTTGACTTCTATAATGACTTGTTGCTCTATTTCAACACACATTCTCCTCGGAGCTTGTTTAACTGAGATTGTGATTTGATTTATCCTAAGTTTATGGACTGCGACTTCTGGAGACAAACCAGGCATCTCGTCGTAAGTCCAAGCAAAACAGTCTTTATATTCTATCAACAGTTGAGTTATGTATTTTGCTTCCTCATCATTAAGGAATGAATTAATAAAAGTTGGTTTTGGATTTTCATTAGTTCCTAAATTTATTTCTTTTAATTCATCAATTGTCGATTTAATTTCTTCTTCCAATTCTGGAGGAGCATCTTCAATTGGAAGATCAGGTAATGATTCAGAATTGTATTCTTCAGTGATGGTCAGACAAAATTCTGTGTCATCTAATGGTCCTAGAGATCCAAATCCAATACCTTCTTTGGAGTTAGAATTTCTTTTATTATTATTCCACATTTGTTCAATGAAATGTGGTTGTTTTAAAGACCATTGTTTGAGCATTAAACTTTTTTGAATAAATTTTTGTGCCCAAGGAGAATACAACTCAAAAGGAATTTTCATTGATTGTGGAAGATTTTCATCTTCTATTTTTACATCATTTTTAGTACAAGAGGAAGCAGAGCCAAGTCTAAACTTAATTGGCTTTTTTTCATCATTATATACTTCTTTGACTATTACATTCTCAATCTTAGCAGTGGAGATTGGAGTCAAAGTCATAGAATGTATATAATGATTGATTTTGTCATACATAGATTCAAATTGTCTTTCTTCATCTTCTTCTTCCAAAGATATTTTGAACTGAGGTTTCTTCGCAAGCACAGATTATGTTTCTTCTTCAGAGTCCAAGTGGATTTTGAATTTCAGTGGTTTCTTCATTGTGACAATCGGATCTTCTTTCCCTCGTCCTCGTCCTCGAGTATGAGTTTGACGGGAATTAGTTCCTCTTGTCTTAATTGAAGAAGAATTCTTTTCATTTATTTTCTTTGCTTTGTTCTTTTCTTCCACATCCACCATTGTTTCTTTGGAAGACATTGTTTTATTTATAGGGGCATAATATGATGCATCTTCATGTATACCAATTTCATGGATTGAAAACGGTTGCAAATCTCCTATAATACGACATTCTTGTCCTTTTCATAGATATTTTATACATTGATGTAGTGAAGAAGGAACCATTTTGTATTCATGAAGCCATGGTCTGCCAAGTAAGGCATTAAAAGAGGTGTCTGAATCCATAATATGAAATTTTGTTGTTGTTGCCAAGTCAGCTATTTTTAAGAGTAATGTTATTGATCCAAGGGCCCGTTCTCCTTACTGATTAAATCCTCGTAACATCATCGTATCCCTTGATAGTTGAGAGGCATCAATGTCCAAATATACAAGAGTTCTCAAATTCATAATGTTGATTGAAGCACCTGGGTCAATAAGAACTCTTGAAAGTATTGTATCATTTATGTTCACCGTAATATACAGTGGACGATTGTGTTCAATTGTTCCAAGCAACAAGTCATTGTCAGAGAAGGTAATCTTCGTTGAGTCCTCTAATGGATAAGCTTCATTTTGAGTAATACTAGCAAGTTGAGTTAAGCAAATATCTGGATCTGAAAGAGCCTTTATTAACGATTCTCTCATTTCTTTGGAAAGTATGAGAGCGTCATAGATGCTTAACTTTGCAGGTAATTTTCTCAAATGAGCTAGTACATTATAATCCACTTTGTTATGAAGATCATCCTTATTTCTTTCAGGGGTTTGGGGATGTATTGGAGGAATGATCTTATCTGTTGTGATTATTTGTTTTTCTTTTTTTTGTGGAATCATCCTAGGAGGTAAGATTTTTCCACTTCTCAAATTAATTTTAATTATTTCTTCAAGTTGATTATCCGACTCGTTAGTTTCTGAATCCGAAAATTCCAATTCTATGGAAATCGGAGTTTTTTGTAGTTGAAGTGTAGCAATGTCATTTTCATCTTTGTCGTTATCAAACCTTTCATCTGTATTTTCATTATTTTGGTTGTCTTTAGATTGATCATATACAATTTGAGTATCATTTATAGGGTTAGAATTCAAATGATTATTCTCAGAAACATCGCCCAAAATAGACAAAATATAAGCAAAACTAGGATTGTTATTATTCATGATAGTAAAAAGGAAGTCATACAAAGTTATCGGTTCGAGGATTTTTCGTCCTTCACCCGACATAACTATCCTAGTACAAGAGGAAAATGAACTAGAAGGTACAAAAGGAGTTGCAGCCCCTATACTTGGAAGACCATTGATCTTTTTCGGTTTCTTGATTTTCTTTTTTTTTCCTTCTTGGGAAATTTTGTGATTTGATATTTAGTAAAGATTTCTTCAGAAGTACTGTCTTTGTTTCCAGGATCGAGTTTCTCTATCGAAATCATATTGATCGATCCTTTTTCAAGTTCTTTCAAATATTCTTTCGGGATTATTATGTTTCCGTCTTTAAAATTACGCTCCAACCAGTCTTTGAAGACAAAACAGTCTTCAATTTTATGTCCAAGCATTCTGTGATAAGGACAATAATTAGGATTGTCTTTCATGTCAATTTCTGCTGGCCTTTTAGCTTCTGACAGCTTAAATTCGGGCATTTTAAGCAGACTACGAAATATTTTACTAACAGATTCTGTTTTAAATGAATATTCTTTATTCATTCTTTCAACCATTGTTTCCTTTCCTGTTGGTACTGGGATTGGTTGTTGAAGTTGTAATTGAGGTGATGTCTGTGATGTCGAAGGATTCTGTCATTGTTGTTTCTTTTGTTCTGGTTGAATCTACATCACCTATTTACCTTTTTCTACAACATTTCCAGATTTCTTTTCAAATGTTTTGATAGTTTTTGTCTTTTCAGTTTTCTCTGTTACACTCATCTGCTTTGCTTCTTCTTGGAGATTAGCAGCTTTACTGAGTAGTTTTTCAAATGTCTTTATTGTGAATTATTTGAGCATAAAAGCTATAGGACCATGAAATTTTTAATAAATTCCAAATTCACAATGTAACGAACTCTAAATACTATTCTAAATAAGTAAGAGCAAATTTCATCATGGAAATCTCAAAATTTCTTTAAAAATCCAAAAATTCCAACCTAAGCAATGTGAGAGATTTCCATGGTGAAAATAAAAATTTTTAACTTAAAGTGAAGCTCTTACCAAGATAAGTGTAGATCCGGTCTCGAAAAGCTTTGAAATCACTTCAAATCCGAGATCTAGCAAGCCCTAGGTCTTCAAAATCGCAAAAATGGAGGAGGAAGACGAAAGCAATGGATTTATGATGCCTTTTTTCCTTGATAATTCTCCTCTTCATCATCACTTTGTTGAAGAATCGCTGCGTCTCGAAACTTATAAACTTTCTTCGGTTAAAAATGTGAGATCGAGGGGTTTCTATAGAGTAGGAATCCATGGGATGCGAATTAGGAATGGTAGTTTTTATTTTTCTAGAGTTAGGAAGTCTAAAATGGAGTTTAGGGAGTTATAAGGACGAAGATCCCGCTCAAAACTGCCAAAACTCGCATTTTGAAACTCCAAAAACTGTCAACAGGTTTTGGGCGTCGGCAGCGCTCGATAGGGCGCCGGCGGTGCTCAAACCTGTAAGTTTAGCAACTTCTCTGTGATTGGGTGCCGGTGGCGCCAGTGGTCAAAAATTCTCACCGAACTTCGTTTGGCCCAAAATATTCCAATATCTAAATTCGATCCAATATTTATTAATTTTAAAAGTATTTAGGAGTGATTAATATTCAAAAATAACTATCTAAAAAGCACAATTACAATAAACAAGCAAACACACCACGAAGATACATATGGGTTGGCTCTCATAAAGCGCGTGTTTTAACGTCGTCAGCCCGACAAACCATAAAGTTAATCGAGATGACTCAGCATTAAAACCTCTTTGAAGTCAGGTTGAAACCCGTCAAAGTAAGGCTTTAATCGATTCCCATTAACTTTAGAAATCTTTCCAGTATTAGGATCTTTAATATTAACAGATCCAAAAGAACTTTTACAACTGTAAAAGGTCCTAATCATCTAAACTTGAGCTTTCCAGGAAATAACTTCAATCATGTGTTGTATAATAAAACTTTTTGTCCAAATTCTATTTTCTTTTTCAATATCTTCCGATCATGCTTCATTTTCTCTTTATAGATCCTGTCATTGTGATAAGATGCATTTCTAATCTCTTACAATTCATTCAATTGCATAAATCTCTTTTCTCCAGCATTTTTCAAAATAAAATTCAACTCTTTTATCGTACAATATGCTTTATGCTCCAATTCAACCAGTAAATGACAAGTCTTACCAAACACTAGTCTATAAGGAGACATTCCAATAGGGGTTTTAAAAGCAGACCTATAAGCCCACAAAGCAGTATCTAATCGAGCAGACCAATCTAATTTATGATTATCCACAGTTTTCTCCAAAATTATTTTAATTTCACGATTAGACACTTCTACTAAACCACTAGTCTAGGGATGATAAGCAGTAGAGATTCTATGAATAATATTATATTTCTCAATCAGTCTCTTAATTTGGTTATTCCGAAAATGAGTTCCACCATCAGTTATATTCACTCTCGGCATTCCATATCTTGTAAATGTATTTTTCTTTAAAAATTTTGAAACACTCCGAGCATCACATTTAGGTAAAGAAACTTCAATCAATTTTGAAACATAATCAACGGCAACCAATATAGATAAATTCCCAAATGAAGGAGTAAATGGTTCCATAAAATTTAATCCCCATACATCAAAAATTTCAACTTCCAAATTATAATTTAGAGGCATTTCATTTCTTCTAGAGATATTACCTACTCTTTGACATCAATCACATTATTTAATATATTTATAAATATCTCTAAAAAGAGTAGGCAAATAAAATCCAGATTGTAAAATCTTAAAAGAAGTTTTATCAACACCAAAATGACCTCCAAATTCAGAAAGCACTCAAACATTCATCATTAAAATCAAAATTTTTATCATTTTCTAGAAGTCGGCACAAAGGTTTGGTAATTTTAGAAAAATCTTTAATATATCACCTGTAAAATTCAGCATATCCTAAGAAACTCCTCACCTCTCTCACGGTAGTGGGTGGCGGCAATTTCTCAATCACTCTAATTTTAGCAGGATCGACCTCCATACCATATTTAAAAATTCAATGCCCTAGCACAATTCCTCGTGCAACCATAAATTGACTTTTCTCCCAATTCAGAACCAAATTTATTTTCTTGCAAATCTCCAAAACTTTTGCTAAGTTTCCCAGACAAATTTCAAATGAAGTCCCGAATACAAAGAAATTATCCATGAAAACTTCTATTCCATTATCTATCATACTACTGAAGATAGACATCATACATCTCTGAAATGTTGCATGTGCATTACACAGTCCAAAATGCATTGTTCAAAAAACAAAGGTTCCATAAAGGCTAGTAAATGTTGTATTTTCTTGATCCACAAGAGCAATAGGTATTTGATGGTAACCAGTATATCCATTCAGAAAGCAGTATTACTTATGTCCAGCAAGTCTATCTAGCATTTGATTGAGAAAAGGAAGAGGAAAGCAATCTTTTCTGGTGGTGGCATTTAATTTCCTATAGTCAATACAAATTCGTCATCCATTAATTTGTCCTGTGGGTATAATTTCATTACATTCATTCACTTCAACAGTCACTCCTCCATTTTTCGGTACACAATGTATTGGACTCAATCCAATCAATTCAATTTTCTTTTAAGGTTGAGGATGTTACATCTAAAACCGCAAAATTCTAATTTTCATTTCAAATCAAATCCCTTCAAAATTAATCTTAACAAAACTTCAATCTAAATTGAAACTCGAATTGAAATCTGAATTCACACATCAAAACTTAAATTGAAACAAAATTTAAATTGAAATTTCCCCGGATGTTGTGATTTGGAATTCACCTCCTTTTCCTTTTCCCCAGCGAGAGTTCAGGAATCTCCAGTCTTAGAGATATACTTGACACTCCCCAGCGGAAATTCTTCTACTTCGTCCTAAGTTTGTCACTTGGACATCTGTGTTGGTTTTGTTGATCTTTTCGGTCAACGCCAATACGCGCGGTGTGCTTGGTTAGCACACTACACCTATCGGGGGTCCATTTGTTGACCTCATTTTTGATGAGGTCTTCTCTTCTTCTCTTTAGTACTCGGGATCTAGCCTTAGGCCTTTCCTTTCGACTATCCTAGAGGATTAGAATTGGGGCCCACCACTTAGAAATTCAAACCACTTCTTAACTCCCCGCAAACTCCACAAACTTGATTGTAGACCCCTAATCACCTAGAGGGTCGAGATCAAATGTGGAAGTTTAAAGGATGAGTTCCTATAGGACTCTTTGGCCTTAGGACCGCCTCGGGTGGCCTAGCCTAGTGGAGGGCCGACTTACACACACACTACACTCATACACTACACTTCCATACACCTCCTAAAACCCCACCTATACCTAACTTGACCTCCCGACTCATGTAGGTGATTCACATGGATGGTCCTTAACCCCTAAGCCCTCGGCTAAGAGGGTTAGGAACAACATAGTGAATGCCTCGAATGAGTCCCTTCATGGCTCATATGGGCTTGATGTGGCTTCATGGCTCAACCAAAATGATTTTATTCCACTTATATTCACCCAATCTTCAATTTTCCAAATTTTCAATTTTTGACCCCGGGACCCTACACCCGCCTAACCTACCAAAACCCTCGAAATTACCCAAATTTTCCAAAAATCTCCAAATCACCCAAAATTCCTCAAAACCAATCCCAAACATTTCCACATCACTCAAATTGATCATCCATAACCAAAAATACCAAAAATTCCAAAAATACCTCCCAATACCCTCCAAATACCCAAAATACCCCTCTTAGCCAAAAAATCCAAAAATTCAAAAAATTCCCAGAAAAATTCCAAAAAATCCCAAATATTCCCAATTTCATTTTGTTCAACTACACCATGGGCCAATTTTGTCAATTTACCCCACTTTTATCAAAACCCCCAATTTGACCCATTTTAACCCAAAGTGAACCCAATGTTAAACCTAACCTACCCAATTGACCCAAATTCTGGTCCAATTCAATTCTAAACTTCACTTTAACATCCCCAACACCAATCTAGACCAGATCCAAGCCCAATTTGATTGTCATTGGGATCCAATTTCACTTTTGGCCTTAAAGCCCAATTTGGACCCATGACCCAAACTTAGCCCAAACTCACCCAATTCAACTCCAATTAACCCCAAATCTTTTCTAAACCTTCCTTAACATCCCCATAAACAAAACACTAACATGATTTGCCCAAAATTTAGACCCAAACCCCACTCAAATTCAACCCAAAATCAAAAAGCCCAATTTTGACCTAAACCTAAACCTAGCCCAAATAAACCCAAACCTCAAAATCAAAACCTAACCTAAGCCAAAACCTCTTTGAAACACTCCCATAAACATTTCCCAACATTAATTTTACATCAATTTCAACTCTAGCCCAACTTTGGCCCATGGTAGCCCATTTTGGCCCACCTTAGCCTCTTTACCAAAAGGCCCACATCCAACCCAATTCAAACCCAAATCACCTCAAATTTGTTTCAAATCACTCATGACACATCCATAAGCTAAACCCAACAATTATTTGGCCCAAGCCTTTACTAAAATTCCATCCTAAAATCCATTTTAAAATCCAAAAAGCCCACTTCCCTAAGCCTTCCTAAAAGCCCATTTCCACCAAATACAAAAGCCCAAAATTGGCCCTAAAGCCCACATGACATTTCCATTTGCCATCCATTTAATCAAAGCCATTCCCTAAGTTATAATCCCATCATCAAATAATTCCAAATCAAGCCTCATGCCAAATCACCCCTAAATACCAAAATTTTTCTTAAATCCATTTCCATGAAATTGACTTGACTTTTCCCAAGCCAAAGGTGAGCCATGAAGCCATGCATGAGCCACATGGAAGCCATGAGAGCCTCTTTACATGTCACCATGCCATTTTGGGCAAAAGGAGGAGACTCTTTCCTTAATTCCTAAAGGTGATTAACCACTCCCATGATTCCACTAAATCTTGCTTAAGCTTAATTGTACTTGGATGGTGACCATTCCCCACTCGATTAAGCCGACCTAAATCACTTTCTATTCAGCCTAAACAAAGCCTTGGGTGGTGCACCTAGCCCAAATAGAGGGGTTGACCAATTTGAGTCAAAATAAGCCCTCTCCCATTCTATTCTAATCCAAGCCTTTTACACATGGCATTTGCCAATTGCCTACACTAAACCCCAGCCCTGACCCACCTGAACAAGATGGTGACCAATGCCTGGCCGGCCAGCCACCAGGTCACCGGAAAACACCATGGCCGAGAGCTCACATGTGAGCCAACTTTGGAATTCTCCTCGCCGAGCTGCCCCATGCCCAATGGCCACCATGGCTGTTCTTCCCATGCCCAGAGCGGGTGATCCAAAGCCCTAACTCTCCCTGGGAGGCCCTCCACCCTCTCCTATTTAAACACCACCCCCTCACGGCCATGAGAAGAGAGTTGCACAAACCTTGCCGAAACTCTGCCAAAATTTTTCCAAACCCTTCTCCACCCTTAGAGCAGTTGATCCCCGGTGTCAATTTGCCCTAATCCCCACCGATAAAATCCAATTTCTCAACCGAAATTCCACCCAAAACCAGGACACTTCTCCACAGTGGATCAATCCTCAAATTGATTGGTCCTACACCTTCACTGGACCAAGAGAAGGTGTCCACCAGCAAAAGCCCCATCTCCGAGCCACCCAGCTTGTTCCGGACTCCAAAGGTTGTGATCGGCCTTGGTGAAAATCACACCTAGGCAATTCACCACATCCCCAGTGCTTCATCCCTAGCCTCCTCGCAGCTCCAACGAACGTGCCGAGCATCTCTGATCGAGGCTTCACCTCTCAGAGCTAAGGTATGGATCAATTCTTAATCCCGAGCTTCTAAACATTCTCCATTTCAAATGAGTCAATTTCAATAAACATTAGCCGTATAGATGTGTTCGTCTCTTCAAGATGAATCCATAGAGTATAAGAACATAAAAATCCATGGAGAATTGAGTGAGATCTTAGTGGCTAGAAGGTGGACGGTTCTCGGGTTAGGAGGCTTGGGGACGATGAACGGATGCCGTCCATTTAATACACGCGCGGACGGACGGCTCAGATTAGGTCGGATCGGCAGATGATACGCGGAAGGCGGGACCCGGGCTGCTGACTCAAGCGGCGGCGTCGAATGGGAGCACGCCACGCGGCACTTCGGAGATGCTAAGGTTGACGCGGCGCCGACTCGGATAAATAGAAAATTAGGGGTTTTCTGATTTATTTAATTCCCTAAACTTCAAAAATCCATATCTTTGTGTAGAAAAATCACAAAAATAAAATAAAAATACCCTATTACTCAGTGAACAGAGGAGAATAATGTGGAAAAGAAATTAATTAATTTTGTCTAAAATTTTATTTTTAATTAATTATTTACTCCCTGCATTGTTTTAATTCTCCATGCATTCATACAATTCACCATGGCATGAGACCATAGGGCTTTTTAAGCCTCCGAACTTGGGAACATTCCCTGAATTTTCCAAGGTCGAGGCCACCTCTGTGAAAAGTTATTTATTTTTCAAATGCATGTTGTCGTTTCGAGTATTTTAATTCCAAAAATTAGCATGTTGTGAAATAAATTCTAGGAAAATTTGGTGATGTTCCTTATGACCGGAGAACCCTAGGAAAAATAGGACTTGAGTTAGTTCACTCAAAATAACCCTAATTGGCTTAAATACCCAAAATTGGACTTTAATTAATTAGAGTTAACCATAGATCAAATTGACTTGAAATCAATTCTCCACTGACCTTTAGGATCAGAGGAACCCATCATAAAAGTTTGAAGTCAATTGGACTTGGTTAGCCCTACTAAATGGGTTGATTAAGCCATTTAGTCATTTTAAACTTTAAAAATTCATAACTTTCAAAATACCTTTCAAAAATTCACCAAATTGGTTTTGGAGCCTCCCTGATATCAGAGGAATTTAAGAAAATTAAAATTTCAATTTTCTAAAAAAGTTGATTTTTCATCATTATTTTAATATTTTAATAATTAAAAATAATAAAAATCACAAAAATAATAAAATTCACCAAAATGTCATATTTTGAAATTTAATCACTTAGGAACAAACCCCATATTTTTCTTAGGTCTATTTAATGAGATATTAAATTTTAAAGCCTTAGGGTAATTTTAAAATTAAAAAAAAATGTATTTTCTAGCATTTTCACTAAAATAATTACAATAAATCAAAGAAAAATCAGAAAATTGCAAAATTTGGTTCTCTGAAATCCTTGATATCAGAGAGAATTTTAAAAATTATAAAATTCATTTTTCAACTTATATTTTATTTTTAAATTAATTAATACTCCATAGCTTAAAATAATTCTAATAAATAAAATATAATTCAAAAAATCACAAAATTTGGTCCAAGTGGTCCTCTGGTCATTAGGAATGTCCCATAATTTTCTTAAGGACAGAAACTTTCCCTTGGTCATATTATTAAATTTTCCTTGGAAATCCTTATTTTCCACCAAAAATAATTATATAAATAAATTAAATACAGAAAAATCACATTTTCTCCTCTAATGTCTTTATTGACATATGAGTGAAGTAACATAAAAATTTCAAGTTCATTTGAGCTCAATTTAGTGAGTTATGAAATTATTAGGCTTGAAGGGCAAAATGGTAATTAAAATCTTAACCCTTTAATTAAGACTTTAGGCTTAATGAAATTAATAGGCAAAATATTTGATTTTAATTTGATTTGGATGATTGAAATTTAGATAATTAAGGGGTAGAAACCTACTAAACAATTTAAAACAATTTCAATAAACCTTAATTAAATAATTAGTTAAATTTGGAAGAATAATAAAATTGGAATTATTAAAATAGGGATATTATTAGGAGGAGATTTATTCTTTAATTTAAAAATCCCTAAATTAATCATCCCAATAATATTTAATTCCTAATTAAAATGATAATCCAAGTTTAAGATTTAAAATGCTAAAAGACTTAATCATTAAATTAAATTAAAGTTAAATTATTTAAAACAAATTCCTCTAAAATTAAAAATTAAATTAAAAATTAAGAATTAAATTAAACTAAATTAAATTAAATTAAATTAAATTAAATTAAATTAAATTATATTATATTATATTATATTAAATTAAATTAAATTAAATTAAATTAAATTAAATTAAATTAAAAGTAAATTAAATTAAATTAAATTAAATTAAATTAAATTAAATTAAATTAAACTAAATCATATTACATTAAATTAACTTAAGTTAAATTAAATTAAATTAAACCACATTAAATTAAATTAAGTTAAATTAAATTAAATTAAATTAAATATAAAGACATGAAGAATTAAAAAATAAATCTAAGATAACTTGAACACTATTCCAAACTTAAATCATTAATTTGAACTTAAATTTAATCACAAATCATTAAATATCATTTTGCCCTTAGGAGCTTTTACTATTGTAACTCCTAAATGGAGTATCAAGTGAAATGACACTTCACTCATAAGGATATTCAAACATCCTAATTCACTGAGCAAGAAATAAAACTTAACTCAAACACCCTGGATGATTAATTCACTTGAACAATAGAATTCATTCGGACTTAGGACAATTCCCGAAATATTGATGAGTATGCAGAAATTAACATGGTAGAAACACGAGCTTCGTCAGCTTCACAAGGTGCTCCTGCAGCTGCAGAAAGAGAGGAGCCGGAAGTAATGAGGAGGCAGCTTCAAGAGAAAGATGATACGATCGCCCAGATGGCGAAAAGGATGGAAGAGATGGCTGTAGCCCTAGCCACTCTCCAGAGTCAGGTTCAACCCCAAAGAGAAACACCCCCGGAAGTTATTCACATTGTAGACGGAGGAAAGGAGATTACATCCGTCAACGGGGATGATCAATTAAAGAAGGATGCAACACAAAGTATGATTCCAGAAAAGGATATCAAGAGCTTGGTAGAACAACAGGTGCGAGAAGCCTTAGCACAATCAAAGAGCGGGACATCCATTCGGACGGGTAGACCTTACCCCGAAGAATTCGACGCTGTCCAATATCCGAAGGGCTTTGTACCACCTCTGTTCAAGACCTTTGATGGAACCGGAAACCCTCGGCAGCATGTTGCACATTTTCGTGCCAGTTGTTGCAACGCCGGTGGAAGTGATGCTTTACTCTTCCGACAATTTGTCGGCGACTCGTCGTGGATCGCCTTTGATTGGTATGCGGAATTACCAAACGGTTCGGTGAAGACATTTTCGAATTAGAGAACCTCTTCATCAAGCGATTTGTCGGAGCTCGGCACCACATCACTATAGGTGATTTAGTGGTAGAGAAGCGAAGCCGAATGAAACCTTGGTGGACTACATACTTCGATGGAGGAACCTAAGTATGAAGTGTGAGCCACGAGCTACAAGAACAAGCATGCGATCGGCATTTTACTAAAAAGCATCCATGGCCCGATAGCACTTCTCCTCAAGGGATTTACTATTAAGACTTTCGAGAAGTTGTTAAGCAAGGCCGGAAGCTTGCAAGAGGAGGCGAAGCAATTAAGTTTCACCGATAAAACGGATAAACGAAGCCCGTGAAAACTTTTGAAAAGAAGTCCGGGATCGTTGCGGCGAGTCGACAAAGGCAAGCAACCGATACAAATATCGTCGAACGGCCGCAGACAACCTCAACGAGATTACCAGCAACCCCGACCTAGCTATCGCGTCATCTCAACAAGTATGAACAACCGCCCCGTCCGCAACGTACGTTAAGGGAGCTTCGAGCGAGGAGTATCCATTCAAGAATGAGGCAGAGTGCCGAAAATGTTCCGCAGCTTTGATGAAGACTCCGGATTTCCAACCACCGAACCTAAGAGACCGAAGAAGTCGACAAGAAAGGTGATCCCAACTTTTGCCCTTACCACCGGATGCTTGGGCATAAGATAGAAGATTGTATTACCTTCAAGAGTTGGCTCAACGACAATCTTCGGAAAGGGAATATAACGATCCCGAAGGAGTACATGAAGGAACCCCAGAAAGGAGGTTCCGTCAATGTTATCTCGACGGATCTCATTGTTCCGATAGATCCCTATGCGACTGATGATGGATGGACTACCGCCTGGACAAAGTCTTCGAAGAAGATTTTAGATCACATCCAAACCGCTTCGAGTGCAAGCCTCAATTCGAGTTCGAAAACCGTCAAGTCGGCGCTATCACTTGCGATAGAAGAACAACCTCAACAAGAGATAATTGAAGAAAAGAAGAAAATTGACGAAGAAGAGAAGACCGAGGCACCTAAGGCTAGACTAGGGGCTGCTTATCCTAGGATAGTTGTTTCCGATTCGGGGGAGAAATCCCTCGAACTTCTGACTCTGTATGATTATTTGCTCACTCCGGTGGGATCTTATAATGATGAGGGTTATGGCGTTGGCTACGTTTTGGCTGTTTCTAACGATTACGTAACTAGCGACAATCAACCTAATCCGGATGTCGATTCCGATACAAATGACAATTCTCAAATCATACACAATCTCGACGATCACAATGATGAAGAAGACATCCACCGGAAGGCTACGAGAGTTCAACAAGCAACAAATCTATTTGCGAGTTTCGAGGAGCTCCAGATCACAATAGAGTTAGAGCCTTCGGACTCCGAAGCTAATCCCGAAGAACCCGTCGTCCCGATTCGGAGAAGAGACACCAGCAAACTCAATGCTAAATTCGAAGAAATCACGAAGTCAACTTAAGAAGTGGAAGAGTTCTACCTCCGAGAATGGGTCCAAAAGACAAAGGAAAGCGTGTGGTTGTTCGGAGAAGAACCAACCCGGCAGGAGAAATACCCATTCGAGAAGAAAACGAGGCACATGAAAACAAAGTGGATTACAACGTGCTAGCCCATCTTAGGAAACTACCGACCAAACCGAGCATCTACGATGCTCTCATCTTATCAAAGGAGATGAGAGAAGCTCGATCGAGGCCTTACTCGATCCGGAAATTTGCTTAGCTCAAATGGCCGGAGAGTCCTTAGATGAGGTTTGCTCGTTAAAGGAACAGCGAGGTGTTACCTTCACGGACGACGACCTACTACTTGGGACGACGAGACCACAACCGACCGTTGTACATTTCGATTACAATCGGGAAGTTTACACTCTCCGGAGTATAGGTGGATCCAGGAGCATCAATCAACATAATGAATCTTCGAACGCTAAGCATACTTGGAAATTGATGCTCGCGAGCTCGAGGCGGACAAAATGTTATTAAGAGGATTCAACCGGAAAGGAGAAAGAGCCCTCGGCTCAATAACACCGCTAATGAAGACCGGTGACTTAGCAAAGACAACCGCGAAATTTCACATAATTGATTCGTAAACGTCGTTCAACGCTCTACTAGAGCCGACCGTGGATACATGAAAATCGGATGTTACCATCATCTCTACATCAATGCATCAAATACTACGATGGAGGGGAACAGTGCATCAAAGGTGACTTACAACCGTTCTCCGTACATGAAATCGGAATCCATGAAGATGCAGCTTATTATGCTCCTCCGAAGAAAACAATCTTCTCCAGAGATACCATAACAAATGAAGCAAAAGAAATTTGGGATGACGAAGAACCTGAAGTTCTAGTCCAACAGTCACTCACCACTCCCTTACGGCGAGATGGTGAAGGTTTCTCCACAACTCGCATTCGAGGACAAGGCCGGGGACGAGGTCGTGGTAGAGACGTTAGGACGATTGGACAGAGGAAACCGACCATCAATGTCGATTGGGAAGATAGTTCTGAAGAAGAAAAAGAAAGCAAACAAGAAGCAGCGACAATAAGTCGAAAGAAGCCGCAATTTAAAATCCCTATTGAAGATGAAAGAAACGAAGAATATAAATCGATGTACGAGAAGATTAACCACTATGTACATACTATGACCCTGACCCCGATCCATTCTAATAAGATCGAGGGTATGGAGGTCAAAGAGGTACGTAGCGGTGGTGCAAAGCCCATCAAATTCTACCGTGGTGCTCCTTCCTCCAAAACCGAAAATAATGTACAATTTGAAGATGCTACTTCATCGAATTAATGGAATTGCCTTTTGAGTGGTACTCTCCCCGTGTTCAAAATTTAATTCAGCGTGGTTTCTTACCTCGACAATGGACAAAAGGTAAATCACAACGTTTTGAAAATTTATGGAATAACTCCGGTCGTCCACCCAACTCAAAATATGGTCTCGGATTCGGTACAGTAGGATCAGTTGACGATACTGAATTTTTCTTGGTTGTCACCTGCGAGTCTAATGAAAACTGCATGGAAACTGCAGAAGAACTCGAAGATTTGCAAATTGGAGATGCTCCACCAGAATTCGAAGAAGAGATCAAATCTACGATAGATGAGTTAACGGAAGTTAACTTAGGTACTAGCGAAGAACCTAGACCTACCTTTGTTAGCTCCTTACTCAATAAAGAAGACTCCGAAGAAATAATCAAGTTATTAATGGAATTCAAAGACTCGTTTTGCTTGGAGCTACGATGAGATGCCGGGTTTAGCTCCGCAGGTCGCAATCCATAAGCTAGGGGTGGATCCCGCTTCGTTCCAGTCGGACAAGGTCCCGTGAAGAATGCGTCTAGAAATCAAACAACAAGTCATAGCCGAAATTAAAAAGCTAATAGACGCTAAATTTGTCCGTGAAGAACAATACCCGACTTGGTTAGCCAACGTGGTACCAGTCGGAAGAAGAATGGTCGGATCGAATTTGTGTGGATTTCGAGAGATTTAAACAAGGCATGTCCGAAAGATGAATTCCCTCTACCGATCCTGTAATTAATGATCGACATTGCTTCAACGCATGAAATATTCTCATTCATGGATGGATCTTCGGGATACAACCAGATAAAAATGGCTCCGAGAAGATGAAAAACTTACAAGCATTCGTAACGCCGATCGGGGTATATTGCTACACGGTGATGCCATTCGGATCGAAGAACGCAGGAGCAACCTACCGTAGAGCAATGACAAGAATTTTTGATGATCTCATCCACAATCAAGTCGAATGCTACGTGGACGATGTGGTCATCAAAAGCAAAGTAAAGGAAAACCACCTGTATGATTTGAGAATTGTTTTCGAACGATTAAGACAATTTAACCTTAAGATGAATCCCTTAAAATGCGCCTTCGGCGTCACCTCCGGGAAATTCTTAGGATTCGTTGTCCGACATCGTGGAATCGAAATCGACCCGGAAAAGATTAAAGCCATCTTAGAAATGCCACCTCCCAGAACCTTAAAACAACTACGATCTTTTCAAGGGAAGTTGGCATATCTTCGACGCTTTATCTCAAACTTGTCGAGTAGGTGTCGGCCTTTCTCGGCACTAGTTAAAAAGGACGCCAAATTTATTTGGGAAGAGAAATGCCGAGAGGGCCTTCGAGGACATTAAACAATACTTAATGACACCTCCCGTCTTAGCGACCCCGGCCTCGAGTGTAGACCGCTAATACTTTATACCGCGGCTTTAGACGGCTCTCTCGGAGTCCCGTTAGCCTGTGTCAATGATGAGGGTAAAGAAAATGCTCTTTACTACCTAAGCCGTCGTTTCATCGCCGACGGAAATAAGGTATCCCGCAATTGAAAAGCACTCGTTTAGCCCTGATCTTCGCCGCTCAAAAGCTCAGGCATTACATGCTTTCTCATAAGGTCAACCTGATCTCAAAATTTAATCCATTGCAATACTTGATGACCCGCCCAACGCTTTCCGGCAGACTTGCCAGATGGTCAATGATATTATTGCAATTCGATATAACTTTCGTGCCTCTTCGTGTCGTAAAGGGACAAGTCTTAGCAGACTTCCTCGCAAAGACACCCTTTGCCGGCAGAATCGCCTCTCAATGACGACTTGCCAGATGAACAAATAATGAACCTAGAAGATCCTGATGATCGACGTTGGGAATTATATTTCGATGGAGCATCTTCAGCACATAAAGACGAAGAATCGCAAGTGATAGTGCCCGGTAAGGCAGGGATCGGACTAATCTTTATAACACCGGAGCGGGGGATGTTAAGATACTCCTACCACTCGACGAGCCGTGTACAAACAACGAAGCGAATACGAAGCCCTCATAACGGGACTGGAATTAACTATTCAAATGGGTATAACGGACATCAACATCTACGGGGATTCGCAATTAATCATCCAACAGATCACCGGACAATACAGAATTTTAAAACCAAGACTCGAGCAATACTTCCAGTATGCCATACAGCTGTTGGAACAAATTCCGAATGTGACAATCTACAAAATTCCCAGAAAAGAAAACGCTTTAGCGGATGCGCTAGCTCGTCTCGCAAAAGAATTTGCCTGTTTGCAAGATGAATCAGTGGAAGTGTCGGTTCACGTGACGTCGAGTCCTATCACAGCTCGACATAGACACCATACACAAATCGAAAAGGAAAAAGGATCAATTGCAAGCAAGTGACGTGAAAACACGGAAGATCGGCGACAACCATTAATAGATTACTTGCAAACAGGAAAACTACCAGATGATAGGTCGTTAGCCCATCAGATCAAGAAAAGAACTCGTCTTATGCATTAATAAACAACATATTATACAGAAGGTCTTTTGATCAAATGTGGCTAAGATGCCTAAGCGGGTCCGAGGCCCGTGAAATTGTTAAAGAGATACATTCGGGACTCGTGGCGCTCACCGGCCGGGTCCAAAGATGAAAATGAAAATTAAAAGACTAGGGTACTACCGGCCCTCGATGATGACCGATCGCATGAAAATCGCCAAGAGCCGTCATCGGTGCCAAGTGCACGGAGTGGTTCTACACCAACCTCCAAATGTGCTACATCCGACAATTGCGTCGTGGCCATTTTAATGTTGGGGCACGGATATAGTGGGTCCAATAGAACCGCCGTCGTCAAAAGGACATCGCTTCATTCTTGCGGCTACGGATTACTTTTCCAAGTGGGCAGAGGCAGTTCCACTCAAAGAAGTGAAGGCACACCACGTGCTACAGTTTTTTAAGAACCAAGTTGTCTACCGTTTCGGGTGCCGCGCAGGATTATCTCGGATAACGGGTCGGCATTCGAAGCACGCAAATCAACAATTTTGTCGAGAGACACGGAATCGACCGGCGATATTCAACAATTTACTACCCAAGAGCAAACGGCCTTGCTGAGGCTTTTAATAAAACTCTCGTTCAAATTTTAAAGAAAACCTTGGACGATAATAAGAGAAATTGGCACGAGAAGTTATTAGAAGCCTTATGGGCCTACCGGACAACCTTCAGAACACCTACTCAAGCTACACCTTACGCTCTGGTGTATGGGTCCGAGGCGAGTGTTACCCTTAGAAGTCCGAGCTTCCTTCACTCGGGATTGCGAGTTGCAAACAAACTCACGACGTAAAAGAATGCCGCATTACGACTAGAAGAATTGGAAAGCCCGGAAGGGAAAAGACTTGCGGCGCGACGCAGAATTTAGAACTATACCAAGCTAAGATGGTTCAAGCCCATGACAGATCGGGTCCGCCCAAGAACCTTTAAGGTTGGTGACTTAGTTCTCGTTCTCAAAGACCTATTCTTGCACACCGCAAGATAGGAGGAAAATTTGAACCCACTTGGGAAGGACCGTTTGTGGTTGAGACAGTCTACTCGGAGGCTCCTACCGGTGTAGTGAACTCGCCAAGGAGAATGACATATGCTTCCGATCAATGGACGATACTTGAAAAAGTATTACGCTACCTGATGTTTCGAAGGAATGAACTTTCCATCCCTAGAAGCACGGGTGAAGTGATTACTTATGACCGGGTCCGAACCAAAAAATAACAAAAATGTGCTAAAATAAATAAAATCATGATAATAAAGTTTTCCTTGTTTTCTCTTCCAAATCAAAATCTCTTTCCTGATCTTATCCCATTTCATTCCTGTTGAATTGAAAAATACAAAAGTAATAAAAAAATTTTTGTCTTTAATAAACATTTTCTTAATGTTCTTGTTCTTAGTACAGCCCCTGATCCTTTTCCTTGTCTTTTCGCAGGGAAATGTCGAGCGGGCGGTTGGTCCTGTACTTTAGAAATGGCGTAAGCCTTGCACTCGATGAAAAGAGGGTGAAAGATGGAGCGATAATCGAGATTGACTCGGATTTCGCACCGAGCGAGGCCTACGATGCGAGGAAAGTGACTCGGGTCCCGATTGACCGAGAGGAACTGCCCGATCGGACAGGTGATGAAAGTGGGTGGCCCAAGCCACCAATCCAGACGAGTAAGAAAAGAAAAACAAACACCGAAGAGGACAAGAGAATGAAGTACGCCAGTCGCTACGTGCTCGAGGGCGGGCTTGTCGGCGCCGCGCCCACGGACGTTCAAGAAGTTCGAAGAGCTACTCTCACGACAACGCAACAAAGAAATAAGAATCGCCGTATCCGTAAGATGTTAACCAAACTAGCCGCGGACCGGCGCGACGAGACGATTGCTAATGCCGGTACATACACTTCGAGGACACCGGTTCACCAGGAACTCGAAGAAAGGAGGCCGGCTCCTAGGATAACGAAAGAACCGTGGAAATCTCACAAAGACCGGAAGAAAGAAGGCTACCACGCCACCGGATAGAACCACCGGTAACGCATGACCTTGTTGCGGAAGCAACCCCGGGGATGTCCCGACAAGCATCATCCCCGAGGAGCAGAGGTATGCGGGAGAACGTGAAGGGATTGAACCGTATATCCCACAATATGTCACCGAGCCTCGCCATCTGCGGATCATTCCGGAATACGAGTCGGAGAGAATGCGAGAATGTTGAAAAGAAAACCTTTGAATACTTTGAGAGAATTAGAGGCGGAAGAATCAATATACCTGGAGGGCCTCGAGCTACATACGGACGTATTCTCGGAGTATGAACAACAGCAAATCGTGGATTGCGTCCGAGATTT
This sequence comes from Papilionanthe hookeriana x Papilionanthe teres, assembly GCA_022702705.1. Classification (NCBI taxonomy): domain Eukaryota; kingdom Viridiplantae; phylum Streptophyta; class Magnoliopsida; order Asparagales; family Orchidaceae; genus Papilionanthe; species Papilionanthe hookeriana x Papilionanthe teres. Next base: position 106,528,615 of record CM040421.1, on the reverse strand, counting down.
GAAAAGGATGGGCCGAGCAGGCCGCCTGAGGGAAAACACATACTCATAACCCCTGAGATGGATGCCAGGGAAGGGAAGAATCACAATACAATGTGGATGCTGTTACAACTTTGCGGAGGACAGGAAGGGAAACCCTCCGAAATACTCCGTCATGGGCAAGTGGATCCGATGCCATTAGTCATCAAGAGAATGGTAAAAAGATTGATAACATGGAGGGTACGCCAGCGAGATTGCATGCCCAATAGCTGCATTATTAACATCTACAAGCGGGGTGATCGTATACCCCCGCACATAGATCACCATGACTTTGTCGGACCTTCTGCACGAGTTTCTTTTCCGAATGAGTGCAATATCATGTTCGGATTTGACCTCCGGATAGCGAGCCCGAGTGAGTTCCGAGGGCCGGTAAAGATACCATTACCGGTAGGTTCCGTCATGATACGCGAAGGGCAACGGAGCGAGATGTCGCTAAGCATTGCATACCGGGGTACCAGTGAAGCGGATCTCGGTTACTTTCGAAGGATGGACGACGGGAAGACACCTTACCACTTCCGGCCGGACCCGGAGTTAGAGAGCCTCCGGCCTTACGAGCTGTGAGCTACATGGAAAATATCACACCTCCAACGTACATCCATACGACATCCTTGCCAAGGATGGCTTGGAAGGTGATGTTATTGACCATGTACCTCACTATTCAGACATGGATTTTTGACAGATACCTTTTTGGATGAACCGACAAAGATCATACATAGTCCGTTTTGAGTCTATATGGATTGTATGAGATGTATTCCAGATCAAGTTGTACGATGTATCTTCAGCATGATTGGAATGAAAGTGACCATGTCACAATTTTGGCATTCACCTCTTTTGTGCAAATTGATCTGGAAACGCCATTAAAAGTTAAATGAACTTCGAACAAAGAACGGAAAAGAAACAAAAAGAATAAAAGAAAACTTTCCTTAAGATTTAAAAAAAATGATAAACTCCAAATTCACGATAAAATAAAATTTGAATCGATAAAAGACAAACAAAATGACCACAAAATCTCAATCAAATTTCAAATTCAATCTTTCCAAATTTCAAATCAAATCTCAGTCAAATTTCAAATTTCAAATTCGATCTTTCCAGATCTCACATCAAACCTCAGTCAAATTCACACTTACCCTTCCAAATCTGAGGTCCAACCTGTTCTACTCTCTCCCTTGTCTGGGAAGAAAGCGGTTGATTCCATTGACACGGATCGAATCTGATGGCGACGAATTACATTCAATCCAAACCAGCAACTTTCAATCAACTCTTCTGAAGGGGATATGTAACATCTACATATTCCCTCCTAATCTATTTCCTTCCATGAAAGTCTTTTACAACTTTCATGAAATTCTCGAAACACCAAAATTCCACACTTTTCAAATCAACACTACAAATCTTTGCAAAATCAATTACCAATCAAAAAATCAACTTTTTGAGGTTGAGGATTTTACATCCGATACCGCACTGCTTTAGGATTCTTTCCCTATTGCACTGAAATACATCAAAATCAACTTTTTGAGGTTGAGGATTTTACATCCGATACCGCATCGCTTTAGGATTCTTTCCCTATTGCATTCGAAATACATCAAAATCAACTTTTCGAGGTTGAGGATTTTACATCCGATACCGCATTCGCTTTAGGATTCTTTCCCTATTACACTTGAAATACATCAAAATCAACTTTTTGAGGTTGAGGATTTTACATCCGATACCGCACTCGCTTTAGGATTCTTTCCCTATTGCACCGAAATACATCAAAATCAACTTTTTGAGGTTGAGGATTTTACATCCGATACCGCACTTCGCTTTAGGATTCTTTCCCTATTGACCTTGAAATACATCAAAATCAACTTTTCGAGGTTGAGGATTTTACATCCGATACCGCACTTGCTTTAGGATTCTTTCCCTATTGCACTGAAATACATCAAAATCAACTTTTTGAGGTTGAGGATTTTACATCCGATACCGCACTGCTTTAGGATTCTTTCCCTATTGCACTGAAATACATCAAAATCAACTTTTTGAAGTTGAGGATTTTACATCCGATACTGCACTGCTTTAGGATTCTTTCCCTATTGCACTGAAATACATCAAAATCAACTTTTTGAGGTTGAGGATTTTACATCCGATACCGCACTGCTTTAGGATTCTTTCCCTATTGCACTTCAAAATCAACTTTTTGAGGTTGAGGATTTTACATCCGATACCGCACTGCTTTAGGATCCTTTCCCTATTGCACTGAAATACATCAAAATCAACTTTTTGAGGTTGAGGATTTTACATCCGATACCGCACTGCTTTAGGATCCTTTCCCTATTGCACCGAAATACATCAAAATCAACTTTTTGAGGTTGAGGATTTTACATCCGATACCGCACTCGCTTTAGGATTCTTTCCTATTGCACTTGAAATACATCAAAATCAACTTTTTGAGGTTGAGGATTTTACATCCAGTACCGCACTTCGCTTTAGGATTCTTTCCCTATTGCACTGAAATACATCAAAATCAACTTTTTGAGGTTGAGGATTTTACATCCGATACTCGCATTTGCTTTAGGATTCTTTCCCTATCGCATCGAAATACATCAAAATCAACTTTTTGAAGTTGAGGTTTTTACATCCGAGACTCGCTGCTTGCTTTAGGATTCTTTCCTATTGCACTGAAATGCATCAAAAAAATCAAATTCTTGAGGTTGAGGATTTTACATCCAATACCGCATTGCTTTAGATTCTCTTCCTATTGCAATGAAGCACACCAAATCGAGCTCTTGAGGTTAAGGATTTTACATCCGATACCACATTGCTCTGAGATCTCTCCTCATTGTAATGATTCAATCCAATCAATTAAATTTTCTTTTAAGGTTGAGGATGTTACATCTAAAACCGCAAAATTCTAATTTTCATTTCAAATCAAATCCCTTCAAAATTAATCTTAACAAAACTTCAATCTAAATTGAAACTCGAATTGAAATCTGAATTCACACATCAAAACTTAAATTGAAACAAAATTTAAATTGAAATTTCCCCGGATCTTGTGATTTGGAATTCACCTCCTTTTCCTTTTCCCCAGCGAGAGTTCAGGAATCTCCAGTCTTAGAGATATACTTGATACTCCCCAGCGGAAATTTTTCTACTTCGTCCTAAGTTTGTCACTTGGACATCTGTGTTGGTTTTGTTGATCTTTTCGGTCAACGCCGATACGCGCGGTGTGCTTGGTTAGCACACCACACCTATTGGGGGTCCATTTGTTGACCTCATTTTTGATGAGGTCTTCTCTTCTTCTCTTTAGTACTCAGGATCTAGCCTTAGGCCTTTCCTTTGACTATCCTAGAGGATTAGAATTGGGGCCCACCACTTAGAAATTCAAACCACTTCTTAACTCCCCGCAAACTCCACAAACTTGATTGTAGACCCCTAATCACCTAGAGGGTTGAGATCAAATGTGGAAGTTTAAAGGATGAGTTCCTATAGGACTCTTTGGCCTTAGGGCCGCCTACAGGTGGCCTAGTCTAGTGGAGGGGCTGACTTACACACACACTACACTCATACACTACACTTCCATACACCTCCTAAAACCCCACCTATACCTAACTTGACCTCCTGACTCATGTAGGTGATTCACATGGATGGTCCTTAACCCCTAAGCCCTTGGCTAAGAGGGTTAGGAACAACATAGTGAATGCCTCGAATGAGTCCCTTCATGGCTCATATGGGCTTGATGTGGCTTCATGGCTCAACCAAAATGATTTTATTCCACTTATATTCACCCAATCTTCAATTTTCCAAATTTTCAATTTTTGACCCCGGGACCCTACACCCGCTTAACCTACCAAAACCACTGAAATTACCCAAATTTTCCAAAAATCACCTAAATTACCCAAAATTCCTCAAAACCAATCCCAAACATTTCCACATCACTCAAATTGATCATCCATAACCAAAAATACCAAAAATTCCAAAAATACCTCCCAATACCCTCCAAATACCCAAAATACCCCTCTTAGCCAAAAAATCCAAAAATTCAGAAAATTCCCAGAAAAATTCCAGAAAATCCCAAATATTCCCAATTTCATTTTGTTCAACTACACCATGGGCCAATTTTGTCAATTTACCCCATTTTTATCAAAACCCCCAATTTGACCCATTTTAACCCAAAGTGAACCCAATGTTAAACCTAACCTACCCAATTGACCCAAATTCTGGTCCAATTCAATTCTAAACTTCAATTTAACATCCCCAACACCAATCTAGACCAGATCCAAGCCCAATTTGATTGGCATTGGGATCCAATTTCACTTTTGGCCTTAAAGCCCAATTTGGACCCATGACCCAAACTTAGCCCAAACTCACCCAATTCAACTCCAATTAACCCCAAATCTTTTCTAAACCTTCCTTAACATCCCCATAAACAAAACACTAACATGATTTGCCCAAAATTTAGACCCAAACCCCACTCAAATTCAACCCAAAATCAAAAAGCCCAATTTTGACCTAAACCTAAACCTAGCCCAAATAAACCCAAACCTCAAAATCAAAACCTAACCTAAGCCAAAACCTCTTTGAAACACTCCCATAAACATTTCCCAACATTAATTTTACATCAATTTCAACTCTAGCCCAACTTTGGCCCATGGTAGCCCATTTTGGCCCACCTTAGCCTCTTTACCAAAAGGCCCACATCCAACCCAATTCAAACCCAAATCACCTCAAATTTGTTTCAAATCACTCATGACACATCCATAAGCTAAACTCAACAATTATTTGGCCCAAGCCTTTACTAAAATTCCATCCTAAAATCCATTTTAAAATCCAAAAAGCCCACTTCCCTAAGCCATTCCTAAAAGCCCATTTCCAACCAAATACAATGAGCCCAAAATCTGGCCCTAAAGCCCACATGACATTTCCATTTGCCATCCATTTAATCAAAGCCATTCCCTAAGTTATAATCCCATCATCAAATAATTCCAAATCAAGCCTCATGCCAAATCACCCCTAAATACCAAAATTTTTCTTAAATCCATTTCCATGAAATTGACTTGACTTTTCCCAAGCCAAAGGTGAGCCATGAAGCCATGCATGAGCCACATGGAAGCCATGAGAGCCTCTTTACATGTCACCATGCCATTTTGGGCAAAAGGAGGAGACTCTTTCCTTAATTCCTAAAGGTGATTAACCACTCCCATGATTCCACTAAATCTTGCTTAAGCTTAATTGTACTTGGATGGTGACCATTCCCCACTGATTAAGCTGACCTAAATCACTTTCTATTCAGCCTAAACAAAGCCTTGGGTGGTGCACCTAGCCCAAATGGAGGGGTTGACCAATTTGAGTCAAAATAAGCCCTCTCCCATTCTATTCTAATCCAAGCCTTTTACACATGGCATTTGCCAATTGCCTACACTAAACCCCAGCCACGACCCACCCGAACAAGATGGTGACCAATGCACAGCCGGCCGGCCACCGAGTCACCGGAAAACACCATGGCCGAGAGCTCACATGTGAGCCAACTTTGGAATTCTCCCTTGCTGAGCTGCCCCATGCCCAATGGCCACCATGGCTGTTCTTCCCATGCCGGAGCGAGGTGATCCAAAGCCACTAACTCTCCCCGGGAGGCCCTCCACCCTCTCCTATTTAAACACCACCCCCTCGCGGCCATGAGAAGAGAGTTGCACAAACCTTGCCGAAACTCCGCCAAAATTGTTCCAAACCCTTCTCCACCCTTAGAGCGAGTTGATCCCCGGTGTCAATTTGCCCTAATCCCCACCGATAAAATCCAATTTCTCAGCTGAAATTCCACCCAAAACCGGGACACTTCTCCACGGTGGATCAATCCTCGAATTGATTGGTCCTACACCTTCACCGGACCAAGAGAAGGTGTCCACCAGCAAAAGCCCCATCTCCGGGACCACCCGGTTGTTCCGGACTCCAAAGGTTGTGATCGGCCTTGGTGAAAATCACACCTAGGCAATTCACCACATCCCCGGGCTTCATCCCTAGCCTCCTGCGGCTCCAACGAACGTGCCGAGCATCTCCGATCGAGGCTTCACCTCTCGGAGCTAAGGTATGGATCAATTCTTCATCCCGAGCTTCTAAACATTCTCCATTTCAAATGAGTCAATTTCAATAAACATTAGCCGTATAGATGTGTTCGTCTCTTCAAGACGAATCCATAGAGTATAAGAACATAAAAATCCATGGAGAATTGAGTGAGATCTTAGGGCTAGAAGGTGGACGGTTCTCGGGTTAGGAGGCTTGGGGACGATGAACGGATGCGCGTCCATTTAATACACGCGCGGACGGACGGCTCGGATGGCGTCGGATCGGCGGATGATACGCGGAAGGCGGGACCCGGGCTGCTGACTCGAGCGGCGGCGTCGAATGGGAGCGCGCCACGCGTGCACTTCGGAGATGCTAAGGTTGACGCGGCGCCGACTCGGATAAATAGAAAATTAGGGTATTTTCGATTTATTTAATTCCCTAAACTTCAAAAATCCATATCTTTGTGTAGAAAAATCACAAAAATAAAATAAAAATACCCTCTTGCTCGGTGAACGGAGGAGAATAATGTGGAAAAGAAATTAATTAATTTTGTCCAGTATTTTATTTTTAATTAATTATTTACTCCCTGCATTGTTTTAATTCTCCATGCATTCATACAATTCACCATGGCATGAGACCATAGGGCTTTTGAAGCCTCCGAACTTGGGAACATTCCACTGAATTTTCCAAGGTCGGAGGCCACCTCCGTGAAAAGTTATTTATTTTTCAAATGCATGTTGCTGTTTTGAGTATTTTAATTCCAAAAATTAGCATGTTGTGAAATAAATTCGAGGAAAATTTGGTGATGTTCCTTATGACCGAGAGAACCACTAGGAAAAATAGGACTTGAGTTAGTTCACTCAAAATAACCCTAATTGGCTTAAATACCCAAAATTGGACTTTAATTAATTAGAGTTAACCATAGATCAAATTGACTTGAAATCAATTCTCCACTAACCTTTAGGATCAGAGGAACCCACCATAAAAGTTTGAAGTCAATTGGACTTGGTTAGCCCTACTAAATGGGTTGATTAAGCCATTTAGTCATTTTAAACTTTAAAAATTCATAACTTTCAAAATACCTTTCAAAAATTCACCAAATTGGTTTTGGAGCCTCTCTGATATCAGAGGAATTTAAGAAAATTAAAATTTCAATTTTCTAAAAAAGTTGATTTTTCATCATTATTTTAATATTTTAATAATTAAAAATAATAAAAATCACAAAAATAATAAAATTCACCAAAATGTCATATTTTGAAATTTAATCACTTAGGAACAAACCCCATATTTTTCTTAGGTCTATTTAATGAGATATTAAATTTTAAAGCCTTAGGGTAATTTTAAAATTAAAAAAAAATGTATTTTCTAGCATTTTCACTAAAATAATTATAATAAATCAAAGAAAAATCAGAAAATTGCAAAATTTGGTTCTCTGAAATCCTTGATATCAGAGAGAATTTTAAAAATTATAAAATTCATTTTTCAACTTATATTTTATTTTTAAATTAATTAATACTCCATAGCTTAAAATAATTCTAATAAATAAAATATAATTCAAAAAATCACAAAATTTGGTCCAAGTGGTCCTCTGGTCATTAGGAATGTCCCATAATTTTCTTAAGGACAGAAACTTTCCCTTGGTCATATTATTAAATTTTCCTTGGAAATCCTTATTTTCCACCAAAAATAATTATATAAATAAATTAAATACAGAAAAATCACATTTTCTCCTCTAATGTCTTTATTGACATATGAGTGAAGTAACATAAAAATTTCAAGTTCATTTGAGCTCAATTTAGTGAGTTATGAAATTATTAGGCTTGAAGGGCAAAATGGTAATTAAAATCTTAACCCTTTAATTAAGACTTTAGGCTTAATGAAATTAATAGGCAAAATATTTGATTTTAATTTGATTTGGATGATTGAAATTTAGATAATTAAGGGGTAGAAACCTACTAAACAATTTAAAACAATTTCAATAAACCTTAATTAAATAATTAGTTAAATTTGGAAGAATAATAAAATTGGAATTATTAAAATAGGGATATTATTAGGAGGAGATTTATTCTTTAATTTAAAAATCCCTAAATTAATCATCCCAATAATATTTAATTCCTAATTAAAATGATAATCCAAGTTTAAGAATTAAAATGCTAAAAGACTTAATCATTAAATTAAATTAAAGTTAAATTATTTAAAACAAATTCCTCTAAAATTAAAAATTAAATTAAAAATTAAGAATTAAATTAAACTAAATTAAATTAAATTAAATTAAATTAAATTAAATTAAATTATAATTATATTATATTATATTAAATTAAATTAAATTAAATTAAATTAAATTAAATTAAATTAAAAGTAAATTAAATTAAATTAAATTAAATTAAATTAAATTAAACTAAATCATATTACATTAAATTAACTTAAGTTAAATTAAATTAAATTAAACCACATTAAATTAAATTAAGTTAAATTAAATTAAATTAAATTAAATATAAAGACATGAAGAATTCAAAAATAAATCTAAGATAACTTGAACACTATTCCAAACTTAAATCATTAATTTGAACTTAAATTTGAATCACGAAATCATTAAATATCATTTTGCCCTTAGGAGCTTTTACTATTGTAACTCCTAAATGGAGTATCAAGTGAAATGACACTTCACTCATAAGGATATTCGAAACATCCTAATTCACCGAGCAAGAAATAAAACATAACTCGAAACACACTGGATGATTAATTCACTTGAACAATAGAATTCATTTGGACTTAGGACAATTCCCGAAATATTGAAAAGATGTTTAAGATTCGTCTTAAACACTTCCTCAATATGATGGAATGTCCTTAAGAACAAATTGAGCTTAGTTGTTCTTTGGTGAAGAAAATCATCCTTAAAACCAAAATTGAAGACCTAGACGTCATAGGAGATGACTAGGCTATAGGATTAGGAATTTGGTAGAAAACCATAACCTTTCCCTTAGCTTTACCTAGGAACTTACTTTAAATGCTTAAATATTCTAACTGTGTTTTAAGTGCGGCTTGGGATGACGGGAAGACCCTCCGGGTACGCTTTTATTTTATTGCGATTTACTCTATTGCAACTTATTTAATCGCATCGCACTTACTTTTCTTGCATGATAAACAACAGTTGCATGAAAACCTACACCTTTAGGACGGAAACCAAAGCTGAAACCCATAACTAAATTAAAAAACACTACAAGATAAAATTCATCAGAACAACATTCAAAATATAAAATAACTCAAAATTTAATCACAAACAAAACAACAAAACTACAACTACAACTAGATTAAAACGTCTCATTGAATGATCAGGAATACCTCGGATGATGTAACCCACGTGTTGCTAACGAGATTTCCCACGGTCCAAATGAAAGTGTGGAACTCATTTAGTTGAGTTTAGCAAATTCATCTGGACTAAGTGAATTCGATGAAAATAACGGTGCTGGGATGACGGAACCGTGGGATCTTAATCGGTTCGTTTAATCAATTTTAAGACCTGTTTTAATTAAAATATTAAAGACACATGGAAATTAAGACTTTCTCTAAAACCAAACACTTCTCTCATCTCCCGATTTATGACTTCTACAACTAAACCTCTGCAACAACAAGGAGCTCGGAGCATGGTGGGCGGCACGGCCATCGTCATCGGCAAAACCCGAGTCTACTTCAGCAAAACTTTCCTTAGAATTAAATAACCAAGCCGTAGGACTTCGAGGTAGCTTGCACTAGTGCAACATAAATCCTCGACTCTTCGTTAGGCATTTGCATGATCATATCATGTAAATTAAGCCCTAACCGGTCTTAGGAATCCGAGGTAGTCGTCCGATACGACATAGACCCTCACATCTTCGAGGCTATTTGTATGATTTTATCATACAAATATAAGTCCTAATTAATTAAAATTGGCAAGATCAAAATATTAAATAAACATTAGGACTTTCCTAAATTCAAACCAAACAATAGGATAGTTTGGGAAGTTGCCAAGATTCTTCTTGGATCCTCAGCTTCTCCTACTTTTCTTCCATTGGACTTCGAAAATAAGCTGTTCCAAACTTGATCCATTCCACTATTGAAATTCCAAAATTCAATCCCTTGAAAACTTAAACTTTGAAATTCTTGAGAGCGGAACTACGATTATTATCGAGAGTTTTCTTAGGTGATTTCCGTCACTTAAGATGTAATTAACTATAGGGGCTTGCCCTTATAGGGAACTTTAAGAACCCGGAGTAATATAAACCTTGTTTAATGTTTCTATATTAAACGGGGAATTTGTCGGCTTATAAAATTGGTTCGCGAGACCAAACGGATGTCACAAACCTTTCTAGTTTATTTAATCGAGCCCCATTATCAAGCGGTGTGTCTATTCTTCGGGATAGATACACGGTTTGTGGTGCGGCGCTCGTTTATATAAACTATTCGGGATGTGAGATCAGTTTGATTTCATATCTTAAAATTTTCAAATTTAAAATTATTTTCAAAATCAAATACTACTTTTTCAAATTATTTATTTAAATTAAATTAAAAAATTCGCCGACAATTTCTGTAGGCGACCTCTTTTCAAAAATACAACACCACAAACACATAACCTAAAAAATATGCCGACAAATTTCTGGCGACTCACGTGAGGAATAGTTCCTCTCTCCATTTTCATCAAATAGTTACGCTTTCGAAAAATCGGTAGTGTATCCATGTCCCAAATGGATCAAACTACCCTTCTTTCAGTTGGAATACTATGTTCATTTCTACCTTGAACGAGTATAGCCGACATTCTCTCGGATTTAGGAGCCCTTGTTTAGACACCCCTAAACGAGAGAGGTTCGAGATCCTTTTACCTCATTTACGAGGTGGGGTGGACCCCCGATAGGTGTTAGTTTAGGAGTAATCCTTCGAGTCGAGAAGTCTTGCATAAGACTTTCTTTTCCTTTCCAACTCGAATCAGATTCATTACCTTCTCTACACCTTTGAACATTCCGTTCTAAATAAACAAACCTTCTAATGAACGACTCTTTTAATAAATATACATGAAACAAGAATGTGTTCGGACTCTTTTCGATTCCTTTCTTTTCGTCCTGATGAGAAGGAGCACAACTTGGGACTGACAATCAGAATCTACCTTGCAGAAATGGAAGCCCCAAAGCTGATTTTCTCCTTCACCAACGAATTCGGACTTATTGTTTACAAGGATGAGTTTGCCCGACAATGGGATCATCCGGTTTGGACAAGGATTCGAGAATACAAATGTCAAGATCGGCTGACGTTACCCTTTTCGCATCGATGGACAAAGTGTCAGAAGCTGAGAAACCCATGATTGAATTCGACCTTAAATCGACTCGAGAATTTCCCCCTCGCAAGGGTTCCAGTGAGAGGAGTACCGTTGTCCATAGAAGGACCGTTATCTCTACCCCCATTGGTCTAGTCGTCTCGCACCTACCCCGGCTCCTGCGAACCGAAGGGAAGGAAGTCCAAATTTGTAACGAGCATGTTACCGTGGAGGGTACAGATTTCCGTGCAAGACCTTCGTTTTGAAATTGGGTCCAGCTCGAGGGTTCCACCCCAACACGGACTCGGAGGAGAAACAGAGGCGGGAAGATTGCCAGAAAGGCCAGAGCTGCTGAAGTCGCTTTCCTAGAAGAAATTCACGAGTACACACCACTACTGAATACATACCATTGTACGAGTATACACCCCTTTTGGAAGGGAGCAGATTCCATCCCTTTCCGCCGCGGTGACGAGGAAAATGTCGCGAGTGCCTCTACATTACCTCGGCCCGCATACTATAACGACAACAGAAAGAAGAGGGCTAGGATTACACCACTTGCCCGATTACAGACTGTGATTGAAAAGTTAGCAAAGAAGGAAAGATGCCCTGTGTCGGAAATTTTAAGAAGGATAGGGCGGGTGCCGACCAAATCTCGTCTTGGGCCGCGAGTAGAATCTGTATCGGCTGCGGAAGAACCAAATAAGAAAATGAAGGCTAGCCCACTTGTTGTTGTTTCGGGTTTACGGATCGGGGAGGATACCACCTTCCGGCATTCGGGTGACGGACCTTCGGTCCTAGGCCTTCTGCTTGCTAGAAGGATGGTATGGCGTCCCACTACCGGCCGATTAAGACCGAAACAACGATCGGAAAGGAAAGTCTCGTCGGGAGACTTGAGTCAGAAAAGTGCTACCGCGATAAAGGGGACTCATGAGAAAGAAACTCGACAATTATCACATGACAAGCTGCGAGGAGGTACGAGAAAAGACCTGCAGAAGATCTTTATGGAAAAGTTAAGAGCGATATTCGGCGACTAGCGAGGGAAAGAGAGGAGAAATTCGGAGATGAAGTTGACTCGTCGAGTTCATGGATGATGAGTATGCGAGAAATTAACATGGTAGAAACACGAGCTTCGTCGGCTTCACAAGGTGCTCCTGCGGTTGCAGAAGAGAGGAGCGGAAGTAATGAGGAGGCGGCTTCAAGAGAAAGATGATACGATCGCCCGGATGGCGAAAAGGATGGAAGAGATGGTGCGCAGCCTAGCCACTCTCCGAGTCGGGTTCGACCCCAAAGAGAAACACCCCGGAAGTTATTCACATTGTAGACGGAGGAAAGGAGATTACATCCGTCAACGGGGATGATCGATTAAAGAAGGATGCAACACAAAGTATGATTCCGGAAAAGGATATCAAGAGCTTGGTAGAACGGCGGAGTGCGAGAAGCCTTAGCACAATCAAAGAGCGGGACATCCATTCGGACGGGTAGACCTTACCACCGAAGAGGTCGACGTCGTCCGATATCCAGAAGGGCTTTGTACCACCTGCGTTCGAGACCTTTGATGGAGCCAGGAAACCCTCGGCAGCATGTTGCACATTTTCGTGCCAGTTGTTGCAATGCCGGTGGAAGTGATGCTTTACTCTTCCGACAATTTGTCAGCAGCCTGTCAGGGATCGCCTTTGATTGGTATGCGGAATTACCAAACGGTTCGGTGAAGACATTTTCAGAATTAGAGAACCTCTTCATCAAGCGATTTGCCGGAGCTCGGCACCACATCACTATAGGTGATTTAGTGGTAGAGAAGCGAAGCCGAATGAAACCTTGGTGGACTACATACTTCGATGGAGGAACCTAAGTATGAAGTGTGAGCCACGATTACAAGAACAGCATGCGATCGGCATTTTACTAAAAAGCATCCATGGCCCGATAGCACTTCTCCTCGAGGGATTTACTATTAAGACTTTCGAGAAGTTGTTAAGCGAGGCCGGAAGCTTGCAAGAGGAGGCGAAGCAATTAAGTTTCACTCAGATAAAACGGATAAACGAAGCCCGTGAAAACTTTTGAAAAGAAGTCCGGGATCGTTGCGGCGGTCGACAAAGGCAAGCAGCCGATACAAATATCGTCGAACGGCCGCGACAACCTCGACGGAATTACCGGCAACCCCGACCTGGCTATCGGTCATCTCGACAGTATGAACAACCGCCCCGTCCGCAACGTACGTTAAGGGAGCTTCTGAGCAGGGAGTATCCATTCAAGAATGAGGCAGTGCCGAAAATGTTCCGCAGTTTGATGAAGACTCCAGATTTCCAACTACCAGAACCTAAGAGACCAGAAGAAGTCGACAAGAAAGGTGATCCCGACTTTTGCCCTTACCACCGGATGCTTGGGCATAAGATAGAAGATTGTATTACCTTCGAGAGTTGGCTCGATGACAATCTTCGGAAAGGGAATATAACGATCCCGAAGGAGTACATGAAGGAACCCCGAAAGGAGGTTCCGTCGATGTTATCTCGACGGATCTCATTGTTCGATAGATCCCTATGCGACTGATGATGGATGGACTACCGCTTGGACAAAGTCTTCGAAGAAGATTTTAGATCACATCCAAACCGCTTCGGTGCGAGCCTCGATTCGAGTTCGAAAGCTGTCGAGTCGGCGCTATCACTTGCGATAGAAGAACAACCTCGACAAGAGATAATTGAAGAAAAGAAGAAAATTGACGAAGAAGAGAAGACCGAGGCACCTAAGGCTAGGCTAGGGGCTGCTTATCCTAGGATAGTTGTTTCGATTCGGGGGAGAAATCCCTCGAACTTCGACTACGTATGATTATTTGCTCACTCCGGTGGGATCTTATAATGATGAGGGTTATGGCGTTGGCTACGTTTTGATTGTTTCTAACGATTACGTAACTAGCGACAATCGACCTAATCCGGATGTCGATTCCGATACAAATGACAATTCTCGAATCATACACAATCTCGACGATCACAATGATGAAGAAGACATCCACGGGAAGGCTACGAGAGTTCAACGAAGCAACGAATCTATTTGCGAGTTTCGAGGAGCTCCGGTCACAATAGAGTTAGAGCCTTCGGACTCCGAAGCTAATCACGAAGAACTGTCGTCCGATTCGGGAAGAGACACCGGCGAACTCGATGCTAAATTCGGAAGAAATCACGAAGTCAACTTAAGAAGTGGAAGAGTTCTACCTCCGAGAATGGGTCCGAAAGACAAAGGAAAGCGGGTGGTTGTTCGGGAAGAACCAACCCGGCAGGAGAAATACCCGTTCGAGAAGAAAACGAGGCACATGAAAACAAAGTGGATTACAACGTGCTAGCCCATCTTAGGAAACTACCGGCCAAGGCGAGCATCTACGATGCTCTCATCTTATCGAAAGGAGATGAGAGAAGCTCGATCGAGGCCTTACTTGATCCGAGAAATTTGCTTAGCTCGAATGGCCGGAGAGTCCTTAGATGAGGTTTGCTCGTTAAAGGAACGACGAGGTGTTACCTTCACGGACGACGACCTATTACTTGGGACGACGAGACCACGACCGGCCAGTTGTACATTTCGATTCTGATTGGGAAGTTTACACTCTCCGGAGTATTGGTAGATCCGGGAGCATCAATCAATATAATGAATCTTCGAACGCTAGCATACTTGGAAATTGATGCTCGCGAGCTCGAGGCGGACGAAATGTTATTAAGAGGATTCGACCGGAGAAGGAGAAAGAGCCCTCGGCTCGATAACACTTGCTAATGAAGACCGGTGACTTAGCAAAGACAACCGCGAAATTTCACATAATTGATTCGAAACGTCGTTCAACGCTCTCTTGGGCCGACCAGTGGATACATGAAAATCGGGATGGTACCATCATCTCTACATCGATGCATCAAATACTACGATGGAGGGGAACGAGTGCATCAAAGGTGACTTACAACCGTTCTCCGGTACATGAAATCGGAATCCATGAAGATGCGGCTTATTATGCACCTCCGAAGAAAACAATCTTCTCCAGGAGATACCATAACAAATGAAGCAAAAGAAATTTGGGACGACGAAGAACACGAAGTTCTAGTCCAACGAGTCACTCACCACTCCCTTACGGCGAGATGGTGAAGGTTTCTCCACAACTCGCATCCAGAGGTCGAGGCGGGGACGAGGTCGTGGCGAGAGACATTAGGACGATTGGACGGAGGAAACCGAGCCATCAATGTCGATTGGGAAGATAGTTACGAAGAAGAAAAGAAATCAAACAAGAAGCGGCGACAATAAGTCGGAAGAAGCCGCAATTCAAAATCCACTATCGAAGATGAAAGAAACGAAGAATATAAATCGATGTACGAGAAGATTAACCACTATGTACATACTATGACCACGACCCCGATCCATTCTAATAAGATCGAGGGTATGGAGGTCGAAAGGGTACGTAGCGGTGGTGCGAAAGCCCATCAGAATTCTACCGTGGTGCTCCTTCCTCCAAGGCTGAAAATAATGTACAATTTGAAGATGCTACTTCATCGAAATTAATGGAATTGCCTTTTGAGTGGTACTCTCCCTGTGTTCAAAATTTAATTCGGCGTGGTTTCTTACCTCGACAATGGACAAAAGGTCAATCACAACGTTTTGAAAATTTATGGAATAACTCCGGTCGTCACCCGACTCGAAACATGGTCTCGGATTCGGCACGGTAGGATCGGTTGACGATGCTGAATTTTGCTTGGTTGTCACTGCGAGTCTAATAAGCTGCATGGAAGCTGAGAAGAACTCGAAGATTTGCAAATTGGAGATGCTCCACCGAATTCGAAGAAGAGATCAAATCTACGATAGATGAGTTAACGGAAGTTAACTTAGGTACTAGCGAAGAACCTAGACCTACCTTTGTTAGCTCCTTACTCGATAAAGAAGACTCGAAGAAATAATCGAGTTATTAATGGAATTCGAAAGCTATTTTGCTTGGAGCTACGATGAGATGCCGAGGTTTAGCTCCAGAGGTCGCGATCCATAAGCTAGGGGTGGATCACGCTACATTCGGTCGGACGAGGTCCCGGAAGAATGCGTCTAGAAATCGAACAACAAGTCATAGCTGAAGTTAAAAAGCTAATAGACGCTAAATTTGTCCGTGAAGAACAATGCCCGACTTGGTTAGCCAACGTGGTACCGGTCGGGAAGAAGAATGGTCGGATCGGGAATTTGTGTGGATTTCGGAGATTTAAACGAGGCATGTCCGAAAGATGAATTCCCTCTACCGATCCCGAATTAATGATCGACATTGCTTCGACGCATGAAATATTCTCATTCATGGATGGATCTTCGGGATACAACCGGATAAAAATGGCTCCGAGAAGATGAAAAACTTACGGCATTCGAACGCCGATCGGGGTATATTGCTACACGGTGATGCCATTCGGATCGAAGAACGCGAGGAGCGACCTACCGAGAGAGCAATGACAAGAATTTTTGATGATCTCATCCACAATCAAGTCGAATGCTACGTGGACGATGTGGTCATCGAAAGCAAAGTAAAGGAAAACCACTGTATGATTTGAGAATTGTTTTCGAACGATTAAGACAATTTAACCTTAAGATGAATCCCTTAAAATGCGCCTTCGGCGTCACCTCCGGGAAATTCTTAGGATTCGTTGTCAGACATCGTGGAATCGAAATCGACCGGAAAAGATTAAAGCCATCTTAGAAATGCCACCTCCCGGAACCTTAAAACAACTACGATCTTTTCGAGGAAGTTGGCATATCTTCGACGCTTTATCTCGAACTTGTCGGGTAGGTGTCGGCCTTTCTCGGCACTAGTTAAAAAGGACGCCAAATTTATTTGGGAAGAGAAATGCCGAGAGGGCCTTCGAGGACATTAAACAATACTTAATGACACCTCCTGTCTTAGCGACCCCGGTCTCGGGTAGACCGCTAATACTTTATACCGCGGCTTTAGACGACTCTCTCGGAGCCACGTTGGCTGAGGTCGATGATGAGGGTAAAGAAAATGCTCTTTACTACCTAAGCCGTCGTTCTACTGCCGACGGAAATAAGGTATCCCGCAATTGAAAAGCACTGTTTAGCCACGATCTTCGCCGCTCAAAGCTCGGGCATTACATGCTTTCTCATAAAGTCGACTGATCTCGAAATTTAATCCATTGCGATACTTGATGACCCGCCCGACGCTTTCGGCGGACTTGCCGGATGGTCGATGATATTATTGCAATTCGATATAACTTTCGTGCCTCTTCGTGTCGTAAAGGGACAAGTCTTAGCGGACTTCCTCGCGGCACACCCTTTGCGGCGAATCGCCTCTCGATGACGACTTGCCGGATGAACAAATAATGAACCTAGAAGATCCGATGATCGACGTTGGGAATTATATTTCGATGGAGCATCTTCGGCACATAAAGACGAAGAATCGCAAGTGATAGTGCCGGTAAGGCGGGGATCGGACTAATCTTTATAACACGGAGCGGGGGATGTTAAGATACTCCTACCACTTGACGGAGCCGTGTACGAGCAACGAAGCGAGAATACGAAGCCCTCATAACGGGGTTGGAATTAACTATTCGAATGGGTATAACGGACATCAACATCTACGGGGATTCGCAATTAATCATCCAACGGATCGCCGGACAATACGGAATTTTAAAACCAAGACTCGAGCAATACTTCCGGTATGCCATACAGTTGTTGGAACAAATTCCGAATGTGACAATCTACAAAATTCCCGAGAAAAACGCTTTAGCGGATGCGCTAGCTCGTCTCGCAAAAGAATTTGCTCGTTTGCAAGATGAATCGATGGAAGTGTCGGTTCACGGACGTCGGGTCCTATCACGGCTCGACATAGACACGATACACAAATCGGAAAAGGAAAAAGGATCGATTGCGGCGGTGACGGAAAACACGGAAGATTGGCGACAACCATTAATAGATTACTTGCAAACGGGAAAACTACCGGATGATAGGTCGTTAGCTCATCGGATCGAAAAGAACTACGTCTTATGCATTAATAAACAACATATTATACGGAAGGTCTTTTGATCGAATGTGGCTAAGATGCCTAAGCGGGTCAGAGGCCGTGAAATTGTTAAAGAGATACATTCGGGACTGCGTAGGCGCTCACCGGTCGGGTCCGAAGATGAAAATGAAAATTAAAAGACTAGGGTACTACGGCCCTCGATGATGACCGAGCGCATGAAAATCGCCGAGAGGCGTCATCGGTGCCGAGTGCACGGGTGGTTCTACACCGACCTCCAAATGTGCTACATCCGACAATTGCGTCGTGGCCATTTGAATGTTGGGGCACGGATATAGTGGGTCCAATAGAACCGCCGTCGTCGAAAGGACATCGCTTCATTCTTGCGGCTACTGATTACTTTTCCGAGTGGGCGAGGCGGTTCCACTCGAAGAAGTGAAGGCACACCACGTGCTTACGGTTTTTAAGAACCAAGTTGTCTACCGTTTCGGGGTGCCGCGCGGGATCATCTCGGATAATGGGTCGGCATTCGGAAGCACGCAAATCAACAATTTTGTCGGGAGACACGGAATCGGCGGCGATATTCAACAATTTACTACCCGAGAGCAAACGGCCTTCGCGAGGCTTTTAATAAAACTCTCGTTCAAATTTTAAAGAAAACCTTGGACGATAATAAGAGAAATTGGCACGAGAAGTTGTTAGAAGCCTTATGGGCCTACCGGACAACCTTCGAACACCTACTCGAAGCTACACCTTACGCTGCGGTGTATGGGTCCGAGGCGATGTTACCCTTAGAAGTCCGGCTTCCTTCACTCGGGATTGCGATTGCAAACAAACTCACGACGAAGAAGAATGCCGGATTACGACTAGAAGAATTGGAAAGCCTGGAAGGGAAAAGACTTGCGGCGCGACGGAATTTAGAACTATACCAAGCTAAGATGGTTCGAGCCCATGACGGATCGAGTCGCCCGAGAACCTTTAAGGTTGGTGACTTAGTTCTCGTTCTCGAAAAGACCTATTCTTGCACACCGCAAGATAGGAGGAAAATTTGAACCCACTTGGGAAGGACCGTTTGTGGTTGAGACGAGTCTACTCGGGAGGCTCCTACCGGCTAGTGAGCTGCCGAGGAGAACGACATATGCTTCGATCGATGGACGATACTTGAAAAAGTATTACGCTACCTGATGTTTCGAAGGAATGAACTTTCCATCCCTAGAAGCACGGGTGAAGTGATTACTTATGACTGGGTCCGAACCAAAAAATAACAAAAATGTGCTAAAATAAATAAAATCATGATAATAAAGTTTTCCTTGTTTTCTCTTCCAAATCAAAATCTCTTTCACGATCTTATCCCACTTCATTCTGTTGAATTGAAAAATACAAAAGTAATAAAAAAAATTTTGTCTTTAATAAACATTTTCTTAATGTTCTTGTTCTTAGTACGGCCCACCGATCCTTTTCCTTGTCTTTTCGCGGGGAAATGTCGAGCGGGCGGTTGGTCTGAACTTTAGAAATGGCGTAAGCCTTGCACTCGACGAAAAGAGGGTGAAAGATGGAGCGATAATCGAGATTGACTCGGATTTCGCACCGGCGGGCCTACGATACGAGGAAAGTGGCCGGGTCCCGGTTGACCGAGAGGAGCGCCCGGTCGGACGGTGATGAAAGTGGGTGGCCCAAGCCACCAATCCGGCGATGAAAAGAAAAACAAACATTGAAGAGGACAAGAGAATGAAGTACGTAGTCGGCTACGGTCGAGGGCGAGGCTTGTCGGCGCCGCGCCCGCGGACGTTCGAAGTTCGAAGAGCTACTCTCACGGCAACGCAACGAAGAAATAAGAATCGCCGTATCCAGTAAGATGTTAACCAAACTAGGCGCGGACCGGCGCGACGAGACGATTGCTAATGCCGGTACATACACTTCGAGGACACCGGTTCACCGGGAACACGAAGAAAGGAGGCCGGCTCTAGGATAACAGAAAGAACCGGGGAAATCTCACAAAGACCGGAAGAAAGAAGGCTACCACGCCACGGATAGAACCACCGGTAACGCATGACCTTGTTGCGAAGCAACCCGGGGGATGTCCGACGAAGCATCATCCACGAGGAGCCGAGGTATGCGGGGAGAACGTGAAGGGATTGAACCGTATATCCCACAATATGTCACCGGGCCTCGCCATACGCAGATCATTCGGAATACGAGTTGGAGAGAATGCGGAATGTTGAAAAGAAAACCTTTGAATACTTCGAGAGAATTAGAGGCGAGAAGAATCGATATCTTGGAGGGCCTCGAGCTACATACGGACGTATTCTCGGAGTATGAACAACGGCAAATCGTGGATTGCATCCGGGATTTGAAAAGAATGGGCCGAGCGAGGGCCGCCTGAGGAAAACACATACTCGGAACCCGGAGATGGATGCCGGGGAAGGGAAGAATCACAATACGATGTGGATGCTTGTTACTAACTTTGCGGAGGACGGGAAGGGAAACCCACGGGAATACTCCGTCATGGGCGAGTGGATCCGATGCCATTAGTCATCAAGAGAATGGTAAAAAGATTGATAACATGGAGGAGTGCTTGCCAGCAGATTGCATACCCGATAGTTGCATTATTAACATCTACGACGGGGTGATTGTATACCCCCGCACATAGATCACCATGACTTTGTCGGACCTTTACGCACGAGTTTCTTTTACGAATGAGTGTAATATCATGTTCGGATCGACCTCCGGATAGCAGGCCCGGGTGAGTTCCGAGGGCCGGTAAAGATACCATTACCGGTAGGTTCCGTCATGATGCGAAGGGCAACGGAGCGGATGTCGCTAAGCATTGCATACCGGGGGTACCGGTGAAGCGGATCTCGGTTACTTTCGGAAGGATGGACGACGGGAAGACACCTTACCACTTCCGGCCGGACCCGGAGTTAGAGAGCCTCCGGCCTTACGAGCTGTGAGCTACATGGAAAATATCACACCTCCGACGTACATCCATACGGCATCCTTGCCAAGGATGGCTTGGAAGGTGATGTTATTGACCATGTACCTCACTATTCGGACATGGATTTTTGACGAGATACCTTTTTGGATGAATCGACAAAGATCATACATAGTACGTTTTGAGTCTATATGGATTGTATGAGATGTATTCCGGATCGAGTTGTACGATGTATCTTCGGCATGATTGGAATGAAAGTGACCATGTCACAATTTTGGCCTTCACCTCTTTTGTGCAAATTGGTAGGAAACGCCATTAAAAGTTAAATGAACTTCGAACAAAGAACGAGAAAAGAAACAAAAAGAATAAAAGAAAACTTTCCTTAAGATTTAAAAAAAATGATAAACTCCAAATTCACGATAAAATAAAATTTGAATCGATAAAAGACAAACAAAATGACCACAAAATCTCGATCAAATTTCAAATTCAATCTTTCCAAATTTCAAATCAAATCTCGGTCAAATTTCGAATTTCAAATTCGATCTTTCCGGATCTCACATCGAACCTCGGTCGAATTCAAACTTACCCTTCCAAATGCGAAGTCCAACCTCGTTCTACTCTCTCCCTTGTGCGGGAAGGAAGCGGTTGATTCCATTGACACGGATCGAATCGATGGCGAGGAATCACATTCAATCCAAACCAGCAACTTTCAATCAACTCTTCGAATGGGATATGTAACATCTACATATTCCCTCTAATCTATTTCCTTCCATGAAAGTCTTTTACAACTTTCATGAAATTCTCGAAACACCAAAATTCCACACTTTTCGAATCAACACTACAAATCGTTGCAAAGTCGATTACCCATCAAAATCAACTTTTTGAGGTTGAGGATTTTACATCCGATACCGCACTTCTTTAGGATTCTTTCCCTGTGCCTGAAATACATCAAAATCGACTTTTTGAGGTTGAGGATTTTACATCCAGATACTGCCTTTGCTTTAGGATTCTTTCACTATTGCCTTTGAAATACATCAAAATCAACTTTTTGAGGTTGAGGATTTTACATCCGATACTGCATTGCTTTAGGATTCTTTCCCTATTACCTTGAAATACATCAAAATCAACTTTTTGAGGTTGAGGATTTTACATCCGATACTGCACTTTAGGTTCTTTCCTATTGCCTTGAAATACATCAAAATCGACTTTTTGAGGTTGAGGATTTTACATCGATACTGCATTGCTTTAGGATTATTTCCCTTTGCACTGAAATACATCAAAATTAACTTTTTGAGGTTGAGGATTTTACATCCGATACTGCACTTGCTTTAGGATTCTTTCCCTATTGCCTTTGAAATACATCGAAATCGACTTTTTGAGGTTGAGGATTTTACATCCGATACCGCCTTGCTTTAGGATTCTTTCCTATTGCCTTGAAATACATCAAAATCAACTTTTTGAGGTTGAGGATTTTACATCCGATACTGCATCTGCTTTAGGATTCTTTCCCTGTTGCACTTTGAAATACATCAAAATCGACTTTTTGAGGTTGAGGATTTTACATCCGATACCGCATTGCTTTAGGATTCTTTCCTATTGCCTTTGAAATACATCGAAATCAACTTTTTGAGGTTGAGGATTTTACATCCGATACCGCATACTGCTTTAGGATTCTTTCCATATTGCCTTTGAAATACATCAAAATCAACTTTTTGAGGTTGAGGATTTTACATCCGATACTGCATTTGCTTTAGGATTCTTTCCTGTTGCCTTTGAAATACATCAAAATCAACTTTTTGAGGTTGAGGATTTTACATCCGATACCGCATTGCTTTAGGATTCTTTCCTGTTGCCTTTGAAATACATCAAAATCAACTTTTTGAGGTTGAGGATTTTACATCCGATACCGCATTGCTTTAGGATCCTTTCCTATTGCCTTTGAAATACATCGAAATCAACTTTTTGAGGTTGAGGATTTTACATCCGATACCGCATTGCTTTAGGATTCTTTCCTATTGCCTTTGAAATACATCAAAATCAACTTTTTGAGGTTGAGGATTTTACATCCGAGACCATGCTTGCTTTAGGATTCTTTCCTTTTGCACTCGAAATACATCAAAATCAACTTTTTGAGGTTGAGGATTTTACATCCGATCTGCACTTGCTTTAGGATTCTTTCCCTGTGCACTTGAAATACATCAAAATCAATTTTTGAAGTTGAGGATTTTACATCCGAGAGCTGCCTTTGCTTAGGATTCTTTCCCTGTTGCACTTGAAATGCATCAAAAAAATCAAATTCTTGAGGTTGAGGATTTTACATCCAATACGCATTGCTTTAGATTCTCTTCCTATTGCAATGAAGCACACCAAATCGAGCTCTTGAGGTTAAGGATTTTACATCCGATACCACATTGCTACGAGATCTCTCCTCATTGTAATGATTCGATCCAATCAATTCAATTTTCTTTTAAGGTTGAGGATGTTACATCTAAAACCGCAAAATTCTAATTTTCATTTCAAATCGAATCCCTTCAAAATTAATCTTAACAAAACTTGATCTAAATTGAAACTCGAATTGAAATCTGAATTCACACATCAAAACTTAAATTGAAACAAAATTTAAATTGAAATTTCCCCGGATCTTGTGATTTGGAATTCACCTCCTTTTCCTTTTCCCAGCGAGAGTTCAGGAATCTCCAGTCTTAGAGATATACTTGACACTCCCCAGGCGGAAATTCTTCTACTTCGTCCTAAGTTTGTCACTTGGACATCCGTGTTGGTTTTGTTGATCTTTTCGGTCAACGCTGATACGCGCGGTGTGCTTGGTTAGCACACCACACCTATTGGGGGTCCATTTGTTGACCTCATTTTTGATGAGGTCTTCTCTTCTTCTCTTTAGTACTCAGGATCTAGCCTTAGGCCTTTCCTTTGACTATCCTAGAGGATTAGAATTGGGGCCCACCACTTAGAAATTCAAACCACTTCTTAACTCCCTGCAAACTCCACAAACTTGATTGTAGACCCCTAATCACCTAGAGGGTTGAGATCAAATGTGGAAGTTTAAAGGATGAGTTCTTATAGGACTCTTTGGCCTTAGGGCCCCTACAGGTGGCTCTAGTCTAGTGGAGGGGCTGACTTACACACACACTACACTCATACACTACACTTCCATACACCTCCTAAAACCCCACCTATACCTAACTTGACCTCTGACTCATGCAGGTGATTCACATGGATGGTCCTTAACCCCTAAGCCCTTGGGCTAAGAGGGTTAGGAACAACATAGTGAATGCCTCGAATGAGTCCCTTCATGGCTCATATGGGCTTGATGTGGCTTCATGGCTCAACCAAAATGATTTCATTCCACTTACATTCACCCGATCTTCAATTTTCCAAATTTTCGATTTTTGACCCAGGGACCCTACACACTGCCTTACCACAAAAACACTTGAAATTACCCAAATTCTCCAAAATCTCCTAAATTACCCAAAATTCCTCAAAACCAATCCTAAACATTTCCACATCACTCAAATTGATCATCCATAACCAAAAATACCAAAAATTCCAAAAATACCTCCCGATACCCTCCAAATACCCAAAATACCCCTCTTAGTCAAAAAAATCCAAAAATTCAGAAAATTCCCAGAAAATTCCAGAAAATCCCAAATATTCCCAATTTCATTTTGTTCAACTACACCATGGGCCAATTTTGTCAATTTACCCTACTTTTGTCAAAACCCCCAATTTGACCCATTTTAACCTAAAGTGAACCCGATGTCAAACCTAACCTACCCAATTGACCCAAATTCTGGTCCAATTCAATTCTAAACTTCAATTCAACATCCCCAACACCAATCTAGACCAAATCCAAGCCCAATTTGATTGGCATTGGGATCCAATTTCACTTTTGGCCTTAAAGCCCGATTTGGACCCATGACCCAAACTTAGCCCAAACTCACCCAATTCAACTCCAATTAACCCCAAATCTTTTCTAAACCTTCCTTAACATCCCCATAAACAAAACACTAACATGATTTGCCCAAAATTTAGACCCAAACCCCACTCAAATTCAACCCCAAAATCAAAAGCCCAATTTTGACCTAAACCTAAACCTAGCCCGAAATAAACCCGAACCTCAAAATCAAAACCTAACCAAAGCCAAAACCTCTTTGAAACACTCCCATAAACATTTCCCAACATTAATTTTACATCAATTTCAACTCTAGCCCAACTTTGGCCCATGGTAGCCCATTTTGGCCCACTTTAGCCTCTTTGCAAAAGGCCGTATCCGACCCGATTCAAACCCAAATCA
The DNA here is from genome assembly GCA_022702705.1 of Papilionanthe hookeriana x Papilionanthe teres. Lineage (NCBI taxonomy): Eukaryota > Viridiplantae > Streptophyta > Magnoliopsida > Asparagales > Orchidaceae > Papilionanthe > Papilionanthe hookeriana x Papilionanthe teres. Next base: position 106,503,051 of record CM040421.1, on the reverse strand, counting down.
CCTCGAATTTGTTTCAAATCACTCATGACACATTCATAAGCTAAACTCAACAATTATTTGGCCCAAGCCTTTACTAAAATTCCATCCTAAAATCCATTTTAAAATTCAAAAAGCCCACTTTCCTAAGCCATTCCTAAAAGCCATCTCCACAAATATTCAATAAGCCCGAAAATCTGCCACTAAAGCCCACATGACATTTCCATTTGCCATCCATTTAATCAAAGCCATTCCCTAAGTTATAATCCCATCATCAAATAATTCCAAATCAAGCCTCATGCCAAATCACCCCTAAATACCAAAATTTTTCTTAAATCCATTTCCATGAAATTGACTTGACTTTTCCCGAAGCGAAAGGTGAGCCATGAAGCCATGCATGAGCCACATGGAAGCCATGAGAGCCTCTTTACATGTCACCATGCCATTTTGGGCAAAAGGAGGAGACTCTTTCCTTAATTCCTAAAGGTGATTAACCACTCCCATGATTCCACTAAATCTTGCTTAAGCTTAATTGTACTTGGATGGTGACCATTCCCATCGATTAAGGTGACCTAAATCACTTTCTATTCGGCCTAAACAAAGCCTTGGGTGGTGCACCTAGCCCGAATGGAGGGGTTGACCAATTTGAGCCAAAATAAGCCCTCTCCCATTCCATTCTAATCCGAGCCTTTTACACATGGCATTTGCCGATTGCCTACACTAAACCCCGGCCACGACCCACTGAACAAGATGGTGACCAATGCACAGCCGGCCGACCACCGGAGTCGCAGGAAAACACCATGGTCGAGAGCTCGCATGTGAGCCGACTTTGGAATTCTCCCTTGCTTGAGCTGCCCCATGCCCCGATGGCCACCATGGCTGTTCTTCCCATGCCGGAAGCAGAGTGATCCAAAGCCCCAACTCTCCACGGGAGGCCCTCCGCCCCTCTCTATTTAAACACCACCCCCTCGCGGCCATGAGAGGAGAGTTGCACAAACCTTGCCGAAACTGCTGCCAAAATTGTTCCAAACCCTTCTCCACCCTTAGAGCGGTTGATCCCACGGTGTCGATTTGCCCTAATCCCATCGACAAAATCCGATTTCTCGGCGAAATTCCACCCAAAACCGGGACACTTCTCCACGGTGGATCAATCCTCAAATTGATTGGTCCTACACCTTCACCGGACCGAGAAGGTGTCCGCGACAAAAGCCCATCTCCGAGGCCACCCGGTTGTTCCGGACTCCGAAGGTTGTGATCGGCCTTGGTGAAAATCACACCTAGAGCAATTCACCACATCCCCGGGCTTCATCCACTAGCCTCCTGCGGCTCCAACGAACGTGCCGAGCATCTACGATCGAGGCTTCACCTCTCGGAGCTAAGGTATGGATCAATTCTTCATCCCGAGCTTCTAAACATTCTCCATTTCAAATGAGTCGATTTCGATAAACATTAGCCGTATAGATGTGTTCGTCTCTTCGAGACGAATCCATAGAGTATAAGAACATAAAAATCCATGGAGAATTGAGTGAGATCTTAGGGCTAGAAGGTGGACGGTTCTCGGGTTAGGAGGCTTGGGGACGATGAACGGATGCCGTTCATTTAATACACGCGCGGACGGACGGCTCGGATAGGTCGGATCGGCGAGATGATACGCGGAAGGCGGGACCGCGTGGCGGCGACTCGAGCGGCGGCGTCGAATGGGAGCGCGCCACGCGTGCACTTCGGAGATGCTAAGGTTGACGCGGCGCCGACTCGGATAAATAGAAAATTAGGGGTTTTTCGATTTATTTAATTCCCTAAACTTCAAAAATCCATATCTTTGTGTAGAAAAATCACAAAAATAAAATAAAAATACCCTCTTGCTCGGTGAACAGAGGAGAATAATGTGGAAAAGAAATTAATTAATTTTGTCCAGTAGTTTTATTTTTAATTAATTATTTACTCCCTGCATTGTTTTAATTCTCCATGCATTCATACAATTCACCATGGCATGAGACCATAGGGCTTTTGAAGCCTCCGAACTTGGGAACATTCCCTGAATTTTCCAAGGTCGAGGCCACCTCTGTGAAAAGTTATTTATTTTTCAAATGCATGTTCTTGTTTTGAGTATTTTAATTCCAAAAATTAGCATGTTGTGAAATAAATTCTAGGAAAATTTGGTGATGTTCCTTATGACTAGAGAACCCTAGGAAAAATAGGACTTGAGTTAGTTCACTCAAAATAACCCTAATTGGCTTAAATACCCAAAATTGGACTTTAATTAATTAGAGTTAACCATAGATCAAATTGACTTGAAATCAATTCTCCACTGACCTTTAGGATCGAGAGGAACCCACCATAAAAGTTTGAAGTCGATTGGACTTGGTTAGCCCTACTTAAATGGGTTGATTAAGCCATTTAGTCATTTTAAACTTTAAAAATTCATAACTTTCAAAATACCTTTCAAAAATTCACCAAATTGGTTTTGGAGCCTCTCGATATCAGAGGAATTTAAGAAAATTAAAATTTCAATTTTCTAAAAAAGTTGATTTTTCATCATTATTTTAATATTTTAATAATTAAAAATAATAAAAATCACAAAAATAATAAAATTCACCAAAATGTCATATTTTGAAATTTAATCACTTAGGAACAAACCCCATATTTTTCTTAGGTCTATTTAATGAGATATTAAATTTTAAAGCCTTAGGGTAATTTTAAAATTAAAAAAAAATGTATTTTCTAGCATTTTCACTAAAATAATTATAATAAATCAAAGAAAAATCAGAAAATTGCAAAATTTGGTTCTCTGAAATCCTTGATATCAGAGAGAATTTTAAAAATTATAAAATTCATTTTTCAACTTATATTTTATTTTTAAATTAATTAATACTCCATAGCTTAAAATAATTCTAATAAATAAAATATAATTCAAAAAATCACAAAATTTGGTCAAAGTGGTCCTCTGGTCATTAGGAATGTCCCATAATTTTATTAAGGACAGAAACTTTCCCTTGGTCATATTATTAAATTTTCCTTGGAAATCCTTATTTTCCACCAAAAATAATTATATAAATAAATTAAATACAGAAAAATCACATTTTCTCCTCTAATGTCTTTATTGACATATGAGTGAAGTAACATAAAAATTTCAAGTTCATTTGAGCTCAATTTAGTGAGTTATGAAATTATTAGGCTTGAAGGGCAAAATGGTAATTAAAATCTTAACCCTTTAATTAAGACTTTAGGCTTAATGAAATTAATAGGCAAAATATTTGATTTTAATTTGATTTGGATGATTGAAATTTAGATAATTAAGGGGTAGAAACCTACTAAACAATTTAAAACAATTTCAATAAACCTTAATTAAATTATTAGTTAAATTTGGAAGAATAATAAAATTGGAATTATTAAAATAGGGATATTATTAGGAGGAGATTTATTCTTTAATTTAAAAATCCCTAAATTAATCATCCCAATAATATTTAATTCCTAATTAAAATGATAATCTAAGTTTAAGATTTAAAATGCTAAAAGACTTAATCATTAAATTAAATTAAAGTTAAATTATTTAAAACAAATTCCTCTAAAATTAAAAATTAAATTAAAAATTAAGAATTAAATTAAACTAAATTAAATTAAATTAAATTAAATTAAATTAAATTATATTAAATTAAATTAAATTAAATTAAATTAAATTAAATTAAATTAAATTAAATTAAAAGTAAATTAAATTAAATTAAATTAAATTAAATTAAATTAAAACTAAATCATATTACATTAAATTAACTTAAGTTAAATTAAATTAAATTAAACCACATTAAATTAAATTAAGTTAAATTAAATTAAATTAAATTAAATATAAAGACATGAAGAATTCAAAAATAAATCTAAGATAACTTGAACACTATTCCAAACTTAAATCATTAATTTGAACTTAAATTTGAATCGCAAATCATTAAATATCATTTTGCCCTTAGGAGCTTTTACTTATTGTAACTCCTAAATGGAGTATCAAGTGAAATGACACTTCACTCATAAGGATATTCAAACATCCTAATTCATTGAGCAAGAAATAAAACTTAACTCGAAACACACTGGATGATTAATTCACTTGAGCAATAGAATTCATTCGGACTTAGGACAATTCCAGAAATATTGAAAAGATGTTTAAGATTCGTCTTAAACACTTCCTCGATATGATGGAATGTCCTTAAGAACAAATTGAGCTTAGTTGTTCTTTGGTGAAGAAAATCATCCTTAAAACCAAAATTGAAGACACAGACGTCATAGGAGATGACTAGGCTATAGGATTAGGAATTTGGTAGAAAACCATAACCTTTCCCTTAGCTTTACCTAGGAACTTACTTTAAATGCTTAAATATTCTAAGCTGTGTTTTAAGTGCGGCTTGGGATAACGGGAAGACCCTCGAGTACGCTTTTATTTTATTGCGATTTACTCTATTGCAACTTATTTAATCGCATCGCACTTACTTTTCTTGCATGATAAATAACGAGTTGCATGAAAACCTACACCTTTAGGACGAAACCAAAGCTGAAACCCATAACTAAATTAAAAAACACTACAAGATAAAATTCATCGCCACGACATTCAAAATATAAAATAACTCAAAATTTAATCACAAACAAAACAACAAAACTACAACTACAACTAAATTAAAACGTCTCATTGAATGATCGGGAATACCTCGGATGATGTAACCCACGTGTTGCTAACGGGATTTCCACGGTCCAAATGAAAGTGTGGAACTCATTTAGTTGAGTTTAGCGAATTCATACGGACTAAGTGAATTCGATGAAAATAACGGTGCGGGGATGACGGAACAGTGGGATCTTAATCGGTTACGTTTAATCGATTTTAAGACTGTTTTAATTAAAATATTAAAGACACATGGAAATTAAGACTTTCTCTAAAACGAACACTTCTCTCATCTCACGATTTATGACTTCTACAACTAAACCTTTGCAACAACAAGGAGCTCGGAGCATGGTGGGCGGCACGGCCATCGTCATCGGCAAAAGCCGAGTCTACTTCGGCAAAACTTTCCTTAGAATTAAATAACCGAAGCCGTAGGACTTCGAGGTAGCTTGCACTAGTGCAACATAAATCCTCGACTCTTCGTTAGGCATTTGCATGATCATATCATGTAAATTAAGCCCTAACTGGTCTTAGGAATCCGAGGTAGTCGTCGATACGACATAGACCCTCACATCTTCGAGGCTATTTGTATGATTTTATCATACAAATATAAGTCCTAATTAATTAAAATTGGCGAAGATCAAAATATTAAATAAACATTAGGACTTTCCTAAATTCAAACCAAACAATAGGATAGTTTGGGAAGTTGCGAGATTCTTCTTGGATCCTCGGCTTCTCTACTTTTCTTCCATTGGACTTCGAAAATAAGCTGTTCCAAACTTGATCCATTCCCTATTGAAATTCCAAAATTCAATCCCTTGAAAACTTAAACTTTGAAATTCTTGAGAGCGGAACTACGATTATTATCGAGAGTTTTCTTAGGTGATTTCCGTCACTTAAGATGTAATTAACTATAGGGGCTTGCCCTTATAGGGAACTTTAAGAACCCGGGTAATATAAACCTCGTTTAATGTTTCTATATTAAACGAGGGAATTTGTCGGCTTATAAAATTGGTTCGCGGACCAAACGGATGTCACGAAACCTTTCTAGTTTATTTAATCGAGCCCCATTATCAAGCGATAGTAGTACTATTCTTCGGGATAGATACACGGTTTGTGGTGCGGCGCTCGTTTATATAAACTATTCGGGATGTGAGATCAGTTTGATTTCATATCTTAAAATTATTTTCAAAATCAAATACTACTTTTTCAAATTATTTATTTAAATTAAATTAAAAAATTCGCCGACAATTTCTGTAGGCGACCTCTTTTCAAAAATACAACACCACAAACACATAACCTAAAAAATATGCCGACACCACTATGCAAAAAATAGTAACAATTAATCAAACTACAATTACTTCTAATAACTTTGAAAACAGAATTAACTAACAGACACACACTAAGCTATATATTTGAAAATTTTTTGATGTATAGAAAAGTATCTTTCCTCTTGCAACGAGAATATGATGTATGGATGATATGGAACGATTATCTATGGTGTTGTGCGAAATAGGAGCATAAATGTTTCTTTACCCATAAAAGAGTGCCCCCTCTTCCAAGCATGAAAAGAACATTGACATATCCTAAGTTTAGTCACTAAATCTAAGGCTAGGCTGGGAGGATACCGACTCTCACTAAGGAGCTCCCACTCACCCTTCACCTGAAGGCTAACCTTCAAGTTTAGTTACTAATCTTAGGACAAAATTGGGGATCTCATCCTGTCACCCTGAAATCTCCAATTTGAAGTCCATCAAAACACATTTCCCTATTTATTTGCACTCAATTCCCATGAACTACGCAATTCATCCACGGAAATTGAATGGATTCTTCATTATTGTTGTAGGACACTAAATCCTTTCAGAATTAATGTTCAACAACATATTTTAACAATTCAATTGGCCAGATCGAAAAGTAAAATAAGTTCGAAATGAAAAGCCATCATAATTTCTTCAATACATTAAAAACAACTTCAAATCCACATCAATCTAACATCGCATCTCTATGAAAGAAGAAAGACAAAGGAGACTACTCAGAATTCATGAAAAAGACACAATAAAACATGGATTTTATATATAAAAGAAAAGTCATACAAATCACAAAAGAAAATACAACTTATCTCTTTCTCTTCCCCAATGCAATTCCCTTGAAGTTCCTTTGAATCATTTTCTCTCTTCTTTGCAACACTTAATTCCCTCTTTAGAATGGAAAGGAAGAAGATATCTCTCACTTTACTTCTTCTCCTTCACTCTTTAGAGAAGAATTCCTCTCAAATTCTAACTTCTACACACTTTTCTCCTAAGCCCTAACACTCAACACACACTCTCCCTCTTTAGAACCACACTAAAACTCCAGAACACACCCAATTTTCTTCCAAAAACAGTTACTTATAAGTTAGAAATGAAATCCCAAGAGTTTCCATAAGCTTCCCTTCAAAAAGTCACCAAAACTCTTCAAATTTGAAGTCCACCGATATTGGGCGCTGGCGGCGCTCTACGTCAAAATATTGTTGAGTTCTCTAGAAAATGGCGCCGGCGGTGCCCATTCTGGCCCAGGGGGCTCCATAAGCTGCTTTCCTCCTTTTTGCTCATTTTTGCTCCGAATTCGTTCCTTTCGCTTCTTTTCGCTCCAATCACCTAAAATCATCATACCTGCAACAAATCATGAAAAATACCTTTCTTTAAAGTGCAATATCACAAAAAATGGGTAAAATTATATAGCAAAAATAGTATATATTTTTTGAGAAACACATAACTTACAAAATCATTTAGAAAAATAAAAAGTTGATTTCTGCTTTCTTTAAATTTTTAGACATTTCCCTGTGGGTTCGAGATCTCGGGGCTTAATCAAAAAGTCCTATATTACTTGATAAACGATACATATAGTTGCATAAAATCTCATAATATAAAATAATTAAAGTTGGTTTCTTATTTGCTTCAGAATCAAGTTTTTGGTGTCGTTGTAAAGAAAGAGATATTGTTGTTAAGAAGAAATATAAAGTGTAAAATAAAGGCATTAATATTCGGGGATCATCCCTCCAGTGATCATTAAGGTTTTTTGGAACTCCTCTACCTAGGTTAATACAGATGGGAGCTTCTCTAAGCTGGGTGCTGGGGTGGGTTGGATTTTTAGAGACCATCTTGGGAAATGTCTGTTGTTCTTCCATGCTCCTGTTATTGCTTCTGATGCCTTGGAATCTGAACTGATTGCAGTCTTTTGGGCAATCAAGCTTGATATTTTAAATCAATGGTCTTCCCTCGTGGTGGAAGGGCACTCCAATATGGTGCTACAACTGTTGTACATGATAAATCCTCTTCTTGGCACCACTCTCAATGGGTTTAGAAGATAAATTCACTTAGATCCTAGATTACTGTCAGCTTCTATTTCATCTATAGGGAAGGCAATAGACCTATAAATTAGTTAGCCATATAGGGAATGTACTCCTCCTTTACTATTGTCTCTTCTAACCCCCCTCGAGCTCTACTCTTTTTGATTTTCAGGGAGCTCCTGAATGCCCCACATCTCAGGCTTGTATTTTGGTTCTAATTAATACAAAGTCCTTATATATATATATATATATATATATATATATATATATATATATATATATATATATATATATATCTTTCTTGCTATGGTTATGAAAATTTGCATACATGTCACTCAATTATTATGTATGTACATACATTTGTGACTTTGATTGTTTTAACTTTAGGTAATTTACATATCCAAGACATAATTCTTCTGTATTTAAATACTTAACACATAAACTTTCATATTTACATACATAGCTATTGGATGCTTTAAACCTATTCATGAAAAGTTGTATTTCACTAATTTGATAAAATGTTTAAGTTTGTTACAAGTGGTGTGATATTAGTGATTTTTGTGATATTTGTGTAAATGTTAAAGCTTAGATGTGATATATATATATATATAAATCCACCCAGCTACAGATGGAGAGAACTTTCAATCGCTTTCTGTGGTCAGGGAAGAGGAAGCAAATACACTGGGCATCCTGGCAGAAGGTGGCTAAACTTGTTTGGGCAGGTGGCATTGGTTTCAAAAGTCTGAAACACATATCCCAGGTGAACCAGTGTAAGCTTTGGATTAAATTTAAATCTCAGAACTCTTTGTGGGCTAAATTTTTGAAAGGTAAATATTGCAAAGACATACATCCCTCTCTGGTTACTAAGAAATTGGGGGATTCTAAGATTTGGGCACGCATGCTCGGAGTCGGGACTCGGCGACTCCATGTTTACACAGGAGCTGGGTCTTGGCCACCTGTCATTCTGGCTTGACAAATGGTGCCCTGATGACTGGTTACTTCCAGCTCTCAATGTTACTCAGGATCCACATTTGACTGTTGTTGATTGCTGGATTAATGGTGATTGGTCACTCCCAAAACTTCATTCCTTGCTCCAAGCTTCTTCTGTGGATCTTATTACTTCCATTCCTCTCGACCCCAACAAACCTGACGGAATTATCACGAGTCACTCACAAAAACCAAAGCTTATCTAAAGCCATATATTCCAAGCTCATTCAGCTGGCAGATTTCATCTTGGGGTTCGCAATCTGAACAAGCACATCACTCCATCTATGTCTTTTTTTTGTTGGAAGCTGCTCCACAATGTTCTCCCTACTGATGACCTGCTTAAACTCAAAGGTTTGAGGGGACCTTCTTGCTGCAGACTCTGTAGGAACAGTGAGGAGTCTTCCATGCACCAGTTCTTCTAATGTCAATTTTCCCAACAGGTGTGGGCTAATTTTGTCAAGTCATTCAATCTTAATCCAATTAACCTATCCTGGAATTGTTTCTGGGATTGTTGGGTGGATTGGCAAAAGGCTAAGTTGGGGCAAATTCCACTAATTATTGCATGGTTTCTTTGGAAGAGCAGAAATCTGTCAGCTTTTGAGGACACACCCTCTTGTGCAACTAAAGTGGCTAGAAATTGCCTATCATACATTGTTAAACTGATCAGGTGGAAAGGTTTTCCCCACATCTGCTCCCTTCCTACTGTCGAGCAAAGGGTCCCCAATGCTATCACTTTAGTCACTTGGAAATCCCCATCATATCCTTTCATCAAAGCTAATACTGATGGCAGTTTCTCACCCTTTGGTGCGGGTGTGGGTGGTGTTTTCAGGAATCATTTGGGTAAGTGCCTCATCTTCTTCCAAATTCCTGTGGCAGCTGTGGATGCATTAGAGGCAGAATTTATTGCTGTGTATTGGGCTTTTAAAATTGCATCTTACTTCCAGTGGACTTCTCTTATTGTTGAAGTAGATTCTTCTACTCTTATTAACTCCATTGAATATGATGGTTCTCTTCCTTGGCATCTCCAGCTGTGGTTGAATAAAATTATCCTACTTCAAGGTAGATGCAATCATTACTTCCAGTTCATTTTCAGGGAAGGTAATAAACCAGTAAATTGGCTGGCCAGGAATGCCTTGTCTTCTTGTATCAGTGAAATTTCAGCTTCCCCTCCTACCCCTCTTTCCTATTTGCTGGTCGGGGACCTGCTGGCAATCCCTTACCTCAGAATCAACTCTAGCTTACCTTGATGGGATGGGGGATTCTTATCTTATCCTCCTGGTTGCAGATAGGTTCATACTACCCTATTATTTATGGTGGAGATCAGATCTTCAGTGTTATGTCACAGACTGCTCATTATCAGTTTCTTCTCAAGGAAGGTCTTATCAAACAGCAATCTTTTGGTCATTTGCTTTTGGTTACTGTTTTCTTTAGGAGTCTGTATAGAACTGTTGGGATTGGCTATTTGGGTATTTTGGAGAGGAGTTGTTTTTGAGTGGGGTTGATCCCATTGGGACTTCTTGTAACTTCTCTTTTATGTAAACATGTAAGGAGCCTTCTGTAGCTCCTTTATATATATATATATATATATATATATATATATGTATAATGTTAATTATGTGCATTTGATAAGTATAAATGTATATTCGAAATTCTTTTGGAGCTTTGTATTATGATAATTGCTCTATGGATATTTTTATATCAACAGTATCATGAATATGAGAGTATTTGATGTGTGATATATGTTCGACAATACTTTAGGTAGAATAATTTTCTACATGCACAATTCTAAGTATTAAATATTGAGATGGTCCTCAATTCATTTAGATTTGTAACCTCATTTTGCCAACTAAAACCCATTGAAATTTTCTGAAATAATCCAGAAACAAACTTGACATTTTTTTTTTCAATCATAAGTGTTACTAAACTTTAATTCAATCCACAACTCGCTCCATTAAAGCCTTAATCTCATTATAGGGTTCTTAAGAAAGTGGTTTCTAGTAAGATTTATTCTTCAGCAAGACCTACTCAAGTATGAGTTTGAATGTGTGTTACAACGTACTATCATTTGGCCAACCAAAACCCTTTGAAATTTAGTTATATACTCCAAAAATAAACTTTTTTTTATCATTCTCAAGTATTTATAAACTTTGATAATGATTCTTGATACGTGTTATATGAATTAATTGTTACTTGCATACCAATGTAAAAAAATATATATTTAACTGAGGTGTTAAGTGTGTTTGTCTTTAGATCTGCAGAAACTAAACAAATAACCAAAATCTATGACTCGCAAAGATTTATTGAATGGTGACGAATGTTTAGTGCAAACAACATCGACATAACTTCATACATACCTTTTTGAGGGAGAGTTTTGATTCATATATAAAGCAAAGAAATCAAGCACATTTAATTCCATAGTAAGCCAATTGGATTTAAAAGCATATTTCAATCTAATTACTGATATTTGACTTGATATGGTGAGTATGAACCTCATGTTAATTATCATCAAGTTGTTGATTCAATAAGCTCAATCCCTCAAAGTGAATATGATCATGCTATACATGAAGAAATAATTTTCAATACATGACAGTTCTATTTATCGAGCAATTGATTGGGGATGAGCCACCAGACAAAGAAGATAAGTTTTATGAATTATTAAATTATGCATAATAGTCATGATGAGAAGTTTAAAATGGTATTCTTGTAGTTCTAGGTTTTAATTCATTCACAGTCTATTATGATAAATTTTTTTAGTTATTTTAGATGATTCCTATTTTTACTTCTATTCAAATTTATTTTGAGTCTATTCAAATTTTACATATGTTTAATTCCATTTTTTTAGTTATTATCTTATATTTACTTCAATTACTTTCTATTTTTTCTTCTATTATATCATGTTTATAATTGTTCTAATCAATTTAATTCTTCTTATTACAGATAAATTCAAGTGACATTGATGATCAAGCTCCTCGAAGACCATTGTTCTCCAATTTATATCAAAGGTAGTAACAAGTAGTTTTGTCATTCATCATTTAAACAAGAACTACTAAGAGTGTCACCATTTTTACTGTCAAATTTGTGCTCATCGGGCTTGGTGCATCACCTCCAATTACACAGGCTTTCCTCACCCTTTAAAATATGCCTCAGACACTTTTACTCCTGTTAAGGCCACTGTGGTGGACATCTCATTATGGCTATAGATGGAATCATATGGAAATTCATAGGTAAATAAAGTTATAATAATTCAATTTAATTTTCTTTTATGTAATATAGATAATATTTTTGTTCTTACAGTTTATCGAGCAAAGAAACCCATCTATAAGATTATAATGAACAATAAGAGTAAGTATGATGCTTCACATCTATTATAGACGGATATCCCCATCATGAATTAGGACCTATGTTTTAGGAGTTTAAGTTAACTTAAATAAATTTGAATTACAGTTGTAATTTAAAATTATGTTTTTTATATGAGCTAACATTATTTGATATTTGATTTAAGCAAGAAATTTTTTTGGGATACTTATTATCATAGACAGATCCAGATTAGGAACTTTGAGACTGAAGGGTGGAATCACTTGAGAGATATATCACTGATATTTGTAAATTTTAGAGGCCCATGTGATTTTGGGAGGATGTCCGAGCCGTTATGTAGATCCTAGAACTTATTTGACTATCTTAAGAAGAGGTAAATGACACAGCATAATCTAACCTCAAATTATAGAAACATGGTGATCACAGAAAAATACATTAAGAAATTCATATCTATTTTTGATAAAATTGCACTTTAAAGAAAGGTATTTTCTTTATTTTATTGCAGGAATGAAGATTTATAAGTGATGGAAGCAAAAAGCATGAAATGGAGCGAATTTGGATCAAAAAGGAGGAAATTCATGCAAATTGAACTAAGTCGCCGACGGCGAGGTCGAGGCCGCCGACGGCGAGATCGTGAGGAGAATTTCTAAAGGAATTATAACTACCTCGCCGACAGCGAGCCGAGCCCTCACGACAGCGAGATCGCGCGGTTTGAAGACCTTCTAGAAGCCCGGTGACGGCGAAGTCGTTTCCGCCGACAGTGAGGCAGATTCAAAATACAAATACATTGAACACTGGACACTTTTTGAAGACGTGTTTAAGCACCCTTTGGACCTTTGCTTACCTCTATAAATAGAGGCCGAATTCTAGTGATTGTGTGTGTCTTTTTAGTGTCTTAAGTGTCATTTGTGTGTGTCTCTTGAGTCTTCTATGTGTCTAATTTAGTGAGTTTGAGTGTGTTTAGTGAGTTCATTAGTTTAATTGAGTGCTATTTAGTTTGCTGTATTAGAAGGAAAAGTCAAAGGAACTTCAGGAAGTTTGCTTGGGAAGGAAATTAAGATAAGTATCTTTGTTTATTGTTGTTAACTTTAAATGAAATCCATGCTTTGTTTTATTTCCATGCATTACGAGTAGTTTTCTTAGTCTTTCTCCTTGTTTATGAAAATTATGCGGATTGATGAAATTAAATAGAAGCACCTAATATAATATAAATAAATTGTGATAATTTTTACTTAAAACTTAATTTACTTTCAATACGAGTCGATTGATTTGTTAAAATATGTTGAATTATCAACTATAGTAAAAATTACATCCAATATTCGGGAAGTCGAAAGCCTTGGAAGGCGGGTGCAAAGAAATAGGGAAATATTAATTATCGGACGTAGAATTGGACATTTTAGTGTGACGGACTAAAATATTCAATTCGATCCTATTGTTTGAGAGCTGAAGTGTAGATGTTAGCCCTCGGGTGAGGGAACGTGGGAGCTTTGAAGTGGCGACCAGGTATCCTCCCAGCTTAGTCGCGATTCGGTAATCAAACATAGGATTAGTCGATGTTCTTTGCACTCGAACTAAAGGGTAAAGAATAGGAATGCTCTATTTGTCACAATACAATTTAAGAATCTATTTAAATTCATCATTCACTTAATTTTCTAAAAACAAGGAGAAGGATACTTTTTCGAGATTATTTAAATGAACTTATTTCAAGCATTAGTTTACTTTAGTTTCTTATAGTTACTTTGAATTTCCGTTTACTATATTTGTAAGTAATTCCTTTAAATTTAGGCGATAACAAATACGTTAAAAACTTCCCTGTGGGATCGATAACCAGGACTCCACTAGAGCCCTGTATTACTTGATATGGTACGTATACTTGCGTAGAATCCACATTATACTTTAAATCATATATCTATATTTAGAGCGGGATCAAATTTTTGGTGTCGTTGCTATAAACATTAATTGCAAACATATTAAAGTGGGTCAAGTTTTTGGCGCCGTTGCCGGGGAAGTAAAGAAATTATTTACTAAAGTAACGGACTATTTTATTTTATAAAATTGTATGCAAAAATTTGGAAACGAAAATTTAATACCTTACGATTCAGAATTAGAGCGTACAATTAAAAGAATTAGAAAACAAAGAAGAGAAATTATAAATTTAACACAAATGGCAAATATTCCTAAAAATGAAAATATCAATCAACCAAGACCATTACGAGATTATGCTAACCCTACATTAGATGAAATTCATTTAAGTATTCAAAACCCTGATGTAGCTGCTAATTCATTCGAACTTAAACCTGCAATTATCCAAATGGTACAAAATAATCAATTTAGTGGTTCACCAATTGAAGATCCTAATTTACATCTTGCTAGTTTTTTAGAACTATGTGCTACTTTAAAATATGAAGGAGTATCTAACGATGCTATTAGAATTAGACTTTTTCTTTTTTCTTTAAGGGATAAGGCTAAAATGTGGTTAAATTCGTTAGCACCTAGATCTATTAAAACTTGGGGAGAATTATCACAAAAATTTCTATCCAAATATTTTCCGCCATCTAAAGCTGCTAAGCTTAGGAATGATATAACTTCTTTTAGTCAGTTTGATGGAGATTCAATATATGAATCTTGGGAGAGATTTAAAGAACTTCTTAGGAAAAGCCCACATCATGCGTTACCAGATTGGTTAATTATTCAAACTTTCTATAATGGATTAGTAGGATCTTTAAGATCGATCATCGATGCTTCGTTCATTTGGAGGATCATTAATGTCAAAACCATTTGATGAAGCTCTATGCACTAATCGAAGAAATGACAACTAATAATTTTCAATGGCTGTCGATAGAATGAATCCGAAAAAAATAGCTAGTATTCATGAAAATGATGCAATATCTATGTTAGCTTCACAAATTGCTGCTGTATCTAAAAAATTAGATCATTTTGGAATGAATTACTCTCCAACTATATCAGAAGAAAATCCATCTTGACAACTTATAGAATCCCAATCTCAATATGAAACGATTGATGCAATTAACAACATACCCAATAATCCTTATGCAAATTATTATAATCATGGATGGAAAAATCATCCTAATTTTAATTGGAATAATAATACAACTAATCAACCATGGATGAATAATATGACACAACAATTAGGAAATCCATCTAATCAAGGAAATCCTAATTATAAATCTAATTATCCACTGGATTTAATAACCCACAATTTAAAGATAAGAAATTATCTATAGAAGAATTAATATTAAATATGGGTCAACATTTACAAAATCAAGGAAATCAATTACAAATACAAGAAACCAATTACAAAATCAAGGAACGATTATCAAAAATATTGAAACTCAACTTGGACATATCGCTACTTGCACTTAATAATAGAATACACGGAACATTTCCTAGTAATGTGGAAATAAATTCCAAAGACAAGGGAAATGAACAAATTTAAGCGATACAATTACTAAGTGGAAAAGAATTAGAACCTCGAATTCAGAAAGAACTTGAAAGTCAAAAAGAGGAAGTGGAAATCGAAAAGGAAAAGAATCAACAAGATCCAAATTTAGAAAATCCATTAATACCTATGAAAATTTTTGTTGAAAAACCTCCACCACCATTTCCTCAACGACTAATTCAACATAAAAAAGATAAAAAATTTGCTAAATTCCTTGAAATTTTGAAGAAATTAACGATAAATATTCCTTTCGTAGAAGCTTTAGAACAGATGTCAAACTATGTAAAATTTATGAAATATATTCTAAATAAAAAAAGAAAATTTACCGATAATGAAATGGTCGCACTTAGTGAAGAGTGTAGTGTTATTATTCGAGAAAAACTTCACGAAAAATTAAAAGATCTCGGTAGTTTCACTATACCCTGTGACTTATTGGAGAAAATTTCTATGGAAAAGCTTTGTGTGACTTAGGAGCAAGCATCAATCTAATGCCTCTATCAATTTTTAAGAGATTAGGATTGGGAGAAATTTCACTACTTCGGTAACTCTTCGATTAGTCGATCGTTACGTTACATATCCTAAGGGAGTTATTGAAGATCTATTAGTAAAAGTGGACAAATTTATCTTCCCTGTAGATTTTTTTGTTCTAGATATGGAAGAAGATAAAGAAATTCCTATCATTTTAGGAAGACCATTTTTAGCCACTGGAAAAGCTATGATTGATGTTCAGAAAGGAGAATTAACTATGAGAGTAAATGACCGAAAAGTAACTTTTAATATTGCTAAATCAATGAAATATCACTGCATTAGAAAAAGATGATGAGTGTTTTCGAATGGAAGTACTCGATCATTTACAAAAAGAACATTTTAAAGAATATTATGAAGAAAAATTAGAAAAAGAAAATACTGAATTAATTGAAAAAGCCGATATAAATGAAGAACTAGATTATATTCAAGAGAAATTTGAATTTTTGGATAACACAGAAAATACTGAAAAAAATATAGTTCCATCAATTATTAAACCTCCTGAACTTGAGTTAAAAATGTTACCTAATCATTTAAAGTATGCTTACTTAGGTAATTCTTCAACTCTACCGGTTATTATTTCATCTGAATTAAATGAATCTCAAGAACAAAAACTTTTAGATACATTAAAAAAATATAAGAAAATTTTTGGTTGGACTTTAGCAGATATCAAAGGAATTAGTCCTTCAATCTGTATGCATAGAATTATTTTAGATAATGAACATAAACCTAAAGCGGATCCTGAAAGGAGATTAAATCCAATAATGAAAGAAGTAGTCAAGAAAGAAATTTTAAAATGGTTAGATAATGGTATTATATATCCTATTTACGACGGTGCTTGGGTAAGCCCAATTCATTGTGTACCTAAAAAAGGAGGAGTGATTGTCAAAGCTAATGAAAATAATGATCTTATCCTATAAGACAAGTTACTTGGATGGCGAATATGTATTGATTATAGAAAATTAAACACGGCCACCGGAAAAGATCACTTCCCTTTACCATTTATAGACCGGATGTTAGATAGATTAGTCGGACATAAGTATTTTTGTTTCTTAGATGGATATACTAGGTTATCATCAAATACAAATTGCTCCTGAGGATCAAGATAAAACTACATTTACTAGTCCTTATAGAACTTTCGCTTTTCGAAGAATGCCTTTTGGATTATGTAATGCACCTGCATCATTCCAAAGATGTATGATGCCTATATTTAGTAAATTAATTGATAATGGAATAGAAGTATTTATGGATGATTTCTCTGTATTTGGAACAACATTTGACACATGCTTAAATCATCTTGAAAAAGTATTTGAAGTATGTGAGAAAACTAATTTAGTTCTTAATTGGGAGAAATGTCAATTTATGGTTACAGGCGGCATTGTATTAGGGCATAAAATTTCAGAAAAAGGATGGAAGTAGACCCTGCAAAAATTCAAGTAATAGCTAAATTACCACCTCCAACTACGGTGAAAGGGGTATGAAGTTTTCTTGGACATGCTGGATTTTACAAGCGTTATATTAAAGATTTTTCAAAAATTACTAAACCTCTATGCCAACTTCTTGAAAAGGACAAAAAATTTGAATTTACAACTGAATGCCTGAATGCTTTCGAATTATTAAAAGATAAATTAATTATAGCACCAATAATAGTTTCACCTAATTGGAAGAAACCATTTGAGCTTATGTGTGATGCTAGTGATTATGTTATAGGAGCAGTTCTTGGGCAAAGATATGATAAAATTTTCAAAGTTATATATTATGCTAGTAAAATTTTCTAAATGATGCTGAAATAAATTATACAGTTACTGAAAGAGAATTATTAGCAGTTGTATATGCTTTTAATAAATTTCAGCATTATCTAATAGGAACTAAATGTATTGTGCATACTGATCATTCTGCTATAAAATATTTAATGCAAAAGAAAGATTCTAAACCAAGATTAATCAGATGGATATTATTAATGCAAGAATTTGATTTTGAGATCGTTAACAAAAAAGGAACTGATAATCAAATTGCAGATCATTTATCAAGATTAGAAAATCATGAATTATCTAATACTGATAATGAAATTTTAGACAGTTTTCCTGATGAACTTTATAATATTAATGAATTGAAAATACCTTGGTATGCTGATATAGTGAATTATATTATAAGTGACATTTTACCACCTATGTTAACTTTGCAACAACATAAAAAATTCATTCACGATATTAAAACATACTTTAGGGATGAACCATACTTATATAAGAAATGTAAGGATCTAATTATTAGAAGATGCGTGCCTTATGAAGAAACTGAACCAATTATTCAAAAAATGTCATGACTCTGATTTTGGAGGACATTTTGGGATAGATAAAACTGCATATAAAATTCTACAATCTGGATTCTACTGGCCTACTCTATTTAGAGATGTATATAGATATATAAAAACCTGCGATAAATGCCAAAGAGTAGGAAACATATCAAGAAAAATGAAATGCCTCTGAATTTTATATTAGAAGTTGAAATTTTTGAAGTTTGGGGATTAGATTTCATGGGACCTTTTATTCATTCATTTGGAAACTCATATATATTAGTAGCTGTTGATTATGTTTCCAAATGGATTGAAGCATAAGCTTTATCTAGGTGTGATGCTAAAAGTGTTTCAAAATTTTTAATGAAAAATATTTTTACTAGATTTGGAATGCCGAGAGTGATTATCACTGACGGAGGAACTCATTTTAGAAACAAATATATTCACAAACTAGTAAGAAAATATAATATTATGCATAAGTATCAACTGCTTATCATCCACAAACTAGTGGATTAGCTGAAGTTTCTAATTGAGAGATTAAGCGTATATTAGAAAAGTCTGTAAATCCTAATAGATCAGATAGGTCTATAAGACTAGACACTGCATTATGGGCATACATGACTGCTTATAAAACTTCGATTGGAATGACTCCTTACAGGCTTATATATGGAAAAACTTGCCACTTACCAGTTGAATTAGAACATAAAGCATATTGGGCGATTAAAGAATTTAATTATAATATGAAAGAAGCTGGTGAGAAGAGATTGTTGCAATTAAATGAATTGGAAGAACTAAGAAACGAATCATATGATAATGATAGGATTTATAAGGAAAGGATGAAATTATAGCATGATCGGAAGATTAATCAGTGAAATTTTGAACCAGGACAAGAAGTTTTGCTATATAATACTAGATTGAAATTATTTCCTGTGAAATTGAAATCTCGATGGTTAGGACCTTTCACCATAAATCAAATATTTTCATATGGAACTATATAAATTGAAGATCCAAAAACAGGACATAGATTTAAAGTAAATGGACATAGATTAAAACCATATTTTGAAAATAGAAGACCAAATTTTAAAGAGGTTTTAATGCTTAGTCAACCTGATTACTAACTAAATTAGGTCGGGCTGACGACGTTAAACCAAGCGCTTTATGGGAGGCAACCCATAGTAGTCTTTTATTTTAATTATCTACAAATTAGTGAGTCTATATTATTAAAACAAATCTTACTACTCAATTTTTTTATTAGAATCATCACAAAATTGAACTTATTTGATGAGATCAGAAAATATTCGGACCAGAGCGAAATTGGGCGATTTTTACGAATCTCGCCGACAGCGAGCCCGAGCCCGCTGACAGCGAGATCGTGCTCCATTACTTCAGTCAGTTTTATAACTAAGTCGCCGACGGCGAGGAACTTCCCGCCGACGGCGAGGCAGTTGAAAATTTGGTTTCTTAAAGATTTTTCGTGTGGTTTTGGACGGATCTAAGCCATTCCTTCGTAAGAAATTATCCCAAATCTGATTTTACACCATTTTCTTCCTTAGGAACGACTAGAGACCAATCCTTTCCATCCAAAATGGCCACCAAATACTTAGAAACCACAAAAACTGAGGTTTTCAATTGGAGAAAATTCGTCAGTTCGGAGGCACAGCGAATCTTCAACAAAGGCTTGATGAAGAAAAGACTTATTAAAGAAAGAGGATTCGTCAACAGAGGAGTAGAGAATTCTACTACAAAAATCGAAGAAATGATCGTACAACGGCATTGTGAGGTATTTTGTTATACGACATCCGCTGTAGTTATACCAGTAGTTAAAGAGTTTTACTCTAATTTACATGCGATCAACAATGGGAATGTGTAAGTCAGAGGAAGATGGGTAACATTTACTCCTACTAGGGTAAATGAATTGTTTTCTATAGAGAATACCTCTGTTTGTCATTATTCCAACTTTGTACCTTCAAGATACAATATGAACGAAATCTATAGATATCTGATCGACGAACCGGATGATTGGGAGTTACGAGAAGACGGGTATATCAGTTTTTCTGCATCACTTCTTAACCCTGTCTCAAAGCACTGGCATTTCTTTATATCATCGAAATTATTACCTACCATGAGAGTAAATAAAGTTTCAAAGGAATGCGCTATTTTAAACTACTGTATTCAAATTGGATTACCTATTGATGTTGGATCAATAATAGTAAAGTCTGCATTGGGATTAATTGTGCATGGGTCAGTGCACGGACTTGGACACCCATCTACTATATTTGTTTTATGCAGTCAGTACCAAGTTTCTTATGAGGCTTGGGAAAAGTACTTTTACCATGGAAACCACTGGAAAAATATTTTTACCATTATTTCTGATAGAGCATCACAGAACAATCCTTTAGCAAGGCCCTTTACTGATAAGACTAATTTCATTCTGAAGAAGATTAAAGGATTGGAGAAAGAATTGCAAAATGTGATGAATTCCATTGACAATATCTCTGATATGTTTGATCATATTGATTGGAGAATGAAGGAGCACTTTGATCATACTGGACATCTGGAGGCCAGTTTTATTCATCTACTAAGATAGAAAGGATGGATTAATGAAGAATCTACTGCAGAATTCCCTTTCAGGCCTTTCTACAATTTATTTGTGCACCTGCGTCGCATCGAAAATATCAGAGAAGATGTTAGTTCAGACACTGAAGAGTAAGAAAGATTTCTATGCTTATGTTATATTTGTATATATATATATGTGTTTGATTTGGAGTTAGGTTTTATTATGAGTCGAACTTTGATTTGATCATCTCAGAATTGATGAGATTTTATGTCATTGTTATGTCTCTGCATTTAGAGTGTTGTGGTGTGGATTGCGATGCTGAGTATTATGGATTTGAACATTTAAGTTAAGTAAGTGTTAAGTTGTTAGTGTGAAATTTGTAAGTTTCATGGATTTCATATATAAAGTTATATTGTTTATTTTGTGTGACTTTTTGTGAGTATAAGTATCTAATCTTCATATTATTATTGAATTAAGTGATCAGAAGATTGATTAAGGGCAATTCGAGGTTGAAAATGATTGACGAATTTCAAAAATTTAAAATTTTTGGGATATCGCCGACGGCGAGAATAATCTCGCTGACAGCGAGAAAACCCGCTGACAGCGAAACCGAGCTCGCCGACGACGGATTTTTCCCGAAACTTTTACCTTATGAAATTAATTAGCTCGCCGACGGCGAGAAAAATCTCGCTGACAGCGAGATCGCAAAAAAACCTATATTTGACCGGTCAACCGACACTATTCATCATCCCTTTCCTCAAATTTTCGAAAAAACCAACCTAGGGCTTGAGAGATCTCAGAATTGAGGCGATTTCAATACTTTTTAACGCCGAATTTCATCTTCCCTTGGTAAGAGCTTCACTCCTATGCAAAAATTTTTTATTTTCACCATGGATTTCTTCTACATTGGAGAATTTTGAAAAATTTTGAAATGTGGAAAAAATACTTGGAAGAATTTCATAAAAATTGATTTAAATGGATTTTAGATGTTGTAGGAAGCCTTCTTAGTAATATTTTGGAGTTTAGTTAAGATTTTTGCAAATTTCACAGATCGAGAAATGGCTCAACGACAAAAACGACAGATAGATTATGACGAAACCCGATTCATTAATGCAAGAGCACAAACTCGGTATTTTCAAAACATACAAGCAAGAAAATGCATTCAAGATCGAGTTTTCAAGAATCCAGGAGGAGAAGTTGAGCGAATCATTCAGGAGCGAGGATGGGAAAATTTATGTTTCGTTACCAACAGAGCAGTTGTAGAAGTAGTAAAGGAATTTTATGCAAATTTAACACAGGCTGAAGATGCACCGGTTAAGGTTAGAGGATTTTTTGTAGATTTCAACGCTGCTAGAATAAACGCTTATTATGAAGTACGAGAAACCTACACCAGCGAGTATGAAACTTTTGGAACTATGGAAGGACCACTGGAAGAGGTGATCGACTTTCTCACTGATGGGAAAGGAGTCTGGAAGATAAAGCAGCGGGAACGGGTAAATTTCCCTCTTTCTATGATAAATGCAACATCTAAAGCCTGACATTATTTTATTTGTTCTACTTTGTTACCTACCTACCACCATAGTGAGGTAACAAGAGATGAAGCGGTCTCGAATTTCGTATTCGGAACCGTAAGAGTATTAATGTGGTAAATGTTATTTATAAAAACATATTAGCCACTGCTAGAAATGAAAGTGGAGGAGGACTAGGACATCCTGGTCTTATCTATGCACTTTGCCAATTATCTGGGGTAGAGGCAAGAGATGATGAGGAATGGATTGAACCTATGAAACCCCTTACTCAGGCTAATATAAAGAAATATGAATCCCACGAAGGATGGAGATCTGGAACAAGGATTATGTACCTTCTTCAAGTAGAAATATAACCTCTACTAGTTATGATCCACCCCCTCAGTATACCACTCCTACCCTTCAAGATCTGATGAATGAATTGACCCTAAGTAGAAAGAGTTTTGAGTTATTTGGAGAAAATATGGAAAGAAGATTTGAGCATATAGATCAAAGGATCGGAGGCTTGGAAAGAAGAAACGATTATGATAGAGAATATCTCCAGCGACATTCAGAGTATGAAATTGCATACTATGAGGCTGAACGTCGATATAGGAGTGGTGATTTAGATGTTGTCTTTCCTGAGTGCCCCGTTATTCACGACACACGACTCGCTCAGCCTTCTTAGCCTGGAGATCAGGGAGATGACATAGTTTGGGATTTTAATGTAGAAGATTAGAATCTTTTGCTTAGTTTGTTTGGTTTGTTTAGATTTGTTGTTATTTTGGGAAACATTATTATTTTGGATGTGATTCTTCTGTACTTTCTAGAGACTATGGATGTTGGTATGTTTGCTTATGTTATGATGTTAGATTTCTTGTGTGTTGAATTAGTTGCAATTTTTTTATATATATAGGATGTTAGTTTAAGTTTTTATAAGTTATGAATTTTAACATTGTTTAGATTGTTTTAATATGTTTTAAAATAGATTAGTTAAATGAATGTGTAGTAATAGATTAAGTTTTCTTTGTTATGTTTGATACTTATTTTAAAATTTCGTCCCTGCACTTTCTTTTAAATATTATATGTGGAAGAATACTAACAGTACATGTTCTGTAAGTAATGAAAAAGCCTGCAAAAATTTCAAAGAAAAGAAATACCTAAAGCCCAAAGGTATGATGAATTTTATTATATACTTTCCCTTTTTCACTATGTAGTATAGATAGAAAAATTTAAGTTTGGGGGAAGATAAATATACAAAATTTAATTATTAAAATTGTTCTCAATTTCTATTTTCAAAAATTATTATTAAATGATTTTCTATAGTAGTTTTTCAATTCAATAAACATGAGTTATTTTATTTAATTATTATATAAAGTTAAAGAAAATATTTCTAGTAATTCAATTAATTAATGGAATAAGATATTCGGTTAAAAGGAATAAGAATATAGTAAACTATTTAAAGTAAGGGAAACTATATTTTGAAAATAAAAATTCTTAAGTATTTAAGTGAAAAAGAAAAGATAGAAACTCAATAAAGTAAAGGCTATGGAATATATATAAGCAAAGAAATATTTTAAGTTTCAAATTTAGGAAGAGAAATTGAAGTTCAAAATTATTAACAGGCTATCCAGATACAGTAATCCTCACTTGAAAAAGAAAAAGAAAAAGAAGGATTGAAAATCAATCCAAAAAGAAAAAGAAAAGAAAAGAAAAGAAAAACATAAAGTGAGGAGAAGCTTGAGGAGATGCCTTATCAAAAATTGGCTTCAATGGATTCAACCTAAAGGGTAAAACTTAATATATTTCTAAACTTATATTTATGGATTAGTATTTTACTAAATAGTGTTTTTTGAACTTCCTATCATCTAAATATCTTAAGTAATTTACTCTTTTTAATATAGTCATTCCTGAAATAAATAGAAAGCTAGAAATCTTAGACCTAATAACTAAATAATCTTATATCTATAAAGTTAATTTAATTACTCAGAAATATTTATATTTAACTTTATTATAATGTTATTTAAATTTAATTCATATTATCTGAGTTGAAAAATTCTATTATAGAAATCATTATTTTTATTTAGTATTAAAATTACTTGAGGACAAGTAATAATTAAGTTTGGGGATTTTGATCGCAGTAAAAATACATTAAGAAATTCATATCTATTTTTGATGAAATTGCACTTTAAAGAAAGGTATTTTCTTTATTTTATTGCATGAATGAAGATTTATAAGTGATGGAAGCAAAAAGCATGAAATGGAGCGAATTTGGAGCAAAAAGGAGGAAATTCATGCAAATTGAACTAAGTCGCCGACAGCGAGATCGAGGCCGCCGACGGCGAGATCGTGAGGAGAATTTCTGAAGGAATTATAACTACCTCGCCGACAGCGAGCCCGAGCCCTCCGACAGCGAGATCGCACGGTTTGAAGACCTTCTAGAAGCCCCGCTGACGGCGAGGTCGTTTCCCGCCGACGGCGAGACAGTTCAAAATACAAATACATTGAACCTGGACACTTTTTGAAGAGGTGTTTAAGCACCCTTTGGACCTTTGCTTACCTCTATAAATAGAGGCCGAATTCTAGTGATTGTGTGTGTCTTTTTAGTGTCTTAAGTGTCATTTGTGTGTGTCTCTTGAGTCTTCTATGTATCTAATTTAGTGAGTTTGAGTGTGTTTAGTGAGTTCATTAGTTTAATTGAGTGCTATTTAGTTTGTTGTACTAGAAGGAAAAGTCAAAGGAACTTCAAGGAGTCTGCTTGGGAAGGAAATTAAGATAAGTATCTTTGTTTATTGTTGTTAACTTTAAATGAAATCCATGCTTTGTTTTATTTTCATGCATTCTGAGTAGTTTTCTTAGTCTTTCTCCTTGTTTATGAAAATTATGCGGATTGATGAAATTAAATTGAAGCACCTATTATAATATAAATAAATTGTGATAATTTTTACTTAAAACTTAATTTACTTTCAATCTGGCCAATTGATTTGTTAAAATATGTTGAATTATCAACTATAGTAAAAATTACATCCAATATTCAGGGAAGTCAAAAGCCTTGGAAGGTGGGTGCAAATAAATAGGGAAATATTAATTATCGGATGTAGAATTGGACATTTTAGTGTGACAGACTAATATATTCAATTCAGTCCTAATGTTTGAGAGCTGAAGTGTAGATGTTAGCCCTCAGGTGAGGGGAACGTGGGAGCTACGAAGTGGCGGTCGATATCCTCCCGACCTAGCCGCAGATTCAGTAATCAAACATAGGATTAGTCAATGTTCTTTGCACCTGGACTAAAGGGTAAAGAATAAGAATGCTCCTATTTGTCACAATACAATTTAAGAATCGTATTTAAATTCATCATTCACTTAATTTTCTAAAAACATGGAGAAGGATACTTTTTATGAATTATTTAAATCAACTTATTTCAAGCATTAGTTTACTTTAGTTTGCTATAGTTACTTTGAATTTCCGTTTACTATATTTGTAAGTAATTCCTTTAAATTTAGCTGATAACAAATCTGTTAAAAACTTCCCTGTGGGATCGATAACCAGGACTCCACTAGAGCCCTGTATTACTTGATACGATACGTATACTTGCGTAGAATCCACATTATACATTAAATCATATATCTATATTTACAGCGGGATCAAATTTTTGGTGTCATTGCTATAAACATAAATTGCAAACATATTAAAAGTGGGTCATATGGGTACCTCTCTACATACCAAAGGCTTGGTCCCCCATATTGGCTATAGGTTATCAAATATAGATGCTTGGACAGAAGCCACCATCACAGAGCTGCATGCACACAGATTAAGGCAACATTAATCAGATCAATAATGGATCGAAGATAGACATAGTGCATCAACTTAAGGTGAATAGTTTTTATTTTATTCAAGCTATTTGCTTGAATTAATTTTTAAAAGTAATATCCATTTATAATCATTTGTATGTTGAGTATGTTCAATTAATGAATTGTCAAAGTCGGATCTCAATATGATTTAGTGGTTCAAGTTGTCATTCTGACCACTGAGACTTCAAAATATGTAGGCAAGCTACTGAGGGGAGGAAAAAGGGGAGAGTCTCGGTGAATAAGGATTTATTCATAGGTGCAACAATCAAATTTTAGTCTAAGTTTGTCTTCAGTTGATGATGAAGTCATCAGGTGTGTGACTGTGGTCATCAAACAGTTGCATGTGAGCATTTTTGTTGATCAACATAGAATGGAGTCTAGACTAAATTCATCGACGGAGGAGGAACAAGTGATGGATACAAGAATCAAGAGGCCTGATGCCACAATTAAGCATCTATAATGTCAAATACGTATGTGTGGCAAGAAACCTATGATCATGGAGGAAAACTAGTAGTTCATTATTTTTTGTGTGTATATAATATTATTTATATTAAATTTCTATATTCTATAGAAACAATTGTAGTTGATGATTTGTTGAGATTTATTATTATATTTGTTATGATGTCATTGATTATCATTATCATTATGTGTTCTCTTAAAGTGCATGAGATGATGTGGATGTAATTGTTATTTGTTTTTTTTTTTCTTATGACGGCAGCTATGTAACCTTTTTTTTTTTTGCTAGGTCCCCTATTAATTTGTTTAATTTTTGTACAATATTTTCATTGATTATTGACTAATTGTACATTTGATATATGTTATCGGCTAAAAAAATTCACACTTTTAGTGACAGGATGTCAAACCACTAGTTTAGATGGTAGATTTAATGGTTCATGTTTCAATCGACAATAATATGTTGGTTAAAAATCATCTAGTATTCAATCGATCAACGTATTGTTAGGTATGACTCATATATCAGAAATTTGGAGTCTTTAGGTAAAAGAGGTGTGTCTCTCAGTGAATTAAGTAGGATGGGGGGAGTAAGGGCGTATTAGCAATTTATAATTGGGTTTTATTTATAAGTGGATGTGTAACCCTATGAGTATGTAACCGAGCTTGTAACTCCTCTGAAATAGTGAAATTCTCCACTCTACTTCTGAGGACGTAGGTATATTTGTCGAACCTCAATAAATCTTTGTGTGCTTCTTCTGGATTTGTGTTTTGTTTGCCCTAAATTGCATTACAATTGGTATTAGAACTAGGTTCTAGGGCAGATGAGATCGATGCAGGGAAGAAGATTGATTTTTGAGATTTGGTTTGTGACAGAGGAGAGATTTTAGTTTAAGCGCGATAGTTTAGCTGTTTGCATATTACCGCTGAAGGAATTCTAGATCCGGACGAAGCAGATTCGGCAGTATGCGGGTGTGTGGTGCAGAAGAGTTCAGCTCTTCTGTGAGAGTCAGTGGATGTTTCCAGTTTCAAGGCTCGCGTGGAGGTTTGGATCAGGAATTCTAGAGAGAGGAAGGGCTTCATCAGTTCGTGCGGCGAGAAGCTTCGGCAGTTCGCAAAGGCACGATGGTTCTGCGGGAGTTTGTCAAGAGGCGTGACGGTTAGATCCGTGATAAGTGAAATGAGAGTTCGGGGGAGGAATCTTCTAATTCTGCTAGGAAGAATATTGCCTCCCTTCTGGACTAAACGTGGAGGAAGCGAAGGGGCTTCATTCGCACAACAGGGCTTCGGCCGCGGAGAGCAGGGAGTTCGGTTCAGGCGCAAATAAGCAGTTCGCCGCGAAGCAGTTCGCGGCCATTTCACGTGCAGGTGCAGTTCAGCGGCTTGACGATTCCGTGGCAGGTGGAGTATTCCTTCTGCTGAGAGCAGTTTGGTTCTTCCAAGCGTGACAATTTTTGCGACGGGGCTCTAGGTAGTTATCGCGGAGGTAGTCCATCGACGGCCAAGTGGAGTTTGCAGGTTCACGGGCTCTAAAAGGAATATTTCAAACCACGAACGCGGAGCAAGTTCGCAGATTCATGGCGCCGCGGCGGTAGTTTGCGGCGGGGCTTCGCGAAGGCTTCGCGTAGGTGAATAGAGGAGTTCGTGTGACCAGTCGAGAAGGTGCAGAGGGGTTTCCGACAAAGGATTCCACAGACAGAGGCGAGAATCGTGACAGGCTTCTGATTTGTATAGGAGGTCGCGACAAGCGAAAAGGCGTGACAGTTCGTGCGACAAGCTGAGTTTCGACAGTTCATAGTTACCGTGGAAGCAGTTCGACAGTTACCGGGGAGTTCTCGCGAGGTGGAGTTCGGCGGTTACTGCGAACCATCGATCAGTTGTCATCGATCAGTTGGAGTTCTCACATTGTTACAGGAGGAACAGGAGACTAGGAGGAATATTTTCTTTATCTTGTTAGTGTGAGAAGAGATCGGCTGCAAAAGAGGCAGGGGATTTGAGACCCAGTTGAGGGGTATGCGGCAAACAAGTTTGGGAGGCAGTTATCACAAGCAGGTAGCATAAATAGGCGTGAACAGATCGCAGGTCTTCTTCTCAACTGAGAAAGAGGCTCGCGAGAAGCAGTTCTCCAGTAGGAGTTCGGTTCTATGAATAAGACTCTCATTTTGCGAATAGAGGAGTTCGTCCAGTGGAGTTCACATGTTTGTCGCAGGAGGAGTTGCGATAGGTGGAGTAGGCATCGATTTGGCGAAGAGTTTTGCGGAGGTATTCGGCGAACAGGCGCCAAGGGTTTTCGACATGACGTTTTGCGATCGAAAGATTCGGGGTTCGCGGGACAAATGTTTGGCCAAGTTGTTGGTGCAAACAGGAAAAGTGCTTTGTGTGAAAATTTTGATTCAAGAATTACAGGAAAATCATGGGAAATTTGTTGCATCTAATGGAGAAAATTTTAGGACTAATTTCTGTCTGGTACAAAATTTGAGATAGTGAAATTCGATGGAACCTGAAACTTTGAATTGTGCCAAATAAGGGTGAAAGATTTGTTAGCATAACAAGAAATTTTGAAAGCATTGCGAGCTACGAAACCTGATAATATCTCTAAACTGTTAGGTATTACAGTTGTAGGTGGAGTTCACCCTGTTTGATCATATGATGGAAATGCAGCAGGTACAATGACCAAGTCAGGTACTATCAACAAGTTCTTGCATTGCTTGAACTTGTTGAATATTTGTAACTATTAAATTACATGGTTGCCTAACACACTTTGGTGTAAGAAGCTCCATGATGTATCTCGTCTAAGGGGCTGGATATTCACCAAGGTGGATATTTGTTAGGTGTGGCTCATATACCAAAAATTTGGAGCCTTTTGGTAAATTTAGTGGGTTGGGGGGAGCGAGGCCATTTTAGTAATTTATCTATTGGTTTTATCTATAAATAGATGTGTAACCCTATGGGTATGTAACCAAACTATGAAACTCCCTTGAAATAGTGAAATTCGCCACTCTGCTCCTGAGAATGTAGGCATCTGTGCCGAACCTTATTATTTCTCTGTATCTTCTTCTGGTTTTGTGTCGATTATTGTTTTTCTTCGCCCTAAATTGCAAAACACTTATAGTTAAAATCCAATCAAAATTCTCTCATTAAATCCCTAATGGCAGACAACATTTAATCGATAAGGCATTTAAAATTAGCAATATTTCAGCTGACATTTTCTAGCTGAAATTCAATCAATAAGTTTGATTATCAGTTGAAATATAAGTTGTTACCCACTATTAGTAATCAGTCGTTTTCCCATGATGTAAGAAACCTTCAGAACTATCCCCTCACCCGGAACATCTCAAATATATCATTTTCTCGCTGAAATACTAGACTATTTACAAACATGTCATATATATCATTACCAGTAAACAAAGCTTATCAACACATATGCCAACACCACAACTTTTAGATCCATCTTCTTAAAGTTGTGCTAAGATTAATCAAACGTAATCTCCACTATGGATTGCTCAAATATGCTGGTTGTATAACACATTGAGTTTCTTGAGTCACAAATCAATTATAGGTTATTGGCATGGCTTAACTCTCATATCATGCTCCATCAAAGCCAAGTATCACTTATTCCTCCACAGAAGCTAAGTACATGGAGCTCGCTACGACAACCACAAAGATCATCTTGCTTTGACTTCTTAAATAATTTGGTCTCTTCACTCCATTTCCTATGATGTTATATTGTTAAAACAATTCAACATATGTCCTTGCCAATAATCTTTTCTTTCATTCCATCAATAAACATATATAAATAGAATAGCATTTCTTTCATGATGCCATCAAATCTATGGCTATTCAAGTTCAACAAGCAACCTTCCATGACCAACTCGTAGAACTGTTTAAGAAAAAGGGGTACATGTTCATATTGTACATTTAACCAGAACATCATAATTGTAAAGAACAGAACAAAATACCTCCAGAACATTCTTCACCACCAACACTTATGCCTGCATAACAAATATTTTACTTTAAAAGCAACTTCTATTATAACTT
This sequence comes from Papilionanthe hookeriana x Papilionanthe teres, assembly GCA_022702705.1. Taxonomy (NCBI): domain Eukaryota; kingdom Viridiplantae; phylum Streptophyta; class Magnoliopsida; order Asparagales; family Orchidaceae; genus Papilionanthe; species Papilionanthe hookeriana x Papilionanthe teres. The sequence continues at coordinate 106,472,126 of CM040421.1, read as the reverse complement.
GTATAGTTATCTTTCTAGTCTCAATAGCATTACATATTTCAGCTATGCATTTTTTATTTTCTTCTCACTACACTATCTTCCATGCCACAACCTTAATGGGAGTACTATAGGGGAACACCAAGGCCTAGCTTCCCCGCAGGTTTTTTACAATCTCTCCTTTGGCTTTCCAAATCCAATGATCATTCATAAAAACTTGGATGATTAATGTCATAACAAATGCATCAAATTACAGTAATTGAAACCAATGATCATTCTTCATCAAAGTCCATATCACAAAAATCCTTAGTTACATATGATTCTTGAGAAAAAATGGGATTGCTTTCTATAATTAAGATTATATAACAGAGAAATTACCTCATTACCAATAGCAGATGTATAATCAATAATGGTCTTGGATTAACTTTTAATGATAAAAAAATTATCCCATGTGGGTGCTATCGATGATAGAAGTGCTCGTGTAGTATTTATAATGGAATGGCTTCTATTATTCGGGTTGTCAAGAGGCATTAACAATGAAAAGGGTATTAGTTCAAGAAGAACAAAATATAAACCACTAGTGTTGTACGTGCAAGTCAAGGGCAGAGTTTGACCATATGGCAGGCAAGGAGCTGTAATTAGCAATGTTGGAATCAAGGCTGCCAACGACGATGTGGGCAAACGAAGATGTGTCACAAAATAGCATTAAGAATCCCAGACACATGACCAGAGGATGCCACCACGAAGGTTGACCTAGTAAGAAATGGAAAGAGAAGGCACCAGCCAAGATCAGCGATCAATCCTACCACTAATTAGGGTCATTTACATACATACATACATACATACTACCAAATTCTTATGTATTTAAATATCTAGCCCTTAACTTCTGATTTTTACATGTGAAATATATCTTTATGCATAGATATGATAGCATATAGGTAAAAAATTGAAGTTTAGGTGTTAGATAATTAGCTACATTGAAATTGGATAGTATGCCTGTTAATCTTCTAAATTAGAAATCATCCAAGTAGGGCACCCAGTCATCAATATATATATATATATATATATATATATATATATATATATATATATATATATATATATATATATATCACAAATACAAAAACAATTGAGATAGTTCATTCAGCAAAGTAAGACAATAAATTTAAATTGTTCCATTTCAAGCAGCATTGGTGAAGTTATTCTAGCAACTATACAAAATCACTGCTTCTGAAGAGGCGGATTCAATTTTCTGAAGAACCCAAAATTAGCAGATAGTGGATTAACTCAAGTCAAAAGACCTATCATTAATCTCCCACATGCTATCACCCATACTTCAGAAGAATCCTCTCAAAAAAGAAGCAGAAGAATCAGGTTGTTGCAACCATTGCCTTTTTTCCTTCCCAAGTGGTTCCCCTCTACTGTTTAACACAATGCACTCTAATACTAAAAAGTAATGGGATAAAAAAAAAGTCCAAGAGAACCTAACCATCTGTATATCTTTCATCTATTTATAATTAGCTTAGCCCTCCATTCATCAGTTAGCTTTTTTAATCCATATCATGAAATCTAAGAGTCATTCCAAACCGAGAATAGTGGAGCCCCATGGCAAACGGAAGCCACATTTCCCGGCCGTGACGCCATTGTTCCCTGGGCCGAAAGCCCCCAACCACTAAAGCCGCCGCTCTGCTCATATCCATCAGCGGCCTTCACCTCACCAACTGGTAGCTGCTGATTGCCAACATGGTAGCTACTGTAGGAAGAATTCCCCAAATAGTTCTCAATCCCAGTCTGCTTTCCTTGTTCATCTCCAAAACAACCACGCCCTTGGTTACCACCCATAGGCAACATGAACCCGCCGCCGCTACCTCCCGCAAATCCGCTGCATACTATCGTGTTGGACCCTGTGCTGTGCTCCAATGAAGCCGTGGCGAAGTCCTGAAGACTAAGGAAATTGTTCATGGCAGCTGTCGATGGCTGAAAAAAATCGTGGGTATTGTGATGGTGAAGGTCGTGAATGTTGTGGGTTGCAGTTGCGGCGGCAGGTGCGATGCGATCTTGCTCCTGCTTGTACCATGGTCTTTGATGAGTGTTCGGGTAGTAAATGCTGAGCGGCTGCGGCTGGGGCTGCTGAAACGCAATAGTGGGCCAGCCGAAGCCGGCTGGAGATGCAGAAATGGCGCCAGAGTAGTGGGATGCGAGACTTTCCATGGCGGTTGTCCTGCGGTTGCCATTCATGATTGACTCAGAATGCTCTGAGGTATCCTTGAGGCGTTTGGCGGCGCCACCGATTGGTAGAGTGCTGCTCTCCAGTATGCTCTTCACGTCATAACGGTTCATGTCGAAGTTGGTCACAGCGTTCAGGCCACGAAATTTGATTGCGGCGATGTCGTATGCCTCAGCCGCTTCTTCCTGCGTACCTTATGGCCGTCCAATAATCATATAAATATATATTTATTGCTTCTCGGTACATATTATAAATGATCATTTTAATTATAAAGCACACATAATACAAAAAATAAATTTAGGATATGTATTTGTATAGTTTTAGTATAATTATTTCTCATGCATTTAACGTCAACGCATGTTTACCTTATTCATTCATTAGTTGTATGGAATGCACGATGACGATACACTTAATATTGTGAATATAATGTTACGTGGCTAGAAGAATATGCATTTTATGGGAACATTAAACTATAGGAACTTACATCAAGTGGATTTGATGTTATCCTATTATTTAACCTTTAGTGTGTATCATAACGCTTCCCTTACTACAAATACGTGGATGAAGAAAAAAATTATTAATATTTATATGGTTGACTGATTCTTCATCTAATTAATTTTTTATAATATTAATTAGCTTTAGTTTCAGGATCACAATTGATTGTGCTGATTACAAATAACATAACGTACAGTTTAATTACATATCATCAATATTTCAACATTGCTCAAGCACGAAGAAGAAACTTAAGCTTACATGCAATGTCCGCTTTGTGAAAGTACTATACCAACATACAAATCTTTTTTTTTTTTTAATTAACACCCGTTTTAAATGTTTACATGGCATGCTGATAAAATTCGAATAATTTGAATGCGCCTAAATATTGAAATTAATGATCAATTAATTTCATTATCCAAATCATCCATTTGTGAATTTATTCTTTATTGTTAAGGTCTAAGCATATCTTCAACTTAAGTTTTATAAATTTTGTGAAAGTGTTTTATTTTACATAGAGACAATGATGGTTAGTGCACTTAATTCGCTAACTAAATGTCGTCTGATAAAAATAAAAGTTAAATAAAATCATTTCAAAAATTTATACTTTTTCATAAAAAATAATAATATTTAAACATAGATCCATGCATGTGTGTGTGTGTGTGTGTGTGTGTGTGTGTGTGTGTGTGTGTGTGTGTGTGTGTGTGTGTGTGTGTGTGTGTGTATATATATATATATATATATATATATATATATATATATATATATATATATATATATATATATATATATATATATATATAATTGGATGACATTAGAATTCAATTGTAGGGAACTAAACACTTTAAAAATTCAAGTTGTTTGTAAAAAGATATTGTACGCAATTGCTTTTCTAGAAATTTGATACTTCTCTATATAAATAATATAATTTAATAAGTTTTCTTATGAAGTTTAAGAAATTTAGTAATTTTAGATTTTTTCCTATTTTTACCAAATATTTTAAAAAGGTTAGACAATTAATGATTTTTGTTCCTGGAAAAAGATATATGTTGCTAAAAACAATAGTGTTAAATTAATGAATTATTATGTTATAAAAATAGTAGGTCTGGCCTATATTGCCATAATAAAATTAAACTCCCTTAGAGTAGGCACGTATTACGTGTGTTAAAATGATAAAATAAACAAATAGTTAAATTTCTTATACAAAATCAGAACAAAAAATCTGTAGACCTAACGCACTTTAAATAGAAGTTTAGAAGAATTTGCAAGAGAAATTTTTATCAATTAACTTCATGAGAAAACAAATGACAAAGCTAGATTTATAAACTGACCTACAAATAGGTGATGTAAAGCTAGTAAGCTGATATATATCCATTGAAATAAAGTTCGCAGATTGACATCAAGTATTTCTTTTCATAATAGTATCGTGCGAGTTAAACTAAGAAGAATACCACAAAATTAAAGTTTTGGTATACGGGGTAAGATATAAGAGATAATTTTTATTGTTGGAAGACATATGCAATTATAATTGGTGTTTGCATAGGCCTTTTAGAGCATAACTTATATTTTAAGAGCAATGTGCATGACTATAACAACTACAATAAGATGCATGATGAGTGAAATATATGTTGAGCTAAAGTAGAACTGTGTAGCTCAGGTAACTGATAATTTATGAATGCCACTTTAGTTTGGAACCATACAAAATTTTCTTAAGCATTAATAAATGCCAATTATTATTGACATTCATAGAAAAAATGCATGATTAAAAAAAAGCATGCCATCACAAAGTTTCACAAAGTTTCTAATTCAGTAATATTGTATCGATGTGTTTTTTTAGTACTTCTACGGTTAAATAATTTTTAAAACTATTTTAGCAAAATATAAGCTATTATAATGTGAATATTTTAGTCAAATTTTAAAATATAATCAAGCAGAAATTAGAAAACATTATTATAGATATATCTTTCTTCCTAGTAATACAAAAATAATTAAAAAAATATTTATTTTGTTCTATTTTAATTTTAAATTATTAATTTTTGAATGAATCTTCATGCAGTCTAGTGGTTGGAGTAGGCTATTTTAATAGAATCAAGAATTTTAATCGCATACTTTGTAATTTATGACCCAATATTTTCAATTTAAAAGAACTATTGTGAACCATAAAATTTAAATTCTGATCTAAAATTAAGTTAGTGAATATGAAACTTGTCAAAGACAAGTAAGATGTTTAAAATTTAAATAGAATGATAGTTGTACTGATTGAAAACAACGATTCTTTAGGATGGTTTGAATAAATTCTCAACTTTCGGATAGCATTGTTGTGATTATTAATACCTGGAATAAGTCAGTAGAGGACTGATAGAGAAATCAGTAACACAAGTAAAACAACAATGCTGATATAGAAATATGTGTATGTACTAAAATGATTATTAGTATTTCTTTTTTGAATGATCTTTTTAGGTAATTTAATATTTTATCCCTTCAAAAATATCACTTTGCCATTTGTTGCCTTAGCGCCTCCTCCATTCTGAGCAAGGGCGGTTTGTTCCCTCTCAAGAAAGAGGGTGGTTTCTTCCCAGGCGTGGGCTAATATTTTTGACGGGTCCCGACGGGTTACTTTTTGTATTTTAATACTATTTCCTTGAACATAGACTACAATATAGCAGCTTCGGGAAATTGTATAAGACTTACTAAAAGTTCCCAAGTAGAGATCCTTATTCCCTGCAACTCTTCCAATTCTTGCTTGCCACCTTCCATGCTGGTGATGCCTACGTCGGACAGAAGTAGATTGATTTAACAAAAGTGGCCAACATGTGATCCCCACCATATTTAGGTCCCACAGAAATAGTATGTAAATTTATTTTTCATTTTTGCTTATAAAGCTCCGGTATATTTTCACCCAGTCTTCAAATAATTTCTCCTTGTGTGCAATGAATAGATACTTATTCCAAATGTATGGGATGACAACAAACTTTTGTTAAAATAATGATAAATCAAAATCATATAAGCTAATATGGATGGAAATAATGGCCAAAAATTCACCGAAAACATAAACAATGTTACTTTCGCATTTTTATTTTTGTTAGATGATATAACTCGTCGTCCATGATAAATTCACATATTTGGATAAAAGAATTTGAGAAAACATGTTGGCCTCTAAAGCATGCGATTCATGAAATGGCATAAGAAGAAAAATTGTAATAATTATGTGCATATTTATGACAGTGGAAATTAATAAGAATTCTGAGATAAATTTTATAATATAATCACCAAGTAAAAGCCAATCTCTTGAATAATATGTAGCATTACGGACAAATTGTACATAAACTTAATGCACAGTCGATAAGAAAACAAAAAAGGAAAGAAGAAATTAAACTCTTAAAGCCAGAGGATATTCTAATGGATTGTGTAAATTAAAGTTATGCAGATGAATACAAAAAATTAATCAGCCCAAATAGCTGGAATATTGTGGAGGCGATTTATGTTGATATTTTATGTACAACAAATTTATATACATGATCTATTTGAATACATATCATGTAAAATATATTTTTAACGTGATCCTTTTGATAATATAATTACGTTAACAACCTTTCAGTCTCATATGAGAGATTATTACTGACGGTGCATCGAAAACTAAAAATAAAACTCTTAAAAAAAATCTTTACAATGTAATAACAAAACGTATAAAGGCCGAAATGAAATTTTCGCCTTGGCAGTTAATACATATAGAATGCATAAACTCATCATACTATATTTACTTGGGAAATTATTGATACAGACATAATAGTTGTGGCTGTGTAAATAGTAGGAAAACTTATATCTGTTGGTTACTTGATATTAGTGGGTTATTAATTACTGGAGATCTTAAAAATTCTTACCGAGTAACCCCACGATAGATCGATGCACCACGAGAAAATCCACTGCTTTTCCTGAAACCAAATAGAAAGAATAATAGTATCAAATGGGAACCCCTAACTCTATCTAATTCCACTCCAATAATAATATAATAGTTAATCAGCTACAAACGGAACAAATTTCAACGGATAGTTACCTTCTAAGAGAGGCAACATATTCTTGCCTAGTCATGTGCTTCATTTCTTCAAGCTCGTTTTCATAATTGCTAACCTAAAAATTATGTGAGGGGAACCACATTAGAAATTAATTTTTTAAGCCGGGAAAAACTTCATCCCAAAAGTTATTCGGTACAAAAATAGAAAGACTTACCGGAAAATTAGTCGTTGTGGTTGGCCCCCAATATTTGAGCGCGGCCAAATCATAAGCTCTAGCAGCCTTATCTTCTTTGTCATAGCCACCTAATTAACGTAACAGGGGGACAAGATGCAGCAGATCAGATTGAGAGGAAAGGTATCGCTAAATTATGACTTTGTAAACTTTTTTACAGTCCAAAAAGCTCGTGCATGAAGACTAATGGAACAAATAAATTGTATTTGCACTTACCCAAATAGACTGCATTTGAAGTCAATCACCAAATCGGAATCCGAGTTGGGGAAAATGCCGATGGACAGTAAAACCATAGTCATAAAATATTAAATAGTAAGGAAGAAAAAGGAACAATAAACTAAAATAATGAACGAAGAAGACTTCAAATTGCATTATACCTTGTCTACCCTTGCGGCTCTGTCCTTCTCTTCTGCAACTGTTGTCCCAAAGGTGTGCCTCATATCTACCAGTCCATCTATGCCTGAGAGCACGCACGATGTAAGGAACAACTCATGTAAACTTGAAATGAGACTGTATTGCTTTAAGTTTAATAAAAGCCTAAGGATTTCTCTTTTTTGAGGAGCAAACTATCCATTTACAGTTCAAACATTTGCTACGAAGAAAGAAAAAAAAGGATAAGAACTTTATATTTCAAAGCCTAAACATATTTAAAAAAAAAAATAAACAAGAAAATCTATACTCTTGAAGAACTCGCGAGTGTTTTGTTACTTTAAAAATAACTATAGAATGATAAATTTATAGCCCTGTCCAACATTAGTGAATCAGTAGGCTAACCGCGTCACTCCTCGATAAATCGAAGTCCTTTGACCGAAGGTATCAATCGACTTTCTCGTAGCCACTGCTTCCACCACGCTTGGCCCATCCAACCCACCACCAACCAATCTTTCTGGCGACGAAGAGCTCTCCCCGAATCCACCTCCTCCTCCACCTCCGCTGGTAGTTGCCATGAGTGTCAATGCCGAGCTAGACTGAGAGGTCATGCTCATCGAGAGAGAGAGGCCCTGCGAGCTACTTTGACCACCAATCTTCCCAGCCAGCAAAACAGCAGTACTTTTCTCCTCCGCCACCTGCTGTGTCACCGGCTGGTTCCTCAACCAAGTCTTAATCATTGAGAGCCCAATCGAGCTGTTACTATGAGCCACACTTCCCACGTCGTTGTAGTCGGAGAACACATAGTCCCCGGAAGAGGAGTGACTTCCAAGAAAGTCTTCAAGCTTCGGTTCCTCAACTTCCATATGGTTATTTATCCGGTCATTGGTCGAACCAACAAGCATGGAGAGATCGGATGCGCTCCCTTTAAAGTCAAAGCTCTTCATGTTCCATTCTGCACAAAAGAAAACACATAAAAAGGGAGAGTTTTAAAGGATATATATTTTTTTTCCTTCCATTTCTATATGCCTATTATGTGTTCGTGTGACCTTGGTTATGATGGTTGGTTCTATTGAAGCTTTCCAAGATGTCAAAGGGAACATCTTGTCTTAGGGTTGTAATGCCAAGCGGCTGCTCAGAGGGAGAGTCTGCGGAGAGGTCGAAGCAGTCTCCCGTAGAGACATCAACGCTGGGAATGAGCCTCTCAGGGTGCGATTGGGAGGAGGAGAGTTCATGCGGTGAAAGGGAGAAGGCTAGCCAGTTGTTTATGGAAGCCATGTATATAATTAGGGTTTTGTGTATCGCAAAGCGCCGAGGAAGGCAATTAGGTGCTATTAAAAGGGTTGTGATGTTTGAAATGCGTTAATGGTGAAATGTGAGGAGGAATTCGGAGGGCCAGTTTTCTACAGGAGAAGGAAAAAAAGACGAGTGAAGGATTCGAGACTTATGGAAGAGAAGATTAGAAAATGCGAAAATGCAAGAGGAATTTATGATATATATATATATATATATATATATATCGTGGCCCAAGCAGGAACACGGTTGAAATTGCATAAGCTTAAGAAATTAAATTATAATATTCCAATTGTCATTATGGAGAACATTGTATTCCTATAAAATTATAATAATCTTAATTATGTAATAATTTATTTCAAAAGAATATCATAAGTGATAGGTCGTCAACAATTTTATTATTTAACATGAATCTCAAGACGAACGACTCTCATTTCAAAATTTTTACTATAATAATGAACATTTAAACTAAAATAAAATTTTTTTCAAAATTCTAATTTTAACACACAGTCAAACTGTCTGGCTCGATGAGATAAACATAATGACACTAAAGTTAATCCAATCCAAGTTTAATCAAACCTAAATCGAGCCATTAAATTATTATTAGAAGTTTCTTTTGTCAAATTAGAAAGCCGGGTTTCAAATCCACAAATTCATAGCCAAATCAACCATCTTGACAAACAAATCAAACGATCCCACGATCACTCAATTCTGATATGACTAAAACAGTCAAATGTTTACAAAATTTCATCTAATTGAGTGAAACTCACAGATTTCATGTGATGGAGTGAACCTAATTCTTTTTTATTTCACAAAAGTTTCACCCAGAATCTATAAAAGAGCCCTACCTCCTTCATGAAAGTGGATCTAGGCCTTGAATCAAAAGAAGAGCTCAACTTAGAGCTGGTTAATAAAGAAAGAGCTGAATTCCATTGTCGTTAAGGACCGAAGACCTGGCAAATGTTTTTCGAAAACCTGATAAATGCTTCTTGAAAACTTGACAAATGCTTCCCGCTCATGCAGTCGCCATCTACCGCTCATCGGTCCCCTCAACCACCTTTAACCGCCCTTCACTCCTTGCAATTAAACTCCTTATGAAATCATGACATGTGATGCAGAATCCCGATATATGTTACAGAGTATCAAACTATTATAGGGAGAAATGCAATGGCACACCCTGATGATGGTGTAATGCATGACACACTTCAATGATGGTGTAACAATGCACTTAGATACGGTGCAACAATGCGCCCTGCATATAGTGTTATGTTGCAGCCTAAAAAAGGTGTAATGACATTTCTCGAAGATAGTGTAACAATGCACCCCTAAGATGGTGTAACATGTTGAATATGGCACCATGCACACCCTACATACAATATATAAAATGATCTCAAAAATGGTGTAACGAGATAGTATAACAATGCACCCCATATACAATGTAATGATGTACTCCTCATACAAATGAATGATATCTTTTGAAGATGGTATAATGACGCACTTCAAAGATTGTGTAACAATGCTTCTCGATAAAAATGTAACTACAGCCCTAAGATGGTAGAACGTGCATCATTTGTATAATGTAATAGTGCTCCAAAAAGATAGTATAACAACACACTCGTGTAAAAACACATCTCGAATACGACTACATGACACGGTTCACATATGGTGCAACAATATTTACTAAATATGGTGTAAAAATGATCCTTTAAAAACTTTTTACAACCGTCGTAATCGGTGTATAAGGATTTTATCTTAACTCTTGAAGCTCTCTCCTTTCAATCCACTACTACCGCTTACGTGGCTAATTCGACCTATGTGGTTTATAACTGATGCAACTTTTAACTCCAACCTCTTTGACCAACGAATATTATCATAACTCATGCAATTTTCAACTCTAACTTTTATGTCCAATATATGTTAACATAGATCATAATCCTCCCTAACTCTAGCCTTTGCAACCTACAAACATTATCACAATTCAGCAGCTTCTAACTTCAGCCTCTACAGCTTAAAGAAATTATCATAGTTCACCACTGTAAATTATGTAGTTCACTTCAATTACAACCCCTCACTATGAATTATGTGATCCACACCTCATATAGCTCCAAACTCCAGCCTTTGTGGATAAAGACATTATTGCAGCTCACCACTAAAGTCTTTATGACCAACTATAATCTACATGAATAATAACTTATGCAACTCTCAAATTTAGCCTTTTTGTCCTACATTCATTCTTAAAGTTCAATGTTATGACCAATGTGACCCACTATGGTATACGTGGCTCATAAGTCTTGCAGCTCCCAACTCTTACCTCTAACACCTACGAATGTTATAACAACTTCTTGCTACAGCTTATGTGACCATTTATGACCTACATGGCTAATAGCTCGTGTAGCTCCCAACTCTAATATTTGTGGGCTACAAACTTTATCACAGCTCATTGATCCCCCGAATATTTATGCTTACGTTTTATATATGAATTTACACTTTGCCTTTCTTCTCAACAATAATATCTCTTCTATACAACGGTGTCAAAAACTTGATTCTGAAGTAAATAAGAGATCAACTTTAATTATTTATAATATGAGATTCTACGTAATTATACGTATCATATATCAAGTAATATAGGACTTTCTGATTAAGCCCCGAGATATCGAACCCACATGGAAATGTTCTAAAAATTTAAAGAAAGTAGAAAAATATTTTTTTACTTTTCAAAAAGATTTTGTAAGTTATGTTTTATAAATAGAAAGTTTAAATTATTTTTGATAAGTTTTAAGAAAAAGTAAAGTAAACAACTAAAATTATTAAGACTATTAAATAGTATGAAAGCAAATGAGAATAAAATATCTTTTTTCTCATTATGAATCAGTAATAATTATGAAATTTCGTTGTGAAAGTTTATAAATGTGTTGTGTCAAATATGAGCAGTTATATTCTTTACCCTTACTTGGCTATATAAAGAACATAGGTTAATATGATGCTTAGAAATCTTGAAGATGGGTTAAGCATTGAAGATACGATCTCTCACTCTAGAGTTCCCTCTTATTCCTCCACCTCGGGACTAACATCTCATAACAAAACTTAAAACATCAAACCAAATTGGGGGCTTTAGCCTGTCACTCTAAAGTCATCTAATTTTACACCCAATTAAAAGCACGTCTCTCTATTTATTTGCACTCAACTATATGGACTGTAATTCTCACTCATATAATTTCATGTGATTCTCTCTAATTGTTGATTGAGACAATGCCGCATTGGTTCTTATATTTTCTCACAACAAATTTTAACATCTCAATTGGCCAAATCAAGAGGTAAATAAAGTGCAAGGTAGTTGAATTATCACAACTTCTTCTAACATTAAACATCTATACTTCACACAACTTCCATCCATAATTTAATTACTTCATCATTTAAAAGGAAAAATATAAAGAAAACTAATCAGAACTCATGGAAAAAATACAAACATAATTTGATTTAAAAGTAGAGATCATAGTGAAAAAACAACAAGTCTTACTTTAAAATCAAATGTAAAAACAAAGATAAAAACTTATCTGCCTCTCCACAAGACTCTTGAAGTTCCTTTGAAACTTTGTTTTCCCTTACAAACTCCTTAGGGGGCGGCGCCCAACTCTAAGGACTCACTCTCCTAAATTCTAATACAAACTATGATAAAGTAAAGTGAAAAAGTAAAGAAGTATGACAAGAAGAAGACTCTCTTTCTTCTTCTCTCCCTTTAACCACTTAAAGCTTTTCTCCAACTTCTCCTGCCAATACTTCCTTTCAAAAATCTTCTCCTTCTGATCTTCAAGTCTTCTTTTAATAATTTTCCAAAGTGTGCCTCGGTGTCTCTTCAAATCATGTCAGATTCAATGAATCTATCAAGAGATGCATCCATTCATTTGAATTTTAAATGAATTTTTGTGTCAATGAGAAGTTAAGGAAGTTTAAACTAAAGGGTGTTTCAAAAAACTCTTCAAATTTACTACAAAATTAATTCAAATTGCATAGGTTAACTGTCGTGGCTATGCGCCAGCCCTTGGCACTTAGCCTCCAAAGGCTAATTTTGCACACTTTTCATTTTTGCTTCAAATTTGATTCTTTTTTGCTCCTTTCATCACAATCATTCATTTTAATTATACCTGCAAGAAAAACATGAAAATACCTTCTCTTCAAATATAGGTATAAAAATGTGCATAAAAACACTATATATTTTAGGTGTATCACTCATCAATATGCTTTACGTGATCAAAAACCAACTTACATGTTGTATAGCTCATGTGACTCCTATCTGTATCTTTTGTGGCTTTTAAACGTTATCGCAGCTCAACAAGATGTCAAACATGATCCGAAGCTTGTGTAGCCCCCAATTCTGGCCTCTATGGCCTACAATCATTATCACATTTCATCATGATGGCCTATGTGACCAACTATAGTATACATGGCTCACAACTCATGGAGCTCCCTTTTACAGCCACTATGACCAACCAATATTTTTGAAGTAACCATTTATGGTTCACATGACTAAATACTGCCATGAATTTAAACTAATGACTCTATGAAAAGTCAGCTTACAACCATTATCTATGAGATTTATGGCAAACTACGGGCTTCATAGCAGCCGACTACAACTTTTGCAACATGCTATCTCTAAAAAATATATATTTATTGTAACCAGATTACAAAGATTATAAATGAACTACTATTATACTTCTACGATGAAAAACTTTATAACACCGTATTATTGATTCAAGAGAAGACCGGATATCTATACTCACCATTACCTAGTGGGCTTTTTTAACAGGGATAGGCCCTATGATTTATTTCCCTTTCTAAGATTTCACCTATAAAATTTAAGATTTCTTCGCTTGTAATCTTGTTTTGAATATGCGTGCTACCTTCTTGTAGTGTGCTAAGATGATAATGTATTACTTTTCCATTGTGAATTTTTAACACGTTTTAGTTTGGGAATGTCTATGTAAAATGAAGTCCTATTCAACACAGTTCTCAAATAAGATATGTCAAGCCACTACTTTGTTTCCTAATGATAAACATCATTCTACTAATGAAAGAACCTCGCTTCAAACTTTTAAGATTAATTTTGAAACATTCTTTGAATAGGAGACATCATTCACTACAGTCCCAAAAGTTTATTCATGTCAGTGTCTTAGGCACAACTGTAGTGAGTTAGTCTTCCCGCATCTCATGTAGACATCAAATCAATGAAAACTACTCCCAAGTTAAGAGGTGACTCTCATTGCAATCTTAAGAGGTCATTTACATTAAAACTATGAGCATTATTATAGCAAATTAGTCACACTATATCTCATTCCAAAATCTAGTTTTTAAATGTCAGTTCAAGACTTGGGGGAAAACTTCACATTAAAGAGCATTTCCTTGGCATCCACTCAATGTATTGGATTTCTTCTTCAACTGGAACAAGAAGCTGATCACTTTGAGATTTATTTCATAAGCTACTTGAAAAGTTTGTTTATAAAATGCCCCAGTTGGATGATAATAAATTTGAATGCAACTGTTAACATGATACTAAATGGTTGAAATAATATTTGTAAGAAAAAATCTAATCCATTTTGCCCAACACAAAGTATTGATAAAAGTAGAATGTTTCTTGATACCTCACTCTTGACTTAATTAATCTAAGTGGGACTCAGTTCAACATTATATAATGCAGGTCATCAAGAAGACACTTTGACCAACAGTCTAGGACAGGTCAAACATCCTTAGTGGATTTCAAACTACTTTATATGTGATAGGTTAATGTCATCAAGCATCATCTGTTAAAAAATATTTGATGGACCTTACGTACTTCATGGATTATGATCTACTTCATCCACTAAAGTTTATAATCATCAAGTAGATGTGCTAATATTTGTCGGGTTGACGATGTTAAACCAAGCGCTTTATCAGAGGCAACCCATAGTTATTTGAGTTGTTTAGTTTGTTTTGATTGAGTTATAGTTGATTTTATTATTAGATAGTCTTATATTTGAGTCCTACTCTCTTATAATTAATTTAGATGTTGCTAATTAATGGATTGAATTGAAGATTTGGAGATTATTTGGATAAAAAAGATGTTGGAGCAAAGTTGTGAACTGGTGCCGACAGCGCCTAAACCAGCACCAACAACACCAGATCCAGTGTCGACGGAGCCCAAACTGATGTTGACGGTGGATTTTTCCAGAGATCGACTTATTTTTTTTGGAACTTGGGTGCCGACGGCTCCAAAATCAGCGCCGATGGCGCTGATGACTAGAGTATAGTTTTTTGAGTTTCAAATGATGAGATTTGGCAGTTTTGAGCGGAATTTCAACCTTATAACACCCTAAAATCAATTTTAAACCCACTAACTCCAGAAAAAATGGAAAGGAAGTTCCAAAACTTGCATTTCATGGCTTTCAACTTCTTAGAATATCTAAGATTTAGAGTTTTCAACAGGAAGAAGTTCATTAGTTTCGAGGAGCAGCGATATTGTGACAGAGTCCTTATAAAGTGGAGGCTTATCAAAGAATGAGGCTTTTTTTATGAAGGTATGAATGTTCCTAGTACTCATGTTGAACAAATTATTACACAAAGAGGTTGGGAAGTGTTTTGTTACACCACTACAGCAGTAGTCATTTCTGTGGTGAAGGAATTCTTTCCAATTCTTCATGGAATCAACCAAGGAGTCGTCTATGTGCGAGGTAGGTGGATTTAATTCTCTCCTTTCAAGATTAATAAAATTTTTATGATAGAGAATGTGTCAATTTTCCATTACACAAATTTCATCCCTATAAGGGACAACATGAATGAAATCTATTGATATCTGACAAATGAAAGTGAAGATTGGGAGATAAGAGACGATGGGTATGTCAATTTCTCTGCGACTTTATTAAATCATGTATCGAAGCAATGGCATTTCTTTATATCTTCTAAATCATTCCCAACTATGAAAATTATTAAAGTGATGAAGTATAGTGCTATATTAAATTATTACATTCAGACTAATAAACCTATTGATATTGACACTATAATTGTGAAATTTGTTTTGGGATTGATTGTGCATGGATCAAACTACGGTTTGGGACATCCTTCTATAATATTTCTACTCTACAGTCAATCACAAGTACCATATGAAAGTTGGGAAAAAGTGTTTCTTCCTAGGAAGCCCATAGACCTAATTAATGTCTATGACTGTCCAGCAAGTGGAGCCGAAAAATGATCTGAGCATAACGGTATACCAACCGTCTCAGAGTTTGTTACCTGTTTAACCTCAATTTTCTGAAAATACGTAGTTAATTCTGAGGAAAATCAAGAAACTGGAGAAATAGGTATGAAATCTTATGGATGCTATTAATAATATGTCTGAATTGTTTGATCATCTAGATTTGAGGATGAATGAACATTTTGATCATATTGGGCGTATGGAACATAGGTTGATACGATTGATGAAGAAGAATGCTTTGTTTGATGATAATTTAACTGATGAATTCCAGTATCAATACTTCTACATTTTTTTTGTGCACCACCAATTCATGGGAGATATCAGAAATGATAGCACTGATGTGGATGAGGAATAGTGATTCACTATCTTTATTTACTTTATTATGGATTTGGACTTTATTTGTTTGAGTTTGATTTATTGTTGGCTTGCTTATGAGTGATTTGAGATATATTATGTTTGAGATTTGAATCTTTGTTGTGTGTTCAAGGTTAGAGTGTTGTGGTTTGATTGCAACACTGAGTTTATGATGTAGTAGATTGTTTGATGTGTGTAAGTTTGAAACTTGGGATTTTATATATAAAAGTAATATTTTGAGTTGCTTGTGTTTTATTGGTGTTAGTTCATCTCTTATTAGTGAATTTGGATGCTTAAAAAGGCTAATTAGATGGAAATGATTAAAAACATGAAAGTTTTAGAACTCAAAGTTTGGGAGCCGATGGCGCCAGAATGGGCGCTGACGGCGTGATTTTCTCGAGAGTTTTTATTTATTTTATCGGTCTGGTGCTGATGTCACTAGAATGGGTGGCGACGGTGACCAATACCAGAAACTACACAGATGCTCTTAAATTTGCAATTTTTGCTTTTGATCCCATTTGATCTTCGTCTACCTCTAGCCAAGGCCAAAATACTCCATTAGGGCTTGATTAAACTTGGATTTTAGGTGATTTCAGAGCTTTTTGAGATTAGATCTTGTCTTCCCTTGGTAGGTGCTCTACTTTTAACTAGGAATTTTTTATTTTCACCATGGAAATTTCCCACATTTTAGAGAAACAAAAATTTAAGGATTTTGAAGAAAATTTGAGAAAATCCATGGTGAAATGCTCTTACTTGCTAGATTTGACTTTAGAGCTTATTGCATAATCATTTTGGACTTTATTGAGATTTATTTTTGAATTTTCTAGAAATTTTAAAATGGCTCCAAAGATGTTTAAGGGGAAGAGGAAGGTTGATTTTGATGACAAATAATTTGTAAATATAAAAGCATAGTATCACTTTAAATCTACACTCAGTAGTAAAAAGTGTATTCAAGATCAAGGACTTCAAAATCCTTGCGGAGTTGTAGAGCAGATGATTGCTGAGCATAACTGGGAAACTTTTTGTTATTTTTCTGCAGATGTTGTTGCTTATGTTGTAACTTGCGGTATATAGATGAATTTGTTCTAGTTTGAGGGTAAATGTTGTAATTTACTCCTGAACAGATCAATGCTTTCTACCAGTTACGAGATAATCCGTTCTATGAGCACAAAAATTTTGGTACTGTGGATACCGCCATGAATGAGGTAATTACATTTCTTACTGATGGAAAAAAGGAGTGGAAAACTAAGCAAAGACAAAAGATAATTTTTCCTACTTCCACTCTTAATGTTGCATCTAAAGCTTGGCATTTCTATATTTTTGCAAGACTACTACCTACCTATCACATAGTGAAGTTCTAGAGACAGAGCAATTCTAAATTTTTGTATTCAGAATATGAGAGTTATTAATATTATAGAAGTTATTTATAATTGCATTTTGACTATAGCTAAGGGAGAAACTACTTGAGGATTGCGACGTCCTGCCCTAATTTATACCTTGTGTATAAAATCAGGAGTTGAGGTTGATACTAGAGAAGAGTTGCTCCATCCTTTGAAGCCTATTAGTAAGACCAATATTCTCACTTATGATTCTCATGTAGGATGGAGATCTAGAGGAAAGAGTAGTGAGATTCCCTCTGCTAGTCATGAAATGCATTCTACCTCTAGGACTCCTACTATTTGTAATGTTATGGAGCGGCTGATGATTCAGAAAGATGATATTACAAGTCTTCATAGCAGGATTAATGGTATGGAAGCAAGACAAAAACATCAATGATGATTATCAGAGGAGAAGAGTACATTATGATATTGCTTACCATGATGCTCAGATGAGATTTATGAGGCGAGAAACAAGTGTGATATTTCCTACATGCTCTCGCTACTATCCATACCAGCCTAAGGAAGAAGAAGGAGCAGATGAAGGAAGAGATGATAATTGGTAGTGTAATATTCTTTAGTTTGTTGTGTTGTGTTGATTTTGTGTTTATTATTTGTTTTAGTGTAGCAATTACGTATAGTAATTCTACTTCTGATTTGGTTATGTTGTATTAAAGCTTTTGTAGTTTATTACTGTTGTAGTAAAAATATAATGGATATTGTTTAAAATGTTTTATGTAGTGTTTTAGATTTTCTTACCTTGCAAATCTCTAATATATATGTGAACAATGCTTCTAACCATTTTATGCTTGTAGTTAAATTTTTATTTAATACAAGCATACTTCAGAAGAATCAAAAGCTTTCTCTCTCATTTGGTAATTTGTTACACACTGAAAAATTTATGTTTGGGGGAGGAAAATAATTTAAATTTTATTTGTTTTCAATCAAAAATATATTTCAAAATAATTTTAAATTAACTTAAAGTAGTTGAGCTTAACTTTAGACACTAAAATTTTGAATTTATTTAAATATTATAGTAGAATTGAATGGATGTTTTTAGTAATGAAAGTTAACTTTATGGGTTAAGATATTTAGTATAAAAGGATTAGATTATAGTTAACTATTTAAAGTAAAGAAAATTGTATTTTTTAAATGTTAGGAGTCTTAGAGGTTTATGTGAGGAGAAAGGATTGTGACTCTATGATGAATCACTAAAAAGCTAATATATCTAGAAAGTAAAGAAATATTTCAAGTTCCAACTTTAGGAAGAGGAGAGTGAAGTTCAAAATTATTTAACGCTATCCATATATAGTAATCCTCACAAGAAATGAAAGTACTAAAAAAAAGAGTGGATTGAAAAGAAATCCCAAAAAGAAAAAGAAAAGAAAAAGAAAAATATATGTCAGGAGAAGCTTGAGGAGATGCTTAATTAAAATTTGGCTTCACTTGAATCAACTTAAAGGAAGAGCTCAATTTCATTTCTAAATTTATAGTAAAGTATTTGCATCCTTACTAATAGAGTTTTCATGAAGTTTTTTTTCATATGATACTTCAAAGCACCCTTAATGTGACAAATTATGATTATTCTTGAAATAAATAGGAAACTAGAACTCTTAGAATTGATAAGTAAATGTTCTTATACCAATAATTTTGACCTAAGTTATTGAAAATCTTTCTGAAAATTTTTCAACTATATTCATTTAGATCATAAATCATAGTAATCATTAAGTAAAGTTCAGTACTAAGAGCCATATTTCTATGTAGTAAAAGGAATACTTAAGGACAAGTAATAGTTAAGTTTGGAGGATTTTGATGCACCAAAAATATGCTTGTTTTTTTATATATTTTTTGTACTCATTTTTTGTGCTATTGCACTTTAATGGAAGGTATTTTTCATTTTTTGTTGCAGGTATGATGATTTTAGGAAAAAGGAGCAAAAAAAAGTGAAAAGGAACGAATTCAGAGCGAAAAAAGGCAAAAACAAGATTTTTGAAAGTCTGGCGCTGACGGCCCCAAACCAACACTGACGGCACATTTTTCCAGAGAGTCCATAATTAATTGTCTAGATAGGGCGCCGGCGGTGCCACATTACCCGCCGACGGTGCCCAATGTCAGTTCAAGCTAGATTCGATGTATTTGGATGTATTTTGAAGGGATTCATGAGGAAACTCTTGGAAAATTTGTTCCTAGATGACTTTAAATTTTTTGGGTGGCAGAATTGATTGAGGAGAGTCAAGGGAGAGTCAAAGAAAATTCAGTAGAATTAGTTTATAGTCAGTGTGGAGTCAAGGGAGAGTGATCAGAGTCTAGGGTTTGGTGTTTTGTGTTGTATTGTGGGGGATTATTCATGAAAGAGTTGTAAGAGGAGAGGCAAAGTGAAAGATTGCTTCCTCCCTACTATTCCAAGAGGGAAATATGCATTGTTGTGAAGAGAGAAGGAGATCCAAGGGAACTTCAAGGTATTTTCTTGGGGAAGAACATCATATAAGTTGTATTTACTTCTAACTATTTGTATGACATTGCTTTTATATATAAAATCTTTGTTTTGTCATATCATCTCCATGAATTCTGAGTAGATTTCTTTGTCTTTCTCCTTGAAATGATAATTGGTGATGTGATAGTTTAGATTGTCTATGCCATATGAGAGAATAGAAACTGTGATGCTTTTCCACTTCGTTCTTAATTTAGTTTTTGATCTGACCAATTGATTTGTTAAAATACATAATGAAACATACAATCCAGAAGGACTATGCTTTCTACAACAATAGTGGAGATTACATTCAAACTCCATAGACGGTGAAGTCCATGGGGTTTAGGTGCAAATAAACAGGGAAATATTTTTATTGGGAGTATAATTGGAGATTTTAGGGTGACAGACTAAAATCCTTAATTTGGTCCTGGTGTTTGGAAACTAAAGCAAGAGTTGGCCTTCTTGGAAAGTGAATTGGGAGCTCTGGAGTAAGAGCCTGTATCCTCCCACCCTAGCCACGGATATAGGGACTAAACCTAGGATTAGCCATTTTTCTTTATATCACTCATAAGTGGGTAAATAATATGTATGCTCTTATTTGGCACAATACAAATATTAAACTAATCTATATTATTCACTCACCAAAATATCATTGTAAGGGGAAGGACACTTTCTCTAAATTTAAACCTTGAATTAGAAAAATTTATTATAGTAGTAGTTATATTAATTTGAGGTGTAGTTAGTACTTTAGCAATTTTAAAATTTCTATCAACTTTTAGCATCTTAGTATTAACTTTTGGAGCTTTGTAAATCGAATATTGGATTTCTCTGCTATGCTTTAAGGTTTGCTTCCTCCTTATGGGATCGATAACCAGGACTCCGCTAGAGCCCTGTATTACTTGAACGATACATAAACTTACGTATAGATCAACTGCTACCTTATTAAACTGATTATATTTTGAGATTGAATTGAACTATTTGCAAAAATATATTACTTCTTATCAGCATCCGCCACCGGTCAGAGGTCTGGTGGAGACACCTTATGTGAGATGTTAAGTATTGTGAGGTGGTTGGTTTATTGAGTACTTCCTTTAGAATTATTTTAGCAAGATCCCCTATTTTGTATGTGTCGGCATATTTTAAGGTTAGTATTGTATTTTGAAAAGGGGGTCGCCTACAGAAATTGTCGACGAATTTTAGATTTTAAATTTAATTTAAATATATATATATAATTTAGAAAGTAACATTTGATTTTGAAAATAATTTTAAATTTGAAAATTTTAAGATATGAAATCAAACCGATCTCACATCACAAATAGTTTATAAAACGAGCACCACACCACAAACCGTGTATCTATCCCGAAGAATAAACACACTGCTTGATGATGGGGCTCGATTAAATAAACTGAAAGATTTGTGACATCTGTTTTGTCTGTGAACATTTTATAAGCCGACAAGTTCCCCTGCTTAATATAAAGGAATTAAGCAGGGTTTATATTACCTGGGTTCTTAAAGTTCCCTATAAGGGCAAGCCCCTATAGTTAATTACATCTTAAATGACGAGAATCATTTAAGAAAACTCTCGATAATGATCAGTGGTTTTACTCTCAAGAATTTCAAAGTTTAAGGTTTTCAAACAATTGGATTTTGGAAATTTCAATTGGGAATGGATCAAATTTGGAACAGTTTATTTTAAGAATCCAAAGGAAGAGAAGTAGGGGATGTCACGGACCTGAAATGGACTTCGGTGACTTCCCAACTATCCTATGGTTTGACTTCAATTTGAGAGTTTATTTAATGTTGTAATCATGCTAATTTTATTTAATTAGGACTTATATTTGTATGACATGATCATACAAGTAGCCTCGAAGATGTGAGGGTTTATGTCGTACCAAACAACTACCTCGGAATCCTAAGACCGGTTAGGAATTAATTTGCATAAAATGATTATGCAAGTGCCTAACGAAAAGATTAAGGATTTATGTTGCACTAGGCAAACTACCTCGAAATCTTATGGCTTGGTTATTTAATTCTAAGAATGGTTTCGCGGATGTAGATTCTAATTTTGCTGACGACGATGGTCGTGCTGCCCACTATGCTCCAAGCTCCTTATTGTTGCAGAGGTTTAGTTTTAGAAGGTGGAAATCATGAGATGAGAGAAGTATTTTGGTTTAGAGAAATCTAAGTCCAAATGTCTTTAATGTTTTATTAGGGGAATCTTAAAGTTAACTATAACAACACCGGTTAAGATCCCACTGTTCCATCATTCTGACACCGTTATTTTTATCGGATTCACTTAGTCCAGATGAATTTGCTAAACTCAACTGAATGAGTTCTATACTTTCATTTAGACTGTGGGAAATCCCGTTAGCAACACTTAGGTTACATCATCCGAGGTATTCCCGATCATCCAACAAGATATTTTAATTTAGTTATAATTGTAGTTTTGTGTTCTGTTTGTGATTAAATTTTGAGTTGTTTTATATTTTGAATGTTGTGGCGGTGAATTTTATCTTGTTGTGAATTTTAATTTAGTTTTGGGTTTCAGTTTTGTGGCTATCCTAAAAGTTTTAATTTTCATGCAACAATCTTGTTTAACATGCAAGAAAAGTAAAGCACAGTACATGTAAGTAACTTGCAATAAAATAAAAGCGTACCTGGAGAGTCTTCCCGTCATCCAAGCTACACTTAAAGAACATGTTAAGGCATTTATATATTTGCAACAAGTACCTAGGTAAAGCTAAAGAAAGGTTTTGGTTGTCTACCAAAGTCTTAATCCTATAGCCAGTAATTTCCTATGACGTCTAGGTTCTTTTGTTTTGTTAAGGATGATTTTCTTCATCAAATAACAATTAAGTTCAGTTGTTCTTCTAAAACATCTCATCATATTGAGAAAGTGTTTAGGACGAGTCCTAAACATCTTTTCAATACTTATGAGATTATTTTGAGTCCAAATGAATTTTATTGTACTGGTGAATTAATCATCCAAGAATTTAGTTAAGTTTTGATTCTTGCTTTGTGAACTAAAGATATTTGATTATCTTATGAGTAAAGTGACATTTCACTTAATGCTCCATTTCAGAGTTATAATAACGAAAGCCTTTAAGGGCAAATAAGTTTATTAAAGATTTTAATAATTTAAAATTGGAATTGATGATTCAAAATGATTTAATTTAATTATGAAATTTTAATAATTTTTTAAGTTTGGAATAGTGTTTAAGTTGTTTTAAATTTAGTTAAATCTTTACATTTTAAATGATCTCAATGTATTAGATTAATTTTGGTTGAAAGAGGTGTTTAGATTATTCAATTTAGATTTTAATGATTTAATTTTCATTTAATTAAAATATTTTAAGTTAATTTTTAATTGGTTTGATTTTTTTTATGTTTTTAATTATGAATTGTCTTAAGGTTGATTTTCTTTAATATTTCAAATTTGTTTTAAATTTGTTTTCATGTGATCTTTGAGATTAATTTTTAATGTTTTAAATTCATTTCAATTTGATTGTTAAATTATTTAATGTTTTAAGCTTTTAATTTAATTAAGGTTTATTTTCCTTTTAATTATTTAATTTATTAATTTCAATTATCATTTTTTTGAGTTAATTAAGAGTTGAATATTATTAAAGTGATTTATTTAGGGATTTTAAATTAAAGTGATTATAGTCTCCCTAAATTACATCCCCATTCTAATAATTTAAACTTCAATTAATCTTCCAAAACTTAAATTATTTAATTAATTAAGGTTTCATTTTTCTCTTTGATTATTAGAAATGATTAATGGGTTCCTACCCTTTAATTTCCCAAAATTTCAATCATCTAAGAGAAAATTAAGATCAAATATTTTATCCTCCCCTTGATTAAACCAAAATATTAATTATGGTTAAAACTCTTTAATTACCTTTATGTCCTTTTAAGCATGTTCATTTCACAACTCATCAAATTAAGCTCAAATGAACTTAAATTTTTTATGTCACTTAACTCACATGTCAATTAAGACATTAGAGGAGAAAATGTGATTTTTCTGAATTTAATTTAATTTATATATTTATTTTTATGAAAAATATGGGTTTTCAATAAAAATTTAACAACATGACCAAGGTAAGTTTTCTATCCTTAGGAAAATTATGGGATGTTCCTACTGACCAGAGGACCATTTGGACCAATTTTGGTGATTTTTTAAATTATATTTTATTTATTATAATTATTTTGAATTTTACAGTGTTAATTAATTATAAAATAAAATTAATTTTAAAAAATGAATTTTTATATTTTCCATAAATCTCTCTGATCTCAAGGAGTTCAGAGAAATAAATTTTATATTTTTCTGATTTTTCTTTGGTTTATTAGAATTAATTTAGTGAAAATGTAAGGAAATTGATTTTTTAATATTAAAAATTGTTTTAAGTCTTTAAAATTCAATATCTTAACTTATAGACTTAGGAAAAATATTTGGTTTGTTGCTAGGTGATTAGGAAGCAAAATATGACATTTTTATGATTTTTAATATTCTTATGATTTTTATTATTTTTTAATTATTAAAATATTAAAATATGATTAAAAATGAAGATTTTTATAAAATTTTAATTTTAATTTTCTTAGACTTCCCTAACATCAAAGAAGCTCCAAAACCATTTTGGTGAATTTTTGAAATGTGTTTTTGGAGTTATGAATTTTTAAAGTTTATTTTGGTCATGTAACTTAATTGGTCCATTTAGTGGGGCTAATCACCTCCAATTGATCTCTAATTTTTATGTGAGGTTCCCCTGATCCTAAAGACCTGTGGAGAATTGTTTTCAAGTTATTTTGATGTGTGGATACTCTTAATTAATTAAAATTCAGTTTTGAGTATTTAGGCAAATTAGGGTTATTTTTAACGAATTAACTCAAACCATAATTTTACTAAGGTCCTCTAGTCCTAAGATACTTCCCCAAATTTTCCTAGAATTTTCTAAGCAACATGCTAATTATTGGAATTAAAATGCCAAAACAGACACAAAAATTTGGAAAATCAATAACTTGCCATAGAGGTGGCCTCTAACCTTGGACAATTCAGGGATTGTTCCCAAGATCAGAGGCTACAAAAGCCCTATGGTCTCATGCCATGGTGAATTTTCTATGCAAATGGAGAATTAAAACATTGAAATGAGTAAATAATTAATTAAAAATAAAATACTCATCAAATTAACTCAATTCTTTTTTCAAATTATTCTCCTCTATTCACTGAGCAAGAGGGTATTTTTAGTTTCTTTTTTTGATTTTTCTATGTAAAGATATGGATTTTTGAAGTTCTGGGTAATTAAATAAATCAAAAAATACCCTATTTATCTACTTATCCATGCGGCGCCGACTCATCCTCGGTAGCTCCGAAAGCCCACGCATCTCCTCCCTATTCGACGCCGCCATCTGACTTAGCGCTCCGGGGGTCCGTGGTTCATGTCCCATTCACTCGTCCGACGCGATCTGCACCGTCCATTCGATACACGCTCGATCCAACGACAGCTGATCATCGTCTCCGCCTGGTGTGTCCCGAGAGCTGTCCACACTCAAACCCTAAGATCATTCTCATTTCTCAATGGATTTTCGTGTTCTTATGCTCTATGGATTCTTCTTGAGGAGAAGAACACATCCATATGGCTTATGTGTTATGAAATTAAGCCAAGCAAAATAGAGAATCGCTGGAAGCTCGGGAGGAAGAAGGGGTCCATACCTTGGCTCTGAGAAGTGAAGCTTCAATTAGAGAGTTTTAGTGCCTTTTAATTTCACCCAAGGAAGCTCTAGATGAAGTCTCTATCTCTGGGGAATTGCCTAGGTTTGAAAGTGACTAAGGCCGATTTCAAAGCTTGGCCGATAGAGAGGATGGCTGGCCTGGTGAGGGGGCTTTCACTGGGGAACTGTTTCTCTAAGTCTTGTGCAGGTGTGGGTGAGTTTAATTTGATTTTGGTGGAGGTTTCAAAGTTGTCCTGGTTTTTGGGTGGATTTTTGACTGAGAAATTGAGCTCTGTTAATGGGGATTAGGGCAAAGGGACACTGGGAATCAAATGCTCTGGGTTAGGAGAAGGTCCTGGAGCAATTTTGACAGAGTTTTGTTAAGTTCTGGTTCATCACCTCTTTTGGCCGAGAGGTGGTGGAGTTTAAATAGAGCTGGCTGGAGGGCCTCCCAAGGAGAGTTAGGGCTTGGGATCAGCTACTCTATGCAAGGGAAGAACAGCCGGGGAGTCCAATTGAGTTGGGACAGCTCAGCCAGGTGAATTTGAATTTTTGAATCCAAATAAAGCTCTCGGCCATGGTGTTTTCCGGCGACCCAGGCGGCTGGCCGGCAGGGTCAGGTCATCATCTTGACTCAGTGAGTCCAGGGATTGAGTTTTGTGCAAACAATGGGGGTTAGCCATGTGTAAAGTAATTGATTTAAGTGGTACGGGGAGGGGGCTATTTTGGGTTCAAATGTGTCCAAGTCATGGATTTGGGTTTGGTGCACCCACCAAGGGACTGATTTGGGCTGAGGGAGGTCAGGTAAGTCAGCTAGCTTAGTGGGAAGAAGTCACCATCTAAGCATATTTAAGTTTAAGCATGGTTTAGGGGAAGCATGAAAAGGTTTAATCACTCTTAAAGGAATCATTAAAGACTCCCTCCTTTTGCCCAATATGGTATGGTCACATGAACACCACTCACATGGCATTCATGGGGCTTAAGGATGGCTTCATGGCTAGCCTATGGCTTGCCCATGGCTTGGCTTAATTTCATGAAAATGGATTTTGGGATTTTTGATGGATTTAGGGGAAATTGGCATGAGGCTTGATTTGGAATTATTTGATTATTGATTTAGGACTTAGGGATGACTTTAATTAAATGTATGGTGAGAATAATTTGTGATGTGGGCTTTAGAATAAATTTTGGGCTTTTTGAACTTTGGTAAAATGGGCTTTTAAAGGCTTTATGGAAGTGGGCTCTTAGATTTTAAAATGGACTTTTGAATGAAAGTTTTGTGAAGGACCATGTCAAATAAATGTTGGGTTTAGTTTAGGGATGTATCATGAGTGATTTGGAAAAGGTTTGGTGTCATTTGGAGTTGAAATGGGTTCAATCTGGGCCTTTTTGATAATGGGTTCAAAATGGATCAAATTGGGCCAGCTTGGGTTAAGGTTAGGCCAATTTTGGGTTTAATGTAAAATTAATGTTGAAAAATGTTAATGGGGGAGTGAAAAAGAGTTTTCAACTTTGTTTGGGCTTTGATTTAGGGATTTGGGCCTATTTGGGTTAGGTTTGGGTTTAGGCCAATTTAGGGGATTTTGGTTTTGGGTTAAGTTTGGGTGGAGTTTGGTTTCAAATTTGGGGCAAATCATGTTAGTGTTTTTTTTTTGGGGATGTTAGGAAGGCTTAGGTAAAGATTTGGGGCTAATTGGAGTTAGGTTGGGTTGGTATAGGCTAAGTTTAGGTCATGGGCCAAAATTGGGCTTTAAGCTTCAAATTGAAATTGGACTTTAAGCTTCAAATTGAAATTGGATCCACATGTTGATGAAATTGGGTTTGGATTTGGTCTAAATTGGTATTAGGGATATTGAATTGAAGTTTAGAATTGAATTGGATCAAAATTGAGGTTAATTGGGTTGGTTTGGTGGGACATTGGGTCCACTTAGGTTAAAAATAGGTCAAATTGGGGGTTTTGGTAAACATGGGTTAAATTGACAAAATTGGCTTATGGTGTAGTTGAACAAAATGAAATTGAGAATATTTGGGATTTTTTGGGATTTTCTGGGAATTTTCTGAATTTTTGGAATTTTTGGGTTAAAAGGGTATTTTGGGTATTTGGAAGGTATTGGGGGGTATTTTTGGAATTTTTCGTATATTTGGCCATGGATGATCAATTTGAGTGGGGGGAAATGTTTAGGATTTATTTTGAGGAATTTTGGGTAATTTAGACAATTTTGCAAATTTTGGGCATTTTTAAGGGCATTTGTAGGTTTGGTGGGTTTAGGGCCCCCGGGCTCAAAAATTGAAATTTTAGAAAAGTGAAGATTGATCAAGTGTGAGTGAAATTAAATCATTTTGGTTGAGCCATGAAGCCATATTATGCTCACAAAATCCATGAGAGGACTCATTTTAGACATTCACTATGTTGTTCCTAACCCTCTTAGCCAGGGGCCTAGGGGTTGAGGTCCATCCATATGAATTGCCTACATGAGTCGGGAAGTCAAATTGGCTAAAGGTAGTTTTAGGGTTTGGAATGTGTGTGTGTGGGAGTGTGGTGTGTGCAAGCTTACCCTCACCAGACTAGGCCACCCAGGGTAATCCTAAGGCCAAAGAGTCCTATAGGAAACTCATCCTTTAAACCCTCACATTTGATTTTAACCCTCCAAGTGGCTTCGGGGTTTACAATCAAACTTGTGGGGTTTGAAGGGAGCCAAGAAGTGTTTTGAATTTCTAAGTGATGGGTCCCATATCTAGTCCTCTAAGATAGTCAAGGAGAAGCCCTATGGCTAGATCCTAAGTATTAAGAAGAGAGAAGAGAAAAGACCTCATCAAAAATGAGGTCAACAGTATGTTAGATATGCATGCTTACAAGTGCAGGTTCCTTTCCTACATACCTAGGATTAGCGGTACACAAAGTTTTAAAGATTTATACAAGTTTGGATATGCTCAATTTATTGGAGTCTTTCTTCTTTTGGTATACATGTATAATCAGCTTTATAATGTTTTGCAGATCTTATTTTGTGTGTGTGTTGTATCATGGTGGTGGAACCCTTTGATTGTGTGATGTATTTCTTTTCCCTTACTAGTGGGATCCAGCAACCAACAATCTTATAACCCTTTTTTGTGATTAATAAAAGTACCTTCAAGTTTCCCTAAATATATACATATACACATATATAAATATATACAAGCCAAAGATACTTTATATTAAAACCAAAAACATCTAAAGGATTACAGAAGTACCAGATCTTAGGTGTAATCCCACACCTAGGGTGAACCTAAAGTATACCAATGTAGAAACAATTTCAATGCAGTAAGAGGAGTGTGACCTAAATCAAATTCAGTAGAGAAAGCTCCAACTTTGGCTTGTAATCAACACCTTTCTTCCCCTATCTATAAATGTGAATCCATGCCACATTAAGGAACATCAACATGGCCTCCATTATATCTAAGATAATAGTAAGAAATCAAGTTGGGGTGCTACAACCTTTAAGAACCTCAACTAGCTGAGAAGAATCTGCTTCACATATAAAAAACTTCCACTTCATCTTCACAACCAACCTAATAGCAAATGGTTCTACTCAATCTTCACCTTCTGAAAAATATTCCACATTAAAAGTAGAATAAAAATAAAAAAAGGCGTTTGCCTTGAGATTCCATGAAAAACCACTAACTCTAGCTCCTTTATCAAACTAACAACCATCATTCTTAACTTTATTTCTAGGGCTTATCAATTCCTTCAAGTCACCATTTGTGTACTCTTCTAAGAGTGGCTCTTGATATAAATCAAAAGACAATATAATAGCTGTTTAAACCACATAAATGCCCATCTTTTATTTTTCTGAACTTGGCTACTTTAAAAACATTGGCTAAAATATTGTGGACCACCACCTTTGTTTCCATAATGGTGTTGCCATGCTTCAAGGATTTCCTAGCCATCAAAATGAACGACAAAATAATGTAAGGCGTCAAGTTTACTATTTGCTTACCTTGGATCCTCTCCTTCTACCACCTATGCCTTCAATGCATTTACTTCTGGAAGCCCCCATTTGGAGTAATAATGATAAAATGTTGTCATGTCAATCTCCAAACATGATTAGAAAAGGTATAAAAAAATAATGTAATTAGTAGTCTCCTCATCCCTCTTATATAACAAGCACTTGGAGGGAAATCTCAATCCCTTCAAAATTAGTATGTCATCAATAAGCAAGAACTAACGAAGCATCCTCCAATTAAAAGGGGTCGTAGAGGGTGTAAGACAACTTTTTCAGAAGGATTTTCCCAATACGTCTTAGGCCATGAAAGTATTTCATAGGCAAAATCATGGAGAGTGACTTTTTAGATTGACCTTTAATCAAAATAATGTCTTTCCTTAAGCTGATTATTGGAATATGTTGACCTTATTTTTTTTCAAACCTATTTCCCTTGACTTAAGCTTTATAAGACATCAGTTGAGCATGATCTTAACTGAAACCTTAAGATTATTGTTTTCTCTTTCAAGATTATTATGAATCTCAAAATCCTAATTTTTGAAAATTAGATAAGGTTTATTATAACTAATACATTGCAAACCAATTTGATGATCACTTAAAACCATTTTTTATGTAAAATTATGAGTCACTATGCATGAAACATATAGAATTACATAAAGTTTCTTCAACAATCATTATTTTTGAAAACAGGCTTCATAATTGTTTTTGTATCATCAAAATCTTTCAAATGAGTCTTTTCGCACTCAATGCATACACTGTTTGGATACCTTTGGAGAAAATGATAATTTTGAGATGGAAAACTTTTATTAGGAGAGATAAAGAAATAATTTGACAAAAAATCATTTAAAACAACTCCAAATCAACTCCAATCCTCAACAAAAGTTATTCTAAACATAAAAATACACTAATTGAATCAATAAAATTAAATAAAATTTCCTCAAAATTGACCATTTCCCACTCCTAGAATGGGGCCCACTTTGACCAGTCATATCCCTATATCTAGCTTGAATTAACTAAAACCAATTGAACCATTAAATTCATAGAAAGTTTTTTGATCAAAAGGGACAAGGTAAAATTTTTTACCATAACCACCCATAACCAACTCTAAAATTCAAATTAATGGCCATACGTTGGGCTTAAGAATCTATTTTTGATATAATTTAAACCATTAAAATCCATGTTTTGTCCTCTTTAAAATGACATATGAATTTAATTATTTCTAATTCTTTTTTCAAAGTTATGATTTTATCCCATAATCGCTCAAAATTATACTAATGCCACTTAATCTTGACAATCCACTCAATCTCTCATCCAAGCACCCTCCTTTTGCTACATCACCCATACTAATACTTAAATTTCATTATCCACTTGAATTTAGCAAAATGTCCCCCCATTTCCCTCCAAAGTTTATAAAAACCTAGCCCTTGATTTTAAATTCTAACTACTTGTATCCATCCCTCCTCCTGCAACTCCTCTTCCCTCCCATGTAACCAACTACTCACACATTCTCTCCACTAAAATTGGTCTAAACTCTCTACAACTCAAATTTCATGCCCCATTCTCCTCTTTATCTCATCCCTTCTTTCAATTCTCCCCACTTCAAGCCAAAATTGAACCTCTTTTCCACCTTCTAAGGTAAAACCATGAGCTTCCTAGAGGAAACTCATGAGATCCAAGCAATGTGAAAGTAAATGGAAAGGAAATCAAATTAAAGTAAAGTTCTGAAATTTAAATTCTATGCTTAAATTGAACATTTAATTATGGGGTTTTAAAATCTTTCAGATCATTCATCAAACTACAAAATTAATTTCAAAAGTTCCTCATGGAATTCAAAAATACTTTTCATCTGTCATCGAGTCACATGCTTAATGTCAAAATTTAATATGTAATTTCTTAAAACCACTTGTTAGAAAATTACTTAAGAAATATTGTTCTTACTAGAATAGAATTAGAAGGAGATTGGATAATTCAAAGATCCTCTTGAAAAAGGAAATCAAAAGGCATTCGTAAATTAAGTTATGTTAATCCAGAGGCTTCCTTTAACCCAAAAATTGGGGAAGAATTTGATAACAACACGAACTTTACTCCTTCTAGAATTACTGGAGGGATTGAAATGATTAATGATATTTAAGTTTATTATTTGGAATATTAGAGGGATTACTAAAGTGATTGACTCTAATAGATTAAAGACTTTGGTTAGAACTTATAAATTAATGTTTTTCAGTATCTTAGAACCTATGGTTGCTCTACAGAATAATGACAAGTATTAAATGATACCTGACAATTATAATCTTATTACCAATATTAATAAAAAGATTTGGTTCCTTTGGAAGGATTGTTTGAAGATTGATATCCTGATCAATCATGCTCTATTTCTTAATGTTAAAGTGTTTATTAAAGATTTATTTTATTAATTAACTATTATTTATGTGGGATGTATTAAGAATGATAGATGTGAGCTGTGGAATTAATTAAGGGCTCTCATAAATGATAGGTGTGTTTTACATTCATAAGTACGAGCACACACTATAGGTTCTATGCAAGTATACGTATCGTTCAAGTAATACAGGGCTCTAGTGGAGTACCATTTATCGATCCCACAGAGAAGCAGGGTAAGAGGTCCTTGATGCGGACTTTTAATTATGTAAGAACTTATGAACCCAAATTCATATATTTATAATGATTTTGTAAAGTCCAAACTTCAAAGCAAGTATACATATCGTATCAAGTAATACAAGGCTCTAATGGAGTACTGGTTATTGATCCCATAGGGAAGGCACATTCCTTACGATAGATAGCGTTATACTGAAATCCAATACTCAAATCGCAATAAAAGTTTAAGTTTACTTATACTAACAAGATGCAGAGAACAGTAACAGTTAAGCAAACCACAATTACTTCTAATATCTTTAAACAAAATTAAGTAACACACAAACTAAACTTTGTATTTGAAAGGTTTTGATATATAACAAGGGTGTCTTTCTCTTGCAATGAGTATATGACGTGTGAATGATAAAGAATGATTATTTATTGTATTGTGCCAAATAGGAGCATAAATGTTTCTTTACCCTCAAAAGAGTACCCCCTCTTTCAAGCATGAAAAGAACATTGACATATCCTAAGTTCAGTAACTAAATCTAAGGCTAGGCTGAGAGGATACTGGCTGTCACTATGAAGCTCCCACTCACCCTTCACTTGAAGGCTAACCTTCGACTTTAGTTACCAATCTTAGGACCAAATTGGGGATCTCAGCCTATCACCCTAAAAACTCTAATTTGAAGCCCATCAAAACACATTTCCCTGTTTATTTGCACTCAATTCCCATGAACTAGACAATTAATTCATGGACATTGAATGGATTCTTCATTATTATTGTAGGACATTCAATCCTTTTGGAGTTAATGTGCAACAACAGATTTTAACAATTCAATTGGCTAGATCGAAAAGTAACTTAAGTTCGAAATTGTAATGGTGAAATGAAAAACCATTACAATTTCTTAAATACTTTAAAAGCACTTCAAATCCACATCATCACATCATCACATCTGTATGCAAGAAGAAAGACAAAGGAGACTACTCAGAATTCATAGAGAAGACACAATAAAACATGGATTTTATATATAAAAGAAAATTCATAGAAACCACAATAGCAAATACAACTTATCTCTTTCTCTTCCCCAAGCAAATCCTTTGAACTTCCTTTGAATCATTTTCTCTCTTCTTTGCAACACTCAATTCCCTCCTTAGAATGGAAAGGAAGAAGCAATCTCTCACTTTACTCCTTCTCCTTCACTCATTAGAGAAGAATCCCTCTCAAATCTTCACTTCTACACTCACTCTTCTAAACCCTAACTCTAAACACACACTCTCTCTACTTCTACACTCTTCTCTCCCTCTCTTGTCCACTCTTCCACACACAAATTTCATCCAAAAACAGTTACATATATGTTAGAAATTTATTCCTAAGAGTTTCCTTAAGCATCGCTTCAAAAAGTCGCCAAAACTCTTAATTTTTGAATTTCACCATCATAGGGCGCTGGTGGCGCTCTATCGTCCAATTAATTTCTGGAGTCTCAGAAATTTGGCATCGGCGGCGCCCATTCTGGCGCTGGCGGCGCCAGAAGCTGTTTTCTCCCATTTTGCTCCTTTTTGCTTTGAATTCGTTCCTTTTTGCTTATTTTTTCTCCAATCAGCTAAAATCATCATACCTGCAACAAATCATGAAAAATACATTTCTATAAAGTGCAATATCACCAAAAATGGGTAAACTCATATAGCAAAAATAGTATATATTTTTCATGCATCAAAATCCCCCAAACATAATTATTACTTGTCCTCAAGTAATCCTTTTACTACATAAATATATAACTCAAGGCAATGTACATTTCACCTGTAGAACACAAAAAATTTTCATTCAAAGGAATATATTGGTAAGACATTCAGAAAGAAATTCAGTATATTATGCAATCAAGTCTAAGGGTTCTAGTCTTCTATTTATTTCAAGATAAACCATAATTTGTCACATTAAGAGTGCCTTGAAAGACTATATGAAAAAGGAGTTCATGCAAACTTCATCAGAATGTAGGCCAATACTTTAAATATAAATTCAGAAATGAAATCAAGTTCTCCCTTTAGGGTGACTCAAGTGAAGCCAATTTTTTATTAGACA
Source organism: Papilionanthe hookeriana x Papilionanthe teres (assembly GCA_022702705.1). NCBI lineage: Eukaryota > Viridiplantae > Streptophyta > Magnoliopsida > Asparagales > Orchidaceae > Papilionanthe > Papilionanthe hookeriana x Papilionanthe teres. The sequence goes on along the minus strand of CM040421.1, from coordinate 106,437,750 downwards.
TCTCCTCAAACTTCTCAACATAAATATTTTTCTTTCGTTTTCTTTTCTTTTTCTTCTTTCTTTTTTTTCTTTTTGGGATTATTTTTCAATCCTTCTTTTCTTTTCTTTTTCTCTTTTTTTTTTTTAATGAGGATTACTATATCTGGATAACCTTTAATGATTTTGAACTTCACTCTCCTTTTCCTAAAGTTCAAACTTAAAACACCTCCTTACTTTATAATTAGGTATGAGCTTTATTATTCATCATAAAGTCACAATCTCTTCTTAACACATAATACTTTAAGTCTCTTAAAATTTCAAAAATACAGTTTTCTTTACTTTAAATAGTTAACTATAATGAAATCCTTTCATACCAAATATCTTACCTCTATAAAATTAACCTTTATTACTAAAAACTTTCCTCCAATCCTTCCATAATATTCAGCTGAAATAAAAAGTTTTAGTTATCTAAAGTGAGGTTCAACTGCCAAAAGTTTTGCTAATAATTTTTGAAAATATAATAATTGAGAAAAAATAAGATTTAATATTTTTTTACCCTCCCTTGAACTTTTATTTTTTAATAAATTTGAAACAATATAGAGTAAAAGAAACTTACTTTTTTGTGCCCGGATCTTAAAATCTTCAAAAGCTATCTGGTATTAGTCAAAATTTACAGCTAGCAGATATGAAACAGTTAGTAACAGTGATAAAAACTTTTTTAAACATTTGTAGGGTAAAGAGATATCAGCTTTAAACATCTAAAAATCTAATAAAACACAATAACTACTAAAAAACTATCTCAGTACTACACATTTCATTTAAAAATTTCAACTTTTCATTACAACACTATAGTACATCAACAGGGTTACACATTACATAGAAAGTAAATAACTACTACATCACAAAAACAGAACACATAAAAAGAAAAACAGAAACAGAAATAGACAAACTACCACTCTTCTTCACTAGCTTCATCAGTAGGGTCAGCAGAACCAGGTATATATGGTGTATAGCTGGGGCAAGTAGGGAATATCACATCAGTCTCCCCCTCATGAATCTGATCTGGGCGTCATGATAGGCAATATCATACTCAACTCTTCTTCTCATATAATCCTCATTCACATCACTTCTAGTCTCAAACAAATCCATCTTACCATGGAGCCTATCCAAACTATCACTCTGTAATCTCAACTGCTCCATAATATCGGACAATGTAGGGGGCTCAGACATAGATGGAATGTTGTAGCTCGTAGTAGTAATATCAGTACTCCTACTCTCATCTTGTGCTCCCACATGAGACTCATAAGTACGAATGATAGTCTTGGTAATCGGTCTCAGTGGTATAGCTACCTCTTCAGAACTATTGAATTCTACTCCAGATTGTACACACAGGGCATGAATCAGGGCAGGATGTCCTAATCCTCCAGTGGTCTCTCCTCTAGCAATAGACTAAATGTTCTTGAAGACAATAGCTCCAATATTAATCTTCTTCATAGTATGAATACAATAATTCAAATTTTCTCTATCCCATGTAAGTTCATTATAATGATAAGAAGGTACCAGTCTTGCAGAGATGAAGTAGTGCCAGACTTTAGATACAACATTTAACTTGGAAGCAGGGAAGTTAATCATCTGTTTTTGACACACTTTCCATTCCCCTTTTTTGTCTATCAGAAAAGTAATCACTTCCTTCAAATTCACTTTTTGAGTATCAAAATTTTCATATTTACATACAAAAGGTTCCCAAGTCTGATAAAATACATTGATATGATGAGGGGTGAATTCAACCATTTTTCCTCGAACTAGCACAAAATCTGTCTCAGTCCAGGGCACGTTTGCATAGAATTCTCTTACAACACCCAAAATAGCATTTGCAGTAAAATAACAAAATCTTTCCAATTTCCGCTCGGTAATTAACTATTCAACAGATCCACCAGGATTGTCAAAAGCTCGATCCTGAATACACTTCTTATTGTAAAGGTAAGAATTAAAATGAAATTGCGCCTTGACATTGACAAATTTTTCGTCATCATAATCAAATTTTCTCTTACCCTTACTCATTCTTGGAGCCATGTGAATTTTTAAAAAAATGCATGAAATTTCTAATAAATTCTAAATCCACAATTCAACAAACTCCAAATACTATTTTAAACAAGTAAAAGAAAATTTCATCATAGGAAATCCCAAAATTTCTTCAAAAATCCCAAAATTCCAATCTAAGCATTGTGAGAGATTTTAATGGTGAAAATAAAAAATTTTTAACATAAAGTGAAGCTCTTACCAAGAGAAGTATAGATCCGGTCTCGAAAAGCCTTGAAATCGCTTCAAATCCAAGATCTAGCAAGCCCTAGTTCTTCAAAGTCGCGAAAATGGAGGAGGAAGATGAAAGTAAGGGAGAAATTTGCGGGTCACAGGGTCAAAATCATGAAATATTAGGGTTTTGGCCTTTTTCTGTATTTGGGCATCGACGACACTCGATAGGGCGTCGGTGACGCTCTATTTATTCCAATTAGCCAAAATCCTCTATATTTGGGCGCTGGTGGCGCCAGTACAAACTTTTTTCTGGGTCTGAAAATTTTTTCGTAATTTCAATCGTTTTGTCCTCCACAATGCCATTTAACACTTCATTAAGCATCTTTTTCATCACACAAGTAATAACTAACACAATTCTTACACAAACAACACAAAACATCACTTCTATATATAAAATCCATATTACAACATAAACACAAACATGCTCATCAAATCAAATCAACGACCCTTAGATTTTTAGTGTTGCAAGTACACTACGATAAGCAAACACTAAAATCTAAGCACACACAATGAAATTAAGCATAGTAAATCCAAATGCAAACTACAAAGTAATGCAAAGCAAATACTAAACACAACGAACAAAATTAAGCAAAGCAAAGTAAACACACATCAAGCACAAGTAAAATCTAGTAGTCAACCTCATCAGTCTCCAAACTATCTTCCTCTCTAATATCTCCAATAGATTGATAATACAGGAACAAATTGTAGAAGGGACAAAATGGTAATTCATTAGATGAATCCTCAGCAATCACAGTATTCTTCTTTAACAGATTAATCAGGCCCATTTCAATCCGACCAGTGTGATCAAATTGTTCCTCATCCTCCAGTCTATGTGATCAAATAAATCAGAAATATTATTAATGGCATTCAAAAAATTTTGTACCTCTTTTTCAACTGCTTGATTTTCTTCAGTATCACTCTGGAATTTTCAGGAAAGTAAGGCTGAATGGGTTGTGAAGTCTGATTTGGTTGATCAGCAGGCAGATCCATATCACCTTCATCTCCTACTAATTGGTAATCATAAAGATTAGTTGGATCAATAGGCCTCCAGGTAAGATGAACCTTTTCCCAACTCTCATACGAAACTTGTGATTGACTATACAACAGAAATATGGTGGACGGGTGTCCAAGCCCATATTTAGATCCATGAACTATCAATCCCAAAATAGATTTTACAATTATATTTCCAATATCAATCGGCCTTCCAGTTTGAATACATAAATTTAAAATAACACTTTCCTTGGTTACTTTACTAATATTCAAAGTTGGAAATAACTTCGCCGAAATAAAATAATACCACTACTTTGACACCAGATTTAAAGATGCAGAAGGGAAACTAATATATCCATTTTCTCTTATTTCCCAATCTTCATTTTCATCCATCAAATAATGATAAACTTCATTCATATCATCGCTTGTCGCATTAAAATTGGAATAGTGGCAGATAGGCACATTCTCAATCATAAAGAGATCATTTATTCTCGCAGGAGTGAATTGCATAAACCTACCTCGCACATAGACGAATCCTTAGTTGATCCCGTGAAGATTTGCATAGAATTCCTTCACAACCGAAATGACTACGGTAGCAGTAGTGTAACATAGCACTTCCCAATGCCTTTTCTTTATTATCTCCTCAACTCTTGCAGTAGGATTATCCATACCTCGATTAATAAAGCCTCTCTCCTTGATAATCCTCCTTTTCATCATCACCTTGGTGAATGATCACTATGCTTCGAAACCGATAAACTTCTGTCGGTTGAAAATGCGAGATCGAGGGGGTTATATGGAGTAGGAATCCATGGGATGCGAATTTGGCAAGGAATCGTTTTTTTGGTGGTTAGAGGTTTAAAATGGAGTTTTGGGGGTTATAAGGAAGAAGATCCCGCTCAAAACTGCTAAAAATTAAAATTTTAACTCCAATAACCATAACCAAGAGTTGGGCACCGGCGGCGCTCAAATCCTGAAGTTCAGCATACTCTCTGTATTTGGGTGCTGGTGGCGCCATTTTGGCGCCTGCGGCGCTAGTGGTCAAAAATTTCACCGAACTTTTTTTAGTTTGAAATATTCCAATATCTCAATTCTATCCAATATTTATCAATTTTAAAAGTATTTAGGAGCGATTAAGATTCCAAAATAACTAACTAAAAGCACAATTACAACAAAACAAGCAAACACACCACAAAGATACATATGGGTTGCCTCCATAAAGTGTCTAATTTAACATCGTCAGCCCGACAAACCATTCAGTTAATCGAGATGACTCAGCATTAAAACCTCTTTGAAGTTAGGTTGAAACCCATCAAAGTAAGGCTTTAATCGATGCCCATTAACCTTGAAAATCTTTCCAGTATCAGGATCCTCAATATTAATAGCTCCAAAAGAATGAACTTTTACAACTGTAAAAGGTCCCAACCATCTAGACATGAGCTTTCCAAGAAATAATTTCAATCTTGTGTTGTATAACAAAACTTTCTTTCCATATTCAAATTTCTTTTTTGATATCTTCCGATCATGCTACAATTTCATTCTCTCTTTATAGATCCTGTCATTGTGATGAGATGCATTTCTAATTTCTTCCAATTCATTCGATTGCATAAATCTCTTCTCTCCGAGCATTTTCAAATTAAAATTCAACTCTTTTATCGCCCAATATGCTTTATGCTCCAATTTAACTGGTAAATGACAAGTCTTACCAAACACTAGTCTATAAGGAGACATTCCAATAGGGGTCTTAAAAGCAACCCTATAAGCCCATAATGTAGTATCTAATCGAGCAGACCAATGTAATTTGTGATTATCCACAATTTTCTCCAAAATTATTTTAATTTCACAATTAGAAACTTATGCTAAAGCACTAGTCTGGGAATGATAAGCAGTAAAGATTCTATGAATAATATTATATTTCTCAATTAATCTCTTAATTTGATTATTCCTGAAATGGGATCCACCATCAGTTATAATCACTCTCGGCATTCCATTTCTTGCAAATATATTTTTCTTTAAAAATTTTGAAATACTTCGAGCATCACATCTAGGTAAAACAATAGCTTCAATTCGATTCGAGACATAATCAACTGCAACCAGTATATATAAATTCTCAAATGAAGGAGTAAATGATTCCATAAAATCTAATCCCCATAAATCAAAATTTTCAACTTCCAAATTATAGTTTAGAGGTATTTCATTTCTTCTAGAGATATTACCTACTCTCTAACATCGATCACATGATTTAATATATTTGTATACATCCTTAAAAAGAGTAGGCGAAAAAAACCTAGATTGTAAAATCTTAAAAGCAATTTTATCAATTCTGAAATGACCTCCAAATTCAGAATCATGACATTGTTGAATAATTAAATTAGTTTCTTCCTGTGGCAGACATCTCCTAATAATCAAATCCTTACACCGTTTATATAGATAGGGCTCATCCCAAAAATAAAATCTTGCATCATATTTAAACTTCTTTTGTTTTTGCCTTGTTAAATCGGGTGGTACAATATTACTCACAATATAATTCACAATATCAGCATACCAAAGCAAATTTCTTCTCATAATAGTATAAAGTTGTTCATACGGGAAAGTTTATGTAACTTCCTTCTCAAATTTAGATAATTTATCATACTCTAATCTTGACAAATGATTAGCCATTTGGTTATCAGATCTCTTTCGATCAACTATCATAAAATCAAATTCTTGCAGAAGAAGTATCCATCTAATAAGTCTAAGTTTGGCATCCTTCTTTTGCATTAAATATTTGATAGCTGAATGGTCTGTATGCACAATACTTTTAGCTCCAACTAAATAAGGTCTAAACTTTTCAAAAGCAAATACCATAGCTAATAAATCTCTTTTAGTAGTGGTATAATTGTCGGCATATTTTTAGGTTGAGTGTTGTATTTTGAAAAGGGATTGCCTACAGAAATTGTCGGCGAATTTTAGATTTTAAATTTAATTTAAATATATATATATATAATTTAGAAAGTAGCATTTGATTTTGAAAATAATTTTAAGTTTGAAAATTTTAAGATATGAAATCAAACCGATCTCACATCCCAAGTAGTTTATATAAATGAGCACAACATCACAAACCATGTATCTATCTCGAAGGACAAACACACTGCTTGACGATGGGGCTCAATTAAATAAACTAGAAGATTTGTGACATCCGTTTAGTCTGCGAACCAATTTTATAAGCTGACAAATTCCCCTGCTTAATATAAAGAAATTAAGCAGGGTTTATATTACCTGGGTTCTGAAAGTTTCCTATAAGGGCAAGCCCCTATAGTTAATTATATCTTAAATGATAGGAATCACTTAAGAAAACGCTCGATTAAGATCAGTGGCTCTACTTTCAAGAATTTCAAAGTTTAAGGTTTTCAAAGGATTGGATTTTGAAAACTTCAATTGGGAATGGATCAAATTTAGAACAGTTATTTTAGGAATCAAATGGAAGAAAGTAGGAGAAGCTGAGGATCCGAGAAGAATCTTGGCAACTTCCCAAACTATCCTATTGTTTGGTTTGAATTTGAAAATATTATTTAGTGTTTTAATCCTGCCAATTTTAGTTAATTAGGTCTTATATTTATATGATATAATCATACAAATAGCCTGGAAGATGTGAGGGTTTGTGCCGTATTGAACGACTACATCAGAGTCCCAAGACCAGTTAGGGCTTAATTTACATGACATGATTATGCAAATGCCTAACGAAAAGTTGGGGATTTCTGTTGCTCTAAGCAAACTACCTCGAAATCCTATGGCTTGGTTATTTAAACTAAGAAAGGTTTTGTTGATGTAGATTCCAGTTTTGCTGACGACGATGCCGTGCTGCCCACTATGCTCCAAGATCCTTGTTGTTGCAGAGGTTTAGTTTTAGAAAGTGAAAATCAGGAGATGAGAGAAGTGTTTTGTTTTAGAAAAGTTTTAAAGTCCAAGTGTCATTAATGTTTTATTAGGGGAATCTTAAAGTTGATTATAACAACACCGACTAAGATCCCACAGTTCCATCATTCCAGCACAGTTATTTTTATCGGATTCACTTAGTCCAAATGAATTTGCTAAACTCAACTGAATGAGTTCCACACTTTCATTTAAACCGTAGGAAATCCCATTAGCAACACAAAGGTTACATCATCCGAGGTATTCCCGATCATCCAACAAGACGTTTTACTTTTAGTTGTAATTGCAGTTTTGTGTTCTGTTTGTGATCAAATTTTGAGTTGTTTTATATTTTGAAATATTGTGGCGGTGGATTTTATCTTGTAGTGACTTTTAATTTAGTTTTGTGTTTCAGTTTTGTGGCTATCCTAATGGTTTCAGTTTTCATGCAACAATCTTGTTTACACATGCAAGAAAAGTAAAGCGCAGTACATGTAAGTAAATAAATTTCAATAAAATAAATGCGTACTTAGAGGGTCTTCCCGTCATCCCAAGATACACTTAAAGCACATGTTAAGGCATTTATATAATTTGCAATAAAACACCTAAGTAAAGCTAAGGGAAGGTTTTGGTTGTCTACCAAAGTCCTAATCCTATAGTTAGTCAATTTCTATGACGTCTAGGTTCTTTTGTTTTGTTAAGGATGATTTTCTTCACCAAAGAACAATTAAGTTCGATTGTTCTTCTAAAACACCCCATCATATTGAGGAAGTGTTTAGGACGAGTCCTAAACATCTTTTCAATATTTTTGGGATTATTTTGAGTCCAAATGAGTTTTATTGTATTGGTGAATTGATCATCCAAAAATTTAGTTTAGTTTGTTTATTGCTCAGTAAATTAGGATGTTTGATTATCCTATGAGTAAAGTGACATTTCACTTGATGCTTTACTTAAGAGTTATAATAATGAAAGCCTTTAGGAGGCAAATCAGTTTGTTAAAGAATTTAACCGCTTTGATTAAAGTTGAATTGATGATTTAGGATGATTTAATTTAGTTATGAAATTTTAATAATTTTAAGTTTGGAATAGTGTTCAAGTTGTTTTAGTTTCTTTAAATCTTTACATTTTAAATGATCTCAATGTATTAGATTAATCTGGGCTGAAAGAGGTGTTTAGATTATTCAATTTAGATTTTAATGATTTAATTTTAATTTAATTGAAATATTTTAGGTTAATTTTTAATTGGTTTGATTTTTTATGTTTTTTTAATTATGAATTGTCTTAAGGTTGATTTTGATGTTTCAAGTTTGATTTAGATTTGCTTTCAAGTGATCTTTGAGATTAATCTTATTTTAACTTGATTGTTAAATTACTTAATGTTTTAAGCTTTTAATTTAATTAAGGTTTATTTTCCTTTTAATTATTTAATTTATTAATTTCAATTATCATTTTTATTTTTATTTTTTGAATTTGATTAAGAGTTGAATATTATTAAAGTGATTCATTTGGGGATTTTAACTTAAGTGATTATAGTCTCCCTAAATTACATCCCCATTTTAATAATTCAAATTTCAATTAATCTTCCAAAATTTAAATTATTTAATTAATTAAGGTTTCATTTTTTTATTATTATTAGAAATGATTAATGGGTTCCTACCCTTTAATTCCCTAAGTTTCAATCAGCTAATGAAAATTAAGATCAAATATTTTACCCTCCATTTTGATTAAACCTAAAATTTTAATTAGGGGTTAAAATCCTTTAATTACCTTTATGCCCCTTTTAAGCCTAATTATTTTATAACTCATCAAATTAAGCTCAAATGAAATTAAAATTTTTATGTCACTTTACTCACATGTCAATTAAGACATTAGAGGAGAAAATGTGATTTTTATGAATTTAATTTAATTTATATATTTATTTTTATGAAAAATAGGGATTTTTAATGAAAATTCAACAACATGACCAAGGCAAGGTTTCTGTCCTTAAGAAAATTATGGGATGTCTTATTGACCAGAGGACCACTTGGACCAATTTTGGTGATTTTCCAAATTATATTTTATTTATTATAATTATTTTGAGTTTTAGAGTGTTAATTAATTATAAAATAAAATTAAAGTTGAAAAATGGATTTTATATTTTTCATAAATCTCCGTGACCTCAAGGAGTTTAGAGAAACAAATTTTATATTTTTCTGATTTTTCTTTGATTTATTAGAATTAATTTAGTGAAAATGTAGGGAAATTCATTTTTTAATATTAAAAATTGTTTTAAGCCTTTAAAATTCAATATCTTAACCTAGAGACTTGAGAAAAATATTTGGTTTGTTCCTAAGTGATTAGGAGGCAAAATATGATATTTTATGATTTTTAATATTTTTATGATTTTTATTATTATTTTTTAATTATTAAAAATTAAAATATGATTAAAAATGAAGATTTTTTTAGAATATTTTAATGTTAATTTTCTTAGACTCCCCTACATCAGAGAAGCCCCAAAATCATTTTTGTGAATTTTTGAAATGTATTTTTAGAGTTATGAATTTTTAAAGTTTAATTTTGGTCATATAACTTAATCGGTCCATTTAGTGCGGCTAATCACCTCCAATTGGTTTCAAATTTTTATGTGAGACTCTTCTGACCCTAAAGATCAGTGGAGAATTGTTTTTAAGTGATTTTGATGTATGGTTAACCCAAATTAATTAAAATTTAGTTTTGAGTGTTTAGGCTAATTAGGATTATTCTTAATGACTTAACTCAAACCATAATTTTCCTAGGGTCCTCTGGTCCTAAGATACTTCCCCAGATTTTCCTAGAATTTTCTAAGCAACATGCTAACTATTAGAATTAAAATGCCAAAATTGACACAAAAATTTAAAAAATCAATAACTTGCCATAGAGGTGGCCTCTGACCATGGAAAATTTAGGAAATGTTTCCAAGATCAGAGGCTACAAAAGCCCTATGGTCTCATGCCATGGTGAATTGTCTATGCAAATGGAGAATTAAAATATTGAAATCAGTAAATAATTAATTAAAAATAAAATATTCATCAAATTAACTCAATTCTTTTTCCACATTATTCTCTTCTATTCACTGAGCAAGAGGGTATTTTTAGTTTATTTTTCTGATTTTTCTATGCAAAGATATGAATTTTTGAAGTTCTGGGTAATTAAATAAATAAAAAATACCCTATTTATCTACTTATCCACGTGGCGCCGACTCATCCTCGACAGCTCCGAAAGCCCACGCGTTGCCTCCCTATTCAACGCCGCCATCCGATTCAGTGTTCAAGGGGTCTGCGGTTCATGTCGCATTCACTCATCCAACGCGATCTGCACCGTCCATTCGATACACACTCGATCCAACGGCGCCTGGTCATCGTCTACGACTGGTGTGTCCCGTGAGCCGTCCACACTAAAAACCTAAGATCTCTCTCATTTCTCAATGGATTTTATTGTTCTTATGCTCTAAGGATTCGTCTTGAGGAGACGAATACATCCATAAGGTTTATGTTCTATGAAATTGAACCAAGCAAAATAGAGAATCGCTGGAAGCTCGGGAGGAAGAAGGGGTCCATACCTTGGCTCTGAGAAGTGAAGCTTCAATTAGAGAGTCATGGCACCTTCGATTGCACCCCAGGAAGCTCCATATGAAGTCTCTAGCTCTGGGGAATTGCCTAGGTATGAATGTGACCAAGGCCGATTTTAAAGCTTGGACGATAGAGAGGATGGCTAGCCTGGTGAGGGGGCTTTCACTGGGGAACTCCTTCTCTAGGAATTGTGCAGGTGTGGGTGAGTTTAATTTGATTTTTGTGGAGGTTTCAGAGTTGTCCTAGTTTTTGGGTGGATTTTTGACTGAGAAATTAAGCTCTGTTAATGAGGATTAGGGCAAAGGGACACTGGGAATCAATTGCTCTGGGTTAGGAGAAGGTCCTGGAGAAATTTTGGCAGAGTTTTGTTAAGCTCTGGTTCATCACCTTGTTTGGCCGTGAAGGTGGTGGGTATAAATAGGCATGGCTGGAGGGCCTCCTAGGGGGAGTTAGGGCTTGGGATCAGCTGCTCTATGCAAGGGAAGAACAACCATGGAGTCTAATTGAGTTGGGACAGCTCAACCAGGTGAATTTGAATTTTTAAATCCAAATAAAGCTCTCATCCATGGTGTTTTCCGGCGACCTGGTGGCTGGCCGGCAGGGTCAGGTCACCATCTTGACTCAGTGAGTCCAAGGGTTGAGTTTTGTGCAAACAGTGGGGGTTGGCCATGTGTGAAGAGCTTGATTCAAAATGGAATGGTGAAGGGGCTCTTTTGGACTTGGTTTAGTCAACCCATGGAAATGGGCTTGGTGCACCCACCAAGGTCTGATTTGGGCTGAAGGGAATCAGGTAAGTCAGCTAGCTTAGTGGGGAGAAGTCACCATCTAAGCACATTTAAGTTTAAGCATGGTTTATGGGAAGCATGAAAAGGTTTAATCACTCTTAAGGGAATCATTAAAGGACTCCCACCTTAAGCACATTCAAGTTTAAGGATGGCTTCATGGCTAGCCTATGACTTGCCATGGCTTGGCTCAATTTCATGAAAATGGATTTTGGTATTTTTGATGGATTTAGGGGAAATTGGCATGAGGCTTGATTTGGAATTATTTGATTATTGATTTAGGACTTAGGGATGATTTCAATTAAAAGGATGATGATGGGAATTTCACATGTGCTTTAGAATAAGTTTTGGGCCTTTTAAATTTGATGAAAATGGGCTTTCAAAGTCTTTAGGAAAGTGGGCTTTTAGATTTTAAAAAATGGGATTTTGAATGAAAGTTTTGTGGAGGACCATGCCAAATAAATGTTGGGTTTAGTTTAGGGATGTATCATGAGTGATTTGGAAAAGGTTTGGTGTCATTTGGAGTTGAAATGGGTTCAATTTGGGCCTTTTTAGTAATGAGGTCAAAATGGGCCAAATTGGGCTAGCTTGGGCTAAGGTTGGGTTAATGTTGGGTTTGATGTAAAATAAATGTTAAAAAATGTTTGTGGGGGTGTGACAAAGAGTTCTCAACTTTGGTTGGGCTTTGGTTTTTGGATTTGGGCCTATTTAGGTTAGGGTTGGGTTTAGGCCAATTTAGGGGATTTTGGTTTTGGGTAAAGTTTGGGTAGAGTTTGGTTTCAAATTTGGGGCAAATCAAGTTAGTATTTTGTTTGTGGGGATGTTAGGAAGGCTTAGGAAAAGATTTGGGGCTAATTGGAGTTGAATTGGATTGGGTTGGGCTAGGTTTAGGTCATGGGCCAAAATTGGGCTTTAAGCTTCAAATTGAAATTGAATCCAAATGTTCATCAAATTGGGCTTGGATTTGGTCTAAATTGGTATTAAGGATATTGAACTGAAGTTTAAAATTGAATTGGATCAGAATTAAGGTCAATTGGGTTAGTTTGGTGGGACATTGAGTCTACTTAGGTTAAAAAATAGGTCAAATTAGGGGTTTTGGTAATAGTGGGTTAAATTAACAAAATTGGCTTATGGTGTAGTTGAACAAAATGAAATTGGGAATATTTGGTATTTTCTGGAATTTTCTGAGAATTTTTGGAATTTTTTGAATTTTTGGGTTAAAAGGGTATTTTGGGTATTTGGAGGGTACGAGGGGTATTTTTGGAATTTTTGGTATATTTGGCCATGGATGATCAATTTGAGTAGGGGGAAATATTTAGGATTGGTTTTGAGGAATTTTGGGTAATTTAGGTAATTTTGCAAATTTTGGGTAATTTCAAGGGCAATGGTAGGCTTGGTGGGTTTAGGGTCCCGGGGGTCAAAAATTGAAATTTTGGAAAAATGAAGATTGATCAAGTGTGAGTGAAATGAAATCATTTTGGTTGAGCCATGAAGCCATGTTAAGCTCACAAAGCCATGAGAGGACTCATTTTAGACATTCACTATGTTGTTCCTAACCCTCTTAGCTAGGGGCCTAGGGGTTGAGGTCCATCCATATGAATTGCCTACATGAGTCGGGAAGTCAAATTGGCTAAAGGTAGTTTTAGGATTTGGAATGTGTGTTTGTGGGAGTGTGGTGTGTGCAAGCTTACCCTCACCAGACCAGGCCACCCAGGGTAATCCTAAGGCCAAAGAGTATTATAGGAAACTCATCCTTTAAACCTCCACATTTGATTTTAACCCTCCAAGTGGCTTAGGGGTTTACAATCAAACTTGTGGGGTTTGAAGGGAGTCAAAAAGTTTTTTGAATTTCTAAGTGATGGGTCCCATCTCTAGTCCCTAGGATAGTCAAAGGGAAAGCCTAAGGCTAGATCCTAAGTACTAAGGAGAGAGATCATACCTCATAAAAAATGAGGTCAACAAATGACCCCCAATAGGTGTGGTGTGCTAACTAAGCACACCGCGCATATTGGCGTTGACCGAAAAGATCAACAGAACCAACACAGACGTCTAAGTGACACACTTAAAACGAAGTATAAAAAATTTTCCACTGGGGAGTAACAGGTAAATCTCTAGGACTGAAGATTCCAGAACTCTCACTGGGGAAGAGAAAGGGAAGTGAATTCTAGATCACAAGATCTAGAGAGATTCGATTTTAGATTCATTTCATTTTCTGTTTCAAGTTTTTAATGTGTGAGTTTAGATTTTAGTTTGAGTTTCAATTCCGATTGAAGTTCGATTTAAGATTTATTTCAAGAGGGATTTTGTGGAAATCCAGGATTTGAGGTGAGCATCGGAACCTAGGTTCCAACCTCGGGATTTGAAGAGAATTAGAATTTAGGCTCTAACCTCAAGAAGAGAGTTGGAATTTGAAGAGAACTGGAAGTTCGGCTCCAGCCTCAGAAATTTAAAAGGGAGCTAGAAGTTCTGCTCTAGCCTCGAAAAGAACTGGAAGTTCGGCTCCAGCCTCGAAAGTTTGAAAGAGAGCTAGAAGTTCGGCTCTAGCCTCGAAAAAAATGGAAGTTTTGCTCCGACCTCGAAAATTTGAAAGAGAGCTAGTAATTCGGCTCTAGCCTCGAAGAGAACTGGAAGTTTGGCTCCAGCCTCAGAAATTTGAAAGAGAGCTAGAAGTTCAGCTCTAGCCTCGAAGAGAACTGGAAGTTGGGCTCTAGCCTCGGAAATTTGAAAGAGAGCTAGAAGTTCGGATCTAGCCTCAAAGAAAACTAGAAGTTTGACTCCAGCCTCGGAAGTTTGAAAGAGAGCTAGAAGTTTGGCTCTAGCCTCGAAGAGAACTGGAAGTTCGGCTCCAGCCTCTAAAATATGAAAGAGAGCTAGAAGTTCGGCTCTAGCCTTGAAGAGAACTGGAAGTTTGGCTCCATCCTCAGGAATTTGAAAGAGAGCTAGAAGTTCGGCCCTAGACTCGAAGAGAACTGGAAGTTCGGCTCCAGCCTTGGAAGTATGAAAGAGTGCTAGAAGTTCGGGTCTAGCCTCAAAGAAAACTGGAAGTTCGGCTCCAGCCTCGGAAATTTGAAAGAGAGCTAGAAGTTCCACTTTAGCCTCGAAGAGAACTGGAAGTTCGGCTCCAGCCTCGGATGTTTGAAAGAGAGCTAGAAGTTCAGCTCTAGCCTCAAAGAGAACTGGAAGTTCAGCTCCAGCCTCGGGAATTTGAAAGATAGCTAGAAGTTCGGCCCTAGCCTCAAAGAGGACTGGAAGTTCGGCTCCAGCCTCAGAAGTTTGAAAGAGAGCTAGAAGTTCGGCTCTAGCCTCGAAGAGGACTGGAAGTTTGGCTCCAGCCTCGAAAATTTGAAAGAGAGCTAGAAGTTCGTCTCTAGCCTTGAAGAGAACTGGAAGTTTGGCTCCAGCCTCGAAAGTTTGAAGGAGAGCTAGAAGTTTGGCTCTAGCCTCAAAGAGAACTGGAAGTTCGACTCGAGCCTCGAAAATTTGAAAGAGAGCTAGAAGTTCGGCTCTAGCCTCGAAGAGAACAGGAAGTTCAGCTCCAGCCTTGAAAATTTGATCTGTATGAAGAGGGACCCAATCCCATGCCATCAAAAGCAAATCGAACTAAGTTCGTGGATCTGTATTAATAGGACTAGTCGATCCTCTAACACACAGAGGAAGGAGAATTGAAAGGTTGGAATTGAAGGATTCAGAATGAAAATCAGTCTGAGATTTAGATTTCTTTGTGATTCGATTTCATTTTCGTCTATTTGGAGTTCATGTTTATTTCCAGTTTATTTTGACATTCAAATTCTTAAAAAGAAGGAATTCCTTATTCATTTTCTTTCTCTTTTCGTTCTTTGTTCAAAGTTCATTTAGCTTAATGGCGTTTCCCAGTCAATTTGCACAAAAAGAGGTGAAGGCAGAACATGACATGATCTTTCTCATTCCAATACGTTGAAAATACATCATACAACGTGATCCAAAACATGATGATATTTTCCTCGAAAATTCAGTATCTCATACAATCCTCATAAATAAAAAACGGATTGCGTAAGATTCTTGTTGATACTTCCAAAAGCATTTGTCAAAATCCATGTCTGAATAGTAAGATACATGGACAATAACATCACCTTCCAAGCCACTCTTGGCAGGAATGCCGTACGGATGTGCATCGGAGGTGTGCTATCTCCCATGTAACTCACAGCTCGTAGGGCCGGAGACTCTCTAACTCTGGATCTGGCTGAAAATGAAAAAGCATCTTACTGTCGTCCATCCTTCTGAAGGTGACGGAGATTCGCTCAACAGACACTCCTGGAATGCAATGTTTTGCTATGTCCGCTCCATTTACTTTTAATACCATGACGGAACCTACCGGTAGTGGTATTTCCACCAGCCCTCTGAATTTTTTGGGGCCTGCTATCCGGAGGACAGATCCGAACATGATATTACACTGGTTGACAAAAGAAACTGTGCAGAATGTTCTGACAAAGTCATTATGGTCTATGTGTGGATGTATGCAGTCGCCTTCCTTGTAAATGTTAATGATGCAGCTGGGTATGCAATCTGCAGGCAATACCCTCCATGTGACCATCCTTTTTACCATTCTTATGATAATTCTTGGCATCGGATCCACCTCACCGTGACGAAGTTCCCAGGTCGATTTCCTTTTCTGTCTTATGCGAAGTTGTAGCAACACCCGCACTAAATAGACACTCTTCCTTTTCCTGGCATCCATCTTCGGGGCTCTGAATAGGTTTTCTCCCTCAGATGACCAGCTCGGCCCATTTTCTGAAGCTCGATAATGTAGTCCACAATTTGCTGTTGTTCGTAATCTGAGAACACATCCGTATGCAGTTCAAGGTCTTCTAAGATGTTGACCCTCTTGCATCGAATTCTCTCGAAGTATTCAAAAGTTTTCTTTTCAACTTGTTGTAATTTCTCCAGCTCGTATTTCGGGATTATATGAAGTCCTCGAGGTCTGGTAAACATACTGCGGGATGTACGGCTCAACCCCAGCACGTTCTCCTGCATGTCTCGGCTCCTCGGGGATAGTCTCTGTCGGGACATCCTCCGGGGTTGCTTTCGCAACAAGACTCTTCAAAACTAGTAGCTCTGTCTGGCGTTGTGGTACTATCTCCGTTTCTATTTTCCTCGGGATTTATTTCATCCTTTCTATTGTTCTTGGAATTGACTTTCTCCTTTCTGTCTCCTAACGAACCAATTTCTTCGAAGTACTTGAATTGACGGTAGCAACTGTCTCTTCATGTTGATCTGCTGCTAGCTTGGTCAGCATCTTGCGAATGCGACGGTTCTTGTTTCTTCGTTGAGTAGGAGTGAGAGTGGCTCTCCTCACCTCTTGAATTCCTGTAGGTATGACACTAACAAGTCTGCCTTTTGCTGTAGCCACCACGGACTTAACTTTCTTATCCTCTCCCGTTGCGTGAGCGGTGTTTGCTTTTCTTTTCTTGCTAGTGGACGGCTGACTCGGGTCACCCAATTTCATCACTGTATGACTGCGGAGCTTTTTCCGATCAATCGGAGTCCAATTAGTTTCTTCGTACTGTAGCCCGGCCGGTGCGAAATCAGAGTCAATTTCAATCATGGCTCCATCCTTCATCCTCTTTTCATCGAATGCTAGACTTACGCCATTCTTAAAGATCAGAACCAACCGCCCGTTCGACATTTCCCTGCGAAAAATAAGGAAAGGATCAGGGGCTGTACTAAGAACATGAAAAATAATAAAATATTTATTAATGAAATTTTTTTTTTTACTTCTTTTAAAATTTAAAGGAAGTAGGAAGAGATGAGGAAAAATCAGGAATGAATTGATTTAAAGGAAAAGATCAAAATTTTATCATTTCACATATTTTCTTTTTAACACATTCTTTTGTTAATGATTTTTATTTTATCATCCATTTTTTTATTTTTTTGGGTTCGGACCCAGTTACGATTGATTACTCTACCCGTGTTTCTAGGAATGAGAATTCATTCTTCGAAACTTCAGGTCGCGTAATACTTCTTTAGATATCATCCATTAATTGAAAGCATAGGTCGTTCTCCACGATAGTTAACAAGCTGGTAGGAACCCCCTGAGTAGACTGTCTCGACCACGAACGGCCCTTCCCAAGTTGGTTCAAATTTACCTCCTATCTTGCGGTGTGCAAGAATAGGTCTTCTGAGTATTAGAACCAAATCACCGACTTTGAATGTCCTTGGGCGGACCAGTTTATCGTGGGCCTGGATCATCTTGGCTTGATACAGTTCCAAATTTTGTTGTGCTGAAAATTGTTTCCCTTCTAAGCTTTCCAATACTTCTAGTCGTAATTTGGCATTTTCTTTTGTAGTGATCTTGTTCGCAACTGCAATTCTGAGTGACGGAAGCTGAACCTCAAAGGGTAAAACGGCCTCGGACCAGTACACTAGAGCGTACGGCGTGGACTGGGTAGGAGTTCTGAAAGTCGTTCTGTAGGCCCATAAAGCTTCTAACAACTTCTCGTTCCAATTTCTTTTGTTGTCATCCAAAATTTTCTTTAATATTTGGGCAAAAGTTTTATTAAAAGCTTCGGCTAAGCCATTTGCTCTTGGGTAGTAGATCATTGAATAGCGCCAGTCGATCCCGTGTCTCCTGACAAAATTGTTGATCTTTGTACTCTTGAACGCAGACCCATTATCCGAAATGATTCTGCGCAGTACCCCGTGTTGACCTCATTTTTATAATGAGTTAATACCTTTTGACCTAAAAAGTCAACATTGGTCAAAATGGTCAAACCAGACCCATTGACCAACCCTGTTGACCCCATAGGTCAACCTTTTGACCTAAAAAGTCAACTTTGGTCAAAATGATCAAACCGGACCCGATGAGCGACCACGTTGACCCCATAGGTCGACCTCTTGACCTAAAAAGTCAACTTTGGTCAAAATGGTCAAACCGGACCCAATAACCGACCTCATTGACCCCATAGGTCAACCTTTTGACCTAAAAGTCAACATTGGTCAAAATGGTCAAACCAGACCCAACGACCAACCCTAATGACCCCATAGGGCAACCTTTTGACCTAAAAAGTCAACTTTGGTCAAAATGGTCAAACCAGACCCAATGACCAACCCTGTTGACCCTATAGGTCACCCTTTTGACCTAAAAAGTCAACTTTAGTCAAAATGGTCAAATATGACCCAATAACCAACCCTGTTGACCCCATAGGTCAACCTTTTGACCTAAAAAGTCAACATTAGTCAAAATGGTCAAACCGGACCCAACGACCAACCCTGTTGACCCCATAGGTCAACCTTTTGACCAAAAAAGTCAACTTTGGTCAAAATGGTCAAACTAGACCCAATGACCAACCCTGTTGACCCATAATTCAACCCTTTGACCCAATGAAATGTTTAAAACCCCACAGTGACAAAATCACAAATATTATGATCAAATTAACCATGACAAGGTTAAAAAAGGTCACATTGGACATTTCAAATTAAATTGATCAATATAGGTTGACTTGGGTCAACTTAGGTCAAAATTGGTCAACACTTATCTATTTAAATCAAAGTAGATAAAAATGAAATAAAAACAACAAAATTAATCAAATAATTAATTTCAAAATTATTTTGATTAATTAAAATGATTAATGATTTAATTTTCAATATTTTAATTAAATGACATAATTAATTAAAATGAAAATTAAATTAAAATCATAAAATAACAAAAATAACAAAATTAATCAATTAATTAATTTGAAATTACTTTCAATTAATAAATTGATTAATAAAATAATTTCTAACAATTTTAGTTAATAACATAATGGAAATTAAAAGACATGAAATGACACATAGCCTTCCCATGATTTATTAGGCTAAAATCAAATTAAATCCATCTTGAGACATAATTAACACATGATAAGACCAAGCTTAAATCCATTTAACCATGGGTTAACACCCATCATGATGGGTAAAATGAGGTGGCTCTTCCTCCTTCACCCTAAGCCATGACTCACCCTCACTTAACCATGAGATGGTCGGCCAACACCAAGCCATATTTTCCACCTTCCGAGCTAGCCTGATGGAAAGCAAACAAAGCCTAAACCCCACCTCTCACCATGGTTAAATGGAATTATGAGGGGAGAGCATATGTGTCACCTTTGCATAAGCTAGAGGGAGATTTGGAAGCTCATAAGGAGGAGAAGTTACAGCTCATTTCACACCTCTTGCATGACCCAATGGAAGAGAACCAAAGCAATGAGCTCATGATGGAAAGCTTGGGAGAAACCACCATGGCTATCCTCTCAGCTGAATTCCTCCTCCAATAGATTAATAGGGAAGATAATAACTCCCCTAGAACAACCTAAGCTAAGCCATGGCCTCCCTTTGGCTATAAATAAGCCCATACCCGAGCCTAATAAGAAGAGAAGAAAAAAATTAGTAAGACCTATAGGCTGCTCAAATCTCCTTGCTCCCAACATAAAAACTCTTCCCAAGAGTCTTAGCAATCCATTAGGATCAAATCCAAGCCATAGATTGAGCCCAATCGAGCTAATTTGATCAAATTTCAAAAACAGCCAAAACCAGCCACCTCTTCAAAATTCTTCTTTAAAGCCGAGTTTTAGATCAAATTGCTGCAGCTACAATCTTCCATTGGGGTCCTAGAAGACAACAACAAGGTCTAATCTAGCTTGATTTGCTTGTGGCAATGGTATGAAATTATTTTTCACAAAATAATTTTTATTTTTTAAATATTATGTGTTATACTAGCCCAGAAATGTTACATCACCGTATGGATATATTCTACATGTTTAGATGATTCCATAGGTTCAAAAATCACTCCATTTCATCAAGAAATGAGTGAGATATTAAGCTTTGAAGTTCAACGGCTGGAAATAATTTGAATTTTTATTCGAATTATCTCAGCCGTTCGATCCCGTGTTTCGGGATGAACGGCGCTGATCGCGCTCCGCGGTATCTGGTGTTCGGCCTCCCGCAGCGGATCCTCCTGCCCGTTCGACGCGTGCGAGGACACGCGTCGGCGGAAGGTGAGTTTGGCGGCGGGAAAATGGTTAAAAATTAATTTTAACCTAAAAAACTACAAAATTTAATATCTTTTTATCTAGAGGTCACAAAAATATGATAAAAATACTTTTGGAAAGCTGTTGAAGAGGAAAAAATTATGAAATAAAAATCATAATTTTATTCCCATTATTTAATTTTTAAATTATTAAATACTCTCTGGAGTATTTTAATTATTAAAAATTATTTATAAATCAAAAAAATATGAAACTTTGAGGCATTTATCTTTATGCTCTTAGGAATGTTTCATGTTTTTTCCAAGGACAGAAAACATGTCTATGACACTTTTCTCTAATTTTCAAGACATCTTGTAATTATTTCAAATAATAATTATAAAAATAAAAAATTAAGAAAAATAAAAATGGAAATGATCAGAAATGTTAGGGAAACAGAAAATAACCCTAATAAAATCATTTCTAAGTCATAAAAATAACTTTAAGTGAAATTTTAAAATTCAAGATTAAGATTTTTATTACATAAATAATTTTTAATCAAAAAAATAACCTTTTTATAAACTTAGCTTATTGTCCTCAATAATCTAAGTTTGAAATGAATCTAGTCTATGATAGGCTAATGGAAAAGTTTAATTAAGTTTAAAATGACAAAATTAGACTTAATTAGGTTTAAAACATCATTTAAACCTATTTAATCCTAAATTTAATTAATTAAGTCTAAAATGACAAAATAATTCTTAATTAGTTTTAAAATATCATTTAAACCTATTAAACCCAAAATTAAATTAATTAAGTCCAAAATGATAAAATTAGACTTAATTAAGTTTAGAATATCATTTAAACCTATTTAATTAATCAATTAAACCATACCTAAATTAGGTTTAATTAACCTTAAATAATTAGACTTAACCCATAATATGTCTAATTAATCAATTAAACCTTACCTAAATTAGGTTTAATTAACCTTAAATAATTGGACTTAACCCATAATAAGTCTAATTAATCAATTAAACCTTACCTAAATTAGGTTTAATTAACCTTAAATAATTAGACTTAACCCATAATAAGTCTAATTAATCAATAAAAACCTTAAATAATTTGACTTAACCCATAATAAGTCTAATTAATCAATTAAACCTTACCTAAATTAGGTTTAATTAACTTTAAATAATTAGACTTAACCCATAATAAGTCTAATTAATCAATTAAACCTTACCTAAATAAGGTTTAATTAATCTTAAATAATTAGACTTAACCCATAATAAGTCTAATTAATCAATTAAACCTTACCTAAATTAGGTTTAATTAACTTTAAATAATTAGACTTAACCCATAATAAGTCTAATTAATCAATTAAACCTTACCTAAATTAGGTTTAATTAACCTTAAATAATTAGGCTTAACCCATAATAAGTCTAATTAATCAATTAAACCTTACCTAAATTAGGTTTAATTAACTTTAAATAATTAGGCTTAACCCATAATAAGTCTAATTAATCAATTAAAACTTACCTAAATTAGGTTTAATTAACTTTAAATAATTAGGCTTACCCCATAATAAGTCTAATTAATCAATTAAACCTTACCTAAATTAGGTTTAATTAACTTTAAATAATTATACTTAACCCATAATAAGTCTAATTAGTTAATTAAACCTTATCAAAATTAGGTTTAATTAACCTTAAATAATCAAATCTAAATCAAACTTAAGTCTGACCTACACTAGGCTTAAGTCATACCAAACTTAGATTCAACTCGACATAAACCTAAGTCAAACTCAAACCTAACTTAATTCTAACCCACATTAGACTTAAGTCAAACCAAACTTAGATTCAACCTGACATAAATCTAAGTCTAACCCAAACACAACTTAAGTCTAACCCATGTTAGACTTAAGTCAAACTAAACTTAGGTTCAACCCGACATGAACTTAAGTCTGACCTAAACTCAATGTAAGTTCAACCCTATTGATCTTAAGTCAACCTAAAATATAGGTTCAACTTAACTTGAACTTAAGTCAAATCTTAACTTAAGACCAAACTATATTAAACTTTTAATCCAACTTAATTCAAACCTAATTTCAACATAAAATTTTAATTAAGTCTAACATCCTAGACTTAATTAAATCAACAAGCAATTGAGATTTAAAACAACAAATCATGAACTTAAGTCTAATTTATTATACTTAATGTCTCAATAAACTACAGCTAAATAGACCTAATTAAAACTTAAGCCTTATCTAAAAAGGACTTAGATGGTCTGAAATTCTAATTAAGTCTAATTTATTAGATTTAATTAACCTTTAAGTCCTATTTAAACAAGGCTTAAAACTTAATTAGGACTATTCCGATTAAACCAAGCTTTTTAACTTAAGTTCGAAACGAGACATGAACTCGAGTTAATTAGATTCAATCAACATTGAATTTAACTTAGGATCAACCGGACATGAACCCAAGTTAGTTCAATCAATATTGAATCTAATTTTTAACCTTTTAACTTAAGTTCGGAAAGACATGAACTCAAGTTAATCTAAACCAAACCTTTTAACTTAAGTTCAGACAGACATGAACTCAAGTTAATCTAAACCAAACCTTTTAACTTAAGTTCAGACAAACATGAACTCAAGATTTAAGTTTAAACTTAAGTCAAGACATAAATTCGATATTTCAAACATAAATCAACATAACCGACATAAATTTGACATTTCAAACATAAATCGACATAGCTGACATAAATTTGACGTTTCAAACATAAATCGACATAACTGACATAAATTTGACGTTTCAAACCAAAATCGATATAACCGACATAAATTCGAAATTTCAAACCAAACTCGACATAACAGACATAAATTCGACATTTCAAACCAAAATCGACATAGCAGACATAAATTCGACATTTCAAACCAAAATCGACATAGCAGACATAAATTCGACATTTCAAACCAAAATCGACATAATCGACATAAATTCGACATTTCAAACCAAAATCGACATAACAAACATAAACTTGACATTTCAAACCAAAATCGACATAACCGACATAAATTCGACATTTCAAACATAAATCGACATAACTGACATAAATTCAACATTTCAAACCAAAATCGATATAACCGACATAAATTCGACATTTCAAACCAAAATCGACATAACAGACATAAATTCGACATTTCAAACCAAAATCGACATAGCAGACATAAATTTGACATTTCAAACTAAAATCGATATAACCGACATAAATTCGACATTTCAAACCAAAATCGACATAACAGACATAAATTCGACATTTCAAACTAAAATCGATATAACCGACATAAATTCGACATTTCGAACCAAAATCGATATAACCGACATAAATTTGACATTTCAAACCAAAATCGACATAACCGACATAAATTCGACATTTCAAATATAAATTTGACAAATATCGATATTAAATGAAATTAATCCAATATTTCGACAAAATTAAACATTAACCAATATGATTTGACATAAACTGACATCCAGGACATGTTAAATCAAAACAAAGAACATGGCATTATTTTCTGACAATCTTTTCTTTGCAGGGTGAAGACAAAAAGTTTCGTTTAGATTTTCTTTGCATGTTATAGGATGTGCTTAACTACGTTTTGCGAGACAACATTCTGGACAAACAACAACAAAACCAAAACTTTTTAGGATAGCCACCAAACATAATATTTTCAAAACAAAATAAAACAACGACATGGAAAACAACAACAAAACTTTTAAGATAACGACATGAAAAACAAAATCAAAACTTTAAAATAATAAATATGACATGACATTTAGGAGTGATAGTGGGTACATCTCTCCTTAAAAGTAAAATTTTAGAAAACAAATGATTGACATTAATCAGAAGTTTTCTTGAACAAATAAAAATTGTTTAAGATGTAATTAACTATAGAAGTTCGCTTCTATAGGAGATCCAAAAGAGCCCACAATAGAGATCTCTGGTTTTCCATGATTTTCTTTATATGAAAATTCTAGGATATTCTTCTATAAGGATTGTCATAAACATCCTTTTCTACTATTAGCCCTAAATTCCTCAAATCTTTCATGGGATTTATAGGAATAAAATTAGACTAATATTAGATGACGACTCCTCAATATCGACATTCCACACCAATCTCTTCCCTTCGTCGACAAGAGATTCAGTGGCGACTCCACTGGGAATAATCTTTCTTCTCATCTTTTGTCATCATTTGTTTTCATTTCAAATTTTAAAAATAAGCTCCCAGTTTATAAATAAGTCAATAATATTCATTTTTTTGAAATTTCAGAAAAATCGTGATGGATTCTCCGAATTCAATCTTTTCTTATTTTCAAGACTTTGACATACCAATTGAGGAAAATTCTTCCTTTTATCAAAATGATTATGGATTATTTAGTGAAACGGAATTCATATTAGATAATCCATATCAAACTGATACACAATCTTTCCAATAATTTGACTTACAACCTTATGAAGACTTTCTGAATTTTATAGAAAATTTGCCTGAATATATACCTGAAGAACCTAATATCTTTGAAGAAATGAAGAGACAAGCTGATAGAAAAGCAAAACAAATTTACAAGGAAGATGATGCTCCGCTATCATCTATGTATGAAAATGGATCTTGTTCAAAGAATATTCATAAAACTTCTTCATTCAAAAGAAAGAAAAGGTGGAACGAAAATGATAAATTTGAAACACCCAAATTTCAACAGAATATTTTTGGAAACCCTTCCTTTCTAGAAGAAAATCCATATATTCTGATTCCTGTTGAATACACTGATAATTCCTTTCAACCTAAAAGCTCTCCTCCGTTTCGTGCTTTATATTCAGTGTTTAAAAGGTTAGCACGAAAAGATAGATGTTCACTATCTAAATTATTAAACAAAATGGGTTGTGCAATCTCCAACACCAAGAAAAGGAGAATTTTAGTGATGGAAAATCCTGACTATTAAGAACCGACTATCGGTTTCCAGCCGATAAACATTGTGTTCGAGTGCCAGTAAAATATCGATTGGGCCCTAGAATAAAAGATGTGGTAGTCACAAACGACAAAGCTAGATATGATGAATTGATGTCAGGAGCAGAAGATGCAACTGCTAAAATGTCGGATTTGGTCCAAATGCTACAAAAAGCAAATTATCCTCACACAGGTTACGATACACCACCTGAAAATTCTCGTCCTCTACTTAAAAATAATGTATGGAGACGAAAATCATCTGAAAGAAATTCAGATACCACCAACACTCCTATGAATAGTTCACAAGAAGAAACTTGCACAAAACATTCTGCAAAATCATTTGAGGAAAGATTGAAGAAATTAAAAAACAATATTAAACAACTTTCAAGGAAAGAAAAGAAAGATACCTCTGAGTTCCAATGAAAACGTTGCTAGTGTTAACATCGTAGAAACACGATCTACTTCCTTAGCACGAGAATCAAATGAAGAGGAGGCAACCAATGAATTGCGAGCGGTGATACGACAACGTGATGAACAAATTAGTCATCTTGAACAAAAAATGGAAGAATTGGTAACAACTCTGCAAAATCGACCAACGAACCCATCTCCAGCCATTGAAGTCATCAGACCAGAGGCTATTCATATCCTTGAAAATAAAGAAGAACCAATAGATATTGAGGAAAGCACTCAAAAGAAAAAGAATTCTCCTCATAATGAAATTCTAGAAAAGGGTATTACAAAATTAGTAGAACAAAAATTAAAGAAACAATGGCTCAAGTGAAAGCTGGAGCATTAACTCCAAAGGGTAGATCATACCCAGAAGAATTTGATTTTGTTCAATACCCTAAAGGCTTTGTTCCTCCTGTCTTTAAAATGTTTGATGGAACGGGTAACCCCCAACAACACCTAGCACATTTTAGAGCATGTTGCTGTAATGCTAGAGGAAGTGATGCTCTCCAATTTCGACAATTTGTTAACAGTCTCACAGGAGTTGCCTTTGACTGGTATGCAGAACTTCCCAATGGATCTATCAAAACCTTTGTGGAACTTGAAAGCCTCTTTATTCAACTTTTTGCAGGAGCACAACATCACACCACTGTTGGTGATTTGGTGGTAAAAAACAAAAACTGGGAGAAAGCTTAGTGGATTATATTTTACGCTGGAGAAATCTCAGCATGAAATGTGAACCACAACTACAAGAGCAACACGCTGTTGGAATATTGCTTAAAAATATCCATGGTCCTATAGCTTTTATGCTCAAAGGATTCATAATAAAGACATTTGAAAAACTACTTAGTAAAGCTGCTAAACTCCAAGAAGAAGCAAAGCAGATGAGTGTGACAGAGAAAACTGAAAAGACAAAAACTATCAAAACATTTGAAAAGAAACCTGGAAATGTTGTATAAAAAGGTAAACAGGTGATGCAGATTCAACCGAACAAAAGAAACAACAACGACGGAATCCTTCGACATCACGAGACATCACCTCGATTACAACTTCAACAACCAATCCTAGTACCAACAAAAAAGAAAACAATGGCTGAAAGAATGAATAAAGAATATTCATTTAAAACGAGAAGTCATTAGTAAAATATTTCGTAGTACGCTTATAATGCCCGAATTTAAGCTACCGAAGCTAAAAGGCCAACGAAATTGACATGAAAGACAATCCTAATTATTGTCCTTATCACAGAGTGCTTGGACATAAAATTGAAGACTATTTTGTCTTCAAAGACTGGTTGGAGCGTAATTTTAAAGACGGAAACATAATAATCCCGAAAGAATATTTGAAAGAACCTGAAAAAGGATTAGTCAATATGATTTTGATAGAGAAACTCAATCCTAGAAACAAAGACAATACTTATGAAGAAATCATCGCTAAATATCAAATCACAAAATTTCCCAAGAAGGAAAAGGAAAAGAAAATCAAGAAACCGAAAAAGATCAAAGGTCTTCCAAGTATAGGGGCTACAACTCCTTTTGTACCTTCTAGTTCATTTTCCTCTTGTACTAGGATAGTTATGTCGGGTGAAGGACGAAAAATCCTCGAGCCGATAACTTTGTATGACTTCCTTTTACTATCATGAATAATAACAATCCTAGTTTTGCTTATATTTTGTCTATTTTGGGCGATGTTTCTGAGAATAATCATTTGAATTCTAACCCTATAGATGATACTCAAATCGTATATGATCAATCTAAAGACAAACGAAATAATGAAAATACAGATGAAAAGTTTGATAACGACAAAGATGAAAATGACATTGCTACACTTCAACTACAAGGAACTCCGATTTCCATAGAATTGGAATTCTCGGATTCAGAAACTAACGAGTCGGATAATCAACTTGAAGAAATAATTGAAATTCATTTGAGAAGTGGAAAAATCTTACCTCCTAGGATGATTCCACAAGAAAAAGAAAAACAAATAATCACACCAGACAAAATCATTCCTCCAATACATCCCCAAACCCCTGAAAGAAATAAGGATGATCTTCATAACAAAGTGGATTATAACATACTAGCTCATTTGAGAAAATTACCTACAAAGTTAAGCATCTATGACGCTCTCATACTTTCCAAAGAAATGAGAGAATCGTTAATAAAGGCCCTTTCAGATCCAGATATTTGCTTAACTCAACTTGCTAGTATTACCCAAAATGAAGGTTACCCATTAGAGGAATCAACGAAGATTTCCTTCTCTGATAATGACTTGTTGCTTGGAACAACTGAACACAATCGTCCACTTGTATATTACGGTGAACATAAATGATACAATACTTTCGAGAGTTCTTATTGACACAGGTGCTTCGATCAGCATTATGAATTTGAGAACTCTTGCATATTTGGACATTGATGCCTCTCAACTATCAAGGGATACGATGATGTTACGAAGATTCATTCAGTAAGGAGAACGGGCCCTTGGATCAATAACATTACTCTTGAAAATAGCTGACTTGGCAACAACAGCAAAATTTCATATTATTGATTCAGACACCTCTTTTAATGCCTTACTTGGCGGACCTTGGCTTCATGAGTATAAAATGGTTCCTTCTTCCCTACATCAATGTATAAAATACCTACGAAAAGGATAGGAATGTCGTATTATAGGAGATCTGCAACCGTCTTCAATCCATGAAATCAGTATACATGAAGATGCATCATATTATGCTCCTATAAATAAAACAATGACCTCCAAAGAAACAATGGTGCATGTGGAAGAAAAGAACAAAGAAAAGAAAATAAATGAAAAGAATTCTTCTTCAATTAAGCCAAGAGAAACTAATTCCAGTCAAACTCATACTCGAGGACGAGCACGAGGGAAAGAAGATCCGATTTTTACAATAAAGAAACCACTGAAATTCAAAATCCACTTGGACTCTGAAGAAGAAACGATATCTGTGATTGCTAAGAAACCTCAATTCAAAATATCTTTGGAAGATGAAGATAAAGAAAGATAATTTGAATCTATGTATGATAAAATCAATCATTATATACATTATATGACTTTGACTCCAATCTCCACTGCTAAGATTGAGAATCTAATAGTCAAAGAAGTATATAATGACGACAAAAAGCCAATTAAGTTTAGACTTGGCTCTACTTCCTCTTGTACTGAAAATGATGTAAAAATAGAAGATGAAAATCTTCCACAATCAATGAAAATTCCTTTTGAGTTGTATTCTCTTTGGGCACAAAAATTTATTCAAAATAGTTTAATGCTCAAACAATGATCTTTAAAACAACCACATTTCATTGAACAAATGTGGAATAATAATAAACAGAATTCTAACTCCAAAGAAGGTATTGGATTTGGAACTCTAGGACCATTAGATGACACAGAATTTTTTCTGACCATCACTGAAGAATACGATTCTGAATCATTACCTGATCTTCCAATTGAAGATGCTCCTCCAGAATTGGAAGAAGAAATTTAATCGATAATTGATGAATTAAAAGAAATAAATTTAGGAACAAATGAAAATCCAAAACCAACTTTTATTAGTTCATTCCTTAATGATGAGGAAGCAAAAGACATAACTCAATTGTTGATAAAATATAAAGATTGTTTTACTTGGACTTACGACGAGATGTATGGTTTGTCTCCAGAAGTCGCAGTCCATAAACTTGTGATAAATCAAATCACAATCCCAGTTAAACAAGCTCTGAGGAGAATGCATGTTGAAATAGAGCAACAAGTCATTGCGAAGTCAAGAAATTGATGAAGGCGACTTCATACGAGAAGAGAATTATCCGACATGGTTAGCTGATGTGGTGTCGATTAAAAAGAAAAATGGACGGATAAGGGTCACGTATAGACTTCGGGGACTTGAACAAAGCATGTCCAAAAGATGAATTTTCTTTACTAATTCCTGAATTAATGGTCGATATAGCATCAAAACATGCAATATTCTCCTTTATGGATGGATCATCAGGATATAACCAAATAAAGATGTTTTCGGAGGGTGAAGCGAATACAGCTTTCCGGACACCCATGGGGATATATTGTTATAATGTTATGCCATTTGGACTAAAAAATGCCGGTGCAACCTATCAAAGAGCCATGACACGGATTTTTGATGAATTAATACATAATCAAGTCGAATGTTATGTCGACGATCTGGTTGTCAATAGTAAATAAAAAGATGATTATATATACGATTTGAGAATTGTCTTTGAACGACTATGACAATACATTCCTAAAATGAATCCCTTAAAGTGCGCCTTTGGTGTCACTTCAAGAAAATTTTAAGGATTTGTAGTTCGGCATCGTGGGATAGAAATTGATCCTCTCAAAATTGAAGCTATCCTGAATATGCCTCCTCCTAAAAATCTAACCCAATTGAGATCATTTCAAGGAAAATTAGCGTATATACGACGTTTCATTTCCAATCTATCGGGTAGATGTCAACCTCTCACTGCCCTTACCAGAAAGGATACCAAATTTGTGTGGGATGACAAATGCCAGCACGCCTTTGAAAACATCAAACAATATCTGACAACCCCTCCTGTCTTAGCAGCCCCTGTATTAGGAAGACCTCTAATCCTTTACACCGCAGCGTTGGACAATTCACTTGGAGCTTTATTAGCACAAGTAAATGATGAGGGAAAAGAAAGTGCATTATACTATTTAAGTCATTGTTTAGTTCCAACGGAAATAAATATCCGACAATTGAGAAGCATTGTTTAGCATTGATCTTCGCAGTTCAAAAACTAAGGCATTATATGCTTTCTCATAAGGTAACTCTTATTTCAAAATTTAACCCATTACAATATTTAATAACACGACCAACACTTTCTGGGAGATTAGCAAGATGGGCAATGATCTTACTTCAATTTGATATAACATTTGTACCGTTACGTGCTGTCAAAGGACAAATCCTGACAGATTTCTTAGCAGCACATCCAATTCAAACGAGATCACCCCGTAATGACGATTTACCTGATGAACAAATATCAGAAATAAAAAATTCTAACATGCAAAGATGGGAACTCTACTTTGACGGAGCGTCGTCTGCATGGAAAGACAAAGACAAACAGACAATTATACCAGGCAAAGCTGGAGTAGGATTGATTTTCATTACTCCAGACAAAATGATGATGCCTTTTTCCTATCATTTGACAGAACCATGTACAAATAATGAAGCCGAATATGAAGCGCTCATAACCGGTCTAGAATTAACAATATTCATGGAAATTAAAAATATTGACATCTACAGGGATTCCCAGTTGATTATTAATCAAATTGCTAGTAAATACAAAACTTTGAAGTCACGACTTGAACAGTATTCTCGTTACTCTCTGAAATTACTTCAACAAATTCCTGATGTAACATTCTTCTTAATCTCGAGACGAGACAATTCTCTAGCAGTTGCTCTGGCAAAACTCGCAAAAGAGTTTGTTTGCAAAGAAGAAGACGACACATCGATCTCTATAAGAGGACGACAAGTTCTTTCTCAAATTGATATGGATAATTTACATAAAATCTGTGAAAATATCACAATGACAATAAATGACGAAAATGATGATTGGCGACAACCAATCATCCAATATTTACAAACTGGAAAATTACACGAAAACACTTCTATTGCCAACCAAATCAAACAAAGAGCATTATCATATGCTCTAATAAATGATATTCTTTACAAACGATCTTTTGATCAAATGTGGTTAAGATGTTTAAACCAAATTGAAGCTCAAGAGATTGTTAAGGAAGTTCATTCGAGTTTATGTGGTGCACATCAATCTGGACCCAAAATGAAAATGAAAATAAAAAGAATGGGTTATTATTGGCCAACAATGATGGCCGATTGCCTTGACATTGCAAAGAAATGCCATCAATGTCAAATACATGGGGTAGTTTTACATCGACCTCCAAATGTCCTACACCCAACTATTGCATCATGGCCATTTGAATGTTAGGGTACCGACATAGTGGGCCCTATAGATCCTCCATCTTCCAAGGGTCATAAATTTATTCGCGTAGCCATCGACTATTTTTCCAAGTGGGCAGAAGCAACACCACTTAGAGAAGTTAAGGCAGAACAAGTTCTTCATTTCTTTAAAACACATATCATTTATAGATTTGAAATTCCTCGAAGGATCATATCAGACAACGGATTAGCCTTCAAAAACACGAAAATGAATAATTTTATCCAAAGACATGGGATTGATTGGAGGTACTCCACAATTTATTACCCTAAGGCCAATGGATTAGCCGAAGCTTTCAAAAAAACATTGGTTCAAATCTTGAAAAAGACATTGAATAACAACCCGAGACAGTGGCATGAACGATTAATAGAAGCTTTATGGGCTTATAGAACTACATACCGAACTCCAACACAGTCTACACCATTTGCTTTGGTATATGGTTCGAAGCCATTTTACCACTTGAAGTCCAAATTCCTTCTCTCAGAATTGCGATAGCAAACAAAATAAGCGAAGAAGAAAATGCTAGACTACGACTTGAAGAACCTTTCGAATCGGTGAATTAGTTTTAGTTCTTTGAAGACCTATACTAGCTCATCGAAAGATAGGTGGTAAATTTGAACCAATATGGGAGGGCCCATATGTAATTGAAAAGACATATTTAGGAGGATCCTACCAATCGGTGGATTGTCAAGGAGAAAGAATCCTGCCTCCAATCAATGGACGTTTTCTAAAGAAATTCTTTGCAACATAAAAATAAAAATGAATAACGACTTATTTATAAACTAGGACAATAAATTCTTCTTTCCAAAATCATCTTTAATTTTTTTTTATGACATCTGTTTCATTTGCTGAACAAATGTTTAAAAGGCTAAAATGTCATTTTGTCTTATTATTTTCGGGAAAAATGTCTGAAGACAGACTATTTTTCTCATTTCAAAATAATATGACCTTCGCCTTGGACCGTCGACACATGGACGAGGGAATCAGAATTCATTTCAACTTTGACCTGTTGCAGGTTGAATCCATATATCACGGATTGTTACTTTATCTGGTAAATCATGATGAAGTTAATCTGCAAACACCTTTGATAGAATTCAAACTCCGACAACCCGAAAAGTATGACTTCACAATCAGTGATAGCTCACATGAGCAAGAATTCATGACTACTTCAGTACAAGTAGTATCTACATCCGGTACAAAAAATATGACAACAGGACTTACTAGATCACAGAGACGAAATCATAATAAACCACTGAAGCGTCAAAAACAATTACAAGAAAAACAAAATATGGAGGATATTAGTCGATCAAAATCATGAACTATAAATACTCCATTTGAAGAAATAAATTCTGTATTAGAAACGACAAATCTAAATCCTACAAAGAAAAATCAAGATGGGAAAGCGATTATCACTTCACCATCAGTCACACTTGCTCAGAGTTTGAAGGTGTCAGATAAGAAAGTCGACAGAAAGAATCACTCAAGGGAAGAGGTGCGACGAATTCATGATATCGAATGGAGAACCTTTGAACAATATAAGCATGTGAACAAAAGGACAATAAATATTATGGATGGTCTTAAACTATTT
Source organism: Papilionanthe hookeriana x Papilionanthe teres (assembly GCA_022702705.1). Classification (NCBI taxonomy): domain Eukaryota; kingdom Viridiplantae; phylum Streptophyta; class Magnoliopsida; order Asparagales; family Orchidaceae; genus Papilionanthe; species Papilionanthe hookeriana x Papilionanthe teres. The sequence goes on along the minus strand of CM040421.1, from coordinate 106,404,227 downwards.
ACCAGAATATTTGATGAGGATGAACAAGCTGCTATCATTGATAATATTACAAAAGCCCGAAATCAGGGTAGGGCTGGACACCTTCGAAGGAAAACCTATTCTGAAACCAATAAATGGATTCGTGGCAAGGGCAGACAAACCATCCAATATGGGTGTTATTACAATTATGCAAGAGACAAAGAAGGAAATCTCCCCGGAATTTTGCGATAAAAACAAGTAGATCCTTTACCCACTGTGATAATTTAAATTATCAGACGACTTGTCACTTGGGGGATCATACCTGCAGATTGTGTTCCCGATAGCTGCATCATCAACATTTATGATGAAGGAGATTGTATCCCTCCTCATATTGACAGTCATGACTTCGAAAGACCCTTTTGCACGATGTCTTTAATGAACCGCTGCTCTATTGTATTTGGGAGGGAGATACAGATTCTCCGACCTGTAGAATTTGAAGGAACATGCCGTATCCTTCTGACTCGAGGATCAGTCCTTTTATTTCAAGGAAATGGAGCAGACTTTGTAAAACACAACATAACCAGCGTCGATAGGCCATGCATATCAATCACTTTGCGACTGATGAAGCCTGACAAAAGACCAGTTGGATACCAAGCTATCCAAGAACTTGAAGGATTGAAGCCTTTAGAGTTACCATAATCCCATAAAAATTTCCAAACACCTGAAACATGTTCGACAAATAATGTTTTGGAGTGTAGGACGTTTATAGACAATCTGTTAACATCCAAGGCTATGTTATGATTTATATATAAGAACTTTTGTCATGTGATATATCTGTAGTTGTCGATGTGTGATATATCAGTAACTGTTGGTATGTAAAATATCAGTAGTTTGTTGCAGCACGCTATATGATATGTACATATATATGTATCGTTAGCTTTTGCTTGCAATAATATGTACTGGTGACCTTTTTATGGAAATAAAATGAAATGTTGGAAAAATGTTCCCCATCGTCTATGATATGTCGACAGCTCTTAAAAATAATAAAATAAATTTTAATGATGAAATGAATAACTTGTGATAACTAAACATGAGAATTATCATTCGACCTATATAGGTCAAAACCCCAGTGGATATTCCTACCAAAAATATTAGTGAATTTGCCACTCTCTCCGGTTATTGGATGTAAGTCCTTTCCTGACACGGAAATCATGGCTTTCCTCTAACCAAATCCTGACATTAACATTTTGAGGAAAATAGAAAATGACATCTATTTTCTCTCTCCGGTTATTGGATGTAAGTCCCCTGACACGGAAATCATGGCCTTCCTCTAACCAAATCTTGACATTGACATTTTGAGGAAAATAGAAAATGACATCTATTTTCTCTCTCCGGTTATTGGATGTAAGTTCTTTCCTGACACGGAAATCATGGCTTTCCTCTAACCAAATCTTGACATTGACATTTTGAGGAAAATATAAAATGACATCTATTTTCTCTCTCCGGTTATTGGATGTAAGTCCTTTCCTGACACGGAAATCATGGCTTTCCTCTAACCAATCTTGACATTGACATTTTGAGGAAAATAGAAAAAGACATCTATTTTCTCTCTCCGGTTATTGGATGTAAGTCCTTTCCTGACACAGAAATCATGGTTTTCCTCTAACCAAATCTTGACATTGACATTTTGAGGAAAATAGAAAATGACATCTATTTTCTCTCTCTGGTTATTGGATGTAAGTCCTTTCCTGACATGGAAATCATGGTTTTCCTCTAACCAAATCTTGACATTGACATTTTGAGGAAAATAGAATATGACATCTATTTTTTCTCTCCAGTTATTGGATGTAAGTCCTTTCCTGACACGGAAATCATGGCTTTCCTCTAACCAAATCCTGACATTGACATTTTGAGGAAAATAGAAAATGACATCTATTTTCTCTCTCCGGTTATTGGATGTAAGTCCTTTCCTAACACAGAGATCATGGCTTTCCTCTAACCAAATCTTGACATTGACATTTTGAGGAAAATAGAAAATGACATATATTTTCTCTCTCCGGTTATTGGATGTAAGTCCTTTCCTAACACGAAGATCATGGCTTTCTTCTAACCAAATCTTGACATTGACATTTTGAGAAAAATAGAAAATGACGTTTATTTTATCTCTCCAATTATGGGATATAAGTCCTTTCCTGACACAGAAATCATGGCATTCCTTTAACAAAATAGCAACATTGACATTTTGAGAAATGGAATATGACATCCATTTTCTCTCCCGATAAATTCCTTTTCAGACATGAGAAGAATATTCCTTATAAGAACCGACAAACAAGACATCTGACATCCTCTAGGAGCAATATGATACCCACTATTTTCCTTATTTTTATGGGACATCTCTTAGATCGCTTCGGTCAACGCCAATATGTGCAGAATACTTATATAGTATTCTACACATATTGGGGGCCCTTTTGTTGACCTCATTTTTATAATGAGTCAATACCTTTTCCTCCCAACAGTGGTGAAATTTTAGGTACTTCTTCTTCTTCCTCAGGAATCTCTTCTAGAAAAGCAACTTCAGCAGCCTTAGCCTTCTCGATCTTGGCAATCTTTCTGCTCCTATTTCTTCTCTGAGTCCGAGTCAGGGGTGCAAATCTTGAACTGGACCCAATCTCAAAGACAGAAGGTATTGCAGCAAAATCTGTACCCTCCACAGTGACAGGCTCATCACAGACTTGGACTCCCTTCCCTTTCAGTTTGGCAGGAGCCGGGGTAGGTGCGGAGATAACCAGACCGGTGGGGGTAGAGATCACAGTCCTTCTACGAACAGTGGTGTCTCTTTCAGCTGGGACCTTTCGTAGAGGAGGGAACTCTTGAGTCAACTTCAGGTTAAACTCAATCACAGGCTCCTCAATTTCTGGTACTTTGTCCATTAGTGTGAAGAGGGTGACGTCAGCGAACTTAATATCTGTATTATCGAATCCTTGTCCAAAACAGATGATTCCATTGTCGGGCAGTTCATCCTTATAGACTGCGAATTCTATTCCATTGGTGAAGGAGAAAATTAACTTTGGTGCAGTCATTTTCTGCATGGTAAATTTCGAACGTCTGTCCCGAATTATGCTTCCTTTTGTTGCAAAACTTAAGACGAAAAAAAAGAGTTCGAACACATTTTAGTTTATCTTAGTATATTTACGATTTAAAAGAGTTCGTTTATTAAAAGGTTGTTTATTAGAGGATTTGTTTGTTAGGAACAAGATGATTAATGGAGGAAGGTTAAAGGAAAGGTAAAGGATTTGATTCAGAATTGGAAAGGAAGAGAAAGTCTCGTAAAACTTCTCAACTCAAAAGACCGCTCTTAGGCTAACACCTATTGGGGGGTCCACCCCACCTCAGAAAGAGGCAAAAAGGATTTTAGAACCTCTCTGTTTAGAGGTGTCTAAACAGTGGCTCCAGAATCCAAAAGGAGTTGACTATACCCGTTCAAGACAGAAATGAATGTGGTAAGCCAATGGAAAGAATGGTAGTTTGGTCCAAAAAGGGGTATGGACTCACTACCGATTTATGAAAGAAAAACCATCTGATCAAAATGGAGAGAGGAACTCCTCCCCAGCGGAGTCGCCAGAAGTTGTCGGCATATTTTTAGGTTGAGTGTGTTGTATTTAAAAAAAAAGGGGTCGCCTACAAGAGTTGTTGGTGAATTTTAAATTTTAAATTTAATTTAAATAAATATTTTAAATTTATATATAGTTTTAGAAAGAAGCATTTGATTTTGAAAATAATTTTAAATTTGAAAATTTTAAGATATAAAATCAAACTGAACTCACATCCCAAATAGTTTATGTAAACTAGCACCACACTACAAACCGTGTATCTATCCCGAAGAATAAACACACTGCTTGATGATGGGGCTCGATTAAATAAACTAGAAGATTTGTGACATCCGTTTGGTCTGTGAACTAATTTTATAAGCCGACAAGGTCCCCTATTTAATATAAATGAACTAAGCAGGGTTTATATTTCCTGGGTTCTTAAAGTTCCCTATAAGGACAAGCCCCTATAGTTAATTACATCTTAAATGATGGGAATCATTTAAGAAAACTCTCGATGATGATCAGTGGTTCTGCTCTTAAGAATTTCAAAGTTTAAGGTTTTCAAAGGATTGGATTTTGGAAATTTCAATAGGGAATGGATAAAGTTTGGAACAATTAATTTTAGGAGTCCAAAGGAAGAGAAGTAGGAGAAGCTGAGGATCCAAGAAGAATCTTGGAAACTTCCCAAACTATCCTATTGTTTGGCTTCAATTTATGAATTTACTTAATGTTGTAATCTTGCCAATTTTAATTAATTAGAACTTATGCTTGTATGATACAATCATACAAATAGCCTAGAAGATGTGAGGGTTTATGTCATACCAAACGACCACCTCGGAATCCTAAGATCGGTTAGGACATAATTTGCATAAAATAATTATGCAAGTGCCTAACGAAAAGGTTGAGGATTTATGTTGCACTAGGCAAACTACCTCGAAATCCTATGGCTTGGTTATTTAAGACTAGGAAAGGTTTTGCTGATGTAGATTCCAGTTTTGCTGACGACGATGGTCGTGCTGCTCACCGTGCTCCAAGCTCCTTGTTGTTGCAGAGGTTTGGTTTTAGAAGGTGAAAATCAGGAGATGAGAGAAGTGTTTTGGTTTAGAAAAGTATTAAAGTCCAAATTTCTTTAATGTTTTATTAGGGGAATCTTAAAGTTGATTATAACAACACCGGTTAAGATCCCACGGTTCCATCATTCCGGCACCGTTATTTTTATCAGATTCACTTAGTCCAGATGAATTTGCTAAACTCAACTGAACGAGTTCCACACTTTCATTTAGACCGTGGGAAATCCCGTTAGCAACACGTAGGTTACATCATCCGAGGTATTCCCGATCATCCAACAAGACGTTTTAATTTTATTTGTAATTGCAGTTTTGTGTTCTATTTGTGATTAAATTTTGAGTTTTTTTATATTTTGAAATATTGTGGTGGTGGATTTTATCTTATTGTGACTTTTAATTTAGTTTTGGGTTTCAGTTTTGTGGCTATCCTAAAGGTTTCAGTTTTCATGCAACAATCTTGTTTAACATACGCAATACATGTAAATAACTTGCAATAAAATAAAAGCGTACGTGGAGAGTCTTCCTGTCATTCCAAGCTACCCTTAAAGCACATGTTAAGGCATTTATATAATTTGCAGGAAAAATACCTAAGTAAAGCTAAGGGAAGGTTTTGGTTGTCTACCAAAGTCCTAATCCTATAGCTAGTCAATTCCTATGACGTCTAGGTTCTTGCGTTTTGTTAAGGATGATTTTTTTAATCAAAGAACAACTAAGTTTAATTGTTCTTCTAAAACATCTCATCATATTGAGAAAGTGCTTAGGACGAGTCCTAGACATCTTTTCAATACTTCTGAGATTATTTTGAGTCCAAATTAATCTTATTGTACTAGTGAATTAATCATCCAAGAATTCAATTAAATTTTCCTTCTTGCTCAGTGAATTAGGGTGTTTGATCATCCTATGAGTAAAGTGACACTTCACTTAATGCTCCATTTAAGAGTTATGATAACACAAGCCTTTAAGGGAAAATCAGTTTATTAAATATTTTAACCGCTTTGATTTAAGTTGAATTGATGATTTAGGATGATTTAATTTAGTTTCAAAATTCAAATTGATTTTCTCTTAAGTGTTTTAGATTGTTTGGTTTGAAAGAGGTGTTTAGATTATTCAATTTAATTAAACTCTTAATTATTTAAATTTAATTTGACTTAATTGTAACACTTTAGGTCAATTTTAGTTGGTTTGATTTTTCATGTTTTTAATTATGAATTGTCTTAAGGTTGATTTTCTTTAATGTTTGAAATTTGTTTTAGATTTGTTTTTTAAGTGATTTCAAATTAATTTTAATGTTTTAAATTTATTTCAATTTGATTATCAAATCACTTAATGTTTTAAGCTTTTAATTTAATTAAGGTTTATTTTCCTTTTAATTATTTAATTATTAATTTTAATTATCAATTTTGAGTTTGATTAAGAGTTGAATATTATTAAAGTGATTCATTTGGGGATTTTAACTTAAGTAATTATAGTCTCCCTAAATTACATCCCCATTTTAATAATTCAAATTTCAATTAATCTTCCAAAATTTAAATTATCTAATTAATTAAGGTTTCATTTTTTTTTATTATTAGAAATGATTAATGGGTTCCTACCCTTTAATTCCCTAAGTTTCAATCATCTAATGAAAATTAAGATCAAATATTTTACCCTCCATTTTGATTAAACCTAAAGTTTTAATAAGGGGTTAAAATCCTTTAATTACCTTTATGCCCCTTTTAACCCTAATTATTTTATAACTCATCAAATTAAGCTCAAATGAAATTAAAATTTTTATGTCACTTTACTCACATGTCAATTAAGACATTAGAGGGGAAAATGAGATTTTTACTAATTTAATTTAATTTATATATTTATTTTTATGAAAAATAAGAATTTTCAATGGAAATTCAACAACATGACTAAGGCAAGGTTTCTATCCTTAAGAAAATTATGGGATGTTCCTATTAACTAGAGGACCACTTGGACCAATTTTGGTGATTTTTCAAATTATATTTTATTTATTATAATTATTTTGAGTTTTGGAGTGTTAATTAATTACAAACTAAAATTAAAGTTAAAAAATGGATTTTATATTTTTAATAAATCTCTCTGACCTCAAGGAGTTCAGAGAAATAAATTTTATATTTTTTTGATTTTTTTTATTCATTAGAATTAATTTAGTGAAAATGTAGGGAAATTCATTTTTTAATATTAAAAATTGTTTTAAGCCTTTAAAATTCGATATCTTAACCTAGAGACTTGAAAAAATTATTTGGTTTATTTCTAAGTGATTAGGAGTCAAAATATGGCATTTTTATGATTTTTAATATTTTATGATTTTTTATTTTTTTTAATTATTAAAATATTAAAATATGATTAAAAATGAAGATTTTTAAAAAATTTTAATTTTAATTTTCTTAGACTCCCCTAATATCAGAGAAGCCCCAAAACCATATTGGTGAATTTTTGAAATGTATTTTTGGAGTTATGAATTTTTAAAGTTTAATTTTTGTTATGTGACTTAATTAGTCTATTTAGTGGGGCTAATCACCTCCAATTGGTTTTAAATTTTTATGCGAGGTTCCTGTGATCCTAAAGTTCAGTGGAGAATTGTTTTCATGTTATTTTGATGTGTGGTTAATCCTAATTAATTAAAATTTAATTTTAAGTATTTAGGCCAATTAGGGTTATTCTTAACGAATTAACTCAAACCATAATTTTACATAGGGTCCTCTGGCCTAAAATACTTCATCAAATTTTCCTAGAATTTTCTAAGCAACATGCTAATTATTGGAATTAAAATGCCAAAACAGACACAAAAATTTGGAAAATCAATAACTTGCCATAGAGGTGGCCTCTGACCTTGGAAAATTCAGGGAATGTTCCCAATATCAGAGGCTACAAAAGCCCTATGGTCTCATGCCATGGTGAATTGTCTATGCAAATGGAGAATTAAAACATTGAAATTGGTAAATAATTAATTAAAATTAAAATATTCATCAAATTAACTCAATTCTTTTTCCACATTATTCTCCTCTATTCACTGAGCAAGAGGATATTTTTAATTTGTTTTTATGATTTTTCTATGCAAAGATATGAATTTTTCAATTTATGGGTAATTAAATAAATAAAAAATACCCTATTTTTCTACTTATCCACGCGACGCCGACTCATCCTCGGCAGCTCCGAAAGCCCACGCGTCGCCTCCTTATTCGACGCCGCCATCCGACTCAACGCTCCAGGGGCCCGCGGTTCATGTCTCGTTCACTCATCCGACGCGATCTACACCGTCCATTCGATACACGCTTGATCCAACGGGGCCTGGTCATCGTCTATGACTGGTGTGTCCATAGAGTCGTCCACACTAAAAGCCTAAGATCTCTCTCATTTCTCAACGAATTTTTGTGCTCTTATACTATATGGATTCTTGTTGAGGAGACGAACACATCCATACGGTTTATGTGCTATGAAATTGAACCAAGAAAAATAGAGAATCGCTGGAAGCTCGGGAGGAAGAAGGGGTCCATACCTTTGCTCTGAGAAGTGAAGCTTCAATCAGAGAGTTGTGGCACTTTCGATTGCACCCAAGGAAGCTCCAGATGAAGTCTCTAGCTCTAGGGAATTGCCTAGGTATGAAAGTGACCAAGGCCGATTTCAAAGCTTGGTCGATAGAGAGGATGGGCGGCCTAGTGAGGGGGCTTCCATCTGGGAACTCCTTCTCTTGGCCTTGTGCGAGTGTGGGTGAGTTTAATTTGATTTTGGTGGAGGTTTCAGAGTTGTCTTGGTTTTTGGGTGGATTTTTGATCGAGAAATTGAGCTCGTTAATGGGGATTAGGGCGAAGGGACATCGGGAATCAATTGCTCCGGGTTAGGAGAAGGTCCGGAGCAATTTTGGCGAGTTTTGTTAAGCTGCGGTTCATCACCTTGTTTGGCCGACAAGGTGGTGGGTTTAAATAGGCATGGCTGGAGGGCCTCCCAGGGGGAGTTAGGGCTTGGGATCAGCTGCTCTATGTAAGGGAAGAACAACCATGGAGTCCAATTGAGTTGGGACAACTCAGCCAGGTGAATTTGAATTTTTGAATCAAAATAAAGCTCTCGGCCATGGTGTTTTCCGGCGACCTGGTGGCTTGCCGGCCAGGCATGGGTCACTTTCATGGTCAGTGAGGTCAGGGTTTGAGTTTTCTGTAAGCAATGGAGATTGGCCATGTGTAAAGAGCTTGATTCAAAACGGAATGGGGAAGGGTCTCTTTTAGACTTGGTTTGGTCAACCCATGAAAATGGGCTTGGTGCACCCACCAGGGTCTGATTTGGGCTGAAGGGAATCAGTTAAGTCAGCTAGCTTAGTTGGGAGAAGTCACCATCTAGGCATATTTAGGTTTAAGCATGGTTTAGGGGAAGCATGGAAAGGTTTAATCGCTCTTAAGGGAATCATTAAAGGACTCCCTCCTTTTGCCCAATATGGTATGGTCACATGAACACCACTCACATGGCTTGCATGGGGCTCAAGGATGGCTTCATGGCTAGCCTATGGCTTGCCCATGGCTTGACTCAATTTCATGAAAATGGGTTTTGGGATTTTTGGTGGATTTAGGGGAAATTGGCATGAGGCTTGATTTGGAATTATTTGATTATTGATTTAGGACTTAGGGATGATTTCAATTAAAAGGATGATGATGGGAATTTCACATGGGCTTTAGAATAAGTTTTGGGCTTTTTGAATTTGATGAAAATGGGCTTTTAAAGGCTTTATGGAAGTGGGCTCTTAGACTTTAAAATGGGCTTTTAGATGAAAGTTTTGTGAAGCACCATGCCAAATAAATGTTGGGTTTAGTTTAGGAATGTATCATGAGTGATTTGGAAAAGATTTGGTGTCATTTGGAGTTGAAATGGGTTCAATTTGGGCCTTTTTGATAATGGGTTCAAGATGGATCAAATTGGGCCAACTTGGGTTAAGGTTGGCCAATGTTGGGTTTGATGTAAAATTGATTTTGAGAAATGTTTATGGGGGTTTGACAAGGATTTTTCAACTTTGGTTGGGCTTTGATTTAGGGATTTGAGCCTATTTGGGTTAGGTTTGGGTTTAGGCCAATTTAGGGGATTTTGGTTTTGGGCTAGGTTTGGGTGGAGTTTAGGTTCATATTTGGGGCAAATCAAGTTAATGTTTTGTTTGGGGGATGTTAGGAAGGTTTAGATAAAGATTTGGGGCTAATTGGAGTTGAATTGGATTGGGTTGGGCTAGGTTTAGGTCATGGGCCAAAATTGGGCTTTAACCTTCAAATTGAAATTGGATTCACAAATTGGTAAGATTAGGCTTGGATTTGGTCTAAATTGATATTGGGGATATTTAATTGAAGTTTAGAATTGAATTGGATCAACATTGAGGTTAATTGGAGTGGTTTGGTTTGACATTGGGTCCACTTAGGTTAAAAATAGGTCAAATTGGGGGTTTTGGTAAAAGTGGGTTAAATTGACAAAGTTAGCTTATGGTGTAGTTGAACAAAATGAAATTGGAAATATTTGGTATTTTTTGGAATTTTCTTAGAATTTTCTGAATTTTTGGAATTTTTGGGTTAAAAAGGTATTTTGGGTATTTGGAGGGTATTGAGGGGTATTTTTTGGAAATTTTGGCATATTTGGCCATGGATGATCAATTTGAGTGGGGGGAAGTGTTTATGATTGGTTTTGATGAATTTTGGGTAATTTAGGCAATTTTATAAATTTTGGACAATTTCAAAGGCATTTGGTAGGCTTGGTGGGTTTAGGGCCCCGGGGGTCAAAAATTGAAATTTGGGGAAAATGGAGATTGATTAAGTGTGAGTGAAATGAAATCATTTTGGTTGAGCCATTAAGCCATATTAAGCTCACAAAAGCCATGAGATGACTTATTTTAAACATTCACTATGTTGTTCCTAACTCTCTTAGCCGGGGGCCTAGGGGTTGAGGTCTATCCATATGAATTGCCTACATGAGTCGGGAAGTCAAATTGGCTAAAGGTAGTTTTAGGGTTTGGATTGTGTGTGTGTGGGAGTGTGGTGTGTGCAAGATTACCTCCACCAGACCAGGCCACCCAGGGTACTCCTAAGGCCAAAGAGTCTTATAGGAAACTCATCCTTTAGACCTTCACATTTTATTTTAACCCTCCAAGTGGCTTAGGGGTTTACAATCAAACTTGTGGGGTTTGAAGGGAGTCATGAATTGTTTTGAGTTTCAAAGTGATGGGTTCCATCTCTAGTCCTCTAGGATAGTCCAAGGGAAAGCCTAAGGCTAGATCCTAAGTACTAAGGAGAGAGAACAGACCTCATCAAAAATGAGGTCCACATCCCAGTCTTCAGATCTTCAATTTCAACAGCTCCATAAGTGTATACCTGAGTCACAGTAAAGGGTCCTAACCAACGAGACTTCAATTTCCCAGGAAATAATTTCAACATTGTATTATAAAGCAAAATTTCTTGCACTGGTTCAAAGTTCTTCTTGTTTATCTTTTGATCATGCATTAACTTCAGTTTTTTTTATGAATTTTGTTGTTATCGTAGGATTCATTTCTTAATTCTTCTAATCCATTCAATTGCAACAATCTATTCTGACTAGCATTTTTTAAATTATAGTTGAATTATTTAATCACCCAATATGCTTTATGCTCCAATTCTACTGGTAAGAGACAAGTTTTTCCATATATAAGTCTGTAAGGAGTCATACCAATAAGTGTTTTATAAGCAGTCCTGTATGCCCATAATGCAGTATCTAGTCTCGTAGACCAATCTACTCTATTAGGATTTACAGACTTTTCTAAAATTTGATTAATCTCACGATTAGAAACTTTAGCTAAATCCTTGGTTTGAGGATGATAGGCAGTTGAGAATCTATGAATAATATTAAACTTTTCTGCCAATCTTTGAATGTATTTATTCCTAAAATGGGATCCTCCGTCGGTGATAGTCACTTTCGATATTCTATATCTTGTGAAAATGTTTTTCATTAAGAATCTTGAAACACTTGTAGCATCACAACGAGGTAAAGCTTGTGCTTCAATCAACTTTAATACATAATCAACTGCAATTAAAATATGTAAGTTCCCAAATGAAGGAATAAATGGTCCCATGAAATCTAAACCCCAAACATCAATAATTTCCACTTATAACATAAAATTCAGAGGAATTTTATTTCTTCTAGATATATTACCTACTCGTTGGCATCTATCACAATTTTTGATATTTCTGTAAACGTCTCTAAAGAGAGTAGGCCAATAAAATCTAGCTTGCAAAATTTTATGTGCAGTTTTGTCATAAGGCACACATCTCCTAATAATAAGATTATTACATTGTTTATATAAATATGGTTCATCCCAAAAATATGCTTTTGCATCATGAATGAATTTTTTTTTGTTGTTGTAAAGTTAGCATATGTGGCAAAATATCACTTACTATATAGTTAACAATATCAGCATACCAAGGTATTTTCCACTCATTTATATTATAAAGTTTTTCATCAGGGAAACTATCTATAATTTCATTATCGGTATCAGATGATTCATGATATTCCAGTCTCGACAAATGATCAACAATTTGATTGTCAGTTCCTTTTCTATCAGTTACCAAAAAATCGAATTCTTGCATTAAAAGTACCCATCTAATTAATCTAGGTTTAATATCCTTCTTTTGCATCAGATATTTAATAGCAGAATGATTAGTATGCACAATACATTTAGCTCCAATTAAATATGATCTAAATTTATCAAAAGCATACACAATAGCCAGTAACTCTTTTTCAGTAACTGTGTAGTTAATTTGAACATCATTATGAGTTCTAATAGCATACAATATAATTTTAAAAATTTTATCATATCTTTGACGAAGAACAGCTCCAATAGCATAATCACTAGCATCACACATTAATTCAAAAGGTTTGTCCTAGTCAGGTGAAACTATTACTGGTGTTGCGATTAGTTTTTCCTTTAATAACTTAAAGGCATTCAAGCAGTCTTCAGTAAATTCAAATTTCTTATCCTTTTCTAAAAGTTGGCATAGAGTTTTGGTAATTTTTGAAAAATCTTTAATATAGCGCATGTAGAAACCACCATGTCCAAGAAAACTTCTTACTCCTCTCACTGTAGTAGGAGATAGTAATTTAGCTATTACTTGAATTTTTGCAGGGTCTACTTCCATGCCATTTTCTGAAATTTTATACCCTAATACAATTCCTCCTGAAACCATAAATTGACATTTCTTCAAATTTAGAACTAAGTTAGTTCTTTCGCATAGCTCCAAAACTTTTTAAGATGATTTAAGCATGCATCAAATGATGTTCCAAACACGGAGAAATTATCCATAAATACTTCTGTTCCATTATCTATTAATTTACTAAAGATAGACATCATACATCTATGGAATGTTTCAGATGCATTACATAGTCCAAAAGGCATTCTTCAAAAAGCTAAAGTTCCCTAAGGACTAGTAAAATTTGCTTTCTCTTGATCCTCAGGAGCAATAGGTATTTGGTAGTAACTGGTATATCCATCCAAAAAACAGTAGTACTTGTGTCTAGCAAGTCTATCCAACATTTGGTCTAGAAAAGGAAGAGGAAAGTAATCCTTTCTGGTGGCTGCATTTAATTTTCGATAGTCAATACAAATACACAAACCAGAAACTTGTCTGATAGGTATTAATTCATTTTTTTCATTTTCTTTGACAGTTACTTCTCCTTTCTTAGGAACACAATGAATTGGACTTACCCAAGTACTATCTGAAATAGGATATATAATTCCAGCATCCAGCCACTTTAAAATCTCTTTTTTCACTACATCTTTCATTATAGGGTTCAGTCTCCTTTGAGGGTTAATTCTTGGTTTATATTCTTCATTTAATAAAATTCTATGCATACAAATCGAAGGACTAATTCCTTTAATATCAGCTAAAGTTCAACCAAAAGCTTTTTTGTATTTTTTTAATGTATACATTAATTTTTTTTCTTGATATTTATTTAAGTCTGAGGATACAATTACTGATAATGTTGAAAATTCACTTAAAAATACATACTTCAAATGATTTGGAAGATTTTTTAATTCATGTTCAGGGGGTTTTACAACAGATGGAATTAATGTTTCATTTTCTGGTTCATTTTTTTCATAATTTTCTTTTTTAATATCTTATTTTTCTTCATAATTTTCCTTGAAATATTCTATTTTAAGATAATCACATATATCCATTTTGAAACATTCATCAACTTTTTCTATTGAAGGATATTTCATTGACTTAGAGATGTTGAAATTTACTTCTTGATCAATTACTCTCATTGTCAATTCTCCTTTTTGAACATCTATCATTGCTCTTCCTATAGCTAGAAATGGTCTTCCTGAAATGATTGGAATTTATTTATCTTCTTCCATATCTAAAATGATAAAGTCCACAGGAAAAATAAACTTATTAACCTTGACCAGAACATCTTCTACAACCCCCTTAGGATGTGTAATAGATCGATCAGCTAACTGTAGAGTTACAGAAGTTGGTGCAATCTCTCCAATTCCCAACCTTTTAAAAGTTGATAGAGGCATCAAATTTATGCTAGCTCCCAAATCACATAATGCTCGCCCATAAAATTTTTTACCAATAGCACATAGAATAGTGAAATTACCACGAACTTTAAATTTTTCATGATGTTTTCTTTAAATTATAGCACTACACTCTTCACTGAGTGCAACAGTCTCATGATCTAGTAACTTCCTCTTTTGTTGAGTATATCCTTCATAAATTTAAGATAATCGGGCATTTGTTCCGAAGCTTCAACAAAAAGGAATATTTATTGACAATTTTTTCAAAATGTCTAAGAATTTAACAAATCTTTTTCCTTTATCTTGTTCTCTTAGTCTTTGAGGAAATGATGGTGGAGGTTTTTCAACAGTAATTTTCATATGTTTCAGAGGAAAATCAGGATATAAACTTTAGTTTTCTCCTTCAGTTTCTTCTTTCTCCTCTTCAGCTACAGTTTCTTTTTGAACTCTTATTTCCAACTCTTTTCCACTTCTCAATTAAATTGCCTTAATTTGTTCTTTTCCTTGATCTTTAGGATTTACTTCAACATTACTAGGTAAAGTTCCAACAGGTCTATTGCTTAATGCAGTAGCAATTTGCCCCAATTGGTTTCTATGTTTTTAATAGCAGCTCCTTGACTTTGTAATTGATTACCCATATTCAAAACTAATTCTTCCATAGACAACTTCTTTTCCTTGAATTATGAATTATTATAAAAACCTGGTGGATTAGAAGCTCTATAATTAGAATTACCCTGGTTGTTCATATTTCCTAATGGGTTTACAGGATTGTTCCCCCACTGAGGTTTAACAGGATTTAAATTACCTTGGTTTTTCCAATTAAAGATTGGATGATTTTTCCAACCTGGATTATAATAGTTTGAATAAGGGTTACTTTGTCTATTATTTATTAAATTTATAGTTTCATATGAAGATTGAGCATCTATAATTTGTCCTAATGAATTTTCTTCTAAAACTGGAGCTGTTTGAGAACGATTCATTCCGTATTGATCTATTTTCTTTGAAAGAGCAGAAATTTGAGAAACTATCATAGTTAAAGCATCAGAATCATGAGCACTGACTACTCTCTTAAGATTTACCCTTTCAGCAGGCCATTGAAAATTATTGGTAGCCATTTCTTCTATTAACGCATAGGCTTCTTCAAAAGGTTTAGACATTAGTGATCCACCAGCAGTAGCATCTATTATAGATCTAAGAGTTCCACTAATCCATTATAAAATGTTTTAACAACTAACCAATCCGGTAAAGCATGAAGTTGACAGTTCCTAAGAAGTTCTTTAAATCTTTCCCAAGATTCATATATCGATTCTCCCTCACACTGACTGAAAGATGTGATATCATTTCTAAGCTTAGCAGTCTTAGATGGTGGAAAATATTTCGATAAGAATTTTTGCGAAAGTTCTTCCTAAGTTCTAATAGATCCAGTGCTAACGAATTTAACCAAGCCTTAGCCTTAACCCTTAGTGAAAAAGGAAAAAGTCTAAGTCTGATAGCATCATCAGACACTCTGTCGTACTTAAAATTAGTACAAAGTTCTAAGAAACTTGCTAGATGTAAATTAGGATCTTCATTTGAAGTTCCACCAAATTGATTATTTTGTACCATTTGGATAATTACAAGTTTAAGCTCAAATGAATTAGCGGCTACATCAGGGTTTTTGGATAGTTAAGTGAATTTCATCTAATGTAGGGTTAGCGTAATCTCTTAGTGGTCTAGATTGATGTTCATTTTCTATTCTTTGGTTGTTTAAGTTGTTTTCTATTTTTTTCAGAATTTATAGGTTCTTTTCTTAGTTTTCTAATTCTCTTAACAGTGTGTTCTAATTCCGAATCGTAAGGTATAAGATTTTCAGAACCAAATTTACGCATACAATCAAAATCAGTACACTGTAAAACAGTTAACTAAATAAGTTGCAATTCTATTAAAAGGTTTTCTAATAGTCCTAAATTGTCCGTTACTCTAATTATAATATTCCCTGGCAACAACGTCAAAAACTTGACCGCAATTTTTAATATACTTAAAAATATAAGAATTCAACACCACTATTAGAAGTTCTAAATCTTCGGAAATAGCACCAAAAACTTGACTTAGAGCCTAATTTTAATTTCAGTAACAATTATATTATAATCTTTTAATCACAGAGTTACCTTTAAACGCAAGTATACGTATTGCTCAAGTAATACAAGGCTCTATTGGAGTCATGGATATTGATCCCACAGGGAAAATTATAGAGTCTATAGCTTAGGATTATAGAGATCAATTCCAGAATTACAACTAAATCAAAATTGCCTATCTGTCACTCATACGCAATCGAAACTAATATGAAATTTAAATTAAACTAGTTCAACTAACAATTAACTAATAAAGTTAAGTTCAAGTATATATAAGCAAGAATATTTCTACTTTGTTAAGATATTTAAGTGAATAGATAATTAGAATTAGTTTTAAATTGGTGTTGTGCTAAATAGGAGCATACCTATTCTTTACCCTTTGGTCCAGGCATAAAGAACATTGACTAATCCTATGCTTGGTTACTGAATCTGCGGCTAGGCTGGGAGGATACAAGCTTTAACTTCGGAGCTCCCACGTTCCCCTCGCTTGAGGGCTAACAATCTACACTTCATCACCCAAATGATAGGATTGAATTGAGGATTTTAGTCTGTCACTCTAAAATCTCCAATTCTACGTCCGATTAATATTATTTCCCTATTTATTTGCACTCTGCTTCCACGGATTTTGATCTCCCTGAATCATAGTAGTAATCTTAACTATAGTTGTTTAACTCAACAGATTTTAACTTTTCAATTGGCTAGATTGAAATTAAATTATAATCTAAGTTAAAGATTATCACAACTTATTTAAATCTTTTATGGCACATTAATTCTATTTATCATATCACAAAAATATCAAAACAAGGAGAAAGATAGAACAACTACACAGAATTCATAGAGAGGATGCAATAAAACTTGGATTTCATATATAAAAGTAAAGTACTACAAACTAAAGTAAATAAACACAACTTATCTTAAATTTCTCCCCAAGCAAACTCCTTGAAGTTCCTTTGAATCTCTTCCTACTTTACAGTACGTGGAATTCTCCTTTGAAATGGCAATGTAGAAGAGATCTCTCACTTCCCTTCCACTCTTACTATTCTTCAAAAAACTCCTCACAATCTATACTTGAACTCACTAATTAAAAATCTATAATAACAATGGACACTAATAGACTCTCTATAAGACACTAAGTATCTGTTAGAAGACTCTAATAGTACTTTTTACAGACTTTTAGAGGACTCCAAAAGGACAAATTTTCAGCCTAAAACGGTTCTTTTAAAATTGTTGAAGAGTCTCGAAGGTTTTCCAAGCATCCCATAAAAAATCGTCCAGATTTGACGAATATTGTGAAAGAACCGTCGATCCAGCCATTGGCAGCCTCAAGCTGCGCCGTCGGTGGCCTTCTAGAAACATGGCTTTATACAGAACCCGCCGTCGGCGGCCTCCCTTGCAATTAATTCTGAACTCTCGGGAAAATCACGTCATCGGTGCCATAAGTCAAATTTGCATATTTTTTGCCCTTTTTGCTCCAAATTCACTCCTTTTTTTTCGTATTTTCGCTCCTTTATCCTTAAATCTTCATACCTGCAGGAAAACACAAAAAATACCCTTCTTTAAAGTGCAATATCATCAAAATCAATGTAAAATAGGCATGAAAATCTTAACCTTTTTTCCTTGGATCAGCTACCAATTTTAGAACCAAATTAGGAATCTCAGTCTGTCACCCTGAAACCTCAAATTTGAACACATCAAAACACATTTCTTTATTTATTTGCACTCAATTCCCATGAACTATGCAATTCATTCATGGACATTGAATGGATTCTTCATTATTATTGTAGGACACTCAATCCTTTCAGAGTTAATGAATAAAAACAAATTTTAACAATTTAATTAGCCAAATTGAAAAGTAAATTAAGTTTGAGATGAAAAACCGTCACAATTTCTTCAATACTTTAAAAGCACTTCAAATCCACATCATCACATCATCACATCTCTATGCAAGAAGAAAGACAAAGGAGACTACTCAAAATTCATAGAGAAGACACAATAAAACATGGATTTTATATATAAAAGAAAAGTCTTACAAACCACAATAGCAAATACAACTTATCTCTATCTCTTCCCAGAGAAAACCCCTTGAAGTTCCTTTGAATCCTTTTCTCTCTTCTTTGCAATACTCAATTGCCTCTTTAGAATGGAAAGGAAGAAGCAATCTCTCACTATACTCCTTCTCCTTCACTCCTTAGAGAAGAATCCCTCTCAAATCTTCACTTCTACACTCACTCTTCCAAACCCTAACTCTAAACACACACTCTCTCTACTTCTACACTCTTCTCTCCCTCTCTTCTCCACTCTTACACTCTCAAATTTCATCCAAAAATAGTTACATATATGTTAGAAATAAATTCCCAAGAGTTTCCTTAAGCATCCCTTCAAAAAGTCGCCAAAAATCTTCATTTTTGAATTGCATCGACATAGGGCGCCGACGGCGCTCTATCGTCCAATTAATTTCTGGAGTCTTGGGGATTTGGCACCAGCGGCGCCCATTCTGGCAACGACGGCTCCAGAAGTTGTTTTCTCTCATTTTGCTCCTTCTTGCTCCGAATTCGTTCCTTTTTGCTTCTTTTTTCTCCAATCACCTAAAATCATCATACCTGCAATAAATCATGAAAATACCTTTCTTTAAAGTGAAATATTACCAAAAATAGGGAAAATTATATAGCAAAACAGTATATATTTTTGGTACAGCAGTCCTTAGTCAAAGTTCTAGTCTACTACTATTAAACCATAGTTTGGAATGTCGATATAAGTGATTTTTACACCTAAAAGTAAGTTTTAAGTTTAAAATAACAAATAATTACTCCTAAAGGAAAATATTAATTCTAAAGATAACCCTTTTTTGGATGAATTGGTATGGAGAATTTTGAGATGTTTAAACTACTATTCTTATGTAGTATATTGGATAATGTTTAGGAATGAGCTACATTAAATATTGTATGTGCCAAATAGGAGCAATCCTATTCTTTTCCCTTTTTTGAGTGCGTAAAGAACAATGGTTAATACAAGGTTCTGTCCCTAAATCCATGGTTAGGCTGGGAGGATACTAGCTCTCACTCCAGAGCTCTCACTTCCTTTTGCCTGAGGGCTAACTCTCACTTTAGTTTCTAAACACTTGAACCAAAATAATGATTTTAGTCTGTCACCCTAAAATCTCCAATTCTACACCCATCAAAGTATATTTAATTTTTATTTGCACTTAATCCCATGGATTGAATTCTCATCCATAACATTGAATGTGGTCTCACTTTTTTGAGAATTACTCCGCCCTCTCGAATCTTAATGCAATTACAACAAATTTTAACACTACAATGGGCCCTATTGTAATGTAAATGAAGTGCAAGTAAAAACCATCACATTTATAATTAAAACTTCTTCAAGCATACATCCCAATATTCTAAACATGAATCCTACTTATTACAAAAGAAAAGTAGAGTGAAAACAATGGCATAATCTTCTCATGCCACTATTTCCAAATATAAAGAAAGGGTAAGAAAAACACATCACAAAGCACGAAGAAAACATAACGGAAAACTTCATTTCATCAAAGAAAACTATTGGATAAGTGTTTACAATATTATAAGATAATAAAGAACACCAAACTTAGCTTTTTCCCCTAAAAAGAAAGATAAAAATCTCTCCCACAAAGTCTCCCACTGATCTACGCAATGTCATAACATTCCCTTAACAAATTCTCTTAAAATCCCCTCACCAATCTCTCCCAAAAGGTAGAAATCTACATTTAAGCTCCTATTCTAAGATCTCTAATCATTCTCCATGTTTTTCTGCTTACACACACCATTTTTTCTGACATAAAACCACTCTATTATAGTGTAGGGATGAATTTCCCAAGACATGCCTCAAGAAAACTTCCAAAAAGGCATTCAGATTCAATGTATATGGCCATAACCATCCTTGGTGCCATCGGCACCATTTTTGGGAACTATTGGCACCATTTCTTGGATAAATATAACATTTATTTAAACTGTGGCTTCATTTAAAAACATTTGATATTTGTAAAAGAGATTAAGCATAGAAAGACATTGAAATGCGCAGGTTAGAATTTTCTTTCTTGGTCTATTTTGCTCCAAATTGCACCATTTTTTCTTCTTTTTCTCCAAAAGTCCATTTCTTGTACCTAAAACCAAAATAATGCTAAATACCTTCCTTTAAAGTGCAATATCATTAAATTTAAGCATAAAGTTTATATGAAAAATCATGCATTTATAGGCGTATCAGTAATCCTCAAAACATGAATTTAATCATTGAATTTAATGATGTTATTTTCTTATGTAGGTTTAGTTGACCTAGGTTTTAAATGGAACATTTTTACTTTGTCAAGTGGTTTGGTTTTTGAAAGACAAGATATATTTGTTTCAAATACCAAATGTATTAACAATTTTCATTCGTTTATTGTTCATTATTTGGCTATATGTGCATCTGATCCTGGTCCTATCCTTATTGATGTTAAGGATTATAAGATTAAAGTTCCTTACCACTTCAAATTTTTGAACATGTGGATTCTCCACTCTTCTTTTAAGCAATTTATTACTGATAATTGGCATATTATTATACATTGAATTTCTAGTTTTAAATTGTGCATGCTTAAATAAAACATTGCTAAGAATATGAAAAAAGTTAGAATTGGAATGTCTTTTGGAATCCTTAAGAAGTGGATTCTAAAGCTGAAGAGAATGTTAAAGATTTAGAGACCGATTACTTTAATAATGATATTAATCCTGAGTTATTAATTCAAGGTTAGAAAAATGTAATCAATGTTATAAAGATGGAAGAAACTTTATATGCTCAAAAAGCAAATAAGCTTCATATGCGAGAACGGGATCACAAAACTGCTTATTTTGATGCCTGAATAAAGAACAAAAGAAAGATTAATTTGATTTATAAAATTAAGAATAATGATGATTTAGTTTTAATTAATGATAACAATATTGAGAGTGATGGTTTCAACATCTTTTCTAAAATGTTTAAAAGTATTGGCTTTATTCTATCGATAATAAGTTTTCAGCTTTATAATCCTTATTCTCTTTATAATGATAAGAATCATACTAAGATTACTTCGAAGGAGGAAATTAAATATGTCTTAGATAATTTGGAGGATGGAAAAGTTGCGGGTGCTGATGGTTACTCTGTGATGTTTTATAAAAGATGTTGCGACATTATTAAGGCTACCCTGGTTAATACTATAGAGATTTTGTTCATGGGTATTGATTATCCTAAATAATTAAATCTTCTACCCTTATTTTAATTCCTAAAGAGAAGAATACTAATACTTGGGATTATTATAGACCTATTACTCTTAATACTATGGATACCAAAATTATTTCTAAGATTGTGGTAAGAAAAATACAACCTTTCTACCAATGATAATTAACACTAACTAATCTGCTTTTGTAAAAGGTAAGAATATTTGTGATAATGCATTAACTATGCAGGAGCTTCTTGTGGATATTTATAAAAAAGGTAATGGCGCTAATGAAATTTTTAAAATGAACATCAAGAGGGCTTTAGATACCATTATATGGGAATTCATTATTAGTATTTTATATATTATTGGCTTTAGCGCTGAGTTTTGTTTACTTATTAACATAGATCTTGATAATAATTCTTATTCCCTGTTGGTTAATGGGAATAATTGTGGTTTTTTTTATAGCTTATAATAACACCAAAATAGGGGATTCTATTTCTCCTGTCCTTTTTATTACTGACTTTGACTATATGTCCAGGTGTTTAAATGCTTTATTTCATAAGTAACCTAGCTTAAATTATCTCTATCATGAAAAGATTAGTATTTCATATCTTTATTATGTTGATGATTTGGTAATAGTTATTAATACTAATAAAAGAGCTACCAAGCTTCTTTAAAAAGTTTTAGAGCATTTTTACGATGCTTCTGGGTTGAAATTTAATACAACTAATTGTTTTTTATATTGTTCTGAGAATGTCTCTTCTAGCAAAAGGAACTGGATTATGGATACTACTAAGTGTAACGAAGGTGCTCTCTTTACTTTATTTGGGTTTTACTCTTGATAAGAAGAATAGAAGATTATTTATGTTTGATACCATGCTTGATAAAATTAGAAAGAGGATTCTATCTTGGGATAATAGATTTCTTTATTTGGGTTGTAGAATTACCATTCTTAAGAGAATTCTTACTTTATGAAAGCTCCTATCAGTGTTATTAATAGACTTGAAGGCTTTTTAAAAAATTGCTTTGGGATGGTAATGGTAAGAAAATAATCCATTGGAAAAGTTGGGCCAAGCTTTGTAAACCTCTTGATAAAAGAGGACTGGGTTTTAGAAGTTTTGTTGATACTTTGAAGATTATTTATATGAATTTGTTGTATAGGTTTCGTATGAATAATTCTTTATGGACTAATTTTTGAAAGCTATGTATTACAATAATAGTCATCCTTTAAATGATACTCATTTTAAACATGATTTTATTCATATGGAAGAGAATGTTAAATGTGGCTGGTATCACTGAAAAGTTTTTCTATTGGGATATTAGTAAAGGTGATGTTTTTTTTGGTATAAGGACTTGTTCAGCAATGGTCCTCTAGCTGATTCGTATGGTGGCCCTCATGATGTTAACATAAAATTTAAAGATATCTTGTGTGAGGATCATTGAAAAATTTTGAATTTTAATTAAAAGCTCCATATTATTGATGCTGAATTTATTATTACTATTCCTATTAATAAGGAAGCTGATGGTATTCCAAAAATTAAGAATAATTTTGGAAATTCTACTGTAAAAACTTTTGCTATTCTTTTCAAGTGTTTCAGAGAGCTGATCTTAAATGGCTTTGGAATAAATGGGTCAAAAATGCTCGATCCTTTTTGACATTGAGATTGTTTCTCACTATCTTCCCTAGAGATGACATATTAAAGCTCAAGGGATATTGATTTCCCTCATGTTGCTTGTTGTGCAGATCAAATAAGGAATCTAATTCATCTTTTTATGAAGTGTTGGTTTGATAATGAGGTTTGGAGATAGATTTATATCTCCTTTGACATTGAAATGATGGGAGATGCCTGTAATTGGGATTCTATTGATGACACTTGTTTTGAGTGGAGGAAAAAAGGTAATGCCTTATTTTTTGTTATACCCATTATTATTTTATTGCTTATTGAGTCACTAGAAATAATTCTAAACTTAATGATATTATTCCTAATAGTGGAGATACTTGACATATGATTACTAGGTTTAATTTGAAATGCTTATCTTATCATGACTTTAAAAAGAAGCTGGGAAGTAAGCTTGTTGATTTATTTTCTAAGTTGAATATTAATATTCTTAGAGTGACTAATAACGTGCTTAACATGGAAAGGTTGTTGAAGTCTAATGATTCTTATATCAAATTTAATGTTTACGGAAGCTGCAATAAGATATGATTGGGGTTGGTGGTGTTTGTAGAGATCGCTTTGGGTAGTTGATATGCTTGTTTGCTACTCCTTTTTCGATTTCTGTCGTTATTACTGAAGATGATGTTGCGGTATTCAGATAGATGCTTAATAAAAGGTTTCTTTTGAAGTATATTATATTAGAAATGGATTCGTTAGTTTTATGGACTTGTTACAGGAATATTACTGATTGGCATTGGAGTATGATGCTGCAAATGAAAAGGAATGTTGATTTTGTTGGAAGGATGATTATTAGCTGGTCACATACTAATATTGAAGGATATGGGGCTACTAATTAGCATGCTCATGTTGGAGTTTTTCTAGATTCCATTGTTATCTCTAAGTTAGTACCTAGAGATCTTATGTCTCTTTGTATACTTGATCTATAATGTTTCTTGGGCTCATGTGCTTGTTGTCGGTTTCCTTTTGTTGTTCTGTTTTTATTTCTTTATTAATTTGTTTTTTTTGGTGTGTGCTGTTTTTTTTTTCTTATTTTAAATTTTTCATGGATAAACCATTGGAATTTTGCATTTTGTTTTGTAGTATCTTATGAATTAAGTGTTTTATAAAAAATATTGTGATACCAAGCATATTTGACAAAAATTGTGAGCCATATGCTTGTTCTGTGGTGAAGTTGTTAATTTTTTTTATGTTTATTGGTTCTATGTTTAATGTTATGTATTATTAAATACAAATAGGAATTTCTCTCTAATTATGCTCTAATCTATTTTATGTTATGTTATATTACATAAATTCTCTGATTCCTAAAATAGCCAAAATTGAATGCTTCGATGGTATTTTTCCTTGCCTAAAAGATCATAATGTCCAATTACCTTATTGATAACTTACAATTAACCTATTTGAAGCTATAATCCTACCAACAACTTTCTAATTCAATTATTAATCATTTAATTATGCAAATAAATTCATTAAATTAAAATCTTAAGTTATTAACTATTACACTTGTTGACCTAGCCAAATCTACTTTGTCAAAAGTATTTTATGAACTTTGCTAAGCACCCTTCAAATTACTTAGTTGAAAATTACATATTTTAAACACCACTAATTGCTATTTAATAAACACATAGTTACCCATCTAAACTCTTTGTCAAAGTCTTAATTAGCATAAACGTCCTCAAATACATTAATTAAATACCTGATCAATCCTAATCATCTTTAAACTAGCCTTATCTAAAAAAAATTTAACATTAACTATATTATTAATCAACCTAATTAACATATTAATCATCTAATAAAATCACTAAACATTTAATTTAACCATGAATCATGTACTTAAACCGCTAAAATCTAATTGGCCTACTAAACACCTAATAAACCTCTTAAAAATTAGTTAACCTATTAGTTGGCCTAATTAACTCCTTAGATTAACTAATTCAATTAACCACTTTAACATTCACTTAATCTACTTAACAAATTTATCTAAAAATTCTAAACTAATAATAATTGGAGTGAAAATACACTTATTTATGATACTTATGTGTATTTCTATGTTCATATGAATGCTTTCATATATATTTGACAACTCCCCCATTACTGTTAAGAATGTGGCTAGATTCTGTCTCTCCTACATCCTTAAATTTATTGCCCACAAGAAGTTCCCAAATATCTATTCACTTTAGGCTGTAGACCCCCTGGGTCAACTCAAGACAATTCAAGTATCCTAGACACCCCCTTCCAAACACTTTATCAAAGTCGACACTGATGGTAGCTTTAGTGCAACAGGTGCTCACATTTGTGGGAATTTTCACCATGGTAACTGCAAACTTTGTTTTTCTGCCCCAATGATGTCATTAGTGCCTTGGAAGCTGAACATGTTGCTGTTTATTGGGCTCTTCAGATTGCTTCCATGAACCAGTGGAGCCCCCCTTCTGGTAGAAGTTGATTCAACTTGTGTAACTAATCTCCTCTCTGATACTGAGACTACCTCTTGGCAGCTGTCCCACTGGAGAAATAAGATCATTGCTGTTAGATCTGCCATGGAAGTTCATGCCTCTTTCATTTTTAAGGAGGGCAATTAACCTGCCTATTGGCTTGCTAAGAGAGGCTTCAATTTTGACAATGTATAGGTGTCTTTCTCTCCATCTCCTGTCCTTCTTTTTCTTTTGGGAAGTGACTTGTTACAGGTCCCCTATATTAGAATTTGTAAAACTTTTAATGAAATGAATTGATACTTCCTTTAATATATATATATATATATATATATATATATATATATATATATATATATATATATATATTAAAGATAAAGAAGCATCTTCAAATGTTTCAAATGTGATCAAGAGAATATAGTTGTGCAATAAATATTTCTTTTTTTTAGGAAACACTCATATATTAATGACATCAAAAGTTACAGACTCTACTATGTGGGGCATCTAGAAGGTCCCCACAAATCAAAAATAAAGGGGGAAGGGGAGGTGTGGTAGAAACAACAACAGAGGAGGAGTACATTCCATTCTTGGCAAGCTAGTTTGTGGGCCTATTGCCTTCCTTAAAGATGAACTAAAAATTAACAATGAGTTGTGATCTGAGGTGATCTTATGAACCCATTGAGCATGATGCCAGGGAGAGGAGTTCACAATTTCCAACAGTTGCAAAATTCCTTAGGAGTCTCCTTTAATAGTGATAGTTGCCCAACTATTAAGAGTAGCAAGCTTGATAGCCCAGAAGACAGCCACCAGTTCAGCTTCAACAACATCAGAGGCAAGAACAGGGGCATGGAAGCATAACAGACATCACCCATGGTGATCTCTAAAACTCCTCCCACCCCAGCTCCAAGATTAGAGAAACTACCATCAGTGTTTACTTTGATTGAGTTGGGTGTAAGGGGTTTCATAACCACCTTAATGATCCCAGGAGGAGCCTGCCTCTCAAGGAAGGGGAGAGCACAGATAATTGGAAATTTCTTATGTTGGTTCAAATTGTGCAAGAATGTAATACAGTTTCTGATGATGGGTTCCATAAATGGGGCTTTACCCTCAAAGATGGCCTGGTTTCTCCCCATCGAGATGAACCAGGCAGTAATCAGTGGGATGGCACCCAACCTGGCATTCTTCCAGCTAGTCTAGCACACAAAGATGTTGTCCCATTGAAGATGAAAGAGGTCCAAAGAAAGAAACCTAGTAAGACAGTTCCGTACATGCTGGGAGAATTTGTACTCAAAGAAGTGAGGAATGGTTTCCTCCTCTTCCAAATACATCCTACAGCAAGAAGGGACTCTCAGGTCTTTAAGTTTGAGGATGTCATCTATAGGTATGACTTTATGGAACAATCGCCAGCAGAAAAAGACATTGAGGGAGAGGGCTGGCTTTTCCAAATGAATTCCCCCCAGGGTATCAGCTCCCACTGGTACAACTTTGAGTAGATAGCTTTAGACAAGATCTGACTTTGGTATGCTTGCCAGATTACACTGTCAGCTTTATTTCTGTTAAAGGGCATGGTGGATATAAGGTTGGTAGAGGATTTATGAAGAATTGATTTGAGAATAGGAAGAGACCAACTGTCCTCTGCCCAACAGTCACCAACCTTCAATTGCCGGTTCATGGTATCTGCAATAGGGATAATACAATCTTTTGGATGCCAATTTTCTAACTAGAAATTTACTTCCCGTCTTCCCTGCTCCCAAAGATACATCTACTCAGCTTGATGTTTAACTTTAAGCATGCTCATCCATAGTTTTAAATCTCCTAGTTTTTTGTTTATTTGTGAGGGGTGTCTCCTTGCAATATTTCCCCTACATGTATTTAGCCCACAAAGAGTTTTAAGATCTGAACTTTATCCACAACTTGCAAAGGTTGGCTTGGCGAATTTACTGTAGCCCTTTAAAACCTAATACACCTGCCCAATTAGGTTTGGCCACCTTCTGCCAAGAAGCCCAATGAAGCTGCTTTCTTTGGCCTGACTAGAGGTATCCATTGAAAGCCCTTTCTAACTGAAGCTGGGTGGTTTTCTTCATATTTGTCATTTGTAAAATATAAGAAAGAAAAGTGGTTAGGATACTTCTTAATAAGGTTATCCTGTCTCCATTTGATAGGAAGGATTGACTGCAACTGGAAAGCTCAGTAGAGATTTTATTAATAACCTCATCAAATTGAATTTGTTTAACTCTACCTGAAAGGAGGAGTACCCCAAGATATTTAATAAAGAGTTGGGAGCAGGAGAAGTCAGTGTATTTTAGAATCTATTGCTTATTGTTGGGGGGAAATCTCATATGGAAAATAATATTACACTTACCAGGGTCAAACATCATCAGTGAGTTGGACTGGAAAAGTTGGAGGCACTGCATGACTCTTTTGATATCCATCTTACTGTCATTTGAGAAGATCATCATATCATCAACATAGATTAAGTGGGATATTGCCATATTTAATTTATGGTCATACCTTGAGTAGCTCCTGGGGAGAAGTCTGGTGTTAAGTATTATTGATAGATAGTCCATAGTTAGGATAACGATTGTGGGAGATAGAGGATCTCCTTGCTTTAATCCCCGAGTAGCAGAGAAAGGACCTCAATTTTTTCCATTAATAAGTATAAAGTGACTATTGATAAACAGTCCTTTATGGATGAGATTACAGAAGGATGCAAAAAAGCCTCTGGCAGCAAGAACCTCCATTATGAAATCCCAACTTGTTGTTTCATATGCCTATATAATTGTGAAATCCGTTTTGAGATTGATAGTTCATAAATCTATATATGGGCTTGGATACTCATCCACCATATTTCTGTTGTGTAGTCAATCACAAGTTATGTATGAGTTGGGAAAATGTTCTTCTTCCCTAGAGGCCTATTGATCCAACTAATCTTTATGACTACCACACTACAGGAGATGAAGGAGATATCGATCTGCTTGTTGATAAACCAACACAGACTTCACAACCTATTCAGCCTTACTTTCCTGAAAGTTCCAGAGTAATACTGAAGAGAATCAAGCAGTTGGAAAAAGAGGTACAAAATTTTATGAATGCCATCAATAATATTTCTGATTTATTTAATCATATAAACTGGAGGATGAAGGAACAATTTGATCACACTGGTTGGATTGAAATGGGCCTATTTATTCTGATGAAGAAGAACACTGTGATTGTTGAGGATTCATTTGATGAATTCCTATTTCATCCCTTCTACAATTTGTTCGTACATCAGTAATCTATTGGAGATATCAGAAAGGAAGAAAGTTCTGAGACCGATGAGGAGTGATTACTGGATTCTGCTTATGTTTGATGTCTGTTTGCTTTGCTTTACTTAATTTTGTTTGGTGTGTTTAGTATTTTCTTTGCTTTGCTTTGTAATTTGCATTTGGATTTTCTATGCTTTATTTCATTGTGTGTGCTTAGATTTTAGTGTTTTCTTATCGTAGCGTACTTGCAGCAATAAAAATCTAAGAGTTGTTTGTTTAATTTGATGAACATATTAGTGTTTATGTTGTAATGTGAATTTTATATATAGAAGTATGTTTTGTATTGTTTGTGTAAAAATTATGTTAGTTATAACTTGTGTGATGAATTAGATGCTTAATGAAGTGTTAAATGTTGTTGTGGAGGATGAAACGATTGAAATTACAAAAAAAAATTTGGATTGGCGCCGCCAGCACCCAAATACAGAGAGTTTGGCCTATTTTAAAAAATAGAGTGCCGCTGGTGCCTGAGTACAGAAAAGGCCAAAAACCATTTATTTCGCGATTTGATCCTGAGACCCGCAATTTTTTCCATTGCTTTTGTCTTCCTCCATTTTCGTGATTTTGAAGACCTAGGGCTTGCTAGTTCTTGGATTTGAAGTAATTTAAAAGCTTTTTGAGACCATATCTACACTTCTCTTGGTAAGAGCTTCACTTTAAGTTAAAAATGTTTTTTTTTTCACCATAGGAATCTCTCACATTGTGCAAATTGGAATTTTAGGATTGTTGAAGAAATTTTGAGATTTCGTGTGATGAAATTTGCTCTTACTTATTTAGAATAGTATTTAGAGTTTGTTACATTCTGGATTTGGAATTTATTAGATTTTTCTTGTAATTTTTAAAAATCCACATGGCTCCAAGGATGAGTAAAGGGAAGAGAAAATTGAATTTTGATGAAGAAAGATTTGTCAATGTTAAAGCGCATTTTCGTTTTAACTCTTACATTTATAATAAGAAGTGTATTCAGGATCGAGCTTTTGATAATCCTGGTGGATCTGTTGAGCAGTTAATTGCTGAGTGGAATTGGGAGAGATTTTGTTATTTTACTGCGAATGCTATTATGGGTGTTGTTAAAGAGTTCTATGCAAATGTGCCCTGGACTGAGACTAAGTATGTGCTAGTTAGAGGGAAAATAGTTGAATTTACCCCTCAGCGTATCAATGCATTTTATCAAACTTGGGAACCTTTTATTTGCAAATATGAAAATTTTGATACCCGAGAGGCGAATATGAAAGAAGTGATTGCTTTTCTGATAGATGGAAGAGGGGAATTGAAAGTAAGTCAAAAACAGATGATTAACTTCCCCGCTTCTGAGTTAAATATTGCATCTAAAGCTTGGCACTATTTCATCTCTGCAAGATTGTTACCTTCTTATCATCACAGTGAAGTTACAAGGGATTGAGCAATTTTGAATTATTGTATTCAGAATATGAAGAAGATTGATTTTGGAGCTATTGTCTTCAAGAACATTCAGACTATTACTAAAGGCGAGACCACTGGAGGATTAGGACATCTTGCCCTAGTTCATGCCCTGTGTGTTCAGTCTGGAGTAGAGTTCAACAGTTTTGAAGAGGTAGCTATACCACTGAGACCCCATTATAAACTATTATCCGTACATATGAGTCTCATGTGGGAGCACGAGAAGAGAGTAGGAGTACTGATATTCCTACTACGAGTTATAAAATTCCCTTTACATCTGAGCCCCCTACTTTATCTGATATTATGGAGCAGCTGAGATTACAGAGTGTTAGGATATTTAGTCAACTATTTTTCTGTGCACTGATTTCAATTGTATGCGTAAATTTGGATTTGAAAATCTTATTCCCTACGATTCCGAATTAGAACGCACTGTTAGGATAATTAGAAAATTGAGACAAGAACCTATAAATCTTGATAATCTAAACACAATGGAAAATAACATAAAAAACCAAAGAATAGAAAATGAACATCAATCTAGACCACTAAGAGATTACGCTAACCCTACATTTTATGAAATTTACTTAACTATCCAAAATCCAGATGTAGCTGCTAGTTCATTCGAGCTTAAACCTGCAATTATCCAAATAGTACAAAACAATCAATTTGGCGGAACTCCTAACAAAGATCCTAATTTACATCTTGCGAGTTTTTTAGAACTTTGTGCTACTTTTAAATATGACAGGGTGTCTGATGATGCTGTCAGACTTAGACTTTTTCCTTTTTCTCTAAGGGACAAGGCTAAGGCTTGGTTAAATTTGTTAGCACCTGGATCTATTAGAACTTGGGGGGAACTTTCACAAAAATTCTTATCGAAATATTTTCTACCATCTATGACTGCTAAGCTTAGAAATGATATCACATCTTTAGTCAGTATGAGGGAGAATCGATATATGAATTTTGGGAAAGATTTAAAAAGCTTCTTAGGAAATGTCCACATCATGCTTTACCAGATTGGTTAATTAATCAAACTTTCTATAATGGATTAGTAAGATCTCTTAGATCCATTATTGACGCTGTTGTTGCTAGATCACTAATGGCTAAACCTTTTGAAGAAACATATGCTTTAATCGAAGAAATGGCTACCAATAATTTTCAATGGCTTGCTGAAAGGGTATATCTTAAGAGAGTGGCCAGTATTCATGATTCAGATGCTTTAACTATGATAGTTTCTCAAATTGTTACTCTTTCAAAGAAAATAGATCAATATGGAATGAATCGTTCTCAAACACCTCCAGTGTTAGAAGAAAATTTAATGGGACAAACTGTAGATGCTCAATCTTCATATGAAACTATAAATTTGATAAATAATAGATAAAATAACCCTTATTTAAACTATTATAATACACGTTGGAAGAATCATCCAAACTTTAATTGGAATAAAAAAAGTAATGTTAATCCTGTTAATCCTCATTGTGGGAACAATCCTGTAAACTCATTAGGAAATGTAAACAACCAGGGTAATTTCAATTATAGACCTTCTAATCCACCAGGTTTTTATGATAATTCACAATTCAAGGAGAAGAAGTTTTCTCTGGAAGAATTAGTCTTGAATATGGTAAACCAATTACAAAGTCAAGGAGTTGTTATTAAAAACATAGAAAACCAATTGGGGCATATTGCTACTGCTCTGAGCAATAGACTTGTTAGAACTTTACCTAGCAATGTTGAAGTAAATCTTAAAGATCAAGGAAAAGAACATATCAAGGCTATTCAATTAAGAAGTGGAAAAGAGTTAAAAAGAGTCCAAAAGAAACTGTAGTTTAAAAGGAAAAAGTGGAAACTGAAGAAGAAAATGAAAGTTTATATCCTGATTTTCCTCTTAAACCTATGAAAATTACTGTTGAAAGACCACCACCACCATTTCCTCAAAGACTAAAGAAACGAGATAATGGAAAAAGATTTACTAAATTTTTAAGACATTTTTAAAAAATTGTTAATAAATATTCCTTTTGTTGAATCTTTGGAACAAATGCCTGATTATAATAAATTTTTGAAGGATATACTCAACAAAAAGAGGAAGTTACTAGATCATGAGACTGTTGAACTCAGTGAAGAGTGTAGTGCTATAATTCAGAAAAAGCATCCTGAAAAACTTAAAGATACTGGTAGTTTTACAATCCCGTATGCTATTGGTGAAAAATTTTATGGACGAGCATTATGTGATTTGGGAGCTAGCATAAATTTGATGCCTCTATTAACTTTTAAAAGGTTAGGAATATGATAGATTGCACCAAATTCTGTAAATTTACGGTTAGTTGATCGATCTATTACACATCCTAAAGGAGTTGTAGAAGATGTTCTGGTTAAGGTTGATAAATTTATCTTTCCTGTAGATTTTATCATTTTAGATATGGAAGAAGATAAAGAACTACCTATCATTTTAGGAAGACCATTATTAGCTACAGGAAGAGCTATGATAGATGTTCAAAAATGAGATTTGACTATGAGAGTAAATGATCAAGAAGTGACCTTTAACATCTCAAAGTCAATGAAATATCCTTAAATAGAAAAAGATGATGAATGTTTTAGAATGGATAGATGCGATTATTTGAGAAAATAATATTTCGAAGAAAAATTTGAAGAATATAAAGATATAGAAAAGGATAAATATGATGAAATTGATAGCGAAGAAGTTGATTATATTCATGAACAATTTGAAACACCCGATTCAATGACACTAGAGAATGAAATATTAATTCCATCAATTAAAAAACCCCCTGAACTTGAATTAAAGACTCTTCCAAATCCTTTAAAATATGCATTTTTAGGAGAATTTTCAACATTACCAGTAATTGTATCATAAGAATTAAATGAAATTTAAGAACAAAAATTAATGGATACATTAAAAAAGTATAAAAAAGCTTTTGGATGGACTTTAGCTGATATA
This sequence comes from Papilionanthe hookeriana x Papilionanthe teres, assembly GCA_022702705.1. NCBI lineage: Eukaryota > Viridiplantae > Streptophyta > Magnoliopsida > Asparagales > Orchidaceae > Papilionanthe > Papilionanthe hookeriana x Papilionanthe teres. The sequence goes on along the minus strand of CM040421.1, from coordinate 106,370,996 downwards.
AAGGGAATTAGTCCATTGATTTGTATACACAGAATTTTATTAAACGATTAACATAAACCAAGAATTGATCCACAAAGGAGACTGAACCCTATTATGAATGAAGTAGTTAAAAAAGAGATTTTAAAATGGTTAGATGCTGGAATTATATATCCTATTTTGGATAGTACTTGGATAAGTCCAATTCATTGTGTTTCTAAGAAAGGAGGTGTGACTGTTGAAGTAAATGAAAATAATGAATTAATACTTATCAGACAAGTTACTGAATGGTGTATTTGTATTGATTATAGAAAATTAAATGTCGCCACCCGAAAAGATCATTTTCCTCTTCTTTTTTCTAGACCATGTTGGATAAGCTTGCTGGACACAAGCACTACTATTTTCTGGATGGATATACCGGTTACCATCTAAATCCTATTGCTCCTGAGGATCAAGATAAAACAACATTTACTAGTCCTTATGGAATTTTTGCTTTTCGAAGAATGCCTTTCGGATTATGTAATGCACCTGCAACATTCCAGAGATGTATGATGTATATATTTAGTAAGTTAATTGATAATATAATAGAACTATTTATGGATGATTTCTCTGTATTTGTAACATCATTTGACGCATGCTTAAATCATCTTGAAAAAGTTTTGGAGTTATGCGAAAGAACTAATTTAGTTCTAAATTGGGAGAAATATCAATTTATGGTTACAGGAGGAATTGTATTAGGGCATAAAATTTCAGAAAATGGCATGGAAGTAGATCCTGCAAAAATTCAAGTTATAGCTAAATTACCACCTTCTACTACAATGAGAGGGGTAAGAAGTTTTCTTGGAAATGCTGGTTTTTACAGGCGTTATATTAAAGATTTTAAAAAAATACCAAACCTATATTTAAACTTTTAGAAAAGGACAAAAAGTTTTAATTTATTTAAGACTGCTTAAATGCCTTTGAGTTATTCAAGAAGAAACTAATCACAACACTTGTAATAGTTTCACCTGACTAATATAAACCATTCGAATTAATGTACGATGCTAGTGATTATGCTATGGGAACTGTTCTTGGACAAATATATGATAAGATTTTTAAAGTTATATACTCTGATAGTAGAACTCTTAATGATGTTCAAATTAACTATACGGTTACTGAGAAAGACTTACTAGCTATTGGGTATGCTTTTGACAAATGCAGATCTTATTTAATTGGGACTAAATGTATTGTGCATGCTGATCACTCTGCTATAAAATATCTGATGCAGATGAAGGATAAACCAAGATTAATTAGATGGATACTTCTGATGCAAGAACTCGATTTTATGGTAGTTGATAGAAAGGGAATTGACAATCAAATTGCTGATCATTTGTCGAGATTAGAATATCAAGAATCATCTGACACCGACAATGAAATAATAGACAGTTTCCCTGATGAACAACTTTATAATATTAATGAGTGGAAAATACCTTGGTATGCTGATATAGTTAACTATATAGTAAGTGATATTTTGCTACCTATGCTAATACTGTAACAACAGAAAGAATTCATTCATGATGCAAAAGCATATTTCTGGGATGAACCATATTTATATAAGCAATGTAACAATATTATTATTATTAGATGTGTGCCTTATGAAGAAACTAAACTAATTATTCAAAAATGTCATGATTCTAAATTTGGAGGACATTTTGGGATTGACAAAACTGCGCACAAAATTTTACAAGCTAGATTTTATTGGCCTATTCTTTTTAGAGATGTTTATAAATATATCAAAACTTGTGATAGATTCCAACCAGTAGGTAATATATCTAGAAGAAAATAAATGCCTCTGAATGTCATGTTAGAAGTTGAGATTTTTTATGTTTAGGGAGTAGGAAACCTATATATTTTGATTGTGGTTGATTTTGTATCAAATTAGATTGAAGCATAAGCTTTACCTCGTTGTGATGCTAAAAGTGTTTCAAGATTCTTAATGAAAAACATTTTCACGAGATACGAAATGCCGAGAGTAACTATCACTAACGGAGGATCCCATTTTAGGAATAAATATTCATAGATTCTCTACTACTTATCATCCTTAAACCAGTGGATTAGCTGAAGTTTCTAATTGAGAGATTAAAAAATTTTTAGCAAAGACTGTAAATCCTAATAGAGTAGATTGGTCTGCGAGACTGGATACTGCATTATGGGCATGCATAACTGCTTATAAAACTTCTATTGGAATGACTCCTTATAGACTCATTTTTTGAAAGACTTGCCACTTACCAGAAGAATTAGAGCATAAAGCATATTGGGTGATTAAAGAATTCACTTATAATTTGAAAAATGCTGGTGAGAAGAGATTGTTACAATTGAATGAATTAGAAGAATTAAGAAATGAATCTTATAATAACGACATAATTTATAAGGAAAAACTGAAGTTAAGATTGGAAGATTAACCAGAAGAACTTTGAACCATGACAAGAAGTTTTGCTTTACAATACAAGGTTGAAGTTACTTCCTGGGAAATTGATATCTCGTTGGTTAAGACCATTTATTGTGACTCAAGTTCAGACTTATAGAGCTGTCCAATTGAAGATCCGAAGACTGGGAATAAATTTAATGTAAATGGACATAGATTAAAAGTATATTTTGAAGGTCAAAGACCAAACTTTAAAGATGTTTTAATGCTCAGTCAACCTGAATAACACCTGAATAGGTCGAGCTGACGACGTTAAACCAAGCACTTTATGGGAGGCAACCCATAGTTTTCTTTATTTGTTGTGTATTTGTTTGAATTTATCATTTGTTTGTGGTAGTATTGAATTCTATTGCTCGTATTTACCCTTTGATCATCATGAAATTTGGATCCATGGAGAAAATTTGGAATGTATTTGATCATGGTGTTTTTGTTCAATATTTTACCTAGGGCGCCGACGGCGCGCTTGACGCCGTAGATGGAGGGTTTTTCCCGAGGGCCATGACATTACAAAATGCATAAAGCTCGCCGACGGTGCCATCGAGGCCGCCGACAGCGAGATCGGCAAGTGGACAATTATTTGAGTTTGAAATGACAGTTTTTTTGCAGTTTTAGGCGAGTTTATCCCTTATAAACTTCTACGGACAATTTTTTGAAGTTTTTTGTTGTGTATGTTTATTTGTGTTAATAAATCACTTAATCACTAAAAATTTATGTTTAAAATGATCAAACGGATGACGACGAGGCTTAAAATTGATCAAAATCAAAAAAATAAGAAAAATGATTAAAATTTAAGAATCTCACCGATGGCGCGCTCGAGGCTGCTGAGGGCGTATTTTTCCAGAGACTACTGAAATTAAATTCAATTGGAGCCCACCGTCAGCGCGAACGACCCCGCCAATGGCGAGATCCCAAAAATCACCTTTTAACCGCAATTTTGACCAGTCAACCGCCACAATTCATCGTCTTCCTCACTTATTTACTGAAAATTTTGACCTAGGGCTTGAGAAATCTTGGATTTGGAGCACTTTCAACTCATTTTGACACCATATTTGATCATCCCTAGGTAAGATCGTCCCTCCTATGTAAAAGTTTTTGATTTTCACCATGAATTTCTTGTACATTAAGGAATTTCGGAAAAATAAAAAATGTGGAGAAAATACTTGGAAGAAATTCGTGGAATTTAATTTTGATTACTTAAAGTCACCTTTGGAAGCCTTTTTTTCATTATTTTGGAGTTTAGTTTTGTTGACCTCATTTTTGGTGAGGTCTTTTCTCTCCTTAGTACTTCTTAGGATCTAGCCATAAGGTTTTCTCCTTTACTATCCTAGAGGACTAGAATTGGGAGCCACCCTTTAGCAATTCAGCTACTTCTTGACTCCTCTTGGGACCCCACTTGGATGATTGCAAACCTCTAAATCACTTTAGAAGGTTAAGACCACCATATGGGGAACCAATAGTGAGCTCCTATAAGGTTGTTCAAGCCTTAGGGCTACCCTGGGTGGTATGATCCTGGTGAGATCTGGCTTACACACACCGCACTCTCACACACACCATCCTTACCCATTTCTCCCCCTGGTTCATTTGAGCACTCATGTGGCTAAGTCCAAACCCCTAGCTCTTTGGCTAGGAGGGTTGGAAACAACCCATGAGATGTTCATGGTGGACATTTCTTGGTCCATGGCTCACTTTAAGCTTCATCATAATCAAAATTCTACTTTTGCCAAATGCCTAGTTGTGACATTGGGTCCTTCAAACCTACATAAAATTACCCAATTACCCCAAATTTTCCAAAATTCCCCAAAAATTATCCAAAATTCCCAAAAATCCTAAAAATCATTTTGAAACAACCCCCACCTTTTAAATTTACCAAAATACCCCAATACCCTCCAAATAACCTCTTGATACCCTAAAATACCCTTTTGGCACAAAATTCTAAAAATTCCAAAAATTCCCAGAAAATACTAAACAAATCCCAAATATTCCCAATTTCATTTTGTTCAACTACACCATAGCCCAATTTTGCCAAAATAACCCACTTTTATCAAAATCCCCAAATTGACCCATTTTAACCTAAATGGACCCAATGTCACACCAAACCAACCCATTTGACCTCAATTTTACCCAATTTAAATTATAAACTTTAATTCAACATCATTACTATCAATATAAACCAAATCCAAGCCCAAATTTATTCATATTTGAGTTCAATTCCATTTGAAATCCAATACCCCCATTTTAGCCTAAAGTGAACCCGTGCCCTAAACCTACCAAATTGATTAGCCAAACCCTAAAATTTCTTCCCAATTGATGTTGGGAACTCTTCAATACATTCTCCTAGACCATTTGAAATTTTTAATTGGGTCTAAACCCCACCTTAACTCAATTTGGACCCAAGTTGATTCAACCCTCCCTAAATTAACCAAAATACCAAAATCCACCAAATTGACCTTCCAATTGAACTCAAAACCTCCCAATGTCTTCATGAAACTTCTTCATGGAAATCACCTCTTCAAAATTACTCAAGACATTTGGACCCAAATCAAGACCTAACTCAATTTAGTTCAACCCAAACTCGAGTCAATTTGAACCCATGACCAAACCAAACCAAATTGAACCAAATGTGGCTAAACCAACCTATCCACAGCCACTAAATGAGCCTTAGGAACCACCATAGATCCACCTAGCCCAAGCTAAGTGAGCCATGGACCAAGGGTTCCCCATTTTAAGGGATCTCTTCCCTTAAATGGAAAAATCCACCTTTTGCCTCACCCCAAATCCCCCCTTACCTAGTTTATCACCATTAAACCCTACTCCTTGGTTGACTTAACCCATGGCAGGCTCCCTTGTCTTTACCGGCCGGCCTAGCCACTGGAGGGAGTCAAAATCGAGAGCCACCACCAAGTGAAACAAACCCAAACTCACCCAATTGGCCACCTCAGCCAAATCAAACCTTGGAGCTCCTCTGCCCTCCACCTGAGCAGTGGAATCCACCCACCAGTCGAGCCCTAGCTCGACCCCAATGGCCACGGCAATTTAAACACCTCTTCTCGGCCATGAGAAAGGTGCTGAAGGGTGTTGAAATTTTTCTCAACAAAACCTCACCAAATCACTCCCGAGCTTCTCCCGGCCTAGAGAAGAAGAACCCCATCTGTTCTCCCGCTCCGAATCCCCCAGGCTGAGCTCGATTTCTCGGTGAAAATCGAGCGAGAAATAGGACACTCTCCGAAACTTCACCAAATTCAAATTAACTCTTCCCACACCTTCACCGAGAGGTAGAGAAGGAGTTCCCTAGTGAAAGCCCCCTCTCCGGACCACCCGGTTATTACTGACCTCGAAGCTTTGTGATCGGGCCTGGTGGAAGTCAAGCCTAGACATTTCACCACAGCTCCAGGCGTCATCCCTAGCCTCCTTGGACTCCAACAAACATGCTGAGCCTCTCTGATAGAAGCTTCATTTCTCAGAGCCAAGGTATTGCCCTCTTCTTCCTCCCAGGCTTCCAGCGATTCTTCATTTTATTTAAGTCAATTTCAATGCATGTTTACCATATGGATGTGTTCGTCTTCTGAAGAAGAATCCATAGAGCATTCAAAAATTTTTTGAGAATCGAGGGAGATATTAGGGTTAGAAGGTCGATGGCTCACGGGACGCACCAGTCGTAGACGATGACCAGGAGCCGTCCGATCGATTGTTTATCGGTTGAACGGCGGAGATCAAGCGGGGCCGCGGGACGCGTGGCAGCTGACTCAGGTGTCGGCGTCGAATGGGAGCGCGACACATAGAGCTTCGGAGCCGCCGAGGTTGACACGGTGCTGACTGGTTTAAGTAGGAAAATCCGATTTTTCTTATTTATTTAAATACCTGAAACTTCAAAAATTGATATCTTTACATAGAAAAATCATAAAAATAAAAGAAAAATACCCTCTTGCACAGTGAACAAAGGAGAATAATGTGGAAAAGGAATTGATCATTTTGTTGAGTATTTTATTTTTAATTAATTTAATACTGTTTTAAGCATTTTAATTCTCCATGTATGTATACATTTCACCATGGCATGAGACCATAGGGTTTTTGAAGCCTCTGATCTTGGAAACATTTTCTGAATTTTTCAAGGTCAGAGGCCATCTCTGTGGTAAGTTATGTATTTTCATGTTTATGTCACTATTTTTGACATTTTAATTCCAAAAATTAGCATGTTGTTCAGAAAATTCCAGAAAAATTTGGTGAAGTTCCTTAGGACCAGAGGACCCTAGGATAATTATGATTTGACTTAATTCATTAAAAACAATCCTAATTAGCCTAATCACTCAAAATTGAACTTTAATTAATTAGAGTTAATCACACATTAAAATAATTTTAAATCAATTCTCCACTGATTCTAGGATCAGGGGAACCTCACATAAAAATTTGAAGTCAATTAGAAATGTTTAACCCCACTAAATGGATCAATTAAGCCAATAATAAAAATTAAACTTTAAAAATTCATAACTTTAAAAATACATTTCAAAAATTCACCAAATTGATTTTGGGACTTCTCTGATATTAGAGGAGTCTACGAAAAATAAAATTAGAATTTTCTAAAAATTTTCATTTTTAAGCATATTTTAATATTTTTAATAATTAAAAAATAATAAAAATAACAAAAATAATAAAAATCATAAAAATGTTATATTTAGTCCCCTAATCACTTAGGAACAAACCAAATATTTTTCCCAAGTGTCAAAGTAAAGATATTGAATTTTAAATGCTTAAAACAATTTTTGAATTAAAAAATGGATTTTCCAACCATTTCACTAAATTAATCCTAATAAATCAAAGAAAAATCATAGAAATATAAAATTTATTTCTCTCACTTTCTTGAGGTCAGAGGGATTTTTGAAAAATATAAAATCCATTTTTCAGCTGTTATTTTATTTTATAATTAATTAGCACTTCAAAACTTAAAATAATTCTAATAAATAAAATATAATTGAAAAAATCACCAAAATTGGTCCATGTTGTCCTCTGGTCATTAGGAATGTCCCATAATTTTATTAAGGACAGAAACTTTACCTTGGTCATGTTGATGAATTTTCTTTGAAAATCCCTATTTTCCATTAAAAATAATTATATAAATAAATTAAATTCAGAAAAATCACATTTTCTCCTCTAATGTCTTAATTGACATGTGAGTGGAGTGGCATAATAATTTTAAGTTCATTTAAGCTTAATTTAATGAGTTATAAAATAAATAAGCTTAAAGGGGCATAAAGGTAATAAAAGATTTTAACCCCCTAATTAAAACTTTAGGTTTAATCAACATGGGGGTAAAATATCAGATTTTGATCTTCTCTTAGATGATTGAAACTTTGGGAAATCAAAGGGTAGGAACCCATTAATCACTTTAATAAACCCAGAAAATGAAATTTTAATTAATTGAGTGATTTAAATTTTGGAAGATTAATTAAAATTGGATTATTAAAATAGGGATATAACTTAAGAGGATATTAATTCCTTAATTTAAAAATCCCTAAATAAATCACTTAATAATATTTAACTCTTAAACTTAAGAGGATAAGTGGAATTAATAATTAAATAATTAAAAAGTAAATTAAAATATTTGGAACTAATTAAGAATCATTTCAAAATAAACTTAAATCAAATTTGCAAATTTTAAATAATTTTAAGTCAACTTACCTTAAAAATAATGTAAAAATTAAAATTAATTAATATAATTAATCCAAGTTAAATCATCAAAAATTAATAAATAATTTGAACACCTCTTTTGACCTAAGTTAATCTAAAAAATTTAAGATTTTGATATCATTTATAAAAGGTTTAACTTAAATGAATCAAACACCATTCTAAACTTAAAATCATTGATTAAAATTTTATAATTAAATCATATTAAAATAAATCATCAACTTTAACTTCAAATCATTAAAAATCTTTAACAAATTAACTTGCCTCTGAAAGCTCTAAATTATTATAACTAGTAAATGAAGCGTTAAGTGAAATGTCACCTCACTTATAGGATAATCAAACATCCTAGTTCACTGAGCAAAGGAACAAAATTTAACTAAACCCTGAGATGATCAATTCACCAGTACAATGAAGTTCATTTGGACTCAAAATAATCTCAGAAGTATTAAAAAGATGTTTAGAATTCGTTCTAAGCACTTCCTTGATACGGTGAGATGTTTTAAAGAAAAATTGAACTTGATTGTTCTTTGATGAAGAAAATCATCCTTAACAAAAATCAAGAACCTAGACGTCATAGGAAATAACTAGCTATAGGATTAGGATTCTGGTAGACAACCAAAATCATTCCTTTAGTCTTTACCTAGGTACTTGTTGAAATATTTAAATGCCTTAAAATGTGTTTTAAAGTGTAGCTTGGAATGACGGGAAGACTCTCCAGGTACGCTTTTACGTTATTGCAATTTTACTTTATTGCACTGCGCTTTACTTTTATTGCATGTTAAACAAGATTGTTGCATGAAAACTAAAAACCTTTAGGATAGCCACAAAATCGAAACCAAACTAAATTAAAAATCACTACAAGATAAAATCCACCGCCACAACATTTCAAAATATAAAACAACTCAAAATTTAATCACAAACAGAACAACAAAACCACAACTTTAACTAAATTAAAACGTCTCGTTGAATGATCGGGAAAACCTCGGATGATGTAACCCACGTGTTGCTAACGGGATTTCCCATGGTCTAAATGAAAGTGTGGAACTCATTCAGTTGAGTTTAGCAAATTCATCTGGACTAAGTGAATTGGATGAAAATAACGGTGTCGGGATGACGGAACCGTGGGATCTTAATCGGTTCTGTTTAAACAACTTTAAGATTTGTCTTAATTAAAACACCAAAAGACATTTGGACTTTAAGATTTATAAACCATAACACTTCTCTCATCTCTTGATTTTCATCTTCTAAAAGAACCTCTGCAGCAACAAGGAGCTTGGAGCATAGTGGGCAGCACGGCTATCTTCGTCAGCAAAACTTGTGTCTACTTCAGCAAAACATTCCTTAGAATTAAATAACCAAGCCATAGGACTTCAAGGTAGTTTTCCTGGTGCAACATAAATCCTCAATCTTTTTGTTAGGCGTTTGCATAATCATGTTATGCAAATTAAGCCCTAACCGGTCTTAGGAGTCCGAGGTAGTCGTTTGTTACGACATAACCCCTCACATCTTCGAGGCTATTTGTATGATCATGTCGTACGAATATAAGTCCTCATTAACTAAAACTGGCAGGATGACAAATAAATTCTTCTCAAAATTAAAGCCAAATAGTAGGATAGTTGGGAGGTCACCGAAGTTCGCTTCAGATCCGTGACATCCACTACTTCCCTTCCTTTGGATTCCGAAAAAGAACTGTTCCTAATTTGATCCATTCCCAATTGGAATTTCCAATATCCAATTTGTTTGAAACCTTAAACATTGAAATTTCTTGAAAGCATAAACCACTGATCATTATCGAGATTTTTCTTAAATGATTCCCATCATTTAAGATGTAATAAACTATAGGGGCTTGCCCTTATAGGGAACTTTAAGAACCCAGGTAATATAAACCCTGCTTAATTACTTTATATTAAGTAGGGGAACTTGTCGGCTTATGAAATTGGTTCGCAAACCAAACGGATGTCACAAATCTTCTAGTTTATTTAATCGAACCCCATCATCAAGCAATGTATTCATTTTTGGGGATAAATACACGATTTGTGGTGCGGTGCTCGTTTATATAAACTATTTAGGATGTGAGATAGGTTTAATCTTACATCTTATAATTTTTCAAATTTAAAATTATTTTCAAAATCAAATGCTACTTTCTATTTTATTTATATATTTAAATTAAAAAAAAATACACCGTCATGTTTCTAGCGACTCCGCTGGGGACTAGTTCCTCTCTCCACTTTGATCGAATGGTTTTGCTTGCATAAATCGGTAGTAAGTCCATGCCCTTAGTGGATCAGACTATCATTCTTCCGTTGGCATACCTCGCTCATTTCTGTCTTGAACGGGTATAGTCAACTCCTTTTGGATTTTGGAGCCACTGTTTAGACACCCCTAAACAGAGAGGTTCCGGAATCTTCCTTTGATACCTCTCCGGAGAGGCGAGGTAGACCCCCAATAGGTGTTAGTTTAGGAGCGGTCCTTCGGGTTGGGAAATCCTACGAGATTTTCCCTTCCTTTATGAGCTCTGGATTGTGTCCTTTACCCTCTCTAATCTCCTCTCATTTTTAACGAATAAACTAACCGCCCAACAAACAAAATCTCTTTTTAATTAAACTTAAATAAATTGTGTTTGGACTCTTTTCGATTCCTTTCTTTTCGTCCTGAAGAAGGAAGCATAATTCAGGACTGATAGTCGGAACTTGCCTTGCAGAAGATGCCTGCCCCGAAGCTGATCTTCTCTTTCACCAACGGACTTGACTTAGCTATCTACCAGGACGAGCTGCCTAGCGATGCAATCATCCACTTCGGACAAGGGTTTGGCAATACGGACGTTAAGTTTGCCGATGCTACTCTTTTCGCACTGATGAACAAAGTGCCTGAGACTAAAGAACCTATGATTGAGTTTAACCTAAAGTCAACTCAAGAATTCCCTCCCTTGCAGAGAGCACCAGTTGAAGGGAATACCGCTGTTCACAGGAAGTTGACCACTACCCCCAGAACTGTCGTCTCTACCCCCACCGGTCTGGTCATTACTGCACCTACCCCGGTTCCTGCCAAACTTAAAGGAAAGGAAGTACAAGTCAGTTATGAGCCTGTCACCGTGGAGGGTTCAGACTTCACTGCGATACCATCTATTTTTGAGATAGGGTCCGGTTCGAAGTATAGGCCCTTAACCCGGACACAAAGGAGGAATAAAAACAGGAAGTTTGCTAAGATCAAGAAGGTCAGAGAAGCTGAAGCTGCCTGTCTTGAAGAAATCCCCGAAGAGAAAGAGGAAGAACTGCCAGAATACTCACCACTATTGGAAAGAAATAGATTCCACCCTCTCTCTGCTGCATCTAATGAAGTAGATGCCAGAAAGATCGTCGCTGCGTTACCCTGGTCTAAATATTACAGTGACAGTAAGAAAAAGAAGAGCAGGGCTACACCGCTCACCCGATTGCATGTGGTAGTGGAGAAATTAGCCAGAAAAGAAGGATGTCCTGTATCAAAGTTTCTGAGAAGAATGAGACGAGTGCCGGTCAAGTCTCGCCTCGGTCCACGAGTAGAGCTTTCTATTGTTCCTGAAAGACCAAAGAAAAAGGTACGAGCTAGTGAGGAAGGCTCACCTGTTGTTGTATCGGGTCTCCATAATAGGGAGGACACCACCTACTTACGCACTGCCGACAGACCAGCCGGTCCTAGGCCTTCTGCTATAAGAAGGATGGTGTGGCGACCTATTATTGTCGAACCAATACAAACACAACGTTCTGGAAAGAGAAGTCTCACTGAACATCCCAGATCTGAAGCGAGTGCCGCAGTAAAGGAAACTCCTGAAAGAGATGTTCAACATTCGTTTCCTAACGACCATGAGATCGCTCAGAAAAGGCCTCTTAAGGATGCCATAGGGCAACTAAGAATGCACATCCGACGGCTAGCAAGAGAAAGAGGAGAAGAATTAAGGGATGAAGTGGATTCGTCAGAATTTATGGATGAAGAGTATGTTGAGATTAACATGGTTGAAACACGAGCATCATCAGCCTCGCAGGGATTCCGCCAGCTTTAGAAAGAGATGAGCCAGAATTAATGAGAGCACAGCTTCGAGAAAAAGATGATACGATTTCCCAGATGGAGAAAAGGATGGAAGAGATGGCCGCCGCTTTAGCCACTCTCCGCAGTCGAGCCCAGACCTCGAAAGAAATACCCCGGAGGTCATCCATATTGCAAATGGAGGAAAAGAGATTACATCTGTTAACGGAGATGATCAGCTGAAGAAAGATTATGCACATAACATGATTCCCGAAAAGGATATCAAGAGCATGGTAGAATAGCAGGTGCGAGAAGCCTTAGCTCAGTCCAAGAATGGAACATCTATTTAGACGGGTAGACCTTACCCTGAAGAATTTGATGCAGTCCAATATCCGAAGGGATTTGTACCACCTTTGTTTAAGACTTTCGATGGAACGGGAAACCCCCGGCAACATGTAGCACATTTTCGTGCTACTTGCTGCAATGCCTGTGGGAGCGATGCCTTACTTTTCCGACAATTTGTCAGTTGTTTATCAGGGATCGCCTTCGACTGGTATGCAGAATTACCGAATGGTTCAGTGAAGACTTTTGCAGAATTGGAAAATCTATTCGTTAAGCGGTTTGCCGGAGCCAGCACCACATCACTATCGGTGATCTAGTGGTGGAGCAACAGAAACTGAACGAAACATTGGTGGATTACATACTTCGATGTAGAAACCTGAGCATGAAGTGTGAACCACAGCTTCAGGAACAGCATGCGATCGGTATCTTGCTTAAGAGTATCCATGGCCCGATAGCACTTCTCCTTAAGGGATTCACCATTAAGACTTTCGAAAAATTGCTTAGCAAGGCCGGGAGCTGACAAGAGGAAGCAAAACAGCTAAGTTTCATCGATAAAACCGATAAGAAGAAGCCTTTGAAAGCATTCGAGAAGAAATCTGGGACCGTCGCAGTAGTGGACAAAGGTAAGCAGCCAGTGCAAATATGGTCAGAGCAACCGCAACAGACTTATCAACCCCTCAGCAGAATTATCAGCCTCAGCAGAATTATCAGCCTCGACCGAGTTATCAGTCGCCGCGGTATGATCAACAGCTGTCTCGTCCGCTCTGTCCTCTAAACGAACTGTTAAACAAAGAATACCCCTTCACGACTGAGGCAGTGGCTAAGATGTTTCGCAGTTTGATGAAAATGCCTGACTTTCAGTTACCAGAGCCCAGGAAGCCTGAAGAAGTCGACAAGAAGGGTCATCCGAACTACTGTCCTACCATCGGATGATCGGACATAAAATCAAAGACTGCTTCACTTTCAAGAATTGGCTCGAGAACAACCTTTGACAAGGGAACATAACAATCCCGAAGGAATACATGAAGGAACCCCAAAAAGGAGGTACCATCAATGTTATCTCGGCAAAGCCTATTGTTCCGATCGACCCGTACAAGATCAACGATTGATGGAGTACTGTTTGGACGAAGTCTTCAAAGAAAATTTTGGGTCACATCCAGTCCGCTTCGATGCGCGCTTTAACTCAGAGTTTGAAACCTGTCAACCCGGCATTATCACTTACGATTGAAGGACCGCCTCAGGAGAAGGAGAAGATCATAGAAGAAAAGAAGACCGATGCTCTGAAGACTAGACTAGGGGCTGCTTATCCTAGGATGGTTGTTTCTGATTTGGGGGAGAAATCCCTCGAACCTCTGACTCTGTATGATTATTTGCTCGCTCCGGCAAAATCTTATAATGATAAGAGTTTTGGTGTTGGCTATGTTTTAACTATTTCTAATGATTACGTAACTAACGACAACCAACTTAATCCAGATCTCGATTTCGACACGAATAACAATTCTCAAATCATACAAAACCTAGATAACCACGACGAAGAGCAAGACATTCACAAAGATGGCTACGAAAGTTCAGTAAGTGACGAGTCTATTTGTGAATTTCGGGGAGCTCCGATCACGATAGAGTTAGAACTATCAGACACTGAGGCAACTTCAGAAGAGCCAGTTGCTCTGATCCAAGAGGAGACACCGGTAGATTTAGAGGAAATTATTGAAGTCAATCTGAGAAGCAGAAAGGTCCTACCTCCGAGATTGGGTCACAAGGACAAAGGAAAGCAGGTGGTTGCTCAGGAAGATCCAACCCCAATGTAAGAATTGCCTGTTCGGGAAGAAATTGAACAGCCTGGTGTCGACATATTTTTAGGTTATGTGTTTTGCAAAGGGGTCGCCTACAGAAGTTGTCGGGGAATTTTTTTTAGATTTTAAATTTAATTTAAAAATATATATAATTTAGAAAGTAGTATTTGATTTTGAAAATAATTTTGAGTTTCAAAATTTTAAGATATAAAATCAAACTGATCTCACATCCCGAATAGTTTATATAAATGAGCACCGCATCACAAACCGTGTATCTATCCCGAAGAATGGACATACTGCTTGATGATGGGGCTCGATTAAATAAACTAAAAGATTTATGACATCCGTTTGGTCTGCGAGCCAATTTTATAAGCCGACAAGTTCCTCTGCTTAATATAAAGGAATTAAGCAGGGTTTATATTACCTGGGTTCTTAAAGTTCACTATAAGGGCAAGCCCCTATAGTGAATTACATCCTAAGTGACGGGAATCACTTAAGAAAACTCTCGATAATGATCAGTGGTTTTGCTCTCAAGGATTTCAAAGTTTAAGGTTTTTTAAAGGATTGAATTTTGGAAATTTCAATAGGGATTAGCTCAAATTGGGAACAATATATTTTGGAGTCCAATGGAAGAGAGGTAGGAGAAGCTGGAGATCCAAGAAAAATCTTGGCAACTTCCTAAACTATCCTATTGTTTGGCTTCAATTTGGGAGTTTATTTAATGTTGTAATCCTGCCAATTTTAATTAATTAGGACTTATATTTGTATGACATGATCATACAAACAACCTGGAAGATGTGAGGGTTTATGTCGTACCAAACGACTACCTAAGAGTCCTAAGACCGGTTAGGGCTTAATTTACATAACATGATTATGCAAATGCCTAACGAAAAGTTGAGGATTTATGTTGCGCTAGGCAAACCACCTCGAAGTCCTATGGCTTGGTTATTTAATTATACGAAAGTTTTGTTGAAGTAGATCCGAGTTTTGTTGATGACGATGGCCGAGCTGCCCACCATGCTCCGAGCTCCTTGTTGTTGCAGAGGTTTAGTTTCGAAGTCATAAATCGGGAGATGAGAGAAGTGTTTTGGTTTAGAGAAAATCTTAAAATCCAAGTGTTTTTAATATTTTAATTAAAACAAATCTTAAAGTTTTTTAAACAGAACGGATTAAGATCCCACGGTTCCGTCATCCCGACACCGTTATTTTCATCAAATTCACTTAGTCCGGATGAATTTACTAAACTCAACTGAATGAGTTCCACACTTTCATTTAGACCGTGGGAAATCCCGTTAGCAACACGTGGGTTACATCATCAGAGGTATTCCCGATCATTCAACGAGCCGTTTTAATTTAGTTGCAATTGTAGTTTTATTGTTCTGTTTGTGATTAAATTTTGAGTTGTTTTATATTTTGAAATGTTGCGGCGGTGATTTTTATCTTGTAATGACTTTTAATTTAGTTTTGGTTTCAGTTTAGGGACTATCCTAAAGGTTTTGGTTTTCATGCAACAGTTGTTTATCATGCAAGAAAAGTAAAGTACAGTGCACGTAAGTAAATTGCACTAAAGTAGATTGCAATAAAATAAAAGCGTACCTAGAGGGTCTTCCCGTCATCCCAAGCTGCACTTAAAACACATGTTAAGGCAGTTAAATATTTCAACAAGTACCTAGGTAAAGCTAAGGGAAAGGTTTCGGTTGTCTACCAAAGTCCTAATCCTATAGCTAATCATCTCCTATGACGTCTAGGTTCTTGTGTTTTGGTTTAAGGATGACTCTCTTCACCCAAGAACAATTAAATTCAGTTGTTCTTATAAACATCCTATCATATTGAGGAAGTGCTTAAGACGAGTCTTAAACATCTTTTCAATGCCTCTAGGATTGTTTTAAGTCCAAGAGAATTTAATTATACAAGTCAATTAATCATCCAGGAGTTTATGTTTTGTTATCTTGCTCAGTGAACTAGGACATTTGAATATCCTATAAGTGAAGTAAATCTTCACTTGATGCCTCATTTAAAAGTTATAATAATAAGAGCTTTAAAAAGGGCAAATCAAATTATTAAATATTTTGATGATTTAAACTTAGTGATTTAATTTTAATTTTGACTTAATTATAGAAAGTTAGTTTAAGTTTGGAATAGTGTTCAAGTTATTTTAGATTTAATTCTTAAGGATTTTATTTAGGTTTGTTGTTAAATGATTTTAATTTAATTTAATTTAATTTATCTTTAATTTAATTTAATTTAATTTTATTTGATTTTAATTTAATTTAATTTAATTTTAATTTCAATTTCAATTTAATTTTAATTTAATTTAATTTAAATTTAATTTTAATTTTAGTTTTAATTTAGTTTTAATTTTAGTTTTAATTTAATTTTAAATTTAATTTAATTTAAGTTTAATTTTAATTTGGATTATTATTTTAATTAATTAATTTTTTATTTTTATTTATTTAGAATTAAGTATTATTGAAGTAGTTTATTTAGGGACTTTTAAATTAAAGAATAAATATCCTCTTAATAATATCCCCATTTTAATAATTCCAATTTCCATCATTTTCCCAAAATTTCAATTAATTAATTAATTAAAGTTTATTTTAATTATTTTTTTTGAAAATGGTTAGTAGGTTTCTACCCTCAATCATTTAAGTTTTAATCATCCAAAATTAGTTTAAAATCAAATATTTTACCCTCCCCTTTTTGATTAATCCTAAAATTTTAATTAAAGGTTGAAATTTTTAATTACCATTTTGCCCTTCAAGCTTAATAATTATATAACTCACTAAATTAAGCTCAAATGAACTTGAAATTTTTATGTAACCTTACTTATATGTCAATTAAGACATTAGAGGAGAAAATGTAAATTTTCTGTATTTAATTTATTTATGTAATTATTCTTAATGGAAAATAGGGGTTTTCAAGGAAAATTTAATAACATGACCAAGGAAATGTTTCTATCCTTAAGAAAATTATGGGATGTTCTTGATGACCAGAGGACCATTTGAACCAATTCTGATAATTTTTTGAATTATATTTTATTTATTAGAATTATTTTAAATTTTTTAGTATTAATTAATTTTAAAATAAAATTAAAGTTGAAAAATGGATTTTATATTTTTCTTAAATCTCTCTGACCTCAAGGAGTTCAGAGAAACAAATTTTATATATTTTTTTGTTTTTCTTTGATTTATTAGAATTATTTTTAGTGAAAAGGTTGGAAAATACATTTGTTAATATTAAAAATTACATTAAGCCTTTAAAATTCAATATCTTATCCTAGGGACTTAAAAAAATATTTGGTTTGTTCCTAAGTGATTAGAATTCAAAATATGACATTTTGGTGATTTTTAATATTTTTATGATTTTTATTATTTTTTAATTATTAAAAATATTAAAATAATGATAAAAATCAACTTTTTTAGAAATTACAATTTAAATTTTCCTAAGTTCCTCTGATATCAGAGAAGCTCCAAAACCATTTTTGTGAATTTTTGAAAAGTATTTTGTGAGTTATGAATTTTTAAAGTTTAATTTTACTCAAGGGGCTTAATCAACCCATTTGGTGGATCAAATCAAGTCCAATTAGTTTCAAATTTTTATGTGATGTTCCTCTGATCCTAAAGATCAGTGGAGAATTGTTTTCAAGTTAATTTGATGTGTAGTTAACCCTAATTAATTAAAGTTCAATTTTGGGTGTTTAGACCAATTAGGGTTATTCTAAGTGAATTAACCCAAAACTTATTTTGCCTAGGTTCCTCTAGTCATAAGAAACTTCACCAAATTTTCCTATAATTTATTTCTCAACATGCTAATTATTGGAATCAAAATACTCAAAATAGTAACATGCAATTGAAAAATCAATAACTTCTAATAGGGATGGCCTCTGACCTTGGAAAATTCAGGGAATGTTCCCAAGTTCAGAGGCTTTAAAAGCCCTATGGTCTCATGCCATGGTGAATTTCCTATATGCATGGAGAATTGAAATAGTTCAGAGAGTAAATAAATTATTAAAAATAAAATACTTAATGAAATGACCTGATTTCTTTTCCACATTATTCTCCTCTGTTCACTGAGCAAGAGGGTATTTTTATTTTATTTTTAGGATTTTTCTACACAAAGTTATGGATTTCCTAAGTTCTGGTAATTAAATAAATCCATAAAATCCTATTTTTCTATTTATCTGAATCGGCGTCGCGTCATCCATAGCATCTCCGAACAGCCACGCGGCGCTTTCTGGTTCGACGCCGCCATCTGACTCAGTGCTCCAGGGGCTCGCGGTTCATGTACCATCGCGCTATCCGGCTCGATCCCGACCGTCCACTCGATACATGCTCGATCCGACGGCTCCTGATCATCGTCTACGACTGGTGTGCACCCGTGACTATCCACACTAAAACCCTAAGAACTCACTTGATTCTCAATGGATTTTTGTGTTCTTGTGCTCTATGGATTCGTCTTGAAGAGACGAATACATCTATACGGTGATCATGCATTGAAATTAAGGCATTTGAAATGGAGAATGTTCAGAAGCTCGGGAAGAAGAGAGAGCTCATACCTTTGCTCAGAGAAGTGAAGCTTCGATCTGAGAGTTGTGTCACGTTCGATTGGGTCCAAGCAAGCTCCAGATGAAGTCCCCTGGCACAGTGAATTGCCTGGGTATAAAAGTGACCACGGCTCGATCACAAAGCTTGGAGGCTGGAGCAACTGGGTGGCCTGGAGAGGGGGCTTTCACTGGGGAAATTCTCCTCTTGGTCTGGTGAAGGTGTAGGACCAATCAATTTGGGGATTGGCTCACTGTAGTGAAGTGCCCTATTTTTGGGAGGAATTTGGACTCTAAAATTGAGCTCTGTTAATGGGGATTAGGGCAAATGGGCACTGGAGCTCAATTGCTCTAAGTGTGGAGAGTGGTCTGGGATAATTTTGGCAGAGTTTCATTAGGTTTGTTTCAGCAGCTCACTTACATGGCCGAGAGAGGTGGGGTTTAAATAGAGCTGGCTGGAGGCTCTCCCAGGGGGAGTTAGGGGTTGGGATCAGCTGCTCTGGTGAGGAGAAGAACAGTCATGGTGGCCATTGGGCATGGGGCAACTCAGCAGGTGAGAATTCAAAGCTTGGGCTCACATGGGAGCTCTCGGGTGTGGTGTTTTCCGGCGGCACAGGTGGCTGGCCGGCAAGCATGGGTCACCCTCAGGGTCAGGAGGCTCAGGGGTTGATGTTTGTGTAGGGAATTGGCAATTGCCATGTGTAAAGTGGTTGAATTAAAATGGAATGGGGTAAGGGTTTATTTTGGCTAAGATTGGTCAAATGTATGGATTGGGCTAGGTGCACCTCCCCATCGCTAGTTTGGGCTAAAGAGAAAGTGGTTTAGGTCAGCTTAATTAGTGGGGAAGGGTCACCATCCAAGTACAATTAAGTTTAAGCAAGGTTTAGTGGAATCATGGAAGTGGCTAATCCCCTTAAGGGAATATGGAAAGAGCCTCCTCCACTTGCCATCTTTGGTATGTTGAGGTGTCTAAGGCTTTCATGGCTCCCATGTGGCTCATGCATGGCTTCATGGCTCCATTTGGCTTGGGAAAAGTTAAGTCAACTTTCATGAGGAAGGATTTTGTGATTTTTGGCATTTTGGTGAGAGTTGTCATGAGGTTTGATTTGGAATGGTTTGATGATGAATTTGAAAGTTAGGGAAGTTTTTAATTGGAATGGATGATGAAGTGTAGTGTCATGTGGGCATTAGAGTCAAGTTTGGGCCTTTGAAATTATTTTAGGAGTGGGCTTTTTTAGGAAGGCTTAAGGAAGTGGGCCTTAGGTTTTAAAATAAATTTATGGATGGGAATTTTGTAAAAGGTTGGGCCAAACAAATGTTGGGTTTATTTTAGGGATGTTCCATGATTGATTTGAAGCAAGTTTGAGGTGGTTTGGGTTTGAATTGGGTTGGATTTAGGCTTCTTTGGTAAAGGGGCCAACATAGGTCAAATTGGGCTAATTTGGGCCAATGTTGGGCTAGGTTTGAATTTGATGTAAAATTAATGTTGGGAAATGTTTAAGGGGGTGTTACAAATAGGTTTCAACTTTGGTTGGGTTTTGATTTTGGGATTTGGGCCCATTTGGGTTAGGTTTGGGTGTAGGCCCATTTAGGGAATTTTGGGTTTGGGTTGAATTTGAGTAAGGTTTGGGTCTAAATTTTGGGCAAATCATGTTAGTTTTTTGTTTGTGGGGATGCTAGGAAGGTTTTAGAAAAGATTTGGGTCAAATTGGGATTGAATTGGGTTGGTTTGAGGTAGGTTTAGGTCATGGGTCAAAATTTGTCCTTAAACTTAAAAATGAAATTGGATTCAAATTTCAATCAAATTGGGCTTGAATTTGGTCTAGATTGATATTGGGGATATTGAATTGAAGTTTAGAATTGAATTGGACCAAAATTGAGGTCAATTGGGGTGATTTGGTTTGACATTGGGTTCGTTTGGGTTTAAAATGGGCTAAATTGGGGGTTTTGGTAAACGTAGGGTAAATTGACAAAATTGGCCCATGGTGTAGTTGGAAAAAATGAAATTGGGAATATTTGGGATTTTTTGGAATTTTCTGGGAATTTTTGGAAATTATAAAAGTTTGGCCAAAAGTGTATTTTTAGTGTATTTGGAGTGTATTTTTGGAAATTTTGGTATAGTTGGCTATGGATGATCAATTTGAGTGATGTGGCAATGTTTGGGATTGGTTTTGAGGAATTTTGGGTAATTTGGAGATTTTGGAAAATTTGGGCAATTTCGAGGGCTTTTGGTAGGTTTGATGGGTGTAGGGTCCACGGCGTCAAAAATTGAAATTTTGGAAGAATGAAGGTTGATCAAATGTGAGTGAAATGGAATCACTTTGATTGAGCCATGAAGCCATATTAAGCCCATATGAGCCATGAGAGGACTCATTGGAGGCATTCACTATGTTGTTCCTAACCCTCTTAACCAGGGGCTTAGGGGTTAAGGTCCATCCATATGAATTACCTACATGAGTCAGGGAGTCAAGTTGGGTATATGTGTGGTTTTAGGATTTGGATTGTGTGTGTGAGAGTGTAGAGTGTGAGTGTAGTGAGTGTGTAAGTCAACCCTCACCAGACCAGGCCAACCAGGGTAGTCCTAAGGTCAAAGAGTCCTATAAGAAACTCATCCTTTAAACCTCCACATTTGATCTCAACCCTCTAGGTGATAAGGGGTCTACAATCAAGCTTGTGGGGTTTGCAGGGAGACAAGAAGTGGTTTAAATTTCTAAGGGATGGGTCCCAATTCTAGTCCTCTAAGATAGTCAAAGGAAAAGCTTAAGGCTAGATCCTAAACACTAAAGAGGGAAGAGATGCTCTCATAAAAAATGAGGTCAACAAATGGACCCCCAATAGGTGTGGTGTGCTAACCAAGCACACCGTGCGTATTGGCGTTGACCGAAGAGATCAACAAAACCAACACAGATGTCCAAGTGACAAACTTAGGACGAAGTAGAAGAATTTCCGCTGGGGAGTATCAGGTATACTTCCAAGACTGGAGATTCCTGAACTCTCGCTGAGGAATGGAAAAGGAGATGAATTCCAAATCATATGATATGGGGAATTTGATTTAGATTTCATTTCATGTTCAAGCTTTGATGTATGAGTTTAGATTTTAGTTTGAGTTTTAATTTAGATTGAAGTTTGGTTTAAAATCAATTTGAGGAAATTTTGAATTTGAAATTTGGATTTGAAATGAGAATCGAAACCTAGGTTTCAACCTCGGGATTGCGAAGAGAACTGGAATTTAGGTACCAGCCTCAGAGTGAGAATCAGAATTTAGGTACTGATCTCGGAATGAGAACTAGAATTTAGGTACTAGTCTCGAATGAGAACTGGAATTTTGGTACCAGTCTCGGAAGAGAGTCGAAATTTAGGTATCGACCTCGAAAAGGATGAGAATCAGAATTTAGGTACTGATCTCGGAATGAGAACTAGAATTTAGGTACTAGTCTCGAATGAGAACTGGAATTTTGGTACCAGTCTCGAAAGAGAGTCGAAATTTAGGTATCGACCTCGAAAAGGATGAGAATCATAATTTAGGTTCTGATCTCGGAATGAGAACTAGAATTTAGGTACTAGTCTCGAATGAGAACTGGAATTAAGGTACAAGTCTCGGAAGTTTAGAATTGAAATTTAGGTATCAATTCAGAAGAGAATCAAAATTTATGTATCGATCTCGAAAGGAGAGTCGAAATTTAGGTACCGACCTCGAAGTGAGAACTGGAATTTAGGTACCAGTCTCAGAAATTTAGAATTGAAATTTAGGTATCAATTCGGAAGAGAATCGAAATTTAGGTATCGATCTCGAAAGGAGAGTCAGAATTTAGGTACCGACCTCGAAGTGAGAACTGGAATGTAGGTACCAGTCTTAGAAATTTAGAATTGAAATTTAGGTATCAATTCGGAAGAGAATCGAAATTTAGGTATCGATCTCTAAAGGAGAGTCGGAAATTAGGTACCGACCTCGAAGTGAGAAATGGAATTTAGGTACCAGTCTCGAAAATTTAGAATTGAAATTTAGGTATCAATTAGGAAGAGAATCGAAATTTAGGTATCGATCTCGAAAGGAGAGTCGGAATTTAGGTACCGACCTCGAGGTGAGAACTGGATCTTAGGTACCAGTCTCGAAAATTTAGAATTGAAATTTAGGTATCAATTCCGGAGAGAATTGAAATTTAGGTATCGATCTCGAAAGGAGAGTCAGAATTTGGGTACCGACCTCGAAATGAGAACTGGAATTTAGGTACCAGTCTCGGAAGTTTAGAATTGAAATTTAGGTATCAATTCGGAAGAAAATCGAAATTTAGGTATCGATCTCGAATGGAGAGTCGGAATTTAGGTACCGACCTCGAAGTGAGAACTGGAATTTAGGTACCAGTCTCGGAAGTTTAGAATTGAAATTTAGGTATCAATTCGGCAGAAAATCAAAATTTAGGTATCGATCTTGAAAGGAGAGTCGGAATTTAGGTACAGACCTCGAAGTGAGAACTGGAATTTAGGTACCAGTCTCGAAAGTTTTAATGTATGAAGAAGGACCCAGTCTCGTGCCATCAGAACCAAACCGAACCAAGTTCGTGGCTCTGTGTCAATTAACCTAGTCAATCTCCGTACAAGAGGGGAAGGAGATCACAGAAAATCAATAGGATTTCGATGTGACGAAAAAAAGGTGTAGGATTTTTGAAATTTGAAGTGTGAGTTTTCCGTGAGGAAGAACCATCCCGAAAGTGGGTCTCAAAGTAGTTTGAAGTAGATTTTGATCTGAGGAAGAGTTGAAAGATTTGAAAAAGATAGATTGAGATTGAAATTCCATTTGAGATTCATTTTTCATTTTGTTTGTCCTTTAATGATCCAATTTTATTTTTGTTGTTTATTTGATGTTCATGTGAATTTTATTTGGTGTTCATGTGGATTTGAAGTTCATTTGAATATTTGGATTTCAAAGAACGGTTCTTATTTATTTCTCTTTTCTTTTCTGTTCTTTGTTCAAAGTTCATTCAACTCTAATGGCGTTTCCCAGTCAATTTGCAAAAAAAGAGGTGAAGGCAAAATGTGACATGGTCACTTTCATTCCAATCATGTTGAAGATACATCATACAACTCGATCTGAAATATTTCTCATACAATCCATGACTCAAAACGGACTATGTATGATCCTTGTTGGTCGATCCAAAAAGTATCCGTTAAAAATCCATGTCCGAATAATGAGATACACGGTCAATAACATCACCTTCCAAGCCATCCTTGGCGGGAATGCCGCATGGATGTGCAATGGAGGTGTGCTATTTCCCGTGTAACTCACGACTCGTAGGGCCGGAGACTCTCCAATTCCGGATCCGGTCGGAAGTGGTAAGGTGCCTTTCGTCGTCCATCCTTCTAAAAGTGACGGAGATCCGCTCCATCGGTACTCCCGGTATACAATGTTTTGCGATGTCTGCTCCATTTCCTTGTAATATCATGACGAAACCTACGGAAGTGGTATCTCCACCGGTCCTCGGAACTTACCCGGGCTCGCTATCCGGAGGTCGGATCCGAACATGATATTGCATTGGTTGACGAACGAAGCCGTGCGGAAAGGTCCAGCAAAGTCATGGTGGTCTATGTGTGGAGGTATGCAGTCGCCCTTCTGATAAATGTTGATGATGCAACTGTTGGGTATGCAATCTGCTGGCACTACCCTCCATGCTATCATTCTTTTCACCATTCTTTTAATTATTCTCGGCATTGGATCCACCTCACCGTGACGGAGTATCCCTGGTGGATTTCCTTTTCTGTCCTCTGTGAAGTTATATCAACATCCGCATTGTATTGTGACTCTTCCTTTCCCCGGCATCCATTTCCGGGGTTTCGAATAAGTCTTTTCTCTCAGAAGGCCTGCTCGACCCATCTTCTCGAAGTTCTAAAATGCAATCCACAATCTCGTCGTTGCTCGTACTCTGAGAATACACCTGTGTGTAACTCGAGGCCTTCCAAAATGTTGATTCTTTTGCCTCTAATCCTTTCAAAGTATTTGAAAGTCTTCTTCTCAACATTTTGCATTCTTTCTAGTTCATATTCTGGGATGTTCTGCAAGTGACGAGGCCTAGTAACGTATTGCGGGATGTATGGCTCAATCCCATTGCGTTCTCCCCGCATACCTTGGCTCCTCGGGGATTGTCTCTGTCGGGACATCCTCCGGGGTTGCTTCCGCAACAAGGTTCTTCAGATATGGTATCTCTGTCCGGTGTCGAGGCACTGATTCTATTTCTGTTCTTCTTGGCACTTTTTTGATCTGTTCTGATTTTCTTGGCGTTGACTTTCTTCTTTCTGGTTCCTGACGAACCGGTATCTTCGAAATGTGTGTGTTGGCGAAGGTGGTTGTTTCCTCGTGTTGATCTGCTGCTAGTTTAGTCAACATCTTGCGGATACGGCGATTCTTATTCCTTCTTTGAGTAGCAGTGAGAGTAGCTCTCCTTACCCCTTGAATCTCTGCTGAGAGGCTTCAACCAGAAAGGAGAAAGAGCTCTTGGATCGATAACACTGTTAATGAAGATCGGTGAATTAGCTAAGACAACCGCAAAGTTCCACATAATTGATTCTGAGACGTCATTCAACGCTCTATTGGGCCGGCCCTGGATCCATTAGAACCGGATGGTACCGTCGTCTCTACACCAGTGCATAAAATTCTATGAAGGAGGACAAGAACAGTGTATCAAAGGTGATTTGCAACCATTCTCCGTGCATGAAATCGGAATCCATGAAGATGAAGCTTACTACACACCTCCAAAGAAAACTATCTTCTCTAGAAATGCCATACCAAATCAAGAAAAAGAAGCACGAGATGGCAAAGAACCTGAAATCCTCATTCAACAGTTACTCACCACTCCCTTACGATGAGATGGTGAAGGTTTCTCCAGAACTCGCACCCGAGGTCGAGGCTGGGGATGAGGTCGAGGAAGAAACGATGGAACAGTTGAACAGAAGAAACCGGTCATCGATGTTGATTGGGAGAATAGCTCTGAAGAAGAAAAGGAAATCAAGAAAGAAGCAGCAACAGTAAACCAAAAGAAACCCCAGTTCAAGATCTCTCTCGAATATGAAAAGAATGAAGAATACAAAGCAATGCATGAGAAGATTAACCACTATGTGCATACTATGACCCTGACCCCGATCCATTTTAATAAGATCGAGGGTATGGTGGTCAAGGAAATACGTGGTGGCGGTACTAAACCAATCAAGTTCTACTGTGGTGCTTCATCTTCCAAAACTGAAAAAGATGTACAATTTAAAGATGTTACTTCTTCTGAATTAATGGAATTGCCGTTTGATTGGTATTCTCCCTGTGTTCAAAATTTAATTCAACATGGTGTCTTACCTAAACAGTGTTCAAAAGGTTAATCACAGCGCTTTGAAAAGTTATGGAGCAATGCCAGTCGGCCTCCCAATTCAAAATATAGTCTTGGATTCGGCACAGTAGGATCAGTTGATGATACAGGATTTTGCTTGGTTGTCGCTAATGAGCCTAATGAAGATTCTTTGGAAACCTCAGATGATCTCGAAGATCTGCCAATCGAAGATGCTCCGCCAGAATTTGAAGAAGAAATTAAATCTACAATAGATGAGTTAATGGAAGTTAACTTAGGTACTAGCGAAGAGCCTAGGCTGACCTTTGTTAGCTCCTTACTCAATAAAGAAGACTCCGAAGAAATGATCAAGCTATTAATGGAATTTAAGGACTGTTTTGCTTGGAATTATGACGAGATGCCAGGATTAGCTCCAGAGGTTGCAGTTCATAGACTAGGAGTAGATCCCCCTGTCGTTCCAGTTAGACAAGCTCCCAGAATAATGAGTCTAGAGATTGAACAACAAGTTATAGC
Source organism: Papilionanthe hookeriana x Papilionanthe teres (assembly GCA_022702705.1). Classification (NCBI taxonomy): domain Eukaryota; kingdom Viridiplantae; phylum Streptophyta; class Magnoliopsida; order Asparagales; family Orchidaceae; genus Papilionanthe; species Papilionanthe hookeriana x Papilionanthe teres. Next base: position 106,344,365 of record CM040421.1, on the reverse strand, counting down.
TGAAGTTAAGAAGCTAATAGACGCTAAATTTGTCCGTGAAGAACAATACCCTACTTGGTTAGCCAATGTGTACCGGTCAGAAAGAAGAATGGACAGATCAGAATCTACGTGGATTTCTGAGATTTAAATAAAGCATGCCCAAAAGACGAATTCCCACTACCAATTCCAGAATTAATGATCAACATCGCTTCAATAGATGAGGTCTTCTCTTTCATGGATGGATCATCAGGACACAATCAGATAAAGATGGCGCCAGAAGATGAAAAGCTCACAGCCTTTAGAATACCAATCGGAATATACTGCTACACAGTAATGCCTTTCGGATTGAAGAATGCAGGAGCAACTTACCAAAGAGCAATGACGAGGATTTTTGATGATCTCATTCACAACCAAGTCGAGTGCTACGTGGATGATGTGGTCATCAAAAGAAAACTGAAGGAAGATCATTTGTATGATTTGAGAATTGTTTTCGAGCAATTAAGACAATTTAACCTTAAGATGAATCCCTTGAAATGCGCCTTCGGCGTCACCTCTGGGAAATTCTTAGGATTTTTTGTTTGACACCGTGGAATTGAAGTTGATCCGGAGAAGATTAAAGCTATCTTAGAAATGCCGCCTCCCAAAACCTTGAAACAACTACGATCCTTTCAAACAAAATTGGCATATCTTCGACGCTTTATTTCGAACTTGTCAGGTAGGTGTCAGCCCTTCTTGGCATTGGTTAAAAAGGAAGCCAAATTCGTTTGGGAAGAGAAATGCCAACGGGCCTTCAAGGACATTAAGCAATATCTAATGACACCTCCTGTCTTAGCAGCCCCAGTCTCGGGTAGACAGTTGATACTTTATATCGCGGCTTTAGACGACTCACTTGAAGCCCTGTTAGCCCAGGTCAATGACGAGGGAAAATAAAATGCACTCTACTACTTAAGTCGTCATCTGATTCTGACGAAAGTAAAGTACCCTCCAATTGAGAAGCATTGTTTGGCCCTGATCTTCGCCGCTCAGAAACTCAGGCATTACATGCTTTCTCATAAGGTCAACCTTATTTCGAAGTTCAATCCATTGCAATATTTGATGACTCACCCGACGCTTTCCGGCAGACTTGCTAGGTGGTCGATGATACTATTGCAATTCGATATAACTTTCATTCCTCTTCTTGCCGTAAAAGGACATCCTAGCAGACTTCCTCGCAACACATCCTTTGCCGGCAGAATTGCCTCTCAATGATGACTTGCCAGACAAGCAGATAATGAGCTTAGAAGACCCCGATGATCAGCGTTGGGAATTGTACTTCGATGGAGCATCATCAGCACAAAAAGACAGAGAATCGCAAATGATAGTGCCCGGTAAGGCAGGAATCAGACTAATCTTTATAACACCGGAGCGGGGGATGTTAAGATACTCCTACCACCTAACAGAACCATGTACAAATAACGAGGCAGAATATGAAGCCCTCATAACAGGATTGGAATTAACCATTCAGATGGGTATAACAAATATCAACATCTACGGAGATTCGCAGTTAATCATTCAGCAGATTGCTGGACAATACAGAATTCTGAAACTGAGACTCAAGCAGTACTTTCAGTATGCCATAAAACTATTGGAGCAATTCCAAACGTAACAATCTACAAGATTCCTAGAAAAGAAAATGCTCTTGCAGATGCGTTAGCCCGCCTCGCAAAAGAGTTTACCTGCTTACAAGATGAATCAGTTGAAGTGTCAATTCAGGGACGACGGGTTCTCTCACAGCTTGACATGGACACGATACATAAATCAGAAGAAGAAGGAGAAACAATTGTAGCAATAATAGAAAATACAGAAGATTGGCGGCAGCCATTAATAGACTACTTGCAAACAGGAAACCTACTGGACGATAAGTCGTTAGCCCATCAAATCAAGAAAAGAACTCTGTCTTACGCATTAATTAACAATACGTTATACAGAAGGTCTTTTGACCAGATGTGGCTAAGGTGCCTGAGCGGGTCCGAGGCTCATGAAATTGTTAAAGAAGTGCACTGAGGACTTTGTGGCGCTCATCAGTCAGGTCCGAATATGAAAATGAAGATTAAGAAACTAGGGTACTACTGGCCCTCAATGATGACCGACTGCATGAAGGTCGCCAAGAGTTTCACCAGTGCTAAGTGCATGGAGTGGTTCTACATCAACCTCCAAATGTGCTACATCCGATAATCGCATCGTGGCCATTTGAATGTTGGGGTACAGATATTGTGGGTCCGATAGAACCGCCTTCTTCAAGAGGACATCGCTTCATTCTTGCAGTTACAAATTACTTTTCCATGTGGGCAAAAGCAGTACCGCTCAGAGAAGTGAAGGCACTTCAAGTGCTACAGTTCTTCAAGAATCGGGTCGTCTACCGCTTTGGGGTACCGCGAAGAATCATTTCAGATAATGGGTCCGCGTTCAGAAGCACGAAGATCAACAATTTTGTCAGAAGACATGGGATCGATTGGCGTTATTCAACAATCTACTACCCAAGAGCAAACGGCTTGGCCGAGGCTTTTAATAAAACTCTCGTCCAAATCTTAAAGAAAACATTGGACGACAACAAAAGAAATTGGCACGAGAAGTTGTTAGAAGCCTTATGGGCCTACAGAACAACTTTCAGGACTCCTACTTAGTCTACGCCCTACGCTTTAGTGTACGGGTCTGATGCAGTTCTACCCTTGGAAGTTCAGCTCCCATCACTCAGAATTGCAGTCGCGAACAAAATCACTACAGAGGAAAATGCCAGACTACGGCTGGAAGAATTGGAAAACTTGGAAGGAAAACGACTTGCAGCGCAAGAGAATCTGGAACTGTATCAAGCTAAGATGATCTAGGCTCATGACAAACTGGTCCGCCAAAGGACATTCAAAGTCGGTGACTTGGTCCTAGTTCTCAGGAGACCTATTCTTGCACACCGCAAGATAGGAGGTAAATTTGAACCAACTTGGAAAGGGTCGTTCGTGGTTGAGACAATCTACTCAGGAGGTTCTTACCAGCTTGTGAATTGCCGTGGAGAGCGATTTGTGCTTTCGATCAATGGACGATATTTGAAGAAGTATTACGCAACCTGATGTTTCGAAGAATGAAATTTCATTCTTAGAAGCACGGGTAGAGAAATCACTTATAACTGGTTCCGAACCCGAAAGAAATGAATGATAAAAAAAAAAGAATGTGTTAAAGGAAAACATATGCAATTGAAGTAATAATGAAATTTTGACTCCTCCTTTCGAGTTCAGCTCACTCCTAATCTTTTCTTATCTTCTCTTACTCTTATAAAATTTGAAATAATTAAATAAGAAATTTTCATTAATAAGTAAATATTCTTATTGTTCTCGTTCTGAGTACAACCCCTGATCCTTTCCTTGTTTTCTTTTCAGGGAAATGTCGAACGGGCAGCTGTTCCTGAACTTTAAGGATGGCGTAAGTCTTGCAGTTAACAAAGAAGAGATGAAAGCTGATGCTGTGATAGAGGTTGGCTCGGACCTTGCACAGCTAGAGTTGGAATATGAGGAAACTGCTTGGACTGCAGTGGATCCCGAACAGTTCCGTGGGAAGACAGTGATGAGGCTCAACAAGAAGGATCCCCAAGATGCGAACAAGAAGAGAAAGATCAATATGATCGAGGAAAACAAGATGAAATCAATGATAACGTCCGCAGGAGGAAAGCTTGTCAGTGCTTCTCCTACCGAGATTCAAGGAGAGAGGAAAGCCACCCTGAACCCAACTCATAGAAGAAACAAGAATCATCGTATCGCCAAGATGTTAAAGAAATTAACAGAAGAGCAGAACAAAGAAGAAACCCCGATGACCGTGGCATTTACCCCGAGGAGGCCAGTCCTCAGGAGCACCTTAGCAGAAGGTTTCTACAGAGCCTACACCTGAGATAGTGATGATCTCAGGAGAGTGTGACGGTGTGGAGCCATATATCCCACACTACGTCACTAGACCCCGACAGCTGCAGATAATTTCAAAGCACGAATTGGAGATGATCCAGAGGGTGCAGAAGCAGAATTTTGAATACTTTCAGAGAATCAGAGGCAGATATGTCAACATCCTGGAAGGACTAGAGCTACATACAGATGTTTTCTCTCACTACGAGCAGAGTGAAATTGTAGACTACGTCAATGAACATAAGAAACAAGGTTGTGCAAAACGATTACGTAGCAAGACCTACTCCGAGCCGAAGAAATGGAAACGAGGCAAAGGGAGGATTACAATCCAATTTGGATGCTGTTACAACTTCGCTGATGACAGGAAAGGGAATCCGCCAAGGATACTCCGCTAAGATGAAGTGGATCCAATGCCAGTTTTAATTAAGAAAGTTATAAAAAGGATGGTGGCTTGGCGAGTCCTACCCATTGATTGCATACCGAACAGCTGTATTATCAACATCTATGCAGAAGGAGACTGCATTTCACCTCACACAGATCATCATGATTTTGTAAGACCCTTTTGTACCGTTTCCTTCATCAACCAATGCAACATTATGTTCGGGACAGAATTCCGCATAATTGGCCCCGGAGAATTCCGAGGGCCGGTGGAGATACCTCTACTGGTAGGCTTTGTTCTCGTACTACAAGGAAATCGTGCAGATGTAGTGAAGCACTACATACTGGGAGTTCCCTACGAGCGAATCTCCATCACTTTCAGAAGGATGGATGAGAGTAAAATTCCGGTCTACTTCTAGCCAAATCCAGAACTAGAGAATTTACAGCCCTACGAGCTGTAGGCTACATAGTAGTAGCACACCTCTAAAATACACTTACGTTGGATTCTCCTCCGGAAAGTGGCTTGGAAGGTGAGGTTATTACCTATGTAGTTTACTTTTCAGACATGGACGAATCGACCTAACAATTTTGTTAGAGTACACGGGGATATCAATGCAGTCTGTGTTCAGATATATATATGAACTTTTGTAAAAGTTTGTTCTCAGAAGGATGTCATCGTAAATGTTTTGATGGAATCACCCGATGTATCTTCGACTTCGTTAATGGAAATGAACTTTGTGTTTTACCTTTAGTTTTGTGCAATTTACTGCAAACGCCACCAGATCTGAGTTTAACTCGGTCTAAAGAAGAAAGTTGGACGAAGAACGATTTGAATGAAATAATAACAACAAAACAAAATTTGAATTCAAAGTCTGAATAAAACACAAACCAAAACTCAAAACAGATCAACTTAAAACTTCAAGATGTGAACCAAGTAAATCAATTAAAATCTTAATCAAAGTGAAATTTCAATTGAAAACGAAACTAAAACAAAATCAAATCACTAAAAGAAATGAATAATAAAAATGAAATTCCCGAATCCGATATCCCCAGCTTCCTGTTGTTCTCGAAACCTTTTTGACTCTCTGCGATTTCTCCCCCTTTTTGAGAAGGTCGACTGAGTCTACTGACACAGAACCACGAAATTTTCGATTTGGTTATGATGGCATGGATTCATATCCTTTGCCAAACAATCAACCTTCAATCAACTCTCTTGGGATGTGAAACACTTTCATGTCTCATTCAAATCTTCCACTAAACTAAAATTTCCGCAGAATCTTCAAAACCAAATCAATACCAACTTTTGGGATTGATACCTAAATTCCAGTTCCCATCCTTCTAAGACTGGTGCCTAACTTCCAGTTCTCTTTTCGAGATCGATACTTAAATTTTGATTCTCTCTTCTGAATTCCCGCCAATCTCGCTTCCTATCCGAGAAACTTTTCTGAACTCTAATCCTCCGACTCGGGTATAAGACCGCTAAGGCATCCTGATCTCGGTGTCCCTAATCCCGCACTCTTCCGAGAAACTTTTTCACACTTCTGAAATTTTGAGATCGATACCTAAATTTTGATTCTCTTGCGAGACTGGTAACTAAATTCCAGTTCTCTTCTTTTGAGGTCGGTACTTAAATTCCAACTCTCTTTCCGAGATCGATACATAAATTTCGATTCTCTTGCGAGACTGGTACCTAAATTCCAGTTCTCTCCTTTTGAGGTCGGTACCTAAATTTCGATTCTCTTTCGAGACTGGTACCTAAATTCCAGTTCTCTCCTTTTGAGCTCGGTACCTAAATTCCAACTCTCTTTCCGAGATTGATACATAAATTTCAATTCTCTTTCGAGACTGGTACCTAAATTCCAGTTCTCTCCTTTTGAGGTCGGTACCTAAATTCTGACTCTCTTTTTGAGATTGATACCTAAATTTAAATTCTCACCCCTCTTCGAGATCAGTACCTAAATTCTAATTCTCATCCTTTGTGAGGTTGATACCTAAATTCCGACTCTCTTTTTGAGGTTGATACCTAAATTTCAATTCTCACTCCTTTGAGATCAGTACCTAAATTCCGATTCTCATCCTTTGTGAGGTCGATACCTAAATTCCGATTCTCTCTCTGAGGCTGGTACTTAAATTCCGATCCTCATTCCTTTCGATCAGTACCTAAATTCTGATCTTCTTTCCGAGGTTGGAGCCTAAATTCCAACTCTCTTCGTCGAGATTATAGCCTAAATTCTAGTTCTCTTTCAAATTCCGAGGTTAGAACCTAGGTTCTGATTCTCATTCCAAATCCTGAATCTTAACGAAATCCACCTTAAAATCAATCTTAAACTGAACTTTAACTAAAATTGAAACTCAAATCAATTTGAAACCCGAAATTGAAGCTTAAAATAAAAATAAAACGAATCTAAAGTCAGATCTCTCTAAGTCTTGTGATTTGGAATTCACCTCCTTCTTACCCAGCGAGAGTTCAGAGATCTTCAGTCTTAGAGATCTGCCTGACACTCCCCAGCGCAATTTTTTTTCTCTACTTTGTTCTAAGTGTGTTACTTAGACGCCTGTATTGGTTTTGTTGATCTCTTCGGTCAAGGCCGATACGCGCGGTGTGCTCCGTTAGCACACCACACCTTTTGGGGGTCCATTTGTTGACCTCATTTTTGGTGAGGTCTTTTCTCTCCTTAGTACTTCTTAGGATCTAGCCATAAGGTATTCTCCTTGACTATCCTAGAGGACTAGAATTGGGACCCACCCTTTAACAATTTAGCTACTTCTTGACTCCTCTTGGGACCCCACTTGGATGATTGCAAACCTCTAAATCACTTTAGAAGGTTAAGACCACCATATGGGGAACCAATAGTGAGCTCCTATAAGGTTGTTCAAGCCTTAGGGCTACCCTGGGTGGTCTGATCCTAGTGAGGTCTGGCTTACATACACTGCACTCTCGCACACACCATCCTTACCCATTTATCCCCTAGTTCATTTGAGCACTCATGTGCCTACGTCCAAAGCCCTAGCTCTTTAGCTAGGAGGGTTGGAAACAACCCATGAGATGTTCAGGGTGGACATTTCTTGGCCCATGGCTCACTTTAAGCTTCATCATAATCAAAATTCAACTTTTGTCAAATGTCTAGTTGTGACATTGGGTCCTTCAAACCTACCTAAAATTACCCAATTATCTCAAATTTTCCAAAATTCCCCAAAAAATTACCCAAAATTTCCAAAAATCCTAAAAATCATTTTGAAACAACCCCCACCTTTTAAATTTACCAAAATACCCCAATACCCTCCAAATAACCTCTTGATACCCTAAAATACCCTTTTGGCACAAAATTCCAAAAATTCCAAAAATTCCCAGAAAATTCCAAAAAAATCCCAAATACTCCCAATTTCATTTTGTTCAACTACACCAAAGCCCAATTTTTCCAAAATAACACACTTTTATCAAAATCCCCAAATTGACCCATTTTTAACCTAAATGGACCCAATGTCACACCAAACCAACCCATTTGACCTCAATTTTGTCCAATTTCAATTCTAATCTTTAATTAGACATCATTATTATCAATCTAAACCAAATCCAAGCCCAAATTGATTCATATTTGAGTTCAATTCCATTTGAAATCCAATACCCCCATTTTATCCTAAAGTGAACCCATGCCCTAAACCTACCAAATTGATTAGCCAAACCGTAAAATTTCTTCCCAATTGATGTTGGGAACTCTTCAATACATTCCCCTAGACCATTTGAAATTTTCAATTGGGTCTAAACCCCACCTTAACCCAACTTGGACCCAACTTGATTCAACCCTCCCCAAATTAACCAAAATACCAAAATCCACCAAATTGACCTTCCAATTGAACTCAAAACCTCCCCATGTCTTCATGAAACCTCTTCATGGAAATCACCTCTTCAAAATTGCTCAAGGAATATGGACCCAAATCAAGACCTAACTCAAGTAAGCCCAACCCAAACCCAAAGGAGTCAATTTGAACCCATGACCAAACCAAACCAAATTGAACCAAATGTGGCTAAACTAACCTATCCACAGCCACTACGTGAGCCTTAGGAACCACCCTAGATCCACTTAGCCCAAGCTAAGTGAGCTATGGACCAAGGGTTCCACATTTTAAGGGATCTCTTCCCTTAAATGGACAAATCCACCTTTTGCCTCACCCCAAATCCCCCCTTGCCTAGTTTATCACCATTAGACCCTACTCCTTGATTGAGCTGACCCATGGCCAGCTCCCTTGTCCTTGCCGGCCGGCCTAGCAGCCGGAGGGAGTCAAAACCGAGAGCCACCACCAAGTGAAACAAACCCAAACTCACCCAATTGGCCACCTCAAACAAATCAAACCTTGGAGCTCCTCTGCCCTCCACCTGAGCAGTGGAATCCACCCACCAATTGAGCCCTAGCTCAGCCCAATGGCCCTAGCCATTTAAACACCTCTTCTTGGCCATGAGAAAAGTGCTGAAGGGTGTTGAAATTTTTCTCAACAAAACCTCACCAAATCACTCCCAGAGCTTCTCCCAACCTAGAGAAGAAGAACCCCACTGTTCTCCTGCCCTGAATCCCCACGTCGAGCTCAATTTCTCGACTGAAAATCAGCCGAAACATGACACTCTCTCAAACTTCACCAAATCCAAATTAACTCGTCCCACAACTTCACCGGAGGTAGAGAAGGAGTTCCCCAGTGAAAGCCCCCTCTCCAGACCACCCAGTTGTTCCAGCCTCCAAGCTTTGTGATCGGGCCTGGTGGAAGTCAAGCCTAGACATTTCACCACAGCTCCAGACTTTATCCCTAGCCTCCTTGGACTCCAACGAACTTGCCGAGCCTCTCTGATAGAAGCTTCACTTCTCAGAGCCAAGGTATTGCCTTCTTCTTCTTCCAGAGCTTCCAGCAATTCTTCATTTTATGTAAGTCAATTTCAATGCCTGTTTCCCGTATGGATGTGTTTGTCTTCTCAAGACGAATCCATAGAGCATAAGAACTCAAAAATCTGTTGCGAATCGAGGGAGATATTAGGGTTAGAAGGTCGACAGCTCACGGGACGCACCAGTCGTAGACGATGACCAAGCGCCATCCGATCGATTGTGTATCAGCTGAACGGCAGAGATCAAGTCGGACCAAAAGACGGAGCGGGACCGCGGGCCGCGTGGCAGCTGACTCAGGTGGCGGTGTTGAATGGGAGCGCGACATGTAGAGCTTCGGAGCCACCGAGGTTGATGCGGCGCTGACTGGTTTAAGTAGGAAAATCTGATTTTTCTTATTTATTTAAATACGTGAAACTTCAAAAATTGATATCTTTGCATAGAAAAATCATAAAAATAAAAGAAAAATACCATCTTGCTCAGTGAACAGAGGAGAATAATGTGGAAAAGCAATTGATCTATTTTGTTGAGTATTTTATTTTTAATTAATTTAATACTATTTTGAGCATTTTAATTCTCCATGCATGTATACATTCACCATGGCATGAGACCATATGGCTTTTGAAGCCTCTGATCTTGGGAACATTTTCTGAATTTTTCAAGGTCAGAGGCCATCCCTGTGGTAAGTTATGTATTTTTCAAGTTTATGTCACTGTTTTTGACATTTTAATTCCAAAAATTAGCATGTTGTTCAGAAATTTCCAAAAAAATTTGGTGAAGTTCCTTAGGACCAGAGGACCCTAGGATAATTATGATTTGAGTTAATTCATTAAAAAAATTCCTAATTGGCCTAATCACTCAAAATTGAACTTTAATTAATTAGAGTTAATCACACATTAAAATAACTTGAAATCAATTCTCCACTAATCTCTAGGATTAGGGGAACCTTACATAAAAATTTGAAGTCAATTGGAAATGTTTAACCCCACTAAATGGATCAATTAAGCCACATAATCAAAATTAAACTTTAAAAATTCATAACTTCAAAAATACATTTAAAAAATTCACCAAATTGATTTCGGGACTTCTCTGATATTAGAGGAGTCTAAGAAAAAGAAAATTAGAATTTTTTAAAAATTTTCATTTTTAAGCATATTTTAATATTTTTAATAATTAAAAAATAATAAAAATCACAAAAATTATAAAAATCATAAAAATGTTATATTTGGTCCCATAATCACTTAGGAACAAACCAAATGTTTTTCCTAAGTCTCAAAGTAAAGATATTGAATTTTAAATGCTTAAAACAATTTTTGAATTGAAAAATGGATTTTCCAACCTTTTCACTAAATTAATTCTAATAAATCAAAGAAAAATCATAAAAATATAAAATTTATTTCTCTGACTTTCTTGAGATTAGAGGGATATTTGAAAAATATAAAATCCATTTTTCAACTTTTATTTTATTTTATAATTAATTAACACTCCAAAACTTAAAATAATTCTAATAAATAAAATATAATTCAAAAAATCACCAAAATTGGTCAAAGTGGTTCTCTAGTCATTAGAAATGTCCCATAATTTTCTTATGGAAAGAAACTTTACCTTGGTCATGTTGATGAATTTTCTTTGAAAATCCCTAATTTCCATTAAAAATAATTATATAAATAAAGTAAATTCAGAAAAATCATATTTTCTCCTCTAATGTCTTAATTGACATGTGAGTGGAGTGGCATAAAAATTTTAAGTTTATTTAAGCTTAATTTAATGAGTTAAAAAATAAATAAGCTTAAACGGGCATAAAGGTAATAAAAGATTTTAACCCCCTAATTAAAACTTTAGGTTTATCAACATGGGGGTAAAATATCAGATTTTATTCTTCTCTTAGATGATTGAAACTTTGGGAAATCAAAAGGTAGGAACCCATTAATCACTTTAATAAACCCAAAAAATGAAATTTTAATTAATTGAGTGATTTAAATTTTGGAAGATTAATTAAAATTGGATTATTAAAATAGGGATATAACTTAAGAGGATATTAATTCCTTAATTTAAAAATCCCTAAATAAATCACTTAATAATATTTAACTCTTAAACTTAAGAGGATAAGTGGAATTAATAATTAAATAATTAAAAAGTAAATTAAAATATTTGGAACTAATTAAGAATCATTTCAAAACAAACTTAAATCAAATTTGCAAATTTTAAATAATTTTAAGTCAACTTACCTTAAAAATAATGTAAAAATTAAAATTAATTAATATAATTAATCCAAGTTAAATCATAAAAAATTAATAAATAATTTGAACACCTCTTTTCACCTAAGTTAATATAAAAAATTTAAGATTTTGATATCATTTATAAAAGGTTTAACTTAAATGAATCAAACACCATTCTAAACTTAAAATCATTGATTAAAATTTCATAATTAAATCATATTAAGATAAATCATCAACTTTAACTTCAAATCATTAAAAATCTTTAACAAATTAACTTCCCTCTGAAAGCTTTAAATTATTATAACTAGTAAATGAAGTGTTAAGTGAAATGTCACCTCACTTATAGGATAATCAAACATCCTAGTTCACTGAGCAAAGGAACAAAATTTAACTAAACCCTTGGATGATCAATTCACCAATACAATGAAGTTCATTTGGACTCAAAATAATCTCAGAAGTATTGAAAAGATGTTTAGAATTTGTTCTAAGCACTTCCTCGATACGGTGAGATGTTTTAAAGAACAATTGAACTTGATTGTTCTTTGATGAAGAAAATCATCCTTAACAAAAATCAAGAACCTAGACGTTATAGGAAATAACTAGCTATAGGATTAGGATTCTGGTAGACAACCAAAATCATTCCTTTAGTCTTTACATAGGCACTTGTTGAAATATTTAAATGTCTTAACATGTGTTTTAAAGTGTAGATTGGAATGATGGGAAGACTCTCCAGGTACGCTTTTACGTTATTGCAATTTTACTTTATTGCACTGCACTTTACTTTTATTGCATGTTAAACAAGATTGTTGCATGAAAACCAAAACCTTTAGGATAGCCACAAAATCGAAACCAAAACTAAATTAAAAATCATTACAAGATAAAATCCACCACCACAACATTTCAAAATATAAAACAACTCAAAATTTAATCACAAACAGAACAACAAAACCACAACTTTAACTAAATTAAAACGTCTCATTGAATGATCGGGAATACCTCGGATGATGTAACCCACTTGTTGCTAACGGGATTTCCCATGATCTAAATGAAAGTGTGGAACTCATTCAATTAAATTTAGCAAATTCATCTGGACTAAGTGAATTCGATGAAAATAACGGTGTCGGGATGATGGAACCGTGGGATCTTAATCGGTTATGTTTAAACAACTTTAAGATTTGTCTTAATTAAAACACTAAAAGACATTTGGACTTTAAGATTTCTAAACCATAACACTTCTCTCATCTCTTGATTTTCATCTTCTAAAACCAAACCTCTGCAGCAACAAGGAGCTTGAAGCATAGTGGGCAGCACGGCCATCTTCGTCAGCAAAACTTGTGTCTACTTCAGCAAAACATTCCTTAGAACTAAACAACCAAGCCATAGGACTTCGAGGTAGTTTGCCTAGTGCAACATAAATCCTCAATCTTTTTGTTAGGCGTTTGCATAATCATGTTATGCAAATTAAGCCCTAACCGGTCTTAGGAGTCCGAGGTAGTCATCTGTTACGACATAAACCCTCACATCTTCGAGGCTATTTGTATGATCATGTCGTACGAATATAAGTCCTCATTAACTAAAACTGGCAGGATAACAAATAAATTCTTCTCAAAATCAAAGCCAAATAGTAGGATAGTTGGGAAGTCACCGAAGTTCGCTTCAGATCCGTGACATCCACTACTTCCCTTCCTTTAGATTCTGAAAAATAACTGTTCCTAATTTGATCCATTCCCAATTGGAATTTCCAATATCCAATTTGTTTGAAACCTTAAACTTTGAAATTTCTTGAAAGCATAAATCACTGATCATTATCGAGAGTTTTCTTAAATGATTCCCATCATTTAAGATGTAATTAACTCTAGGGGCTTGCCCTTATATGGAACTTTAAGAACCCAGGTAATATAAACCCTGCTTAATTCCTTTATATTAAGCAAGGGAACTTGTCAGCTTATAAAATTGGTTCACAAACCAAACAGATGTCACAAATCTTCTATTTTATTTAATCGAGCCCCATCATCAAGCAATGTATTCATTCTTCAGGATAAATACACGGTTTGTGGTGCGGTGCTCGTTTATATAAACTATTTGGGATGTGAGATCGGTTTAATTTCACATCTTATAATTTTTTAAATTTAAAATTATTTTCAAAATCAAATGCTACTTTCTAAATTATTTATATATATAAATTAAAAAATAATAAAAAAATACGCCGACAAGTTTAGATTTTTGTAAATTTGATAGATCAAAAAATGGCTCCCTGACAAAAGAGGCGACTTGAGTTTAACGAGGCTCGATTTATAAATGTTAAAGCCCAATCAAGATACACTTTAATCTTCCAAGGAAAGAAGTGTATTCAAGATTGAGTTTTTGATAATCCTGGAGAAGAGGTGGAACGAGTTATTAGAGAAAGGAAGTGAGAAAACTTCTGTTACTCTACTAACAAGGCAGCTGTAGAAGTTGTAAAAGAATTTTATGCCAATCTGACTCAACTTGAGGACAAGCCAGTAAAAGTAAGAGGATTTTCTGTTGATTTTAATGCTGCCCTGATTAATGCTTGTTACAAGCTTCACAATTTTTACTCTAGCGAGTATGAAACATTTGAAACTATGGAAGGTCTGTTAGATGGTGTTATTGACTTTCTCAATGATGGGAAAGGGACTTGGAAAAATAAGCATCGTGAACGGATTAACTTTCCTCTTTCTATGATGAATGACATAGCTAAAGCCTGACATTATTTCATTTGTTCTACTCTGCTACCTACCTATCACCATAGTGAAGTATTAAAAGATAGAGCTGTTCTGAATTTCTGTATTCAGAAAAATAGAAGTATAAATGTGGGGAGTATAATTTATAAGAATATTTGGTCACAACAAAGAGTGAATCAAGTGGAGGATTAGGACATCCTGGCCTCATTTATGCACTTTGCCAATTATCTGGAGTGGAAGCTAGAGATGATGAAGAATGGGTATATCCTATGAAACCCATTAGTAAAGCCAAATTGAAGACATATGAATCCCATGAAGAATGGAGATCTGGGAGTAGGAGTAAAGCATTTTCTACCAGTAGAGATATCCCCTCTACTAGTTATGAACCTCCTACCTCTAGCTCCCCTACTCTTTATGATTTGATGAATGAGATGATCCTACATTGGAAAAGTATTGAAAAGATAGATGAAAGACTTGAGAGAATAGATCAAAGAATTGAAGGATTAAAGTAGAGACATTATCATGATAGTGAATATCTTCAGCCGCATTTTGATTTTGAGATTACTTATTATGATGCTCAGGCTAGATACTATAGATGTGAGCCTGATGTTACTTTTCCAGAATGCCCCTGTTATACTCGCTATCAGCCCAATCCACTTGCTGACCAGGGAGATGAAGACATATTATGGGATTTTGATGCCTGATTTTTAAATTTGATTGTGATGTGATGTATGTGTGTTTTTTTGTAGTATTTTCATTCTGTTATTTGTATTATGTGTAGTGTTCTATTTTCTGAGATATGTATTTTGTTTGTAGTTTGTAGTTCATTTTTGGATAAAATGAGATGCGTAGATTGTAATTGTAATTGTGAACTCTAAGTTAAAATTATAGAGTGTTTGTTATTGTGCTGTGAAATTCAAATGTTATTTTGTATTGTCCTGTGTAGTATAGTCCTTGTTGTTGTTAAATGTTTTATTTTATGTACTTATTTTAAAATTTTATTACCCCAACAAATTCTCTAAACTGTTATATGTGTAGAAAAGTTCTTAATATTACAGGTCAGTTGATGTTAAAATTTTTGAGAAGAACCTGCAAAAATTTTAGAGAAAAGAAAATGCCTAAAGTGCAAAGGTATGATTTATATTTAGAATTTTCTTTCCACACATATTATTTCTATTATTGAATACTTTAAGTTTGGGGGGGGGGGAGAAAAATATTAACTATTATATGTTCTCAATAAAATATTTTCAAAATTTATAACACGACTTTTGTGATACAATTTAATTCAGTTTACTATATTTAGATTTTATTTAAATATTGTAGAAGATTCAAGAAAATATTTATGGTAATGAAAATAATTTTGTAGGGTAAGATATTTAGTATAAGAGGATAAGACTATAGTTTACTATTTAAAGTAAAGAAAACTATATTCTGAAATATTAAGAATCTTAGGAATTTAGTTGAGAAAGAAAAGATTGGGGCCCAATGATGTAAAGACTATAAATTACAAATAAGGAAAAGGAATGATATAAGTTTCAAATTTAGGAAGAGAAGAGTGAAGTTCAAAATTATTAACAGGCTATCCAGATATACTAATTCTCACTTCAAAAAAAAAAAAAATAAATGATTGAAAAACAATCCCTGAAAATAAAAGAAACATGAATAAAGGTTTAAAAAGCAATCCAAATAAAAAAGAAAGGAAAAAGTATGTGAGGAGAAGCTTGAGGAGATGTCTTATAAAAAATTGTCTTCACTTGGATTAACCTAAAGGGAAAACTAAATACATTTCTGAAAAATATATTTATGGACTAGTTTCTTTACTAGTAGTGTTATTATGAATTTCCTATCATCTGAATATTCTAAGGAAATTAATATTGCAACATATAGTCATTCTTGAAATGAATAGAAGACTAGAACTCTAAAATTTGATGACTAGATAGCCTTATACCTGCAGAGTTAATCTAATTACTTGAAAATCTTTCTAAGAATTCTTACTATGATTTTTATTTAAATCAAAATTATAGTATTCATGAATTAAAACTTTACCAAAATGAATCATAACTTTTATGTAGTACAAAAAATTACTTGAGGACAAGTAATAGTTAAGTTTGAGAGATTTTGACCCACTAAAATATGTTAAGATTTTCATTCCTATTTTATATTGATTTATATGATATTGCACTTTAAAGAAAGGTATTTTTAATTTTTTTGTTGCAGATATGATGATTTATGGACATTGGAGCAAAAAAATTCAAAAAGGAGCAAATTTGGAGCAAAAAGGACAAAAAATATGAAAATTTTATCTAGGGCGCTGATGGCGAGCTCAATGGCACCGACGGCAGAATTTTCCCAAGAGTACAGAAAATATATTACAAGGAAGCCCGCTGACGGCGAGATCAAGGCCGCCGACAGCGGGCATTATGAAAGAGAGTCCAAGGCTAAGTATTATAGAAGGTTACTGACGGCGAGCTCGAGGCCGCCGACGGCGAGAAAGTCGGTTCTCTCACGAGGTGCATTGAATGTGGACGATTTTTGAAGGGTTGTTTGGGAAACTCTTGGGAACTCTTTAACTACTTTAAAAGAAATAATTTGGGGCCAAAAATGGTGTCCACTAAAGTGTCAAGAGTGTGTGTCTAGTGAGTCCAAAAGGTTTCTAGAGTGTTAGTTAGTGTCTTGTTTTCCTTAAAGTTTTAGATAATGAGTTCAATTAGTGATATTTGTGAGGGATTCTTCTAGAGATTGTAAGAGTGGAAGGGAAGTGAGAGATTTCTTCCTTCTTGTCATTTCGAAGGAGAATCCTGCGTGCTGCAAAGAAAGGAAGAGATTCAGAGAAACTTTAAGGAGTTTGCTTGGGGAGGAATTCGACATAAGTTGTATTTAACTATTTTAGTTTATAGAACCTTGATTTTATATATGAAATCCAAGTTTTGTCGTATCTTCTCCATGAAATATGAGTACTTCTATCTTTCTCCTTGTTTTGACATTTTTGTAAAATGGTGATTTAAATTAGTCTGCCAAGAGAATTTTAAAGAAGTTGTGATAGTCTTTTCACTTAAATCTTAATTTACTTTCAATTTGGCCAATTGATTATTTAAAATATGTTGTGTTTAACAACTATAGTGTAGATTACATCCGAGATTCAGGGAGGTCAAATTCCTTGAAAGAAGGGTAAATAAATAAATAGAGAAATAATATTTGTCGGGAGTAGAATTGGAGATTTTAGAGTGACAGACTAAAATCCTCAATTCAGTCCCATCGTTTAGGTGCTGAAGTGTAGATGTTAGCCCTCAGGTGAGGGGAACAAGGGAGCTCCGAAGTGAGAGCCAGTATCCTCCCATCCTAGCCGTAGATTCAGTAACCAAGCATAGGATTAGTCAATATTCTTTATGCCTGGACCAAAGGGTAAAGAATAGATATGCTCCTATTTGGCACAACACAGTTGTTAAACTAATTTTAATTATTCATTTCACTTAAATTTCTTAACAAAGAGAAGGATTCTTGCTTATATATTTAAACTTTACTTTTTTAGTAGAATTAGTTAATTGTTTGTAGAAATAGTTTATTAAAATTCCATCTTATTTACGATTGTATATTAGTGACAGATAGGCAATTCGATTTACTAAGTTGTGATTCTAAATTAGTTTCTATAATCCTAGTCCGTAGCCTCTGAACTATCCCTATGGGATCAATATTCAAGACTCCATTAGAGCCCTATATTACTTGAGCGATATGTATAATTGCGTTGAAAGATTAACTCTGTGATTATTGAATATCTTTATACACATTTATATCAAATACAAGAAATATTAAATTTATACAAAGTGCACGAAGGCGGTTCGGCGGCGCCAGTGGTAAAAAATCTCACCGAACTTCGTTTGGCCCGAAATATTCCAATATCTCATTTCGATCCAATATTTATCAAATTTTAAAAGTATTTAGGAGCAATTAGGATTCCAAAATAACTATCTAAAAGCACAACTACAAAAAAACAAGCAAACACATAACAAAGATACATATGGTTTGCCTCCTATAAAGCGCTTGGTTTAATGTCGTGAGCCCGACAAACCATTCAGCTAATCGAGATGACTCAGCATTAAAACCTCTTTAAAGTCGGGTTGAAACCCATCAAAGCAAGGCTTTAATCGATGCTCATTAACCTTGAAAATCTTTCTAGTATCAGGATCCTCAATATCAACAGCTCCAAAAGAATGAACTTTTACAACTGTAAAAGGTCCCAACTATCTAGGCTTGAGCTTTCCAGGAAATAATTTTAATCTTATGTTATATAACAAAACCTTTTATCCATGTTCAAGATTCTTTTTCAATATCTTCCGATCATGCCACAATTTCATTCTCTCTTTATAGATTATGTAATTGTGATAAGATGCATTTCTAGCATAAATCTCTTCACTCCTGCACTTTTCAAATTAAAATTCAACTCTTTTATCACCCAATATGTTTTATTCTCCAATCCAACCGGTAAATGACAAGTCTTACCAAACACTAGTTTATAAGGAGACATTCCAATAGGGATCTTAAAAGCAATCCTAGAAGCCCAAATGCAATATCTAATCGAGCAGACCAATCTAATTTAAGATTATCAACAGTTTTCTCCAAAATTCTTTTAATTTCACGATTAGACACTTCTGCTAAACCACTAGTTTGGGGATGATAAGTAGTAGAGATTCTATGAATAATATTATACTTCTCAATCAATCTCTTAATTTGATTATTCCTGAAATAGGATCCACCATCAGTTATAATCACTCTCAGCATTCCATATCTCGTAAATATATTTTTCTTTAAAAATTTTGAAACACTCCGAGCATGACATCTAGGTAAAGTAATAGCTTCAATCCATTTCGAGACATAATCAACAACAACCAATTTATATAAATTTTCAAATGAAGGAGTAAATGGTCCCATAAAATCTAATCCCCATAAATAAAAAATTTCAACTTCCAATTTATAGTTTAGAGACATCGATCACATGATTTAATATATTTGTATACATCCTTAAAAAATGTAGGCCAATAAAATCCAGATTGTAAACTCTTAAAAGTAGTTTTATCAACACTGAAATGACCTCCAAATTCAGAATCATGACATCATTGAATAATTATATTAGTTTCTTTCTGTGGCACACATCTTCTGATAATCAAATCCTTACACTGTTATATAGATGGGGCTCATCTCAAAAATAAAATTTTGCATTATATTTAAATTTGTTTTTGTTTTTGCCTTGTTAAATTAGGTGGTATAATATCACTCACAATATAATTCATAATATCAGCATACCAAGGTAAATTGCTTCCCATAATAGTATAAAGTTATTCATCAGGGAATGTTTCTGTAACTTCCTTCTCAAATTCAGATAATTTATCATATTCTAATCTCGACAAATGATCAGCTATTTTGTTATCAGTTCCCTTCCTATCAACTATCACGAAATCAAATTCTTACAGAAGATGTATCCATCTAATCAGTCTAGGTTTGGCATCCTTCTTTTGCATTAAATATTTGATAGCTAAATGATCTGTATGCACAATACTTTTAGCTCCAATTAAATAAGGTCTAAAATTTTCAAAAGCAAATAGTATAGCTAATAACTCTCTTTCAGTAGTGGTATAATTAATTTGAGCTTCATTAAGAGTTTTACTAGCACAGCAAATGACATTGAAAACTTTATCATACCTTTGCCCCATTGCTTCTCCAATCGCTTAATCACTAGCATCACACATAAGTTCAAATGGTTTATCCCAATCAGGTGAAACAATTATAGGTGTAGTGATTAATTTCTCTTTCAATAATTCAAAAGCACACAAACATTCATCATTAAAATCAAATTTTCTATTATTTTCTAGAAGTCGACAAAAATGTTTATGAATTTTAGAAAAATCTTTAATATATCGCCTGTAAAATCCAGCATGTCCTAAGAAACTCTTCACCTCTCTCACAGTAGTGGGTGGTGGCAATCTCTCAATTACTCTAATTTTATCATGGTCGACCTCCATACCATGTTCAAAAATTTTGTGCGCAAGCACAATTCCTCCTGCAACCATAAATTGATATTTCTCCTAATTCAGAACTAAATTTGTTTTCTCACAAAGCTCCAAAACTTTTCCTAAGTTTTTTAAACAGATTTCAAATGAAGTATAAAATACAAAGAAATCATCCATGAAAACTTCTATTCCATTATCTATCATAAAGCTGAAGATAGGCATCATACATCTCTAAAATGTTGCAGGTGCATTACACAGTCCAAAATGCATTCTTCGAAAAGTAAAGGATCCGTAAGGGCTAGTAAATATTGTCTTTTCTTGATCCTCAAGAGCAATAAGTATTTGAAGGTAGCCGGTATATCCATCCAGAAAGCAATAGTACTTGTGTCCAGCAAGTCTATCCAGCATTTGATCTAGAAAAGGAAGAGGAAAGTGATCTTTTCGGGTGGCGGCATTTAATTTCTTATAGTCAATACAAATTCGCCATCCATTAATTTGTCTTGTGGGTATAATTTTATTACATTCATTCACTTCAACAGTCACTCCTCCCTTTTTTGGTACACAATGTATTGGACTCACCCAAGCACTATCCAAAATAGGATAAATAAATCCAGTATCCAGTCATTTTAAAATCTCTTTCTTAACTGCTTCTTTCATTATTGGATTCAATCTCCTCTGCGGATCAACTCTCGATTTATTTTCTTCATCTAACAAAATCCTGTGCATACAAATTGAAGGACTGATTCCTTTAATATCTGCTAAAGTCCATCCAAAAGCCTTTTTGTATTTTTTTAAAAATTTTCACAATTTTTGTTCTTAAAATTTATTTAACTCCGAAGATACAATAACTGGCAGGGTAGATGATTCTCCTAAAAACATATACTTTAAATGATTAGGGAGAATTTTCATCTCAAGTTCAGGATGTTTTAATATAGATGAAATTAAGCTTTTATTTCCACCTTCCATAGTGTCTAATACTTCAAATCTCTCCCGAACATACTCCAAATCTTCATTCTTTTTATTATCTGAATTTTCTTCATTTTCAATTCCTTCTTCAAATATATTTTCATACTCCACTTCTTTTTCAAATATATTTTCAAAATGATCATTTCTCAAATATTCACAGACCTCCATCCTAAAACATTCATTATCTTATTCCATAAAGGGATACTTCATAGATATCAACATATTAAAGGTCACCTCTTGATCATTAACTCTCATAATTAATTCTCCATTTTGAACATCAATCACTGCTCTCCTAGTAGCAAGTAATGGTCTTCCCAAAATGATTGGAATTTCTTTATCTTTCTCCATATAAAGTATAATAAAATCCACGGGAAAGATAAATTTATCCACTTTCACTAACACATCTTCCACCACTCATTTAGGGTAAGTAATGGAACGATCGACCAACTGAAGAGTCACAGACGTAGGAGAAATTTATCCTATTCCAAAATTTTTGAAAGTTGATAAAGGCATAAGATTATTACTAGCTCCCAGATCACATAAGGCTCTTCTGAAAATTTTTCCACCTATAGCACAAGGGATAGTAAAACTACCAGGATCTTTAAGTTTTTCCAAAAGCTTCTTTTGAATAATTACACTACACTCTCCGCTAAGTGCAACAGTTTCATGATCTGTGAACTTTCTTTTCATTTTGAGAATATCCTTCTTAAACTTAGCATAGTCAAGCATCTGTTCTAATGCTTCAACAAAAGGAATATTTAAAGTTGATTTCATAAGGATCTCCAAAAATTTTCCAAATATGTTATCCCTATTTTGTTTCTTCAATCTTTGAGGAAATGGAGGCGGTGGTTTTTCAACAGTAATCTTCATTGGTTCAAGAGGATATTCCAAGTCTGGATAAATCTTGTTTGAACCTTTTTTAATATCCACCTTCTCCTTTTCTATTTCAACTTCTTTTTGTACTCTTGTCTCCAATTCCTTTCCACTTCTTAATTGAATAGGTTTAAGTTGTTCCCTATTTTGATCTTTAGGATTGATGTCAACATTGCTTGGAAGTGTTCTAGAAGGTCTATTATTAAGTGCAGTGAAAATATGCCCCAATTGATTTTCAATATTTTTTATCGCAACACCTTGAGCTTGTAATTGATTTCCTATATTCAGAATCATTTCTTCAGTAGACAACTTCTTATCCTTAAATTGTGGGTTACTATTGAATCCAAGAGGATAAGAGGATCTAAAATTGGTATTTCCTTGATTGTTCGAATTTCCAACTGGATTTATAGAACTGTTCCCCCAATATGGGTTAACATTTACATTGTTATTATTGTAGTTAAAATTTGGGTGATTCTTTCAACCAGGATTATAATAATTTGAATAAGGATTATCAGGTCTATTAATAGCATTCAAAGTCTCATAAAGTGTTTGAGATTGTATTATCTGTCGAAATGAATATTCCTCTAACACTTAGGGTGGTTGAGAATAATTCATTCCAAATTGATCTATTTTCTTAGAAAGGGTTGAAATTTGAGAAACTATGATAGTCATCATATCTGAATCATGAATACTAGCTACTCTCTTAGGATTTATCCGTTCAGAGGGCCATTGAAAATTATTAGTAGCCATTTCTTCTATTAATGCGTACGCTTCATCAAAAGATTTTGAAATTAATGATCCACTAGTAGCAGCATCTATAATTGATCTCAATGATCCCACTAATCCATTGTAAAACGTTTGAATTATTAACCAATCTGGTAATGCATGATGTGGGCACTTCCTAAGAAGATCTTTAAATCTTTCCCAAGCTTCATATATTGATCCCCATTCAAACTAACCAAAAGATGTGATATCATTTCTTAGCTTAGCAGTCTTTAATGGAGGGAAATATTTTAATAGAAACTTTTGAGAAAATTCTCCCCAAGTTCTAATAGATCCAGGTGCTAACGAATTTAACCACGCCTTAGCTTTATTCCTTAATTAAAAAGGAAAAATTCTAAGTATGGCAGCATCATTCTACACTCCGTCATATTTAAAAGTAGCACACAGTTCTAGAAAACTAGCGAGATGTAAATTTGAATCTCATTAGGCGTTCCTCCAAATTGATTATTCTGTACCATTTGGAAAATAGCAAGTTTAAGTTCAAATTATTTAGCTGCAACATCAGGGTTTTGAATAGTCACATGAATTTCATCTGCTGTTGGGTTAGTGATGCGGTTCTACCTTTACTTATGTAATTATGAATTTGTATATAAATCTTTATAATATTTTTTGTACAGGTCACAATCTCAAACACAAGTATATGTATCATTTCAAGTAATACAGTGCTCTATTGAACTCCTGGTTATCGATCCCACAGGGAAGATTACGAGAAAATTAATTAAAGAAATTTATAAGATTTTCAAATTAAAAGTAATTCTTATTTTTATTTTTTTTTGAAATTTAGATTTCTTTAAATTTAATAAAATTTATACTAAAAGTAGTAAGCAATAATAAAGTAAAGATCAATGCAAGTATAAATAAAACATCTTTCTCCTTTTCAACTAATCTAAGATTTTTTTAGAATAATTATCATTTGTGGAGAACTTAGATTATGGTATTGTGCCAAATAGAAGCATTCCTATTCTTTACCTTCGCTCGATAGTATAAAGAATATTGGCTAATCTATAGATCGATTCAGGATGTTTTATTAGAAGAATGGGTTAATCTAGGCTCACACTACAAGATGTCCAAGTGTGGCTATGGTCGGCCCTACCAGTGACCCGTTCCCTTTTTATAAACCAAATTATTAAAATTTAGTCTGTCACTCTAAAAACTAATCAATTTTACGCTCAATAAACAATATCTTCCTATTTATTTGCACTTCACCTTGAATAACCCGCGTATAGCCATCAATTACTCAAGGATTCATGTGATATCTACTAGTTAAGAACTCATCTCCGGATAGGTCTCATAATTCTTCAACAGGTTTTAACAATTTAAATGGCTAGTTTAAAAAATAAATTAAGATCAGGAATTAATATCATCATAATTTTTATCAATATTTTAAGTTATGTTCTCCAACAAAATTTAATTATCTTATTATCTTTTCATAGTTGAAAGGAGAAAGAAAACTAACTACTCATAACACATTGAATTCACACAACAAAACATATTTATAAAACTTTGAACCAAGTTACAAATACTTATCTAGAATGTTCCTTCAAGTGATTCGCTGACTCTAACTGACTCCAATACAAGGTACAAGACTTCAACAGCAACAATAATTGAAAACTCACACTAACTACTCAAGGAATTGAGTAGTAATACTCAAAATAAAATCACTAAATAGTAGAGAAAGTGGCTCCCTAAAATGTTTGGATGCTAAAGGGGGACTAAAATGTGCCTGGGGGCTTTAGGGTGCACTTTTCTTTGTAAAATTGACTCCTATTTATAGAACTTCAAATTTGACCAGGGGTTGCTTAAGAAACCACTTCAAAATTCATCCAAATACAATGTATCTTCTAGAAGGTAACTGTGACGCCTAGGCGCCGGAATCTGGTGCCTAGGCGCCGGAGTCTATGACCAAGTCTTCGCACCTCTTCACTTTGGATCGCACCTCTTCGCGATTAAAACTATTTTCCCGTGTCCAGATGCATTGTATCACATGTCCTATGTATTAGAGGTAACTTCCAGTCTTCTAGAAAGTCTAATAACCGCTTAACACTGTCAAAATAACTGCCTAAAGTCATCAAAAATCTTATCTGCTTCAGTATCGATCTGGCGCCTAGGCGCCAGACCTAAAATTTTGGCAACTTTGTTCTTTAAGCTCTATTTTTGCTCCTTTTTGCTCCTTTTTCCTTCTTGAACTCTTTTTTTATCACCTACATCCAAAAACATAAAAATATCTTTTATTAAAGCATACTATCCTTAAGAATTGAATCATAAATAAAGCATAAAAATATGTATTTTTTATGTGGATCAAATTCCCCCAAACTTAAACGCTACTTAACCTCAAGTAACCCTTTTAATTACATAAAGTATATAACATTTGGACTGATGTTTAAATATTTAAGATTCCTTGTAATTTTTGGTTTTATAAATACTTCAGCAATTCATTAACCAAATTTCACTAATTAAGTTTAATTTTAAGAATTAAAGAATATTTAACTACCAAATCATAAGACTTCCAAATTTTCATTTATTTCAAGAATAATTGTAATTTATCATATTAAGGTCACATAGAATATTTACAAGAAAAAGACTTTCATGAAACAATTTTCTAAAAAATATTTGTACATAAAAATTAAGTTAAAAATGTTATTAGTTTTCTTTCTATAAGATAATTCAAGTGAAGCCAATTTTTTATTAGGCATTTCCTCAAGCTTCTCCTCACATTTCTTTGCTCTTTTCTTTTTTTTTTTTCTCTTTTCTTTTTTTTTCTTTCTTTTTTTTCTTTCTTTTTTTTAAGAATATTTTTCAATCCTCCATTTTTTTTATAGTTGTGAGGATTACTATTTTTTGATAGCCTGTTAATAATTTTGAACTTCACTATCCTTAACTTATATTTTAAAACTCATACATTTTTACTTAATAAATATGACATTTTTAATAAGTATTTTTCAAAAATTACTTCAATATTTTCTTTTTCAAGTAATAATTGATTCCTTAGTATTTCATAAATACAATTCTCTTTACTATAAATAAAAAAAAAATTTAATCTTATTATTCTTTAAGTTAAATAATTCTATTCTTAGAATCAATCAAAATTATTGGAATTTTAGTTAAGTTTACTAAATTATTTATAAATTAAAAAATTTAAGTTATCTTAAATAGATTTTTCATTCCTTATGTTATATTAAAATTTTTAAAGAAAATATTAGTTCATTAAGGACAAATAATATTTAAATTTCAAAGAATTTTCTCTTCCCCCAAACTTCAACTTTAGTATAAAAATGAATCATAAAATTTTCTAAAGCATGAGTGAAAGAAATAAACAAGAATTTATCTAGGTACAATGATAATGTAGTAAGGAAAAACTCATTTTGACATCTACACATGTTTTAATATGTATGTAACAGAAATGATTAAGCATATATAGAAATGTTTGCAGAGTAGGAGTTAATTTCTACAATATTTGTTTTTAAAACATGCAACATTACTAACTATTCAGGAATACTAAATAGTAGGCTGAAACAGAAACAAACATTTATCATAGAAAATAAAAATTCATCCATACTTTAGTCTTTAATACATAAAACAATAGATGATCTAAAACAGTCTAAACATTAAAAGTCCACACAAAGTTAATTAAATAAATTAACACTAACTAATAACAGTAAAATCAGACTCATCAGTACTAACATACAAGAAATAAACTAAAAACAGAATCAACACATCTCAGGAGGTAAATCAAACTACTAATCACTAGTTGTAGCCTCGTCATCGTCGTCACCAAAAGAAAATTCTACATCCTTCGGATCTACATAAGGTAAGAATCTAGGACAGGTAGGGAACTGAACATCATGATCATCTTTCAGGAATCTAACAAGAGACTCAAAATACTCAGCATCATAATCACTCTTCCTTTGGGTGTACTCAGAAAAATAATTGATCTTCTTATGGATCATATCTACTCTACAATGAGTTAGAAATAACTCATTCTGTTGCTCCATAAACTTATCATGCATGGATTCCCAGAATCTAGATGGTGGCTTAGCAGTAGAAGTAGAAGGTACAGAAGTAGAAGGTCTACCAGTAGTAGGTAATGAACTAGAAGGTGTGGTAGAACTCTTACCTCGAAGTCGATCATAGATATTGACACTTTCTCTTCCAATAAGCTTTGTAGTACTTTCACACAGAGAATAAATCAAAGATGAAAATCCTAGTCCAACAGAAGTACTAAAATGAGTAGTGGCCTCTACATACTCATAAATGATACTCCCAACATCAATCAGCTTCCTCTCTTATATACAGTAGTTGAGGATAGCTCTGTTCTTGGTAACATCACTCAAATGATTGGATGGAAGGAGGCGAGCAGAAATAAAGTAATTCCATGCCTTTGAAACACCATTTAGCTTAGAAGATGAAAACTTTACCAATTTTTCGTTTCGGATCTTCCAAGCTCCAGCTCCACCTATCAGGTAAGCAATAATCATCTCTAAATCTCCCTCAGATGGAGATAATCCAGATTAAAAACACTCAATGTTCGGCGATAGGCCGTAGAAAATTTTGATTCGCTCTGGAGTAAATCCTACACCAACTCCTCTTACAAAGATCTCATACTCTTCAGCATCCAAGAAATTTGCATAAAACTCCCTGACGACAGGGATAACAATAACAGCAGTAAAATAACAGAACCATTGCTAGTTGAGTGCAACGATCGTATCATCAATCCTTTCTCCAGGATTGTAAAATCTTCATTCAGATATAAACTTCCTCGTCGTAGCAAAATCGTTGTATCAAAAATGTGCCGTAGCAGTGAAAAACTTGCTACGATCAAAATTTTCTCATTCCTTTCCTCACTTAGATTTAGGTGCCATCTAAACGTGAAATAAAAACGCAAAATAAATTTATAGGATCAAAGGAAATGAACCAATTTAAGCTTTACAAACTTGAAAGAGCTTAAATATCCATGGATTTAACTCTAAAACTAAACTTTTTTCTCAAAATTTTGAAGAGAACAAAATCCATGGTGAAAATCGAAAATAATTGGTTTAGAATGTAGATCTGACCTTGGGATGAAGAAATCGAGTTATTCCAATCTTAAAAACTCAAAAATTTGGCCTCAAATGGGATCTCTAGGGTTGATTTTCACAAAAATGGTAAGGAGAAGGAGGCTTTGGCGTTAAAAATGGCGTTGGTGGGTTAATAAACCTGATTTTCGGGAACAGGCTGAATCGGCGCTTAGGCGCCGAGTTCCAGTACCTAGGCGCCAGACTCGCCTTTCCAAAAATTTAATTTAAATTTTATATTTTCCACCAAAACTTATCAAATTTGACTTCTAATTACTCAAATGAGAGTATTACTCCAATTTCTATCTTCCAAAAATTTCCAAAATCAATTAAAATGATAACTTAGATCCACATTTCAAACTCAAGATATAACCAAATTCTTCAATTCCATTTCATATTTTTCATTCCAAGCTCAATAAATTCCATAACAAGACTATAAAAAGGTTCATCATTCTATAAACAACACAACAACATAAATTCAAAGCAAATTTTCAATCCAACAACACACATTAAACAATTAAGCAAACACACAAACTCGATATTCGACACACTAGAACTTGACTCAATCACACCAAGAACACATAAAAGATCAATTCAACACCGAACATCAATTTCCATCTCTTTCACAATGAAGTTCGCTAGGACCGCAGGGATAGAAAACCAACTCTCTTGGAAATTCCAAAGCCATCTTTTCATCAATCCACTTGTTCTTCTCATACATTGCTACTTGAGCGTCTTGATAGGCCGCCATATGATCAAACTGAAGTTTCGTTTGCCATTCCAAATGCTCAATTTGATGATACATCTCGTGCAAACGATTCCCAATGCTTTGATGTTTCGCTTCAATTATTTCTAAACAACTAAATAACCTCTCCATACTAACTGCAATAAAACAATTAAAATAAGGTTGAGGATCTTTGGGGGATTTGTTACTTACCTTATTTCCATGATTTCCTTTATCCATTGCTTCCAAAATCCTCTTATCTCCTTCAAAATGGATTGCTCTAGTCGAAAATAATGTTGCTTAAGGATTCAGGATAAAGATAGGGCAATTTATAAAGAGATTTCGTGTGAAAAACTGAAGTTTTTTGGTTTTTCCACAATCTGTAACTGTGGTGCTTAGGCGCCGGAATCTGGCGCCTAGGCGTCGGACTATCGATACTAATGGTTATACTGGCACTTAGACGCCGACTTTTGGCGCCTAGGCGTCGGAACCATGTTCGACTCCATTTAGCCTATCGTCAAATTTTACAAAGTTTCGGTCTTAAAAATAGGTCTATTAAAAGGGTGTATCCACGCACAAACAACAATTAAGATAAATTCAAATAAAAAATAATCAAAATGATAACAAATTGGTTTCCTCCCATAAAGCGCTTGGTTTAACGTCGTCAGCCCGACCTAATCAATTGAATTAATCGGGTAGACTCAGTTCGTAAGCCTCTTTGTAATTTGGTTTCATTTCTCCCATATAAGGCTTCAGTCTTAATCCGTTAACTTTAAATATTTTTCCAGTTTTGGGATCTTTAATATCCACACCTCCATAAGGGTATACTTTCTCAATTATAAATGGTCCCATCCATTTATATCTTAATTTTCTAGGAAAAAGTTTTAAACGAGCATTAAATAATATATTTCTTGTCCATGCTCAAATATTTTCCTTGAAATATTTTTATCATGCAATTTCTTCATTTTTTCCTTACAAATCTTTGCATTTTCATAGGACTCATTTCTTATCTCTTCAATTTCATTCAGTTGTAATAATCGTTTCTCTCCTGCAGCATTCAAATCGTAATTGAACTCCTTTATCGCCCAATAAGCTTTATGTTCCAGTTCAACAGGTAAGTGACAAAGTTTACCATAAATTAACCGATAAGGTGACATTTCAATAGGTGTCTTATAAGCTGTTCTATAAGCCCATAATGCAGAATCAAGTCTATCAACCCAGTTAGTTCTTTTAGGATTAACAATCTTCTCTAATATTCTTTTAATTTCTCTGTTTGATACTTCAGCCATTCCACTTGTTTGTGGGTGATAAACATTTGCAATTCTATGTTTAATTCCGAATTTTTCCACTAATGATTGAATTCTTATATTTCTGAAATGACTTCCCACATTTGTGATAATTACCGTGGGCATTCCAAATCTTGTAAAAATCATTTTCTTTAAAAATTTTGAAAAACTTTTGGAATCACAGTTAGGTAAAGCTATAGCTTCAATCCACTTTGAAACATAATCAACTGCTAATAAAATATAAATCTTTCCAGATGATGGTACAAAAGGTCCCATAAAGTATAAACCCCATATATCAAAAATTTCAATTTCTAATATATAGTTTAGAGGCATTTAATATTTTCTGGATACATTTCCCATTCTTTGACATCAATCACAAGTTTTCACATAATGTCTAACATCTTGAAATAATGTAGGCCAATAGAATCCATAATTTAAAATTTTAAACGCAGTTTTATCCACTCCAAAGTGTCCTCCAAATTCAGAATCGTGATATTTTTTAATAATGGCAAAAGTTTCTTCATAAAGTACACATCTTAGAATAACAAAATCTCTTCTTATCTTAAATAAATGAGGATCTTCTCAAATATATGATTTATAATCATTTTTGAATTTCTTAATATATTTGTTATTCAACCTATAAGGCAAAATATTGCTAACCAAATAGTTAACTATATCTGCATAGCAAGACATTTGTAATCCTTGAATAACATATAACTGTTCATCAGAGAATTTCTCATTTATATTTTCTTCATAAATCTTCTCACTATTATTTTTTATTCTTGATAAATCATTAGCAATTTGGTTATCAGTTCCTTCTCTGTCCACTATTTGAAAACAAATTCTTGTAAAAGTAAAAACCATTTGATCAATCTAGATTTAGCATCCTTTTTAGACATTAAAAACTTAATAGCAGAATAATCAGTATGTACGATACATTTCATTCCAAGAAGATTCGGTCTAAATTTATGAAAGGCATATACTATTGCTAAAATCTCTTTTTCAGTAGTAGTATAATTTATTTGAGTTTCATTAAGAGTTTTGTTAGCATAATATATAACTTTGAAAATTTTCTCATATTTTTGTCTCAATACAGCTCCAAATGCATAATCACTTGCATCACACATTAATTCAAAAGGTTTACTCCAATCACGTGCAACAATAACCGGTGTAGTGATTAATTTTTCTTTTAGAATATTGAATGCATTCAGACAATCTTCATTAAATTTGAACTTAGCTTCTTTTTATAATAAATGAAAAAGAGGTTTAGAAATTTTAGAAAAATCATTTATATATCTTTTATAAAATCCAGCATGACCCAGAAAACTTCTCACATCCGTAACGATAGTAGGTGGTCGTAGTTCAGCAATAATTTTCACTTTTACCTGATCAACTTCCATCCCTATTTGTGAAATTTTATGTCCAAGTACAATTCCTTCTGTGACCATAAATTGATATTTTTCCCAGTTTAGAGCCAAATTTGTTTCTTCACATCTTTTCAAAACTTTCATTATATTTTCTAAGCAAGACTCAAAAGAAGTTTCAAAAACTGAAAAATCATCCATAAATACTTCAATTCCTTTATCAATTAAATCACAGAATATTGACATTATACATCTTTGAAAAGTTGCAGGTGCATTACATAAATCGAAAGACATTCTTGTATTGGCAAATGTTCCATAAGGACTTGTAAATGTTATTTTCTCTTGGTCCTCAGGAGCAACGGGTAATTGATGATAACCAGAATATCTATCCAGAAAACAGAAATATGAGTGTCCAGCTAGTTTATCCAACATCTGATCTAAGAAAGGTAAAGGAAAATGATCCTTTCTAGTGGCGTTGTTTAATTTTCGATAATCAATGCAAATTCGCCATCCAGTAACTTGTCTTGTAGGAATTAGTTCATTTTTTTCATTAACAATGACAGTTACTCCTCCTTTCTTCAGAACACAATGAATAGGTCTTACTCATTGACAATCCGAAATAGGATAAATAATTCCAGCATCTAACCATTTCAAAATCTCTTTTTTTAACAACTTCTTTCATTATTGGATTCAATCTTATTTTAGGTTCAATAGTGAGTTTACAATTTTCTTCCATTAAAATCCCATGCATACAGATTGAAGGGCTTATTCCTTTTGTATCTGTAATAGTGCAACCAAAAGCTTTCTTTTAATTCTTCAGAACTCCTATTAATTTTTTTTCTTGATCTTTTCTTAGTTCTGAAGATATAGTCACATGTAAAGCTAATGAATTTCTAAGAAATGCATACTTTAAATATGCAGGTAATATTTTTAATTCCAGTTCAGGGGCTTTTTCATTTGAGGGTAAAAATATATCTTTTTTAGTTGTGTCTAAAATTTCCCAATTATCATGAATATAATGAGTTTCCTCAGATAAATTTTTTCATTTACTTCTTCAATTTCTTCAGTTAATGACTCATTATATAACACAGATTCATCATCTTTTTCTTCAGAAACAACCTTACATTTTTCTTGATAATGCTTTTCAAATATATAATAAAAAATATCCATCCGATAGCATTTTTCTTTGTCAGGATACCTCATTGATTTCAGAACATTAAATGTTATCTCTTGATCATTAACTCTCATTGTTAATTCTCCTTTTTGCACATCAATCATAGCACGTCTGGTAGCTAGAAATGGACTCCCTAAAACAATAGGCATTTCTTTATCTTCTTCCATATCCAGTACAATGAAATCCATAGGAAAGATAAATTTAACCACTTTAACAAGAACATCCTCTATAACCCATTTAGGATAAGTGATAGATCGATCAGCTAATTGAAGGGTTACAGTGGTGGGAGAAATCTCTCCTAAATCTAATCTTCGAAAGATAGAAAATGGCATGAGATTAATACTTGCTCCTAAATCACATAAGGCTTTTCCACAAAATTTTTCTCCAATAGCACATGATATAGTGAAACTTCCAGGATCTTTAAGTTTTTGAGGTAATTTCTTATGAATTATTGGACTAAATTCTTCACTTAACGCATCAATTTCATAAGCTTCAAATTTCCTTTTCTTACTTAAAATATACTTCATAAATTTTGCATAGCTCAGCATTCGTTCCAAGCTTCAGCAAAAGGAATGTTGATGGTAAGTTTCTTAAAAAACTCAAAGAACTTAGAAAATTGATGGTCAAACTTCTGCTATTTTATTCTTTGAGGAAAAGGTGGTGGTGGTCTTTCAACTTCCACTTCAATAGAAATTACAGTCTGATCTTTACTTGGAGAAAGAGTTTCTTTAGGTTTTTCAATCTCTTCAACTTCTCTCTCTTTTTCAATTGCATTCTGAATTTTCTTTTTTAATTCCTTTCCACTTCTAAGTTGTACAGCTTTTGCTTGTTCATGATTTTTTTGAGTTTCTTTTAGATTAATTTAAAAGTTGCTAGGCAGTGTTCCTTGAGGTCTGTAATTAATAAAATTAGCAATTTGACCCATCTGATTCTCAATATTACGAATAACGGTGTTTTGACTTTGTAGCTAATTTCCTAGTTGCAAGATCAATTCTTCTACAGATAAGATTTTCTACTGATTGTTAAAATCAGGAAGATAAGTTGGTCTAAAGTTTGAATTTCTTTGATTGTTCCAATTTCTGGTTGGATTAACTTGATTATTACTTCATTGTTGTTGTCCATTATTCCAATTAAAATTAGGGTGATTTTTCCAACCTGGATTATAATAATTAGAATAAGGGTTATTAGTTTTACTAGCAATAGCTTGCAAAGTTTCTATTGTTTGAGAATCATTAGTATTTGCAGAATTATCATTACGTACATATGACATGTTAATAGCAAAATTATCTAATTTCTTATATATCGCAGCCACTTGTGAAGCTAAAATAGAAAATGCTTCATTATCTTGAATACTTGCCATTCTTTTAGGATTAACCCTTTCAGAAGGCTATTAAAAATTATTGTTAGCCACTTCTTCAATTAAAGTATAAGCTTCTTCAAATATCTTAGTAATTAAAGAACCACCACCAGCAGCATCTATAATAGATTTAAGTGATTCAATAAGTCTATTATAAAATGTTTGAATAATTAACCAATTTGGTAAAGCATGATGAGGACATTTTCTTAATACTTCTTTAAATCTTTCTCATGCTTCATAAATAGTTTCTCCATCAATTTGCATAAATAAAGTAATATCATTTCTTAATTTAACAGTTTTAGAAGGAGGAAAATATTTAGCAAGCAATTTTTGTGTCATTTCTGCCCAAGTTTTAATATAATAAGTTGCTAATGAAATAAGCCACATCTTTGCTTTATCTTTTATGGAAAAAGGAAAGAGTCTAAGCCTAATAGCATCATCACAAACATTATTATATTTAAAGGTAGCACAAAGTTCTAGAAAACTAGCAAGGTGTAAATTTGGATCCTCATTTGGTGTTCCTCTAAATTGGTTATTTTGAACCATTAAAATAATAGAAGGTTTAAGCAAGGTGTAAAGATTAATTCAAGTAGAAATAAAACAACTTTCTCCTTTTCAACTAATCCAAGATTTTTTTAGAATAATTATCATTTGTGGAGAACTTAGATTATGGTATTGTGCCATATAGAAGCATTCCTTTTTTTTTACCTTCGCTGGATAGTATAAAGAACATTGGCTAATCTATAAATCGGTTCAGGATGTTTTCTTAGTATAATGGGTTAATCTAGGCTCACACTACTAGATGTCCAAGGGTGGTTATGGTTGGCCCCACCAGTGACTCGTTCCCTTTCTATAAACCAAATTGTTAGAATTTAGTCTGTCACTCTAAAAACTAATCAATTTTACGCCCAATAAACAGTATCTTCCAATTTATTTGTACTTCACAATGAATAACCTGCATATAGCCTTCGATTACCCAAGGATTCATGTGATATCTACTAGTTAAGAACTCATCTCCGGATAGGTCTCAAAATTCTTCAACAATTTTTAACAATTTAAATGACCAGTTTAAAAAGTAAACTAAGATCAGGTATTAATATCATCACAATTTTTATCAATATTTTAAGTTATGTTCTCCAACAAAATTTAATTATCTTATTATCTTTTCATAGTTGAAAGGATAAAGAAAACTAACTACACAGAACACATTGAATTCACACAACAAAACATATTTATAAAACTTTGAACCAAGTTACAAATACTTATCTGGAATGTTCCTCCAAGTGATCCGCTGACTCCTACTAACTCCAATGCAAGGTACAAGACTTCAACAACAACAATACTTGAAAACTCACACTTACTACTCAAGGAATTGAGTAGTAATACTCAAAATAAAATCACTAAATAATAAAGAACGTGGCTCTCTAAAATGTTTGGATGTTAAAGGGGGACTAGAATGTGCCTAGGGGCATTAGGGTGCACTTTTCTCTGTAGAATTGACTCCTATTTATCTAGCTTCAAATTTGACCAGGGTTGCTTAAGGCACCTCTTCAAAATTTGTCCAAATACAATGTATCTTCAAGAAGGTAATTGTGGCGCCTAGGCGTCAGAATTTAGCGCCTGGGCGCCGGAGTCTATGACCAAGTCTTTGCACCTCTTCACTTTGGATCACACCTCTTCACGATTAAAACTGTTTTCCTGTGTCCAGATGCATTGTATCACAGGTCCTATGTATTAGGAGTAACTTCCAGTCTTCTAGAAAGTCTAATAACTAATTAAAACCGTCAAAAAAACTGCTCAAAGTCATCAAAAATCTTATCTGCTTCAGTATTGATCTGGCGCTTAGGCGTCGGACTCTGGTGCCTAGGCGCCAGACCTAAAATTTTGGTAACTTTACTCTTTAAGCTCTATTTTTGCTCCTTTTTGCACCTTTTTCCTTCTTGAACTCTTATTTTATCACCTACATCCAAAAACATATAAATACCTTTCATTAAAGCATAATATCCTTAAGAATTTAATCATAAATAAGGCATAAAAATAGGTATTTTTTAAGTGGATCAGTTAGTATAATCTCTTAAAGGTCTTGGCAAATTTTCAATATCATTTCTATGATTATCTCGATTATTCGCCATTTCGCAAAGATTTTCAGTTTGTTTTTGTTGTTTTCTAATTTTTTTAACAGTACGCTCTAACTCCAAATCGTAAGGTACTAAACCTATAGATCCACTACTACGCATATAAAATCACACAAATACTATGAAAAGTAAACAAACACACAATTACACACTACAAATTTAAGGTTTTCAGTTACTATATTATCAAAAGATACCGTTTATACCTCCCCGACAACGGCGCAAAAAACTTGATGCACGGACTTTTAATATTGCAAGAACGTATGAACTCAAACTTATATATAATTATAATGATTTTATGAAGTCCAAACATTCAACGCAAGTATACGTATCGTATCAATTTATACAGGGCTCTAATGGAGTTCTGGTTATCGATCCCACATGGAAGCAACGATTCTTACAATAGATAACGTAATACTGAAATCCAATACTCAAATTGTAATTAAAGTTTAATGTTTACTTCTACTAAAAAGATGTAGAAAATAGTAACAATTAATAAAACTACAATTACTTCTAATATCTTTAAAACATAATTAACTAACAGACACACACTAAGCTATGTATTTGAAAGGTTTTGATATATAAGAAAAGTATCTTTTCTCTTGCAACGAGAATATGATGTGTGGATGATATGGAATGATTATCTATGGTATTGTGCCAAATAGGAAGACATTTGAAACCTCTAATTTGAAGTCCATCAGAAGACATTTCCCTATTTATTTGCACTCAATTCTCATGAACTACGCAATTCATTTATAGACATTGAATGGATTCTTCATTATTGTTGTAGGACACTAAATCCTTTCAGAGTTAATGTTCAACAAGAATATTTTAACAATTCAATTGGCCAGATCGAAAAGTTAAGTTTGAAATGAAAAAACAATCACAATTTCTTGAATACTTTAAAAGCACTTCAAATCCACATCATCACATCATCACATCTCTATGCAAGAAGAAAGACAAAGGAGACTACTCAGAATTCATAGAGAAATAAAACATGGATTTTATATATAAAAGAAAAGTCATACAAATCAAAAAAGAAAATACAACTTATCTCTTTCTCTTCTTCCAATGCAATTCCCTTGAAGTTCCTTTGAATTCTTTTCTCTCTTATTTGCAATACTCAATTCCCTCTTTAGAATGGAAAGTTAGAAGCAATCTCTCACTTTACTCCTTCTCCTTCACTCCTTAGAGAAGAATCTCTCTCAAATTCTCACTTCTACACTTACTCTTGTAAACCCTAACACTCAACACACACTCTCCCTCTCTAAAACCACACAAGAACTTTAAAACACACACACACAAAACCACTCCATTTTCATCTAAAAACAGTTACTTATAAGTTAGAAACGAATTTCCAAGATTTTCCTTAAGCATCCTTTTAGAAAGTCATTAAATTTCTTCAAATTTGAATTGCACCAATATTTGGTGTCGGTGGCGCCTAATAGGACGTCAGCAGTGCTCTATCATCAATTTAATTCTGGGCTCTCAGGAAAATGGCGCCGGCGGCGCCCATTCTAGCTCTGGTGGCGCTAGAAGCTGTTTTCCTTCATTTTGCTCCTTTTCGCTCTGAATTCATTTCTTTTAGCTTCTTTTAACTCCAATGACCTAAAATCATCATACCTTCAACAAATCATGAAAAATACCTTTCTTTAAAGTTCAATATCACTAAAAAATGGTAAAATTATATAGCAAAAATAGTATATATTTTTGGTGCATCATAGTGTTGTGATACTTTGTTTAGTACTTATGATGTTTTGTTAGATGTTTAGATGTTTAAATTTGATATCTCTTTACCCTGCAAATACTTAAAATTTTTATATCATTGTTTCTAACTGTATCATGCCTGCTAGTTGTAAATTTTAACTAATACTAGATAGCTTTTGAAAATTTCAAGATCCCAGCATAAAATGGTTAGTTCTTTTACTCTCTACTATTTCAAATTTATTAAAAAATTTAAGTTTGTGGGAGGGTAGAAAAATATTAACTTTTATTTATTATCAATTATTATATTTTCAAAAATTATTTACATAACTTCTCGCAGTTGAACCTCACTATAGATAACTAAAAATTTTTATTTCAGTTAAATATTATGGAAGGATTGGATGAAAGTTTTTAGTAATAAAGGTTAATTTTAAAGGGTAAGATATTTGGTAGGAAAGGAATTGATTATAGTTAACTATTTAAGGTAAAGAAAACTGTATTTTTGAAATGTTAAGAGACTTAAAGTATT
Source organism: Papilionanthe hookeriana x Papilionanthe teres (assembly GCA_022702705.1). Lineage (NCBI taxonomy): Eukaryota > Viridiplantae > Streptophyta > Magnoliopsida > Asparagales > Orchidaceae > Papilionanthe > Papilionanthe hookeriana x Papilionanthe teres. The sequence continues at coordinate 106,306,354 of CM040421.1, read as the reverse complement.
GTGTGTTAAGTAGAGATTGTGACTTTATGATGAATAATAAAGCTCAAACCTAATTATAAAGTAAGAATGTGTTTCAAGTTTGACTTTAGAAAGAGGAGAGTGAAGTTCAAAATCATTACAGGCTATCCAGATATAGTAATCCTCATCTAAAAAAAAAAAAGAAAAGAGAAAAAGTAAAGAAAAGAAAAGAAGGATTGAAAAACAATCCCAAAAAGAAATGAAAAAGAAAAAGAAAGAAAAATATTTATGAGGAGAAGCTTGAGGAGATGCATAATAAAAAATTGGCTTTACTTGAGTCACCCTAAAGGGATAACTTGATTTCATTTCTAAATTTATATTTAAAGTATTGGCCTACATTCTGATGAAGTATGCATGAACTCCTTTTTCACATAATCTTTCATGACACTCTTAATGTGACAAATTACGGTTTATCTTGAAACAAATAGAAGACTAGAACCCTTAAACTTGATTACTGAATATTCTTATACTTGTAGTGTTAACCTGAGTTACTGAATTTTTTTTCTAAAAGTCTAACCAATATATTCTTTTGAATGAAAAACTTTTAGTGATCTACAGGTGAAAAATACAATGCCTTAAGTTATATTTTTATGTAGTAAAAGGATTACTCGAGGACAAGTAATAGTTATGTTTGGGGAATTTTGATGCACCAAAAATACATATTATTTTTGCTATATAATTTTACCCATTTTTTGTGATATTGCTTTTAAAGAAATGTATTTTTCATGATTTGTTGCAGGTATGATGATATTAGGTGATTAGAGTGAAAAGAACCGAAAAGGAACAAATTCGGAGCAAAAAGGAACAAAAAGGAGGAAAACAGCTTCTGGTGCCACCAACGCCAAAATGGCCGCTGCCGATGCATTTTCCCTAAAGCCCCAAATTTTATTGACGATAGAGCGCCGCCGGTGCCCAATGTCGGTGCAATTCAAATTTGAAGAGTTTTAGCGACTTTTTGAAGGGATGCTTTAGGAAAATCTTGGCAATTCGTTTCTAACTTATAAGTAACTATTTTTGGATGAAAATGGTGTGGTTTTGAGTGTGTGTTCTGGAGTTCTAGTGTGGTCCTAGAGAGGGAGAGTGTGTGTTGGGTGTTAAGGTTTAGAAGAGTGAGCGTAGTAGTGAGAATTTGAGAGGGATTCTTCTCTAAGGAGTGAAGGAGGAGTAAAGTGAGATATTGCTTCTTCCTTTCCATTCTAAAGAGGGAATTGAGTGTTACAAAGAAGAGAGAAAATGATTCAAATGAACATCAAGAGAATTGCATTGGGGAAGAGAAAGAGATAAGTTGTATTTTCTTTTGTGGCTTGCATGACTTTTTTTTTATATATAAAATCCATATTTTATTGTATCTTCTCTATGAATTCTGAATATTCTCCTTTGTCTTTCTTCTTGCATAGAGATGTGACGATTCGGTCAATTGAATCGTTAAAATATATTGTTGAACATTAAGTCTGAAGGGATTTAATGTCCTACAATAATAATGAAGAATCCATTCAATGCCATGGATGAATTGCGTAGTTCATGGGAATTAAGTGCAAATAAATAGGCAAATGTGTTTTAATGGACTTCAAATTGGAGGTTTCAGGGTGGTAGGCTAAGATCCCCAATTTGGTCCTAGGATTAGTGACTAAACTCGAAGGTTAGCCTTCAGGTGAAGGGTGAGTGGGAGCTCCGTAGTGACAGCCGGTATCCTCCCAGCCTAGCCTTATATTTAGTTACTGAACTTAGGATATGTCAATGTTCTTTTCATGCTTAGAAGAGGGGGTACTCTTTTGAGGGTAAAGAAACATTTTTTCTCCTATTTGGCACATTACCATAAATAATCATTCCATATCATTCACACATCATATACTCGTTGCAAGAAGAAAGATAATTTTCTTATATATCAAAACCTTTCAAATACATAGCTTAGTGTGTGTCTGTTAGTTAATTATGTTTTAAAGATATTAGAAGTAATTGTAGTTTGTTTAATTATTACTGTTTCTGCATCTTGTTAGTAGAAGTAAACATTAAACTTTAATTGCAAATTGAGTATTGGATTTCAGTATTACATTATCTATTGTAAGAATCATGACTTCCCTGTGGGATCGATAACCAGGACTTCATTACAGCCATATATTACTTGATACGATATGTATACTTGCGTTGAATATTTGGACTTTACAAAATCATTATAAACATATATAAATTTGAGTTCATAAGTTCCTGCAATATTAAAAGTCCGCATCAGATACTACGCAAGTATATGTATCATTTAACAAGTAATATAAGACTTTCTGATTAAGCCCCGAGATATCGAACTCACTTGAAAATGTGTAAAACTTTAAATAAAAAAGAAAAATAACATTTTACTTTTTTAACTGATTTTTGTAAGTACGTTTTAAGGTTTTAATCTTGAAAAGTTGTTTTTGATATTTTTAATAACAAGTTAAGTAGGAAATAAAATTATTAATACTCTAAACACTATATAAAAGTTATAAGAAACAAATATTTTTTTCCTTCTTCAATGAATCAGTCATAATTATGGATATTTATGTTGTGTAAGTATTTAAATATATTGTGTCAAATTGGAGCAATTATATTCTTCACCCTTACTTGGTTCTATAAAGAAAATTAGTTATTTTGAAATTTTAAAATTTTGTAGATGGGTTAGGTAGGGAAGATATCAGCTCTCACTCTAGAGTTTCCTCTATTCCCTCCACCTGGAGGCTAACATCTCATAACAAAATTTAAAATAACAAACCAAATTATGGGGCTTTAGCCTGTTACTCTAAAATCTTCTAATTTTACTCCCTAATAAAGCATATCTCTATATATATTTACATTCAATCCTATGGACTACAATTCTCACCCATATAATTTCATGTGATTCTTTCCAATTGTTGTTTGAGACAATACCACATTGGATCTTACATAATCTCACAACAGATTTTAACATCTTAATTGGCCAAATCAAGAAGTAAATTAAGTTCAAGGAATTGAATCATCACAATTTATTCCAGCATTAAACACTTATACTTTCCACAACATACTTTCATAACTTAATTACTTCATCATCTAAGAAAGAAAAAGATAGAATAAACTACTCAGATTTCATGAAGAAAACAAAAACACAACTTGATATGAAAGCAAAAACCATAATGAAAACACAACAATCTTACTGAAAAACAAAATGTATAAACAAAGATAAATACTTATCTTAAAATCCTCTCCACCAGACTTTGGAAGTTCCTTTGAAATTTTGCTTTCCACAATACAACTCTAGATAGATTGGCATTCAACTCTGATGACTCTAATAAAGGCTTTAAACATCAATAAAAATTAGATATAAGGATAAAATAAAATTGGTGAGAAGAAGGTCTACAAGTTTTGTAATATCTGCTCTCACAGTTTACACACTAATAACAACTATACTCACAAATTATGAGGCTTAATTTTTATAATTTTCCAAAAGGTGCCTTGGCTTCTCTTCAAATCATATTCAGATTCAATGTATCCACCAAAAGATGCATTTGTTCAATCATATTTGCCGCCCAAAGGAGTTAAGAAAGTCACCAACAAAAGTTTCTTTGAACACCCCTTGAAATTTGTGCCAAATTTGATTTAAATTTGATTTTTAACCGTCGTGCTTAAGTGATGACACTTTGACGCTTACGCGCTAAAGGTCAAATTTCTCAAACTTCATAATTTTGCTCCAAATTTGATCCTTTTTCGATCCTTTCAACATATTTACTTATTTCCATCATATCTGTAAGAAAAATACAAAATACCTTCCATTAAAGTGTAATATCATAAAAAATAGGTATAAAAATGAGTATTAAAACATTATATATTTTAGGTGCATCAGGTACGCACTTATACATATTGTTTCAAGTAATATAGATTTTTTCTTAGAAACACCAATATCGATCTCATAGAGAAGCTGTAACTCTTTATAATAACTTAGTAAAACTTTTACTTAAAGATGTAGTATTAAATTAGAAATAAGTTTGATAGTTTATGCGATAGAAAAACTATAATAATTATCTACAAGTTTAGTTTAAAGTGTTTCTAAAATAGCTATAACTAGAAAATTTTAATTTATGTAAGGAGTCGTTCCCCTTCCGTTGAGTATGAAATATGTGTAAGAATCAAATGTCTAAAGGTTTAAGTGAAGTTTTGTGACACATAGAAGCATATCTATTCTTTACCCTCTTCCTAGTTTATAAAGAATGTTGGCTAACCTAGAGTTAAGTTCCAAAATCTCAGGTTATGTTGCACATGTTCTAGCCTCTCACATCGAGATTAACAACTGGGCCCTCTTCATAGGACTAACTAGTTCTAATATTCCAAACACTAGATCAAATTGATTAAGGTTCTAGCCTATTACCCTAGAATCACCAATTTATGCACATGAAACTTATCTCCTATTATATTTACACTAATTAATAGATTGAGCCCCCTCCCACTCTAAAGGTTAGTGTTGACTTCACAAGTTATGTGGAATCATAGCTCATTATGTTTTGCAACAGATTTTAACATTACAAATGACAAGCTTGAATAGTAAAATAAAAAATGGTGAAAAATACCACAAGATTAATTCTTATTGCAAGGAGAAAGAAATGGGAAACTACTTAGAATTCATGGGGATAGCACAACATAACATGATTTATATTAAAACTTAAGTTTACTAAATAAGACATAAACAAAAAATATAAATACTTATCTCAAACTCTTCCCCAAGCAATCCTCTAAAGTTCCTTGACTATTCTTGACTCTAATAGGCTCACACAAGACTCACAAACACACACACTCAAAAATACTCAACACCCTTTCATTAATGTGGTCGCTCACTCAATTGGTGGTCCAACCGACCCCAAAAATAGTCCCCTTTTTGTTTGGAAAACCTACCTTTAAATAATGCCCTAAAAATCACCTAGTGTCACTTCAAAAACCTCTTTAAAATTTGTCCAAATTTAATGTCAAAAGGTCATAACTGATTCTAGTGCCTAGGAGCCCAACTGTGGTTCCTAGGCAACAGCCTTCTAGAAGGACATGTAACTACCCGACACTTAGGAGCCAAATACGGGCGCCTAGGCACCAAGTCACTTTATTTATTTATTTTTGCTCAATTGCTCCATGTTCTCTATTTGACCCCTCATTGCTCCGTTCTTTTGCTTCTTTTTCTCCAAAACTCCATTTCTTGCACCTTTAATCAAAAACACACAATTTAACTTTCATTAAAGCGCAACATCTTTAATAATGAGTATAAAATGCATATATAAAAATGACAAGTTTTAAGGCATGTCAGTGGTCATGGACGATTCAAGCTAGTTCTATTGTATCCATGTCTAGTTCTGCCATGGCTATGTTGTACAACACTCTATCATGGGTTTTTGACTCCGTTTACGTGTTTGATACCTAAGGCCTACAGAATGTTAGCAAAACCTTTTTCAAGTTTAATCATGTGATAAATTAGTAAAAATAATAGGTAAAATGCATGTGAAATCACGTAATATTGGCGCACGTCAAGTGTGAAAGAAAGCTTATACCCCAAAATTACAAGTATATAACTCCCCTATAACTCCCCACTGAAATGGGAGGAAGGTCCCTGATTTTCATCCTTGAGAGTTCATGGAGGGAGCTGGAAGCAAGATACCCAACTCTAGGGTAGCCTCATGCTGCCCCTTTCATAGTGCAAAAGGTTAGTCTGGTGTTGCGGCGCCATGTTATGATATCGCTGATGTGGTAAGTGGCACATTCTCCGAGAAGATATCATTCTCAACTAAGGGTCTTACATGTGTCGGCATAGTGTTGCAGCTTCAGATATTGGCATCGCAACACTTTGATGTGGCATTGACACCCATCCAACTAGGTGCCTCCCTTAAGACACAAAAATGTTGACTTCGTATGGCGCCTCAGCACCATCAATTGGCATTGTGACACTGCCACGTGACATTTCAAATAAAATAGAGGAAAAACAAATTTGACATGGCGCATAGGTGCCTAAAACTGGTGTCTAAGCGCTAGGATCTATTTTGAAACGACTTTGAACAGAGGTGTCAAGGTGCAGTAGTTAGGTCTTGATGCATTTCACGAAGCGTAGTCACTAACATGTGACATAAATGATGCAAAAGATTTGTTACAAGGCTTGAGTTAGTGGTTCATAGTTTAGTTCTATTTTGAGGTTATATGCTCAAGTTACTTCTTTTCCACTTCTGTCTATTTCTTCTTATATCAAAAGTTTTGCCCCAATCTATGGATAAATTATTGCGTACGGACGGCGGACGCAAATTTGCGTTTGCCGTCCAATGAGAGAACTTTTTTAAAAAAAAAAAGTTAAAAGTGTGCCCCAACCCATACACTTTTTGGGTGGGGCGGTGTTGTTATTGGACGGCGTATGCAAAGTTGCGTACGCCATCTAGACCCAATAATTTTTCCAATATATGCATCTCTTGGTAGGAGGATTTGTGCCCCAAACAGTGGATCGATTTCTATCCATTTAAGAGGAAAAATAAACAAATAAAATGAATAAAAAACTGTCCATATATAACTTTTTATAGATATTCATTTATCTTTGTTGGCTTATCATTATTCTGTACATTTTAATGTTTTATATAGTAGATTATTATAAAAAACTTTTAATATTTGCGTTAGATATCACTTACGTTGAATATTTAACCCAAAAAGTCAGCTAATAAGCTATAAATGAAATAAATAAAAATCTCAAATAGAAAACTTATAAAATAAGGCATGATAGATTTAACTGCAATTTTCTTTTGCAATAAATGGCTGTAATGGCCAATTTACCTGCTTAAATAACTATATTTTAGTTTATGGCTTCACTTGGAATCGTGCTCAGATATATTAATTTAAAGGTAAATAACTCAGCCGGAATTTCAATTAAACTAACTATCCATATCCTACTGAGAACTAAAATGCTAATTGTGAATAAATCAATATATAAAGGTTGATTTTTTCATGTTCAACCAATTTGATCAAACTCGACATTTTCCCTGATTTTAGGACTTGGAGAATGCATACGGAATGTTGAATCCAGTATAACTAGAAGTTCTCAACAATGGCAACTTGTTACAAGGAGAAGAAGTGCTACTATAATTCCTGCGTCGATTACTGGCTTTTAGTCAATAACCAAGATTTCCTTTGAAGTTACTCAAACCCTTATTAGATAAGGAGCTTTAACTTCGCTTTCTTGATCCAAGGCATGTTAATGTTTGTTTACCAAAATTGATTTGTGTAATAGGAAAAATATCAATGAATGTACCATTCCTCGGTATTAGACTTCAGAAACGAAGCAATAAATATTCTACTCACAATCCGTATAACTCTCTCCCTCTCTCTTTCACTCTTTCTCGTTAAACCCTAGAAAGCCAGAACCTATCTGAAAGCACTCCCGTTGAAGTTGAATCCTGACCCACCAACACACGCGCAGTCGCTTCCCCCTCTCCCGTTTACTCGTCCCCCCTTTATCACTCTTCTCTCTCCTCTGCAATCAGCATAGGAACGCGAAAGCAAAGTAATGAACGAGTAGATACTGCTAAAAGGAAATGGTAGGGTAAGACGAGAAGGGTTGGCAACCTGCACCCTGTAGGCAGACACGAACCCTTGTCTTCCGGGTTTTGTGGTTATTTCATTCCCAACCTAAGGGTTATCAATATTCTAGGGTTTTACCCTAAGCGCACTCATAGGATCCTTCTTCTATAAGCTTTCTTTATTCCTTAACTATTTCTCTCTCTATTTCGAATAATTAACTCTTCTCTCTCTAGTCTTCGTTGTGGTTTTCGCAGTGTGTGCAGGGCAAGCCGAAACTTTGACCGTCAAAGATGGGAATCATTAATGATGGTAAAACACATGGCCACCTCCTCTTTATGTATATAATATGCATTAAAGCCTGCTCACCCACTGTAAATTAAAATTAGCTTCTCGGTAATCTAATCTTAATCATACACCAACTAACTATGGTAAAACCGAGAGAGTGGACGGGTGAAAGGGAAAACTATGTACATCCAAAAAGCCAAAGCCAAAAGCAATGAACCAATTCTCTATCCCTTGCTTGACAAAAACAAACGACATATCATACAAGTGCAAAGTCCAAATACGACTGTATCTATGCTTCCATCCCAATTCTTCTCCAATGCCATCAGTAGCACAATTAATATGCCCACACTCGTGCATGCATGTATGTTAAAAGTATGCAGAAATAACTTTTTCTTTTAGTTTGAAACCGAATGTATTTAAAATTAGTCTGATGGTCTCAAATAAATTAATCCAATCAAATACATTTCATATTCTAATTAAATATTATAACTTTTAAATTAAATGTAACATATGATTTCAACAAATTTATAGTTAAATTGAATATCCTGATATGAATAACTTATGATAAAAGAAATGCTCATATTTAAGTCAAAATAAACTCATACAATATGTGGTTGACAATATTGAAAATTTAAATAAGTGGTAAAAAAATTGTCCTTTTTTATATACAAGGAGTGAAATCAAGCATCATGACAGAAGGAATCCAATAAACTCATGATCGTTTAATCTTAAGGCCATTCAATAATTTAAATGTTGAATGTAGTCTGGCCCAATATTAATTTTTCTTAATGAGTTACACCATAGAGGAATTTGGGATTTTGGCTCGTTTTATTAAAATGCAATTCTATATAAATAATTATATTTTTCTCTTTTATACATAATGACCACCGGAATGTGAGTTTAGATATAATTTGAAGATTTGAGGAAGTCTACAACTTTACTAAGCCGTTGGATACTAAAAATCATTTCTAGTCACTATTGTCATTCGAATCTTGACACATATCCATAGTCGCACAATCTCTATCATTTGACTGTCATTATTCGGACACCATTATCTAATTTGCACCGTTTAACCATTATTGCCCAACTAACATCATTTATAACAAAACCAGAAGCTTTTATCCCACTATGTAGGGTCGGCTACATAAATCATTTTTCTCTATTGTCATATTGAGCATCATATTTTCATTTAATTCTAATTAATTAATGTCATTTTTCATACAACAAGCCAAATATTTTTAAGGATTGTCTCTTCCTTTCTTAACATAAGTTTAATCTAAACATCTACACTCCTAACCGAATTATCAGAAGGTTAACGTTTAATGTGACCAAATTATCCAAGACTAATCTCTCTAATATTGTCTACCACACGAGCTTCACTAATGCTCTCACAGATACTTTCATTTCGCATTTTTTTCTCTAAGTATAAAGTCACTCATCAACCAAAGAATTATCATCTCAACTACACTTAAATTTGTTTTATGCTTCTCTTTTGTAGGCCAACATTCTGTGCCATGAAACATTGTAGGTCTCACCACCATCTTATAACATTTTCCTTTTAGTCTAAGCTGTCCTTGTCTATCACACAATAGGATTGCCGCATTCCTCCACTTCAACAATCCAACTTGAATACCAATAATAACATTCCTATCAATATCAACATTACTTTTAACAATAGACACGAGATATCTAAAGTGTTTAAACCTTTTTAATAATTTTGATCACCCATTTTACAACGTACTCTGGCATTAGATATACTACTACTACTACCAATAAAATAATATTCCATCAACTCTTTTTATATTCTTATTAACAAGAAGGATATCATAAAAGAAAATTATACAATAATGTACATCCTCTTATAAATGTGCAGTAAGAGTATTCATAACTCAAATAAAAGGATGTGGGCTCAACGATCAACCTTGATGTAATACGACTAAAATAAGAAAATACTTAATCAATCATTTTTTTCTGTTCGATCACAAGTTACATCTCTAGTATACATATATTTAATGACTTAAATATAAGTCATATCAACACCATTACCTTCTAGAACTCTTGAAAGAACCTATCTTAGAAGCTTATCACAAATATTTTTCTAAATCAGTAAATATCATATGTTGATCCACTTTACTCTCTCTATACTTCTCCATTATAGCTCTCAATAAATTTATACCTTCCATAGTAAACTTGTGGGACAATTTTTATTCGCCAACACCATAGTTCTTTTTGGAAGACATTCAATTCAGATAATTAGGCAGGACATTCTGAAGAATATTTTCCTCTAGAAGGAAGAGAATATTACCTTAGAAATGGGTCCAACCACCTGGATGGTGAAAGCTTTCTTTCGATCTCTAGAACCAAGGGTTTTTCCTTACCTTATGGGAATAAGATAAGGTTTATTTTAACTGTGGGGTCTTACTTCGTATAAGTGCAATCCCTCATAATTAATTACCTGCTTAAGGTCAAAAACCCTAAAATGACTCTTGTTTAATGAATGAGGTTAATTATGAAGGGATTTAAAGGGTTTGAGCTCAAAGGGATAGAAAAACTTGATAATCTAAAAAAGAAAGCTTGATATTTGAGTGATATTTTAAGGGGTTTAAAAGGAGTAAATTGATATAATTTGAAATGATTGAATAAGGATGAATTGAGAATATTTGGTGTTTGATAATATTAGAATTATTCATACACGGGTGAGACAGGGTTTAGAAAAATTAATCAGTAATATTAAAAATGATAGAAATGAATTTACCAGAAATTCAATACAATAGAGTAAGGTATAAAAATTTCTAGTTGGAATTTTTTTGAACCTAAACTTTATAAAGAAGCCTAATGTGTGAACTAACCTGAAAATGAGATGGATTTACTTAATTAAGAAGCCCGTGGCTTTCCTTCGTCACAGAAAAATATGTCGCAGTTTACTATAATCCGCCTCATAACCAGAAATCCCCCTCAAATGTTGTAACTCAAGGGATTCGTAGTCTTCGGGATGTTTGAAATGCCTTTTATAAGTAACCATAGATTACAACCCTCTAGTTAACCCTTTAGTCTCAAGGGATGGGTTTAGGTGTTTTGTATTACATAGTCCTTAAATCTAGCTAGGTAACTAAACTGACATAAGCTTATTTACTTTGACTAACCTAGGGTAGTGTAAGGTCTGAGTTATGGTGGTTATGTTAGCTAACCTAGGGTTCATGTCGAATCTGCCAAAGTTCTGTTTTAGTTCTTTATCTCGGTATATTTTAATTGTAATTTGAAGTTTAAATTCAAATAATCATGTATTTCAATTTCCAGATCTTTTCAATCATGTTTGATATTCATTGTTTTATATTTTTGAAGGTTAATTATTAATATTTTTTTGCTTGAGAAGAAAACCACCTAGAAGGGGCTACATCACCTTTTTAAATAATTAATTTCTAATTTTTTATATATTTGTTTGTTTTCTAATCATGAAAGATGTAACAAAAAATGGATAAAAAATAAACTATAATAATTTATACATAAAACATGGAAACATGTATAAAATAACCTAATTATAGCCTTGGACTAGACGAGCTCATCTTAGGTAGTTCAGTGTTAGACTAACTCAACTTGAGTTGAGCTAAGTCAGCTGCGAGTGAGCTTAGGATTAACTTGTATCAAGGTGGATTGACTTGGGTAGGCTTGGGTTGACTTGGGTTGACCCAAGTAGGTTAAGGGTTCAATTTGTGTTGATCTGAGTTAACTAAGATCGACCCTAGTGGATTAGGGTTTGAATTGGTTGATCTGGGTTAACCTGGGTTGGCCCAGGTTCGTTAGCATTTAATTTTGGTTGACTTAGGTTGACTTGGGTTGACAAAGATAGATTAGGGCTTGATTTAGGTTGATCTGGATTGACTTGGGTTGACCCAGATAGGTTAGGCATTGATTTGGGTTGACTGAGGTTGACTTGTGTTGACCCAGGTAGGTTAGGGTTGACCTAACTTATGATTGATTAACTTGTGTTGGCTTTTGTTTGGTTCAGGTTATCTTGGGTTAGCTTAGTTTTAGTTCGGTATAGGGTTTCAGCTAGGTTTGGTTAAGTCTGGGTTGGGTCAGACTTAGGCTTGGTTTAGGGTTTGTGTTAGGTTGGGTTAGGTCTGGGTTTGGTTAGAATTGGGTAAGGCATAGAGTTTAGGCTAGGTTGGTTTAGGCCTGAGTTGGGTCAGACCAAGGTTAAGTTTATGGTTCAGGTTATGTTGGGTTGAGTCTAGGTTGGGTCCGACCTAAGAAAGGTTTATGGTTTGCAGTAGGTTGAGTTAGGTTTAAGTTTGGCCAGCCTGGGTTAGGTTTTGGTTTGGTTATTGATACGCCTAAAAATGTACTATTTATTATGCTATATTTTATAATAATATCGCACTTTAAGGGTATGTTTTCTTGTGTTTTTGTTGTAGGGACAACAAATTGAATAATCTGGACTGATTGGAACAAAAGAAATAAAAATGGACCAAAATAGAGCATACCAGAGCAAAACGAATCGAACCGGGGCACACCGAAGCCATGGTGGTCGAACAGACACTTATGTACCTGTGCCTGGTGGCTAAGCATCTAAGTATGGTGCTTAGGCGCCACCAGAGGGCGGCTAAGCACCCAGAATCTGTGCTTAGGCACCAGTGTCAGTTTTTGACATATCTTCTAGAGTACACATCGAATATGGACGATTTTTGAAGTGGTGATTCGTGCATTTATTGGGGAATTAATTTTATGATAAAGTGGACTTTCTAAAAAGATTTTAGGTGGCTAGAAGGAGTTATTATAGAAGAGGAACTTGTGAGACCCTTTGAAAGATTCATTGAATATGGGCACTTTTAAAGAGAAACTTAAGCACCTCTTGGGAAAGTATAAATAACTCTTTAAAATCTTTAAACTCTTAGAAGGAGAACTAATTAGAAGAGAAGAAGAAGACTTTGAGAAGAAGAAGAAGGCTTGGGCGAGAGCCCCAAGTGGGGCGATAAGGTGAGAGAGAAAGAGAGAGAGTGAGAGATTTCTTCTTTTCTTTTCACTTTATTCTTGGAGAGGATTGTAAGGAGATTGCTTTAGCTATATAAGAAGAGTTTAAAGTTCATCAAAGATAATTATTTTCATTGTATTTTTATTTTAATCTAGTACTTTTTTTGGATGGTTTTAAAATCTTTTTCAATGAAAAGTTCTTGTTGTTTCTCCATTTGTAGTGAGTAGTTTTCTTTACTCTTCCCTCTTATAATGAATTAGTATGCATGTGTAGGATATAGATTTCAGTAGAGTGAGAATATATTGTGATGATTTTACTTTTTACTTAATTTACATCTAAACTTGATCAACTTGCATGTTAAAATATGTTGTGAGAACATGTAAGATTTGTGATGGTGTTGTCTCAATCAACTGTGGTAGAATCACATGAGATTGTATTGATGAGAATGCAATTCATATAATTGAGTGAAAATATAAGGAGATAAACTTTGATGGGTGTAGAATTAGAGGAATTTAGAGTAATAGGCTAAATCCCCCTAATTTGTCTATAGTTTTAGTTTTAATACAAGATGTTAGCCTCCAGGTGGAGGGATAAAAGGGAACTCTAGAGTGAGAGCTAGTATCTTCCTTGCCTAGCCCGTCTTCAAAACTATTCAAACATTAGATTAACTAATGTTCTTTATAGCATCTCTGGTAAGGGTAAAGAATTTTATTGCTCATATTTGTCACAATCTCTCTCGCTACTTGTTTTACTTTTACTCATGCCACTAATTTCATTGTATGAGTAAGGGTACTTTTAACATATCAAACCACACTTTCTGATTTTCACTAAGTATTTTAGTTTATAAGTAGAAGTAGTATTGTAGTGATAATTGTAGGATATAATCAAAACCAAACCTTTATCGACCTTCCAAGCTACGACGTCTTATTATAGACTAGAATTTCTCTTGAAAGCTGTCGTGATTAATCTTGATCTCCGTGGGATCGATATTCGGGGCATAATCAGAAAGTTTTATATTACTTAATAATGATATGTATACTTGCGTAAAATACCATTTTATAAAAATATCAATTAAACTCTCATTTACATTGACATCAAGTTTTTGGAGTCGAGAAAGAGATATAATTAAAAGGAAATATAAAGTATAAACTCATATATAAAACGTAAGCATAAATATCTGCGATCAGTTACCTTAGCTAGGTTAGGTCTATATTGGGTTAGGTCTGGATTAGGTCAGACCTGGGTTTGGTTTGGGTTAGGTTGGGCTAGACTTAAGGTAGGAAGGTGACAAACGGGGACTTTAATTTTATATAATTAAATGCAAGAATTTGTTACCACTGTAAGAAAATTTTAAGCTTCAACAATAACACCAAAAACTTGATCGTGAGGGGCTTATATATATGCAATAATTTATGAACTCAAATTCATATATTTATAATGATTTTGTAAAGTCCACATACTCAACGGAAGTATACGTATCATATCAAGTAATACAGGGCTCTAGCGGAGTCCTGCTTATCGATCCCATAGGGAGGTTTTAAGTTGAAGTAAAGTAAAAGGTTCACAAGTTATAATAATGCACTGTAAGAAAATTTTAAGTTCAACACTTACATCTACTACTACTATGCAGAAAATAGTTACAACTAACTAAACTACAATTACTTTTAATAACTTGAAAACAGAATTATCTAACAGACACACTAAACTAAGTATTTGAAAGGTTTTTAATATATATGAGAAAAGTATCTTGCTTTTTGCAATTAGAATATTATGTACGGATTGATATGGATCAATTATATAATTTATTGTGCTAAATAGGAACATAGATGATTCTTTACCTTTAGAAGAGTACCCCCTCCTCTAAATAAGAAAAGAACATTGACATATTCTAAGTTTAGTTATTAACTCTAAGGCTAGGCTGGGAGGATACCAGCTCTCACTTCAGAGCTCCCACTCACCCTTCACCTGAAGGCTAACCTTTGATATTAATTACTAATCTTAGAACCAATTTGGGGATTTTAGCCTGTCACCCTGAAATCTCCACATTGAAGTCATTCAAAACACATTTCCCTATTTATTTGCACGCAATTCCCATGAACTACGCAATTCATCTATAGAAATCAAATGGATCTTTTATTATTGTTGTAGGACATTAAATCCTTTCAAACTTAATGTTTAACAACATATTTTAACATTTCAATTGGCTAAATCGAAAGTAAATTAAGTTCTAAATGAAAAACCATCACAATCTCTTTAATACATTAAAAACACATCAAATCCATATCAAACCATCATCACATCTCTAAGCAAGAAGAAAGACAAATAAGACTACTCAAAATTCATGGAGAAGATATAATAAAACATGGATTTTATATATAAAATAAAAGTCATACAAACCACAAAAGAGAATACAACTTATTTCTTTATCTTCCCCAATGCAATCACTTTGAAGTTCCTTTGAATCCTCTTCTTTCTTCTTTACAACACTTGATTTTCCCTTTAGAATGGAAAGGAAGAAGCAATCTCTCACTTTACTTCTTCTCCTTCACTCCTTAGAAAAGAATTTCTCTCAAATCCTCACTACTACACACTACTCTACTAAACCCTAACACTTAACGCTCACTAAAACACTAAGAGAGCAATAGAATGCAAGAGAGCCACCTTCTCTTGTCCAAAATCAGTTATTTAAGAGTTAGGGACGAAATCCCAAGAGTTTCCATAGTCATCCCTTCAAAATTTGCCAAAACTCTCAAATTTTGAATTCCACCGACTTTGGGCGCCGGTTGCTCCAGATAGGGTGCCGGCAGTGCTCTATCGTGCCAATTAATTGCTGGAGTCTCTAGATTTGGATGCTAGCGGCTCCAGAATACTTTTTCACCATTTTGCTGCTTTTTGCTACTTTTTTCTCCGAATTCATTCCTTTTTGCATCTTTTCATTCCAATCACCTAAAATCATCATACCTGTAACAAATCATGAAAAATACCTTTTTTTAAAGTGCAATATCACCAAAATTGAGTAAAATTAGATAGTAAAAACCGTATATATTTTTGGTGCATGAAAATCTCCCAAACTTAAACTATTACTTGTCCTCAAGTAATCCTTTTACTACATAAAATATAACTCTAGGCAATGTACTTTTCAACTGTATGACACTAAAATTTTCATTCAAAAGAATATATTGGTTAGATATTCAGAAAAAGTTTAGTAACTCAGGTCAACTTTTCAGGTATAAGAATATTCAGTAATCAAGTCTAAGAGTTCCAGTCTTCTATTTATTTCAAGATAAACCATAATTTGTCACATTAAGAGTGCCTTAAAAGAATATGTGAAACAAGAGTTCATGCAAACTTTACTAGAATGTAGGCTAGTTCTTGGTGCGACTTTATATATTATGCAAGAATTTATGAAGTCAGATTTATATAATTTTATAATAATTTAGTAAAGTCACAAATTTAACGCAAGTATACGTATCATATCAAGTAATACAGGGCGCTAATAGAGTCCTGGTTATCAATCCTACAGGGAGGTGAACGTTCTTTAAATCAGATAATATAGCACTAAATTCTAATACCAGTTGTAATAATTGCTCAAGTGTACTGCAACTAGTTAATGCAAAGTACGGTAACAATAAAGCTACTACAATTACTTCTACTTACTGAACTAATTTAACTAACACATACTAGCTTATGTGATTTATAAGATACTTCTATAAGAAAAGTGTCTTCCTTCCTGCATAAAGATTATGATGTGTGGATGATGAAGAATGTTAATCTTTTGTATTGTGCCAAATAGGAGCATTTTTGCTTCTTTAACCTTAAAAGAGTACCCCCTCTTCCAAGCAAGTAAAGAACATTGCCATGTCTTAAGTTTAGTCACTAAATCTAAGGCTAGGCTGGGAGGATACCGACTCTCACTACGGAGCTCTCACTCACCCTTCACCCGAAGGCTAACCATAGACTTAGTTACCAATCTTAAGACCAAATTGGGGATCCCATTCTGTCACATTGAAACCTCCAACTTGAAGTCCATCAAAACTCATTTCCCTATTTTTTACACTTAATCCCCATGAATTACGCAATTCATTCATGGACATTAAATGGGTTCTTCATTCTTGTTGTAGAACATTCAATTCTTTTTGGAATTAATATTCCTCAACATGTTTTAACAATTTAATTGGACGGATTGAAAAGTAAATTAAGTTCCAAATGTAACAAACATCACAACTTCTATATACTTAAAGGGCACATCAATTCCACATCACCACATCATCACTACCTTATGCAAGATGAAAGGCAAGGGAAACTACTCACAAATCATGGAGAAGATATAAGAACACATGGATTTTATATAAGAAAGAATAGTCATACAAACCACAATAGTAAATACAACTTTTCTCTTTCTCTTCCCAAAGCAAATTCCTTCAAAGTTCCCTTGATTCCTCTTCCTATTCCTTACAACACTTGATTATCTCCTTGGAACAAAGATGAAGAAGCAATCTCTCACTTTACTCCCTCTTCTCCCTTTATCGACATATTTTTAGGTTATGTGTTTTGAAAAAGGGTGTCGCCTACAGAAGTTGTCGGCGAATTTTAAATTTAATTTAAATTTATATATAATTTGGAAAGTAACATTTGATTTTAAAAATAATTTTAAGTTTGGAAATTTTAAGATATGAAATTAAAGTGATGTCACATCTCGAATAGTTTATATAAACGAGCACCACATCACAAACCTTGTATCTATCCCGAAGAATAGACACACTGCTTGATGATGGGGCTCGATTAAATAAACTAGGAGATTTGTGACATCTGTTTGGTCTGCGAACCAATTTTATAAGCCGACAAGTTCCCCTGCTTAATATAAATGAATTAAGCAGGGTTTATATTACTTGGGTTCTTAAAGTTCCCTATAGAGGCAAGCCCCTATAGTTAATTACATCCTAAGTGACGGGAATCACTTAAGAAAACTCTCGATAATAATCAGTGGTTTTGCTCTCAAGAATTTCAAAGTTTAAGGTTTTCAAAGGATTGAATTTTAGAGATTTCAATAGGGAATGGATAAAATTTGGAACAGTTTATTTTGGAGTCGAATGGAAGAGAGGTAGAAGAAGCTGGAGATCCAAGAAAAATTTTGGCAACTTCCCAAACTATCCTATTATTTGGCTTCAATTTGAGAGAATTATTCAATGTTTCCATCCTGCGAATTTTTAATTAATTATGACTTATATTTGCATGACATGATCATACAAATAGCCTTGAAGATGTGAGGGTTTATGTCTTACCAAACGACTACCTCGGAGTCCTAAGACTGGTTAGAGCTTAATTTACATAACATTATTATGTAAATGTCTAACAAAAAGTTGAGGATTTATGTTGCACGAGGAAAACTCCCTCGAAATCCTATGGTTTGATTGTTTAATTCTAGGAATGGTTTTCCTGAAGTAGATCCGAGTTTTGCTGATGACGATGGCGGAGCTGCCCACCATGCTCCAAGCTCCTTGTTGTTGCAGAGGTTTAGTTTTGGAAGGTGAAAATCAGGAGATGAGAGAAGTGTTTTGGTTTAGAGAAAATCTTAAAATCTATGTGTTTTTAATATTTTAATTAAAACAAATCTTAAAGTTGTTTAAACAAAACTGATTAAGATCCCACGGTTCTGTCATCCCGGCACCATTATTTTCATCGAATTCACTTAGTCCAGATGAATTTGCTAAACTCAACTGAATGAGTTCCACACTTTCATTTAGACCGTGGGAAATCCTGTTAGCAGCGCGTGGGTTACATCATCTGAGGTATTCCCGATCATTCAGCGAGACGTTTTAATTTAGTTGTAATTGTAGTTTTGTTGTTCTGTTTGTGATTAAATTTAGAGTTATTTTATATTTTGGAATGTTGTGGCGGTGAATTTTATTTTGTGGTGACTTTTAATTTAGTTTTATTTTTCAGTTCAGGGACTATCCTAAAGGTTTTGGTTTTTATGCAACAGTCTTGTTTAACATGCAAGAAAAGTGAAGTACAGTGCATGTAAGTAAATTGTATTAAATTAAATTACAATAAAATAAAAGCGTACCTGGAGGGTCTTCCCGTCATCCCAAGCTGCAATTAAAACACATGTTAAGGCATTTAAATATTTCAACAGATACCTAGGTAATGCTAAGGGAAGGGTTTGGTTGTCTACCAAATTCTTAATCTTATAACTAGTCATCGCCTATGACGTCTAGGTTCTTGGTTTGGTTTAAGGATGATTTTCTTCATCAAAGAACAATTAAATTCAGTTGTTCTTCTAAAACATCCCGTCGTATTGAGGAAGTGCTTAGGACGAGTCCTAAACATCTTTTCAATATTTCTGAGATTATTTTGAGTCCAAATGAATTTCATTGTACTGGTGAATTGATCATCCAAGGGTTTGGTTAAGCTTTGTCTCTTGATCAGTGAACTTAGGTATTTGATTACCCGATGAATGAAATGACATCTCACTTGATACTCTATCTAAGAGTTATAATAATTAAAGCCTTTAAGGGTAAGTTGGTTTATTGAGAATTTTAATCAAATCTGAGTTAATGATTTAAAGTAATTTAATTTAGTTATGAGGTTTAAATTTGGAATAGTGTTCAAATTATTTTAGATTTAATTTAAATCTTTACACTTTCAATTATCTTAGTATTTCAGATTGATGTTTATGTTTAAATTTACTTAGATAGAAAGAGGTGTTGAAATTATTGATATGTTTTGATCTAATTCTTAATTATTTAATTTAGGTTTGTTGTTAAATGATTTTAATTTAATTTAATTCAATTTGATTTTAATTTAATTTAACTTTATTTAATTTAATTTTATTTAATTTTAATTTAACTTAATTTTAATTTAATTTAATTTCAATTTTAATTTAAATTGATTTTAATTTAATTTAATTTAATTTTAATTTAATTTAATTTAATTTAATTTAATTTAATTTAATTTAATTTTAATTTTAGTTTAATTTTAATTATAATTTAATTTTAATTTAATTTAATTTAATTTTAATTTTAATTTTAGTTTTATTTGTTAATTTGGATTATTATTTTAATTTTTAATTAAGAACTAAATATTGTTAAAGTGATTTATTTAGGGATTTTTAAATTAAAGAATAAATATCCTCTTAATAATATCCCTATTTTAATAATTCAAATTTTAAATATATTCTTTCCAAAATTTAAATCCTTTAATTAATTAAAATTTAATTATGATATTTTCAAAGTGTTTAATGGGTTTCTACCTTTTAATTTTCCTATGTTTCAATAATCCAAGAGAAAGTTAAGATCAAATATTTTACCCCCCATTTTGATTAAACCTAAAGTTTTAATTAAGGGTTAAATTTTTAATTACCTTTATGCCCTTTTAAGCTCATTTATTTCATAACTCACTATATTGAGCTCAAATGAATTTGAAATGTTTATGCCACCTCACTCATATGTCAATTAAGACATTAGAGGAGAAAATGTGATTTTTCTGAATTTAATTTATTTATATAATTATTTTTAGTGAAAAATAAGGATTTTAAAAGGAAATTCAACAACATGACCAAGGAAAGGTTTCTATCCTTAAAAAAATTATGGGATGTTCCTAATGACCAAAGGACCACTTGGACCAAATTTTGTAATTTTTTGAATTATATTTTATTTATTACAATTATTTTGATTTATAGAGTATTAATTAATTTTAAAATCAAATAAAAGTTGAAAAGTGGGTTTTATATTTTTCTTATATTTCTCTAACCTCAAGAAATCTAGAGAAATAAATATTATAATTTTCTGATTTTGTTTTGATTTATTAGAATTATTTTAGTGAAGAAGGTTGAAAATTCATTTTTTAATATTAAAAATTACATTAAGCCTTTAAAATTCAATATCTTACCCTAGGGACATAGGAAAAATATTTGGTTTGTTCCTAAGTGATTAGGAGTCAAAATATGACATTTTTATGATTTTTAATATTTTTATGATTTTTACTATTTTTAATTATTAAAATATTAAAATATTGTGAAAAATCAACTTTTTTAGAAAATTCCAATTTTAATTTTTCTGAACTCCCCTGATATCAGAGAAGCTCCAAAACCTTTTTTGTGAATTTTTGAAAAGTATTTTTGGAGTTATGAATTTTTAAAGTTCCTTTTTGCTCATGAGGCTTAATCAATCCATTTGATGGGCTTAATCAAGTCCAATTAATTTCAAAATTTTATGTAAAGTTCCTCTAACCCTAAAGAGTAATGGAGAATTATTTTCAAGTCAATTTGATGTATGGTTAACCCTAATTAATTCAAATTCAATTTTAGGGGTTTAGGCCAATTAAGGTTATTATGAATGAATTAACTCAAAATATATTTTTCATAGGGTCCTCTGGTCGTAAGAAACATCACCAAATTTTCCTAGAATTTATTTTATAACATGCTAATTGTTGGAATTAAAATACCTAAAACAGTGACATGAACTTGAAAAAAATCAATTAGTTTTCACAGAGATGGCCTCTGACCTTGAAAAATTCAGGGAATGTTCCCAAGATCAGAGGCTTCAAAAGCCCTATTGTCTCATGTCATGGTAAATTGTCTATGCAAATGAAGAATCAAAATATTGAAAATAGTAAATAAATTATTAAAAATAAAATACTCATGCAATTAACTTGATTTCTTTTCCACATTATTCTCCTCTGTTCACTGAGCCACTTGAGTCAGCAGCCACGCGTCTCGCGGTTCATGTACCATTGTGCCGTCCGACTTGATCTCGACCGTCCGCTCGATACACGCGCGATCCAACGGCTCCTGGTCATCGTCTATGACTGGTGTGCACCCGTGACCGTCCACACTAAAACCCTAAGATCTCACTCGATTCTCAATGAATTTTTGTGTTCTTATGCTCTATGGATTCGTCTTGAAGAGACGAACACATCCATACGGTTTATAGGCTATGAAATTAACCCAAACAAAATGGAGAACTGCAGGAAGCTCGGGAGGAAGAATGAGTTCATACCTTTGCTCAGAGAAGTGAAGCTTCGATCTGAGGGTTGTGTCACCTTCGATTGAGTCTAAGCAAGCTCCAGATGAAGTCCCTGGCTCTGGGGAATTGTCTAAGTATGAAAGTGACCAAGGCCGATCACAAAGCCTGGAGGCTGGAAGCAATGGCTGGCCTGGTGAGGGGCCTTTTGCTGGGGAACTTCTCCTCTTGGTCTGGTGAAGGTGTAGGACCAATCAATTTGGAGATTGGCTCACTGTGGTGAAGTGTCCATTTTTTGGGTGGATTTTTAACTCAAAAATTGAGCTCACAGAGAGGGTTTTAGGGCTGGATTTCAGTGGGGATCAAGTTCTCTATGTCTGGAGAGGGGTCTGGAATGATTTTGGCAGAGTTTTGGTAAGGTTTTGGTTCAACTCCTCTTTTGGCCGAGAGGTGGTGGTGTTTAAATAGAGGTGGCTGGAGGGCTTCCCAGGGGGGTTTGGAGGCTGGGATCAGCTGCTCAGGGGAGGAGAAGAACAGCCATGGTGTCCATTTGGGTTGGGACAGCTCAGCCAGGGAGAATTGAAAAAATTGGCTCACATGGAGCTCTCGACCATGGTGTTTTCAGGTGACCCAGGTGGCTGGCTGGCCAGGCATTGGTCACCATCTTGACCAGTGAGGTCAGGGCCGGGGTTTGGTGCAAGAAATTGGCTATTGCCATGTGTAAGGAGGTTTTATTAAAATGGCATGGGGTGTGAAGAATTAGAGAATTTCGTTGGATCGGACAACTAAGCTCCATTCCCGAAATTTCATGGAAGGGGGAAATTTTATCGGATAGGATGTGGAGAATTAGGAAATTTTTGGTGGAATTAGACGACTATGTTCCTTTCCCGGAATTTCATGGAAGGCAGAAAATTTTTCGAAAAGGATGTGGAAAATTAGGGAATTTTGGGGAATTGAATGACTAAGCTCTGTTCCTGGAATTTCATGGAAGGCAGAAAATTTCTCTGATAGGATGTGGAAAAATAAGAGAATTTTTAGGGGATCTTGGGGAGGAAAGCTCAAGGACTCACATCCGACCCAAGGGGTAACAAGAGGGATTCATAACTCAAGTACTGATCCTGGATTTTCTTTTAAGGAGAATTTGGTAAAACTTGGTATTGACTTTTAAAGAAAGAAAATTTGGCTCAATTCGGTCGGGACTGGTAGCCATTGCAAGATTTGCAAAATTTCATGATATTTCGAATTTGTTAGAAGTGACACTATGTGAAAAGTGCCAAATTTCACGGAGTGCCCGCAAAAGCGAAGGATTCAAAGATAAGTGCAAGGACTCAGAATCTCGAGAGAGAGAGAGAGAGAGAGTATTATCATTTGTTTGTTCAATTTATCATTTCTTTCAATTTGTTTTATTTCATTTCATTTCATTTCATTTGATTTAAATTTCGATTTAAGTTTTGAATTTGATTTAAATTTCTTTTGATTTAAATTATGAGCTCATTTAAATTTCTTTTCATTTCATTTGATTTCATTTAACTTAAGTTCGGAGTTCATTTTGATTTTAATTTTATTTTGTTATAATTTTATCCCTTTCTTCTGCATCATTCTTTTGCCCTTTTCATTTGGAACTAACACATGGTTCTACAGCTTTCGACTGTGTTGCTGAAAAAAAACATTTCTAAAAACAAACATCTTCATTAATTTTGCTGAAAGTAGTACAACTGATCATATGCTGACAAACATCCAAAAGGCGATCACGTGTACAAAACTGAACAGAACTGACATATCATATCGTCTGGCTGCTACAAAAGTGGTGACAATAACTGACATGACCCGTTGTGAGGGGTAGTAGATTTTTGCCACCTGAGACTACCGCGGGGGTGATCACAGAAAAATTCATTAAGAAATTCATATCTATTTTTGATGAAATTGCACTTTAAAGAAAGATATTTTCTTTATTTTATTGCAGGAACGAAGATTTATAAGTGATGGAAGGAAAAAGCATGAAATGGAGCAAATTTGGATCAAAAAGGAGGAAATTCATGCAAATATAACTACTTCGCCAACGGCGATATCGAGGCCGCCGACGGCGAGATTGTGTGGAGAATTTCTGAAGGAATTATAACTACCTCGCCGACAGCGAGCCCGAGCCCGCCGACAGCGAGATCGCGCGGTTTGAAGTCCTTCTAGAAGCCCTACTGACGGCGAGGTCGTTTCCCGCCGACGGTGAGCTAGTTCAAAATGCATATACATTGAACCTGGACACTTTTTGAAGAGGTGTTTAAGCACCCCTTGGACCTTTGCCTACCTCTATAAATAGAGGCCGAATTCTAGAGTGTGTGTGTGTCTTTTCGAGTCTTCCGTGTGTTCATTTCTAGTGTCTTGAGTGTAAGTTTAAGTGAGTTTAGTGAGTTCATTAGTTTAATTGAGTGCTCGTTTAGTTGCTCGAACTAGAAGGAAAAGTCAAAGGAACTTCAAGGAGTCTGCGTCAGGAGGAAATTAAGATAAGTATTTTTGTTTATTGTTGTTAACTTTAAATGAAATCCATGCTTTGTTTTATTCCCATGCATTCTGAGTAGTTTTCTTAGTCTTTCTCCTTATTTATGAAAATTATGCGGATCGATGAAATTAAACAGAAGCACCAAATATAGTATAAATAAATTGTGATAAATTTTACTTAAAAATTAATTTAATTTCAATCTGGCCAATTGAGTAGTTAAAATATGTTGAATTATCAACTATAGTAAAAATTACATCCAATATTCAGGGAAGTCAAAAGCCTTGGAAGGCATGTGCAAATAAATAGGGAAATATTAATTATCGGACGTAGAATTGGATATTTTAGTGTGACAGACTAAAATACTCAATTCGATCCTACTGTTTGAGAGCTGAATTGTAGATGTTAGCCCTCAGGTGAGGGGAACGTGGGAGCTCTGAAGTGGCAGCCGGTATCCTCCCAGCCTAGCTGCAGATTCAGTAATCAAATATAGGATTGGTCAATGTTCTTTGCACCTGGACCAAAGGGTAAAGATTAGGAATGCTCATATTTGTCACAATACAATTAAAAATTCTATTTAAATTCATCAGTTCACTTAATTTTCTAAAAACAAGGAGAAGGATACTTTTTCTTAATTAATTAAATCAACTTTATTTTAAGCATTAGTTTACTTTATGTTTGCTTTTAATTTCAATCTACTAGATTAGTAAGTAATTCCTTTAAATTTAGCTGATAACAATTCTGTTAAAAACTTCTCTGTGGGATTTTGCCAACCCTACATTAGATGAAATTCATTTAACTATTCAAAACCCTGATGTAGCTGCTAATTCATTCGAACTTAAACCTGCAATTATCCAAATGGTACAAAACAATCAATTTAGTGGTTCACTCTATCGAAGATCCTAATTTACATCTTGCTAGTTTTTTTAGAACATGTGCTACTTTCAAATATGAAGGAGTATCTAACGATGCTATTAGACTTAGACTTTTTCCTTTTTCTTTAAGGGATAAGGCTAAAATGTGGTTAAATTCGTTAGCACCTGGATCTATTAAAACTTGGGGAGAATTATCACAAAAATTTCTATCCAAATATTTTCCACCATCTAAAACCGCTAAGCTTAGAAATGATATAACTTCTTTTAGTCGGTTTGATGGAGAGTCGATATATGAATCTTGGGAGAGATTTAAAGAACTTCTTAGGAAATGCCCACATCATGCGTTACCGTATTGGTTAATTATCCAAACTTTTTATAATGGATTAGTAGGATCTTTAAGATCAATCATCGATCTGCTTCGTTGGAGGATCATTAATGTCAAAACCATTTGATGAAGCCTATGCATTAATCGAAGAAATGACAACAAATAATTTTCGATGGCCTCGTTGATAGAATGAATCCGAAAAAATAGCTAGTATTCATGAAAATGATGCAATTTCTATGTTAGCTTCACAAATTGTCTGCTATATCTAAAAAATTAGATGATTTTGGAATGAATTACTCTCCAACTTTAACAGAAGAAAATTCATCTGGACAACTTATAGAATCCCAATCTCAATATGAAACAATTAATGCAATTAACAACAGACCTAATAATCCTTATGCAACTTATTATAATCCTGGATGGAAAAATCATCCTAATTTTAATTGGAATAATAATACAACTAATCAACCATGGATTAATAATATGACACAACAATTAGGAAATTCATCTAATCAAGGAAATCCTAATTATAAACCTATGTATCCACCTGGATTTAATAATAATAACCCACAATTTAAAGATAAGAAATTATCTATAGAAGAATTAATATTAAATATGGGTCAACATTTACAAAATCAAGGAAATCAACTACAAATACAAGGAAATCAATTACAAAATCAAGGAACAACTATCAAAAATATTGAAACTCAACTTGGACATATTGCTACTGCACTTAATAATAGAATACCTAGAACATTTCCTAGTAATGTAGAAATAAATCCTAAAGACAAGGGAAATGAACAAATTAAAGCGATACAATTACGAAGTGGAAAAGAATTAGAACCTCGAATTCAGAAAGAACTTGAGAGTCAAAAAGAGGAAATGGAAATTGAAAAAGAAAAGAATCAACAAGATCCAAACTTAGAAAATCCTTTAATACCTATGAAAATTTATGTTGAAAAACCTCCACCACCATTTCCTCAACGACTAATTCAACATAAAAGAGACAAACAATTTGTTAAATTCCTTGAAATTTTGAAGAAATTAACGATAAATATTCCTTTCGTAGAAGCTTTAGAACAGATGCCAAACTATGTAAAATTCATGAAAGATATTCTAAATAAAAAAAGAAAATTTATTGATAATGAAATGGTTGCACTTAGAGAAGAGTATAGTGCTATTCTTCAGAAAAAACTTCCTGAAAAATTAAAAGATCCTAGTAGTTTCACTATACCCTGCGCTATTGGAGAAAAATTCTATGGAAAAGCTTTGTGTGACTTAGGAGCAAGCATCAATCTAATGCCTCTATCAATTTTCAAGAGATTAGGATTGGGAGAAATTTCACGTACTTCAAGAACCCTTCGCTTAGTCGACCATTCTGTTACATATCCTAAGGGAGTTATTGAAGATGTATTAGTTAAAGTGGATAAATTTATCTTCCCTGTAGATTTTATTGTTCTAGATATGGAAGAAGATAAAGAAATTCCTATCATTTTAGGAAGACCATTTTTAGCCACTAGAAAAGCTATGATTGATGTTCAGAAAGGAGAATTAACTATGAGAGTAAATGACCAAAAAGTAACTTTTAATATTGTTAAATCAATGAAATATCCTGCGCTAGAAAAAGATGATGAGTGTTTTCGAATGGAAGTACTTGATCATCTACAAAAAGAACATTTTAAGGAATATTATGAAGAAAATTAGAAAAATAAAATATTGAATTAATTGAAAAATATGAGATAAATAAAGAATTAGATTATATTCAAGAGAAATTTGAATTTTTAGATAACACAGAAAATACTGAAAAAAATATAGTTCCATCAATTATTAAACCTCCTAAACTTGAGTTAAAAATGTTACCTAATCATTTAAAGTATGCTTACTTAGGTAATTCTTCAACTCTACCAGTTATTATTTCATCTGAATTAAATGAATCTCAAGAACAAAAACTTTTAGATACATTAAAAAAATATAATAAAATTTTTGGTTGGACTTTTGCAGATATTAAAGGAATTAGTCGTTCAATCACGTATGCACGGAATTATTTTAGATAATGAACATAAACCTAAAGCCGATCCACGAAAGGAGATTAAAACCGATAATGAAAGAAGTAGTTAAAAAGGAAATTTTAAAATGGTTAGATAATGGTATTATATATCCTATTTCTGACAGTGCTTGGGTAAGCCCAATTCCCTGTGTACCTAAAAAAGGAGGGGTGACTGCCAAAACTAATGAAAATAATGAACTTATTCCTATAAGACAAGTTACTGGATGACGAATATGTATTGATTATAGAAAATTAAATCCAGCCACTAGAAAAGATCACTTCCCTTTACCATTTCTAGACCAGATGTTAGATAGATTAGCCGGACATAAGTATTTTTGTTTCTTAGATGGATATACCGGTTATCATCAAATACAAATTGCTCATGACGATCAAGATAAAACTACATTTACAAGTCCTTATGGAACTTTTGCTTTTCGAAGAATGCCTTTTGGATTATGTAATGCACCTACAACATTCCAAAGATGTATGATGTCTATATTTAGTAAATTAATTGATAATGGAATACAAGTATTTATGGATGATTTCTCTGTATTTGGAACAACATTTGACACATGCTTAAATCATCTTGAAAAAGTATTTGAAGTATGTGAGAAAACTAATTTAGTTCTTAATTGGGAGAAATGTCAATTTATGGTTACAGACGGCATTGTATTAGGGTATAAAATTTCGGAAAAAGGCATGGAAGTAGACCCTGCAAAAATTCAAGTAATAGCTAAATTACCACCTCCAACAACGGTAAAAGGCGTAAGAAGTTTTCTTGTACATGCTGGATTCTACAGACGTTACATTAAAGATTTTTCAAAAATAACTAAACCTCTATGCCAACTTCTTGAAAAGTACAAGAAATTTGAATTTACAACTGAATGCCTGAATGCTTTCGAATTATTAAAAGATAAATTAATTACAACACCTATAATAGTTTCGCCTAACTGGGAGAAACCATTTGAGCTTATGTGTGATGCTAGTGATTATGCTATAGGAGCAGTTCTTGGGCAGAGATATGATAAGATTTTCAAAGTTATATACTATGCTAGTAAAACTCTAAATGATGCTAAAATAAATTATACAGTTACTGAAAGAGAATTATTAGCAGTTGTATATGCTTTTAATAAATTTCGGCATTATCTAATTGGAACTAAATGCATTGTGCATACTGATCATTCTGTTATAAAATATTTAATACAAAAGAAAGATTCTAAACCAAGATTAATCAGATGGATATTGTTAATGCAAGAATTTGATTTTGAGATAGTTAACAAAAGGGGAGCTGATAATCAAATTACTGATCATTTATCAAGATTAGAAAATCATGAATTATCTAATATTGATAATGAAATTTTAGACAGTTTTCCTGATGAACAACTTTATAATATTAATGTTGAAAATACCTTGGTATGCTTGATATAGTAAATTATATTGTAAGTGACATTTTACCACCTATGTTAACTTTGCAACAACAGAAAAAATTCATTCACGATACTAAATCATATTTTTGGGATGAACCATATTTATATAAGCAATGCAAGGATCTAATTATTAGAAGATGTGTGCCTTATGAAGAAATTGAACCAATTATTCAAAAATGTCATGATTCTGATTTTGGAGGACATTTTGGGACAGATAAAACTGCATATAAAATTCTACAATCTGGATTTTATTGGCCTACTCTATTTAGAGATGTATATAGATATATTAAAACTTGCGATAAATGACAAAGAGTATGAAACATATCAAGGAAAAATGAAATGCCTCTGAATTTTATATTAGAAGTTGAAATTTTTGATGTTTGGGGATTAGATTTCATGGGACCTTTTATTCCGTCATTTGGAAACTCATATATATTTGTAGCTGTTGATTATGTTTCCAAATGGATTGAAGCACAAGCTTTACCTAGGTGTGATGCTAAAAGTGTTTCAAAATTCTTAATGAAAAATATTTTTACTAGATTTGGAATGCCGAGAGTGATTATCACTGACGGAGGAACTCATTTTAGAAATAAATATATTCACAAACTAGTAGAAAAATATAATATTATGCATAAGATATCAACTGCTTATCATCCACAAACTAGTGGATTAGCAGAAGTTTCTAATCGAGAGATTAAGTGTATATTAGAAAAGTCTGTAAATCCTAATAGATCAGACTGGTCTATAAGACTAGCCACTGCGTTATGGGCATACTGGACTGCTTATAAAACTCCGATTGGAATGACTCCTTACAGGCTTATATATGGAAAAACTTGCCACTTACCAGTTGAATTAGAACATAAAGCATATTTGGCGATTAAAGAATTTAATTTTAATATGAAAGAAGCTGGTGAGAAGAGATTGTTGCAATTAAATGAATTGGAAGAATTAAGAAATGAATCATATGATAATGATAGGATTTATAAGGAAAGAATGAAATTATGGCATGATTGGAAGATTAATCAGAGAAATTTTGAACCAGGATAAGCAGTTTTGCTTTATAATACTAGATTGAAATTCTTTCCTGGGAAATTGAAATCTCGATGGTTAGGACCTTTCACCATAACTCAAATATTTTCATATGGAACTATAGAAATTGAAGATCCAAAAACAGGACATAGATTTAAAGTAAATGGAAATAGATTAAAACCATATTTCAAAAACAGACGACCAAATTTTAAAGAGGTTTTAATGCTTAGTCAACCTGAACATTAACTGAATTAGGTCGGGCTGACGACGTTAAACCAAGCGCTTTATGGGAGGCAACCCATAGTAGTCTTTTATTTTTAATATTTACATATTAGTGAGTCTATATTATTAAAACAAATCTTACTACTCAAAATTTTTATTAGAATCATCACAAAAATTGAACCTATTGGATGAGATCAGAAAGTATTCGGACCAGTGCGAAAACGGGCGATTTTTACGAATCTCGCCGACCGTGAGCCCGATCCCGCTGACGGCGAGATCGTGGACCATTACTCAGTTAGTTTTATAACTAAGTCGCCGATGGCGAGAAACTTCCCACTGACGGCGAGGCAGTTAAAAATTTGGTTTCTTAAAGATTTTTGTGCGGTTTTGGACGGATCTAAGTCATTCCTTCGTAAGAAATTGTTCCAAATCTGATTTTACACCATTTTCTTCCTTAAGAACAATTAGAGACCAATCCATTCCATCCAAAATGGCTTTCAAATTCCTAGAAACCACAAAAACTGAAGTTTTCAACCGGAGAAAATTCGTTAGTTCGGAGGCACAGCGAATCTTCAACAAAGGCTTGATGAAGAAAAGACTTATCAAAGAAAGATGATTCGTCAATAGAGGAGTAGAGAATGCTACTACAAAAATCGAATAATTGATCGCACAATGGCATTGGGAGGTATTTTGTTATACAACTTCCGCTGTAGTTATACCAGTAGTTAAAGAGTTTTACTCTAATTTACATGCGATCAACAATGGAAATGTGTACGTCAGAGGAAGATGGGTAACATTTACTCCTGCAAGAGTAAATGAATTGTTTTCTATAGAAAATACCTCTGTCTGTCATTATTCCAACTTTGTGCCTTCAAGATACAATATGAACGAAATATATAGAGATCTGACCGACGAACCGGATGATTGGGAGTTACGAGAAGATGGGTATGTCAGTTTTTCTGCATCACTTCTAAACCCTGTTTCGAAGCACTGGCATTTCTTTATATCATCAAAGTTATTACCTACCATGAGAGTAAATAAAGTTTCAAAGGAATGCGCTATTTTAAACTATTGTATTCAAATTGGATTACCTATCGATGTTGGATCAATAATAGTAAAGTCTGCATTGGGATTAATTGTGCATGGGTCAGTGCATGGACTTGGACACCCATCAACTATATTTGCTTTATGCAGATCGATTCAAGTTTCTTATGAGGCTTGGGAAAAAGTACTTTTACCATGGAAGCCCTCGGATCCTACTCGATATGTTTCCCACTTTGGATAACAATGATGAGATCGCAGTTATTTCGACGAGCATCACGGAACAATCCTTTAGCAAGGCCCATTGCGTGATAAGACTAATTTCATTCTGAAGAAGATTAAAGGATTGGAGAAAGAATTGCAAAATGTGATGAGTTCTATTGACAATATCTCTGATATGTTTGATCATATTGATTGGAGAATGAAGGAGCACTTTGATCATACTAGACATCTGGAGGCCAGTTTTATTCATCTACTAAGACAGAAAGGATGGATTAATGAAGAATCTATTGCGAATTCCCTTCGGTGCCTTTCTACAATTTATTTGTGCACCTGCGTTGCAATGGAAATATCAGAGAAAATATTAGTTCAGACATTGAAGAGTAGGAAAAATTTCTTTGTTTATGTTATATTTGTGTATATATATATATGTGTGTGTTTGATTAGGAGTTAAGTTTTATTATGAGTCGAACTTTGATTTGATCATCTCAGATTTGATGAGATTATTTGTAAATTGTTATGTCTCAGCATTTAGAGTGTTGTGGTTTGGATTGTGATGCTGAGTATTATGGATTTGAACAATTAAGTTAAGTGTGTGTAATGTTGTTAGTGTGAAATTTGTAAGTTTCATGGATTTCATTTATGAAGTTATGTTGTTTGTTTTGTGTGACTTTTTGTGAGTTTAAGTATCTAATCTTCGTATTATTATTAAATTAAGTGATCGGAAGATTGATTAAGGGCAATTCGAGGTTGAAATTGATTGACGAATTTCAAAAAATTAAAATTTTTTGGAACCTCGCCGATGGAGAGAATTAGCTCGCCAACAGCGAGAAAACCCGCTGACAGCGAGACCGAGCTCGCCGACGACGGATTTTTCCCGAAACTTTTGCCTTATGAAATTAATTAGCTCGCTGATGGCGAGAAAAACCTCGCTGACAGCAAGAACGCGAAAAAACCTATATTTGACCAGTCAACCGACACTATTCATCATCCCTTTCCTCAAATTTTCGAAAAAACCGACCTAGGGCTTGAGAGATCTCGGATTTGAAGCGATTTCAAGACTTTTTGACACCGGATTTCATCTTCCCTTAGTAAGAGCTTCACTCTTATGCAAAAATTTTTAATTTTCACCATGAATTTCTTCAACATTGGGATATTTTGAAAAATTTTGAAATGTGAAGAAAATACTTGGAAGAATTTCATAGAAATTGAATTAAATGGATTTTAGTTGTTGTAGGAAGCCTTCTTAGTAATATTTTGGAGTTTAGTTAAAATTTTTGTGAATTTCACAGATCGAGAAATGGCTCCACGACAAAAACGACGAGTAGATTTTGATGAAACTCGATTCATTAATGCGAGAGCACAAACTCGATATTTTCAAAATATACAAGCAAGAAAGTGCATACAAGATCGAGTTTTCAAGAATCCAGGAGGAGAAGTAGAGCGAGTTATAAAGGAGCGAGGATGGGAAAACTTTTGCTACGTTACCAACAGAGCAGCTGTAGAAGTTGTGAAAGAATTTTATACAAATTTAACACAGGCGGAAGATGCCCCAGTTAAGATTAGAGGATTTTTTATAGATTTCAACGCTGCTAGAATAAACGCTTATTATGAAGTTCGAGACATCTACATGAGTGAATATGAAACTTTTGGAACTATGGAAGGACCATTGGAAGAGGTGATCGACTTTCTCACTGATGGGAAAGGAGTCTGGAAGTTAAAGCAGCGGGAACGGGTAAACTTCCCTCTTTCTATGCTAAATGCAACATCTAAAGCCTGGCATTATTTTATTTGTTCTACTTTGTTACCTACCTACCATCATAGTGAGGTAACAAGAGATAGAGCAGTTCTGAATTTCTGTATTCAGAACCAGAAGAGTATTAATGTGGGAAATATTATATACAAGAACGTATTAGCCACTGCTAGAAATGAAAGTGGAGGAGGACCCTCCTGGTCTTATCTATGCACTTTGCCAATTATCTGGGTTAGAGGCAAGAGATGATGAAGAATGGATAGAGCCTATGAAACTCCTTACTCAGGCTAATATAAAGAAATATGAATCCCACGAAGGATGGAGATCTGGGACAAGGGATTATGTACCTTTTTTAAGTAGAGATATACCCTCTACTAGTTATGAACCACCCCCTCAGTACACCACTCCTACCCTTCAAGTTCTGATGAATGTGTTAACCCTGAGTAGAAAGAGTTTTGAGTTATTTGGAGAAAATATGGAAAGAAGATTTGAGCTTATAGATCAAAGGATTGGAGGCTTGGAGAGAAGACACGATTATCATAATGAATATCTCCAGCGACATTCAGAGTACGAGATTGCATACTATGAAGCTGAGCGTCGTTATAGGAGTGGTGATTTAGATGTTGTCTTTCTTGAGTGCCCCCGTTATACACAGTACCAGCCTGCTCAGCCTTCTCAGCCTGGAGATCAGGGAGACGACATAGTTTGGGATTTTAATGTAGAGATTAGAGTTTTTGTTTAGTTTGTTTGATTTGTTTAGATTTGTTGTTTTGCAAACTTTATTATTTCTATGTGTAATATTTTAGTAATTTATGTAGACTTTGGACTTAGTATGTTTATTTGTTTGCTTGAGCTATGATATTAGATTTTTTTTATGTGTTAAATTAGTTGCAAATTTTAATAAATATAGGATGTTAGTCTTTCTTTAAATGTATTGTTTAAGTAGTAATAGATTAAGTTTTCATTGTTATGTTTGATACTTATTTTAAAAATTTCCATCGCTGCACTTTCTTTTTAAATATTATATAGAGAAGAATACTAACAGTACAGGTTCTATAAGTAATGAAAAGCCTGTAAAATTTCAAAGAAAAGAAATACCTAAAGCTCAAAGGTATGATGAATTTTATTTATGTACTTTCCCTTTTTCACTATGTAGAATAGATAGAAAAATTTAAGTTTGGGGAAGGTAAAAATACAAATTTAATTATTAAAATTGTTCTCAATATATATTTTCAAAAATTATTATTAAATGATTTTCTATAGTAATTTTCAAATTCAATACATATGAGTTGCTTTATTTAATTGTTATATAAAGTTAAAGAAAATAATTCTAGTAATTCAATTAATTAATAGAATGAGATATTTGGTTAAAAGGAATAAGAATATAGTAAACTATTTAAAGTAAGGGAAACTATATTCTAAAATTCGAAATTCTTAAGTATATAGATGAAAAAGAATGGATAGAAACTCAATGAAGTAAAAGTTATGAAATATATATAAGCAAAGAAATATTTGAAGTTTCAAATTTAGGAAGAGAAGTTGAAGTTCAAAATTATTAACAGGCTATCCAGATACAGTAATCCTCACTTGAAAAGAAAAAAAGAAAAGAAAAGAAAAGAAAAAAGAAAATAAAAGAAAAGAAAAGAAAAATATAAGTGAGGAGAAACTTGAGGAGATGCCTTATCAAAAATTGGCTTCAATGGATTCAACCTAAAGGGTAAAACTTAATTATATTTCTAAACTTATATTTATGGATTAATATTTTACTAAATAGTGATTTCTTGAATTTCTATCATCTAAATATCTTAAGTAATTTACTATCTTAAATATAGTCATTCCTGAAATAAATAGAAAGCTAAAAATCTTAGACCTGATAACTAAGTAATCTTATCTCTATAAAATTAATATAAATTACTTAGAAATATTTCTATTTAACTTTATTGTAATGTTATTTAAAATTAATTCATATATTATTTGAATTAAAAAATTCTATTATAGAAATCATTACCTTTATTTAGTATTAAAATTACTTGAGGACAAGTAATAATTAAGTTTGGGGGATTTTGATCACAGAAAAATTCATTAAGAAATTCATATATATTTTTGATGAAATTGCACTTTAAAGAAAGGTATTTTCTTTATTTTATTGCAGGAACGAAGATTTATAAGTGATGGAAGCAAAAAGCATGAAATGGAGCAAATTTGGATCAAAAAGGAGGAAATTCATGTAAATATAACTACTTGACCGACGGCGAGATGAAGGCCGCCGACGGCGAGATCGTGAGGAGAATTTCTAAAGGAATTATAACTACCTCTCCGACAGCGAGCCCGAGCCCGCCGACAGTGAGATCGCACGGTTTGAAGTCCTTCTAAAAGCCCCGCTGACGGCGAGGTCGTTTCCCGCCGACGGCGAGCTAGTTCAAAATACATATACATTGAACCTGGACACTTTTTGAAGAGGTGTTTAAGCACCCCTTGGACCTTTGATAAATAGAGGCTGAATTCTAGAGTGTGTGTGTGTCTTTTGAGTCTTCTGTGTGTTCATTTCTAGTGTCTTGAGTGTAAGTTTAAGTGAGTTTAGTGAGTTCATTAGTTTAATTGAGTGTCGTTTAGTTGTCGAACTAGAAGGAAAAGTCAAAGGAACTTCACGAGTCTGCCATGGGAGGAAATTAAGATAAGTATCTTTGTTTATTGTTGTTAACTTTAAATGAAATCCATACTTTGTTTTATTCCTATGCATTCTGAGTAGTTTTCTTAGTCTTTCTCCTTGTTTATGAAAATTATGCGGATCGATGAAATTAAATAAAAGCACCTAATATAGTATAATTAAATTGTGATAATTTTTTACTTAAAACTTAATTTACTTTCAATCTGGCCAATTGAGTAGTTAAAATATGTTGAATTATCAACTATAGTCAAAATTACATCCAATATTCAGGGAAGTCAAAAGCCTTGGAAGGCGGGTGCAAATAAATAGGGAAATATTAATTATCGGACGTAGAATTGGATATTTTAGTGTGAAAGACTAAAATACTCAATTCGATCCTACTATTTGAGAGATGAAGTGTAGATGTTAGCCCTCAGGTGAGAGGAACGTGGGAGCTCTGAAGTGGCGACGGTATCCTCCTGACCTAGCCGCTGCATTCGTAATCAAACATAGGATTAGTCAATGTTCTTTGCACCTGGACCAAAAGGTAAATAATAGGAATGCTTCTATTTGTCACAATAGAATTAAAAAATTCTATTTAAATTCATCAGTTCACTTAATTTTCTAAAAATAAGGAGAAGGATATTTTTTCTGAATTAATTAAATCAACTTTATTTTAAGCATTAGTTTACTTTAAGTTTGCTTTTAATTTCGGTCTACTAGATTAGTAAGTAATTCCTTTAAATTTAGCTGATAACAACTCTGTTAAAAACTTCCCTGTGGGATCGATAACTAGGACTCCACTAGAGCCCTGTATTACTTGATACGATACTTATACTTGCGTAGAATCCACATTATACATTAAATCATATAACTATATTTAAAGCAGGATCAAGTTTTTGGTGCCGATACTATTAATTTAAATTGCATACATATAAGAGGTGGGTCAGGGGCGAGCCAACCTGCCAAGGTTACACTACGGAACAAAAGTTCCATTGCGAACACCCGGAGGTACTGCCATCACAGTGGCAAAGGACGAAGGTTTTTCAATTCTGGATCGGGCACATAGTAAAATAGCGTTTTATCTTCATCCATTCTTCTGAAGGTAACTGACACCCTTTTTCTTGTAACTCCTGGGATGCAGTGTTTTGCTAAATCTGCTCCATTTCCTTTTAATACCAGTATTGATCCGACTGGTAGGGTAACTTCAACATAACCTCAGAATTCTCCCTGTCCAACAATCTGGATTTCCAGTCCAAACAAGATGTTACTTTCACTTATAAAGGAGACCATGCAGAAGGGACTCACAAAGTCATGGTGATATGTGGTGGGATGCAGTCCCCATCCTCAGAAATATTTATGATGCAGCTATTAGAAATATAGTCTGCAGGCAAGACATGCTACTCGACCATCCTCTTTATCATCTTCTTGATTGGCGGCGACATCGGATCCACCTCATCATGCTGTAGGAACCCCAAGGGATTGCCTTGTCAATCTTTAGCGAAATTGTAGTAGTAGCCAAACTGAATAGTGACTATGCCCTTTCCTCATTTCCATGTTGATGACTCTGTATATTTCCTCGGCCTCAAGCAACCCGCTCTGTCCAAAGTCTGAAAAGCTTCAATACAATAAAAAATTCCTTCTTTGTCTTTCTTCGAGAATACTTCGGTGTATAACTCAAGTCCTTCTAGGATATTGACAAATTTCCATTGTATTTCTTTGTAGTGTTGAAATTCCTTCTTTCTGATTCTTCTAATTTTTGCCATCACATAGTCTGGGACTCCTCGTGGTGGTGGCGGTGGCGGCGGTAGAACGTACTGTGGTATGTACAGCACTACATTAGGATATTCTCAGCTTTCTGGT
Source organism: Papilionanthe hookeriana x Papilionanthe teres (assembly GCA_022702705.1). NCBI lineage: Eukaryota > Viridiplantae > Streptophyta > Magnoliopsida > Asparagales > Orchidaceae > Papilionanthe > Papilionanthe hookeriana x Papilionanthe teres. The sequence continues at coordinate 106,268,644 of CM040421.1, read as the reverse complement.
AGCATTGAAGCAACTGCAAAGGCTTTAAATGTTTCATACTCCTCTAGCTGTAAAACATGACATTCTAGGCACTCTGAAAATGCCCCAGTCGCTGAAGGTAGTCTGGTTAAACTCGAGTTGCAAGTCAGACACCCACTTAAAATTTCTTCCATCAGATCTAATGTCAGCGCGGGATCCTCTGCATCATCTAGCTTAGTATCGGTGCGCAATGCACTATCATCAGTTTCTTTCATCTCAAGATCATCAAAATCTTCTAGAATGGGTGATAGCACAGAGGCTAGCTTCTAGGCTTGTCTCCTCTCCATCCTGTTTAAGATGCGACACTTATAGTGATTTGCATTTCTTCTTTTTGTACGCGCCAACGGCGGATCTGGAACTCTTTTAGCTGAAGCAACAACAAGATCACCCTCTGGAGTGGTGATCATAGACGAGACCTAGCTGTGTCTCGTGGCAAGAACTTGCGAGTCAACAAACCCTCCAGTACCTCCATATCCTGATGTCTATCCGGTCTCTTTACGACCAATCTTCTTAATCGACTTCGTGTATGTAATCTCCTCTTTTGTGTTTCTTTTTCAAGACGCAAAGTCCAAGCTGTATTTGGAAGCAAACACCAACTCACAACCCGACACTTCCTGCACGTGTAAACAAGGGGAAATCTCAGTGGGTGGTGTTGTGCACGAACAAGAAGAAGGACAAATGTATTATCTTTTATTTTAATATGATTTATAATTATTTTAATGCCATCATCTTATTTAATATAATTTTATAAGATTTAGATTTAGAAATTTCAACAAGTGTATTTTATTTTTGTGAGAAAATTTACTTTATTTTATTTAACTTTATTTTATTACATGACTTGGACCCAGCCACAGACGCTGGCCCTATTTTACATCAGAATGAAAATCTTTCTTTAGACTCCTTATTTTACGTTGTACTTCTTGAGATATTGTCCATTTATTGGCAACATGGGTCTATTCCCTTGAGAATCTACCAACTGGTAGGACCCTCCAGAGTAAACCTTTTTTTCCACGAATGGTCCTTCCCAGGTTGGTTCAAAATTTCCACCTATCTTGTGGTGTGCAAGAATAGGCCTTCAGAGAACGAGCACAAGGTCGCCAATTTTGAATGACGTCGGGCTGAAAAACTTATCGTGGGCTTGAATCATCTTTGCTTGGTAGAGTTCCAAATTCTGCTGTGCAATCAATCTTTTCCCCTCGAGACTTTCTAATAATGCCAATCAAAGTTTGGCATTCTCTTCAGTTGTAATTTGATTGGCGATGGTGATCTTGAGCAACAGTAGCTAAACTTCTAGCGGAAGGACTACCTCGGACCCGTACACAAGTGTATAAGGTGTATACTGTGTCGGCATTTGGACTGTCATCCTCTAGGCCCATGTCGGCTAATTTTTTCTTACTATTTTGAAAATAAAATTTTAAAGTTTAAATTTAATGTAATATGTAAAGTATTTTTTTTTATTTTGAAAATGGTGATATATTATTTTATTTTGAAAATAACGAGACCAGGTAGATCTCATATATCAAATAGTTTAAATAATTGAGCACAATACCACAAGTGACACATCATCTTGAAAGATGAGCGTACCACTTGTTAGTAGGCTTAACTATCTAAACTTAAAAGTTTATGACTCCATTTTGGTCTGCATATTTTATAGCCGACAAATTCCCCTATCTAATACACAGATTAGACAGGGTTTAGATTAATCTGGGTTCCTAATTCCCTATAGAGGCAAGCCCCTACAGTTAATTACATCTTAGGCAACCGAAATCACCTAGGAAAACTCTCGATAAGGATCATGGGCTTCGTCTTCAAGAACTTCAACGTTTAGGTTTCCATGATTGCTTGTAGGAGAATCAAAGGGAATGGTCCAATGTGGAACAGTTATTTTCAGAGTCCAAAGGTATGAAAAGTAGGAGATGTCGAAGATACTGAAGGAGCTTCAATGACATCTCAAACTAACCTATAGTTGGGCTAGACATCTTTGAAAGTGAAGTTATGTTTATATTTCGATCTTGCAAATTATTTAGATGTTTTGGGATTTATATCTACATGTCATATGTAAATGACCCAAAAATATGAGAGGATTTATGTCGTGCCAAACGACAACCTCGGAATCCTAAACAGTTTAGGACTTATATCGTACGATGTACGATCGTACTGAGTCCTAAAAGATAATGTGAGGATTTACGTCGTATCAAATGACAACCTCGACGCCCTATAGATGTTGTTTAAATCTACGAAAGTCCGATCGAAGATCCTTCATTCGTCCTCTGTCATCTCGTCTCGAGAAAGAATAAAGGTAAGAGAAAAGAGAAAACCATGCCTCGAACGGCCTATCCTAAGGGCATGTGCGAGGGAATAATTAAAATAAACATGTGTAATAGAAAAAACTAACCATGCCCTAGATGGTGTATCCTAAGGGCAAGCATAAAAGAAAAGCATAAATGCAGGTAAATGTATATACAAAAGTAAAGAGATGCATGTAATAAAGAAAGTAAATGAACTGTACAATAATAAAAAAAATGTGTACCTGGCCAACTCCGTCGATGTCTCGGAAGCAAGCTAATAGCTACAAGCAACTATACAATCAAGTTTAGCCATAAACATATAAAATATCAAAGTGGGGGAATAAGAATTCTATTTGAGGATAGGCTCAGTCTGTAGACTTCCTTTTTTTTTATCTCGATCCCACAGGCAACCCGAAGTACTGAAGTCTGTATCAATCTCAGATCAAGTCACCAGCAAATCACCCAAGAGTAGGCAATCCTAATCCCTACCACTTAATTAGTGAGTGAACCAGTTTGTAATATCTGAGTTTTGAGAGTGTAGTATCTGTTATCGTAGTATCTGAGTTTGAAAGTGTGGTATGTGTTATCGTAGTACCTAAACTCTTTACCAGTGTAATATCTGGTACGTAGTATCTGGTCTGTGGTGTGTAACGTGTATTAACTAGTGCATGGTGTTTAGTGTTTATTGGGCAGTGTGTAGTAGAGTAGCGTGTAGTGTTTGTGATTTGGTAAATGGTATGTGTGTATGAGTGATATTTAATATGTGATGTGTATGTGTAATATTTAATATATGGTGTTTGTGTGTAATATTTAATGTGTTATGTGTAGTGTGTATGTGTGGTGGTTAATATATATAGTGTTTATGTGATGTTTAATATGTAGGGTGTGTATAATAAGTTTCATAATTATATGTGTTGTGTTTGATGCGATGTGTTTGATATGTCGTGCTTGATTTGATGTACTAAATGTATTGTGTATGATGTGCTATGGGTGGTATTTGTGTGTGATATTTATGTGTTGTACGTGTTCGATGTGATATGTGTTTGTTATGATATATGTGTGATGTGATATGTGTTGTGCTATGTGTGTGATGTGATATGTGTTGTACTATGTGTGTGGCATTTGGTTTGATGTGTTGGCGTAGTATCTGTTATCGTGCAGGTGCAGTGTTTATTGTCGGGCAAACATGGTGTTACTTATCGTACGGGTGTGGTGTAGCATCCGTTGTCGAAGTATCTGTTACTGAACCAGTGTAATATCTGGTGTCGTAGAATCTGTTATCGGTTCATGAATTTCTTAAAGGTAGGGATTAGAACTACCTAACTCAAAGTAAAATAGACATCTAATATTGAGTATTGATTTTTTTAATATTTGTCTCGGCTATAAAAGCACGATTATTCGAGTGTGCATCATTGCCTGTACCCCGCATTTCCAACTTATTGACCCACTTTGATATTCCATATGTATTTCCAACACTCTGAGATATCTTTTATTCAAATCAAAACATTGCCAAAACTTGTATTGTATATAAAAAAATAGGAAATTTTGCATATATACCATTCAATTCTCATCCATTCATATTTCCAATTTCTAATGTATAAAACCAATTCAAATAAGTTAAAGCTTGCCCAGGTATTCAATTCCAAGAATTTAGTTTTAGCAAAAAGAGAACGAAGCTGCCACAATTCAGCTCCAAAAATAGAAAAAAAAAAAATCTGCTTCAACTAGTTAAAGCAAAGTAAAAGAAAACAACGTCCAGCTTCAATAAACCGAGTTAAAGAAGCCTCACAAATCCCAAAAAAAAAAATTTCTGTTTCAGCAGACCAAGAATACAGGAAGATGAAATTAGCTTAATTTCCTGTAATGCCGCAATTTTAAACATCCAAATCCATAAAATCGGGTTTCAACAGGCCCGCCCAAAGAAATTTTTAAGATTTCAAAACCTTGGTGTTTGATATGTAAACCCAAATGTTGTTAGATAGTATAGATATAAACCATTCCGAATTATCTGTGATAAACCTCAAAATTGAACCCAAGTGTTGCTGGAGAAGAGCTAACCCAAGTAAAAAAAAAGCCTCAAGTTTCAAGGTGCAATTTCAGCTTATCAAAGCAGACTCCCAGAATTTCAAAACTTCAACTTTCTGCTTTAGCAAGCCAAAGCAAACACACCTCCCTAAATTCTGTATTTCAGTTTCTTAAAAAAAAATCAGATAATGTTTAAGATGAACTTTTCGAATTTTCAAAAGGATAAGCCTGAAGCTTTCCAAATTAAATATTAAGTACCTAATGAGTTAGAGGGAGATAAATGATGCCAATGAATATATATATGTCATTACCAGAGAAACAGAATAGAGGTAATTTCCCATGCATAGCACTCAGCTCTTATATATTTACATATAACTCAATAACCTTAATGTGATTTAAAGATTTGGGTGGTATGAATGTAAATCCCATGGTATAAATGTAAATACAAAAGGATTAGCTGATGCATATAGGAAGGATGTAAAATTTTTCCAATCACTTCCTGCAATATATCTACATATTTATCAAAAAAGGATTCCCACTATAAAATAAAATGACTTGTACAGTTAACTAATCTTAAATTGCTATAACTTAGCATATTAAACTCCTTCCATTATTAATAAACACAATGTTTGATGAAGTAAAATCGTGGGAAAAGAATATGGAATATATGTAGATGCATAAGAATTGTGTGGTAGGCATGTAAATGCCTAAAGAATAATACAGAATCCATTAAGCACATATTCGCATACAACATCTAACTGTGTTGATGTAAATGAAGCCAAAGCTTCTCAAATCCAAATGATAGAGCGGTACAAAGCAAGCTGTAGCTCTCCCAAATTCGAATTTTAAAGCAAAGACAAGCTAAGCCATAATTTCCAAAATCAAGTTATAAGAATAAAGAAAACTAGTGACAGCATTCTTCAAGAATTAAAGAAAAGACTAGTTGTACCATACTAGTGAACATTATATTTAATTAACTGAAGAATAGAGCATTATAATAAAATCCATCATCAACAATTATTTTCTCGGTGCCTATTGATGCTCAAGAACAGAGTCCCAATTATCACAATTATAATCATTAACTAAGAGATCTTGAATATGTAGACAAATGAAATGTGATTCATCAAGCAGCTCAGTGTCAAAGCAAGCCTTGAATAAATTCAGAAGCAAGTAAACTTTCCTAGTAGTAGAGATTCAGCTTAAACGAGTCAAAATAAAGAAGATTCAAAATTCTGCAATTCAAACCAACTTCATCCTTCTCATACATTCAATTCCAAAGTTTGATTTCAGCAGACTAAAAAAAAAATTTGCTTCAATGAAACAATGCAAGGAGAAAATATTGTAGCTTCAAAGCTTGGCTCCAGCAAAGAAAATCCCCAAAATCGAATCCAAATACTGCTAGGGAAGGAAAATTTACAAGCATGCCGCCTGAATCTCATGTATTTACATACATACAACTTAAAATATTTCAATACGAATTGCTGAATGAATCGAATTACCTTCATAACTTTAAACAAACAAACTTTAAAAGTCCTTCTCAGCAATTTAATTCTTGCAAGCCTCATTATAGAATTAATTTCATAAAATATTTTGTTCTCAGTATTACAATAAACTAAAAAAAAAACCTGATCTAGTAGATCACCTTGTAGTACAATCTTTATAACATCAAAGAATCATCTCAATAATCAACATGAAGAAATTGATGAAAACAAAGATCGACTAGCCATTTGTATAATTATAAGAAGAAAATTGAAAGATGAAGAAATATTTTGCATTCTTGAACTATGAGTTAAAACATATGCTATTTCCCCAATTCTATGAAAATTAGGAATAACAAGTAAATAAAATAAATAAATTTAAAAAAAAACAATTTCTTCCAGAGAACAAACTAATTGATGAATTTAAAAAAAAAAACCCAATAACTTTAATCTATCTAACCTTTTAAACATTCCCTATCTTATCGGTTGTTTAAAATAATACAACCAGCTTTAAGGAGCTAATTAAAACATAAGGAGTGTATAATGTAAATCATGAAGTGCATAAATAAGAAATATCTTCTTGATCCCAGGCAAGATCAAATGAATATCAAATAGCAAAATCTTATCAATTGAAAGAGATGATGAAATGAAACTCTTCCCATCAGCTTGTTATAGTAAGTCTCATCTTCACTTTTCCAGGGGCATAAAAAAAAAACTCCCCATCTTAACTATTGTACTTAAGATCATCTCCTCAAGTAATTACACAAGAATCGTATGAATATATCCAATGAAACCTAACACACTTATTTAAACCACATGAAGGAATATCATGTCATAAATACGCATTTCACATAACTGAAGCAAATTTTCTTGTAAGTTTAAGCACAACAATGATCTAATCATCCCAATTATTCGAAGGGACAATGCTCATATACTCTCTATTTCAAACCATGAATCAATTCAAAATCATCAGATCACTACTGTAGTAAGTTTCTCAACTGAATACTTTCTCCCGTAGATCAAGAATTCGGGTAACCGAAATTTAAATGGTTAAGATGGTGTAGCATTGTAAACGAACCATTATAATTCCCGAATAGATGTAAAAAAAAATTTTCTCACCCAATTGCAATGTATTGCAAATTCAGCAAGTGAACAACAAGAATAAAACTCACTTGTAATCAAAGAAGGGAGAAGAGACGGAGAAGAAAGCTTACTTGTAAAAGGTCCTAAAAGAAAATTCAAGATCCGCCAAGACAGAAATCCCTCAGGTCGCACACGGAAAAGCAAAAAAAACCTTCTCAAATCTTCCCCGTAAAGGGGTCTTTATAGGCACAGACAAAGGATATGTGTTCACCGTCGGTGAGAATCAGAGAGGTAAGGGAGGCCATCTCACTAAGGAGCAACATCCGAGATCAAGCGTAGGGAGGTTACCTGACTCGCTTGGGCGGGGAGTTTGTTACAAGAATGTGACCGGCGGTTATAACCGGAGAGAATGTCGGTTATGGTCGGAGAAGGGAGAGGCGACCGGGAAACCGGCTAGGAAGCCTCTCGAATCCGGCTGCTACCGAAGAAGGGAACCATAGGGACCGGTTAGGGCACGGGGAGAAAGAGTTAGCGCGAGAGGTGAGGGAGAATGAACAGTGCCCGTGGATCTTGAGCCGTGATATTAGGGTAAGGGTTTAGCATACATATATTTTATTTAAAAAAAATATTTATTATTATTATTATTTTATTTAAATTCGTCGACTTTGCACGTAAATCGAGTCGATTCAAAACCCTATCAAGTTATATGTCCTTCCCGGCTAAAATTGACGTTCCGGACACATCGGCGCAGTCCATTTCGTCATCCGAGACCGTTCGGACAAGTTCGCCGACGGTCGCATCAATTTAAACCAAATTTGCGTAACGTGGCAAAAATGAATTTATTTTGACCCGACCGGAGCCACTTAACGAGCAAATCGATGACCGGTCTTCACCTAAGCGAGAACCATAGCCAAACATATTGCTCGTGGCTAAAAGTCAAACGTCGCACGCAGTGGGGTCCACCTATGGCTTTCAAATCCCTATAGGAACTCAACAAGAGTTTCAATATGTCGGCTTTTAATCGACTCAACTAGGTGTCGAGGATTTAGAACCGTCCATATGAAACTTCAAGGAGTAAGGAAATGACTTGAATTTCTAAACACGGTGGGTCCCAGTCTAATCCTCTAAGAGATCCAAAATAAAGAAATCCTAAGGCTAGATCCTAGGGTCTAAGGAGAAGGAAATGAAAAACCTCAAAAATGAGGTTAACAAATGGACCCCCAATAGGTGTGGTGTGCTATACAAGCACGCCGCGCCTATTGGCATTGACCGAAATGATCAACCCAATCACAAATGAATATTCAAGTAAGCATACTTGAAACAAATCGATGATTGATATAGAGTTGAAGTGAAGTTACGTTCCCGCTAGGGATTAGCAGGTGTATCTTCAATTCATCGCTGTGAATTTGAATTTTCAATTTTAAATATTGATTTCCAAAATATGTGCAGAGAAAGGATTCAGAAGTATGTCTCCGATCGCAGAGAATGTGCTGAGGAAGGATTAGGATTAAAACTATCCCAAATATGTGCTGAGTGCTGAGAAAGGATTAGGACAAAACCTATCCCAAATATGTGCTGAGTGCTGAGAAAGGATTAGGACAAAACCTATCCCAAATATGTGCTGAGTGCTGAGTGAGGATTAGGACAAAACCTATCCCAAATATGTGCTGAGTGCTGAGAAAGGATTAGGACAAAACCTATCCCAAATATGTGCTGAGTGCTGAGTGAGGATTAGGACAAAACCTATCCCAAATATGTGCTGAGTGCTGAGAAAGGATTAGGACCAAACCTATCCCAAATATGTGCTGAGTGCTGAGAAAGGATTAGGACAAAACCTATCCCAAATATGTGCTGAGAAGAAATAGGACTAAGCCTATCCCAAAGAATATGAATATATGCTGAGAAGGAATAGGACTAAGCCTATCCCAAGGAATATGAATATATGCTGAGAAGGAATAGGACTAAGCCTATCCCAAGAATATGTATAAACAAAATGTTTAAATATGTATAAATCATATGTATAATTATGTATAAATCATATGTGTGCTGGATGGGAATCAAAATATAGGTATTGATCCCGAGATGAGAACTGGAATATGGATACCAGCCTCGAAGTGAGAATCGAAATTTAGGTATCGATCTCAGGAGTATGAGAGTCAGAATATAGGTACTGACCTCAGGAAGAGAACTGAAATATCGGTATCAGTCTCAGAATGAGAATCGGAATATGGGTACCGATCTCGAAAGATGGGAATCAGAATACAGGTACTGACCCCGAAAGGAATGTGATGTAATATTTAAGTTATGTAGAAATGTGATGATTTGTGTGTAATTGTGTGAGAATTGTGTAGAGACATGGTGTTGAATATTGTGTGAATTGTAAAATTTGTGGAATGTGAAAATTTATGAAAATGTGAAATTTGTGAGGAATTGGTATAATTGTGAAAATTTGCGTAATTTGTGAAAATTTATATAAATGTGAAGATTTTGGGGAATTCTGTGAAATGTGAAAATTTATAAAGATGTGGAAATTATTAAAATTTATGAAAATTTATGGTGATTATACTGTGAAACTTTGTGAGAATTTGTGTGCAGTGATTTGCAACAGATTTTTTTTTTAATTTTGTGAAGAATGTTGTGAATTTATTTGATTTTTTATTTTTTTAATTTTTTTAGGATTCGGACCAAGTTTTAGACATACGCAACATCGGTGCTTCTAAGAACAATATTTTATTTCTAAAATTCGTTCTTTAAAACATCACGATGCATAGTACTTCTTCAAGTAACATCTGTTTATCAGCAACATCGATCATTTGCCTTAATAATTCAAGCACTGGTAGAATCCACTCCTTATATCGCAAAGATGCAAGAATAGGCTGCCTGAGAATAAGAATCAGATCACGGACTTTAAATATCTTTGGGAGAACCAGTTTATCATGAGCTTGTATCATTGTTGTCTGCTAAAGCTCCAAACTCTATTGTGTCGACATTCTTTTCCCTTTGAGATTTTGTAATCCTTCAAGTTGAAGTTTGGTGTTGTCTTATGTTGTGATTTTGTTTGCTACTGCCATTCTGAAGGGAGATAGTTATTTCCAGTAGAAGAACGGTCTCGGACCCATACATAAAGGGATAAAGTGTAGATTGAGTTGGAATTTTGAATGTCGTTCCACAGGCCCGTGAGGTTTCTAATAACTTCTCGTGCTAATTCAACTTTCTCTTTTTTTTTTCAAAATTTTCTTTGGATTAGGACAAGAGTCTCATTAAAAGCCTCGGCCAATCTATTTACTCCTGAGAAATAAATCATTGAGTATATCCAATCAATATTGTATCTTCTGATGAAAATATTGATCATGATGCCTTTGAATGTGGACCTGTTCTCCGAAATGATTTTTCCACGGCACACCGAAATTCAAAAGGCAAACGATATCTGATTGGTGAGTAGCACACAATCTTGAATACACTCCTTTGACGATTCTTTGCGCTTCTGCTTGATTTTGAAGTATGTAAATTTATAGCTCCATGTAGTAGATGTCATTTCTTTATCACTGATTTTCGCACAAATTATTCATGTTGCCTTGCAAGGATATTCTGACGTTCTTTTATTGAAGTTGGAGTAAAGTATTCTGGGTACTGAAAAATATGACTTCAGGTTCGAATTCCATTAATTATTGATAAAACAATCCTTTCTTTAATTCTTTATTTCTGGACTTAAGCAAATTTCTGAATTTTGATCATGTAATTAAAATATTTCTCATTTTCCCAAAGATATTTCGGGGTCAATTAATAGCCAACCAAGGAGATCATGATCACTTAACTCTTTTCCTGAATATAATATCTGAAGAATTTTATTAAGACAGACCTTTAAATTTTATTAATTATGGGAGAATTCAGACACCAATTCTTTAATTATATGCTCACCTCAAGTTATTCTCAGGGAAATTTCTTTTCACATAATTTACTAGCCTATATAAATTAACTCTCACATAATTTACTAGCCTATATAAATTAACTCTCCATGTTTCCCTTTGAGAATTAACATATCTGGTAGAGCATATCTTTATTAAAGATTTTGAATATCTGGACTCCCATAATTAATAATTTTGAAATGTTGCTTAATATGAATTCTGAGATATTATAGTCCATTCAAAAGTCAGGACCCAATCAAGTGGCGAGATATTAAAAGATTCATGATATCCTGGATCAATTACTCGTATTTTAAGCACAATATATTATTCTAAAATTTACTTAGACCCAGTCCGAATTCCTTAAAGTGAAAGATTCAATTAGCAAAACATTAATTTCACTCTCCCCTTTAGTCATGATTATTAAAACACCAGAACATTTATAATAAAGTACTCCTTTTCTTGATTGAACATTGAACGTCAACATTAAACTTTTTCATAATATGAGCAACAAAACATCTCTCATTTCGGATGAAACTCGAATACCGACAAGCTTCCTCTTTTCTTATTTTCACCGTGGTGGAGGGTTGGGATGAAGCAACAATAGTTCTTGTTAATAACCCTTCTCATCAACGATAGTAACCAAAGATGAAACCTGCCATCCTTCAAGAGGAAAGAGGTTTCAAACTATGTGTCGTATACTATGTTGAAGGAGTCTGACTCAAATTTTCTTTGAAAGCTTTGCCATATTTCATTCGTCAAAGTCAATTGGAAAAATTGGACCAGCCAAAATCATATTGATCGAACCTATTTCAGGTTCTTTCAAATATTTTTTCGGGATCGTTATGTTCCCATTCTTGAGGTTGCATTCTAACCAATCCTTGAAAATGAAACATTTTTCCAAAGTATGTCCGATGAGTCTATGATACGGGCAATATCGGGGATGATCCTTCTTACTCGTCTCTTCCGGCTTTTCAGCTCCGAAGTCCGAATTCGGTATCCTTAGCAAGTCATGGAATATCTTCGACACGTACTCTTCTTTGAAAGGGTATACCTTGCTTAATCGTTGTGCTATTGATGCGCTGGGCTTCCTATCTCGTGGGATATGATTTTTGTCGAGTCGATTGTTTACCGAGTTGCCGTAGGTGCCAGCGTGGCCGCTTTACTTTCGGGATTTCCTTGTCACGCCTTCTTTCTTGTGCCATCGTCAATTGCACGGATTTTGAATTAGACCCAATCTCCAATCTGGAAAATGTTGGCGCACAGGCATCAGCTGACACTTCCTTGTATAAAATTTCTTTTACTTCTAACGACGGTGGAATGATGGACCCAGTAACAGCAAACCCAACGGGAGTACCTATAACAGTCTTGGCGGAAGAAAAATCTTTCTTTTTATCCGTGAAGTGAATCATTTCTGACTGATTCATCTCTAGAGATGTTATTTGCAGTGATTGTAACTGTTTTTGAATCATAGTCATAGCAGCAGCTAATTCTTCCATCTTCTTCTCTATTCGGTTGATCCGTTGATCTTGCTGTAGAATGGCCTCTTGTAATTCAGTCACGACGTTTTCCTCAATGGGTAATAGAGTATCACAAGAGGATGATGTGGCTCTGGCTTTAACAACATTGGTTTCTGCAAATTCACCTTCCAAATTATCATCGTCTATAGTGGCAAAAGGAACAACAGTTTCGAACCCCGCATCACAACCTCGCATTGGAATAGTTCGGACCCGGCTTACGGTCTCCTTTAACGACTTGGCCCAAGTTGTATTCCATCTTTCCTCCAAGGCGTTAGGGTCAATTGGAACCATTGGATCGACTAAAATCATATTAATAGAACCTTTTTCAGGTTCTCTTAAATATTCTTTCACGATCGCTATGTTTCCATTCTTGAAATTCTTTTCGAGCCATTCTTTAAAGCTAATACAACCTTCTATAGTATGTCCAAGCAACCTGTGATATGGGCAATATCTCGGGGTGATCTTTCTTATGAACTTCATTCGGCTTCTTCGACTCGGTAACTCGAACTTGGGATCCTTGATTAGATCCAGGAACATTTTCGACACTCGCTTCATTTTTGAAAGAATACACCCTATCGGGCAGCTTGGCCACATGCATGTGCTATGTCTTCCTCTCGTTTGTAGTAATTGTTGTTCGTACCGCCGACTATACTCGCCGCGGATGCTCGGTAGACTTGTTGAGGTGGCTTGGCCTCGAATCCGCATTGGACGCTCGCCTTGTCCACCGTTGCTACAATTCCGGACTTATTCTCAAATTCATCCATCGACTTCGACCTTTCGGTCTTCTCTAAAAATTCCAAATGTTCGGCCTCCTCTTGCAAACTTCGACTTTGTCGAGTAATTTCTCAAATGTTTTAATTGTGAATCCTTTAAGCATAAAAGCTACTCGGACCGTGGATATTCTTTAATAAAATCCCGATCGCATGTTGTTCTCTGAGCCGTGGTTCACATCTCATGCTGAGATTTCTCCAACGCAAGATGTATTCCATCAAACTCTCACCGGGTTTCTGCTTCTCTACTATAAGATCACTAATGGTGATATGGTGTTGAATTCCCGCAAAGCGATCGATGAAAAGATTTTCCATTTCTGCAAATGTTTTTTACTGAACCATTTGGCAGATCTGCATACCATTCAAAGGCAATTCCCGAAAGATCGCCGACAAACCGTCGAAACAAGTAGTGCATCATTATTTCCCACGTTGCAACAACCGGCTCGAAAATGTGCTATATGCCGTCTGGGATTTCCCGTTCCATCAAAAGTTTTGAACATAGAGTGGTACGAAACCTTCGGGATATCGGATAATATCAAACTCTTTAGATATGGTCTACCCTTCGAATCGATACTTCTCCTTTAGATCGAACCAAGGCTTCTCTCACTCGCTGTTCCACTATTTGTTTAATATCTTCTTCTAATATCAAGCCTTGTATTTATTCTTTCTTTTGTTGCTTGTCCTTGTAAGTAGAAGTAAACTCCTTTCTTTCATCTGTGACAAGAGCAATTTCTGGCTGATTCACCTCTAGAACTACTAGCGAGGGTAATTGTAACTGTCTTTGAATAGTGGTCTTAACAGTCATCGTTTCTTCAATTTTCTTTTCGAGGTGATTGATAAGTTCGTCACGTTGTTGAATGGCGATTTGAAACTCATCCGAGGCGTTCTCCTCGCAGTAAGGGAGCATCGCGCAAGGGTGATGTTGTTACCGTCTCAACAACGTTAATTTCTGCGAATTCTTCCTCCACGTGATTTGACATACCGTAGTCTTCATCACATTTATCTTTTCTTTGTTCTTCAAACAATTGTACAATGTCGGCTCGGAGTTCCTCTAACTTAGCCTCAATCGACTTCCCTTTAATTATTTTAAGGTCAGTCAAAACTTTTGGATTATCATTCCTCTTTGTATCGGGCTCTGGTGTAATTTTGATATCGGTGGTCGGAGCGTAAGATTTGGTAGGAGCCTCCTTGACCTCGGGCTTCCCGAGTGCAGGAAACTCTTATTCGCAGCTCGGATCAAACTTGATTCCAGTCTCTTCTATTACTGGGACGGTTGTTTTGAAGAAGGCATAAGGAGCTTTGCCAAGAATGACTTCAACATCGTCAAAACCGGTTCCAAACTTGATCATTGATCTAGCGTAAAGAACATTTTTATCACGGGGATGGTCTCCATCGAATGAGAAGATCAATTTGGCACCGACATCATCTCTGTCATTCGAAGAATTTCCAAAAAAAAGATTAGTGACGTCATGTACCATAAAGTTTCAACAGGAGTACTAAAGTTAATGCACTTGTCTTATAAACTGGTCCTCCTTTAAAATTTATTCATGTGAATTTTTTTTTTTTCAAATTTCAATGTTTTGTTTTATTATACTACATTTACATTGTTTTAAGAAATTTTGTTTTGTTTTAAAATTTTGATGAATTTTGTTTTGCTTGAAGTTTAAACGGAAGGTTGTGAGAGTGGGATTTAGCGTAGGACCTTGTCCAAGATCCGAAGAGGGTCGACCTCGCATCAAACTCGCTTCGATAAACCGCTCCTAACCTACCACACCTATTGGGGGTCCACCCCACTTTAAATATTTCAAGATTCTGGAACCTCTCTGTTTAAGGATGATTAAACAGTGGCTCCAGAATCAAAAAAGAGTTGACAATACTTGCTCAAGGAGGAAATGAGCGAAGCACATCAACGGAAGAATGATAGTCTGGCCCACTAGGGATATGGGCACACTATCGATGTATGAAGACAAATCCTTATGATCCAAAATGGAGAGAAGAATTATTCCCCAGCAGAGTCGCCAGAAATTGTCGGCTAATTTTTTCTTACTATTTTGAAAATAAAATTTTAAAGTTTAAATTTATTGTAATATGTAAAGTATTTTTTTATTTTGAAAATAAGTGATATATTATTTTATTTTGAAAATAACGAGACCAGTGTAGATCTCATATATCAAATAGTTTAAATAATTGAGCACAATACCACAAGTGACACATCATCTCGAAAGATGAGCGTACCACTTATTAGTAGGCTTAACTATCTAAACTTAAAAGTTTATGACTCCATTTTGGTCTGCGTATTTTATAGCCGACAAATTCCCCTATCTAATACACAGATTAGACAGAGTTTAGATTAATCTGGGTTCCTAATTCCCTATAGAGGCAAGCCCCTATAGTTAATTACACTTAGGCAATCGAAGTCACCTAAGAAAACTCTCGATAAGGATCATGGGCTTCGTCTTCAAGAACTTCAACGTTTAGGTTTCCATGATTGCTTGTAGGAGAATCAAAGGGAATGGTCCAATGTGGAACAGTTATTTTCAGAGTCCAAAGGTATGAAAAGTAGGAGATGTCGAAGATATCGAAGGAGCTTCAATGACATCTCAAACTAACCTATAGTTGGGCTAGACATCTTTGAAAGTGAAGTTATGTTTATATTTCGATCTTGCAAATTAATTAGATGTTTTGGGATTTATATCTACATGTCATATGTAAATGACCAAAAAATATGAGAGGATTTATGTCGTGCCAAACGACAACCTCGGAATCCTAAACAGTTTAGGACTTATATCGTACGATGTACGATCGTACTGAGTCCTAAAAGATAATGTGAGGATTTACGTCATATCAAATGACAACCTCGACGCCCTATAGATGTTGTTTAAATCTATGAAAGTCCGATCGAAGATCCTTCATTCGTCCTCTGTCGTCTCATCTCGAGAAAGAATAAAGGTAAGAGAAAAGAGAAAACCATGCCTCGAACGGCCTATCCTAAGGGCATGTGCGAGGGAATAATTAAAATAAACATGTGTAATAAAAAAAACTAACCATGCCCTAGATGGTGTATCCTAAGGGCAAGCATAAAAGAAAAGCATAAATGCAGGTAAATGTATATACAAAAGTAAAGTGATGCATGTAATAAAGAAAGTAAATGAACTGTACAATAATAAAAAAAATGTGTACCTGGCCAACTCCGTCGATGCCTCGGAAGCAAGCTAATAGCTACAAGCAACTATACAATCAAGTTTAGCCATAAACATATAAAATATCAAAGTGGGGGAATAAGAATTCTATTTGAGGATAGGCTCAGTCTGTAGACTTCCTTTTTTTTATCTCGATCCCACAGGCAACCCGAAGTACTGAAGTCTGTATCAATCTCGCATCAAGTCACCAGCAAATCACCCTAGAGTAGGCAATCCTAATCCCTACCACTTAATTAGTAAGTGAACCAGTTTGTAATATCTGAGTTTTGAGAGTGTAGTATCTGTTATCGTAGTATCTGAGTTTGAAAGTGTGGTATGTGTTATCGTAGTATCTAAACTCTTTACCAGTGTAATATCTGGTACGTAGTATCTGGTCTGTGGTGTGTAACGTGTATTGACTAGTGCATGGTGTGTAGTGTTTATTGGGTAGTGTGTAGTAGAGTAGCGTGTAGTGTGTGTGATTTGGTAAATGGTATGTGTGTATGTGTGATATTTAATATGTGATGTGTATGTGTAATATTTAATATATGGTGTTTGTGTGTAATATTTAATGTGTTATGTGTAGTGTGTATGTGTGGTGGTTAATATATATAGTGTTTATGTGATGTTTAATGTGTAGGGTGTGTATAATAAGTTTCATAATTATATGTGTTGTGTTTGATGCGATGTGTTTGATATGTCGTGTTTGATTTGATGTACTAAATGTATTGTGTATGATGTGCTATGGGTGGTATTTGTGTGTGATATTTATGTGTTGTACGTGTTCGATGTGATATGTGTTTGTTATGATATATGTGTGATGTGATATGTGTTGTGCTATGTGTGTGATGTGATATGTGTTGTACTATGTGTGTGGCATTTGGTTTGATGTGTTGGCGTAGTATCTGTTATCGTGCAGGTGCAGTGTTTATTGTCGTGCAAACATGGTGTTACTTATCGTACGGGTGTGGTGTAACATCCGTTGTCGAAGTATCTGTTACTGAACCAAAGGTAATATCTGGTGTCGTAGAATCTGTTATCGGTTCACGAATTTCTTAAAGGTAGGGATTAGAACTACCTAACTCAAAGTAAAATAGGCATCTAATATTGAGTATTGATTTTTTTATTATTTGTCTCGGCTATAAAAGCACGATTATTCGAGTGTGCATCATTGCCTGTACCCCGCATTTCCAACTTATTGACCCACTTTGATATTCCATATGTATTTCCAACACTCTGAGATATCTTTTATTCAAATCAAAACATTGCCATAACTTGTATTGTATATAAAAAAATAGGAAATTTTGCATATATACCATTCAATTCTCATGCATTCATATTTCCAATTTCTAATGTATAAAACCAATTCAAATA
Organism: Papilionanthe hookeriana x Papilionanthe teres; assembly: GCA_022702705.1. Lineage (NCBI taxonomy): Eukaryota > Viridiplantae > Streptophyta > Magnoliopsida > Asparagales > Orchidaceae > Papilionanthe > Papilionanthe hookeriana x Papilionanthe teres. The sequence continues at coordinate 106,251,007 of CM040421.1, read as the reverse complement.
AGTTAAAGCTTGCCCAGGTATTCAATTCCAAGAATTCAGTTTTAGCAAAAAGAGAACGAAGCTGCCGTAATTCAGCTCCAAAAATTGAAAAAAAAAAAAATCTGCTTCAACTAGTTAAAGCAAAGTAAAAGAAAACAACGTGCAGCTTCAATAAACAGAGTTAAAGAAGCCTCACAAATCCCAAAAAAAAAATTTCTGTTTCTGCAGACCAAGAATACAGGAAGATGAAATTAGCTTAATTTCCTGTAATGCCGCAATTTTAAACATCCAAATCCATAAAATCGGGTTTCAACAGACCCGCCCAAAGAAATTTTTAAGATTTCAAAACCTTGGTGTATGTAAACCCAAATGTTGTTAGATGGTATAGATATAAACCATTCCGAATTATCTGTGATAAATCTCAAAATTGAACCCAAGTGTTGCTGGAGAAGAGCTAACCCAAGTAAAAAAAAGCCTCAAGTTTCAAGGTGCAATTTCAGCTTATCAAAGCAGACTCCCAGAATTTCAAAACTTCAACTTTCTGCTTTAGCAAGCCAAAGCAAACACACCTCCCAAAATTCTGTATTTCAGTTTCTTAAAAAAAAATCAGATAATGTTTAAAATGAACTTTTCGAATTTTCAAAAGGATAAGCCTGAAGCTTTCCAAATTATATATTAAGTACCTAATGAGTTAGAGGGAGATAAATGATGCCAATGAATATATATATGCCATTACCAGAGAAACAGAATAGAGGTAATTTCCCATGCATAGCACTCAGCTCTTATATATTTACATATAACTCAATAACCTTAATGTGATTTAAAGATTTGGGTGGTATGAATGTAAATCCCATGGTATAAATGTAAATACAAAAGGATTAGCTGATGCATATAGGAAGGATGTAAAATTTTTTCAATCACTTCCTGCAATATATCTACATATTTATCAAAAAAGGATTCCCACTATAAAATAAAATGACTTGTACAGTTAACTAATCTTAAATTGCTATAACTTAGCATATTAAACTCCTTCCATTATTAATAAACACAATGTTTGATGAAGTAAAATCGTGGGAAAAGAATATGGAATATATGTAGATGCATAAGAATAGTGTGGTAGGCATGTAAATGCCTAAAGAATAATACAAAATCCATTAAGCACATATTCGCATACAACATCTAACTGTGTTGATGTAAATGAAGCCAAAGCTTCTCAAATCCAAATGATAGAGCGGTACAAAGCAAGTTGTAGCTCTCCCAAATTCGAATTTTAAAGCAAAGACAAGCTAAGCCATAATTTCCAAAATCAAGTTATAAGAATAAAGAAAACTAGTGACAGCATTCTTCAAGAATTAAAGAAAAGACTAGTTGTACCATACTAGTGAACATTATATTTAATTAACTGAAGAATAGAGCATTATAATAAAATCCATCATCAACAATTATTTTCTCGGTGCCTATTGATGCTCAAGAACAGAGTCCCAATTATCACAATTATAATCATTAACTAAGAGATCTTGAATATGTAGACAAATGAAATGTGATTCATCAAGCAGCTCAGTGTCAAAGCAAGCCTTGAATAAATTCGGAAGCAAGTAAACTTTCCTAGTAGTAGAGATTCAGCTTAAACGAGTCAAAATAAAGAAGATTCAAAATTCTGCAATTCAAACCAACTTCATCCTTCTCATACATTCAATTCCAAAGTTTGATTTCAGCAGACTAAAAAAAAAATTTGCTTCAATGAAACAATGCAAGGAGAAAATATTGTAGCTTCAAAGCTTGGCTCCAGCAAAGAAAATCCCCAAAATCGAATCCAAATACTGCTAGGGAAGGAAAATTTACAAGCATGCCGCCTGAATCTCATGTATTTACATACATACAACTTAACAATTTCAATACGAATTGCTGAATGAATCGAATTACCTTCATAACTTTAAACAAACAAACTTTAAAAGTCCTTCTCAGCAATTTAATTCTTGCAAGCCTCATTATAGAATTAATTTCATAAAATATTTTGTTCTCAGCATTACAATAAACTAAAAAAAAACCTGATCTAGTAGATCACCTTGTAGCACAATCTTTATAACATCAAAGAATCATCTCAATAATCAATATGAAGAAATTGATGAAAACAAAGATCGACTAGCGATTTGTATAATTATAAGAAGAAAATTGAAAGATGAAGAAATATTTTGCATTCTTGAACTATGAGTTAAAACATATGCTATTTCCCCAATTCTATGAAAATTAGGAATAACAAGTAAATAAAATAAATAAATTTTAAAAAAAACAATTTCTTCCAGAGAACAAACTAATTGATGAATTTAAAAAAAAAACCCAATAACTTTAATCTATCTAACCTTTTAAACATTCCCTATCTTATCGGTTGTTTAAAATAATACAACCAGACTTTAAGGAGCTAATTAAAACATAAGGAGTGTATAATGTAAATCATGAAGTGCATAAATAAGAAATATCTTCTTGATCCCGTGCAAGATCAAATGAATATCAAATAGCAAAATCTTATCAATTGAAAGAGATGATGAAATGAAACTCTTCCCATCAGCTTGTTATAGTAAGTCTCATCTTCACTTTTTCAGGGGCATAAAAAAAAACTCCCCATCTTAACGATTGTACTTAAGATCATCTCCTCAAGTAATTACACAAGAATCGTATGAATATATCCAATGAAACCTAACACACTTATTTAAACCACATGAAGGAATATCATGTCATAAATACGCATTTCACATAACTCGAAGCAAATTTTCTTGAAAGTTTAAGCACAAAGAATGATCTAATCATCCCAATTATTCGAAGGGACAATGCTCACATACTCTCTATTTCGAACCATGAATCAATTCAAAATCATCGATCACTACCGTAGTAAGTTTCTCAACTGAATACTTTCTCCCGTAGATCAAGAATTCGGGTAACCGAAATTTAAATGGTTAAGATGGTGTAGCTTTGTAAACGAACCATTATAATTCCCGAATAGATGTAAAAAAAAATTTGCTCACCCAATTGCAATGTATTGCAAATTCAGCAAGTGAACAACAAGAATAAAACTCACTTGTAATCAAAGAAGGGAGAAGAGACGGAGAAGAAAGCTTACTTGTAAAAGGTCCTAAAAGAAAATTCAAGATCCGCCAAGACAGAAATCCCTCAGGTCGCACAAGAAAAAGCAAAAAAACCTTCTCAAATCTTCCCCGTAAAGGGGTCTTTATAGGCACAGACAAAGGATATGTGCTCACCGTCGGTGAGAATCAGAGAGGTAAGGGAGGCCATCTCACTAAGGAGCAACATCCGAGATCAAGCGTAGGGAGGTTACCTGACTCGCTTGGGCGGGGAGTTTGTTACAAGAATGTGACCAACGGTTATAACTGGAGAGAATGTCGGTTATGGTCAGAGAAGGGAGAGGCGACCGGGAATCCGGCTAGGAAGCCTCTCGAATCCGGCTGCTACCGAAGAAGGGAACCATAGGGACCGGTTAGGGCACGGGGAGAAAGAGTTAGCGCGAGAGGTGAGGGAGAATGAACAGTGCCCGTGGATCTTGAGCCGTGATACTAGGGTAAGGGTTTAGCATACATATATTTTATTATAAAAAAAATATTTATTATTATTATTATTTTATTTAAATTCGTCGACTTTGCACGCAAATCGAGTCGATTCAAAACCCTATCAAGTTATATGTCCTTCCCGCACTAAAATTGATGTTCCGGACACATCGGCGCAGTCCATTTCGTCATCCGAGGCCGTTCAGACAAGTTCGTCGATGGTCGCATCAATTTAAACCAAATTTGCGTAACGTGGCAAAAATGAATTTATTTTGACCCGACCGGAGCCACTTAACGAGCAAATCGATGACCGATCTTCACCTAAGCGAGAACCATAGCCAAACATATTGCTCGTGGCCAAAAGTCAAACGTCACACGCAGTGGAGTCCACCTATGGCTTTCAAATCCCTATAGGAACTCAACAAGAGTTTCAATATGTCGGCTTTTAATCGACTCAACTAGGTGTCGAGGATTTAGAACCGTCCATATGAAACTTCAAGGAGTAAGGAAATGGCTTGAATTTCTAAACACGGTGGGTCCCAGTCTAATCCTCTAAGAGAGTCCAAAATAAGGAAATCCTAAGGCTAGATCCTAGGGTCTAAGGAGAAGGAAATGAAAGACCTCAAAAATGAGGTCAATAGCCCATAAAGCTTCCTGCAATTTCTCGTGCCATCCTCTTTTGTTTTCGTCAAGCACCTTCTTTAAAATTTGAACGAGCGTCTTGTTGATGGCTTTTGCCAAGCCATTTTCTTGGGGTAGTAGATTGTAGAGTATCTACAATCTATCTCATGTCTTTTGACGAATTCATTGCTTTTCGTGCCCTTGAAGGTGGACCCATTGTCAGAAATGATCTTTCGCAGCACACCAAAGCGGTAGACAACCTAATTCTTGAGAACTGTAGAACTTGTTGTGCTGTAACTTCCTGTAGCAAAACTGCCTCCCACTTGGAGAAGTAGTATGTAGCTGCAAGTATGAATCTGTGTCCTTCCGAAAATGGGTGGTCTATCGGACCCACTATATCCGTTCCCCAACACTTGAATGGTCATAAGGCAATCGTGGGGTGTAGAACATTCGAAGGTTGGTGCAAGACCACTCCGTGCACTTGACATTGATGGCATTTCTTTGTTCTATCCATGTAGTCTGTCATCATTGCTAGCCAGTAGCATCCGAGTATTTTGATTTTCATCTTCATCTTTGGTCCTGACTGGTGAGCTCCACACAGTCCGACATGTACTTCTTTGATGATTTTCTGTGCTTCTGCTTTGCTGAGGCATCTGAGCCACATTTGATCAAAGGATCTTCTGTAAAGAACACTGTCAATTAAGGCATATTAGAGAGCTCTTTTCTGAATTTGATGTGTTGTTGACTTGTCATCCGGTAATTTTCCAGTTTGCAAATATTCTATCAATTGCTGACGCCAATCTTTTGTATCATCTGACACTGTAGCTGCTATCTCTTTTTTTTCAAGCTTGTGCAAGCTATTGAGATCAATTTGTGACAAAACCCGAAGTCCTTGTACCGTAATATCTATAGAATCTTTTGGTGGACAAGCCAATTCTTTAGCAAGTTTAGCTAAAGCATTCTCTTGGGCATTGTCAGCTCGAGGAATCCTAAAGAATATCACACTCGAAATTTGTTCGAGTAGTTTCATTGTGTACCAGGGGTATTCTTCTAATCTTTGTTTTAGAATTTTATACTGTCCTGTCACTTGTTGAATGATGAGTTGTGAGTCTCCATAAATGGCAAAGTCTGTAATTTCCATTAGTATTGCTAATTCTAAGCTGGTGATTAGAGCTTCGTACTCTGCTTTGTTATTTGTACACAACTCTATCAAGTGATAGGAGAATCTCAGCAATGCTTGATCCGGAGTTATGGAGATTAAACTAACTTCTGCCTTGCCTAGTACTACTGTCTGTTGTCTTTTCTCTCTTCGGGTTGATGATGCTCCGTCGAAGTACATTTCCCAATGTCTGGCACCGGGGTGCTCTATTTGTAGTATCTGTTTGTCTGGTAGTTCATCATTCAATGGAACCCAATTTGCAGTGGGTCTGCGAGAAAATCCGTGAGAATCTGCCCTTTGATAGCGCGAAGGGGCACAAAAGTTAGGTGAAATTGCAATAATATCATTGAATAGCTTGCTAAACGTCCAGAAAGTGTTGGTTGGGTCATCAAATATTTCAATGGATTAACTTTCGAGATCAGGTTGACCTTATGAGACAACATGTAATGTCTAAGCTTCTGAGCAGCAAAAACTAAAGCTAGACAGTGCTTCTCAATAAGAGGATACTTTACTTCTGCCGGTATTAGACGTCGACTCAGGTAGTATAGCGTGTTTTCTTTACCCTTATCATTGACTTGAGTAAGTAGTGTTCCGAGAGATTCGTCTAAAGCCGCAGTATAAAATATCAATGGTCTACCCGAGATAGGGGCTGCTAAAAAATGAGGTGTCGCTAGGTATTGCTTAATATCTTTGAAAGCTTGATAAATGTGACATCCTTTCGAAGTTGGTTTGAAAAGGGTAGACACCTTCCTGACAAATTGGATATAAAACATCTCAGATATGCCAATTTTCCTTGAAATGAATGAAGTTGTTTCAAGGCTTTAGGAGGAGGCATTTCTAAGATAGCTTTAATCTTCTCTAGGTCGATGTCGATTCTCCAATGACGGACAACGAATCCTAGAATATTCCCAGAGGTAATGCCGAAAGCGCACTTTAAGGGATTCATCTTCAGATTATATTGCCGCAATCGTTCAAATATGATACTCAAATCGTTTAGGTGATTTTCCTTTACTTTGCTTTTAATGACCAAATCATCTACGTAGCACTCGACTTAGTTGTGAATGAGGTCATTGAAGATCTTTGTCATTGCTCTTTGGTAGCAGTAAATCCCGATCGGAGTTTTGAATGTTGTAAGCATTGCATCTTCTGGAGCCATCTTGATTTGATTATATCCTGACGATCCATCCATCAAGGAGAAAATTTTGTGTGACAATGCAATGTCCATCATTAATTCTGGTATTGGCAATGGGAATTCATCTTTCGGACAAGCTTTATTTAAATCCTTGAAGTCGACACACACTCGAATTTGTCAATTTTTCTTCTTTATTGGCACGACGTTGGCTAACCATGTCGGATATTATTCTTCTTAGACAAAGTTAGCATCTATTAATTTCTTTATTTCTGTCGTAACTTGATGTTGTATTTTAAGGAGCATTATTCTGGGAGCTTATTTCACTGGCGTTATACTTTGATCCACTCCTAGTCAGTGAACTACAACCTCTGGAGATAGTCCAGGCATCTCATTATAGCTCCAGGCGAAGCAATCTTTGAGTTCTGATAGTAACCTGGCCATGTCTGTAACCTCTTCTTCATTGAGCAACAAACTTAGGAAAGTAGGTCGGGGCTGCTCCTCAGTCCCGAGATTGATTTCTTTTAATTCGTGCACAAATGATTTGATTTCCTCATTGAACTTAGGCAGAGCCTCTTCTATCTGCTAATCTTCATATTCATCTTGGATGTGCAAGAAATCTTCCACTGGCTGACTAGTAACAACCATGCAAAATCCCGAGTCATCCACAAGTCCGATCGACCGAATCCAAGACCTTCTTTCGAGATGAGTTTCTTTCCTTTTATATTCCATAAATTTTCAAATGATTGTAAATTTTTTTTGGCATTTTCTTTGGCACATATCCTTGTTGAATTAACTTTTGTAAATAAGGCGAAAAGTTACCAAAAGATAATTCCATTAATTTATTAGAGTTATTTTCTTCGAGAGTTACACAAGGTTCAGAAGTAGAAAGAGAAGCTTTATAAAACATGATCGGTTTAAAACCATCATTATGGACTTCCATACTCTCAATCTTTTGAGGATGGATCAGAGTTAGAGTCATGGCTTGAACATAATGATTAATCCTATCATACATTGATTCATATTCATCCCTTTCTATGTTATCCGTAGAAATCACGAACTAAGGTTTCTTCTGACTTATCATCCTTGTTTCTTTATCTTCTTCAGAGCTTCCTTCTACTTAAATGCTGATCATCGACTTTGTCTGTTCAATAATCTGGTGAGTTCTGCCTCGACCACATCCCCGGCCTCCACCTTGGATGCGTGGGCTAAAAGAACCTCCACCAACTCGTTGTGATGGAGCTGTGGGAGATTTTTGAACTGGAGCTGTATGGTCCCGTTTTTGTTGTTCTTCTGAATCTTCAACTTTATTAATCACAATTTCTCTTAGAAGTATTATTTTCTTCGGGGGAGTGTAGTAGGCGGCGTCTTCATGAATGCCTACTTCATGTATTGAGAAAGTTTGTAAGTCTCCCTTAATGCAATGTTCTTATCTGTCCTTGTAGTACTTAATGCATTAGTGAAGCGACGATGGGACCATGTTGTACTTGTGAAGCCACGGCCGACGAAGCAGGGTATTGAACGATGTATCCGTATCGATGACATGGAATTTTGTAGTTTTTACTAGATTTTCAACTTTCATTTGCAGTGTTATAGATCCGAGGGCTCTTTCTCCTTTCTGGTTGAATCCTCTTAGCATCATTTTATTCGTAGAAAGCTCTCAAGTGTCGATGTCCAAGTAGGCTAACGTCCATAGACTCATTGTGTTGAGCGATGCTCCAGGATCTACTAACACTCTGGAAAGTATGAACCTGCCGATGATGACGGAAATGTAGAGCAAACGGTTGTGATCAGCTATACCAAGTAGCAAATCTTCATCGGTGAAGGTTACACCAGGCTGTTCTTTTAAAGTACAAACTCCATCTGAGAATGTGCTAGCCAACTGTGCTAAGAAAATATCTGGATCAAGTAGAGCCTTGATCAACTTTTCTCTCATCTCCTTTGACAGGATCAGAATGACGTAAATGCTTAGCTTGGCTGACAACTTCCTTTGATGAGCTAGCACGTTATAATCCACCTTGTTTGAATTTTAGTTTCATTTCAAACTTGTACTTATTCCGTTGCTAGAGATACTTCTTTTTGAGTAATTGCCTATTTTCTTTTATCCCTTAGAGCTGTCCTTGGTGGTAGCACCTTACTTCTTCTTAAGTGTACTTCTGTTATTTCTTCTTCTTCTGCCCAGAGGCCCTTCTATTACTGTATCTGGCTCTTCGATATTTGAAAAGTCCACGTTGATGGCAAGTACAGTTCCATTGCATTCGAGGACTGGCTCATCACTTTCGGTGCTGTCGTAGCAAGTGTTGTCAATATCTTCTTTCTTTTGTCAACATTCTCGTCGGGAAAAATCATGATTTGAGGATCATTTTGGGAATCAAAATCGGGGTTAGAGAGGTTGTGATTAGTTACGTCATCACTAGAGACATTAAGAACGTAGCCAGTATCATTTCTATTATCATTATGAGACCCCAGAGGGGCATAAAGATAATGGTACAAAGTCATGGGTTCGAGGGGCTTCACCTCTGAATTCAAAATAACCAATCTAACATGGGCAGCCTCTATCCTACCCTTCGCGCTATCATCCTTAATTTTGCTCACGATCCGCTTCTTTCTCCATTCTTGTCGTGGTGGCATCTTTGGTGAAGCCTTCACCTTGGATTGTGCTGACAGTAGACTCCGGACAACAGCTTTCTTTAGAGTAGACTGTATCTGATCCAGGACTTTCTTAAGCTCGTTCCAAATTGTGCACCATCCACCGTTGCTGGTATATGGATTAATAAGAGAAATTGGCTCGGCTGAAAAATTAGTTTATAAAACCTCTTTCAGGTTCATTCAAGTATTCCTTCGGTATTGTTGTATTTCCTTCTTTATAATTCGGCTCGAGCCAATCTTTGAAATTGAAGCAGCTTTCTATGGTGTACCCGAGCATCGTGTGATTGGGGCAGAAGTTGAGCTGATCTTTCTTGTCCATCTCTTTCGGCTTCTTCGGCTCGGGCAATTTGAACTCGAGCTTCTTCATAAAATTATTGAACATCTTTGCTACGACATCGTCCTTAAAGGAGTAGTTCTTGCGTAGCCATTTTCAAATTGTCAGACCCTGTCATCCATCTGTCCTATACGACCTCTGCTGCTGACCAGACTGACTGCTCTGCTGTGCACGAGGTTGACCACGCTACTGAGGCTGGCTATACTAAGGTGACTGACTTTGTTGTTGTGGCAGCTGCTTAGGCTAAATCCTCATTGGCTGCTTTCCTTCGTCGACCGTTTCCACTACGCTAGATCTCTTCGCATATGATTTAGCAATTTTTGTTTTCTCTGTCTTTTCTGCAGGTTCCATGTGTTTGACTTCTTCTTGTAAGCTACTGGCTTTGTTGAGTAGCTTCTCGAAGGACTTGATGGTGAGACCCTTAAGCATGAAGGCTATCGGACCGTGGATACTCTTGATTAGTATCTCGATCGCGTGCTGTTCTTGTAGCTGAGGTTCATATTTCATGCTTAATTTTCTCCATCTGAGAATGTAGTCGACCAAGGGTTCGTTGGGCTTCTGCCGCTCCACCACGAGATCTCTTATGGTAACGTGATTACGGGCACTGGTGAATCTTTTCACGAATATGTTTTCCATTTCTGCAAAAGTCTTTACTAATCAATTAGGAAGCTCAAAATACCATTCAAATACTATTCCTGACAGGCTGCTGACAAACTGACGAAACAACAGAGCTTCACTTCCTCCTGTGTTGCAACAACTACCTCTAAAATGCGTTATGTGCTGGCGAGGATTTCCTATGCTATCAAACATCTTGAAAGTCAGGGGCACGAAGCCTTTGGGGTAAGGCACGACATCAAATTCCTCCAGATAGGGTCTACCCTTTGAAACTGATGCTCCACCTTTGGACTGAGCCAAGGTCTCTCGAACTTGCTGTTCGAACATCTATTTAATGTCTTTTTCTGGCAGGTTTGGAGTTGGATCTCTTCTTGGCAGCTCTTCTTCATTGGCCGAAGCGATTTCTCTTCTTTCATCGGAGATGTGTATGATTTCGGGTTGGTTAATCTCGGGAGACGCTGTGGGTCTTGACTGTGATTGCCCGTGGAGTGTAGCCATGACGGTCATGGCGGCGGTCATCTCCTCCGTTCTCTTTTCCAGACAGTTAATCTGTTCATCCCGTATCAGGATGGTCCTCTGAAGCTCATCTGCGGTGTTCTCCTCACCAGGAGCATTGCGTGCAGATGACGTGGACCGAGTTTCAACTATATTAATTTCCATGAATTCTTCATCCATGTAATCTAACAAAATGTAATCCTCATCATCAATGTCTAACCCTCGTTTGGCTAACTCAGAAATTTTTGCTCGGAACTTTCAAACTTTATCATCAACTGTTCTCTTCTTAGTTAGTTTTAAATTCATAGGCTACCCCAGACTATCACTCTTCTTTGCAACTGATTCAGAAGCAACGACGGTAGTGGCAATGGGAATATCAGACTCATGATCCATTTTATGGTCAACAGACTTTTAAGAATGTACTGGTACAACACCTCTTGGTAACTACACTTTCGTCCTAAAATTCCATGCTTTAAGATGAGGTGTCTCGATGGGAACATTAGGTTAACGAGTGGAAGTGTGCTCCTTACTATGTAGACCATGTATAGAGGAGAATAATCCTTTCTCATTCTTTCCCTTTTGTGGTTCCTTATGATCATCGGCAGCTGGTACTCTCGGGCCTAGACAAGACTTGATTGACCTGCTTATAGTGGTATCATATGTAGCAGCTATATCAACACATTTTCCCAAATAGTGTTTGATGGAAACTCAGATGATTCTTTCCATTTTTAGGATTTTATCCTCAATTTCATGGGATATTGTAAATCTCATCCACTTGAGAAGCTTGGCTACAGAACAACCCTCTATTTTAGACAATTTTCATAGAAGGGTGTGAGCTCAGGTAATAGGTGCGGGCCTCTCCCTCACCTTATAAGGACTGTGTGGTGCTGGAAGTGTAGTAGCAATCCTATAGAGGCTCTCATCTCCAATAGTGTCAGCTAACGAGTGGACCTACTACCTCGAAGAAGAGGAGAGGTATCCTGTTGAGGAATCTCATCAATTAATGGCAGATTTACAACTTGTGTTCTGGCGGCACTACGAATCCTGTGGTTGTGGTTTCTTCTTTGAGATTTGGTTGGCAGAGGAGGTCTAGAACTTGAGCCAATCTCGAAGACTGATGGCGAAGCAAGAAAGGTATCATCAGAATTATCTTCATGCAAAATTTCTTTCCCTTTGGCAGACAGGAAAGTAGGTACAGTGACGGTGAAGTCGGTCATGGTAGAGGTAACAACTCTTCTCGGTACGGAGACGACTGACCTGACAGGAGCAGTGGTTGCTTTTACCTTCTTAGCAGAAGGGAAATATTCATGGAAGTTCAGATTGAACACGAAGAGATTTCAGGTAATAACTCTCCTCGGTGCTGGAAGATGGGCCTCGCGGGAGGTGGGCAAGTGCAGGAGAAAGTTAGTATAGGGGTTGACATCTTTAACTGTCAAGAGAAGCATTCTGAAGATTAGTGAGGGCCAAAAACCATGTCATCATAGTGCAAACACTATGAAAAAGGTTGCTTTGTGGACTGGAGAAAAATTTTATTTCATTTTCATATTTTATTATCTTTTTATTTCATTTTATGTTTCCATATGTTTGTTAAAAGGAATCTTAAGATTTAAGGAAGAGTGGGTCAATATGCCAAAGGTAGGATTGAACCCGGGAGATACAAAAAGGAGGTGAAGTATGGGACTCTGTCAGAGATCCCCTTCACAACGCAGATTGCCTAGATCAAAAGGAAAACCTAAAGACTACGAAACCCTTTTGTTTAGGAGTGTCCAAACAGACGCTTCTGAAATCCAGAGGAGTTGATCACAATTTCCTAAGAAGGAAATGGGTGAAGTATGTCAATGGAAGAATGATAATCTGGCTATGAGGGACATGAGCACATTACCGATATATGAATATAGTATTTCCTGATCTTAATGAAGAGAGAAACTATCCCCAGCGGACTTGCCAGAAAACTGTCGGCCGTTAAAATTTCTTCCATTTCTTCTTTCATTTCTTTTGATGTGGTGAGAGATTTAAAATTTTTGAAAAGGTTTAGCATATAGTTTTATAAAATAGAAATTTGATTTAATTTAATATATATATATATATATAAATATATATATATGGATTTTGAAACTAATATATATTTTAATAATACAAAATCAAACCGATCTCATATAAAAGTTTGTTTAGATAATCATGCGCTTAATCACAAGGCATGTATCTATCCCGAAGAATAGATACATTGCTTGGGGTGAGGCTTGATCAAATAAACTAAATGATTCATCACTTCCCTTTGGTCTGCGAACAATTGTTGACCAATAATTTCCCCTATCTAATTAAAAGGAAATAGATAGGGTTTATAATAATCTGGGTCTTTAAGTTTCCTATATGGGCAAGCCCCTATAGTTAATTACATCTTAGATAACCGAAGTCACCTAAGAAAACTCTTGATATAGATCAGAAAATATTTATATTCTTGACTTTCAAAGGTAAGGTTTTCAAAGAAAAAATACGATAGTCAAAAATTCAATAAGTGAATGGCTCAAGTTTTGGAACATTTCATTTTATCAAAATCCAAAAGAGAGAAAGCTAGGGGAAGGACATAGATTCAAGGAAAACTTTGATGTCGTCCCAAACTATACTACGATTTGTTTTTTATTTAGGATATTTATTTGGTGTTTCATCCTATCAATTTTATTATTTAGGACATACATTCACTTGATACCGATCATGTGAATGGCCTGGAAGATAGGAGGATTTATGTTATACCCGATGACAACCTCGGAATCCTAAGATGAGTTAGGGATTATCTTGCACAACATGGTTATGCAAGGGCCTAAAGAAAATGTGAGGATTTATGTTGCACTATGCAAGCTACCTTGAAGTCCAATGGTTTGTTGTTTTAATTTTTAAGGTATTTTGCTGTTGAAGATGGCCGTACTACCCACTATGCATGCTCCAAGCTCCTTGTCGTGGTAGTTTTAGTTTAAAGAAGTGGCAATTGAAAAGAGAAGAGAAATGTCATGTTTTGGAAAATATTTAAATTGAGGTGTCTTAATATTTTATTAGGGGAACATTAAAGTTGATTATAGCGACACCGGTTAAGATTCCACGATTTCATCATTCTGACACCACTATTTTCATCAGATTCACTTAGTCCAAATGAATTTACTAAACTCAACTTAATGAGTTCCATACTTTCATTTAGACCATGGGAAACCCCATTAGCAACATGTAGGTTACCTCCTCCGAGGGATTCCCAATCATTCAACCATACGTTTTAATTTAGTTGCAATTGTGATTTTTGTTTTTTTTTGTCATTAAATTTTGAGTTGTTCTATATTTTGAATGTTGTGGCGGTGAATGTTATCTTATTTTGATTTTTAATTTTTAATTTTGGTTTTGGTTTTATGGCTATCCTAAAAGGTTTCAGTTTTCATGCAGGATGGCATTGTTGTTTAGCATGCAAGAAATGAAAGTGCAGTAGACTACATGTAAGTAAATTGCATTAAACTAAAAGCATATCTGATAGGTCTTCCCATCATCTCCACTTGAAACTTTAGTATTCTTGCAACAATCATTTATATTTTGCAGGGAAGTAAAACCCAATGGATAGGTTCGTCACAGGCCTACCAAACTCTATGTAATAACCCGGTGAATCCTATTCATTTAAAAGAGATTTTTCATTTAATAGATATAATAGGTAAAATAGTCCTACAAGGTGTCCAGAAGACTTGTGAAAAGATCCAGGAGAGACACAGATATTTCACAATACTTTTGAGCTTCCTTGAGGTCTTTTTGGACTTATCATAGTTATTAAATTATTCATATGTTTCATACCCTTATGCTTTTGTGAATTAATGTTTTAATTAACCCAAAGGATAGGGTGAATATTATGTCATTTCATTTAGGAACTATGTGAGTGGGCCTTTTGAGGTAAAATTTAACTTATGGATAGACTTGGCAAATTTTGATTGTCTTGTAATGTATCAAAAGGTAGTTTAGGATCAGTTGTGTTTTCTTTTCTAATTCTTAACAATTAATTTCTTTAAATAAACCTAGCTCACTACTAAGCCCTTAAAATTTTAGTGGGTATTCTCATGTTTTTTTAGAAAAGGAAATTTCATGACTTTCATGATTGTGATTTTTATCAAAATATTGAATTATTATTGAAGCATCAAATGAAGGGGTATTAAATTAGTGGAATATTAACTTCCAAAATTAACCCCAAACCTTAAGACTCTTTTTAATTTGATTTTCTTCCAAATTATGATAATTAAGGAAATAAGAATTATGATAATTAAGGAAATTTAAATATTTAATTCTGATGTGACAAAATTACAATGGGTTTCTACCATTTATTCCTTAATGTTTCAATCATCCAACGTAATAATTACGGTCATTTATTGCCCTTTTCTCATTTTGATTAAGCCTAAATAATGATTAAGGCTAATTTTTTTCAAAATTATAATTTTTACCCCTAAAGGCCTTTATTACTTCATAATTCTTTAAATTTAGCTCAAATGACTTTGAAATTTTTGTGTGACCCCACTTATGGGTTAATCAAAACATTAGAGGTGAAAAATGTGATTTTTGCAATTTTAATTTAATTTATATACTTATTTTAATACAAAAGTAGTGGTTTTCAATGAAAATTCAATAATTTGTCCAAAACAAAACATATGACTTCGAAATTTTTATTGGAGGAAGACTTAGACTAGAGGACCACTTGGAACCAATTTCATGATTTTTGAAGTTTTGATTTAATTATTAGAATTATTTTAAATTTTGGAGATATAATTAATTATAAAATATTTTAAAATTTTAAAATTCAATTTTATATTTTTTTAAGTCCCTCTGAGGTTAGGGAACCTAGAGAGATAAATTTTATATATTTTCTATTTTTATTTTAATTATTAGAATTATTTTAGTGGAAAATTAAGAAAATTCATTTTTACCCTTTTAAACTTAATTTAAGCCTTTTAAAATTGATATTTTCACTTTGAAGCTTAGGAAAATTATGTGGTTGGTTCACAAGTGATTAGGAAACAAAATGTGACAATTTGGTGATTTTTAATATTTTTGTGATTTTATTATTATTTAATTATTTAAATATTTAAAATATGATTAAAAATGAAAATTTAGTGAAAATTCCAATTTTAATTAAAAAAAATCCCTCTGATCACAGAGAACTCTCAAAACTAATTTTGTAATTTTTTAGTTGTATTTTATTTATTTAAATTAGTTTAATGTTCAAAATTATTATTTCACTTAGAAAATTCATCTAGATGATTAAATGAACTCCAAATGCCATGAAATTTTTATGGTGAGTTATCTGACCTTTAAAGTACAGTGAAGAATTGTTTTTGAGTCATTTCCATATTTAATGAACTTAAATTAATTTAAATTCAATTTTAAACCAAGTTGATGATTAGGCCATTTCTTAATGACTTAAACCATGAGAGGTTTATCCTAGGGTCCTCTAGTCATCTACCATGATTTACTTTGCATTTTTCTAATCATTATTTTAATTATGATAACTTTTATACCAAAACATACATAATAAATTGAAAAATGGAGATCTTCTCATAGAGATCTCCCTTGACCTTGGAAAAATCCAGGAAGGTCCCTTATAATAGATAGAACAAGACCACTAAAATGTATTCCTTAATGGAGAATTAAAAGATTTAAATCAGTATTTAATTTATTAAAAATAAAATATTCATCAAATAAATTTCAAACCAATTCCACATTATTCTCCTCTAATCACTGAGCAAGAGTGAATTTTTTCTTTTATTTTTATAATTTTTCTACACCAGGTTAAGGGTTTTTATAGTTCTTGTAATTTAATTAATTAAAAAACCCCTAGTTTCCAACTTAAACATGCAGCGCTGACTGGATCCTTGGCAGCTCCTAAAGACCACGCGACATGATGCTATTTGACGCTGCCATCTAACTGGATGTCCACGCGGCTGCACTTTATGGATCTGATCTCCATCCGAATCCATCCTGGCCGTCCAAACATTGCACTCGCAATCGAACGACGCTCTCTCATCGTCTTTGACCGGTTCATCCCGAGAGCCGTCTACCTTCTAGACTTAATATCTCTTTCGATACTCAGCCAAATCACTTGGAGTTTCTTTCTAAAGCTTCATCCGACTTAGACGAACCTCTTCATACAGTTTATACGATATGAAATACGGTCTACACATGTGAGGGACGAAGAAAAGCTCAGGAGGAAGAGTTAGTTCATTACCTTTATCTGAGACAGGAGGCCTCATTCAGATGGTTTTAGCAGTTTCGATTGGTCCCAAGGAACCTCTAGATGGAGCCTCTTGCCCTGGTGAATTATCTAGACCCAAGTTCGACCAAGCCTAATTTCAGGTGTTGATCAAAGTCTGGTGCAGAGGCCTTCTGTGATGGGGCTTTCATGGGGGATCTTCATCTTTCACTGCTTTGAAGGTGTGGGGTGCAGTAATTGAAATTTGGTGCACTGTGGAGCTGTGGTGAAATGTGTATTGGTTTCTGACCAAGTTTGAGCTCTGAAATTGAGCTCTGATAGTTGGTG
Source organism: Papilionanthe hookeriana x Papilionanthe teres (assembly GCA_022702705.1). NCBI lineage: Eukaryota > Viridiplantae > Streptophyta > Magnoliopsida > Asparagales > Orchidaceae > Papilionanthe > Papilionanthe hookeriana x Papilionanthe teres. The sequence continues at coordinate 106,233,919 of CM040421.1, read as the reverse complement.
TCAGAGGGGGAAAGTGGCTGGAATGATCTTACGGAGGTCTCGAAAGGCTCTGGTGAAGTTTTGGCAGATTTATGTTAGGAAATTTCTAGCACCTTGATTTTGGCCGTGAGGAGTGGTTTTTATAGCCATGGCCAATTGGCTGAGCTCAGGGCATGGCTTTGGGTGTATTCAGCTGCTTAGGTGGAGGGCAGATCAGCTCTAATGGCCAATCAGAGCTGGACAACTTGGGAGGTGAGTTTAGGTTCAATTAGAGAGGGACTGGCTCTTAGTTTTGGCATTTTCTGGACACTAGGTCAACCGGCCACGCCAGGGGAGGTGGCCAGTGGTCAGGTGGGCAGGCCATCAAGTGCCATGAGTTTAAATGGTGAAGGGATTATTGCAAATATCTCTTAATTTAGCCATTTAAAGGAGGACATCCCTTAATTTGGGGGACCTTTAGTTAATGGTCCAAGTAGAGTGGGCTAGGTGGGTCTAGGGTGGTTCCTAGGAGTCACTTAGTGGCTGTGGTGGTCCTAGGATGGTAACATTTGAGATGATTTGGTCACATTGGGCCATAGGTTCAATTTGGTTCATTTGGGTTCATGTTGGGCTAGCTTGGGTTAGTCCCAAATTATTGTTTAAAATGGTGTGTATGATTGTCATGAAGTGTTCAGAAGAGGTTTGGAGTGGTGTTGAATTAATTTGGTAGGTCAATTTGGTTTGGTTTGGTGTATTGGTCAATTTGGGGCAAGTTGGCTAAGCTTGGGTTTAGGTTAGGCTAGAGTGGGTTTTTGACCCAATTAAAGGTTCCAAACTGTTTAGGGTAATGTCATGAGGAGTTTCCAATATTAATTGGGAGGAGATTTGAGGTTTAGGGGAATCAATTGGGTGAGATTTGGTCATGTGCTCAATATGGGTTAAAATTGTGTAAGCTTGGTTCAAGTGGATTTGAATGGGGCTAAGATCCAAATTTGGGTCAATTGAATGTTGCACGTGGTTCATAGGAGTGTTAAGAATGGTTTAGGATTGAAATTTGGGGGAATTGGTTAACATTGGGTAAATTTAGGGATTTTGGGTTACATAGGCAAAATTGAGGATTTTGGGTTTAAATTGAGATTAAACTCAAATTTGGGCCAATTTGAGCTTGGATTTGGTTTATATTAGTATTGGGGATGTTGAACTTTTGTTTGGAATGAAAATTAGGCAAGATTGGGGGTCAATTGGGTCAAGATTGGGTTTGATTTAGACATTTTTTGGATTAAATGGGTCAAATTAGGTCTTTTGGTTAAATTGGGCTAAATTGACCAAATTGAGTCATGTGGTAGTTCAAAGAAATGAAAATGGAAATATTTAAGAGGTTTTCGGAATTTATGGGAATTTTTGAATTTTTTGAATTTTGGGCTAAGAAGGGCATTTTGGTCATTTTGGAGATTTTTTTTGGAAAATTTGGTAATTTTGGGTAATTTTGGATAATTTGAGTGGTAGGAAGTATTTTGGAATAATTTTTGAAGAAAAATGGGTAATTTGGGTGATTTAGGAAATTTTGAGGGATTTTAGGGTTTTGGGGGTATTTTGGGTATTTAGGGTATTTAGGGTATTTTGGGGAAAAGGGGTTAACAATTTGAAATCTTTGGGAAAATTGAGATTGGTTGAAAGTGGGTGATATGGCATTGTTTAGGTTGAGCCATGGACCAAGGGTCACCCTCATTTGGTCTGCTATGTATATGTACTAGCCAAACCCTAGTCTGCGGCTAATGTCTTGGGAAAACCACTTACATGAGTTTCCAAAGAGTTATGGGATCAAAGGTGATGTGCCTTGTTTAGGGTTTGTGAGTCTATAGTGTATGTGTGTTGTAAGCTTCAGACCTCCAGGGTAGATCCTAATGTCTGACCACGTATAGGAGACTTCCCCGGGCTTCCTTATGCTTGGTCTGTTCCTCCCAAAAGCTTGAGGTTAGGCCCTAAGCATATGAAAACTTCAAGTGAAGTAAGAAAAGTTTGAATTTTTATGGGGAGGGCTTCCATGACTAGTCTTCTAAGAAAGTCACTAGGAGATTCCTATGGCTAGACCCTAGGCTATTCTAAAGACAGACTAGACCTCAACCAAAAGCGAGGTCAACACCAATATACTTTATGTTCCAATTCAACTAGTAAATAACAAGTTTTTCCAAAAAAATTGTCAATAAGGAGACATTCCTGTAGGAGTTTTATAAGCGAATCTATATGCCCATAATGCAGTATCTAATATAGTTGACCAATCTAATTTATTCGGATTTACAATTTTCTCCAAATTTTGTTTAATTTTGTTATTAGATACTTAAGCTAAACCCCTTGTCTAGGGATGATAAGCAATTGAGATTCTATGCATAATATTATATTTTCTAGTCAATCTATGAATCAGCATTTAATTTTCTATAATCAACACAGATTCACCAACCAGTGACTTGTCTCGTAGTTATTAATTCATTTCTTTCATTGATCTCAACATTCACTCCTCCTTTCTTAGGAACACGATGGATCAGACTTACCCATGAACTATTTGAAATGTGATATATAATTCCAGCATCCAACTATTTTAAAATTTCTTTCTTTATTACATTCCTCCATTAATGGATTTAATCTTTTTTGCGGATCAGTTTTAGGTTTATGTTGTTCATCTGATAAAATTCTATGCATACAGATCGAAGGACTGATTCCTTTAATATCAACTAAAGACCATCCAAAAGCTTTTTTGTATCTTTTCAATGTATATAGTAATTTCTGCTCTTGTAAACCATTCAAATCTGAGGATATAATAAGTAGTAATGAAGATAATTCTCCTAAGAACACATACATCAAATGGTTAGGAAGTATTTTCATCTCAAGTTCAGGAGGTTTTATGATAGATGGGATTATAGTTTTATTGTCATATTCTTTAATATCCAACATCTCAAATCTTTCCTAAACATAATCCAGTTTCTCATGATCCATCTCATCATAATTACCTTCCATTTCCTTTTCATCCTCACATTTCAAATTTTCTTGTTCCTTTATTCCTTCAAACTTTTCCCTTAAAATTCTCATCTTTTAGGTAGTCACAAATGTCCAATCGAAAGAATTCATCTTCTTTTAATGTTGCAGGGTATTTCATATCTCTTGATATATTGAATGTCACCTCTTAATCGTTAACTCTCATAGTTAATTCTCCTTTTGAACAACTATCATAGCTCTTCCAGTTGCAAGGAATGTTCTTCCCAAAATGACACGAATTTCCTTATCTTCCTCAATATCTAAAATAATAAAATCCACAGGGAAGATAAATTTATCAACCTTTACTAAAACCTCTTCAATAACTCCTTTAGGATAAGGAATATAACGATCAGCTAACTGAAGAGTTACTGAAGTAGGGGAAGTTCGTCCTATTCCCAACCTTTTAAAAGATGATAGAGGCATGAGATTAATGTTGGCTCCCATATCACATCAGGCTCTTCCAAAAAAAGTTTCTCCAATAACACAAGGTATAGAGAAGCTAACAGGATCTTTAAATTTTTCAAGAAGCTTTTTCTGAATAATTACGCAACTCTCTTCACTGAGTGCAACAGTCTCATTATCTATAAACTTCTATTTCTTATTAAATATATCCTTCATAAACTTCACATAATTTGGCATTTATACTAAGGCTTCAAAGAAGGGAATCCTTACTGTTAATCTTTTAAGAATTTCTAGGAATTTTGATAATTGTTTATCTTTCTTTTATTGCTTCAATTTTGTGGAAATGGAGTTGGTGGTCTTTCAAATGTAATTTTCATCGGTTTAAGCGGATATTCTAAATCAGGATATAAATTATCATTACTTTTTCCAGTTCCCACCTTCTCTATTTCAATTTCAACATCTATTTGAACTATTGATTTCAATTCTTTTCCACTTCTTAACTGTGTAGCCTAAATTTGTTCTTTATTTTGAACTTTTGGGTTAACTTCAACATACTAGGGAAAGTTCTTGAGGTTTATTACTAAGTACAGTAGCAATATGTCCTAATTAATTTTTAATATTTTTAATAGCAGCTACCTGATTTTGTAATTGGTTCCATTGACTTTGTAATTGATTGCCCATGTTTAATATCAATTCTTCCATAGAAAACTTCATTTCCGTGAATTTTGGGTTACTATTGAAACCTGGAGGGTAAGAATTTCTATAACAAGTGTTTCCCTAGTTGTTCAACTTCCCTAATGGGTTCACAAAATTGTTTCCCCACTACGGATTGACAATAGCAGTGTTATTATTCCAGTTTAAGTTTGGGGGTTTTTTAAATGGGGATTTTAATAATTAAATAAAGATTGTTGGGTCTATTATTTATAACATTCAATGTCTTATAAGATGATTGAGAATCTACTATTTTTCTCAATGAATTTTCCTCTAACACCTGAAGCGTTTCAGAACAGTTCATTCTAGGTTGATCCATTCTCTTTGAAATCGCAGCAATTTAAGAAGCCAACGGAGATATTGCATCAGAATCATGAGTAATAGCTACTCTTTTTAGATTTACTCGTCAGTGGGCCATTGATACACCTAAAATATATAGTATTTTTATGCACATTTTTATACCTATTTTTAATGATATTACACTTTAATGGAAGGTATTTTGTGTTTTTCTTGCAGGTAAGATGAAAATGGTTGGTAATGATGAAAGGAGCAAAATTGGATCAAATTTGGAGCAAAAAAATGAAAAATCAAAATTTTGTCACTGGCGGCTAAGTGTCGTCGGACCGGCGCTTAGCCCCCACAGATAAAAATCGAGATTAAATTGAATTTGGCATCATTTTCAAAGGGTATGGGATGCAACTCTTGGTGGTAACTTCCATAACTTCCTTTGGGCGGAAAGTTTGAATAAAGGGGTGAATTCTTTGGTAGATACATTGAATCTGGACACATTTTGAAGAGACACCAAGACACCTTTTGGTTTAATATTTAAAGAGAGTCTTAGGAAAGATTAGGGGGCTCTTCCTTTGCATTTTGAAGGGTTCTTTCTTTCTTTTGCTCTTCCACTTGCATTTTGAAGAGAGTTTTTACAGTATTTTACTTTTATTTTGTGAGAGTTTTTATTATGAGTAGGAGTAGAGAGTAGAAAGGAGAAAGAGGTCGGAGTGAAGTCTTCTTCTTCCCACTTCTTTTCTTTCTTTTAGTTTAGTTTCTATTAAACTCTAAAGTTTATTCTGAGTCATCGGAGTTGGGAGATCCGCTCTGAGGACTAGTTTAGTGAAGAGTTAAAATTTTAGAGGAACTTCCTGTTCTTGTGGAGAGAATTTTCGGATAAGTGTTTACTTTTGTTCTTACATTTAGTTTTTAAATTTATTCTTATTTTTGTTTGTTGTTTTTCTCATGATTTTTAATTTCAAATCAATGTGTTTTTGTATTTTTTAAATGCATTCTGAGTAGTTTACTTTATCTTTTTCTTCTTAAATGGAGAAGTAATTAGTTTATAGAGAATTGTTGTGGAAGTATAAGTGTTTAAAGTTGGATTAAGTTGTGAAAATTGATTCTGAAAACATTGTTTACTTCTTAATTTGGCCTGTTAAGTTGTAGAATTTTTTAAGATTATGTAAGATCCAATGCGGTATTGTCTCATAAAAGTTAGTAAGAATCACATGCAATTATATGGGTGAGAATTGTAGTCCATATAATTAAATGTAATATTAGAAGATATTTTTATGGAAGGGAGTAAAATTAGAGGATTTTAGAGTGACAGGCTAAAACCCCCTAATTTGGTTTAAAGTTTTAAGTTTTGTTATGAGAAATTAGCCCCCAGTTGGTGGGAATCGCGGGAACTCTAGAGTGAGAGACCGGTATCTTCCCCGCCTAACCATGTTTAAAATGATAAAAATTTCAAATTAACCTACGTTCTTTATAGAATCAAGTAAGGGTAAAGAACACATTTGCTTCTATCTGTCACAAAAAATTTAAATACTTCCAGATCAATGCTTTAATAATTATTACTACTTCATAAAAGGAAAGAAAAAGATATTCTTGTTAATAGTGTTTTACATACAGTGTTATTAGTTAGTATAATTTTAATTTCTTTCTTAACATTTAATTAAGGAAATTTCAAAAGACAAATCAACTTTCAAACTTTTCAAAATCAAGACATACTTTTCAAAAACTATTAAAAAAAGTAAAAAGTTAATTTTCCAATTCCTTTAAAGATTTTCATCCTTTCCCTGTGGTTTCGATATCTCGGGGATTAATCAGAAAGTCCTATAATACTTGATAAACGATACATATACTTGCGTAATATTCACATTATAATTAAAATCATAAGCATATATATATATCCGGCGGGATCAAGTTTTTGGTGCCGTTGCTAATTTTCATATCATATTTGTATGTATAAATATCAGGTGGATCAGCCATTGAAAATTATTTGTAGCCATCTCTTCAATTAAAGAATTTTTCTCATTGTCACTGCAAAAAGTGGGTTTAGAATTATTTTATATAAATATATATAGAAGTTTGGAAAGTATAAATTTGATTTTAAAATATGAAATCAAATTGATCTCATTTATGCAATAGTTTATGTAATCAGGCACTAAACCACAAGCCATGTCTCTATCCCAAATAATGGATACATTGCTCAGTGGTGCGGCTTGATCAAATAAACCAAAGTATTCATGACATCCATTTGGTACGTGAACCATTTATGTTGACCGATAAAATCCCCTATCTAATACAAAAGAATTAGATAGGGTTTATATTAATCTAGGTCTTTAAATTTCTTATAAGTGCAATCCCCTATTAATAACATAATAGATAACTGAATTTACCTAAGAAAACTCTTGATATAGATCAGGAAATATTTTATTCATGCATTCCAAAAGGTAGGATCTTCAAGAAATTGTGGTAATAAGAAATCCAATAGGTGAGTAGCTCAAGTTTGGAACAATTATTACAGGAATCTAAAGGAAGTAAAAGCTAAGGGAATGCACAGCTCCAATATGAATCTTGATGATTTCCCAAACTATCCTATTTTTTTTCTTCAATTTGAGATATTTACTTGATGTTTAATCCTGTAAATTTCAATATTTATGACTTACATCCACTTGATACCGATCATGTGAACAGCTTGGAAGACAGGAGGTATATGTCCTATCAGAAGACAATTTCAGAATCCTAAGACGAGTTAGGGTTTATATTACAAAGTGTGCAGAGGCCTAAAGAGATAAAGTGAGGGTTTATGTTGCACTAAGAAAGCTACCTCAAAGTCCTATGGCTTGTTGTTTTTTCTAAAGAGTTTTACTGTTGAAGATGGTTGTGCCGCCCACTATGCGTGCTCTAAGCTCCTCATCGTAGCAGGTTTAGTTTTATAAGTGTCAAATTAAAACGATGAGAGAAGTGCCATGTTTTGGAAATATTGAAATTGAGATATCTTAATGTCTTCTTAGGGGGCAATTTATGTTGATTATAGCGAAACTGGTTAGGATCCCACGGTTTCCTCATTCCGGCACTACTATTTTCTTCTGATTCACTTAGTCTAGATGAACTTACCTTATCAAACTAAATGAATTTATTACTTTCATTCAGACCATGGGAAATCTTGTTAGCAGCCGTAGGTTGCCTCCTTTAAAGGATTCCCAATCATCAAAAGAGACGGTTTAATTTAGTTTCACTTCTGATTATTGTTCTATTTATGATTAAATTTTGAGTTGTTTTATATTTTGATTGTTGTAGCGGTGAATTTTTATCTTTGTTTTGTTTTGATTTGGTTTTGGTTTTGTGGCTATCCTAAATGTTGTGATTTTGACATGCAGAGTGAACTTTTTGTTTAGCACGCAATTTCACAAGTAGAAAAGCTACGTGAAAGTAAATGAAGGTAAATTGTAGTGCAATAAAATAAAAGCATACTTGAAATTTCTTCTCATTCCTTCACCGGAAAGTTAAGCCTTGTAATGCATATATATAATTTTGTTGGAGTTGAAGCATGCTTATGAGAAAAACTGAGAAAGCCTATAGATAGGTTCATCATGGGCCTACTAATTCCTATATCATAACTTGGTGGGTCATATTTATTAAAATGTATAGATGATTCTTCAAGCAAGCATAATAAGTTTAATCGTCCTTCAAGATATCCCAAAAGTTATGAGAAAGGTCCAAGGACCGGGCCCCTAACATCTCATAATCTCTTGAAAACTCTCGAGTTTGTTCAAACTTATTATGTTGCTTGATGACTCGTCCCTATCATACCCTTATGCTCAATGAACTAATGTTTTGATCAACCCTGAGAATGGGGTAATTATAACTTGACGTTTCATTTATTAATTATGTGAGTGAAGGCACTTAGGGCAAATCAATTTATTAAGAATTTTAGTCAATTTAGTTTTACAATTGGGCTTGTAGTGTTTTAAGATGCCTAAAATTAAATTCATTTTATAAATCTCATTAAAAAATCTTGATCGAGTCTAGCTCACTACTAAGCCCTTAATCTTTAATGAGTATCTTTGCAATTTTGGTAAAAGTTTAACTTATGATTATGATTCTTAATTTTTATCAAAGTATTGAATATATCATTAATCAGCAACTAGGGGTGCTAGTTTGATGGACTATTAACTTCCAAAGTCAAACCCCTAATCATGAGATCGTTTAATTTTGATTATTTTTCAAGTTAAAATAATCCAATAAATTGCAAGTTTATCTTTTTTTTGTGACAAAGATGAGGTTAGTTTCTACCACTTAAATCCCACATGTTTCAGTCATCAACATATTCCAAATTATGATCATTCATTGCCCATTTCTAGATTTGGTTAGGCTAAACATTTATTAAAACTTAAATTTCATAATTTACAATTTTGCCCTTATAAGGCCTATCACTTCATAATTTGTTAAATATAACTCAAATGACTTTAAAATTTTTATATTACCCCACTCATGAGTCAATTAAAATATCTTAGGATAAAATGTGATTTTTCTATTTTTAGTTTAATATATATAATTATTTACATGCAAACAATGAATATTTTCATAGATAATTCAATAAGTTAATCAAATTATAATTATTTATCCATTAGAAAATTGTTGGAGGTTCACATAGACCAGTAGACCACTTGGACCAATTTTTATGATTTTTTGAATTTTATTTTAATTATTAAAATTATTTTAAATTCTGATGTATTAATTAAATATAAAATACTAATCTTGTTGAAAATGAAGTTTTATATTTTTCATAAATCTGTCTGAGGTTAGGAACCCAGAGAAACATATTTCATATTTTTATTATTTCTATTTTATTTATGAGAATTATTTTAATGAGAAATTTGGAATAATCCATTTTTTAAGCTTAAAAATTTATTAACCCTTTAAAATTAAGATCTTCACTTAGGAAATTAGGAAAATTAATTTATTGGTTCCCAAATGATTAGGAGACCAAATGTGACAATTTTGTGATTTTTTATATTTTAGTGATTTTAATGATTTTTTAATAATTTTTAATTATTTTTAAATTCAAAACTTAGGTAAAAAAAGAAGTGTTGATTTTAATTACCATTTTATTTTTATAAAATTTTCCTAGTCACAAGGATCTCCCAAATCTAATTTCATAATCTTTTGACTTTTATTTTAATTGATATAGTGATTTTAATGCGAAAAATACTATTTAACTTAGAAAATTTGATTAGGAGATCAAATTAATGTCAATTGACTTGAAAGTGTTATGAAGAGTTCCCTTAACCTTGAATATAGTGGAGAATGACTTTTATGTCATTTACATTTTTGTTTAGTTTAATTTAATTTTTTTATGATTAGTGGGTTGATTAAAATTAGGGTGAGTTTTAATGAATTAAATCAAGTTTGTATTTTTCTTATGGTCCACTAGTCACGGGGAACCTACGAAAATATTTTTATATTTTTCTGATGAATATTGTAATTTTTGTGTTTTTTAAATGAAAACGACATTATAAACTTGAAAAATAGATATCTCTTCATAGGGACCTCTCTTGATCATGAAAAACTGAGGAAGATCTCTCGTGTCAGAGAAAACAAAAGCCCTAAGTTTCATGTCATGGTGAAATTTACATGTAAATGGAGAATACAAATACCAAATACTAAATTTAAATAATTAAAAACACAGATGCATTAAACAGACATGCAATAATTTCCATATTGTTCTCTTATGTTCACTGAGTAAGAGTGTATTTTTTATTTTTATGATTTTTCTACACCAAGTTATGGATTTTCTAAGTTCAATGATTTAAATAAATCAATTAAATTCATATTTTCCTACTTAAGTGACTTAGCTCCACGTGAACCTACAGAGGCTCAGAACTCCAACGCGACGCGCTCTTATTTGACGTCGCATTCTGAGGCAGCTGCCACGTGGTTGTGCTTTATGTTTAGATCATTAGTCCAGCGTGATCCTAGCTGTCCAGCCAATAAATGCAATATCCAAAGGCTCCTGGTCATCATCCTCAACCGGTCTGTCTCGTAAGCTGTCCACACTAGATCCCTAAGATCACAACCTAGATTCAACCAAATTGCATGGGATTTGTTTCTATAGATTCATCTAACCCAGACGAACCTATCTATACAGCTAACGTTGCCTGAAATCAACTTAATGTGTATGGAGAATAAAATTAGGCTCGAGAAGGACGTGAAGTTTAACACCTTTGTCTGAGAGGGGAGGCCTCAATCAGATGGTTGTAAAAGCATCATGGAGGTCCAATGAGCTCACAGATGAAGTCTCCTGCTGTGGTAAAATGTGTAGGCTTGAATTTGACCAAGGCCGATTTCAGGTGTCGATCGAACCCTGGGTTGGAGGCTCTATATGATAGGGCTTCTATACGGGTTATTCTTCATTCAGTCTGGTGATGGTGTGGGCTCAATTAAATCAATTTTTATGCACTGTGGTGTAGTGACATAGAATGTCCTGGTTTTGGCTAAAATTTGAGCTAAAAATTGAGCTCTGGCAGTCAGGGCTAGGGATGGATGTTAGCTGGCTTGAGCTTGGGAGTGCTGGAGGAAGCTTTGGAAATAATTTTGCAGAGCTTCCCCTCGGTAAATGTGCATCTCTCTTTTAGCCATGAATAAGGTGAGTTTAAATAGCAATGGCTGGGGTGAAGCTCAGGGGGTCATCTTGGGTGCATTAAGTCGCTTATGTGGAGTGCTGAACAGCTCTAGTGAGCAATGATGGCTTGACACATTGGATGGGCATAATTCAGTATTTATTTAGATGTGCAGCTCTCAGTTTTTTGTGATGCTCCAGGGACTAGGTTGGCCAGCCAAGCTAGGGGAGGGTGGCCTGAGGTCAGGTGGGTCAGTGGTCAGGTAAGATAGGTATTAAATTGGATGGGTGATGAGTTTTGGCAAAGATCCATATGGTTTATGCATTTTAGGAATAAAATACCCTAATTCAAGGGACCTTTGGTCCATGTCTCAACTAGGTTGGGCTAGGTGACTTAGGCCAGTCCTTAGGGTTCACTTAATGGCTATGGTGAGCTTAGCTTGGTCACATTAGGCTAGGTTTGATCATCTTGGGTCATGGGTTCACATTTGGGTCATTTGGGTCAACTTTGGGCTAAGTTGAGTTTAGGACCCATTTTTGGGTCAAGTGATTGAGCAATATGGTGTATATAATTTGCATGATCGGTTTGAAAAAGATTTGGGATGGTTTTGAATTGGTTTGGGGAATCAATTTGGCTTGATTTAGTGATTTGGTCAATTTTGGGACATATGGGTTAGCTTGGGTTTGGGTTAGGCTGGAATGGGGTTATTTCTCAAATGATTGGTCAAAATGGTGTAAGGGGATGTCATGAGGGTTTCCAAACATTAATTGGGTGGCAATTTTAAGGTTGGGGCATTAAATTTGATAGAATTTGGTCATATGAAAATTTGGGGCAAAATTAGGGATTTTAGATTTGGTTGGACTTGAGTGAGGTTTGGGCTGAAATGTGGGTCAATTGATGGATCCATTTGGTGTGTAGGAATGTTATTAAGAGTTTATAATTCAAATTTTGGGATATTGATTTAGCTAAGGGGTACAATTTAGGGATTTTAGGTCATATGGTCAAAATTGGGGCTTTTTGGTTTGACTTGAAATTGAGCTTCAAATTGGGTCAAATTGGAGTTAGATTTGGTTTTAATTGAGCATAAACATGATGAATATTAGTTTAGGATTGAAATTGGGGGAGTTTGGGATCAATTGGGTGGACATTGGAAATGGTTTCGACATTCTAGGCTAAAAGGAGCAATTTGGGGCTTTTGGTCAAAATGGGTGAATTTGGTTAAATTGGGTAAAGTTAAGTGGTTTAAATTAATTTTAGGGACATTTAGGGTGATTTTCGAATTTTTGGGAATTTTTAAAATCTTTGAATTTGACGGGCCAATTTGGTCTTTTTCGGCATTTTGAGGGTGTTTTGAGAGTTTTTGGTAAATTTGAGGTGTTTTAGGCATTTTGAGTGGTAAGGAATGTTTTGGAATGAATTTTGGAGAAAATTGGGTAATTTGGGTAATTTTGAGATTTTTGTCAAAATTATGATCCACGGGCAGTTTGGTAATTTGGGGAATGTTTAGGGTTAAGGGGTCAAAGGTTATAATTTTTGGTAGAATTAGGGTTAAATGAGGATGGTAACCCATTTGTGCCATGGACCAAAAGAAATACCACTTTGGATCCTCCATGTGTTGGTTCAAACCTAAACCCTAGCCTAGAGCCAAGGGCTTAAGAAACCACCCACATGAGTTTCCAAAAGAGTAGGGGATCAAGTGTGAGGAAGATTGGTATGTTTGGTTTAGGGTTGTGAGGTAGTGTGTGACAGTGTAATGTGCAAGTGTATGTGCTAGCTCCAGATCAACCAGGGTCAGTTCTAAGGCATGACCATCCTATAGGGAACTCCTCTTGATCTTCCTTATGCGTGGACTCATCCTTATAAGTACTTAGAGGTTAGACTTTAATCATTTGAAAACTCAAAGTGAAACAAAGATGTGTCTTGAATTTCTAAGGGGGAAGGGTTCCATCACTAGTTTTCTAAGATAGTCACCAAGAGAGTCCTATGGCTAGACCCTAGGCTGATCTTAGGAAAGAATAGACCTCAACATAAGTGTGTTCAACAAATGGACCCCAAAAGGTGTGGTGTATTGGACAAGCACATCGCACGTATTGGTGTTGACTGATGAGATCAACAAAACCAACACAACTGTCTGAGTCAGCACACTCAAAACAAGACGAAGAATTTAATGAGAAAACATCTGCTGGGGTATTATCTGGTAGAAACATTCAAATCCTAGGAACTCTTGCTGGGGAAAGCAGCTAAAATATCTTCAAAAATGGAGCTATGATTTTCATGCCTCCACATCATGAAGGGAGTCCGATCCAATTCGATTTGAAATTGGAATTTGAATGTAGAATTATGATTTGAGTTGGATTTTAGATTTGTATTTGATTTGATTTTTATGTAATTTGTGGAGATTTTAAGTTTATGCAATTTTGAATTTGTGAAATTTTTAACTTTGATTTGATTCAGAGAGTTTTAATTTTGCGGGAGTCTTGGAGTTTAAGTGAGTATGGAGGGGAGAGTCAAACTTTAGGTACCAACCTCGAAAAGAGTGAATCAGACTTTAAGTACTGATCCCGAGTGGATGAGAACTGGAATTTAGGTACCGACCTTGAAAATTAGAATCGAAATTTAGGTATCAATCCTGAAGGATAAGAACTGGTATTTAGGTACCAGCCTCGAAAATGAGAATCAGAATTTAGGTACCGATCCTGAAAGATGAGAACTGGAATTTAGGTACCAGCCTCAAAAATGAGAATCAAAATTTAGGTACCGATCTTAAAGGATGAGAATTGGAATTTAGGTATTAGCCTTAAAAATGAGAATCAAAATTTAGGTACCGATCCTGAAGGATGAGAACTGGAAGTTAGGTACCAGCCTCGAATATGAGAATCAGAATTGAGGTATTGATCGGGGGTTGGTCGTGCTGCCAAATATGAAACCTATAAAGTAATATTCGAAAGATAGTTTCAGTTTAGTTTCACAATAAGATTAATTTTAATAAATAGAAAGTCACCCCGTATTCGCAAGTATACGTATCGCTCAAGTAATACAGGGCTCTAGTGGAGTACTGGTTATCAATCCCATGAGAAAGGTTGTAACTTATCAGAGTATAGCAAATATTTGAAATCCAATACTAAATTCACAATGCAAATCAAGTACTTAATAAGTTACTAGTGCAAATACGATTAAACTGTTAACTATGAATACCTTCTAACTTCTAAGCAAGACTAATTAACACACTAAATTTTGTATCGAAAGGTTCAAATATGGAAAAGTATTTTTCTTTCTGCAATGTGTATATGATGAGTGATTGATATAGATTGATAGTCATTTATATTATGCCAGATAAGAAAATTAACATTATTTACCCTTGTCAGAGTACCCCCTCATCCAAGTATGAAAAGAACATCGGTAAATCCTAGGCTTAGTCACTAAATCTAAGATTAGGCCGGGAGGATACTGACTCTCACATCAGAGCTCCCACTTCTCTTCGCCTGGAGGCTAGCCCTATCTTTAGTTACCAAACTTTAGGATCAAATTGGGGGTTTCAGCCTGTCACTCTAAAACCTCCAATTCAACGCTCATGAAACCATATTTTCCTATTTACTTACACTCAATTTGCATGAACTACGCACTTCATTCATGGACAATTGAAAAGTAAATGAAGTTTAAAGTGGAAAACCATCACAATTTCTTAACATGTTTTTGGCACATCAAATCTACATCAACACTTCACCATATCACAATTGAAAGAAGAAAGACAAATAAATCTACTCAGAATTCATGAGAAAGACACAACACAACAGGGATTTTATATATAAACGCAAAGTCTTACAAACTACACGAGTAAATACAACTTATCTCGATTTCTTCACCAAGCAAATTGACCCAAGGAAAAAATATATGCTTTTTGCTATATGATTTTACTCATTTTTTATGATATTGCACTTTAAAGGAAGGTATTTTGTATGATTTTTTGTTTTAGGTACAAGAAATGGTGATTGGAGCAAAGGAAGCAAAAACGGTGCGATTTGGAGCAAAAACGAGCAAGAAATGAAATTCTGCCCTAACACCTTTCGATAAGTCTTTTGATGCTTAATATCTTTTACAATTCTTGCATATTTTTGAATGAAATTACACTTTAAAAAAATGTTTTTTTTATGCTTATCTTGTAGGGCTATCTATTACAAACGCAACACAACTGAAATGGGGTGAAACAGAGCTGAAACGGAGCAAAACGGAGGGGAACGGTGGAGCTGCACAACATTCTGCTCGCCGACGGCAGCCTCGATATCGCTGACGGCGAGATTTTCCAGAGACGGCCAAAATATGACCGAAAAGCTCACTGAAAGCGGCCTCGAACCCGCCGACAGCGCCCGGGAAGGTTCTAGACTGACTTTTGGAAGTTTTGGGCCAAAATTCAACATATTTGGACGCTTTTTCGAAGGGGTGCTTAAGGGAACTCTTAGAAATTCATCTATACTCTTTAAAATGGCAAATTTAGGTTAAAAAAGGGGAGAAACAAGTGGAGGAAAGTAGAGAAAAAAAGAGAGGAATGTTTAGGATTCTTAGATTAAGAGTAGAAATGTAGATTTCTACCCTTTTGGAGAGATTGGAGAGGAGATTTTGAGAGAACTTGTAAGGGATTGCACTCAGCATCGTACGGATCAATGGGAGACTTTGTGGGAGAGATCTTCGTCTTTCTTTCAAAGGGGTAAAGCTAAGTATTGTTCTTCATTATCATATAATTTTGTAAACAATTACCTAATGGATTTGCTTTGGTTAAATGAAGTTTCTGTTGTATTTTCTTCATGCTTTGTCACACATCTCTCTTATTCTTTCTTCTTCTTTGAAAATAGTGACATGAGAAGATTATGCCATTATTTTCATTTTACCTTTCTTTTGTAATGAATAGAAATCATGTTTAGGATTTTGTGATGCATGATAGAAGTAAATTTAATTATAAATGTGATGGTTTTTACTTGCACTTCATTTACATTGCAATAAGGGCCCATTGTAGTGTTAAAATTCGTTGTAATTGCGTTAAGTCCCGAAAGAGCATATGTAATTCTCAACAAAGTGAAACCACATTCAAATTCCATGGATGGTGAAGTTCATGGGGATCGAATGCAAATAAATAGGGAAATATAATTATCGGGCGTAGAATTGGAGATTTTAGAGTGACGGATCAAAATCCTCAATTCGGTCCTATCATTCTGGTGCCGAATTGTAGATGTTAGTGCCTCGAGCGGGGGAACGTGGGAGCTCCGAAGTGAGAGTTGGTATCCTCTCAGCCTAGCCGCAGATTCAGTAACCAAGCATAGGATTAGTCAATGTTCTTTATGCTTGGACCAAAGGGTAAAGAATAGGATTGCTCCTATTTGACACATAAAATATTAAATGCATCTCATTCCTATACATTATCCATTTTATTACATAAGAATAGTAGTTTTTAGTATCTCAAAATTTTTCAAACCAATTCATCCAAAAAGGGTTATCTTTAGAATTAATATTTGCATTTAGTTATTGTTACTATTACATTTAACACTTGCAATTAGGAGTAGTTGTTAGAAAAAACACAATTTTAATCGACATTCCAAACAAAGGATTATTAGTAGTAGACTAGAATTTGACTAAAGACCTCTTACTTCACTTCCTGGTGGGATCGATACTGGGGTTTTTAAAGAAAACTCGATATTACTTGAGCGATACGTATACTTGCGTTGTAACCCTAGTGCGTAAAATATTTTTCAGTTTTTATATCATTTAAGATTTTGTATACTAGCCGCTTTTTATAAATCGGGTCAAGTTTTTTGCCATCTTTTGGAAGTTAATTTACTGCGTAATTGTGGGTCGGGTCACAAATCCCTTGAGGTCCCTTTGAATCCTTTTCTCTCTTCACTTCAACACTCAATTCTCTCTTTATAATAGTAAGGAAGAAGGAAAATCTCACTTTCCTCCTTCTCCTACACTCCTTAAGAAAGAATCCCTCTTAAACAACACTTAACTCACACTTTCTACAATTCCTAACACACTCTCTTCACTCCTCTTCACTTCTCTCACACTCTCCACTCACACACTCCCACCAAAAGTGACATCCATAACGGTTTGAAATAGTCTATAAATGAATTTCCCAAGAGTTTCTTCAAGCAACCCTTCAAAAAGTGTCCAAATACATTAAATTTTGAGTTCCAACGACTTTGGCCACCAGCGGCGCTGGATAAGGCACCAGTGGCGTTGGTCCACCTTTTAATTACAATGCTCTCTGGAATCGGGCGCAGGCGGCGCTAGAAATCTTTTTTCTTCATTTTGCCTTATTTTGCTCTAAATTCGTTCCTTTTTTGCTTTCTTTTACTCCAATCACATAAAATCATCATACCTATAACAAAACATGAAAAATACCTTCCTTTAAAGTGTAATATCACCAAAATGAGTACAAGTTGTATAACAAAAACATAACATATTTTTGGTGTATCAAGTACCGATCCCAAAGGATGAGAACTGGATTTAGGTTCCATTCTTGAAATATCGTGAATGCAGAAAATATCTCGGAAGGGGTGTAGAAATTTAGAGAATTTGAGGGAATCAGAAGACAAAGCTTTAACCCTGAAATATTATGGAAGGCAAAAGAAATACCTCAGAAAGCATGCAAAAATTTAGGGAATTTGAAGGAATCAGATGACAAAGCTCCGACTCAGAAATATAGTGGAAGGCGGAAAATCTAGGAAGGGATGCAGGAGTTTATGGAATTTGAAGGTATCAGACGACAAAGCTCCGACTCTAAAATATCATGAAAGGCAGAAAATATCTCGAAAAGGATACAGGATTTTAGGAAATTTGAAGAAATCAAATGATAAACCTCCAACTCCAATATATTGTGGAAGGTAGAAAAAATCTCGGAAAGGATGCTGAAGTTTAGAGAAATATCACTTTGAGAAGGAAAACTCAGGGTCTCACATCTAACTCAAGAGGCAGCAAAATATCACATTGGGAAGGAAAGCTCAGGGACTCGCATCCAACCTAAGAGGTGATGTTGGGGAAACAAAATTTAGGTACTGATCCCAGAACTTATGGAGATGGAAGAAATTTGTGGAAATTTATGGAGATTGTAAAGATTCATGAGGATTCTAATGTATGATTTATGAAAAATTTGAGATTTGTGACAATAATGTCACGACATCGTAGAAATTTGTGGAAGGTCGAGAGATTTCGTATTTGTGGTAAGTGACATTGTGTAAATGCAAATGTAAGATTTGTAGGGTGTGCGAGGAACGCCGAATTCTGCAATGAGTCAAAGACTTGAGATCGCAAAAGAGTTAATTTTCATTTTATCTTTTCACTTTTCCTTTTTTAAGAGAGTTTTCAATTTCAAAATTTTTCTCTTTATTTCCTTTATCTTTTTCAATTTCTTGTTTATTTTTCAATTTCTTATTTGTCTCTCAATTTCTTATTTGTCCTTCAATTTCTTATTTGTCTTTCAATTTCTTATTTGTCTTTCAATTTCTTATTTGTATTTAAATATCTTTTTTTTATTTTTTTTTGTTCGTTACAATTTGGGACCAACATATGGTCCTGCGGCTTTTCATCCATAGCTTAATTAGAAGTAAGAACTGCAATAGAAGAAACTAGCACTTTGTTGATCAGAACTTGAAAATTTAGCACAACTGGAATCATATGATGCAAAGCATCTAAGACATTTGTAGTACATCCGAACAAAGACTGGAAGAAAAAACATATCATGTGTTGTCTGCTGGTAGATGTAGCAACTATCTGTTTCTGAGGCCACCCTATGAACGAGCTGCCACGTCACAGTTCCAACAACTGAAGACCCTCCAAGTAAGGGTCTGACAAATATCCGTATGGCATCTTATCTTCATTCATCCAGCACAAAGTAACTAACACTCGACGCTGTGTCACTCCGGGTATGGAGTGCTTTGACAAATCCACTCCATTTCCTTTTAATATCAAGACTGACCCAATTGGCAATGAGATCTCGATAAAACCTCTAAACTCTTTAAGTCCAACTATCTGAATTTCTCATCCAAAAGGGATGTTGCTTTCACTCATGAATGAGACAAAGGCAAAAAGGTCTCAAAAAATCATGGTGATCAATTTAGGGTGGAATGCAATCTCCCTCATCGTAGATGTTGATTATGCAGCTATGTGGGATGCAGTCCGCTGACAGTATGTGCCACTCAACCATCCTCTTTATCATCTTCTTTATGTCTGACGTAATTGGATCCACCTCATCATTCTGTAAAATCCTTGAGGGATTTTCTTGTTGGTATTTCACAAAGTTGTAACAGCAACTACATTGGATCGTGATTCTGCCTTTTCCTCTTTTCCATTTTGTCGGCTCAGAGTATGTCTTTGCCCTTAAGTAGCCAGCTCTGCCTAAGCCTTTTAGGCCGAAAATGCAATCCAGAATTCTTTCTTGATCATTTCTTGAGAATACATCAGTGTATAGCTCGAGGCCTTCCAGAATGTTGACAAACCTTCCTTGAATTTATTCATAATGCTTGAATTCATTTTTTATGACATGGCATATCTTTGCCATCGCGTAGTATGAGATTCCTTTCTTTTGTTGTGGCTAGACGTATTCTGGTTCGTATGGCTCTATCTCAGCATGCTCTCTACTCCTCAGTAGCATCGAGGCAGCTATGTATGCCTCGAATGTCCCATAACCTTCTAAGTTTAGAAAATTTCAATCCTGACATTCTAAAAATGCTATAGTAGCTGACGGCTGTTCAGGTAAGCCCGAGCTGTAAGTCAAACACCCAGTGAAAATCTCCTCAATCGGATGAACACCCAGTGAACACCCAGTGAAAATCTCCTCAATCCCATGTTGGCACAGGCTCCTCAGTGAACACTGGCTCTGTCTCTGTATCAGGCTAGCTGACGTCTGTTTCTTTCAATTCTGGCTCATAGAAATCTTCTAGAATCGGAGGAAGTTCTGCAGATGTCTCTCTTTCCTGTCTTCTTTCCATCCTTTGCAGGTGTCGGCGCTTGCATCAATTGGCATTCCTTCATTGTCTGCGCCTTAGCGGTGCATCTACAGTCCTCTCTACAGTGGCAATAACTAGATCACTCTCTAGCTTGGTGACCATCAACGAGATTTGCTTGTTTCTCGCAGTATGGAGGTGTGAGTCAGTAAGACCTCCGAAGGCTCCTTGTCTCCACGTTTCTCTTTCTTCTTGGTGACTGATTTTAACCAAAGACTACAGGCCCTCAGTCTCTCTGTGGCTGACTAACTCCATGAGGGGGGCCTCATAATCCACATTGACTTTGGATAAATCCATGTCAAAATTTACGACCCCTCCCTCAGGTTCCTGCTCTCTTCTGAGTGTTAGATGTAAGCTGTCTTTGAAGGCAAAAACCAGCTTTCTTTTTGACATTTTCCTGCATAAGACAGGGGAAACATTAATAAGGCGTGAGTTCGTATGATTAAGGAAAATAAAAAATTAAAATATTTTATGGACTTTAACTTTATTAGTTGCCATTATTTTTTTTAATATAACTTTACAAAATTTAGAATTAAATGATTTCAATTTTAAGAGTGTTTCATTTCATGAAAATTTATTTTATTCCAATCGATTTTTATTACAAAATTTCATAAATTTAGGATCCATTCATAGATAATGGCCACACAGCTATATTGGAACGAACATCCTTCTTCAGATTTGTCATGTCGCATAGTACTTCATTAGATATCGCCAATTTATCGGCAACATGGGCCTCTCTCCTTGAGAATCCACCAGCTGGGACAACCCGCTGGAGTAAATCTTTTCTACCACAAATGGTCCCTCCCAGGTTCGTTAAAAATTTCCACCTATCTTGCAATGTGCAAGAATAGGCCTTCTGAGAACGAGGATAAGGTCAAGGCTTTGAACGAGCATGAGTGGACCAATTTGTCATGGGCTTGAATCAACTTTGCTTGATAGAGTTCCAAGTTCTGTTATGCAAGAAATATTTTCCTATCGAGCTTTTCCAACTCTACAAGTTGGAGTTTGGCATTATCTTCTGCTTTAACCTGAGTGGTGACGGCGATTCTGAGTGAAGGTAGCTGATCCTCTAATGGAAGCACTGCCTCAGACCTGTACACAAGTGTGTATGGTGTAGACTGCATCGGTGTTTTGACTATCATTCTGTATTCCCAAAATGCTCCTAGTAACTTCTTGTGCCATCATCTTTTGCTTTCATTGAGCATTTTATTCAAATCTGCACAAGTGCTTGTTGAGGCTTCTGCCAAGCCATTTGCTATAGGGTAGTAGATTGTAGAGTACCGCCAATATATCCCATGTCGATTGACAAAGTTTTTAATTTTTGTACTCTTGAAGGCAGACCCATTATCTGAAATGATTCTGTACGGTATATCGATGCGGTAGACAATTTGATTCTTGATGAACTATAGCTACTGTTGCGCTGTAACCTCTCGTAACAGAACTACCTTTCCCCATTTGAAGAAGTAATTTGTAGCTGTGAGTATGAACCTATGTCCTTTTGAAGACGGAGGGTCTATTGGACCCATTATATCTGTGCCTCAACACTCGAATGGCCACGAGACAATCGTTGGGTGTAGAACATTCAGAGGTGATTACTCCAAGCACTTGGCAATGATTACATTTCTTAGTTGTATCCATGCAATTTGTCATCATTGCTGGCCAATAGTATCCAAGTCTTTTAATTTTCAAAGTCATCTTTGGCCCTGACTGGTATGCTCCACATAATCAGGCATGTACTTCTTTGATGATATCCTAGGATTCTGCTCTACTCAGTCATCTTAACCACATATAATCAAAGGATCTTTTGTACAAACATTGTCAATTAAAGCATACAACAAAGCCCATTTCTGAATATGATGCGCTGCTGACTTGTCCTCTAAAAATCTTCTTATTTGCAAATATTCCATTAATGGCTGAAGCTAATCATTTGTATCATTTGACACTGTAACTGCTATCTCTTCTTTTCCAAGCTTATACAAATTTTTGAGGTTGATCTGTGAAAAAACCTTACATCCTTGCACAGTAATGCCTACAGAATCTTTAGGTAGACAAACCAACTCTTTAGCAAAATTAGCTAAAGTTTTTGTGTGGGGATTTTTTTGCTTGAGGAATTCTATAGAACGTCACAGTAGGAATCTATTCTAGCAATTTCACTTTATACCGGTTGTATTCTTCTAATCTTGGTTTCAAAATCTTATATTATCCTGCCACTTGCTGTTTCACGAGTTGTGAGTTGCCATAAATGGCAAAATTAATTATTTCCATTAGTATTGCTAATTCAAAACCAGTAATTATTGATTCATATTCTGCTTCATTGTTGGTGCATGGTTCTGTTAAGTGGTAGGAGAATCTCAATACTCCTTAATCTGGTGTTAAAAATATCAGACCAATTTTTGCTTTACCCGATATCACTGTCTACTGTACTTTATCTCTTCTGGCTGATGATGATCCATTGAAGTACATTTCTAAACTCCTGGCATGTAACTATTCCATTTGTAATATCTGCTTGTCTAGTAGTTCATCGTTGAGTGGAGACCCAGGTGGCAGTGGTTGTGCTGCAAGAAAGTCTGTTAGATTCTGCCCATTGATAGCGTGAAGGGGAACAAAAGTTATGTTGAATTACAATAAAATCATTGGCCACCTCACTAAACATCCATAAAGTGTTGTTCGGGTCATCAAATATTACAACAGATTAACTTTCAAAATCAAGTTGACCTTATGAGATAACATGTATTGTCTAAGTTTCTGAGCGGCAAAAACCAAAGCCAGATAGTGTTTCTCAATAGAAGGATACGTTACTTCCGCTGGTATTAGACATCAATTCAAGTAGTAGAGTATGTTCTCCTTACCGTCATCATTGACTAGTACGAGCAAGGTTCCGAGAAACTCGTCTAAAGCCACGGTATAAAGTTTCAACGGTCTACCCGGGATAGGGGACACTAAAACATGAGGTATCATTAGATATCATTTAATATCTTCAAAAACTCATTGGCATGGTTCTCCCCAAGAGAATTTGGCATCCATTCAAAGTAAATTCGAGAAGGGTTGACACCTTCCTGACAGATTAGATATAAAGCGTCTTAAGTATGCCAACTTACCTTGAAAACAACATAATTGTTTCAAGGCTTTGGGAAGAGGCATTTCTAAGATACCTTTAATCTTATATGGGTGAATTTTGATTCCCTTATGACGGACAACGAATCCTAGAAATTTTCTGGAGGTAACGCCAAAGGCGCACTTAAGGGATTCATCTTGAGATTGTATTTCTGTAATCGCTTAAATATGATCCTCAAATCATATAGGTGGTCATTTTTCTGTTTGCTCTTGATGACAAAATCGTCCACGTATCATTCAACTTGGTTGTGAACGAGTTCATTAGAGATCTTTGTAATTTCTCTTCGGTATGTAGCTCCAGCTGTCGGCATATTTTTAGGTTATGTGTTTTGCAAAGGGGTGGTCGCCTACAGAAGTTGTTGGCGAATTTTTTTAGATTTTAAATTTAATTTAAATATATATAATTTAGAAAGTAGTATTTGATTTTGAAAATAATTTTGAGTTTCAAAATTTTAAGATATGAAATCAAACTGATCTCACATCCTGAATAGTTTATATAAACGAGCACCGCACCACTAACTGTATATCTATCCCGGAGAATAAACACACTGCTTGATGATGGGGCTCGATTAAATAAACTAGAAGATTTGTGATATCCGTTTGGTTTGCGAACCAATTTTATAAGCCTACAAGTTTCCCTACTTAATATAAAGGAATTAAGCAGGGTTTATATTACCTGGGTTCTTAAAGTTCCCTATAAGGGCAAGCCCCTATAGTTAATTACATCTTAAATGACGGGAATCATTTAAGAAAACACTCGATAATGATCAGTGGTTTTGCTCTCAAGAATTTCAAAGTTTAAGGTTTTCAAACAATTGGATTTTGGAAATTTCAATAGGGAATGGATCAAATTTCGAACAATTTATTTCAGGAGTTCAAAGGAAGAAAAGTAGGAGAAGTTGAGAATACAAGAAGAATCTTGACAACTTCTCAAACTATCCTATTGTTTGGCTTCAATTTAGGGATTCATTTAATGTTTCATCTTACCTATTTTAATTAATCAAGACTTATATTCGTATGACACAATCATACAAACAGCCTCGAAGATGTGAGGGTTTATGTCGTACCGAACGATCACCTCGGAATCCTACGACCGGTTAGGGCTTAATTTACATGATATGATCATGCAAATGCCTAACGAAGAGTTGAGGATTTATGTTGCACTAGGAAAACTACCTCAAAGTCCTATGGCTTGGTTATTTAATTCTAAGAAAGTTTTGCTAAAGTAGACTCAGAGTTTTGCTGATGACGATGGCCGTGCTGCCCACCATGCTCCGAGCTCTTTGTTGTTGCAGAGGTTTAGTTTTAGAAGTCATAAATCAGGAGATGAGAGAAGTGTTTTGATTTAGAAAAAATCTTAAAATCCAAGTGTTTTTTAATATTTTAATTAAAACAAATATTAAAGTTGTTAGAACAAAACCGATTAAGATCCCACGGTTCCGTCATCCCGGCATCGTTATTTTCATTGAATTCACTTAGTCCAGATAAATTTGCTAAACTTAACTGAATGAGTTCCACATATTCATTTAGACCGTGGAAAATCCCGTTAGCAACACGTGGGTTATATCATCCGAGGTATTCCCGATCATTCAACAAGATGTTTTAATTTAGTTGCAATTGTAGTTTTGTGTTCTTTTTGTGATTAAATTTTGAGTTGTTTTATATTTTGAAATGTTGTGGCGGTGATTTTTATCTTGTAATGACTTTTAATTTTTGGTTTCAGTTCAGGGACTATCTTAAAGGTTTTGGTTTTCATGCAACTGTTCTTTGTCATGCAAGAAAAGAAAGTGCAACGCGATTAATTAAATTGCGAGAAGGTAAATTGCAATAAAATAAAAGCGTACCTGGAGGGTCTTTCCGTCATCCCAAGCTGCACTTGAAACACATGTTAGAGCATTTAAGTATTTATAGCAGTTATCTAGGTAAAGCTAAGGGCAAGATTTCTGGTTTTCTACCAAGATCCTAGTCCTATAGCTAGTCATTCCTATGACGTCTAGGTTTTTAATTTTGTTTATGGATGATTTTTTGCACCAAAGAATAATTAAGTTCAATTGTTCTTATAAAACATCCCGTCATTTTGAGGAAGTTCTTAAGACGAATCTTAAACAACTTTTTAATATTGTTGGAATTATTCTAAGTCCAAATGGATTTAATTAATCAGGTGAATTAATCATCCGAGGTTTAATTAAGTTTTGTTCTTTTGCTCAATTGAACTAGATATTTGAATATCCTATGAATGAAGTGACACTTCACTTAATACTCCGTTTAGGAGTTATGACAACAAGAGCTTTCGAGGGCAAATTGATGTTTAAGTGATTTGTGATTTAATTTAATTTTAATTAATGGGTTTAAGTTCGGAATAGTTGTTCAACTTATTTTTAGACCTATTTTGAATTCTTTATGTCTTAGGTGATGTTATATTTAATTCAATTCAATTTAATTTAATTTAATTTAATTTAATTTGGTTTAGTTTTAATTTTAATTTAATTTAATTTTAATTTTATTTTAATTTTAATTTTATTTTCATTTGATTTTATTTTTTATTTAATTTAATTTAATTTAATATGTTTTAATTTAATTTAATTTATTATTTAATTTAATTTAATTTTATATTTTAATTTTAATTTAATATTTTATTTTTTATGTTTTAAAGATGATTTAATTTAATTGTTAAAGTATTAATTTAATTAAAATTTTGGAAGAATTTAATTTAAATGTTTTAATTTTAATTTAATTTAATGATTAAGTCTTTTAGTATTTTAAATCTTAAGTTTAGATTATCATTTTAATTGGGAATTAAATATTATTGAAGTGATTAATTTAGGGACTCTTAAATTAAAGAATAAATGTCGTCTTAATAATATCCCTATTTTAATAATTTCAATTTTTATTAATCTTCCAAATTTCATTAATTAATTGATTAAAGTTTACTCTAATTAATCTTAAAAATGATTGATGGGTCTCTACCCTTTAATTATTTAAATTTCAATCATCCAAATCAGATTAGGATCAAATATTTTACTCTCTCATTTTATTAAGCCTAAAGTTTTAATTAAGGGTTAAAATTTTAATTACCATTTTGCCCTTCAAGCTTAATAATTCCATAACTCACTAAATTGAGCTTAAATGAATTTGAAATTTTTATGTGGCTTCACTCACATGTCAATTAAGACATTAGAAGAGAAAATGTGATTTTTCTGTATTTAATTTATTTATATAATTATTTTTTGTAGAAAATAGGGATTTCCAAGGAAAATTCAATAAGATGACCAAGAGAATTTTTCTGTCCTTAAGAAAATTATGGGGCACTTCTAATGACCAGAGGACCATTTGGACTAATTTTGGTGATTTTTTGAGTTATATTTGATTTATTAGAATTATTTTGAGTTTTGGAGCATTAATTAATTTTAAAGTAAAATTAAAGTTGAAAAATGGATTTTATATTTTTCTTAAATCTCTCTGACCACAAGGAGTCCAGAGAAATAAATTTTATATTTTTCTGATTTTTCTTTGATTTATTAGAATTATTTTGGTGAGAAGGTTGGAAAATACATTTTTTTAATATTAAAAATTACATTAAGCCTTTAAAATTCAATATCTTATCCTAGGGACTTAAAAAAAATATTTGGTTTGTTCCTAAGTGATTAGAATTCAAAATGTAACATTTTGGTGATTTTTAAAATTTTTATGATTTTTATTATTTTTTAATTATTAAAAATATTAAAATAATGATAAAAATCAGCTTTTTTAGAAAATTATAATTTTAATTTTCCTAAGTTCCTCTGATATCAGAGAAGCTCCAAAACCATTTTTGTGAATTTTTTAAAAGTATTTTGTGAGTTATGAATTTTTAAAGTTTAATTTTACCCATTTTCACTTAAGAGGCTTAATCAACCCATTTGATGAGGCTAACCAAGTCCAATTGATCTCGGATTTCTTCTATGTGGTGTTCTCCTATCCCTAGAGGACAGTGGAGAATTGTTTTTAAGTTAATTTGATGGATGGTTAACCCTAACTAATTAAAATTCAATTTTGTGTGTTTAGGCCAATTAGGGTTGTTCCAAGTGAATTAACTCAAAACTTATTTTTCCTAGGCTCCTCTGGTCATAAGAAACATCACCAAATTTTCCTAGAATTTATTTCTCAACATGCTACTTATTGGAATTAAAATACTCAAAACAGTAACATGAACTTGGAAAATCAATAACTTCTCATAGGGATGGCCTCTGACCTTGGAAAATTAAGGGAATGTTCCCAAGTTCAGAGGCTTCAAAAGCCCTATGGTCTCATGCCATGGTGAATTTCCTATATGCATGGAGAATGAAAATAACGCAGAGAGTAAATAAATCATTAAATATAAAATACTTAATGAAATTACTTGCTTTCTTTTCCACATTATTCTCCTCTGTTCACTGAGCAAGAGGGTATTTTTATTTTATTTTTCTGATTTTTCTACACAAAGTTATGAATTTTTGAAGTTCTGGTAATTAAATAAATAGAAAAATAACCTATTTTTCTACTTATCCACGCGGCGCTGACTCAACCTCGGCGTCTCCGAAGCTCCACGCGTCGTCTCCTGATTCGGCGCCACCATCTGACTGGGATGCCACACAGCCCGCGGTTCATGTCCCGTTGCTCCGTCCGGCGCGATCCTGGCCTTCCGCTCGATACACGCGCGATCCGACAGCTCCTGGTCATCGTCTACGACTGGAGTGAACCCGTGACCGTCAACCTTCTAAACCTAATTTCTCACTCCATTCTCAACGGATTTTTGTGTTCTTATGCTCTATGAATTTGTCTTGAAGAGACGAACACATCCATATGGTAAACATGCACTGAAATTAACTC
The DNA here is from genome assembly GCA_022702705.1 of Papilionanthe hookeriana x Papilionanthe teres. Lineage (NCBI taxonomy): Eukaryota > Viridiplantae > Streptophyta > Magnoliopsida > Asparagales > Orchidaceae > Papilionanthe > Papilionanthe hookeriana x Papilionanthe teres. Next base: position 106,205,964 of record CM040421.1, on the reverse strand, counting down.
AAACTAAATGGAGAATCTCTGTAAGCTCGGGAAGAAGAGTGAGTCCATACCTTTGCTCAGAGAAGTGAAGCTTCAATCTGAGGGTTGTGTCACGTTCGATTGGGTCCAAGCTAGCTCCAGATGAAGTCCCTTGGCCTGGTGAATTGTCTAGGTATGATTTCCACCATAGCTGATCATAAAGCTTGGAGGCTAGAAGCAATGGCTGGCCTGGTGAGGGGGCTTTTGCTGGGAAACTTCTCCTCTTGATCTGGTGAAGGTGTAGAGTCAATCAATTTGAGGATTGACTCACTGTGGTGAAGTGTCCTGGTTTTGGGCTTGGATTTCAACTTTGAAATTGAGCTCATAGAGATAAAATGGCAGGGGGATTTCAGTGGGGATCAAGTTATCTATGTGTAGAGAGTGGTCTGGGATGATTTTGGGAGGGTTTCAGTAAGGTTTGGTTCAGCACCCCTTCATGGCCGAGAGAGGTGGTGTTTAAATAGGCATGGCTGGAGGGCCTCCTAGGGGGAGTTAGGGCTTGGGATCAGCTACTTAGGTCAAGGGAAGAACAGCCATGGTGGCAATTGGGCATGGGGCAGCTCAGCAGGTGGGAATTCCAAACTTTGGCTCCTCCCAAGGTCTCAGCCATGGGGTTTTCCGGCGACTGTGGTGGCTGGCCGGCCGGGGTCAGGTCACCATCTTGACCAGTGAGGTTAGGGCTTGACAATGGTGAATTCAATTGGAGTTGGCCATGTGTAAAGGGCTTGAATTGAAATGGAATGGGGGAAGGCTAGTTTTGGGTCTAAATGAGGGCTAGGTTCACCATCCAAGGCATGCTTGGGCTGAAGAGAAAGTTGTTTGGTTCAGCTTAATCAGTAGGGTCAAGTCACCATCCAAGCATAATTTGGCCTAAGCATGGTTAAGGGGAATCATGGGAGTGGTTAATGACTTTTAGGAGTTATGGAAAGAGCCTCCCTCTTTTACCCAATGTGGTATGGTCATATGTCAACAACTCACATGGCTTGCATGTGGCTCAAGAATGGCTTCTTGGCTCACCTTTGGCTTGGGAAGAAGTTTGGTCAATTTCATGAAAAAGGGTTTTAGAAATTTTGGTAATTTAGGGGTGATTTGATGGGATTTGGCATATGGCTTGATTTGGAATTATTTAATTATGGATTTGGAACTTAGGAGATGGTTTTATCAAATGGATGATGATAGAGGATTGTCATGTGGGCTTTAAGATGGATTTTGGGCTTTTTGAAATCATTTTGGATGGGCTTTTTAGGAAGGCCTAAGGAAGTGAGCCTTAGGTTTTTTTTTTTTTTAAAAATAAGTTTATGGATGGGAATTTTGTAAAAGGTTGGGCCAAATAATTTTTGGGTTTGCTTTAGAGATGTGTCATGAGTAATTTGAAATAAATTTGAGGTGGTTTGGGCTTGAATTGGGTTGGATTTGGGTTCATTTGGTACATCGGCCAATGTAGGTCAAATTGGGCTAATTTGGGCCAATGTTGGGCTAGGGTTGAAATTAATGTAAAATTAATGTTGGGAAATGTTTATGGGAGTGTTTTAAAGAGGTTTCAACTTTGGTTGGGTTTTGGTTTTGGGACTTGGGCTTATTTGGGTTAGGTTTGGGTGTAGGCCTATTTAGGGGATTTTGGCTTTAGGGTGGATTTGGGTGAGGTTTGAGTCCAATTTTTGGGCAAATCATGTTAGTGTTTTGTTTGTGGGGATGTTAGGGAAAGTTTAGAAAAGGTTTGGGGTCAATTGGAGTTAAATTGAGTTAGTTTGGGCTAAGTTTGGGTCATGGGTCCAAATTGGGCCTTAAGGTCAAAAGTGAAATTGGATTCAAATGTCAATCAAATGGGACCTGGTTTTGATCGAGATTGATATTGTGGATATTGAATTAAAGTTTAGAATTGAATTGGACCAAAATTGGGGTCAATTAGGTTGGTTTGGTTTAACATTGGGTTCACTTGGGTTAAGAATGGACTAAATTGGGGGTTTTGGTAAAAGTGGGGTAAATTGACAAAATTGGCCCATGGTGTAGTTAAACAAAATGAAGTTATGAATATCTGGGATTTTCTGGAATTTTCTGGTAATTTTCTGAATTTTTGGGTTTTTTGGCTAAGAGGGACATTTTGGGTATTTGGAGGGTATTGGGGGGTATTTTTGGAATTTTTGGTATTTGTGGCTATGGATGATCAATTTGATTGGTGAGGAAATATTCAAGGTTAATTTTGGGGAATTTAGGGTGATTTAGAAATTTTGGTGGATTTGAGCAATTTTAAGGGCTTTTGGTAGGTTTGATAGGTGTAGGGTTCCCGGGGTCAAAAATTGAAATTTTGGAAGAATGAAGATTGATCAAATATGAGTGAAATGGAATCACTTTGATTGATCCATGAAGTCATATTAAGCCTATATGAGCCATGAGAGGACTCATTTGAGGCATTCACTATGTTGTTCCTAACCCTCTTAGCCGGGGCTTAGGGGTTAAGGTCCATCCATATGAATTACCTACATGAGTCAAGGAGTCAAGTTGGGTATGGGTGTGGTTTTTTAGGATTTGGATTGTGTATGTGAGAGTGTAGTGTGTGAGTGTAGTGAGTGTGTAAGTCAACCCTCACCAGACCAAGCCACCCAGGGTGGTCCTAAGGCCAAAGAGTCCTATAGGTAATTCATCCTTTAAACCTCCACATTTGATCTCAACCCTCTAGGTGATTAGGGGTCTACAATTAAGCTTGTGGGGTTTACAGGGAGACAAGAAGTTGTTCAAATTTCTAAGGGATGGGTCCCAATTCTAGTCCTCTAAGATAGTCAAAGGAAAAGCCTAAGGCTAGATCCTAAACACTAAAGAGGGAAGAGAAGACCTCATCAAAAATGAGGTCAACAAATGGACCCCCAATAGGTGGGATGTGCTAACCAAGCACACCGCGCGTACTGGCGTTGACCGAAGAGTTCAACAAAACCAACACAGATGTCCAAGTGACAAACTTAGGACGAAGTAGAAGAATTTCCGCTAGGGAGTATCAGGTAAGTCTCGAAGACTGAAGATTCCAAAACTCTCGCTGGGGAAAAAGGAGGTGAATTTTAGATCACAAGATTTCAAAAGATGGGATCTTAGACTCGCTTCATTTTTTTATTTCAAGTTTTAATTTTGAGTTTGAATTTCGATTTGAGTTTCAATTTTGATTTTATGCGGAGAAAAGAGTAGTGGCTAAGGCCCACCCGAATACATTTGTATGCCGAGGAGGAAGCAGGATCGAACCTATTCCATATGCCGAGAAGGATTAGGACCGAGCCTATCCTAAATGCCGAGGAAGAATAGGACAAAGCCTATCCGAAATGCGAGTGCTTTAATTTCAATTTCTTGCCGGGAGGATCGAATTTTGAGATTCGCCGAGAAAGGAGTAGGACCGTGCCTATCCCGAGTGCCGAGAATTGCCGAGAAGGAGTAGGCGGAAGCCTATCCCAAATGCCGAGATCGTCGAGATGGGAGTACGGCGGAAGCCTATGCCGAATGCTGAGATTGCTGAGATGGGAGTATGGAAGAAGCCTATCCCGAATGCTGAGATTGTTGAGATGGGAGTAGGGCGGAAGCCTATCCAGAATACTGAGATTTGCTGAGATGGGAGTAGGGCGGAAGCCTATCCCGAATGCTGAGATTGCCGAGATGGGAGCAGAGCGGAAGCCTATCCCGAATGCCGAGATTTGCCGAGATGGGAGTAGGGCGGAAGCTCTATCCCGAATGCCGAGATTGCCGAGATGGGAGTAGGGCGGAAGCCTATCCCGAATGCCGAGATTGCTCGAGATGGGAGTAGGGCGGAAGCCTATCCCGAATGCTGAGATTGTTGAGATGGGAGAAGGGCGGAAGCCTATCCCGAATGCTGAGATTGCTGAGATGGGAGTAGGGCGGAAGCCTATCCCGAATGCTGAGATTGCTGAGATGGGAGTAGGGCGGAAGCTTATCCAGAATGCTGAGATTGCTGAGATGGGAGTAGGGAAGAAGCCTATCCCGAATGCTGAGATTTGTTGAATTTTGTTGAAATTTATTTATGCAGAGATTGAGAGAAATTTTGCTGAGGTCCATGGGGAATTTTGCTGAGATTCCGTTTATGCAGTGTTGTGAAAGATCTTGTTGATATTTGATTTATGTTATGACTATGAAGAGTTTTACTGAGATTTGGATTATGCTGAGATCGAAATGAGATATGAAAGTGCTCCATATCCCATGTGAATCAATCAAAGTCTGATTACTTGGCAAAGGGTACAAACCTATGCCATCCGAATCAAATTGAAAATCCTTCGTGATTCTGAAATCATCCCGAGAGAGGGTTTCAAAGGAGGTCTGGAATAGATCTTGATTTGAAGAAGGATTGGAGGATTTGAAAAGATGGACTTAAGCTGGAATTCAATTTGAGCTTTAGACTTGTTTTGTTTGTCCTTTAACTATCCCATTTTTTTATTTGTTGTTTATTTGGCGTTCATGTGGATTTGAAGTTCTTTTTAATGTTCGAATTTTTATGAAGAGAGTTCTTATTTATTTTCCTTTTCTTTTCTGTTCTTTGTTCGAAGTTCATTTAACTTTAATGGCGTTTCCCAGTCAATTTGCACAAAAAGAGGTGAAGGCAAAATGTGACATGGTCACTTTCATTCCAATCTTGTTGAAGATACATCATACAACTCGATCTGAAATATTTCTCATACAATCCATGACTCAAAACGGACTATGTATGATTCTTGTTGATCCATCCAAAAAGTGTCTGTCAAATCCATGTCTGAATAATGAGATACACGGTCAATAACATCACCTTCCAAGCCATCCTTGGCAGGAATGCCGCATGGATGTGCATTGGAGGTGTGCTATTTCCCGTGTAACTCACAACTCGTAGGGCCGGAGACTCTCCAATTCTGGATCTGGCTGGAAGTGGTAAGGCGCCTTTTCGTCATCCATCCTTCTAAATGTGACGGAGATCCGCTCCACCGGTACTCCCGGTATACAATGTTTTGCAATGTCTCGCTCCATTTCCTTGTAATATCATGACGGAACCTACCGGAAGTGGTATCTCCACCGGCCCTCGGAACTTACCCCGGCCTCGCTATCCGGAGGTCGATCCGAACATGATGTTGCATTGGTTGACGAACGAAACTGTGCAGAAAGGTCTGACAAAGTCGTGGTGGTCTATGTGTGGAGGTATGCAGTCACCCTTCTGATAAATGTTGATGATGCAACTGTTGGGTATCTAGTCTGCTGGCAGTACCCTCCACGTTATCATTCTTTTCACCATTCTTTTAATTATTCTCGGCATTGGATCCACCTTACCGTGATGGAGTATCCCCGGTGGATTTCCTTTCTGTCCTCTACGAAGTTATAGCAAGCATCCGCATTGTATCGTGACTCTTCCTTTCCCCGGCATCCATTTCCGGGGTTCCGAATAAGTCTTTTCTCTCGGACGGCCCGCTCGACCCATCTTCTCGAAGTTCTAAAATGCAATCCACAATCCGTTGTTGCTCGTACTCCGAGAATACACCCGTGTGTAACTCGAGGCCTTCCAAAATGTTGATTCTTTTGCCTCTAATCCTTTCAAAGTATTCGAAAGTCTTCTTCTCAACATTTTGCATTCTTTCTAGTTCATATTCCGGGATGATCCGCAAGTGACGAGGCCTAGTAACGTATTGCGGGATGTATGGCTCAATCCCGTCACGTTCTCCCGCGTACCTTGGCTCCTTCGGGATTGTCTCTCGTCGGGACATCCTCCGGGTTGCTTCCGCAACAAGGTTCTTCGCATATGGTATCTCCGTCCGCCGTCGAGACACTCGATTCTATCTCTCGTTCTTCTTGGCACTTTTTCGATCCGTTCGATTCTCTCGGCGTCGACTTTCTTCTTTCCGGTTCCCGACGAACCGGTATCTTCGAAATGTGTGTGTTGGCGAAGGTGGCCGTTTCCTCGTGTTGATCCGCTGCTAGTTTAGTCAACATCTTGCGGATACGGCGATTCTTATTCCTTCTTTGAGTAGCGAGCTGAGCGTAGCTCTCCTCACTTCTTGACTTCTGCGGGCGCGGCGCCGACGAGCCCGCCCTCCGCCGTGGCAACTACCGACTTGATTTTCTTGCTTTCTTCGGTGTTTGTCTTTCTTTTCTTGTTGTCGGATCGGTGGCTTGGGCCACCCATCTTCATTACCGTCCGGCTATCGAAGCTCTTCTCGGTCCACCGGGACCCGCTCATTTTCTTCATATCGTAGGCTGGCCGGTGTGAAGTCGAATCAATTTCTATCACCGCTCCATCCTTCACCCTCTTTTCATCGAGTGCGAGATCTCACGCCATTTTTAAAGTTTAGGACCAACCGCCCGTTCGACATTTCCTCGCGAAGAAAACAAGAAAAGGATCGTGGGTCGTACTAAGAACAAGAACATTAAGAAAGTATTTATCATTGAAGATTCTTATTCACTTATTCCAATTTTAATTTTTAAGGAAAGTAGGAAAAGATAAAGAAAGATCAGGAAAAAGATTTGATTTGAAAGGAAGGGTAAAACTTTATTATTATGATTTCACATATTTTATTTTTAGCACATATTTTATTTTATCCATTTTTTATGTTTTTTGGGTTCGGACCCAGTCACAAAGTGATTGCTTCACCCGTGTTTCTAGGGATAAGACTCTATCTTAGAGGCCACCCTTCGAAACATCAGGTTGCGTAATATTTCTTCAAATATCGTCCATTGATTGGAAGCATTTGTCGTTCTCCTTGGCAATTCACAAGTTGGTAGGAGCCTCCTGAGTAGACTGCCTCGACCACAAACGGCCCTTCCCAAGTCGGTTCAAATTTGCCTCCTATCTTGCGATGTGCAAGAATATGTCTTCCGAGAACAAGAACTAAGTCACCAACTTTGAAAGTTCTTGGGCGGACTCGCTTATCATGGGCCCGGATCATCTTAGCTTGGTACGAGCTCCAAATTTTGTTGCGCTGCAAGTCTTTTTCCTTCCAAGTTTTCCAGCTTCTTCCGACCGTAATCCGGCATTTTCTTCGTAGTAATTTTATTTGCAATCGCAATCCCGAGTGATGGAAGCCGGACTTCCAATGGTAACACTCGCCTCGGACCCGTATACTAAAGCATAAGGCGTAGATCGAGTAGGAGTCCTGAAAGTCGTCCTGTAGGCCCATAAGGCTTCTAACAACTTCTCGTGCCAATTTCTCTTGTTGTCATCCAAAGTTTTCTTTAAAATTTGAACGAGAGTTTTATTAAAAGCCTCGGCCAAGCCGTTTGCTCTTGGATAGTAGATTGTTGAGTATCGCCAATCGATTCCATGTCTTCTGACAAAATTATTGATCTTTGTGCTTCTGAATGCGGACCCATTATCTGAAATGATTCTGCGCGGTACTCCGAAACGGTAGACGACTTGATTTTTGAAAAACTGTAGCACGTGGTGTGCCTTTACTTCTCTGAGTGGAACTGCTTCTGCCCATTTAGAAAAGTAGTCCGTAGCCGCAAGGATGAAGCGATGTCCTCTTGAAGAAGGCGGTTACATCGGACCCACTATATACGTGCCCCGACACTCGAATGGCCGCGTGCGATTGTCGGATGTAGCACATTTGGAGGTTGGTGTAGAACCACTCCGTGCACTTGGCACTGGTGACAACTCTTGGCGACTTTCATGCACTCGGTCATCATTGAGGGCCAGTAGTACCCTAGTCTTTTAATTTTCATTTTCATTTTCGGGCCCGACTGATGAGCGCCACAAAGTCCTGAAAGCACTTCTTTGACAATTTCACGAGCCTCGGACCCGCTCGAGCATCCGAACCACATCCGATCAAAAGACCTTACGTATAATGTATTGTTTATTAATGCGTAAGACAGAGCTCTTTTCTTGATTTGATGTCTTAATGACTTATCGTACGGTAATTTCCACTGTTTGCGGGTAGTACTATTAGCCGGTTGACGCCTGATCTTCGTGTTTTCCGTCACTGCTGCAACTGATTCCTCTGCTTTTGCTGACACGAATCTGCCGGTAAAGGGTGTGCTGTAAGGAAGTCAGCTAGCACTTGTCCCTTTACAACACGAAGAGGAACGAAAGTTATGTCGAATTGCAATAATATCATCGACCACCTGGCAAGTCTGCCAGAAAGTGTTGGACGGGTCATCAAATATTGCAACGGATTAACTTTCGAGATAAGGTTGACCTTATGAGAGAGCATGTAATGCCTGAGTTTCTGTGCGGCGAAGATCAGGGCCAAACAATGCTTCTCAATTGGAGGATACTTTACTTCCATCGGAATCAAACGACGGCTTAAGTAGTAGAGAGCATTTTCTTTTCCCTCATCATCGACACTGGCTAGCAAGGCTCCAAGGGAGTCGTCTAGAGCCGTGGTATAAAGTATGAACGGTCGACCTGAGACTCGGGGTCGACTAAGACAGGAGGTGTCATTAAGTATTGCTTAATGTCCTCGAAGGCCCGTTGGCATTTCTCTTCTCAAACGAATTTGGCGTCCTTTTAACTAATGCCGAGAAGGGCTGACACCTACCTGACAAATTCGAAACAAAGCGTCGAAGATATGCCAGCTTCCCTTGAAAGGATCGTAGCTGTTTTAAGGTTTTGGGAGGCGGCATTTCTAAGATAGCTTTAATCTTTTCTGGATCAATTTTGATTCCGCGATGTCGAACAATAAATCCTAAGAATTTCCCGGAGGTGACGCCGAAGGCGCATTTTAAGGGATTCATCTTAAGGTTGTATTGCCTCAATCGCTCGAAAACAATTCTCAAATCATACAAGTGATCTTCCTTCAGTTTGCTTTTGATGACCACATCGTCCACGTAGCACTCGACTTGGTTGTGAATGAGATCATAAAAATCGTCATGCTCGATATGCCCCGCATTCTTAGTCCGAATGGCATACGCAATACACTCTTGTTCGGCGTTCGAAAGCCGTGAGCCTTTCGTCTTCTGGTGCCATCTTTATCCGGTTGTATCCTGAAGATCCATCCATGAAAGAGAATATTTCATGTGTCGAAGCGATGTCGATCATTAACTCGGAATTGGTAGTGGAAATTCATCCTTTGGACATGCTTTGTTCAAGTCTCTCAAATCCACGCGATTCGGATCTCGACCATTCTTCTTCCCGATCGGTACCACATTGGCTAGCCAAGTAGGGTATTGTTCTTCACGGACAAATTTAGCGTCGATTAGCTTCTTAACTTCAGCCTATTACTTGTTGTTCAATTTCCAAACGCATTCTTCCGGAAGCTTGTCCGATCGGAATGGAAGTAGGATCCACTCCTAGCCTCGTGAACCGCGACTTCGGAGCTAATCCCGGCATTTCATCGTAACTCCAAGCAAAACAGATCCTTGAATTCCATTAATAGCTTGATCATTTCCTCGAATTTTCTTTATTGAGTAAGGAGCTAACAAAGGTTGGTCTAGGCTTTTCGCTAGTACCTAAGTTAACTTCCATTAACTCATCTATCGTAGATTTGATTTCTTCTTTGAACTCCGGTGGAGCGTCTCCAATTTGCGGATCTTCGAGCTCTTCTCGTAGTTTCCAAGCGTCTTCATTAGGTTCGCAAGTGATAACCAAACAAAATTCCGTATCGTCAACTGAACCTACTGTGCCGAATCCGAGACCATGTTTTGAATTGGGAGGCCGACCGACATTATTCCATAATTTTTCGAAGTGTTGTGATCGGCCTTTTGTCCATTGTCGAGGTAAGACACCACGTTGAATTAAATTTTGAACACGAGGAGAGTACCACTCAAAAGGTAATTCCAGTAATTCGGAAGAAGTGACATCTTCAAATTGTACATCGTTTTCAGTATTGGAAGAAGAAGTGACACGGTAAAATTTGATTGGCTTTGCACCGCTGCTATGTACTTCTTTGACCACCATACCCTCGATCTTATTAAACTCGGATCGGGGTCGTGGTCATAGTGTGTACATAGTGGTTAATCTTCTCGTACATTGATTTGTATTCCTCGTTCTTCTCATCTTCGAGAGAAATCTTGAATTGAGGTTTCTTCCGGTTTATTGTAGCTGCTTCTTTCTTGACCTCCTCTTCTTCTTCAGAGATGTTATCCTAATCAACGTTGATCATTGGCTTTTTCTGTCCAACTGTCCCACTGTCTCTTCCACGACCTCGTCCCCGGCCTCGACCTCGGATGTGAGTTTGGAGAAACCAACACCATCTCGCCGTAAGGGAGTGGTGAGTGACAGTTGGACTAGAACTTCAGGTTCTTCATTGTCTTGAATTTCTTTTGCTTCATTTGGCACGGTGTTTCTGGAGAAGATTGTTTTCTTCGGAGGTGCGTAATATGCTCGCATCTTCATGGATTCCAATCTCATGTATGGAGAAAGGTTGCAAATCACCTTTAATGCACTCGTTCTCCTCCTTTGTAGTATTTTATGCACCGATGCGGCAGACGATGGTACCATCCGGTTCTCTTGTATCCACGGCCGGCCCGATGAGCGCGTTGAACGATGTTTCGTAATCAATTATATGGAATTTTGCCGTTGTCTTTGCTAAGTCACCGGTCTTCATCAACAATGTTATTGATCCAAGGGCTCTTTCTCCTTTCCGGTCGAATCCTCTTAGTAACATCTTGTCCGCTTCAAGCTCGCGAGCATCAATTTCCAAGTATGCTAGCATCCGAAGATTCATTATGTTGATTGACGCTCTGGATCCACCAATACTCTGGAGAGCGTAAATTTTTCGATTGTGACTAAAATGTATAATTGTCGGTTGTGATCGGCCGTCCCAAGTAGTAGATCACTATCCGTGAAGGTAACACCTCGCTGTTCCTTTAACGAGCAAACCTCGTCTAAGGAATCTCCGACCATCTGAGCTAAACAAATTTTTGGATCAAGTAAGGCCTTGATCGAGCTTCCCTCATCTCTTTCGATAAGATGAGAGCGTCGTAGATGCTCGGCCTGGTCGGTAGTTTCCTAAGATGGGCTAGCACGTTATAGTCCACTTTGTTACCATGTGTCTCGGTTTCCTCCCGAATGGGCAATTCTTCTGCTGGGGTTGATTCTTCCTGAACAACCACCTGCTTTCCTTTGTCTTTTGGACCCATTCTCGGGGGTAGAACCCTTCCGCTCCTTAAGTTGACTTATGTGATTTCTTCTAAATCTGGTACTGAGTTTACAGGCGTCTCCTTTTGAATCGGCATGACAGGTTCTTCTGGAGCCGCTTCGGAATCTGAAAGCTCTAACTCTATTGTGATTGGAGTTCCTTGGAATTCACAATTAGATTCATTGCTTGTTGAACTTTCGTAGCCTTCTTGGTGAATGTCTTCTTTGTCATCGTGATTGTCGAGGTTGTGTATGATTTGAGAATTGTTATTGGTATCGAAATCGGGATCCATATTGGATTGGTTGTCGTTAGTTACTTAATCGTTAGAAACAGTCAAAACGTAGCCAACGCCATAACACTTATCATTATAAGATCCCGCCGGAGCGAGCAAATAATCATACAAAGTCAGAGGTTCGAGGAATTTTCCCCTGAATCGGAAACAACCATCCTAGGATAAGCAGCCCCTAGTCTCGCCTTAGGAGCCTCGGTCTTTTCTTCTTCTACGATCTCCTTCTTTTCTATGATCTTTTCTTCCTGGGGCGGTTCTTCAATTGCAAGCGATAGCGGCCGGCTGCGATGTTTCAAACTCTGAGTTGAAGCATGCGCCGAAGCGGTTTGGATGCGATCCAAAATTTTCTTCAATGACTTCGTCCAAGTGGTACTCCATCCATCATTGGTCGTGTAGGGGTCTATCGGAATAATGGGATCCGTTGAAATAACATTGACAGAACCTCCTTTCTGGGGTTCTTTCATGTATTCCTTTGGGATCGTTATGTTCCCCTTTCGGAGATTGTTATCAAGCCAACTCTTAAAGGTAATGCAATCCTCTATCTTATGTCCAAGCATCTGGTGGTAAGGGCGATAGTTGGGATGGTCTTTCTTGTTGACTTCTTCCGGCTTCTCGGGTTCCGGTAGATCGAAAATCCGAAGTCTTCATCAAGCTGCGAAACATCTTTTGCCATTGCATCATTCTTGAATGGATATTCTTTATTTATAAGCTCCTTTAACGTGCGTCGTGGGCGAGGCGGTTGCTCATATTGTTGAGTTGGATGATAACCGGGTTGAGGTTCGTTGGTAGTTCTGCCTGAGGTTGTTGATAGTCGAATTGCTGTCATGCTTCTCCAGTTGTATTTGCATTGGCTGCTTGCCCTTATCGACTGTCGCGACGATCCCGGATTTCTTTTCAAATGTCTTCATAGGCTTCTGTTTGTCTGTTTTGTCGACGAAACTTAGTTGCTTCGCTTCCTCTTGCAAGCTTCCGGCCTTGCTTAACAACTTCTCGAAAGTCTTAATTGTAAATCCCTTAAGGAGAAGTGCTATCGGGCCGTGAATGCTTTTAAGCAAGATACCGATCGCATGCTGCTCTTGTAAGCCGTGGCTCACACTTCATGCTTAGATTTCTCCATCGAAGTATGTAGTCCACTAAAGTTTTGTTCGTTTTTCGTTTCTCCACCACTAAGTCACCGATGGTGATATGGTGCTCGAGCTCCGCAAACCCGTTTCACGAAGAGGTTTTCTAATTCTGAAAATGTCTTTACCAAACCGTTCGGTAACTCTGCATACCAATCGAAGGCGATCCCTGACAGGCTGCTGACGAATTGTCGGAAGAGTAAGGCGTCACTCCCACCGGCGTTGCAACAACTAGCACGAAAATGTGCAACATGTTGTCGAGGATTTCCGGTACCATCAAAAGTCTTGAACAGAGGTGGTACGAAGCCTTTTGGGTATTGTACTGCATCAAATTCTTCGGGTAAGGTCTACCCGTTTGAATAGATGCTCTGTTCTTAGAGTGTGCTAAGGCTTCTCGCACCTGCTGTTCTACCATGTTTTTGATGTCCTTCTCTGGAATCATATTTTGAGTAGAGTCTTTCTTCAGCTGATCATCTCCGTTAATAGATGTAATCTCTTTTCCTCCGTCTGTAATATGAATAACTTCTGGAGGCGTTTCTCTTAGGGGTTGAGCCTGACTCTGAAGAGTGGCTAGGGCTGCAACCATCTCTTCCATCCTTTTTGCCATTTGAGAGATTGTATCATCTTTTTCTCGAATTTGTGCTCTTAACGCTTCCGGTTCATCTCTCTCCGCAGCTTCCGGAGCACCTTGCGAAGCTGACGATGCTCGTGTCTCGACCATGTTGATCTCCACATATTCGTCATCCATGAACTCCGACGAGTCAACTTCATCTCCAAACTTTTCTTCTCTTTCTCTTGCTAATCATTGAATTTCGGTCCTTAGCTTTTCCATAGCGTCCTCCGATCGGTCTTCTTCGTGCGGTTTCGCCAGGTTATCATGCGATGGCTGTTGGGTTTCCTTCTTGGGAGTCCCCTTCATTGCAGTGGCGCTCTCTTCGGACTCGAGTCTCCTGACAAGACTTTCCTTTTCAGGTCGTTGTTTCGGTCTTAATTGGCCAGTAGTAGGACGCCATACCATCCTTCTCAGCGACGAAGGCCCAGGACCGGATGGTCCGTCGACCGAATCGTCGGAAGGTGGTATCCTCCCAGATCTGTAAACCTGAAACAACAATAGGTGGGCTAGCTTTCATCTTCTTATTCGACTTTTCTATGGCGATAACGGGTTCTACTCGCGGCCCAAGACGGGACTTGGCTGGCACCCGCCCTATTCTTCATAAAATCTCTGATACAGGACATTTCTCTTTCTTTGCTAACTTCTCTATCACAGTCTGTAGTCAGGCAAATGGTGTAATCCTAGCCCTTTTCTTTCGACTGTCGCTATAGTATGCGGGTCGAGGTAATGTAGAAGCAATCTCGCGAACATTTTCCTCGTCAGCTGCGGCGGAAAGGGGATGGAATCTACTTCCTTCCAAAAGCGGTGTATACTCAGGCAATGGTATGTACTCAGGTAGTGGTGTGTACTCAGGGATTTCTTCAGAAAGCGACTTCGGCGGCTACGGCCTTTACGGCGATCTTCCTACCTCTGTTTCTTCTCCGAGTCCGTGTTAGGGGTGGAACCCTTGAGCTGGACCCAATTTCGAAAACGGAAGGTCTTGCACGGAACTCTGTACCCTCCACGGTAACATGCTCGTTACAAATTTGAACTTCCTTCCTCTTTAGTTTAGCGGAAGCCGGGGTAGGTGCAGAGACGACTAGACCAGTGGGGGTAGAGATAACAGTCCTCCTATGGACAGTAGTATTCCTCTCAGCTGGAACCCTTTGCAGGGGAGGGAACTCTTGAGTTGACTTAAGGTTGAACTCGATCAAAGGTCTTTCAGTTTCAGATACTTTGTCTGTAAGTGTGAAAAGGGTAACGTCAGTGATCTTGACATTTGTGTTCTCGAATCCTTGCCCAAAACGGATGATCCCATTGTCGGGCGACTCATCCTTGTAAACAACGAAGTCCAGTCCATTGGTGAAGGAGAAAATCAACTTTGGGGCAGACATCTTCTGCAAGGTAGATTCTGATTGTCAATCCCAAGTTATGCTTCTTCTCATCAGGATGAAAAGAAAGAAATCGAAGAGAGTCCGAACACATTTTTGTTCATGTATTTATAAAAAGGAGTTATTTGTTAAAAGAGTTATTCATTAGAGGGTTTGTTTATTAGGAACGGAATGTTCAAAGGTGTAGAGAAGGTAAGGAATCCGATTCAGAATTAGAAAGGAAGAGAAAGTCTTATGCAAGACTTCTTGACTCGAAGGACCGCTCCTAAACTAACACCTATTGGGGGTCCACCCCACCTCAGAAAAGAGGTAAAAGGATATCGGAACCTCTCCGTTTAGGGGTATCTAAACAGTGGCTCTTAAATCCGAGAGGAGTTGGTTATACTTGCTCGAGACGGAAATGAACGGGGTATTCCAACGGAAGAATGGTAGTTTGGTCCACTAGGGGCATGGGCTCACTACTGGATTTATGAATGCAAAGCCATCCGATCAAAATGGAGAGAGGAACTAGATCCTCGACGGAGTCGCCGAAGTTGTCGGCATATTTTTAGGTTATGTGTTTTTGAAAAGGGGTCGCCTACAGAAGTTGTCGGCGAATTTTTTTAGATTTTAAATTTAATTTAAATATATATATAATTTAGAAAGTAGTATTTTATTTTGAAAATAATTTTGAGTTTCAAAATTTTAAGATATGAAATCAAACTGATCTCACATCCCGAATAGTTTATATAAACGAGCACCGCACCACAAACTGTATATCTATCCCGGAGAATAAACACACTGCTTGATGATGGGGCTCGATTAAATAAACTAGAAGATTTGTGACATCCGTTTGGTTTGCGAACCAATTTTATAAGCCGATAAGTTCCCCTGCTTAATATAAAGGAATTAAGCAGGGTTTATATTACCTGGGTTCTTAAAGTTCCCTATAAGGGCAAGCCCCTATAGTTAATTACATCTTAAATGACGTGAATCATTTAAGAAAACTCTCGATAATGATCAGTGGTTTTGCTCTCAAGAATTTCAAAGTTTAAGGTTTTAAAGCAATTGGATTTTGGAAATTTCAATAGGGAATGGATCAAATTTCGAACAATTTATTTCAAGAGTTCAAAGGAAGAAAAGTAGGAGAAGTTGAGAATACAAGAAGAATCTTGGCAACTTCTCAAACTATCCTATTGTTTGGCTTCAATTTGGGGATTCATTTAATGTTTCATCTTGTCTATTTTAATTAATCAGGACTTATATCCATATGACAATCATACAAACAGCCTTGAAGATGTGAGGGTTTATGTCGTACAGAACGACCACCTCGGAATCCTAAGACCGGTTAGGGCTTAATTTACATGATATGATCATGCAAATGCCTAACGAAGAGTTGAGGATTTATGTTGCACTAGGCAAACTACCTCGAAGTCCTATGGCTTGGTTATTTAATTCTAAGAAAGTTTTGCTGAAGTAGACTCAAGTTTCTGCTGATGACGATGGTCGTGCTTGCCCATCAATGCTTCGAGCTCCTTGTTGTTGCAGAGGTTTAGTTTTAGAAGTCATAAATCAGGAGATGAGAGAAGTGTTTTGATTTAGAGAAAATCTTAAAATCCAAGTGTTTTTTAATATTTTAATTAAAACAAATCTTAAAGTTGTTAGAACAGAACCGATTAAGATCCCACGGTTCGTCATCCCGACACCGTTATTTTCATTGAATTCACTTAGTCCAGATGAATTTGCTAAACTCAACTGAATGAGTTCCACACTTTCATTTAGACCGTGGGAAATCCCGTTAGCAACACGTGGGTTACATCATCCGAGGTATTCCCGATCATTCAACGAGACGTTTTAATTTAGTTGCAATTGTAGTTTTGTGTTATATTTGTGATTAAATTTTGAGTTGTTTTATATTTTGAAATGTTGTGGCGGTGATTTTTATCTTGTAATGACTTTTAATTTTTTGTTTCAGTTCAGGGACTATCCTAAAGGTTTTGGTTTTCATGCAACTGTTATTTGTCATGCAAGAAAAGAAAGTGCAACGCGATTAATTAAATTACAAGAAGGTAAATTGTAATAAAATAAAAGCGTAACTGGAGGGTCTTCCCGTCATCCCAAGCTGCACTTGAAACACATATTAGAGCATTTAAGTATTTATAGTAATTACCTAAGTAAAGCTAAGGGCAAGGTTTACGGTTTTTACCAAGATCCTAAGTCATATAGCTAGTCATTCCTATGACGTCTAGGTTTTCGATTTTGTTTATGGATGATTTTACTGCACCAAAGAATAATTAAGTTCAATTGTTCTTATAAAACATCTCGTCATATTGAGGAAGTGCTTAAGACGAATCTTAAACATCTTTTCAATATTGTCGGAATTATTATAAGTCCAAATGGATTTAATTAATCAGGTGAATTAATCATCTGAGGTTTAATTAAGTTTTGTTCTTTTGCTCAGTGAACTAGGATATTTGAATATCCTATGAATGAAGTGACACTTCACTTAATACTCCGTTTAGGAGTTATGACAACAAGAGCTTTTGAGGGCAAATTGATGTTTAAGTGATTTGTGATTTAATTTAGTTTTAATTAATGGGTTTAAGTTTGGAATAGTGTTCAAGTTGTTTTTAGACCTATTTTGAATTCTTTATGTCTTAGGTGATGTTATATTTAATTCAATTTAATTTAATTTAATTTAATTTTATTTTAATTTAGTTTAGTTTTAGTTTTAATTTTAATTTAATTTTAATTTAATTTTAATTTGATTTTATTTTTTATTTAATTTAATTTAATTTAATATGTTTAATTTAATTTAATTTAATTTAATTTAATTTAATTTAATTTAATTTAATTTTATATTTAATTTTATTTTAATTTTTAATTTAATATTTATATTTTTTATGTTTTAAAGATGATTTAATTTAATTGTTAAAGTATTAATTTAATTGAAATTTTGGAAGAATTTAATTTAAATGTTTTAATTTTAATTTAATTTAATGATTAAGTCTTTTAGTATTTTAAATCTTGAGTTTGGATTATCATTTTAATTGGGAATTAAATATTATTGAAGTGATTAATTTAGGGACTCTTAAATTAAAGAATAAATGTCTTCTTAATAATATCCCTTATTTTAATAATTTCAATTTTTATTAATCTTCCAAATTTCATTAATTAATTGATTAAGGTTTACTCTAATTAATCTTAAAAATGATTGATGGGTCTCTACCCTTTAATTATTTAAATTTCAATCATCCAAATCAGATTAGGATCAAATATTTTACTCTCTCATTTTATTAAGCCTAAAGTTTTAATTAAGGGTTAAAATTTTAATTACCATTTTGCCCTTCGAGCTTAATAATTCCATAACTCACTAAATTGAGCTTAAATGAATTTGAAATTTTTATGTGGCTTCACTCACATGTCAATTAAGACATTAGAGGAGAAAATGTGATTTTTATGTATTTAATTTATTTATATAATTATTTTTTGTAGAAAATAGGGATTTCCAAGGAAAATTCAATAAGATGACCAAGAGAATTTTTCTGTCCTTAAGAAAATTATGGGGCACTCCTAATGACTAGAGGACCATTTGGACTAATTTTGGTGATTTTTTGAATTATATTTTATTTATTAGAATTATTTTGAGTTTTGGAGCATTAATTAATTTTAAAGTAAAATTAAAGTTGAAAAATGGATTTTATATTTTTCTTAAATCTCTCTAACCTCAATGAGTCCAGAGAAATAAATTTTATATTTTTCTGATTTTTCTTTGATTTATTAGAATTATTTTGGTGAGAAGGTTGGAAAATACATTTTTTAATATTAAAAATTACATTAAGCCTTTAAAATTCAATATCTTATCCTAGGGACTTAAAAAAAATATTTGGTTTGTTCCTAAGTGATTAGAATTCAAAATGTAACATTTTGGTGATTTTTTAATATTTTTATGATTTTTATTATTTTTTAATTATTAAAAATATTAAAATAATGATAAAAATCAACTTTTTTTGAAAACTATAATTTTAATTTTCCTAAGTTCCTCTGATATCAGAGAAGCTCCAAAACCATTTTTGTGAATTTTTGAAAAGTATTTTATGAGTTATGAGTTTTTAAAGTTTAATTTTACCCATTTTCACTTAAGAGGCTTAATCAACCCATTTGATGAGGCTAACCAAGTCCAATTGATCTCGGATTTCTTCTATGTGGTGTTCTCCTATCCTTTGAGGACAGTGGAGAATTGTTTTTAAGTTAATTTGATGGATGGTTAACCCTAACTAATTAAAGTTCAATTTTGGGTGTTTAGGCGATTAGGGTTGTTCAAGTGAATTAACTCGAAACTTATTTTTCCTAGGCTCCTACTAGTCATAAGAAACATCAACAAATTTTCCTAGAATTTATTTCTCAACATGCTACTTATTGGAATTAAAATACTCGAAAACGAGTAACATGAACTTGGAAAATCAATAACTTCTCGTAGGGATGGCCTCGACCGTGGAAAATTCGGGGAATGTTCCCGAGTTTAGAGGCTTAAAAGCCCTATGGTCTCATGCCATGGTGAATTTCCTATATGCATGGAGAATTAAAACAATGCGAGAGAGTAAATAAATCATTAAAAATAAAATACTTAATGAAATTACTTGATTTCTTTTCCACATTATTCTCCTACGTTCATTCGAGCAAGAGGGTATTTTTATTTTATTTTTAGGATTTTTCTACACAAAGTTATGAATTTTTGAATGTTACGGTAATTAAATAAATAGAAAAATAACCTATTTTTCTACTTATCCACGCGGCGCCGACTCAGCCACGGCGTCTCCGAAGCTCCGCGCGTCGTCTCTCGATTCGGCGCCGCCATCGGCCGGGATGCCACGCGGCCCGCGGTTCATGTCCCGTTGCTCCGTCCGGCGCGATCCTGGCCGTCCGCTCGATACACGCGCGATCCGAGCGGCACCTGGTCATCGTCTACGGCCGGGTGTAAACCCGTGGCCGTCGACCTTCTAACCCTAATTTCTCACTCGATTCTCGACGGATTTTTGTGTTCTTATGCTCCATGGATTCGTCTTGAAGAGATGAACACATCCATACGATAAACATGCACCGAAATTAACTCGAAACTAAATGGAGAATCTCTCGTAAGCTCGGGAAGAAGAGTGAGTCCGTACCTTTGCTCGGAGAAGTGAAGCTTCGATACGAGGGTTGTGTCACGCTCGATTGGGTCCGAGCGAGCTCCGGATGAAGTCCCTTGGCACAGTGAATTTTCAGGTATGATTTCGACCACAGCTCGATCACAAAGCTTGGAGGCTAGAAGCGATGGCTGGCCTGGTGAGTGGGCTTTTGCTTGGGAAACTTCTCCTCTTGATGCGAGTGAAGGTGTAGAGTCGATCGATTTGAGGATTGACTCAGCTGTGGTGAAGTGTCTGGTTTTGGGCTTGGATTTCGACTTTGAAATTGAGCTCGCAGAGAGGAAATGGCGGGGGATTTCGGTGGGGATCAAGTTCTCTATGTGTAGATAGTGGTACGGGATGATTTTGGCGGGGTTTCGGTAAGGTTTGGTTCGGCACCCCTTCATGGCCGAGAGAGGTGGTGTTTAAATAGGCATGGGTGGAGGGCCTCCCGAGGGGAGTTAGGGCTTGGGATCGGTTGCTTAGGTCGAGGGAAGAACGACCATGGTGGCCATTGGGCATGGGGCGGCTCGGCGGTGGGAATTCCAAACTTTGGCTCCTCCCGAGGTCTCGGCCATGGGGTTTTCCGGTGGCTGTGGTGGGCGGCCGGCGAGGTCGAGTCACCATCTTGACCAGTGAGGTCAGGGCTTGGCAATGGTGAAGTCAGTTGGAGTTGGCCATGTGTAAAGGGCTTGAATTGAAATGGAATGGGGGAAGGCTAGTTTTGGGTATAAATGAGTCAACCCATGGTTTTGGGCTAGGTTCACCATCCTAGGCTTGCTTGGGCTGAAGAGAAAGTTGTTTGGTTTAGCTTAATCAGTAGGGTCAAGTCACCATCCAAGCATAATTAGGCCTAAGCATGGTTAAGGGGAATCATGGGAGTGGTTAATGACTTTTAGGAGTTATGGAAAGAGCCTCCCTCTTTTACCCATTGTGGTATGGTCATATGTCAACAACTCACATGGCTTGCATGTGGCTCAAGAATGGCTTCATGGCTCACCTTTGGCTTGGGAATAAGTTTGGTCAATTTCATGAAAAAGGGTTTTAGAAATTTTGGTAATTTAGGGGTGATTTGATGGGATTTGGCATATGGCTTGATTTGGAATTATTTCATTATGGATTTAGAACTTAGGAGATGGTTTTAACAAATGGATGATGATAGAGGATTGTCATGTGGGCTTTAAGATGGATTTTGGGCTTTTTGAAATCATTTTGGATGGGCTTTTTAGGAAGGCCTAAGGAAGTGGGCCTTAGGTGTTTTTTTGTTTAAAAAAATAAGTTTATGGATGGGAATTTTGTAAAAGGTTGGGCCAAATAATTGTTGGGTTTGGTTTTGGGATGTGTCATGAGTAATTTGAAATAAATTTGAGGTGGTTTGGGCTTGAATTGGGTTGGATTTGGGTTCATTTGGTATATGGGCCAATGTAGGTCAAATTGGGCTAATTTGGGCCAATGTTGGGCTAGGGTTGAAATTAATGTAAAATTAATGTTGGGAAATGTTTATGTGAGTGTTTCAAAGAGGTTTCAACTTTGGTTGGGTTTTGGTTTTGGGACTTGAGCTTATTTGGGTTAGGTTTGGGTGTAGGCCTATTTAGGGGATTTTGGCTTTAGGGTGGATTTGGGTGAGGTTTGAGTCCAATTTTTGGGCAAATCAAGTTAGTGTTTTGTTTTTGGGGATGTTAGGGAAAGTTTAGAAAAGGTTTGGGTCAATTGGAGTTAAATTGGGTTAGTTTGGGCTAAGTTTGGGTCATGATTCCAAATTGGGCCTTAAGGTCAAAAGTGAAATTGGATTCAAATGTCAATCAAATTGGACCTGGATTTGGTCTAGATTGATATTGTAGCTATTAAATTGAAGTTTAGAATTGAATTGGACCAAAATTGGGGTCAATTAGGTTGGTTTGGTTTGACATTGGGTTCACTTGGGTTAAGAATGGACTAAATTGGGGGTTTTGGTAAAAGTGGGGTAAATTGACAAAATTGGCCCATGGTGTAGTTGAACAAAATGACGTTATGAATATTTGGGATTTTTTGGAATTTTCTGGGAATTTTTTGAATTTTTGAATTTTTTGGCTAAGAGGGACATTTTGGGTATTTGGAGGGTATTGGGGGGTATTTTTGGAATTTTTGGTATTTTTGGCTATGGATGATCAATTTGATTGGTGAGGAAATATTCAAGGTTAATTTTGGGGAATTTTGGGTGATTTAGAAATTTTGGAGGATTTGGGCAATTTTAAGGGCTTTTGGTAGGTTTGATAGGTGTAGGGTTCCTGGGGTCAAAAATTGAAATTTTGGAAGAATGAAGATTGATCAAATATGAGTGAAATGGAATCACTTTGATTGAGCCATGAAGTCATATTAAGCCTATATGAGCCATGAGAGGACTCATTTGAGGCATTCAACTATGTTGTTCCTAACCCTCTTAGCCGGGGGCTTAGGGGTTAAGGTCCATCCATATGAATTACCTACATGAGTCAAGGAGTCAAGTTGGGTATGGGTGTGGTTTTTTTAGGATTTGGATTGTGTATGTGAGAGTGTAGTGTGAGTGTAGTGAGTGTGTAAGTCAACCCTCACCAGACCAAGCCACCCAGGGTGGTTCTAAGGCCAAAGAGTCCTACAGGGAACTCATCCGTTAAACCTCCACATTTGATCTCAACCCTCTAGGTGATTAGGGGTCTACAATCAAGCTTGTGGGGTTTGCAGGGAGACAAGAAGTGGTTCAAATTTATAAGGGATGGGTCCCAATTCTAGTCCTCTAAGATAGTCAAAGGAAAGGCCTAAGGCTAGATCCTAAACACTAAAGAGGGAAGAGAAGACCTCATCAAAAATGAGGTCAACACCAGCGTTCTTCACTCCAAACAGCATCAAGGTGTAGCAGTAAATCCCGATCGGAGTTCTGAATGCTATAAGTGTTGCATCTTCTAGAGCCAACTTGATTTGATTTTATCCTAATGATCCATCCATAAATAATAAAATCTTGTGTGTCGATGCAATGTCCACCATTAATTTTGTTATTGGTAATAGGAATTCTTCTTTTGAACATGCCTTATTTAAATCTCTAAAGTCGACACACAACTCGTATCCGTCCATTTTTCTTCTTAATTGGCACAATGTTAGCTAACCCAGTCAGATATTGTTCTTCTTGGACAAAGCAGTGTTTATTAACTTCTTCACCTCTACTGCAACTTGTTGTTCTAATTCAAGATGCATTCTTCTGGGAGCTTATTTTACTGGCATTGTACTTCGATCCACCCCAAGTAGGTGAACTGCGACTTCTGGGGATAATCCTGACATTTCGTCGTACCTCCAGAAAAAGTAATCTTTGAATTATGCCAATAACTTAATCAAATCCGTTGATTCTTCTTTACAGAGTAACAAACTTATGAATGTTTATCGGGGTTGTTCCTCAGTCCCGAGGTTGATTTCCTTTCATTCGTCGACTGTTGACTTGATTTCTTCTTCAAATTCTAGTAGAGCATCATCTATCGATTAATCTTCAAATTCATTTTGAATGTCAATGCAATCTTCTTCTGACTGGCTAGTAACAACCATGCAAAATTTTGAGTCATCGACTAGTCCAATCATACCAAACCCAAGACCTTCTTTTGAATTGAGTTTCTTTCCTTTTACATTCCATAATTTTTCAAATAATTGTAACTTATCTTTTGGCATTTTTTTGTCACATATCCTTATTGAATTAATTTTTGTACACATGGAGAAAAGTAACCAAAAGGTAATTCTATTAATTCATTGAATCATTTTCTTTAAGAATTACACAATATTCAAAAGTAAACGGGGAAGCTCGGTAAAACTTGATAGGTTTAACACCACCATTATGGACTTCCTTGAACACCATACTCACAATCTTTTAAGGATGGATCCTAGTTAGGGTCATGGCTTAAACATAATGGTTAATTCGATTATACATTAACTCATACTCATTCATCTCTGTGTCATTCAAAGAGATCTTGAACTGAGGCTTCTTCAGACTTATCATCATTGTTTCTTTCTTGAATTCATCCTCTTTAGAGCTTCCTTATATGTCAATACCGATCGCTAGTTTCATCCGTTCAACAATCTGCTGAGTTCTCCCTCGCTCGCATCCTCGACCTCGACCTCGGATGCGTGGACTAAGAGAACCTCCACCAACTCGTTGCTAAGGAGTTATGGGATATTGTTGAAGTGGAGGTGAATGGTCCTGTTCTTGTGATTTTTCTGAATCTTCAGTCTCATAACACTTTCTCTTGAAAAAACTATTTTCTTCGGTGGAGCATAGTAGGCTACGTCTTCATGGATACCCACTTTATGTATTGAGAATGGATGTATGTATCCCTTGATGCATTGTTCTTGTCTATTTTTTTGTTGTACTTGATGCATTGGTGAAGTGACGAAGGGACCATATTATACTTGTGAAGCTACGATCGACAAAGCAGGGTTTTAAACGAAGTATCTGCATCAATGACATGAAATTTTACAGTTGTTACTAGATTTCCAATTTTCATTTGTAGCATTATAGATCTGAGGGACCTTTCTCCTTTCTTGTCGAATCCACTTAACATCATCTTATCCGTAGTGAACTCTTGTGTCGATATCCAAGTAAGCTAACGTCTGTATACTCATTATGTTAAGCGATGCTCCAAGATCTATTAATACTCTAGAAAACACAAATCTGCAGATAATGACAAAGTTGTAGAGCAGACGGTTATGGTTGGCAGTACTGAGTAGCAAGTCTTTTTCGGTGAAGGATACACCAGGTTGTCCCTTTAAAGTACAAACTCCATCCGAGGACGAGCTAGCCAACTGAGCTAAGAAAATGTCTGGATCAAGTACAGCCTTGAACAAATTTTCTGTCATCTCCTTTGACAAGATTAGAACTTCGTAGATGCTTAGTATGGCTGGCAACTTCCAAAGATGAGCTTGTATATTATAATCCATTTTGTTTGAATTCTCAATATCATTTTAAATTTCTACTTCTTCTATTTTTAGAGGCAATTCTTCTTGAGTGACTATTTTTTTTCTTTTCTCCGCTAAAGCTGTTCTCAGAGTTAGTATCTTTCCACTTCTGAGATTCACTTCCGTTATTTCTTCCTCCTTTGGACCCGGAGGTTCTGTTAACATTATCACTGATTCTTCTAGTACTATTTATGTATCTGAGAAGTCCAAGTTCATTGTAAGTGGAGTTCCTTTACACTAGAGGTATGACTCATTGCTTCTCGTACTACCGCAACCGGTGTTGATGATATCTTCTTCATCTTTGTCAACCTTCTCATTGGAAACTAATATGATTTGAGGATCATTTTGGGATCAGAATCGGGGTTATATAGGTTGTGATTAGTTACATCATCACTAGAGATAGTAAGAACGTAGCCAAGATCATTACTCTTATAATTTAAGACTGCTGGAGCAGCCCCTATCCTACCCTTCAAGAAGAGGAAATTATACAGAGTTAACAGTTTGAGGGATTTCTCCCCCAAATCCAAGAAAACAAATCTAATGGGGGTAGCCTCTATCTTAACCATCACGCTATCAATTTACATCTTATCCAGGACATCTTCCTTGTTGGTCTTCTGTTGCGAGGCTTTCTCTGGTGCGATCTCCATCCATGGCTTAGGAGGTAGCAAACTTCATCCAGCGGCTTGCTTCGAAGCAGTTTAGATCTGATCCAGAATCTTCTTGGAAGACTTGGTCCAAACTGTGCTCCATCTATCTCTGTCAGAATATGGATCTATCGGATATAATGGCTCGGTCGAAATCATATTTACGGAACCTCTTTCAGGTTCTTTCAAAAACTCAATTAGTATTGTTATATTTCCTTCTTTACAGTTCTTCTCGAGTCAATCCTTAAAACTGAAGCATCCTTCTATCGTATGCTCGAGCAGCCTGTGGTACGGACAAAAGTTGGAAAGGTCCTTCTTGTTCATCTCTTTTAGGTTCTTTGGCTCTGACAATCTGAACTCAGGCTTCTTCATCTAATTTCTAAGCATCTTTACTACGACATCATCTTTAAAGGAGTAGTTTCTGCATAGACGTTCTATAATTGTTGGACCTTATCTTTTATCTATACTGTATGAACTCTTCTATTGTCCAGACTGATTATTTAGCTGAGGGTAAGGCTGACCATGTTGCTGAGATTGACTGTACTGCGGAGGTTGACTATACTGGGGCAACTGACTGTGTTGCGGCAACTGCTCAGGCTGAATCCTCATAAGTTGTTTGCTTCATTTTATCGACCGTTGCCACTACACCAGATCTCTTCCTATATGCTTTGACTGGTCTCATTTTCTCTGTCTTCTTCGCAAGCTCCATATGCTTGACTTATTCCTGTAAACTGTTATCCTTCCTGAGTAGCTTCCCGAAGGATTTAATGGTAAGATCCCTAAGCATGAAGGCCATGGGATCGTGGATAATCTTGAGTATTATTTTGATTGTGTTTTGCTTCTGTAGCTGGGGCTCACAATTCATGTTTAAGTTCCTCTGTTTCAGAATGAAGTCCACAAGAGTCTCATCGGGCTTCTGCTGCTCCACTATGAGATCTCCTATAGTAACTTGGTACTGTGCGCCGTCAAATCTTTTCATGAACATGTTATCCATTTCCAAAAAGGTCTTCACTGATCCGTTGGGTATTTATACATAGCAGTCGAATGCTATTCCGAACATGCTGCTGACAAACTGTCAGAACAAAAGGGCTTCACTTTCTCCTGTGTTGCAACAACTGGATCTGAAGTGTGCTTTCTGCTGACGAGGGTTTCCTATCCTGTGGAATGTCTTGAATGTTGGGGGCATGAAGCCTTTGGTGTAAGGCACGACATCAAACTTCTCCGGGTAGGGTCAAACCATTGAAACTAATGCTCTGCCTATGGAATGAGCCAAGGCCTCACGAACTTGCTATTCGAACATTTGTTTGATATCCTTCTGAGGTAGGCTTGGAGTTGAATATTTCTTCTATAGTTCATCTTCATAAGTAGAACTGACTTCTCTTCTTTGATCTATAATGTGTAAACCTTCAGGCTGGTTAACTTCCGGAGATGCCACTGGTCGTGACTGTGACTATCCGTGTAGCTTGGCCATGGCAGTCATGGCAGCGGTTATCTCTTCCATCTCCTTTTCTAGATGAATAATTTATTCATCTCTTGTCAAAATGGCCCTTTGAATCTCATCCGCGGCATTCTTCTCACTAGGAGCATCGCGCACAGACGATGTGGACCTGGTTTCAACCACAATAATTTCCATGAATTATTCCTCCATATAATCCGACAGGTTATAATATTTACTGTTAACATCTATTCCTCGTTCTCTTGTTAATTCTGAAATCTCAGCTCAGAGCTTTTGAACTTTATCATCGACCGCTTTCTCTTTAATCAACATCAGGTCTGTAGGCTTCCCTCGACTGTCACTTCTCTCTGCAACTGACTCTGAAGCAACGAAGGTAGTGTCAACAGGAACATAGACTCATGATACATTTTATGATTGACAGACTTCTCGGAGCTTACTAGTCTAATGACCTTTGGTAACCACACTTTCATCTTAAAGGCCGGTGCCTTGAGACAGAATGTCTCGGCGGGGACATTGGAGTGGTGAGGAGAAGTGTGCTCTGCGGAGTGTAGACCATGCATAGAGGTAAACAACCCTCTCCTATTCTTCTTCTTTTGGAATTTATTTATAATCGTCAGTAGATGGTACTCTCAGACCAAGCCGAGACTTAACCTATCTGCGCTTAGCAGATGTCGAAGCGGCAGTAGTAGCATCTGTATCGGTGGCATCAACACAGCTCTCCAAATGGTGTCTAATGGAAACTAGGACGAGTCTTTCCTTTCTCAGAATCTCATTCTTCATTTTGGGGGACTGCACATCCCATCTTTTTGAAGAGCTTGGAAACGAAACATCCTTCTTTCTCAGCTAATCTCTGGTGAACTATGCAGACTCGGGTGATGGGTGTGGATCTCTCCCTCACCTCATCGTGACCATGTGGTGATGGTAGAGTAGCAGCAATCATGCAGAGGGGCTCATCTCTAGCAGTATCAACCATCAGGTGCAACCTACTCCCTCAGAGGAGAGGAGAGGTCTCCGGTAAACCGAGTTCCTCCTGTTGAGAAATCTCATCAATTACTGGCAGATCTGTAGCTTGTGCCATGGTAGCATTAATAATCTTGCAAATGTCCTTCCTTCTCTAAGACTTAGTCAGCATGAGAATTCTAGAGCTGGAGCCAATCTCAAAAAAATGATGGCACAACAAGGAAAGCATTAACGGTATCATCTTCGTACAAAATTTCATTCCGCTTGGTAGAAAGGAAGGTAGGTCCAGTGACGACCAAACCAATAGCGGTTGGGGTAATAACTCTCCTCGGCATCGAGACAACTGACTTGAAGGGGGCGGTAGCAACCTTTGCCTTCTTAGCAAAATGGAAGTTCTGCGGGGAGTTCATATCAAACAACATAGATGGTTCTTGAACTTCAGCGGTAGCAACTTTCACAATAATGAATGGGGCTTTTCCCAGCATAACTTCAAACTCACTGAAGCTGGTCCAAAACTGGATCATTGGAGTGACAAGATGGGCCTCACTGGAGGTGGGTAAGTTGTAGGATAAGGTAAGCATCGGGGTTGACATCATGACTATCGAGAGAAACATTATGAAAGTTAGCGAAGACCAAAACCTACTAATCATAGTACAAACACTACGAATTAGGTCATTCTGTGAACTAGGTACAATTTATTTTTAATGTTTTATTTCAAATTGGATTTTCATGTATATTCGTTAAAAGGAGTTTAAGATTTAAGAAAGAATGGTTCAAGCTACCGATAGCAAAATCTAATCCAGGAGGCATGAAGAGAATAGTGAAGTGTGGGACCACGCCCGAGATCCCCTTCACAATGTACACTGCTCTGGTGAAACTTGTTCACCAACACACCTATTGGTTGTCTAACCCCAATAGATCAAGAAGAATCCTAAAGATTCTTGAACCCCTCTGTTTAATGATTATTAAACAGATGGTCTCAAAATCAAGGAGAGTTGATTGTAATTTCCCAAGAAAGAAATGGGTAATGTATGTCAATGGAAGAATGGTAATCTGGTTCATGAGGGACATGAACATATTACAGATATATGAGTACAAAATTTCTTGATCTTAATGAAGAGAGAAACAATTCCCTAGCAGAGTTACCAAAAGAATGTCGGCACAAACAGTGGGTTTAAATTTAATTTATATAAATATATATAGAAGTTTGGAAAGTATAAATTTTATTTTAAAATAAAAAATCAAACTCATCTCCAATATGTAATAGTTTAACTAATCAAGCACTACACTACAAGTCATGTCTCTACTTCGCAGAATGGATACATTGCTTGGTAGTGAGGCTTGATCAAATAAACCAAAGATTTCATGATATACGTTTGGTCTGCGATACATTTATGTTAACCGACAACTTCCCCTATCTAATACAAAAGAATTAGATAGGGTTTATATTAATATGGGGTCTTTAAGTTTCCTATAAGAGCAAGCCCCTATAGTTAATTACATCTTAGATAACTGAAGTTACATTAGAAAACTCTTGATATAAATCAAAAAATATTGTATTCATGACTTCCAAAAGGTAGGAACTTTAAGAAAGTGTGGTAATAGAAAATCCAATAGGTGAG
Source organism: Papilionanthe hookeriana x Papilionanthe teres (assembly GCA_022702705.1). Taxonomy (NCBI): domain Eukaryota; kingdom Viridiplantae; phylum Streptophyta; class Magnoliopsida; order Asparagales; family Orchidaceae; genus Papilionanthe; species Papilionanthe hookeriana x Papilionanthe teres. Next base: position 106,176,753 of record CM040421.1, on the reverse strand, counting down.
TGGCTCAAGTTTGGAATAGTTGTTATAGGAATCCAATGGAAGAGAAAGCTAGGGGAAAGTGATCCACCGATATTTATGCTTACGATATTTGTAAATGAATTAATACTCCTTTTTAATGATTTTATTATGTGAATACTACGCAAGTATACATATCGTTTATCAAGTAATATAGGACTTTATGATTAAGCCCCGAGATATCGAAGCCACAAGAAAAATGACAAATAAAGAAAATATGTTCTAGCACAGAAAATAGAAAATCAACTTTTTACCTTTTAGAAAAGATCTTACTCAAACTAAAGATAATATTCTAAAAAATAAATTTGATTATTTTTCTTAGTTTTTATAATTTGATATGAAAATAAGTAACTACTTTAACTAAACTTTTGTAAGATGAAAACATATGCAAATGAAATATCTTATTACTTTTTATGAATCAGTAACAAGTCATGGAAATTATCATTGTGGAATTATCTAAAATGTGTTGTGCCAAATATGAGCAATGATATTCTTTAGCCTTACTAGAGATTCTATAAAGAACATAGGTTAATCTATAGTTTTAAAAATCTTGAAGATAAGTTAGGCAGGAAAGATACTATCTCTCACCTTAGAGTTTCCTCGATTCCCTCCACCTGGGGGCTAACATCCCGTATCAAAACATAAAACAATAAATCAAATTGGAGACTTTAGCCTATCACTCTAAAGTCCTCTAATTCTACACCTATCAAAGTATATCTCCCTATTTATATGCACTCAACTATATAGATTACATTCTCACCCATACAATCTCATGTGATTCTTTCCAATTGTTAATTGATACAATACCATACTGGTTCTTACATGTTCTTACAATAAATTTTAACATCTTAATTGGCCAAATCAAGAATTAAATAAAGTGCAGGGTTGTAAATCATCACAACTTCTTCCAACATTGAAATCCTATACTTCACACAGTATACTTCCAGAAATTTAATACTTCATATTTTAAGGAAAAAGATAAAGAAAACTACTCATATATCTTGGAGAAGATACAATCACAACTTGGTTTAAAAGTAGAAATCATAGTAAAAATACAAGAAGTCTTGTTTAAAAACCAAATGTAATAACAAAGATAATGAATTATTTGAAAATCCTCTCCACCAAACTCTTGAAGTTCCTTTGAAAACTTTCTTTCTCTTACAATACTCCTTAGAGGTCGGCGCCCAACTCTATGGGTTCTAATTCAAACTTCTAATCCTAATACAAACTGTAATAAAGTAAAGTAATGATGGTGAATTGAAGAGGTGTGTTCTAAAATAACTCTTAAACATAAAACACACTCTTAAACATAAACCACACCCTCCAACCACAACCATATTTTTGATCTTCAAGTCCTTTTTTTATAGTTTTCCAATAGGTGTCTTTGTATCACTTCATATTGTGTCCAGATTAAATGTATCTTCCAAGAGATGCATCCTTTTAAGAGATATTTAACTTAATTTTTGCGACAATTGGGAGTTACCCAAATTATTACCAAGAGTTGCCTCAAAAACCTCTTCAAAACAACGCAAAAAATTAATTAACTCCTCTTTTATAAATGACGCGCGTAAGCACGAGGTTTCAACACTTAGCTGCAAACCTACTGGTGCATAAGCTCCAGATCTGGATGCATAGCCGCGAGGCCTTGGCGCGTAAGCACGGGTTCCGACGCTTAGCATCCACTGATAACTTTTTTCAATTTTCTTTATTTTTGCTCCAAATTTGATCCTTTTCACTTCTTTCATCACAATCATCCAATTAATCATACCTGTAAGAAAAACACACAAAATTTCTTCCATTAAAGTGCAATATTATCAAAAATAGGTATACAAATTTGTATAAAAACACTATATATTTTAGGTGTATCAAACTCCCCCAAACATGAAATGTTACTTGTAGTCAAGTGACACTTTAATCATATAAAATCATACAAGTAAATTATGTGATGAATTTCTTTAGGAGTTTTTAAAATTTTGTTCAAGAAATGTAGTAGTCCAATTTAGAACAAAATTCTAGTAAGTGAGACCTATTTATAGTTTAGAAATCTCTTAAGTAAAGGTTACTGAAAAATATTAGTTTCTATCTTATTCAGAGTTGCTTGTAGATTCTTTAAAATATAGGATTTAGGTTTTTTTTTTCTTTACTTAAAAATCATTACTAAAAATAATTATACTAACTATATTATTTTTATGAGCTTCAAGATTTTCTCAAATCTTATACTCTAAAAAGATCAGGTGTAGAACCAAATTTTGATTAGACCCTTGAATCCTCAAGCTTTTTCAGTCCTTTTCACATGTACTTTCTCATGTTTTTTTTGTTTTCTTTTCCTTGCTTTTCTTTCTCTCTTCTTTTTTTTTAATAAGGCATTGATTATTGTATCTGGATAGGCCTTTAATGATTTTGAATTCCACCATTCCTTTCTTAAAGCATAAGGGTGATATATATCTTTAACTTATTAATATAATATAAGTTTTGAAAATTATTTTCCAAAAAAGAAATTTAAGTAATAAAAACAAAAGTCTAAACTTTCTATTTTTCCAAAAGTACAACTTTTCTTACTAAAGATAGTTACAAAATATTCATTATTTTTTTACAAAGAAATTTTTAACTTTAAATTTTTCATCCCTAATATAGATTTTAACTAAATTCTCTTACTCATTTCTATATTCAAAATTTTATTTCCCTAATATAACTTCATACACATAATTATTTTTCAATCAAAATTAAATTTTTACTACATTTGATAAAAAATAAAATTTTAAGTTTTTTAAAATTGTTTTTCATTCCCCCCAAACTTTAAAATTTTCATTATAATGAATCATTTAAGCATAGTAACAAATTATATGAGTAGTAACAGAAAACTTAAACGCACAAAACAAACTTAAAGCAAAGCACACCGATAACTATGGGTTGCCTCCTACAAAGAGCTTGGATTTATGTCCTTAGGCCGACATTCCTAGTACTTCTTTTGGGTGACCCAACATCAAATTTTCATTAAGTTTGAGTTGATGTACTGAGAAATAAAGTTTCAGTCTATGAGCATTTACTTTAGATTTTTTTTCAGTTTTAGGATCTTTAATATCCACAGTTCCATAAGGATAAACTTTCATTACAATAAATGGGCCCATTCACCTAGACTTATGTTTTCCAACAAATAATATTAATCTAACATTATATAGCAAAACTTGTTTTCCTTGCTCAATATTTTTATTCAAAATCCTACGATCATGCCAGATCTTCATTTTTTCTTTATATATCTTAGCACTTTCATAAGATTCATTCCTTATCTCTTCAAGCTCGTTTAATTGCAATAATCTTTTCTTACCAGCATCATTTAAATTATAATTGAACTCTTTAATAGCCCAATAAGCTTCATGCTCAAGTTCGACTTGTAAATGAGAAGTATTCCAAAAAATTAGCATATATGGGGACATTTTTGTAGGAGTCCTCTATGCAGTCCAATAAGCCCACAAAGCAAACTCCAGTTTGATTGACCAATCCTTTTTATTTGAATTAATAAATTTTTTTAAATTCTATTTAATTTTACGATTGGATAATTCAACCAAACAACTTTTCTAAGAATGATAATTAGTAGTAGTTTTTTGGATGATATGATATTTCCTTACTAATTTCTCCATAATTGTATTTTTAAAATGACTTCCACCATCAGTTATGATTAATCTTGGCATTCCAAATCTACTAAATATGTTCTTTCTTAAAAACTTTACAGCACTTTCAGCATCACATTGAGATAAAACAATAGCTTTTATACATTTAGATACATAGTCTACTGCTAATAATATATATATTTCCATAAGATGATATAAATCTTCCCATGAAATCTAATCCCCAAACGTCAAATATTTCAACTTCCAACATATAATTGAGGGACATCTAATTTCTTGTTGAAATATTGGCTACACATTGACATCGATCGCAATTTTTAATATAGGCATTAACATCCTTAAAAATTGTAGGCCAATAAAATCCAGATTGTAGAATTGTATATGCAGTTTTATCAACACCAAAATGTCCCCCAAAATCAGAATCATGACATTTTTGAATAATTTCATAAGATTCTTCGATACACATCTTTGAATAATAAGATCCTTTCCTTGTTTATATAAAAATGGGTCTTCTCAAAAATAAGTCTTAGCTTCAGATAAAAATTTATTTCTCTAATGGTGTGTCAAACTATAGGGTAATATGTCACTAACGATAAAGTTTACAAAGTCGGCATACCATGGAACACGTAACTCATCAACAATGAACAGTTTTTCATCAGGAAAATGTTCATTAATTTCATCACTAGAAGAGAGATTTTTCATTTTTAGGCCTGGATATATGATCAGCAGTTTAATTATCAACACCCTTCTTATCTACTATCTCAAATTTAAATTCCTATAAAAGAAGAATCCATATTATGTGTCTTGGTTTTGCATCCTTTTATTTCATTAAATATTTAATAGCAGAATGGTTAGTATGCAGCACACATTTAGTTCCAATTAGATATGATCTAAATTTATCAAAAGCATATATTATAGCTAATAACTCTTTTTTAGTTGTGGTCTAATTAATTTGGGTTTCATTAAGAGTTCTCCTAGTACAGTAGTTTACTTTTAAAATTTTATCATGTTTTTGCCCTATAACAGTTCCGATTGCATAATCACTTGCATCACATTTTAATTCAAAAAGTTTTTTCCCAATCTGGGGAAACAATAATTGGTGTATTGATTAATTTTTCTTTAATAATTCAAATTCTTTTAGGCAGTCTTCATTACAATTAAAAAAGGCATCTTTTTCCAATAACTGACATAGAGCCTTAGCAATTTTTGAAAAATCTTTAATAAAACACCAGTAGAATCCAGCATGTCCCAAAAAACTTATATCTCCCTTACATTAGTTGGGCAAGGTAAATTAGCAATCATTTGAATATTTGAAGGGTCTACTTCCATACCTTTTTCTAAAATTTGATGTCCCAAAATAATTCCTCCCGCTACCATGAGTTAACATTTTTCCCAATTAAGAACTAAGTTTGTTTCTTTACAGCGTTTAAGAACTCTGTATGAGTGTTTTAAACATGATTCAAATGAAGTTCCAAACACTGAAAAATCATTCGTAAATACTTCAATTCCTTTCTCAATTAAATCACAAAAAATTGCCATCATACATCTTTGATATATAGCAGGGGCATTACATAAACCAAAGGGCATTTTTCTTAAAGCAAATGTCCAATAAGGACTGGCAAATGTTGCTTTCTCTTGATCCTCAGGTCAATTTGTATTTGGTGATATCCCATATATCCATCCATAAAGCAAAAATATTTATGCCCAACTAGTTTATCCAACATCTGATCAAGAAAGCATAGTCGAAAATGATCTTTCTTGGTGGCATGTTTTAATTTCCTATAATCAATGCATATTTGCTATCCTGTAATATGTTTTATTGGTATAAGATCATTCTTTTCATTAACAGTTACAGTTAATCCTTCATTCTTAGGGACACATTGAATAGGACTAACCCATGCACTATCTGAAATAGGGTAGATAATTCCAGCATCTAACTACTTTAAAATTTCTTTCTTAACAACTTCTTTCATAATAGGATTTAATCTCTGGGTTTGCAGTTTTCTTCCATAAGAATTCTGAGCATACAGATTGAAGGACTGATTCCTTTAATATCATCCATGGTCCATCCAAAGGCTTTCTTATATTTTTAAAGTTTCAAGTAAATTCTCTTCTTCTTTTGTAGTTAATTCTGAGGAAGTTATAACAAACAAAATTGACGAATCAACTAAAAAGGCATATTTTAAAGGTTTAGGAAGTAACTTCAATTCAATTTTAAGAGGTTTTTCAATTTATGGACTAAAAGATTCATCTTTATTTGTCATGTGTAAAACTTTAAATCTTTCTTGAATATATTTTAATTCTTCCTTAATAAAATCTTTAGAATATTGTGTTTCCTCTTCTTGCTCGTGTTTCAACTTTTTACTTTGAGATTTCTCTTCATATGCTGCTTTAAAGTGACATTCACTCAGATATCTAATAACATCCATCCTAAAACATTCATCATCCTTACCATTTGCAGGATATTTCATTGATTTTGAAATATTAAATGTCACAATTTGATCAATAACACGCATAGTTATTTCCCCTTTCTGCACATCTATCACTGCTCTTCCTGTAGCTAGGAAAGGTCTCACCAAAATAATTGATATCTCTTTATCTTCCTCCATATCAAGCATAATGAAATCAACATGAAAGATAAATTGATCCACTTTTACTAATACATCTTCTATAACTCCTTTAGGATTGTTCACATCATTTTTGATGAGGTCTTCTCTTCTTCTCTTTAGTACTTAGGATCTAGCCTTAGGCTTTTCCTTTGACTATCCTAGAGGATTAGAATTGGGACCCACCACTTAGAAATTAAAACCACTTCTTAACTCCCTGCAAACTCCACAAAATTGATTGTAGACCCCTAATCACCTAGAGGGTTGAAATCAAATGTGGAAGTTTAAAGGATGAGTTCCTATAGGACTCTTTGGTCTTAGGACTGCCCTGGGTGGCCTGGTCTGGTGAAGGGCTGACTTACACACACACTACACCTATACACTACACTTTCACACAACTCCTAAAAACACACCCATACCTAACTTGACCTCTCGACTCATGAAGGTGATTCACATGGATGGTCCTTAACCCCTAAGCCCTCGGCTAGAGGGTTAGGAACAACATAGTGGATGCCTCAAATGAGTCCCTTCATGGCTCATGTGGGCTTGATATGGCTTCATAGCTCAACCAAAATGATTTCATTCCACTTACAATTACCCAATCTTCAATTTTCCAAATTTTTAATTTTTGACCCCGGGGACCCTACACCCCGCCTAGCCTACCCAAAACCCTTGAAATTACCCAAATCCTCCAAAATTTCCAAATCACCCAAAATTCCCCAAAACCATTCCTAAACATTTCCTCACCAATCAAATTGATCATCCATAGCCAAAAATACCAAAATTTCCAAAAATACCCCCCAATACCCTCCAAATACCCAAAATGCCCCTCTTAGCCAAAAAATCCAAAAATTTAGAAAATTCTCAGAAAAGTCCAGAAAATCCCAAATATTCCCAATTTAATTTTCTCTAACTACACCATGGGCCAATTTTGTCAATTTACCCCACTTTTATCAAAATCCCCAATTTGACCCATTTTTAACCCAAAGTGAACCCAATGTCAAACCAAACCTACCCAATTGACCCAAATTCTGGTCCAATTCAATTCTAAAATTCAATTCAACATCCCAAACACTAATCTAGACCAAATCCAAGCCCAATTTGATTGACATTTGAATCCAATTTCACTTTTGACCTTAAAGCCCAATTTGAACCCATGACCCAAACTTAGCTCAAACTCACCCAATTCAACTCCAATTAACCCCAAACCTTTTCTAAACCTTCCTTAACATCCCCATAAATAAAACACTAACATAATTTGCCCAAAATTTAGACCCAAACCCCACTCAAATTCAACCCAAAGCTAAAAGACCCAATCTTGACCTAAACCCAAACCTAACCCAAATAAGCCCAAACCCCAAAATCAAAACCCAACCAAAGTCAAAGCCTCTTTGAAACACTCCCATAAACATTTCCCAACATTAATTTTACAACAATTTCAACCCTAGCCCAACATTGGCCCAAGTTAGCCCAATTTGACCTACATTAACCCCTTTAACAAAGAAGCCCAAATCCAACCCAATTCAAACCCAAATCACTCCAAATTTGTTTCAAATCAATCATGACACATCCTTAGACAAAACTCAACATTTGTTTGGCATGGCCCATTGCAAATTTTTCTATTCAAAAGCCCATTTTCTAACCTAAAAGCCCACTCCCTTAAACCTTCCTAAAAGCCCACCTTTACCAAATTTTAAAAGCCCAAAGTCCATTTCCAAGCCCACATGAAACCTTTTCTTCATCATTCCTTTGATAATCCTATTTGAACAAAGTCTTAAACCATCATGAAATCAACCCATTTGAAGCATCATGACAAATCCCATCAATGGAATCCAAAGTTTTCAAAATTCCAAATAACCCTTTTCCATGCAAGTGAGCCAACCTTTTCCCCAAGCCATGAGCAAGCAAAATGAAGTCATGGAGCCATGCATAAGCCATATGCAAGCCATGGGGAGCCCTTTCCACCTCACCATGCCACTTATGGCAAGGAGAGGGGAGCCTTTCTTAAGCCTTCACTAAACCTTTTTTAACCCCATTCATGATACACTTTAACCAAAATTAGCCACCTCACCTTGGATGGGGACTTCACCACATATGTGAGGCTGACCCAAATGATCTCACATCAGCCCAAATCAAGCCTCGGGTGAGTGAACCAAGCCAAAACCATGAATTGACCCAAATTGGACCAAAAATGCTCCTTACACCCATGCCATTTAAATCCTTGACTTTACACATGGCATAACCCAATTGATTGCACCAAGATCAAGCTTAATCATGTGAGTTTTCCTCAGCCAAAAAACCTTGATGAATGAACCAAGCCAACCCTCATGGCCACCCAAGCTCCACCATAACCTTCCTTATTTAAACCCCACCTCCATGACCAAGTGGAAGAGATGCAAAGATTACCTTGGGTAAACTCTACCAAATTGTTCCCAAAGCTTCTCCAAGCACTCCTAAGCTCAATCCAATCATTTCCAATTGAGGCCTCACCTCTTGGACAAAGGTATCAAATTTTTTCTCCTCCAACCGAGCATGTTTTAATTTTCTGTAATTATTCACATGTTTTAAGTATATCATCACCATATAGATGTGTGCTACTCGATTAGATGATCATTTTAAAAAAAAATTCATTCAAATTCGTTGAGAATCGAGGAAGATATCAAGGTTTGAAGTTGGACGGCTTTGGGTGAATAGAACTAGGGAGAGAAGCGAGCAGCTCGTCCGATCAGGCGTGTATCCAACGGACGGCGCTGATGGAGTTGGACGGTAGCTGCATCCATGAACAGAACCGCGCCAGTGAATCAGGGAGCGACACGTGGCGATTGAGCGGGAAAATGAAATATTTCATTTTTTTTTACCCTAAACTTCAAAAATGCATAACTTTGTGTAGAAAAGTCATAAAAATAAAATAAAAATACCCACTTGCTCAATGAACAGAGGAGAATAATGTGGGAAAGAAATCATTTAATTTCATTGAGTATTTGATTTTTAATAATTTATTTACTCTCTGCACATTTTCAACTCTCCATGCATGTATACAATTCACCATGGCATGAGACCATAGAGGCTTTGAAGCTCTCCGAATTTGGAAACATTCCTCGAATTTTCCAAAGTCGAGGCCATCCCTATGAAGAGTTATTGATTTTTCAACTCTAGGTTGCTAGTTTGAGTATTTTAATTCAAATAATTAGCATATTGTGAAATAAATTCTAGGAAAATTTGGTGATGTTTATTATGACCAGAGGACCCTACGAAAAATAGGTTTTGAGTTAACTCACTTGGAATAACCCTAATTGGCTTAACCACCCAAAATGGAGTTTTAATTAATTAGAGCTAATCATACATCAAATTGACTTGAAATCAATCCTCCACTCGACCTTTAGGATTAGAGGAACCCACCATAAAAGTTTGAAGTCAATTGGACTTGGTTAGCCCTATCAAATGGGTTGATTAAGCCATTTAGCCAAGATTAAACTTTAAAAATTCATAACATTCAAAATGCTTTTGAAAAATTCACCAAATTAGTTTTGGAGCTTCTCTGATATCAGGGGAATTTAAGAAAATTAAAATTGCAATTTTCTAAAAAAGTTGATTTTTTTGCATTATTTTAATATTTTTAATAATTAAAAAATAATAAAAATCACAAAAATAATAAAATTCACCAAAATGTCACATTTTGAATTTTAATCACTTAGGAACAAACCCATATTTTTCTTAGGTCTCTAGGATGAGATATTAAATTTTAAAGCCCTAGGGTAATTTTAAAATTAAAAAAAATGTATTTTCTAGCATTTCCACTAAAATAATTCTAATAAATGAAAGAAAAATAAAAAAATTGTAAAAATTAGTTGTCTGATTTCCCTGATATCAGAGAGATTTTTGAAAAATATAAAATTCATTTTTCAATCTTTATTTTATTTTTAAATTAATTAATACTCCAAAATTCAAAATAATTATAATAAAAATAATATAATTCAAAAAATCACCAAAATCGGTCCAAGTGGTTCTCTGGTTATTAGGAATGTCCCATAATTTTCTTAAGGATAGAAACTTTCCCTTGGTCATGTTATTAAATTTTCCTTGGAAATCCCTATTTTCTACAAAAAATAATTATATAAATAGATTAAATACAGAAAAATCACATTTTCTCCCCTAATGTCTTTATTGACATATGAGTGAAGCCACATAAAAGTTTCAAATTAATTTAAGCTCAATTTGGTGAGTTATGAAATTATTAAGCTTGAAGGGCAAAATGGTAATTAAAATTTTAACCCTTAAATTAAAATTTTAGGTTTAATGAAATGAAAAAGTAAAATATTTGATCTTAATCTGATTTGGATGATTGAAATTTAAATAATTAAAGGGTAGAAACCTACTAAAAAATTTAAAAATAATTAAAATAAACCTTAATTAAGTAATTAATTAAATTTGGAAGAATAATAAAATTGGAATTATTAAAATAGAGGATATTATTAGGAAGAGATTTGTTCTTTAATTTAAGGATCCCTAAATTAATCACCTCAATAATATTTAATTCCTAATTAAAATGATAATCTAAATTTAAAATTTAAAATGTTAAAAGACTTAATCATTAAATTAAATTAAAGTTAAATTATTTAAATTAAATCCTTTTAAAATTTCAATTAAATTAATGCTTTAACAATTAAAATTAAATCATCTTTAAAACATAAAAAAATAAAATATTAGATTAAAATTAAAAATAAAATAAAATTAAAATTTAAATTAAATTAAAATCTAAAATAAAATTAAATTAAAATTTAATTAAAGTTTAAATTAAATTAAATTAAATTAAAAATTTAAATTAAATCAAATTAAATTAAATTAAATTAAAACACATTAAATTAAATTAAATTAAATTAAATTAAAACATATTAAATTAAATAAAAAATAAAAATAAAATCAAGTTAAAATTAAAATTAAATTAAATTAAATAAATTAAATTAAAATTAAAACTAAACCAAATTAAATCAAATTAAAAAATTAAATTAAATTAAATTGAATTAAAAATAACATCACTTAAGACATAAAGAATTCACAAAATAAATCTAAAACAACTTGAACACTATTCCAAGCTTAAACCCATTAACTGAAATTAAATTAAATCATAAACCACTTGAACATCAATTTACCCTCAAAAGCTTTTGTTGTCATAACTCCTAAACGGAGCGTTATGTGAAGTGTTACTTCACTTATAAGATATTCAAATGTCCTAGTTCATCGAGCAAGATAACAAAACTCGAACTCCCGACGATTAATTCATTTGTATAATTAAATTCTCTTGACTTAAAATAATCCTAGAAATATCGAAAAGATGTTTAAGACTCGTCTTAAGCACTTCCTCGATATGATAGGATATTTATAAGAACAATTGAACTTAATTGTTCTTCGATGAAGAAAATCGTCCTCAAACCCAAAATACAAGAACCTAGACGTCATAGAGAGGTGACTAGCTATAGGATTAGGAACTTGGTAAAACCAAAACCCTTCCCTTAGCCTTTACCTAGGAACTTGCTTTAAATGCTTAAATATTCTAATTGTGTTTTAAGTGCAACTTGGGATGACGGGAAGACCCTCCAGTGTACGCTTTTATTTTATTGCAATTTATCTTATTGTAATTTATTTAATCGCATCGCACTTACCTTTCTTGCATGATAAACAACTCGTTGCATGAAAACCAAAACCTTTAGGGTAGTCCATAAAACTGAAACCAAAACTAAATTAAAAGTCATTACAAGATAAAATTCACCGCCACAACATTTCAAAATATAAAACAACTCAAAATCTAATCACAAACAGAACAACAAAACTACAACTACAACTAAATTAAAATGTCTTGTTGGATGATCGGGAATACCTCGGATGATGTAACCTACGTGTTGTTAACGGGATTTCCCACGGTCTAAATGAAAGTGTGGAACTCATTCAGTTGAGTTTAGCAAATTCATCTGGACAAAGTGAATCCGATAAAAATGACGATGTCGGAAGGATGGAACCGTGGGATCTTAATCGGTGTTGTTATAATCAACTTTAAGATTTGTTTTAATTAAAACATAAAAAACACTTGGAAATTAAGACTTTCTCTAAACCGAACACTTCTCTCATCTCCCGATTTATAATTTCTAAAACTAAACCTCTGCAACAACAAGGAGCTCGGAGCATGGTGGGCAAGCATGGCCATCGTCATCAAGAAAACTCCGAGTCTACTTCAGCAAAACTTTCTTAGAATTAAATAACCAAGCCATAGGACTTCGAGGTAGCTTCGCCTAGTGCAACATAAATCCTCAACTCTTCGTTAGGCATTTGCATGATCATATCATGTAAATTAAGCCCTAACCGGTCTTAGGACTCCGAGGTAGTCGTCCGATACGACATAAACCCTCACATCTTCGAGGCTATTTGTATGATTTTATCATACGAATATAAGTCCTAACTAATTAAAATCGGCAAGATCAAAATACTAAATAAACATTAGGGCTTTCCTAAATCCAAGCCAAACAATAGGATAGTCGGGAAATTACCGGAGTTCGCTTCGAATCCGTGATTTCTCCTACCTTTCTTCCTTTGGATTCCCAAAATAAAATGTTCCAAATTTGATCCATTCCCTATTGAAATTCCAAAATTCAATCCTTTGAAAACTTAAACTTTGAAATTCTTGAGAGCAGAACTACCGATTATTATCGAGAGTTTTCTTAGGTGATTCCCGTCACTTAAGATGTAATTAACTATAGGGGCTTGCCCTTATAGGGAATTTTAAGAACCCATGTAATATAAACCCCGTTTAATGTTTTCATATTAAGCGTGGGAACTTGTCGGCTTATAAAATTGGTTCGCGGACGAAACGGATGTCACAAACCTTTCTAGTTTATTTAATCGAGCCCCATTATCAAGCAAAGGTGTCTATTCTTCGGGATAGATACACGGTTTGTGGTGCAGTGCTCGTTTATATAAACTATTCGGGATGTGAGATCAGTTTGATTTCATATCTTAAAATTTTCAAATTTAAAAATTATTTTCAAAAATCAAATACTACTTTTCAATTTATTTATTTAAATTAAATCTAAAATTCGCCGACAACTTCTCTAGGCGACCTCTTTTCAAAAATACAACACTCAACCTAAAAATATGCCGAAAATTTCTGGCGACTCCGCTGGGGACAATTCCTCTCTCCATTTTTAATCAGATAGTTCTGCTTTCAAAAATCGGTAGTGTATCCATGTCCCTAGTGGACCAAACTACCCTTCTTTCCGTTGGAATACTATGTTCATTTCTACCTCGAACGAGTATAACCAACATTCTCTTGGATTTAGGAGTCACTGTTTAGACACCCCTAAACAGAGAGGTTCCGAGATCCTTTTACCTCATTTCTGAGGTGGGGTGGACCCCCAATAGGTGTTAGTTTAGGAGCGGTCTTACGGGTCGAGAAGTTTCTACAAGACTTTCTCTTCCTTTTCCAGTTCCTAATCAATTCCTTTACCCTTCCTACAACTCTCCTTCTTCTAATAATTTCTTCGTCTTAATGAACAAATCTTTTCGAAAAAAACATTTATCTAAATAAATTTTCTTTTAATACCACAAATACATTAAGATAAACGGGAATGTGTTCGGACACTTTTCGATTCCTTTCTTTTCGTCCTGATGAGAAGAATGTTGACCTCATTTTTGATGAGGTCTCCTCTTCTTCTCTTTAGTACTTAGGATCTAGCCTTAGGCTTTTCCTTTGACTAATCTTAGAGGATTAGAATTGGGACCCACCACTTAGAAATTTCAGACCACTTCTTAACTCCCTGCAAACTCCACAAACTTGACTGTAGACCCCTAATCACCTAGAGGGTTGAAATCAAATATGGAAGTTTAAAGGATGAGTTCCTATAGGACTCTTTGGCCTTAGGACTGCCCTGGGTGGCTTGGTCTGGTGAGGGCTAACCTACACATACACCACACTTATACACCACACTTTCACACACCTCCTAAAACCACACCCACACCCAACTTGACCTCCTGACTCATGAAGGTGATTCACATGGATGGTCCTTAACCCCTAAGCCCTTGGCTAAGAGGGTTAGGAACAACATAGTGGATGCCTCAAATGAGTCCCTTCATGGCTCATATGGGCTTGATATGGCTTCATGGCTCATATGGGCTTGAGATGGCTTCATGGCTCAACCAAAATGATTTCATTCCACTTACATTAACCTAATCTTCAATTTTGCAAATTTTTAATTTTTGACCCCCGGACCCTACACTCGCTAACTTTACCCAAAACCCTCGAAACCACCCAAAATTTGCAAAATCACCTAAATTACCCAAAATTCCTCAAAATCAATCCCAAACATTCCCACATTACTCAAATTGATCATCCATACCCAAAAATACCAAAAATTCCAAAAATACCCCCAATACCCTCCAAATACCCAAAATGCCCCTCTTAGCCAAAAAATCCAAAAATTCAGAAAATTTCCAGAAAATTCCAGAAAATCCCAAATATTCCCAATTTCATTTTGTTCAACTACACCACGGGCCAATTTTGTCAATTTACCCCACTTTTATCAAAACCCCCAATTTGACTCATTTTAACCCAATGTCAAATCAAACCTACCCAATTGACTCAAATTCTGGTCCAATTCAATTCTAAACTTTAATTCAACATCCCCAACACCAATCTAGACCAAATCCAAGCCCAATTTGATTGGCATTGGGATCCAATTTCACTTTTAGCCTTAAAGCCCAATTTGGACCCATGACCCAAACCTAACCCAAACTAACCCAATTCAACTCCAATTAACCCCAAACCTTTTCTAAACCTTCCATAACATCCTAATAAACAAAACACTAACAAGATTTGCCGAAAATTTAGACCCAAACCCCACTCAAATTCAACCCAAAGCTAAAAGGCCCAATTTTGACCTAAACCTAAACCTAGCCCAAATAGACCCAAACCCCAAAATCAAAACCCAAACAAAGCCAAAACCTCTTTGAAACACTCCCATAAACATTTCCCAACATTAATTTTACATCAATTTCAACCCTAGCCCAACATTGGCCCAAGTTAGCCCAATTTGACCTACATTGGCCCACTTACCAAATGAACCCAAATTCAAACCAATTCAATTCCAAATCACACCAAATTGACTCCAAACCATTCATGAAACATCCCTAAACCAATTGTAACATTTATTTGACATGGTCCTTCACAAAATTTTCACCCAAATGCCCATCCTAAAATCAAAAAGCCCACTTCCCTTAAACCTTCCTAAAAGCCCACTTCCATCAAATTCAAAAGCCCAAATCATCCTAAAGCCCACATGACACTTTCCTTCATCATACATTCAATTTAAGTCATTCCTAAAGTCCTAACTTATCAATTTAACAATTCCAAATCAAACCCCATAACAATTTCCATCAAAATGCCAAAATCCATAATATCCCTTTTCATGAAATTGACCCAATCTTTTCCCAAGCCACATGGAGCCATGAAGCCACATGTAAGCCATCTGGCAAGCCATGAGGATCTCTAAGTGGTCAACCCTCATTAAATGGCAAAAGGAGTAGGTCCTTTAACCACCTCCTAAAAGTCATTAGCCTTAAGCATGTTTCACCTTAACCCAAATTTAATCCAAATATATTTGGATAAGGACTTCTCCATGCCAAACCAACTCGATTCCTTCGACTCCCCACAACACCCAAAGCCACCTTGAAGGGTGAACCAAGCCCAAAATGATGGGTCGACCCAAATCAAGCCAAAATTGGCCTTTCCCCATGCCATTTTAATCCAAACACTTTACACATGTCCAAGCCCAATTGCCTTCACCAACTTCAAGCCCTGGACCCCCTGACCTTGAGGGTGACCCATGCCTGCCGGCCAGCCGCCTGGGTCGCCGGAAAACTCCATGACCGAGACATCGGGAGAAGCCAAACTTTGAAATTCTACCTCGCCGAGTCGCCCCATGCCCAATGGTCACCATGGCCGTTCTTCCTCGACCTAAGCAACTCGATCCCAAGCCCTAACTCCCCCGGGAGGCCCTCCACCCTCTCCTATTTAAACACCACCCCTTCTCGGCCATGAGAGGTGCTCGAACCAAACCTTAAGGAAACTCGCCAAAATCATTCCGGATCACTCTCCACACATAGAGCACTTGATCCCCACCGAGTTCCAACTCTAATTCCTCCAACTGAGCTCAATTTCGAGCTCAAACTTCAAGACAAAAACCAGGACACTTCTCCACAGTGGATCAATCCCCAAATCGACCGGTCCTACACCTTCACCTGCACCACGAGGAGAAGTTTCCCACCGAAAGCCCCATCTCCAGAGCCACCCAATTGTCCCGGCCTCCAAGCTTTGTGGTCGGGCCGTGGTCACTTTCATAGCTAGACAATTCACTGTGCCAAGGGACTTCATCCGGAGCTTGCTTGGACCCAATCGAAGTCGACACAACTCTCGCATCGAAGCTTCACTTCTCCGAGCAAAGGTATGGACTCACTCTTCTTCCCGAGCCTACAGAGATTCTCCATTTAATTCGAGTCAATTTAAATACATGTTTACCGTATGGATGTGTTCGTCTCCTCAAGACGAATCCATGGAGCATAAGAACACGAAAATCCGTCGAGAATCGAGCGAGAAATTAGGGTTAGAAGGTCGACGGCCACGGTGCACACCGGCCGTAGACGATGACCATGAGCCGTCTGGATCGAGCGTGTATCGAGTGGACGGTCCGGATCGAGCCTGGACAGCCGCGTTGGTACGTGACCCGCGGGGCCCCGGATCGCCGAGTCGATGGCGGCGCCGAATCGGAAGACGCCGCGCGGAGCTTCGGAGCTGCCTAGGATGAGTCAGCGCCGCGTGGATAAGTAGAAAAATAGGTTATTTTTCTATTTATTTAATTCCCTAAACTTCAAAAATGCATAACTTTGTGTAGAAAAATCAGAAAAATAAAATAAAAATACCCTCTTGCTCAGTGAATAGAGGAGAATAATGTGGAAAAGAAATCATTTAATTTCATCAAGTATTTTATTTTTAATGATTTATTTACTCGTCTGCATTGTTTTAATTCTCCATGCATATAGGAAATTCACCATGGCATGAGACCATGTGGCTTTTGAAGCCTCTGAATTTGGGAACATTCCTCGAATTTTCCAAAGTCGAGGCCATCCCTACGAGAAGTTATTGATTTTTCAAATTCATGTTACTAGTTTTGAGTATTTTAAATCCAATAATTAGCATGTTGTGAAATAAATTCTTGGAAAATTTGGTGATGTTTCTTATGACTCAGAGGACCCTAGGAAAAATAGGTTTTGAATTAATCCACTTGAAATAACCCTAATCGGCTTAAACACCCAAAATAGCTCTTTAATTAATTAGAGCTAACCATACATCAAATTGACTTGAAATCAATTCTCCACTGACCTTTAGGATCAGAGGAACCCACCATAAAAGTTTGAAGTCAATTGGACTTGGTTAGCCCTACTAAATGGGTTGATTAGGCCATTTAGCCAATTTAAACTTTAAAAATTCATAACTTTCAAAATACTTTTCAAAAATTCACCAAATTGGTTTTGGAGCCTCTCTGATATTAGGGGAATTTAAGAAAATTAAAATTTCAATTTTCTAAAAAGTTGATTTTTTGTATTATTTTAATATTTTAATAATTAAAAAAATAATAAAAATCACGAAAATAATAAAATTCACCAAAATGTCACATTTTGAATTTTAATCACTTAGGAACAAACCCCATATTTTTCTTAAGTCTCTATGATGAGATATTAAATTTTAAAGCCCTAAGGTAATTTTAAAATTAAAAAATGTATTTTCTAAGCATTTCCATTAAAATAATTCTAATAAATCAAAGAAAAATCAGAAAATTATAAAAATTGATTCTCTGATTTCCTTGATATCAGAGAGATTTTTGAAAAATATAAAATTCATTTTTCAACCTTTATTTTATTTTTAAATTAATTAATACTCCAAAACTCAAAATAATTATAATAAAAATAATATAATTCAAAAAATCACCAAAATTGGTCCAAGTGGTCCTCTGGTCATTAGGAATGTCCCATAATTTTCTTAAGGACAGAAACTTTTCCTTGGTCATATTATTAAATTTTCCTTGGAAATCCTTATTTTCCACCAAAAATAATTACATAAATAAATTAAATACAGAAAAATCACATTTTCTCCTCTAATGTCTTTATTGACATATGAGTGAAGTTACATAAAAATTTCAAGTTCATTTGAGCTCAATTTAGTGAGTTATGAAATTATTAAGGTTGAAGGGCAATATGGTAATTAAAATTTTAACCCTTTGTTAAAACTTTAGGCTTAATAAAATGAAAGAGTAAAATATTTGATCTTAATCTGATTTGGATGATTGAAATTTAAATAATTAAAGGGGAGGAACCTATTAAACAATTCAAAAATAATTGAAATGAACTTTAATTAAAATAATTAATTAAATTTGAAGAATAATAAATTTGGAATTATTAAAATAGGGATGTCATTAGGAAGAGATTTATTCTTTAATTTAAGAATCCCTAAATTAATCATTTCAATAATATTTAATTCCTAATTAAAATGATAATTCAAATTTAAGATTTAAAATGCTAAAAGACTTAATCATTAAATTAAATTAAAGTTAAATTATTTAAATCAAACCCTTTTAAAATAAAATATTAAATTAAAATTAAAAAATTAAATTAAATTAAATTAAATTAAAACACATTAAATTAAATTAAATTAAATCAAATTAAAAATTAAATTAAATTAAATTAAATTAAATTAAATTAAATTAAATCAAATTAAAAATTAAATTAAATTAAATTAAATTAAATTAAATTAAATTAAATTAAATTAAATTAAATTAAATTAAATTAAATTAAATTAAATCAAATTAAATTAAATTAAATTAAATCATATTATATTAAATTAACTTAAATTAAATTAAATTAAACCACATTAAATTAAATTACATCAAATTAAATTAAATTAAGTATAACATCACCTAAGACATAAAGAATTCAAAAATAAATCCAAAACAACTCGAACACTATTCCAAACTTAAATCCATTAACTCGAAATCAAATCATAAATCACTTGAACATCCATTCGCCCTCGAAAGCTTTTGTCGTTCATAACTCCTAAACGGAGCATTAAGTGAAGTGTTACTTCACTTATGGGATATTCAAATGTCCTAGTTCACTCGAGCAAGATAACAAACTTAAACTCCCTGACGATTAATTCATTTGTATAATTAAATTCTCTCGAACTTAAAATAATCCTAGAAATGTCGAAAAGATGTTTAAGACTCGTCTTAAGCACTTCCTCGATATGATAGGATATTTATAAGAACAATCGAACTTAATTGTTCTTCGATGAAGAAAATCGTCCTCAAACCAAAATACAAGAACCTGGACGTCATAGAGACGACTAGCTATGTGATTAGGAACTTGGTGAAAACCATAACCCTTCCCTTAGCTTTACCTAGGAACTTGTTTTAAATGCTTAAATATTCTAATTGTGTTTTAAGTGCAGCTTGGGATGACGGGAAGACCCTCCGTGTACGCTTTTATTTTATCGCAATTTACCTTATTGCAATTTATTTAATCGCATCGCACTTACTTTTCGCATGATAAACAACTCGTTGCATGAAAACCCACACCTTTAGGATAGTCCCTAAAACTGAAACCAAAACTAAATTAAAAGTCATTACAAGATAAAATTCACCGCCACAACATTTCAAAATATAAAACAACTCAAAATTTAATCACAAACAGAACAACAAAACTACAACTACAACTAAATTAAAACGTCTTGTCTGGATGATCGGAATACCTCGGATGATGTAACCTACGTGTTGCTAACGGGATTTCCCACGGTCTAAATGAAAGTGTGGAACTCATTCAACTGAGTTTAGCAAATTCATCCGGACTAAGTGAATCCGATAAAAATAACGATGCCTGAAGGATGGAACCGTGTGATCTTAACCGGTGTTGTTATAATCAACTTTAAGATTTGTTTTAATTAAAACATAAAAAACACTTGGAAATTAAGACTTTCTCTAAACCAAAACACTTCTCTCATCTCCCGATTTATGACTTCTAAAACTAAACCTCTCGCAACAACAAGGAGCTCGGAGCATGGTGGGCAAGACGGCCATCGTCATCAAGAAACTCCGAGTCTACTTCAAAGAAACTTTCCTTAGAACTAAATAACCAAGCCATAGGACTTCGAGGTAGTTTGCCTAGTGCAACATAAATCCTCAACTCTTCGTTAGGCATTCGTACGATCATGTCATGTAAATTAAGCCCTAACCGGCCTTAAGATTCCGAGGTAGTCGTCCGATACGACATAAACCCTCACATCTTCGAGGCTATTTGTATGATTTTATCATACGAATATAAGTCCTAATTAATTAAAATCGGCAAGATCAAAACATTAAATAAACATTAGGACTTTCCTAAATTCAAGCCAAACAATAGGATAGTCGGAAATTACCGAAGTTCGCTTCGAATCTGTGATTTCTCCTACCTTTCTTCCTTTCGAATTCCCAAAATAAAATGTTCCAAATTTGATCCATTCCCTATCGAAATTCCAAAATTCAATCCTCGAAAACTTAAACTTTCAAATTCTTGAGAGCGTAACTACCGATTATTATCGAGAGTTTTCGTAGGTGATTCTCATCACTTAAGATGTAATTAACTATAGGGCTCGCCCTTATAAGGAATTTTAAGAACCTGTGTAATATAAACCCCGTTTAATGTTTTCATATTAAGCAGGGAATTTGTCGACTTATAAAATTGGTTCGCAGTACCAAACGGATGTCACAAATCTTCTAGTTTATTTAATCGAGCCCCATCATCAAGCAAGTGTGTCTATTCTTCGAGATAGATACACAGTTTGTGATGCGGTGCTCGTTTATATAAACTATTCTGGGATGTGAGATCAGCTTGATTTCATATCTTAAAATTTTCAAATTTAAAATTATTTTCAAAATCAAATACTACTTTTCAAATTATTTAAATTAAATTAAATTAAAAATTCGCCGACAATTTCGTAGCGACCCCTTTTCAAAATAAAACACATAACCTAAAAATAATGCCGACAATTTCCGGCGACTCACTGGGAACAATTCCTCTCTCCATTTTTAATCGTATAGCTTCGCTTTCAAAAATCGGTAGTGTATTCATGTCCCTAATGGATCAAACTACCCTTCTTTCCGTTGGAATACTATGTTCATTTCTACCTTGAACGAGTATAGCCAACATTCTCTCGGATTTAGGAGCCACCGTTTAGACACCCCTAAACGAGAGGTTCCGAGATCCTTTTACCTCATTTCGAGGTAGGGTGGACCCCCAATAGTGTTAGTTTAAGAGTGGTCCTTCGAGTCGAGAAGTCTCGTATAAGACTTTCTTTTCCTTTCCAACTCGAATCGATTCATTACCTTCTCTACACCTTTCAACATTCCGTTCTAAATAAACAAACCCTCTAATGAATGACTCTTTTAACAAATATACATGAACAAGAATGTGTTCGGACTCTTTTCGATTCCTTTCTTTTCGTCCCGATGAGAAGAAGCATAACTTCGGACCGACAATCGAATCTACCTCGCTAAATGGAAGCCCCAAAGCCGATTTTCTCCTTCACCAATGGACCGGACTTCACCGTGTACAAGGATGAGCCGCCCGACAATGGGATCATCCGGTTTCGACAAGGATTCGAGAACACAAATGTCAAGATCGCCGACGTTACCCTTTTCGCACCGACAAACAAAGTATCCGAAATCGAGAGACCTTCGATCGAGTTCAACCTTAAGTCAACTCAAGAGTTTCCTCCCCGCAAAGGGTTCCAAGCTCGAGAGGAATACCGTCGTCCAAAGGAGGACCGTTATCTCTACCCCCACCGGTCTAGTCGTCTCCGCACCTACCCCGGCTCCCGCCAAACCGAAGGGGAAGGAAGTTCAAATTTGTAACGAGCATGTTACCGTGGAGGGTACGCATTTCCGTGCAAGACCTTCTCGTTTTCGAAATTGGGTCCACGCTCAAGGGTTCCACCCCTAACACGGACTCGCAGAAGAAACAGAGGTAGAAGATCGCCGTAGAAGGCCGTAGCCGTCGAAGTCGCTTTCTTAAGAAATCCCTGAGTACACACCACTACCTGAATACATACCATTGCCTGAATATACACCCCTCTTGGAAGGAAGTAGATTCCATCCCCTCTCCGCCGCAGCTGACGAGGAAAATGTCCGCAGGATTGCTTCTACATTACCTCGACCCGCATACTATAGCGACAACAAAAGGAAAAGGGCTAGGGTTACACCATTTGCCCGACTACAGACTGTGATCGAGAAGTTAGCAAAGAAAGAAAAATGCCCCGTATCGGAGATTTTAAGAAGGATAGGGTGGGTGCCGCCAAATCCCGTCTCGGGCCACGAGTAGAACTCGCTATCGCCGCAGAAGAGCCGAATAAGAAGATGAAGGCTAGTCCACCCGTTGTTGTTTCAAGTTTACAGATCGGTGGAGGATACCACCTTCCAAGCATTCGAGCCGACGCACCATCCGGTCCTAGGCCTCTCGTCGCTAGAAGGATGGTATGGCGTCCCACTACCGACCAATTAAGACCGAAACAACAACCCGAGAAGGAAAGTCTCGTCAGAGACTCGAGTCCGAAGAAAATGCTACCGCAAGAAGGGGACTCATGAGAAGGAAACCCGACAACTATCACATGACAACCGCAAGGATGTACGAAAAGACCACTAGAAGATGCTATGGAAAAGCTAAGAACCGATATTCGGCGATTAGCAAGAGAAAGAGAAGAGAAGTTCGGAGATGAAGTTGACTCGTCGTAGTTCATGGATGATGAATATGCGTAAATTAACATGGTTGAAACACGAGCTTCGTCAGCTTCACAAGGTGCTCCCGCAACTCGCAGAAGAGAGGAACCTGAAGTAATGAGGAGGCAACTTCAAGAGAAAGATGATACGATCGCCCAAATGGCAAAAAGGATGGAAGAAATGGTCGTAGCTCTAGCCACTCTCCAGTAGTCAAGTTCAACCCCAAAGAGAAACACCCCAGAAGTCATTCACATCGTAGACGGAGGAAAGGAGATTACATCCGTCAACTGGGATGATCAATTAAAGAAGGATGCAACACAAAGCATGATTCCGAAAAGGATATCAAGAGCTTGGTGGAACAGACAAGTGCGAGAAGCCTTGGCACAATCAAAGAGCGGGACATCCATTCGGACGGGCAGACCTTACCCCGAAGAATTCGACGCCGTCCAATATCCGAAAGGCTTTGTACCACCTCTCGTTCAAGACCTTCGATGGAACCGGAAACCCTCGGCAAGCATGTTGCACATTTTCGTGCCAGTTGTTGCAATGCCGGCGGAAGTGATGCTTTACTCTTCCGACAATTTGTCAGCAGCCTGTCAGGAATCGCCTTGATTGGTATGCGGAATTACCGAACGGTTCTGTGAAGACATTTTCAGAATTACAGAACCTCTTCATCAAGCAATTTGCCGGAGCTCAGCACCACATCACTATAGGTGATTTAGTGGTAGAAAAGCGTAAACCCAACGAAACTTTGGTGGACTACATACTTCGATGGAGGAACCTAAGTATGAAGTGTGAGCCGCAGCTTACAAGAACAACGATGCGACTCAGCATTTTACTAAAAAGCATCCATGGCCCGATAAGCACTTCTCCTCAAGGGATTTACTATTAAGACTTTCGAGAAGTTGTTAAGCAAGGCCGGAAGCTTGCAAGAGGAGGCAAAGCAATTAAGTTTCACCGATAAAACGTACAAACGTAGCTCCGTAAAAACTTTTGAAAAGAAGTCCGGATCGTCGCAGCTAGCCGATAAAGGTAAGCAACCGATACAAATATCGTCGAACGGCCGCAAAGAACCTCAACAGAACTACCAAGAACCCCGACCCAGCCTATCGCTCATCTCAACAAGATGAACAACCGCCTCGTCCGCAACGTACGTTAAGGGAGCTTCCGAGCAGGAGTATCCGTTCAAGAATGAGGCAAGTGCCAAAAATGTTCCGCAGCTTTGATGAAGACTCCGCATTTCCAACTGCCGAGCCTAAGAGACCGTAAGAAGTCGACAAGAAAGGTGATCCCAACTTTCGCCCTTACCACCGGATGCTTCGGGCATAAGATAGAAGATTGTATTACCTTCAAGAGTTGGCTCAACGACAATCTTCGAAAAGGGAACATAACGATCCCGAAGGAATACATGAAGGAACCCCAGAAAGGAGGTTCCGTCAATGTTATCTCGACGGATCTCATTGTTCCGATAGATCCCTATGCGACTGACGATGGATGGACTACCGCTTGGACAAAGTCTTCGAAGAAGATTTTGGATCACATCCAAACCGCTTCAGTGCAAGCCTCAATTCAGAGTTCGAAACCTGTCAAGTCGACACTATCACTTGCGATAGAAGAACCACCTCAACAAGAGACGATTGAAGAAAAGAAGAAAATTGACGAAGAAGAGAAGACCGAGGCTCCTAAGGCTAGACCAGGGGTCGCTTATCCTAGGATAGTTGTTTCCGATTCGGGGAGAAATCCCTCGAACCTCCGACTCGTATGATTATCCGCTCACCCCGTGGGATCTTATAATGATAAGGGTTATGGCGTTGGCTACGTTTTCGATCGTTTCTAACGATTACGTAACTAGCGACAATCAACCTAATCCGGACGTCGATTCCGATACAAATGACAATTCTCAAATCATACACAAGCTCGACGATCACAATGACAAAGAAGACATCCACCAAGGAGGCTACGAGAGTTCAACAAGCAACGAGTCTATTTGCGAGTTTCGAGGAGCTCCAGTCACAACAGAATTAGAGCCTTCGTACTCCGAAGCTAATCCGAAGAATCCGTCATTCCAATTCGAAAGACGCATCAACGAAACTCAATACTAGATTCGAAGAAATCACGAAGTCAACTTAAGAAGTGGAAGAGTTCTACCTCCGAGAATGGGTCCAAAGGACAAAGGAAAACAGTGGTTGTTCAGTGAAGAACCAACCCCGCAGAAGAAATACCCATTCGGGAAGAAAACGAGGCACATGAAAATAAAGTGGACTACAACGTGCTAGCCCATCTTAGGAAACTACCGACCAAACCGAGCATCTACGACGCTCTCATCTTATCAAAGGAGATGAGAGAAGCTCTGATCAAGGCCTTACTTGATCCAGAAATTTGCTTAGCTCAAATGGCCGGAGATTCCTTAGATGAGGTTTGCTCGTTAAAGGAACAGCGAGGTGTCACCTTCACTGACAATGACCTACTACTTGGGACAGCAGACCACAACCGACCGTTGTACATTTCAGTTACAATTGGGAAGTTTACACTCTCCAGAGTATTGGTGGATCCAGGAGCATCAATCAATATAATGAATCTTCGAACGCTAGCATACTTGGAAATTGATGCTCGCGAGCTCGAAGCGGACAAAATGTTATTAAGAGGATTCAACCGTAAAGGAGAAAGAGCCCTCGGATCAATAACACCGCTAATGAAGACCGGTGACTTAGCAAAGACAACCGCGAAATTTCACATAATCGATTCGAAACGTCATTCAACGCTCTACTCGGGCCGACCATGGATACATGAAAACCGGATGGTACCATCATCTCTACATCGCTGCATCAAATACTACGATGGAGGGGAACAAGTGCATCAAAGGTGACTTACAACCGTTCTCCGTACATGAAATTGGAATCCATGAAGATGCAACTTATTATGCACCTCCGAAGAAAACAATCTTCTCCAGCAGATACCATAACAAATGAAGCAAAGGAAATTTGGGACGACGAAGAACCTCGAAGTTCTAGTCCAACAACCACTCACCACTCCCTTACGGTGAGATGGTGAAGGTTTCTCCACAACTCGCATCCGAGGTCGAGGCCGGGACGAGGTCGTGGAAGATACGTTAGGACAGCTGGACGAGAGGAAACCAGCCATCAATGTTGATTGGGAAGATAGTTCTGAAGAAGAAAAAGAAATCAAACAAGAAGCAGCGATAATAAGTCGGAAGAAGCCGCAGTTCAGGATCTCTCTCGAAGATGAAAAGAACGAGGAATATAAATCGATGTACGAGAAGATTAACCACTATGTACATACTATGACCCTGACCCCGATCCATTCTAATAAGATCGAGGGTATGGTGGTCAAAGAGGTACGTAGCGGCGGTGCAAAGCCAATCAAATTCTACCGTGGTGCTCCTTCCTCCAAAACTGAAAATAATGTACAACTCAAGATGTCACTTCATCGTAATTAATGGAATTACCTTTGAGTGGTACTCTCCCCGTGTTCAAAATTTAATTCAGCCGTGGTTTCTTACATCGACAATGGACAAAAGGTCAATCACAACATTTTGAAAATTTATGGAATAACTCCGGTCGTCCACCCAATTCAAAGCATGGTCTCGGATTCGGCACGAGAGATCGGCCGATGATACCGAATTTTGCTTAGTTGTCACTTGCGAGTCTAATGAAAACCGCATGGAAGCCACGTAAGAACTCGAAGATTTACAAATTGGAAACGCTCCACCGAGTTCGAAGAAGAGATCAAATCTACAATAGATGAGTTAACGGAAGTTAACTTAGGTACTAGCGAAGAACCTAGTACCTACCTTTGTTAGCTCCTTACTCAATAAAGAAGACTCCGAAAAAATAATCAAGTTATTAATGGAATTTAAAGATCTGTTTTGCTTGGAGCTACGATGAGATGCTAGGTTTAGCTCCGCAGGTCGCAGATCCATAAGCTAGGAGTGGATCCTACTTCGTCCCGCCGACAAGGTCCCGTAAGAATGCGTCTAGAAATCGAACAACAAGTCATACCGAAGTTAAAAAGCTAATAGACGCTAAATTTATCCGTGAAGAACAATACCCGACTTGTTAGCCAATGTGGTACCGACTAGGAAGAAGAATGGTCGATCGAATTTGTGTGGATTTCGCAGATTTAAACAAGGCATGTCCAAAAGATGAATTCCCTCTACCGATCCCGAATTAATGATCGACATTGCTTCAACACATGAAATATTTTCGTTCATGGATGGATCTTCGGATACAACCAGATAAAAATGGCTCCGAAGATGAAAAACTTACATCATTCGTAACGCCGATCGGAGTATATTGCTACACAGTGATGCCATTCGGACTGAAGAACGCAGGAGCAACCTACCAAAGAGCGATGACAAGAATTTTTGATGATCTCATCCACAATCAAGTCGAATGCTACGTGGACGATGTGGTCATCAAAAGCAAAGTAAAGGACAACCACCTGTATGATTTGAGAATTGTTTTCGAACGATTAAGACAATTTAACCTTAAGATGAATCCCTTAAAATGTGCCTTCGGCGTCACATCCGGGAAATTCTTAGGATTCGTTGTCCGACATCGTTGAATTGAAATCGATCCGCAAAAGATAAAAGCCATCATAGAAATGCCGCCTCCCAAAACCTTAAAACAACTACGATCTTTTCAAGGGAAGTCGGCATATCTTCGACGCTTTATCTCGAACTTGTCGTGTAGGTGTCACCTTTCTCGCATTAGTTAAAAAGGACGCCAAATTTATTCGGGAAGAGAAATGCCGTAGGGCCTTCGAGGACATTAAACAATATTTAATGACACCTCCCGTCTTAGCAGCCTCGGCCTCGTGTAGACCATTGATACTTTATACCGCGGCTTTAGACGACTCTCTCGGAGCCCCGTTAGCCTGTGTCAATGATGAGGGTAAAGAAAATGCTCTTTATTACCTAAGCCGTCGTTTACTTCCGACGGAAATAAGGTATCCCGCAATCGAAAAGCATTGTTTGGCCCCGATCTTCGCCGCTCAAAAGCTCGTGCACTACATGCTTTCTCATAAGGTCAACTCGATTTCGAAATTTAATCCATTGCAATACTCGATGACCCGTCCGACGCTTTCCGGCGTACTCGCCGATGGTCAATGATATTATTGCAATTCGATATAACTTTCGTGCCTCTCCGTGCCGTAAAGGGACAAGTCCTAGCAGTACTTCCTCGCAAAGACACCCTTTGCCGGCAGAATCGCCTCTCAATGACGACTTGCCGTATGAACAAATAATGAGCTTAGAAGACCCCGATGATCGACGTTGGGAATTGTATTTCGACGGAGCATCTTCAAGCACACAAAGACGAAGAATCGCAAGTGATAGTGCCCGTGAAGGCAGTGGATCGGATTAATCTTTATAACACCGGAGCGGGGGATGTTAAGATACTCCTATCACTCGACAGAGCCGTGTACAAACAACGAGCGTAATACGAAGCCCTCATAACGAGATTGGAATTAACTATTCAAATGCGGATAACAGACATCAACATCTACGGGGATTCGCAGTTAATCATTCAACGTATCGACGGACAAGATGAAATTTTAAAACCAAGACTCGAGCAATACTTCCAAGCATGCCATACAAGCTTGTTAGAACGAATTCCGAATGTGACAATCTACAAAATTCCCGTAGAAAGAAAACGCTTTAGCAGATGCGTTAGCCCGCCTCGCAAAAGAATTTGCCCGCTTGCAAGATGAATCGCTGGAAGTGTCGCCTCATGGACGTCGTGTCCTATCACAGCTCGACATACACACATACACAAATCGAAAAGGAAGAAGAATCAATTGCAATAACGGATGTAAAACACGAAGATCAGGCGATGACCATTAATGTACTACTCGCAAACGAGAAAACTACTGCACGATAGGTCGTTAGCCCATCGCATTAAGAAAAGAACTCGTCCTACGCATTAATAAACAATACATTATACGAAGGTCTTTCGATCAAATGCGGCCGAGATGCTCAAGCGGGTCCGAGGCCCGTGAAATTGTTAAAGAGGTGCATTCAGGACTCGCGTGGCGCTCACCGCACGGGTCCGAAGATGAAAATGAAAATTAAAAGACTAGGGTACTACTCGGCCCTCGATGATGACCGACCGCATGAAAGTCGCCAAGAGCCGTCACCAATGCCAAGTGCACGGAGTGGTTCTACACCAACCTCCAAATGTGCTACATCCGACAATCGCGTCGTGGCCATTCGAATGTTGGGGCACGTATATAGTGGGTCCAATAGAACCACCATCTTCAAAAGGACATCGCTTCATTCTTGCGGCTACGATTTACTTTTCCAAGTGGCGGAGGCAGCTCCACTCGTAGAGAAGTGAAAGCACACCACGTGCTACGCTTTTCAAGAACCAAGTTGTCTACCGTTTCGGAGTGCCGCGCAGATCATCTCGTATAATGGGTCAGCATTCGAAGCACACAAATCAACAATTTTGTCGTAAGACACGGAATCGATCGGCGCTATTCAACAATTTACTACCCAAGAGCAAACGGCTCCGTCGAGGCTTTTAATAAAACTCTCGTTCAAATTTTAAAGAAGACTTTGGACGATAATAAGAGAAATTGGCACGAGAAGTTATTGAAGCCTTATGGGCCTACCGGACAACCTTCGTAACTCCTACTCAATCTACACCTTACGCTCCGGTGTATGGGTCCGAGGCAGAGGTTACCTTTTAGAGGTCCAGACTTTCCTTCACTCGAGATTGCAGCTGCAAACAAAATCACGACGAAGAGAATGCCAAATTACGACTAGAAGAATTGGAAAGCCCGGAAGGGAAAAGACTTAGCACACAGCAGGAATTTAGAACTATACCAAGCTAAGATGGTTCAAGCCCATGACAGATCGGGTCCGCCCAAGAACCTTCAAAGTTGGTGACTTAGTTCTCGTTCTCAAGAGACCTATCCTCGCACACCGCAAGATAGGAGGAAAATTTGAACCCACTCGGGAAGGACCGTTTCGTGGTCGAGGCAGCTTACTCAGAGGCTCCTACCAGCCTAGTGAACTGCCAAGGGGAACGACATATGCTTCCGATCAACGGACGATACTTCGAAGAAGTATTACGCTACCCGATGTTTCGAAGGAATGAATTTTTCATCCCTAGAAGCACGGGCAAAGTAATTACTTATGACCGGGTCCGAACCCAAAAATAATAAAAAATGTACTAAAATAAATAAAATCATGATGATAAAGTTTTCCTTGTTTCCTCTTCCATGTCAAAATCTCTTTCCTGATCTTATCCCACTTCATTCCTGTTAAATTGAAAAATACAAAAGTAATAATAAAAAAAAACTGTCTTTAATAAACATTTTCTTAATGTTCTTGTTCTTAGTACAGCCCCTGATCCTTTTCCTTGTCTTTTCGCAGGGAAATGTCGAACGGGCGGTTGGTCCTGAACTTTAGAAATGGCGTAAGCCTGGCACTCGATGAAAAGAGGGTGAAAGATGGAGCGATAATAGAGATTGACTCAGACTTCGCACCGCAGTGCCCGCAATACGAGGAAAGTGACTCGGGTCCCACTGACCGAGAGGAACTCGCCGACCGTACAAGAATGAAAGTGGGTGGCCCAAGCCACCAATCCAAAGAAATAAGAAAAGAAAAACAAACACCGAAGAAGACAAGAGAATCAAATCCGTAGTCGCTATAGCAGAGGGCGAGCTTGTCGCCGCCGCGCCCACGTAAACTCGAGAAGTACGAAGAGCTACTCTCACAAGCAACTCAACGAAGAAATAAAAATCGCCGTATCCGCAAGATGTTAACTAAATTAGCAACGGACCAGCCGCGACGAGGCAGCTGCTACCGCCGCACATACACTTCAAGGACACCAATTCACCAGAACTCGAAGAAAGGAGACCAGCTCCGAGGATAACGAAGAGACCAGGGAAATCTTAAGAAGAAAGAAGAAAGAAGGCTACAACGCCACCAGACAAAGCCACCGGTAATGCATAACCTTGTTGCAGAAGCAACCCCGGAGGATGTCCCGACGGACACCATCCCCGAGGAGCCGAGGTATGCAGGAGAACGTGAAGGGATTGAGCCATATATCCCACAATACGTCACCAGGCCTCGCCATTTGCAAATTATTCCAGAATACGAGCTAGAAAGGATGCAGAATGTCGAGAAGAAAACTTTTGAATACTTCGAGAGAATCAGAGGCAGGAGGATCAATATACTAGAGGGCCTCGAGCTACATACGTACGTGTTCTCGTAATACGAACAACAACAAATCGTGGATCGCATCCGGATTTGAAAAAGATGGGCCGAGCGGGTCGCTTAAGAGAAAACACTTACTCGAACCCCGGAGATGGATGCCAGGAAGGGGAGAATTACAATACAATGTGGATGCCGCTACAACTTCGCAGAAGACAGAAGGGAAACCCACCGGGATACTCCGTCATGGCCGTGTGGATCCAATGCCATTAGTCATCAAAAGGATGGTAAAAAGAATGATAACATGGAGGGTATTGCCAGCGATTGCATACCCAACAGCTTGCATCATTAACATTTACAAGAAGGGTGACTCGTATACCCCCGCACATAGATCACCACGACTTTGTCGACCTTTCGCACGCTTCTTTTCGAACGAATGTAATATCATGTTCGGATCCGACCTCCGGATAGCAGGCCCAGGTGAGTTCCGAGGGCCAAGTAAAGATACCATTACCGGTAGGTTCCGTCATGATACCGAAGGGCAACGGAGCGTATGTCGCTAAACATTGCATACCGGAGTACCAAATGAAGCTGGATCTCGAGCTTACTTTCGAAGGATGGACGACAGAAAGCACCTTACCACTTCCAACCTGCACCCGTAGTTAGAGAGCCTCCGACCTTACGAGCCGTGAGTTGCATGGAAAATATCACACCTCCAACGTACATCCATACGGCATCCTTGCCAAGGATGGCTCGGAAGGTGATGTTATCGACCATGTACCTCACTATTCGTACATGGATTTCTGACGTATACCTTTTTGGATGGATCGACAAAGATCATACATAGTCCGTTTTGAGTCTATATGGATTGTATGAGATGTATTCCGCATCGAGTTGTATGATGTATCTTCAACATGATTGGAATGAAAGTGACCATGTCACATTTTTGGCCTTCACCTCTTTTGTGCAAGTTGACTGAGAAACACCATTAAAGTTAAATGAACTTCGAACAAAGAACAAAAAAAAAAAGAAAACAAAAAGAATAAAAGAAAACTTTCCTTAAAAATCTAAAAAAAAATGATAAACTCCAAATTCACGATAAAATAAAATTTGAATCGTTAAAGGACAAACAAAATGAGCACAAATTTTAAATCAAATTTCAAATTCAATCTTTCCAAATTCCAAATCAAATCTCAATCGAATTCAAATTCAATCTTCCAAATCTCAAATCAAACCTCAATTAAATTCAAACTCAACCTTCCAAATCTGAAATCCAATCCGTTCTACTCTCTCCCTTGTCTGGGATGGAAGCGGTTGATTCCATTGACACGGATCGAATCTGATGGCGAGGAATTGTATCTAATCCAAACCAGTAACTTCCGATCAACTCTTTTGAATGGGATATGTAGCACCTACATATTCCCTCCTAATCTGTTTCTTCCCATGAAAGTCTTTTACAACTTTCATGAAATTCTCAAAACACCAAAATTCCATACTTTTCAAATCAACACTACAAATCTTTGCAATATCAATTGCCATTCAAAATCAAACTTTTTGGGTTGAGGATTTTACATCCGAGACCGCATCGCTTTAGGATTCTTTCCCTATCGCAATGAAATACATCAAAATCAAACTTTTGGGTCGAGGATTTTACATCCGAGACCGCATTGCTTTAGGATTCTTTCCCTATCGCAATGAAATACATCAAAATCAAATTCTTGGGGTTGAGGATTTTACATTCGAAACTCGCATTGCTTTAGGATTCTTTCCCTATCGCAATGAAATACATCAAAATTCAAATTCTTGGGGTCGAGGATTTTACATCCGAGACCGCATCGCTTTAGGATTCTTTCCCTATCGCAATGAAATACATCAAAATTAAATTTTTGGGGTCGAGGATTTTACATCCGAGACTCGCATTGCTTTAGGATTCTTTCCCTATCGCAATGAAATACATCAAAATCAATTTCTTGGGGTCGAGGATTTTACATCCGAGACCGCATTGCTTTAGGATTCTTTCCTATCGCAATGAAATACATCAAAATCAAATTCTTCGGGTTGAGGATTTTACATCCGAGACCGCATTGCTTTAGGATTCTTTCCCTATCGCAATGAAATACATCAAAATCAAATTTTGGGGTCGAGGATTTTACATCCGAGACCGCATTGCTTTAGGATTCTTTCCCTATCGCAATGAAATACATCAAAATCAAATTTTTGGGGTTGAGGATTTTACATCCGAGACTCGCATTGCTTTAGGATTCTTTCCCTATCGCAATGAAATACATCAAAATCAAACTCTTCGGGGTCGAGGATTTTACATCCGAGATCGCATTGCTTTAGGATTCTTTCCCTATCGCAATGAAATACATCAAAATCAAACTCTTGAGGTTAAGGATTTTACATCCAATACCGCATTGCTCTGAGTTCTTTCCTCATTGTAATGATTTAATTCAATCAATTCAATTTTCTTTTGAGGTTGAAGATGTTACATCTAAAACCACAAAATTCCAATTTTCATTTCAAGTTCAAATCCCTTCAAATTAATTTTGACAAAACTTCAATCTAAATTAAAACTCCAAATTGAAATCTAAGCTCACACATCAAAACTTAAACCAAAACAACATGAAATCTAAATCGAAATTCCCCGCACCATGTGATTTGGGATTCACCTCCTTTTCCTTTCCCCAGCGAGAGTACGGGAATCTCCAGTCTCAGAGATATACTTGACACTCCCCAGCGGAAACTCTTCTACTTCGTCCTAAGTTTGTCACTTGGACATCTGTGTTGGTTTTGTTGATCGCTTCGGTCAACGCCAATACGCGCGGTGTGCTGGGTTAGCACACCACACCTATTGGGGGTCCATTTGTTGACCTCATTTTTGATGAGGTCTTCTCTTCTTCTCTTTAGTACTTAGGATCTAGCCTTAGGCTTTTCCTTTGACTAATCTTAGAAGATTAGAATTGGGACCCACCACTTAGAAATTCAAACCACTTCTTAACTCCTCGCAAACTCCACAAACTCGATCGTAGACCCCTAATCACCTAGAGGGTTGAAATCAAATGTGGAAGTTTAAAGGATGAGTTCCTATAGGACTCTTCGGCCTTAGGACCGCCCGGTGGCTTGGTCCGGTGAAGGGCTGACTTACACATACACCACACCTATACACTACACTTTCACACACCTCCTAAAACCACACCCACACCCAACTCGACCTCCCGACTCATGAAGGTGATTCACATGGATGGTCCTTAACCCCTAAGCCCTCGCGCAAGAGGGTTAGGAACAACATAGTGGATGCCTCAAATGAGTCCCTTCATGGCTCAAATGGGCTTGATATGGCTTCATGGCTCAACCAAAATGATTTCATTCCACTTACATTCACCTAATCTTCAATTTTGCAAATTTTTAATTTTTGACCCCCAGGACCCTACACTCGCTAAATTTACCCAAAACCCTCGAAACCACCCAAAATTTGCAAAATCACCTAAATTACCCAAAATTCCTCAAAATCAATCCCAAACATTCCCACATTACTCAAATTGATCATCCATAGCCAAATATACCAAAAATTCCAAAAATACCCTCAATACCCTCCAAATACCCAAAATGCCCCTCTTAACCAAAAAATCCAAAAATTCAGAAAATTCCCAGAAAATTCCAGAAAATCCCAAATATTCCCAATTTCATTTTGTTCAACTACACCATGGGCCAATTTTGTCAATTTACCCCACTTTTATCAAAACCCCCAATTTGACTCATTTTAACCCAAAGTGAACCCAATGTCAAATCAAACCTACCCAATTGACTCAAATTCTGGTCCAATTCAATTCTAAACTTCAATTCAACATCCCCAACACCAATCTAGACCAAATCCAAGCCCAATTTGATTGGCATTGGGATCCAATTTCACTTTTAGCCTTAAAGCCCAATTTGGACCCATGACCCAAACCTAACCCAAACTAACCCAATTCAACTCCAATTAACCCCAAACCTTTTCTAAACCTTCCATAACATCCTCATAAACAAAACACTAACATGATTTGCCCAAAATTTAGACCCAAACCCCACTCAAATTCAACCCAAAGCTAAAAGGCCCAATTTCGACCTAAACCTAAACCTAGCCCAAATAGACCCAAACCCCAAAATCAAAACCCAACCAAAGCCAAAACCTCTTTGAAACACTCCCATAAACATTTCCCAACATTAATTTTACATCAATTTCAACCCTAGCCCAACATTGGCCCAAGTTAGCCCAATTTGACCTACATTGGCCCACTTACCAGAATGAACCCAAATTCAAACCAATTCAATTCCAAATCACACCAAATTGACTCCAAACCATTCATGAAACATCCCTAAACCAATTGTAACATTTATTTGACATGGTCCTTCACAAAATTTTCACCCAAATGCCCATCCTAAAATCAAAAAGCCCACTTCCCTTAAACCTTCCTAAAAGCCCACTTCCATCAAATTCAAAAGCCCAAATCATCCTAAAGCCCACATGACACTTTCCTTCATCATACATTCAATTTAAAGTCATTCCTAAAGTCCTAATTTATCAATTTAACAATTCCAAATCAAACCCCATAACAATTTCCATCAAAATGCCAAAATCCATAATATCCCTTTTCATGAAATTGACCCAATCTTTTCCCAAGCCACATGGAGCCATGAAGCCACATGTAAGCCATTGGCAAGCCATGAGGATCTCTAAGTGGTCAACCCTCCTTAAATGGCAAAAGGAGTAGGTCCTTTAACCACCTCCTAAAAGTCATTAGCCTTAAGCATGTTTCACCTTAACCCAAATTTAATGCAAATATATTTGGATAAGGACTTCTCCATGCCAAACCAGCTCGATTCCTTCGACTCCCCACAACACCCAAAGCCACCTCGAAGGGTGAACCAAGCCCAAAATGATGGGTTGACCCAAATCAAGCCAAAATTGGCCTTCCCCCATGCCATTTTAATCCAAACACTTTACACATGTCCAAGCCCAATCGCCTTCACCAACTTCAAGCCCCGGACCCCCCGACCTCGAGGGTGACCCATGCTCGCGGCCAGCCGCCTGGGTCGCCGGAAAACTCCATGGCCGAGACATGGGGAGAAGCCAAACTTTGAAATTCTACCTTGCTGAGTTGCCCCATGCCCAATGGTCACCATGGCTGTTCTTCCCTTGACCTAAGCAGCTGATCCCAAGCCCTAACTCCCCCTGGGAGGCCCTCCACCCTCTCCTATTTAAACACCACCCCTTCTCGGCCATGAGAGGTGCTGAACCAAACCTTAAGGAAACTCTGCGAAAATCATTCCACATCACTCTCCACACATAGAGCATTTGATCCCCACTGAGTTCCAGCCCTAATTCCCTCCAGCTGAGCTCAATTTTGAGCTCAAACTTCAGCACAAAAACCAGGACACTTCTCCACAGTGGATCAGTCCCCAAATTGACTGGTCCTACACCTTCACTCGACCAAGAGGAGAAGTTTCCCAGTGAAAGCCCCATCTCCAGGCCACCCAATTGTCCCAGCCTCCAAGCTTTGTGGTCGGCTGTGGTCACTTTCATAGCTAGACAATTCACCAGGCCAAGGGACTTCATCTGGAGCTTGCTTGGACCCAATCGAAGGTGACACAACTCTCAGATCGAAGCTTCACTACTCTGAGCAAAGGTATGGACTCACTCTTCTTCCCGAGCCTACAGAGATTCTCCATTTAATTTGAGTCAATTTAAATACATGTTTACCGTATGGATGTGTTCGTCTCCTCAAGACGAATCCATAGAGCATAAGAACACGAAAATCCGTTGAGAATCGAGCGAGAAATTAGGGTTAGAAGGTTGACGGTCACGGGTGCACACCAGTCGTAGACGATGACCATGAGCCGTCGGATCGAGCGTGTATCGAGTGGACGGTCTGGATTGAGTCGGACAGCGCGTTGGTACGTGACCCGCGGGGCCCTGGATCGCTGAGTCAGATGGCGGCGCCGAATCAGAAGACGCCGCGTGGAGCTTTGGAGCTGCCTAGGATGAGTCAGCGCCGCGTGGATAAGTAGAAAAATAGGTTATTTTTCTATTTATTTAATTCCCTAAACTTCAAAAATGTATAACTTTGTGTAGAAAAATCAGAAAAATAAAATAAAAATACCCTCTTACTCAGTGAACAGAGGAGAATAATGTGGAAAAAAATCATTTAATTTCATCAAGTATTTTAATTTTAATGATTTATTTACTGTCTGTATTGTTTTAATTCTCCATACACATAGAAAATTCACCATGGCATGAGACCATAGGGCTTTTGAAGCCTCTGAATTTGGGAACATTCCCTGAATTTTCCAAAGTCAGAGGCCATCCCTATGAGAAGTTATTGATTTTTCAAATTCATGTTACTCGTTTTGAGTATTTTAAATCCAATAATTAGCATGTTGTGAAATAAATTCTAGGAAAATTTGGTGATGTTTCGTATGACTCGAGAGGACCCTAGGAAAAATAGGTTTTGAATTAATCCACTTGAAATAACCCTAATTGGCTTAAACACCCAAAATAGCTCTTTAATTAATTAGAGCTAACCATACATCAAATTGACTTGAAATCAATTCTCCACTGACCTTTAGGATTAGAGGAACCCACCATAAAAGTTTGAAGTCAATTGGACTTGGTTAGCCCTACTAAATGGGTTGATTAGGCCATTTAACCAATTTGAACTTTAAAAATTCATAACTTTCAAAATACTTTTCAAAAATTCACCAAATTGGTTTTGGAGCCTCTCTGATATTAGGGGAATTTAAGAAAATTAAAATTTCAATTTTCTAAAAAAGTTGATTTTTTGTATTATTTTAATATTTTAATAATTAAAAAAATAATAAAAATCACGAAAATAATAAAATTCACCAGAATGTTACATTTTGAATTTTAATCACTTAGGAACAAACCCCATATTTTTCTTAAGTCTCTATGATGAGATATTAAATTTTAAAGCCCTAAGGTAATTTTAAAATAAAAAAATGTATTTTCTAGTATTTCCATTAAAATAATTATAATAAATCAAAGAAAAATCAGAAAATTATAAAAATTGATTCTCTGATTTCCTCGATATCAGAGAGATTTTTGAAAAATATAAAATTCATTTTTCAACCTTTATTTTATTTTTAAATTAATTAATACTCCAAAACTCAAAATAATTATAATAAAAATAATATAATTCAAAAAATTACCAAAATTGGTCCAAGTGGTCCTCTTGTCATTAGAAATGTCCCATAATTTTCTTAAGGACAGAAACTTTTCCTTGGTCATATTATTAAATTTTCCTTGGAAATCCTTATTTTCCACCAAAAATAATTACATAAATAAATTAAATACAGAAAAATCACATTTTCTCCTCTAATGTCTTTATTGACATATGAGTGAAGTTACATAAAAATTTCAAGTTCATTTGAGCTCAATTTAGTGAGTTATGAAATTATTAAGCTTGAAGGGCAAAATGGTAATTAAAATTTTAACCCTTAATTAAAACTTTAGGCTTAATAAAATGAAAGAGTAAAATATTTGATCTTAATCTGATTTGGATGATTGAAATTTAAATAATTAAAGGGTAGGAACCTATTAAACAATTCAAAAATAATTGAAATGAACTTTAATTAAAATAATTAATTAAATTTGGAAGAATAATAAATTTGGAATTATTAAAATAGGGATGTCATTAGGAAGAGATTTATTCTTTAATTTAAGAATCCCTAAATTAATCATTTCAATAATATTTAATTCCTAATTAAAATGATAATTCAAATTTAAGATTTAAAATGCTAAAAGACTTAATCATTAAATTAAATTAAAGTTAAATTATTTAAATCAAACCCTTTTAAAATAAAATATTAAATTAAAATTAAAAAATTAAATTAAATTAAATTAAATTAAATTAAATTAAATTAAAACACATTAAATTAAATTAAATTAAATCAAATTAAAAAATTAAATTGAATTAAATTAAATTAAATTAAATTAATTTAAATTAAATTAAATCAAATTAAAAAATTAAAAATTAAATTAAATTAAATTAAATTAAATTAAATTAAATTAAATCAAATTAAATTAAATTAAATTAAATCATATTATATTAAATTAACTTAAATTAAATTAAATTAAACCACATTAAATTAAATTACATCAAATTAAATTAAATTAAGTAAAACATCACCTAAGACATAAAGAATTCAAAAATAAATCCAAAACAACTTGAACACTATTCCAAACTTAAATCCATTAACTGAAATCAAATCATAAGTCACTTGAACATCAATTTGCCCTCGAAAGCTTTTGTCGTCATAACTCCTAAACGAAACGTTAAGTGAAGTGTTACTTCACTTATGGGATATTCAAATGTCCTAGTTCACTGAGCAAGATAACAAACTTAAACTCTCGGACGATTAATTCATTTGTATAATTAAATTCTCTTGAACTTAAAATAATCCTAGAAATGTTGAAAAGATGTTTAAGACTCGTCTTAAGCACTTCCTCGATATGATAGGATATTTATAAGAACAATTGAACTTAATTTTTCTTTGATGAAGAAAATCGTCCTCAAACCAAAATACAAGAACCTAGACGTCATAGGAGATGACTAGCTATAGGATTAGGAACTTGGTAGAAAACCATAACCCTTCCCTTAGCTTTACCTAGGAACTTGTTTTAAATGCTTAATTATTCTAATTGTGTTTTAAGTGCAGCTTGGGATGACGGGAAGACCCTCCGAGTACGCTTTTATTTTATTGCAATTTACCTTATTGCAATTTATTTAATCGCATCGCACTTACTTTTCTTGCATGATAAACAAGCTGTTGCATGAAACCCACACCTTTAGGATAGTCCCTAAAACTCGAAACCAAAACTAAATTAAAAGTCATTACAAGATAAAATTCACCGCCACAACATTTCAAAATATAAGACAACTCAAAATTTAATCACAAACAGAACAACAAAACTATAACTACAACTAAATTAAAATGTCTTGTTGGATGATCGGGAATACCTCGGATGATGTAACCTACGTGTTGCTAATGGGATTTCCCACGGTCTAAATGAAAGTGTGGAACTCATTCAGTTGAGTTTAGCAAATTCATCTGGACTAAGTGAATCCGATAAAAATAACGATGCCGGAAGGATGGAACCGTGGGATCTTAACCGGTATTGTTATAATCAACTTTAAGATTTGTGTTAATTAAAACATAAAAAACACTTGGAAACTAAGACTTCTCTAAACCAAAACACTTCTCTCATCTCCTGATTTACGACTTCTAAAACTAAACCTCCGCAACAACAAGGAGCTCGGAGCATGGTGGGCGACACGGCCATCGTCATCGACGAAAACTCGAGTCTACTTCAGCAAAACTTTCCTTAGAACTAAATAACCAAGCCATAGGACTTCGAGGTAGTTTGCCTAGTGCAACATAAATCCTCAACTCTTCGTTAGACATTTGCATGATCATGTCTTGTAAATTAAGCCCTAACCGGTCTTAGGACTCCGAGGTAGTCGTCCGATACGACATAAACCCTCACATCTTCAAGGCTATTTGTATGATTTTATCATACAAATATAAGTCCTAATTAATTAAAATTGGCAAGATCAAAACATTAAATAAACATTAGGACTTTCTTAAATTCAAGCCAAATAATAGGATAGTCGAGAAATTACTGAAGTTCGCTTCGAATCTATGATTACTGAATTCCCAAAACAAAATGTTCCAAAT
This sequence comes from Papilionanthe hookeriana x Papilionanthe teres, assembly GCA_022702705.1. Classification (NCBI taxonomy): domain Eukaryota; kingdom Viridiplantae; phylum Streptophyta; class Magnoliopsida; order Asparagales; family Orchidaceae; genus Papilionanthe; species Papilionanthe hookeriana x Papilionanthe teres. The sequence goes on along the minus strand of CM040421.1, from coordinate 106,135,745 downwards.
TTGATCCATTCCCTATTGAAATTCCAATATTCAATCCCTTGAAAACTTAAACTTTGAAATTCTTGAGAGCAGAATTACTGATTATTATCGAGAGTTTTCTTAGGTGATTCTCATCACTTAAGATGTAATTAACTATAGGGGCTTGGCCTTATAGGGAATTTTTAAGAACCCAGGTAATATAAACCCTGTTTAATGTTTTCATATTAAGCAGGGGAATTTGTCGGCTTATAAAATTGGTTCGCAGACCAAATGGATGTCACAAGTCTTCTAGTTTATTTAATCGAGCCCCATCACCAAACAATGTGTATATTCTTCGAGATAGATACACAGTTTGTGATGCGGTGCTCGTTTATATAAACTATTTGGGATGTGAGATCGGTTTGATTTCATTTCTTAAAATTTTCAAATTTAAAATTATTTTTCAAATTATTTATTTTAAATTAAATTAAAAATTCGCCGACAATTTCTGTTAGGCGACCCCTTTTCAAAAATAAAACACACAACCGAAAAATAATGCCGACAAAGAAGCATAACTTGGGACTGTCAATCAGAATCTACCTTGCACAAATGGAAGCCCCAAAACTGATTTTCTCCTTCACCAATGGACTGGACTTCGCTGTTTACAAGGATGAGCTGCCCGACAATGGGATCATCCGGTTTGGACAAGGATTCGAGAACACAAATGTCAAGATCACTGACGTTACCCTTTTCTTACTGACAGACAAAGTATCTGAAATTGAAAAACCTTTGATCGAGTTCAACCTTAAGTCAACTTAAGAGTTTCCTCCCCTACAAAGGGTTCCAGCTGAGAGGAGTACCACTGTCCATAGAAGGACCGTTATCTCTACCCCCACTGGTCTAGTCGTCTCTGCACCTACCCCGGCTTCCGCCGAACCGAAGGGGAAGGAACTTCAAATTTGTAACGAGCATGTTACCGTGGAGGGTACAGATTTCCGTGCAAGACCTTCTGTTTTTGAAATTGGGTCCAGCTCAAGGGTTCCACCCCTAACACGGACTCAGAGGAGAAACAGAGGCAGGAAGATTGCCAGGAAGGCCAGAGCTGTTGAAGTCGCTTTCTTAGAAAAAATCCCTAAGTACACACCACTACCTGAATACATACCATTGCCTGAGTATACACCGCTTTTGGAAGGAAGTAGATTCCATCCCCTTTCCACCGCAGCTGACGAGCAAAATGTCCGCAGGATTGCTTCTACATTACCTCGACCCGCATACTATAGCGACAGCAGAAAGAAAAGGGCTAGGATTACACCATTTGCCCGACTACAGACTGTGGTAGAGAAGTTAACAAAGAAAGAGAAATGCCCTGTATCGGAGATTTTAAGAAGGATAGGACGGGTGCCGGCCAAATCCCGTCTTGGGCCACGAGTAGAACCTGTTATCGCTGCAGAAAAGCCGAATAAGAGGATGAAGGCTAGTCCACCTGTTGTTGTTTCAGGTTTACAGATCAGGGAGGATACCACCTTTCAGCATTCAGCCGACAGACCATCCGGTCCTAGGCCTTCTGCTGCTAGAAGGATGGTATGGCGTCCCACTACCGGCTAATTAAGACCGAAACAACGACCAGAAAAGGAAAGTCTCGTCAGGAGACTTGAGTCCGAAGAAAGCGCTACCGCAATGAAGGGGACTCATGAGAAGGAAACCCGACAGCCATCGCATGATAACTGCGAAACCGCACGAAAAAGACCATTGGAAGACGCTATGGAAAAGCTAAGAACTGATATTCAGCGATTTGCAAGAGAAAGGGAAGAAAAATTCGGAGATGAAGTCGACTCGTCAGAATTCATGGATGAAGAATATGCAGAAATTAACATGGTTGAAACACGAGCATCGTCAGCTTCGCAAGGTTCTCCGGCAGCTGTGGAAAGAGATGAACCGGAAGCATTAAGAGCACAAATTCGAGAAAATGACGATACAATCTCTCAATTGGCAAAAAGGATGGAAGAGATGGCTACAGTCCTAGCTACTCTTCAGAGTCAGGCTCAACCCCCAAGAGAAACGCCTCCAGAAGTTATTCATATTACAGACGGAGGAAAAGAGATTACATCTGTTAACGGAGACGATCAGCCAAAGAAAGATTCTACCCAGAACATGATTCCGGAGAAGGATATCAAGAGCATGGTGGAACAGCAGGTGCGAGAAGCCTTGGCACAATCAAGAGCGGGACATCCATTCGGACGGTAGACCTTACCCCGAAGAAGTCGACGCTGTCCAATATCCGAAAGGCTTTGTACCACCTCTGTTCAAGACCTTTGATGGAACCGGAAAACCTCGGCAGCATGTTGGACATTTTCGTGCCAGTTGTTGCAATGCCGGCGGAAGTGATGCCTTACTCTTTAGACAATTTGTCAGCAGCCTATCAGGGATCGCCTTTGATTGGTATGCGGAATTACCAAACGGCTCGGTGAAGACATTTTCAGAATTAGAGAACCTCTTCATCAAGCGATTTGCCGGAGCTCAGCACCACATCACTATAGGTGATTTAGTGGTAGAGAGCGAAGCCGAACGAAAATTTGGTGGACTACATACTTCGATGGAGGAATCTAAGTATGAAGTGTGAGCCACGACTACAAGAACAACATGCAGTCGACATTTTACTTAAGAGAATTCATGGCCCGATAGCACTTCTCCTCAAGGGATTTACTATTAAGACTTTTGAGAAGTTGTTAAGCAAGGCCGAAAGCTTGCAAGAGGAGGAGAAGCAATTAAGTTTCATCGACAAAACAGACAAGCAGAAGCCTGTGAAACTTTTGAAAAGAAGTCCGGGATCGTCGCAGCAGTCGATAAAGGCAAGCAGCCGATACAAATACCGTCAGAACGGCCACAACAACCTCAACAGAATTACCAGCAACCCCGACCCAGCTATCGATCACCTCAACGAGTATGAACAACGGCCTCGTCCACAACGTACGTTAAGGGAGCTTCGAGTAGGGAGTATCCGTTCAAGAATGAGGCGATGCCGAAAATGTTCCGCGAGTCCGATGAAGACTCCGGATTTCCAACTGCCGCGAACCTAAGAGACCAGAAGAAGTCGACAAGAAAGGTGATCCCAACTTTTGCCCTTACCACCGGATGCTTGGACACAAGATAGAAGATTGTATTACCTTCAAAAGTTGGCTCAACGACAATCTTCGAAAAGGGAACATAACGATCCCGAAGGAATACATGAAGGAACCCCAGAAAGGAGGTTTCGTCAATGTTATCTCCATGGATCTCATTGTTCCGATAGATCCCTATGCGACGAATGATGGATGGAGTGCCGCTTAGACAAAGTCTTCGAAGAAGATTTTAGATCGCATCCAAACCACTTCGGTGCAAGCCTCAATTCAGAGTTTGAAACCTGTCAAGTCGGCACTATCACTTGCGATAGAAGAACCACCTCAACAAGAGATCATTGAAGAAAAGAAGAAAATTGATGAAGAAGAGAAGACCGAGGCTCCTAAGGCTAGACTAGGGGCTGCTTATCCTAGGATAGTTGTTTCCGATTCGGGGGAGAAATCCCTCGAACCTCTGACTCTGTATGATTATCTGCTCACTCCGGTGGGATCTTATAATGATGAGGGTTATGGCGTTGGCTATGTTTTGACTGTTTCTAACAATTACGTAACTAGAGACAATCAACCAAATCCGGACGTCGATTCCGATACAAATGACAATTCTCAAATCATACACAATCTCGACGATCACAATGACAAAGAAGACATCCACCAAAGAGGCTACGAGAGTTCAACAAGCAACGAATCTATTTGCGAGTTTCGAGGAGCTCCAGTCACAATAGAGTTAGAGCCTTCAGACTCCGAAGCTAATCCAGAAGAACCTGTCATTCCGATTTAGAAGGAGACATCAGTAAACTCAATACTAGATTCAGAAGAAATCACAAAAGTTAACTTAAGAAGTGGAAGAGTTCTACCTCCAAGAATGGGTCCAAAAGACAAAGGAAAGCAGGTGGTTGTTCAGGAAGAACCAACCCCGTCAGAAGAAATACCCATTCGGGAAGAAAACGAGACACATGAAAATAAAGTGGACTACAACGTGCTAGCCCATCTTAGGAAACTACCAGCCAAATTGAGCATCTACGACGCTCTCATCTTATCAAAGGAGATGAGAGAAGCCCTGATCAAGGCCTTACTTGATCCAGAAATTTTCTTAGCTCAAATGACCGGAGATTCCTTAGATGAGGTTTGATCGTTAAAGGAACGACGAGGTGTTACCTTCATGGACAATGACCTACTACTTGGGACATGCGGACCACAACCGACCGTTGTACATTTCGGTTACAATTGGGAAGTTTACACTCTCGCAGTATTGGTGGATCCAGGAGCATCAATCAATATAATGAATCTTCGAACGCTAGCATACTTGGAAATTGATGCTCGCGAGCTCGAAGCGGACAAAATGTTATTAAGAGGATTCAACCAGAAAGGAGAAAGAGCCCTCGGCTCAATAACACTGCTAATGAAGACCGGTGACTTAGCAAAGACAACCGCGAAATTTCACATAATTGATTCGAAACGTCGTTCAACGCTCTACTGGGTCGACCGTGGATACATGAAAACCGGATGGTACCATCATCTCTACATCAGTGCATCAAATACTACGATGGAGGGGAATAGTGCATCAAAGGTGACTTACAACCATTCTCCGTAGATGAAATTGGAATCCATGAAGATGCAGCTTATTACGCACCTCCGAAGAAAACAATCTTCTCCAGAGATACCATAACGAATGAAGCAAAGGAAGTTCGGGACGACGAAGAACCTGAAGTTATAGTCCAACAGTCACTCACCACTCCCTTACAGCGAGATGGTGAAGGTTTCTCCACAACTCACATCCGAGGTCGAGGCCAGGGATGAGGTCGTGGCAAAGACGTTAGGACAGTTGGACAGAGGAAACCAGCCATCAATGTTGATTGGGAAGATAGTTCTGAAGAAGAAAAAGAAATCAAGCAAGAAGCAGCGACAATAAGTCTGAGGAAGCCTTAATTCAGGATCTCTCTCGAAGATGAAAAGAACGAAGAATATAAATCGATGTACGAGAAGATTAACCACTATGTACATACTATGACCCTGACCCCGATCCATTCTAATAAGATCGAGGGTATGGTGGTCAAAGAGGTATGTAGCGGCGGTGCAAAGCCAATCAAATTCTACCGTGGCGCTCCTTCCTCCAAAACCGAAAATAATGTACAATTTGAAGATGCTACTTCATCGAATTAATGGAATTGCCTTCCGAGTGGTACTCTCCTCTGTGTTCAAAATTTAATTCAGCCGTGGTTTCTTACCTCGACAATGGAAAAAAGGTCAATCAAAACATTTTGAAAAATTATGGAATAACTCCGGTCGTCCACCTAATTCAAAACATGGTCTCGGATTCGGCACAGTAGGATCAGTTGACGATACTGAATTTTGCATGGTTGTCACTTGTAAGTCTAATGAAGACTGCATGGAAGCTACAGAAGAACTTGAAGATTTACAAATTGGAAACGCTCAACCAGAGTTCGAAGAAGAGATCAAATCTCTGATAGATGAGTTAACGGAAGTTAACTTAGGTACTAGCGAAGAGCCTAGACCTACCTTTGTTAGCTCCTTACTCAATAAAGAAGACTCCGAAGAAATAATCAAGTTATTGATGGAATTTAAAGACCGTTTTTCTTGGAGCTACGATGAGATGCTGGGATTAGCTCCGGAGGTCGCAGTCCATAAGCTAGGAGTGGATCCTACTTCTGTTCCAGTCAGACAAGGTTCCAGAAGAATGCGTCTAGAAATCGAACAACAAGTCATAGCTGAAGTCAAAAAGCTAATAGACGCTAACTTTGTCCGTGAAGAACAATACCCGACTTGGTTAGCCAATGTGGTACCAGTCAGGAAGAAGAATGGTCAGATCAGAATTTGTGTGGATTTTAGAGATTTAAACAAGGCATGTCCAAAAGATGAATTCCCTCTACCGATCCCAGAATTAATGATCGACATTGCTTCAACACATGAAATATTCTCATTCATGGAAGGATCTTCAGGATACAACCAGATAAAAATGGCTCCAGAAGATGAAAAACATACAGCATTCAGAACACCGATCGGAGTATATTGTTACACAGTGATGCCATTCGGACTGAAGAACGCAGGAGCAACTTACCAGAGAGCTATGATAAGAATTTTTGATGATCTCATCCACAATCAAGTCGAATGCTACGTGGATGATGTGGTCATCAAAAGCAAAGTGAAGGAAAACCATCTGTATGATTTGAGAATTGTTTTCGAACGATTAAGATAATTTAACCTTATGATGAATCCTTTAAAATGCGCCTTCGGCGTCACCTCCGGGAAGTTCTTAGGATTCTTTGTCCGACATCGTGGAATTGAAATCGACCCGGAAAAGATTAAAGTTATCTTGGAAATGCCACCTCCCAGAACCTTAAAATAACAACGATCTTTTCAAGGGAAGTTATATCTTCGACGCTTTATCTCGAACTTGTCAGGTAGGTGTCAGTCTTTCTCGGCATTAGTTAAAAAGGACGCCAAATTTATTTGGGAAGAGAAATGCCAGAGGGCCTTCGAGGACATTAAACAATATTTAATGACACCTCCTGTCTTAGCAGCCCCAGTCTCAGGTAGACCATTGATACTTTATACCGCGGCCTTAGATGACTCTCTCGGAGCCCTATTAGCCCAAGTCAATGATGAGGGTCAAGAAAATGCTCTTTACTACCTAAGCCGTCGTTTACTTCCAACGAAAATAAAGTATCCTCCAATTGAAAAGCATTGTTTGGCCCTGATCTTTGCCGCTCAAAAGCTCAGGCACTACATGCTTTCTCATAAGGTCAACCTGATCTCGAAATTTAATCCATTGCAATACTTGATGACCCGTCCGACGCTTTACGGCGGACTTGCCGGGTGGTCGATGATATTATTGCAATTCGATATAACTTTCGTGCCTCTTCGTGCCCTAAAGGGACAAGTCCTAGCGGACTTCCTCGCAGAGACACCCTTTGCGGCGGGAATCTCCTCTCAATGACGACTTTCCAGATGAACAAATAATGAGCTTAGAAGACCCTGATGATCGACGTTGGGAATTATATTTCGACGGAGCATCTTTAGCACACAAAGACGAAGAATCGCAAGTGATAGCGCCCGGTAAGGCAGGAATCAGACTAATCTTTATAACACCGGAGCGGGGGATGTTATGATACTCCTACCACTTAACAGAGCCGTGTACAAACAACGAAATAGAATACGAAGCTCTCATAACAGGACTGGAATTAACTATTCAAATGGGGATAACCAACATCAACATCTACGGGGATTCACAGTTAATCATTCAACAGATCGCCGGACAGTACAGAATTTTAAAGCCAAGACTCGAGCAATACTTCCAGTATGCCATGAAACTGTTGGAACAGATTCCGAAACTGACGATCTACAAAATTCCCAGAAAAGAAAACGCTTTAGCAGATGCATTAGCCCGCCTCGCTAAAGAATTTGCCTGCTTACAAGATGAATCGATGGAAGTGTCGGTTCACGGACGTCGAGTCCTATCACGACTCGACATAGACATAATACACAAATCGAAAAAGAAGAAGAATCAGTTGCAACAGGTGATAGAAAACACGGAAGATTGGCGACAGCCATTAATGACTACCCGCAAACGGAAAACTACCGGACGATAGGTCGTTTGCCCATCGGATCAAGAAAACAACTCCGTCCTACGCATTAATAAATAACACGTTGTACAGAAGGTCTTTCAATCAAATGTGGCTAAGGTGCCTAAGCGGGTCCGAGGCCCGTGAAATTGTTAAAGAGGTGCATTCGGGACTACGTGGCGCTCACCAGTCGGGTCCGAAAATGAAAATGAAAATTAAAAGACTAGGGTACTACCGGCCCTCGATGATGACCGATCGCATGAAAATCGCCAAGAGCTGTCACCAATGCCAAGTGCACGGAGTGGTTCTACACCAACATCCAAATGTGCTACATCCGACAATTGCGTCGTGGCCATTTGAATGTTGGGGCACAGATATAGTGGGTCCAATAGAACCACCATCTTCAAAAGGACATCGCTTCATTCTTGCGGCTACAGATTACTTTTCCAAGTGGGCGCAGGCGGCTCCACTCGGAGAAGTGAAAGCACACCACGTGCTACGGTTTTTAAGAACCAAGTTGTCTACCGTTTCGGAGTGCCGCGCAGGATCATCTCCGATAATGGGTCGGCATTCGAAGCAAGCAAATCAACAATTTTGTCGGGAGACACGGAATCGACCGGCGGTATTCAACAATTTACTACCCAAGAGCAAACGGCCCAGTCGAGGCTTTTAATAAAACTCTCGTTCAAATTTTAAAGAAAACTTTGGACGATAATAAGAGAAATTGGCACGAGAAGTTATTAGAAGCCTTATGGGCCTACCGGACAACCTTCGAACTCCTACTCAAGCTACACCTTACGCTCTGGTGTATGGGTCTGAGGCAGTGTTACCCTTAGAGGTCCAACTTCCTTCACTCAGAATTGCAGTTGCAAACAAAATCACGATAGAAGAGAATGCCAAATTACGACTAGAAGAATTGGAAAGCCTTGAAGGGAAAAGACTTGCAGCGCAGCAGAATTTAGAACTATACCAAGCCAAGATGGTTCAAGCCCATGACGGATCGGTCCGCCCAAGAACCTTCAAAGTTGATGACTTAGTTCTCGTTCTCAAGAGACCTATCCTTGCACACCGCAAGATAGGAGGAAAATTTGAACCCACTTGGGAAGGGCCGTTTGTGGTTGAGGCAGCCTACTCAGGAGGCTCCTACCAGCTAGTGAATTGCCAAGGAGTATGCTTCCGATCAACGGACGATACTTGAAGAAGTATTACGCTACCTGATGTTTCGAAGGAATGGATTTATCATCCCTAGAAGCACGGGTGAAGTAATTACTTATGACTGGGTCCGAACCCAAAAATAATAAAAAATGTGCTAAAATAAATAAAATCATTATAATAAAGTTTTCCTTGTTCTCTCTTCCAAATCAAAATCTTTTTCCTGACCTTTTCCCACTTCATTCCTGTTAAATTTAAAAATACAAAAGTAATAATAAAAAAAAGAAAACCCTGTCTCTAATAAACATTTTCTTAATGTTCTTGTTCTCGCATGATCCCCGATCCTTTTCCTTGTCTTTTCGTAGGGAAATGTCGAACGGGCGGTTGGTCCCGAACTTTAGAAATGGCGTAAGCCTTGCACTCGATGAAAAGAGGGTGAAAGATGGAGCGATAATAGAGATTGACTCAAACTTTGTACCAGCAGGCCTGCAATACGAGGAAAGTGACTGGGTCCCAATTGACCGAGAGGAACTGCCTAGTCAGACAGTAATGAAAGTGGGTGGCCCAAGCCACCAATCCAGCAGAAAGAAAAGAAAAACAAACACTGAAGAAGACAAGAGAATCAAATCTGTAGTCGCTACAGCAGAGGGCAGGCTTATCAGCGCCGCACCCACATAAATTCAGGAAGTACGAAGAGCTACTCTCACAGCAACTCATCAAAGAAATAAAAATCGCCGTATCCGTAAGATGTTAACTAAACTAGCAGCGGACCAGCGCAACGAGGCGATGCTTCTGCCGCGTACATATACTTCAAGGATACCGGTTCGCCAGGAACCTGAAGAAAGGAGGCCAGCTCCGAGGATAACAGAAGAGACCAGGGGAATCTCAAAAAGATCAGAAGAAGGAAGGCTACTACGCCACCAGATAAAGCCGCCTGTAATGCATAACCTTGTTGCAGAAGCAACCCCGGAGGATGTCCCGACGGAGACCATCCCCGAGGAGCCGAGGTATGCAGGAGAACACGAAGGGATTGAGCCATATATCCCACGATGACGTCACCGAGCCTCGCCATTTGTAGATTATTCCGGAATACGAGCTAGAAAGAATGCGGAATGTCGAGAAGTAAACTTTTGAATACTTCGAGAGAATCGGAGGCAGGAGGATCAATATACTAGAAGGCCTCGAGCTACATACGGACGTGTTCTCGAATACGAACAACAACAAATCGTGGATCGCATCCGGGATTTGAAAAGAATGGGTCGAGCAGGTCGCCTAAGAGAAAACACTTAATCGAACCCCGGAGATGGATGCCGGGGAAGGGGAGAATTACAATACAATGTGGATGTTGCTACAACTTCGCGAAGACGGGAAGGGAAACCCACCGGGATACTCTGTCATGGTCGGTGGATCCAATGCCATTAGTCATCAAAAGGATGGTAAAAAGAATGATAGCATGGAGGGTACTACCGGCGGATTGCATACCTAACGCTTGCATCATTAATATTTACAAGAAGGGTGATCGCATACCCCCGCACATAGATCACCACGGCTTTGTCGGACCTTTCGCACGGTTTCTTTTCTGAACGAGTGTAATATCATGTTCGGATCTGACCTCCGGATAGCAGGCCCAGGTGAGTTCCGAGGGCCGGTAAAGATACTATTACCGGTAGGTTCCGTCATGATACTAAAGGGCAACGGAGCGGATGTCGCTAAACATTGCATACGGGAGTACCAATGAAGCGGATCTCAGTTACTTTTAGAAGGATGGATGAAAGGAAAGCACCTTATCACTTCCAGCCAGACCCGGAGCTAGAGAGCCTCCGGCCTTACGAGCTGTGAGTTACATAGGAAATATCACACCTTCAACGTACATCCATACGGCATCCTTGCCAAGGATGGCTTTGAAGGTGATGTTATTGACCATGTACCTCACTATTCAGACATGGATTTTTGACAGATACCTTTTTGGATGGATCAACAAAAATCATACATGAATCCGTTTTGAGTCTATATGGATTGTATGAGATGTATTCCAGATTGAGTTGTATGATGTATCTCCAACATGATTGGAATGAAAGTGACCATGTCACATTTTTGGCCTTCACCTCTTTTGTGCAAGTTTACTGGGAAACGCCATTAAAGTTAAATGAACTTCGAACAAATGACAGAAAAGAAACAAAAAGAATAAAAGAAAACTTTCCTTAAAAATCTAAATAAAAAAATGATGGACTTCAAATTCGCATGAACATTAAATGAACGATAAAACAAATTTGAATCGTTAAAAGACAAACAAAATGAACACGAATTTTAAATCAAAAATTCAAATTCAACTTTCCAAATTTCAAATCAAATCACAATCAAATTTGAATTCGATTTTCCAATTTTCAAATCAAATCTCAATCAAATTCAAACTCAACATTCCAAATCTGAAATCCAATCCGTTCTACTCTCTCCCTTGTCTGGGATGGAAGCGGTCGATTCCATTGACATGGAGCCACGAGGTTTTCGATTCGGATCTAGTGGCGAGGAATTGTATCCAATCCAAACCAGCAACTTTCAATCAACTCTTTTGAATGGGATATGTAGCATCTACATATTCCCTCCTAATCTATTTCTTTCCATGAAAGTCTTTTACAACTTTCATGAAATTCTCAAAACACCAAAATTCCACACTTTTCAAATCAACACTACAAATCTTTGCAAAATCAATTACCATTCAAAATCAAACTTTTTGGAGTTGAGGATTTTACATCCGAGACTGCATTGCTTTAGGTTCTTTCCCTATCGCAATGAAATACATCAAAATCAAATTCTTGGGGTTGAGGATTTTACATCCGAGACTGCATTGCTTTGGGTTCTTCCCCTATCGCAATGAAATACATCAAAATCAAACTTTTTAGGGTTGAGGATTTTACATCCAAGACTGCATTGCTCTAGGTTCTTTCCCTATCACAATGAAATACATCAAAATCAAATTCTTGGGGTTGAGGATTTTACATCCGAGACTGCATTGCTTTAGGTTCTTTCCCTATCGCAATGAAATACATCAAAATCAAACTTTTGGGGTTGAGGATTTTACATCCGAGAATGCATTGCTTTAGGTTCTTTTGCCTATCGCAATGAAATACATCAAAATCAAACTTTTGGGGTTGAGGATTTTACATCCGAGACTGCATTGCTTTAGGATTCTTTCTTTATCGCAATGAAATACATCAAAATCAAACTTTTGGGGTTGAGGATTTTACATCCGATATTGCATTGCTTTAGGTTCTTTCCATATCGCAATGAAATACATCAAAATCAAATTCTTGGGGTTGAGGATTTTACATCCGAGACTGCATTGCTTTAGGTTCTTCCCCTATCGCAATGAAATACATCAAAATCAAACTTTTGGGGTTGAGGATTTTATATCCGAGACTGCATTGCTTTAGGTTCTTTCCCTATTGCAATGAAATACATCAAAATCAAATTCTTGGGGTTAAGGATTTTACATCCGAGACTGCATTGCTTTAGGTTCTTTCCCTATCGCAATGAAATACATCAAAATCAAACTTTTGGGGTTGAGGATTTTACATCCGAGACTGCATTGCTTTAGGTTCTTTCCCTATCGCAATGAAATACATCAAAATCAAATTCTTGGGGCCGAGGATTTTACATCCGAGACTGCATTGCTTTAGGTTCTTTCCCTATCGCAATGAAATACATCAAAATCAAACTTTTGGGGTTGAGGATTTTACATCCGAGACTGCATTGCTTTAGGTTCTTCCCCTATCGCAATGAAATACATCAAAAAATCAAACTCTTGAGGTTAAGGATTTTACATCCGATACCGCATTGCTTTAGGTTCTCCCCCTATTGCAATGAAGCACACCAAATCAAATTCTTGAGGTTAAGGATTTTACATCCAATACCGCATTGCTCTGAGTTCTTTCCTCATTGTAATGATTTAATTCAATCAATTCAATTTCCTTTTGAGGTTGAAGATGTTACATCTAAAACCACGAAATTCCGATTTTCATTTCAAGATTCAAATCCCTCCAAATTAATTTTAACAAAACTTCAATCTAAATTAAAACTCAAGCTAAAATCTGAACTTACACATCAAAACTTAAACCGAAACAAATTGAAATCTAAATCGAAATTCCCCCAGATCATGTGATTTGGAATTCACCTCCTTTTCCTTTCCCCAGCGAGAGTTCAGGAATCTCCAGTCTCAGAGATATACTTGACACTCCCCAGTGGAAACTCTTCTACTTAGTCCTAAGTTTGTCACATGGACATCTGTGTTGGTTTTGTCTATCTTTTCGGTCAACGCCAATACGCGCGGTGTGCTTGGTTAGCACACCACACCTATTGGGGGTCCATTTGTTGACCTCATTTTTTATGAGGTCTTCTCTTCTTCTCTTTAGTACTTAGGATCTAGCCTTAGGCTTTTCCTTTCGACTATCCTAGAGGATTAGAATTGGGACACACCACTTAGAAATTCAAACCACTTCTTAACTCCCCGCAAACTCCACAAACTTGATTGTAGACCCCTAATCACCTAGAGGGTTGAAATCAAATGTGGAAGTTTAAAGGATGAGTTCCTATAGGACTCTTTGGCCTTAGGACTACCCCCAGGTGGCCCGGTGCAGTGAAGGGCCGACTTACACACACACTACACCTATACACTACACTTTCACACACCTCCTAAAAACACACCCATACCTAACTCGACCTCCCGACTCATGAAGGTGATTCACATGGATGATCCTTAACCCCTAAGCCCTCGGCTCAGAGGGTTAGGAACAACATAGTGGATGCCTCAAATGAGTCCCTTCATGGCTCATGTGGGCTTGATATGGCTTCATGGCTCAACCAAAATGATTTCATTCCACTTACAATTACCCAATCTTTAATTTTCCAAATTTTTAATTTTTGACCCCAGGGACCCTACACCCGCCTAGCCTACCCAAAACCCTTGAAATTACCCAAATCCTCCAAAATTTCCAAATCACCCAAAATTCCCCAAAACCATTCCTAAACATTTCCTCACCAATCAAATTGATCATCCATAGCCAAAAATACCGCCCAATACCCTCCAAATACCCAAAATGCCCCTCTTAGCCATAAAATCCAAAAATTTAGAAAATTCCCAGAAAATATCAAATATTCCCAATTTCATTTTGTCTAACTACACCATGGGCCAATTTTGTCAATTTACCCCACTTTTATCAAAATCCCCAATTTGACCCATTTTTAACCCAAAGTGAACCCAATGTCAAACCAAACCTACCTAATTGACCCAAATTCTGGTCCAATTCAATTCTAAACTTCAATTCAACATCCACAACACTAATCTAGACCAAATCCAAGCCCAATTGGATTGACATTTGAATCCAATTTCACTTTTGACCTTAAAGCCCAATTTGAACCCATGACCCAAACTTAGCTCAAACTCACCCAATTCAACTCCAATTAACCCCAAACCTTTTCTAAACCTTCCTTAACATCCCCACAAATAAAACACTAACATAATTTGCCCAAAATTTAGACCCAAACCCCACTCAAATTCAACCCAAAGCTAAAAGACCCAATCTTGACCTAAACCCAAACCTAACCCAAATAAGCCCAAACCCCAAAATCAAAACCCAACCAAAGTCAAAACCTCTTTGAAACACTCCCATAAACATTTTCCAACATTAATTTTACAACAATTTCAACCCTAGCACAACATTGGCCCAAGTTAGCCCAATTTGACCTACATTAACCCCTTTACCAAAGAATCCCAAATCCAACCCAATTCAAACCCAAATCACTCCAAACTTGTTTCAAATCAACCAGACACATCCTTAGACAAAACTCAACATTTATTTGGCATGGCCCATTGCAAATTTTTCTATTCAAAAGCCCATTTTCTAACCTAAAAGCCCATTCCCTGAAACCTTCCTAAAAGCCCACCTTTACCAAATTTTAAAAGCCCAAAGTCCATTTCCAAGCCCACATGAAACCTTTTCTTCATCATTCCTTTGATAATCCTATTTGACCAAAGTCTTAAACCATCATGAAATCAACCCATTTGTAGCATCATGACAAATCCCATCAATGGAATCCAAAGTTTTTAAAATTCCAAATAACCCTTTTCCATGAAAGTGAGCCAACCTTTTCCCCAAGCCATGAGCAAGCCAAATGAAGTCATGGAGCCATGCATAAACCATATGCAAGCCATGGGAGCCCTTTCCACCTCACCATGCCACTTATAACAAGGAGAGGGGAGCCTTTCTTAAGCCTTCACTAAACCTTTTTTAACCCCATTCATGATACACTTTAACCAAAATTGGCCACATCACCTTGGATGGGGACTTCACCACATATGTGAGGTCGACCCAAATGATCTCACATCAGCCCAAATCAAGCCTTGGTGAGTGAACCAAGCCAAAACCATGAATTGACCCAAATTGGACCAAAAATGCTCCTTACACCCATGCCATTTAAATCCTTGACTTTACACATGGCATAACCCAATTGATTGCACCAAGATCAAGCACAATCATGAGAGTTTTCCTCAGCCAAAAAAACCTTGATGAATGAACCAAGCCAACCCTCATGGCCACCCAAGCTCCACCATAACCTTCCTTATTTAAACCCCACCTCCATGACCAAGTGGAAGAGATGCAAAGATTACCTTGGTTAAACTCTGCCAAACTGTTCCCAAAGCTTCTCCAAGCACTCCTAAGCTCAATCCAATCATTTCCAATTGAGGCATCACCTCTTGGACAAAGGTATCAAATTTTTTCTCCTCCAACCGAGCATGTTTTAATTTTCTGTAATTATTCACATGTTTTAAGTATATCATCACCGTATAGATGTGTGCTACTCGATTAGACGATCATTTTAAAAAAAATTCATTCAATTTCGTTGAGAATCGAGGGAGATATCAAGGTTTGAAGTTGGACGGTTTTGGGTGAATAGAACTAGGGGAGAAGCGAGCAGCCGTCCGATCAGGCGTGTATCCAACGGATGGCGCTGATGGAGTTGGACGGTAGCTGCATTCATGAACAGAACCGCGCCAGCCAATCAGGGAGCGACACGTAGCGATTGAGCGGGAAAATAAAATATTTTATTTTTTTTTTACCCTAAAATTCAAAAATGCATAACTTTGTGTAGAAAAATCATAAAAATAAAATAAAAATACCCTCTTGCTCAGTGAATAGAGGAGAATAATGTGGAAAAGAAATCATTTAATTTCGTTGAGTATTTGATTTTTAATAATTTATTTACTCTCTGCACATTTTCAATTCTCCATGCAAGTATACAATTCACCATGGCATGAGACCATAGGGCTTTTGAAGCCTCTGAATTTGGGAACATTCCCTGAATTTTCCAAAGTCAGAGGCCATCCCTATGAAGAGTTATTGATTGTTCAACTCTAGGTTGCTAGTTTGAGTATTTTAATTCCAATAATTACCATATTGTGAAATAAATTCTAGAAAAATTTGGTGATGTTTATTATGACTAGAGGACCCTAAGAAAAATAGGTTTTGAGTTAACTCACTTGGAATAACCCTAATTGGCTTAAACACCAAAAATGGAGTTTTAATTAATTAGAGCTAATCATACATCAAATTGACTTGAAATCAATCCTCCACTAACCTTTAGGATCAGAGGAATCCACCATAAAAGTTTGAAGTCAATTGGACTTGGTTAGCCCTATCAAATGGGTTGATTAAGCCATTTAGCCAAAATTAAACATAAAAAATTCATAACTTTCAAAATGCTTTTAAAAAATTCACCAAATTAGTTTTGGAGCCTCTCTGATATCAGGGCAGTTTAAGAAAATTAAAATTGCAATTTTCTAAAAAAGTTGATTTTTTGCATTATTTTAATATTTTTAATAATTAAAAAATAATAAAAATCTAAAAAATAATAAAATTCACCAAAATGTCACATTTTGAATTTTAATCACTTAGGAACAAACCCCATATTTTTCTTAGGTCTCTAGGATGAGATATTAAATTTTAAAGCCCTAGGGTAATTTTAAAATTAAAAAAAATGTATTTTCTAGTATTTCCACTAAAATAATTCTAATAAATCAAAGAAAAATCAGAAAATTGTAAAAATTAGTTATCTGATTTCCTTGATATTAGAGAGATTTTTGAAAAATATAAAATTCATTTTTCAGTCTTTATTTTATTTTTAAATTAATTAATACTCCAAAAGTCAAAATAATTATAATAAAAATAATATAATTCAAAAAATCACTAAAATTGGTCCAAGTGGTTCTCTGGTCATTAGGAATGTTCCATAATTTTCTTAAGGATAGAAACTTTCCCTTGGTCATGTTATTGAATTTTCCTTGGAAATCCCTATTTTCTACAAAAAAATAATTATATAAATTAATTAAATACAGAAAAATCACATTTTCTCCTCTAATGTCTTTACTGACATATGAGTGAAGCCACATAAAAATTTCAAATTCATTTAAGCTCAATTTGGTGAGTTATGAAATTATTAAGCTTGAAGGGCAAAATGGTAATTAAAATTTTAACCCTTAAATTAAAACTTTAGGTTTAGTGAAATGAAAAAGTAAAATATTTGATCTTAATCTGATTTGGATGATTGAAATTTAAATAATTAAAGGGTAGAAACCTACTAAACAATTTAAAAATAATTAAAATAAACCTTAATTAAGTAATTAATTAAATTTGGAAGAATAATAAAATTGGAATTATTAAAATAGGGATATTATTAGGAAGAGATTTGTTCTTTCATTTAAGGATCCCTAAATTAATCACCTCAATAATATTTAATTCCTAATTAAAATGATAATCCAAATTTAAAATTTAAAATGCTAAAAGACTTAATCATTAAATTAAATTAAAGTTAAATTATTTAAATTAAATCCTTTTAAAATTTCAATTAAATTAATACTTTAACAATTAAAATTAAATCATCTTTAAAACATAAAAAAATAAAATATTAGTTTAAAATTAAAAATAAAATTAAATTAAAATTTAAATTAAATTAAAATCTAAAATAAAATTAAATTAAAATTTAATTAAAGTTTAAAATAAATTAAATTAAATTAAAATTTAAATTAAATCAAATTAAATTAAATTAAATTAAAACACATTAAATTAAATTAAATTAAATTAAATTAAAACATATTAAATTAAATAAAAAATAAAAATAAAATCAAGTTAAAATTAAAATTAAATTAAATTAAATAAATTAAATTAAAATTAAAACTAAACTAAATTAAATCAAATTAAAAAATTAAATTAAATTAAATTGAATTAAAAATAATATCACTTAAGACATAAAGAATTCACAAAATAAATCTAAAACAACTTGAACCCTATTCCAAGCTTAAACCCATTAACTGAAATTAAATTACATCATAAACCACTTGAACATCAATTTACCCTCAAAAGCTTTTGCTGTAATAACTCCTAAACGAAGCGTTAAGTGAAGTGTTACTTCACTTATAAGATATTCAAATGTCCTAGTTCACTGAGCAAGAAAACAAAACTTGAACTCTCGGACGATTAATTCATTTGTATAATTAAATTCTCTTGGACTTAAAATAATCCTAGAAATATTGAAAAGATGTTTAAGACTCGTCTTAAGCACTTCCTCGATATGATAAGATATTTATAAGAACAATTGAACTTAATTGTTTTTTGATGAAGAAAATCGTCCTCAAACCCAAAATACAAGAACCTAGACGCCATAGGAGGTGACTAGCTATAGGATTAGGAACTTGGTAGAAAACCATAACCCTTCCCTTAGCTTTACCTAGGAACTTGCTTTAAATGCTTAAATATTCTAATTGTGTTTTAAGTGCAGCTTGGGATGACGGGAAGACCCTCCAGGTACGCTTTTATTTTATTGCAATTTATCTTATTGTAATTTATTTAATCGCATCACACTTACCTTTCTTGCATGATAAACAACTGTTGCATGAAAACCAAAACCTTTAGGGTAGTCCCTAAAACTGAAACTAAAACTAAATTAAAAGTCATTACAAGATAAAATTCACCGCCACAACATTTCAAAATATAAAACAACTCAAAATCTAATCACAAACAGAACAACAAAACTACAACTACAACTAAATTAAAACGGCTTGTTGGATGATCGGGAATACCTCGGATTATGTAACCTACGTGTTGCTAACGGGATTTCCCACGGTCTAAATGAAAGTGTGGAACTCATTCGGTTGAGTTTAGCAAATTCATCTGGACTAAGTGAATCCGATAAAAATGACGATGCCGGAAGGATGGAACCGTGGGATCTTAACCGGTGTTGGTATAATCAACTTTAAGATTTGTTTTAATTAAAACATAAAAAACACTTGGAAATTAAGAATTTCTCTAAACCAGAACACTTCTCTCTGTTGACCTCATTTTTGATGAGGTCTTCTCTTCTTCTCTTTAGTACTTAGGATCTAGCTTTAGGCTTTTCCTTTGACTATCTTAGAGGACTAGAATTGGGATCCACCTTTTAGAAATTCAAACCACTTCTAAACTCCCCGCAAACTCCACAAACTTGATCGTAGACCCCTAATCACCTAGAGGGTTGAAATCAAATGTGGAAGTTTAAAGGATGAGTTCCTATAGGACTCTTTGGCCTTAGGACCGCCTACAGGTGGCCCAGTCCAGTGAAGGGTTGACTTGCACACACACTACACCTACACACTACACTTTCACACACTTCCTAAAAACACACCCATACCCGACTTGACCTCCCGACTCATGTAGGTGATTCACATGGATGGTCCTTAACCCCTAAGCCCTTGCTAAGAGGGTTAGGAACAACATAGTGAATGCCTCGAATGAGTCCCTTCATGGCTCATGTGGGCTTGATATGGCTTCATGGCTCAACAAAAATGATTTCATTCCACTTACATCCACCCAATCTTCAATTTTCCAAATTTTCAATTTTTGACCCCGGGACCCTACACCCGCTAACCTACCTGAAGCCCCGAATAGCCCAAATCTCTTAAAAATTTCCAAATCACCCAAGATTCTCCAAAATCATTCCCAAACATTTCCACATCACTCAAATTGATCATCCATACCCAAAAATGCCAAAAATTCCAAGAAAACCTCCCAATACCCTCCAAATACCCAAAATACCCCTCTTGACCCAAAAATCCAAAAATTCAGAAAATTCCCAGAAAATTCCATAAAATCCCAAATATTCCCAATTTCATTTTGTTCAACTACACCATGGGCCAATTTTGTCAATTTACCCCACTTTTATCAAAACCCCCAATTTGACCCATTTTAACCTAAAGTAAACCCAATGTCAAACCTAACCTACCCATTTGACCTAAATTCTGGTCCAATTCAATTCTAAATTTCAATTCAACATTCCCAACACCAATCTAGACCAAATCCAAGCTTAATTTGATTGACATTTGGATCCAATTTCACTTTTGGCCTTAAAGCCCAATTTGGACCCATGACCCAAACTTAGCCCAAACTCACCCAATTCAACTCCAATTAAACCCAAATCTTTTCTAAACCTTCCTTGACATCCCCATAAACAAAACACTAACATAATTTGCCCAAGATTTTGATCCAAACCCCACTCAAGTTCAACCCAAAATTAAAAGGCCCATTTTTGACCTAAACCCAAACCTAACCCAAATGAGCCTAAATCCCAAAATCAAAACCCATCAAAGCCAAAACCTCTTTGAAACACTCCCATAAACATTTCTCAACATTTATTTTACATCAATTTCAACTCTAGCCCAACTTTGGTCCATGGTAGCCCATTTTGGCCCACCTTAGCCTTTACCAAAATTTCATCCCAAAATCCATTTTAAAATTCAAAAGCCCATTTCCCTTAAACTTTCCTAAAAGCCCACTCCCTTCAAATTCAAAAGCCCAAATTCATCCAAAGCCCACATGACACTTCCTTTCATCATCCATTTAATCAAAATCACCCCTAAGTTTCAAAATCATCATTTAAACCATTCCAAATCAAGCTTCATACAAATTTTCACCAAAATATCCAAAATTCTTAAAACCCATTTTTATGAAATTGACTAAACTTTTCCCTAAGCCAAAGACAAGCCATGCAAGCCATGGACAAGCCACATGAAGCCATGGAGAGTTTGACATGTGATCAAGCCATTAATGGAAAAAGGAGGACCCCTTTCCTAATCCTTCTTAAGCCTTTTTTTACCTTAAGCATGTCACACTCTAAACCATGCTTTGCCACCTAATCCTTGATGGAGACTCCACCACACATGGGAGATTGACCCACCTAACCTCCTCAGCCCAAAACCAGGTCTTGGGGAGGTGCACCCAACCCATTTGCATGGGTTGACCAAAATAAGCTAAAATAGCCCCTTCCCCTTTCTACTTTGATTCAACCACTTTACACATGTCAAACCTCAATTGAATGCACCAAACCCCAGTCCTGACCCACCTGAACAAGATGGTGACCAGTGCCTGGCCGGCCAGCCACCAGGCCGCCGGAAAACACCATGGCCGAGACCTTGGGAGGAGCCAAACTTTGGAATTCTCCCTTGCTGAGCTGCCCCATCCCCAATGGCCTATGTGGCTGTTCTTCACATGCCAAGAGCAGCTGATCCCAAGCCCTAACTTCCCCTGGGAGGCCCGCCACCCTCTCCTATTTAAACCCCTCACCCTCTCGGCCATGAAGAGGTGCTGAACCAGACCTTACTGAAACTCTGCCAAAATTGCTCCAGATCATTCTCCATACTCGAGCACTTGATCACCGGTGAGATCCCCCGCCATTTCTTCTCTGTGAGCTCGATTTCGGAGTTGAAATTCCACCCAAAACCAGGACACTTCTCCACAGTGAGCCAATCCCCAAATTGATTGGTTCTACACCTTCACCGGACCAAGGGAAGGTGTCCACCGACAAAAGCCCCATCTCCGAGCCACCCAGGTTGCTCCGGCTTCCAAGCTTTGTGATCGGGCTTGGTCGAAATCACATCTAGACAATTCACCGAGACCAGGAGACTTCATCCTGGAGCTTGCTGGGGATCCAATCGAAGGTGCAACAACTCTCGGATCGAAGCCACACTTCTCCGAGCAAAGGTATGAACTAATTCTTCATTCCGAGCTTCCGGAGATTCTCCATTTCAAATGCCTTAATTGCAATGCATGATAACCGTATAGATGTGTTCGTCTCTTCAAGACGAATCCATAGAGCATAAGAACATGAAAATCCATTGAGTATCGAGTGAGATATTAAGGATTTAGTGTGGACGGCTCTCGGGTCAGGACACTTGGGGACGATGAACGGATGCCGTCCATTTAATACACGCGCGGACGGACGGCCAGGATCGCGTCGGATCAGAGGACGGAGGAATACAGCGGGTCCCGGGAGCGCTGACGCGGATGGCGGCGTCGAATGGGAGCGCGCCACGCGACACTTCGGAGCTGCCGATGTTTCGCTGGCGCCGCGTGGATAAGTAGAAAATTAGAGGTATTTTCTATTTATTTAATTCCCTAAACTTCAAAAATTCATAACTTTGTGTAGGAAAATCATAAAAATAAAATAAAAATACCCTCTTGCTCGAGTGAACGAGAGGAGAATAATGTGGAAAAGAAATTAATTAATTTTGTCCAGTATTTTATTTTTAATTAATTATTTACTCCCTGCATTGTTTTAATTCTCCATGCATTCACACAATTCACCATGGCATGAGACTATAGGGCTTTTGAAGCCTCTGAACTTAGGAACATTCCCTGAATTTTCCAAGGTCAGAGGCCATCTCTGTGAAAAGTTATTCATTTTTCAAATGCATGTTGCTGTTTTAAGTATTTTAATTTCAAAAATTAGCATGTTGTGAAATAAATTCTGGGAAAATTTGGTGATGTTCCTTATGACCAGAGAACCCTAGGAAAAATAGGACTTGGGTTAATTCACTTAAGATAATCCTAATTGGCTTAAACATCCAAAATAGATCCCTAATTAATTAGAGCTAACCATACATCAAATTGACTTGAAATCAATTCTCCACTGACCTTTAGGGTCAGAAGAACCCACCATAAAAATTTGAGGTCAATTGGACTTGGTTAGCCCCACTAATTGGATTGATTAAGCCACTTAGTCATTTTAAACTTTAAAAATTCATAACTTTCAAAATACCTTTCAAAAATTCACCAAATTGGTTTTGGAACCTCTCTGATATCAGGGGAATTTAAGAAAATTAAAATTTCAATTTTCTAAAAAAGTTGATTTTTAATATTATTTTAATATTTTTAATAATTAAAAAAATAATAAAAATCACAAAAATAATAAAATTCACCAAAATGTCACATTTTGAATTTTAATCACTTAGGAATAAACCCCATATTTTTCTTAGGCCTATTTGGTGAGATATTAATTTTTAAAGCTCTAGGGTAATTTTAAAATTAAAAAAAATGTATTTTCTAGCATTTTCACCAAAATAATTATAATAAATCAAAGAAAAATCAGAAAATTATAAAATTTGGTTCTCTGGAATCCTTGATATCAGAGAGAATTTTAAAAATTATAGAACTCATTTTTCAACATTTATTTTATTTTTAAATTAATTAATACTCCAGAACTTAAAATAATTCTAATAAATAAAATATAATTCAAAAAATTACAAAATTTGGTCCAAGTGGTCCTCTGGTCATTAGGAATGTCCCCTAATTTTCTTAAGGACAGAAACTTACCCTTGGTCATGTTATCAAATTTTCCTTGAAAATCTCTATTTTCTACTAAAAATAATTATATAAATAAATTAAATACAGAAAAATCACATTTTCTCCTCTCATGTCTTTATTGACATATGAGTGAAGTCACATAAAAAATTTCAAGTTCATTTGAGTTCAATTTATTGAGTTATGAAATTATTAGGCTTAAAGGGCAAGATGGTAATTAAAATTTTAACCCTTAATTAAAACTTTAGGTTTAATAAAAAATTAACAAGTAAAATATTTGATCCTAATCTGATTTGGATGATTGAAATTTAAATAATTAAAGGGTAGAAACCCATTAAGCAATTTAAAATGATTAAACCTTAATTAAATAATTGATTAAATTTGGGAGAATAATAAAATTGGAATTATTAAAATAGGGATATTATTAGGAAGAGATTTATTCTTTAATTTAAAAGATCCCTAAATTTAATCATCTCATTAATATTCAACTCTTAATTAAAATGATAACTCAAATTTAAAATATTAAAAGACTTAATCATTAAACTAAAATTAAATCATTAAACTCTTTCAAAAATTTCAATTAAAATTAAATTAAATCAAATTAAAAATTAAATTAAATTAAGTAAATTAAATTAAATTAAATTAAATTAATTAAATAAATTAAATTAAATTAAATTAAATTAAATAAATTAAATTAAATTAAATTAAATTAAATTAAATTAAATTAAAAATTAAATCAAATTAAATAAAATTAAATTAAAATTAAATCAAATCAAACTAAATTGAATTAAATTGAATTAAATTAAACTAAAATTAAATTGAATTAAGTCGAATTAAATAACATCACCTAAGACATAAAGAACTCAAAAATAAATCTAAAATAACTTGAACACTATTCCAAACTTAAATCATTAACTTAAATTTGAAATCATTAAGTATCATTTTGCCCTAGGAGCTTTAGTTATCATAACTCCTAAACAGAATATTAAATGAAATGTTACTTCACTTATAGGACATTCAAATATCCTAGTTCACTGAGCAAGTTAACAAAACTTGAAAACCTCGGATGATCGATTCATTTACATAATTAAATTCTCTTGGACTTAAAACAATCCTAGAAATATTGAAAAGATGTTTAAGATTCTTCTTAAGCACTTCCTCAATATGATAGGATATTTATAAGAACAATTGAACTTAGTTATTCTTTGATGAAGAAAATCGTCCTCAAACCAAAAACACAAGGAACCTAGACGTCATAGGAAATGACTAGCCATAGGATTAGGAACTTGGTAGAAAACCATAACCCTTTCCCTTAGCTTTACCTAGGAAATTGCTATGAATGCTTAAATGCTCTAAATTGTATTTTAAGTGCGGCTTGGGATGACGGGAAGACCCTCCAGGTACGCTTTTATTTTATTGCAATTTATTTTATTGCAATTTATTTAATCGCATCGCACTTATTTTTCTTGCATGATAAAACAACGAGTTGCATGAAAACCGACACCTTTAGGACGAAAACCAAAGCTGAAACCCATAACTAAATTAAAAGACACTACAAGATAAAATTCACATCTACAACATTTCAAAATATAAGACAACTCAAAATTTAATCACAAACGGAACACAAAACTACAATTATAACTAAATTAAAACGTCTTGTTGGATGATCGGGAATACCTCGGATGATGTAACCTACGTGTTGCTAACGGGATTTCCTACGGTCTAAATGAAAGTGTGGAACTCATTCGGTTGAGTTTAGCAAATTCATGCGGACTAAGTGAATCCGATAAAAATAATGATGCCGGAATGATGGAACCGTGGGATCTTAACCGGTGTCGTTATAATCAACTTTAAGATTTGTTTTAATTAAAACACAAAAAACACTTGGAAATTAAGACTTCTCTAAACCAAAACACTTTTCTCATCCCCGATTTATGATTTCTAAAACTAAACCTCCGCAACAACAAGGAGCTCGGAGCATGGTGGGCGAGCACGGCCATCGTCGTCGGCAAAACTTGAATCTACTTCAGCAAAACTTTCCTAGAATTAAATAACAAAGCCATAGGACTTCGAGGTAGTTTGCACTAGTGCAACATAAATCCTCAACTCTTCGTTAGGCATTTGCATTGCAAATTAAGCCCTAACCGGTCTTAGGATTCCGAGGTAGTCGTCCGATACGACATAAACCCTCATATCTTCCAGGCAATTTGTATGATTCTATCATATAAATTAAGCCCTAATTAATTAAAATTGGCAAGATTAAAACATTAAATAAACATTAGGACTTTCCTAAATCCAAGCCAAACAATAGGATAGTCGGGAGATTACCGAAGTTCGCTTCGAATCCGTAATTTCTCCTACTTTTCTTCCTTTGAATTTCCAAAATAAAAATGTTCCAAATTTGAGCTAATCCTTTTGAAATTCCAAAATTCAATCCCTTGAAAACTTAAACTTTGAAATTCTTGAGAGCGGAATTATTGATTATTATCGAGAGTTTTCTTAGGTGATTACCGTCACTTAAGATGTAATTAACTATAGGGGCTTGCCCTTATAGGGAATTTTAAAGAACCCGAGTAATATAAACCCCGTTTAATATTTTCATATTAAGCGGGGAATTTGTCGGCTTATAAAATTGGTTCGCGGACCAAACGGATGTCATAAATCTTCTAGTTTATTTAACCGAGCCCCACCATCAAGCGAGTGTGTCTATCCTTAGGGATAGATACACGGCTTGCGGTGCGGTGCTCGTTTATATAAACTATTTGGGATGTGAGATCGGTTTGATTTCATATCTTAAAATCTTCAAATTTAAAATTATTTTCAAAATCAAATATTACTTTCTAAATTATATCTATATTTAAATTTAAAATTCGCCGACAACTTCTGTTAGGCGACCCCTTTTTAAAATATCACACAACCTAAAAATAATGCCGACTACTTCTGGCGACTCCGCTGGGGAAAGTTCCTCTCTCCATTCTAATCAGACAATTCTGCTTTCAAAAATCGGTAGTGCATCCATGTCCCTTATGGATCAAACTACCCTTCTTTCCGTTGGGATACTATGTTCATTTCTACCTTGAACAAGTATAACCAACATTCTCTTGGATTTAGGAGCCACTGTTTAGACACCCCTAAACAGAGAGGTTCCGAGATCCTTTTACCTCATTTACGAGGTGGGGTGGACCCCCGATAGGTGTTAGTTTAGGAGTGATCCTTCGAGTCGAGAAGTCTTGCTTAAGACTCTCTTTTCCTTTCCAACTCCGATTCGATTCCTTACCTTCTCTACACCTTTGAACACTCCGTTCTAAATAAACAAACTCTCTAATAAGTGATTCTTTTAATAAGGAATTCCTTCGTATAAATACATGAACATGAATGAGTTCGGACTCTTTTCAATTCCTTTCTTTTCGTCCTAAAGAAAAGAAGCATAACTTGGGACCGACAACCGTAATCTACCCCGCGAAATGGAAGCCCCAAAGCTGATTTTCTCCTTCACCAACGGATCGGACCTCGCCGTCTATAAGGATGAGCTGCCCGACAATGGAATCATCCGATTTGGACAAGGATTTGAAAACACGAACGTCAAGATCACCGACGTCTCCCTCTTTGCACCGATAAACAAGGTATCCGAAGCCGAGGAGCCGCCGTCGAGTTCAACCTTAGGTCGACCCAAGAATTCCCTCCTCCGCAAAGGATCCCGACTAAGAGGAGTACCGATGTCCATAGAAGGACCGTTATCTCTACCCCCACCGGTCTAGTTGTTTCGCACCTACCCCGACTTTTGCCAAATCAAAGGGGAAAGAAATCCGAATTATGATGGACCCGTTACCGTGGAGGGTACGGATCTTCTCGTAAGACCTTCGTTTTCGAAATCGGGTCCAGTTCAAAGATTCCGTCACTGACAAGGACCCAAAGAAGAAACAGAAGTAGAAGGATCGCTAGAGAAGCCAGAGCTGCTGAAATTGCTTTCCTGGAGGAAATTCCAGAACCGCCGAATATACACCGCTGCCTGAATACATACCACTCTTGGGAGGAAGCAGGTTTTCATCCCCTCTCCGCCGCAGAAGATGAAGAAAACATTCGCAAGATTGCTGCCACATTACCACAGCCCGCATATTACAACGATAGCCGCAAGAAAAGAACTAGAACTACGCCGTTTGCTCGACTGCAAACTTTGGTAGAAAAGTTGGCAAGGAAGGAAAACTGCCCCGTATCAGAAATTCTACGAAGGATAGGGCGGGTGCCAGTCAAATCCCGTCTTGGGCCCCGAGTAGAACCCGCCATCATGACAGAAAAGCCAAGTAAAAGAATGAAGGCTAGTCCACCTGTTGTCGTCTCAGGATTACAGATTAAGGAGGATACCACCTTCCAGCATTTGGCCGACAGACCATCTGGTCCTAGACCTTCTGCTGCTAGAAGGATGGTATGGCGTCCCACTACTGGGCAGTTGAGATTGAAACAGCAGCCCGAGAAAGAAAGTCTCGCCAGGAGACTTGAGTCCGAAGAAAGTGCTACCGCGATGAAGGGGACTCGTGAGAAAGGGACCCGGCAGCTATCGCACGACAACCACGAAGACACACAGAAAGCCCCGCTAGAAGATGCCATGGAAAAGTTGAGAACCGATATCCGACGGTTGGCAAAAGAAAGAGAAGAAAAGTTCGGAGACGAGATTGATTCATCGGAATTCATGGACGACGAATACGCGAGAAATCAACATGGTTGAAACACGAGCTTCATCGGCTTCGCAAGGTGCTCCTGCAGCCGCGAAAGAGAGGAGCCGGAACCGATGAGAAGGCGGCTTCGGGGAAAAGATGACACGATCGCTCAAATGGCGAAAAGGATGGAAGAGATGGCCGTAGCTCTGGCCACTCTCCAGAGTCAAGTACAACCACAAAGGGAGACACCCCCGGAAGTCATTCACATTGTAGACGGAGGAAAGGAGATTACGTCCGTCAATGGGGATGATCAGCTGAAAAAGGATGCAACACAAAGTATGATTCCTGAAAAGGATATCAAGAACTTGGTGGAACAGCAGGTGCGAGAAGCCTTAGCACAATCGAAGAGCGGGACATCCATTCGGACGGGTAGACCTTACCCAGAAGAATTCGACGCTGTCCAATACCCGAAAGGCTTCGTACCACCTCTGTTCAAGACCTTCGACGGAACCGGGAACCCCCGACAGCATGTGGCACACTTTCGTGCCAGTTGTTGCAATGCGGCGGGAGCGATGCATTACTCTTCCGACGGTTCGTCGGCGATCTGTCAGGAATCGCCTTCGACTGGTATGCAGAATTACCAAATGGTTCGGTAAAGACGTTCTCAGAGCTAGAGAACCTCTTCATCAAGCGATTTGCCGGAGCTCAGCACCACATCACTATAGGTGATTTAGTGGTAGAGAAGCAGAAGCCGAATGAGACTTTGGTGGATTACATACTTCGATGGAGGAACTTAAGCATGAAGTGTGAACCACAACTGCAAGAACAGCATGCAGTCGGCATTTTACTAAAAAGCATTCACGGCCCGATAGCACTTCTCCTCAAGGGATTTACTATTAAGACTTTCGAGAAGTTGTTAAGCAAGGCCGGAAGCTTGCAAGAGGAGGCAAAGCAATTAAGTTTCACCGATAAAACAGATAAACAAAAGCCTGTAAAGACTTTTGAAAAGAAATCCGGGATCGTTGCAGCTGTTGACAAAGGCAAGCAACCGATGCAAATACCACCAGAACGGCCGCAGCCAACCACAACGAGATTACCAGCAACCCCGGCCCAGCTATCAGTCATCTCCGCTGTATGAACAACCACCTCGTCCGCAGCGTACGTTAAGGGAGCTTCTGAGCAGGGAGTATCCGTTCAAGAATGAAGCAGTGCCGAAAATGTTCCGTAGTCTGATGAAGACTCCAGATTTCTAGCTGCCAGAGCCTAAAAGACCAGAGGAAGTCAACAAGAAAGGTGATCCCAACTTTTGCCCTTACCACCGGATGCTTGGGCACAAAATAGAAGATTGCATTACCTTCAAAAGTTGGCTCAATGACAACCCGCGGAAAGGGAATATAACGATCCCGAAGGAGTACATGAAGGAGCCCCAGAAAGGAGGTTCCGTCAATGTTGTCTCGACTGATCCCATCATTCCGATAGATCCCTATACGACTGACGATGGATGGACTACCGCTTGGACGAGGTCTTCGAAAAAGATTTTAGACAGCATCCAAACCGCTTCGGTGCGAGCTTCAATTCAGAGTTTGAAACCCGTTAAGCCGGTACTATCACTTGCGATAGAAGAACCACCTCAACGAGAGACGATTGAAGAAAAGAAGAAAATTGACGAAGAAGAGAAGACCGAGGCACCTAAGGCTAGACTCAGGGGCCGCTTATCCTAGGATAGTTGTTTCCGATTCGGGGGAGAAATCCCTCGAACCCACGACTCGTATGATTATCTGCTCACTTCGGTGGGATCATATAATGATAAGGGTGATGGCGTTGGCTACGTTTTGACTGTTTCTAACGATTACGTAACTAACGATAATCCGGATATCGATTTCGATACCAACGACAATTCTCAAATCATACACGATCTCGACGAGCAAAATAACGAAGAAGACATCCATCAAGGAGGCTACGAGAGTTCAACAAGCAACGAATCTATTTGCGAGTTTCGAGGAGCTCCGATCGCGATAGAGTTAGAGCCTTCGGACTGCGAAGCTAATCCGGAAGAGCCCGTCATTCCGATTCAAGAAGAGACACCGGCGAGCTCGACAATAGATTCGGAAGAAATTACGAAGTCAACTTAAGGAGTGGAAAAGTTCTACCTCCGAGAATGGGTCCAAAAGACAAAGGAAAGCGGTGGTTGTTCGGGAAGAACCAACCCGGCGGAAGAAATACCCATTCGAGAAGAAGCGGAGACACATGAAAACAAAGTGGACTACAACGTGCTAGCCCATCTTAGGAAACTACCGACCAAGCCGAGCATCTACGACGCTCTCATCTTATCAAAAGAGATGAGAGAAGCTCGATCAAGGCCTTACTTGATCCGGAGATTTGCTTAGCTCAAATGGCCGGAGATTCCTTAGATGAGGTTTGCTCGTTAAAGGAACAACGAGGTGTTACCTTCACGGACAACGACCTACTACTTGGGACAGCAGACCACAACCGACCGTTGTACATTTCAGTTACAATTGGGAAGTTTACACTCTCCGCAGTATTGGTGGATCCAGGAGCATCAATCAATATAATGAATCTTCGAACGCTAGCATACTTAGAAATTGATGCCCGCGAGCTCGAAGCGGACAAAATGTTATTAAGAGGATTCAACCAGAAAGGAGAAAGAGCCCTCGGATCAATAACGCTACTGATGAAGACCGGTGACTTAGCAAAGACAACCGCGAAATTTCACATAATTGATTCAGAAACGTCATTCAACGCTCTACTGGGTCGACCATGGATACATGAAAACAGGATGGTACCATCATCTCTACATCAGTGCATCAAATACTACGATGGAGGGGAACAGTGCATCAAAGGTGACTTACAACCATTCTCCGTACATGAAATTGGAATCCACGAGGATGCGACTTATTATGCACCACCGAAGAAAACGATCTTCTCCGGGAGATACCATAACAAATGAAGCAAAGAAAGTTCGGGACAACGAAGAACACCGAAGTTCTAGTCCAACGAGTCACTCACCACTCCCTTACGGCGAGATGGTGAAGGTTTCTTCGCAACTCGCATCCGAGGTCGAGGCCGGGGACGAGGTCGTGGTAGAGACGTTAGGACGATTGGACAGAGGAAACCAGCCATCAATGTTGATTAAGAAGATAGTTCTGAAGAAGAAAAAGAAATCAAACAAGAAGCAGCGACAATAAGTCAGAAGAAGCCGCAATTCAGAATCCCTCTCGAAGATGAGAAGAATGAAGAATACAAATCAATGTACGAGAAGATTAACCACTACGTACATACTATGACCCTAACCCCAATCCATTCTAATAAGATCGAGGGTATGGTGGTCAAAGAGGTACGTAGCGGTGGTGCAAAACCAATCAAATTCTACCGTGGTGCTTCTTCCTCCAAAGCCGAAAATAATGTACAATTTGAAGATGCTACTTCATCGGAATTAATGGAATTGCCTTTTGAGTGGTACTCTCTCGTGTTCAAAATCTAATTCAGCGTGGTTTCTTACCTCGACAATGGACAAAAGGTCGATCACAACGTTTTGAAAATTTATGGAATAACTCCGTCGTCCACCCAACTCGAAACATGGTCTCGGATTCGGCACGGTAGGATCGGTTGATGATGCTGAATTTTGCTTGGTTGTCACTTGCGAATCTAATGAAAACTGCATGGAAACTACGGACGAACTCGAAGATTTACAAATTGGAAAAGCTCCACCAGAATTCGAAGAAGAAATCAAATCTACGATAGATGAGTTAACGGAAGTTAACTTAGGTACTAGCGAAGAGCCCAAACCTACCTTTGTTAGCTCCTTACTCAATAAAGAAGACTCAGAAGAAATAATCAAGTTATTAATGGAATTTAAAGACTGTTTTGCTTGGAGCTACGATGAGATGCCAGGTTTAGCTCCAGAGGTCGCAGTCCATAAGCTAGGGGTGGATCCAGCTTCTGTTCCAGTCAGACAAGGTCCCAGAAGAATGCGGCTAGAAATCGAACAACAAGTCATAGCTGAAGTTAAAAAGCTAATAGACGCTAAATTTGTCCGTGAAGAACAATACCCGACTTGGTTAGCCAACGTGGTACCAGTCAGGAAGAAGAATGGACAGATCAGAATTTGTGTGGATTTCAGAGATTTAAACAAGGCATGTCCAAAAGACGAATTCCCTCTACCGATCCCGGAATTAATGATCGACATTGCTTCAACACATGAAATATTCTCGTTCATGGATGGATCTTCGGGATACAATCGGATAAAAATGGCTCCGAGAAGACGAAAAGCTTACGGCATTCGAACGCCGATCGGAGTATTTTGCTACACGGTGATGCCATTCGGATTGAAGAACGCGAGGAGCAACCTACCAAAGAGCAATGACAAGAATTTTTGATGATCTCATCCACAATCAAGTCGAATGCTACGTGGACGATGTGGTCATCAAAAGCAAAGTAAAGGACAACCACTTGTATGATTTGAGAATTGTTTTCGAATGATTAAGACAATTTAACCTTAAGATGAATCCCTTAAAATGCGCCTTCGGCGTCACCTCCGGGAAATTCTTAGGATTCGTTGTCCGACATCGTGGAATTGAAATCGATCCGGAAAAGATAAAAGCTATCTTAGAAATGCCGCCTCCCAAAACCTTAAAACAACTACGATCTTTTCAAGGGAAGCTGGCATATCTTCGACGCTTTATCTCAAACCTGTCGAGTAGGTGTCGGCCTTTCTCGGCACTAGTTAAAAAGGACGCCAAATTTATTTGGGAAGAGAAATGCCGAGAGGGCCTTCGAGGACATTAAACAATATTTAATGACACCTCCTGTCTTAGCGGCCCCGGTCTCGGGTAGACCGCTAATACTTTATACCGCGGCTTTAGACGACTCTCTCGGAGCCCCGTTAGCCGGTGTCAATGATGAGGGTAAAGAAAATGCTCTTTACTACTTAAGCCGTCGTTTACTCGCCGACGGAAATAAGGTATCCCGCAATTGAAAAGCATTGTTTGGCCCCGATCTTCGCTGCTCAAAAGCTCGGGCATTACATGCTTTCTCATAAGGTCAACTCGATCTCGAAGTTTAATCCATTGCAATACTCGATGACTCGTCCAACGCTTTCCGGCGGACTTGCCGGATGGTCGATGATATTATTGCAATTCGATATAACTTTCGTGCCTCTTCGTGCCGTAAAGGGACAAGTCTTAGCGAGACTTCCTCGCGGCACACCCTTTGCGGCGAGAATCGCCTCTCAATGACGACTTGCCAGATGAACAAATAATGAACCTAGAAGACCCTGATGATCGACGTTGGGAATTGTATTTCGACGGAGCATCTTCAGCACACAAAGACGAAGAATCGCAAGTGATAGTGCCCGGTAAGGCAGGAATCGGGCTAATCTTTATAACACCGGAGCGGGGGATGTTAAGATACTCCTACCACTTGACAGAACCATGTACAAACAACGAAGCGGAATACGAAGCCCTCATAACGGGATTGGAATTAACCATTCAAATGGGGATAACGGACATCAACATCTACGGGGATTCACGAGTTAATCATTCGACGGATCGCTCGGACAATACAGAATTTTAAAACCAAGACTCGAGCAATACTTCCAGGTATGCCATACAAATTGTTGGAACAGATTCCGAATGTGACAATCTACAAAATTCCCAGAAAAGAAAACGCTCTAGCGGATGCGTTAGCCCGCCTCGCAAAAGAATTTGCCTGCTTACAAGATGAATCGATGGAAGTGTCAATTCACGGACGTCAGGTCCTATCACAGCTTGACATAGACACGATACACAAATCAGAAAAGGAAAAACAATCAATTGCAGCAGTGACAGAAAACACGGAAGATTGGCGACAGCCATTGATAGACTACCTGCAAACAAGAAAACTACCAGACGATAGGTCGCTAGCCCATCGGATCAAGAAAAGAACTTCGTCCTACGCATTAATAAACAATACGTTATACGAGAAGGTCTTTTGATCAAATGTGGCTAAGGTGCCTAAGCGGGTCCGAGGCCCGTGAAATTGTTAAAGAGGTACATTCGGGACTGCGTGGCGCTCACCAGTCGGGTCCAAAGATGAAAATGAAAATTAAAAGACTAGGGTACTACTGGCCCTCGATGATGACCGATTGCATGAAAATCGCCAAGAGCTGTCATCAGTGCCAAGTGCACGGAGTGGTTCTACACCAACCTCCAAATGTGCTACATCCGACAATTGCATCGTGGCCATTTGAATGTTGGGGCACGGATATAGTGGGTCCAATAGAACCACCGTCGTCAAAAGGACATCGCTTCATTCTTGCGGCTACGGATTACTTTTCCAAGTGGGCAGAAGCAGTTCCACTCAGAGAAGTGAAAGCACACCACGTGCTACAATTTTTCAAGAACCAAGTTGTCTACCGTTTCGGAGTGCCGCGCAGAATCATCTCGGATAATGGGTCAGCATTCAGAAGCACGCAAATCAATAATTTTGTCAGAAAACACGGAATCGACTGGCGATACTCAACAATTTACTACCCAAGAGCAAACGGCCTAGCTGAGGCTTTTAATAAAACTCTCGTTCAAATTTTAAAGAAGACTTTAGACGACAATAAGAGAAATTGGCAGGAGAAGTTGTTAGAAGCCTTATGGGCCTACCGGACAACCTTCAGAACTCCTACGCAAGCTACACCTTACGCTCTGGTGTATGGGTCCGAGGCGAGTGTTACCTTTAGAGGTTCAACTTCCTTCACTCGGAATTGCGAGTTGCAAATAAAATCACAACGAAGAAAACGCCAAATTACGACTCGAAGAATTAGAGAGCCCGGAAGGGAAAAGACTTGCGGCGCAACGAATTTAGAACTATATCAAGCTAAGATGGTTCAAGCCCATGACAAGCCGGGTCCGCCCAAGAACCTTCAAAGTTGGTGATTTAGTTCTCGTTCTCAAAGACCTATTCTTGCACACCGCAAGATAGGAGGAAAATTTGAACCCACTTGGGAAGGACCGTTTGTGGTTGAAGGAGTATACTCAGGAGGTTCCTACCAGCTAGTGAATTGCCAGGGAGAACGACATATGCTTCCGATCAACGAACGATATTTGAAAAAGTATTACGCTACCTGATGTTTCGAAGGAATGAACTTTCCATCCCTAGAAGCACGGGTGAAGTGATTACTTTTGAATGGGTCCGAACCCAAAAATAATAAAATGTGCTAAAATAAATAAAATCCTGATAATAATTTTTTCCTTGTTTTCTTTTCCAAATCAAAATCTCTTACCTGATCTTATCCCACTTCATTCCTGCTAAGTTTAAAAATATAATAAAATAAAAATGTCTTTAATAAACATTTTCTTAATGTTCTTGTTCTTAGTACAGCCCCTGATCCTTTCCCTTGTCTTTTCGCAGGAAAATGTCGAACGGGCGGTTGGTCCTGAACTTTAAGAATGGCGTAAGCCTTGCACTTGATGAAAAGAGGGTGAAAGATGGGGCGATAATCGAGATTGACTCGGATTTCGCACCAGCGAGCCTACGATACGAGGAAAGTGACTGGGTCCCGGTTGACCGAGAAGAACTGCCCGGACATACAGTGATGAAAGTGGGTGGCCCAAGCCACCAATCCAGCAACAAGAAAAGAAAGACAAACATTGAAGAAGATAAGAAAATGAAGTCTGTAGTCGCTACAGCAGAGGGCAGGCTTGTCAGCGCCGCGCCCACAGAGATTCAAGAAGTTCGGAGAGCTACTCTCACAGCAACGCAACGAAGAAATAAGAATCGCCGTATCCGTAAGATGTTGACAAAACTAGCCGCGGATCGGCACGACGAGGCGAGTTGCTAATGTCGGTGCATACACTTCGAGGACACCGGTTCACCGGGAACCCGAAGAAAGGAGGCCGGCTCCTAGGATGACGAAAGAACCGTGGAAATCTTCGGAAGATCGAAGAGAGAAGGCTACCACGCCATCGGATAGAACCACCAGGTGATGCATGACCTTGTTGCGAAGCAACCCCGGGGGATGTCCCGACAGGCATCATCCCTGAGGAGTCGAGGTATGCAGGAGAACGTGAAGGGATTGAACCGTATATTCCACGAGTACGTCACCAGGCCTCGCCATCTGCAGATCATTCCGGAATACGAGCTGGAGAGAATGCAGAATGTTGAAAAGAAAACCTTTGAATACTTCGAGAGAATTAGAGGCGGAAGAATTAATATACTTGGAGGGCCTCGAGCTACATACGTACGTATTCTCGGAGTATGAACAACGACGAAATCGTGGATTGCATCCGGGATTTGAAAAGAATGGGCCGAGCGGGCCGCCTAAGGGAAAATACATACTCAGAA
This sequence comes from Papilionanthe hookeriana x Papilionanthe teres, assembly GCA_022702705.1. Lineage (NCBI taxonomy): Eukaryota > Viridiplantae > Streptophyta > Magnoliopsida > Asparagales > Orchidaceae > Papilionanthe > Papilionanthe hookeriana x Papilionanthe teres. The sequence continues at coordinate 106,099,293 of CM040421.1, read as the reverse complement.
CCCCGGAGATGGATGCCAGGGAAAGGAAGAATCACAATACAATGTGGATGTTGTTACAACTTTGCGGAAGACAGAAAGGGAAACCCACCGGGAATACTCCGTCATGGGCAAGTGGATCCGATGCCATTAGTCATCAAGAGAATGGTAAAGAGATTGATAACATGGAGGGTACTGCCGACGGATTGCATACCCAATAGCCGCATCATCAATATCTACAAGCGAGGTGATCGCATACCCCCACACATAGATCACCACGACTTTGTCGGACCTTCTCGCACGGTCTCTTTCCGAGCGAGTGTAACATCATGTTCGGATTCGACCTCCGGATAGCGAGCCCGAGTGAGTTCCGAGGGCCGGTGAAGATACCTTTACCGGTAGGTTCCGTCATGATGCCGAAGGGCAATGGAGCAGGATATCGCTAAGCATTGCATACCGGGAGTACCGATGAAGCGGATCTCGGTTACTTTCGAAGGATGGACGACGAGGAAGACACCCTACCATTTCCAGCTAGACCCGGAGCTAGAGAGCCTCCGGCCTTACGAGCTGTGAGTTACATGGAAAATATCACACCTCCAATGTACATCCATACGGCATCCTTGCCAAGGATGGCTTGGAAGGTGATGTTATTGACCATGTACCCCACTATTCAGACATGGATTTTTGACGAGATGCTTCTTCGGATGGATCAACAAAGATCATACACGATCCGTTTTGAGTTTACATGGATTGTATGAAATATATTCCGGATCAAGATGTATGATGTATCTTCTACATGATTGGAATGAAAGTGACCATGTCACATTTTTGGCCTTCACCTCTTTTGTGCAAATTGATTGGGAAACGCTGTTAAAGTTAAATGAACTTCGAACAAAGAACATAAAAAAAAAAAAAAGAATAAAAGAAAACTTTCCTAAAAAAAAAAAAAATCTAAAAAAATGACAAACACCAAATTCACATGAACATTAAACAAACGATAAAATAAAATTTGAATCACTAAAAGATAAACAAAATCAACATAAATGTTAAATCAAATTCTCAATCAAATTTCAAATGTGATCTTCCAAATTTCAAATCAAATCTTAAATCAAATTTCAACCGAGTTCAAACTCATCCTTCCAAATTTCAAATTCAATCTTTCCGGATTCCAAATCTCTATCAAATCTCAAATTCGATCTTCCGGATCTTAAATCAAATCTCAGTCAAATTTCAAATCTCAAATTCGATCTTTCCAGATCTCACATCAAACCTCAGTCAAATTCAAACTTTTGGGTCGAGGATTTTACGTCCAAGACTGCACTGCTTTAGGATTCTTTTCCTATTGCACTGAAATAAATCAAATTCAAACTCTTGGGTCGAGGATTTTACATCCAAGACTGCACTGCTTTAGGATTCTCTTCCTATTGCACTCTGAAATACATCAAATTCAAACTTTTGGGTCGAGGATTTTACATCCAAGACTGCACTGCTTTAGGATTCTCTTCCTATTGCACTAAAATACATCAAAATCAACCTTTTGGGTCGAGGATTTTACATCTAAGACTGCACTGCTTTAGGATTCTTTCCCTATTGCACTGAAATACATCAAAATCAACCTTTTGGGTCGAGGATTTTACATCCAAGACTGCACTTGCTAGGATTCTTTCCCTATTGCACTTGAAATACATCAAATCAAATTCAAACTCTTGGGTCGAGGATTTTACATCCAAGACCGCACTTGCTTTAGGATTCTTTTCCTATTGCACTCGAAATACATCAAATTCAAACTCTTGGGTCGAGGATTTTACATCCAAGACTGCACCTTGCTTTAGGATTCTCTTCCTATTGCACTCTGAAATACATCAAATTCAAACTTTTGGGTCGAGGATTTTACATCCAAGACCGCACTTGCTTTAGGATTCTTTCCTATTGCACTGAAATACATCAAATCAAATTCAAACTCTTGGGTCGAGGATTTTACATCCAAGACTGCACTGCTTTAGGATTCTTTTCCTATTGCACTAAAATACATTAAAATCAACCTTTGAGGTCGAGGATTTTACATCCAAGACTGCACTGCTTTAGGATTCTTTCCCTATTGCACTGAAATACATCAAAATCAACCTTTTGGGTCGAGGATTTTACATCCAAGACTGCACTGCTTTAGGATTCTTTCCCTATTGCACTGAAATACATCAAATCAAATTCAAACTTTTGGATCGAGGATTTTACATCCAAGACTGCACTGCTTTAGGATTTTTTTCCTATTGCACTGAAATACATCAAAATCAAACTCTTGAGGTTAAGGATTTTACATCCAATACCGCATTACTCTGCGATCTTTCCTCATTGTAATGATCCAATCCAATCGATTCGATCTTCTTTTGGGGTTGAAGATGTTACATCTAAAACTTCAAAATTCCAATTTTCATTTCAAATCAAATTCCTTCAAATTAATCTTGACAAACTTCAATCTAAATTGAAACTCCAAATTGAAATCTAAACTCACACATCATGACTTAAACATGAAACAAAATAAAGTCTAAATCGAAATTCTCCCAAATCATGTGATTTGGGATTTACCTCCTTTTCCTTTCCCCAGCGAGAGTTCAGGAATCTCCAGTCTTAGAGATATACTTGACACTCCCCAGCTGAAGCTCTTTTACTTTGTCCTAAGTTTGTTACTTGGACATCTGTGTTGGTTTTGTTGATCGCTTCGGTCAACACCAATACGCGCGGTGTGCTCCGTCAGCTCACCACACCTATTGGGGGTCCATTTGTTGACCTCATTTTTGATGAGGTCTTCTCTTCTTCTCTTTAGTACTTAGGATCTAGCCTTAGGCTTTTCCTTTGACTATCTTAGAGGACTAGAATTGGGATCCACCTTTTAGAAATTCAAACCACTTCTAAACTCCCTGCAAACTCCACAAACTTGATCGTAGACCCCTAATCACCTAGAGGGTTGAAATCAAATGTGGAAGTTTAAAGGATGAGTTCCTATAGGACTCTTTGGCCTTAGGACCGCCACAGGTGGCCCGGTCCAGTGAAGGGTTGACTTGCACACACACTACACCTACACACTACACTTTCACACACTTCCTAAAAACACACCCATACCCGACTTGACCTCCCGACTCATGTAGGTGATTCACATGGATGGTCCTTAACCCCTAAGCCCTTGGCAAGAGGGTTAGGAACAACATAGTGAATGCCTCAAATGAGTCCCTTCATGGCTCATGTGGGCTTGATATGGCTTCATGGCTCAACAAAAATGATTTCATTCCACTTACATCCACCCAATCTTCAATTTTCCAAATTTTCAATTTTTGACCCCCGGGACTCTACACCCGCTAACCTACCCAAAGCCCTGAATAGCCCAAATCTCTTAAAAATTTCCAAATCACCCAAGATTCTCCAAAATCATTCCCAAACATTTCCACATCACTCAAATTGATCATCCATACCCAAAAATGCCAAAAATTCCAAGAAAACCTCCCAATACCCTCCAAATACCCAAAATACCCCTCTTGACCCAAAAATCCAAAAATTCAGAAAATTCCCAGAAAATTCCAAAACATCCCAAATATTCCCAATTTCATTTTGTTCAACTACACCATGGGCCAATTTTGTCAATTTACCCCACTTTTATCAAAACCCCCAATTTGACCCATTTTAACCTAAAGTAAACCCAATGTCAAACCTAACCTACCCATTTGACCTAAATTCTGGTCCAATTCAATTCTAAATTTCAATTCAACATTCCCAACACCAATCTAGACCAAATCCAAGCTTAATTTGATTGACATTTGGATCCAATTTCACTTTTGGCCTTAAAGCCCAATTTGGACCCATGACCCAAACTTAGCCCAAACTCACCCAATTCAACTCCAATTAAACCCAAATCTTTTCTAAACCTTCCTTGACATCCCCATAAACAAAACACTAACATGATTTGCCAAATATTTTGATCCAAACCCCACTCAAGTTCAACCCAAAATTAAAAGGCCCATTTTTGACCTAAACCCAAACCTAACCCAGAATGAGCCCAGAATCCCAAAATCAAAACCCATCAAAGCCAAAACCTCTTTGAAACACTCCCATAAACATTTCTCAACATTTATTTTACATCAATTTCAATCTAGCCCAACTTTGGTCCATGGTAGCCCATTTTGGCCCACCTTAGCCTTTACCAAAATTTCATCCCAAAATCCATTTTAAAATTCAAAAGCCCATTTCCCTTAAACTTTCCTAAAAGCCCACTCCCTTCAAATTCAAAAGCCCAAATTCATCCAAAGCCCACATGACACTTCCTTTCATCATCCATTTAATCAAAATCACCCTTAAGTTTCAAAATCATCATTTAAACCATTCCAAATCAAGCTTCATACAAATTTTCACCAAAATATCCAAAATTCTTAAAACCCATTTTTATGAAATTGACTAAACTTTTCCCTAAGCCAAAGACAAGCCATGCAAGCCATGGACAAGCCACATGAAGCCATGGAGAGTTTGACATGTGATCAAGCCATTAATGGAAAAAGGAGGACCCCCTTTCCTAATCCTTCTTAAGCCTTTTTTTACCTTAAGCATGTCACACTCTAAACCATGCTTTGCCACCTAATCCTTGATGGAGACTCCACCACACATGGGAGATTGACCCACCTGACCTCCTCAGCCCAAAACCAGGTCTTGGGGAGGTGCACCCAACCCATTTGCATGGGTTGACCAAAATAAGCTAAAATAGCCCCTTCCCCTTTCTACTTTAATTCAACCACTTTACACATGTCAAACCTCAATTGAATGCACCAAACCCCAGCCACGACCCACCCGAACAAGATGGTGACCGAGTGCACGGCCGGCCGGCCACCAGGCCGCCGGAAAACACCATGGCCGAGACCTTGGGAGGAGCCAAACTTTGGAATTCTCCCTTGCTGAGTTGCCCCATCCCCAATGGCCATTGTGGCTGTTCTTCACATGCCAAGAGCAGCTGATCCCAAGCCCTAACTTCCCCTGGGAGGCCCTCCACCCTCTCCTATTTAAACCCCTCACCCTCTCGGCCATGAAGAGGTGCTCGAACCGGACCTTACCGAAACTGCGCCAAAATTGCTCCGGATCATTCTCCATACTCGGAGCACTTGATCACCAGGTGAGATCCCCCTGCCATTTCTTCTCCGCGAGCTCGATTTCGGAGTTGAAATTCCACCCAAAACCAGGACACTTCTCCACAGGTGAGCCAATCCCCAAATTGATTGGTTCTACACCTTCACCGGACCAAGGGAAGGTGTCCACCAGCAAAAGCCCCATCTCCGAGGCCACCCGAGTTGCTCCGGCCTCCAAGCTTTGTGATCGGGCTTGGTCGAAATCACATCTAGACAATTCACCAGACCAGGAGACTTCATCTGGAGCTTGCTGGGATCCAATCGAAGGTGCAACAACTCTCAGATCGAAGCCACACTTCTCTGAGCAAAGGTATGAACTAATTCTTCATCCCGAGCTTCTGGAGATTCTCCATTTCAAATGCCTTAATTTCAATGCATGATAACCGTATAGATGTGTTTGTCTCTTCAAGACGAATCCATAGAGCATAAGAACATGAAAATCCATTGAGTATCGAGTGAGATATTAAGGATTTAGTGTGGACGGCTCTCGGGTCAGGACACTTGGGGACGATGAACGGATGCGCGTCCATTTAATACACGCGCGGACGGACGGCCGGGATCGCGTCGGATCGGAAGGACGGAGCGATACGGCGGGTCCCGGGAGCGCCGACGCGGATGGCGGCGTCGAATGGGAGCGCGCCACGCGGCACTTCGGAGCTGCCGATGTTTCGCTGGCGCCGCGTGGATAAGTAGAAAATTAGGGGTATTTTCTATTTATTTAATTCCCTAAACTTCAAAAATTCATAACTTTGTGTAAGAAAATCATAAAAATAAAATAAAAATACCCTCTTGCTCGGTGAACGAGAGGAGAATAATGTGGAAAAGAAATTAATTAATTTTGTCCAAGTATTTTATTTTTAATTAATTATTTACTCCCTGCATTGTTTTAATTCTCCATGCATTCACACAATTCACCATGGCATGAGACTATAGGGCTTTTGAAGCCTCCGAACTTAGGAACATTCCCCGAATTTTCCAAGGTCGAGGCCATCTCTGTGAAAAGTTATTGATTTTTCAAATGCATGTTGCTCGTTTTAAGTATTTTAATTTCAAAAATTAGCATGTTGTGAAATAAATTCTGGGAAAATTTGGTGATGTTCCTTATGACCGGAGAACCCTAGGAAAAATAGGACTTGGGTTAATTCACTTAAAATAATCCTAATTGGCTTAAACATCCAAAATAGATCCCTAATTAATTAGAGCTAACCATACATCAAATTGACTTGAAATCAATTCTCCACTGACCTTTAGGGTTAGAAGAACCCACCATAAAAATTTGAGGTCAATTGGACTTGGTTAGCCCCACTAATTGGATTGATTAAGTCACTTAGTCATTTTAAACTTTAAAAATTCATAACTTTCAAAATACCTTTCAAAAATTCACCAAATTGGTTTTGGAGCCTCTCTGATATCAGGGGAATTTAAGAAAATTAAAATTTCAATTTTCTAAAAAAGTTGATTTTTAATATTATTTTAATATTTTTAATAATTAAAAAATAATAAAAATCACAAAAATAATAAAATTCACCAAAATGTCACATTTTGAATTTTAATCACTTAGGAATAAACCCCATATTTTTCTTAGGCCTATTTGGTGAGATATTAATTTTTAAAGCTCTAGGGTAATTTTAAAATTAAAAAAAATGTATTTTCTAGCATTTTCACCAAAATAATTATAATAAATCAAAGAAAAATCAGAAAATTGTAAAATTTGATTCTCTGGAATCCTTGATATCAGAGAGAATTTTAAAAATTATAGAACTCATTTTTCAACATTTATTTTATTTTTAAATTAATTAATACTCCAGAACTTAAAATAATTCTAATAAATAAAATATAATTCAAAAAATTACAAAATTTGGTCCAAGTGGTCCTCTGGTCATTAGGAATGTCCCCTAATTTTCTTAAGAACAGAAACTTACCCTTGGTCATGTTATCAAATTTTCCTTGAAAATCTCTATTTTCTACTAAAAATAATTATATAAATAAATTAAATACAGAAAAATCACATTTTCTCCTCTCATGTCTTTATTGACATATGAGTGAAGTCACATAAAAAATTTCAAGTTCATTTGAGTTCAATTTAGTGAGTTATGAAATTATTAGGCTTAAAGGGCAAGATGGTAATTAAAATTTTAACCCTTAATTAAAACTTTAGGTTTAATAAAAAATTAACAAGTAAAATATTTGATCCTAATCTGATTTGGATGATTGAAATTTAAATAATTAAAGGGTAGAAACCCATTAAGCAATTTAAAATGATTAAACCTTAATTAAATAATTGATTAAATTTGGGAGAATAATAAAATTGGAATTATTAAAATAGGGATATTATTAGGAAGAGATTTATTCTTTAATTTAAAAGATCCCTAAATTTAATCATCTCATTAATATTCAACTCTTAATTAAAATGATAACTCAAATTTAAAATATTAAAAGACTTAATCATTAAACTAAAATTAAATCATTAAACTCTTTCAAAAATTTCAATTAAAATTAAATTAAATCAAATTAAAAATTAAATTAAATTAAGTAAATTAAATTAAATTAAATTAAATTAAATAAATAAATTAAATTAAATTAAATTAAATTAAATAAATTAAATTAAATTAAATTAAATTAAATTAAATTAAATTAAAAATTAAATCAAATTAAATAAAATTAAATTAAAATTAAATCAAATCAAACTAAATTGAATTAAATTGAATTAAATTAAACTAAAATTAAATTGAATTAAGTCGAATTAAATAACATCACCTAAGACATAAAGAACTCAAAAATAAATCTAAAATAACTTGAACACTATTCCAAACTTAAATCATTAACTTAAATTTGAAATCATTAAGTATCATTTTGCCCTAGGAGCTTTAGTTATCATAACTCCTAAACAGAATATTAAATGAAATATTACTTCACTTATAGGACATTCAAATATCCTAGTTCACTGAGCAAGTTAACAAAACTTGAAAACCTCGGATGATCGATTCATTTACATAATTAAATTCTCTTGGACTTAGAACAATCCTAGAAATATTGAAAAGATGTTTAAGATTCTTCTTAAGCACTTCCTCAATATGATAGGATATTTATAAGAACAATTGAACTTAGTTATTCTTTGATGAAGAAAATCGTCCTCAAACCAAAAACACAAGGAACCTAGACGTCATAGGAAATGACTAAGCTATAGGATTAGGAACTTGGTAGAAAACCATAACCCTTTCCCTTAGCTTTACCTAGGAAATTGCTATGAATGCTTAAATGCTCTAAATTGTATTTTAAGTGCAGCTTGGGATGACGGGAAGACCCTCCAGGTACGCTTTTATTTTATTGCAATTTATTTTATTGCAATTTATTTAATCGCATCGCACTTATTTTTCTTGCATGATAAAGCAATAGTTGCATGAAAACTGACACCTTTAGGACAGAAACCAAAACTGAAACCCATAACTAAATTAAAAGACACTACAAGATAAAATTCACCTCTACAACATTTCAAAATATAAGACAACTCAAAATTTAATCACAAACATAACACAAAACTACAATTATAACTAAATTAAAACGTCTTGTTGGATGATCGGGAATACCTCGGATGATGTAACCTACGTGTTGCTAACGGGATTTCCCACGGTCTAAATGAAAGTGTGGAACTCATTCGAGTTGAGTTTAGCAAATTCATCCGGACTAAGTGAATCCGATAAAAATAATGATGCCGGAAGGATGGAACCGTGGGATCTTAACCGGTGTCGTTATAATCAACTTTAAGATTTGTTTTAATTAAAACACAAAAAACACTTGGAAATTAAGACTTCTCTAAACCAAAACACTTTTCTCATCCCATGATTTATGATTTCTAAAACTAAACCTCTGCAACAACAAGGAGCTCGGAGCATGGTGGGCGACGACGGCCATCGTCGTCAAGCAAAACTTGAATCTACTTCGACAAAACTTTCCTAGAATTAAATAACAAAGCCATAGGACTTCGAGGTAGTTTGCCTAGTGCAACATAAATCCTCAACTCTTCGTTAGGCATTTGCATTGCAAATTAAGCCCTAACCGGTCTTAGGATTCCGAGGTAGTCGTCCGATAAGACATAAACCCTCATATCTTCCGAGCAATTTGTATGATTCTATCATATAAATATAAGCCCTAATTAATTAAAATTGGCAAGATTAAAACATTAAATAAACATTAGGACTTTCCTAAATCCAAGCCAAACAATAGGATAGTCGGGAGATTACCGAAGTTCGCTTCGAATCCGTAATTTCTCCTACTTTTCTTCCTTTGAATTTCCAAAATAAAAATGTTCCAAATTTGAGCTAATCCTTTTGAAATTCCAAAATTCAATCCCTTGAAAACTTAAACTTTGAAATTCTTGAGAGCGGAATTATTGATTATTATCGAGAGTTTTCTTAGGTGATTACCGTCACTTAAGATGTAATTAACTATAGGGGCTTGCCCTTATAGGGAATTTTAAAGAACCCGAGTAATATAATCCCTGTTTAATATTTTCATATTAAGCGAGGGAATTTGTCGGCTTATAAAATTGGTTCGCGGACCAAACGGATGTCACAAATCTTCTAGTTTATTTAACCGAGCCCCACCATCAAGCAGTGTGTCTATCCTTAGGGATAGATACACGGTTTGCGGTGCGGTGCTCGTTTATATAAACTATTGGGGATGTGAGATCGGTTTGATTTCATATCTTAAAATCTTCAAATTTAAAATTATTTTCAAAATCAAATATTACTTTCTAAATTATATCTATATTTAAATTTAAAATTCGCCAACAACTTCTGTTAGGCGACCCCTTTTTAAAATATCACACAACCTAAAAATAATGCCGACACTCTCATCTCCTGATTTATGATTTCTAAAACTAAACCTCTGCAACAACAAGGAGCTCGGAGCATGGTGGGCGGCACGGCCATCGTCATCGACCAAACATCGAGTCTACTTCGACAAAACTTTCTTAGAATTAAATAACCAAGCCATAGGACTTCGAGGTAGCTTGCCTAGTGCAACATAAATCCTTAACTCTTCGTTAGGCATTTGCATGATCATATCATGTAAATTAAGCCCTAACCAATCTTAGGACTCCGAGGTAGTCGTCCAATACGACATAAACCCTCACATCTTCGAGGCTATTTGTATGATTTTATCATACTAATATAAGTCCTAACTAATTAAAATTAGCAAGATCAAAATACTAAATAAACATTAGGGCTTTCCTAAATCGAAGCCAAACAATAGGATAGTCGGGAAATTACCGGAGTTCACTTTGAATCTGTGATTTCTCCTACCTTTCTTCCTTTGGATTCCCAAAATAAAATGTTCCAAATTTGATCCATTCCCTATTGAAATTCCAAAATTCAATCCTTTGAAAACTTAAACTTTGAAATTCTTGAGAGCGGAACTACCGATTATTATCGAGAGTTTTCTTAGGTGATTCACGTCACTTAAGATGTAATTAACTATAGGGGCTTGCCCTTATAGGGAATTTTAAGAACCCGAGTAATATAAACCTCGTTTAATGTTTTCATATTAAGCGGGGGAACTTGTCGGCTTATAAAATTGGTTCGCGGACGAAACAGTATGTCACAAACCTTTCTAGTTTATTTAATCGAGCCCCATTATCAAGCGATGTGTCTATTCTTCGGGATAGATACACGGTTTTTGGTGCAGTGCTCGTTTATATAAACTATTCGGGATGCGAGATCAGTTTGATTTCATATCTTAAAATTTTCAAATTTAAAAATTATTTTCAAAAATCAAATACTACTTTTCAAATTATTTATTTAAATTAAATCTAAAATTCGCCGACAACTTCTGTAGGCGACCTCTTTTCAAAAATACAACACTCAACCTAAAAATATGCCGACAAGGATATGTTATCGAATGAACTGCTAACTGTAGAGTTATAATAGAAGGGGTTATTTCTTCTAATCCCAGTCTTTTAAATATAGATAATGGCATAAGGTTAATGCTTGCACCTAAATCACATAAAGCTTTCCCATAAAATCTTTCTCCAATCGCACTTAGAATTGTGAAGCTACCAGGATCTTAAAGTTTTTCAGAATGTTTCTACTAAATTATTGCACTGCATTCTTCAATAATTGCAACGATCTCATTATCTTCAAACTTCTTTTTTCGTGTTGAGAATATTCTTCATAAACTTCACATAGCTTGGCATTTTTTCTAAGGCTTCAAAAAATAGAATATTATTTGTTAGTTTCTTAAAAATTTCTAAGAATTTTAAAAATTGCTTATTCAACTTTTGTTGTCAAAATCTTTGAGAAAATGTTGGTGGTGGCTTTTCTAAATCCATTTTAGGTGGAGAAATGGATCTTTCCAAACCTTTTTGAGCGTCCACTATTAGATCTTCAATTTTTCTTTCTCTACTTCAAGTTCTTTTTAAACTCTGCCTTCCAACTCTCTTCCACTTCTCAGTTGAACAGCTTTAACTTGCTCTTTATTTTTATCTCTTGGATTTATCTTAGAATTACTAGGAGGTGTTTCTTGGGATCTATTACTTAATGAATTGGATATTTGTCCCAATTGATTCTAAAGATTTCTAATTGTAGCTCCTTGACTTTGCAATTGATTTCCCATTTGTAATACCACTTCTTCTATAGACAACTTCTTCTCCTTAAATTGTGAAGTATTATTAAAACCTGGAGGATAAGAAGGTCTAAAATTAATATTCCCTTGGTTGTTCCAATTCCCCAATGGGTTTACTTGATTGTTCCCCCATTGTTAATTACTACCACCTCGATTATTGTTATTCCAGTTAAAGTTTGCGTGGTTCTTCCAACCTGGGTTATAATAATTGGAATATAAGTTATTAAGCATATTTATGACTTTCAAAGGTTCTAATGATGTTTGAGAATCTACCATTTGGCCTAGTTAATTTTGTTCAATCATTGAAATTGGTTGAGAAAAAATCATTCAAAATTAGTCTATCTTCCTTGAAATTGCAGCAACTTGATTTGCTAGCTTTACAAAAGCATCATATTCATGAATACTGGATACCTTTCTAAGATTTACCCTCTCAGAAAACTATTGAAAACTATTTGTAGTCATTTCTTCAACTAAAGCAAAAGCATCATTATACTGTTTAGACATCAATGAACCACTAGCAGCAACATCGATAATAGATTTAAGAGATCCAACTAATCCATTATAAAAAGTTTGAATTCTTAAGCAATCTGGTATTGAACGGTGTGGGCACTTTCTTAAGAAGTCTTTAAAATGTTCTCATGCTTCATAAATAGATTCCCCTTCAAACTGACAAAAAGATGTAATATCATTTTGTAAGCTTAGCTGTCTTTGATGGTGGAATATATTTAGCAAGAAATTTTTTGATAATCACCCCATGTTCTGATAGATCCAGGTGCTAAAGACTGTAACCATATAATAAATTTATCCCTTAATGAAAAAGGAAAAAGTTTAAGTCTAATAACATCATTCGAAAGACCATCATATTTAAATGTCGCGCACAATTCTAGAAAATTGGCAAGATGTAAATTTGGATTTTCAGTTGGTGGTCCCTCAAATTAATTATTAGATACAATTTGGATAATAGTAGGTTTACGTTCAAAAGAATTAGCCACTACAGTAGGATGTTGAATAATACCATGAAATGTATCTATTGTAGGGCTAGTATAATCTCTTAAAATTCTAAATTCTTTATGGATGTTAGTATTTTGATTATTTTGATTTGCCATTTCTTGAATATTTTTTTCTTTTTTAGTATATCTAATTTTTTTGATTTTCTTATAATACTTTCTAATTTAGAATCGCAAGGCATAAGTCCTTTAGAACCTGAACTACGCATACATATATAAAATACACTAAAATAAAATGACACAATAAAAACAACTTCCAAAAATAAATCTAGCATGTTTAAATAGGACTTTGAAAAGTAAAAATTAAATTTTCTTAAAAATTTTTCTTTATTTTATCTCTTTCCCCGGCAACGGCACCAAAAACACCGATATTTATGCTTACCATATTTATATATGAATTGTTAATCCTTTTTAATGATTTTATAATGTGGATATTACACAAGTATGCGTATTGTTTATCAAGTAATATAAGACTTTCTAATTAAGCTCTGAGATATCAAACCCATAGTGAAAGTGATATATAAAGAAAATATATTCTAGCACAGAAAATTGAAAAATCAACTTATTACTTTTTAGAAAAGATCTTCGTCAAGCTACAGATAATATTCCAAGAAATAAATTTGATTCTTTTTGTTAGTTTTTATAATTTGATATGAAAATAAGTACTACAGTTAGTAAACTTTTGTAAGATGAAAACTTATGCAAATGAAATATCTTTTTCCTTTTAAGAATCACGAACAAGTCAATGAAATTATTGTTGTGGAAGTGTACGACTTATTTTTAGGTTGTGTGTTGTATTTTGAAAAGGGGTCACCTAATAGAAATTGTCGGCAAATATTAAATTTTAAATTAAATTTAAATATATATATATATATAATTTGAAAGTAACATTTAATTTTGAAAATAATTTTAAATTTGAAAATTTTAAGATATGAAATTAAACCGATCTCACATCCCAAATAGTTTATATAAACGAGCACCACACCATAAACCGTGTATTCATCCCGAAGAATATACACACTGCTTGATGACGAGGCTCGATTAAATAAACTAAAAGATTTGTGACATCCGTTTGGTCTGTGAACCAATTTTATAAGCCAACAAGTTCCCTTTCTTAATATAAAGAAATTAAGTAGGGTTTATATTACCTGGGTTCTTAAAGTTCCCTATAAGGGCAAGCCCCTATAGTTAATTACATCTTAAATGACGGGAATTATTTAAGAAAACTCTCAATAATGATCAGTGGTTTTGCTCTCAAGAATTTCAAAGTTTAAGGTTTTTAAAAGATTAGATTTTGGAAATTTCAAAAGGGATTAGCTCAAATTTGGAACAGTTTATTTTAAGAATCCAAAGGAAGAGAAGTAGGAGAAGCTGAGGATCCAAGAGGAATCTTGGCAACTTCCCAAACTATCCTATTGTTTGACTTCAATTCAAAAATTTACTTAATGGTGTAATTCTGCCAATTTTAGTTAATTAGGACTTATATTTGTATGATATAATCACACAAGTAGCCTCGAAGATGTGAGCGTTTATGTCGTATCAAAGAACTGCCTCGGAATCCTAAGACCGATTAGGACTTAATTTACATAAAATAATTATGAAAATGCCTAATGAAAAGGTTGAGGATTTATGTTGCACTAGGCAAACTACCTCGAAATCCTATGGCTTGGTTATTTAATTTTAAGAAAGGTTTTGCTGATGTAGATTACAGTTTTGCTGATGACGATGGTCGTGCTGCCCACTCTGCTCCAAGTTCCTTGTCGTTGTAGGGGTTTAGTTTTAGAAAGTGACAATCAGGAGATGAGATAAGTGTTCTGGTTTAGAAAAGTCTTAAGGTTCAGGTGATTTAATATTTTGTTAGGAGAATCTTAAAGTTGGTTATAACAACACCGGTTAAGATCCCACGGTTCCATCATTCCGGCACCGTTATTTTCATCAGATTCACTTAGTCCAAATGAATTTGCTAAACTCAACTAAATGAGTTCAACACTTTCATTTAGACCATGGGAAATCCCGTTAGCAACACGTAGGTTAAATCATCTGAGGTATTCCCGATCATCCAACAAGACGTTTCAATTTAGTTGTAGTTGTGGTTTTGTTATTCTGTTTGTGATTAAATTTTGAGTTGTTTTATATTTTGAATGTTGTGGCGGTGGATTTTATCTTGTTGTGATTTTTAATTTAGTTTTGGGTTTCAGTTTTGTGGCTATCCTAAAGGTTTCAGTTTTCATGCAACAATCTTATTTAACATGCAAGAAAAGTAAAGTGCAATACAGGTGAGTAAATTGCAATAAAATAAAAGCGTACCTGGAGGGTCTTCCCGTCATTCCAAGCTACACTTAAAACACATATTAAAGAATTTAAATGTTTATTACAAATACTTAGGTAAAGCTAAGGGAAGGTTCTAGTTGTCTATCAAAGTCCTAATCCTATCGCTAGTCAATTCATATGACGTCTAGGTTCTTTATATTTTGTGGACAATTTTCTTCATCAAAGAACAATTAAGTTCAGTTGTTCTTCTAAAGTATCTCATCATATTGAGAAGTGTTTAGGACGAATCTTAAACATCTTTTTAATACTTCTGAGATTATTTCGAGTCTAAATAAACTTTTATTGTAGAGATGAATCAATCATCCAGAAATTTTTAGTCATGTTTTTCCTCTTGCTCAGCGAACTTAGGACATTTGATTATCCTATGAATGAAGTGACATTTCACTTGATGTTCCATTTAAGAGTTATAATAATGAAAGCCTTTAGGGGCAAATCAATTCTATAAGAATTTCAACGATTTGAAATTAGAATTAATGTTTTAAGGTGATTTAATTTAGTTATAAAATTTTAATAAATTTAAGTTTCGAATAGTGTTCAAGTTGTTATTATTAAGTGTTTTAAACTATTTGAATTGAAAGAGGAGTTTAAATTATTTAATTTAGACTTTAATGATTTAATTTTAATTTAATTGCAATATTCTAGATTAACTTTTAATTGGTTTGATTTTTTTATTTAAGAATTATTTTTGTGAAATTGATTTTGATGTTTCAAGTTTGTTTTAAATTTTCTTTCAAGTGATTTTTGAAATTAAAAATTTTTTTAATGTTTTAAATTTATTTCAATTTAAGTATCAAGTTATTTAATATTTTAAGTTTTAATTTAATTAAGGGTTACCTTTTCTTATTATTAATTTATTAATTTCAATTATCATCTTAAGTTTAATTAAGAGTTAAATGTAATTAAGGTGATTCGTTTGGGGATTTTAGTTTAAGTGATTATAGTCTTTCTAAATTATATCCCCATTTTAATAATCCAAAATTTTAATTATTCTTCCAAAATTCAAATTATTTAATTAATTAAGGTTTCAAGTTTTTTTGGTTTATTAAAGTGATCAATGAGTTCCTACCCTTTTATTTTCCAAAGTTTCAATCATCTAAGAAAGAATTAAGATCAAATATTTTACCCCCCATTTTGATTAAACCTAAAGTTTTAATTAGGGGTTAAAATTCTTAATTATTAATATGCCCTTTTAAGCTTAATTATTTCACAACTCATCAAATTGAGCTCAAATGAGCTTGAAATTTTTATGTCACTTCACTCATATGTCAATTAAGACATTAGAGGAGAAAATGTGATTTTTCTGAATTTAATTTAATTTATATATTTATTTTAATGAAAAATAGGGATTTTAATGGAAATTCAATAAAATGACCAAGTCCTTAAGAAAATTATGGGATATTCCTAATGACCAGAGGACCCCTTGGACCAATTTTGGTGATTTTTTAAATAATATTTTATTTATTATAATTATTTTGAGTTTTGGAGTATTAATCAATTATAAAATAAAATTAAAGTTGAAAATGAATTTTATATTTTTCTTAAGTCTCCCTAACCTCAAGGAGTTCAGAGAAACAAATTTTGTATTTTTATGATTTTTCTTTGATTTATTAGAATTAATTTAGCAAAATGTTGAAAAATTCATTTTTTAATTCAAAAATTGTTTTAGGGCTTTAAAATTCAATATCATAACTTATAGTCTTGAGAAAAATTTTTGGTTTGTTCCTAAGTGATTAGGAGGTGAAATATGACATTTTTATGTTTTTTAATAATTTTTTTATTTTTATGATTTTTTAATTATTAAAATATTAAAAATATGATTAAAAATGAAAATTGTTAGAAAATTCTAATTTTAATTTTCTTAAACTCCTCTATTATACGAGAAGTCCCAAAACTAATTTGGTGAATTTTTAAAAGGTATTTTTGGAGTTATGAATTTTTAAAGTTTAATTTTACTCATATGACTTGATTAATTCGTTTAGTGGAGTTAACATTTCCAATTGATTCCAAATTAGGCCAATTAGGGTTATTCTTAATGAATTAACTCAAAATATAAGTATCCTAGGGTCCTCAGGTCCTTTGGAACTTCTCCAAATTTTTCTAGAATTTTCTAAGCATTATGCTAATTAATGCAATTAAAATATCAAAAACAGTGACATAAACTTGAAAAAAACATAACTTGCCATAGAGATAGCCTTTGACCTTGAAAAATTCAGGGAATGTTCCCAAGATTAGAGGCTTCAAAAGCCCTATGGTCTCACGCTATGGTGAATTGTCTATGCAAATGGAGAATTAAAATACTGAAATGAGTAAATAATTAATTAAAAATAAAATACTCATCAAATTAAATCAATTCTTTTTCCACATTATTCTCCTCTATTTAATGAGCAAGAGGGTTTTTTTATTTTATTTTGTGATTTTTATACACAAAGATATGGATTTTATAAGTTTCAGGCATTTAATTAAATAAAAAATTCCATATTTTCCTACTTATCCAACTCAGCGCCACGACAACCTTAGCGTATCCGAAGCTCCACGCGGCACGCTCCCATTCACCACCGCCATCCGACTCAGCGCCACGTGGCCCGCGGTTCACGTACCGTTCTCTGGTCCGACGTAATCTGAGTCGTCCAGTCGATACACGCTCGATCCAACGGTGGCTGGTCGTCGTCTCCGACTGGTGTGCACCCATGACCGTCCACACTCAAACCCTAATATCTCCCTTGTTTCTAAATTGATTTTCGTGTTCTTATACACTACGGATTCGTCTTGAAGAGAAGAACACATCCATACGGCTTACATGCTATGAAATTAAGAAGTCTCCATACCTTGGTTCAGGAGGTGAGGCCTCAACTGAATGTGCTCGGTATGTTCGTTGGAGCTGGAAGAGCCTAGCGATGAAGCCTCTGGCCCTGGTGAAAGGTTTAAGTATGAAAGTGATCAGGCCCGATTTTAGACTTTGGAGGCTAGAGCAATTGGGTGGCCTGGAGAGGGGGCTTTCACTGGGTAACTCCTTCTCTTGGTCTTGTGCAGGTGTGGGTGAGTTTAATTTGATTTTGGTGGAGGTTTGAGAGATGTCCTGTTCTGGCCTGAGAATTGAGCTCCAAAATTGAGCTCAATCAATGGGATTTAGGGCAGGAGAACAGTGGGGATGAATTGCTCTTGGCTAGGGGAACCTCTGTGAGGAGTTTGGAGGGATTCTGTGAAGGTTGATTTCAGCCAACCTTTTGGCCGAGAGGGGGTGGCTGGTTTAAATAGCCATGGCCAGGGCTTCCTATGGGCAATTGATGGATGGGATCAGATGCCTAAAGGAGGAGATGAAGAGCTGTGGTGGCTAATTGGAGTGGGGCAGCTCATTAGGTGAGAATTTGAATATTGGCTCATTCCAAGCTCCTCGGCCATGGCGTTTTCCGGCAGCCTGGTGGCTGGCCGGCTAGAGTCAGGTCACCATCTGACTCAGGGGAGTCAGGGCTGGGGTTTGGTGCAGTCAATTGCCTTTGGACATGTGTAAAGGATTTGATTTAAGTGGAAAGGAGGGAAGGCTTATTTTTTCTTGGTTTGGTCCAAGGCATGGTTTAGGCTTGGTGAACCTCCCCAAGGCTTGACTTTGGGCTGAGGGAGAATCATTTGGGTCAGCTAGGAAGGAGTGGTGAAGTCCCCATCCAAGGTGATGTGGCTAAACTTGGTTTAGAGTGTAGCATAAATGGGGTTAAAAGGGCTTAATGAAGGCTTAGGAAAGGCTCCCCTCTTCTTGCCATAAATGACTAGGTGAGGTGTCAAAACTCTCATGGCTTCATATGGCTTGTAAATTTCTCACATTTGGCTTACATTTGGCTTGGAAAAGGTTGGCTTGTTTCATGAAAAAGGGTTTTGGCATTTTTGATGAATTTAGGGGAAATTGGCATGTGGATTAGTTTAGAAAAGTTTAATGATGAATTTGAAACTTAGGGAGTGATTTAAATCAAAGGGACGATGAGGTGAAAGTGTCATGTATGCTTTGGATTGACTTTGGGCCTTTTGGATTTGGTGAAAATGGGCTTTTAGAATGGTTTAAGAAAGTTGGCCTTTAGGTTTGAAAACAAATTGGTGGATGGAAATTTTGTGAAGGATTGGGCCAAACAAGTGTTGTGTTTAGTTTAGGGATGTGTCATGAGTGATTTGAAACAAATTTGAGGTGATTTGGAGTTGAATTGGGTTTGATTTGAGACTTTTTTGGTAAAGGGGCCAAAGTGGGTCAAATTGGGCTAACTTGGACTAAGTTTGTGCTAATGTTAGATTTGATGTAAATTAATGTTGAGAAATGTTTATGAGAGTGTTACAAAGAGTTCTCAACTTTGGTTGGGCTTTGATTTTGGGATTTAGGCCCATTTGGGTTAGGTTTGAGTTTAGGCCAATTTAGGGGATTTTTGGTTTGGGCTAGGTTTGGGTGGAGTTTAGGTTCAAATTTGAGGCAAATAAAGTTAGTGTTTTGTTTGTGGGGATGTTAGGAAGGTTTCAGAAAAGATTTGGGGCCAATTGGGGTTGAATTGGGTTGGTTTGGGCTAGGTTTAGGTCATGGGCCAAAATTGGGCCTCAGGCTTCAAATTGAAATTAGATCCAAATTTAAATCAAATTGGACTTGGATTTGGTCTAGATTGATATTGGGGATATTGAATTGAAGTTTAGAATTAAATTGGGTCAAATTTGAGGTCAATTGGGTTGGTTTAGTGGGACATTGGGTTCACTTGGGTTAAAAATGGGTCAAATTAGGGATTTTGGTAAAAGTGGACTAAATTGACAAAATTGGCTTATGGTGTAGTTAAACAAAATGAAATTTGGAATATTTGGGATTTTCTAGAATTTTTTGGGAATTTTCTGAATTTTTGGATTTTTTTGAATAGAAGGGCATTTTGGGTATTTGGATGGTATTGGGGGTATTTTTGGAAATTTTGGTATATTTTGCTAAGGATGATCAATTTGAGTGGAGAGAAATATTTAGGACTGATTTTGATGAATTTTGGGTAATTTAGGCAATTTTGCAAATTTTGGGCAATTTCAAGGGCATTTGGTAGGCTTGGTGGGTGTAGGGTCCCGGAGGTCAAAAATTAAAATTTTAGAAAAATAAAGATTGATCAAGTTTGAGTAGAATGGAATCACTTTGGTTGAGCCATGAAGCCATATCAAGCCCATAAGAGCCATGAGAGGACTCATTTGAGGCATTCACTATGTTGTTCCTAACCCTCTTAGCCAAGGGCCTAGGGGTTAAGGTCCATCCATATGAATTACCTACATGGGTCAGGAAGTCAAGCTAGGTATGAATGGTTTTAGGATTTGGAATGTTTGTGAAAGTGTAATGTGTGCAGGTCAACCCTTACTAGGCCAGGCCACTTAGGGTAGTCCTAAGGCCAAAGAGTCCTATAGGGAACTCATCCTTTAAACCTTAACATTTAATCTTAACCCTCCAAGTGACTTAGGGGTTTAAAATCAAACTTATGGGGTTTGTAGGGAGTTAAGAGGTGTTTGAATTTCTAAGTGGTGGGTTCCATTTCTAGTCCTCTAAGATAGTCAAAGGGAAAGCCTAAGGCTCGATCCTAAGTACTAAGGAGAGAGAAGAGAAAAGACCTCATCAAAATGAGTTCAACAGGAAGTGTCTAAAATGTGTGGTGCCAAATAAGAGTAATTATATTCTTTACCTTTACTATAGATTCTATAAAGAACTTAGGTTAATCTACTGTTTTAAAAATTTTCAAGGCGGGTTAGACAGGAGAGATAGTAGCTTTCACTTTAGTGTTTCCTCGATTCTCTCCAGCTGAGGGCTAACATCTTGTATCAAAACATAAAATAATAAATAAAATTAGGAGCTTAATTTTGTCACTCTAAAGTCCTCTAATTCTACACTCATCAAAGTATATCTCCCTATTTATTTGCACTCAACTATGTGGATTACATTCTCACCCATATAGTTTCATGTGATTTTTTACTATTATTGATTGAGACAATACCATACCAGTTCTTACAAGTTCTCACAACAAATTTTAACATCTTAATTGTCCAAATAAAGAAGTAAATGAAGTCCAAGGTTGTAAATCATCACAACTTATTCCAAGATTGAAATCCTATACTTCTCACAACATACTTCCATAACAATATTACTTCGTTATTTTAAAGAAAAAGATAAAGAAATCTACTCAGAATTCATGGAGAAAATAAAATCACAACTTGGTTTAAAAGTAGAAATCATAGTGAAAACACAAGAAGTCTAAATTAAAAACCAAATGTAATAATAAAGATAAATGACCTTGTTGTTTAGCATGCAATTTCACAAGAAGAAAAGGTACGAAAAATTATAGTGACCCTGTTGTCTAGCATGAAATTTCACAAGTAGAAAAGGTATGAGAAATTAAATGAAAGTAAATTTTGGTGCAATAAAATAAAAATGTGACTAGAATTTTCTCTCATTACTTCACCGAAAAGTTTAGCCTTGTAATGCATATATATAATTTTGCGGGAGTTGAAGCATGCAAGTGAGAAAAGCTGAGCAAGCCTATAGATAGGTTCATCATAGGCCTACTAG
Source organism: Papilionanthe hookeriana x Papilionanthe teres (assembly GCA_022702705.1). Lineage (NCBI taxonomy): Eukaryota > Viridiplantae > Streptophyta > Magnoliopsida > Asparagales > Orchidaceae > Papilionanthe > Papilionanthe hookeriana x Papilionanthe teres. The sequence goes on along the minus strand of CM040421.1, from coordinate 106,077,649 downwards.
GTCCTATATCATAACTTGGTGAGTCGTATTTATTTAAATGTAGATGATTCATCTTTCAAGATATCCAAAAGATTATGAGAAAGGTCTAGGGACCGGGCCTCGGACATCTCATAATCTCTTGAAAAGTCTCGAGTTCGTTCAAATTTAATATGTTGCTTGATGACTCATCCTTATCATACCCTTATGCTCAATGAACTCATTTTTTTATCAACCCTAAGAACAGAGGAATTATCACTTGACGTTTCATTTATTAATTATGCGAGTGAACACCCTTAAAGGAATATACATTTATTAAGAATTTTAATCAGTTTAATTTTAGAATTGGATTTATAATGTTTTAAGATGCCTAACATTAATAAAATTTCATTTTCTAAATCTCATTAAATAATTCTTGATCAATCCTAGCTAACTACTAAGATCTTAAGCTTTAATGAGTATCTTTGCAATTTTGGAAAAAGTTTAACTTATGATTATGGTTCTCAATTCTTACCAAAGTATTGAATGTATCATTAAACACCAACTAGGGGTACTAGTTTGAGAGATTATTAACTTCAATAGTAAATCTTCTAATCATGAGATCATTTAATTTTGATTAATTTCCAAGTTAAAATAATTCAGGAAATTGTAGATTTATCTTTTTTTTGTGACAAAGATGAGGACAGTTTCTACCACTTAAATCACTTATATTTCAATCTTCAAGATATTCCAAATTATGATCATTCATTGCCCATTTCCCTATTTGGTTAGGCCTAAACATTCATTAAAACTTAAAGTTATCAATTCAATTTTATTCTTGTAAGGGCTATCACTTCATAATTTGTTAAACATAACTCAAATGACTTTGAAATTTTTATATTACCCCACCCATGGATCAATTAAAACATCAGAGAGAAAATGTGATTTTTCTAATTTTAATTTAATTTATTTAATAATTTACATACAAAAAACGAGGATTTTCAAAGATAATTCAGAAACTTAATCAAAAAAAAAATTTATCCATAAGAAAATTATTGGAGGTTCACGTAGACTAGTATACCACATGGACTAATTTTCATGATTTTCTAAGTTTTATTCTAATTACTATAGTTATTTTAAATTATGAAGCATTAATTAAAAATAAAATATTACTCATGTTGAAAATTAATTTTTATATTTTTTATAAATCTCTCTAAGGTCAGGGAATCTCGAAACAATTTTATATTTTTGTGAATTATATTTTAATTACTAGAATTATTTTAGTGAGAAATTAAGAAAAATCCATTTTTAACCTTAAAAATTATTATTAACCCTTTTAAGATTAATATCTTCACTTAGGAAATTTGGAAAATTATTTTAATGGTTCCCAAATGATTAAAAGACCATATGTGACAATTTGTGCATTTTTATATTTTAGTGATTTTTATGATTTTTAATGAGTTTTTAATAATTTTTTATTATTTTTAAATTCAAAACTTAGGGAAAAAAAAGATGTGTTGATTTTAATTACCATTTATTTTTATAAAGTTCCCCTGGTCACAAGAAACTCCCAAAACTAATTTCATAATTATTTTGACTTAATTATTTTATTTCCAAAAATATTATTTAACTTATAAAATTTATTTAGGTGATCAAATTAATTCTGATTGACTTGAAATTTTATTAGGAGTTCCCGTAACCTTCAAATACAAAGAATGATTTTTATGCCATTTACATTTATATGTCTAGTTTAATTTTCTTTAGGTTTATTGAGTTGACTAAAATTAGAGTGAGTTTTAATTAATTAAATCAAGTTTATATTTTTCTTATGGTTCTCTGGTTACAGAGAACCTACAAAATATTTTTATTTTTTTTATGAATATTGTAATTTTTTATGATTTGTAAATCAAAACAGACACAATAAACTTGAAAAATAGAGATCTCTTCATAAGGACCTACCCTGATCTTGGAAAAATCAGAGAAGATCTCTCATGTCAAAGAGAACAAAAGCCCTAAGTTTCATGCCATGGTGAAATGTACATGCAAATGGAGAATTGAAATACCAAATACTGAATTTAGATAATTAGAAATCACGCATGAATCAAACATACATGAAATATTTTTCACATTTTTCTTTTATTTTTAAAATTTTTCTACACTAAGTTGTGGGTTTTCTAAGTTCACTAATTTAAAAAGATCAATTAAATTCATATTTTTCTTCTTGAGTGACTCAGTGCCATGCAAACTTACGACAGCTCAGTACTCCCTTGCGACACGCTCCCATTTGACGCTGCCTTCTAAGTCAGCTGTCACGCGACTGCGCTTTATGTTTAGATCATCAGTCTGACACGATACAAGCCATCCAACCAATACACGCATGATCCAACGGCTCCTGAGCATAATCTTCAACTGGTCTATCCCGTAAGCCATCCACACTAGAACCCTAAGTTCTCAGCCTAGACTAAACCAAATCGTTTGGGTTTTGTCTATAGACTCATCTAGCCCGGCGAACCTATCTATACGGCTAACCTAGCCTGAAATAAACTTAATGTGCATGGAGAATCTAAATAGGTTCGGGAAGTAGGTGAAGTTCAATACCTTAATCTGAGAGGGTAGCCTCAATCTGATGATTGCAGAAGCTTCAGGGAGGTCCAACGAGCTCAAAGATGAAGTCCCTTGCTGTGGTGAAATGTCTAGACCTTAATTCGACCAAGGCCAATTTTCTATGTTGATCAAACTCTAAGTTAGAGGCTTTATGTGATGGGGCTTCTATGGGGGATCCTATTCATTTAGTCCGGTGATGGTGTGGGTCCAATTAATCAAAATTCGGTGCAATGTGGTGGAGTGACAAACAATGTCATGGTTTCGGCTAAAAATTGAGCTAAAATATTGAGCTCAGTGAGTGGTGGCTAGGGCTGAAAGTTGGATTGCATGAGCTTAAGAGTGCTGGAGGAAGCTCTGGAAGCAATTTAGCAGTGGAAGCAATTTCGCAGTTTGGAAACTCTGGAAGCAATTTAGCAGTTTGTTAAATTTTACTTTGATTTGAGGACTTAATTTTGTGGGGAGATCGAACTTGAGTGAGCGTGAGCGAAGAGTCAAAATTTAAGTACCAAACTTGAATGCTGGGAATTAGAATTTATGTACTGACCCCGAAGGATGAGAACTAGAATTAGGTTCCAGTCTCGGGAATATCGTGCATTTTGAGAATTTGTATAATTTGAAGATGTCGGACGACCTTGCACGAACAATGGAATTTATGAAGGGCAAAAAAATTGTATAAAGGGGATGTGGAAATTTATGGAACATTTAGAAGGAATTTGATGACATTACATAGACCTGGAATTTTGGGAGGTAGGAAAACTTGTACAAAGGGGATGTGGAACTTTCTGGAGATTTAGAAGGAATCAGACGACCTTGCACCAACCCATGAATTTATGGAGGGTAAAAAACTTGTGGAAAGGGATTTGGAAATTTATGGAACATTTAAAATGAGTCAGACAACCTTGCACCGACCCTGAAATTTATGGAGGGTAGAAAATTCGTCGAAAGTGATGTGGAAATTTATGGAACATTTAGAAGGAATCAGAAAACATTGCACTGACCTAGAATTTTGAGAGGGTGGAAAACTTGTAGGAAGGGGATGTGAAAATTTATGGAGATTTAGAAGGAATCAGACGACCTTGTATCGACCCTTGAATTTATGGAGGGTGGAAAACTTGTGGAAAGAGATATTGAAATTTATGGAACTTTTAAAAGGAATCGAACGATCTTGTACCGATCCTGAAATTTATGGAGGGCAGAAAACATGATGTGGAAATTTATGGAACATTCAAAAGGAATCTAATGACCTTTCACCGACCCTAGAATTTATGAAGTGTGGAAAACATGTATAAAGGGGATGTGGAAATTTATGGAACATTTTGAAAGAATCGGTCGACCTTGCACCGACCATAGAATTTATAAAGGGCTGAAAACATGTGGAAAGGGGATGTGGAAATTTATGGAATATTTAGAAGGAATCGGACGACCTTGCACTGACCCTAGAATTTTGAGTTTATTGGCTTGAAATCACCGGATTTTATCATCTTAAGGTTAGATCTACACTTTAGCTTTGTTATTTTGTAAATCTCCTATGTAATTTTCACACGTTGAAGGAGAACTAAAAATTTCATAAATATTTGATTTTTAAGTGAAAAATCCTTGGATTTAAGTTTTTCTTTAACTTGAAAATGCTTGTAGGAAGTCTTTGATCTTAATTTTATAATTTATTTGGATATTTTCTTCACATTTTAGGATGGCTCCCAAATCTAAGAAGTGAAAGAAGAAAGAATATTTTGATAGAACAAAATTTTTTATTATTAACGCACAAATGTGTTACAATAAATTTGTTTCTACCACAAAATTTATTACGGAAAGAAGTTTCTATCATCCCGATGGAGCTATTAAAAATGTTATTGTGGGACAAAATTGGGAAAAGTTTTGTTATTTCATTGCAAGTACTGTTATATCAGTAGTATGTGGATTTTATACAAATTTTACTATGGGAACTAATGACAAAGTGTTTATTCAAAACAAAGGTGTTGAGTTTACTCTGGAGTGGAATAAAATGCTATATGGTCTACCTTTTGTAACCAGTTGTTTTTATTCTCTGTTTACTCCTTCTAAGTCTGAGCTTGAATACATTAATTTTTATTTTACTAATAGATCTGGAGCTTGGAAGATCAGAAATGATAAAAAGATAAATTTTTCGTATTCCATGCTCAATGCAACTTTTAAAGCTTGACACTATTTTATTTCTGCTCACCTCCTTCCTTCAAACCATAGATTGCAGTTACAAATGAACGAGTCATTCTGAATTATTGAATTCAAGTAATGAAGGTTATTGATGCTGGATCGATAATTTTTGAAGCTATTAGTTCTTCTGTGAGGGCTAGTACTATTTCTAATCTAGGCTTTCCATCTCACATTTTCTCCATATGCAAGAGTTCTGGTGTGAAGTATGATCATTCAGAGAAACAGCTGAAGCCTCCGAAGCTTATTGGGAAGGCTAATATAGATTTTTATGGATGAACTAGAAGTAAAGTTCCCAGTGCATCTTCTACTTCAGTACCTTCTACTTCGTGACCATCTACATAAACTGCTACTGAGCCTCCACCAGGATTTTGGGATGTTTTGAGTGAGAGATATCTGGAGCATCAAAATGAAATGTTTCTAATGCAGTGTCGTATGGAGGATTTGGATAAGAAATTTGATCATATGGCAGACTATGTTCATAGAAAAAGTGATTAAGATGTTGAATATGATGAGGCTTTGGTGAAGTTTCTAAAGAGAGATCAGACTCTGAATTTTTATAAATGCTCTAAATTTTCACCATATTCAGACACGAAAGTATTAGATGAAGATAATCCATTTGATGAGGATGAGGAGGTCAATGTAGACTTCGTTATTTTTATGTGTTTTCTATTACTTATGTTTTCTATTTCCTATTTCTTTTATTTTCTATGTTTAAACTTTTGGAGACTATGTAGAATTGCTTAAGAACTTATGTTATTTTTATCACTGTTACTATTTGCTCTTGTTTATCTAGTATTGCATTTGTGTTAGAGAAGAGTGTTAGCTTTTAGCTACTATTGATTTTGTTACTCTTCTGTACTACTTTTTATACTTGTATTGTTCTCCTACTTTAAATACTTTAAATACTTTTCCTTCTTTGTTCTTATTATAAGCTTTATACTACAAAGTAATTAAAAAATTAAGTTTGGGGGAAGGAAGAAAATTTTTTTTTAAAAAAGTTAAACTTTAATTTTCCCTAGTAAATTATATTTTTAAATCATTAAAACATAACCTATGGTATGTGAGTTAACTTAAGATAACTATATTTTTTATTTTACAAATACTATAGTAGACTTAAATAAGAATTTTTAATAACAAAGGTTAGTTTTAAAATTGGAGATATTTAGCATAAGAGTATAAGAAGTCGATTTTACTATTTATATTAAAAAATTTGTATTTTTGAAAGTATTATGAAATCTAGATTTTTAGTTAAAAAGAAAGAATTGAAACTCTATGAAAAACATTTATGCTAAATACATATTTATCAAGTAAAAAACAAATGTAGAAAAGTCTTTAACTATAAGTAGATAATGGTTGAGTTCAAAATTATTTAAAGGCTATCCAGATATAGTAATCCTCACATAACATTAAAAAAAGGATTGAAAAAGATCCTAAAATAAAAGTAAAGAGAAAGAAAATGAAAAATCAAAAGAAAAAGTAAATCAAAAAGTGCCTGAATAAAAAATATATATAATGAGGAGAAGCTTGAGGAAATGCCTAGTAAAAAATTGGCTGCACTTGAATCATCATATTGAAAGGAACTTAATTACATTTCTAAACTTGTTTATTTGTTCTAGTATCTTTACTAAAGGAGTTTTCATGAAAGTCTTTTTCTTGTAATTTATTTATGTTCCCTTAATTGGGCAAATTGCAATAATTTTTTGAAATAAATAGAAAAACAGAATTCTTAAAACTTGATTCTTACATATACTTACATTTTTTAATTTTAACCAAAGTTATTAAAATATTTTTAAGGTTTTATTATTGCTTTTATAAAACAAAAGGTATAGAAATCTTAAAGTAAAACTTACTTCCATATGTTATATTTGTTTTGTAGTAAAAATGATTACTTTAATACAAGTAACATTTAAGTTTTGGGGGAATTGATCTACTTTAAAATTACCTCCTTTTATGTGCAAATTAAGCTTAATCTTTTAAGGATATTATTCTTTAACGAAAGGTATTTTTATCTTTTTGGTTGCAGATATAAGAAAAAAAGTTTAAGAATGAAAAAAAACTAAATAACAACAAAAAGGAGCAAAAATGGGCATAATGAAGAGAATTTGATAAACCAGCCAAACTGGGGCATAGGCACCAGAATCGACCTGGGCGCGACAGTTATCATCTAGAAGATTCAACTAATTTGGATGAATTTTACAGAGATGTCTGAAGTAACCCCTGATCATCTTCGAAGCTTTATAAATATTGATTTACTCTACAGCCTATGGGAGTGCTTTTTGTGTCGTTCTTAAATCATCTTTAGTTCCATTCACTTATAGTTCCATGTGTGTAAATGCATACCGAGTTTTTGTAATTTTGAAGTTTGGAGTCCTGTAAGAGTGCGTGGGAGTCAGAAAAGTTAGAGAACTTCAAAGGATTTCTTTGGGGAACATTCTAGATAAGTATTTGTAACATAGTTCTTAAGTCGTCTACTTTGAAGGTTTTATAAATAATTTTTTGTAGTGTTAGTCCAATGCTTTCTGAGTAGTTTTCCTTTCTTTCTCCTTACAAATATGATGTGATTAAGTAAGAGGTTTGTATTTTTTTTTAAGAAAATTTTCTTTTCCTACCAAAAGCTGTGATGATATTTTTGCCGGCACTTCTTTTACTTACTAACTGGCCACTTGTATTACTTTAACTAGTGGAGAAATCTAATAGACATGACAGTGAGCTAAGATTTATTAACTTGTAAGTATCAAATTTCTCTTTGGAAAATCATAATTAATCGTCTGAGGGGGTGTGCAAATAGATAGGGAGATAAGATTTGTTGAGCGTTAAGTTGATGTTTTTAGAGTGACAGGCTAAATTCTATTAATTTGGTTTAAAGAAAGAAAAAAGGGTCACTGGTAGGTCCTATAGAGAGGGCACCGTAGGTAATCTAGAAGTGAGAGACTAGAACCTACCCATCACTATGATGCTCGGCTTTATAATTTGTAAGAATTTATGAACTCAGATTTATAAATTTATAATAATTTTGTTAAGTCCAAGCATTCAGCGCAAGTATACTTATCGTATCAAGTAATACAGGGCTCTAATGAAGTCCAGGATATCGATCCTACAGGGAAATATTGAATATTTAAGAAAGCCTTACACAATGTGTAATAAGCACTGAAGTTAAAGTTTACTACTTACTACTACTATACACTAAACAATAAGAACAACGAAACAGTTACAAATAACTAACTACAATTACTTCTAACAACTTTAAGAACAGGATTAACTAACAGACACACTAAATTAAGTATTTGAAAGGTTTTTGATATATGAGAAAAGTATCTTTCCTCTTGCAATGAGAATATGATGTATGGATTGATATTGAATAATTATATATTTTATTGTGCCAAAAAGGAACATAGATGATTATTTACCCTTAAAAGAGTACCCCCTCCTCTAAGTAACATATTTTAAGTTTAGTTACTAACTCTAAGGCTAGGTTGGGAGGATACCGGCTCTCACTTCGAAGCTCCCACTCACCCTTCACCCGAATGCTAACCTTTGATATTAATTACTAATCTTAGAACCAATTTAGGGATTTCAGCCTGTCACCCTGAAATTTGCACATTAAAGTCCATCAAAACACGTTTCCCTATTCATTTGCAGTCAATTCCCATGAACTATGGAATTCATCCATAAAAATTGAATGGATTTTTTATTATTGTTGTAGGACATTAAATCCTTTCAAACTTAATGTTCAACAACATATTTTAACATTTCAATTGGCCAAATCGAAAGTAAATTAAGTTCTAAATGAAAAACCGTCACAACTACTTAATTACATTAAAAGCACATCAAATCCACATCGATCCATCATCGCATCTCTATGCAAGAAGAAAGATAAGGGATACTACTCAGAATTCTTGGAGAAGATACAATAAAACATGGATTTTATATATAAAAGAAAAGTCATACAAACCACTAAAGAAAATACAACTTATCTCTTTCTCTTCCCCAACACAATTCTCTTGAAGTTCCTTTGAATCATCTTCTCTCTTCTTTACAACACTTGATTCTCTCCTTAGAATGGAAAGGAAGAAGCAATCTCTCACTTTACCTCTTCTCCTCCCCTCCTTAGAGAAGAATCCCTCTCAAATCTTCACTTTACACTCTCTACTCCTAAACCCTAACACTCTAGAAGACACAAGACACTCTCTAAACACTTTTTCCACACATCTTTTTGTCTAAAAGTAGTTACTTATAAGATAGGAATGAAATCCCAAGAGTTTCCATAGGCATCCCTTAAAATAGTCACCAAAACTATTCAAACTTGAACTCCATAGACTTTGGGTGCCGCCTGCGCCTGATATTGTGTCGGCAGTTCTCTATCGTGACATTTAATTGCTGTGCTATCTGGATTTGGGCGCCGGCGGTGCCCATTCTGGTGCCGGCAGCGCCAAAACACGTTTTCACCATTTTGCTCCTTTTTTCTCCGGATTCATTCATTTTTGCTTCTTTTCACTTCAATCACCTAAAATCATCATACCTGTAACAAATCATGAAAAATACCTTTCTTTAAAGTGCAATATCACCAAAAATGGGTAAAATTAGATAGCAAAAACTGTATATATTTTCAGTGCATCAGAATCCCCTAAACTTTTACTATTACTTGTCCTCAAGTAACCTTTTTACTACATGAAATATAACTCTATACAATGTACTTTTCAACTGTAAGACACTAAAATTTTTCTTCCAAAAGAATATAATGGTTAGATTTTCAGAAAGAGATTTAGTAACTCAGGTCAACACTACAGGTATAAGGATATTCAGCAATCAAGTCAAAGAGTTCTAGTCTTCTATTTATTTCAAGATGAACTATAATTTGTCACATTAAGAGTGCCTCAAAGATTATGTGAGAAAGGAGTTCATGTAAACTTCATTAGTATGTAGACCAGTACTCATGACATAAATTCAAAAATAAAATCAAGTTCTCCCTTTAGGGTGATTCAAGTGAAGCCAATTTTTGATTAGGCATCTGCTCAAGCTTCTCCTCATAAACATTTATCCTTCTTTTTTTCTTCCTTTTTCTTTCTTTCCTTTTTTTATGGATTTCTTTCAATCCTCCTTTTCTTTTCTTTTTTTATTGAGGATTACTGTACTGGATAGCCCTTTAATGATTTTGAACTTCACTCTCCTCTTTCTAAAGTTCAAACCTGAAATATCTCCTTACTTTATAGTAAAGTATAGGCTTTATTATTCATCACAAAGTTACAATCTCTTATCAACACACAATACTTTAAGTCCCTTAACATTTCAAAAATACAATTTTCTTTACTTTAAATAGTTGACTATTATCAAATCCCTTTATACAAAATATCTTACTTCTATAAAATCAACATTTATCACTAAAAATTTTTCATCTTATCCTTCCTTAATATTCAATTGAAATAAAATGTTTTAGTTATCTTATAATGAGGTTCAACTCCCAGAAGTTATGCTAATAATTTTTGTAAATATAATAATTGAGAACAAATAAAAGTTAGTATTTCTCTACCCTCCCCCAAACTTAAATTTTTCAGTAAATTTGAAACAGTTCAAAGTAGAAGAAAACTAACCTCTCTGTGCTGGGATCTTGAAATCTTCAATCGCTATCTGGTATTAATTAAAATTTACAACTAGCAAGCATGAAAAAATTAGTAGCAGTGATATAAAAATTTTAAATATCTGCATGGGTAAAGAGAAATTAACATTAAACATCTGAACATCCAACAAAACACTATAACATGAAATAAAATATCACACGACTAACAGTACAACCAACAGTTTTAATGTCTCAGTACAAAACAACAGTACAACATAAAAAGTAACTTCAACACAACAATACAACACAGGGTTACACATCACATGAAAAGTAAATATCCACTACATCACATCAGTACAATACAACAGACTAAGAACAACAAAAATAAAACAAACAATCTACCAGTCTCCATCACAAGGATAAGTAGCAGGGTCATCAGCAGGGTCATCAGCGGGGCCAGGTTTATATGGTGTATAGTTGGGGCAAGTAGGAAATACCACATCAGACTCCCCTCTCATAAATCTGACCTGAACATTATAATAAGCAATATCGAACTCAACTCTCCTCTACAGATAATCTTCATTCACATCACTCCTCGCCTCAAATACATCCATCTAACCATGGAGTCTATCCATACTAGAACTCTGTAGTCTCAGCTGCTCCATAATATCATATAAGGTAGGCAGCTCAGAAGTAGATGGAACATCATAACTAGTAGTAGGAATATCAATACTCCTACGCTCAACTCTGGCTCCTACATGAGACTCATAAGTACGGATAATATTCTTTGTAATAGGTTTCAATGGAATAGCCACTTCCTCAGAACTACTGAACTCCACTCTAGACTGAACACAGAGGGCATGAACTAAAGCAAGATGTCCTAATCCTTTGGTGGTTTCGCCTCTAGCAATTGTCTGAATATGCTTGTAAATAATAGCTCCAATATCAATCTTTTTCATCTTTTGAATACAGTAGTTCAGAATCGCTCTATCTCTAGTAACTTCGCTGTGGTGATAAGATGGTAACACTCTTGCAGAAAATGAAATAATGCAAAACTTTTAAAGCAACATTCAAAGTGGAGGCGGGGAAATTTATCAACTGTTTTTGACTTACTTTCCATTCTCCTCGCCCGTCAGCAGAAAATCAATAACTTCTCTCATATTCTCCCTCCTAGTGTCAAAGTTCTCGTATTCACACATGAATGTTTCTCGAGTCTGATAGAAATCATTGATATGCTAAGGAGTAAACTCAACCATCTTCCCTCTAAGAAGCACATACTCAGTCTCAGTCTAGAGTATGTTAGAATAGAATTCTTTAACAACTCCCATAATAGCATTTGCAAAAAAATAACAGAATCGCTCCCAGTTTCGTTCTGCAATTAATTGTTCTACAGATCTGCCAGGACTATCAAAAGCTCGATCCTGGATACTCTTTTTGTTGTGAAGGATAGAGTTATAGCAAAATTGGGCTTTGACGTTAACAAACCTCTCCTCATCAAAATCCAATTTCCTCTTCCCTCATGGAGCCATGTGAATTTCTAAAATTTGCAAAAAAGTTGCAATAAATCCCAAATTCACAATGTAGAAACTCTAAACACTATTCTAAACAAGTAAGAGCAAAATTCATCATGGAAATCTCAAAATTTTTTTAATGCTCCAAAAATTTCCACTATAGGCAATGTAAGAGATTTCCATTTTGAAAATCCAAAATTTTAACTTAAAGTAAAGCTTTTACCAAGAGAAATGCAAATCCGGTGTTCAAAAGCTTTGAAATCTTCTTAAAACCAAGATATAGCAAGCCCTAGATCTTTAAAATCGCGAAAATGGTGGTGGAAGATGAAGGAAATGGAAAAATTTTGCGGGTCCCAGGGCAAAATCACGAAATCGAAGGTTTTAGGCTTTTTTTGAAATCGGGCGCCGGTGGCGCTCTAGTTAAAAATATTAGCCAACTCACTGAATTTGGGCGCGAGCGGTGCCAGTCCAAAATATCTTTTGGGTCCAAAATTTTTTTCGTAATTTCGATCGTTTCGACGTGCATAATGATGTTTAACACTTCAATAGGCATTTACATCATCCCATAAGCAATAATTAACACAATTTTTCACACAAACAATACACAACAAACTTATATATATAAAATCCAAGTTACATCATAGACACTAAATATGTTCATTCAAACCAACTATTCTTAGATGTTTAGTGCTGCAAGTACTATACGGTAGGCAAGCACTAAGATCTAAACACACAATGAAAGTAAACACATCCAAATCCATGTTCAAATCTCAAAGCATATACTACACAAACAAAACATGACTAAGCAAAGCAAACTAAACACGCAACAAACATAAGTAGAATCCATCAATTAATCAACATCTGTTTCAGAAATATCCTCTCCTCTAATGTCTCCAATTGATTGCTGATGAACAAACAAGTTTTAGAGTGGAAAAAATTAAATTCGTCAGATGATTCTTCAACAATTACTTCTTCTTCATAAGATTGATCAATCCCATCTCAATTCAACCAGTGTGATCGAATTGTTCTTTCATTCTCTAATCTATATGATTGAATAAATTAGAAATGTTATTGATCGCATTCATAACATTCCGTACCTCTTTCTCCAATTGTTTGATCCTCTTTAATATCATTATGGAACCATCAGGAAAATAGAGTTGAATTGGATGTGAAGTTTGTGTTGGTTGATCTGTAAGAAAATTCATGTCATCTTCATCTCCAACTATCTGGTAGACGTAGGGATTAGTTGGATCAATAGGCCTCCATGGATAAAGAACCTTTTCCCAACTTTCATAAGGAGCCTGTGACTGACTACATAACAGAAATATGGTGGACGGGTCTCCAAGCCCATATTTAGAGCCATGCATAATTAATCCAAGTACTGATTTCACAATAATATTACCAATATCAACTGGCCTTCCAGTTTGAATACAGAAATTTAAAATGACACTTTCCTTGGATACCTCGCTAATCTTCAATGTTGGAAATAACTTTGCCAAAATAAAGTAATGCCACTGCATCGATACTGGATTAAGAGATGCGGATGGGAAACTCATGTATTCCTTCTCTCTAACTTCCCATTCTTCATTCTCATCCGTCACATATTGATATACATCATTCATATTATCCCTTTTGGCATTGAAATTAGAATAATGGCAAATAGGTATGTTCTCGATCATAAAGAAATCATTGATTCGTGCAGGAGTAAATTGAACAAATCTACCACGCACAAATACAAACCCTTGGTTGATCCCATGAAGATTTGCATAAAACTCTTTCACGACGGGAACAACAAAGGCAGCGGTAGTGTAGCAAAGCACTTCCCAACGTCTCTCTTTAATAATTTCTTCAATTCTAGTAGTAGGATTATCCATACCTTGGTTTATGAAGCCTCTTTCCTTTATAATCCTTCATTTCATCATCACTTTGTTAAACAAATGTCGTGCTTCAAAACTTATGAATTTCCTTGGTTGAAAACACGAAATTGAGGGGTTTGAATGGGAAAGGAATCCATAGGATACGAATTGGGATAGGTGGTTTTCTTTTTTTTGGAGTTAACAAGTCAAAAATGGAGTTTACGAACGAAGATCCCGCCAAAAACCGCCAAAACTCGCATTCCAAAACTTAAAAGCTGTCAAGTAGATTTTAGGCACCGGCGGCGCTCGATAGGGGGCCAGCGGTGCTCAAACAGTCAAGTTCAGTTGTAGGAAAATTATAGGGTGCCGGTAGTGCCCATTCTGGCGCCGGCTGCGCCAGTGGTCAAAAATTCTCACCGAACTTCGTTTGATCCAAAATATTCTAATAGCTCGATTCGATTCATCGTTTATTAATTTTTAAAGTATTTAGAAGTAATTAGGATTCAAAAACTACTATCTAAAATAAACAACTACAACAAAGAAGCAAACACACCACAAAGATACATATGGGTTGCCTCCCATAAAGCGCTTGGTTTAACGTCGTCAGCCCGATAAACCATTTAGTTAATCGAGATGACTCAACATTAAAACCTCTTTGAAGTCAGGTTGAAACTTATCAAAGTATGGTTTTAATCGATGCCCATTAACTTTGAAAATGTTTCCAGCATCAGAATCTTTAATATCAACAGCTCCAAAAGAATAAACTTTTACAAGTCTAAAAGGTCCTAACCATCTAGACTTGAGCTTTCCAGGAAATAACTTCAATCTTGAGTTGTATAATAAAACTTTTTGTCCATTTTCCAAGTTCTTTTTCAATATCTTCCGATCATGCCATAATTTTCTTTTCTCTTTATAGATCCTATCATTGTGATAAGATGCATTTGTAAACTCTTCCAATTCATTCATTTGCATAAATCTTTTCTCTTCAACATTTTTCAAATTAAAATTTAACTCTTCTATCACCCAATATGCTTTATGCTCCAATTCAACTAGTAAATGACAAGTCTTACTAAACACTATTCTATAAGGAGACATTCCAATAGGGGTTTTAAAAGCAGTTCTATAAGCCCATAAAGCAGTATCTAATGGAGTAGACCAATCCAATTTATGATTATCCACAGTTTTCTCCAAAATGCTTTTAATTTCAGGATTAGACACTTCTGTTAAACCACTAGTCTGGGGATGATAAGCAGTAGAGATTCTATGAATGATATTATATTTCTCAATTAATATCTTAATTCGATTATTCTTGAAATGAGACCCACCATCAGTTATGATTACTCTTGGCATTCCATATCTTGTAAATATATTTTTCTTTAAAAATTTTGAAACACTCCGAGCATCACATTTGGGTAAAGCAACAGCTTCAATCCATTTCAAGACATAATCAACACAACCAAAATATATAGATTTCCAAATGAAGGAGTAAATGGTCCCATAAAATCTAATTCCCATACATCAAAAATTTCAAACTTCCAAATTATAATTTAGAGGCATTTCATTTCTTCTAGAGATATTACATACTCTCTGACACCGATTACATGATTTAATATATCAATAAACATCTCTAAAAAGAGTGGGCCAATAAAATCCAGATTCTAAAATCTTAAAAGCAGTTTTATCAACACCAAAATGACCGCTAAATTCTAAATCGTGACATTGTTGAATAATCAAATTTGTTTCTTCTTATGGCACACATTTCCTAATAATCACATCCTTACACTATTTATATAGATAGGGCTCATCCCAAAAATAGAATTTTGTATCATATTTAAAGTTCTTTTGTTGTTGCCTTATTAAATCAGGTGTTACAATATCACTTACAAGATAATTCATAATATCAGCATACCAAGGCAAATTATTTCCCATAATAATATAGAGTTGCTCATTAGGGAAAATTTTAGTAATTTCTTTTTCAAATTCATATAATTTATCACAGACTATTCTAGATAGATGATCAGCTATTTGATTATCAGCTCCCTTCTTATCAACTATCATAAAATTAAATTCTTGGAGAAGAAGTATCCATCTAATGAGTCTAGGTTTCACATCCATCTTTTACATTATATATTTAATAGCCGAATGGTATGTATGCACAATAGTTTTAGTTCCAATTAAATAAGGTCTAAATTTTTCAAAAGTAAACACTATAGCTAATAATTCTCTTTCAGTTGTGGTATAATTAATTTGAGCCTTATTAAGAGTTTTACTAGCATAATAAATAACTTTGAATACTTTATCATGCCTATCCCCCATTGCTACTATGATTGCATAATCACTAGCATCACACATAAGTTCAAATGGTTTCTCCCAATAGGGTGAAACAATTATAGGTGGAGAGATTAATTTTTCTTTTAAAAATTTGAAAGATTTTAAGCATTCATCATTAAAATCAAACTTTTTATCATTCTCTAAAAGTAGGCACAAAGGTTTGGTAATTTTAGAAAAATCTTTAATATATCGCCTGTAAAATTCAGCGTGTTCTAAGAAACTCCTCACCTCTCTCACAGTAGTGGGTGGTGGTAATCTCTCAAGCACTCTAATTTTAACAGGGTCGATCTCCATACCAAGTTCAGAAATTTTATGCCCAAGCACAATTCCTCCTACAACCATAAATTAGCATTTCTCCCATTTCAGAATTTGATTTGTTTTCTCACACAGCTCCAAAACGTTAGCTAAGTTTTCTAGGCAAAATTCAAATGAAGTCCTAAATATAGAGAAATCATCCATAAAAACATCTATTCCATTATCTATCATAATACTGAAGATAGACATCATACATCTCTAAAATGTTGCAGGTGCAGTACACAGTCCAAAAGGCATTCTTCGAAAAGCGAAGGTTCCATAAGGGCTAGTAAATGTTGTCTTTTTTTTATCCTCAAGAGCAATAGGTATTTGATGGTAACCAATATATCCATCCAGAAAATAGTAATACTTGTATCCAACAAGTCTATCTAGCATTTGATCGAGAAAAGGAAGAGGAAAGTGATCTTTATAGTGGCGGCATTTAATTTCCTATAGTCAATACAAATTCACCATCCATTAATTTGTCTCGTGGGTATAATTTCATTACATTCATTCAGTTCAAAATTCACACCTCCCTTTTTTGGTACACAATGTATTGGACTTACCGAAGCACTATCTGAAATAGGATAAATAATTTCGACATCCAACCATTTTAAAATCTTTTTCTTAACTAGTTCTTTCATTAAAAGATTCAGTCTCGTTTGTGGATCAACTCTCAGTTTATATTCTTCATCTAATAAAATTTTGTGCATACAAATCTAAGGACTAACTCCGTTAATATATGCCAAAGTCCATCAAAAAGCTTTCTTGTATCTTTTTAAAGTTTCCAACAACTTCTGTTCTTGGTATTCGTTTAGTTCCGAATATACAATAACAGACAAAGTAGATGATTCTCCTAAGAACATATACTTTAAATGATTAGGGAGAACTTTTATTTCATGTTCATGAGGTTTTATGATAGATGGAATTATGCTTTTATCTCCACCTTCCATAGTGTCTAATATTTTGAATCTCTCCTGAACAGACTCCAAATCTTCTTTTTTCTCATTATCTGAATTTTCTTCATCTTCACTTTCTTCTTTAAACATATTTTTATATTATTCTTCTTTTTCAAATATTTTTTCAATTTGATAGTTTCTCAAGTAATCACAGACATCCATTCTAACACATTCATTATCTTTTTCCATTGGGGATACTTCATAGATTTTAAAATATTAAAGGTCATCTCTTGATCATTAACTCTCATAGTTAATTCTCCTTTTTTAACATCAATTACCGCTCTTCCAGTAGCAAGTAATGGTCTTCCCAAAATGATTGGAATTTCTTTATCTTCCTCCATATCAAGGATAATAAAATCCACAGGAAAGATAAATTTATCCACTTTCACTAACACATCTACCACCACTCCTTTAGGATAAGTAATGGAACAATCAGACAACTGAAGAGTCACAGATGTAGGAGAAATTTCTCCTATTCCCAACCTTTTTAAAGTTGATAAAGGCATTAGATTAATACTCGCTCCCAGATCACATAAAGCTTTTCCGAAAAAATTTTCACCTATAACACACGGAATAGTGAAAATATCTGGATCTTTAAGCTTTTCCGGAAGCTTCTTCTGAATAATTGCATTACGCTCTCCGCTAAGTGCAACAGTTTCATGGTCTGTAAACCTTCTTTTCTTTCTCACAATATCCTTCATAAACTTAGCATAGTCAGACATCTGTTCTAATGCTTCAACAAAAGGAATATTAATCGTTAATTTCTTAAGGATCTCCAAAAATTTTCCAAATATGTTATCCTTGTTTTGTTTCTTTAATCTTTAAGGAAATGAAGGTGGTGACTTTTCAACTATTATCTTCATTGGTTCAAAAGGATAATCCAAGTCTGGAAAAATCTTGTTTGAACCTTTTTCAATTTCCACCTTCTCCTTTTCTATTTAAACTTCTTTTTGCACTCTAGTTTCCAATTCTTTTCCACTCCTTAATTGAATAACCTTAAGTTGTTCCTTGTTTTGATCTTTTGGATTGATCTCCACATAATTTGGAAGTGTTCCAGAAGGTCTATTATTAAGTGCAGTGAAAATATGTCCTAATTGATTTTCAATATTCTTCATAGCAACACCTTGAGCTTGTAATTGATTTCCCATATTTGGAATCATTTCATCAGTAGATAACTTCTTATCCTTAAATTGTGGGTTACTATTAAATCCCAGGGGATAAGATGGTCTAAAATTAGAATTTCCTTGATTGTTTGAATTTCCAATTAGATTCATAGAATTGTTAGCCCAATGCGGGTTAACATTGGCATTATTATTATTCCAATTAAAGTTTGGGTGATTCTTCCAACCAGGATTATAAAAATTTGAATAAGGATTGTTAGGTTTATTAATAACATTTAAGGTCTCGTAAGGTGTTTGAGATTCTGTTATCTGTCCAAATGAATTTTCCTCTAACACTGGAGGTGGTTGAGAATATTTCTTTGAAAGGGCTGCAATTTGAGAAACTACCATAGTCATCATATCTAAATCATGAACACTAGCTACTCTCTGAGGATTTACCTGTTCAGAGGGCCATTGGAAATTATTAGTAGTCATTTTATCAATTAATGGGAATGCTTCATCAAAAGGTTTTGACATTAATGATCCACCGGCAGCAACATCTATAATAGATCTTAATGATTTCACTAACACATTATAAAATGTTTGAATTATTAACCAATCTAGGTCTTTAAATCTCTCCCAAGCTTCATATATTGACTCTCCTTCATACTAACAAAAAGATGTAATATCATTTCTTAGTTTAGTAGTTTTTGATAGAGGGAAATATTTTGATAGAAAATTTTGAGATAATTCTCCCAAAGTTCTAATAGATCCAGATGCTAACGAATTTAACCATGCCTTAGCCTTATCACTTAATGAAAAAGGAAAAAGTCTAAGTCTGACAACATCACTAGACACTCCATTATATTTAAAAGTAGCACAAAGTTCTAAGAAACTAGCGAGATGTAAATTTGAATCCTCATTAGGTGTTCCAGCAAACTGATTATTTTGTACCATTTAGATAATAGTAGGTTTAAGTTCAAATGAATTAGTATCAACATTAGGATTTTGAATAGTTATATGAATTTCATTTGTTGTTGGGTTTGCATATTCTCTTAAAGGTCTTGGCAAATTTCCAACTTCATTTCTTTGATTATCTCGAATATTCGCCATTTTGGCAAGGATTTTCAATTTGTTTTTGTTGTTTTCTAATTTTTTTGACAGTACGCTCTAACTCCGAATCGTAAGGCACAAAACCTATAGATCCGCTACTATGCATATACAAACATAAATACTTTAATAAAAATAAACAAACATAATTACACACTATAAAATAAACTTAATTCTTACTTAACTTTTGCTTTCTTAACTCCGTTACTTCCCCCGACAACGGTGCCAAAAAAACTTGATGCTTGACTTTATAATTTGTACGAATTTATGAACTCAGATTTATAGATTTATAATAATTTTGTTAAGTCCAAGCATTCAACGCAAGTATACGTATTGTATCAAGTAATACAGGGCTCTAATGGAGTCATGGATATCGATCCCACAGGGAAATATTGAAGTTTTAAGAAAGCATTACACAATGTGTAATAAGCACTGAAGTTAAAGTTTACTACTTACTACTACTATGCAGGAAACAATAAGAACAATAAAACAGTTACAATTAGCTAACTAAAATTACTTCTAAGAACTTTAAGAACAAGATTAACTAATGACATACTAAGTTAAGTATTTGAAAGGTTTTTGATATATGAGAAAAGTATCTTTCCTCTTGCAATGAGAATATGATGTGAAGATTGATATGGAATAATTATCTATTTTATTATGCCAAATAAGAACATAGATGATTCTTTACCCTTAAAAGATTACCCCCTCTTCTAAGTTAGAAAAGAACATTGACATATTTTATGTTTAGTTACTAACTCTAAGGCTGGGCTGGGAGGATACCGGCTCTCACTTCGGAGCTCCCACTCACCCTTCACCCGAAGGCTAACCTTTGATATTAATTACTAATCTTAGAACCATTTTGGGGATTTTAGCCTATCACCCTAAAATCTCCGCATTGAAGGCCATCAAAACACATTTCCCTATTCATTTGCACTCAATTCCCATGTACTACACAATTCATCCATAGAAATTGAATGAGTCTTTCATTATTATTATAGGACATTAAATCCTTTCAAACATAACAGTTCAACAACATAATGTTCAAAATGAAAAACTGTCACAACTTCTTCATTACATTAAAAGCACATCAAATCCACATCAATCCATCATCACATCTCTATGCAAGAAGAAAGACAAGGGAGACTACTCAGAATTCATGAAGAAGATACCATAAAATATGGATTTTATATATAAAAGAAAAGTCATAAAAACCACAAAAGAAAATATAACTTATCTCTTTCTCGTCCTCAATGCAATTCCCTTGAAGTTCCTTTGATTCCTCTTCTCTTCTTTACAGCACTTAATTCTCTCCTTAGAATGGAAAGGAAGAAGCAATCTCTCACTTTACCTCTTCTCCTCCCCTCCTTAGAGAAGAATCCCTCTCAAATCTTCACTTTACCCTCTCTACTCCTAAACCCTAACACTCTAAAAGACACAAGAAACTCTCTAGACACTTTTTCCACACCACTTTTTGTCCAAAAGTAGTTACTTATAAGGTAGGGACAAAACCCCAAGAGTTTCCATAGGCATCCCTTAAAAAAGTTTCCAAAACTATTCAAATTTGAACTGCACTGACTTTGGCCGCCGATATTGCTCTATCGTGCCATTTAATTGTTGTACTCTCTGTTGGCGCCAGAACACATTTTCACCATTTTGCTCCTTTTAGCTCCAGATTCGTTCCTTTTTGCTTCTTTTCACTCCAATCACCTAAAATCATCATACCTGCAGCAAATCAGGAAAAATACATTTCTTTAAAGTGCAATATCACAAAAAAGGTTAAAATTAGATAGCAAAAACCGTATATATTTTTAGTGCATTACACTACTAATAACACTAATGCACCAAACTTTAGATTAGCCAATATTATTTAGACCTTGACCATAGGGTAAAGAATATGTATGCTCCTATTTGTCACAGTACCACATTTTTTATGTTCTAAACATCTGAAATACTTTACTAATTATAAATTAATTTTAAGGAGAAAGCTTCTTTAAATATATTGTTTAAATCATTCTCTTTAAATTTTCATGCATAATCTTGAAATTAATAAGTTTAATTTTCCCTTTGTTATGTTAAAAATAAAAGTTAAGAATTAGCACTTCCTATTTTCAGTATTTTAACATTATACTTCTTTTAGTTTTTATTTGTTTCCTTGTGGGATCGATGTTTGGGGTTTTTAAAAGAAAATCCTATATTAATTGAAATGATACATATACCTGTGTAGTACCCTTAGTGTGCAAATTATTTTCTAAAAATTAAAATATTTCAATTTTGTACACTGGAAACTTAATATGATTTGGGTCAAGTTTGTCCATCTTTTTGATGTTTAATTATCTGTGTAATTTTGGGTTGGGTCATGTTTTTGGCGCCGTTACTGGGGACACTAAATTGAAATTAAGAGAAACTTTTTTTTATATATACCCAAATTTAAAAATAAAATATATCAAAAATTTAAAATATAAAAACATTTCATTTGTATGCTAGTTTATTTTCAGAAAATCTTTTTAATTTTGCAGGCGTAGTTCAGGATCTGAAGATATAGTGCCTTACAATTATGAATTAGAATGAATTGAACTATAAGAGGAATTATAAAATAAAAACAACTTCATAATATTCAAGAATTGGAAAACATACCTCGTAATGATACTGAAATTACAATTGAAGATAATGGGCATCAAAGTTTACAAAAACCTTTAAGGGAATATGCTAACCATAAAGCAGATAAAATTCATTTAAGTATTAAAATCTGTGTTGTAGCAGCGAATTCATTTGAACTTAAATCTGCTATAATAGAAATGGTGCAAAATAATTAGTTCGGAAGATCACCAACTAAGGAACCAAATTTACACCTTGCAAGTTTTCTAGAACTTTGTGCTATTTTCAAATGTGATGGTGTATCTGATGACGCTATTAGACTTAGACTTTTTTCTTTTTCTTTAAGGGAAAAGGCTAAGATGTGGTTAAATATGTTAGCAACAGGATCTATTAAAACTTGGGGAGATATGACACAAATATTTCTGGCTAAATATTTTCATCCTTCTAAAACTGTTGAACTTTGAAATGGGATAACTTCATTTACTCAATATGAGGGGGAGAAAATTTAGTAAGCTAGGGAACAAATTAAAGAACTCCTTAGAAATTTTCCACACCATGCTTTACCAGACTGTTTAGTCATTCAAACATATTATAATGGATTAATATGTTCCCTTAGATTTATAATTGATGCTGCTGTTGGAGCCTCTTTAATGGAAAATTCATTTGTTAAAGCTTATGTTTTAGTTGAAGAAATGACATCTAATAATTTTCAATGGCTTTCTGAAAGGGTAAATCCTAAAAGAGTGTCTAATATTCATGATAATGATGCCTTTTCTATCTTAGCATCTCAAGTGGCTGCGATATCTAAGAAACTAGATTATTATGCTATGTTTTTTTCCCAAATACCTAATCTCAATGATAAAAATTTAGGAAATATGAATGATTCTCAAACAATAGAAACATTACAAGCAATTGCTAGTAAAACTAATACCCTGTATTCTAACTTTTATAACCTACGCTGGAAAAATCACCCAAACTTTAACTGGAATAATGAAAATCAATAATAGGGAAATAATTAGGTAAACCCAACTAGGAATTGGAATTATTAAGGAAGTTCAAACTATCGACCTTCTTATCCTCCTGTTTGAATAATCAGCAATTTAAAGAAAGGAAGCTGCCTATATAAGAACTAATTTTACAAAAGGGTAATCAATTGCAAAGTAAAAATGCGGCAATTAGAAATATTGAGAATCAAATGGGAAAATTTTCTAATGCAATTATTAATAGACCATAAGGAACAATTCCTAGTAAGGTTAAAATAAATATTAAAGATAATGGGAAAGATCATGAATAAATTAAAGCTGAGAAACTTAAGAGTGGAAAGGAATTAAAGGATGTAATTCAAAATTAAATGGAAGATGAGAGACAGATTTAAGAAATTGAAAAACATAAAGAATCCGTTTCTGAATAAGAAGAACAATCTGTATCTCTAAGTAAAAATGATTTAGAAAGAATACCATCCCCTTTTCCTCAAAAACTTCAACAGCGAAAGCTTGATCAACAATTTTCAACATTCTTAGAAATATTTAAAAAGCTTACAATAAATATATCATTTTTTGAAGTTTTAGAGCAAATTTCTAGTTATTCTAAATTAATGAAAGATATTTTAAATTAAAAACATAAATTTGAAGCTTATGAATCTGTTGCACTAAGTGAAGAATGTAGTGCAATGATTTAAAAGAAGCTTCCTCAGAAGCTTAAAGACCTTGGAAGTTTCATTATAACCTGTGCTATTGGAGAAAAGTTTAATGGAAAAGCCTTATGTGACTTAGGAGCTAGTATTAATCTCATGCCTTTATCCATCTTTCAAAGGATAGATTTAGGAGAGATTTCTCCCACTATTGTAACCCCACAATTAGCTGATCAATCTATTACTTATCCTAAAAGGGTTACAGAAGATTTACTTGTTAAAGTGGTTAAATTTATCTTCCCTGTAGTTTTATTGTACTTGGTAGGAAGAAAATAGAGAGATTCATATTATTTTAGGGACACCTTTTCTTGCAACCAGACGTGCTATGATTGATGTATAAAATGGGGAGTTAATCATGATTGTTAAGGATAAAAACTAACATTTAATGTTCTTAAATCAAAGAGGTATCCTGATAAAGAAATATGTTATAGGACGGATATTTTCGATTATATGATAGCAAAATATTATGATGAAAAATGTGAAGTCATTTTTGAGGAAAAAGATGAAGAGTTATTAGATCAAAAAGAAATATGTAATGAAATTGAAAGTGATTCTAAAGAAAAATCACCAAAAATAAATGATGAAGATACTTATTATATTCATGAAAATTGGAAAATTTTAAATACAACATATAATAATGAATCTATATAACTTCAATTGAAAAGGCTCGTGAACTTGAGTTGAATGTATTACCTCCTCGTTTAAAGTATTCATTCTTAGGGAATTCATCAACTTTACCTGTAATAATATATTTTGAATTAACTAAAAATCGAGAAATAAATTATTATAGATTTTAAGAAGTTATAGAAAAGCTATTAGTTTGACAATATATGATATAAAAGGAATAAGCCATTCGATCTGTATGCATCAAATTTTAATGAAAGGTAACTATAAACCTAGGATTGAACCTCAAAGAAGATTAATTCCAATTATGAATAAGGTAGTAAATAAAGAAAATATTAAAATACTTAGATGCTAGAATTATTTATCCTATATCTGATAGTTCTTGGGTTAGTCCTATTCACTGTGTTCCAAAGAAAGGAGGAGTGACTGTAGTTGTTAATGAAAAGAATGAATTAATTCCAACAAGATGATTCACTGGATGGTGAATTTGTATTGATTATAGAAAATTGAATTCCGCCACTAGGAAGGATCATTTTATTTTTCCTTTATTGGATCAATTATTAGATGGACATTCATATTTTTGCATTTTTGATGGAAATTCTGGTTACCACCAAATACCGATAAGAAAAGACTACATTTACAAGTCCTTATGAAACATTTATTTTTAGAAGAATGTCTTTTGGGTTATGTAATGCACCTGCAACTTTTCAAAGGTGTATGATGTCTATTTTCTATGACTTAATGGAGAAAAGAATTAAATTTTTTATGGATAATTACTTCATGTTTGGAACCTCTTTTGATTCTTGCTTAGATCAAATAGCTAAGGTTTTAAAATGTTATGAAGAAACAAATTTGGTTCTGAATTGGGAAAAATGTCAATTTATGGTTACAGAAGGATTTTTATTGGGACATAAAATTTCTAAAAAATTGTATGGAAGTTGACCAAGCAAAAATTCTAATTCTTGTTGGATTACAACCTCCTAATTCAGTCACAACTGTGAGAAGTTTTCTCGGACATGGTAGATTTTATAGGAGATATTTAAGATTTTTTCTAAAATTGCTAAACCTCTATGTCATCTTTCAGAAGATAACACTAAATTTGATTTTAATGAAAATTGTCTAAATGCCTTCAATTTATTAAAAGAAAAATTATTTCCTGCACCTTTTTTGTTTAACCTAATTGGGAAAAACTGTTTGAATTAATGTGTGATGCAAGTGATTATGCTATTGGAGCTATTTTATGACAATAATATAATAAGATTTTTAAATTTATATATTATGCTAATCAGACTCTCAATAAAGCTCAAATTAATTATCTCACTACTGAAAAAGAGCTAATGACAATAGTATATGCTTTTGATAAATTTTGACCATATTTACCTAGAACAAAATGTATAGATCAAAAAAATCATTACACTATTAAATATTTAATATCAAAGAAGGATGCAATGCTAAGGTTAATTAGATGGTATCATCTCTTACAAGAATTTGATTTTCAAATAGTGGATAGAAAGGGTGCTGATAATCAAATTGTTGATCATTTGTCAAGAATTGAAAATGATAATGAAATGAGTGGTGAAGGAGACATAAATGAATATTTTCTTGATAAAAAACTTTATGCTATTACTGGGTGCCAAGTTCCATGGTATGCTGATATGTTTGATTATTTAGCTAGTGATATTTTACCATACATATAACTAGCCATCCGAAAAAGAATTTTATATATGATGCAAATTTTTACATGAATGCCACAACTCTGAATAATGTAAAGATTCTATCATTAGAAGATGTGTACCGAATAATGAAACTCTTGAAATTATACATGAATGCCACAACTCTGATATTGGAGGACATGTTAGTATAGATAAAACTACATTTAAAATTTTACACTCTGGATTTTATTGGCCTACCTTATTCAAAGTTGTTAACAATTATGTAAAATCTTGTGATCGATGTCAGAGAGTAGGCAATATTTCAATAAGAGATGAAATGCCTCTAAATTTTACTTTGGATGTTCAAATTTTTATGTATGGGGTTTGGATTTTATGGGACCATTTATACCATCTTCTGGAAAAATTTATATATTATTAGCTGTTGATTATGTTTATAAATGGATTAAACCTGTAGCTTTACCATTTTGTGATGCTAAAATTGTTTCAAAATTTTTAACTAAAATGATTTTAACTAGATTTGGAATGCCAAGAATAATTATTACCAATGGTGGAAGTCACTTTAAGAATTTTAAGTTTCAAAAATTACTTAAAAAATATGGAATTAAGCATAAAATAACAAAAACTTATCACCCCCAAACTATTGGATTAGCAGAAGTTTCAAATCGAGAAATCAAAAGATTTTTAGGAAAAATTGTAAACCATAAAAGAATTTATTGGGTTGATAGACTTGATTCTACATTATGGGCTTACATGACTGCTTATAAAACTCCTATAAGAATGTCTCAATATCGGCTCATATATGGAAAACCTTGTCATTTAGATGTTAAGTTAGAACATAAAGCTTATTGGGCGATAAAAAATTTAATTATAACTTAAAGGATGCTGGAGAAAAGTGACTATTAGAATTAAATGTGCTTAAAGAAATTAGAAATGAGTCTTATGAGAATGTCAGAATTTACAAAGAAAAGATGACGAATTTGCACGAAAAAAAGATTTTAAGAATGAATCTTGAGCCTGGACAAGAAGTTTTATTATATAATACATGTTTGAAATTATTTCCTAGAAAACTGAAGTCCAAGTTGATGGGGCCATATGTTGAGGTAAAAGTTTATCTTTATGGTGTTGTGGATATAGAAGATACAAAGACTGATAATTTTTTTGAAGTAAACAGGCAAAGATTAAAACACTATATTGAAGAAAACATGCCTTATTATAAAGAATCATTAGAACTGAGTCATTCATAGTAAAACATTTGGTTAAGTCGGGCTGACGAAGTTAAACCAATAGCTTTTGTGGAGGCAACCCATATTTTGTTGTTGTGATTTGATTTGAGTTTGATTGTGATAAGTATGTGATCATTTTTTGTTTTTTATAAATTATTTAACACCAAATGAGGATTTAAATATGATTGGGACCTTTAGAAATTAGACGATAGGCGAATCTGTGTTCTCATTTATACTAGCGCCTAGGCGCCCAATTTGGCGCCTAAGCGCTAGAGACCTATGAAACTAGCGCCTAGGTGCCAGAATTGGCGCATAAGAGCCACATTTTCTGGATGTGGGAAAAATCGTTCAATTGTAGTTTTAACCACTTCTTTCTTATGAACTGCACTTTCTTTGTCCCTAATCAGCAAGTCATCCATTAATCAACCAGAAGAAACAAAATTGAGAAGGAAATTAAGATTTGTTTGATTTGATGGAGAGTAGAAACAATGGAGTGGAGAGTAAAGAGAAGTTTGTGCTTGATCTACATAAAAAAACCCATTTTTATGCCTTATTTATGATTCAATTCCTAAGGATATTATGCTTTAATGAAAGGCATTTTCATGTTTTTCGATGTAGATGATTAAAAAAGAGTTCAAAAAAGAAAAATAACGTAAAAAGAACAAAAAGAAGCAAAAATGGAGCTTATGGAGCAAAATATTGGAATTATTGGCCTGACGCCTAGGCGCCAGAATCTGGCGCCTAGGCGCCAGAATCCGGCGCCTAGGCGCCAGCTCGATACAGACGCTATTAAGATTTTTGATGATGTTGGGGAGTTATTTGAATGGATTCAAGCGGTTATTGGAGCTTCTAGAAGACTGGAAGTTACTCCTAATATATAGGACATGTGATACAATGCATTTGGACACAAGAAAATGATTTTTATCGCAAAGAGGTGTGATCCAAACTGAAGAGGTGCGAAGACCTTGTCACGGAGTCCGGCACTTAGGCGCCAGATCCCGACACCTAGGCGCGACAGTTACCTTCTAGAAGATGCATTGAATTTGGATGAATTTTGAAGAGTTGCCTTAAGCAACCCCTGGTCAAATTCAGAGCTCTAGAAATAGGAGCTCATTCTACAGAAAAAATCGCACCCCATAGTCCCTAGACACATTCTCTCTCCCTCTAGTTTTACTTAGTCTCTTCCACACTTAGGGTGCCACTTTACTTTGTATCTAGTGAGTTTATTTTGAGTATTTATTGTGTGATTTTGTTGTTGGAGTCTTTCATGATTATTTTGGAGTCAATAGAAGTCAGTGGATCACTTGAAGGAACACGTCAGATAAGTATTTGTACCTTGGTTCAAAGTTTTCTAAATATGTTTTGTTGTGTGATTTCAATGTGTTCTGAGTAGTTAGTTATCTTTCTCCTTTCAACTATGAAAAGATAATAAATTAATTAAATTTTGTAGGGGAATTAAATTTAAAGTATTTAAAACAGTGTGATGATATTAATACCTGATCTTAGTTTACTTTTTAAATTGGCCATTTCAATTTTTAAAACCTGTTGAAAAATTTTGAGACTATCCGGAGATAAATTCTTAACTAGTAGATATCACCTGAATCATTGTGTAGTCGAAGGCTTTATGCGGGTTATTCAAGGTGAAGTGCAATTAAATAGGATGATATTATTTATTGGGCGTAAAATTAATTAGTTTTTAGAGTGACAGACTAAATTCTAATAACTTGGTTTATAGAAACAGAATGGGTCACTGGTAGGGCCGACCATAGCCACCCTTGAACATCTAGTAGTGTGAGTCTAGATTAACCCATTCTACTAATAAAATATCCTGAACCGTTCTATACATTAGTCAATGTTCTTTGCACCTGGACCAAAGGGTAAAGATTAGGAATGCTTCTATTTGGCACAGTACCATAATCTAAATTCCCCACAAAAGATAGTTATTATAAAATCTTGGATTAGTTGAAAAGGAGAAAGCCATTTTTATACGTGCATTGAATTTTTATTACTGCTTACTGTTTACTTGCTTATAGTAAAAATTGTTAGTAATTTAAATTTGAAATATATATATATATATACACACTTTGTATAAATTACTTTTGATTTGATAAATTACAAAATATTTTTTTTTACCTTTTATCAAAACACTATCCCTGTGGGATCGATAACCAGGACTCCACTAGAGCCCTGTATTACATGAACGATACGAATACTTGTGTTTAAAATTGTGAATTTTACAATAATTCTTATAAAATATAAATATAAATTCATAAGTAAAAGTAAACATCGCACATCAAGTTTTTGAAGCCATTTGCAAGGAATTAAACAATCTAAAAGGTGGTATCAAATTCTTGTATTTAAAAGCATATATAAAGTCGCATCGCATCAAACTTTTGGTGTCGTTGCCGGGGATATGATAGAAAAAAAAGTAAAAATAATTTTTATAAATATAAAACTATATATATAATATATAAAAAAAAACAAAACAAAATAAAACAAAAATATTTTAAATTTCATGCGTAGTTTGAATTTGAAGAATTACTACCTTTTGATTCTGAATTAGAAAGAATAATTAAAAGAATTAAAAATAAAGGAAAACAAATTTCAAAACATCAAGAAATGGCTAACTTACATAATAATAATCAAAATCCAATCGAAATTAATGAACAAAATATTTATAAACCATTAAGGGAATATGCAAACCATAAAGCTGATGAACTTCATGTTAGTTTTCAAATGCTAGCTGTAGATGCTAATTCTTTTGAGCTTAAACCTTATATTATTCAAATGGTTCAAAATAATCAATTTGGAGGAACTCCTAATGAGGATCTAAATTTACATCTCGCTAGTTTTTTAGAACTTTGTGCAACCTTTAAATATAATAATGTTTCTGATGATGCTATTAGGCTTAGAATCTTTCATTTTTTCTTAAAAGATAAAGCAAAGATGTGGCTTAATTCATTAAAAACTTGTTCTATTAAAACATGGGCAGATATGACACAAAAATTCCTTGCTAAATATTTTCATCTTTCTAAAACTGCTAAATTGAGAAATTATATTACTTCATTTATGCAATTTGATGGAGAAACAATTTATGAAGCTTGGGAAAGAATTAAAGAATTATTAAGAAAATGTCCTCATCATGCTTTACCAGATTGGTTAATTATTTAAACATTTTATAATGGACTTATTGGATCACTTAGATCTATTATTGATGCTGCTGCTGGTGGTTCTTTAATGGCTAAGACATTTGAAGAAGCCTACACCTTAAATGAAGAAATAGCTAATAATAATTTTTAATGGCCTTCTGAAAGGGTTAATTCTAAAAGAATGGCTAGTATTCAAGATAATGAAGCCTTTTCTATTTTAGCTTCACAAGTGGCTGCGATATCTAAGAAATTAGATAATTTTTTTATTAATATATCACATGTAAGTAATGATAATTCTGCAAATTCTGATGATTCTCAAACAATGGAAACTTTGCAAGTTATTGCCAGTAAAAATAATAACCCTTATTCTAATTATTATAATCCTGGTTGAAAAAATCATCATAATTTTAATTGGAGTAATGGACATCAACAATGGAATAATAATCAAGTTAATCCAAATTGGAACAATCAAGGAAATTCAAACTATATACCAACTTATCCTCCTAGTTATAATAATCAGCAGAAAAGTTGTTTGTAGAAGATTTGATCTTGCAACTAAGCAATCAGCTACAAAGTCAAAACACTATTATTCGTAATATAGAGAATTAGATGGGTCAAATCACTAATTTCATTAATTACACACCTCAAGGAACACTGCCTAGCAATGTCGAAATTATTCCTAAAAAATCTGGAAAAGAACATGAACAAGCAAAACCTGTACAACTCAGAAGTGGAAAGTAATTAAAAGAGAAAACGCAGAATGAGATTGAAAAAGAGAAAGAAGTTGAAGAGATTGAAAAACCTAAAGATACACTTTCTCCAAATAAAGATCAGAATGTAGTACCTATTGAAGTGGAAGTTGAAAGACCACCACCACCTTTTTCTCAAAGACTAAAACAGCAGAAGCTTGACCATCAATTTTCTAAGTTCTTTGAAATTTTTAATAAACTTACCTTCAACATACCTTTTGCTGATGCTTTGGAGCAAATGCCAAGCTATGCAAAATTTATGAAGGATATTTTAAGCAAGAAGAGAAAATTTGAAGCTTATGAAACTGTTGC
Organism: Papilionanthe hookeriana x Papilionanthe teres; assembly: GCA_022702705.1. NCBI lineage: Eukaryota > Viridiplantae > Streptophyta > Magnoliopsida > Asparagales > Orchidaceae > Papilionanthe > Papilionanthe hookeriana x Papilionanthe teres. The sequence continues at coordinate 106,046,167 of CM040421.1, read as the reverse complement.
ATTAAGTTAAGAATGTAGTGTAATAATTTAGAAGAAATTACCTCAGAAACTTAAAGATCCTGTAAGTTTCACTATACCATGTGGTATTAAAGAAAATTTTGTGAAAAAGCCTTATGTGATTTAGGAGCTAGTATTAATCTCAAGCCATTTTCATTCTTTCAAAGGTTAGATTTAGGAGGGATTTCTCCTACCACTGTAACTCATCAGTTAGCTGATCGATCGATCACTTATCCTAAATGAGTTATAGAAGATGTTCTTGTTAAGGTAGATAAATTTATCTTCCCTATGGATTTCATTGTTCTAGATATGGAAGAAGATAAATAGATACCTATTATTTTAGGGATACCTTTTCTAGCTACCGGACAAGCTATGAGTGATGTGCAAAAAGGAGAATTAACGATGAGAGTTAATGATCAAGAGATAACATTTAATGTTATGAAATCAATGAGGTATCCTGATAAAGAAAAATACTATCAGATGGATATTTTTTATTATATAATTGAAAAGCATTATCAAGAAAAATGTAGGGCATTTCTGATGATAAAAATAAAGAATCTATGTTATATAATGGGTCATTAAATGAGGAAATTGAAAAATTAAATGAAGAAAATTTATCTGAAGAAACTCATTATATTCATGAAAATTGGGAAATTTCAGACACAACTAAAAATGATATACTTTTAACCACAATTGAAAAAGCCCCTGAACTGGAATTAAAAATGTTATCTGCACATTTAAAGTATGCATTTCTTGGAAATTCATTAACTTTACCTGTAATTATATCTTCAGGATTAAGCAAAGATCAAGAACAAAAATTAATCGGAGTTCTGAAGAATTATAAGAAAGCTTTTGGTTGGACTATTGCAGATATAAAAGGAATAAGCCCTTCAATCTGTATGCAAAGGATTTTAATGGAATAAAATTGTAAACCCACTATTGAACCTCAAAGAAGATTAAACCCAATTATGAAAGAGGCTGTTAAGAATGATATTTTGAAATGGTTAGATGCTGGAATTACTTATCCTATTTCGGATAGCCAATGGGTTAGTCCTATTCATTGTGTTCCAACAAATGAGGAGTAACTGTCATTGTTAATGAAAAAAATGAATTAATCCCAACAAGACAAGTTACTGGATGGCGTATTTTCATTGACTATAAAAAATTAAACAACGCCACTAGAAATGATCATTTTCCTTTACCTTTCTTGGATCAAATGCTGGATAAACTAGCAGGACACTCATATTTCAATTTTTTGGATGGATATTCTGGTTATCATCAATTACCTGTTGCTCCTGAGGATCAAGAGAAGAAAACATTTACAATTCCTTATGGAACATTTGCCTTAAGAAGAATGTCTTTCGGTTTATGCAATGCACCTGCAATTTTTCAAAGATGTATGATGTAAATTTTCTGTGATTTGATTGATAAAGGAACTGAAGTAGTAATGGAAGATTTTTCAGTTTTTGAAACTTCTTTTGAATCTTGCTTAGAAAATGTAACGAAAGTTTTGAAGGGAAAAAAAAATTTAGTTCTAAACATGGAAAAATGTCAATTTATGGTCACAGAAGGAATTGTACTTGGACATAAAGTTTCACAAATAGGGATGGAAGTTGATCAGGCAAAAGTGAAAATTATTACTGAACTTCAACCACCTAATACCGTTACTGATGTGAGAAGTTTTCTGGGTCATGCTGGATTTTATAGGAGATATATAAAGAATTTTTATAAAATTGCTAAACCTCTTTGCCATTTATTGGAAAAAGAAGCTAAATTTGAATTTAATGAAGATTGCCTGAATGCGTTCAATATTTTAAAAGAAATATTAATCACTGCACCTGTCATTTTTGCACCTAATTGGAATAAACCTTTTGAATTAATGTGTGATGTAAGTGATTATGCAATCGGAGCTGTATTAGGACAAAAATATGAGAAAATTTTCAAAGTTATATATTATGTTAGAAAAACTATTAATTAAACTCAAATAAATTACATTACTACTGAAAAAGAGCTGTTAGCAATAGTATATGCCTTTGATAAATTTAGACCATATCTTCTTAGAACAAAATGTATCGTACATACTGATCATTCTGCTATTAAGTATTTAATGTCTAAAAAAGATGCTAAACCTAGATTAATCATATGGGTTTTACTTTTACAAGAATTTGATTTTAAACTTATGAACAGAAAAGGAAATGAAAACCAAATTGCTGATCATTTATCAAGAATCAAAAATAATAATGAGAAGATTTATGAAGAAAATATAAATGAGAAATTCCCGGATGAACAATTATATGTTATTCAAGGATTACAAATGCCTTAGTATGATGATATAGTTAACAATTTGGTTAGCAATACTTTACTGGGTTGAATAGCAATTACACTAAGAAATTCAAGAATGATTGTAAATCATATGTTTGTGAAGATCCTCATTTATTTAAAATAGGAAGAGATTCTGTGATTCGAAGATGTGTACCTTATGATGAAACTTTTGCAATTATTCAAAAATGACACGATTCTGAATTTGGAGGACACTTTGGAGTAGATTAAACTGCATTTAAAATTTTAAGTTCTGGATTTTATTTACCTACTTTATTTAAAGATGTTGGACATTATGTTAAAACTTGTGATCGATGTCAAAGAATGGGAAATATATCCAGAAAAGATGAAATGCCTCTAAACTTTATATTAGAAATTGAAATTTTCGATGTATGGGGTTTAGACTTTATGGGACCTTTCGTACCATCATCTGGAAAAATTTATATTTTATTAGCAGTTGATTATGTTTCAAAGTGGATCAAAGCTGTAGGTTTACCTAACTGTGATTCCAAAAGTGTTTCAAAATTTTTAAATAAAATGATTTTTACAAGATTTGGAATGCCCAGGATAATTATCACAAATGGGGGAAGTCATTTCAAAAATATAAGAATTCAATCATTGCTGGAAAAATTTGGAATTAAACATAGAATTGCAACTCCTTATCATCCTCAAACAAGTGGAATGGCTGAAGTATCAAACAGAGAAATTAAAAGAATATTAGAAAATACTGTTAATCCTAAACGAACTGATTGGGTTTATAGACTTGATTCTACATTATGAGCTTATAGAACAGCTTATAAGACACTTATCGGAATGTCACCTTATCAGTTAATTTGTGGTAAACATTGTCACTTACCTGTTAAACTTGAACATGAAGCATATTGGGCGATAAAGGAGTTCAATTATAATTTGAATAATGTAGGAGATAAACGATTATTACAACTGAATGAAATGGAAGAGATAAGAGATGAGTCTTATGAAAATGCAAGAATTTATAAGGAAAGAATGAAGAAATTGCATGACAAAATGATTTTAAGGAAAATATTCGAGCCTGGATAAGAAGTATTATTATTTAATGCTCATTTAAAACTTTTTCCTGGAAAATTAAAATCTAAATGGATGGGACCATTTATAATTGAGAAAGTATACCCTTATGGAGCTGTGGATATTAAAGATCCCAAAACTGGAAAAGTATTTAAAGTTAACGGATTAAGACTGAAGCCTTATATGGGAGAAATGAAATTAAACTACAAAGAGGCTTATGAGCTGAGTCTACCCGACTAATTCAATTAACTAGGTCGGGATGACGACGTTAAACCAAGCACTTTGTGGGAGGCAACCCATATTTATTAGTGTGAGTTAAATTATTACTGTAAGGTTATGCATTGGTCTTGACTAACTTTTCATATAACTTCTAAAAATCCAAGGCTAACAATTCTGTATTGGCTTAAGCTAAACATTATCTTGAAGTATATAGAATTTGGACTTGGACCACTCCATGTCAAATGTGAGTAAATATGAGATCAAGTTAACCTTCATTTGTGATTGATTATGATTTGAATTTTTCGTAATGGTGTTTGTGTATTGCTCATACCCATTTGTTAGAGCTATTTTTACGACCGAAACTTGTAAAATTTGACGATAGGCGAATCAGAGTCAATCGAGGTTCCAGCCTCTAGGCGCCAAAAGTTGGATCCTAAGCGCTAGAATGGCCTGCGTATCGATGATCCGGCGCCTAGACGCCAGATTCTAGCGCCTAAGTACCACAATTATAGATCGTGTAAAAACAAAAAATCTTCAGTTTTTCACACGAAATCTCTTTATATATTGCCTTATCTTCGTCCCCAATCCCATAGAAACCTTAATTTTGACCAGAGTAATCCATTTTGGAGGAGTTAAGAAGGATTTAGGAGCAATGAATAGAAGAAATCATGAAAATGAGGTAAGAGACAAATCTCCTAAAGATTCTCAGCCTTATTTTAATGGTTTTATTGCTGTTAGTATGGTGAAATTGTTCTGTCGATTGGAGAAGAATGAAGCAGAACTTCAAAGTATTGGTAATCGTCTCCATGAGATGTACCACCAATACGAACACTTGGAATGGCAAACCAAACTTCAAACGGATCATATGGCGGCCTATCATTACGCTGAAGTAGAAATGTACGCGAACAACAAGTGGATCGATGTAAAGACGGCTTTGGAATTTTCAAGGGTGTTGGTGTTCTATCCCTTCGGCCCTAGCGAACTTCATTGCAAAAGAGATGTTAATTGAAGATTGGTGTTAAATAGGTCTTATATGTGTTTTAGGTGTGATCGAGTCATGTGTTAGTGTGTTTAATATCGAATTTGTGTGTTTGCTTAATTGTTCAATGTGTGTTGTTGGATTTAAATATTTGCTTTGATTATGTTGTTGTTTGTGTTATTTATAAAACTATGAACCTTGATACAGTCTTGTACTGAAATTTATTGAATTTGGAATAGATGTTATGGATTGGAATTAAAGAATTTGGATATATTTTTGTGGATCAAACTATCATTTTAAATTGCTTGTGAAAATGTTTGGAGGATTTAAATTGGATTAATACTCTCATAAGAGTAATTAGGAGTCAGATTTGATAAGATTTGGTGGAAAATATAAAATTTAAATTGAATTTTTGGAAAGGCGAGTCTAGCGCCTAGGCGCCAGAATTCTGCGCCTAGGCGCCGGTTCGGCCTGAACCCAAAAACTCATCTTCTTAAAAACTCACCCACACCATTTTTGACGCCTAGCTTCCTTCTCCATAGTTTTTCATGAAAATACTCTCTATAGATCCCATTTAAAGCCGGATTTTCAAGTTTTTGAGCTTGAAATCAACCGATTTCTTCATCCCGAGGTCAAATCTACATTATATACTCATTTTTTTTTATTTTCACCATGGATTTTGCTCTCATTAAGAAAAACCAAAATTTTAAGAAAAATTTTGATTTTTAAGGTTAAATCCATAAAATTTTTAAGCTCTTTCAAGTTTGAAAAGCTTAAATTAGTATATTTTTCATGATCCGTTGAATTTATTTTGCATTTTTATTTCATGTTTAGATGGCACCCAAATCTAAGCGAGGAAAGGAACGAGAAAAATTTGATCGTAGCAAGTTCATCACTGTTGCTGCACACTTCCGATACAATGATTTTGCTACGACTGGGAAATTTATCTCGGAGCGAAGTTTTTACAATCCTGGAGAAAGAATTAAGGATACAATCGTTGCACTCAACTGGCAACAATTATGCTATTTCACTGCTGTTGCCGTTATCCCGGTTGTTAGAGATTTTTATGCTAATTTTGTGGATGCTCAAGAATACAGGATTTTTGTTCGAGGAGTTGTAGGATTCACTCCTAAATGTATCAATATTTTCTATGGCCTTCCGCCAAACATTGAGTGTTATTACTCCGGATTATCTTCATCTGAGGCAGATTTGAATATGATCATTGCCTACCTGACTGATAGTACTGGAGCCTGGAAGATTCGGAACGGAAAAATGATAAATTTTTCATCTTCTAAGCCTAATGGTGATTTAAAGGCATGGCACTACTTTATTTCTGCTCGTCTTGTTCCATCAAATCATCTGAGCAAGGTTACCAAAGATAGAGCTATCCTCAACTACTGCATTCAAGAGAGGAAGCCTATTGATGTTTGGAGCTTTATTTATGATTTTGTAGAGGCTACTACTCATTCTAGCACTTCTATTGCACATGGTTTTCCATCTCTGATCTATTCTCTATGTCAAAGTGCTGGAGTAGTTTCTGAGCTATCTGAGGAAAAGCTCAAGTCGACAAAGCCTACAAGAAGAGAAAGTGTCAGTATCTATGATCCACTTCGAGGTAAGAGTTCCACTACACCTTCTGGTTCATTACCTACTTCAGGTAGAGCTTCTACTTCTAGACCATCTACTTCTACTAAGCCACCATCTACTTTTTGGGAGACCATGCATGATCAGTTTATAGAGCAGCAAAATGAGTTATTCCTAACTCATTATAAAGTAAATACGATCGATAAGAAGATCGATCATCTTTTTGAGTATACACAAAGAAAGAGTGATTACGATGCTGAGTATTCTGATTCTTTAGTGAGATTTCTGAAGGGTGAGCACGATGTTCAGTTCCCTACTTGTCCCAGAATTTCACCATATGTTGATCCTAAGGATATGGAGTTTTCTTTTGGTGATGACGATGATGAAGCTACAGATTGTGATTAGTAGCTTGACTTACCTCTGGAGATGTGTTAATTCTATTTTTAGTATGTTTCTTTTTTCTTGTGTTGTTTAGTATGATGTTATTGGTTAGTATTAATGTGAACTTTTTATGTTGAAACTGTTTTTAGATTATCTGATGTGTGTTTGAGACTGAAATATGAATGAATTTTTATAAAATTTTATTTCTGTTTCAGCCTACTGTTTAGTGTTCATGAATAGTTAGTAATTTTTCATGTTAAAAAATAATAATAAAAAATAGAGATTTTTTAAAAAGAAAATTAACTACTGCTCGGCAAAACTTTTCTATATATGCTTAATCGTTTATGTTATATTTATATTAAAGCATGTGTAGAAGTAGAAGTTAGTTTTTCCTTACTACATCATTATTATAATTAGATTAATTTCTGTTTATTTCTTTCTCTCATGCTTTAGAAAATTTCATGATTCATATTTATACTAAAGCTGAAATTTGGGGGAATGGAAAACATTTATCAAATTTAAACATTATTTATCCTTAATGAACTAATTTTTTCTTTAAAAATATATTAACATAACATAAAGAATGAAAAATCTGTTTAAAGATTACCTAAATTTTTTAATTTATAAATAATTTAGTAAACTTAACAAAAATTTCAAAAATTTTGATTGATTTTAAGAATAGAATTATTTAACTTAAAGAATAATAAGATAAAAATTTTTCTATTTATAGTAAAGAGAATTGTATTTTTGAAATACTAAGGAATCAAGATTATTACTTGAAAAAGAAAAAATTGAAATAAATTTTGAAAAATAATAAGTTATTAAAATGTCATATTTATTAAGTAAGAATGTATAAGTTTTTGAAAATTAGTTAAGAATAGTATAGTTCGAAATCATTAACAGGCTATCCAAAAATAGTAATCCTCACTTGAAAAAAAATAATAAAAATGTGAGGAGAAGCTTGATGAAATGCCTAATAAAAAATTGGCTTCACTTGAATTACCTTATAAGAAGAAAACTGATTACATTTTTAACTTAATTTCTATGTACAAATATTTTTACTAGAAAAATATTTCTTGAAAATCTTTTTATTGTAAATATTCTATGTGACATTAATATGATAAACTACAATTATTCTTGAAATAAATGAAAAATTGGAAATCTTATGAATTGGTAGTTAAATGTTCTTTAATTCTTAAAATTAAACTCAATTAGTGAAATTTGGTTAATGATTTGCTAAAGCATTTATAAAACCAAAAATTATAAGGAATCTTAAATATTTTAACTTCATTCCAAATGTTATCTATTTTATGTAATTAAAAGGGTTACTTAAGGACAAGTAACGTTTAAGTTTGGGGGAATTCGATCTACCTAAAAATACCCATTTTTATGCCTTATTTATGATTCAATTCTTTAGGATATTATGCTTTAATGAAAGGTATTTTCATATTTTTGGATGTAGATGATTAAAAAAGAGTCCAAGAAAGAAGAAGAAGGATAAAAGGAGCAAAATGGAGCAAAAATGGAGCTTATGGAGAAAAATATTGGAATTATTGGCCTGGCGCCTAAGCGCCAGAATCCAGCGCTTAAGCTCCAGCTCGAAACAGACGCTGTTAAGATATTTGATGATGTTGGGGAGTTATTTTAATGGAGTTAAGCGGTTATTGGAGCTTCTAGAAGACTGGAAGTTACTCCTAATATATAGGACATGTGATACAATGCATTTGGACACAAGTAAATAGTTTTAATCACGAAGAGGTGTGATTCAAAGTGAAGAGGTGCGAAGACCTGGTCACGGAGTCCGGCGCCTAGGCGCGACAGTTACCTTCTAGAAGATGCTTTGAATTTGGATGAATTTTAAAAAGGTGTCTTAAGCAACCCCTGGTCAAATTCAGAGCTCTATAAATAGGAGCCCATTCTACAGAAAAAATTGCACCCCATAGTCCCTAGACACATTCTCTCTCCCCTCTAGTTTTACTTAGCCTCTTCCACACTTAGGGTGCCACTTTACTTTGTATCTAGTGAGTTTATTTTGAGTGTATTGTCATTGTTGGAGTCTTTCATCATTACTTTTGAGTCAGTAGAAGTCAGCAGATCAATTGAAGGAACACTTTAGATAAGTATTTGTACCTTGGTTCAAAGTTTTATAAATATTTTTTGTTGTGTGATTTCAATGTGTTCTGAGTACTTTGTTGTCTTTCTCCTTTTAACTATGAAAAGATAATAAATTAATTAAATTTTGTAGGGAAATTAAATTTAAAATATTTAAAACATTGTGATGATATTAATACCTGATCTTAGTTTATGTTTTAAATTGGCCATTTAAATTGCTAAACCTGTTGAAAAATTTTGAGACCTATACGGAGATAAATTCTTAACTAGTAGATATCACATGAATCATTGTGTAATCGAAGGCTTTATGCGGGTTATTCAAGGTGAAGTGAAAATAAATAGGAAGATATTATTTATGGGGCGTAAAATTAATTAGTTTTTAAAGTGACGGACTAAATTCTAATAATTTGGTTTATAGAAAGGGAACGGGTCACTGGTAGGGCCGACCATAGCCACCCTAGGACATCTAGTAGTGTGAGCCTAGATTAACCCATTCTACTAATAAAACATCCTGAACAGATCTATAGATTATTCAATGTTCTTTGCACCTGGACCAAAGGGTAATAAATAGGAATGCTTCTATTTGGAACAATACATAATTTAAATTCCCCACAAAAGATAATTATTATAAAAATCTTGGATTAGTTGAAAAGGAGAAAGTCGTTTTTATAATTGCATTGAATTTTAATTACTGCTTACTGTTTACTTGCTTATAGTAAAAAATGTTAGTAAATTAAATTTGAAATATATATATATATATATATATATATATATATATATATATATATATATATATATATATATATATATATATATATATAAGGCGATAATGGAGGTGACGGTACGTATGTGCTCTGCTAGTGGTTTCAATGGAGTTGTTAGGCATTGGTGGTGGTGGTGCATTCCACGGGCTGAAGAAGGTGGTTAGGAGGAGAAGAAATCCACTTTTTCTCTTCAGCTTTCTCTGGTTTGGGTTGAGGAGTGGTTTTTACCCTTCCCGGGCATTTCTTTTTTTTTAATTTACTTGGAGTGGTACTGTTCCATTGAGATATGGCAACAGAACTTACTAGAGCTGATCCTCATTTCGTTGGGTGGGGCACGTTTGCAGAAGTCATTGTAAGAAAGGAAGGAGGCACCACTCTTGGAGATAAACTAGTTTTGCCTCAGCTATTTCATGATGCCATGGAGGGTAAGGCCGAATGTGAATTCATTAGAAAATTTACAAGGAAGGCTGGGAAACTAGCTCTCATTTTTACTTAAGAAGAACTCACTAAGCTATCAGAGCCTTACAGATTTACATTAGTAGGGAAATTTCAGTTTGGACACCCCAAACTCTATATAATAAGAAAGACAGTGGATGATTTCAAACTTATAGGTAGTTGGAAAATTGGGGTCTTTGATAGTAGACATATCATGTTACAGTTATCATTGGAGGAGGATTATGCTCAGATTTATTCTAAAAAGGTCATAATGATTGATGGAAAACCCATGAAGTTGCTGAAATGGACATTGGACTTTGATCCAACTAAGGTGCCACCAATTGTTCCTGTTTGGTTCAGCCTTCCTAACCTAAAGCTTCCCTTTAATAATCACAGGATTATTTATGATATTGCTGACTCAATGGGGAGACCACTCAAGCTGGACATACCTTCTGCTAATGCTAAAAGGATTTCCAATGCAAGATTTCTGGTTGAAAGGGATATTTCTCAGCCTTACATTGATAGTTTGTGGCTGGGTACTACCAATAATGGGTACTGTCAACCCATTATGATGGAATATGAGCCCTTATATTGTAAGCACTGCCACCTATTTGGTCATAATAAGGAGCAATGTTTCAAACTTCATCCTTAACTTAGACCTTACAATGTGGTTAATAAGGGCATAAAGAACATTGAGCAAACTTCTACACCTCATGTCCTTCCATTAAGCCCTGTCCAATTGGGTCCAGATGTTGCTCAGGATTCACCAAAGACTGACTTGAATCTGGTTTATGGAACTGATGGGGATGTGGCTGGAGTTTCTGATAAGAATAGAGTAGGCCCTTCAGGTTTTACTGTTGTTGGGCAGTATGCTGATCAGATCATTGAGATAAGGGATCCTTCCGTTGAAGGTGTACAAATTCAACACAATTCATTAGAGCTCCAATCTACTGAAGAGGAAGTAATACCTGCTAGTTCAGAAGCTGGTGACACCTTTATAACTCCTACAAAACCCATTACTGGTGACTCAGCCCAGCTTGACCTTGATGATTTAACTACAGCAGCAGAAGGAGCATGGTCTCAACAAAAAAGCAGGAGAAGGAGAAAAGATATCATGGAACTACAAAATTTATCTAAGTCTAACATAATTGGTATGGACAATTCTTCAGCCACTCCCCGAATAACTAGGGCTGGTAAGGCCATTCATCATGATTAATCTTCTTTGCTGGAATGTTAGGGGTGTTGCAAGTCCTGGCACCCTTAATAGACTCCTTCATTTAAACATGACTCACAAACTGTGGAATTTTGCTTTGTTGGAACCTTTGGTGCATACTAATATCTCTAAAATTACAAAAAAATTCTATGGCTTCCATTTTCAGTCTAATTGTAATAATAAGATTTGGGTCTTTAATAGGAAGGAACTGAATTGCAAGATTGTACTTGATAATTATCAATTTTTGCATCTTCAGTTTAGTTTGGATCAATTCAATGGCTGTGCTACATTTTTTATGCTGGCTGTACTCCTACAGATAGGTCTTCTCTTTGGGCTGGGCTGTGTAATATTAGTGCTAACAATCCTTCCAACTGGATTGTGGGAGGTGATTTTAATTGTATTAGAGATCCTAGTGAGAAAAAAGGTGGCAGAACTCCTGATCTTCACTCCATGTTGCAATTCTCACAGAATATAACTATAGCTGGATTGTTTGATATGAGCTTCATTGGGTCTCCCTTTACCTGGCAGAGGGGTAAACTATTAGAGAGAATTGATAGAATTTTGGCTAATGATTCCTGGCTGAACATGTTTCCCATTACTCAAGTGTTTCATCTGCACATATCCACTTCGATCATTCACCACTTTTGATTCAGATTTTCTTTTGCCCTTATAAGGGATGCTCCTCATTCAGATTTCTCAATGTTTGGAGTGATCATTCTAACTTCTTAGAGGAGGTGAAGAGAGCTTGGAGAGTTCCAGATTACCCCATATGCAATCCACTTAATAAACTTTGGAGGCTACATAAAAATGTGGCTTATCATTTAAGGAATTAGAATAAGCACAGCTTTGGGAATGTGTTTCAACAAGTAAGGGATGCTGATACTAATGTGCAGTTACTGGAAGCTAACCAAGACCAAGGTGTGAATCAGGATCAAGATCTGATTTCTGCTCATACTCACTTATTACAAGCTTTGGACAGGGAAGAGAATTTTTTAAGACAAAAAGCTGCAGTTAACAGATATCTTTTTGGGGACAGGAACACTAAGTATTTCCATGCCATGATTAAAGATAGGAGGAAGATTAATGCTATTCTAAGAGTCAAGGATTCTGTTGGTAATTGGGTTACTGATCAACATGCTATTTTACAAAGTGATGTAGAGTACTTTCAATCTCTGTTTGCTGCCCAACCTACATCATCAAATTCTTTGTTTGCTGAGGTTTATTCAGGAAATTATGCCTATGTAAATCAGCTTAACTTGACTTTACTCCCTGATGAAAAGGAAATTTTGAATGCTTTAAAAAGTATTGATGGAAATAAGACTGCTGGTCCTGATGGCTTCACCTCAACTTTATACCTAAAAGCTTGGGACATTGTGAGCACTGATCTCATTAAGGCTGTTCAAACTTTCTTCTCTGGAACTGATCTACCAAAGTATTTTGCTGCATCTAGCATTGCTCTCATTCCTAAGGATACTCAAAAATCAAGTCAGGCGATTTCGTACCTATTAGTCTCACCTCTACCTTTTCTAAAATAATTAGCAAGATTATAGTGGGGAGATTGCAACCTCATCTTAATCATTTGATTAGCTCTAACCAATCTGCTTTTGTGCAGGGGAGAAACATCACTGACAATTGCTTGCTTGCTCAGGAGTTGTTACTGGATATTGATAAGGGCTGTAGGGGGTAGAATATCATTTTTAAGTTGGATCTCAGAAAAGCTTATGCACTATCAGTTGGAATTTTATAGATCTGGTGCCTAAAGCTCAAGGTTTCCATCCCTCCATCTGTAATTTAATTCAGAGATGGCTCTCAAGTGTATATTATAGTGTCCTTGTTAATGGTAGCAACTTTGGTTTTTTTAAAGCAGGTAGGGTTTAAAGCAAGGTGATCCCCTTTCCCTAACTCTTTTCATTTTGGCCTTTGACTATTTTTCCAGGATTATTAATGCATCTCATAATCACTACCCCTACCTAAATTATAACCGTGGCTCCTCCCAAATTATCAGTCATCTGGCCTATGCAGATGATGTAATTATTTTCACTAATGGGAGTAAGCAAGCTTTCGAAAAACTATCCAAATGACGAACATTTATCCAAGGTAGCTGGTCTTGAACTCAATAGAAGGAAGTGTCAGTTTTGATCGGGAAAAGGTATAAACATCAGCGATGGGTGAAAGAGTTCTCTCGGCTTTTCAGCCGCCGAGCTTCCTTTAAAGTATCTAGCGGTGCGATTGATCAAAGGCGGAGAAAATGGCCCCAATATGATGAGGTGGTACACAATATCACATCAACTTTAAACTGTTGGACCAATACTTTCTTGTCGAATGGAGGTAGATTAACTTTGCTAAAAAGTATTTTATCAACCTTCCCTCTTTATACCATGCAGATGGTTAGAATGAAAAAAAGTACCCATAAGATGATTGAAACTATCTTCAATAAATTTCTTTGGGAGAGTCAGTCCAAGCAACACCATTAGACTGTGTGGAATAAATTTTGTAACCCTATAAAGGCTGGGGGCTTGGGCATCAAGAGCATCCAACAGATGAGCCACCTTTTTCACTGTAAACAATGGATCAAATTCAGAAGGCAAGATACTATGTGGGCTAAATTCTTAAAAGAGAAGTATTGCAGGAAATCACATCCAAATGTTGTTTTGCCAAAGCTGGGGGATTCAAAACACTAGAAAAGTTTGCTGAAAGTGAGGGAAACAGCTAACCAGTTCTTCTGCTGGGAGGTTGGAGCCGGAGATGCAAATTTTTATTATGATAACTGGATTCCAGATGGTCATTTAACTTTCACTAATGAGATAAATCATCATCTTACAGTTTCAGATTTTTGGGTGGAGGACGAGTGGAATGTTAGTCTTCCGAGAGAGGTGTTGGATGACGAAAGTGTACAGCAGATCCTTGTCATCCCTATTGAACCAACTAAACCTGATAAAATTTTGTTGAAGCAATCTAACAAACAATCCTTTAATAGCATGATACACAATTCCTTCACTTAATGGTCTGACACAAATTGGGGGGAGAAGATCTAGACCAGGCTATTGTCTCCATCTATGTCCTTTTTATGTTGGAGATTATTTCATAAGTACCTTCCATTGAATGATTTCTTGAAGTTAAAAGGGCTAAGAACTGCCTCTAGATGCTGGTTATGCCATTCTTATGAAGAAACAGTCTCTCATCTTTTCCTAAATTGCTCTGTCACTAACCAAGTATGGAATGCTGTGTTACATCAACTAAATTTAACTCAACTTAAATATAACTGGATATCCTTGGAGGCTTGCTGGGAGTACTGGAAAGATGAGCAGTGGTACCAAGTTCCTTTAGTCCTCTGCTGGTTTGTATGGATGGCCATAAATCAAGCTAAGTATGAAAATAGACCTTGTCTGATTAATAATATTGTGGCTAATTGTTGTAGCTTCATAAACAAACACTCATTGCTGGAATGCTCCACCAAAAGAAAAACTATTTGCTGAGATGGTCCCTGCCTTCCATGCCATGGATTAAAATCAATATTGATGGCAGTTTTACCCCTTCATCTCGTCGGTATAGTGCCGTGTGTGCAAAACTCTCCGGGTCGCTTATTGTGGTTTTTTCATGCACCCATTGTCTCTTCATCGCCTTTGGATTTCGAGCTTCGAGTCGCTCACTAGGCACTTGTTCATCGCTAAAGCACTCAATTATCATTATGTTTGGATAGAATCCGACTCACTACACTGATTAATATTCTGCAGGGGTTCTCTCCTCCTCCCCGGAATTTGGTCTATTTTCTCGAACCATTCTCTCTACTTTTGGTTTTTTTACACTTAAATGGTCTCATATATTTAGAGAGGGTAACCAACCTGCTAATTGGTTGGCAAAAAATGCCGCATCCACTAGTAATACAGCTTTTTCTCGTTACACCTTTCGAGCCTCTAAGGCTTTTACTATTAGGGGATTTGACTAATATTCCCTTTCTCGTATGTATGTAACCTTTTTTATTGAATGAATTTTCCCTTTCTTCCGAAATATATATATATATATATATATATATATATATATATATATATATATATATATATATATATACACTATATATAAATTAATTTTAATTTGATAAATTCCAAAATATATTTTTTTACTTTTTATTAAAACACTATCCCCGTAGGATCGATAACCAGGACTCCACTAGAGCCTCGTATTACTCGAACTATACGTATACTTGCGTTTAAAATTGTGACTTTTACAATAATTATTATAAAATCTAAATATAAATTCATAAGTAAAAGTAAAGATCGTACATCAAGTTTTTGAAGCCGTTTGCCAGAAATTAAGCATTCTAAAAAGTGGTATCAAATTTTTGTATTTAAAAGCATATATAAAGTCGCATCGCATCAGTGCACAAGTATTCAAAAACTTATTTCAATGGATATTTAGCAATGAGTTTGGAAAAGGATGATCAACCGATTTGAGAAGATTGAAGAGGAGTTATTATTTCTGGGCAATACGATGCAAGAGATGTTCCATCAATATGAGCATTTGAAATGGTAAATGAAGCATCAATCTGATCATATGACTGCCTTTAAGGATTATTAGGTAACTATGTATGCCAAGAACAATTGGATTAATGAGAAAATGATCTTGGAATTTCCCCGTGTTCCTTTCTTTCACTCCTTTGTATGTAGCAATCTACCATGTAATGGGGAGAAGGAAGGTTCAGACCACAATTCATGAAGTCTAGAAATGATGTAGTGTATTATTTAATTGTGTAATTAGTGTGTTATCTAATTGTAAATTGTTAAAAATATTGAATGTGTGATTTTAGATCTTGCTTGCGAGTTAATCTTGTGTTGCTTCATTAAGTTTATATTTTTTGTATTTTTTGAACCGAATATTGAATATATGGAATGAAATTGAAATGAGTTGTGTAAATTTTATTTTAGAAGATTTGAATCTAATTTGGATCTGGAATTTTTTCCGTTAATATTATTGGAAAGAAGGAATGAGTTTGATATGAAATTTTGGTCTTATAGGAGTTAGACTTTCTCAGTATAACCTACAAATAAAAATTTGAAAAATTTATAAATCTAGGCACATCTAGCACCTAGGCACCAAAACTGGCCAAACTCGTGATTTAAACCGCTCATGGTCATTTTTCATGCTTAAGCTCAATCTTCTTCCTCAATTTTGTGAAAACCAGGCACATGGTTCCATCTTAAGCTTAATTCTTCATGTTTCATGGCTTGAAATCACCAGATTTCATCACCTTAAGGTTAAAACTACACTTTAGCTTTGTTATTTTACAAATCTAACACAAAGTTTTTCACGTTAGAGGAGAAATGAAAATTTCATAGATATTTGATTTTTGAGTGAAAAATCCTTGGATATAAGTCTTTTATTTTAGCTTGAAAAAGCTTATAGGAAGTCTTTGATCTTAATTTTAAAATATATTTGGATATTTTCTTGACATTTTAGGATGGCTCCAAAATCTAAGAAGGGAAAGGAGAACAAGTTTTTGATAGAAAAAATTTTTTTATTATTAACGCACAAATGCATTGCAACGAATTTACTTCTTCTAGAAAGTTTATCACAGAAAAAAGTTTCTATCAACCCGGTAGAGCTATTGAAAATGTTACTGTGGCATGAAATTGGGAAAATGTTTGTTATTTCACTACAGTTGCTGTTATATCAATAGCCCATGAGTTTTATGAAATCTTTACTGCGGTAATTGATGACGAAGTGTTTGTTCGAAACAGAGGAATTGAGTTTACTCCAGAGAGGATTATTATGCTATATGGTTTGCCTCCTTTTACAGATTATTATTATTCTGAATTTACTCCTTCTGAGGCTGAGCTTGAAAATATTATCTTTTATTTGACAGATGAATCTAGAGCTTGGAAAGTCAGAAATGATAAAAAGGTAAATATTTCCTCTTCCAGGCTCAATGATACTTCTAAAGCTTGACACTATTTTATTTCTACTCGGCTCCTTACTTCGAACCATTTTAGTGAAGTTACAAAAGAACGAGCCATCCTGAATTATTGCATTCAAGAGATGAAGCCAATTGACCTTGGATTGATAACTTTTGAAGCTATTAGTTCTTCTGCTAGGGCTAGTACTATTTATGGTATAGGCTTTCCATCTCTTATTTTCTCCATATGTAAAAATTCTGGTGTGAGGTATGATCATTCAGAGGAACAGTTGAAACCTCTGAAGCCTATTGGGAAGGCTAACATAGAAGTTTATAGATGATCTAGAAGTAAAGTTCCTATTGCACCTTCTACTTCTAGACCATTCAAATCCACTGCTACCGCGCCTCCACCAAGATTTTGGGATGCTTTGTGTGAGAGATATTTGGAGCATCAAAATGAAATATTTCTAATGCAGTGTCATATAGAGGATCTCGATAGAAAATTAGATTATATGGCAGATTATGTTCATAGAATAAGTGATTATGATGTTGAATATGATGAGGCTTTGGTGAGGTTTCTAAAGGGAGATCAGACTATGAATTTTCCTAAATGCTCTAAATTTTCACCATATTCATATCCCAAAGCAATGGATGAAGATATTCTATTTGATGATGATGATGTCGAGGAAACTGAAAAAGATGATTAGAGTTCTTTACTTTTATGTGTTTTCTATCCCTTATGTTTTCTATTTCCTATCTCTTTTTTTCCTATATTTAGACTTTTGGTGACTATGTAGGATTGCTTGAGGAATTCTGTTATTTTTATCACTATTACTGTTTGCTCTTTTTTATTATGTATTGCATTAGTGTTAGAGAAAAGCGTTAGCTTTTAATTGTTATTCATTTTGTTACTCTTCTGTACTACTTTTTATACATGTATTGTTCTCTTGCTTTAAATACTTTAAATATTTTTCCTTATTCATGCTTATTATAAGCTTTATAATGCGATGTAATAAAAAAATTTATTTTGTTGAAAGGAAAAAAAGATTTTTTAAAATAATTTTAACTTTACTTGTCCCTAGTAAATTATATTTTTAAATCATTCAAACATAACATATGGTATGTGAGTTAACTTAAGATAACTATATTTTAGAATTTTATAAATACTGTAGTAGTCTTAAATAAGAATTTTTAATAACAAAGGTTAGTTCTAAAATTGGAGATATTTAGTATAAGGGTATAAGAATTTTAATTTACTATTTAAATTTAAAAAATTGTATTTTTGAAAGTATTAAGAAATCTTGAATTTTACTTAAAAAGAAAGAATTGAAACTCTATGAAAGCCATTTATGCTAAATACATATTTTTTAAGTAAAAAAAAATAAAGAAATAAAATAAAAATTTTGAGAAGTCTTTAACTATAAGTTGAGGATGGTGGAATTAAAAATATTGAAAGGCCATACAGGTATAGTAATTCTCACATAACATAAAAAATGGATTGAAAAAGAACCTAAAATTAAAAAAAAGAGAGAAAGTAAATGAAAAATCAAAAGAAAAAGAAACAAAAAAAGTGCTTGAATAAAAAAAATATATGTGAGGAGAAGCTTGAGGAGATGCCTAATCAAAAATTGACTATACTTGAATCATCATATAGAAAGAGACTTAATTACATTTATAAACTTGTCTACTTGTACTTGCATCTTTACTAATGGAGTTTTCATGAAATTCTTTTTATTGTAATTTATCTAAGTGCCCTTAATATTACAAATTTCAATTATTTCTAAAATATATAGAAAATCAGAATTCTTAAAACTTGAATATTACTTTTTTTAGTTTTAACCTAAGTTATTAGAAATATTTTTAAGGTTTCACTATTGCATTTATAAAAAAAACGGTATAGAAATCTTAAAGAAAAACTTACTTCAAAATGTTATATTTTTTGTAGTAAAAATGGTTCCTTGAGGACAAGTAACGTTTAAGTTTGAGGGAATTTATCTACTTTAAAATTACCTATTTTTATGTGCAATTTAAGCATAATATTTTAAGGGTATTATGCTTTAATGAATGGTATTTTTATGTTTTTAGTTTTAGGTATAATAAAAAGAGTTTAATAATGAGAAGAAGCTAAATAACAACAAAAAGAAGCAAAAATGAGCTTAATGAAGAAAATTTGATAAACCAGCCGACTTAGCGCCTAGGCTCCATACCTAGGATTCAGAATGTAGAACTTGGCTGGCGCTTAGTCGCCAGAGCCGGTGCTTAGGCACCAGAACCGGTGCTTAGGCACTAGCCGACTTACCTATTTTTAAGAGACGTTTGATGCAATCCCTAATCATTCTCGAAGCATTATAATTATTGATTTATTCTAAAGCCTAAGAGAGTGGTTTTAGAGTCATTCTTAAATAATTTTTAGTTCCTTTCTTGTATAGTTCCAAGTGTGTAAAAGTGTAGTGAGTTTTTGTAATTTCTGAAGTTTAGAGTCCTGTAAGAGTGCGCAGGAGTTGGAAAAGTAAGAGTACTTTGAAGGATTGCTTTGGGGAACATTCCAGATTAGTATTTATAATTTAATTCTTAAGTCGTGTACTTTGGATTTGAGTTTTATAAATATGTTTTCTTGTGTTAATCCAATGCTTTCTTAGTAGTTTTCATTTCTTTCTCCTTACAATTATGGTGTGATTAAGTTAGAGGTTTGGATTTTATTTAAGAACTTTTTCTTTTCCTACAAAAAATTTTGATTATATTTTTACCAGAAGTTCTTTTAATCTAAAAATTGGGCACTTGTATTGTTAAAACTTGTGGAGAAATCTTATAGACATGACCGTAGGCTAAGATTTCTTAAAGTATCACATTTTGCTTTGGAAGATCTGTAGTAATCGTCTGAGGGGGTGTGCAAATAGGTAGGGAGATAAGATTTGTTGAGCATAAAATTGATGCTTTTAGAGTGACAGGCTAAATTATTTCAATTTAGTCTAAAGAAAGGAAAAAGGGTCACTGGTAGGTCCTATAGATAGGGCACATGGGGTAATATAGAAGTGAGAGACTAGAACCTACCCAACACTACTAATAACACTACTACACTAACCTTTAGATTAGCCAATGTTCTTTATACCTTAAATATAGGTTAAAGAATATTTATGCTCCTATTTGTCACAATACCACATTTTTATGTTCTAAACATCCGAAGTACCCTACTAATTTTAAATTATTTGTAAGGAGAAAGATATTTTGAATATATTGTTTAAATCATTTGTTTTACATTTTCTTGCATAATCTAGAATTTAGTAAGTTTAATTTTACTCATGTTATGTTAAAATAAAAAATTAAGAATTAGAATTTTGTTATATTTTCTGTACTTTAAAATTAACCTTATTTTAGTTCTTATTTATTTTCTTGTGGGATCGATATCTGGGGTTTTTAAGAGAAAATATTTTTATTTGTGTGCTAATTTATTTTCAACAAATCTGTTTAATTTTACTTGCATAGCTAAGGATCTAAAGGTATAGTTCCTTACAAATCTGAATTAGAAAGAATTATAAGAAGAATTAGAAAAGAAAAACAACTTCATAATATTTAAGAAATGACAAACATACCTCGTAATAATACTGAAATTACAATTGATGATAATGAGCATCAAAGTATACAAAAATCTTTAAGAGAATATGCTAATCCTACAGTAGATGAAATTCATTTAAGTATTCAAATCCCTGTTTTAGCAACAAATTCATTTAAACTAAAACCTGTTATAATACAAATGGTGTAAAATAACCAGTTTGGAGGATCACCAACTAAGGATCCAAATTTACGTCTTACAAGTTTTCTAAAACTTTGTGCTACTTTCAATTATGATGGTGTATCTGTTGACGCTATTAGACACTTTTTCTTTTTTCTTTGAGGTAAAAATCAAAGATGTGGTTAAATTCATTAGAAATAGGATCTATTATAACTTGGGAGATATGGCACAAAAATTCATAGCTAAATATTTTCCTCCTTCTAAAAGTGAAAAACATAGAAATGACATAACTTCGTTTACTCAATATGTGGAGCAGACAATTTATGAAGCTTGGGAACAATTTAAAGAACTCATTAAAAAGTTTTCACACTATGCTTTACTAGAATGGTTAATCATTCAAACATTTTTTAATGGATTAATAGGTTCCCTTAGATTTATAATTGATGCTGATGCTAGAGGCTCTTTAATGGAAAAATCATTTAATGAAGCTTATGCTTTAATTAAAGAAATGACAACTAATAATTTTCAATGGACTTCTGAAATGGTAAATCCTAAAAGAGTGCCTAATATTCATGATAATGATGCCTTTTCTATCTTAGCATCTTATGTGGTTACGATATCTAAGAAATTAAATAATTATGCTATAAATTTTTCCCAAATACCTCGTGTGAATGAAAAAAATTTAGAAAATATGAATGATGCTAAAATATTAGAAACATTACTTGTTATCACTAGTAAAACTAATAACCTATATTTTAACTATTATAGCTCAGGTTGGAAAAATCACCCAAACTTTAACTGGAATAATGGAAATCAACAATGGGGAAATAATCAGGTAAACCCAACAAATAATTTGAATAATCAAGGAAGTTCAAACTATCGACCTTCTTATCCTCCTAGTTTTAATAATCAACAATTTAAGGAAAAGAAGTTGTCTATAGAAGAATTAATTTTGTAAATGGGTAATCAATTGCAAAGTCAATATGTGGCAATTAGAAATATTGGAATCAAATGAGACAAATTTCTAATGCATTTCGTAATACACCCCAAGGAACAGTTTTTAAAAATGTTAAAATAAATCCTAAAGATAATGGGAAAGATAATGAACAAATTAAAGCAGTGCAACTTTGGAGTGGAAAAGAATTAAAGGATGGAATTCAAAAAGAAATTGAAAAATGAGAGAGAGAATAATGAAATTGAAAAACCTAAAGAAACTGTTTCTGAAAAAGAAAAACAATTTGTATCTCCAACTAAAAATGATTTAGAAAGATTACCACCCCATTTTCCTCAAAGACTTCGACAACAAAAGCTTGATCAACAATTTTTAAGATTCTTATAAATATTTAAAATTCTTACAATCAATATACCCTTTATTGAAGCTTTAGAACAAATCCCTAGTTATGCTAAATTTATGAAAGACATTTTAAATAAAAAACAAAAATTTGAAGCTTATGAAACGGTTGCACTAAGTGAAGAATGCAGTGTAATAATTCAAAAGAAGCTTCTTCAGAAGCTTAAAGACCCTGGAAGTTTCACTGTACCCTGCGCTATTGGCAAAATTTTATGGAAAAGCCTTATGTGATTTAAGAGCAAGTATTAATCTCATGCATTTATCCATCTTTCGAAGGTTAGATTTAGGAGAAATTTCTCCCACTATTGTAACCCTACAATTTGTTGATCAATTTATTACTTATCCTAAAAGAGTTATAAAAGATGTACTTGTTAAAGTGGTTAAATTTATCTTCCCTGTAGATTTTATTGTACTTGATATGTAAGAAGATAAAGAGATTCCTATTATTTTAGGGAGACCTTTTCTTGATACCAGATGTGCTATGATTCATGCACAAAAAGCGGAGTTAACCATGAGATTTAATGATCAGGAAGTAAAATTTAATGTTCGTAAATCAATGAGGCATCATGCTAAAGAAAAATGTTATAGGATGGATATTTTTGATTATATGATAGCAGAACTTTATCATGAAAAATGTGAAGTCATTTTTAAGGAAAAAGTTGAAGACTTATTAGATCAAGAAGAACTAAGTAATGAAATTAAAAGTGATTCTGAAAAAAATCATCAAAAATAAATGCTTAAGATACTAATTATATTCATGAAAATTGGGAAATTTTAAATACAACAGAAAATAATGAATCTATAATAACTTCAGTTAAAAAGGCTCCTGAACCTGAGTTGAAATTATTACCTCCTCATTTAATGTATGCATTCTTAGGGAATTCATCAAATTTACCTGTTATATTATCTTGTAAATTAACTAAAGATCAGGACAACAAATTAATAAAGATTTTAAGAAGTTATAAAAAAGCTTTAGGTTGGACAATGGCTGATATAAAAGGAATAGGCCCTTCGATCTGAATGAATCAAATTTTAATGGAAGATAATTATAAACTCAAGGTTGAACCTCAAAGAAGATTAAATCCAATTAAACACAGGTAGTAAAGAAAGAAATATTAAAATGGTTAGATGCTGGAATTATTTATCCTATATCTGATAGTTCTTAGGTTAGTATTATTCATTGTGTTCCGAAGAAAGGAGGAGCGACTGTAGTTGTTAATGAAAATAATCAATTAATTCCAACAAGACAAGTCACTGGATGTCAAATTTGTATTGATTATAGAAAATTGAATGCCGCCACTAGGAAGGAGCATTTTCATTTGCCTTTCTTGGATAAAATATTAGTTGAACATTCATATTTTTGCATTTTGGATGGATATTTTGGTTACCACCAAATGTCGATAACTCGAGAGGATCAAGAAAAGACTACATTTACAAGACCTTATGGACTTTTTTTTTAGAAGAACGCCTTTTAGGTTATGTAATGAACCTAAAACTTTTCAAAGATGTATGATGTCTATTTTTTGTGACTTAATTGAGAAAGGAATTGAAATTTTTATGGTT
Organism: Papilionanthe hookeriana x Papilionanthe teres; assembly: GCA_022702705.1. Taxonomy (NCBI): domain Eukaryota; kingdom Viridiplantae; phylum Streptophyta; class Magnoliopsida; order Asparagales; family Orchidaceae; genus Papilionanthe; species Papilionanthe hookeriana x Papilionanthe teres. The sequence continues at coordinate 106,022,586 of CM040421.1, read as the reverse complement.
GATTTCTCTGTGTTTGGAACCTCTTTTGATTCTTGTTTAGATCAAATAGCTAAGATTTCAAAACGTTGTGAAGAAACAAATTTGGTTTTGAACTAGGAAAAATGACAATTTATGGTTACAGAAGGAATTGTTTTGGGACATAAAAAAATGGTATGAAAGTTGACAAAGCAAAAATTGAAATTATTACTGAACTACAACCTCCCACTTCAGTTACAACTGTGAGAAGTTTTCTCAGACATGTTGAATTTTATAAGAGATATATTAAAGATTTTTATAAAATTAACCGCTATGCCATCTTTTAAGATAACACTAAATTTGATTTTAATGAAAATTGTCTAAACACCTTCAATTTATTAAAAAAAATTAGTTCTTGCACCTATTATTGTTTCACCTAATTGGGAAAAACTGTTTGAGTTAATGTGTGATGCAAGTGATTATGTTTTTGGAGCAGTTTTAAGACAAAAATATGATAAGATTTTTACAGTTATATATTAGGTCAGTAGGACTCTTAATGAAGCTCAAATTAATTATCTTATTATTGAAAAAGAGCTATTGGCAATAGTACATGCTTTTGATAAATTTAGACCATATTTACGTGGAACAAAATATATAGTGCACACAGGTCATTCCACTGTTAAATATTTAATGTCAAAGAAGGATGCAAAGCCAAGGTTAATTAGGTGGGCTTTTCTCTTGCAAAAATTTGATTTTCAAATATTAGATAGAAAGGGTGCTGATAATCAAATAGCTGATCATTTGTCATGAATTGATAATGATAATGAAAAGAATGCTGAAGGAGACATAAATGAATATTATTCTGATGAAAAACTTTATGTTATTACTAGGTGGCAAATTCCATGGTATGCTGTTATGGTTAATTAATTGGCTAGTAATATTTTACCATACAGATTAACTAGCCATTAGAAAAATAATTTTATATATGGTGCGAAATTTTACTTTTTGGATGACCCTTATTTATTCAAACAGTTTAGAGATTCTATCATTCAAGAAAGTGTACCAAATAATGAAACTCTTGAAATTATACAAAATGCCACAACTCTGAATTTGGAGGAAATTTTGGTATATATAAAACTGTATTTAAAATTTTACACTCTGAATTTTATTGGCCTACATTATTCAAAGATGTTAAGAAAACATGTAAAGGCTTATGATCGATGTTAGAGAGTGGACAATATTTCAAGAAGATATGGAATGCCTTTAAATTTTACTTTGGAAGTTGAAATTTTTTATGTATGGGGTTTGGATTTTATGGGAGCATTTGTACCATCTTCCAGAAAAAATTATATATCATTAGCTGTTGATTATGCTTCTAAATAGATTGATGTTGTAGCTTTACATCATTGTGATGCTAAAAGTGTTTCAAAATCTTTAAATAAAGAGATTTTCACTAGCTTTGGAATTTCAAGAATAATTATTACTGATGGGGGAAGTCACTTTAAGAATTATAAGATTCAGAAATTACATACCAAATATGGAATTAAGCATAGAATAATGACAGCTTATCACTCTCAAACTAGTGGATTAGCAGAAGTTTCAAATTGAGAAATGAAAAGAATTTTAGAGAAAACTGTAAATCCTAAAAGAATTGATTTGGTTGATAGACTTGATTCTGCATTATGGGTTTACAAGACTGCTTATTAAGCTCCTATATGAATGTCTCTTTATAGGCTCATATATGGAAATAATTGTCATTTACATGTTGAGTTAGAACATAAAGCATATTTGACAATAAAAGAAATTAATTATAAGTTAAATAATGTAGGAGAAAAGTGATTATTACATTTAAATGAGCTTAAAGAAATTAGAAATGAGTCTTATGAGAATGCCCGAATTTACAAAGAAAAGATGAAGAATTTGCGTGATAGAAAAATTTTAAGAAAGAATTTTGAGCCTAGACAAGAAGTTTTATTATATAATACTCGAATGAAATTATTTTCGTGAAATTTGAAGTCCAAGTCGATGGGGCCATATGTTGTGGAAACAGTTTATTCTTAAGGGGTTGTGGATATAAAAGATCCAAAGACTGATAATTTATTTAAAGTAAAATGGCAAAGATTGAAACACTATATTGGAGAAAACATGCCTTATTATAAAGAATCATTAAAATTGAGTCATTTTGAGTAAAACATTTGGTTAAGTCAGGATGACGATGTTAAACAAAGCGTTTTGTGGGAGGCAACCCATATTTTGTTGTTATGATTTGATTTGAGTTTGATTGTGATAAGGATGTGATCATCCTTTGTGTTGTATCAATTACTTAACACCAAATGAGGACTTAAATATGATTTGGACCTTTAGAAACTCGATGATACACAAATCAGTGTTCTCAAGGATACTGGCACCTAGGCGCCCGATTTGGCGCTTAAGCGCTAGAGAGCTATGACGCCGGCACTTAGGTGCCAGAATTGGTGCCTAAGCGCCACAGTTTCTGGACGTGGGAAAGGCTGCCCAATTGTAGTTTTAACCACTTCTTCCCCTATAAACTACCCTATCTTCGTCCCTAATCAGCAAGCCATCTATTAATCGACCAGAAGAAACAAAATTGAGTGGGAAATTGAGATTTTCTTGATTCCATGGAGAGTAGAAACAATGGAGGGGAAAGTAAAGATAAGTTTATGCACACAAATCACAAACTTATTTCAATGGAAATTTAGCAGTGAGTTTGGATAGGATGATCAACTGATTTGAGAAGATTGAAGAGGAGTTGCTACCTCTAGGCAATAGTATGCATGAGATTTTACATCAATATGAGCATTTGGAATGGCAAATGAAGTGTTAGTCTGATCATATGGCTACCTTTGAGGATTATCAGGTTAACTATGTATGCCAAGAAAAATTGGATTTATGAGAAAATGACATTGGAATTTCCTCATGTTTATTTCGTTTACTCCTTTGTTCATAGCAATCTACCATGTGATGGGGAGAATGAAGGTACAGACCGCAATCTGTGAAGTCTAGAAATGTTGTAGTATGTTATTTAATTATGTTAATGTTGACATCACTTTTGTTGAGGTCTAGTCTCTCTTTTGAATAGTCAGGGTCGAGTTATATGACTTTCCTTATGACTATGTTAGAAGACTAACAATGGAACCTTACCCCAAAGAAATTCAAAACAGCTCTTTGCTTTACTTAAAGTTTTCAAATGCTTAAAGTTTAACCTCTAGATACTTAGGAGGATGAGACCAAGCATTAGGAAGCTCAAGTGAAGTTCCCTACAGTATGGTCAAGCCTTAAAACTTACCCTAGTTGGTCTGGGTCAGGTTAACACACACTAACACACTACCTCACAACCCTAAACCAAGCTTCCTCACATTTGATCCTTTACTCTTATGGAAACTCATGTGGGTGGTTTTTCCAAGCTTTTAGCCAGGCTAGGATTTGGCTAGTACCAGCACATGGAAGATGCAAATGGGGAATTCCCTTGGTCCATGGCTCAAATGGGTTATCTTTTCCTTTCAACCCCAATTTTATCAAAAAAATCCCAAGATTTGACCCCTTTGCCTCTAAACTCCACCAAATGACCAAATTACCCCAAAACCCTAATTTTTCCCAAAAACCTCAAAATTAACCAAAATTATAAATATTTCTCAAAAAGCACCCCAGAACATTCCTCACCACTCAAAATACCCAAAGCACCTTAAATTTAAAAAATTCCCAAAATACCCAAAATTAACAAAATACCCCACATGCCCAAAAATTCCATAATTTCCAAAAATTCCCAAAAATACCCAAAATCCTCTGAATTTTCATAATTTCAAACTAAACCACTTTATTTGACCCAATTTGACCAAATTTGTTCAATTTAATCAAAAGCCTTAAATTGCCCCTTAAGGCCCAAAATGCCTAAATTACCTCTAAGGTCCACCAAATGGACCTCACTTCCCCACAATTTCAATTCTAAACTCAAATTCACAATGCTCAATCTCATGAAAAACCAAATCCTTGTCAAATTTGACCCACATTTGAACCTAATTTGAATCGAAACTAAAAAGCACTAATTTTGACCATATGACCAAATCTTCCAAAATTGAACCCAAAGTCAAGAAATATCCCCCAATTTCAATATCCAAAATTTTTCATGACATTCTTCTATACCAAATTGAACCTTAAATTGCCCCTAATGAGCCCAAATCTCAACCAAGTAAAACCAAACCTAATATCCCCAAATTTCCTCCAAATGTGACTCATGTCCAAAATCTATAAAATTGAATACCCTAACCCTAAAATCTCCACCCAATTTATGTCAAGAACTCTTCAAGAAATTCCCATAGACCATTTGAAACCATCAATTAGACTTTGACCACACTCTATCCTAACCTAAACCCAAGCTAACCCAACATGCCCAAAATTGACCAAATACGCAAATCAAGTCAAATTGATCCCCCAAACCTATTCAAAGCCACCCCAATCCTCTTCGAAAAATTTTATGACCATCATATACATCTTTTTGAACAACCAATTAGGCCTAACCCAACAATGAACCCAACTTAGCCCAACTTGAACCCACATGGCCCAAAATTTAACCCATGAGTCAAGTTGACCAAAACTGGCCAAATTGATCAAACCAAACCTTCCACAACTTCCAAGTTGACCCTAGAGACTCAGCTAGATCCACCTAGCCCACTCTAGTGGAGCTATGGACCAAGGGTCTCCTAAATTAGGGGATCAACTTCCTAAATGGGTAAAAAATAAAGGGATTTTCAATGAACACTTAGCCACTTAACCTCACTACACTAATGGCCTGCCCTCTAGCTCACCTGACCACTGGCCACCTCCTCTGGCCTGGCCGGCTGGCTTGGTCACTAGAAGAGCACAAAATGAGAGCCACTTCCTCCCCTTTAAACTCAAATTCTCTCATCCTGGTTGTCCAGCTCTGATTGCTCACTGGAGATCTTTAGCCCTCCACCTAAACAGACAATTCCACCCATAGGCAAGCCCTGAGCTCCACCAGGCAGCCATGGCCATAGGTAGAACTCTCCACGGCCAAGAGAGAGTACTGAAATTATTTAAGGAAACCCTTTCCAAAACCTCATAAGTGCTTCGTCACACCCTCCTCAGTGTAATCCCACTGCCTTCAGCCACTCATCCCCACTTCCCTGAGCCAATTTCTCCACTGAAATTTCAGCGGAAACCATGACATTTTTCACCACAGCTCCACAGTGCACCAAATCCAAATTAATTGCACCCACACCTTCACCACACCAAAAAAGGAAGCTCACCCATCAAAGCACAATCACAGATAGCTTCCATACTAGACTTTGATCAACACCTAAAATCGGGCCTGATCGAACTTGAGTATAGAAAACTCTCTAAAGTAAGAAACTTTATATGGAGGTTTGTTGTGACCAATCAAAGCTGTTACAACCATTCTATTGAGGCTTCCCCTCTCAAATAGAGGTATTGAATTCTCACTCCCTTTTGAGCTTGTTTTGATCCTCCATGCACATTGAGTTGATTTCAGGCTAGGTTAGCCATATAGATAGGTTCGTTTAGGTCAGATGAGTCCATAGAAATAAATCCCGTGTGATTTAAATAAGTGTAGAGGGAGATACTAGGGTTTGAGTGCGTACGATTGACAGTTCACACCAGTTTGGGTTAAAGGAGGAGCTCCGTTGGATTGAGCGTCTGACGTTTGGATGTCTGGGATCGAGCCAGACAGAAGATCCTAACATAAAGAGTGGTCACAAGGCAGCTAACTCAAAAGGTAGTGCTGAATGGGGAGAAGAAGCGTAGCGCTTCTAAGCACCGTAGGATTATGTGGTGCCACGCTAGATAAGTAGGAAATTATGGATTAATCGATTTATTTAAATCAGTGAACGTTTGGAAAATCATAACTTTGTGTAGACACATCATAAAAATAAAATAAAAATATCATCTTGCTTAGTGAACAGAGGAAAATTATGTGGAATTGGTTTCAATTTTATTTGATGTGTATTATTTTTTCAATCAATTAAATACAGTATTCATTATTTTAAACCCTCATTTGTATTTACATTTGAACATGGCTTGAAATTTAGGACTTTTTTTCTCTTTCATGAGGGATCTTCCCTGATTTTTCCAAGGTCAGGGAAGATCTCTATGAGGAGATCTCCATTTTTTAAATTATTGTCTATGTTTTGGTAAAAAAATATAATAATTAGGACATTGATCAGAAAATTGTAAAGTATAATTTGGTAAGTTCATTGTGACTAGGGAATATAGGAAAAATGTAAACTTATCTTAATTCATTAAGTATAACCCAAATTGTAATTAAACCATAAATTCTAAGGAAAAATAAATTGGATTAAATACAAATGAAAATAACCTAAAAATCACTCTCCGTTATAATCTAAGGTCAAAGAAACTTACCATAAAATTTTCAATTCAATTGGAGTTAATTTAAACACTTAAATGAATTTCCAAGCTAAATCACACGTTTGACATTTATATAATTATAATAATTAGAATACTCTTCAAAAAATCAACAAATTAATTTTGGGAGTTCTCTTTGATTAGAGGAGTCCCTGAAAAATAAAAATGTTATATAAAATATATTTTTCATTTTTAAACATTATTTTAATATATAAAATTTTAAAAATTAATAAAAATCATAAAATTAATAAAATTGATGAAAATGTTTCAAATTGCCTCCTGATTACTTAACAAAAATTGGAGTAATTTTCTAACTCTATAAATAAAGATATTAAATTTTAAAAGGTCAAAATTTATTTTTAAAGACAAAAATGGAATTTCCCTAACTTCACATTAAACTAATTATAATAATTAAAATATAAATAAAATAAATATGAAATTTAATTCTCTGGGTTCACTGACCTCAGAGAGATTTATGAAAAATATAAAACACAATTTTCCAATAAAATAATATTTTTTATTTAATTAAGACTCCAAAAATTAAAATAACTATAATAATTAAATTAAAGTTCAAAATATCATGAAGTTTGTTCCAAAAGATTCCCTGGTCTACGTGAACCTCCAGTAATTTTCTTTTGGACATATGTTTAATTCTTACAAACTTGTTGAATCTTCTTTGAAAATTCTTATTTTGCATGAAAATAATTAAGAAAAATCACTTTTTCTCCTCTAATGCTTTAATTGATCTATATGCAGGGTAATATAAAATTTTAAAGTCATTTGAATTAAATTTAATGAATTATGAAGTGATAAGGCTTTTAGGGGCAAAAGTGCAAATTTGAAGATTTATCCTTAATTAAACATTTAGGCTTGATTTAAAGGGTAAAAGGGTAATGGGTAATTTTAATAAACATGTTTAAATGATTGAAATACATGAGGGGTGATGCGACTTTTTTATATGTAAGAATTTATGACCTCAGATTTATATATTTATAATGATTTTTGTAAAGTCACAATTTCAAACGCAAGTATACGCATCGTATTTAGTAATACAAGGCACTAACGGAGTCCCGTTTATCGATCCCACAGAGAAGCGAGATAAAAAGGTCCATAGTTAAATTCTAGTCTACTACTATCAGACTTTAGTTTGGAATGTCGATATAAGTGGTTTTTCTTTAACAACTACTCCTAAAGGTAAATATTAATTTTAAAATAACAAAGAAATACACCTAAAGGAAAATATTGGTTCTAAAGATAACCCTTTTTGGATAAATTGGTTTGGTGAATTTTGAGATAATAAAATCTACTCATCTTATGTAATGAATTGAATAAAGTTTAGGAATGAGATACATTAAATATTGTATGTGTCAAATAGGAGAATAAATGTTTCTTTACCCTCAAAAGAGTACATCATCTTCCAAGCATGTAAAGAACATTGACATATGTCGGCATATTTTTAAGTTAGGTGTTTTGTTTTGGAAAGGGGTCGCCTAACAGAAATTGTCGGCGAATTTTAAATTTAATTTACATATATATATGATTTGGAAAGTAGTATTTTGATTTTAAAAAATAATTTTGAAAATTTTAACATATGAAATCAAACTGATCTCACATCTCAAATAGTTTATATAAACGAGCACCGCACCACAAAACGTGTGTCCATTCAGAAGAATAGGCACACCTGTTTGATGGTGGGGCTCGATTAAATAAACTAGAAGGTTTGTGACATCCGTTTGGTCCGCGAAACCATTTTATTTACCGACAAGTTCCCCGCTTAATATGAAAACATTAAACAGGGTTTATATTACCTCGGGTTCTTAAAATTCCCTATAAGGGCAAGCCCCTATAGTTAATTACATCTTAAGTGACGGGAATCACCTAAGAAAACTCTCGATAATAATCAGTAGTTCTGCTCTCAAGAATTTCAAAGTTTAAGTTTTCAAGGGATTGAATTTTGGAATTTCAATAGGGAATGGATCAAATTTGGAACATTATATCTTGGGAACTCAGAGGAGAAAAGGTAGGAGAAATCACAGATTCGAAGCGAACTTCGGTAATTTCCCGACTATCCTATTGTTTGGCTTGAATTTAAGAATGCCCTAATGTTTGTTTAATATTTTTATCTTGCCAATTTTAATTAATTAGGACTTATATTCGTATGATGTGATCACACAAATAGCCTCGAAGATGTGAGGGCTTATGTCGTATCAGACGACTACCTCGGAATCCTAAGACCGGTTAGGGCTTAATTTGCAATGCAAATGCCTAACAAAGAATTGAGGATTTATGTTGCACTAGGCAAACTACTCCGAAGTCCTATGGCTTGGTTGTTTAATTCTATGAATGTTTTGCTGAAGTAGATTCGCTGATGATGATGGTCGTGCTGCCCACCATGCTCCGAGCTCCTTGTTGTTGCAGAGGTTTAGTTTTAGAAGTCATAAATCAGGAGATGAGAGAAGTGTTTTGGCTTAGAGAAGGTCTTAATTTCCAAGTATTTTTCATGTTTTAATTAAAACAAATCTTAAAGTTGATTATAACAACACCGGTTAAGATCCCACGGTTCCATCCTTTCGGCATCGTTATTTTTATCAGATTCACTTAGTCCAAATGAATTTGCTAAACTCAACTTAATGAGTTCCACACTTTCATTTAGACCGTGGGAAATCCCGTTTGCAATACGTAGGTTACATCATCCGAGGTATTCCCGATCATCCAACAAGACGTTTAAATTTAGTTGTGGTTGTAGTTTGTTGTTCTGTTTGTGATTAAATTTTGAGTTGTTTTATATTTTGAAATGTTGTGACGGTGAATTTTATCTTGCAATGACTTTTAATTTAGTTTTGGTTTCAAATTTAGGGACTATCCTAAAGGTGTGGGTTTTCATGCAACAGTTGTTTATCATGCAAGAAAAGTAAGTGCGATGCGATTAAGTAAATTGCAATAAGTAAATTGCAATAAAAGCGTACCTGGAAGGTCTTCCCGTTATCCCAAGCTGCACTTAAACACAATTTTGAATATTTAAGCATTTAAATCAAGTTCCTAGGTAAAGCTACGGGAAGGGTTATGGTTTTCTTCCAAGGTCCTAATCCTATAGCTAGTCATCTCCTATGACGTCTAGGTTCTTGTGTTTTGGTTTAAGGACGATTTTCTTCATCAAAGAACAATTAAGTTCAATTGTTCTTATAAACATCCTATCATATCGAGGAAGTGCTTAAGACGAATCTTAAACATCTTTTCAATACTTCTAGGATTATTTTAAGTCCAAGAGAATTTAATTATACAAATGAATTAATCATCCAGGAGTTCAAGTTTTGTTATCTTGCTCAGAGAACTAGGACATTTGAATATCCTATGAATGAAGTAATACTTCACTTAACACTCCGTTTAGGAGTTATGACAACAAGAGCTTTTGAGGGCAAATTAATGTCCAAGTGATTTATGATTTAATTTAATTTCAATTAATGCGTTTAAGTTCGGAATAGTGTTCAAGTTGTTTTAGATTTATTTTTGATTTCTTTATGTCTTAGGTGATGTTATTTTTATTTCAATTTAATCTAATTTAATTTTAATTTAATTTAATTTGGTTTAGTTTTAATTTTAATTTAATTTATTTAATTTAACTTAATTTTATTTCAACTTGATTTTATTTTTTATGTAATTTAACATGCTTTAATTTAATTTAATTTAATGTGATTTAATTTAATTTAATTTAATTTAATTTAAATTTAAATTTAAATTTAATTTAATTTAATTTAAAATTTAATTTAATTAAATTTTAATTTAATTTTATTTTAGATTTTAATTTAATTTAAATTTTAATTTAATTTTACTTTTAATTTTAATTTAATATTTTATTTTTTATGTTTTAAAGATGATTTAATTTTAATTGTTAAAGTATTAATTTAACTCGAAATTTTAAAAGGATTTAATTTAAATAATTTAACTTTAATTTAATTTAATGATTAAGTCTTTTAGCATTTTAAATCTTAAATTTGGATTATCATTTTAATTAGGAATTAAATATTATCGAGGTGATTAATTTAGGGATTCTTGAATTAAAGAATAAATTTCTTCCTAATAATATCCCTATTTTAATAATTCCAATTTTTAATTATTCTTCCAAATTTAATTAATTATTTAATTAAGGTTTATTTTAATTATTTTCAAATTGTTTGGTAGGTTTCTACCCTTTAGCTACCTAAGTTTCAAACATCCAAAATCAACCTAGTATCAAATATTTTACCCACCCTTTTAATCAAACCTAAAATTTTTAATTATAGGTTAAAATTTTAATTACCTTTTTGCCCTTTAAACTTATTAATTCCATAACTCACTTAATTGAGCTCAAATGAATTTGAAATTTTTATGTGACTTCACTCATATGTCAATCAAGACATTAGAGGAGAAAATGTGATTTTTCTGTATTTAATTTATTTATGTAATTATTTTTGATGGAAAATAGGGATTTTGAAGGAAAATTTAATAATATGACCAAGGGAAAGTTTCTGTCCTTAAGAAAATCATGAGACATTCCTAAAGACCAGAGGACCACTTGGACCAATTTTGGTGATTTTTTTAATTATATTCTTTTTATTATAATTATTTTGAGTTCTGGAGTATTAATTAATTTAAAAATAAAGGTTGAAAAATAAATTTTATATTTTTTAAAAATCTCTCTGATATCAAGGAAATCAGAGAACCAATTATTACAATTTTCTGATTTTTCTTTGATTTATTAGAATTATTTTAGTGAAAATGCTAGAAAATGCATTTTTAAAATTTTTAAAATTACCTTAGGGCTTTAAAATTTAATATCTCATCATAAAGACTTAAGAAAAATATGGGGTTTGTTCCTAAGTGATTAAAATTCAAAATGTGATACTTTGATGAGTTTTATTATTTTTGTGATTTTTATTATTTTTTAATTATTAAAAATATTAAAATAATGCAAAAAATCAACTTTTTTAGAAAATTGCAATTTTAATTTGCTTAAATTCCCCTAATATCAGAGAGGTTCCAAAACCAATTTGGTGAATTTTTGTGAAGTATTTTGAAAGTTATGAATGTTTGAAGTTTAATTTTGGCTAAATGGCTTAATCAACCCATTTGATAGGGCTAACCAAGTCCAATTGACTTCAAACTTTTATGGTGGGTTCCTCTGATCCTAAAGATCAGTGGAGAATTGATTTCAAGTCAATTTGATGTATGATTAGCTCTAATTATCTAAAGCCCCATTTTGGGTGTTTAAGCCAATTAGGATTATTACAAGTGAGTTAACTCAAGAACTATTTTTCCTAGGGTCCTCTGGTCATAAGAAGTATCACCAAATATTCCTAGAATTTATTTCACAACATGCTAATTAATGGAATTCAAATACTCAGAATAGTGACCTAGAATTAAAAAATCAATAACTCTTCAGAGGGATGGCCTCTGACTTTGGAAAATTCAGGGAATGTTCCCAAATTTAGAGGCTTCAAAAGCCCTATGGTCTCATGTCATGGTGAATTGTATACATGCATGGAGAATTGAAATAGGGTAAAGAGTAAATAATTAATTAAAAATAAAATACTTGATGAAATTACATGATTTTTTTTCCACATTATTCTCCTCTATTCACTGAGCAAGAGGGTATTTTTATTTTATTTTTAGGATTTTCCTACACAAAGTTATGAATTTTCCAAGTTCTGGTAATTAAATAAATAAGAAAAATCCTATTTTTCTACTTAAGTGACGCGGCGCCAGCTCAACCTCGGCAGCTTCGAACGCACACGCGTCGTCTCCTAATTCGGCGCCGCCATCCGACTCAGCGCTCCAGGTCCCCGCGGTTCACGTACCATCGCTCTGTCCGGCTCAACCCAGACCGTCCGCTTGATACACGCTCGATCCGACGGCTCCCAGTCATTGTCTACGACTGGTGTGCACCCGTGACCGTCAACCTTCTAACCCTAATTTCTCACTCGATTCTCAACGGATTTTTGTGTTCTTATGCTCTATGGATTTGTCTTGAAGAGATGAACACATCCATACGGTAAACATGCATTGAAATTGATTCAAATTAAATGGAGAATCTCTGTAAGCTCGGGAAGAAGAATGAGTACATACATTTGCTCAGAGAAGTGAAGCTTCAATCTGAGGGTTGTGTCACCTTCGATTGGGTCCAAGCAAGCTCCAGATGAAGTCCCTTGTCTTGGTGAATTGTCCAGGTATGATTTCGACCACAGCCGATTACAAAGCTTGGAGTCTGGAACAGATGGGTGGCCTGGAGATGGGGCTTTTGCTGGTAAACTTCTTCTCTTGGTCTGGTGAAGGTGTAGGACCAATCAATTTGGGGATTGGCTCACTGTAGAGAAGTATCCTGGTTTTGGGCTTGGATTTCAACTCCGAAATTGAGCTCACAGAGAGGAAATGGCAAGGGGATTTCAGTGGGGATCAAGTTCTCTATGTGTGGGGAGTAGTCTGGAACAATTTTGACAGAGTTTCCTTAAGGTTTTTTTTTCAGCACCTCATGGCCGAGAGGAGGTAGAGTTTAAATAGGAGAGGGTGGAGGGCCTCCCAGGGGGGTTTAAGGCTGGGGATCAGCTGCTCTGGTGAGAAGAAGAAGAGATATGCTGTCCATTTGGGTTGAGACAAGTCAGCAAAGGAGAATTGAATTTTTTTTGGCTCCTCCCAAGGTCTCGGCCATGGTGTTTTCCGGCGATCCAGTGCGGCCGGCCGAGCAGCAATGGTCACCCTCAAGTTCAGGTGGTCGTGGTCGGGGTTTTGTGTAGGCAATCGGCCAATGCCATGTGTAAAGAGCTTGGATTAAAATGGAATGGGGGAAGGCTATTTTGGGTTCAAATGAGTCAACCCATGATTTTGGGCTAGGTTCACCACCCAAGGCTCGGTCTTGGGCTGAAAAGGATCACTGGGTCGCCCAAGAAAATGGTGTGGTCTCCATCCCTGGTGAGGTGGCTAAGTATGGTTTAGAGTGTGACATGAGTATGGTTAAAAGGCTTAATGAAGGATTAGGAAAGGGTCCCCTCCTCTTGCCATTAATGGCTTGGTGAGGTGGAAAGTGGCTCCCATGGCTTCCATGTGGCTTGTACATGGCTCAATGGCTCACATTTGGCTTGGAAAAAGTTTGGTCAATTTCACAGAAATGAATTTTTAAGGATTTTGGATATTTTGGTGGAAAGTTGGATGAAGCTTTATTTAGAATTATTTGCTCATTGGATTAGGACTTAGGGATGATTTTAATTGAATGCATGATGAAGAAGAGTGTCATATGGACTTTGGATGAATTTTTGGGCTTTTGGATTTGGTGGAAGTGGGCTTTTAAAGGCTTCATGGAAGTGGGCTTTTGGATTTTAAAATGGGCTTTTGGGATGAATGTTTTGTGAAGGACCATGTCAAATAAATGTTGCAATTGGTTTAGGCATGTGTCATGAATGGTTTGAAACAAATTTGAGGTGGTTTGGGTTTGAATTGGGTTGAATTTGGGCTTTTTGGTAAAGTGACCAATAGTAGGCCAAATTGAGTTAACTTGGGATAATGTTGGGCTAATGTTGAAATTGGTGTGAAATTAATGTTGAGAAATGTTTGTAGGGCTGTTTCAAAGAGGTTTCAACTTTGGTTGGGTTTGGATTTTGGGGTTTGGGCCTATTTGGGTTAAGTTTGGGTTTAGGTCAAAATTGGGCTTTTTGGTTTTGGGTTGAATTTGAGTGGGGTTTGAGTCCAAATTTTTGGCAAATTATGTTAGTGTTTTGTTTGTGGGGATGTTAGGGAAGGTTTAGAAAAGATTTGGGGTTAATTGGAGTTGAATTGGGTTAGTTTGGGCTAAATTTGGGTCATGGGTCCAAATTGGGCTTTAAGGTCAAAAGTGAAATTGGATTCAAATGTCAATCAAATTGGGCTTGGATTTGGTCTAGATTGGTGTTGGGGATGTTGAATTGAAGTTTAGAATTGAATTGGACCAGAATTTGGGTCAATTGGGTAGGTTTGGTTTGACATTGGGTTCACTTTGGGTTAAATTGGGTCAAATTGGGGATTTTGACAAAAGTGGGGTAAATTCACAAAATTGGCTCATGGTGTAGTTGGACAAAATGAAATTAGAAATATTTGGGATTTTCTAAAATTTTCTGGGAATTTTCTGAATTTTTTGGATTTTTGGGTTAAGAGGGGCATTTTGGGTATTTGGAGGGTATTGGGGGTATTTTTGGAATTTTTGGTATATTTGGCTATGGATTATCAATTTGAGTGATGTGGGAATGTTTGGGATTGGTTTTGAGGAATTTTGGGTGATTTGGAGAATTTTTGAAAATTTTGGGTTATTTCAAGGGTTTTGGGTAGGCTAGGCGGGTGCGGGTCCTGGGGGTCAAAAATTGAAAATTATGGTAAATTAAAGATTGGGTAAATGTAAGTGCAATGAAAGCACTTTGGTTGAGCCATGAAGCCATATCAAGCCCACATGAGCCATGAAGGGACTCATTTGAGGCATTCACTATGTTGTTCCTAACCCTCTTAGCCAAGGGCTTAGGGGTTAAGGACCATCTATGTGAATCACCATCATGAGTCAGGAGGTCAAGTTGGGTATGGGTGTGGTTTTAGGAGGTGTGTGAAAGTGTAGTGTATAAGTGTAGTGTGTGTGTAAGTCAGCCCTCACTGCGACCGTGCCACCTGTGGGCGGTCCTAAGGCCAAAGAGTCCTATAGGAACTCATCCTTTTAAACTTCCACATTTGATTTCAATCCTCTAGGTGATTAGGTGTCTACAATAAAGTTTGTGGAGTTTGCAGGGAGTTAAGAAGTGGTTTGAATTTCTTAGTGGTGGGTCCCAATTCTAATCCTCTAGGATAATCAAAGGAAAAGCCTAAGGCTAGATCCTAAGTACTAAAAAGAAGGAGAAAAGACCTCATCAAAAATGAGGTCAACAAATGGACCCCTAATAGGTGTGGTGTGCTAACCAAGCACATCGCACGTATTGGCGTTGACCGAAAAGATCAACAAAACCAACACAGATATCCAAGTGACAAACTTAGGACAAAATAGAAGAGTTTCCGCTGTGGAGTGTCAAGTATATCTCTGAGACTGGAGATTCCTGAACTCTCGCTGGGGAAAGGAAAAGGAGGTGAATCCCAAATCACATGATCTGGGGGAATTTCGATTAAAATTTCATTTTGTTTCAGTTTAAGTTTTGATGTGTAAGTTTAGATTTTAGTTTGAGTTTCAATTTAGATTGAAGTTTTGTTAAAATTAATTTGAAGAGATTTGAATTTGAAATGAAAATTGGAATTTTGTGGTTTTAGATGTAACATCTTCAACCTCAAAAATTTGAATTGATTGGATTGAACCATTACAATGAGGAAAGAACTCAGAGCAAAGTGGCATTGGATGTAAAATCCTTAACCTCAAAAGTTTGATTTGGTGTGCTTCATTGCAATAGGGAGAGAACCTAAAGCAATGCGGTATTGGATGTAAAATCCTCAACCCCAAAAGTTTGATTTTGATGTATTTCATTGTGATAGGGAAAGAACCTAAAGCAATGCAGTATCGGATGTAAAATCCTCAACCCTAAAAGTTTGGTTTTGATGTATTTCATTGCGATAGGGAAAGAACCTAAAGCAATGCAGTCTCGGATGTAAAATCCTCAACCCCAAGAATTTGATTTTGATGTATTTCATTGCGATAGGGAAAGAACCTAAAGCAATGCGGCATCGGATGTAAAATCCTCAACCCCAAGAATTTAATTTTGATGTATTTCATTGCGATAGGGAAAGAACCTAAAGCAATGCAGTCTCGGATGTAAAATCCTCAACCCCAAAAGTTTGATTTTGATGTATTTCATTGCGATAGGGAAAGAACCTAAAGCAATGCAGTCTCGGATGTAAAATCCTGAACCCCAAAAGTTCGATTTTGATGTATTTCATTGCGATAGGGAAATAACCTAAAGCAATGCAGTCTCGGATGTAAAATCCTCAACCCCAAAAGTTCGATTTTGATGTATTTCATTGCGATAGAGAAAGAACCTAAAGCAATGCAGTATCGGATGTAAAATCCTCAACCCAAGAATTTTATTTTGAATGGTAATTGATTTTGCAAAGATTTGTAGTGTTGATTTGAAAAGTGTGGAATTTTGGTGTTTCGAGAATTTCATGAAAGTTCTAAAAGACTTTTATGGAAAGAAACAGATTAGGAGGGAATATGTAGATGCTACATAACCCATTCAAAAGAGTTGATTGAAAGTTGCTGGTTTGGATTGGATACAATTCCTCGCCACTAGATCCGAATCGAAAACCTTGTGGCTTCGTGTCAATGGAATCGACCGCTTCTTTCCAGACAAGGGAGAGAATAGAACGAATTGGATTTCAGATTTGGAAGGTTGAGTTTGAATTTGATTGAGATTTGATTTGAGATTTGGAAAGTTGAATTTGAATTGGATTGAGATTTGATTTGAGATCCGTGTTCATTTTGTTTGTCCTTTAACGATTCAAATTTATTTTATCGTTCATTTAATGTTCATGTGAATTTGGAGTTCACCATTTTTTTTAGATTTTTAAGGAAAGTTTCCTTTTATTCTTTTTGTTTCTTTTCTGTTCTTTGCTCGAAGTTCATTTAACTTTAATGGCGTTTCCCAGTCAACTTGCACAACAGAGGATAAGGCCAAAAATGTGACTTGGTCACTTTCATTCCAATCATGTTGAAGATACATCATACAACTCAATCTGGAATACATCTCATACAATCCATGTAGACTCGAAACTGACTATGTATGATCTTTGTCGATCCATCCAAAAAGGCATCTGTCAAGAATCTATGTCTGAATAGTGAGGTACATGGTCAATAACATCACCTTCCAAGCCATCCTTGGCAAGGATGCCGTATGGATGTACGTTGGAGGTGTGATATTTTCCATGTAACTCACAGCTCGTAAGGCTAGAGGCTCTCTAGCTCTGGGTCTGGCTGGAAGTGGTAAGGTGCTTTCCCGTCATCCATCCTTCGAAAGTAACCGAGATCCGCTTCATTGGTACTCCCGTATGCAGGTGTTTAGCGACATCTACTCCGTTGCCCTTTAGTATCATGAAGGAACCTACCGCTAATGGTATCTTTACCGGCCCTTGGAACTCACTCGGGCCTCGCTATCCGGAGGTCGGATCCGAACATGATATTACAATCGTTCGTAAAAGAAACCGTGCGTAAAGGTCCGACAAAGTCGTGGTGATCTATGTGCGGGGGTATGCAGTCACCCTTCTTGTAAATGTTAATGATGCAACTGTTGGGTATGCAATGCGCGGCGTACCCTCCATGTTATCATTCTCTTTACCATCCTTTTGATGACTAATGGCATCGGATCTACCTTGCCCCGATGGAGTATCCCAGCTGGGTTTCCCTTCCGTCTTCCGTGAAGTTGTAGCAGCATCCACATTGTATTGTAATTCGCCCTTTCCCCGACATCCATCTCCGGGTTCCGAGTAAGTGTTTTCTCTTAGGCGGCCTGCTCGACCCATCCTTTTCAAATCCCGGATGCAGTCCACGATTTGTTGTTGTTTGTATTCTGAGAACACGTCTGTATGTAGCTCGAGGTCTTGTAGTATATTGATCCTCCTGCCTATGATTTTCTCGAAGTATTCAAAAGTTTGCTTCTTGACATTCTGCATTCTTTCTAGCTCGTATTCTGGAATAATCTGCAAATGGCTAGGCCTGATGACGTACTGTGGGATATATGGCTCAATCCCTTCGCGTTCTCCTGCATACCTTAGCTCCTCGGGGATGGTCTCCGTCGGGACATCCTCCGGGGTTGCTTCTGCAACAAGGTTATGCATTACTGGTGGCTTTATCTGGTGGCGTGGTAGCCTTCCTTCTTCGATCTTCTTGAGATTTCCCTAGTTTCTTCGTTATCCTCGGAGCCGGCCTCCTTTCTTCGAGTTCTCGGCGAACCGGTATCCTCGAAGTATATGCACCTGGTAGTAGCGATCGCCTCGTCACGCCTGGTCCGCTGCTAGTTTAGTTAACATCTTGCGGATACGGCGATTTTTATTTCTTCGCCGAGTTCGTCGTGAGAGTAGCTCTTCGTACTTCCCGAATTTCCGCGGGCGCGGCACCGACAAGCCCGCTCTCCGCCGTAGCGACTACGGACATGATTCTCTTGTCCTCCTCGGTGTTTGTTTTCCTTTTCTTCGTCTGCCGGGTTTGTGGCTTGGGCCACCCACTTTCATTATCGTCCGACCGGGCGGCTCCTCTAGGTCAACCGGGACCCGAGTCACCTTCCTCGTATTGCGAGCCCGCGCGGTGCGAAGTCTGAGTCAATCTTTATTATCGCTCCATCTTTCACCCTCTTTTCGTCGAGTGCAAGGCATACGCCATTTCTAAAGTTCAGGACCAACCGCCCGTTCGACATTTCCCTGCGAAAAGACAAGGAAAAGGATCAGGGGTTGTACTAAGAACAAGAACATTAAGAAAATGTTTATTAAAGACTGAGTTTTCTTTTTTTTTCTTTATTATTACTTTTGTATTTTTTTTTAAATTCAACAGGAATGAAGTGGGAAAAGATTAGGAAAAAGATTTTGATTTGGAAGAGAGAACAAGGAAAACTTTATTATCAAGATTTTATTTATTTTAGCACATTTTTTATTATTTTTGGGTTCGGACCCAGTCATAAGTAATTACTTCACCCGTGCTTCTAAGGATGAAAAATCCATTCCTTCGAAACATCAGGTAGCGTAATACTTCTTCAAGTATCGTCCGTTGATCGGAAGCATATGTCGTTCTCCTTGGCATTTCACTAGCTGGTAGGAGCCTCCTAAGTAGACTGCCTCAACCATAAACGGCCCTTCCCAAGTGGGTTCAAATTTTCCTCCTATCTTACGGTGTGCAAGGATAGGTCTCTTGAGAACGAGAACTAAGTCACCAACTTTGAAGGTTCTTGGGCGGACCAGTCTGTCATGGGCTTGAACCATCTTAGCTTGGTATAGTTCTAAATTTTGCTGCGCTGCAAGTCTTTCCCTTCCAGGCTTTCCAATTCCTCTAGTCGTAATTTAGCATTCTCTTCTGTCATGATTTGGTTTGCAACTGCAATTCTGAGTGAAGGAAGCTGGACCTCTAAGGGTAACATCGCCTCGGACCCATACACCGAGCGTAAGGTGTAGCTTCGAGTAGGAGTTCGAAGGTTGTCCGGTAGGCCCATAAGTCTTCTAATAACTTCTCGTGCCAATTTCTCTTATTATCATCCAAAGTTTTCTTTAAAATTTGAACGAGAGTTTTATTAAAAGCCTCGACTGTGCCGTTTGCTCTTGGGTAGTAAATTGTTGAATACCGCCAGTAGATTCCGTGTCTCCCGACAAAATTGTTGATTTGTGTGCTTCCGAATGCCGACCCATTATCCGATATGATCTCGCGCGGCACTCCGAAACGAGAGACAACTTGGTTCTTGAAAATTGTAGCACGTGATGTGCTTTCACTTCTCCGAGTGGAACCGCCTCGCCCACTGGAAAAGTAATCCGTAGCCGCAAGAATGAAGCGATGTCCTTTTGAAGATGGTGGTTCTATTGGACCCACTATATCCGTGCCTGGATGTAGCACATTTGGAGGTTGGTGTAGAACCACTCCGTGCACTTGGCATTGGTGACAGCTCTTGGCGATTTTCATGCAGTCGGTCATCATCGAAGGCCAGTAGTACCCTAGTCTTTTAATTTTCATTTTCATCTTCGGACCCGATCGGTGAGCGCCACGGAGTCCCGAATGCTCCTCTTTAACAATTTCACGGCCTCGGACCCGCTTAGGCATCTTAGCCACATTTGATCGAAAGAGCTTCGTATAACGTGTTGTTTATTAATGCGTAGGACGAGTTCTTTTCTTGATCCGATGGGCTAACGACCTATCGTCCGGTAGTTTTCCCGTTTGCGGTGTAGTTCATTATTGGCTGTCGCCAATCTTCTCGTGTTTTCCGTCACCGTTGCAATCGATTCTTCTCATTTTTCTCGATTTGTATATTGTGTCTATGTCGAGCCGTGATAGGACTCGACGTCCGTGAACTGACACTTCCACTGATTCATCTTGCAAGCAGGCAAATTCTTTTGCGAGGCGGCTAACGCATCTGCTAAAGCGTTTTCTTTTCTGGGAATTTTGTAGATCGTCACATTCGGAATTTGTTCCAATAGTTTCATGGCATACTGGAAGTATTGCTCGAGTCTTGGCTTTAAAATTCTGAACTGTCCGGCGATCTGTTGAATGATTAACTGCGAATCCCCGTAGATGTTGATGTTTGTTATCCCCATTTGAATGGTCGGCTCTAGTCCCGTTACGAGAGCTTCGTATTCGCTTCGTTGTTTGTACACGGCTCGTTAAGTGGTAGGAGTATCTTAACATCCCCCGCTCCGTGTTATAAAGATTAGTCCGATTCCCGCCTACGGCACTATCACTTGCGATTCTTCGTCTTTGTGTGTCGAAGATGCTCCGTCGAAATATAATTCCCAACGTCGATCATCGAGTCTTCTAAGCTCATTATTTGTTCATCCGGCATGTCGTCATCGAGAGGAGATTCCGCCGACAAAGGGTGTGCTACGAGGAAGTCCGATAGGACTTGTCCCTTTACGCACGAAGAGGCACGAAAGTTATATCGAATTGCAATAATATCATCGACCACCCGGCAAGTCTGCCAGAAAGCGTTTGGACGGGTCATCAAGTATTGTAATGGATTAAATTTCGAGATCATGTTGACCTTATGGAAAGCATGTAGTGCCTGAACTTTTGAGCGGCGAAGATCAGGGCCAAACAGTGCTTTTCAATTGTGGGATACTTTATTTCCGTTGGAAGTAAACGACGGCTTAGGTAGTAAAGAGCATTTTCTTTGCCCTCATCATTGACCTAGGCTAACAGGGCTCCGAGAGAGTCGCCTAAGGCCGCGGTATAAAGTATCAACAGTCTACCTGAGACTGGGGCTGCTAAGATAGGATGTGTCATTAAATATTGTTTAATGTCCTTGAAGGCCCTCTGGCATTTCTCTTCCCAAATAAATTTGGTATCCTTTTTATCTAATGCCGAAAAAGGCTGACACCTACCTGACAAGTTCGAGATAAAGCGTCGAAGATATGCCAACTTCCCTTGAAAAGATCGTAGTTGTTTTAAGATTCTGGGAGGTGGCATTTCTAAGATAGCTTTAATCTTTTCCGGGTCGATCTCAATTCCACGATGTCGGACAACGAATCCTAAGAATTTCCTGGTGGTGACGCCGAAGGCGCACTTTAAGAGATTCATCTTAAGGTTAAATTGTCTTAATCATTCGAAAAGAATTCTCAAATCATACATGTGGTTTTCCTTTACTTTGCTTTTGATGACCACATCATCCATGTAGCATTCGACTTGATTGTGGATGAGATCATCAAAAATTCTTGTCATCACTCTCTGGTAGGTTTCTCCTGTGTTCTTCAGTCCGAATGGCATCATTGTGTAGCAATATACTCCGATCGGCGTTCTGAATGCTGTAAGTTTTTCATCTTCTGGAGCCATTTTTATCTGGTTGTATCCTGAAGATCCATCCATGAATGAGAATATTTCATGTGTTGAAGCAATGTCGATCATTAATTCTGGGATCGGTAGAGGGAATTCATCTTTTGGACATGCCTTGTTTAAATCTCTGAAATCCACACAAATTCTGATATGACCATTCTTCTTCCTGACTGGTACCACATTGGCTAACCAAGTCGGGTATTGTTCTTCACAGACAAATTTAGCGTCTATTAGCTTTTTAACTTCAGCTATGACTTGTTGTTCGATTTCTAGACGCATTCTTCTAGAACCTTGTCTGACTGGAGTAGAAGTAGGATCCACTCCTAGCTTATGGACTGCGACCTCTGGAACTAATCCTGGCATCTCATCGTAGCTCCAAGCAAAACAATCATTAAATTCCATTAATAAGTTGATTATTTCTTCGGAGTCTTCTTTATTGAGTATGGAGCTAACAAAGGTAGGTCTAGGCTCTTCGCTAGTACCTAAGTTAACTTCCGTTAACTCATCTATTGTAGATTTGATCTCTTCTTCGAACTTTGGTGGAGCGTTTCCAATTTGTAGATCTTCAAGTTCTTCTGTAGCTTCCATGCAGTTTTCATTAGACTCGCAAGTGACAACCAAGCAAAATTCAGTATCGTCAACTGATCTTACTGTGCCGAATCCGAGACCATGCCTTTAATTGGGTAGACGACCGGAGTTATTCCATAAATTTTCAAAATGTTGTGATTGACCTTTTGTCCATTGTCGAGGTAAGAAACCACGCTGAATTAAATTTTGAACATAGGGAGAGTACCACTCAAAAGGCAATTCCATTAATTCTGATGAAGTAGCATCTTCAAATTGTACATTGTTTTCGCTTTGGAGGAAGGAGCACCACGGTAGAATTTGATGGGCTTTGCACCGCCGCTACGTACCTCTTTGATTACCATACCCTCGATCTTATTAGAATGGATCGGGGTCGTGGTCATAGTATGTACATAGTGGTTAATCTTCTCGTACATCGATTTATATTCCTCGTTCTTTTCATCTTCGAGAGAGATCCCGAATTGCGGCTTCTTCCGACTTATTGTCGTTGCTTCTTGCTTGATTTCTTTTTCTTCTTCGGAACTATCTTCCCAATCAACATTGATGGTCGGTTTCCTCCGTCCAACCGTCCTAACGTCTCGCCACGACCTCGTCCCCGGCCTCGACCTCGGATGCGAGTTGTGGAGAAACCTTAACCATCTCGCTGTAAGGGAGTGGTGAGTGACTGTTGGACTAGAACTTCAAGTTCTTCGTCGTCCCGAACTTCCTTTGCTTCATTTGTTATGGTATCTCTGGAGAAGATTGTTTTCTTCGGGGGTGCGTAATAAGCTGCATCTTCATGGATTCCAATTTCATGTACCGGAGAATGGTAGTAAGTCACCTTTGATGCACTCGTTCCCCTCCATCGTAGTATTTGATGCACCGATGTAGAGATGATGGTACCATCCGGTTTTCATGTATCCATGGTCGGCCCGATAGAGCGTTGAATGACGTTTCGAATCAATTATGTGAAATTTTGCGTTGTCTTTGCTAAGTCACCGGTCTTCATTAGCAGTGTTATTGATCCGAGGGCTCTTTCTCCTTTCTCGTTGAATCCTCGTAATAACATTTTGTTCGCTTTCGAGCTCGCGAGCATCAATTTCCAAGTATGCTAGCGTTCGAAGATTCATTATATCGATTGATGCTCCCGGATCCACCAATACTCCGGAGAGTGTAAACTTCCCAATTAGTAATCGAAATGTACAACTGGTCGGTTGTGGTCTCGTCGTCCCAAGTAGTAGGTCATTATCCGTGAAGGTAACACCTCGCTTTTCTTTTAACGAGCAAACCTCATCTAAGGAATCTCTCGGTCATTTGAGCTAAGCAAATTTCGGATCAAGTAAGGCCTTGATCAGAGCTTCTCTCATCTCCTTTGATAAGATGAGAGCGTCGTAGATGCTCAGTTTGGCTGGTAGTTTCCTAAGATGGGCTAGCACGTTGTAGTCTACATTATTTTCATGTGTCTCGTTTTCTTCCAAGATGGGTATTTCTTCTGCGGGGTTGGTTCTTCCTGAACAACCACCTGCTTTCCTTTGTCCTTTGGACCCATTCTCGGAGGTAGAACTCTTCCACTTCTTAAGTCGACTTCGTGATTTCTTCGAATCTAATATTGAGTTTGTTGGTGTCTCCTTCCGAATCGAATGACGGGTTCTTCCGGATTAGCTTCGGAGTCCGAAGGCTCTAACTCTATTGTGATCGGATCTCCTCGAAACTCGCAAATAGATTTGTTGCTTGTTGAACTCTCGTAGCCTCCTTGGTGGATGTCTTCTTTGTCATTGTGATCGTCGAGATTGTGTATGATTTGAGAATTGTTATTTGTATCGGAATTGACATCCAGATTAGGTTGGTTGTTGCTAGTTACATAATCGTTAGAAACAGTCAAAACGTAGCCAACGTCATAACCCTTATCATTATAAGATCCCACTGGAGTGAGCAAGTAATCATACAGAGTCAGAGGTTCGAGGGATTTCTCCCCCGAATCGGAAATAACTATCCTAGGATAAGCAGCCCCTAGTCTAGCCTCAAGAGCCTCGGTCTTTTCTTCTTCGTCAATTTTCTTCTTTTCTTCAATCGTCTCTTGTTGAGGTGGTTTTTCTATCGCAAGTGATAGTGCCGACTTGACAGGTTTCGAACTCTGAATTGAAGCTCGCACCGAAGTGGTTCGGATGCGATCCAAAATCTTCTTCGAAGACTTTGTCCAAGCGGTAGTCCATCCATCATCAGTCGCATAGGGATCTATCGGAACAATGAAATTCGTTGAGATAACATTGACAGAACCTCCTTCCTGGGGTTCCTTCATGTATTCCTTCGGGATCGTTATGTTCCCTTTTCGAAGATTGTCGTTGAGCCAACTTTTGAAGGTAATACAATCTTCTATCTTGTGCCCGAGCATCCGGTGGTAAGGGCAAAAGTTGGGATCACCTTTCTTGTCGACTTCTTCAGGTCTCTTAGGCTCTGACAGTTGGAAATCTGGAGTCTTCATCAGATTGCGGAACATATTCGGTACTGCCTCTTTCTTGAACGGATACTCCCTGCTCAGAAGCTCCCTTAACGTACATTGTGGATGAGGCGGTTGTTCATACTGTTGCGATGAATGATAGCTGGGTCGAGGTTGCTGGTAATTTTGTTGAGTTTGCTGCGGTCCTTCTGACGGTATTTGTATCGGCTGCTTGCCTTTATCGACTGCTGCGACGATCCCAGACTTCTTTTCAAAAGTCTTCACGGGCTTTGTTTGTCTGTTTTGTCGGTGAAACTTAATTGCTTCGCCTCCTCTTGCAAGCTTCCGGCCTTGCTTAACAACTTCTCAAAAGTCTTAATAGTAAATCCCTTGAGGAGAAGTGCTATCGGGCCATGAATGCTCTTAAGTAAAATGCCGACTACATGCTGTTCTTGTAGCTATGGCTCACACTTCATACTTAGATTCCTCGATCGAAGTATGTAGTCCACCAAAGTTTCGTTCGGCTTCTGCTTCTTTACCACTAAATCACCTATAGTGATGTGGTGCTGAGCTCCGGCAAATCACTTCCGCTGACATTGCAACAACTGGCACGAAAATGTGCAACATGCTGCCGAGGGTTTCCGGTTCCATCAAAGGTCTTGAACGGAGGTGGTACAAAGCCTTTCGGATATTGGACAGCGTCGAATTCTTCGGGGTAAGGTCTACCCGTCCGAATGGAAGTCCCGCTCTTTGATTGTGTCAAGGCTTCTCGCACCTGCTGTTCCACCATGCTCTTGATATCCTTTTCCGGAATCATGTTCTGGGTAGAATCTTTCTTTGGCTGATCGTCTCCGTTAACGGATGTAATCTCTTTTCCTCCGTATGTAATATGAATAACTTCTGGAGGCATTTCTCTTGGGGGTTGAGCTTGACTCTGGAGAGTGGCTAGGGCTGCAGCCATCTCTTCCATTCTTTTTGCCAATTGAGAGATTGTATCGTCTTTTTCTCAAATTTGTGCTCTTAATGCTTCCAGTTCATCTCTTTCCACAGCTGCCGGAGCACTTTGCGAAGCTGACGATGCTCGTGTTTCAACCATGTTAATTTCTGCATATTCATCTTCCATGAACTCTGACGAGTCGACTTCATCTCCGAATTTTTCTTCTCTTTCTCTTGCTAATCGCTGAATATCAGTTCTTAGCTTTTCCATAGCGTCTTCTAATGGTCTTTTTCATGTGGTTTCGCAGTTATCATGCGATGGTTGTCGGGTTCCTTTTTGGGAGTCCCCTTCATTGCAGTGGCGCTTTCTTCGGACTCGAGTCTCCTGACGAGACTTTCCTTTTCTGGTCGTTGTTTCGGTCTTAATTGGCCGGTAGTAGGACGTCATACCATCCTTCTAGCAGCAGAAGGCCTAGGACCGGATGGTCTGTCGGCTGAATGCTCGAAGGTGGTATCCTCCCTGATCTGTAAACCTGAAACAACAACAGGTGGACTAGCCTTCATCTTCTTACTTGGCTTTTCTGTGGCGATAAGGGGTTCTACTCGCGGTCCAAGACGGGACTTGGCTGGCACCCACCCTATTCTTCTTAAATTCTTTGATACAGGACATTTCTATTTCTTTGCTAACTTCTCTATCACAGTTTGTAGTCGGGCAAATGGTGTAATCCTAGCCCTTTTCTTTCGACCGTCGTTGTAATATGCGGGCTGAGGCAATGCAGAAGCAATCTTGCGGACATTTTCCTCATCCTCTGTGGCGGAGAGGGGATGGAACCTACTTCCTCCCAAAAGTGGTATGTATTCAGGCAGCAGTGTATACTCGGGCAGTTCTGGGATTTTCTCCAAGAAAGCAACTTCAGCAGCTCTGGCTTCTCTAGCAATCCTTCTACTTCTGTTCCTCCTCTGAGTCCGTGTCAGTGGTGGAATTCTTGAGCTGGACCCGATCTCGAAAACGGAAGGTCTCACAGGAAGATCTGTACCCTCCACGAGTTCATCACAGTTCTGAATTTCCTTCCCCTTTAGTCTGGCAGAAGCCGGGGTAGGTGCAGAGACGACTAGCACCGGTGGGGGTAGAGATAACGGTCCTCCCATGGATAGTAGTATTCCTCTCAGCTGGAACCCTTTGCGGGGAGGGAACTCTTGAGTTGACTTAAGGTTGAACTCGATCAAAGGTCTTTCGGCTTCGTATACTTTGTCCGTCGGTGCGAAAAGGGTAACGTCGGTGATCTTGACATTTGTGTTCTCGAATCCTCGTCCAAACCGGATGATCCCATTGTCGGGCGGCTCATCCTTGTAAACGGCGAAGTCCAAGTCCATTGGTGAAGGAGAAAATCAGCTTTGGGGCTTCCATTTCGCAAGGTAGATTCTCGATTGTCAGTGCCAAGTTATGCTTCTTCTCATCAGGACGAAAAGAAAGGAATCGAAAAGAGTCCGAACACATTTTTGTTCATGTATTTATGAAAATGAGTTATTTGTTAAAAGTGTCATTTATTAGAGGGTTTGTTTATTAGGAACAGAATGTTCAAAGGTGTAGAGAAGGTAAGGAATCTGATTCATAATTGGAAAGGAAAAGAAAGTCTTATGCGAGACTGCTCGACTCGAAGGACCGCTCCTAAACGAACACCTATTGGGGGTCCACACCACCTGAGAAAAGAGACAAAAAGATCTCAGAACCTCTTTGTTTAGGGGTGTCTAAACAGTGGCTCCTAAATCCGAGAGAATGTTGGCTATACTCGTTCAAGGTAGAAATGAACATAGTATTCCAACGGAAAGAAGGGTAGTTTGATCCACTAGGGACATGGATACACTACCGATTTTTGAAAGCAGAACTATCTGATTAAAATGGAGAGAGGAATTTTCCCCAGCGGAGTCGCCAAAAATTGTCGGCATATTTTTAGGTTAGGTGTTTTATTTTGAAAAGGGGTCGCCCAACAGAAATTGTCGGCGAATTTTAAATTTAATTTACATATATATATGTTTTGGAAAGTAGTATTTTGATTTTAAAAAATAATTTTGAAAATTTTAAGATATGAAATCAAACTGATCTCACATCTCAAATAGTTTATATAAAAGAGCACCGCACAACAAAATGTGTGTCCATTCCGAAGAATAGGCACACTGTTTGATGGTGGGGCTCGATTAAATAAACTAGAAGGTTTGTGACATCCGTTTGGTCTGCGAAACCATTTTATTTGCCGACAAGTTCCCCGCTTAATATGAAAACATTAAACAGGGTTTATATTACTCGGGTTCTTAAAACTCTCTATAAGGGCAAGCCCCTATAGTTAATTACATCTTAAGTGATGGGAATCACCTAAGAAAACTCTCGATAATAATCAGTAGTTCTGCTCTCAAGAATTTCAAAGTTTAAGTTTTCAAGGGATTAAATTTTGGAATTTCAATAGGGAATGGATCAAATTTGGAACATTTTATCTTTGGAACTCAAAGGAGGAAAGGTAGGAGAAATCACAGATTCGAAGCGAACTTCGGTAATTTCCTGACTATCCTATTGTTTGGCTTAAATTTAAGAATGCCCTAATGTTTATTTAATATTTTGATCTTGCCAATTTTAATTAATTAGGACTTATATTTGTATGATGTGATCACACAAATAGCCTCGAAGATGTGAGGGCTTATGTCGTATCGGACGACTACCTCGGAATCCTAAGACCGGTTAGGGCTTAATTTGCAATGCAAATGCCTAACAAAGAATTGAGGATTTATGTTGCACTAGGCAAACTACTCCGAAGTCCTATGGCTTGGTTGTTTAATTCTATGAATGTTTTGCTGAAGTAGATTCAGGTTTTGCTGATGACGATGGCCATGCTGCCCACCATGCTCCGAGCTCCTTATTGTTGCAGAGGTTTAGTTTTAGAAGTCATAAATCAGGAGATGAGAGAAGTGTTTTGGCTTAGAGAAGGTCTTAATTTCCAAGTATTTTTCATGTTTTAATTAAAACAAATCTTAAAGTTGATTATAACAACACCGGTTAAGATCCCACTGGTTCCATCCTTCCGAATCGTTATTTTTATCGGATTCACTTAGTTCGAAGAATTTGCTAAACTCAACTAAATGAGTTCCACACTTTCATTTAGACCGCGGGAAATCCCGTTAGCAACACGTATGTTACATCATCCGAGGTATTCCCGATCATCCAACAAGACGTTTTAATTTAGTTGTGGTCGTAGTTTTGTTGTTCGTTTGTGATTAAATTTTGAGTTTTTTTATATTTTGAAATGTTGTGATCGGTGAATTTTGTCTTGTAATGACTTTTAATTTAGTTTTGGTTTCAGTTTTAGGGACTATCCTAAAGGTGTGGGTTTTCATGCAACAGTTGTTTATCATGCAAGAAAAGTAAGTGCAATGCGATTAAGTAAATTGCAATAAGTAAATTGCAATAAAAGCGTACCTGGAGGGTCTACCCGTCATCCCAAGATGCACTTAAACACAATTTAGAATATTTAAGCATTTAAAGCAAGTTCCTAGGTAAAGCTATGGGAAGGGTTATGGTTTTCTACCAAGGTCCTAATCTTATAGCTAGTCATCTCCTATGACGTCTAGGTTCTTGTGTTTTGGTTTAAGGACGATTTTCTTCATCAAAGAACAATTAAGTTCAATTGTTCTTATAAACATCCTATCATATCGAGGAAGTGCTTAAGACGAATCTTAAACATCTTTTCAATACTTCTAGGATTATTTTAAGTCCAAGAGAATTTAATTATACAAATGAATTAATCATCCAGGAGTTCAAGTTTTGTTATCTTGCTCGATGAACTAGTGACATTTGAATATCCTATGAATGAAGTAATACTTCACTTAACACTCCGTTTAGGAGTTATGACAACAGGAGCTTTTGAGGGCAAATTAATGTCCAAGTGATTTATGATTTAATTTAATTTCAATTAATGGGTTTAAGTTTGGAATAGTGTTCAAGTTGTTTTAGATTTATTTTTGAATTCTTGATGTCTTAGGTGATGTTATTTTTAATTCAATTTAATCTAATTTAATTTTAATTTAATTTAATTTGGTTTAGTTTTAATTTTAATTTAATTTATTTAGTTTAACTTAATTTTATTTTAACTTGATTTTATTTTTTATGTAATTTAACATGCTTTAATTTAATTTAATTTAATTTAATTTAAATTTTAATTTAATTTAATTTAATTTAATTTAAACTTTAATTTAATTAAATTTTAATTTAATTTTATTTTAAATTTTAATTTAATTTAAATTTTAATTTAATTTTACTTTTAATTTTAATTTAATATTTTATTTTTTATGTTTTAAAGATGATTTAATTTTAATTGTTAAAGTATTAATTTAACTGAAATTTTAAAAGGATTTAATTTAAATAATTTAACTTTAATTTAATTTAATGATTAAGTCTTCTATCATTTTAAATCTTAAATTTGGATTATCATTTTAATTAGGAATTAAATATTATTGAGGTGATTAATTTAGGGATTCTTGAATTAAAGAATAAATTTCTTCCTAATAATATCCCTATTTTAATAATTCCAATTTTTCATTATTCTTCCAAATTTAATTAATTATTTAATTAAGGTTTATTTTAATTATTTTCAAATTGTTTGGTAGGTTTCTACTCTTTAGCTACCTAAGTTTCAAACATCCAAAATCAACCTAGTATCAAATATTTTACCCACCCTTTTAATCAAACCTAAAATTTTTAATTATAGGTTAAAATTTTAATTACCATTTTGCCCTTTAAACTTACTAATTCCATAACTCACTAAATTGAGCTCAAATGAATTTGAAATTTTTATGTGAATTCACTCATATGTCAATCAAGACATTAGAGGAGAAAATGTGATTTTTCTGTATTTAATTTATTTATGTAATTATTTTTGATGAAAAATAGGGATTTTCAAGGAAAATTTAATAATATGACCAAGGGAAAGTTTCTGTCCTTAAGAAAATTATGAGACATTCCTAATGACCAAAGGACCACTTGGACCAATTTTGGTGATTTTTTGAATTATATTTTTTTATTATAATTTATTTGAGTCCTGGAGTATTAATTAATTTAAAAATAAAGGTTGAAAAATAAATTTTATATTTTTTAAAAATCTCTCTGATATCAAGAAAATCAGAGAACCAATTCTTACAATTTTTTGATTTTTCTTTGATTTATTAGAATTAATTTAGTGAAAATGCTAGAAAATGCATTTTTTTAATATTTAAAATTACCTTAGGGCTTTAAAATTTAATATCTCATCATAAAGACTTAAGAAAAATATGGGGTTTGTTCCTAAGTGATTAAAATTCAAAATGTGATACTTTGATGAGTTTTATTATTTTTGTTATTTTTATTATTTTTAATTATTAAAAATATTAAAATAATGCAAAAAATCAACTTTTTTAGAAAATTGCAATTTTAATTTTCTTAAATTCCCCTAATATCAGAGAGGTTCCAAAACTAATTTGGTGAATTTTTGAGAAGTATGTTGAAAGTTATGAATTTTTGAAGTTTAATTTTGGCTAAATGGTTTAATCAACCCATTTGATAGGGCTAACCAAGTCCAATTGACTTCAAGCTTTTATGGTGGGTTCCTTTGATCCTAAAGGTCAGTGGAGAATTGATTTCAAGTCAATTTGATGTATGATTAGCTCTAATTAATTAAAGCCCCATTTTGGGTGTTTAAGCCAATTAGGATTATTACAAGTGAGTTAACTCAAGAACTATTTTTTCTAGGGTCCTCTGGTCATAAGAAGCATCACCAAATTTTCCTAGAATTTATTTCACAACATGCTAATTATTGGAATTAAAATACTCAGAATAGTGACCTAGAATTGAAAAATCAATAACTCTTCATAGGGATGGCCTCTGACTTTGGAAAATTCAAGGAATGTTCCCAAATTCAAGGGCTTCAAAAGCCCTATGGTCTCATGCCATGGTGAATTGTATACATACATGGAGAATTGAAATAGTGCAGAGAGTAAATAAATAATTAAAAATAAAATACTTGATGAAATTACACGATTTCTTTTCCACATTATTCTCCTCTCTTCACTGAGCAAGAGGGTATTTTTATTTTATTTTTAGGATTTTTCTACACAAAGTTATGAATTTTCCAAGTTCTGGTAATTAAATAAATAAGAAAAATCCTATTTTTCTACTTAAGTGACGCGGCGCCAGCTCAACCTCGGCAGCTCCGACCGCACACGCGTCGTCTCCTGATTCGGCGCCGCCATCCGACTCAGCGCTCCAGGGCCCCGCGGTTCGCGTACCATCGAGCTGTCCGGCTCAATCCAGACCGTCCGCTCGATACACGCTCGATCCGACGGCTCCCAGTCATCGTCTACGACTGGTGTGCACCCGTGACCGTCAACCTTCTAACCCTAATTTCTCACTCGATTCTCAACGGATTTTTGTGTTCTTATGCTCTATGGATTCGTCTTGAAGAGACGAACACATCCATAAGGTAAACATGCATTGAAATTGAATCAAATTAAATGAAGAATCTCTGTAAGCTCGGGAAGAAGAATGAGTCCATACCTTTGCTCAGAGAAGTGAAGCTTCAATCTGAGGGTTGCGTCACCTTCGATTGGGTCCAGGCAAGCTCTAGATGAAGTCCCTTGGCCTGGTGAATTGTCCAGGTATGATTTCGACCACAGCCAATTACAAAGCTTGGAGTCTGGAACAGATGGGTGGCTCCGGAGAAGGGGCTTTTGCTCGGTAAACTTCTCCTCTTGGTCTGGTGAAGGTGTAGGACCAATCAATTTGGGGATTGGCTCACTGTGGAGAAGTGTCCTGGTTTTGGGCTTGGATTTCAACTCTGAAATTGAGCTCACATAGAGGAAATGGCAGGGGGATTTCAGTGGGGATCAAGTTCTCTATGTGTGGGGAGTAGTCTGGAACAATTTTGGCAGAGTTTCCTTAAGGTTTTTTTTGTTTAGCACCTCATGGCCGAGAGGAGGTGGAGTTTAAATAGGAAAGGGTGGAGGGCCTCCCATGGGGGTTTAAGGCTGGTGAGGAGAAGAAGAGCTATGCTGTCCATTTGGGTTGAGACAAATCAGCAAGGGAGAATTGAATTTTTTTTGGCTCCTCCCAAGGTCTCGGCCATGGTGTTTTCCGGCGATCCGTGCCGTCGGCCGGCAGCAATGGTCACCCTCAAGTTCAGGTGGGTCGGGGCTGGGGTTTTGTGTAGGCAATCGCCAATGCCATGTGTAAAGAGCTTGGATTGAAATGGAATGGGGGGAAGGCTATTTTGGGTTCAAATGAGTCAACCCATGATTTTGGGCTAGGTTCACCACCCAAGGCCTGGTCTTGGTCTGAAAAGGATCACTTGGGTCAGCCAAGAGAAAATGGTGTGATCTACATCCATGGTGAGGTGGCTAAGCATGGTTTAGAGTGTGACATGAGTATGGTTAAAAGGCTTAATGAAGGATTAGTAAAGGGTCCCCTCCTCTTGCCATTAATGGCTTGGTGAGGTGGAAAGTGGCTCCCATGGCTTCCATGTGGCTTGTACATGGCTCAATGGCTCACATTTGGCTTGGAAAAAGTTTGGTCAATTTCATAGAAATGGATTTTCAAGGATTTTGGATATTTTGGTGGAAAGTTGGATGAATCTTTATTTAGAATTATTTGCTCATTGGATTAGGACTTAGGGATGATTTTAATTGAATGCATGATGAAGAAGAGTGTCATATGGACTTTGGATGAATTTTTGGGCTTTTGGATTTGGTGGAAGTGGGCTTTTAAAGGCATCATGGAAGTGGGCTTTTGGATTTTAAAATGGGCTTTGGGATGAATGTTTTGTGAAGGAACATGTCAAATAAATGTTGCAATTGGTTTAGGCATGTGTCATGAGTGGTCTGAAACAAATTTGAGGTGGTTTGGGTTTGAATTGGGTTGAATTTGGGCTTTTTGGTAAAGTGGCCAATAGTAGGCCAAATTGAGTTAATTTGGGCTAATGTTGGGCTAATGTTGAAATTGGTGTAAAACTAATGTTGAGAAATGTTTGTAGGACTGTTTCAAAGAGGTTTCAACTTTGGTTGGGTTTGGATTTTGGGGTTTGGGCCTATTTGGGTTAAGTTTGGGTTTAGGTCAAAATTGGGTTTTTTTGTTTTGGGTTGAATTTGAGTGTGGTTTGGGTCCAAATTTTGGGCAAATTATGTTAGTGTTTTGTTTTTGGGGATGTTAGGGAAGGTTTAGAAAAGATTTGGGGTTAATTGGAGTTGAATTGGGTTAGTTTGGGCTAAGTTTGGGTCATGGGTCCAAATTGGGCTTTAAGGTCAAAAGTGAAATTGGATTCAAATGTCAATAAAATTGGACTTGGATTTGGTCTAGATTGGTGTTGGGGATGTTGAATTGAATTTTAGAATTGAATTGGACCAGAATTTGGGTCAGTTGGGTAGGTTTGGTTTGACATTGGGTTCACTTTGGGTTAAAATGGGTCAAATTGGGGATTTTGACAAAAGTGAGGTAACTTGACAAAATTGGCCCATGGTGTAGTTGGACAAAATGAAATTGGGAATACTTGTGATTTTCTGAAATTTTCTGGGAATTTTCTGAATTTTTTGGATTTTTGGGTCAAGAGGGGCATTTTGGGTATTTGGAGGGTATTGGGGGTATTTTTGGAATTTTTGGTATATTTGGCTATGGATTATCAATTTGAGTGATGTGGGAATGTTTGGGATTGGTTTTGAGGAATTTTGGGTGATTTGGAGAATTTTGGAAAAATTTGGGTAATTTCAAGGGTTTTGGGTAGGCTAGGCGGGTCTGGGGTCCATATCAAGCCCACATGAGCCATGAAGGGACTCATTTGAGGCATTCACTATGTTGTTCCTAACCCTCTTAGCTAAGGGTTTAGGGGTTAAGGACCATCCATGTGAATCACCTTCATGAGTCGGGAGGTCAAGTCGGGTATGGGTGTGGTTTTAGGAGGTGTGTGAAAGTGTAGTGTATAAGTGTAGTGTGTGTGTAAGTCGCCCTCACTGCACCGGGCCACCTGTGGCGGTCCCTAAGGCCAAAGAGTCATATAGGAACTCATCCTTTAAACTTCCACATTTGATTTCAACCCTCTAGGTGAGTAGGGGTCTACAATCAAGTTTGTGGAGTTTGCAGGGAGTTAAGAAGTGGTTTGAATTTCTAAGTGGTGGGTCCCAATTCTAATCCTCTAGGATAGTCAAAGGAAAAGCCTAAGGCTAGATCCTAAGTACTAAAAAGAAGGAGAAAAGACCTCAACAAAAATGAGGTCAACAACATATCCTAAGTTCAATCACTAAATCTAAGGCTAGGCTGGGAGGATACCGGCTCTCACTACGGAGCTCCCAGTCACCCTTCACCCGAAGGCTAACCTTTGACTTTAGTTACCAATCTTTGGACCAAATTGGGGATCTCAGTCTGTCACCCTGAAACCTCTAGTTTGAAGCCCATCAAAACACATTTCATTATTTATTTGCACTCAATCCCCATGAACTATGCAATTCATTCACGGACATTGAATGTGGTTCCACTTTATTGAGAATTACAGCTCCCCTTTCGGGTCAATGCAGTTACAACAAATTTTAACACTACAACAGGCCTTTATTGTAATGTAAATGAAGTGCAAGTAAAAACCATCACATTTATAATTAAAACGTCTTTTAGCACGCATCCCAATATCCTAATCATGAATCCTACTCATTGCAAAAGAAAAGTAGAATGAAAACAATGACATAATCTTCTTATACCTCTATTTCCAAAGAAGAAGAAAGAGAAAGATAAAGACATACCAAAGCACGAAGAAAACACAATGGAAAACTTCATTTCAAAGCAAATCCACAAAATAAGTGTTTACAATATCATAAGATAATGAAAAACACAATACTTAGCTTTTACCCCTTGTAAGAAATATGAACATCTCTCCCACAAAGTCCTCGCGGATCCATGCAATGCTAGAACATTCCCTTAAAGATTCTCTCAAAATCCCCTCACCAATCTCTCCACAAAAGTAGAAATCTACATTTCTACTCCTATTCTCATATCTATAAGCATTCTCCAAGTTTTTCCTAACATCTCTTTTTTTTGGCTTCAAATTCAGCTTAAAATAGAGTAGGGACGAATTTCCCAAGAGGTGCATGAAGAAACCCTCCTAAAAGCATCCAGATTCGATGTATTTGGCCAAAAACTGCCTAAAATCGCGTCCAAGCCGTCTCGGGTACCAGCGGCGCTGAATAGGGCACTGCCGACGCCCTATTTTTCGTGGTCTCAGGCTTCTACTGCCGCCGGCGCCCATCCTGCATAGCTCCACTATTTTGCTCCGTTTGGCTCCATTACAGCTCCGATTCGCCCCGTTTCAGTTGCGTTGCGTTCCTAACAGATAGCCCTACAAAATAAGAACAAAAAAAACTTTTCTTTAAAGTGTATTCTCATTGAAAAATATGCAAGAAGTGTAAAAGAGATTAAGCAAAGAAAGACTTATCGAAAGGTGTTAGGCCAAAATTTGCTTTCCTGCTCGTTTTTGCTCCAAATTGCACCGTTTTTGCTTCTTTTTGCTCCAATCACAATTTTTGTACTTAAAACCAAAAAACACACAAAATACATTCCTTTTAAAGTGTAATATCACCAAAAATGAGTAAAATTATATAGTAAAAAGCGTATATATTTTTGGTGCATCAGGGGGATAAATTATAGAAACCCATCTCATTTTTGTCACATTAAAAGATAAGGTAATAATTTTATTAATCAAATTAATTTGGATGAAAATTAAATTAAATGATTCTTAAGATTAGGGGTTGACTTTGGGAGTTGATAACTCACTAATTCAACACCCTAAGTTGATGAAAAAAAAATGATACAATATATTAACAAGAATCATATTTATGTAACTTAACTTTTTAAAAAGTTATAAATATACCCACCTAAGTCTTTAGAGCTAAGCTTAATCTAATTTGACTAATGAGGTTTAGAAAAAAAAAACACAACTAATTTTAATCATATTTGAAGCACTACAATCCCATCAAAATTGATTAAAATCTTTGATAAATTAATTTGCCTCTAAAATTCTGTCAACGTTCGAAGCCGTTTCGGAGATTTTCTCAGTGTCGATGTTGATGTCGTGTTTTGGAGTTGCTAATTTGTTTATCTATCATATTTCCCTAGTATTCAGAAGATCTTATTTCTTCAGATCATGGAGAGAATCCTTGATAATAAAAAATTTGAAGAAAATGAGGGCTGACAAAATAGAAAGTAGTAGAATAAAAATGTCGGTGATAATCCTTATAAAAGGAGATTCTAGAACAAATTATTAAATAAATTCTATATAAGGATGATCACATATAAGATTTTGATAACCAGAGATTTATAGGTGTGATACCTATCAGGAGTTCTTAAATCTCCTATAGTTAATTACATCTTAAATATTTAATACTGTCTAAGAAGACTTCTGATTAATGTTAACCACTTATTTTCTAAGAATTTTCAAGAACAAAGAAACAAACCTTAATGTTCAATCACGGGGGAAGTATGT
Organism: Papilionanthe hookeriana x Papilionanthe teres; assembly: GCA_022702705.1. Classification (NCBI taxonomy): domain Eukaryota; kingdom Viridiplantae; phylum Streptophyta; class Magnoliopsida; order Asparagales; family Orchidaceae; genus Papilionanthe; species Papilionanthe hookeriana x Papilionanthe teres. The sequence goes on along the minus strand of CM040421.1, from coordinate 105,985,268 downwards.
CATACTACCCTAAGAGTTTGATTTTTTGTTAATTTCATTTGTTATGTCGATTTTAGTTTTGCTCTTTGTCATTTTGTTGTTGTTTTGTCTCATAGTTTTTCATTTATTTGATGATTATCCTAAAAGTTTAGGTTTTTTAGTTATCCTAAAAGTTCAGGTTTTGTGGTTATCCTAATTTTTTTTGTTTTGTTCGATTTTGTTATTTTAATTTCATGTCATTTTTATATTTTTTTTTTCATTCTTTTTTGTTGATGTTGTTGTTTTCATGTCGTTTTTATTTTGTTTTATTATCGTTTGTCTTACCTTCAGAATGTCGTCCTGCAAAAAGGAGTTAGCACATCCTATAACATACAAAGGAAATCTAAAACAAAACTAATGTCTTCATTCTGTCTTGATCTTCCTATAAAACAGAATTAGTAAACCCTATAACATGCAAAGGAAATCTAAAAATGAACTAATGTCGTCATTTCAAATTGATCGTCCAACAAAGCAGAGTTAGCACACCATTTAACATGTAAAGAAAATCTAAAATGAAAGTCATGTGTATCCTGTAAGGTCAGATTTAAAAGAAATAATGTCAATTTTATTTCTTAAATCTTTTATTTTAGTTGATTAAATTCTAGATAACCCGGTCAAGATGTCACAGGCCCCATCGTCCCAAGGTTATATGAGCCCTTAGTCTAACTAGTCCGAAAGGTGTTTAAATGAGGACCAGAAGATTTTTGTCAACAACAAAGAATGTGTTGTCCAAGAAATCTTCGTAGATTAAGAACACTAGGGTTCAAGTTGCATTCGATGATCTTTGTTCATTAAGATTTTATGTATGTCTTATTGTCTTTTTCTGATTTTAAGTTTGAAAATTTTAAGTTATTTATGATTTATTAACTAATTTAAAAATTTTCAAATGTTATTTCGATTAATTGTCAGTATTGATTTATTTATGATTTAAACTTAAAGAAAAGGGTTAAGTTTATTTACATATAATGTTTGTAAGATCTAATTAAACTTGTGAATTTTTAGATTCAATGTCATTTAAATAAAATCCAACGTAAGTTAGACTTTATAATTTTAGATTCAATGTCATTTAAATCTTAAAGGTGTTAAGTCTAATGTGAATTAGACTTAAATTAAGTAAAATCTAACATGGGTTAGACTTTAAAATTTTAGATTCAATCTTATTTGAATCTAAAAGATGTTAAGTCTAATGTAAATTAGACTTAAATTAAGTAAAATCTGACATGAGTTAGGCTTTAAAATTTTAGATTTGATGTCATTTGATTCTAAAAGATGTTAAGTTCAATGTAGATTAGACTTAAATTAAGTAAACTCTAACATGAGTTAGACATTAAAATTTTAGATTCGATGTCATTGGAATCTAAAAGATGTTAAGTCTAATTTAAATTAGAGTTACATGAGTTAGACTTTAAAATTTTAGATTCCATGTCATTTGAATCTAAAAGGTATTTAGTCTAATGTACATTTGTACGGCTTATTTTTAAGTTAAGTGTTTTATTTTGAGAAGGGGGTCGCCTATAGAAATTGTCGGTGAATTTTAGATTTTAAATTAAATTTAAATATATATAATTTGGAAAGTAGCATTTGATTTTGAAAATAATTTTAAGTTTGAAAATTTTAAGATATGAAATAAAACTGATTTCATATCCCAAATAGTTTATATAAACGAGCACCGCATCACAAACCATGTATCTATCCCGAAGAATAGACACACTGCTTGATGATGGGGATTGATTAAATAAACTAGAAGGTTTGTGACATCCGTTTGGTCAGCGAACCAATTTTATAAGCCGACAAATTCCCCTGCTTAATATAAAGGAATTAAACAGGGTTTATATTACATGGGTTCTTAAAGTTCCCTATAAGGGCAAGCCTCGATAGTTAATTACATCTTAAGTGACGGGAATCACTTAAGAAAACTCTCGATAATGATAAGTGGTTTTGCTCTCAAGAATTTCAAAGTTTAAGGTTTTCTAAGGATTGGATATTGGAAATTTTCAAAAGAGATTATCTCAAATTTGGAACAGTTTATTTTAAGAGTCTAAAGGAAGAGAAGTATGAGAAGTTGAGGATCAAAGAAGAATCTTGGCAACTTCCCAAACTATCCTATTGTTTGGCTTCAATTTGGAATTTATTTAATGTTTCAATCTTGCCAATTTTAATTAATTAGGACTTATATTTATATGACATAATCATACAAATAGCCTCAAAGATGTGAGGGTTTATGTCGTACAGAACGATTACCTCGGAGTCCTAAGACTAGTTAAAGCTTAATTTGTATAATATGATTATGAAAATGCCTAACGAAAAGGTTGAGGATTTATCTTGCACTAGGCAAACTACCTCGAAATCCTATGGCTTGGTTATTTAAAACTAGGAAAGGTTTTGCTGATGTAGACCCAATTTTGCTGATGACGATGGCCGTTCTGCCCACTATGCACCAAGCTCCTTGTTGTTGCAGAGGTTTAGTTTTAGAAGGTGAAAATCAGGAGATGAGAAAAGTGTTTTGGTTTAGAGAAATCTTAAAGTCCAAATGTCTTTAATGTTTTATTCGGGGAATCTTAAAGTTGGTTATAACAACACCAGTTAAGATCCCACGGTTCCATCATTCCGGCACCGTTATTTTTATCGGATTCACTTAGTCCAGATGAATTTGATAATATCAACTGAATAAATTCCACACTTTTATTTAGACCGTGGGAAATCCCGTTAGCAACACGTAGGTTACATCATCCGAGGTATTCCCGACCATCCAACGAGATGTTTTAATTTAATTGCAATTGTAGTTTTGTTGTACTGTTTGTGATTAAATTTTGAGTTGTTTTATCTTTTGAATGTTGTGGCGGTGAATTTTATCTTGTTGTGACTTTTAATTTAGTTTTGGTTTCAGTTTTGTGGCTATCCTAAAAGTTTCAGTTTTCATGCAGCAATCTTGTTTAACATGCTAGAAGAGTAAAGTGTAGCTCATATAAATAAATTGCAATAAAGTAAATTGCAATAAAATAAAAGCGTACCTGGAGAGTCTTCTCGTCATTCCAAGCTGCACTTAAAACACATGTTAAGGCATTTAAATATTTATAACAAGTACATAGGTAAAGCTAAGGGAAGGTTCTGGTTGTCTAGCAAATTCCTAATCCTATTGCTAGTCATCTCCTATGACGTCTAGGTTCATGTATTTTGTTAAGGATGATTTTCTTCATCAAAAAATAATTAAATTCAATTGTTCTTCTAAAACATCCCATCATATTGAGGAAGTGTTTAGGACGAGTCCAAAACATCTTTTCAATATTTTTGGGATTATTTTCGAGTCCAAATGAGTTTTATTGCACAGTTGAATTAATCATCCCAAAATTTAGTTTAGTTTGTTTCTTGCTCAGTGAATTAGGATGTTTGATTATCCTATAAGTAAAGTGACATTTCACTTGATGCTTTACTTAAGAGTTATAATAATGAAAACCTTTAGGGGGCAAATCAGTTTGTTAAAGAGTTTAACCGATTTAAAATTGGAATTGGTGATTTAAAGTGATTTAATTTAGTTATGAAATTTTAATAATTTTAAGTTTGGAATAGTGTTCAAATTGTTTCATTCTTAAATGTTTTAAACCATTTGAATTTAAAGAGGAGTTTAAAAAAAAATTTTATTTAGACTTTAATGATTTAATTGCAATATTCTAGATTAACTTTTAATTTGTTTGATTTTTTTTTTAATTAAGAATCTTTTTTTTTTTTTTTGAAATTGATTTTAATGTTTCAAGTTTTCTTTAAATTTGCTTTCAAGTGATTTTAGAAATTAATTATCTTTTTTATTCAATTTAATTATCAAGTTATTTAATGTTTTAAGTTTTAATTTAATTAAGGTTCACTTTCTTTTTAATTATCTAATTATTAATTTCAATTATTACTTTAAATTTAATTAAAAGTTAAATATTATTAAAGTGATTCATTTAGGGATTTTAGTTTAAGTTATTATAGTCTCTCTAAATTATATCCCCATTTTAATAATCCAAATTTTAACTTATTCTTCCAAAATTCAAATTGTTTTATTAATTAAAATTTACTTTAAATATTTTCAAGATGATTAATGGGTTTCTACCCCTTAATTCTCTAGGTTTCAATCTTTTAATGACAATTTTAAAATCACATATTTTACCCTCCCATTTTGATTAGACCTAAATGTTAATTAGGGTTAAAATCCTTTAATTACCTTTATGCCCCTTTAAGCTTATTTATTTCATAACTCATCAAATTAAACACAAATGAACTTGAAATTTTTATGTCACTTCACTCATATGTCAATTAAGACATTAGAGGAGAATATGTGATTTTTCTGAATTTAATTTAATTTATATAATTATTTTTGTAAGAAATAAGGGTTTTCAATGAAAATTCAACAACATGATCAAGGTCAGGTTTCTGTCCTTGGGAAAATTATGAGGTGTTCCTATTAACCAGAGGACCACATGGACCAATTTTGGTGATTTTTTGAATTATATTTTGTTTATTATAATTATTTTGAGTTTTAGAGTGTTAATTAATTATAAAATAAAATAAATTTAGAAATTAAGTTTTATATTTTTCATGAATCTCTCTAACCTTAAGGAGTTCAGAGAAATAAATTTTATAATTTTCTGATTTTTCTTTGATTCATTAGAATTAATTTAGTGAAAATGTTGAAAAATTCATTTTTAATATTAAAAATTGTCTTAAGCATTTAAAATTCAATATCTTTACTCTGAGGCTTAGGAAAAATATTTGTTTTATTCCTAAGTGATTAGGAGTCAAAATACAACATTTTTGTGATTTTTATTATTTTTTTGTTTTTTATTATTTTTTAATTATTTAAAATATTAAAATATGGTGAAAAATGAAGATTTTTGAAAAATTACAATTTTAATTTTTTTAGACTCCTTTGATATCAGAGAGCACAAAAAACCAATTTTATGAATTTTTAAAATGTATTTTTGGAGTTATGAATTTTTAAAGTTTAATTTTACTCTTGTGACTTAATTAATCCATTTAGTGGGGTTAAACATTTCCAATTGATTCCAAATTTTTATGTGAGGTCCCTCTGATCCTAAAGATCAGTGGAGAATTGTTTTCAAGTTCTTTTGATGTGTGGTTAACCCAAATTAATTAAAGTTCAATTTTGAGTAATTAGGCAAATTAGGGTTATTCTTAATGAATTAACTCAAAACATAATTATACTAGGGTCCTCTGTCCTAAGAAACCTCCCCAAATTTTCCTAGAATTTTCTAAGCAATATGCTAATTAATGGAATTAAAATACCAAAAACAGTGACATAAATTTGAAAAATACATAACTTGCCATAGAGATAACCTCTGACCTTGAAAAATTCAGGGAATGTTCCCAATATCAGAGGCATCAAAAGCCCTATAGTCTCATGCCATGGTGAATTGTCTATGCAAATGGAAAATTAAAATACTGAAATGAGTAAATAATTAATTAAAAATAAAATGCTCATCAAATTAACTCAATTCTTTTTCCACATTATTCTCCTCTGTTCACTGAGCAAGAGGGTATTTTTATTTTATTTTTGTGATTTTTTTACACAAAGATATGGATTTTTCAATTTCTGGGTATTTAAATAAATCAAAAAATCCATATTTATCTACTTATCCACGCGACGCCGACTCATCCTCGGCAGCTCCGAAAGCCCTCGCGGCGCACTCCCATTCGATGTCGCCATTTGACTCGGATGCCACGCTGCCCGGTCTCGCTCCATCCTTCGATCCGACGCATTCTAGACTGTCCACTCGATACACGCGCGATCGGACGGTGTCTGGTCATCGTCTATGACTGGTGTGCACCCGTGACCGTCCACACTAAAACCCTAAGATCTCTCTCATTTCTCAACGGACTTTCGTGTTCTTATACTCTGTGGATCGTCTTGAAGAGACGAACACATCCATATGGTTTACATGCATTGAAATCAACTTAAACGAAATGGAGGAGGAGTGTCCATACCTTGGTTCAGGAGGTGAGGCCTCAACTGAATGTGCTCGGCACGTTCGCTGGAGTTAGAGGAGCCTGGGGATGAAGCCTCTGGCCCTGTCGAATTGTTTAAGTACAACTTCCACCAAGCTTGATTTCAAAGCTTGGCCGATAGAGAGAATGGCTGGCCTGGTGATGGGGCTTCCACTGGGGAACTCCTTCTCTTGGTCTTGTGCAGGTGTGGGTGAGTTTAATTTGATTTTGATAGAGATTTAAGAGATGTCCTGTTCTGGGCAGAGAATTGAGCTCCAAAATTGAGCTCGATCACTAGGATATATGGCAGGAGAACAATGGGGATGGATTGCTCTTGGCTAGGGGAAGCTCTGTGAGGAGTTTGGAGGGATTCTGTGAAGGTCAATTTCAGCCAACCTTTTGGCCGAGAGGGGGTGGCTTGTTTAAATAGCCATGGCCAGAGCTTCACATGGGCAATTGATGGCTGGGATCAGCTGCCTAGGGGAGGAGATGAAGAGCTGTGGTGGCCATTGGGCATGGGACAACTCAGCAAGTGAGATTTGAATTTTTGGCTTATTCCAAGCTCCTCGGCCATGGCGTTTTCCTGCGGCCTGGTGGCTGGCCGGCCAGGGTCAGGTCACCATCTGACTCAGGGGAGTCAGGGCTAGGGTTTGGTGCAGTCAATTGGCTTTGGACAAGTGTCTAAGGTTTGGTTTAAATGGAAATGGGGAGGCTAATTTTGGCTTGATTTGGTCCAAGGCATGGTTTAGGCTAGGTGCACCTCCCCAAGGCTTGACTTTGGGCTGGGAGGAATCATTTGCGTCAGCCAAGAGAGAGTGGTGAGGTCTCTTATCATGGTGAAGTGGCTAAGCTAGGTTTAGAGTGTGACCTGAATATGGTTAAAAGGGCTTAACGAAGGATTAGGAAAGAATCCCCTCTTCCTGCAATTAATGGCTTGGTGAGGTGGAAAGTGGCTTCCATGGCTTTCATGTGGCTTGTACATGGCTCAATGGCTTACATTTGGCTTGGAAAAAGTTTGGTCTATTTCATAAAAATGGATTTTAAGGATTTTGGATATTTTGGTGAAAATTTGGATGAAGCTTTATTTAGAATTATTTGTTCATTGGTTTAGGACTTAGGGATAATTTTAATTGAATGCATGATGAAGAAGAGTGTTATATGGACTTTGGATGAATTTTTGGGCTTTGGATTTGGTGGAAGTGGGCTTTTAGAATGGTTTAAGAAAGTGGGCCTTTAGGTTTGAAACAAATTCGTGGAAGGAAATTTTGTGAAGGATTGGGCCAAACAAATGTTGGGTTTAGTTTAGGGATGTGTCATGAGTGATTTGAAACAAATTTGAGGTGATTTGGAGTTGAATTGGGTTTGATTTGGGATTTTTTGGTAAAGGGGTCAAAGTGGGTCAAATTGGACTAACTTGGGCTAAGGTTGGGCTAATGTTAGATTTGATGTAAAATTAATGTTGAGTAATGTTTTTGGAGTGTCACAAAGAGTTTTCAACTTTGCTTGGGCTTTGATTTTAAGATTTGGGCCCATTTGGGTTTATGGTGGGTTTAGATAAAAAATGGGGATTTTGGTTTTTGGGTTAGGTTTGGATGGAGTTTAGGTTCAAATTTGTGGCAAATCTTGTTAGTGTTTTGTTTGTGGGGATATTAGGAAGGTTTAGGAAAAGATTTGGGGTTAATTGGAGTTGAGTTGGGTTAGTTTGGGCTAAGTTTAGGTCATGGGCCAAAATTGGGCTTTAAGCTTCAAATTGAAATTGGATCCAAATGTTAATCAAATTGGGCTTGGATTTGGTCTAGATTGATATTGGGGATATTTAGTTGAAGTTTAGAATTGGATTGGATCAACATTGAGGTCAATTGAGTTGATTTAGTTTGACATTAAGCGTACTTTGGTTAAAAATGAGCCAATTTGGGGGTTTTGGGAAAAGTGGGCTAAATTGACAAAATTGGCCTATGGTGTAGTTGAACAAAACGAAATTAGGAATATTTGGCAATTTTTGGATTTTATGGATTTTTTGGTTAAAAATGGCATTTTGGGTATTTGGAGGGTATTGGGGGGTATATTTGGATTTTTGGTATATTTGGCTAAGGATGATCAATTTGATTGGTGGGAAATGTTTAGGATTGGTTTTGATGAATTTTAGGTAATTTAGGCAATTTTGGCAAATTTTGGGTAGCTTCAAGGACATTTGGTAGGTTTGGTGGGGGTAGGGCTCCGGGGGTCAAAAATTGAAATTTTGAAAAAATGAAGATTGATCAAGTTTGAGTGGAATGGAATCACTTTGGTTGAGCCATGAAGCCATATCAAGCCCATAAGAGCCATGAGAGGACTCATTTGAGGCATTCACTATGTTGTTCCTAACGCTCTTAGCCAAGGGCCTAGGGGTTAAGGTCCATCCATATGAATTACCTACATGAGTCAGGAAGTCAAGCTAGGCATGAATGGTTTAAGGATTTGGAATGTGTGTGAAAGTGTAATGTGTGCAGGTCAACCCTCACCAGAACAGGCCACTCAGGGTAGTCCTAAGGCCAAAGAGTCCTATAGGAAACTCATCCTTTAAACCCCCACATTTGATCTTAACCCTCCAAGTGACATAGGGGTTTACAATCACACTTATGGGGTTTGCAGGGAGTTAAGAGGTGTTTAAATTTCTAAGTGGTGGGTTCCATTTCTAGTCCTCTAAGATAGTCAAAAGGGAAAGCCTAATGCTAGATCCTAAGTACTAAAGAGAGAGAAGAGAAAAGACCTCATCAAAAATGAGGTCAACAACATTACACTTTAATTAAGTAAAATCTAAGATGGGTTAGACTTTAAAATTTTAAATTCAATGTCATTTGAATCTAAAAGGTGTTAAGTCTGATATAAATTAGACTTAAATTAAGTAAAACCAAACATGAGTTAGACTTTAAAATTTTAGATTCGATGTCATTTGAATCTAAAGATAGTTAAGTCTAATGTAGATTAGACTTAAATTAAGTATAATCTAACATGAGTTAGACTTAGAAATTTTAGATTTGATGTCATTTGAATAAAAAATGTGTTAAGTCTAATTTAGATTAGACTTAAATTAAGTAAAATCTAACCTGAGTTAGACTTTAAAATTTTAGATTTAATGTCATTTGAATATAAAAGGTGTTATGTATAATGTAAGTTAGACTTAAATTAAGTAAAATCTAACATGAGCTAGACCTTAAAATTTTAGATTTGATTTCATTTAACTCTAAAAGGTGTTATGTTTAATGTAGATTAGACTTGATTTAGAAGCATTGACTTAATTTCAGTATGTGTTGCGCTTAAGTTTGAGTTAACTTGGTTTCAATTTAGGTTGAACCTCAGTTTAGCCTTGGGTTCAATTTAGATTAAACCTAAGTCAGAAATGTTAACTTAAGTTTAATATGGGTTGAACTTAAGTTTAAGTTGACTTAGGTTCAATTTAGGTTAAACTTAAGTTAGAAATGTCAACTTAAGTTCAATATCGATTGAACTTAAGTTTAATTTGACTTAAGTTCAATTTAGGTTGAACCTAAGTTAGAAATGTTAATTTAAGTTTGAGTTAAGCTTGAGTTCATGTTAGATTTTGGTGGAGTTAGGTTCAATATAAATTGAAATTAAGGCTTGGGTTAACTTGGGTTCGAGTTAGGTTGAGCTCAAGTTAGGTTCTGGTTGAGTTAGGTTCAATATGGGTTGAACCTAAGGTTTAGGTTAAATTGGGTTTAAGTTAGGTTGAACTCAAGTTAGGCTTTAGTTTAGTTAGGTTCAATATGGGTTGAACCAAAGGTTTAGGTTAACTTGGGTTAAACTTCCGTTAAACTCAAGTTAAGTTTTGGCTTAGTTAGGTTCAATATGGTTTGAACCCACGATTTAGGTTAACTTGGGTTCAAGTTGGGTTGAACTTAAGTTAGGTTTTTGTTAAGTTAGGCTCAATATGGGTTGAACCTAAGGTTTAGGTTAACTTGGGTTCAAGTTATGTTGAACTCAAGTTAGGTTTTGATTAAGCTAGGTTCAATATGGGTTGAACCTAAGGTTTAGGTTAACTTGGGTGCAAGTTAGGTTGAACTGAAGTTAGATTTTAGTTGAGTTATGTTTAATATGGTTTGAACCTAAGGTTTAGGTTAACTTGGGTTCAAGTTAGGTTGAACTCAAGTTAGGTTTTGGTTTAGTTAGGTTCAATATGGGTTGAACCTAAAGTTTATATTGAGTTAGCTCAGTTTAAGTTGAAACTAAAGTTTAATATTGAGTTAGGTTCAATTTGGATTGAACCTAAAGTTTGTGTTGAGTTAGGGTTTGACTTAGATCCAAGTTAGGTTGAATCTAAGCTTAAATTATGTTTGGTTTTGACTTAGGTTCAAGTTAGGTCTAACCTAAGATTTAAGTTTGACATAAAGTTTAATATGGGTTGAACTTAAGTTAATATTAACTTATCCAAGTTTAATAAGCTAAACATTATTATAACTTAGGTATGATTAAACCTTAGTTAGTTAAGGTTTAATGATTTAATTAGGTCTAATGGCTTAGACTTAATTAGGGTTTACATATGATTAAACAATAGTTGGTTAAAGTTTAATGATTTAATTAGGTCAAGTGGGTCAGACCTAATAAGAGTTTTGCTATGATTAAACCTTAGTTAGTTAAGGTTTAATGATTTAATTAGGCCTAATGGGTTAGAACTAATTAGACTTTAGGTATAACTAAACCTTAGTTAGTTAAGGTTTAATGATTTAATTAGACCTAATGGGTTAGACTTAATTAGAGTTTAGGTATAATTAAACCTTAGTTAATTAAGTTTTAATGATTTAATTAGTTCTAATGGGTTAGACCTTATTAGAGTTTAGGTATGATTAAACCTTAGTTAGTTAAGGTTTAATGATTTAATTAGGTCTAATGGGTTAGACCTAATTAGAGTTTAGTTTAACTTAAACCTAATGTAAGTAAGGTTTAAATTAATTTATTAGTTTTAATATGGGTTCAACCTAATTAGGTTTAGGTTAACTTGGGTTCAAGTTAGGTTGAACTCAAGTGAGGATTTGGTAGAGTTAAGTTCAATATGGGTTGAACCTAAGGTTTAGGTTGACTTGGGTTCAAGTTAGGTGGAACTCAAGTAAGGTTTTAGTTTAGTTAGGTTCAATATGAATTGAACCTAAAGTTTATATTGAGTTAGACTCAGTTTGAGTTGAACCTAAAGTTTAATATTGAATTTGGTTCAATTTGTATTGAACCTAAATTTTAAGTTGAGTTAGGGTTTGACTTAGATCCAAGTTAGGTTGAATTTGAGCTTAAATTATGTTTTATTTTGACTTAGGTTCAAGTTAGGTTGAACCTATGATTTAAGTTTGACTTAAGCTCAATTTGGGTTGAACTTAAGTTTAATTTAACTTAACCATGTTTAATAAGCTATACTTAATTATATCTTAGGTATAATTAAACCTTAGCTAATTAAGGTTTAATGTTTTAATTAGTTTTAATGATTTTGACCTAATTAGAGTTTAGGTATGATTAAACCTTACTTTGTTAAGTTTTAATGATTTAATTAGGTCAATTAGGTTAGACCTAATTAGAGTTTAACTATGATTAAACCTTAGTTAGTTAAAGTTTAATGATTTAATTAGGTCTAATGGGTCAGACCAAATTAGAATTTAGGTATGATTAAACCATAGTTAGTTAAGGTTTAATGATTTAACTTGACCTAATGGGTTAGACCTAATTAGAGTTTAGGTATGATTAAACTTTAGTTAATAAAAGTTTAATGATTTAATTAGTTTTAATGGGTTAGGCCAAAGTAGAGTTTGTCAGCCGTTAAAACTTCTTGAATGTTGTGATGTGAGGTTTGATATTTTTGAAATAAAGGTTTAAAGTATAGAAATTTGATTTAGTTTAAAATATATATATGGATTTTTGAAAGTAATATTTTTGGTTGATGTGAAATCAAACAAATTTCATACAAACATTAGTTTAGATAGTCAAGCGCTTCATCACAAGACATGTACCTATCCCGAAGAATAGATATACGAATTGGGGTGAGGCTTGATAAAAAAACTAAAGAATTCATGACATTCATTTGATCTATGAACCATTTTTGACCAACAATTTCCCCTATCTAATATGAAGGAATTCGATAGGGTTTATATTAATCTGGCGTGATTAAGTTTCCTATAAGGGCAAGTCCCTATAGTAATTACATCTTAGATAACCAAAGTCACCTATGAAAACTCTTGATATAGATTAGGAAATATTTATATTCATGATTTCCAAAGGTAAGGTTTTCAAGGAAAATGTGATAGTCGGAAGTTCAATAGATGAATGGATCAAGTCGTAGAACATTTCATTTCATCAGAATCCAAAGGAGAGAAGCCTAGGGGAAGGACATAGATTCAAGGAAATCTTGATGTCTTCCAAACTATTCTATGATTTGGCTTTAATTTAGGATATTTATTTGATGTTTCGTCCTGTAAATTTTTTAATTTTAGGACTTACATTCACTTGATACCGATCATGTGAATGGCCTAGAAGATAGAAGAATTTATGTCATCCCTGATGAAAACCTCGGAATCATAAGATGAGTTAGGGCTTATGTTGCACAACATGGTTATGCAAGGGCCTAAAGAAAATGTGAGGATTTATGTTGCACTAAGCAGGCTACCTTGAAGTCCTATGGCCTGTTGTTTAAACTAAGGAATGGTTTTGCTGATGTAGACAAGTTTTGCTGTTGAAGATGGCCGTGCCGCCCACTATGCATGCTCCAAGCTCCTCGTCGTAGTAGGTTTAGTTTAAAAACGTGTCAATTGTAAGAGAGGAGAGAAGAGTCATGTTTTGGAAATATTTAAATTGAGGTGTTTTAATATTTTATTAGGGGAACATTAAAGTTGATTATAGCAACAACAATTAATATCCCACTGTTCCATCATCTCGGCATCGCTATTTTCCTCAGAATCACTTAGTCCAAATGAATTTACTAACCTTAACTTATTGAGTTCCATACTTTCATTTAGACCGTGGGAAGCCCCATTAGAAACTAGATTTAGAAATTTCAATAAGCGTATTTTATTTTGGGAGAAAATTCACATTATTTTAACTTTTTTTATTACAAAATTTAGACCCAGTCACAAACGCTGGCCCTATTCTACATCGGAATGAAAATCTTTCTTTTGATTCCTCATGTCGTGTAGTACTTCTTGAGATATCGTCCATTTATCGGCAACATGGGTCTATCCCCTTGTGAGTCTACAAACTGGTACGACCCTCCAGAGTAAACCTTTTCCACCATGAATGATCCTTCCCAAATCGGTTTAAATTTCCACCTATCTTGTAGTGTGCAAGAATAAGTCTTCTGAGAACGAGCACGAGGTCACCAATTTTGAATGACCTCGGGCAGACCAACTTACTGTGGGATTGAATCATCTTTACTTGGTAGAGTTCCAAATTCTGTTGTGCAAGCAATATTTTTTTTTGAGACTTTATAGTTCTGCCGGTCGTAGTTTGGCATTCTCTTCTGTTGTAATTTGATTGAGATGGAGATCCAAAGCCACGGTAGCTGAACTTCTAGCGGAAGGACAGCCTCAGACCCGTAAAAAGTGCATAAGGTGTAGATAGTGTCGGCATTCTGACTGTCGTCCTGTAAGCCCATAAAGCTTCTAGGAATTTCTCATGCCATCCTCTTTTATTTTCGTCGAGCGTCTTCTTTAGAATTTGAACGAGCGTCTTGTTGAAGGCTTCTGCTAAGCCATTTGCTTTAGGATAGTGGATTGTAGAATATCATCAATCTATTCCGTATGTTATAACAAAGTTGTTGATTTTTGTGTTCTTGAAGGTGGACCATGGTCAAAGATGATCCTTCATGGCACACTGAAGTGGTAGACAACCTGATTCTTGAAAAATTATTGAACTAGCTGTGTTGTAACTTCCCATAGGGGAACTGCCTCTACCCACTTGGATAATTTGTTTGCTGCTGTGAGTATAAACCTATATCCATTTGAAGACGGAGGTTCTATCGAACACACTATATCCGTGCCCCAACACTTGAATGGCTACGAGGCTATCGTAGGGTGTAGAACATTCGGAGGTTAGTGCAAGACCACTCCGTGTACTTGTCATTGATGACATTTCTTTGTCGTATTCATGCAGTCTGTCATCATCGTCGGCCAGTAGTATTCGAGTCTTTTGATTTTCATTTTCATCTTTGGTCTTGACTGGTGAGCTCCACACAATCTGACATGTACTTCTTTAATGATGTTATGTGCTTCTGCTCTGCTGAGGCATCTGAGCCACATCTAATTGAAGAATATTCTGTACAGAACACTGTCAATTAAGGCGTATGAGAGAGCTCTCTTCTGAATTTGATGCACTGCTGACCTGTCTTCTGGTAATCTTCCAGTTTGCAAATATTCTATCAATTGAAGACAGCAATCTTTTGTATCATTTGACATTGTGGCTGCTATCTCTTCTTTTTCAATCTTTTGTAGACTATTGAGGTCGATCTGCGACAAAACATGACTTCCTTGTACGGTAATATCTACAGAATCTTCGGGTGGACAAGCCAATTCCTTAACAAGTTTATCTAAAGTGTCTGTGTGGGCGTTGTATACTCAAGGAAACCAATAGAATATCACACTCAGAATCTGCTCAAGTAATTTCATTGTGTACCGATGGTATTCTTCTAATCTCAGTTTCAAAATTTTATATTGTCCTGTCACTTGCTGAATGACGAGTTGTGAGTCGCCATAAATGGTAATGTCTGTTATTTACATTAATATTGCTAATTTCAAACAGGTGATTAGAGCTTCGTATTCTGTTTCATTATTGGTACACTACTCTGTCAAGTGATAAAAGAATCTCAGGATTGCTTGATCTGGAGTCAGAAAGATTAGACAAATTTCTTCTTTGCCTGGTATCACTGCCTGCTGTTCTTTATCTCTTTAGGCTGATGACCCTCCGTCGAAGTACGTTTCCTAATGTCTGGCACTAGGCTGCTCTATTTTTAGTATTTTTTTATCTTGTAGATCGTCATTAAGCGGGGACTCAGCTGTCAGTGGGTGCGTTGTAAGATAATCTGCAAGAATCTGCCCTTTGATAACGCGAAGGGGCACAAAAGTTATGTCAAGATGCAATAATATCATCGACCACCTTGCTAAGCATCCCGAAAGTGTGGTTCGGGTCATTAAGTATTGCAACAAATTAACTTTTGAGATTTGGTTGACATTATGAGACAACATGTAATGTCTATGCTTTTGAGCGGCAAAAACCAAAGTTAGATAATGCTTCTCAATAAAAGGATACTTTACTTCTACAGGTATTAGATGTCGACTCAGGTAGTAGAGCACATTTTCTTTTCCCTCATCATTGACTTGGGCAAGTAAGGCTCTGAGGGACTCGTCCAAAGCCACAGTATAAAGTATCAACGGTCTACCTGGGATAGGGGCTGCCATGATAGAGGTGTCATTAGATATTTTTTAATGTCATTGAAAGCTCATTGACACGACTCTCCCCAAACAAATGTAACATCCTTTCGAAGTAGGTTCAAAAAGGGGAGACACCTTCCTGACAGATTAGATATGAAGCGTCTTAGATATGCCGATTTTCCTTGAAAAGATCGTAATTGTTTCAAGGTTCTAGGGGGAGGCATTTCTAATATCGCTTTAATCTTTTCTGGGTGGATTTTGATTCGCCGATGATGGACAAAAAATCTAATGTCAATAGGCTTCCCTTACTGAATGCAATGGTTCAACACAGCTCTTTCTCTCGTTACTTCACTTGTATGACTCGAAGGTAACAATTTAGATGAGATAAAATAATGCCACGCCTTAGAAGTGGCATTTAATTTTGAAGCACGGAAGTTCACTCTTCTATCATTTGTTATTTTCCATAATCCTCTTCCATTAGTCAGAAATTCCATGATCTCATCTAATTCTCCTTCCGTAGGATGATAGTTAGAATAAAAATAGAACATGTTTGTAGGTAGTCCATAAAAAGTGTTGATTGCCCTATAAGAAAAGTTGACCTCATGCCTCCTAACCATCACTTGATTCTCCTCTACAGCAGGCAAATTTGCATAAAATTCTCTGACCACGGAAACAACAGTTACAGCAGAGAAGCTACAGTAATTCTCCCAGTTCCTTCTAGCAATCATATCTTCAATCACCTCTCCTAGTTTACTAAACACACGCTCAGGAATCAATTTACGTGACTGCTATGCATCGACGTATCGTTCCTCAGTACTCGTATTAACAAATTTGTCAGAATCAAATCTGGCATTTTCTCTCGCACGCTTTGACTTTGGAGCCATCTCTAAAAATTCACGAAAAATTCACTATAAATTCTAAAATTAAACTAAACTTACTAAATTATCTTCCAAAAGATATTTTTACTAAATCCAAGCAATTTCTCAAGTTTTTCCTCAAATTTTCACCATGAATAGTGATTTTAAAATTTTCCAAAATGTACTCAAAATACATGGTGAAAATAAAAAATTTTTTACTTAAGAGTAGTGCTCCTACCTTAAGGAATCCAAATCTAACAATTTTTGTTGAGATCGGCTCTTAGATGATCCACAATATGATGGCCTAGCCTCCTCTTTCACGATAAACCAAAGGTTGAAGACGATGGGGTGGTTTAAAAATGGCAATTTTCAGGTTTTTAACTGCTAGAAACCAATTTCCGCGAACTGGCGCCTAAGCCCGAACCCCTCGGTGCTTTGCCGCGAAATCTGGTGCTTAAACGCCGGCACTCTCGCGCTTAACCGTCAGTTCCTAGATTTTCACAATTAAGGTATATGCACTAATCACTTTGTTAATCACCCTTAATTACTCCAGATTAATTATTTCTCCCCACATAAATCTTCCAATATTCCAAATCAAAATTTAATTACCATTGATTCCACATAAATTTCACACAAACACAAACTTATATTAAAACAAACATAACACTTAATACAATTCTAGAATTTCTATCCACACATAAAGGATGAAATTCTCTAAATACAAGAGACTTTAATCTCAAACTGATAAGTATACATCTCTAAGATGTAACCATCACAGCATCAGGCTTAGTTAATACTTAAATATAAACACTAAACACACCAAACATAACATACATGAACACTAAACATAACACATAAGAACACTAAACAAATAAGAATAAAGCACTCTTAATTCCATACTCCATTAGGCGGATTATATCCCGAACCATTGTGATTCTCATTTGACCCTTCTGGAATATAAATCTAATAAAATGGGCGATAATTGTTCATCCTTAATCATCTTCTTCAATCCATTTGTCCTTCAGAAACATCACCTTATCGGCTTCTTCCACGTAACTTAAATGACCGAATTGCATCTTGAGTTGCCATCCCATGTGCTCCAAATGTAGGTTATTTTCATGGATTTTTGCTTCCATTAAAGTCACTCGGTCTTCAATTTTTGTAATTATTTCAGCAGTCACTTGAATACTAACAGCGAGATATCCATTGAATAACTCTTTAGCACTGCACTAACAAATTTACTCTTGTCAGAATCTTGCTTCTTCTTAATCTCATTCTCCCAGGAAGACATGATGCACTCAAAACTCTCTTCTTAAGACTCAGAAATGAAAATAGGTCTTGGGGCAAGTGTTTCTCTTAAATCAGACCCTTTTTATAGACTTAGGAAGTGCTAAAACTGCCCCAAGACGTTTTAAAACTCCAAAATAACTTCTAAAACCACTGCCCCACGATCTAGGCTTCTAGAACCTCATTTTTCATATTTTTTAGAACTGCGACGCCTAAGCGCCAACCAGTCGGCGCTTAGCCGCCAGTGCTCAATTTTGCGCAGGTCTGCTAAGTGTCAAAATTTTCATTCTTAATTCTCTAAATCAACAAGTAAGGTCAAATAAACTCTACTATAGTTTAAAAACTCCAAATTGCTACCACTAAAAACATAAAAAAAAAACCAAGCCAAGAAAGGAAAGCACAGTAAACAAACATTAAGCAAAGCACACCAATAATTATGGGTTGCGTCCCACAAAGCGCTTGTTTTAACATCTTCAGCCTGCATACCCAGAACTCATTCTGAGTGATCGAACATCAAATTATTATCAGATTTAGATTTATTGACAGAAAAATATGGTTTAAGTCTATGTCCGTTAACTTTAAATATTTTTCCAGTCTTAGGATCTTTAATATCTACAGCTCCATAAAAATAAACCTTTATCACAATAAATGGACCCATCCACCTGGACTTAAGTTTTCCAGAAAATATTCTCAATCTAGCATTATACAGTAAAACTTTTTGTCTTGGTACAAGATTTTTAGTAAGAATCTTTCGATCATGCCATAACTTCATCTTTTCCTTATAAATCTTAGCATTTTCATAAGATACATTCCTTATTTCTTCAAGCTCATTCAATTGCAATAATCTCTTTTCAGTAGCATCTTTCAAATTATAATTGAACTCTTTAATAGCCCAATATTCTTTATGCTCAAGTTCAAAAGGTAAATGACAAGCTTTTCTAAAAATCGGCATATATGGGGATATTCCTATAGGTGCTCTGTAAGAAGTCCTATATGCCCACAAAGCATAATCCCATTTGATTGACCAATCCTTTCTATTTGGATTAACAGTTTTTTTCACTATTCTTTTAGTTTCACGATTGGATAATTTAACCAAACCACTTATCTGCAGATGATAAACAGTAGCAATGCGATGATTAATATGATATTTCTTTGCTAACTTCCCAATAATCGTATTTCTAAAATGACTTCCCCCATCAGTTATGATTACTCTTGGTATTCCAAATCTATAAAATATATTCTTTTCTAAAAACTTTGCAACACTTTGTGAATCACATCGAGGTAAAGCAATAGCTTCAATCCATTTGGAAACATAGTCTACTGCTATTAAAATATAAACATTTCTGAAAGATGACGTAAATGGTCCCATAAAATCTAGTCCCCAAACATTAAATATTTCAACTTCAACATATAATTGAGGGGCATCTCATTTCTTCTAGAAATATTTCCTACACGCTGACATCTATCACAATTTTTAATATAAACATTCACATCCTTAAAAATTGTAGGCCAATAAAATCCTGATTGTAATATTCTATATGCAGTTTTATCACTTCCAAAAATGCCCCCATAATCAGAATCATGACATTTTTGAATAATTTCATAAGTCTCTTCCAAAGGTACACATCTTCGAATCATAAGATTCTTTCTTTATTTATAAAAAAATTGGTCATCCCAAATATAAGTCTTAGCATCAGACAAAAACTTCTTCTTTTCTTGGTATGCCAAACCATAGGGTATAATGTCACTGACAATAAAATTTACTATGTCTCCATAGCACGGAATATGCCCTTCTTTAACAGTGAACAGTTTTTCATCAGGAAAATGTTCATTAATTTCTTCAATATTACAGAGAGATTTTTTAATTTCAAGCCTGGACAGATGATCAGCAATTTGATTATCAGAACCCTTCCTATCTAATATCTCAAAATCAATTTTTTGCAAAAGAAGAATCCATTTTATCAGTCTCGGTTTTGCATCATTTTTCTTCATTAAGTATTTAATAGCAGAATTATCAAGATACACCACACATTTAGTTCCAATTAAATATGATCAAAATTTATCAAAGATAAATACTATAATAACTCTTTCTTAATAGTAGTATAATTAATTTGAGCTTCATTAAGAGTTTTACTGGCATAATAAATTACTTTGAAAATTTTATCATATTTCTGACCTAAAACAGTACTAATAGCATAACCACTAACATCACACATTAATTCAAAAGGTTTTTCCCAATTTTTGTGAAATTATTACAGGTGCAGTGATTAATTTTTCTTTTAATGTTTCAAAAGCTTTACGACAGTCCTGATCAAAATTAAAAATTGCATCCTTTTCCAGTAAACAACATAAAGGTTTTGTAATCTTTGAAATGTCTTTGATGTAATGCCTGTAGAATCCATTATGTCCTAAAAAATTTCTAATTCCCCTTACATTGGTTGGGTAAGTTAAATTAGATATAACTTGAATTTTTACAAGATCTACCTCGAAACCTTTTTCTGAAATTCGATGTCCCAAAACAATTCCTCCTGCTACCATAAATTGGCATTTTTCCTAATTAAGGACCAAATTAGTTTCTTCACAGCATTTTAGAACTTTAGATAGATGTTCTAAACAAGATTCAAACAAAATTCCAAACACTGAAAAGTCATCCATAAAAACTTCAATCCCTTTTTCAATCAATTCACAAAAAATAGCCATCATTCATCTCTGAAATGTAGTAGGGCCATTACATAAACCAATTGACATTCTTCTAAAAGCATACCATAAGGACTGGTAAACGTAGTTTTCTCTTGATCCTCAGGAGCAATTTGAATTTGGTGGTAACCAGTATATCCATCCAAAAAACAAAAGTATTTATGCCCAGCCAGTCTATCCAACATTTGATCTAGAAAAGGGAGAGGAAAATGATCTTTCGTGTGGCAAGCTTTAACTTTTTATAATCAATGCATATTTGCCACCCTGTAACTTGTCTTGTTGGTATCATTTCATTCTTTTCATTAACAGTCACAGTTACTCCTCCTTTCTTAGGAACACAGTGAATAGGACTAACCCATGCACTATCTGAAATAGGGTAGATAATTCCAGCATCCAACCATTTTAATATTTCTTTCTTAACAATGTCTTTCATGATAGGATTTAATCCCCTATGGGGATCAGCCCGCAGTTTGCAATTATCTTCCATAAGAATTCTCTGCATACAAATTGAAGGACTGATTCCTTTAATATCAGTAATTGTCCATCCAAAGGCTTTCTTATGCTTCTTCAAAATTTCAAGCAAACACTCTTCTTCTTTTTCAGTTAATTGAGAGGAAATTATAACAGACAAGGTTGAGGATTCACCTAGAAAAACATACTTCAAATGATCAGGAAGCATTTTTAGCTCAAGTTCAGGATGTTTTTCAATTGATGGACCATAAGATTCATCTTTTTTAGTCATATCCAACAATTCAAAACTTTCATGAACAAACTCTAAATCTTCCTCTTGAAAATCTTCAAAATCAAATAACTCCTCTTCTTTCTTATATTCCCATTCTTCTCTTTCAGTTTTATCTTCATAAGTTGATTTGAAATGACATTCACTTAAATACTCAACAACATCCATCCTATAATACTCATCTTCTTTACCTCTAGCAGGATATTTCATCGATTTTGAAATATTAAATGTAACAGTCTGATCATTAACCCTCATCATTAATTCCCTTTTTTGCACATCTATCATGGCTCTGCCTGTAGCTAGAAAAGGACTTCCCAAAATAATGGGCATCTCTTTATCTTCCTCATATCTAACACAATGAAATCCACAGGAAAAATAAATTGATCCACTTTTACCAAAACATCTTCTATAACTCCTTTAGGATATGTGATCGAATGATCTACTAATTGCAGAGTTACAGTAGTTGGGGTTATTTCTCTTAGTCCCAGTCTTTTGAATATTGATAGAGGCATAAGGCTAATGCTTGCACCCAAGCTTTTCCATAGAATCTTTCTCCGATTACACATAAAATTGTGAAACTACCAGGATCTTTATGTTTTTCAGGAAGCTTCTTCTGAATTATCGCACTGCACTCCTCACTAAGTGCAACAGTTTCATTTTCTTCAAACTTCCTCTTTTTATTAAGAATATCCTTTATAAATTTAGCATAGCTTGGCATTTGTTCTAGGGCTTCAGCAAATGGAATATTAATGGTAAGCTTCTTTAATATCTCCAAGAATTTTGAAAATTGCTTATCCAACTTTTGTTGACGAAGTCTCTGATGAAATGGAGGTGGTGGTTTTTCTAAATCAACCTTAGGTGGAGAAATAGGTCTTTCAAAACCTTTTGGAGAGTCCTCTTTAGGTCTTTCAATCTCTTCTTTCTCCACTTCAGTTTCCTTTAGAACTCTACCTTCCAATTATTTTCCACTTCTCAGTTGAATTACTTTTACTTATTCTTTATTCTTTTCTCTTGGATTCACTTCAGTATTACTTGGAAGCATTCCTTGGGATCTATTACTTAAGGCATTTACAATTTGTCCCAATTGATTTTCAATATTTCTGATGGTTGCTCCTTGCATTTGTAATTGATTTCCCATATGTGATACTACTTCATCCATAGACAAATTATTCTCCTTTAATTGTAAATCATTGTTATAATTAGAAGGATTAGTTAATCTATTATTATTATTACCTTGGTTGTTCTAATTCCCCAATGCATTTACTTGGTGGTTCCCCCATTGTTGATTAACACCACCCTGATTATTGTTATTCTAGTTAAAATCTGGATGATTCTTCCAACCTGGGTTATAATAATTGGAAGATGGGTTGTTAGGTTATATTATAACATTCACAGTTTCTGGTGAAGAATAAGAATCAACCATTTGGCCGAATGAATTTTCTTCAATCATGAGATTTGGCTGAGAAAAATTCATCCCAAATTAGTCTATCTTCCTTGATAGAGCAGCAACTTGATTTGTTGACATTGTAAAAGCATCATTTTCATAAACACTGGCTACCTTTTTAGGATTTAACCTTTCAGAAGGCCATTAAAAATTATTAGAAGTCATTTCTTCAATTAAAACATAAACATCAGAAAATGGTTTAGAGATTAATGTTCCACCACCAACAACATCAATGATTGATCTAAGAGATCCAACTAATCCATTATAAAAAGTTTGAATTATTAACCAATCTGGTATCGCATGATGTGGACATTTCTTGAGGAGATCTTTAAATCTTTCCCATGCTTCATATATTGATTCCCCTTCAAACTGACAAAAAGATGTTATATCGTTTCTTAACTTAGCAGTCTTAGATGGTGGAAAATATTTAGCAAGGAATTTTTGTGACAGTTCACACCAAGTTCTTATTGATCCAGGTGACAACGAATGTAACCATATTTTAGCTTTATCCCTTAGTGAGAAAGGAAAAATTCTAAGTCTAATAGCATCATCTGAAACACCATCTTATTTAAAAGTAGCATACAACTCTAGAAAATTAGCAAGATGTAAATTAGGATCTTTAGTTGTTTCTCCCCCAAACTGATTATTAGACACCATTTGGATAATAACAAGTTTAAGCTCAAAATAATTAGCAGCTACAGCAGAGTTTTGAATATTACCATGAAGTACATCAACTGTAGGGTTAACATAATCTCTTAAATGTCTTAATTCTTGATGGATGCCTACATTTTGATTTTGATGATTTGCCATTTCTTGAATATTTTTATCTTTTTCTGTATTTTTAATTTTTTTTTATTTTTCTGATAGTTCTTTCTAATTAAGAATCGTAAGGCACAAGTCCCTCAAAACCTGAACTACGCATACAACAATAAAACAAAACGAAACACAACACACTAACAAAAATAAAAAAAAGCAAAAATTTAAAATTTCTTAATTTTCTTTAAAATGCAATTAAGTTATCTTCCCCGGCAACGTCGCCCAAAACTTGATCCACCTGATATTTATACGTACAAATATGATATGAAAATTGGCAATGACACCAAAAACTTGATCCCGCCGGATTTATATATGCTAATGATTTTGATTTATAATGTAGACACTACGAAGTATACGTATCGTTTATGAAGTAATATAGGACTTTCTGATTAAGCCCCGAGATATCGAACCCACTGGGAAAATATGAAAATCTTTAAAGGAATCAGAAAATTATCTTTTTACTTTTTCTTTTTTAATGGCTATTGAAAGTATGTCTTCATTTTGAAAAGTTTTGAAAGTTGATTTGTCTTTGAAATTTCCTTAATAAAGTTTTTAACAAGAAATTAAAATTTTAATAACTAATAAAACTGTATGTAAAACACTATTAACTAAAATATCTTTTTCTTTCCTTTAATGAAGTAGTAATAATTATTAAAGTATTGTTGTGGAAGTATTTAAATTTGTTGTGACAGATAGAAGCAAATGTGTTCTTTACCCTTACTTGGTTCTATAAAGAACATAGGTTAATTTGAAATTTTTATCATTTTGAACATGGTTAGGCAGGGGAAGATACCAGTCTCTCACTCTAGAGTTCCCTCGATTCCCACCAACCGGGGCTAACTTCTCATAACAAAACTCAAAACTTCAAACCAAATTAGGGGGTTTTAGCCTGTCACTCTAAAATCCTCTAATTTTACTCCATTCCATAAAAATATCTTCTAATATTACATTTAATTATATGGACTACAATTCTCACCCATATATTTACATGTGATTCTTACTAACTTTTATGAGACAACACCGCATTGGATCTTACATAATGTCAAGAAATTCTGCAACTTCACTGGCCAAATTAAGAAGTAAACAAAGTTTTCAGAATCAATCTTCACAACTTCTTCCAACTTTAAACACTTATACATTCCACAACAACTCTCCATAAAAAAATTACTTCTCCATTTAAGAAAGAAAAAAATAAAGTAAACT
Source organism: Papilionanthe hookeriana x Papilionanthe teres (assembly GCA_022702705.1). Lineage (NCBI taxonomy): Eukaryota > Viridiplantae > Streptophyta > Magnoliopsida > Asparagales > Orchidaceae > Papilionanthe > Papilionanthe hookeriana x Papilionanthe teres. The sequence continues at coordinate 105,960,830 of CM040421.1, read as the reverse complement.
AATTAGAATGCATTGAGAAAATACAAAAACACATTTATTTGAAATTAAAAATCATAAGAAAAACAACAAACAAAAATAAGTATTAATTAAAAAAACTAAATGTAAGAACCAAAGTAAACAATTATCTAAAAATTCTCTCCACAATACTCAGGAAAATCCTCTGAAACATTAACTCTTCACTAAACTACTCCTCAGAGCAGATCTCCCAACTCTGATGACTTAGAATAAATTTTAGACTTCAATAGAAACTAAACTAAAAGAAAGAAAAGAAGTGGGAAGAAGAAAACTTCACTCCGACCCTTTTCTCCTTTCTACTCTCTACTCCTACTCTTAATAAAAACTCTCGCAAAATAAAAGAAAAATACTGTAAAAACTTTCTTCAAAATACAAGTGGAAGAGCACTTAGTCATTCCTAAGACTCTCTTTAAAAATAAAAGCAAAAGGTGCGTTGGTGTCTTTTCAAAATGTGTCCAGATTCAATGTATCCACCAAAAAATGCACCCCTTCATTACAACTTACCACCCAAAGGAAGTTATGGAAGTTATTACCAAGAGTTGCATCCCATCCCCTTTGAAATTGGAGCCAAATTCCTTTAGATTTTGATTTTTAACAGTGACCCCTAAGCGCCGGCCCAGCGGTGCTTAGCCGCCAGTGCCCAAATTTTCATTTTTCATTTTTTTACTCCAAATTTGATTCAATTTTGCTCCTTTCATCATGACCATCCATTTTCATCATACCTGCAAGAAAACACAAAATACCTTCCATGAAAGTGCAATATCATTAAAAATAGGTATAAAAATGTGCATAAAAATACTATATATTTTAGGTGTATCAAACCTTGATCAAATTTTCTCTCATCTCTTTTGACAGGATCAGAGCATCGTAAATGTTTAGTTTGGCAGGAAAATGCCTGAGATGAGTTAGCATGTTATAATCCACTTTATTTGAATCTTCAATTTCATTTTAAACTTGTACTTCTTCCTTTGCTGCAGATACTTCTTCTTAATTAATTGTTTGTTTTCCTTTATCCATTAGGTTTGTTCTTGGCGGTAACACATTGCCACTTCTTAAATGTACTTCTGTTAGTTCTTCTTCTTCCGGACCTAGAGATCCTTCTATTACTATATCTGGCTCTTCTATACCTGAAAAGTCCACGTTGATGGCAAGTGGAGTTTCTTTACATTTGAGGACTGGCTCCTCGCTTCCGGTGCTGTCATAGCCGGTATTGTTGGCATCTCCTTCATTTTTGTCAACATTGTCGCCAGGAATAACCATGATTTAAGGATCTTTTTGAGAATCAAAGTCGGGGTTAGACAGGTTGTGATTAGTTACATCATCACTAGAAACAGTAAGAACGAAGCCAACATCATTTTTATGATCATTATGAGACCATGGAGGGGCATAAAGATAATGGTACAAAGTCAGGGGTTTGAGGGGTTTCACCCCCAAACCCAAAACAACCAATCCAACAGTTGCAGCCTCTATCCTACCCTTCACGCTATCATCCTTAATTTTGTTTACGATCCACTTCTTTCCCCATTCTCGTCATGGTGGCCTCCTTGGTGAAGCTTTCAACTTGAATTGGGCTGGCAATAAACTTTGGATCTAATCCAGGACTTTCTTGAGCTCGTTCCATATTGTGCTCCAACTGCCATTGCCATTATATGGATCAATTGGAGAGATTGGCTCGGCTGAAATCATGTTTATAGAACCTCTTTCAAGTTCTTTCAAGTATTCCTTTAGTATTGTTATATTCCCTTCCTTGTAATTCCGCTGGAGCCAATCCTTGAAACTGAAGCAGCTTTTTATGGTATATCCGAGAATTCTGTGGTAGGGGCAGAAGTTTGGTTGATCCTTCTTGTCCATCTCTTCCGACTTCTTCAGCTCGAGCAATCTGAACTCAGTAAATTCTTGAACATCTTTGATACGGCATCGTCTTTGAAGGAATAGTTCCTGCATAGTCATTCTGACATTGTTGGACCCTATCGTCCATCTGTCTTGTACAACCTCTGCTGCTGACCAGACTGACTGCTCTGCTGTATACGAGGCTGACCATTCTGAGGTGACAAACTGTGCTGTTGTGGCAACTACTCAGGCTGAATCTTCATTGGCTGCTTTCCTTTGTCCACCATTGCAACTATGCCAAATCTCCTCTCGTATGCTTTAGTAGGTTTTGTCTTCTCTGTCTTTTTCGTAGGCTCCAAGTGCTTGACTTCTTCTTGTAAGGTGATGGCTTTGCTAAGTAGCTTCTCGAAGGACTTGATGGTGAGACCCTTAAGCATGAAAGCTACCGGACCGTGGATACTCTTGAGTAGAATCTCGATCGCATGCTGTTCTGGTAACTGAGGTTCAAATTTCATGCTTAAGTTTCTCCACCTCATAATGTAATCAACCAAAGTCTCATCTTGCTTCTGCCGCTCCACCATGAGATCTCCTATAGTAACATGACATCGAGAACCGGTGAATCTTTTAACAAACATGTTTTTCATTTCTGCAAAATTATTTCACAAATCCATTGAGAACTCGGCATACCAATTGAATGCTATTCCTGACAGGCTACTGACAAACTGACAGAACAACAGAGCTTCACTTCCTCCTGTGTTGCAACAACTAGCTCTGAAGTGTGCTATATGCTGAAGAGAATTCCCTGTCCCTTGAACGTTTTAAAATTCGAGGGCATGAAGCCTTTGGGGTAAGGCATGACATCAAACTCCTCCGGGTAGGGTCTACCCTTTGAAACTGGTTCTTCACCTTTGGACTGAGCCAAGGCTTCCCAAACTTACTGTTTGACCATCTGTTTAATGTCTTTTTCTGGCAGACTCAGAGTCGGACCCCTTCTTGGTGGTTCATATTCATTGGCTGAAGCGATCTCCCTTCTTTGATTAGTGATGGGTATAATCTCAGGCTAGTTAACCTCTAAAGATGCTGTTGGTCGTGGCTGTGACTGTCTGTGCAGTGTAGCCATGGAGGTCATGGTAGCGTTCATCTCCTCCATTCTCTTCTCCAGATGATTAATCTATTCATCTCTTGTTAGGATGGTTCTCCAAAGCTCATATGCGGTGTTCTCCTCACTAGGAGCATCGCGCGCAGATGACGTGGACCGAGTTTCGACCATATTAAATTCCATGAATTCTTCGTCCATGTAATCTGACAGGAAGTAATCCTCATCATCAATATCCAACCCTTATTGTTTGGCCGACTCAGAAATTTCTACTTGGAGTTTTCAAACTTTATCATCCAATGATTTCTTTTTAGTCAGTTTTAAATCTGTAGGCTTTCTTGTGCTTTTACTCTTCTCTGCAACTGATTCAGAAGCAACAGTGGCAGTGGCAATGGGGATATCAGACTCATGATCCATTTTGTGGTCAACAAACTTTTCAGAATGTACTGGTACAACACCTCTTGGTAACCACACTTTCCTCTTAAATGTCGACCCCTTGAGACGAGGTGTCTCGGCAAGGACATCGGGGTGATGAGGGGAAGTGTGCTCCCTGGTGTGTAGATTATGCACAGAGGAGAATAATCCTCTCTCATTCTTTCTCTTTTGGGGTTCGTTATGATCATCGACAACTGGTATTCTCAGGCCTAGCCGGGACTTAACTGATCTGCTTATAGTAGTATCATCTGTAGCAACTGTGTGAATGTGTTTTCCCAAATGGTGTTTGGTGGAAACTCAGACGAGTCTTTCCATTTTTAGAATTTTATCCTTAATTTCAGGGTATATTGCACATCCCATTCTCTTGAGGAGCTTAGCGACAGAACACCCCTCTATTTCAGACAACCTTCGTAGAAGGATGTGAGCTCAGGTGATAGGTGTCAGCCTCTCCCTCATCTTATCACGACTGTATGGAGCATGAATTGTAGCGGCGATCCTATGGAGGCTTACATCTCTATTAGTGTCAGATAACGGGTGTAATGGGTGGAACCTGCTACCTCGCAGAAGAGGAGAGGTATCTGATAAACTGAGTTCCTTTTGTTGAGGAATCTCATCGATTACTAGCAGACTTACAACTTGTGTTCTGGCAGCCCTGCGAATCCTGCGGTTGCGATTTTTGCTTTGAGATTTGGTTGGCATGGGAGGTCTAGAACTTGAGCCAATCTCAAAGGTTGACAGTGGGGCAAGAAAGGTATCTTCAAAATCATCTTCAAGCAGAATTTCTTTCCCTTTAGATGACGGGAAAATAGGTGCAGTGACGGCGAAGCTGAAGGAAGTAGAGGTGACAACTCTCCTCGGCACGGAGACAACTGACCAAATGGGAGCAGTAGTTACTTTTACCTTCTTAGCTGAAGGGAAGTCTTTGTGGAAGTTAAGATCGAACTCAGCAGACGACTCTTGATTTTTTGGAGTGGCAACTTTCAAGACCACGAACGGGGCTTTTCCGAGTACGACTTCAAACTCATTGACACTAGTCCTGAATCAAATCGTTGGTGTTGAAGGCGAGCCTCACGGGAAGAGGGCAAGTTACAGGAGAAGTTAGCGTAGGGGTTGACATCTTTAACTGTCAAGAAAAGTATTCCGAAGGTCAGTGAGGGCCAAAAACCTTGTCATCATAGTGCAAACACTATGAAAAATGTTATTTTGTGGACTGGGGAAAATTTCATTTCATTTTGATATTTTATTATCTTTTTATTTCATTTTCTTAGGTTTTCATATGTCGGTTAAAAGGAGTTTTAAGATTTAAAGAAGAGTGGGTCAATTCGCCAAAGATAGGATTGAACCCGGGAGATACAAAAAGGAGGTGAAGTATGGGACCCTATCAGAGATCCCCTTCACAACGCAGATCACCCTAGCAAAATTTGCTCGCAGACACACCTATTGGGGGTCCGACCAAACTAGATTAAAAGAAAAACCTAGGCACTACAGAACACTTCAGTTTAAGAATGACCAAACCGACGATTCTGAAATCCAGTGTTGATCACATTTTCCCAAGAAAGAAATAGGTGAACTTTGACAACAGAAGAATGGTAATGATACTCATGAGAGACATGAGCACATTACCGATATATGAATATAGTATTTCCTGATCTTAATGAAGAGAGAAACATATCCCCAGCAGAGTCGCCAGAAAACTGTCGGCCGTTAAAACTTCTTGTATGTTGTGATCTAAGGTTTGATATTTTTGAAAGAAAGGATTAAAGTATAGAAATTTTATTTAATTCAATATATATATATATATATATATATATATATATGGATTTTTGAAAATAATATTTTTGGTGGATGTGAAATCAAACTGATTTCATACAAACGTTAGTTTAGATAGTCAAGCGCTTCATCACAGAACATGTACCTATCCCGAAGAATAGATATATGACTTGGGGTGAGGCTTGATCAAACAAACTAAAGAAATCATGAAATCCATTTGATCTGCGAACAATTTTTGCCAAAAATTTCCCCTATATAATATGAAAGAATTAGATAGGGTTTATATTAATCTGAGGTCTTTAATTTCCTATAAGGGAAAGCCCCTATAGTTAATTACATCTTAAATAACGGAAGTCACCTAAGAAAACTCTTGATATAGATCAGGAAATATTTATATTCTTAATTTCGAAAGGTATGGTTTTCACGAAAAATGTGATAGTCGGAAGTTCAATAGGTGAATGGTTCAAATCTTGGAAAATTTCATTTCCTCAGAATCCAAAGGAGAGAAGGCTAGAAGAAGGACACAGATTCAAGGAGAATATGATGTCTTCCCAAACTATCCTATGTTTTGGATTTGATTTAGGATATTTATTTGATGTTTCATCCTCTCAAGTTTATTTTTAGGACTTACATTGACTTGATATTAATCGTGTGAATGGCTTGGAAGATAGGAGGATTTATGTCATCCCTGATGATAACCTCGGAATTCTAAGTCGAGTTAGAGTTTATGTTGCACAACATGGTTATGCAAGGGCCTAAAGAAAAGGAGAGGATTTATGCTGCACTAAGCACGCTACCTCAAAGTCCTATGGCTTTTTATTTAAACTAAAGAATGGTTTTGCTGATGTAGACAAGTTTTGTTGTTGAAGATGGTCATGCCGCCCACTATGCATGCTCCAAGCTCCTCGTCGTATCAGGTTTGGTTTAAAGAAGTGTCGATTGTAAGAGAGGATAAAAGAGTCATGTTTTGGAAATATTTAACTTGAGGTGTCTTAATATTTTATTTGGGGAACATTAAAGTTGATTATAACAACACCGATTAGATACCCATAGTTACATCATCCTGCATCGCTATATTCATCGGATTCACATAGTCCAAATGAATTAACTAAACTCAACTTAATGAGTTCAATACTTTCATTTAGACCGTGGAAAACCTTGTTAGCAACACGTAGGTTACCTCCTTTGAGGGATTCCTAATCATCCAATGTGATCTTTTAATCTAGTTATAATTATGGTTTTTGTTTTGTTTGTGATTAAATTTTGAGTTGTTTTATATTTTTGAATGTTGTGGCAGTGAGTTTTATCTTGTCTTGATCATTAATTTTGATTTTGGTCTCAATTTTGTGGCTATCCTAAAGTTTTCAGTTTTCATGCAGTGTGACATTGTTATTTAGCATGCATGTTTGCAAGAAAAGATAGTACAGTAGAGTGCAGGTAAGTAGATTGCATTAAAATAAAAACAAACCTAGTAGGTCTTCCCGTCATCTCCACCTGAAACTTTAGTATTCTAGCAATAAACATTTATATTTTACAGAGAATTAAAGCCCTATGTGTAGGTTCTTTATAGGCCTACCGAACTCTTTGTCATAACTCGGTGACCTCCTATTCATTTATGAGATTTCCTTATTTAGTAAGTATAATAGGTGCAATAGTTCTACAAGGTATCCAGAATATTTAGGAAATGATCTAGGAGAAACTCGGATATTCCACAATATTGTTGAACTTCCTTGAGGTCCTTTTGGACTTATTATAGATATTAAATGATTTATTTATTCCATACCCTTATGCTCAGTGAGCCAATGTTTTAGTCATCTAATGCACCAAAAATATATACAGTTTTTGCTATATAATTTTACCCTATTTTGGTGATATTGCACTTTAAAAAAAGCTATTTTTCATGATTTGTTACAGGTATGATGATTTTAGGTGATTGGAGCGAAAAGAAGCGAAAAGGAACGAATTCAGAGCAAAAATGAGCAAAAAAGAGAAAAAAAGGAGAAAAAAGGAGGAAAATAGGTTCTAGGGCCGCCGACGCCAAAATGGGCGCTGCCGGTGCCATTTTCCAGAGATTTCAGTAATATTTTGATGATAGAGCGCCGCCAACGCCCGATGTCGGTGGAATTCAAATTTGAAGCATTTTGACGACTTTTTGAAGGGATGACAATGGAAACTCCTGGGATTCCATTCCTAACTTATAAGTAACTATTTTTGAATGAAAAGAAGGGGGCTCTCTTGGTTTCTATTGCTCTCTCTTGGTGGTATTGGTGTGTGTTAAGTGTTAGGGTTTAGGAGAAGAGTGTGTAGAAGTGAGGATTTGAGAGGAATTCTTCTCTAAAGAGTGAAGGAGAAGAAGTAAAGTGAGAGATTGCTTCTTCCTTTACATTCTAAAGAGGGAATTAAGTCTTGTAAAGAAGAGAGAAAAGGATTCAAAGGAACTTTAAGGGAATTGCATTGGGGAAGAGAAAGAGATAAGTTGTATTTTCTTTTGTGGTTTGTATGACTTTTATTTAATATATAAAATCCATGTTTTATTGTATCTTATTCATGAATTCTGAGTACTCTCCTTTGTCTTTCTTCTTGCATAGAGATGTGACGATGGATTGATGTGGATTTCATGTGATTTTAATGTACTGAAGAAATTATGATGGTTTTTCATTTCAATCTTAATTTACTTTTTGATTTGGCCAATTAAAATTTTAAAATATGTTGTTAAACATTAATTCTGAAAGGATTTAATGTCCTACAAAAAAATGAAGAATCCATTCAATTTCCATGGATGAATTTTGTAATTCATGGGAATTGAGTGCAAAGAAATAGGAAAATGTGTTTTGATGGACTTCAATTTGTAGGTTTCAGGGTGACAGGCTCAGATCCCCAAATCAGTTCTAAGATTAGTAACTAAACATCGAAGGTTAGCCCTCAAGTGAAGGGTGAGTGGGAGCTCCATAGTGACGCGGTATCCTCCCAGCCTAGCCTTAGATTTAGTGAGTAAACTTAGGATATATCAATGTTCTTTTCACGCTTAGAAGAGGGGGTACTTTTTTAAGGGTAAACGAACATCTATGCTCTTCTTTGGCACAATAACATAGATAATTGTTCCATATCAATCCACACATCATTTTCTCATTGCAAGAGGAAAGATACTTTTTACATATATAAAAAACCTTTCAAATAGATAGTTTAATGTGTCTGTTAGTTAATTCTGTTTTCAAAGTTGTTAGAAGTAGTTGTAGTTTAATTAATTGTTACTATTTTTTGCATAGTGGTATTAGAAGTACGTATTAAACTTTAAGTGCAATTTGAGTATCAGATTTCAGTGCTATATTATATATATTGTGAAACACTTTCTTATACTTCGTACTTCCCTATGGGATCGATAACCAGGACTCCATTAGAGCCCTGTATTACTTGATACGATACGTATACTTGCGTTGAGTGCTTGGACTTTACAAAATCATTATAAATACATAAATTTTGAGTTCGTAATTCATGCAAAACTATAAGTCCCGCATCAAGCTTTTAGTGTCGTTGCTGGGGAAGGTAACGAAGTAATTAAGTAAGTAAGAAAGTATAAACGGTATTTATTGATAATATAGTAACAGAAAACCTTTATTTTGTAGTGTGTAATTGTGTGTTTGTTTACTTTTTAAAAGTATTTGTGTGATTGTATATGCGTAGTAGTGGATCTATAAGTTTAGTGCCTTACGATTCGGAGTTAGAGCGTACTGTCAGAAAAATTAGAAAACAGCAAAAACAAATTGAAAATCCTTGTGAAATGGTGAATAATCAAGATAATTAGATAAATGATCTTGGAAATTTTCCAATTCCTTTAAGAGATTGTGCTAACCCAACAGCAGACGAAATTCACATAACTATTCAAAATCCTGATGTTGCTACTAATTCATTTGAACTTAAACCTGCTATTATCCAAATGATACTAAATAATAAATTCAGAGGAACGCTTAATGAGGGTCCAAATTTACATCTCGCTAGTTTTTTAGAACTGTGTGCTACTTTTAAATATGATGGAGTGTCTAGTGACGATGCCAGACTTAGACTTTTCCTTTTTAATTAAAGGATAAAGCTAAGGCGTGGTTAAACTCGTTAGCACCTAGATCTAATTGAACTTGGGAAGAATTATCTCAGAATTTTCTATCAAAATATTTCCCTCCACCAAAGACTGCTAAATTAAGAAATGATATTACATCTTTTTGTCAGTTTGAAGGAGAGTCAATATATGAAGCTTAGGAGAGATTGAAAGATCTTCTTAGGAAGAGCCCACATCATGTTTTACCACATTGGTTAACAATTTAAACATTTTATAATGGATTAGGGGGATCATTGAGATCTATTATAGATGCTGCTGCTTGTGGATCGTTAATGTCAAAATCTTTTGATGAAGCATACGCATTAATTGAAGAAATGGCTACTAATAATTTTCAATGGCCCTCTGAACGGGTAAATCCTAACAAAGTAGCTAGTGTTTATGATTCAGATATGATGACTATGGTAGTTTCTCAAATATCATCCCATTCTATGAAAATAGATCAATATGGAATGAATTATTCTCAACCACCTTAAGTTTTGGAGGAAAATTCATTTGGACAGATAACAAAATCTCAAACGCCTTATGAGACTTTAATTGGTATTAATAGACCTAATAATCCTTATTCGAATTATTATAATCCTGGTTGGAAGAATCACCCAAATTTCAATTGGAATAATAGTAATGCTAATGTTAACCCACATTGGGCTAACAGTTCTATAAATCTAATTGGAAATTCTAACAATCAAGGAAATACCAATTTTAGACCATCTTATCCTCTTGGATTCAATAGACACCCGCAATTTAAGGATAAGAAGTTGTCTACTAAAGAAATGATTCTGAATATGGGAAATCAATTACAAGCTCATGATGTTTCTTTGAAAAATATTGAAAATCAATTGGGGCATAATTTCACTGCACTTAATAATAGACCTTCTGGAACACTTCTAAGTAATGTTGAGATCAATCCATAAGATCAAAACAAGGAACAACTTAAGGCTATTTAATTAAGGAGTGGAAAAGAATTGGAAACTAGAGTGCAAAAAGATGTTGAAACACAAAAGGAGAAGGTGGAAATCGAAAAAGGTTCAAATAAGATTATCCATACTTGGATTATCCTCTTGAGACAATGAAGATAACTGTTGAAAATCCACCACCTCCATTTCCTCAGAGATTGAAGAAACAATACAGGGATAACTGATTTGGAAAATTTTTGGAGATCCTTAAGAAATTAATGATAAATATTTCGTTTACTGAAGCATTAGAACAGATGCCTGACTATGCCAAGTTTAAGAAGGATAATCTGAGAAAGAAAAGAAAGTTTACAGATCATGAAACAGTTGCACTTAGTGGAGAGTGTAGTGCTATTATTCAGAAGAAGCTTCAGGAAAAACTTAGAGATCCTGGTAGTTTCACTATTCTGTGTGCTATAGGTGAAAAATTTTTCGGAAATGCTTTATGTGATTTGGAAGCTAGTATTAATCTTATGCCTTTATCAACTTTCACGAAATTGGGAATAAAAGAAATTTCTCCTACAAATGTGACTCTTCAGTTGGCCGATCGTTCCATTACTTACCCTAAAGGAGTGGTGGAAAATTTGTTATTGAAATTGGATAAATTTATCTTTCCTGTGTATTTTATTGTACTTGATATGGAGGAAGATAAAGAAATTCCAATCATTTTGGTAAGACCATTCCTTGCTACTGGAAGAGCAGTGATTGATGTTCAAAAAGGAGAATTAACTATGAGAGTTAATGATCAAGAGGTTAACTTTAAGATTTTAAAATCTATGAAGTATCTCTCAATGGAAAAAGATAATGAATGTTTTAGGATGGAGGTATGTGAATATTTGAGAAACGATCATTTTGAGAATATATTTGAAAAAGAAGTAGAGTATGAAAATATGTTTGAAGAAGAAACTAAAGATGATGAAAATTCAGATAGCAAGAAGAATGATGATTTGGAGTATGTTCAGAAGAGATTCGAAGTATTAGATACTGTGGAAGTTGGAAATAAAAGCTTAATTCCATCTATAATAAAACTTCCTGAACTTGAGATGAAAATTCTCCCTAATCATTTAAAGTATATGTTTTTAAGAGAACCATCTACCTTGCCAGTAATTGTATCTTCGGAGTTAAATGGTTATCAAGAACAGAAGTTGTTGGAAACATTAAAAAGATACAAGAAAGCTTTTGGATGGACTTTGGCAGATATTAAAGGAGTTAGTCCTTTGATTTACATGCACAGAATTTTATTAGATGAAGAACATAAACTGAGAGTTGATCCGCAAAGGAGACTGAATCCTATAATGAAAGAAGTAGATAAAAAAGAGATTTTAAAATGGCTGGATACTGGAATTATTTATCCTATTTCGAATAGTGCTTGGGTGAGTCCAATACATTGTGTACCAATAAAGGGAGGAGTGATTGTTGATGTGAATGAATGTAATTAAATTATACCCACAAGACAAATTAATGGATGACAAATTTGTATTGACTATATGAAATTAAATGCTGCCACCAGAAAAGATCATTTTCCTCTTCCTGTTCTCGATTAAATGCTAGATAGACTTGCTGGACATAAGTACTATTGCTTTCCGGATGGATATACTGGTTACCATCAAATACCTATTGCTCCTAAGGATCAAGAAAACACAACCTTTTCTAGCCCTTATGGAACCTTTGCTTTTCGAAGAATGTCTTTTGGATTGTGTAACACACCTGCAAATTTTTAGAGATGTATGATGTCTATCTTCAATAGTATGTTAGATAATGGAATAGAAGTTTTTATGAATGATTTCTCTGTATTCGGGACTTCATTTGAAATTTGGCAGGAAAACATAGAAAAAGTTTTGGAGCTCTGTGAGAAAACAAATCTAGTTCTGAATTGGGAGAAATTTCAATTTATGTTTGCAGGAGGAATTGTGCTTTGGCATAAAATTTCTGAACATGGTATGGAGGTCGATCCTGCTAAAATTAGAGTGATTGAGAGATCGCCGCCAACCACTACTGTGAGAGAGGTGAGAATTTTCTTAGGACACATTGGATTTTACAGCCGATATATTATATATTTTTTCTAAAATTACCAAACATTTGTGCTGACTTTTAGAAAATGACGGAAAATTTGATTTTAATGATAAATGCTTGAGAGCTTTCAAATTATTGAAAGAGAAAATAATCACTGCACCTATAATTGTTTCACTAAATTGAGAGAAACCATTTGAACTTATGTGTGATGTGAGTGATTATGCGATCAGAGTAGCATTGGGGCAAAGCATGATAAAGTTTTTAAAGTCATTTACTATGCTAGTAAAACTCACAATGAGACTCAATTTTATTATACCACAACTGAAAGAGAATTATTAGCTATAGTATTTGCTTTTGAAAAGTTTAGACCTTATTTAATTGGAGATAAAAGTATTGTGCATACAAACCATTCTGCTATCAAATATTTAATGCAAAAGAAAGATGTGAAACCTAGACTCATTAGATGGATACTTCTTCTGCAAGAATTTGATTTTATGATAGTTGATAGGAAGGAAGCTGATAATGAAATAGCTGATCATCTGTCAAGATTAGAATATGATAAATTATCTGAATTTGAAAAGGGAGTTACAAAAATTTTCCCTGATGAGCAACTTCATACTATTATGGGAAGTGATTTGCCTTGGTATGCTGATATTGTGAATTATATTATAAGTGATATTGAACCACCTGATTTAATAAGACAACAACAATTGAAGTTTAAATATGATGCAAGGTTTTATTTTTGGGATGGGCCCTATCTATATAAATAGTGTAAGAATTTGATTATTAGGAAATGTATGCCACAAGAATAAATAAATTTGATTATTCAACAATGTCATGATTCTGAATTTGGAGGTCATTTTAGTGCTGATAAAACTACTTTTAAGATTCTACAATCTGGATTTTATTGGCCTACTCTTTTTAGATATGTTTATAGATATATTAAATCATGTGATCGATGTCAGAGAGTAGGTAATATCTTTAGAAGAAATAAAATGCTTCTAAATTATAATTTGGAAGTTGAAATTTTTGATGTATAGGGATTAGATTTTATGAGAACAATTACTCCTTCATTTGGAAATTTATTTATACTGGTTCCCGTTGATATGTCTTGAAATGGATTGAAGCTATTGCTTTACCTAGATATGATGCTCGTAGTGTTTCAAAATTTTTAAAGAAAAATATATTTACAAGATATGGAATGCCGAGAGTGATCATAACTGATGGTGGATCCCATTTCAGGAATAATCAAATTAAGAGATTAGTTGAGAAATATAATATTATTCATAGAATCTCTACTGCTTATCATCCCCAGACTAGTGGTTTAGCAGAAGTGTCTAATCGTAAAATTAAAAGAATTTTGGAGAAAAATCTGTATAATCATAAATTAGATTGTTTTGCTCAATTAGATACTACTTTATGGGCTTAGAGGGCTGCTTTTAAAACCGCTATTGAAATGTCTCCTTATAGACTAGTGTTTGGTAAGACTTGCCATTTACAGGTTGAATTGGAGCATAAAGCATATTGGGCGATAATAGAGTTGAATTTTAATTTGAAAAATGCTAGAGAAAAAAGATTTATGCAATTAAATGAATTGGAAGAGATTAGAAATGCATCTTATCACAATGATAGGATTTATAGAGAGAAAATGCATGATTGGAAGATATTGAGAAAGAAATTGGAATTTGGACAAAAAGTTTTGTTATACAACACATGATTGAAGATATTTCCTGGAAAGTTCAAGTCTAGATGGTTAGGACCTTCTACAGTTGTAAAAATTTATTCTTCTGGAGCTGTTGATATTAAAGATCCTAATACTAGAAAGATTTTCAAGATTAATGGGCAACGATTAAAGCCTTACTTTGACGGGTTTCAACCAGATTTCAAAGACATTTTAATGCTGAGTCATCTCGATTAACTGAATGGTTTGTCGGGCTGACGACGTTAAACCAAGCGCTTTATGGGAGGCAAACCATATGTATCTTTGTGGAGTGTTTGAATTCTAATTACTCCTAAATACTTTAAAATTTGATAAATGGTGGATCAAATTGAGATATTGGAATATTTTTAGCCAAATGAAGTTCGGTGAGAGTTTTTTTACCACTGGCGCCGCCGGCGCTAAAATGGGTGCCGTCGACGCCCTATCACAGACATAATACTGAACTTACAGGTTTGAGCGCCGCCGACACCTTATTTAGAGCCGCTGGCGCCCAAAACCTATTGACGGTTTTTGAAGTTTCAAAATGCGACTTTTGCTGGATTTGAGCAGGATCTTAGTCCTTATAACTCCCTAAGCTCCATTTTAGACTTCTGAACTCCTGAAAAATGAAAACTGCCATTCCTAATTCACATCCCATGGATTCCTACCCTATTGAAACCCCTCGATTTTCAATCGATGGAATTTCATGAGTTTCAAGGTGCAGTGTTTGTTCAACAAAGTGATGATAAAAAGGAGGATTATCAAGGAAAGAGGCTTCATAAATCGAGGTATCGATAATCCTACTACTATAATTGAAGAGATAATTAAGGAGAGACGTTGGGAAATGCTTTGCTACACTACTGCTGCCGTTGTTGATCCTGTCATGAAAGAATTCTATGTAAATCTTTACGGGATCAACCAAGGGTTCGTATTTGTGCGTGGTAGATTTGTGCAATTCACTCCTGCACGAATTAACAATCTCTTTATGATCGAGAATGTAACTATTTTCCATTATTCTAATTTCAATGCCACGAGTGATAATATGAATGATGTGTATCGATAATTGACGGATGAGAATTAGGCTTGGGAAATTAGAGAGAATGGATACATTAGTTTCCTATCTGCATCTCTAAATCTTGTGTCAAAGCAGTGGCACTACTTTATTTTGGTGAAGTTACTTCCAACATTGAATATTAGTAAGGTAACTAAGGAAAGTGCCGTTTTAAATTTCTGTATTCAAACTGGGAGGCCGATTGACATTGGTAATATCATTGTGAAATCAGTTTTGGGATTAATTGTTCATGGATCTAAATATGGGCTTGGACACCCGTCCACCAGAATTCAGTTATGTAGTCAATCACAAGTTCCGTATGAAAGTTGGGAAAAAGTTCTTCTTCCATGGAGGCCTATTGATCCAACTAATCTTTATGACTACCAAACAGTAGGAGATGATGATGACATGATCAACCAACACAAACTTCACAACCGATATAACCGTATTTTCCTGAAAGTTCCAGAATGATATTGAAGAGGATCACACTATTGGAGAAAGAGGTACAGAACGTTATGAATGCAATCCATAACATGTCTAATTTATTCGATCATATAGATTGGAGAATGAAGGAGCAATTTGATCACACTAGTCGAATTGAGATGGGCTTGATTAACCTGATGAAAAAGAACATGGTGATTACTGAGGAATCATCTAATGAATTTCTAATTCATCCATTCTATAATTTGTTTGTGCATCAGCAATCGATTGGAGACATTAGAGGAGAGGATAGTTCTGAAACTGATGTGGAGTAATTAATGGATTATACTTATGTTTGTTATGTGTTTAGTTTACTTTACTTAAATATGCTTGGTGTGTATAGTATTTGCTTTGTTTTGTAATTTGCATTTGGATTTGGATATGCTTACTTTTATTGTGTGCTTAGATTTTAGTATTTGCCTACCTAAGAGTACTTGCAGCACTAAACATTTATGATTTGTTGGTTTGGTTTGAATGAACATATTTGGTGTTTATGTTGTAACTTGGATTATATATATATAAGTTTGTTGTGTATTGTTTGTGTAAAGAATTGTGTTAATTATTACTTCTGAGATGAAGTAAATTCTTAATGAAGTGTTAAACATCATTGTGGATGTCGAAACTATCGAAATTACGAAATAATTTTCGGACCCAGAAATAATTTTGGACTGGCGCCGTCGGCACCCAAATTCAGAGAGTTTAGCATATTTTCTTAAATAGAGCACCGCCGGAGCCATATCGAGCACCGCCGGCACCCAAACCCAGTAAAGGCCAAAAACCCTCGTTTTTGCTATATTTACCCTGGGACCCACAAATTTTTCAGTTGCTTTCTCCTTCCTCCTCCATTTTTACGATTTTGAAGATCTAGGGCTTGCTATCTCGTATTTAAGGTGATTTCAAAGCTTTACGAGACCGGATACACACTTCTCTTAGTAAGAGCTTCACTTTAAGTTAAAAATTTTTTATTTTCACCATTGAAATCTCTCACATTGCTTAGGTTGGAATTTTTGGAGTATTAAAGAGATTTTGAGATTTCCATGATGAAATTTGTTCTTACTTGTTTAGTATAGTATTTGGAGTTTTTTACATTGTGAATTTAGGATTTATTGGAATTTTCTTGCAAATTTTAGAAATTCACATGGCTCCAAGGATGAGTAAAGGGAAAAGGAAATTGAATTTTGATGAGGAAAATTTTGTTAATATAAAAGCCCAATTTCACTTTAACTCTTACCTTTACAATAAGAATTGTATCCAGGATCGAGCTTTTGTAGTCATGGTGGATCTGTAGAATAGTTAATTGCAGAACGGAACTGGGAGTGATTTTGTTATTTTTTTGCGAATGCTGTTATGGGAGTTGTGAGAGAGTTCTATTCAAATGTACCCTGGACTGAGACTGAGTATATGCTAGTTAGAGGTAAAATGGTTAAGTTTACTCCTCAGCGTATCAATGCTTTCTATCAGACTTGGGATCCATTTGTTTATGAACACAAAAATTTTGACACTCGAGGGGAATATATGAGAGAAGTGATTGCTTTTATGATGGATGGGAGAGGGGAATGGAAAGTAAGTCAAAAATAGTTGATTAACTTCCCCGCTTCCACATTGAATGTTGCATCAAAAGTTTGGCATTATTTCATCTCTGCGAGACCATTCCCATCATATGACCACAACGAAGTTACAATGGATAGAGTGATTCTGAACTATTGTATTCAAAAGATGAAAAGATTTATATTGGAGCTATTATTTACAAGAACATTCAGACGATTGCTAGAGGCGAGACCATTTGAGGATTAGGAAATCCTGCCTTAGTTCAAGCCCTGTGTGTTCAGTCTGGAGTGGAGTTCAGTAGTTTTAATGAAGTGGCTACACCGTTGAGAATAATCACAAAGAATATTATCCGTACTTAGGAGTCTCATGTGGGAGCCCGAGTTGAGCGTAGGAGTACTGATATTCCTACTACGAGTTATGATATTCCATCAACATCTGAGCCGCCTACCTTATCTGATATTATGGAGCAGCTGAGATTACAGAGTGCTAGTGTGGATTGACTCCATGGTAGGATGGATGCGTTTGAGGCGAGGAGTGATTTGAATGAAGATTATCTACAGAGGAGAGTTGAGTTCGATATTGCATATTATGATGCTCAGCTCAGATTTATGAGGGGGGAGTCTGATGTGATATTTCCTACTTGCCCCAGTTATACACCATATAGACCTGACCTTGCTGATGACCCTACTGATGCGATGTGACTTTATATATACTTAAAAATACAAGAATTTGATACCACTTTTTAGAATATTAAATTCGTGGCAAATGGCTTCGAATACTTGATGTGCGAGGTTTACTTTCATAATTTTATATTTAGATTTTATTATTGTAAAAGTCACAATTTTAAACGCAAATATACGTATTGTTCAAGTAATACAAGGCTCTAGTGGAGTCCTGGTTATCGATCCCACAAAGATAGTGAATTTATAAAAAGTAAGAAATATAAGTAATATTTTGGAATTTTCAAATTAAATGTAATTTATATATACCTTTTTTATATATTTTTTAAAATTTAATTTAATAATAATTTTTACTAAAAGAGAGTAAGCAGTAAGCGGTAAAGTAAAGTAAGCAATAATTAATATTCAATGAAAGTATAAAAATGCCTTTCTCCCTTTTCAACTAATCAAAGAATTATGGAATAATTTTCTTTTGTAGGGAATTTAGATTATGGTACTGTGCCAAATAAGAGCATTCCTATTCTTTACTCTTTGGTCCAGGTGCAAAGAACATTGACTAATCTATAGATAGGCTCAGGATGTTTTATTAGTATAATGGGTTAATCTAGGCTCACGCTACTAGATATCCAAGGGTGGCTATGGTCGCCTTACCAGTGACCCGTTACATTTCTATAAACCAAATTATTAGAATTTAGTCTGTCACTCTAAATACTAATTAATTTTAAGCCCAATAAATATTATCTTCCTATTTATTTGCACTTCACCTTAAATAGTCCGCGTATAGCCTGCGATTACCTAAGGATTCATATGATATCTACTAGTTAAGAATTTATCTCCGGATATGTCTCAAATTCTTCAACAAGTTTTAAAAAGTAAACTAAGATCAGGTATTAATATCATCACAATGTTTTAAAAAATTTTATATTGAATTCTCCTACAAAATTTAATTAATTTATAATCTTTTCATAGTTGAAAGGAGAAAGATAACTAACTACTCAGAACACATTAAAATAACACAACAATACATATTTATAAAACTTTGAACCAAAGTACAAATACTTATCTGAAGTGTTCCTTCAAGTGATCCGCTGATTTCTATTGACTCCAAAGCAAAGGTGAAATACTCCAACACACAATTAACACTCAAAATAAACTCACTAGATACAAAATAAAGTGGCACCCTAAGTATGGAAGAGACTAAATAAAACTAAAGAGGAGAGAGAAGATGCTAAAATGGGTATGTGTACTAAGAGGGGGGTTTTGGTGTCATTTTCTCAGTACAATGGGCTCCTATTTAAAGAGCTCTAAATTTGACCAGGGGTTGCTTAAGGCACCTTGTTGACCTCATTTTTGATAAGGTCTTCTCTTCTTCTCTTTAGTACTTAGGATCTAGCCTTAGGCTTTTCCTTTGACTATCCTAGAGGATTAGAATTGGGACCCACCACTTAGAAATTCAAACCACTTCCTAACTCCCTGCAAACTCCACAAAATTGATTGTAGCCCCCTAATCACCTAGAGGGTTGAAATTAAATGTGGAAGTTTAAAGGATGAGTTCCTATAGGATTCTTTGGCCTTAGGACTGCCCTGGGTGGCCTGGTCTGGTGAAGGGGGCTGACTTACACACACTACACCTATACACTACACTTTCACACACCTCTTAAAAACACACCCATACCCAATTTGACCTCCTGACTCATGAAAGTGATTCACATGGATGGTCCTTAACCCCTAAGCCCTTGGCTAAGAGGGATAGGAACAACATAGTGGATGCCTCAAATGAGTCCCTTCATGGCTCATGTGGGCCTGATATGGCTTCATGGCTCAACCAAAATGATTTCATTTCACTTACATTTACCCAATCTTCAATTTTCCAAATTTTCAATTTTTGACCCCCGGGACCCTACACCCACCTAGCCTACCCAATACCCTTGAAACCAACCAAAATTTGCAAAATCACCTAAACTACCCAAAATTCTCCAAAATCATTCCTAAACATGTCCTCACAAATCAAATTGATCATCCATAGCCAAAAATACCAAAAATTCCAAAAATACCTCCCAATACCCTCCAAATACCCAAAATGCCCCTCTTAGCCAAAAAATCCAAAAATTCAGAAAATTCCTAGAAAATTCCAGAAAATCCCAAATATTCCCAATTTCATTTTGTTCAACTACATCATGGGCAAATTTTGTCAATTTACCCCACTTTTATCAAAACCCCCAATTTGACCCATTTTAACCCAAAGTGAACCCAATGTCAAACCAAACCTACCCAATTGACCTAAATTCTGGTCCAATTCAATTCTAAACTTCACTTCAACATCCCCAACACCAATCTAGACCAAATTCAAGTCCAATTTGATTGACATTTGAATCCAATTTCACTTTGGGCCTTAAAGCCCAATTTGAACCCATGACCCAAACTTAGCCCAAACTCACCCAATTCAACTCCAATTAACCCCAAATATTTTCTAAACCTTCCTTAACATCCCCATAAACAAAACACTAACATGATTTGCCCAAAATTTAGACCCAAACCCCACTCAAATTCAACCCAAAATCAAAAGGCCCAATTTTGACCTAAACCTAAAACCTAGCCCAAATAGACCCAAACCCCAAAATCAAAACCCAACCAAAGCCAAAACCTCTTTGAAACACTCCCATAAACATTTCCCAACATTTATTTTACATCAATTTCAACCCTAGCCCAACATTGGCCCAAGTTAGCCCGATTTGACCTATATTGGCCCATGTACCAAATGAACTTCAAATCCAACCCAATGCATGCCCAAACCACCTCAAATTTATTTCAAATCATTCATGACACATCCCTAAACCAAACTCAACAATTATTTGGCCCAACCTCTTTACAAAACTCCCATCCATAAATTCATTTTTAAACTAAAAGGCCCATTCCTTAAATCATTTTAAAAGCCCGTCTTTTACCACATCCAAAGGCCCAAAATTGGTCCCAAAGCCCATATGACATTTCCCCTCATCATACTTTCAATTAAACTCAATACCTAAGTCCTAAATTCATCATCAAATCATCCCAAATCAAGCCTTATCCAAGTTCCCATTAAATTATCAAAAGAATCCCAAAACCCATTTTCATGAAATTGACTAAACCTTTCCCCAAGCCAAAGGTGATCTATGAAGCCATGCATGAGCCACATGTGAGCCATGAGGGCCTTGGACACTCCACCATGCCATATTGGGTAAGAAGAAGGGGGGCTTTCCTTAATCCCTAAAGCTCATTAGCCTTAATCATGACTCACCTAAACTTAGATTTAATCCAAATATATTTGGATGGAGACCTCTCCATGCCAAACCAGCTGATCCCTTTGATCCCCCACAGCACCCAAAGCCACCTTGAAGGGTGCACCAAGCCCAAATGGGTGAATTGACCTATTTAGACTCAAAACTAGCCATGCCCCATTCTACTTTGGATCAAAGCCTTTACACATGGCAATTGCCAATTGCTTACACCAAGCCCCAGCCCTGACCCACCTGACCTTGAGGGTGACCCATGCCTGGCCGGCCAGCCACCACGGCCGCCGGAAACCACCAGGCCGAGAGCTCGCATGTGAGCCCGAGCTTGGAATTCTCACCTGCTGAGCCGCCTCATGCCCGATGGCCACCATGGCTGTTCTTCACATGCCGAGAGCGGCTGATCCCGGCCCTCGACTCCCCCAGGAGGCCCTCCAGCCTCTCCTATTTAAACCCCTCACCCTCTCGGCCAAAGGTGGTGCTGAAACAAACCTTAAGGAAACTCTGCCAAAATTGTTCCAGACTACTCCCCACACATAGAGAACTTGATCCCCACTGAAATCCCCCTGCCATTTCCTCTCTGTGAGCTCAATTTCAGAGTTGAAATCCGAAGCCCAAAACCAGGACACTTCTCCACGGTGAGCCAATCCCCAAATTGATTGGTCCTACACCTTCACCGGATCAAGGGAAGAAGTCCACCGGCAAAAGCCCCCTCTCCGGGCCACCCGGTTGCTCCGACCTCCGAAGCTTTGTGATCGGGCTGTGGTCACTTTCATAGCTAGACGATTCACCGGGCCAAGGGACTTCATCCGGAGCTTACTTGGACCCAACCGAAGGTGACACGACTCTCGGATCGAAGCTTCACTTCTGCGAGCAAAGGTATGAACTCCCTCTTACGCACGAGCTTCGATCGATTCTCCATTTTGATTGGCTTGATTTCATAGCATGTTCACCGTATGGATGTGTTCGTCTCTTCAAGATGAATCCATATAGCATATGAACACGAAAATCCATTGAGAATCGAGTGAGTTCTTAGGGTTAGAGTGTGGATGGTCACGGGATCGCACCAGTCGTAGACGATGACCAGGAACCGTCGAATCGCGCGTGTATTGGATGGACGACTTGGATTGCGTCGGACCGGCAGATGGTACGTGAACCGCGGGGCCCCGGACAGCCGAGTCAGATGGCGGCGCCGAACCAGGGAGTGACGCGTGTCGATTCGGAGCCGCCGAGGTTGAGTCAGCGCCGCGTGGATAAGTAGATAAATAGGGTATTTAATGTATTTATTAAATATCGAAACTTTGAAAATTCATATCTTTGTGTAGAAAAATCACAAAAATAAAATAAAAATACCCTCTTGCTCGAGTGAACGAGAGGAGAATAATGTGGAAAAGAAATTAATTAATTTTGTCCAGTATTTTATTTTTAATTAATTATTTACTCCTGCATTATTTTAATTCTCCATGCATTCATACAATTCACCATGGCATGAGACCATAGGGCTTTTGAAGCCTCTGAACTTGGGAACATTCCCTGAATTTTCCAAGGTCGAAGGCCATCTCTGTGAAAAGTTATTGATTTTTCAAATGCATGTTGCTGTTTTGAGTATTTTAATTCCAAAAATAAGCATCTTGTGAAATAAATTCTAGGAAAATTTGGTGATGTTCCTTATGACCAGAGAACCCTATGAAAAATAGGACTTGAGTTAATTCACTTAGATTAACCCTAATTGGCCTAAATACCCAAAATTGAAATTTAATTAATTAGAGTTAACCATAGATCAAATTGACTTGAAATCAATTCCCCACTGACCTTTAGGATCAGAGGAATCCACCATAAAAATTTCAAGTCAATTGGATTTGGTTAGCCCCATCAAATGGGTTGATTAAGCCACTTAGCCAAAATTAAACTTTAAAATTTCATAACTTTCAAAATACTTTTCAAAAATTCACCAAATTGGTTTTGAAGCCTCTCGATATCAGGGGAATTCAAGAAAATTAAAATTGCAATTTTCTAAAAAAGTTGATTTTTTATCATTATTTTAATATTTTAATAATTAAAAAAAATAATAAAAATTACAAAAATAATAAAATTCACCAAAATGGCACATTTTGAATTCTAACCACTTAGGAACAAACCCCATATTTTTCTTATGTCTCTAGGTTGAGATATTAAATTTTAAAGCCTTGGGGTAATTTTTAAAATTAAAAAAAATACATTTTCTAGCATTTCCACTAAAATAATTCCAATAAATTAAGGAAAACCAGAAAATTATAAAATTTGGTTCTCTGGAATCCTTAATATCAGAGAGAATTTTAAAAATTATAAAATTTATTTTTCAACTTATATTCTATTTTTAAATTAATTAATACCCTAGAACTTAAAATAATTTTAATAAATAAAATATAATTCAAAAAATCACAAAAATTGGTCTAGGTGGTCCCCTGGTAATTAGAAATGTCCCATAATTTTCTTAAGGATAGAAACTTTCCCTTGGTCATATTATTAAATTTTCTTTCGAAATCCTTATTTTCCACCAAAAATAATTACATAAATAAATTAAATACAGAAAAATCACATTTTCTCCTCTAATGTCTTTATTGACATATGAGTGAGGTCACATAAAAATTTCAAATTCATTTGAGCTCAATTTAGTGAGTTATGAAATTATTAAGCTTGAATGGCAAAATGGTAATTAAAATTTTAACCCTTAATTAAAACTTTAGGCTTAATAAAATTAAAGAGTAAAATATTTGATCCTAATCTGATTTGGATGATTGAAGTTTAAATAATTAAAGGGTAGAAACCTATTAAACAATTCAACAATAATTGAAATGAACTTTAGTTAAAATAATTAATTAAATTTGGAAGAATAGTAAAATTGGAGTTATTAAAATAGGGATGTTATTAGGAAGAAATTTGTTCTTTAATTTAAGAATCCCTAAATTAATCATCTCAATAATATTTAATTCCTAATTAAAATGATAATCCAAGTTTAAAATTTAAAATGCTAAAAGACTTAATCATTAAATTAAGTTAAGGTTAAATTATTTAAAGCAAACCCTTTTAAAATAAAAAATTAAATTAGATTAAATTAAATTAAATTAAATTAAATTAAATTAAATTAAATTAAATTAAATTAAATTAAATTAAATTAAATTAAATTAAATTAAATTAAAACATATTAAATTAAATTAAATTAAATTAAATTAAATTAAATTAAATTAAATTAAAACAATTTAAATTAAGTTAAATTAAATTAAATTAAATTAAATTAAATTAAATTAAATTAAATTAAAACTAAATCAAATTAAATTAAATTAAATTAAATTAAATTAAGCTAAATCATATTATATTAAATTAACTTAAAATTAAATGAAATTAAATTAAACCACATTAAACTAAATTAAGTTAAGTTAAATTGAATTAAATTAAATATAACATCACCTAAGTCATAAAGAATTCAAAATAAATCTAAAATAATTTGAACACTATTCCGAACTTAAATCATTAATTTGAACTTAAATTTGAATCACAAATCATTAAATATCATTTTGCCTCTTAGGAACTTTTACTTATTATAACTCCTAAATGGAGTATCGAGTGAAATGTCACTTTACTCATAAGGATATTCGAAACATCCTAATTCAGCTGAGCAAGAAATAAAACTTAACTTAAACACACTGGATGATTAATTCACACTGCACGATAGAATTCATTTGGACTTAGGACAATTCCTGAAATATTGAAAAGATGTTTAAGATTCGTCTTAAACACTTCCTCAATATGATGGAATGTCATTAAGAACAAATTGAGCTTAGTTGTTCTTTGGTGAAGAAAATCATCCTTAAAACCAAAATTGAAGACCTGAACGTCATAGGAGTAACTAGCTATAGGGTTAGGATTTTGGTAGAAAACCATAACCCTTCCCTTAGCTTCACTAGGAAATTGCTTATAAATGCTTAAATGCTCTAAATTGTATTTTAAGTGCGGCTTGGGATGACGGGAAGACCCTCCAGGTACGCTTTTATTTTATTGCAATTTATCTTACTTGCAATTCATTTATGCGTGTTGCACTTTACCTTTCTTGCATGATAAACAACGATTGCATGAAAACCTACACCTTTAGGACAGAAACCAAAGCTGAAACCCATAACTAAATTAAAAGACACTACAAGATAAAATTCACCGCCACAACATTCAAAATATAAAACAACTCAAAATTTAATCACGAAACGAACAACAAAACTACAATTACAACTAAATTAAAACGTCTCATTGAATGATCGGGAATACCTCGGATGATGTAACCCACGTGTTGCTAACGGGATTTCCCGCGGTCTAAATGAAAGTGCGGAACTCATTTAGTTGAGTTTATGCAATTCATACGGGTAAGTGAATTCGATGAAAATAACGGTGCCGGGATGACGGAACCGTGGGATCTTAATCGGTTCTGTTTAATCAACTTTAAGACCTGTTTTAATTAAAACATTAAAGACACATGGAAATTAAGACTTTCTCTAAAACCAAACACTTCTCTCATCTCCTGATTTATGGACTTCTAAAACTAAACCTCTGCAACAACAAGGAGCTCGGAGCATGGTGGGCAACTCGACCATCGTCATCAGCAAAACATGAATCTACTTCAACAAAATATTCCTAGAATTAAACAACAAAACCATAGGACTTCGAGGTAGTTTGCCTAGTGCAACATAAATCCTCAGCCTTTTGTTAGGCATTTGCATTGCAAATTAAGCCCTAACCGGTCTTAGGACTCCGAGGTAGTCGTTCGGTACGACATAAACCCTCACATTTTCGAGAGCTATTTGTATGATTTTATCATACAAATATAAGTCCTAACTAATTAAAATTGGCAAGATCAAAACATTAAATAAACATTACGACTTTCGTAAATTCGAAGCGAAACAATAGGATAGTCGGTAAATTACCGAAGTTCTCTTCGAATCTGTAATTTCTCCTACCTTTCTTCCTTTGAGTCCCCAAAATAAAATGTTCCAAATTTGATCCAGTCCCTATTGAAATTCCAATATTCAATCCCTTAAAAACTTAAACTTTGAAATTCTTGAGAGCGGAACTACGATTATTATCGAGAGTTTTCTTAGGTGATTCCCGTCACTTAAGATGTAATTAACTATAGGGGCTTGCCCTTATAGGGAATTTTAAGAACCCGAGTAATGTAAACCACTGTTTAATGTTTTCATATTAAACGGGGAATTTGTCGGCTTATAAAATTGGTTCGCGGACCGAACGGATGTCACGAAATCTTCTAGTTTATTTAATAGAGCCCCATCATCGAAGCAATGTGTCCATTCTTCGGGATAGATACACGGTTTGTGATACGGTGCTCGTTTATATAAACTATTCGGGATGTGAGATCGAGTTTGATTTCATATCTTAAAATTTTCAAATTTAAAATTATTTTCAAAATCAAATACTACTTTTCAAATTATTTATTTAAATCAACCTAAAAATAAGCCGCACAATTTCTGGCGACTCCGCTGGGGAAAATTCCTCTCTCCATTTTTAATCGAATAGTTCGCTTTCAAAAATCGGTAGTGTATCCATGTCACTAATGGATCGAACTACCCTTCTTTCCGTTGGAATATTATGTTCATTTCTACCTTGAACGAGTATGGCCGACATTCTCTCGGATTTAGGAGCCATTGTTTAGACATCCCTAAACGGAGAGGTTCCGAGATCCTTTGCCTCATTTACGAGGCGGGGTGGGCCCCCGATAGGTGTTAGTTTAGGAGTGATCCTTCGAGTCGAGAAGTCTTGCATAAGACTTTCTTTTCCTTTCCGACTCCGAATCGGATTCATTACCTTCTCTACACCTTTGAACATTCCGTTCTAAATAAACAAACCCTCTAATGAATGACTCTTTTAATAAATATACATGAACAAGAATGTGTTCGGACTCTTTTCGATTCCTTTTCTTTTCGTCCTGATGAGAAGAAGCATAACTTGGGACTGACAATCAGAATCTACCTTGCAGAAATGGAAGCCCCAAAACTGATTTTCTCCTTCACCGATGGATTCGGACTTCGCTGTTTACAAGGATGAGCTGCCCGACAATGGGATCATCCGGTTTGGACAAGGATTCGAGAATACAAATGTCGAGATCGCTGACGTTACCCTTTTCGCACTGATGGACAAAGTGTCGGAAACTGAGAAACCCATGATTGAGTTCGATCTTAAGTCAACTCGAGAGTTTCCTCCTCTGCAAAGGGTTCCAGTGAGAGGAATACCGCTGTCCATAGAAGGACAGTTATCTCTACCCCATCTGGTCCAGTCGTCTCTGCACCTACCCCGGCTCCCGCCAAGCTGAAGGGGAAGGAAGTTCGAGTTTGCAACGAGCATGTTACCGTGGAGGGTACGGATTTCCGTGCAAGACCTTCGTTTTGAAATTGGGTCCGGCTCGAGGGTTCCACCCCAACACGGACTCGGAGGAGAAACGAGGCGGGAAGATTGCCGGGAAGGCCGGAGGCTGCTGAAGTCGCTTTCCTAGAAGAAATTCCCGAGTACACACCATTACCCGAATACATACCATTGTGCGAGTATACACCCCTTTTGGAAGGAAGTAGATTCCATCCCCTTTCGCCGCGCTGACGAGGAAAATGTCCGCAGGATTGCTTCTACGTTACCTCGACCCGCATACTATAGCGACAACAGAAGAAAGAGGGCTAGGGTTACACCACTTGCCCGACTACAGACTGTGATTGAAAAGTTAGCGAAGAAGGAAAGATGCCCTGTATCGAAAATTTTAAGAAGGATAGGGCGGGTGCCGGCCAAATCCCGTCTTGGGCCGCGAGTAGAATCTGCTATCGCTGCAGAAGAGCCTAATAAGAAGATGAAGGCTAGTCCACTTTGTTGTTGTTTCGGGTTTACGGATCGGAGAGGATACCACCTTCCGAGCATTCGAGTGACGGACCATCCGGTCTTAGGCCTTCTATCGCTAGAAGGATGGTATGGCGTCCCACTACTGAGCCGATTAAGACCGAAACAACGACCGGAAAAGGAAAGTCTCGTTAGGAGACTTGAGTCCGAGGAAAGTGCTACTGCGAGTAAAGGGGACTCATGAGAAAGAAACTCGACAATTGTCACATGACAAGCACGAGGATGTACGAAAAAGACCTGCAGAAGATCTTATGGAAAAATTAAGAGCGATATTCGGCGACTAGCGAGGGAAGAGAAGAGAAATTCGGAGATGAAGTTGACTCGTCGAGTTCATGGATGATGAGTATGCGAGAAATTAACATGGTTGAAACACGAGCTTCGTCGGCTTCACGAGGTGCTCCTGCGGCGCGAAAGAGAAGAGCGGAAGTAATGAGAAGGCGGCTTCAAGAGAAAGATGATACGATCGCCCGAATGGCGAAAAGGATGGAAGAGATGGCCGTAGCCCTAGCCACTCTCCGAGTCGAGTTCAACCCCGAAGGGAAACACCCCGGAAGTCATTCACATTGTAGACGGAGGAAAGGAGATTACATCCGTTAACGGGGATGATCGATTAAAGAAGGATGCAACACAAAGCATGATTCCGGAAAAGGATATCAAGAGCTTGGTGGAACGAGCGAGTGCGAGAAGCCTTGGCACAATCAAAGAGCGGGACATCCATTCGGACTGGTAGACCTTACCACGAAGAAGTCGACGGCTGTCCGATATCCGAAAGGCTTTGTACCACCTCTGTTCAATACCTTTGATGGAACCGGAAACCCTCGGCAACATGTTGCACATTTTCGTGCCAGTTGTTGCAATGCCGGTGGAAGTGATGCTTTACTCTTCCGACAATTTGTCAGCAGCCTGTCAGGGATCGCCTTTGATTGGTATGCAGAATTACCAAACGGATCGGTAAAGAAATTTTCGGAATTAGAGAACCTCTTCATCAAGCGATTTGCCGGAGCTCAGCACCACATCACTATAGGTGATTTAGTGGTAGAGAAGCAGAAGCCGAATGAATCCTTGGTGGACTACATACTTCGATGGAGGAACCTAAGTATGAAGTGTGAGCCACGAGTTACTAAGAACGAGCATGCGATCGGCATTTTACTTAAAAGCATCCATGGCCCGATAGCACTTCTCCTCAAGGGATTTACTATTAAGACTTTCGAGAAGTTGTTAAGTAAGGCCGAAAGCTTGCAAGAGGAGGCGAAGCAATTAAGTTTCACCGATAAAACAGACAAGCAGAAGCCCGTGAAAACTTTTGAAAAGAAGTCCGGGATCGTCGCAGCAGTCGATAAAGGCAAGCAGCCGATACAAATATCGTCGAACTGCCGCGAGCAACCTCGACGAGTTACCAGCGACCCCGACCCAGCTATCAGTCATCTCAATAGTATGAACAACCGCCTCGTCCGCAACGGACGTTTAGGGAGTTCCTGAGCAGGGAGTATCCGTTCAAGAATGAGGCAGTGCCAAAAATGTTCCGCAGCCTAATGAAGACTCCAGATTTCCAACTGCCAGAGCCTAAAAGACCAGAAGAAGTCGACAAGAAAGGTGATCCCAACTTTTGCCCTTACCACCGGATGCTTGGACACAAGATAGAAGATTGTATTACCTTCAAGAGTTGGCTCAACGACAATCTTCGGAAAGGGAATATAACGATCCCGAAAGAATACATGAAGGAACCCCAGAAAGGAGGTTCCGTCAATGTTATCTCGACGGATTTCATTGTTCCGATAGATCCCTATGCGACTAATGATGGATGGACTACCGCTTGGACAAAGTCTTCGAAGAAGGTTTTGGATCGCATCCAAACCGCTTCGGTGCGAGCCTCGATTCGAAGTTCGAAAGCGTCGAGTCGGCGCTATCACTTGCGATAGAAGAACCACCTCAACAAGAGACGATTGAAGAAAAGAAGAAAGTTGACGAAGAAGAGAAGACCGAGGCACCTAAGGCTAGACTAAGGGCTGCTTATCCTAGGATAGTTGTTTCCGATTCGGGGGAGAAATCCCTCGAACCTCTGACTCTGTATGATTATCTGCCTACTCCGGTGGGATCTTATAATGATGAGGGTTATGGCGTTGGCTACGTTTTGACTGTTTCTAACGATTACGTTACTAGCGACAATCAACCTAATCCGGACGTCGATTCCGATACAAATAACAATTCTCAAATCATACACAATCTCGACGATCACAACGACAAAGAAGACATCCACCAGGGAGGCTACGAGAGTTCAACAAGCAACGAGTCTATTTGCGAGTTTCGAGGAGCTCCAGACACACTAGAGTTAGAGCCTTCAGAATTTTAAGCTAATCCTGAAGAACTTGTCATTCCAATTCAGAAAGAGACATCAGCGAACTCAATGCTAAATTCAGAAGAAATCACAGAAGTCAACTTAAGAAGTGGAAGAGTTCTACCTCCGAGAATGGGTCCAAAGGAAAAAGGAAAGCGGTGGTTGTTCGGGGAGAACCAACCTCGGCGGAAGAAATACCCATTCGAGAAGAAAACGAGGCACATGAAAACAAAGTGGACTACAACGTGCTAGCCCATCTTAGGAAACTACCGACCAGGCGAGCATCTACGACGCTCTCATCTTATCGAAAGGAGATGAGAGAAGCTCGATCGAGGCCTTACTTGATCCGAAATTTGCTTAGCTCGAATAGCTGGAGATTCTTTAGATGAGGTTTGCTCGTTAAAGGAACGACGAGGTGTTACCTTCACGGACGATGACTTACTACTTGGGACAACGAGACCACAACCGAGCCCTTGTACATTTCGATTACTAATTGGGAAGTTTACACTCTCCGGAGTATTGGTGGATCCGGGAGCATCAATCAATATAATGAATCTTCGAACGCTAGCATACTTGGAAATTGATGCTCGCGAGCTCGAAGCGGACAAAATGTTATTAAGAGGATTTCGACCGGAAAGGAGAAAGAGCCCTCGGATCAATAACACTGCTAATGAAGACCGGTGACTTAGCAAAGACAACCGCGAAATTTCACATAATTGATTCGAAACGTCGTTCAACGCTCTCTTGGGCCGACCATGGATACATGAAAACAGGATGGTACCATCATCTCTGCATCAATGCATTAAATACTACGATGGAGGGGAACAGTGTATTAAAGGTGACTTACAACCGTTCTCCGTACACGAAATTGGAATCCATGATGATGCAGCTTATTATGCACCTCCGAAGAAAACAATCTTCTCCAGAGATACCATAACAAATGAAGCAAAAGAAATTTGGGACGACGAAGAACCTGAAGTTCTAGTCCAACGATCACTCACCACTCCCTTACGGCGAGATGGTGAAGGTTTCTCCACGACTCGCATCCGAGGTCGAGGCGGGGACGAGGTCGTGGCGGAGACATTAGGACGATTGGACGGAGGAAACCAGCCATCAATGTCGATTGGGAAGATAGTTACGAAGAAGAAAAAGAAATCAAACAAGAAGCGACGACAATAAGTCGAAAGAAGCCGCAATTCAGAATCCCTCTCGAAGATGAAAGAAACGAAGAATATAAATCGATGTACGAGAAGATTAACCACTATGTACATACTATGACCACGACCCCGATCCATTCTAATAAGATCGAGGGTATGGAGGTCAAAGAGGTACGTAGCGATGGTGCGAAAGCCCATCAAATTCTACCGTGGTGCTCCTTCCTCCAAAGCGAAAATAATGTACAATTTGAAGATGCTACTTCATCGAATTAATGGAATTGCCTTTTGAATGGTACTCTCCCTGTGTTCAAAATTTAATTCAGCGTGGTTTCTTACCTCGACAATGGACAAAAGGTCGATCACAACATTTTGAAGAATTATGGAATAACTCCGGTCGTCCACGCAATTCAAAACATGGTCTCGGATTCGGCACAGTAGGATCGATTGACGATGCCGAATTTTGCTTGGTTGTCACCTGTGAGTCTAATGAAAGCCGCATGGAAACTACGGAAGAACTCGAAGATTTACAAATTGGAGATGCTCACCGAGTTCGAAGAAGAGATCGAATCCTACGATAGATGAGTTAACGGAAGTTAACTTAGGTACTAAGCGAAGAACCTAGACCTACCTTTGTTAGCTCCTTACTCGATAAAGAAGACTCCAAAGAAATAATTAAGTTATTAATGGAATTTAAAGACTTGTTTTGCTTGGAGCTACGATGAGATGCCGAGTTTAGCTCCGGAGGTCGCGGTCATAAGCTAGGAGTGGATCCTAGCTACGTCCCGGTCAAACGAGGTCCTAGAAGAATGCGTCTAGAAATCGAACAACAAGTCATAGCTGAAGTTAAAAAGCTAATAGACGCTAAATTTGTCCGTGAAGAACAATACCCGACTTGGTTAGCCAATGTAGTACCAGTTAGGAAGAAGAATGGTCAGATCAGAATTTGTGTGGATTTCAGAGATTTAAACAAGGCATGTCCAAAAGATGAATTTCCTCTACCGATCCCAGAATTAATGATTCACATTGCTTCAACACATGAAATATTCTCATTCATGGATGGATCTTCGAGGATACAACCGGATAAAAATGGCTCCGGAAGATGAAAAACTTACGGCATTCGAACGCCGATCGGAGTATATTGCTTACACGGTGATGCCATTCGGACCGAAGAACGCAAGAGCAACCTACCGAGAGCGATGACAAGAATTTTTGATGATCTCATCCACAATCAAGTCGAATGCTACGTGGATGATGTGGTCATCGAAAGCAAAGTAAAGGAAAACCACTTGTATGATTTGAGAATTGTTTTCGAACGATTAAGACAATTTAACCTTAAGATGAATCCCTTAAAATGCGCCTTCGGTGTCACCTCCGGAAATTCTTAGGATTCGTTGTCCGACATCGTGGAATTGAAATCGACCGGAAAAGATTAAAGCCATCTTAGAAATGCCACCTCCAGAACCTTAAAACAACTACGATCTTTTCGAGGGAAGTCGGCATATCTTCGACGCTTTATCTCGAACTTGTCGGGTAGGTGTCGGCCTTTCTCGGCATTAGTTAAAAAGGACGCCAAGTTTATTTGGGAAGAGAAATGCCGAGAGGGCCTTCGAGGACATTAAATAATATTTAATGACACCTCCTGTCTTAGCGACCCCGGTCTCGGGTAGACCGCTGATACTTTATACCGCGGCTTTAGACGACTCTCTCGGAGCCACTGTTAGCCTGGGTCGATGATGAGGGTAAAGAAAATGCTCTTTACTTACCTAAGCCGTCGTTTACTTCAGACGGAAATAAGGTATCCCGCAATTGAAAAGCATTGTTTGGCCACTGATC
Source organism: Papilionanthe hookeriana x Papilionanthe teres (assembly GCA_022702705.1). NCBI lineage: Eukaryota > Viridiplantae > Streptophyta > Magnoliopsida > Asparagales > Orchidaceae > Papilionanthe > Papilionanthe hookeriana x Papilionanthe teres. Next base: position 105,927,640 of record CM040421.1, on the reverse strand, counting down.
TTCGCCGCTCGAAAACTCGAGCACTACATGCTTTCTCATAAGGTCGACTGATCTCGAAATTTAATCCATTGCAATACTTGATGACCCGTCCAACGCTTTCCGGCGGACTTGCCGGATGGTCGATGATATTATTGCAATTCGATATAACTTTCGTGCCTCTTCGTGCCAGTAAAGGGACAAGTCTTAGCGAGACTTCCTCGCGGCACACCCTTTGCCGGCGAATCGTCTCTCGATGACGATTTGCCGGATGAACAAATAATGAGCTTAGAAGACCACGATGATCGACGTTGGGAATTGTATTTCGATGGAGCATCTTCGGCACACAAAGACGAAGAATCGCGAGTGATAGTACCGGTAAGGCGGGGATCGGACTAATCTTTATAACACCGGAGCGGGGGATGTTAAGATATTCCTACCACTTGACGGAGCCGTGTACAAATAACGAAGCGAATACGAAGCCCTCATAACGAGGATCGGAATTAGCTGTTCGAATGGGTATAACGAGACATCGACATCTACGGGGATTCGCAACTAATCATTCAACGGATCATCGGACGATACGGAATTTTAAAACCGAAGACTCGAGCAATACTTCCGAGTATGCCATACAGTTTGTTGGAACAGATTCCGAATGTGACAATCTACAAAATTCCCGAAAAGAAAACGCTTTAGCGGATGCGTTAGCCGTCTCGCAAAAGAATTTGCTCGCTTCCAAGATGAATCGATGGAAGTGTCGGTTCACGGACGTCGGGTCCTATCACGGCTCGACATAGACACAATACACAAATCGAGAAAAGAAAAAGAATCGATTGCAGACGGTGACGAGAAAACACGGAAGATTGGCGACGACCATTAATAGATTACACGCAAACGGGAAAACTACCGGACGATAGGTCATTAGCCCATCGGATCAAGAAAAGAACTCGTCCTACGCATTAATAAACAACACATTATACGGAAGGTCTTTAGATCAAATGTGGCTAAGGTGCCTAAGCGGGTCCGAGGCCCGTGAAATTGTTAAAGAGGTGCATTCGGGACTCGTGGCGCTCACCGATCGGGTCCGAAGATGAAAATGAAAATTAAAAGACTAGGGTACTATCGGCCCTCGATGATGACCGAGCGCATGAAAATCGCCAAGAGCCGTCACCGGTGCCAAGTGCACGGAGTGGTTCTACACCAACCTCCAAACATGCTACATCCGACAATTGCGTCGTGGCCATTTGAATGTTGGGGCACGGATATAGTGGGTCCAATAGAACCACCATCTTCGAAAGGACATCGCTTCATTCTTGCGGCTACAGATTACTTTTCCAAGTGGGCAGAGGCGGTTCCACTTAGAGAAGTAAAAGCACACCATGTGCTACAATTTTTCAAGAACTAAGTTGTCTACCTAGTTTCGGAGTGCCGCGCGAGATCATCTCGGATAATGGGTCAGCATTCAGAAGCACACAAATCAACAATTTTGTCAGGAGACACGGAATCGACTGACGATATTCAACAATTTACTACCCAAGAGCAAACGGCCTTGTTGAGGCTTTTAATAAAACTCTCGTTCAAATTTTAAAGAAGACTTTAGACGACAATAAGAGAAATTGGCACGAGAAATTGTTAGAAGCCTTATGGGCCTACAGGACAACCTTCGAACTCCTACTCGAGCTACACCTTACGCTCGGTGTATGGGTCCGAGGCGGTGTTACCCTTAGAGGTCCGAGCTTCCTTCACTCGGGATTGCGATTGCAAACAAAATCACGACATAAGAGAATGCCAAATTGCGACTCAGAGGAATTGGAAAGCTCGGAAGGGAAAAGACTTGCAGCGCGACGGGAATTTAGAACTATACCAAGCTAAGATGGTTCAAGCCCATGACGGACGGTCCGCCCGAGAACCTTGAAAGTTGGTGACTTAGTTCTCGTTCTCGAAAGACCTATTCTTGCACACCGCAAGATAGGAGGAAAATTTGAACCCACTTGGGAAGGGCCGTTTGTGATTGAGGCGATCTACTCGGGAGGCTCCTACCAGCTAGTGAATTGCCGAGGAGAACGACATATGCTTCCGATCGATGGACGATACTTGAAAAAGTATTACGCTACTGATGTTTCGAAGGAATGAATTTTCCATCCACTAGAAGCACGGGTGAAGTAATTACTTATGATCGGGTCCGAACCCAAAATAATAAAAAATGTGCTAGAATAAATAAAATCATGATAATAAAGTTTTCCTTGTTTTCTCCCTTCCAAATCAAAATCTCTTTCCTGATCTTTTCCTACTTCATTCCCGTTGAATTTAAAAAATATAAAAATAAAAAAAATTTGTCTTTAATAAACATTTTCTTAATGTTCTTGTTCTTAGTACAGCCCCTGATCCTTTTCCTTGTCTTTTCGCAGGGAAATGTCGAACGGGCGGTTGGTCCTGAACTTTAGAAATGGCGTAAGCCTTGCACTCGACGAAAAGAGGGTGAAAGATGGAGCGATAATAGAGATTGACTCGGACTTCGCACCGGCGGGCCGCGATACGAGGAAAGTGGCCAGGTCCCGATTGACCGAGAGGAACTGCCCGGTCGGACGAGTAATGAAAGTGGGTGGCCCGAGCCACCGATCCGGCGATAAGAAAAGAAAAACAAACACCGAAGAGGATAAGAGAATCGAGTACGCTAGTCGCCACGAGCGGAGGACGAGGCTTGTCCGCGCCGCGCCCACGAAACTCGGGAAATACGAAGAGCTACTCTCACGACGACTCGACGAAGAAATAAAAATCGCCGTATCCGCGAGTTGTTAACTAAATTAGCGACGGACCGGCGCGACGAGACGATTGCTTCTGCCGGTGCATATACTTCGAGGATACCGGTTCGCCGGGAACTCGAAGAAAGGAGGCCGGCTCCGAGGATGACGGAAGAAACTAGAGAAATCTCAAGAAGAACGAGAAGAAAGAAGGCTACTACGCCACCGGATGAAGCCACCGGTAATGCATGACCTTGTTGCGAAGCAACCCCGGAGGATGTCCCGACGGACATCATCCTCGAGGAGCCGAGGTATGCGGGGAGAACGTGAAGGGATTGAGCCATATATCCCACGGTACGTCACCGAGCCTCGCCATTTGCAAATTATCCCGGAATACGAGCTAGAAAGAATACGAGAATGTCCGAAGAAAACTTTTGAATACTTCGTGAGAATCGAGGGCGGGAGGATCGATATACTTAGAAGGCCTCGAGTTACATACGGACGTGTTCTCGGAATACGAACAACAACAAATCGTGGACTGCATCCGGGATTTGAAAAAGATGGGCCGAGCGGGTCGCTTAAGAGAAAACACTTACTCGGAACCCGGAGATGGATGCCGGGGAAGGGGAGAATTACAATACTGATGTGGATGCTTGCTACTGACTTCGCGAGAAGACGAGGAAGGGAAACCCACCGGGGATACTCCGTCATGGCCGAGTGGATCCGATGCCATTAGTCATTAAAAGGATGGTAAAAAGGATGATAACATGGAGGGTACGCCGGCGGATTGCATACCCAGCGGTTGCATCATTAACATTTACAAGAAGGGTGACTGCATTCCCCGCACATAGATCATCACGACTTTGTTAGACCTTTACGCACGGTTTCTTTTCCGAATGAGTGTAATATCATGTTCGGATCGACCTCCGGATAGCGAGCCCGAGTGAGTTCCGAGGCCGATAAAGATACCATTACCGGTGAGGTTCCGTCATGATATCGAAGGGCAACGGAGCGGATGTCGCTAAACATTGCATACCGGGAGTGCCGAGTGAAGCGGATCTCGGTTACTTTCGGAAGAATGGACGACGAGGAAAGCACCTTATCACTTCCAGCCAAACCCGGAGCTAGAAAGCCTCCGACCTTATGGTAGTGAGTTACATGGGAAATATCACACCTCCAACGTACATCCATACGGCATCCTCGCCAAGGATGGCTTGGAAGGTGATGTTATTGACCATGCACCTCACTATTCAGACATGGATTTTTGACAGATACCCTTTTGGATGGATCGAAAAAGATCATACATAGTCCGTTTTGAGTCTATATGGATTGTATGAGATGTATTCCAGATCGAGTTGTATGATGTATCTTCAGCGTGATTGGAATGAAAGTGATGATGTCACATTTTTGGCCTTCACCTCTTTTGTGCAAATTGACTGGGAAACGCCATTAAAGTTAAACGAACTTCGAACAAAGAACAGAAAAGAAAAAAAAATAAAAATAATAATAATAAAAATAAAATAAAATAAAAAAAGAGAAAATAAAAATATAAATAATAAATGAGAATTATTTTTCCATTAAAAATCCAAACATAAAAATAACTTCAAAATCCACGTGAACGCTAAATAAAATTCACATGAACATTAAATACACGGCTAAAAAAAATTTTTGGAAAGTTAAAGGACAAACAAAATGAAAATGAATCTCAAATCGGATCCCACTCTAAATTCATCTTTTCGAACATTTCAAATCAACTCCAAATCGAAATTTATCTCGAAGCTTTGAAATTCTCTATCGGGACAACTCTTCCTCACAAGAGACCCACACTTCAATTTCAAAACCCTAAACCTTTTTTCGTCACATCGAAATCATTTCGACTTTTGTGGCCTACCTTTCTTCCTGTATGGAAATCGACTAGGTCTATTGACCCGGAGCCACGAGCTTTGTCTGATTTGGTTCTGATGGCATGAGACTGGGTCCCTCTTCTCCCAAATAAACTTCGAGATTGGAATCCATTTCCAATTCTCATTAAACTTTCGAGATTGGAATCCATTTCCAATTCTCATTAAACTTTTGAGATTGGAACCTAGTTCCAATTCTCATTAAACTTTCGAGATTGGAACCTCGTTCCAATTCTCATTAAACTTCCGAGATTGGAATCCATTTCCAATTCTCATTAAACTTTCGAGATTGGAATCTCGTTCCAATTCTCATTAAACTTCCGAGATTGGAATCCATTTCCAATTCTCATTAAACTTTCAAGATTACAACCTCGTTCCAATTCTCATTAAACTTTCGAGATTGGAACCTCGTTCCAATTCTCATTAAACTTTCGAGATTGGAACCTCGTTCCAATTCTCATTAAACTTCTGAGATTGGAATCCATTTCCAATTCTCATTAAACTTTCGAGATTGGAACCTCGTTCCAATTCTCATTAAACTTTCGAGATTGGAACCTCGTTCCAATTCTCATTAAACTTCGAGATTGGAATCCATTTCCAATTCTCATTAAACTTTCGAGATTGGAACCTCGTTCCAATTCTCATTAAACTTCCGAGATTGGAATCCATTTCCAATTCTCATTAAACTTTCGAGATTGGAATCCATTTCCAATTCTCGTTAAACTTTCGAGATTGGAACTTCGTTCCAATTCTCATTAAACTTTCGAGATTGGAACCTCGTTCCAATTCTCATTAAACTTCCTAGATTGGAACCAGTTTCCAATTCTCTTTAAACCTTCGAGATTGGAACCAGTTTCCAATTCTCATTAAACCTTTGAGATTGGAACCAGTTTCCATTTCTCTTTAAACTTCCAAGATTGGAACCAGTTTGCAATTCTCATTAAACCTTCCGAGATTGGAACCAGTTTCCAATTCTCATTAGACCTTCGAGATTGGAACCAGTTTTCATTTCTCTTTAGACCTTCGAGATTGGAACCAGTTTCCATTCTCATTAAACCTTCGGGATTGGAACCAGTTTCCAATTCTCTTTAGACCTTTGAGATTAGAACCAGTTTCTAATTCTCATTAGACCTTCGAGATTGGAACCGGTTCCATTTCTCTTTAAACCTTCGAGATTGGAACCGGTTTCAATTCTCATTAAACCTTTGAGATTGGAACCGGTTCCATTTCTCTTTAGACCTTTGAGATTGGAACCGGTTCCATTTCTCTTTAAACTTCCGAGATTGGAATTCAATTCCAGTTCTCTTTAAAACTTTGAGACTAGAACCTGATTCCAGTTCTCTTTAAACTTTCGAGATCAGTACCTAAATTCTGATTCTCATCCTTTTCAATCAACACTTAAACTCCGATTCTCACTCCGAAGCTGGGACCTAAATTCCAGTTTTCCTTGCAATCCCGAGGTTGGAACTTAGGTTTCAATTCTCATTTCAAATCCAAATTTTCTCGAATGGATTTTAAACCAAACTTCGATCTAAATTGAAACTCGAAATCTAAACTTACACATCAAAATTTAAACTAAAACAAAACGAAAATCTAAATCGAAATTCCCCCAGATCATGCGATTTGGGACTCACCTCCTTTTCCTTTCCCCAGCGAGAGTTCAGGGATCTCCAGTCTTGGAGATGCACTTGACACTCCCCAGCGGAAATTCTTCTACTTCGTACTAAGCTTGTCACTTGGACATCTTTGTTGGTTTTGTTGATCTTTTCGGTCAACACCAATACGCGCGTTGTGCTTGGTTAGCACACCACACCTATTGGGGGTCCATTTGTTGACCTCATTTTTGATGAGGTCTTCTCTTCTTCTCTTTAGTACTTAGGATCTAGCCTTAGGCTTTTCCTTTGACTATCCTAGAGGATTAGAATTGGGACCCACCACTTAGAAATTCAAACCACTTCCTAACTCCCTGCAAACTCCACAAAATTGATTGTAGACCCCTAATCACCTAGAGGGTTGAAATTAAATGTGGAAGTTTAAAGGATGAGTTCCTATAGGATTCTTTGGCCTTAGGACTGCTACTAGGTGGCTCGATGCAGTGAAGGGGCTGACTTACACACACTACACCTATACACTACACTTTCACACACCTCTTAAAAACACACCCATACCCAATTTGACCTCCGACTCATGAAAGTGATTCACATGGATGGTCCTTAACCCCTAAGCCCTCGGCTAGAGGTTAGGAACAACATAGTGGATGCCTCAAATGAGTCCCTTCATGGCTCATGTGGGCTTGATATGGCTTCATGGCTCAACCAAAATGATTTCATTTCACTTACATTTACCAAATCTTCAATTTTCCAAAATTTCAATTTTTGACCCCCGGGACCCTACACCCACCTAGCCTACCCAATACCTTTGAAACCAACCAAAATTTGCAAAATCACCTAAACTACCAAAAATTCTCCAAAATCATTCCTAAACATGTCCTCACCAATCAAATTGATCATCCATAGCCAAAAATACCAAAAATTCCAAAAATACCTCCCGATACCCTCCAAATACCCAAAATGCCCCTCTTAGCCAAAAAATCCAAAAATTCAGAAAATTCCCAGAAAATTCCAGAAAATCCCAAATATTCCCAATTTCATTTTGTTCAACTACATCATGGGCTAATTTTGTCAATTTACCCCACTTTTATCAAAACCCCCAATTTGACCCATTTTAACCCAAAGTGAACCCAATGTCAAACCAAACCTACCCAATTGACCTAAATTCTGGTCCAATTCAATTCTAAACTTCAATTCAACATCCCCGACACCAATCTAGACCAAATCCAAGTCAATTTGATTGACATTTGAATCGATTTCACTTTGGGCCTTAAAGCCCGATTTGAACCCATGACCCAAACTTAGCCCAAACTCACCCAATTCAACTCCAATTAACCCCAAATCTATTCTAAACCTTCCTTAACATCCCCATAAACAAAACACTAACATGATTTGCCCAAAATTTAGACCCAAACCCCACTCAAATTCAACCCAAAATCAAAAGGCCCAATTTTGACCTAAACCTAAAACCTAGCCCAAATAGACCCAAACCCCAAAATCAAAACCCAACCAAAGCCAAAACCTCTTTGAAACACTCCCATAAACATTTCCCAACATTAATTTTACATCAATTTCAACCCTAGCCCAACATTGGCCCAAGTTAGCCCAATTTGACCTATATTGGCCCATGTACCAAATGAACTCAAATCCAACCCAATGCAAGCCCAAACCACCTCAAATTTATTTCAAATCATTCATGACAAATCCCTAAACCAAACTCAACAATTATTTGGCCCAACCTCTTTACAAAACTCCCATCCATAAATTCATTTTTAAACTAAAAGGCCCATTCCTTAAATCATTTTAAAAGCCACATCTTTTACCACATCCAAAGGCCCAAAATTGGTCCCAAAGCCCATATGACATTTCCCCTCATCATACTTTCAATTAAACTCAATACCTAAGTCCTAAATTCATCATCAAATCATCCCAAATCAAGCCTTATCCAAGTTCCCATTAAATTATCAAAAGAATCCCAAAACCCATTTTCATGAAATTGACTAAACCTTTCCCCAAGCCAAAGGTGATCTATGAAGCCATGCATGAGCCACATGTGAGCCATGAGGGCCTTGGACACTCCACCATGCCATATTGGGTAAGAAGAAGGGGGGCTTTCCTTAATCCCTAAAGCTCATTAGCCTTAATCATGACTCACCTAAACTTAAATTTAATCCAAATATATTTGGATGGAGACCTCTCCATGCCAAACCAGCTGATCCCTTTGATCCCCACGACACCCAAAGCCACCTTGAAGGGTGCACCAAGCCCAAATGGGTGAATTGACCCATTTAGACTCAAAACTAGCCATGCCCCATTCTACTTTGGATCAAAGCCTTTACACATGGCAATTGCCGATTGCTTACACCAAGCCCCGCCACCGACCCACCTGACCTTGAGGGTGACCCATGCACTGGCCGGCCAGCCACCACGGCCGCCGGAAACCACCGTGCCGAGAGCTCGCATGTGAGCCCGAACTTGAAATTCTCACCTGCTGAGCTGCCTCATGCCCAATGGCCACCATGGCTGTTCTTCACATGCCAAGTGCAGCTGATCCCAGCCCTCAACTCCCCCTGGGAGGCCCTCCAGCCTCTCCTATTTAAACCCCTCACCCTCTCGGCCAAAGGTGGTGCTGAAACAAACCTTAAGGAAACTCTGCCAAAATTGTTCCAGACTACTCCCCACACATAGAGAACTTGATCCCCACTGAAATCCCCCTGCCATTTCCTCTCGTGAGCTCGATTTCGGAGTCGAAATCCGAGCCCAAAACCGGGACACTTCTCCACGGTGAGCCAATCCCCAAATTGATTGGTCCTACACCTTCACTCGGATCGAGGAAGAAGTCCACCGAGAAAGCCCCCTCTCCGAGGCCACCCGGTTGCTCCGGCCTCCAAGCTTTGTGATCGGCCGTGGTCACTTTCATAGCTAGACAATTCACTGAGCCGAGGGACTTCATCCGGAGCTTACTTGGACCCGACCGAAGGTGACACGACTCTCGGATCGAAGCTTCACTTCTACGAGCGAAGGTATGAACTCCCTCTTCGCCCGAGCTTCAGTCAATTCTCCATTTTGATTGGCTTAATTTCATAGCATGTTCACCGTATGGATGTGTTCATCTTATCAAGACGAATCCATAGAGCATAGAACACGAAAATCCGTTGAGAATCGAGTGAGTTCTTAGGGTTAGAGTGTGGACGGTCACGGGATCGCACCAGTCGTAGTCGATGACCAGGAACTGTCGGATCGCGCGTGTATTGGATGGACGGCTTGGATTGCGTCGGACCGGCAGATGGTACGTGAACCGCGGGGCCCCGGGCAGCCGAGTCAGATGGCGGCGCCGAACTAGGGAGTGACGCGTGTCGATTCGGAGCCGCCGAGGTTGAGTCAGCGCTGCGTGGATAAGTAGATAAATAGGGTATTTAATGTATTTATTAAATATCAGAAACTTTGAAAATTCATATCTTTGTGTAGAAAAATCACAAAAATAAAACAAAAATACCCTCTTGCTCAGTGAATAGAGGAGAATAATGTGGAAAAAAAATTAATTAATTTTGTTCAGTATTTTATTTTTAATTAATTATTTACTCCCTGCATTGTTTTAATTCTCCATGCATTCATACAATTCACCATGGCATGAGACCATAGGGCTTTTGAAGCCTCTGAACTTGGGAACATTACCTGAATTTTCTAAGGTCGAGGCCATCTCTGTGAAAAGTTATTGATTATTCAAATGCATGTTGCTCGTTTTGAGTATTTTAATTCCAAAATTAGCATGTTGTGAAATAAATTCTAGGAAAATTTGGTGATGTTCCTTATGACCGAGAGAACCCTAGGAAAAATAGGACTTGAGTTAATTCACTTAGATTAACCCTAATCGGCTTAAATACCCAAAATTGAAATTTAATTAATTAGAGTTAACCATAGATCAAATTGACTTGAAATCAATTCCCCACTGACCTTTAGGATCGGAGGAATCCACCATAAAAATTTCAAGTCAATTGGATTTGGTTAGCCCCATCAAATGGGTTGATTAAGCCACTTAGCCAAAATTAAACTTTAAAATTTCATAACATTCAAAATACTTTTCAAAAATTCATCAAATTGGTTTTGAAGCCTCTCTGATATCAGGGGAATTCAAGAAAATTAAAATTGCAATTTTCTAAAAAAAGTTGATTTTTTATAATTATTTTAATATTTTAATAATTAAAAAAATAATAAAAATTACAAAAATAATAAAATTCACCAAAATGGCACATTTTGAATTCTAACCACTTAGGAACAAACCCCATATTTTTCTTATGTCTCTAGGTTGAGATATTAAATTTTAAAGCCTTGGGGTAATTTTTAAAATTAAAAAAAATACATTTTCTAGCATTTCCACTAAAATAATTCCAATAAATTAAGGAAAAATCAGAAAATTGTAAAATTTGGTTCTCTGGAATCCTTGATATCAGAGAGAATTTTAAAAATTATAAAATTTATTTTTCAACTTATATTCTATTTTTAAATTAATTAATACCCCAGAACTTAAAATAATTTTAATAAATAAAATATAATTCAAAAAATCACAAAAATTGGTCCAAGTGGTCCTCTGGTCATTAGGAATGTCCCATAATTTTCTTAAGGACAGAAACTTTCCCTTGGTCATATTATTAAATTTTCTTTGGAAATCCTTATTTTCCACCAAAAATAATTACATAAATAAATTAAAAACAAAAAGATCACATTTTCTCCTCTAATGTCTTTATTGACATATGAGTGAGGTCACATAAAAATTTCAAATTCATTTGAGCTCAATTTAGTGAGTTATGAAATTATTAAGCTTGAAGGGCAAAATGGTAATTAAAATTTTAACCCTTAATTAAAACTTTAGGCTTAATAAAATTAAAGAGTAAAATATTTGATCCTAATCTGATTTGGATGATTGAAGTTTAAATAATTAAAGGGTAGAAACCTATTAAACAATTCAACAATAATTGAAATGAACTTTAGTTAAAATAATTAATTAAATTTGGAAGAATAGTAGAAATTGGAGTTCTTAAAATAGGGATGTTATTAGGAAGAAATTTGTTCTTTAATTTAAGAATCCCTAAATTAATCATCTCAATAATATTTAATTCCTAATTAAAATGATAATCCAAGTTTAAAACTTAAAATGCTAAAAGACTTAATCATTAAATTAAGTTAAGGTTAAATTATTTAAAGCAAACCCTTTTAAAATAAAAAATTAAATTAAATTAAATTAAATTAAATTAAATTAAATTAAATTAAATTAAATTAAATTAAAACATATTAATTTAAATTAAATTAAATTAAATTAAATTAAATTAAATTAAATTAAAACAAATTAAATTAAGTTAAATTAAATTAAATTAAATCAAATTAAATTAAATTAAATTAAATTAAAACTAAATCAAATTAAATTAAATTAAATTAAATTAAATTTAGCTAAATCATATTATATTAAATTAACTTAAAATTAAATGAAATTAAATTAAACCACATTAAACTAAATTAAGTTAAGTTAAATTGAATTAAATTAAATATAACATCACCTAAGTCATAAAGAATTCAAAATAAATCTAAAATAATTTGAACACTATTCCACACTTAAATCATTAATTTGAACTTAAATTTGAATCACGAAATCATTAAATATCATTTTGCCCTTAGGAGCTTTTACTATTATAACTCCTAAATGGAGTATCAAGTGAAATGTCACTTCACTCATAAGGATATTCAAACATCCTAATTCACCGAGCAAGAAATAAAACTTAACTTAAACACCTTGGATGATTAATTCACCGCACAATAAATTCATTTGGACTTAGGACAATTCACGAAATATTGAAAAGATGTTTAAGATTCGTCTTAAACACTTCCTCAATATGATGGAATGTCCTTAAGAAAAAATTGAGCTTAGTTGTTCTTTGGTGAAGAAAATCATCCTTAAAACCAAAATTGAAGACCTAGACATCATAGGAGTGACTAGCTATAGGGTTTGGATTTTGGTAGAAAACCATAACCCTTCCCTTAGCTTTACCTAGGAAATTGCTATAAATGCTTAAATGCTCTAAATTGTATTTTAAGTGCAGCTTGGGATGACAGGAAGACCCTCCAGGTACGCTTTTATTTTATTGCAATTTATCTTACTGCAATTCATTTATGCGTGTTGCACTTTACCTTTCTTGCATGATAAACAACAGTTGCATGAAAACCTACACCTTTAGGACGAAACCAAAGCCGAAACCCATAACTAAATTAAAAGACACTACGAAGATAAAATTCACCGCCACAACATTCAAAATATAAAACAACTCAAAATTTAATCACAAACAAAACAACAAAACTACAACTACAACTAAATTAAAACGTCTCATTGAATGATCGGGAATACCTCGGATGATGTAACCCACGTGTTGCTAACGGGATTTCCCGCGGTCTAAATGAAAGTGCGGAACTCATTTAGTTGAGTTTAGCAAATTCATCCGGACTAAGTGAATTCGATGAAAATAACGGTGTCGGGATGACGGAACCGTGGGATCTTAATCGGTTCGTTTAATCAACTTTAAGACCTGTTTTAATTAAAACATTAAAGACACATGGAAATTAAGACTTTCTCTAAAACCAAACACTTCTCTCATCTCCTGATTTATGAACTTCTAAAACTAAACCTCTGCAACAACAAGGAGCTCGGAGCATGGTGGGCAGCTCGACCATCGTCATCAGCAAAACATGAATCTACTTCAACAAAATATTCCTAGAATTAAACAACAAAACCATAGGACTTCGAGGTATTTTGCCTAGTGCAACATAAATCCTCAGCCTTTTGTTAGGCATTTGCATTGCAAATTAAGCCCTAACCGGTCTTAGGACTCGAGGTAGTCGTTCGGTACGACATAAACCCTCACATTTTGAGAGCTATTTGTATGATTTTATCATACAAATATAAGTCCTAACTAATTAAAATTGGCAAGATCAAAACATTAAATAAACATTAGGACTTTCGTAAATTCAAGCCAAACAATAGGATAGTCGGGAAATTACCGAAGTTCGCTTCGAATCTGTAATTTCTCCTACCTTTCTTCCTTTGAGTCCCCAAAATAAAATGTTCCAAATTTGATCCAGTCCCTATTGAAATTCCAATATTCAATCCCTTGAAAACTTAAACTTTGAAATTCTTGATGATTCCCGTCACTTAAGATGTAATTAACTATAGGGGCTTGCCCTTATAGGGAATTTTAAGAACCCAGGTAAAATAAACCCTGTTTAATGTTTTCATATTAAACGAGGGAATTTGTCGGCTTATAAAATTGGTTGCGGACCAAACGGATGTCACGAAATCTTCTAGTTTATTTAATCGAGCCCCATCATCGAAGCAATGTGTCTATTCTTCGGGATAGATACACGGTTTGTGATACGGTGCTCGTTTATATAAACTATTCGGGATGTGAGATCAGTTTGATTTCATATCTTAAAATTTTCAAATTTAAAATTATTTTCAAAATCAAATACTACTTTTCAAATTATTTATTTAAATCAACCTAAAAATAAGCCGCACACACCTCTTCAAAATTCTTCCAAATTCAATTTATCTTCTACAAGGTAATTGTCGCGCCTAGGCGCCGGGATCTGGCGCCTAGGCGCCGGGATCGGGCACCTAAACGCCGGACTCTGTGACCAGGTCTTTCGCACCTCTTCACTTTGGGTCGCACCTCTTCGCGATCCAGACCGTTTCCATGTGTCCAAATACATTGTATCACATGTCCTATATATTAGGAGTAAATTCCAATCTTCTAGAAGCTCCAATAACTGCTTAGCACCGTTAAAATAACTGCCCAAAGTCATCAAAAAATATTGACAGCATCTGTATCAAACTGGCGCTTAGGCGCCGGATTCTGTCATCTAGGCACCAGGCCAATAATTCCAAAATTTTGCTCCATAAGCTCCATTTTTGCTCCTTTTTTCTTCTTTTTCTTTCTTGGACTCTTTTTAAATCATCTACATCCAAAAACATAAAAATACCTTTCATTAAAGCATAATATCCTTAAGAATTGAATCATAAATAAGGCATAAAAATGGGTATTTTTTAGGTAGATCACCTACTGATGATCCTGGTGATGGAGATTGGTAGATTGTTTGTTTCTATTTCTGTTGTTTTTATTGTGTTGTGTTGTACTACTGGGATGTAGTGGTTATTTGTTTTTCATGTGATGTGTAACCCTGTTAGTGTACTGTTATGTTGTACTGAAACATTGAAATTGTTAGCTAGACTGCGTAGTACTGTGATAGTTTGTTTTATATTATAGAGCTTTGTTGGATGTTTAGATGTTTAAAGTTAATTTCTCTTACAAATGAAAATATTTAAAATTGTTATATCACTGCTACTAATTGTTTCATGTCCGCTAGTTGTAAATTTTGACTAATACCAGATAGCTGTTGAAGATTTCAAGATCCCAGCAAAGAAGTTTAGTTTCTCTACTCTCTATTGTTTCAAATTTACTGAAAAATTTAAGTTTGGGGGAGGATAGAGAAACATTAACTTTTATTTGTTCTTAATTATTATATTGTCAAAAATTTTTAGCATAACTTCTGGAAGTTGAACCTCACTGTAAGTAACTAAACCATTTTATTTCAGTTGAATATTATGAAAGGATTGGATGAAAATTTTTAGTAATAAAGGTTAATTTTATATAAGTAATATATTTTGTATGAACATTTGATTATAGTTGACTATTTAAAGTAAAGAAAACTGTATTTTTGAAATGTTAAGGGACTTAAAGTATTATGTGTTAAGAAGAGATTGTGACTTTATGTTGAATAATAAAGCTTGTACTTAACTATAAAGTAAGGAGGTGTCTCAAGTTTGAACTTTAGAAAGAGGAGAGCGAAGTTCAAAATCATTAAAGGCTATCAAGATATAGTAATGCTCATTAATAAAAGAGAAAATAACAGAAAAGAAGGATTCAAAAACAATCCTGAAAAGAAAAGGAGAAAGAAGAAAAAGAAAAGAAAAAGAAAGAAAAATATTTATGAGGAGAAGCATGAGGAGATGCCTAATAAAAAATTGGCTTCACTTAAGTCACCCTAAAAGGAAAATTTGATTCATTTCAGAATTTTTGTTTAAAAAATTGGCCTACATTCTAATAAAGTTTGCATGAACTCCTTTTTCACATAGTCTTTCAAGGCAGTCTTGATGTGACAAATTATGGTTCATCTTGAAATAAATAGAACACTAGAACCCTTAGAATTGATTGCTGAATATTCTAATACCTATAATGTTGACCTGAGTTACTAAATTTCTTTCTGAAATCTACCCAATATATTCTTTTGAATGAAAAATTTTAGTGTTCTACAGTTGAAAAGTACATTGCCTAGAGTTATAATTTTATGTAGTAAAAGGATTACTTGAGGACAAGTAATAGTTAAAGTTTGGGGGATTCTGATGCACCAAAAATATATACAGTTTTTGCTATATAATTTTACCCATTTTTGGCGATATTGTACTTTAAAGAAAGGTATTTTTCATGATTTGTTGCAGATATGATGATTTTAGGTGATTGGAGCGAAAAGAAGTGAAAAGGAACGAATTCGGAGCAAAAAGGAGCAAAAATGAGGAAAATAGGTTCTCGTGCCACCGGCACTAGAATGGGTGCTGCCGTCGCCATTCTCTAGAGAACTCGACAACATTTTGACGGTATAGCGCCGCCGGTGCCCAAAGTCGGTGAAATTCAAATTTGAAGAGTTTTGGCGACTTTTTGAAGGGATGCTTATGAAAATTGAGATTTTGTTTCTATCTTATAAGTAACTATTTTTTAACGAAAATGAGGGGGACTCTCTTGGTTTCTCTTACTCTCTCTTGGTGTTCTTGGTGTGTGTTGAGTGTTAGGGTTTAGGAGAAGAGTGTGTAGAAGTGAGGATTTGAGAGGAATTTTTCTCTAAGGAGTGAAGGAGAAGAAGTAAAGTGAGAGATTGCTTCTTCTTGTCCATTCTAAAGAGGGAATTAAGTGTTGTAAAGAAGAGAGAAAAGGATTCAAAAGAACTTCAAGGGAATTACATTAGGGAAGAGAAAAAGATAAGTTATATTTTCTTTTGTTGTTTGTATGACTTTTCTTTTATATATAAAATCCAAGTTTTATTGTATCTTCTTCATGGATTCTGAGTAGTCTCCTTTGTCTTTCTTCTTTCATAAAGATGTGATGATGAATTGATGTGGATTTTATGTGTCTTTAATGTATTGAAGAAATTATGATGGTTTTTCATTTCAAACTTAATTTACTTTTCGATTTGGCCAATTGAAATGTTAAAATATGTTGTTGAACATTATTTCTAAAATTATTTATTGTCCTACAACAATAATGAAGAATCAATTCAATTTCCATGGATGAATTGAGTAGTTCATGGGAATTGAGTGTAAATAAATAGGGAAATATGTTTTGATGGACTTCAATTTGTAGGTTTTCAGGGTGACAGGCTGAGATCCCTAAATTAGTTCTAAGATTAGTAACTAAACATTGAAGGTTAGCCTTCAGGTGAAGGGTGAGTGGGAGCTCCGTAGTGAAAGCCGGTGTCCTCCCAGCCTAGCCTTAGATTTAGTGACTAAACTTAGGATGTGTCAATGTTCTTTTCAAGCATTGAAGAGGGGTACTCTTTTAAGGGTAAAGAAACATCTATGCTCCTATTTGGCACAATAACATAGATAATTGTTCCATATCAATCCACACATCATATTCTCATTGCAAGAGGAAAGATACTTTTCTCATATATAAAAAACCTTTCAAATACATAGTTTAGTGTGTCTGTTAGTTAATTTTGTTTTCAAAGTTGTTAGAAGTAATTGTAGTTTAATTAATTGTTACTGTTTTGTGCATAGTGGTAGTAGAAGTAAGTATTACACGTTAAGTGCAATTTGAGTATCGGATTTTAGTGCTATATTATATATATTTTGAAACACTTTCTTATAATTCATACTTCCCTGTGGGATCGATACCCATGACTCCATTAGAGCCTTGTATTACTTGATACGATACGTATACTTGCATTGAGTGCTTGGACTTTACAAAATCATTATAAATACATAAATTTGAGTTCATAAATTCTTACAAAAATATAAGTCCCGCATCATCATCCCAAACGGCGGGGTAGTTATCATTTGGTGCTTTACTTAGGAATTATGTGAGAGTGCCCTTAAAGGAAAAATTAACTTATGGAAAAAAATATTAGATTTTTATGAGCTTGTAATGTTTCAAAAGGTAGTTTAAGATTAATCATATTTTCTTTTATAACTCTTGTTAATTAATCCTTTTGATTAAGCCTAGATCATTACTAAGCCCTTAAGATTTATTGGGTAATTTTATGTTTTTAGGAAAAGGAATTTTATGATTTTCATGATTATGATCCTTATCAAAACATTGATTCATCATTTGAAAAACAAATAAAGGGGAATTAAATTAGTGGAATATTTAGCTCAAAAATCAACCCCTAACCTTAAGGTTCTCGTAATTTGATTTTCCTTCCAAATTATAATAATTAAGGCAATTTAAATATTTAATTTTGATGTGAAAAAACTGCAATGGGTTTCTACCTTAACCTTAATGGAATATTTACCTCAAAAATCAACCCCTAACCTTAATGTTTCAATCATTCAACATATTAATTAAAATCATTTATTTCCCTTTTCCCATTTTGATTAAGCCTAAATATTAATTAAGGATAACTTTTCCAAAAATAAAATTTTACCTTTAAAGGCCTTTTTCACTTCATAATTCATTAAATTTAGCTCAAATGACTTTAAAATTTTTATGTAACCCCACTTATGGGTAATTAAAACATCCGAGGAGAAAATAGTGATTTTCCAAATTCTAATTTAATTTATATATTTATTTTTATGCAAAAATAAGAGTTTTCAATGGAATTTCAATAACATGTCCAAAACAAAAAATTTGACATTGAAAATTTTATGGGAGGTAGACCTAGACTAGAGGACCCCTTGGACCAAATTTCATGACTTTTTAGTTTTAATTTAATTAGTAGAATTATTTTAATTTCTGGAATTTCAATTTTATATTTTTCTTAAGTCCCTCTTAGGTCAGGGAACCCAGAGAAAAAAACTTTATATTTTTCTAATTTTTATTTTTATTATTATAATTATTTTAGTGGAAAATTAAGAAAATTCAATTTTACCCTTTTAAAAATTAATTTAAGCCTTTAAAAATTGCAATTTTAATTTTGAAGCTTGGGAAAATTTTTGGGTGGTTCCTATGTGATTAGGAGACCAAATACAACAATTTGGTGATTTTTAATAATTTTGTGAATTTATTATTATTTAATTATTTAAATATTAAAGTATGATTAAAAATGAAAATTTTGTGAAAATCCCAATTTTTTTTTAAAAGAATCTTCTGATCACAGAGAACTCCAAAAACCAATTTTACAATTTTTTGAGTTATATTTTAATTTTTAAAATTAGTTTAATGTTCCAAATTACAATTTCACTTAAAAAATTCATTTAGGTAACCAAATGAATTCCAAATGCCAGTAAATTTTTTGGGGAGTTGTTTGACCTTCAAAATACAGTGAAGAATTGTTTTTATGTTAATTTTGTTTTTAAAGAACTCAAATTAATTTAAATTCAGTTTTAAAACCAGTTAATAATTAGGTATTTTATTAATGATTTAACCCATGATAATTTTATCCTTGGGTCCTCTAGTTGTAAGGAACCTACCATGATTTTTTAGAATTTTTGTAATCACTATGCTAATTATTATAATTAATTTATGAAAATGGATGTCTAAACTTTAAAAATAAGGTTTTGTGTCTAGAGATCCTCTCTAACCTTGGAAAAATCAAAGAATATCTGTCATGACAGAGACAATAAGATGCCAAAATATCAGCCCATCGTGAAATGTCTACATTCATGGAGAATCAAAAGACCCCATATGGTATTTAATTAATTAAAAATCATACATACATTAAATAAATTACAAACCATTTCCACATTATTCTCCTCTATTCACTGAGAAAGAGGGAATTTTTTCTTTTTATTTTTATGATTTTTCTAGGCCAAGTTATGGATTTTTAAAGTTCAGGGGATTTAAATAAATCACAAATTTCATATTTTCCTACTTAACTACGAGGCACTAACTGGATCCTCGGCAGCTCCAAAAGACCATGCGGCGCGCTCCTATTTGACTCTGCCATCTGACTGGATGTGCATGCGGCTGCGCTTTATGTACCCGATCTTCGTCCGACTCCATCTTGACCATCCAAGCATTACACGTGCGATCCGACGGCGCGCGTTCATCGTCTTCAACCGGTTCATCTCGAGAGCTGTCCACCATTTAGACCTAAGATCGCTCTCGATGCTCAACCAAATCACATGGGGTTTATTTCTAGAGCTTCATCTAGCTTAGACAAACCTATCCATACGGTTTATACAGTATGAAATACAATGTACAATTATGAAGGATAAAGAAAATCTTGGGAGGAAGAGTGAGTCCAACACCTTTGTCTGAGAGGGGAGGCCTCAATCAAATGGTTATGGCAGCTTCGATTGGTGCAGTCGAAGCTCCAGATGGAGGTTTTCTCTCTGGTGAATTATCTAGACCCAAACTCGACCAGGCCTGATTTCAGGCATTGTTGGATGTCTAGTGCAGAGGCCTTATGTGATGGGGCTTTGATGGGGTGACGTTCCTCTTCCACTGCTGTTAAGTTGTGGGTGCAGTTAATTAAAATTTGGTGCACTGTGGAGCTGTGGAGAAATATGTCATGGTTTCCGGCCAAATTTGAGCTCTAAAATTGAGCTACGGTAGTGAGAATCAATGGTTAAAGACAGTGGGATAACTCTTAGGACCTCTCAAGAAGCTCTGGAAGCATTTTGGTGGAGTTTCCTAGAGAAATGTTCGGCACCTGGTTTTGGCCGAGGAGAGCTCTATTTATTGCATGGCCATTGGGCTGAGCTCAGGAGCTGGTGATGGGTGGATTCAACTGCCCAGGTGGGGGCGGATGAGCTCCAATGACAATTTTAAGCTGACTTGGTCATAGGGTGGAGTTTGGGTTCAATTTTAGAGGTGGTGGCTCACGGTTTTAGCATTTTCTGGCAAATAGGGTGGCCGACAGAGCCAGGGCTGGGGGCGAGGGGGTTCAGGTGAGCCAGCGGAGGATTAATGATGTTTTACCCTCAATGGCAAGTGATGATGGTGGAGATATTTTGATTAAGGCCAAATATAGGGTGAAATCCTCTAATTCAATGGTCCTTTGGTCTTTGGCTCCATTAGAGTGGGCTAGGTAGGTCTAGGGTGGTTCTTAGGGGTCAATTGGTGGCTGTGGTGGACCTAGGTTGGTCACATTTTGTATGATTTGGTCACATTGGGCCATAGGTTCAATTTAGGTCATATGGGTTCAGGTTGGACTAGTTTAGGTTTGAGCTTAGGTTGACCCAAAATAATTAAGCAATAGGGTGTGTATGATTGTCATGAAGTGTTTACAAAAGGTTTAGAGTGGTGTTAATTTTATTTGCTAGGTCAATTTTGCTTGGTTTGGGATTTTGGTCGATTTGGGTTGGATTAACTTGGGTTTAGGTTGGGCTAGGTTTGGGTCCAAGGCTAATTGAGGTTCCAAATGGTCTAAGTGAATGTCATAAAGAGGTTCCATCATTAATTGAGTGGAAATTTTGGGAGAAGGGAAATCAATTTGGGAGATTTTGGGCATATGGTATGTTAGGAACAAAATTTGGAGTTTTAGACTTCAAAAGGATTTTGGTGAGACTTGGGCTCAAATTGGGGACAATTGATGGTTCAATTCAGTTTACGGAGTATTATGAAGATTTTGGGATTCAAATTGGGGAGAAATTTATTGGTGCTAGGTCAAATTGGGGGATTTGAGTTACTTAGGCAAAAATACGGATTTTGGATTATAGGTGAAATTAAACTCAAATGTTGGTAAAATTGATCTGGATTTGGTTTAGATTGGCATTGGAGATGTTGAAATAAAGTTTGGAATTGAAATTGGGCAATATTGGAATCAATTGGGTAGACATTGTGTTTAATTTGGGCACTTTTGGGTTAAATTTTTCAAATTGGGGCTTTTGGTTAAATTGGGCTAAATTAGCCAAATCGGGTCATGTGTTAGTTGAGAGAAATGAAATTGGGGATATTTGGAAAATTTTTGAAATGTATGGGAATTTTTGGAATTTTGGGCTAAGAGGGGCATTTTGCTCATTTTGGGGATTTTTGGAAATTTTGGCAATTTTGGGTAATTTTGATTAATTTGAGTGGTAAGGAGTATTTTGGAACGATTTTTGAGAAATTATGGGTAATTTGGGATATTTTGAAAATTTTGGGGAATTTTAGGGTTTTGGGGGTATTTTAGGTATTTTAGGTATTTTGGGGCAAAGGGGCTAGAAATTTGGAATGTTTGGGAAAATTGGGATTGGTTGAAAGTGAGAAAGATTTCATTGTTTAGGTTGAGCCATGGACCAAGGGTCACCCTGATTTGGTCCTCTATGTGTTGGTACTATCCAAACCCTAACCTAAAGCTAACAGCTTAGGAAAACCACTTACATGAGTTTCCACAGAGTAAGGGGATCAAAGTGGGATGTGTTTTGTTTAGAGTTGTGAGGGTGTAGTGTGAGCATGTTTTAAGTTTCAGACCTCCCAAGGTAGACCCAATGGCCTGACCACTTATAAGAGACTCCCCTATGCTTCCTTATGCTTGGTCTCTTCCTCTCAAAACTAGAGGTTAGGCCTTAGCATATGAAAACTCCCAGTGAAGTGAGAAAAGTTTGAATTTCTATGGGGAGGGTTCCATGAATAGTCTTCTAAGAAAGTCACCAGGAGAGTCCTATGGCTAGACCCTAGGCTATTCTAAAGAGAGACTATACCTCAACTAAAAGTGAGGTAAACAAAGTTTAGGTATGATTAAACCTTAGTTATTTAAGGTTTAATGATATAATTAGGTCTAATGGGTTATACTTAATTAGAGTTAAGTTATTACTTAAACCTAATGTAAGTAAGGTTTAAATTAATTAATCAGGTTTAATATGGGTTAAACCTAATAAGGGTTTAATTATTACTTAAACCTAATGTAAGTAAGGTTTAAGTTGATTAATTAGGTTTAATATAGGTGAAACCAAATTAGGATTTAATGATTACTTAAAGCTAATGAAAGTAAGGTTTAAGTTGATTAATTAGGTTTAATATGTGTGAAGCCTAATTAGGGTTTAATAATTACTTAAACCTAATATAAGTAAGGTTTAAGTTTATTAATTAGGTTTAATATGGGTTAAACCTAGTTAGGGTTTAATTATTACTTAAACCTAATGTATGTACGATTTAAGTTGATTAATTAGGTTTAATATGTGTTAAACCTAATTAGGATTTAATAATTACTTAAAGCTAATGTAATTAAGGCTTAAGTAGATTAATTAGGTTTAAAATGTGTAAAAGCTAATTCGGGTTTAATTATTACTTAAACCTAATGAAAGTATAGTTAAGTTGATTAATTAGGTTTAATAGGGGTTAAGCCTAATTAGAGTTTTATTATTACTTAAACCTAATGTAAGTAAGGTTTAAGTTGATTAATTAGGTTTTATATGGGTTAAACATAATTAAGTTTTAATTATGACTTAAACCTAAGTAAGGTTTAAGTTGATTAATTAGGTTTAATATAAGTTAAACATAATTAGGATTTAATTATTACTTAAACCTAATGTAAGTAAGGTCTAAGTTGATTAATTAGGTTTAATATATGTTAAACCTAATTAAGTTTTGATTATTACTTAAACCTTATGTAAGGTTTAAGTTGATTAATTAGGTTTAATATGGGTTAAACCTAATTAAGTTTTAATAATTACTTAAACCTAATATAAGTAAGATTTTAGTTGATTAATCAGGTTAAATATGGGTTAAACCTAATTAAGTTTTAATTCAGATTAAACCTAATGTTGTTAAGATTTAATGATTTAATTAAGCCTAGTGAAGTCTCATACCTAATTAGGGGTTTGGCTTGAGTCTATTTAGAGTTAGACTCAAGGTTTTCCTAGTCCATTGTGAAATGAGTTAAGTATGATGATGATAAGGATTTTAGGGTTTTAATTTATTAAATTATAATTAATAAATTTTAACCCTAAAAAGAAGTTGTCATCTTAAATTTTTCAATGGCTAAGAATTGTCACTTTAAGGTTAATATCTATCACCCTAAATTACTTACCTATTTTCTAATTTAATTTCTTAATTTTTGAATTTTATAATTATTTTTAAAAATAATTACAAAGCCTCATGAAAATTAGGAAACTATGTCTTAAAAAATCTTGACCTTGGAAAAATCAAGGAAGGCTCCTATGGACCTAAATATAAATCCCTAAAATTTTCATATTTTTCTGATTTATAAACAATTTTTAATAATTTAAATACTCCATAGATTATTTAATTATTTAAAAATTAAATATAACTCCCAAATTCAAATTTTCATTTCCACGATGTTTTCCTTACTGTCCCGAATCCAAGGTTATTTTTGTCATCTTTTTGTGATTTTTGTGTGTCAGGATATGGATTTTTGAAGAGTTTAAGGTTAATCTGGGTTTAATTAATTTGGATTTAATTAAATCCAGATTAACTAGAAAAATCTGAAGCGTAATACATGTCCTCGGAGGCGTCGAAAACGCGATTGATCCGCTGCGGGTCTCCGAACAGCGCATCAAGCTGGATTAAATCAGAGCCGTACATTTCCAAAGCACAAAAATTGATGGCATCCGTTCATCCCCTACATCTGGCCAGAAGCTGCAAACCATCCATGTTTCAAGTATAAAATCTCGCTCGATTCTTGATGGATTCGAGCTGATTTTTTCCCGACAACTTCATCTGAGGAAGATGAACCCATCCACACAGTGATGTTAGGGTTTTGAAATGGTTCACTTCACAAAGCGTCAAGCCCGAACCTAAGCTAGCTCGAATGAGCCATAACTAGGCCTTGGTGTAAGAAACTTCGATTTGATTGGCTCTACACTGAAACCTCAGCAAGTTTGCCTTGGCTTCAATTTGGAGCTAAATTGGGCCTAAGTATGAGTTTGTCGAAGGTGTGATTCGGCTTGAGGAGCTGAAGTTGGGAACTGGTTTAGAGCTTATGAGGATGGCTATATTCGATTGGGCTTGCCTTCATAGAGTTCTATGAAGCTTCAGGGAATGTCAATTTGATATTTTGGATAACTTTATCTCAAACTCCATTTTTGTCCTGTTTTGGGGTCCTTAGGCTGGCTAAATTGGGGAGATTGAGTGGGTTTAAGAAGCTGGATTTAATGGGGATCAACTCCTTAGGTTCTACGGAAGAACTTTGATGTTTAAAGCTAGGGGAATTGGGCAGTGTATGGGTGTCTCCTACTTTGGTCTCCTCTCCTTGGTCTTCTTAGGTTTGGCCTATTTATAGCCATGAGAGGCCATGATTGAGCTTGGGCTTAGCCAGAGGAGGTGATAGCATGGGGATAAGTTTTTCGCAAGGTGGCACCCATGGTTAAGTATTCCTAGGTTAGTCCATGGTGAATTCAATTATGGTGAGAGTTTGGGCCCAAGTCTTGGCTTGCTTCTATTGGTTCCCCTATGAGGTGGATATGGCTCATTATAATCAATTAGATTAACCTCCCTTAAGTGATTCATCAGTTAAGGGAGGGGAGGACACATATCCTTTCTCTTCCTCATTTTTTATGCAATTTCATGATGAGATTAACCATAGTGTAAAGGGTGGTTTAGCTAAGCTCTATCTTCCATTGGATGAAAAGAGATGTGTATGGTGACTCAACCATCTCCTCTATTAAGTATATGGGGAAAATATGACACTTAAGCCTTATTTTCATCCTAGTCATAGTTTAGTCATGATAGACTTTCACCATGGTGAGGGGCATGATAAAGGTAAGTTTTTCATTCTGATTTGATGATGGGAGAGGTGAGTAGTGACTCACCTAAATCCTTTCCCAAATATGGCATGGTTGATTGACACCATTTGAGCTCATTTATCATGACATCATGATGAGATTTCATTTTGGTTAACCATGGTAATAGGGAAAGTATAAGTGGTGTTCTCCTCCTATTAGTGAGTCCATGAAATGTTTGATATGTCATATAGCTTAGTCGGGAATATCATCTTAGGGAGGAGGGTGAGTCATGCTTTGAAATGGGGAGATAATGCCACTTCAAAAAAAAAATCATGATGAGCTTTAACTCATGCTTAACCATGTAGGCTAACGGGACTGTCATGTGTTGATTTATG
Source organism: Papilionanthe hookeriana x Papilionanthe teres (assembly GCA_022702705.1). Lineage (NCBI taxonomy): Eukaryota > Viridiplantae > Streptophyta > Magnoliopsida > Asparagales > Orchidaceae > Papilionanthe > Papilionanthe hookeriana x Papilionanthe teres. The sequence continues at coordinate 105,902,158 of CM040421.1, read as the reverse complement.
TCATGATTGGTTTAATGAGTCATGAGTGACTCATTGATAACCTCCAATAATTTAATTTTGATTTCCAAAATAAATTATGGAATTTTTGTGTCTCATGTGATGTCATGGAATTAAATCCATTTTATGGTTTTTTACTGTAATTCCAATTTTTAATTAGTTATGTAGTTAATCAAAATTCTAAAAATTATATTTTTAACCAACAAATTAAGCAAAATAATTTTTGGAATTAATTATTTGATTAATTTTATCCGTTTTGGTGTAAAATTAGGTATTTTGACCAAATTTAACTAGGGTTCATCAATGTTGACCTAGGTTGTCCTAGGTTGACCTGTTCTGATCCAAGGGTTTCTAATGTTATTCATCCATCCTTATCATGGTTAGGTTAGCCATAAGGTCCAAGGTTTTTGAATTTTTGGGTTGATTTGGTCATAGTGACCATTTTTAGGGTTTTAGGTTAACCCATTAGTCAATGCGGTGGCTTTTGGGTTTTGTTTTGGTCTCCTTGACCAATGTTGAGTTGATTAGGTCAATAGTTGACCAATTATGTCAATGAGGTATTCTTTTAGATCGTAGGTCGATCAATTTAATCAAGTTGGTCTCTTTAAGTCATGGTTTAGCCTATGATGTCAATGTGACGGTTTCTTAGGTTATGGGTTGACTGGTTAGGTCAAAGTTTGACCAATGTGGTCGTCATTGGATCCAGAATTGAACACCTTGACCAAAGTTGACTTTTTTAGTCAAAGGTTGACCACTTGGGTTAATGGGGTGGTCATTAGGTCAAGAATTGACCATTTTGACTAAAGTTGACTTTTTAGGTCAAAGGTTGACCAATTGGATCAATGGGGTGGTCATTGGGTCAGAAAGTGACCAGTTTGACCAAAGTTGACTTTTTGAGTCAAAGGTTGACAAGTTTTGTCAATGTGGTGGTCATTGGGTCATGGATTGACCATTTTGACCAAAGTTGACTTTTTAGATCAAATGTTGACCAGTTTGGTCATCAATTGATCAAATTATTGTTTGTCATTACTGATTTGATCATTTAAGGATGTCATTAAAATTTGGGTTCAAAAGGCTTCACTAGGGTTTTATCTCAAGTACTGGGATTTAATGACCATTGGTAAGGTTTAAGAGGTCAATGTTGGTAGACTTACTTTTCTCAAAATGATTCATAAAAGATACTCTTAAATGTGAGGTCAATAAGGTCCCACTTACATAATTCATAATTAACATATCAAGTGATATTTATCCCACTTTTGGGATAATTAAAACAATAATTCACTAAGTATAAGGGTATGAATTGGATGAATCATTTAGTGATTATGATAATTTCAAATGAACTCAAGAAAGTTCAAAAGGGTTGTGTAATATCTAGGTATTCTCTATACCTTTTCACAACTCTTCTGAACATCTTGTAGGACAACTGAGCCTATCAAACTTATTAAAAGAAAGCATCTCTTAAATTAATAAAAAGGATCCACCATGTTATGACAGAGAACATAGCATACCTATGATGAACCCATCTATAGGCTTTTATTTCCTGAAATTTATATATCTTTATAGAAAAGATACTAAAGTTTCAGGTGGAGAATTAAGAAGACTCGTGAGGTACATTTTTATAAGTTGGCAGTGCCTTCTTTTCTATACTTCCTTTACTGTACTTTCTTGCTTATGAGCTTGCATGATAATCAACAATGTCACCCTGCATGAAAACCAAAATTTTTAGGATAGCCACAAAAACAAAACCAAAATTAAAAAATTAAAAAATTTAAAAAATACAAGATAAAAGTTTTTGTCACAACAGTCAAAAGATAAAAAAGCTCAAAATTTAATCACAAATAAATTAAAAATTACAATTGCAATTAAATTAAAATATCTTTATTGGATGATCGGGAATCTCTTAGAGGATGCAACCTACGACTGCTAACACGATTTCCTATGATATAAATGAAAGTATGGAACTCTTTAAGTTGAGTTTAGTAAATTCATCTGGACTAAGTAAATCCGAAGAAAATAGTAGTACCAGAATGAGGGAGCCGTAGATCCTAACTGGTGCCTCTATAATCAACTAAAATATTACCCTAATTAGAAATTAGTACATCTAAATTAAAACCAATTCTAAAACTTGACACTTCTCTCGATCCCTTCAATTTGACACTTCCACAACTATACCTGCTACGACGAAGAGCTTGAAGCATCCACAGTTGGCAGCACGGCCATCTTCAATAGCAAAACTCCTTAGAATTAAACAGCAGTCATAGGACTTCGAGGTAGCTTTCCTAGTGCTACATAAACTGTCACCTTATCTCCTTAGGCCTTTGCACTAAGTGCTATATAAGCCATAAAATCGTCTTAGGTTCCGAGGTTGTCATCCGAAATGACATAAATCCTCCTATCTTCTAGGCTATTCACATGATTAGTATCAAGTGAATGTAAGCCTTAAATATTAAAAATGACAAGTTGACACATTAAATAACTATCTCAAATTAAAGCTAAACCGTAGGATGGTTTGGCAAAGAACGCCACTATTCTTCTAGGATCTTTGTCTTTCCCCTAGCTATCGTCTCCTTTGGATTCCTACAATAACTATTTTGGAACATGAGCTAATCACCTATTTGACTTTCCCATATCACATTTTCTTGAAGAACCCTAACTTTTGGAAGTCAAGAATATAAATATTTTCTGATCTATATAAAGAGTTTTCTTAGGTGACTTCTATTATCTAAGATGTAATTAACTACAGGGTCCTGCCTTATAGGAAACCTAAAGACCCTAGATTAATATGAACCCTAGCTAATTCATTCATATTAGATAAAAGAAATTGCAGGTCAACATAAATAGTTTGTAGACCAAATGAATTTCATGGATTCTTTAGTTTATCCGATCAAGGCAATGTATCCATTCTTCGGAATAGATACATGGCTTGCTGTGTAGTGCTTGATTAATTAAACTATTGCATATATGAAACCAGTTAGATTTTATATTCTAAAATTAAAATGATATTTTCCTAAGATATATATATATTTACAGAAAAAAAATACTACTCCCAAACCATCTTTTGCACCGACAGTTAGTAGTGTGTAATCTAAGTGTAATTTGTTCAAAATGTTGAATATGTGATTGTTAGATCTTGTTTGTGAGTTAAACTTTGTTAGATCTTGTTTGTGAGCTAACCTTGTGTTGATTCGTTATGTTTATATTTTCTATATTTTTGGAATCAAATATTGAATATCTAAAATGAAATTGAAGTGAATTGTGTAAATCATATGTCAGAATGTTGGAACCTAATATGGATTTGGAATTTTTTTTCATTGATATTATTGGAATGATGGAATGAGTTTGATATGAAATTTTTGGCTTACATGAGTTAGACATGCTTTTTATAACTTACAATGAAAATTTGAAAAATTTGGAAATCTCAGTAAGTCTGGCGCCTAGGCGCCGGTTCACCTGAACTGACCAAACTAGTGATTTAAACCGCTCGTGGCCATTTTTGACACTTAAGCTCCATCTTCTTCCTCCAATTCACGAAAAAAAGACCAAGGGTTCCATGTAGAGCTTGATTCTTCGAGTTTCATGGCTTGAAATCACCAGATTTCATCATTTTAAGGCTACACTTTAGCTTTGTCATTTTGCAAATCTACCACAGATTTTTCACACGTTGGAGGAGAACCGAAAACTTCATAAATATTTGATTTTTCAGTGAAAAATCGTTGCATTTAAGTTTTTTTTTAATCTTGAAAAAACCTTCAGGAAGTTTTTGATATTAACTTTAAAATTTTTTCGGATATTTATTAACATTTTTAGGATGGCTCCCAAATCTAAGAAGGGAAATGAGGTAGAAGTTTTTTATAGAACAAAAATTGCTAGTATTAACACACAAATGTGATACAACGAATTTGCTTCTACCAGAAAATTTATCACAGAAATAAGTTTCTATCATCCCGGTAAAGCTATTGAAAATGTTATTGTGGCAAGAAAATTAGGACAAGTATTGTTATTTCATTGCAGTTGTTGTTATATCAGTAATCCGTGAATTTTATGCAAATTTTACATTAGTAACTGATGACAAAGTCTTTTTCAAAATAAAAGAGTTGAGTTTACTCCAAGGTGGATTAATATGTTATACGGTCTGCTTCCTGTTACTGATTATTTTTATTCTGAATTTACTCCTTCTGAGGCTGAGCTTGAAAATATTATCTTTTATTTGACTGATGGATCTAGAGCTTGGAAGGTTAGAAATGATAAAATTGTAAATTATTCCTCTTACATGCTCAATGTTACTTCTAAAGCTTGGCATTATTTTATTTCTGTTGACCTCCTTCGTTCAAACCATTTGAGTGAAGTTATAAAAGAACAAGCCATCTTGAATTATTACATTCAAGAGATGAAGTCGATCGATGTTAGATCAATAATTTTTGAAGCAATTAGTTCTTCTGTGAGGGCTAGTACTATTTCTGGTTTAGGCTTTCCATCTCTCGTTTTCTCCATATGCAAGAATTATGGTGTGAAGTATGATTATTCGAAGGGATGACTTACAATAAAGTTCCTAGTACACTTTCTACTTTAGTACCTTGTACTTCTAGACCATCTACATCTACTGCTACTGAGCCTCCATCTGGATTTTGGGATGTTTTGAGTGGGAGATATCTGGATCACCAAAATGAAATGTTTCTAATGCAGTGTCGTATGGAGGATCTGGATAGGAAATTTGATCATACGACATCTATGTTCATAGAAAAAGTGATTCTCGGTGAATTTTTAGGTTTTTATGTTTAATTTATATATATATAGTTTAAAAAGTAGCATTTGATTTTGAAAATAATTTAAAGTTTAAATATTTTAAGATAAGAACTCAAACCGATCTCACATCCCAAATAGTTTATATAAACAAGCATCGCACCACAAATCATTTATCTATCCTGAAGAGTAGACACACTGCTTGATGATGAGGCTCGATTAAATAAACTAGAAGATTTGTAACATCCGTTTGGTCTGTGAACCAATTTTATAAGTCGACATGTTTCCCTGCTTAATATAAAGGACTTAAACAGGGTTTATATTACTTGGGTTCTTAAAGTTTCCTATAAGGGCAAGCCCCTATAGTTAATTACATCTTAAATGGCAGGAATCATATAAGAAAACTTTCGATAAAGATCAGTGGTTTTGCTTTCAAGAATTTCAAAGTTCAAGGTTTCAAATAATTTTATTTTGGAAATTTCAATAGGGAATAGCTCAAATTTGGAACAATTTATTTTAAGAGTCCAAAGGAAGAGAAGTAGGGGATGTCCCGGACCCGAGGTGAACTCCGGTGATTCCCAACTATCCTATGATTTGGCTTCAATTTAAGAGTTTATTAAATTTTTCAATTCAGCCAATTTTAATTAATTAAGACTTATATTTATATGACATAATCATACAAATAGCCTCAAAGATGTGAGGGTTTATATCGTACCAAACGACTACCTTAGAGTTCTAAGACAAATTAGAGCTTAATTTGCATAATATGATTATGCAAATGCCTAACGAAAAGTTGAGGATTTATGTTGCACTAGGCAAACTACCTTGAAATACTATGGCTTTATTATTTAATTATAGGAAAGGTTTTGCTGATGTAGACCCAAGTTTTGCTGTTGAAGATGGCTGTGCTGCCCACCGTGCTCCAAGCTTCTTTTTGTTGCATAGGTTTGGTTTTAGAAGGTGGCAATCAAGAGATGAGAGAAGTATTTTGGTTTAGAAAAGTTGAAAATTGAGATGGCTTAGTACTTTCATTAAAACAAATACTTAATGTTGATTAAGTATAACTGATTAAGATCCCACGGTTTCGTCATCCCGGCACCGCTATTTTCATCGGATTCACTTAGTCCAAATGAATTTGCTAAACTCAACTGAATTAGTTCCACACATTCATTTAGACTGTGGGAAATCTCGTTAGCAACACGTGGGTTACATCATCCGAGGGATTCCCAATCATCGAATGAGACGTTTTGATTTGAGTTGTAATTGTAGTTTTATTTTTGTTGGTGATTAACTTTTGAGTTGTTTAAACATGCTGGGTTCAATCATTTTCATGCATTTATAAGTACAGGAAAGTAAGAAATTTAATAAATTGCTAAATGTAAATTTCAATAAACTTAAATGCGTTTCTGGTGGGCATTCCCGTCATTTTCACCTGCACTTAAAACACATGTTAAAGGAATTATATATTTGCAGCAAATACCTAGGTAAAGCTAAGGGAAGGTTCTGGTTGTCTACCAAAATCCTAGTCCTATTGCTAGTTAATTCCTATGACTTCTAGGTTCTTGTGTTTTGTTGGGGATGATTTTCTTCATCAAAGAACAATGAAGTCTCACTGTTCTTTTAAAACAACCCATCAAGTTAGAGGAGTGCTCGGAACTGAATTCTGAATATCTTCTTAAACATTATAGGGATTATTTTGAGTTCAGTTAGCTTCATTGTGTGATGAATCACTCATCCGGGTTACTCTTGCTCAGTGAATTAGGATGTTTGATTATCCTATGAATAAAGTGACATTTCATTTGATGTTTCATTTAAGAGTTATAGAGGTGAAAGCCTTTAGGGGCAAATTAGTTTATTAAGGAATTTAACCATTCTTAGTTATAGTTGGAATTAATGGTTTGAAGTAATTTAGTTATAAAATTTTAGTTGATTTTTTTAGGTGTTTTAAATCATTTTAAGTTTGGAATAAAGTTCAAATTGTTCAATCCAGTTAAATTTTACTATTTCAAATAGTTTTAACTTTTTAGGTTCATTTTGATTTAATTTTTAATTGTGATTTTTGTGATTATAAATTATTCCAGATTAACTTTAATGTTTTAAATTTGTTTTAATTTAAGTTTCAAACAACTTCAGATTAGTGTTAATGTTTTAAAATATTTCAATTTAGCCTTAATATTTTGAACTTATTTTAATTTCAGCTTTAGACAATTTGAAATTAATTTGTTTCAATGTCTTTAGTTTAATCATAAGATTTTCAAAAATCGTTCTCTTCTTAAAATATTAATTTCAATCATAATTTTAGAGTTTTAATAATTGATATTTAAATAATGTTTGATCAAATTATTGATTAGGGGTTCAATCCAAAGAATTAAAATCCTCTTGTATTACACCCTTAATCCCAATCATTCAGGCTTTAATTAATCTTCAAAATTTCATGTGATTTAATTAATGTTTCTTCTTTAATATTTAAGGTGGTTTAATGAGTTTCTACCACTTAAATTCTCTATTTTTCAATCATCCAAATGGAAAATTATGATCAAATATTTTACCCTCCCTTTGGTTAAGCCTAACGATTAATTAAGGTTAAAATTCCTTAATTACCATATGCCCTCTTAAGCTTATTCATCTCATAATTCATCAAATCAAGCTCAAATGAACTTGAAAATTTTATGTCACTTTACTCACATATCAATTAAGACATTATAGGAGAAAATGTGATTTTTCAATTTTTAATTTAATTTATATAATTATTTTAATGGAAAATAAGGATTCTCAATAAAAATTCAACAACATGACCAAGTAGAAGTTTTTATCCTTCGAAAAATTATGGGAGATTTCTACTGACTAGAGGACTACTTGGACCAATTTTGATGATTTTTTGAATTTGAATTTATTTATTATAATTATTTTAATTTTTGAGGTATTAATTAATTATAAAATAAAATTAAAGTGAAAAATAGGTTTTATGTTTTTCATAAATCTCTCTGATACTAAGGAGCTCAAAGAAATAAATTTTATATTTTTCTCATTTTTCTTTAAATTTTTAGAATTAATTTAGTGAAAAAGGATGAAAAACCCATTTTTTAACATAAAAAATTGCCTTAAGCCTTTAAAATTCATTATCTTTGTTTTGGGACTTAAGAAAAAATTTGGTTGATTCCTAAGTGATTAGGAGACCAAATATGACATTTTTATGAATTTTAATATTTTTGTGATTTTTATAATTTTTTAATTATTAAAATGTTAAAAATTAGGATAAAAATGAAATTTTTAGAAAATATCCAATTTTAATTTTTTTAGACTCCTCTGATATCAGAGAGGCCTCAAAATAAATTTGATAAATTTTTGAAATATATTTCAAGTTTTATGAAGTTTTTAAGTTTAATTATGGCTATGTTACTTAGAAAATCCATTTAATTGGTTAAACCATTTTCAATTAATTTCAAACTTTTTATGAGGGTTCCTCTGATCCTAAAGATCAGTGGAGAATTAATTTCAAGTTATTTTGATTTTTTAATATACCTTAATTAATTCAATGTTGATTTTGGGTCAAGTGAACCATTAGGGTTATTTATGATGTTTTGGTTCATAAGACAATTTCCTTAAGTTCCCCTGGTCATAGGGAACCTACCCTAATTTACTTAGAATTTTCCAAATAGTATGCTAATTATTAGAATTAAAATACCAAAACAGGCATAAAAAACTTGGAAAATAGATATCTTGTCATGGACATAGCCTCTGGCCTTGGAAAATTCAGTGAATGTTCCCAAGATCAGAGGCTACCAAAGCCCTATGGTCACATGCCATGGTGAACTGTGTGTGTGAGTGGAGAATTAAAAAACTCAGATCAATATTAAAGTCATTAAAAATTAAATACTTAACCAAATGAATTGATTTCTTTTTTATATTATTCTCTTCTGTTCACTGAGCAAGAGGGTATTTTTCTTCTAATTTTGTGATTTTTCTACACAAAGATATGGATTTTTAAAGTTCTGGGTAATTAAATAAATAGTAAAAAAGGGATTTTCCTACTTAAGTGATGCGGCGCCACAGCAACCTACGACGGCTTTGAAACTGCATGCGTCCTCTCTTGATTCAGCACCGCCATCCACCTCAATGCCACGCGGCTCTGCAGTCTCGTCCCCACTTCTGATCCAGCGTAATCTGAGCCATCCATCTGATATATGCGCCGTCCAACGGTCCCGCGTCATCGTCCCAACTGGTGTGAGCCGAGAACCGTCCACCTTCTAACCCTAATATCTCACTTGATAATTAACCAAATTGAGTGCGGTTTCTTCCTACATGCTCGTCTAGCCTAGGGGAGTCTATCCATATGGACAACATGAGGGGAAATCAAGCAGAACAAAATGGAGAATCCATGGAAGCTCGGGAAGAATCAGAGGTTCTCGGTACGTTCGTTGGAGTCCTAGGAGGCTACGGATTGAGGCTCTTGCCCTGGTGAAATGCCTAGGTATGAAAGTGCTGAAACCTGATTTGGTGTTTTCACCACTGGAGTAAATGGCTAGTCTGGTGAGGGGCTTTCTCTTGGGAACTTCCTCTCTACCTCCGGTGAAGGTTTGGGAGAAGTTAATTTGGTTTCTGTGGGGTTTCTGGGGTTGTTCTATTTTTTGGCATGAGATTGAACTTCAAAATTGCGCTCACTCAGTGGGAATTAGGGCAGGAGGACAGTAGAGTTCACCTTCTTTTGACTAGGAGAGAGTTTGGGAGTGATCTAGGGAGGTTTTGTGAGAAAATTTTCCAACACCCCTCTCATGGCCTAGAGGTTTGGATTATATGGCCAGGGCCATAGAGCTGAGTCAGGGCTCAATTGGTGGTTGGATTCCACTGCTTAGGTGGAGGGCAGTGGAGCTCCAAAATCTTTTTTGGCTAAGGTGGCCAATAGGGGGAGTTTGTGTGTGCATAGGCTAGTGGTGGCTCTCGGTTTTGACCCCCTCCAGTGACTAGGTCAGCCAGGAAGGACAGGGGAGCTGGCCTCAGGTCAGGTGAGCCAAAGGGTAGGGCTTAATGGTGATTAACCAGGTATGAGAGGATTTGGGGTGAGGTAAAAGGAGGATTTATCCATTTAAGGGACGAGATCCCTTAAAATTACGGACCCTTGGTCCATGGCTCACTTAGCTTAGGCTAGGTGGATCTAGTGTGGTTCCTAGAGTTCAAATGGTGGCTGCGGAAAGGTTGGTTTAGCCACATTTAGTTCAAATTGGTTAGGTTAGGTCATGGGTTCAAATTGGCACACTTGGGTTTAGGTTGGGTTAACTTGGGTTTGGGTTTGATTTAGGTCCAAGTGTCTTGAGTAATATTGTGTAAATGATTTCCATGAAGAACTTTCATGAAGACATGGAGAGGTTTTGAGTTCAATTGAGAGGTCAATTTGATGGATTTTTAGATTTTGATTAATTTGGGCAAGGTTGGATCAACTGGGGTCCAAGTTGGTTTAATGTGTGGTTTTGACCCAATTGAAAGTTCCAAATGGTTTAAAGGAATGTATTGAATAGTTTCCAACATCAATTGGGAGGAAATTTTAGGACTAGGCCAATCAATTTGGTAGATTTAGTACATGTGTTCAATTTAAGTTAAAATAGGGTATTTTGGATTTCAAGTGGATTTAGATTAGGCTTGGGCTCAAATTGGGATAATTGAATGTTGCATGGGTTTCATGAGGATTCCATGGAAGGTTTAGGATTGAAATTTGGGGGGGGGGGGGAGTTTGACATTAGGTTAATTGGGGCTTTTGGATTAATTAGGCAAATTTGGGGGTTTTAGATTTCAAATGGAATTGAACTTAAACGTGAATCAATTTGGACTTCAATTTAGTTTAGATTGGTATTGGGGATGTTGAATCAATGTTTAGAATTGAAATTTGACAAAATTGGGGTCAAATGGGTTGGTTTGGTTTGACATTGGGTCCATTTAGGTTAAAAATGGGTCAAATTGGGGATTTTGATAAAATTGGGTCAAATTGGCAAAATTGGCCAATGGTGTAGTTGGACAAAATCAAATTAAGAATATTTGGAATTTTTGGAATTTTATGGGAATTTGTTAGAATTTTTGGAATTTTGGGCCAAAAGGGGTCTTTAGGGTATTTGGAGGTTATTTTGAAGGTATTGGGGTATTTTGGTAGATTTAATAGGTTGGAATTGTTTTTAACTGATTTTTAGGAATTTTGGGAATTTTGGGTAATTTTTGGGAATTGTTTGGAGAGTTTTGTGGTTATAGGGGCAATTTGGGTAATTTTAGGTAAGTTTTAGGACCCAATGTCAAAACTAGAAACTTTGGCAAAATTAGAATTTGGTTGGGGTTGAGGGAGTGAAGAAGCTTAGACTGAGCCATGGACCATGAAATGTCCATTTTTAACATCTCATATGTATTGTTCCTAACCCTCTTAGCCAAGGAGCTAGGGGTTTGGACTTATCCACATGAGTGCTCCAATGAACCAGGAGTCAAGATTGGGTAGGGATGGTTCAGGTTTTAGGATGGGTGTAGGAGTGTAGTGTGTGCAAGCTAGATCTCACCAAGACCAGGCCACCTAGGGAAGTCCTAAGGCTTGACCATCCTTTAGGAATTTATCTTTGTCTGCCCACACATTGGTCCCAACTTTCCAAGTGATTTGGAGGTTAATGACCATCTATGTAGGATTCCAAAGAGAATCAAGATTTAGTTTGAATTTCTAAATGATGGGTTGAAATCCTATGGATAGATCCTAAACACTAAGAGGAAAGAAAAGATCTCACCAAAAATGAGGTCAACAGTGATTATGATGTTGAATCTGGTGAGGCTATGGTGAAGTTTCTAATGGGACATTAGACTATGAATTTTCCTAATTGCCCTAATATTTTCATCATATTCAGACCCGAAAGCAATGGATGATGATATTCTATTTGATGATGACGAGGAGGAAACTAAAGATGATGATTTGACATCTTTACTCTTATGTATTTATTATCCCTTATGTTTTTTACTTCCTATGTCATTTATTTTCTATGTTTTGACTTTTGGTGACTATTGAGGATTGCTTGAGGACTTCTATTATCTTTATCATTGTTATTGTTTGCTCTTGTTTATTTATTATTGCATTTTTTTTATAAGAGTGTTAGCTTTTAATTTCTATTCATTTTGTTACTCTTTTGTACTACTTTTTATTTCTGTAATGTTTTCTTGTTTTAAATACTTCAAACATTTTCCTTCTTCAAGCTTATTATAAGCATTTTTACTGCAAAGTAATTAAAAATTAAGTTTGGGGGAAGGAAGAAAGATTATTTTAAAAATAAATTTAAAATTTACTTGTCCCTAGTAAATTATATTTTTAATCCATTCAAACATAACCATGGTATGTGAGTTAACTTAAGATAACTATATTTTTTATTTTATAAATACTGTAGTAGACTTACATAAAAATTTTTAATAACAAATGTTAGTTCTAAAATTGGTGATATTTAGCATAATAGTATAAGATTTTGATTTTACTATTTAAATTAAGAAAATTGTAATTTTGAAAGTATTAAGAAATTTAGATTTTTACTTAAAAAGAAAAAATTAAAACTCTATGAAAACATTTATGCTAAATACATATTTATCATGTAAAAAATATAAAAAAATAAGTAAAATGTAGAAAAGTCTTAACTATAAGAGGAGGATGGTGAAGTTCAAAATTATTAAAAGGCTATCCAAATATAATAATCCTCACATAACATTAAAAGAAAGATTGAAAAAGATCCTAAAATAAAAAATAATGGAGAAAGAAAATGAAAATTCAAAAGAAAGAGAAAATAAAAAAGTGCTTGAATAAAACAATATATGTGAGGATAAGCTTGAAGAGATGCGTAATAAAAAATTGGCTTCACTTGAATCAATATATAGAAAGAGACTTAATTATATTCTAAACTTGTTTATATGTACCAGCAACTTTATTAATGGAGTTTTCATGAAAGTTTTTTCATGTAATTTATCAATGTGCCCTTACTGTAATAAATTTCTTGAAATAAATAGAAAATCAAAATTCTTAAAACTTGATTATCCAGTATTCTTACAATATTTAGTTTTAACCTAAGTTATTAAAAATCTTTTTAAGGTTTTACTATTGCTATTCTAAAACAAAAGGTATATAAATCTTAAAGTCGAACTTACTTCATATGTTAAATTTTTTTTTTAGTAAAAAGGGTTACTTGAGGACAGGTAAAGTTTAAGTTTGGGAGAATTAATCTACTTTAAAATTACCTATTTTTATGTGTAATTTATGCTTAATCTTTTTAGGATATTATGCGTTAATGAATGGTATTTTTATATTTTTGGTTGTAGGTATAAGAAAAATATTAATAATGAGAAGAAACTAAATAACAACATAGAGGAGCAAAAATGGGCTTAGTGAAGAAAATTTGATAAACAAGTCAACCTGGAGCCTAGGCAGCAGAATGTAGAACTTTGTTGGCGCCTTGGAACCAAAACCGTCGCCTATGGGCTAGAACCGGAGCCTAGGCATGACTGTTATCTTCTAAAAGATTTAACAAATTTGGATGAATTTTGAAGAGATGTCTAAAGCAACCCCTGATCATTTTTGAAGCTTTATAAATATGGATTTATACAGCCTAAGGGAGTGGTTTTAGATTCATTCTTAAATTATCTTTTGTTCCTTTCACTTATAGTACCAAGTGTGTAAGTGTGTAGTGAGTTTTTGTAATTTCTGAAGTTTGGAGTTTTGTAAGAGTGCCTGAGAGTCAAAAAGTCATAGAACTTTGAAGGATTACTTTTGAGAACATTCCAGATAATTATATGTAACTTAGTTCTTAAGTCGCATACTTTGGATTTGAGTTTTATAAATTTTTTTTGTTGTGTTAATCCAATGCTTTCTTAATAGTTTTATTTTCTTTCTCCTTACAATCATGATGTAATTAAGTAAGAGGTTTGGATTTTTCTTAAGAACATTTTCTTTTCTTACAAAAAATTGTGATGATATTTTTACCGGAACTTCTTTTACTTTTCAAATAGGCCACTTGTATTGTTAAAACTTGTGGAGAAATATAATCGACTTGACTGGAGCCTAGGATTGCCTAACTTGTAAATATCACATTTCGCTTTAGAAGATGAGAAGTAATCGTCCAAGGGGGAGTGCAAATAGATAGGGAGATAAGATTTGTTGGGCGTAGAATTGATGTTTTTAGATTGACAGGTTAAATTCTATCAATTTGGTTTAAATAGAGGAAAAAGGGTCATTGGTAGGTTTTATAGAGAGGGAACAGTGGGTAACTAGAAGTGAGAGACTAGAGATTATCTAGCAGCACTAATAACACACTTGCACCAACATTTAGATTAGCCAATGTTCTTTATACCTTGACCATAGGGTAAAGAATATGTATGCTCTGATTTATCACGATACCACATTTTTATGTTCTAAACATCTGAAATACTCTACTAATTATAAATTGTTTATATGGAGAAAGTTTCTTTAAATATATTGTTTAAATCATTCACTTTACATTTTCTTGTATAATCTAGAAATTTCTAAGTTTAATATTACTCTTCTTATGTTAAAAATAAAATTTAAGAATTAGCACTTCTTTATATTTTTGGTACTTTAAAATTAAATTTCTTTTAGATCTTATTTGCTTCCCTTTAGGATGGATATCTGAGGTTTTAGAAGAAAATCCGGTATTACTGAAACGATACGTATACTTGCGTAGTACCCCTAGTATGTAAACTATTTTCTTAAAACTATAAATTTCGATTTTCACACTAGCCGATTAATGATTTTGGCAAGTTTAGCCATCTTTTGGAAGTTTAATTATCTTTGTAATTGTGGGTCGGGTCAAGTAGCAAGTCTTCGTTGGTGAAGGTTATGCCAGGCTGTTCCTTCAAAGTACAAACTCCATCTCAGGGCGTGCTAGCCAACTGTGGTAAGCAAATTTTTGGATCACGCAGAGCCTTAATCATGTTTTCTCTAAACTCCTCTGACAGGATTAGAGTGTCGTAGATGCTTAGTTAAAACAATAGAGGAGAAAATGTGATTTTTTAAATTTTAATTTAATTTATATATATTTTTTTATGCAAAAATAGGAGTTTTAAGGGAAATTCAATAACTTACCCAAAACAAAAAAAAAATATTACTTTAAAATTTTTATGGGAGCTAGACCTAGACCAGAGGACCACTTGAACCAAATTTCATGATTTTTTAGTTTTAATTCAATTATTAGAATTATTTTATTTTCTGGAATTTTAATTATTTATAAAATATGTCAAAGGTAGAAAATTTAATTTTATATTTTTATTAAGTCTCTTTGAGGTCAGGGAACCTATAGAAATGAACTTTATATTTTTCTGATTTTTATTTTTATTATTAAAATTATTTTAGTGGAAAATTAAGAAAATTCATTTTTACCCTTTTAAAATTAATTTAAGCCGTTAAAAATTGCTCTTTTAATTTTGAAGATTGGGAAAATTATGGGGATGGTTCCTAAGTGATTAGGAGGCTAAATGCAATAATTTGGTGATTTTTAATATATTTGTGATATTTATTATTATTTAATTATTTAAATATTAAAAATATAATTAAAAATGAAAATTTTGTGAAAATCCCAAATTTATTTTTAAAAGATTCCTCTGATCACAGAGAACTCCTAAAAATTAATTTTTTAATTTTTTGAGTTATATTTTAATTATTAAAATTAGTTTAATGTTCAAAATTACCATTACACTTAGAAAATTCATTTATGTAACTAAATGAATTCCCAATGCCATGAAATTTTTTTGTGGTGTTCTCTGACCTGTAAAATACAGTGGAGAATTGTTTTTAAGTGATTTTAATATTTAATGAACTCAAATTAATTTAAATTTAGTTTTAAACCAAGTTGATAATTAGGTTATTTCTTAATGATTTAACCCATGAAAACTTTATCCCAGGGTCCTCTGGTCGTAAGGAACCAACCATGATTTCTTTGAAGTTTTATAATCACCATGCTAAATATTAGAATTAATTTTCGAAACCAGATGCATAAACTTGAAAAATAATGTTCTCTGTCTAGAGATCCTCTTTAACCTTGGAAAAATCAGGGAATATCTTTCATGAAAGAGACAATAACATGCCAAAATATTAGCCATGGTAAAATGTCTGCATGCATGAAGAATCAAAAGTCACCATAAGGTATTTAATTAATTAAAAATCATACATGCATTAAATAAATTTCAAACCATCTCTAAACTATTCTCCTCTGTTGGCTGAGCAAGAGGATATTTTTTCTTTATTTTAGGCCAATGGATTTTTAAATTTTAGGTAATTTAAATAAATCAGAAATTCCATATTTTCCTACTTAACCACGCGGCACTGACAGGATCCTCGGTAGCTCCGAAAGACTACGCGGTGCGCTCCTATTCGACGTTACCATCTGATTTGATGTCCACGAGGCCGCGCTTTATGTACCCGATCTCCATCCGACTCCATCCTGGCCATCCAAGCATTACACGTGCAATCTGATGATGCTCGTTCATCATCTTCAACTAGTTCATCCCGAGAGTCGTCCACATTCTATACCTAAGATCTCTCTCGATACTCAACCAAATCACATGGGGTTTATTCCTAGAGCTTCATCTAGCCTAGACGAACCTATCCATACGGTTTATACGGTATGAAATACAGTGTACAATTATGAAGGATAAAGAAAAGCTCAGGAGGAAGAGTTAGTCAAATACCTTTGTCTGAGAGGGGAGGCCTCAATAAGATGGTTGTGGCAGCTTCGATTGGTCCGAACGAACCTCCAGATGGAGCCTTTTACTCTAGTGAATTGTCTAGACCCAAACTCGAACAGGCCCAATTTCAAGTGTTGGTTGAAGTCTGGTGCAGAGGCCTTTTGTGATGGGGCATTGATGGGGGATGTTCTTATTCCACTACTGTGAAGGTGTGGGTGCAGTTAATTGAAATTTGGTGCACTGTGGAGCTGTGGAGAAATATTTCCTATTTTCCTACCAAATTTGAGCTCTGAAATTGAGCTCCGGAAGTGGGAATTGGTGGCTGAAGACAGTGGGATCACTGTTAGGACCTTTCAGGGAAGCTCTGGAAGCAATTTGGTGGAGTTTCCTTGGGAAATGTTCAGCACCTAGTTTTGGCTGAGGAGAGCTCTATCTGTAGCCATGGCCATTGGGCTGAGCTCAGGGGTTGCTGATGGGTGTATTCAACAGCCTAGATGGAGGGAAAATGAGCTCCAATGACAATTTTAAGCTGACTTGGCCATAAGGTGGAGTTTGAGTTCAATTTGAGAGGGGTTAGTTCTCGGTTTTAGCGATTTCTAGCCACTAGGGTGGCCGGGAGGGCTAGGGCTGGTGGCCAGGGGTTTCAGGTGAGCTAGGGGAGGATTAATGATGTTTTACCCTCAATGGCAAGTGATGATGTTGGAGATATTTTGATTAAGGCCAAATATAGGGTGAAATCCCATAATTAAAGGGACATGTGGTCCATGGCTCCATTAGAGTGGGCTAGGTGGGTCTAGGGTGGTTCTTAGGGGTCACTTGGTGGCTGTGGTGGACCTAGGTTGGTCACATTTGGGATGATTTGGTCACATTTGGCCATATGTTCAATTTAGGTCATTTGGGTTCAATTTGGGCTAGCTTGGGTTCGAGCTTAGTTTGGCCTAAATTATTTAAGCAATATGGTGTGTATGATTGTCATGAAGTGTTTAGAAAAGGTTTGGAGTGGTGTTGAATTGATTTGGTAGGTCAATTTTGGCTTGGTTTGGGATTTTTGTCAATTTGGGGCGAGTTGGGTTAAATTGGGTTTAGGTTGGGCTAGGGCCGGGTCTAAGGCCAATTGAAGGATCCAAATGGTCTATGGGGATGTCATAAAGAGTTCCCAACATTAATTGAGTGGAAATTTTGGGAGTAGGACAATCAATTTGGGAGATTTTGGGCACATGTGTTTGGGACAAAATTTAGAGTTATGGACTTAAAGTGGGTGAGACTTGGGCTCAAATTGGGGATAATTGATGGTTCAATTCAGTTTGGGATGTATTATGAAGAGCTTGGGATTCAAATTGGGGAGAAATTGATTGGTGTTAGGTCAATTTGGGGGATTGGGGTTACCTAGGCAAAATTGGGGATTTTGGATTTTAAGTGAAATTGAACTCAAATGTGGGTCATATTGAGCTTGGATTTGGTTTATATTGGCTTTGGAGATGTTTAATTATAGTGTGGAATTGAAATTGTGCAAGATTAGAATCAATTGGTTGGACATTGGGTTTAATTTGAGCACTTTTGGGTTAATGGGTATAAATTCGGGCTTTCGGTTAAATTGGGCTAAATTGGCCAAATTGGGTCATGTGTTAGTTAAGAGAAATGAAATTGGGGATATTTGGGAGCTTTTGGGAATTTATGGGAATTTTCTGAAATTTTGGAATTTTGGGCTAAGAGGGGCATTTCAGTCATTTTGGGGATTTTTTTGGAAAATTTGACAAATTAGGGTAATTTTGGATAATTTGAGTGGTAAGGAGTATTTTGGAATGATTTTTGGGAAATTATGGATAATTTGAGTGATTTTAGAATTTTTGGGGAATTTTAGGGTTTTGGGGGTATTTTGGGTATTTTAGGTATTTTCGGGCAAAGGGGCTAGAAATTTCGAATGTTTGAGAAAATTGGAATTGGTTGAAAGTGAGCAAGATGAAATAATTTAGGTTGAGCCATGGACCAAGGGTCACCCTCATTTGGTCCTCTATGTGTTGGTACTAGCCAAACCCTAGCATAAGCCTAATGGCATAGGAAAACCACTTACATCAGTTTCCAAAGAGTTAAGGGATCAAAGTGGGATGTTTTTTGTTTAGATGTGTGAGGGTGTAATGTGAGTGTGTTGTAAGCTCCAGACCTCCTAGGGTAGATCATATGGCCTGACCACCTATAGGAGGCTCCCCTGGGCTTCCTTATGCTTGGTCTCTCCCTCTCAAAATTGGAGGTCAAACCTTAGCATACAAAAACTCCCAGTGAAGTGAGAAAAGTTTAAATTTCTATGGGGAGGGTTCCATGGCTAGTCTTCTAAGAAAATCACCATGAGAGTCCTATGGCTAGACCCTAAGCTATTCTAAAGAGAGAGTATACCTCAACTAAAAGTGAGGTCAACAGAGTTTAGGTTTGATTAAACCTTAGTTAGTTAAGGTTTAATGATTTAATTAGGTCTAATGGGTTAGACCTAATTAGATTTAGTTATTACTTAAACCTAATGTAAGTAAGGTTTAAATTAATTAATTAGGTTTAATATGGGTTAAACTAATTAGGGTTTCATTATTACTTAAACCTAATTTAAGTAAGGTTTAAGTTGATTAATTAGGTTTAATATAGGTTAAACCTAATTAGGATTTAATAATTACTTAAACCTAATGAAAGTAAGGTTTAAGTTAATTATTTTCGTTTCATATGGGTTAGAGCTAATTAGGGTTTAATAATTACTTAAACCTAATGTAAGTAAGGTTTAAGTTGATTAATCAGGTTTTATATGAGTTAAACCTAATTAGGGTTTAAATATTACTTAAACTTAGTGTAAGTATGGTTTAAGTTAATTAATTAGGTTTAATATATGTTAAACCTAATTTTGATTTAATAATTACTTAAACCTAATGTAAGTAAAGTTTCAGTTGATTAATTAGGTTTAATATGTGTTAAACCTAATTATGGTTAAATTATTACTTAAACCTAGAGAAAGTACGATTTAATTTGATTAATTAGGTTTAATAGGGGTTTAACCTAATTAGAGTTTTATTATTACTTAAACATAATGTAAGTAAGGTTTAAGTTAATTAATTAGGTTTAATATGGGTTAAACTGAATTAAGTTTTGATTATGACTTAAACCTTAGTAAGGTTTAAGTTGATTAATTAGGTTTAATATGAGTTAAACCTAATTAGGATTTAATTATTACTTAAACCTAATGTAAGTAAGGTCTAAGTTGATTAATTAGGTTTAATAAGGGTTAAACCTAATTAAGTATTAATTATTACTTAAACCTTCTGTAAGGTTTAAGTTGATTAATTAAGTTTAATATGAGTTAAACCTTATTAAGTCCTAATTATTACTTTAACCTAATCTAAGTAAGGATTAAGTTGATTAGTCAGGTTTAATATGGGTTAAACCTAATTAATTTTTAATTAGGATTAACCTAATGTTGTTAAGATTTAATGATTTAATTAAGCCTGGTGATGTCTTATACCTAATTAGGGGTTCGCCTTGAGTCTATTTAGAGTTAATTTGAAGTTTTGGATAACTTCATTTCAAACTCCATTTTTGTCCTATTTTGGGGTTCATGGGTTGGCTAAATTTGAAGTTTTGGATAACTTCATAGAGGAGTTTGGGGGAATTGATCTACTTTAAAATTACCTATTTTTATGTGTAATTTATGCTTAATCTTTTAAGGATATTATGCGTTAATGAATGATATTTTTATATTTTCGGTTCAGGTACAAGAAAAATAGATTAATAATGAGAAGAAGCTAAATAACAACATAGAGGAGCAAAAATTGGCTTAATGAAGAAAATTTGATAAACAAGCCGACCTGGCGCCTAGGCAATAGAATGTAGAATTTGGCCGGCGCCTAAGCGCTAGAACCGGAGCCTAGGTACGACTGTTATCTTCTAGAAGATTTCACAAATTTGGATGAATTTTGAAGAGATGTCTGAAGCAACCCCTGATCATTTTTGAAGCTTTATAAATATGGATTTATTCTACAGCCTAAGGGAGTGGTTTTAGAGTCTTTCTTAAATCATCTTTAGTTCCTTTCACTTATAGTTCCAAATGTGTAAGTGTGTAGTGAACTTTTGAAATTTCTGATGTTTGGAGTATGGTAAGAGTGCGTGAGAGTCAGAAAAGTCAGAGTACTTCGAAGGATTGCTTTGGGGAACATTCCAGATAAGTATTTGTAAATTAGTTCTAAAGTCGTGTACTATGGATTTGAGTTTTAAAAATTTGTTTTGTTGTGTTAATCCAATGCTTTCTGAGTAGTTTTCTTTTCTTTCTTCTAACAAATATGATGTAAATAAGTAAGAGATTTGGATTTTGCTTAAGAACTTTTTCTTTTCCTACCAAATATTGTGATGATATTTTCACCGGAACTTCTTTTACTTTTCAAATAGTCCAATTGTATTGCTAAAACTTGTGGAGAAATATAATAGACCTGACTGCGGCCTAGGATTTCCTAACTTGTAAGTATAACATTTTGCTTTAGAAGATCGAAAGTAATTGTCCAAGGGGGTGTGCAAATAGATAGGGAGATAAGATTTGTTGGGCGTAGAATTGATGTTTTTAGAGTAATAGGATAATTCTATCAATTTGGTTTAAATAGAGGAAAAAAGGTCACTGGTAGGTTTTATAGAAAGGGAACAGTAGATAATCTAGAAGTGAGAGACTAGAGATTATCCAGCACCACTAATAACACTCCTGCATCAACATTTAGATTAGCCAATGTTCTTTTTACCTTGACCATAGGGTAATGAATATGTATGCTCCTATTTGTCGCAATACCACATTTTTAAGTTCTAAACATTTGAAATACTCTACTAATTATAAATTATTTATAAGGAGAAAATTTCTTTAAATATATTGTTTAAATCATTCACTTTACATTTTCTTGTATAATCTAGAAATTTCTATGATTAATATTACTCTTGTTATGTTAAAAATAAAATTTAAGAATTAGCACTTCTTTATATTTTTGGTATTTTAAAATTAAACTTCTTTTAGTTCCTATTTGTTTTCCCTATGGGATGGATATCTGAGGTTTTGGAAGAAAGTTCTCTATTACTTGAAATGATACGTATACTTGCGTAGTATCCCTAGTGTGTAAACTATTTTCTTAAAATTATAAATTTCAATTTTGCACACTAGCCGCTTAATGATTTTGGTCAAATTTGGCCATCTTTTGAAATTTTAATTATCTTCGTAATTGCGGGTCGGGTCAAGTAGCAAGTCTTCATTGGTGAAGGTTATGTCAGGCTGTTCCTTCAAAGTACAAACTCCAACTGAGGGCATGCTAGCCAACTGTGCTGAGCAAATTTTTGGACCAAGCATAGCCTTAATCAGGTTTTCTCACATCTCCTTTGACAGGATTAGAGTGTCGTAGATGCTTAGTTTAGCTTGCAACTTTCTCAGATGAGCTAGTACATTGTAATCCACTTTTTTTAAATCTTGAATTTCTTCTCGAATGTGTGTTTATTCTATCGGTGGAGGTGGTCCTCTCAAATAACTACTTGTTTTCCTTTGTCCATCGGAGCTGTTCTCGGGGGTAATACCTTTCCACTCCTTAGATTCACTTATGTGATTTCTTCGACATCCAGACTCAGAGGTTCTCCTGATGATGTAATGAATTCTTCTATTTCTGAATCTGAGCAATCCATGTTGATGGCGATTGGTGTTCCATTGCACCTGAGGACTGGCTCCTCGCTCTTTACACTATCATAGCCAGTGTTGTTGATGTTTTTGTGATTTTTTTCATTTCTCTTGTCGGGGTTAAGTATGATTTGAGGATCACTTAGGGAATTGAAAGCAAGGATATATGGGTTGTGATCAGTTAAGTCATCACTGGAGATAGTTAAAATGTAGCCAAAAGCATCACTCTTATAACTATAAGACCCCAGAGGGGCAAAGAGGAAATTATACAGAGTAAGAGGTTAAAGGGATCTCTCCCCCAAATCTAAGGAAACTGATCTAATAGGGGTAGTCCTTATCCTATAATTCGCATTATCAATCTTCACTCCATCTACAACCTCCTTCTTCTCAATCCTCCATTGCAACAGTTTCTCTGGTCTGATCTCCATCTTTGGCTTTGGAGGTAGCAGACTTTTCACAGTGGCTTGCTTTGAAGCGATCTGTATTTGATCTGTTATCTTCTTGGAGGACTTCGTCTAGACTGTGCTCCATCCATCTCTACCGGTGTATGGATCTCTCAGATAGAATGGGTTAACCATAATCATATATATGAAACCTCTTTTAGGTTCTTTTAAGTATTTTTTCAGTATTTTTATGTTTCCTTATTTATAGTTCCACTCAAGCCCATCCTTGAAGCTGAAACAATTCTCTATGGTATGTCCAAGTAACCTGTGGTACGGGTAGTAGTGGCGCTGATCCTTCAAGTTGACTTCTTCTAATTTCATCGGCTTAGAATACATGAACTCTGATTTCTTCATCAAATTTTGTAACTTCTTTGTCTTGGAATCAGCTTTGAAGTAGTACATCCTGTTTAGACGAGCTGTTATCATCAGACGCCATTTTCCGTAAACATTGTATGGTGTCTGCTGGAAAGACTGCTAACCCGACTGATTGTGTTGCTAACTGTACTATTGAGGACGGGGATGGCCGTACTGCTGAAGTTGAGCATACTGTGGTGGGGCTAACTTTACTATTGTGAGTGCTGCTCTGTTTGAATCTTTATCGGCTACTTTCCCTTGTCGATCATTGCCACAATGCCAGATCTCTTTTAAAATGCTTTGGCCGGCTTAGACTTTTATGTCTTTTCTGCATGCTCCATATGTTCATCCTCTTCTTGTATACTACTGGCCTTACTTAGTAACTTTCTGAAGGATCTAATAGTGAGAACCTTTAGCATGAAGATTGTTGTACCATGGATACACTTGAGTACTATCTCGATCGCATGTTGTTCTTGTAGCTGAGGCTCGTATTTCATGCTATGGCTCCTCCATCTCAAAATCTAATCCACTTGGTTCTCATTAGGCTTTTGTCGTTCCACTATGAGATCTACTACAGTGACATGGTGTTTTGCTTCAGCAAATCTCTTTACGAACATGCTTTCCAATTATGTAAAAGACTTGATCGATCTGTTGGGCAACTCTTCATACCAATCAAACGCGATTTCTGAAAGACTGCTGACAAACTATTGGAACAATAATGCTTCATTCCCTCCTGTATTGCAGTAGCTTGCTCTGAAATGGATGACATGCTATTGATGATATCTAGTCCCATCGAACCTCTTGAAAGTAGAGGGCACAAAGCCTTTGGGGTAAGGCATGACATCGAACTCCTCTGGATAGGTTCTACCCTTTGAATTTGATGCACCTCCTTTAGGTTAGGCTAAGGCCTCCCGCACTTATGGTTTGAACATCTGTTTAATGTCCTTTTCTAGTAGACTCTAAACCAGATCTTTCATTGGCATCTCATCTTTAGTACTTATTATTGATAGTGGAAGTGACCTCACTTCTTTCATCTGTAATATGCATGATTTCGGTCTGATTAACTTTCAAAGATGCTGCTGGTCTTGATTGTGACTATCCATGTATTATGGCCATGGCAGTCATGGTGTTGACCGTCTCTTGCATTTTCTTCTCC
The DNA here is from genome assembly GCA_022702705.1 of Papilionanthe hookeriana x Papilionanthe teres. Lineage (NCBI taxonomy): Eukaryota > Viridiplantae > Streptophyta > Magnoliopsida > Asparagales > Orchidaceae > Papilionanthe > Papilionanthe hookeriana x Papilionanthe teres. Next base: position 105,878,109 of record CM040421.1, on the reverse strand, counting down.
AAGAGGCTGATCTGTTCATCTCTCATTAAGATGGCCCTTAAAAAATTCTCCACAATGTTCTCTACAGATGGTAAAGCCTTGCGCGCGGATGATATGGCTCTGGTTTCAACAACAGTAACCTCCATTAACTCTTTTTCCATGTTGTCTGACAGGTAATAATAGTCGTCATCAATGTTCAATCCCCATTCTTTTGCTAGATCTAAAATCTCTACCCGGAGCATTCAAACCTTATCATCAACTACTTTCTTTTTTATTAACTTAAAATCTATAGGTTTCCCTCGACTATCACTTCTTACTTTAACTGGCTCTGAGGCAACAGTGGTAGTGGCAATGGGAATATCAGACTCATTATCTAACTTATGATCCACAGCCCTCTTAGAAAGTACTGGTGCAACAATCTTTTGTACCCACACCTTCCTTTTAAAAGTCGACACATTGAGACGCGGTGTCATGGCGGGGACATCAGAGTGAAGAGGATAAGTGTGCTCCCTAAGGTTCAGACCATGTAAAGAGAGAAATAATCCTCTCTTATTATTCTTCTTTGAGAGTTCCTTATTTTCTTCATCAGATGATACTCTCCCACCCAGCGAAGACTTTACTAATCGACACTTTCTAGGTGTCGGGGTGAAGGTAGTAGTATTTGTGGCGGTGGTAGTGGTTTCGACATGTTTCCCTAAGCAGAGCGTAACGAGAACACGGGCTGACGGTGCTTCAAACAAATTTTTTATTAGATGATCGGGTCTTTACTTCCTTAAAATCACATTCTTCTTTTTTTGGACATACTACACATCCCATTCTCCTGAGCAATTTGGTGACTGAACAACTTCCTTATTGGCTATCATCTGGAACATAGTACCGACTCAAGTGCTGGGTGTGGGCTTCTCCCTCACCTTATCATGACCATGTGGTGGTGGCAGAGTAGAGGTAATTCTATGGAGGCTTTCATCTTCACTAAAGTCTTTTAACATATGAAGACTACTCCCTTGAAGGAGCGTATTTGTCTCCGATACACTGAGTTCCTTCTGCTGAGGAATCTCATAAATAACTGGCAGACTTGCAGCTTGAGCCCTGATGGATTTTAGGTTCTTGCGGTTGCGGTTCCTCTTTTGAGATCTAGTTGGTAGGGCAACTCTAGAACTAGAACCAACCTAAAAAACTGACAGCGGAGCAAGAAAAGCATCGACAGAATCATCCTCATTCAGAATCTCCTTACACTTTGAAGATGGAAAGTAGGTGTGGTGACGGTAAAACCACTAGCGGTAGAGGTGACGACACTCTTAGGCAACGTAATGACCGAATTGAAGGGGGGAAGGGGTGACCTTCACCTTCTTAGCCCAAGGGAATTCTTGGTGAGTGTTCAGATCAAACTCGGCAGACAGCTCTTGTAATTTTGGGGCAGCTACCTTCATTATCAAAAACAGGGCTTTTCGAAGCACTACTTCAAACACGTTGAACCTGGTCTCGAACTAAATTTTGGGCGCTATGAGATGGGGCTCACAGGTGGTGGGAAAGTTGCAGAAGAAACTAAGCGTCGGGGTCGACATTGTAACTGTCGATTCAAAAAGGTTTTGAATGTCAGTGAAGGCCTAAACCTTGTAATCATAGTGCAAACACTACAAATTAATAGAGGTTGTTCTGTGGACTTGGCTGACTTTCATTTTCATTTTATTTCATTTCATTTTTATTTTAAATATTTAATTTGTTTTTCCCTTTTTTATTTTCAAGATTTTCGCAAAATATTTTCAATTTTATCATTTCATTATTGACTTAGAGAGCTTAGATTTGATTCTCAAGAGTTTAAAAGGAGCTTAAGATTTGAGAAATGTTGGCTTAGTTTGCTGATAGCAAAGATTGAACCCAGGAGGTATAAAAGAAGGACAGTGAAGTGCGGGACCCTATCCAGAATCCCCTTTAGAACACACATTGCTTTGGTAAAACTTGTTCACCAACACACCTATTAGAGGTCCAAGCCCACACAAAAGGAAGAATTTCCTAAAGACTCCTGAAACCCTTATTTAAGGGTGGTTAAACAGATGGTCCTAGAATCGAGGAGAGTTTACCGTACATTCTTAAGGAAGAAATGAGTAAAGTATGTCAATGAAAGAATGGTAATCAGGCTCATGAGGGATATGAACGCATCACCGTTGTATGAAAACAAATTTCCTGTCATAATGTAGAGAGAAACAGATCCCCAGGGAGTCTATAGAAGTTGTCGGTCGCCAAAAATAGAAATTATGAATCGCCGGAACGGAAATCCCATCGCTCGTTTTAAAATAGATTTAATTTAATAAATCTTTGTAATGTTAGAAAGTAACAATTCATTTTAAAAATATGAAATCAAACTGATCTCATACATATAATAGTTTATATAATCGAGCACTACAACACAAGCCATGTATATATCCCGATGAACAGGTACATTGCTTGGTGGTGAGGATTGATCGGATAAACTAAAGAATCCATGACATTCGTTTTGTCTATGAACCACTTATGTTGATCAATAAGTTCCCCTATCTAAAATGAAGCAAATAGATAGGGTTTATATTACCTTGGTTCTTAAAGTTTTTTATAAGGGTAAGCCCCTATAGTTAATTACATATTAAATAACTGAAGTCACTTAAGAAAACTCTCGATTTAGATCAAGAAATATTATTTTCATAACTTCCAAAAGGTAGGATTTTCAAAGTAATGTGTGGGAAATATCAAATGCTAAAGGTGCAAGTTTGGAATAGTTATCTTCAGAATCAAAAGGAAGAAACATAGGGGACATGATTGATCCTAAGGCGAACCTCGTAGACCTCCCAATCTACCCTATGGTTTGGCTTCAATTTGAAAGAGATTATTTGATGTTTTAACCTGTCAATTTTTTTAATTAGGGCTTACATTTACAAAATACTGATTATGGAAATAGCCTGGAAGATAGGAGGATTTATGTCATATTGAGTGACAACCTCGGAAAACCTAAGAAAAGTTAGGGCTTATGTTGTACGGGTTTCAAGGGCCTAAAGAGATAAAGTGAAGGTTTATGTTGCACTAGAAAAACTACCACGAAGTCCTATGGCTTGTTGTTTATACTAAGGAAAAGATTTTTGCTGTTGTAGAGTTGTTTGCTTCCTCGTTATGCTGCCCACGCTGTTTCCTCCAAGTTTCTCATTGCAGCACGTTAAAGTTTAGAAATGTTAAATGTAAGAGGTTGAGAGAAGTATCATGGTCTAGAGTTCTAGTTTTTGTTGGATTTAAATGTCTTAAATGTCTTATTAAGGGGAATGCTTAAGTTCATTAAGCGACACCGGTTAGGATCCCACGGTTTCCTAATTCCGGCACCACTATTTTCTTCAGATTCACTTAGTTCAGATGAATTTACCAAATTCAAATAAATTAATTCAATACTTTCATTCAAGCCGTCGTAAATCTCGTTATTAGTCGTAAGTTGCCTGATCCGAGTGATTCTTGATCATCCAAACAGACATTTTAATTTAGTTGTAATTGCTGTTTTGTTTTGTTTGTGATTAAATTTTGAGTTGTCTTATTATTTTACTTATTGTGAATTTATTTTGGCTTTGGAGTTTGGTTTTGACATGCAAGTCTTATTTTGCAAAAAGAATTAAAAGTAAAGTGCAATAAAGTGAATGAAGGAATTTGCAGTACATAAAATGTAAATGTGCACCAGTCCTATTCTCGCACTCCAGCAGAATGTTTAGTATTTTCATGCTAAAAATTAAAATTTTATGAAAGAAAAGTATAAAATTCAACTGATACACCTAAAAATTACATATTTTTAGTCTACATTTTATGATCATTTTATGTGCATTTTTTTGATGATATTACACTTCAAAGGAAGTTATTTTGCATGTTTTTTGTTTCAGGTATAAGAAAAGGTCTTTTGGAGACAATGAAGTAAAAAACGATGCAATTTAGAGTAAAGATGAGCAAGGAAGAAAATTCTGATCTTACACATATCGATGTCTTACTACGCTTAACCTATTTTACATTTCTCACATATTTTTGAATGAAATTATACTTTAAAGAATGGTTGCTCTCATGCTTATTTTTTAGGTCTAAAATTGGGAGCAAAATGAAACTGAAAAATAGGGCGAAATGGAGCTGAAATGAGCCAAAGGGAGCAAAACGGTGAAGTTGCACGTAGGGTGGTGCCTAGGTGACATCAACGATGAGAAAATAGCGCTTAGGCGCCCAAACTGGAGCCTAGGCACCAGAGACATTTGGGGAAGTTATTTTTGGAGTTTTGGCTGTTCCAAGATGTTTTAGAAGGCCCCAGATGGTTATGCACGCCTCAAATGAGATAGACATGAATCAATACACATTTGAATGAAGAGATGTGTCCCTTGAAGCAAAAAAGCGCTAAAATAAACTAATTGAACTAGCGCCCAGGTGCCAGAACTGGCGCCTAGGTGCCACAGTTACTTTCTAGAAGATTCTTCTAATGTGGCCAAATTTTGATGAGGTGCCTGAAACAACCTCAGGTCATTATGAAAGTTCTATAAATATAGATTATTTTAGCTGCCAAGGGGAGTCGTTTTAGGGGTATTTTACATAATGTCCAAAGGGTGTAAGTGTGTAGAGTTTGACATAAGTATGGAGATGTAGATTCTATATTTTCTGGAGAGATTTGTGAGGGATTTTGAGAGATATATGTATGGAATATACAAGCGGCGTATGGATTGGTAGGAGACTTTGGTAGTTAGATTTGCTTCTTTCTTTCAATGGGAAAAAGTTAAGTATTATGTTCTTCATATCTTTGTATTTGTTATAAACAATTTCTAGTGGATTTCCTTTGATTTAAACTAAGTTTTCTATTGTGTTTTTCCTTTAATTCATAAATAATTTCCTTTACTCTTTACTTTTAATATGAAGTGGTGGTATGTGTAGAAAAATTATTTTTATGATAGAATTAGTTTTATTTTAATGTGATGATTAATATCTCTTTCGTTTCGTTTATGTAACTTAATTGGTAATAAGTTATGTTAAAATTTATTGTAAGTGAAACTAAAACTCAGAAGAGCAGTGACCTCGCAGCTAGAGTGCACTCACATTAACCAGTTGACTAGTAAAATAGTTTAGTGCCAATGCAACTTTTAAAAAAATATAGTTTAAAGATTTGTTTTTATTAGATGTTTCTAGGTCACAGATAGTTGATACTAAAGAGATTTGTTCCTTTTTGGTACTTAATTTATTACTTAATTTTATCAATCCTTTTACTGCGTATGCCATTATATTCATTTACTATTCCTTTGCATTGATTTAGAAATATGTTTAGGAATCTAGATTTGCTTAGATATTCTCTTATTTTATTAATGTGATGGTATTTTCACCGGATCATAATTCACTTTGCAAAATGATCACTTGTATTGTTAAAAATTGTGGAAAAAACTTATAGACCCGACTGTAGGCTAAGATTTCTTAAGTAGTGAGTACCACATTTCACTTAGGAAAGAGCAGTGGCAATCGTCTAAGGGGGAGTGCAAATAGATGGGAGATAAGATTTGATGGGCGTAGAATTGATGTTTCTAGAGTGACAGGCTAAATTCATCAATTTGTCTAAAGGGAGGAAAAAGGGTCACTAGTAGGTCCTATTGAGAGGGTACTGTAGGTAATATAGAAGTGAAAGACTAGAACCTACCCAGCACTACTAATGACACATCCTGCACCAACCGTTAGATTAACCAATGTTCTTTATGCCTGAACCAAATGGTAAAGAATAGGTATGCTCCTATTTGTCACTACTACATTAAATTTTAAAAAATTTATTCCTACGCATTATTAGGTCATTGTACAAGAAGGGTAGTCTTTAATATCTCAAGATTCTCTAAACCAATTTATCTAGATAAGTTGTCTTTATATTTAAGATTTTTATTTAGGAATAGTTATGAGAAGTAAGACTTTAATCGACATTCCAAAATAAGGCCTGATAGTTTTAGACTTGAATTAGCCTAAAGAATTTCTTATCTTGCTTCTCTATGGGATCGATATGGGGTTTTAAAAGAAAGCCCTATATTACTTGAAACGATACGTATACTTGCATAGTACCCCTAGTGTGTAAACTATTCTCTAAATTTTACTATATTTTGATTTTGCATGCTAGCCGTAATTTATAAATTGGGTCAAGTTTTTGGCCATCTTTACGGAACTTAAGCATAATTGCTGGTCGGGTCAAGTTTTTGGCGCCATTACTGGGGAAGCTTTGGTAAGCACTTTAAGAGAATTTTAGTTAAACCTCTAAGACTAAGATTTGGAAATTATAGTATTATTTAGTTTATTATTCTATGTTATTTTGGAAAAATAAAAAATTTCAAAAAACAAAATTAGAGATCTATCCTATTAGTTAAAGTCTTTTAATCTATATGTGTAGTTTAGAAGCTGCAAACCTTGAATTTTATGACTTGTATTTAGAGCGAACTTTTTGGAGGAAGATGAATCAGAAAAGACTCCATGAATTTAATGTAGAAAAGGCAGATCAGTAATAAATTGAATATTTAGATATGGATTATAATGCTAAGCTATGAACCTCTATTATTTAGGAAAATTATTTGGGAAATGGATGCAACTTAGCCATGGAATACACAATCCTTATCTTGGTTATTACGATCCAGGTTGGGAAAATTATCCAAATTTTAACGAGAATACTAATTTTGAAGGAGAAAACCAATTTTATGAAGATAATAAATTTAATTAAAAATGTAGTTGGAATAGTCAGGGTGATTTTAATGATGAATTCTGTTTTCCTCATTATTTTAACTTCAACCCACATAATGAAAAGAAAAAGTCCCAATTATGTGAGATTGTGATTCAAATGCAAAGTCAATTGGAAAGTAAGGATGGTCCCAATAAAGAATACAAAAAACCAACTGGGGCAGATAATGCAATTAATAGTTATCCTCCAGAGATTTTACTTTGTAACCCTGAGACAAACTTTGAGGAGAAGAACGGTGAACAAGATCAAGCTATCTCATTAAGTAGTGGAAGAGAAGTGGAAGATATGGTTCAAATAAATATTAAGATGAGAAATGAGGTTAAGAAGATTGAATGACCAATGGAAGAATTAATGAGGAAATTGAAAAAGCTTATTTTATCAACCATGATAAATATAGAAAGATTAACTCCACCATTTCCTTAGAGAATATTGATACTAGAATTAGACCAACAATTCTTAAGATTTATATAAGAACTCAGGAAATTAACTGTAAGTATCTCATTTGTTAAAGCATTAGAACAAACACCCAGTATTTTGAAGTTTAAAAAGGAGGTTTTTGATGTAAAAAATAAATTCAACGATCATGCAATATCAAGCTTTATGAACGAAACAATTGACCCAACAATATATCTTATAGTAGTTTCTCAAGGTGAAGAACTGAAAGACAACCCTGAAACTAAGAGTAACCAAGTAGAACTTGTTCTAGAAATCTTATTTGTCTAGAGAGAATCTGATCTAAATTTTAAGAGATCTTAAAGTATCTTATATAGATCCATTTATTATAAATTTCAAGGATAATATTAATATGCACATTAAGAAAAGTAATAGAAGAATATTGGATCTAGGATAAAACTTGAGGAATAATAATCTAAATCAATATGAAAAAAAAGAGATGAAAGAAAAATTAAATTTGAGGAGTTTGTAAGAATTCCTGGATCCAGAAAATATTGGGCAATTGATCAAGGATTACATAAATGGAATTTTAATCCAGGAGGAATCAATTGTCGGACTGACGATGTTAAACCATACGCTTTATTGGAGGCAACCCATAGTTATCAGTGTGCTTTGATTTAGTTGGCTTAAGAGTCATGATTGTTAGTGTTGTATTGTGTAGATAAACTTGATTGATATTTATTAGATGTTTGGATTGTTAGTGGTTTAATTTGATCTTTGTGTGTGTCATGAGGATGGTGATTCCTTAACTTCTTATGGATCCATCTTAATTTCCATTACTTCTTTCTCTGAACTTGTTTTTCATTTGGTAGGAGTCATGAACCTATTTAATGAGTAACATGTGTATGATCTTATACTATCCATATAATTATTAGAGGTGCCTAAATTTATGGGATATGGTGTTGCTTGAGGTTGGTGTTTGTGACTCAATGTATCAGGGATAATCGTATCCATGGAATTAGACTCTATAAAATCATTAAAAAGCACCTAATTTATTAATGTTGTAATTCCGTTAGAAATCAGAAGTAAGATAATGAGATGCGATGAGTTAAAGAAAGAATTGACCTAATATTATGTGTGTCTGTGTTTATTACAACAATATTGAGATTTGGAGATCACTTCAAATATATATTCCTATGATGATACATGTCATGCTTGTTGGACCTTTCTTTAGTTCAATTTCATTCTGACATGTTTAGTTTAGATTTAATTTCTATTGCAAATTGTTCTATCCTGATGAATACTTTTAGATGTTTTTTATAGACATTTGTGATAGATAGAATTTCTGAACTGTTCTTCTTCTCTCTTATATTTTTTATACTGAATGTTATACATGTTAAAAATTAATCTTGGGTGTAGGAAGAAAAATAAATTTCATAGTTAGAATGCTTCCTTTGAGTTTAACATTATTAAATGCATGGTTTTGGCCAGATTTACTTTCTTTTACAGACATTCTATCCTGATTATGCATGTATAAGAATTTGATATATTGTTGTACTTGTTAGTAAATTCAGCTTTTATTTTTTTTTCTGCTACATTTTATGGATTTGATTGAAAATATTTAAAAATTTAAGTTTGGGGGAGGAAGATAAATAAACTTCAAAGATAAACTTTATTTGTCCTCAAAGAAACTATAAATAATTTTTATTTTCAATTTTTTTTTATTTGGAGTTATTTTAAGAATACTAAAATTTTAAAGTATAAAATGTAATAGGAAAACTTAGTAAGTACTTTAGTAAAATGGATGAAGCTAAACTTAAGATGTTTAGTAGAAAATAATAGGAGAATTATTTTACTGTCTATAGTAGGAAAAATTGAATGTTTGAGAAAATAAGGATTTTTAAAATAATACTTTTTGAAGACATTATAATCTAGTAAAAAAATTCTTTTTCTAATATTACATTTTAAGTTAAGGAAAGAAAATAAGTTTTTAACTTTAAAAAAGGGATAGTGAAATTCAAAATCATTAAAAGCATATCCAGATATAGTAATCCTCACTTAAAATAAAGATGTAAGGATTAAAAAGATCCTGAAATAAAAAGAAAATGAAAAGAAAAAGAAAAGAAAAGTAAGTATGAAAAAGGGAGGAGAATTTTGAGGATTAGGACCTAATCAAACATTAATTTCACTTGAATCTTTCTAAGAAAGAAAACTTAAAATCAATCTTAAGCTTAATTTCTGTAAGTAATAGTAAAATTATTTTTTTTTTCAAGATTTCATAAATTCTGAAATTAATATTTTTCTAAGAATCCAAAGTTTGAAAAAATTTCAATTATTTCTGAAATAAATAGAAAATCAGGATTCAGAAGTTTAATAAATTCTTCTCAGTTGAATTATAAAATTTCTAAAACTGAATTTTAGTACATCTTAAAGAACCCACTATTGAAAATCAACATATTTTCAAAATTATAGTGTTACTTGAGGAAAAGTAACAATTAAGTTTGGGAGAAATTGATCCACCTAAAGTGTACATTTTATGATCATTTTATGTGATCTTTTTGATGATATTACACTTTAAAGGACGATATTTTACATGTTTTTTCTTTCAGGTATAAGAAAAAGACTTTTGGAGAAAATGAAGCAAAAACGGTGCAATTTTGAGCAAAAATGAGTAAGGAAGAAAATTTTGATATGAAAAATATCGATATCTTTCTATGCTTAATCTATTCTACATTTCTTACATGTTTTCGAATGAAATTATACTTTAAAGAAAGTTTTTCTGCATTCTTATTCGAATGAAATTATACTTTAAAGAAAGTTTTTCTGCATTCTTATTTTGTAGGTCAAAATGTTAGGAGCAAAACACAACTAAAATGGGGCGAAACGGAGCCAAATGGAGCCAAACGAAGCAAAATGGTGAAGCTGCTAGCAAGGTGGCCCCTAGTCGCCCAAATTGGTGCTTAGACGCCATCGACAATGAGAAAATAGTGCTTAGGCACCCAAAATGGCGCTTAGACGCCAGAGACAGTTGGAGAATTTATTTTTGGAGTTTTGGCGGTTCCAAGGTGTTCTAGAAGGCTTCGGATGGTTATGCATGCCTCAAATGAGATATAGAATGAATCTAGACATATTTTAATGAAAAAATGTGTCCCATGAAGTAAAATACGCTAAAATAAATTAATTGAACTGGCGCCTAGGCGCCGCAGTTACTTTCTAGAAGATTCGTTGAATGTGACCTAATTTTGAAGAGGTTCCTGAAGCAACCCCTGGTCATTTTTTAAGTTATATAAATTTAGATTATTTTGGCTACCAAAGGGAGTCTTTTTAGGGTTACTTTACATAATGTCCAAAGGGTGTGAGTGTGTAGGGTTTGGCGTAAGTATATGGATGTAGATTTCTATATTTTCTGGAGAGATTGGTGAGGGATTTTGAGAGATATATGTAAGGAATGTAAAAGAGTTGCATGGATTGGCAGGAGACTTTGGCGGAGAGATTTTCATCTTTATTCCAAGGGAAAAAGATAAGTATTGTGTTCTTCATCTTTTTGTATTTGTTGTAAACAATTTCTAGTGGATTTCCTTTAATTTAAACGAAGTTTTCTATTGTGTTTATTTATGCTTCATAAGTAATTTCCTTTAATGTTTTATTTTAATATGAAGTGGTGGTATGCGTAGGAAAATTATTTTATGATAGAATTATTTTTATTTTAATGTGAGTAGTAATATCTCTTTCTCTTCATTTACATAACTTAAGTGGCAATAGGTTGTGTTAAAATTTTTTGTAAGTGAAACTAAAACTCGGAAGAGCGGTGATCTCACACTTAGAGTGCACTCACATTGACCGGTTGGCTAGTAAAATAGTTAAGAGCCAACAAACCTTTTAAGGAAATATAATTTAATGATTTATTTCTATTAGATGCTTCTAGGTGACAGATAGTTGCATAAAACTAATAGAATACTAAAGACATATGTTCCTTGTTGGCACTTAATTTATTAATTAATTTTATCAATCGTTTTATTGCTAATGCAATTATTTTCATTTACTTTTCTTTTGCATTAATTTATATTTTTGTTTAAAAATCTATATTTTCTTAGATATTCTCTAATTTTATTAATGTGATGGTATTTTCATCAGATCCTAATTTACTTTGCAAACTGATCACTTGTATTATTAAAAATTGTGGAGAAAACTTATAGACCTAACTGTGGGCTATGATTTATTAACTAGTGAGTACCACATTTCACTTTGGAAAGAGCAGTGGCGATCGTCCGAAGGGGGGTGCAAATAGGTATGGAGATAAGACTTGATGGGCGTAGAATTGATGTTTCTTGAGTGACAGGCTAGATTCATCAATTTGGTCTAAAGAGAGGAAAAAGAGTCACTGGTAGGTCCTATAGAGAGGACATTGTGGGTAATCTAGAAGTGAGAAACTAGAACCTCCTCAACACTACTAATAACACATCCTGCACCAACCTTTAGATTAGCCAATGTTCTTTATGCTTGGACCAAAGGGTAAAGAATATGTATGCTCTTATTTTTCACTACAACATTAAATTTTAAGCATTTTATTCCAACGCATTATCAAGGTCATTGAATGAGAAGGGTAGTCTTTAATATCTCAAAATTCTCCAAACCAATTTATCCAGATAAATTACCTTTATATTTAAGGTTTTCATTTAGGAATAGTTATTAGAAAAAACACTATAATCGACAATCCAAACTAAGGCTTGATAGTATTAGACTTGAATTAGCCTAAAGAATTTTATACCTCGCTTCTCTGTGAGAAGAAAATCATGCATTACTTGAAATGATACGTATACTTGTGTAGTACCCTTAGTGTGTAAAATATTTTCTAAATTTTACAAAATTTTGATTTTGCATGCTAGCCACAATTTATAAATTGGTTAATGTTTTTGGCCATATTTAGGGAATTTAAATCACTACGTAATTGCGGGTCGGGTCACCTACCGAGCCCTATGTCATAAGTTGGTGGGTCCCTATTTGTTTAAGTAGAGGATGTCTTTCTTTGCCAAAGCGTAATAAGTACAGTTACCCGCTAGATATCTAAAAAACTTGTGAAAAGGTTCGGGGAACACCCTAGACATTTCATAAACCTTTTGAACCATCTCGAGTTCAATTGAACTTATTATATTGCTAAATATTTCATCCACATCGTACCCTAATGTTCAGTGAACCTTAATGTTTTAACTATCCTTTTAAGTGGGGTGATCATCATTTGACATTTTACTTATAAATTATGTGGCTGAAGGCCTCTTATGGCAAATTGATTTATAAAGAATTTTAGCCAATTAGTTTAGAGTTGGGCTTGTAGTGATTAAAAAATGTTTGAATTTGTTTATATTTCTTTTTCTAAATCTCATTAGTCTAATCTGGATTAAGCCTGGTTCACTACTAAGCCTTTAAGACTTAATGGGTAGATTTGTAATTTTAAGATTATTGAGTTATGTGATCTTAATCCTTATCAAACATTGAATTGTCATTAAACCATTAATTAGGGGGTTCTAAATTAGTGAATTATTATATTCCAAGCTTAAACCCCTCACCTTAGTATCTTTTGATTTAATTATCTTCCAAATTTCTTTAATTATTTATGAAATTACATTTATGCCCTTAACGTGAAAAGGAGTGAAATTGGTTTCTAGCATTTAACCATTATGTTTCAATCATAAAGAAGAGTTGATTAACATCATTAATTACACATTTACCCTTAATTAGGCCTAAATATTAATTAAGGGTTAAATTTCACAATTACAATTTTGCCCCAAAAGGTCTTATCAATTCATAATTCATTATATGTAACTCAAATGACTTTGAAACTTTTTTGTTACCTAACTTATAGGTCAATTAAGACATCAGGAGAGAAAATGTGATTTTTTTATATTTATATAGTTTTTATAATTATTTAAATTCAAAAATAAGGATTTTCAAATTTAATTCAATAAGCTAACAAGAACGAATCATCTGTCCTTATAAAAATTACTCGAGATTCACCTAGGTTAGAGGACCACAATAACCAATTTCAAGATTTTGTGAGTTTTATCTTAATTAATATAATTATTTTTTGGTTTTGAGTATTAATTAAATATAAAATATTATGGAAGTTAAAAAATAAGTTTGATATTTTTCTTAAATCTTACCAAAGTTAAGGTACTCAAAGAAACAAATTTTATAGTTTTGTGATTTATATTTTAATTAATGTAATCATTTTAGTGGACAATTATGGAAAAATCATTTTAAGCATTTAAAAATTAGTATCTTTAATTAGAGAATTAGGAAAATTATTCTAAATGCTCCTAAGTGGTCAAGAGGTCAAATGTGACATTTTGGTGGATTTTTATATTTTAGTGATTTTTATGATGTTTAATGATTTTTAATTATTTTTAGTTATTTGAATATTAAAAATAAGCTTAAAAATAAAATGTTTATTTTTAATCCAATTTTATTTTTTTTAAGTTCCGCTGGTCACAAGGAACTCCGAAAACTAACTCTCATAATTTTTTGACTTATATTTTAATTATTATAATTATTTTAATTCAAAAATGTGATTTTATATGAAAATCCATTTTAGTGGGTAAATTAATTCCAATTGACTCCAAATTTTTATTTATCGCTCCTCTATTCATTATTCACATTGCAGTATAATTTTTATTTATTTTTTATTTATACTTTAATTATTTAATTTTTAATGGTTTTTAATGAGTTAATTACCATTAGTGCCATTTTTAATTATGTAAATCCATCTAATATATTTCCTAGGTTCCTCTGACCACAATGAACCTAAAAAAAGAAGTTTTACATTTTTCAGATTTATATTTTAATTAATATAATTTTTAACCAAAACAAAGGGGATTAATTTGAAAATTAGGGTTCTCTAGCTAGAGATCTTCCTCTGATTTTGGAAAGATCAGGGAAGATCCCTAACAACAGAGCCTCTAAGCCTACGCAAACCTCATGCATGGTGAAATATTTGTGATGAGTTCTGATTTAAACAAGTTTTACTATATTTAATTAATTTAAAAATAAAAAATTCAAATAAATCCATTTCTATTTCCACATTATTCGCCTCTGCTCACTGAGCAAAGGGATATTTTTCTTTTTGTTTTTATGATTTTTCTACGCCATATTATGGATTTTTAAAGGTGGCTGAATTAAATAAATACATAAAATTCAGAATTTTCTATTTATCTAGAGCGACGCTGAATTGATCTTTGGTAGGTTCGAAATTCCACACGGTGCGCTCACAATTGATGCTGCTTTCTGAGTTAGCTTACGCTTTATGTCACGTGCTTCCGTCCGACACAATTTCAGCCCTCCATCTGATACACACGTGATTAGAAGATTTCAGGTCATCGTCCCTAACTGACCTAATCCATAAACCGTCCCATAAGCCGTCCACACTAGAACCTTAAGATCTCGAGCTAGACTTAACCAAATAGCACCGAGTTTGTTTCTATAGATACATCTAGCCTAGACGAACATATCTATACAATTTATGTAGTATGAAATCGAGTGCTTTGCTATAAATGTAAAAAATAAGCTCAATTTGGGGAGAGAGTTCAATACCTTTGTCTGAGAGTATGAGGCCTCAATCAGATGCTTCCAAAAGCTTCGGAGGACTCGGAAGAACCTCTGGAAATGTTGATGGGCTTTGGTGAATTATGTAGCTAGAACTTTGATCAGACCAATTTGGGGGCTTTGATAGAAGTTTAAGTTAGAGGGGCACTATGATGGGGCTTCTGTGGGGGGATCAACTTCATTTGGTCCTATGATGGTCTGGACAAAGTTAATTTGGATTTTTTGTAGTGTTGTGGTGTGGTGAGTTAGATATTGGTTTTGGCTAAAACTTGGGTGAGGAATTTAGCTCTGTACAGAGGGGAAAAATGGATGGGAGTCAGTAGGCTTGCACTCAAAATGGTATGAAGGAGCTATGGTGAGATTTTGGCATAGTTTCCCCTAGGTTTTTTGCACTCTCCCCTTTTGTCCATGAGGAGGTTCATTTATATCCATGGCCAATGGGTGAAGCTCAGGGCTTCAATTTTGGTGTAGGGTGATGCTTAATTGGAGTGATGAACGGCGCAAATGACCAATCAGTGCTCGACACATAGGATAGGTTCAACATGTGTTTGATTTGGTGTGGAGTGGCTCTTTTTTTTTGCTCCTCAGGCGACTAGGCCGGCCGACCAGGGAGGTGCTCAGGCTAGGGTAGTCAGGTGAGGCAGTAAGCAGGCCTTAATGGTGATTAAACTGAGTGGTGATAGCTTTGGGTAAGAGATATTCTTGGTTTAGCCAAAAATAGGATGAAATCCTTTATTTCATGGGAGACTTAGTCCATGGCTCCATTAGGTTGGGCTAGGTGGACCAACCTTGGTTGATAGGCTTCAAATGGTGGCTATGGTGAGCTTGGCTTAGTCAACTTGGCTAGTTTTTGTCACATTTAGGACTTGGGTTCAACTTTGGGTCTTTTTGGTCAAGCTTGGGCTAGGTTAGGTTTAGGTTTGATTTGGGGTCAAGTGATAGATCAATTTGATGATGATAATTTTCATAAATAGTTTGACGGAGGATTTAGGCGATTTTGAATTGATTTGGGAGTTCAATTTGGTGAATGTTGGCTTGGGATTAATTTTGGGGTATGTTGGTTAGACTTGGGTTTATGTTAGGTTAGGTTGGATTATGGTTCACTTGTAGATTCCAACTAGTCTATGGGATTGTTATGAAGAGTTTTGGAAAGATTTCGGGTGGAAATTTTGGAGTCAGGGCATTCAATTTTGTGATATTTTAGTATATGGCTAATTTAGGGCAAAATCAGGGATTTTGGATTAGGTTGGATTTAAGTGAAAGTAGAGTTCAAATGTGGGACAATCAGTGGATCGATTTGGCTTGTTGGAATGTTAGAAAGAGTTTGGAATTCAAAATTAAGGAAATTTACTTAGCTATGGGGTCAATTTTGGGGAATTTGGTCATATGGTCAAAATTGGAGATTTTAATTTAGGCTTGAGATTGGGTTTGGAAATTCATTAAATTTGACTTGCATTTAGTTTAGATTGAGATTTAAAATGATGAATTTGAATTTAGAATTAAAATTGGATGAAATTTGGTTCAATTGGGTGGACATTGGTGGTGATTTGGGTATTTTGGGCCTTTAGGGGTAATTTCGGGATTTTGGTCCAAATTAGTCAATTTGGTCAAATTAGACTAAATGGATGGTTTCAAATTGTTTTTGGGAATTTTTGGAATGATTTTTTAATTTTTTAAAGCTTTTCAGAATTTTTTGGATTTTTTTTCATGAGGGGTATTTTTGTCATTTTGGCTAAATTGGGGTTTTTTGGGAATTTTTAGTTTTGGGTTGTCTTGATCAATTTGAGTGGTGAGGAACATTTTGGAATGATTTTTGTATAAAATTTGGGAATTTGGGTAATTTTAGAAATTTTAGTCAAATTGGAGGGTTTAGGGGAAGTTTGGGTAATTAGTAGAGTTTGGGGCTAAAGGGTCAAAATTGGAGTTTGATGAAATTGGGGTTAACTGAGTATGCCAATCATGATATTAACCCATTTGAGCCATGGAACAATGAAAATTCCCATTTTTGATGCACCATATGTTGGTCCTAGCCAAACCCTAGCCTAGGGCTAAGAGCTTGGGGAACCACCTACATGAGTTTCCAAAAGAGTAGGGGATCAAGCTGAGGAAGTTTGGTATAGAGTTTGTGGTGGTGAGTGTAAGTGTAGTGTAGGTGTGAGTGTGTGAGACTAGCTTAACCAAGACCAGACTACTTAGGGTTTACCCTAAGGCTTGACCATCCTATACGGGACTCCCCTTGAGCTTTCTTATGCTTTGCCTTATCATACTAAGTGCTAGAGGTTAGCCTTAAGCATAAGAAACTTCAAGTGAACCAAAGAATCATTTTGAATTTTTAAGGGGGGAGGGTTCCATCACTAGACTTCTAAGAAAGTCACCAAGAAAATCCTATGGTTAAGTCCAGCTTTGGTGACTTTGTAATCCAGTTTTGAAGAAATAAAGAATGTGCACTTTATGTTATCTTTTCATTATGTGAGCTTCTTATGGTGATTACCTTGCATCTGTCAAAAGATCACTTAGAGTTCAAAACAGTTTCATGTAAGAGAAATCTTGTATTTCTCTTAATTTTGTTGCTGACTCTCATTTTAAGCTAAGTGGAAGTCCTACGAGTGGCTTATAGTTGGTGCAACCACCAATCAACATAAAATAAACATTGTTCCTCTAACTAGATCTCTCGTCGATCCACTCTATGCAGGTTTTATAGACTATTACACTTGCTCGTCGTGAGTATGGTTAACATATTCATCCTGTTCATTCTTATGAATGAGGAATATGTGCTTCTTTAGCTCACTTTGAATGAGCACAATTGATATCCTTTTATGAATATTGTTTAACTTAAAAACTATACACTTTCGAGTAAACCATCGACATAGTCTAACCCCATTTTTACATATTTACATTGTGAGAGGGGAGTCTTATTGCATCAGTTATAGGACTTATCATGCTTAACCAATGAGCGCCTAAGCAGAATACCTTGATACCCCCATTAAATCCCCAATTGATTCACCTTGCCAGGTTCATGATAAAAATCCTTTCTATAATATAGGCTGACTCAAGCTTTTCCTCAAATAAGGACTACTTTACAAGCCTTTTAAAATCCTAAATATGGTCACTTTGGCAAAACTTGCAGAGCCCTTTAGAGATAAACCAGTGTGTTCATCTAATCTCAGGTCTGTTACGTTCCTTATACCATTCCAACATGAAATACCTTATCAATCTCGAGGAATTCTCGATGAGAATTCTCCATGATAGAATCTTAAAAAAGGTAACCTACAAGTGTGTAACGACTCAGTCCACCCAATCTACTTTGATAATATGACTGATTTCAATTTTCTTCATTTCCAGTAAACATTTATTATTAATCAGAGAACTCACTCACATTGGTATTCAATGACTAATTGAGAGCCTCTATAATCAATCATATTTTGAAATTTTCCTCGATGAGGACTACTTTCGTCATTCTTGAGGAAATCCCTAGTAGGTTTTGTTATGCTAGGGTTTAGAAAAGCACTTTGAGGTTTGACCTTCTCTTTCACCTAACCCAATGAGATAATTCTTTAGTATTTTGATTGATTTAGTTGGTTTTATACACCTTATCAAAAGGTATTTTGCACAGAATATTGTCTACGTTTGCCTAGTCAACTCATGTACTTTAGAGGATGTTGTCATTCTTATGAAATATTGATGCAACTTTTTTATATGTAAGAATTTATGACCTGAGATTTATATATTTATAATGATTTTGTAAAGTCACAATTTCATATGAAAGTATACGTATCATATCAAGTAATACAGGGCTCTAATGGAGTCCCGTTTATCGATCCCACATGGAAGTGAGGTAAGCAGTCTTTAGTCAAATTCTAGTCTACTACTAACAGCCTTAGTTTGGAATGGTAATATAAGTGGTTTTTCTTACAACTACTCCTAAAACAGATGATTATATGTCAAAATAATAACTACTCTCTAATGCAAATATTAATACTAAAGATAACCCTTTTTGTGGAAATTAGTTTGGTGAATTTTGAGATAATAAAAACTACTATTCTCATGTAACAAATTGGATAAAACTTAGAAATGAGATGCATTAAAAATTGTATGTGCCAAATAGGAGCAATCATATTATTTACTCTCTTCCGAGTACCCCCTCTTCAGAGTTCTATAAAGAACATTGGCAAATCCTAGGCTTAGTCCCTAAATCCATGGTTATGCTGGGAGGATACTGGCTCCCACTTCAGAGCTCCCACTTCCCTTCACTTGAAGGCTAACCCTAGCTTTAGTTACCAAACTTTAGGACCAAATTGAGGATCTCAGCCTGTCACCCTGAAACCTCTAATTCGACGCCCATGAAACCATATTTCCCTATTTATCTGCACTCAATCCCTATGAACTACGTAACTCATTCATGGACATTGAATGTGGTTCAACTTTGTTGAGAATTACACTGCCCTTTTGGGACAATGCAATTACAATGAATTTTAACAATACAACGGGCCCTTTTTGTAATGTAAATGAGGTGCAAGTAAAACCATCACATTTATAATTAAAACATATTTTAGCAAGCATCTCAGTATCCTAAACATGAATCCTACTTATTGCAAAAGAAAAGTAGAGTGAAAATAATGACATAATTTTCTTATGCCACTATTTCTAAACAAGAAGAAAGAGTAAGAGAACGACATCACAAAGCATGAAGAAAACACAACAGAAAATTTCATTTCAAAGAAAATCCACAAAATAACTGTTTATAAAATTCATAAGATAATGAAGAACACAATACTTAGCTTTTTATCCTTGAAAGAAAGATGAAAATCTCTCCCACAAAGTCTCCCGCCGATCCATGTAATGCTAGAACATCTCCTTACAAATTCTCTCAAAATCCCCTCTCTAATCTCTCCAAAAGGGTAGAAATCTACCTTTCTACTCCTATTCTAAGATCCCTACACATTCTACAAGTATTTCCTGACCTTCCTCTCCTATTTTCTAACCTAAAATCACTAATTTAAAGACTATGGATGAATTTCTAAGAGTTCTCTTAAGCACCCCTTCGGAAAAGTATCCAAATACATTGAATTTCAGCCATAACAGCCAGAAAATGCGTCCAAACTGTCTCGGGCGCCGTTAGCAGGCTCGAGGGTGTCGTCGGCAAGTTTTTTGTGTAATTTTTTGGTCTTCCTGGGTAAATCTCACCGTCGGCGCTGGTCTGGGCACCGTCGACGAGCAGACTGCGCAGCTCCACCGTTTCGCTCCGTTTGGCTCTGTTTTAGCTCTGTTGCGCCCCGTTTTAGTTGCGTTTTATTTCTAACAGATAGCCCTAAAAAATAAGCATTAAAAAAACCTTTCTTAAAAGTGTAATCTCATTCAAGAATATGTAAGAAGTGTAAAAGAGATTAAACATAGAAACACTTATCGAAAGGTGTTAAGTCAAAATTTGCTTTCTTGCTCGTTTATCCTCCAAATTGTACCATTTTTACTTCCTTTTCTCCAATCATCATTTTGTGTACCTAAAACCAAAAAACATATGAAATAACTTCCTTTAAAAGTGTAATATCACCAAAAATGAGTAAAAGCATATAACTAAAACTGTATATATTTTTGGTGCATCAAATATCCTTAATGAAATCCAGAGAAATATTCCATAATAGAGTTCTTTTATTAGGAACTTGATAAAAGTACCTCTTATAATTTGGGTTGTCAGCCTTCCTTATATATAAGCGTCACTCTAGTGGTCCTTAAGGAATCTTCAGTGTAATCATTGTGCTAGTACATGCGAAAGCACCTTGAGGTCGATTTCTCTCATCAATCCAACCCCCTTTGATACATCTATGGTATTTTAACCGACTTCACTTGCCATCTCAAAGTGCATTACAAACAGATTCAAGCCCTTTGTAGCCTTGATTAGCCCATGCATAAGATGGGTATGTAAATGCCATAAAAAGTCCCCAGGGAGGATCATATAGAAGCCCTAGCAAGAATAACATAAAATTCCTAATGTAGTTTGCTAAAATTTTGATGAAGTATCAATAGTTGGATTGCTCTACGCATCCAAAAAAAATTTTTGAAGCCTCTTTAGACTAGTTTAAAATTTTTTGTTGTGCCAATATCAGATGCCTAAATCCTCATAGAACGTCCTCGATAGAGCCTAGAAGGTTTTCCTAATGTGAGTCTTCCCCATTAGGAACATTCAAAATTTGACACACTAGCGATTTATTTGACTTGTTAACCCTACTCACCATGTCATTTCATTTGTCACAAAATTCTAAGTTGTATGCTATCACTATTAGTCCATGCATAAGCAGGGTATTTTAATGCTTATAGAACTCTCGAACAGGAGCCTCCTCACTAATGTCTGTGACGTACGATGAGTGTGGATTGCTTTGGCCACTTACCTCTTGGATATATATTCAACAAGATTTCTTCTCATCACCTTATCACTTGATATGCGACATTCACTTGACTACCTAAACTAATTGACAGATCTGCATCCAGTCATGATAATTGGATATTTGACAATACCATGATGTTGTATATGTTGAGAATCACTTTGATTGCTTTTTACAAATGCATCTTGGATTGTTTGACCACTTTGGCCATCGTGTCTCATCTCATGATGATTCTTTGTATCTATATCAACTTTTTAGAATGATTCTCAAGTCATACGACCATACCATTGAGTCTTTTATAAGGACATTTTGTCTCGAGCTATACAACCTTTCCAGGCATTTCCTTCATGTCATTTTCATAGATGACTTGGATTACATGAATCTGGCCTTTTACCTTATGTTACTTTAAGGATCAATGTAATCCCTCAGTGTTTTTCCTTCTTAATACAAGTATTTAATGCTTCAACACATTTCAAGATGAGTCAAGCCTTTGTGGTCTCTGAACTCAACTTTTGGGTCAAGCGTCTATGGCCTCTAAACCTAGTTGTTGAGAACGCCTTTATGGCATTTGGACTCATCTTTTAAGGCATGCCCCTTTAGTCTTTAGACTATCTATTGGACAAGTCTTTATGGCCTCTGAACTCAATTATTGAGTCACGCTTCTATAACATATGAAATCGTCTTTAATGTCATGTTTCTGCGGCAACTAAACTCACCATTAGGTCATGCCCTTAAGTCCTTTTGAAAATTTCTCGAGAATGGATATATGTCCCGTACGCATTCATCCTCACAGACATCTCTATTTTTTGGCCCCTCAGCTATGCAAGTTTCATGTTTCTCAAAGCACACGACTTATAGGTCAATTCATTCATGAGATCGTTTCATCTCTTGTCGTCCTTAGCTTTATTGCTCCCTAGATAATTTACCCTACCTCTTAGATGGTGACGCAAAGCTCTTGGCAAAATCATAAACATGGTGTGATGTCGGCGCAAAAAATGGTTTGGGAGTAGTTTTTAATCTGTGTATATATATATCAAACTGAATCATTTTAAAATATGAAATATCATTTTAATTTTAAAGTATGAAATCAAACTGATCCCATATAATCAATAGTTAAATAATCAAGCACTAGACCATAAGTCATGTCTCTATTCCTAAGAGTGGATACATTGCTTGGTGGTGAGGCTTGATCAAATAAACCAAAGAATTCATTTCATCCGTTTGGTTTGCAAAACATTTATGTTCACTGAAAATTTCCTTTATTTAGTATGAAGCAACTAGATAGGTTTTATATTAATATGGGGCCTTTAAGTTTCCTAAAAAAGCAAGCCGTACAGTTAATTACATCTTAGAGAACCAAGGTTACCTAAGAATACTCTTGATATAGATCACGAAATATTGTATTCATAACTTTCAAAAAGTAGGATCTTCAAGAAAATCTTGTAATAGGGAGTCCAATAGGTGAGTGGCTCTAGTTTGAAACAGTTATTATAGGAATCCAAATGAAAAGAAATCTAGGGGAAGAACAAAGACTCAAGTAGAATCTTGGTCTTCATTCCCAAACTATCCTATGGTCTGACATCTTTTTAAGAAATTCATTTTGTATTTCATCCCATTAATTTTATTCTTTAGGGCTTGCATTCACTTGATACATATCATGTGAACAGCTTAAAAGATAGGAGGATTTATGTTATAGCCGATGACAACCTCAGAATCCTACGGCGAGTTCAGGGCTTATGTTGCACGAAGTGCAAAGGCCTAAAAAGATAAGGTGAGGGTTTATACTGCACTAGGCGAGCTACCTCGAATTCTATGGTTTGTTGTTTAATTCTAAGGAGTTTTGCCATTGAAGATGGTCGTGCTTCCCACTGTGTGTACTCAAGCTCCTCATCGTAGTAGGTTTAGTTTTAGAAGTGTAAAATTTAAGAGATTGAGAAAAGTAGCACATTTTAGAAATATTTAATTTGAGATGTCTTAATGTCTTACTAGAGGAATATTTAAGTTGATTATAGCGACACCAGTTAGGATCCCACAGTTCCCTCATTTTGGCACCACTATTACTTCGGATTCACTTTGTCTAAATGAATTTACTAAACTCAAAAAAATGAGTTCCATACTTTCATTTAAACCATGGGAAATCTCGTTAGCTGTCGTAGGTTGTATCCTCTAAGGGATTCACGATTATCAGTGGTGAGTTTTATCATATTTTAATTTTATTTTAATTGTGAGTTTTTTTTGTATCCTCTAATGGCATTTTAATTTAGTTGTAATTGTTAGTTTTTTTTTGTTTGTGATTAAAACTTGAGTTGTCTTATATTTTGATTGTTCTGGTGGTGAGTTTTATCATATTTTAATTTTATTTTTGATTTTGGTTTCAGTTTTTTTGCTATCCTAAAATTTTTTATTTCCATGCAGGGTGACATTTTTATTTATCATGAAAGCTCATAAGCAAGAAAAGCACAGTAAGGAAGGTACTATAAACTTGTAAAAGTGTACCTTCCCAGTCTTCTCGTTCCTCCACATGAAAATTTAGTATCTTTTTAATAAACATTCATAATTTTCATGAAAGAAAAGCCTATAGATAGGTTCATCATAGGCCTGCTAAGTCCTATTCCATAACTTGGTGGATCATATTTATTCATTTAAGAGATGCCTTCTTCTAATAAATATGATAGGTTTAATTACCCTACAATGTGTCCATAAGACATGTGAGAAGTTCTATGGAATACCTAGATATTTCACAACCCTTTTGAACTTTCTTGAGTTCATTTGAACTTTTTTACTCACTAAATGATTCATCTATTTCATACCATTATTTTCAATAAACATTGATGTTTTAATTATCCCCAAAAAAGTGGGGTAACTATTAATTTATATTTTTTTCATGAATTATGTAATCGGGGTTTTTAGAGGCAATTTAATTTATGAAAGAATTTAATCAATTTTGATGGACTTGTAGTGTTTCAAATATGTTTAAAATTAGCTGTTGTTTCTTTTCTAAACCTCATTAGTCAAATTTGATTAACCCTAGTCTCAGTACCAAGCCCTTAAGACTTAGGTGAGTATATTTATAACTTTAGAAAAGTTAAGTTACATGAATATGATTCTTGGGAAAACCAAGTCCAATAGAAGTGTTAGAACGAGCAGTAGCCTCTACAGAATCATAAATAATGCTCCTTACATCAATATGCTTCCTCTCTTGAATGCAGTAGCTGAGGATAGCTCTATCTTTGGTAACCTCGCTCAGATGATTGGATGGAAGAAAACGAGCAGAAATAAAGTAGTGTCATGCTTTGAAACGTCATAAAGCTTCGAAGATGAAAAATTTACATTTCTTTGTTCTGAATCTTCCAGGCTCCAATACTATCAGTCAGGTAGGCTATGATGATATATAAATCTCCCTCAGATGGAGATAATCTGGTGTGATAACACTTAATGTTTGGTGGCAGGTGATCCATGAAAAGATACCTATTTTTATGCCTTGATTTTTATCAAATTCTTAAGGATATTATGCTTGATACAGAATTCTGTAAGATTTTTGACGACTTTTGGACGTTTATTTTGACGGTGTGAGCGGTTATTGGACCATCTAGAAGATTGGCAGTTATTCCTATATTATAGGACATGTGATACATTGTATTTGGACGCTTGGAAAAAGTTAGGATCGCGAAGAGGTGTGATCCAAAGTGAAGAGGTGCGAAGAACTGGACGCGGAGCCCGACGCCTAGGCGCCAAACACACCTTCTAGAAGATTCATTGAACCTGGACACAATTTGAAGAGGTACTTCAAGGCAACGCTTGAAGCCTATAAATAGAAGGCTACTCCTTTAGAGAAAAAGGCCCAACTTAGCCTCATGCCCCCACATAGCCTAAAATTAGAGAGAGATCTTATAGTTCTATTTAGAGAGATTAGAGAAATATTTTAAGGGCCATATATATAGTTTCTTAGTGAGTTTATTTAGATTTTGTATTGAGAGTATTTGAAGAGTCATTGCTTTTGAAGTCTATTTACTTTGGAGTCAGAAGGATTCAGAGGTTCAGTTGGAGAAACACTTGAGATAAGTATTTGTATTTTGATTCAAAGTTTTATTTATATGTTTTGTTGTTTAAATTCAATGTGTTCTGAGTAGTTACTTTACTTTCTCCTTTTAATTATGAAAAAATAAATAAGATATTATAACATTTGTTGGAGAATTAAAAACTATATACATATTTTAAACATTGTGATGATATTAATATTGGATCTTAATTTACTATTTAAATTGGCCATTTAAATTGTTAAAATCTGTTGAAGAGTTTTGAGACCTAGAAGGAGATAAATTCTTAACTAATAGATATCACATGAATCCTTAGGTAGTCGAAGGACTTGCGCGGGTTATTCAAGGTGAAGTGCAAATAAATAGGAAGATAATATTTAATGGGTGTAGAATTGATAATTTTTTAGAGTGACGGGCTAAATTCTTATAATTTGGTTTACAGAGAAGGAAAGGGTCACTAGTAGGGCCGACCATAGCCACCCTTTGACATCTAGTAGTGTGAGCCTAGATTAACCCATTCTACTAACAATACATCCAGACCTGATCTATAGATTAGCCATTGTTCTTTATACTATCAAGCGAAGGTAAAGAATAGGAATGCTTCTATTTGGCACAATACCATAAATTTATATTCTCCTCAAATATAACATTATCTACAAAATCTTGGATTAATTGAAAGGAAGAAAGTTGTTTGCTTATTTTATTTTCATCAATCATTACTTTATTATTGCTTTATTTCTGCATCTAGTAAATTAAATATTAACTTTTTAACTTTAAAAGAAATGCATAAAAATAAAATCAAAATATTTAAAAGAAATATCTTAATTTAAAGCCCTATATTACTTGATACGATGCGTATACTTGCGTAGTACCCCTAGTGTGTAAAATATTTTCCATAAAATTATATTTATATACACTAGTCGCTATTATTATTTAAGTCAAAGTATTGACCATAACATATATTTGATAGCATATATTACTGCATTATTTGGTAATTGCAAACCAAGTATTTTGGTGCATTGTTGCAGATCGAGGGTCATGTTTTTGGCGCCGTTGCAGGGGAGGCAAAGATTTTACATTTTAAATATTTTATTTTATTTATTTCTTTTATTGTCTAAAATATAAAATAAAAAAAACAACAAAAATAAAAATAAAAAAATATAAATTTATTACTTTTCATTTACTTTTTTTATGCATAGTTCTGGATCTGAAAGATTATTACCTTTAGATTCTGAATTAGAAAGAACTGTTAAAAGAATTAAAAAAGGAAAACAAATTCAACAATATCAAGAGATGGCTAATTTACATAATAATTTACAAAATCCAATTGAAATTAATGAACAAAATGTTTACAAAGCAGTAAGGGATTATGTTAACCCTACAGTAGATGAACTTCATAGTAGTATTCAAATACCTACTGTAGATGCTAATTCTTTTGAGCTTAAACCGTCTATTATTCAAATGGTTCAAAATAATCATTTTGGCGGAACACCAAATGAGGATCCAAATTTACACCTTGCTAGTTTTTTAGAACTTTGTGCTACCTTTAAATATAACAATATTTCGATGATGCTATTAGACTTAGACTCTTTCCTTTTTCTTTAAGAGATAAAGCAAAGATGTGGTTGAACTCATTAGCAACAGGTTCTATTAAAACATGGGTTGAAATGGCACAAAAATTCCTTGCTAAATATTTTCCTCCTTCTAAAACTGCTAAATTAAGAAATGATATTACTTCGTTTAGTCAATTAGATGGGGAGACAATTTATGAAACTTGGGAAAGATTTAAGGAACTATTAAGAAAATGTCCTCATAATGCTTTACCTGATTGGTGAATTATTCAAACATTTTATAACGGACTTATTGCATCACTTAAATCAATTATTGATGTTGCTGCTGGAGGATCTTTAATGGCTAATTCATTTGAAGAAGCTTATACTTTAATTGAAGAAATGGCTAACAATAATTTTCATTGGCCTTCTAAAAGGATTAATCCTAAAACAATGGCAAGTATTTATGATAACAAAGCCATTTCTTAGCTTCACAAGTAGCTACAATATCTAAGAAATTAGATAATTTTTCTATCAATATATCACATAACAACTCTGCTAATAATGAAGATTCTCAAACTATTGAAACCTTACAAGCTATTGCTAGTAAAAATAATCGCTTATTCAAGTTATTATAATCCAGGATGGAAAAATCACACTAATTTTAACTGGAATAATGCACAACAACAATGGGGTAATAATCAATCCCATCCAACTGGGAATTAGAACAATTAAGTAAATTCAAACTATAAACCACCTGGATTAAATAATCAACAGAAAAAGTTATCTATAGAAGAATTAATTTTACAAATGAGTAATCAATTACAAAATCAAAACACTGTTATTCGTAATATTGAGAATCAAATGGGACAAATCGCTAATTTAATTAATCACAGACCTCCAAGAGCACTTCCTAGTAATGTTGAAATCAATCCAAAAGAAACTGGAAAAGAAAATGAACATGTTAAAGCTGTGCAACTTAGAAGTGAAAAGGAATTAAAAGAAAGAATGCAGAATGAAATTGAAAATGAGATTGAGGTTGAAGAGATTGAAAAACCTAAAGAAACTCCTTCTCCTAGTCAAGATCAGACAGTTATTCCTATTAATGTGGAAGTTGAAAAACCACCACCACCTTTTCCTCAAATACTAAAACAGCAGAAGCTTGATCATCAATTTTCTAAGTTTTTTGAAATTTTTAAGAAACTTACCATTAACATACCTTTTGTTGAAGCTTTGGAACAGATGCCAACTTGTACAAAATTTTTTAAGGATATTTTAAGTATGAAACAAAAATTTGAAGCTTTTGAAACTGTTGCATTAAGTGAAGAATGTAGTGCAATAATTCAAAAGAAATTACCTAAGAAAGTTAAAGATCTTGGAAGTTTTACAATACCTTGTGCTATTGAAAAAAAAAAATTTGTGGAAAAACTTTATGTGATTCAGGAGAAAGTATTAATCTCATGCCATTTTCTATTTTTCGAAGGTTGAATTTAGGAGAGATTACTCCCACCACTGTAACCCTTCAGTTAGCTGATAGATCTATCACCTACGCTAAAGGAGTTATAGAGGATGTTCTTGTTAAAATGTATAAATTTATTTTCCCTGTGGATTTCATTGTACTTGATATGGAAGAAGATAAAGAAATACAAATTATTTTAGGGAGACCTTTTCTAACTACTGGACGAGCTATGATTGATGTGAAAAAAGGAGAATTAACAATGAGAGTTAATGATCAAGAGATTAAATTCAATGTTCTTAAATCAATGAAATACCCTGATAAAGAAAAATGCTATCGAATGGATATTATTGATTTTATAATTGAAAAACATTATCAAGTAAGATGTAAAGTCATTTCTGAAGAAAAAATTGAATTATTAAGTGACGAAAATAAATAACTAAAAGAAGAAAAATTATTTAAAGAAACTCATTATATTAAAGATAAATGGGAAATTTTGGACATAACGCAAAATGATATACTTTTACCCTCATTTAAAAAAGCTCCTAAACTGGAATTAAAAATGTTACCTGCACATTTAAAGTATGCTTTTCTTGGAAATTCATTAACATTACCTGTTATTATTTCTTCTAAACTAAGTTTAGAACAAGAAGAAAAATTAATAGGAGTGTTAAAGAATTATAAGAAAGCTTTTGGTTGGACTATTGCTGATATAAAAAGAAAAAGCCCTTCCATCTGTATGCATAGAATTTTAGTGGAAGAAGACTTTAAACCTACTATTGAACCTCAAAGAAGATTAAATCCTATCATGAAAGAGGTTGTTAAAAAAGAAATTTTAAAATGGTTAGATGCTGGAATTATTTATCCTATTTCGGATAGCCAATGGCTAAGTCCTATTCATTGTGTTCCGAAGAAAGGAGGAGTAACTGTCCTTGCCAATGATAAAAATGAACTAATTTCTACAAGATAAGTTACTGGTATGCGAATTTGCATTGATTATCATAAATTAAATGATTCCACTATAAAGGATCATTTTCCATTACCTTTCTTGGATCAAATGTTTGATAAATTAGCTGGACACTCATATTTCTGTTTTTTGGATGAATATTCTAGTTATCATTAATTACCTGTCGCTCTTGAGGACCAAGAGAAAACAACATTTACAAGTCCTTATGGAACATTTGCATTTATAAGAATGTCTTTCGGTTTATGTAATGCACCTGCAACTTTTCAAAGATGTATGGTGTCAATATTTTGTGATTTGATTGACAAAGGAATTAAAATATTTATGGATGATTTTTTAGTCTTTGGAACTTCTTTTGAATCATGTTTGGAAAATATTTCCAAAGTTCTGAAAAGATGTGAAGAAAAAAATTTAGTTCTGAACTCGGAAAAATGTCAATTTATGGTCACATAAGGCATTGTACTTGGTCACAAAATTTCACAAAAAGGGATAGAAGTTGATCAAGCAAAAGTGAAAATTATTGCTGCACTGAAACCACCTACTACTGTTACTGATGTGAAAAGTTTTCTGGGACATGCTGGATTTTATAGAAGATATATAAAGGATTTTTCTAAAATTGTTAAACCTCTTTGTGATTTATTAGAAAAAGAAGCTAAATTTGAATTTAATGAAGACTATATTAATGCTTTTAATATTTTAAAAGAAAAATTAATAACTGCACCAATAATTATTGCACCGAATTGGAATAAACCCTTTGAATTAATGTGTGATGCAAGTGATTTTGCAATTGGAGCTGTATTGGAACAAAGATATGAGAAATTTTTCAAAGTTATATATTATGTTAATAAAACTCTTACTGAAACTAAAAGAAATTACACTACTACTGAGAAAGAGCTTTTAGCTATAGTCTATGCCTTTGATAAATTTAGACCTTATCTTCTTGGTACCAAATACATAGTTCATACTAATCATTCCGCTATTAAATATTTAATGTCAAAAAAAGATGCTAAGCCTAGAATGATAAGATGGGTTTTACTTCTACAAGAATTTGATTTTCAAATAGTGGATAGAAAAGGAACTGATAACCAAATAGCTGATCATTTATCTAGAATTAAGAATGATGTTATTACTGAGGAAAATATCAATGAAAAATTTCCTGATGAACATTTATATGTTATTCAAGGATGCCAAACACCTTAGTATGCGGAAATAGTTAACTATTTAGTTAGTAATATTCTACCTTATGGATTGAATAACAAATATATTAAGAAATTTAAAAAATGATGCTAAATCTTATATTTGGGAAGATCCTCATTTATTTAAATTAGGAAGAGATTCTATAATTTGAAGATGTGTACCTTATGAAGAAACTTTTGCTATTATTCAAAAATGTCAGGATTCAGATTTTGGAGGACACTTTGGAGTAGATAAAACTGCATCTAAAATTTTAAATTCAGGATTTTATTGGCCTACCTTGTTTAAAGATGTGAGACATTATGTGAAAACATGTGATCGATATCAAAGGATGGGAAATATATCTAGAAAAGATGAAATGCCTTTAAACTATATATTGGAAGTTGAAATTTTTGATATATGGGGTTTAGACTTTATGGGACCATTTGTACCATCATCTGGAAAGATTTATATTTTATTAGCGATTGATTATGTTTCAAAGTGGATTGAAGTCGTAGCTTTACCTAATCGTGATTCCAAAAGTGTTTCAAAATTTTTAAAGAAAATGATTTTTTCAAGATTTGGAATGCCTAAGGTAATTATCACATGGTGGAAGTCATTTTAGAAATATAAGAATTCAATCATTACTGGAAAAATTTGGAATCAAACACAGAATTGCAACTGCATATCATCCTCAAACAAGTGGAATGGCTGAAGTATCAAACAGAGAAATTAAAAGAATTTTAGAGAAGACTGTTAATCCTAAAAGAACTTATTGGGTTGATAGACTTGATTCAGCATTATGGGCTTATAGAACAGCTTATAAGACACCAATCGGAATGTCACCTTACCGGTTAATTTATGGTAAACATTGTCACTTACCTGTTGAACTTGAAAATAAAGCTTATTTGGCGATAAAGGAGTTTAATTTTGATTTGAATACTGCAGAAGAAAAATGATTATTACAATTAAATGAGATGGATGAAAAAACAAATGAATCATATGAAAATGCAAAAATTTATAAAGAGAAAATGAAGATATTACATGATAAAAAGATTTCAGGAAAAATATTCGAGCCTGGACAAGAAGTATTATTATTTATTACTCTTTTAAGACTTTTTCCTGGAAAATTAAAATCTAAATGGCTAGGACCTTATATAATTGAGAAAGTATTCCATTATGGAGCTGTGGATATTAAAGACCCCAAAACATGAAAAATATTTATAGTTAACGGATTAAGACTGAAGCCTTATTTGGGAGACGTTAAAATGATTTATAAAGAGGCTTATGAGTTAAGTCAACCTGATTAAAGACTTATTTAGGTCGGGCTGACGACGTTAAACCAAGCGCTTTGTGAGAGGCAACCAATAGTTATTTTTTGTGTGTTTTTACATTTTCAATGTAAGGTTATGCCTCGGTATTGACAAATTTTATATAACTTTAGAAAATTGGATGCTAACAAGTCTTCATTGACTTAAGCTAAAAATTATCTCGAAGTATATAAGTTTGGACGTTGGATCACTCCAATTCAAATGTGAGTAAAAAGGAAATCAAGTTAACCTTCATAATGATTGTTAATAATTTGTGTTACTAAGTCTATATTGATCTTACCATTCTAATTTACCTATTTTGGAGAACAAAACTTTGAAATTTGACGATAGGCAAAACGAAGTCGAACATGGTTCCGGCGCCTAGGCGCCATAATTCGGCGCCTAAGCTCCAGAATAAACTGTGTATCGATGGGTCCGGCGCCTAGGTGCCAGATTTGGCGCCTAAGCGCCACAGTTACTGGATCGTGTAAAAACCAAAAATTTTCAATTTTTCACACGATTTTCTCCTTTAAATCACCCCATCTTCGTCCCCAATCCCTAAGAAACCAAAATTACGACCTACACACATCATTCTTGAGAGATTATAGAGGATTTTTGAAGAAATGGAGAGAAGAAATCTTAGAGAAGAGGCTAGAGACAAAGGTTCAAAGGATCCTCAACCCTACTTCAATGGTTTTATCGCTGTAAGTTTGGAGAAAATTTCAAGTCATCTAGATAAGTTTAAAGTAGAATTCAAAAGTATTGGAGATCTCCTCCATGAGATGTATCATCAAATTGAACATCTGGAATGACAGACGAAGCTTCAATTTGATCATTTAGCGGCTTATCAAGATGCTCAAGTGGAGATGTATGTGAAGAACAAATGGATCGACGAGAAAACGGCTAAGGATTTCCGAGAGCGTTAGTATTCTTCCCAAGTAGGCTGAGTAATCTTAATTGTGAAGAGAATGGAAATTTCTAATTTGAAGATTAGATAGTTATTGTGGTGTGTTTTAGACTTTTATTAGTGTGTCGTTATATCGATTTAGTAAATCGATTGTATTGTTGGAGTGTTTGATTTATTGTTTAGTGTGTGTTGTATTTGCTTTGAAATTGTGTAGTTTGATTGTTTGTTAGAACTTGAATCATATTACTATACTTATCTGTATTGTTTTGAGCCAAAATTGAAGATTATGAATGGAATTAGAAGAGTTTGATTTAAACCTTCTGTTTAATTGGTAGATTTAATTTTTAATTTTTAAAAATTTTTGGAAAATATTTTGGAAGTTGGAAAATGAAGCACTACTCTAATATGAGTAATTGGAAGTTGAATTTATGAGTTTTGGTGGAAAATAAAATTTTTAAAGTGATTTTTGTGAAAGGCGAGTCTGGCGCCTAGGCGCAAGAATTCGACGCCCAGGTGCCGGTTTGGCCTGCTTACCGAAAATTAGAACTTAAACTCCATTATCCATGGTTAACGCCTAAGCTTCATCCCCCTCCTCATTTTTGTGAAAACCCACCCTCTAGTTTTATTTTGAGGTCAAGACATCAAGTTTTTGAGCCTGAAATCACTTGATTTCTTCATCTCGAGGTCAGATCTACCTTCTAATCCATTTATCTTTTATTCTTACCACATTTTTTCCGATTTTTTGATAAAAATCGATATTTTGAGAAAAATTCTCCACAAATTCTTAAACTCATTTTAAGTTTCTCAAGCTTAAAAAGAGTTTAAATATTTGATTCCTTAATTTATTTGTGTTTTCTTTCATGTTTAGATGGCACCAAAATCTAAGCGAGGAAAGGCACGAGAAAATTCGATAGCAGCAAATTTTCGACTACTGCAGCGCATTTTTGTTATCACGAATTTGTGACGTCAAGAAAATTTATCTCAGAACGCAGTTTTTACAAACCTGGTGAAATGATCGAGAACACGATCGTTGCACACAACTGGCAACGTTTCTGTTATTTCACTGCTGTTGTTGTTATTCCTATTGTATGCGAGTTTTATGCTAACTTTTTGGATGCGGAAGACTTTGAAGTCTTCGTTAGATGTGTCGAAGTAGGATTTACTCCGAAAAGGATTAATGTTTTCTACGGCCTGCCACCTACCATCAAGTGCTACTATTCCGGTTTATCTCCATTTGAGGGAGATCTTGAGATGATTATTGCATATCTGACTGATGGCACTGGAACTTGGAAGATCTGGAACGACAAACGGGTAAACTTCAAATCTTCTAAGCTAAATGGTATTTCAAAGGCATAGCATTATTTTATTTCGGCTAGACTTCTACCTTCCAACCACCTGAGCGGAGTTACCAGAGATCGAGCTATCCTGAACTACTGCATTAAGGAGAGGAAGTCGATAGATGTTGGCAGTATTATTTATGAGTCAGTGGAATCGATTGCTAGATCCAGCACTTGTGTGGGATTAGGATTCCCATCTTTGATTCATTCTTTATGCATGAGAAATGAAGTTTCTGCTGATATATCAAAGGACAAGTTGAATACTACGAAGCAATTGGGCAGGAGAGTGTGAGAATTTATGATTGTCTTTCAAGGAAGAGATCTACTGGTCCTTCTACTTTTGTACCTACTCCAGGTAGAGCTTCTACTTCTAGACCTTCTACTTTTACTGCTGAGCCACCATCTAGTTTATGGGAATCGATGCATGATTAATTTCTGGGGTAGTAGAATGAGTTATTTCTAACTCACTACAGAGTAGATACTATAGATAAGAACATTGATCATCTATCTGATTATACCCAAAGGAAAAGTGATTATGATGCTGAGTATTCAGAGTCTTTAGTAAGATTCTTGAAGGGTGAGCATGATATTCAGTTTCCTACCTGTCCTAGATTTACACCGTATGTTGATCCAAAGGATGTGGATTTTTCTTTTGGTGATGACGATGACGAAGCTACAGATAGTGATTAGTAGCTTGATTTACCTCTGAGATGTGTTGATTCTGTTGTTAGTTTATTTCTTGTTTGTTAGTACTGTTTGTTGTTTGTTGTTTGTTGTTTGTTAGTGTAGTTTTGTTTATGAAACTTGGTGTGGATTGTTTGATGTTGAGACTGTTTAAGATATTTAGTGTATTGTGTTGAAGACTGAAATTTGGATGAATTAATGTTTATTTAAGTTTCAGCCTACTGTTTAGTATTCTTAATAGTTAGTAATGTTGTTTTGTTTCTGTTACTTTGAGTAGTATAGTCAGTTAATGCAGCTATTGATATATATAAAAAAATATCTATATATATATGAGCCTGATTACTTTTATATATGCTTCGTTATTTCAGTAATATTCATAAAAAGCATGTGTAGAAGTAAATTTTTCTTTTTTTAGACTATTTTTACATACTTATAAAAATTCCTTTTTAAATTATACCTTTCTTTCTCTCATACTTTTAATTTTTTTTTTATGATATACCAAAGCTTAAGTTTGGGGGAAGGGAAAATACATGCAAATTTAAATTTTATTTGTCCTTAATGAACTAATATTTTCTAAAAAAATATATTAACATAACATAGGAATGAAGAATCTATTTAAGATCATTTAAATTTTTGAAATTATAAATAATTTAGTAGACTTAACCAAAATTTTAATAATTTTGATTGATTTTAAGACTAGAATTATTGAACTTAAAGAAGAGTAAGATTAAGAAAATTTTCTATTCATAGTAGAAATAATTGAATTTTTGAAATATTAAGAAATAAAAAATTATAACTTGAAAAAGAAAAGATTGAAATTCTTTTTGAAATCTATTCATGTTATAATAATTAAGTGAAAATGTATAAGTTTGAAAATATAAGTTAAGGATAGCGAAGTTCAAAACCATTAACAGGCTATCCAGATATAATAATCCTCTCTGTAAAAAAAATAATAATAATAAAAAAAAAGAGGAGAAGCTTGAGGAGATGCCTAATCAAAAATTGGCTTCACTTGAATTAGCTTATAAAAAAAACTGATTACATATTTTACTTAATTTTTATGCATGAATCTTTATTAGAAAAGATTTTCATGAAGATCTTTTTCTTGTAAACAATTTATGTCATTTTAATATAATAAACTACAATTATTTTCGAAATGAATGAAAATTTTTTGAAATCTTATGATTTGGTAGTTAAATATTATTAAAATTCTTAAAATTAAACTTAGTTTGTAAAATTCGGTTAATGATTTACTAAAGCCTTTATAAAATAAAAATTTATAATAAATCTTAAATATTTACCTTTTATTCCAATTGTTATACATTTTATATAGTAAAAAGGGTTACTTGAGGACAATTAACGTTTAAGTTTGGGGGATTTTGATCCATGAAAAAAATACCTATTTTTATGCCTTGTTTTTTATCAATTTCTTAAGGATATTATGCTTTAATGAAAGGTATTTTTGTGTTTTGGATGTAGGTGATGCAAAAATGTTCAAGAAAGAAAAAAAGATGAAAAGGAGCAAAAAGGAGCAAAAATGGAGCTAAAATGCAAAATTGTCAAAATAATTGGCCTGGCGCCTAGGCGCCAGAATCCGGCACCTAAGCGCCAGTTCGATACAGAATTCTATAAGATTTTTGATGACTTTTGGACGGTTATTTTGACGGTGTGAGCTGTTGTTGGACCATCTAGAAGATTGGCAGTTATTCATAGATTATAGGACATGTGATACATTGTATTTGGACGCTTGGAAACGGTTAGGATCGCGAAGAGGTGCGATCCAAAGTGAAAAGATGCGAAGAACCAGACGCGGAGCCCGGCGCCTAGGTGCTACACACACCTTCTAGAAGATTCATTGAACCTGCACATATTTTGAAGAGGTGCATCAAGGCAACCCTTGAAGCCCATAAATAGAAGGCTACTCCTTGAGAGAAAAAGGCCCAACTTAGCCCCACGCCCCACATAGCCTAAAATTAGTGAGAGATCCTATAGTTCCATTTAGAGAGATTAGAGAAATATTTTAAGGGCCATATTTATAGTTTCTTATTGAGTTTATTTAGAGTTTGTATTGAGAGTATTTGAAGAGTCATTGCTTTTGAAGTCTATTTACTTTGGAGTCAGAAGGATTCAAAGGTTCAGTTGGAGAAACACTTGAGATAAATATTTGTATTTTGATTCATAGTTTTATTTATATGTTTTGTTGTTTAAATTCAATGTGTTTTGAGTAGTTACTTTACATTCTCCTTTCATTTATGAAAAGATAAATAAAATAATATAACATTCGTTAGAGAATTAAAAACTATATATATATTTTAAACATTGCGAAGATATTAATACCAGATCTTAATTTACTATTTAAATTGGCCATTTAAATTGTTAAAATCTGTTGAAGAGTTTTGAGACCTAGAACGAGATGAATTCTTAACTAGTAGATATTGTTAGTGATAGTGCCCTAGGCCTATTATATGGATATTATATGGATATGTATTTTGAACTTTTTATGAATATTTTTCTATTTTAATTAGCATGTTTATGATAGAAGAAGAACCTTGAATAGTTTCATGTTTATTATGAAGATTATTCTAAATATCCATAATCGCTTATTGTTGTGGGAATGACAATAAATAAAGATTAATATAAAGTTTGATGGATATTCATGAGATGAATATATGTATGGGGATACACATCGATTTATATGTATTTATTGGAGAATAAATATTAGATCGACTCGCTTTGAGATTAAATCATGGATATAAGTCATATGTTAATCTCGAGTTGTAGTGACATCGAATCCTTTGACATCGAGATTGTCATGGTTCTCGACATGAGGAATATTATGTTTTGACATAACCCGACGTTGTCTTTGACCGGATGACCATAAAGATTATGATTGGGCATAATGTGAATCATGTAGTGAGATATGAGTAATCGAGATGGAATTTATCCCTCTTATAATAAGAGAGATATCTCTGGGCCCCTCGAATGATTTAGGCGAGAATTGTGTGGCCACACTCGAATGAATTGATGGAGATCAATTGCATTTATTTAATCGATCTAATCGAGAGTCGAGAAATTAAAGATAGAGAGATATAAGGTTGACATTAATCCATGCCTTATATTCTATCATGATATCATGTGATAAAGGGATTATGTCATTAACAATCGAGGTTGTCTCGGATCTTGAGACTATTCATACTAACTTGGGTAGTTATAGTGTCTTGCTAGAGACCAACTATAACTTGTAGGTTTATAAATGGTGATTTAAGCCTACTGCCAATGTTAATTGAACCTATAGGGTCACACAAAATTTGAATGGACTAGAATGGTTGATGAACACTCTCTCACTTGAGTAATTTATAATAATAAGATTATTTTAAATTACAAGCATGAATTAAAAGAGTTTTAATTCATCATATATTTAAAAAGGAGTTTTTAAATATATATTAAAAATGACCTCTTTAATGAAGAGGTGCCATGAAACGGTGTCACTTCAATTAAAAGGAGGGGTCATGGCTTATGAAGTCAATTTTTTATTTTCCTTTTGAAATCCACAAGAGAGGAAGAGAGTTCTTTGGGTTTTGGAGAAAACCCCGTTTCCGATCTAGCAGTTGGAAGTCATTTGGAAATCCGTTCGAGTGTGGATACCGGTAGAGGGCGGTGGTTTCAGCGCCTTAAAGATCCGAGGAAATCTAAGAGTAGAACTCTTGCATGGTATGATTTCTTGCACTTCTTTTTGGGTTTATGTTTTTGATTTGTATGAGCACATGAGATCCTTGGTGGTTTTGGGGAAATGACTTTAATATGTGTTTTAATTAATTTCGCTTCCGTTGCGCATGATCCCCAAAATCCAACAGATATCACATGAATCCTTGGGTAGCCGAAGGCCTTGCCCGGGTTATTCAAGGTGAAGTACAAATAAATAGGAAGATAATATTTAATGGGCGTAGAATTGATAAGTTTTTAGAGTGACAGGCTAAATTCTTGTAATTTGGTTTATAGAGAAGGAAAGGGTCACTAGTAGGGCCGACCATAGCCACCCTTGGACATCTAGTAGTGTGAGCCTAGATTGACCCATTCTACTAACAATACAACCATACCTGATCTATAGATTAACCAATGTTCTTTATACTATCGAGCGAAGGTAAAGAATAGGAATGCTTCTATTTGGCACAATACCATAAATTTATATTCTCCACAAATATTACATTATCTAAAAAATCTTGGATTAATTGAAAGGAAGAAAGTTGTTTGCTTATTTTATTTTCATCAATTATTACTTTATTATTGCTTTATTTCTGCATCTAGTAAATTAAATATTAACTTTTTAACTTTAAAAGCAATACATAAAAATAAAATCAAAATATTTAAAAGAAAAATCTATAATCCTCCTCGTGGGATCGATACTGGGGACTTAATTTAAAGTCCTATATTACTTGATACGATACGTATACTTGCGTAGTACCCCTACTGTGTAAAATATTTTCCATAAAATTATATTTATATACACTAGCCACTATTATTATTTAAGTCAAAGTATTGACCATAACATATTTTTGATAGCATATATTACTGCATTATTTGGCGATTGCAAACCAAGTATTTTGGTGCATTGCTGTGGATCGAGGGTCAGCAGGCCATAGAAAATATTGATACTTTAAGGAGTGAAACCTTCTCCAACTCCTTGAACAAAAATCTCATATTCTTCAGCATCAATGAAATTAGCATAAAGCTCTCTAACAACCGAGGTAACAGCAATAGCAGTGAAATAGTAGAATCATTGCCAGTTAAGTGCAACGATTGTATTCTCAATTCTTCCTCCAAGATTGTAAAAAACTTCGCTCTGAGATAAATTTCTGAGTCGTAGCAAAATCATTGTATCGGAAGTGTGCAGCAGCAGTGACGAACTTGCTATGATCAAAATTTTCTCATTCCTTTCCTCGCTTAGATTTGGGTGCCATCTAAACGTGAAATAAAAATGTGAAATAAATTCAACGGATCTAGGAAAATAAACTAATTTATGCTTTTCAAACATGAAAGAGCTTAAAAATTTCATGGATTTAACCTTAAAAATAAAAAATTTTCTCAAAATTTAGAGTTTTCTCAATGAGAACAAAATCCATGGTGAAAATAAAAAATAATGAGTTTAGAATATAGATCTGACCTCGGGATGAAGAAATCGGGTGATTTTAAGCTCAAAAACTTGAAAACCTGGCTTTAAATGGGATCTATAGAAAGTATTTTTGCGAAAACAGTGGAGAAGGAAGCTTAGGCGTCAAAAATGGCGTGGGGGTTTTTAAGAAGATGAGTTTTCGGGTTCAGGCCGAACCGGCACCTAGGC
Organism: Papilionanthe hookeriana x Papilionanthe teres; assembly: GCA_022702705.1. Classification (NCBI taxonomy): domain Eukaryota; kingdom Viridiplantae; phylum Streptophyta; class Magnoliopsida; order Asparagales; family Orchidaceae; genus Papilionanthe; species Papilionanthe hookeriana x Papilionanthe teres. The sequence goes on along the minus strand of CM040421.1, from coordinate 105,838,275 downwards.
GCCAAATTTTGGCGCCTAGGTGCCATACTCTCCTTTCCAAAAATTCAATTTAAATTTTATATTTCCCACCAATCCTTATCAAATTTGAATCTTAATTACTCTTATGAGAGTATTAATCCAATTTATATCCTCCAAACATTTTCACATTCAATTTAAAATGATAGTTTAGATCCACAAAAATATATCCAAATTCTTCAATTCCAATCCATAACTTCTATTACAAATTCAATAAATTTCGATACAAGACTGTATCGAGGTTCATAGTTTTATAAATAACACAAACAACAACATATTCAAAGCAAATATTCAAGTCTAACAACACACATTGAAAAATTAAGCAAACACACAAATTTGTTATTAAACACACTAACACATGACTCGATCTCACCTAAAACACATATAAGATCTATTTAACGCTAATCTTCAATTACCATCTCTTTCGCAATGACGTTCGCTAGGATTGAAGGGATAGAACACCAACGCCCTTGGAAATTCTAAAGTTGTCTTTTCATCGATCCACTTGTTCTTCACGTACATTTCTACTTGAGCGTCATGATAGGCCTCCATATGATCAAATTGAAGTTTGGTTTGCCATTCCAAGTGTTCGTATTGGTGGTACTTCTCATGGAGATGATTACCAATACTTTGAAGTTCTGCTTCAATCTTTTCCAATCAACTAGATAATTTCTCCATACTAACAGCAATAAAACCACTAAAATAAGGATGAGGATCTGTAGGAGATTTGTCTCTTACCTCATTTCCATGATTTCCTCTATCCATTGCCTCCAAATTCTTCTTAACTCCTCCAAAATGGATTGCTCTGGTCGAAATTAAGGTTCCTATGAGATTGGGGACTAAGATAAGGCAATATATAAAGAGATTTTGTGTGAAAAACTGAAGATTTTTTTTTTACACAATCTGTAACAGTGGCGCTTAGGCACCTAAATCTGGTGCCTAGGCGCCGGATCATCGATACGCAGGCCATTCTGGTGCTTAGGAGCCTAGGCGACGGAATCTCGATCAACTCAGATTCACCTATCGTCAAATTTTGTAAGTTTCGGTCGTAAAAATAGTTCTAACAAATGGGTATGATCAACACACAAACACAATTATGAAAAATTCAAATCACAAACAATCACAAACGAAGGTTAACTTGATCTACTTTTTACTTACATTTGACATGGAGTACTCCAAGTCCAAATTCTATATAGTTCAGGATAATGTTTAGCTTAAGCCAATACAGACTTGTTAGCCTTCTATTTCCAGAAGTTATATGCAAATTTAGTCAAGACCAAGGCATAACCTTACAGCAATAATTTAACTCACACTAAGATATATGAGTTGCCTCCCACAAAGAGTTTGGTTTAACATCGTCAATCCGACCTAATTAATTAAATTAATCGGGTAAAGTCAGCTCATAAGCCTCTTTGTAATTTAATTTCATTTCTCCCATATAAGGCTTTAGTCTTAATCCGTTAACTTTAAATACTTTTCCAGTTTTGGGATCTTTAATATCCACAGCTCCATAAGGGTATACTTTCTAAATTATAAATGGTCTCATCCATTTAGATTTTAATTTTCTAGGAAAAAGTTTTAAACAAGCATTAAATAATAATACTTCTTGTCCAGGCTCGAATATTATCCTTGAAATCATTTTGTCATGCAATTTCTTCATTCTTTCCTTATAAATTCTTGCATTTTCTTAAGACTCATTTCTTATCTCTTCCATTTCATTCAGTTGTAATAATCATTTTTCTCCTGCAGTATTCAAATTATAATTGAACTCCTTTATCGCCCAATAATCTTTATGTTCAAGTTCAACAGGTAAGTGACAAAGTTTACCATAAATTAACCGATAAGGTAACATGTCGATAGGTGTCTTGTATGTTTTTCTATAAGCCCATAATGCAGAATCAAGTCTATCAACTCAGTCAGTTCTTTTAGGATTAACAGTCTTTTCTAATATTCTTTTAATTTCTCTGTTTGATACTTCAGCCTTTCCACTTGTTTGAGGATGATAAGCAGTTGCAATTCTATGTTTTATTCTGAATTTTTCCAGCAACAATTGAATTCTTATATTTCTGAAATGACTTCCCCATCTGTGATAATTAGCCTGGGCATTCCAAACCTTGTAAAAATCATTTTCTTTAAAAATTTCGAAAAACTTTTGGAATCACAGTTAGGTAAAGCTACGGCTTCGATCCACTTTGAAATATAATCAACTGCTAATAAAATATATTTTTTTCCAGATGATGGTACGAAAGGTCCCATAAAGTCTAAACCCTATACATCGAAAATTTTGATTTCTGATATAAAGTTTAGAGGCTTTTCATCTTTTCTGGATATATTCCCAATCTTTGACATCGATCACAAGTTTTCACATAATGTTCAACATCTTTAAATAAAGTAGGCCAATAAAATCCAGAATTTAAAATTTTCTTCATAAGGTACACATCTTTGAATCACAGAATTTCTTCCTATTTTAAATAAATGAGGATCTTCCCAAATGTATGATTTACAATCATTCTTGAATTTCTTAATGTTTTTGTTATTCAACCCATATGGTAAAATATTTCTAACCAAATAGTTAATTATATCTGCATACCAAGGCATTTGTAATCCTTGAATAACATATAATTGTTCATCCGGGAATTTCTCATTTATATATTCTTCATAAATCTTCTCATTATTATTTTTGATTCTTGATAAATGATCAGCAATTTGGTTGTCAGTTCTTTTTCTATTCATAATTTCAAAATCAAATTCATGTAAAAGTAAAACCCATCTGATCAATCTAGGTTTAACATCTTTTTTAGACATTAAATACTTAATAGTAGAATGATCAGTATGTACGATACATTTTATTCCAAGAAGATATGGTCTAAATTTATCAAAGGCATATACTATTGCTAACAACTCTTTTTCAGTAGTAGTGTAATTCATTTGAGTTTCAATGAGATTTTTGCTAGCATAATATATAACTTTGAAAATTTTCTCATATTTTTGTCCTAATACAGCTCCGATTGCATAATCACTTGCATCACACATTAATTCAAAAGGTTTATTCCAATCAGGTGCAACAATGACAGGTACAGTGATTAATTTTTCTTTTAAAATATTTAACACATTCATACAATCTTCATTAAATTCAAATTTAGCTTCTTTTTCTAATAAATGGCAAAGAGGTTTAGCAATTTTAGAAAAATTCTTTATATATCTCCTATAAAATCCAGCATGACCCAGAAAACATCTCACATCAGTAATAGTATTAGGTAGTTGAAGTTCAACAATAATTTTCACTTTTGCCTGATCAACTTCCATCCATATTTGTGAAACTTTATGTCCAAGTACAATTCCTTCTATGACCATAAATTGACATTTTTCCCAGTTTAGAATTGAATTTGTTTCTTCACATCCCTTCAAAACTTTCGTTATATTTTCCAAGCAAGATTCAAAAGAAGTTCCAAAAACTGAAAAATCGTTCATAAATACTTTAATTCCTTTATCAATCAAATCACAGAATATTGACATCATACATCTTTGAAAAGTTGCAGGTGCATTGCATCAACCGAAAGGCATTCTTCTAAAGGGAAATGTTCCATAAGGACTTATAAATAATGTCTTCTCTTGATCCTCAAGAGCAGCAGGTAATTGATGATAACCAGAATATCAATCCAGAAAATAAAAATATGAGTGTCCAGCTAGTTTATCCAGCATTTGATCCAAGAAAGGTAAAGGTAAATGATCATTTCTAGTGGCGTTGTTTAATTTTCGATAATCAATGCAACTACGCCATCTAGTAACTTGTCATGTTGGGATTAATCCATTTTTTTCATTAACAATGACAGTTACTCCTCCTTTCTTCAGAACACAATGAATAGGACTAACCCATTGGCTATCCTAAATAGGATAAATAATTTCAGCATCTAACCATTTCAAAATCTCTTTCTTAACAACCTCTTTCATAATTGGGTTTAATCTTCTATGAGGTTCAATAGTCGGTTAACAATTTTCTTCCATTAAAATCCTATGCATACAGATTGAATGGCTTATTCCTTTTATATCTGCAACAGTCCAACCAAAAGCTTTCTTATAATTCTTCAAAACTCCTATTAATTTTTTTTCTTGATCTTTGCTTAATTTTGAAGATATAATTACAGGTAAATTTAATGAATTTCCAAGAAATGCATACTTTAAATGTTCAGGTAACATTTTTTATTCCAGTTCAAGGGATTTTTCAATTGAGGGTAAAAGTATATCATTTTTAGTTGTCTAAAATTTCCAAATTTTCATGAATATAATGAGTTTCTTCAGATAAATTTTGCTTCATTTAATTTTTCAATTTCCTCATTTAATGACTCATAACATAGATTCTTTATCTTTATCATCAGAAATGACTTTACATTTTTCTTGATAATGCTTTTCAATTATATAATCAAAAATATCCATTTGATAGCATTTTTCTTTATTTCAGAACATTAAATGTTATCTCTTGATCATTAACTCTCATCATTATTTCTCCTTTTTTCACATCAATCATAGCTCGTCCGGTGGCTAGAAAAGATTTCACTAAAATAATAGGTATTTCATTATCTTCTTCCATATCTAGAACAATGAAATCCATATGGAAGATAAATTTATCTACCTTAACAAGAACATCTTCTATAACTCCTTTAGGATAAGTGATCGATCGATCAGCTAACTGAAGAGTTACAGTGGTAGGACCTAAATCTAACCTTCGATAGATTAAAAATGGCATGAGATTAATACTAGCTCCTAAATCACATAAGGCTTTTCCACCAAATTTTCCTCCAATAGCACATGGTGTAGTGAAACTTCCAGGATATTTAAGTTTCTCAGGTAATTTCTTTTGAATTATTGCACTACATTCTTCACTTAATGCAACAGTTTCATAAGCTTCAAATTTTCTCTTCTTGCTTAAAATATCCTTCATAAATTTTGCACAGCTAGGCATTTGCTCTAAAGCTTCAGCAAAAGGTATGTTGATGGTAAGTCACTTAAAAATTTCAAATAACTTAGAAAATTGATGGTCAAACTTCTACTGTTTTAGTCTTTGAGGAAAAGGTGGTGGTGATCTTTCAACTTCCACTTCAATAGGTACTACAGTGTGATCTTTATTTGGAGAAAGGGTATATTTAGGTTTTTCAATCTCTTCAACTTCTTTCTCTTTTTCAATCTCATTCTGTGTTTTCTCTTTTAATTCCTTTCTACTTCTGAGTTGTACAGCTTTTGCTAGTTCATGTTCTTTTCCATATTCTTTAGGATTAATTTTGACATTGCTAGGCAGTGTTCCTTGAGGTCTGTAATTAATGAAATTAGCGATTTGACCCATTTGATTCTCAATATTACGAATAGCAGTGTTTTGACTTTGTTGCTGATTGCTTAGTTGCAAGATCAATTCTTCTATAGACACCTTTTTTTGTTGATTGTTATAACCAGGAGGATAAGTTGGTCTACAGTTTGAATTTCCTTGATTATTCCAATTTGGATTAACTTGATTATTATTCCATTGTTGATGTCCATTACTCCAATTAAAGTTAGGATGATTTTTCTAACCAGGATTATAATAATTAGAGTAAGGGTTATTAGTTTTACTAGCAATAGCTTGCAAAGTTTTCATTGTTTGAGAATCATAAGAATTTGCAGAATTATCATTACTTACAAGTGATATATTAATAGCAAAATTATCTAATTTCTTAGATATCGCAGCCACTTGTGAAGCTAAAATAGAAAATGCTTCAGTATCTTGAATACTGGCCATTCATTTAGGATTAACCCTTTTAGAAGGCCATTAAAAATTATTATTAGTCATTTCTTCAATTAAGGTGTAAGCTTCTTCAAATGTCTTAGCCATTAAAGAACCACCAACAGCAACATCAATAATAGATCTAAGTGATCCAACAAGTCCATTATAAAATGTTTGAATAATTAACCAATCTGGTAAAGCATGATGAAGACATTTTCTTAATAATTCTTTAAATCTTTCCCAAGCTTCATAAATTGTTTCTCCATCAAATTGCGTAAATGAAGTAATATTATTTCTCAATTTAGCAGTTTTAGAAGAAGGAAAATATTTAGCAAGGAATTTTTGTGCCATATCTACCCATGTTTTAATAGAACAAGTTGCTAACGAATTAAGCCACATATTTGCTTTATCTTTTAAGGAAAAAGGAAAGAGTCTAAGCCTAATAGCATCATTAGAAACAATATTATATTTAAAGGTAGCACAAAGTTCTAAAAAACTAGCAAGATGTAAATTTGGATCCTCATTAGGTGTTCCTCCAAATAGATTATTTTGAATCATTTGAATAATAGAAGGTTTAAGCTCAAAATAATTAGCATCTATAGCTGGCATTTGAATACTAACATGAAGTTCATCAGCTTTAGGGTTTGCATACTCCTTTAATGGTTTATAAATATTTTGTTCATTAATTTCGATTGGATTTTGATTATAATTATGTAAGTTAGCCATTTCTTGATATTTTGAAATTTGTTTTCCATTTTTTTAATTCTTTTAATTGTTCTTTCTAATTCAGAATCAAAAGATAGTAATCCTTCAGAACCAGAACTACGCATAAAATTTAAAATATTTTTGTTTTGTTTTGTTTTGTTTTTTTTATATATTATATATTTTTTTTACTTTTTATTCTATCCTATCCTCGGCAACGGTGCCAAAAACTTGATGCGATGCGACTTTATATATGCTTTTAAATACAAGAATTTAATACCACTTTTTAGAATGTTTAACTCCTCGTAAATGGCTTCAAAAACATGATGTGTGATGTTTACTTTTACTTATAAATTTAAATTTATATTTTATAATAATTATTGTAAAAGTCACAATTTTAAACGCAAGTATACGTATCGTTCAAGTAATACAGGGCTCTAGTGGAGTTCTGGTTATCGACCCACAGGGATAGTGTTTTGATAAAAAGTAAAAAAAATATTTTGGAATTTATCAAATTAAAAGTAATTTATATATATAGTGTGTGTGTGTGTATATATATATATATATATATATATATATATATATATATATATATATATATTTCAAATTTAAATTACTAACAATTTTTACTATAAGCAAGTAAACAGTAAGCAGTAATAAAGTAAAGTAAGCAGTAAGTAAAATTCAATGCAAGTATAAAAACGACTTTCTCCTTTTCAACTAATCCAAGATTTTTATAATAATTATCTTTTGTGGAGAATTTTGATTATAGTATTGTGCCAAATAGAAGCATTCATAATCTTTACCCTTTGGTCCAGGTGCAAAGAACATTGACTAATCTATAGATCAGTCATAGATGTTTTTTTAGTAGAATGGGTTAATCTAAGCTCACACTACTAGATGTCCAAGGGTGGCTATGGTCGGCCCTACCAGTGACTCGTTCCCTTTCTATAAACCAAATTATTAGAATTTAGTCTGTCACTCTAAAAACTAATTAATTTTACGCCCAATAAATAATATCTTCCTATTTATTTGCACTTCACTTTGAATAACCTGCATAAAGCCTTCGACTACACAAGTATTCATGAGATATCTACTAGTTAAGACTTTATCTTCGGATAGGTCTCAAAATTCTTCAACAGGTTTTAACAATATAAATGGCCAATTCTAAAAGTAAACTAAGATCAGGTATTAATATCATCACAATGTTTTAAATATTTAAATTTAATTCCCCTACAAAATTTAATTAATTTATTATCTTTTCATAGTTGAAAGGAGAAAGATAACTAACTACTCAGAACACATTGAAATCACACAACAAAACATATTTATAAAAATTTGAACCAAGTTACAAATACTTATCTAAAATGTTCCTACAAGTGATCCGCTGACTTCTACTGACTCCAAAGTAATGATAAAAGACTCCAACAGCAACAACACACAATAAATACTCAAAATAAACTCACTAGATACAAAGTAAAGTGGAACCCTAAGTGTAGAAGAGACTAAGTAAAACTAGAGGTGAGAGAGAATGTGTCTAGGGACTATGGGGTGCGATTTTTTCTGTAGAATGGGCTCCTATTTATAGAGCTCTGAATTTGACCAGGGGTTGCTTTAAGGCACCTCTTCAAAATTCGTCCAAATTCAATGCATCTTCTAGAAGGTAACTGTCGCGCCTAGGCACCAGGATCTGGCGCTTAGGCGCCGGACTCCTTGACCAGGTCTTCGCACCTCTTCACTTTGGATCACACCTCCTCGCGATTGAAACTGTTTCCTTGTGTCCAAATGCATTGTATCACATGTCCTATATATTAGGAGTAACTTACAGTCTTCTAAAAGCTCCAATAACCACTTAACTCCATTAAAATAACTCTCCAACATCATCAAAAATCTTAACAACGTATGTAACGAGCTGGCTCTTAGGCGCCGGATTCTGGCGCTTAGGCGCCGAATTTTGGCGCCTTGGCGCCAGGCCAATAATTCCAATGTTTTACTCCATAAGCTCCATTTTTACTCCTTTTTGCTCTTTTTCCTTCTTTTTCTTTCTTGGACTCTTTTTTAATCATCTACATCCAAAAACATGAAAATACCTTTCATTAAAGCAAAATATCCTTAAGAATTGAGTCATAAATAAGGCATAAAATGGGTATTTTGTTAGGTAGATCACTCACAAAATGAACCACTTAAGTGATAAAGTTCATTAATCTGATCTAGGGTGAATTCCACCATTTTTCCATGCACACACACTTGCTCGTCCGATGTTTCACCTAAATTAGCATAGAACTCTCTCATTATGTACACCATAGCTTCGGATGTAAAATATCAAATGTGATCCCATCGCCGATTAATAATTACCTTTTCAATGACTTCACCCGGACATAGAAAAGCACAATCTTGAATGATTTTCTTTGTTGAAAGTTGGGAATTGTAGTGGTATTGGGCTTTCAAGTTCATAAATCTCTTCTCATCAAAATCTTGCCTAATCTTCCCCTTACTCATTCTAAAAGCCATGGTAAGATCTATAAAATTATAAATAAACACAAAAAAATTCAAGGATAATAATATGGTAGACTCCAAAGATCATTCTATGGGGTAAAACCTTCCCACCAAAGATTCTCTAAAAATCAACATAAAAAATTTGGATTTACAAAATTTAGGAATAATCTATGGTAAAAATAATAAATTTCAAGTTTAAATTGAAGCTCATACCAAGAAAAGATAAGATCCAAGTTTTATTCTTGTTTAAATTATTTCAAATCCGAGTATAGTTAAGATCTAGAGGGAGTTTTGGGCAAGGCTATAGGTAGAAGGTGAGTAAAAGGGGTAAAAATGGAATTAATCATGCATATTTTGTGGTTTTTTAAGTAATTTCACGTCATGTACCTAAATTATGAATTCTATTTTTTTTGTATAGATCTAGGACCTGACACATATTTGTGGAGTCTGAGCACCTTATTGCTTTTGTCTTGTGATAGTGGGGTCTTTTATATAATTAGTGTGCTTTTACTTTCTATTGCGTGTATGCATGATTGTATTATCTTCCTTATTTCTTTCCTGGTTTATCTGGGTTGTTACAAAAATTTTAACTTAGGCTCACTAAGGACCTTGAAATTATAAATTTTTTACCTAAAAGTTATAATAAAAGATTCAAGATAAACTAAAATGTAGGATTAAAGCATTTAGGACTTTGAAAAACTGATTTTACTTTCCTGCATGATCTTTGGGCCGGTGTTAAAATGTTTTACATAGAATGAATATCACCCAAGCTATCTTAATACAACCTTCACAATATATAATGACTGCACTAGATAGTGGCATAATTTGCATGTCCAGAGGAGAAGCTCCAGTTCTTCTCCAACCTGACTAGCCCAACAAAAATTTCAACTTAGGTGGTTGTCTAGTGTGCTTAGGTTATTATGGGTCTCGCTGACCCAAAAGGGTTTTAAGTCCTTTTGTTGGGAGGATTTCCAACTTTGTAGCTGAACCAATCTTTCTCCATTTTTTCTGTGGAATCCTTGCTATATCGGCTGATATAAGTCACACCTCTTGGTGCTCACATAGTCATAACAAGTATTTTCATTTCTTTGACAACAGGGCTGCCAGGGTTCCCATAGATGATGCAAATCATTGATTGCTGATCGGGGATCCATGACATGTTGGGTCAACTACCTACATGACCGGGTATACATAGGGTCACAGTGGCTTGAGGTGATTTGTCTGTGGTACTTTGACCCAACTACATCTACCTTCTATAGATTTCTCCTCCCTCTCTTTGAATTGGCCTGTTGAGCCCTGTTGCTCCTATTTTCTTCATTGTCATCATTTTAATGGCTCAATTATCAATGAGATGCCACCATTTAGGATACGATGATATGTTCTATGCCCTTATGTTTTAGATGTGCTTTGACGTATTAGGATTCATCGTTGGGATGATTCAATCATTTTTAGGCTTCATATGTCGATGAGTCCACTACCCATGTAGGGACCATTAGAAAATCACTTTCTGTCTCGTGGCTTAGCAGAGCTTTGAAAGTATATAAGCATTCCTCTGTGAGATAACCATTCTATGATAGCCCTGTGTTAGGCATCACTATTGGCAAACCCTTATGATGTAACTAAACAAGTTGGATTCATCTTTTCTGGAGAACCCTAGGGCCCATAAGAGGCATACAAACCTAAATCTCTATATTGGGTAGTCTACATAGGTATTCTTTATGGATATTGGTCCAAGGTGCTTCCGCTCGATCTCTTTTGTGCAGGCATACTTGACATATCCATGTGACCTTGCTCTCCACATTCTTTTTTGTATTTGTCATATTTTTTTATATGTACTTTTTTTACTAGTTCCTCTCTTCTCTTGATCATTCACATGATTTAATGGAGTGACTTATTTACAAAAGGGATTTGTATGATGATGGATCAACTAGTGAATCCATTACCAATAAATGAGAAAGAAATTAAAAAATAAGAGCAAAAGAAATCTTTGAATTTCCTAAAGCTATCATGGAATGACTACATATCATATGCATGATTAGCAGATAAATCCATAATCTAGAACACTTGCCTGACTGACCCTGGATCTCCCCATTGCCCCTTATTTAATCTTATCATTGTGACAAGTGATAGGATTTTGAAAGCAAAAATTTTTTCTTAATTTTGAGACTTTCTGGAATTTGAAGTTGGTTGGCAAAAATCAACTTCCATTAAACACTAAGAAAATATGATTAATTTAAATGCTAGAGTCTTTAAGAAGAATTGGGAATGTAAATTACAATTGCCGATCTATAGAGGAGTAGGGGACATCATTTAAGTTTAAGCAACTGAACTTACCAAGTCCTATGAATGTTAGCATGCTAAAAGAAAATGTGGTTGGAGTATATTTTTAAAGCAACCGATAGCTTTCCATTCGACGGCCGATAAGAACATAATGTTTGATGTGAATTTCCATCTTGGGAGTGGAAATTAGATTACTCATTGGATGATGAAGTGAACAATATGAATTAATTCATTAAGAGAATCTTTTTAAGGATGTGTAGTAATCTTGTTGAAAATTGCTAAGATGAGGATGCTTGTTTATGATCTACTATTCACTTGGAGACAGAATGTGACACAAATATATTTGTGCAAGGGCTAGTGTAGCTACAATTGCATGCAATATTAGAGTTATCTGTCTTAATGAATTGTGAATATATATTCGACCAATTAATGATCTTCTATAGAACAAACATTAGCAAAGTACTCAACGATCTGACTTGTAGCAGACTTAATAATGAAGTTGTAAAAAATGTGATGAAATATTACAATAACTAATGCATCGTAAAATAAGTAGAAAATTTAAATATCTCAATCATTGTCAATCTCTTTAAAATTGAATGATTTTAATTTTGGCTCTAATAAAGAGCGGATCAAAATAAATGACCCAAGTTTGAGCCAAAAGTTTTAAATCAATTTTCTTTTGAGACAACCACAATCAATCTTGGAGTCAGAATATAAACAGTCTAGCGACGCTGTTAGGATGTCGAAGATCGATAATGTGTCTTAAATTTGTAGGAGTTTATTTCTTTTGCATTTTATTTTCCTAGTGGATAGCCAATCATTATCTAAGCATTCTACTTTCTGCAAACCCATTACACATATAAGTACACCACTCAAAATAAGTTTATAGAAGAAAATATTTCATATGATGAATGAGTTATTACTACATTCTTCAATTTGATGTCTAATTTCCATTGCCAAAATAGAAATTCACTTCAAAATCTAATTTGTCGGTTTCAAAATGGAAATTCACTTATTGATGTCTAATTGCATTGCTAAAATGGGAATTGGAGCAATGAATATCAAATTTTGAAGTGAATTTCTATTTTTGAATTGATACATTAAATTTTAAATTGAATTACCATTCCAGAAATGGAAATAAGACTTCGCATTAGAGGATGCAGAGAAAATTAATACAACAAATGAAATATCTTATTTTAAAAAAATATTTCGAGGCGTGCAATTAATCGCTTAAGGGACTGCGGTGGGGAGAATGCTTAATTCTATTATAGCTGGAAATAAAATACATACCAAATATATCCATGAAATTGTTGGCATAGCTACAGTTGCACACAATATCAGAAAGTGATGCCTTAATGGATATAAAGATCATCGACATACCTAACATCAAATCATGTTAAACAATGCGATTTTGATCCGATTGAAGGTTAGTTGGAAAGAAAATCCATTCAAAGTTAATTTTAGAGTGATTTTCCTTGTTCTAGCTAAATTCACATACCTATCCTACTCAACATATTATAGCATAAACATAAAATTTCATAGATTTTAAATATGCATTACATAAATTTTAATAGTGATAATACCTAAATCCACAAACCTACGCTACGTGAAAAATTAGATTGTGGACCGATCCTTCAAAATTTTTATTTGACACGGCATGGGTCATTTATTGGCTTAACCTTAACTGTAGATAAAAAGTTCTACTCTCAATTCTAATGTAACTAAATATTAGCAATTAAAACTCAATTTTTTCCAAACATACAACCTTATGTGTACATGAAAAATTGTATTAAAGTGTAGAGATGAAGTGTTAGATATACAAATACGTAGGATTTTAGTGGTATGTATGTAAAACCCTTTGACTTTTTAATTTTTTTCCACCACTGGAGCTACACCAACCCTATATATGGATATATTCATTCTGCATTTTGTCTCTAGCAATAGCATTAAAAAGACTTTATCCCACTAAGTGCAGTCGCCTACAAGAACCCTTTTTTTATGTTGTGTCCTACTGAGTGTCATATTTTCATTTAATTTTAATAGACTTAGATAATTATTATACAATATCTCCAATTCTTTTTAGGGCTACCTCAGCCTTTCTTAACGAAAGCTGAATTTTAATATTTATTTTCTCCAAAAATGGATCAGTAGATGGAGAGAGTTTAAAATGACAAAACCATCTAAGACAACTCTCTCCAATAATGTCCGTCAGTGGAGCTACACAAACACTATCATGAATATTTTTATATCGCATTTTTGTCTATATATGTCAATCCACTCATCCATCTAAACATTCTCATCTCTGCAACACATAAATTTTTTTTAAGCTTCTCTTTCAAAGGCCAAAATTCTACATCATAGAGCATTGTAGGTCTCACCACCATCTTATAAAATTTCCTTAAAGTCTAAGTGTTATTTTTATTCACACAATAGGCCGATACATTACTCCACTTGAACCAACCTACTTGAAGTCTACTAAGAATAACTCATTCTATATCACCATCACTTTGAACAACATACCTGAGATATCTAAAACATTCACACATTTTAATGATTTGATCATCCGTAGTGACAACTACCACTATAGCTACCACTTCTAAAATTCATTTTATGTATTCAGTTCTAGATCTACTCATTTGAAGCTCTTTACTCCAATGTCGACCTCCATAATTTAACTTTTTTCATGTGCACTTTTTCTAGTCTTATCCACAAGAAGGATATCATCGGCGAAAAGCATAAACCAATGTAAGTCCTCCTTTAAAAAACCACATCAGTTAACATCCCATCAAATGGCAGATTCATAGTCAACCGACAAAATATGACCATCAGTTAATATTTGCTTATTAAAGATAGTCAATTGCGTTAGTAATAATAAAAATTATAGAATAAAATATTATTTTTAATAAGCAACGGCATGTTCTTTAATTATGCCATCGCAAATCACCTAGATCATAAACCATCGCTAGAATATTGGAAAATAGAATTTTTTTTTTTTTGGCGCAAATTTAGGCTGATGGTTATGTCGTTTGTTTTGGTACTTTTTCCTACAGTCATATGATAGTGTTCAGTACGTATAGGTGCTTGCCTTTCTTTGTTTACTTTGGTTTACACATTGGAATAGTGTGTTTTTTCTAGATATTTTTTTTTTTATGGTTGTGTGCCTTATACTAGCTTAGTTTTCTTATTAGGCTTTCACGTTAAAATAAATTTTCTACCAAAACTAATAAATAAAAGCAAATTTAAGATATAAATATAATTAAATGTCTCCTTGGTCAATAAACAACTAAAATCAATAATAAGCCATATGATGGTTAAACCAGTTGAATTGCCTCTCGTTCTCATGAAGCTTAATTTCTTATTTGTATTAACGATTTTTTTTCTAAATTCTATCCAACAGTCAGATCAAAGATATAAATAATTTAAGTTATTATTTAAGTAAGCACTCGAAGAAAATCCCTCAGTTTATGTTTATTCAAAGCTTTTTATGGAAAAACAAATTTGGAGAATTTCTTGCTCTAATTATCAATCAAGGAAAATATTGTTTCCTCATTTTTTTGGAGATTTAGAAAATAATTATTAGATTAAATATTATTGACATGCCCTTCTCTAAGTTCTATGTGTTTATGCATTCCAAAAATAGAATGTCTTGCCCTAATTTTTCTTACTTGATTCCATGAAATTCACAATATCACAGTACATTTTAAAACAAATTTGACCAATATACATTTATGTGAAACATAACAACATTAAACATACATTCATATTGTTTAATATACTCTCGAATAAGTCACATTTGATGCTAATGTTTTATCTCATTCAAGCATTCGCTTCAACTACAAGAGATAAATTGATTCCGAATTTAATTTCAAAGCTTGTAAATTTAATAATTATGTATAAGGGTGACAGACGCATTATATTCATTAAAAAAATTTTTATTTAATAAAAAATATATCAAAATTCGTGAATCCTCGCTTACTTATTTAATATGATGATTTTCTTATTTCTTTCGGGTTCTCTATTTTCTTCTGATATCAAAATTCGTGAAGCCCCATAATTTATTTCATGCAAATGTTTCAAAAAAATATTAGTGCCATCAAAACAGATTGCTCAACAAAGCTGCCATTTAGAAACCGATCTCTCATCTTCTCAACACTCCAAACTTCAAACCCTTGGCTTTCTCGAGGAGGACGGGCACTCCGCCGATTTCTCCGAGGACAAGCAATTCCTAAATTTTAAACTACTTATATATGGGATCACAACTCCTTCGCCGTCTCTTTCATCTTGGATGCCGTGTTCGCTTTTCTCTCATATATGTTCCTTCTCCTTGGTAAGATTCAAAAAACAGTTAAAAATTAGACTGCTAGAAGAGATCTCGGTAAAATTAAGGGAGGAGCTCGCTACTTAAATTATGAGGAGTTTTTAAGTATGTTACTCTCATTTGTTTAATTCACCACTCTCCATATTTGCTTTCTTTTTACTCTCCCTCTGATCGACGTCGTCGTCTTCGTCGTATGCCAAGCGCCCATGGCAGCCACTGACCCATATATCTGCGGTATTCTTTTTTAAGCCAACGCGCGCGGCCGACACCGTAGTCCAAGGACCGCAACTGTTGCCTGATCCGCACGTGCTGGTTGCCGCGAAATCATCCTTTGAATTTGGCGCTGACGGTTTTCTTTCCTTCATTGAAACCATGCGTTAGGGTCTTTCTTTATTCATTTAAAAATCTTTTGCTCTGAAATTATAATAATATTAACAAAATGAAAAAAACTATGTCCGTCTATCGGAGGACGTCGGGTTCCCAGCGCAGGCCAACAAAAGAAATACGGTCATAGTTTTTTCACCTTTTTCTTTTTTTTTTTTTTTTTTTTTTTGGCGAATTTGAGACGTAGTCCAAGTTAAACTCCATGGAAAACTTACATAAAATAATAAAAGCCACAAAAATTAAATTTGAAGATAGCATAAAATCGGATGGAATTTAAGAAAAGTTTGTGTGTATATATATATATATATATATATATATATATATATATATATATATATATATTGAAAATCCGGAAGTAAATTTATTTCATCAGAGCAAAATGTACAGTTAGTTGGCAAATGGATCCCACTACTAAAATCCAAAAAAAGTACAGTACACATCCATTAGGTTCCATTAGCAAAGTACAACTCAACACAAAAAGATCTCTTAAAAAAAGCATAAGTATACTCCAAAATAAAAAACTCCAAAATGTATACTCTAGTCCTCATTTTAGAGAAGATCTCCCCAAAAAAGCTTCTAAACCTCTATCAATGGACAAAAAAGCATCAAACAAGCAATATAAAAGTTGAAGCAAAGTCATACTTGCGGTCCATATCCCGAAAGAAGCCACCAGAAATTTTATGAGCGTAGATGCACTTGATTCCATCCCCATATTCACTCCTTGTAATTGTACCTGCAAGCTGATAAGAAAATGGAGAAGCATACACGTAGAAGTAAGGAATATCAAAACCTTTTAAAGAGAACATCAATATTTAACAGCGAAAAGTATTGCCCCCATTCTTGTTTAAGTTGGGTTTCTCCATATCAAAAATTAAGGAGTTATACAATCATGGTTTGTTCGTCTGAAATGAAAACCATTATTTATGTGATAGCTGGTAAACAATCATGTAAATCACCCCAACAAGGTAGCCAGTAGGAGAAAGATCATGGTGACAGCATATCCACCTTGTTTTCGACTTAAGATATAATAGGAGGTGATGCAAAGGTTGATCAGACCAACAAGAGAAGAGTATGTTGAAGGAAAATTTAGTGACATATATTTGGTCACATTTCATATATGAAATAATAATCTCCAATAGATAAACATACACTCTAAATCTATGTGTGTGTGTGTATTTTCCAGAAGGAGCAACTTAAGGCTATCTAAATGTTAGAAAAAGTGAGAGTAAAAACGACAAGGAGAGACCAATAATTGGTTCCTCCATCACCTTACAAGACCACACAAGGGGAAAGGAAAAGGAAATATCAACTTCAAAAGATACATCACCAAACTATAATGAGCCCAATCAATGAGACACAAACAAAAAATCTACAAGGGGGACACCAATTTGAGATGAGGGACCTCCAGCTTGTCCCCAGCCAATAGGAAAAGAAGTGCAGAGGGGGGTGTCGGCGTATTTTAATTTTAATTTAAATAAATAATTTGAAAAGTAATATTTGATTTTGAAAATAATTTTAAATTTGAAAATTTTAAGATATGAAATCAAACTAATCTCACATCCCGAATAGTTTATATAAATGAGCACCGCATCACAAACCATGTATCTATCCCGAAGAATAGACACAATGCTTGATGATGGGGCTCGATTAAATAAACTAGAAGATTTGTGACATCCATCTGATCTGCGAACCAATTTTATAAGCCGACAAATTCCCCTGTTTAATATGAAAACATTAAACGGGGTTTATATTACTCAGGTTCTTAAAATTCCCTATAAGGGCAAGCCCCTATAGTTAATTACATCTTAAGTGACGGGAATCACCTAAAAAACTCTCGATAATAATCGGTAGTTCTGCTCTCGAAGAATTTCAAGGTTTAAGTTTTCAATGGATTGAGTTTTGGAATTTTCAATTGGGAATGGATCAAATTTAGAGCATTTTGTTTTGGGAATTCAAAGGAAGAAAGGTAGGAGAAATCACAGATTCGAAGTGAACTTCGGTAATTTCCCGACTATCCTATTGTTTGGCTTGAATTTAGGAAGGTCCTAATGTTTATTTAATATTTTGATCTTGCCAATTTTAATTAGTTAGGACTTATATTTGTATGACAAAAATCATACAAATAGCCTCGAAGATGTGAGGGATTATGTCGTACCAAACGACTACCTCGGAGTCCTAAGACCGGTTAGGGCTTAATTTACATGACATGATCATGCAAATGCCTAACGAAGAGTTGAGGATTTATGTTGCACTTGGCAAACTACCTCGAAGTCCTATGGCTTGGTTATTTAATTTTAAGGAAGTTTTGCTGAAGTAGACTCAGGTTTTGCTGATGACGATGGTCGTGCTGCCCATTAAGCTCCAAGCTCCTTGTTGTTGCAGAGGTTTAGTTGTAGAAGGTGATAAATCAAGAGATGAGGGAAGTGTTTGGTTTTAGAGAAAGTCTTAATTTCCATGTGTCTTTAATGTTTTAATTAAAATAGGTCTTAGAGTTGATTAAATAGAACCGATTAAGATCCCACGGTTCCGTCATCCCGGCACCATTATTTTCATCGAATTCACTTAGTCCAAATGAATTTGCTAAACTCAACTAAATGAGTTCCGCACTTTCATTTAGACCGTGGGAAATCCCGTTAGCAACACGTGGGTTACATCATCCGAGGTATTCCCGATCATTCAATGAGACGTTTTAGTTTAGTTGTAGTTGTAGTTTTGTTATTCTGTTTGTGATTAAATTTTGAGTTGTTTTATATTTTGAATGTTGTGGCGGTGAATTTTATCTTGTAGTGTCTTTTAATTTAGTTATGGGTTTCAGTTTTGGTTTCTGTCCTAAAGGTGTAGGTTTTCATGCAACTGTTGTTTATCATGCAAGAAAGGTAAAGTGCAACACGAATAAATGAATTGCAGTAAGATAAATTGCAATAAAATAAAAGCGTACCTGGAGGGTCTTCCCGTCATCCCAAGCTGCACTTAAAATACAATTTAGAGCATTTAAGCATTTATAGCAATTTCTAGGTAAAGCTAAGGGAAGGGTTATGGTTTTCTACCAAAATCCTAATCCTATAGCTAGTCATTCCTATGACGTCTAGGTCTTCAATTTTGGTTTTAAGGATGATTTTCTTCACCAAAGAATAACTAAGCTCAATTTGTTCTTAAGGACATTCCATCATATTGAGGAAGTGTTTAAGACGAATCTTAAACATCTTTTCAATATTTCGGGAATTGTCCTAAGTCCAAATGAATTCTATTGTGCAGGTGAATTAATCATCCAGGGTGTTTAAGTTAAGTTTTATTTCTTGCTCAGTGAATTAGGATGTTTGAATATCCTTATGAGTGAAGTGACATTTCACTTGATACTCCATTTAGGAGTTATAATAGTAAAAGCTCATAAGGGAAAAATGATATTTAATGATTTGTGATTCAAATTTAAGTTCAAATTAATGATTTAAGTTTGGAATAGTGTTCAAGTTATTTTAGATTTATTTTGAATTCTTCATGTCTTAGGTGATGTTATATTTAATTTAATTCAATTTAACTTAACTTAATTTAATTTAATGTGGTTTAATTTAATTTAATTTAATTTAAGTTAATTTAATATGATATGCTTTAGCTTAATTTAATTCAATTTGATTTAATTTAATTTGATTTAGTTTTAATTTAATTTAATTTAATTTATTATTTTATTTAATTTAATTTAATTTAGTTTAATTTTATTTAATTTTAATTTAGTTTAATTTAATTTAATTTAATTTAATTTAATATGATTTAATTTAATTTTAATTTAATTTAATTTTAATTTAATTTAATTTGTTTTAATTTAATTTAATTTAATTTAATTTAATTTAATTTAATTTAATTTAATATTTTATTTTAAAGGGATTTGCTTTAAATAATTTAACCTTAACTTAATTTAATGATTAAGTCTTTTAGCATTTTAAACCTTAAACTTGGATTATCATTTTAATTAGGGATTAAATATTATTGAGATGAACAAATTTCTTCCTAATAACATCCCTATTTTAATAACTCCAATTTTACTATTCTTCCAAATTTAATTAATTATTTTAACTAAAGTTCATTTCAATTATTGTTGAATTGTTTAATAGGTTTCTACCCTTTAATTATTTAAATTTCAATCATCCAAATCAGATTAGGATCAAATATTTTACTCTTTAATTTTATTAAGCCTAAAGTTTTAATTAAGGGTTAAAATTTTAATTACCATTTTGCCCTTCAAGCTTAATAATTTCATAACTCACTAAATTGAGCTCAAATGAATTTGAAATTTTTATGTGACTTCACTCATATGTCAATAAAGACATTAGAGGAGAAAATGTGATTTTTCTGTATTTAATTTATTTATGTAATTATTTTTGGTGGAAAATAAGGATTTCCAAGGAAAATTTAATAATATGACCAAGGGAAAGTTTCTGTCCTTAAGAAAATTATGGGACATTCCTAATGACCAGAGGACCACTTGGACCAATTTTTGTGATTTTTTGAATTATATTTTATTTATTAAAATTATTTTAATTTCTGGAGTATTAATTAATTTAAAAAATAGAATATAAGTTGAAAAATGAATTTTATAATTTTTAAAATTCTCTCTGATATCAAGGATTCCAGAGAACCAAATTTTACAATTTTCTGATTTTTCCTTAATTTATTGGAATTATTTTAGTGGAAATGCTAGAAAATGTATTTTTTTAATTTTAAAAATTACCCCAAGGCTTTAAAATTTAATATCTCAACCTAGAGACATAAGAAAAATATGAGGTTTGTTCCTAAGTGGTTAGAATTCAAAATGTGACATTTTGGTGAATTTTATTATTTTTGTAATTTTTATTATTTTTTAATTATTAAAATATTAAAATAATGATAAAAAATCAACTTTTTTAGAAAATTGCAATTTTAATTTTCTTGAATTCCCCTGATATCAGAGAGGCTTCAAAACCAATTTGGTGAATTTTTGAAAAGTATTTTGAAAGTTATGAAATTTTAAAGTTTAATTTTGGCTAAGTGGCTTAATCAACCCATTTGATGGGGCTAACCAAGTCCAATTGACTTGAAATTTTTATGGTGGATTCCTCTGATCCTAAAGGTCAGTGGAGAATTGATTTCAAGTCAATTTGATCTATGGTTAACTCTAATTAATTAAAGTTCAATTTTGGGTATTTAGGCCAATTAGGGTTAATCCGAGTGAATTAACTCAAGTCCTATTTTTCCTAGGGTTCTCTGGTCATAAGGAACATCACCAAATTTTCCTAGAATTTATTTCACAACATGCTAATTTTTGGAATTAAAATACTCAAAACGAGCAACATGCATTTGAAAAATCAATAACTTTTCACGAGATGGCCTCGACCTTGGAAAATTCGGGGAATGTTCCCAAGTTCGGAGGCTTCAAAAGCCCTATGGTCTCATGCCATGGTGAATTGTATGAATGCATGGAGAATTAAAACAATGCAGGGAGTAAATAATTAATTAAAAATAAAGTACTTGGACAAAATTAATTAATTTCTTTTCCACATTATTCTCCTCCGTTCACTCGAGCAAGAGGGTATTTTTATTTTATTTTTGTGATTTTTCTACACAAAGATATGCATTTTTGAAGTTTAGGGGATTAAATAAATAAGAAAATAACCTATTTTCCTACTTATCCACGTCGGCGCTGACTCAACCTCGGCGGCTCCGAATCGACACGCGTCGCTCCCTGGTTCGGCGCCGCCATCTGACTCGGCTGTCCGGGGCCCCGCGGTTCACGTACCATCTGCCGGTCCGACGCAATCCAAGCCGTCCATCCGATACACGCGCGATCCGACGGTTCCTGGTCATCGTCTACGACTGGTGCGATCCCGTGACCGTCCACACTCTAACCCTAAGAACTCACTCGATTCTCGACGGATTTTCGTGTTCTTATGCTCCATGGATTCGTCTTGAAGAGACGAACACATCCATACGGTGAACATGCTATGAAATCAAGCCAATCAAAATGGAGAATTGATCGAAGCTCGGGCGAAGAGGGAGTTCATACCTTTGCTCGGAGAAGTGAAGCTTCGATCCGAGGGTTGTGTCACGTTCGATTGGGTCCAAGCAAGCTCCGGATGAAGTCCCTTGGCTTCGTGAATTGTCTAGGTATGATTTCCACCGAGCCGATCACAACCTTTGGAGTCCGGAACAACCTGGGTGGCTCGGAGAGGGGCTTTCACTGGAAAACTTCTTCTCTTGGCCCGGTGAAGGTGTAGGTGAGTTTAATTTGATTTTGGTGAAGGATTCGGGAGTGTCCTGTTCGGCACCGAGAATTGAGCTCCAAAATCGAGCTCGATCGATGGGGATTAGAGCAGGAGAACAGTGGGGATCAATTGCTCTAAGTCTGGAGGGGAGTGAGGAGTGATTTTGGCAGAGTTTTGGTATGGTCTGGTTCAACACCTCCTTTGGCCGAGAGGGTGAGGGGTTTAAATAGGAGAGGCTGGAGGGCCTCCCAGGGGGAGTTGAGGGCTGGGATCAGCTGCTTAGGTGAGGAGAAGAACAGCCATGGTGGCCATTGGGCATGGGGCAGCTCGGCAAGGTAGAATTCCAAAGCTTGGCCTCTCCCAAGGTCTCGGGCATGGTGTTTTCCGGCGATCGGGTGGCCGGCCGGCCGAGCATGGGTCACCCTCGAGGTCGGGTGGGTCGTGGCTGGGACTTGGTGCAAGCAATTGGCAATTGCCATGTGTAAAGGCTTTGATCCAAAGTAGAATGGGGCATGGCTAGTTTTGAGTCTAAATGGGTCAATCCACCCATTTGGGCTTGGTGCACCCTTCGAGGTGGCTTTGGGTCTTGTGGGGGATCAAAGGGATCATCTGGTTTGGCATGGAGAAGTCTCCATCCAAATATATTTGGATTAAATTTAAGTTTAGGTGAATCATGATTAAGGCTAATGAGCTTTAGGGATTAAGGAAAGCCCTCCCTCTTCTTACCCAATATGGCATGGTGGAGTGTCCAAGGCTCTCATGGCTCACATGTGGCTCATGCATGGCTTCATGGCTCACCTTTGGCTTGGGGAAAGGTTTAGTCGATTTCATGAAAATGGGTTTTGGGATTCTTTTGATAATTTAATGAGAACTTGGATAAGGCTTGATTTGGGATGATTTGATGATGAATTTAGGACTTAGGTATTGAGTTTAATTGAAAGTATGATGAGGGGAAATGTCATATGGGCTTTGGGACCAATTTTGGGCCTTTGGATGTGGTAAAAGATGGGCTTTTAAAATGGTTTAAGGAATGGGCCTTTAAGTTTAAAAATGAATTTATGGATGGGAATTTTGTAAAGAGGTTGGGCCAAATAATTGTTGAGTTTGGTTTAGGGATGTGTCATGAGTGGTTTGAAACAAGTGTGGGGTGATTTGGGTTTGGATTGGGTTGAATTTGGGCTTTTTGGTAAAGAGGCTAAGGTGGGCCAAAATGGGCTACCATGGGCCAAAGTTGGGCTAAAGTTGAAATTGATGTAAAATTAATGTTGAGAAGGGTTTGTGGGGCTGTTTTAAAGAAGTTTCAATTTTTGGTTGGGTTTGGATTTTGGGACTTGGGCCTATTTGGGTTGGGTTTGGGTGTAGGCCCATTTAAGGAATTTTGGTTTTGGGTTGAATTTGAATAGGGTTTGGGTCAAAATCTTGGGCAAATCATGTTAGTGTTTTGTTTATGGGGATGTTAAGGAAGGTTTAGAAAAGATTTGGGGTTAATTGGAGTTGAATTGGGTGAGTTTGGGCTAAGTTTGGGTCATGGGTCCAAATTGGGCTTTAAGGCCAAAAGTGAAATTGGATCCCAATGCCAATCAAATTGGGCTTGGATTTGGTCTAGATTGGTGTTGGGGATGTTGAATTGAAGTTTAGAATTGAATTGGACCAGAATTTGGGTCAATTGGGTAGGTTTGGTTTGACATTGGGTTCACTTTGGGTTAAAATGGGTCAAATTGGGGGTTTTGATAAAAGTGGGGTAAATTGACAAAATTGGCCCATGATGTAGTTGAACAAAATGAAATTGGGAATATTTGGGATTTTCTGAAATTTTCTGGAAATTTTCTGAATTTTTGGATTTTTTTGGCTAAGAGGGGCATTTTGGGTATTTGGAGGGTATTGGGAGGTATTTTTGGAATTTTTGGTATTTTTGGGTATGGATGATTAATTTGATTGGTGAGGAAATGTTTAGGAATGTTTTTGGGGAATTTTGGGTGATTTGGAAATTTTGAAAAATTTGGGTAATTTTAAGGGTTTTGGGTAGAGTTGGCGGGTGTAGGGTCCCGGGGTCAAAATCGAAAATTTGGAAAATTGAAGCTTGGGTAAATGTAAGTGGAATGAAATCATTTTGGTTGAGCCATGAAGCCATATCAAGCCCACATGAGCCATGAAGGGACTCATTTGAGGCATCCACTATGTTGTTCCTAACCCTCTTAGCCAAGGGCTTAGGGGTTAAGGACCATCCATGTGAACCACCTTGCATGAGTCAGGAGGTCAAATTGGGTACGGGTGTGGTTTTAAGAGGTGTGTGAAAGTGCAGTGTATAGGTGTAGTGTGTGTGTAAGTCAGCCCCTTCACTGCGACCGGGCCACCTGGGCGGTCCCTAAGGCCAAAGAATCCTATAGGAACTCATCCTTTAAACTTCCACATTTAATTTCAACCCTCTAGGTGATTAGGGGTCTACAATCAATTTTGTGGAGTTTGCAGGGAGTTAAGAAGTGGTTTGAATTTCTAAGTGGTGGGTCCCAATTCTAATCCTCTAGGATAGTCAAAGGAAAAGCCTAAGGCTAGATCCTAAGTACTAAAGAGAGAAGTGAAGACCTCATCAAAAATGAGGTCAACAAATGGACCCCCAATAGGTGTGGTGTGCTAACCAAGCACACCGCGCGTATTGGCGTTGACCGAAAAGATCAACAAAACCAACATAGATGTCCAAGTGACAAACTTAGGATGAAGTAGAAGAGTTTCCGCCTGGGGAGTGTCAAGTATATCTGCGAGACTCGGAGATTCCGAACTCTCGCCGGGGAAAGGAAAAGGAGGTGAGTCCCAAATCACATGATCTGGGGGAATTTCGATTTAGATTTTCGTTTTGTTTTAGTTTAAGTTTTGATGTGTATGTTTAGATTTTGAGTTTCAATTTAGATTGAAGTTTGGTTTAAAATCAATTTGAGAAAATTTGGATCTGAAGTTTGGATTCGAAACGAGGTTCCAATCCCGGATCGTGGAGAAAACTGGAATCGGGGTACCAGCCGCGGAATGAGAATCGGAGTTTAAGTGTTGATCGAAGGGGATGAGAATTAGAATTTGGGTACTGATCTCGAAAGTTTAAAGAGAACTGGAATCGGGTTCTAGTCTCAAAGGTTTAAAGAGAAATGGAAACTGGTTCCAATCTCAAAGGTCTAAAGAGAAATGGAAACTGGTTCCAATCTCAAAGGTTTAAAGAGAAATGGAAACTGGTTCCAATCTCGAAGGTTTAATGAGAATGGAAACTGGTTCCAATCTCAAAGGTTTAATGAGAATTGGAAACTAGTTCCAATCTCGAAGGTCTAAAGAGAAATGGAAACTGTTCCGATCTCGAAGGTCTAAAGAAATGGAAGCGGTTCGATCTCGAAGGTCTAAAGAGAATGGAAGCTGGTTCCAATCTCGAAGGTCTAAAGAGAAATGGAAGCCGGTTCCAATCTCGAAGGTTTAAAGAGAAATGGAAGCTGGTTCCAATCTCAAAGGTCAAAGAGAATGGAAGCGGTTCCAATCTCGAAGGTCTAAGAAATGGAAGCCGGTTCCAATCTCAAAGGTTTAATGAGAATTGAAACGGTTCCAATTTCGAAGGTCTAAAGAGAAATGGAAGCCGGTTCCAATCTCAAGGTCTAAAGAGAAATGGAAACGGTTCCAATCTCAAAGGTCTTAAGAGAAATGGAAACCGGTTCCAATCTCGAAGGTCTAAAGAGAATTGAACCGGTTCCGATCTCGAAGGTCAAAAGAGAAATGAAAGCTGGTTCCAATCTCAAAGGTTTAAAGAGAATTGGAAACTGGTTCCAATGTCAAAGGTCTAAAGAGAAATGGAAACTGGTTCCAATCTCAAAGGTCTAAAGAGAAATGGAAACTGGTTCCAATCTCGAAGGTCTAAAGAGAAATGGAGCGTTCCGATCTCAGGTCTAAGAGAATGGAAACGGTTCCAATCTCAAAGGTCTAAAGAGAATTGGAACCGGTTCCAATCTCGAAGGTTTAAAGAGAATTGGAAACTGGTTCCAATCTCGAAGGTCTAAAGAGAAATGGAAGCTGGTTCCAATCTCAAAGGTTTAAAGAGAAATGGAAACTGGTTCCAATCTCAAAGGTTTAATGAGAATTGAAGCCGGTTCCGATCTCGAAGGTCTAAAGAGAAATGGAAGCCGGTTCCAATCTCAAAGGTTTAATGAGAATTGAGCGGTTCTAATCTCGAAGGTCTAAAGAGAAATGGAACCGGTTCCAATCTCAAAGGTTTAATGAGAATTGGAACTAGTTCCAATCTCGAAAGGTTTAATGAGATGGAAGCGGTTCCAATCTCGAAGGTCTAAGGAAATGAAGCGGTTCCAATCTCAAAGGTTTAATGAGAATGGAAGCGGTTCCAATCTCAAAGGTCTAAAGAGAAATGGAAACGGGTTCCAATCTCAAGGTCAAAGAGAATTGAACGGTTCCAATCTCGAAGGTTTAATGAGAATTGAAGCGGTTCCAATCTCGATGTTTAAAGAGAAATGGAAACTGGTTCCAATCTCAAAGGTTTAATGAGAATTGGAAACTAGTTCTAATCTCAAAGGTCTAAAGAGAATGAAACTGGTTCCAATCTCAAAGGTCTAAAGAGAAATGGAAACTGGTTCCAATCTCGAAGGTCTAAAGAGAAATGGAAACTGGTTCCAATCTCAAAGGTCTAAAGAGAATTGGAAACTAATTCCAATCTCGAAGGTCTAAAGAGAAATGTAAACTGGTTCCAATCTCAAAGGTTTAAAGAGAAATGGAAACTGGTTCCAATCTCAAAGGTTTAATGAGAATTGGAAACTGGTTCCAATCTCGATGGTTCAAGAGAAATGGAAACTGGTTCCAATCTCAAAGGTTTAATGAGAATTGGAAACTGGTTCCAATCTCAAAGGTCTAAAGAGAAATGGAAACTGGTTCCAATCTCGAAGGTTTAATGAGAATTGGAAACTAGTTCCAATCTAAAAGGTTTAATGAGAATTGGAAACTGGTTCCAATCTCGAAGGTCTAAAGAGAAATGGAAACTGGTTCCAATCTCAAAGGTTTAATGAGAATTGGAAACTGGTTCCAATCTCGAAGTTTAAAGAGAAATGGAAACTGGTTCCAATCTCGAAGGTTTAATGAGAATTGGAAACTGGTTCTAATCTCAAAGGTCTAAAGAGAAATGGAAACTGGTTCCAATCTCAAAGGTTTAATGAGAATTGGAAACTAGTTCCAATCTCAAAGGTTTAATGAGAATTGGAAATGGATTCCAATCTCGAAAGTTTATTTGTGTGAAGATGGACCCAGTCTCATGCCATCAGAACCAAATCAGAGGAAGCTCATGGGTCCGTGTCAATAGACCTAGTCGATCTCCATACAGGAAGAAAGGTAGGCCACAAAAGTCGAAATGATTTCGATGTGACGAAAAAGGTTTAGGGTTCTGAAATTGAAGTGTGGGTCTCTTGTGAGGAAGAGTTGTCCCGACAGAGAATTTCAAAGCTTCTTGAGATAAATTTCGATTTGGAGTTGATTTGAAAATGTTTGAAAAGATGAATTTAGAGTGGGATCCGATTTGAGATTCATTTTCATTTTGTTTGTCCTTTAACTTTCCAAATTTTTTTTAGCCGTGTACTTAATGTTCATGTGAATTTTATTTAACGTTCACGTGGATTTTGATGTTATTTTTATGTTTGGATTTTTAAGGAAAAATAATTCTCATTTATTATTTATATTTTTATATTTTATTTTATTTTATTTTTATTTTTATTTTATTATTATTTTTTTTTTCTTTTCTGTTCTTTGTTCGAAGTTCGTTTAACTTTAACGGCGTTTCCCAGTCAATTTGTACAAAAGAGGTGAAGGCCAAAAATGTGACATCATCACTTTCATTCCAATCATGCTGAAGATACATCATACAACTCGATCTGGAATACATCTCATACAATCCATATAGACTTAAAACGGACTATGTATGATCTTTGTCGATCCATCCAAAAAGGTATCTGTCAAAAATCCATGTCTGAATAGTGAGGTACATGGTCAATAACATCACCTTCCAAGCCATCCTTGGCGAGGATGCCGTATGGATGTACGTTGGAGGTGTGATATTTTCCATGTAACTCGCGACTCGTAAGGTCGGAGGCTCTCTAGCTCCGGGTCCGGCTGGAAGTGGTAAGGTGCTTTCCCGTCGTCCATCCTTCGAAAGTAACCGAGATCCGCTTCACCTGGCACTCCCGGTATGCAATGTTTAGCGACATCCGCTCCGTTGCCCTTCGGCATCATGACGGAACCTACCGGTAATGGTATCTTTACCGGCCCTCGGAACTCACTCGGGCCTCGCTATCCGGAGGTCGGATCCGAACATGATATTACACTCATTCGAAAAGAAACCGTGCGGAAGGTCCGACAAAGTCGTGATGATCTATGTGTGGGGGAATGCGATCACCCTTCTTGTAAATGTTAATGATGCAACCGTTGGGTATGCAATCTGCTTGCAGTACCCTCCATGTTATCATTCTTTTTACCATCCTTTTAATGACTAATGGCATTGGATCCATCTGGCCATGACGGAGTATCCCCGGTGGGTTTCCCTTCCTGTCTTCTCGCGAAGTTGTAGCAGCATCCACATTGTATTGTAATTCTCCCTTTCCCTGGCATCCATCTCCGGGGTTCTGAGTAAGTGTTTTCTCTTAAGCGACCCGCTCGGCCCATCTTTTCAAATCCCGGATGCGGTCCACGATTTGTTGTTGTTCGTATTCCGAGAACACGTCCGTATGTAACTCGAGGCCTTCTAAGTATATTGATCCTCCCGCCTCCGATTCTCTCGAAGTATTCAAAAGTTTTCTTCTCGGACATTCTGTATTCTTTCTAGCTCGTATTCGGGATAATTTGCAAATGGCGAGGCCCAGTGACGTATCGTGGGATATATGGCTCGATCCCTTCACGTTCTCCCTGCATACCTCGGCTCCTCGGGGATGATGTCCGTCGGGACATCCTCCGGGGTTGCTTCTGCAACAAGGTCATGCATTACTGGTGGCTTTGTCTGGTGGCGTTGTAGCCTTCTTTCTTCTGTT
The DNA here is from genome assembly GCA_022702705.1 of Papilionanthe hookeriana x Papilionanthe teres. Lineage (NCBI taxonomy): Eukaryota > Viridiplantae > Streptophyta > Magnoliopsida > Asparagales > Orchidaceae > Papilionanthe > Papilionanthe hookeriana x Papilionanthe teres. The sequence goes on along the minus strand of CM040421.1, from coordinate 105,809,052 downwards.
CTTCTTGAGATTTCCCTGGTTTCTTCTGTTATCCTCGGAGCTCGGCCTCCTTCCTTCGTGTTCCCGGTGAATCGGTATCCTTGAAGTGTATGCACTGGCAGTAGCAACTGCCTCGTCGCGCTGGTCCGCCGCTAATTTAGTTAACATCTTGCGGATACGGCGATTTTTGTTTCTTCGTTGAGTTGCTGTGAGAGTAGCTCTTCGTATTTCCTGAGTTTCTGTGGGCGCGGCGCTGACAAGCTCGTCCTCCGCCGTAGCGACTATGGATTTGATTCTCTTGTCTTCTTCGAGTGTTTGTTTTTCTTTTCTTGTCGTCGGATTGGTGGCTCGGGCCACCCACTTTCATTATCGTCCGACTCGGCAGTTCCTCTCGGTCAATCGGGACCCGAGTCACTTTCCTCGTATTGCAGCCTCGCTCGGTGCGAAGTCTGAGTCAATCTCTATTATCGCTCCATCTTTCACCCTCTTTTCATCGAGTGCAAGGCTTACGCCATTTCTAAAGTTCAGGACCAACCGCCCGTTCGACATTTCCCTACGAAAAGACAAGGAAAAGGATCAGGGGCATACTAAGAACAAGAACATTAAGAAAATGTTTATTAAAGACAGTGTTTTTTTTATTACTTTTGTATTTTTCAATTTAACGAGAATGAAGTGGGATAAGATCGGGAAAGAGATTTTGATTTGGAAGAGAGAAACAAGGAAAACTTTATTATCATGATTTTATTTATTTTAGCACATTTTTTATTATTTTGGGTTCGGACCCAGGTCATCAAGTAATTACTTCACCCGTGCTTCTAGGGATGGAAAATTCATTCCTTCGAAACATCGAGTAGCGTAATACTTTTTCAAGTATCGTCCATTGATCGGAAGCATATGTCGTTCTCCTTGGCAGTTCACTAGCTGGTAGGAGCCTCCTGAGTAGACTACCTCAATCACAAACGGTCCTTCCCATGTGGGTTCAAATTTTCCTCCTATCTTGCGGTGTGCAAGAATAGGTCTTTTGAGAACGAGAACTAAGTCACCAACTTTGAAGGTTCTTGGGCGGACCGACTTGTCATGGGCTTGAACCATCTTAGCTTGGTATAGTTCTAAATTCTCGTCGCGCCGCAAGTCTTTTCCATTCCAGTGCTTTCCAATTCTTCTAGTCGCAATTTGGCATTCTCTTCTGTCGTGATCTTGTTTGCAACCGCAATCCCGAGTGAAGGAAGCTGGACCTCTAAGGGTAACACCGCCTCGGACCCATACACTCGGAGCGTAAGGTGTAGCTTGAGTAGGAGTTCGAAGGTTGTCCAGTAGGCCCATAAGGCTTCTAATAACTTCTCGTGCCAATTTCTCTTATTGTCGTCCAAAGTCTTCTTTAAAATTTGAACGAGAGTTTTATTAAAAGCCTCGACCGAGCCGTTTGCTCTCGGGTAGTAAATTGTTGAATACCGCCGGTCGATTCCGTGTCTCCCGACAAAATTGTTGATTTGCGTGCTTCTGAATGCTGACCCATTATCTGAGATGATCCTGCGCGGCACTCCGAAACGGTAGACAACTTGGTTCTTGAAAAATTGTAGCACGTGATGTGCTTTCACTTCTCTGAGTGGAACTGCAAGTAGTCTGTAGCCGCAAGAATGAAGTGATGTCCTTTTGAAGACGGTGGTTCTATTGGACCCACTATATCCGTGCCCCAACATTCAAATGGCCACGACGCAATTGTCGGATGTAGCACATTTGGAGGTCGGTGTAGAACCACTCCGTGCACTTGGCACTAGTGATGCCTCTTGGCGATTTTCATGCGATCGGTCATCATCGAGGGCCAGTAGTACCCTAGTCTTTTAATTTTCATTTTCATCTTTGGACCCGACGTGTGAGCGCCACAAAGTCCTGAGTGCACCTCTTTAACAATTTCACGGGCCTCGGACCCGCTTAGGCACCTTAGCCACATTTGATCAAAAGACCTTCTGTATAATGTGTTGTTTATTAATGCGTAGGACAGAGTTCTTTTCTTGATCCGATGGGCTAACGACCTATCGTCCGGTAGTTTTCCCGTTTGCGGTGTAATCTATTAATGGCCGTCGCCAATCTTCCGTGTTTTCCGTCACCGCTGAACCGATCCTTTTCTTTTTCCGATTTGTGTATTGTGTCTATGTCGAGTCGTGATAGGACCCGACGTCCGTGAACCGACACTTCCACCGATTCATCTTGCAAACGGGAAAATTCTTTTGCGAGACGGGCTAACGCATCCGCTAAAGCGTTTTCTTTTCAGGAATTTTGTAGATTGTCACATTCGGAATCCGTTCCAACATATTGTATGGCATACCGGAAGTATTGCTCGAGTCTTGGTTTTAAAATTTTGTATTGTCCGGCAATCCGTTGAATGATTAGCTGCGAATCCCCGTAGATGTTGATGTCCGTTATACCCATTCGAATAGTTAATTCCAGTCTCGTTATGAGGGCTTCGTATTCTGCTTCGTTATTTGTACACGGCTCGTCAAGTGGTAGGAATATCTTAACATCCCCCGCTCCGTGTTATAAAGATTAGTCCGATCCCCGCCTTACCGGGTACTATCACTTGCGATTCTTCGTCTTTATGTGTCGAAGATGCTCCGTCGAAATACAATTCCCAACGTCGATCATCGTGGTCTTCTAGGTTCATTATTTGTTCATCCGGCAAGTCGTCATCGAGAGGAGATTCTCGCCGCAAAGGGTGTGTCTGCGAGGAAGTCCGCTAGGACTTGTCCCTTTACGGCACGAAGAGGCACGAAAGTTATATCGAATTGCAATAATATCATCGACCATCCGGCAAGTCTGCCGGAAAGCGTTGGACGGGTCATCAAGTATTGCAATGGATTAAATTTCGAGATCAGGTTGACCTTATGAGAAAGCATGTAGTGCCTGAGCTTTTGAGCGGCGAAGATCAGGGCTAAACAATGCTTTTCAATTGCGGGATACCTTATTTCCGTCGGAAGTAAACGACGGCTTAGGTAGTAAAGAGCATTTTCTTTACCCTCATCATCGACACTGGCCAACGTGGCTCCGAGAGAGTCGTCTAAAGCCGCGGTATAAAGTATCAGCGGTCTACCCGAGACCGGGGTCGCTAAGACAGGAGGTGTCATTAAATATTGTTTAATGTCCTCGAAGGCCCTCTCGGCATTTCTCTTCCCAAATAAATTTGGCGTCCTTTTTAACTAGTGCCGAGAAAGGCCGACACCTACCCGACAAGTTTGAGATAAAGCGTCGAAGATATGCCGGCTTCCCTTGAAAAGATCGTAGTTGTTTTAAGGTTTCGGGAGGTGGCATTTCTAAGATGGCTTTAATCTTTTTCGGGTCGATTTCAATTCCACGATGTCGGACAACGAATCCTAAGAATTTCCCGGAGGTGACGCCGAAGGCGCATTTTAAGGGATTCATCTTAAGGTTAAATTGTCTTAATCGTTCGAAAACAATTCTCAAATCATACAGTGGTTTTCCTTTACTTTGCTTTTGATGACCACATCGTCCACGTAGCATTCGACTTGATTGTGGATGAGATCATCAAAAATTCTTGTCATCGCTCTCTCGGTAGGTTGCTCTCGCGTTCTTCGATCCGAATGGCATCACTCTGTGTAGCAATATACTCCGATCGGCGTTCTGAATGCTGTAAGTTTTTCATCTTATGGAGCCATTTTTATCTGGTTGTATCCTGAAGATCCATCCATGAATGAGAATATTTCATGTGTTGAAGCAATGTCGATCATTAATTCTGGGATCGGTAGAGGAAATTCATCTTTTGGACATGCCTTGTTTAAATCTCTGAAATCCACACAAATTCTGATCTGACCATTCTTCTTCTTGACTGGTACCACATTGGCTAACCAAGTCGGGTATTGTTCTTCACGGACAAATTTAGCGTCTATTAGCTTTTTAACTTCAGCTATGACTTGTTGTTCGATTTCTAGACGCATTCTTCCGGGACCTTGTCCGACCGGAATGTACGTGGATCCACCCCTAGCTTATGGACCGCGACCTCCGGAGCTAAACCCGGCATCTCATCGTAGCTCCAAGCAAAACAGATCTTTAAATTCCATTAATAACTTGATTATTTCTTCGGAGTCTTCTTTATCGAGTAAGGAGCTAACAAAGGTAGGTCTAGGTTCTTCGCTAGTATCTAAGTTAACTTCCGTTAACTCATCTATCGAGATTCGATCTCTTCTTCGAATTCTGGTGGAGCATCTCCAATTTGTAAATCTTCGAGTTCTTCTGTAGTTTCCATGCAGTTTTCATTAGACTCGCAGGTGACAACCATGCAAAATTCAGTATCGTCAACTGATCCTACTGTGCCGAATCCGAGACCATGTTTTGAATTGGGTGGACGACCGGAGTTATTCCATAATTTTTCAAAACGTTGTGATTGACCTTTCGTCCATTGTCGAGGTAAGAAACCACGCTGAATTAAATTTTGAACACAGGGAGAGTACCACTCAAAAGGTAATTCCATTAATTCTGATGAAGTAGCATCTTCAAATTGTACATTATTTTCAGTTTTGGAGGAAGGAGCACCACGGTAGAATTTGATTGGCTTTGCACCACCGCTACGTACCTCTTTGACCTCCATACCCTCGATCTTATTAGAATGGATCGGGGTCAGGGTCATAGTATGTACATAGTGGTTAATCTTCTCGTACATCGATTTATATTCTTCGTTTCTTTCATCTTCGAGAGGGATTCTCGAATTGCGGCTTCTTCCGACTTATTGTCGTCGCTTCTTGTTTGATTTCTTTTTCTTCTTCGAACTATCTTCCCAATCGACATTGATGGCTGGTTTCCTCCGTCCAATCGTCCTAATGTCTCCGCCACGACCTCGTCCCCGGCCTCGACCTCGGATGCGAGTTGTGGAGAAACCTTCACCATCTCTCCGTAAGGGAGTGGTGAGTGAGTCGTTGGACTAGAATTTCAGGTTCTTCGTTGTCCCAAATTTCCTTTGCTTCATTTGTTATGGTATCTCTGGAGAAGATTGTTTTCTTCGGAGGTGCATAATAAGCTGCATCTTCATGGATTCCAATTTCATGTACAGAGAACGGTTGTAAGTCACCTTTAATGCACTGTTCCCCTCCATCGTAGTATTTAATGCATTGATGTAGAGATGATGGTACCATCCTGTTTTCATGTATCCATGGTCGGCCCAATAGAGCATTGAACGACATTTCTGAATCAATTATGTGAAATTTCGCTGTTGTCTTTGCTAAGTCACCGGTCTTCATTAGCGAGTGTTATTGATCCGAGGGCTCTTTCTCCTTTCTGGTTGAATCCTCTTAATAACATTTTGTCCGCCTCGAGCTCGCGAGCATCAATTTCCAAGTATGCTAGCGTTCGAAGATTCATTAAATTGATTGATGCTCCTGGATCCACCAATACTCTGGAGAGTGTAAATTTCCCAATTGTAACTGAAATGTACAACGATCGGTCGTGGTCCGTCGTCCCAAGTAGTAAGTCATTGTCCGTGAAGGTAACACCTCGTTGTTCCTTTAACGAGCAAACCTCATCTAAGGACTCTCCGGCCATTTGAGCTAAGCAAATTTCCGGATCGAGTAAGGCCTCGATCGCAGCTTCTCTCATCTCCTTTGATAAGATGAGAGCGTCGTAGATGCTCGCGTTGGTCGGTAGTTTCCTAAGATGGGCTAGCACGTTGTAGTCCACTTTGTTTTCATGTGCCTCGTTTTCTTCTCGAATGGGAATTTCTTCTGCTGGGGTTGGTTCTTCTTGAACAACCACCTGTTTTCCTTTGTCCTTTGGACCCATTCTCGGAGGTAGAACTCTTCCACTTCTTAAGTTGACTTCTGTGATTTCTTCTGAATTTAGCATTGAGTTTGCTGGTGTCTCCTTCTGAATTGGAATGACAAGTTCTTCAGGATTAGCTTCGGAGTCTGAAGGCTCTAACTCTATTGTGATTGGAGCTCCTCGAAATTCGCAAATAGACTCGTTGCTTCGTTGAACTCTCGTAGCCTCCCGGTGGATGTCTTCTTTGTCATTGTGATCGTCGAGATTGTGTATGATTTGAGAATCGTTATTTGTATCGGAATCGACGTCCGGATTAGGTTGATTGTCGCTAGTTACGTAATCGTTAGAAACGATCAAAACGTAGCCAACGCCATAACCCTAATCATTATAAGATCCCACCGGAGTGGGCAGATAATCATACAGAGTCAGAGGTTCGAGGGATTTCTCCCCCGAATCGGAAACAACTATCCTAGGATAAGCAGCCCCTAGTCTAGCCTTAGGTGCCTCGGTCTTCTCTTCTTCGTCAATTTTCTTCTTTTCTTCAGTCATCTCTTGTTGAGGCGGTTCTTCTATCGCAAGTGATAGCGCCGACTTGACAGTTTTCGAACTTTGAATTGAAGCTCGCACCGAAGCGGTTTGGATGTGATCTAAAATCTTCTTCGAAGACTTTGTCCAAGCGGTAGTCCATCCATCATCGGTCGCATAGGGATCTATCGGAACAATGAAATCCGTCGAGATAACATCGACGGAACCTCTTTCTGGGGTTCCTTCATGTATTCTTTCGGGATCGTTATATTCCCTTTCCGAAGATTGTCGTTGAGCCAACTTTTGAAGGTAATACAATCTTCTATCTTGTGCCCAAGCATCCCGTGGTAAGGGCAAAAGTTGGGATCACCTTTCTTGTCGACTTCTTCTGGTCTTTTAGGCTCTGGCAGCTGGAAATCTGGAGTCTTCATTAGGCTGCGGAACATTTTCAGCATCGCCTCGTTCTTGAACGGATACTCCTCGCTCGGGAACTCCCTAAACGTCCGTTGTGGACGAGGCGGTTGTTCATATTGTTGAGATGACCGATAGCTGGGTCGGGGTTGCTGGCACTCGTCTGAGGTTGTCGCGGCCGTTCCGATGATATTTGTATCGGTTGCTTGCCTTTATCGACTCGCCGCGACGATTCCGGACTTCTTTTCAAAAGTTTTCACGGGCTTCTGTTTGTCTGTTTTATCGGTGAAACTTAATTGCTTCGCCTCCTCTTGCAAGCTTCCGGCCTTGCTTAACAACTTCTCGATAGTCTTAATAGTAAATCCCTTGAGGAGAAGTGCTATCGGGCCATGGATGCTTTTTAGTAAAATGCCGACTGCATGTTGTTCTTGTAACTGTGGCTCACACTTCATACTTAGGTTCCTCCATCGAAGTATGTAGTCCACCAAGGTTTCATTCGGCTTCTGCTTCTCTACCACTAAATCACCTATAGTGATGTGGTGCTGAGCTCCGGCAAATCGCTTGATGAAGAGGTTCTCTAATTCTGAAAATGTCTTTACCGATCCGTTTGGTAATTCCGCATACCAATCAAAGGCGATCCCTGACAGGCTGCTGACAAATTGTCGGAAGAGTAAAGCATCACTTCCGCCGGCATTGCAACAACTGGCACGAAAATGTGCAACATGCTGCCGAGGGTTTCCGGTTCCATCAAAGGTCTTGAACTGAGGTGGTACAAAGCCTTTCGGATATCGGACGACTGTCGAATTCTTCAGGGTAAGGTCTACCCGTCCGAATGGATGTTCCGCTCTTTGATTGTGCCAAGGCTTCTCGCACTCGTTCGTTCCACCAAGCTCTTAATATCCTTTTCCGGAATCATACTTTGTGTTGCATCCTTCTTTAGTTGATCATCCCCGTTGACGGATGTAATCTCCTTTCCTCCGTCTACAATGTAAAAAAATTCTGGGGGTGTTTCTCTTTGGGGTTGAACTTGACTCTGGAGAGTGGCTAGGGCTACAACCATCTCTTCCATCCTTTTCGCCATTTGGGCGATCGTATCATCTTTCTCTTGAAGCTGCCTCCTCATTACTTCTGGCTCCTCTCTTTCTGCGGCTGTAGGAGCACCTTGTGAAGCTGACGAAGCTCGCGTATCAACCATGTTAATTTCTACATATTCATCATCCATGAACTCTGACGAGTCAACTTCATCTCCGAATTTCTCTTCTCTTTCCCTTGCTAGTCGCCGAATATCAGTTCTTAACTTTTCCATAGCATCTTCCAGTGGTCTTTTCTGTACATCCTTGCAGTTGTCATGTGACAATTGTCGAGTTTCTTTCTCATGAGTCCCCTTTACTGCGGTAGCACTTTCCTCGGACTCAAGTCTCCTGACGAGACTTTCCTTTTCTGGTCGTTGTTTCGGTCTTAATTGGCCGGTAGTGGGACGCCATACCATCCTTATAGCAGCAGAAGGCCTAGGACCGGATGGTCCGTCGGTCGAATGTCTGGAAGGTGGTATCCTCCACGATCCGTAAACACTGAAACAACAACGGGTGGACTAGCCTTCATCTTCTTATTAGGCTCTTCCGCAGCGATAACAGATTCTACTCGCGGCCCAAGACGGGATTTGGCCGGCACCCGTCCTATCCTTCTTAAAATTTCTGATACGGGGCATTTTTCTTTCTTTGCTAACTTCTCAATCACAGTCTGTAGTCGGGCAAATTGTGTAACCCTAGCCCTTTTCTTTCTGTTGTCGCTGTAATATGCGGGTCGAGGTAATGTAGAGGCAATCCTGCGGACATTTTCCTCGTCAGTTGCGGCGGAAAGGGGATGGAATCTACTTCCTTCCAAAAGGGGTGTATACTCAGACAATGGTATGTATTCAGGTAGTGGTGTGTACTCAGGGATTTCTTCTAAGAAAGCGACTTCGACGGCTACGGCCTGCTCCGGCAATCTTCCCGCCTCTGTTTCTCCTCCGAGTCCGTGTTAGGGGTGGAACCCTTGAGCTGGACCCGATTTCGAAAACGGAAGGTCTTGCACGGAAATCCGTACCCTCCACGCGTAACATGTTCGTTACAAATTTGAACTTCCTTCCCCTTCGGTTGGCGGGAGCCGGGGTAGGTGCGAGAGACGACTAGACCGGTGGGGGTAGAGATAACGGTCCTTCTATGGACGGCGGTACTCCTCTCGACTGGAACCCTTTGTAGAGGAGGAAACTCTTGAGTTGATTTAAGGTTGAACTCGATCATGGGTTTCTCGGTCTCGACACTTTGTCCATCGGTGCGAAGAGAGTAACGTCGGCGATTTTGACATTTGTGTTCTCGAATCCTCGTCCAAACCGGATGATCCCATTGTCGGGCGGCTCATCCTTGTAAACAACGAAGTCCAGTCCATTGGTGAAGGAGAAAATCGGTTTTGGGGCTTCCATTTCCGCAAGGTAGATTCGATTGTCGGTCCCAAGTTATGCTTCTTCTCATCGGGACGAAAAGAAAGGAATCGAAAAGAGTCCGAACACATTCTTGTTCATGTATATTTATTAAAAGAGTCATTCATTAGAGGGTTTGTTTATTTAGAACGGAATGTTCAAAGGTGTAGAGAAGGTAATGAATCTGATTCAGAATTGGAAAGGAAAAGAAAGTCTTATGCAAGACTTCTCGACTCGAAAGATTCACTCCTAAACTAACACCTATTGGGGGTCCACCCCACCTCGGAAATGAGGTAAAAGGATCTCAGAACCTCTCTGTTTAGGGGTGTCTAAACAGTGGCTCCTAGATCCGAGAGAATGTTGGCTATACTCATTCAAGGTAGAAATGAACATAGTATTCCAACGGAAAGAAGGGTAGTTTGATCCATTAGGGACATGGATACACTACCGATTTTTGAAAGCAGAACTATTCGATTAAAAATGGAGAGAGGAATTCTCCCGACGGAGTCGCCGTAAATTGTCGGCGTATTTTAATTTTAATTTAAATAAATAATTTGAAAAGTAATATTTGATTTTGAAAATAATTTTAAATTTGAAAAATTTAAGATATGAAATCAAACTAATCTCACATCCCGAATAGTTATATAAACGAGCACCGCATCACAAACCATGTATCTATCCCGAAGAATAGACACATTGCTTGATGATGGGGCTCGATTAAATAAACTAGAAGATTTGTGACATCCGTTACGTCCGCGAACCAATTTTATAAGCCGACAAATTCCCTCGTTTAATATGAAAACATTAAACGAGGTTTATATTACTCGGGTTCTTAAAATTCCCTATAAGGGCAAGCCCCTATAGTTAATTACATCTTAAGTGACGGGAATCACCTAAGAAAACTCTCGATAATAATCGGTAGTTCACGCTCTCAAGAATTTCAAGGTTTAAGTTTTCAATGGATTGAGTTTTGGAATTTTCAATTGGGAATGGATCAAATTTAGAGCATTTTGTTTTGGGAATTCAAAGGAAGAAAGGTAGGAGAAATCACAGATTCGAAGCGAACTTCGGTAATTTCCCGACTATCCTATTGTTTGGCTTGAATTTAGGAAGGTCCTAATGTTTATTTAATATTTTGATCTTGCCAATTTTAATTAGTTAGGACTTATATTTGTATGACAAAAATCATACAAATAGCACTCGAAGATGTGAGGGATTATGTCGTACCGAACGACTACCTCGGAGTCCTAAGACCGGTTAGGGCTTAATTTACATGACATGATCATGCAAATGCCTAACGAAGAGTTGAGGATTTATGTTGCACTAGGCAAACTACCTCGAAGTCCTATGGCTTGGTTATTTAATTCTAAGGAAGTTTTGCTGAAGTAGACTCAGGTTTTGCTGATGACGATGGTCGTGCTGCTCATTAAGCTCCATGCTCCTTGTTGTTGCAGAGGTTTAGTTGTAGAAGGTGATAAATCAAGAGATGAGGGAAGTGTTTGGTTTTAGAGAAAGTCTTAATTTCCATGTGTCTTTAATGTTTTAATTAAAACAGGTCTTAGAGTTGATTAAACAGAACCGATTAAGATCCCACGGTTCCGTCATCCCGACACCGTTATTTTCATCGAATTCACTTAGTCCAGATGAATTTGCTAAACTCAACTAAATGAGTTCCGCACTTTCATTTAGACCGTGGGAAATCCCGTTAGCAACACGTGGGTTACATCATCCGAGGTATTCCCGATCATTCAATGAGACATTTTAGTTTAGTTGTAGTTGTAGTTTTGTTGTTCTGTTTGTGATTAAATTTTGAGTTGTTTTATATTTTGAATGTTGTGGCGGTGAATTTTATCTTGTAGTGTCTTTTAATTTAGTTATGGGTTTCAGTTTTGGTTTATGTCCTAAAGGTGTAGGTTTTCATGCAACTGTTGTTTATCATGCAAGAAAGGTAAAGTGCAACACGAATAAATGAATTGCGGTAAGATAAATTGCAATAAAATAAAAGCGTACTCGGAGGGTCTTCCCGTCATCCCAAGTCGCACTTAAAATACAATTTAGAGCATTTAAGCATTTATAGCAATTTCCTAGGTAAAGCTAAGGGAAGGGTTATGGTTTTCTACCAAAATCCTAATCCTATAGCTAGTCATTCCTATGACGTCTAGGTCTTCAATTTTGGTTTTAAGGATGATTTTCTTCACCGAAGAATAACTAAGCTCAATTTGTTCTTAAGGACATTCCATCATATTGAGGAAGTGTTTAAGACGAATCTTAAACATCTTTTCAATATTTCGGGAATTGTCCTAAGTCCAAATGAATTCTATTGTGCGGGTGAATTAATCATCCGAGGTGTTTAAGTTAAGTTTTATTTCTTGCTCGGTGAATTAGGATGTTTGAATATCCTTATGAGTGAAGTGACATTTCACTTGATACTCCATTTAGGAGTTATAATAGTAAAAGCTCCTAAGGGCAAAATGATATTTAAAGATTTGTGATTCAATTTAAGTTCAAATTAATGATTTAAGTTTGGAATAGTGTTCGAGTTATTTTAGATTTATTTTGAATTCTTCATGTCTTAGGTGATGTTATATTTAATTTAATTCAATTTAACTTAACTTAATTTAATTTAATTTAAGTTAATTTAATATGATATGCTTTAGCTTAATTTAATTCAATTTGATTTAATTTAATTTGATTTAGTTTTAATTTAATTTAATTTAATTTAATTTTATTTAATTTAATTTAATTTAGTTTAATTTTATTTAATTTTAATTTAGTTTAATTTAATTTAATTTAATTTAATTTAATATGATTTAATTTAATTTTACTTTAATTTAATTTTAATTTAATTTAATTTGTTTTAATTTAATTTAATTTAATTTAATTTAATTTAATTTAATTTAATTTAATTTAATATTTTATTTTAAAGGGATTTGCTTTAAATAATTTAACCTTAACTTAATTTAATGATTAAGTCTTTTAGCATTTTAAACCTTAAACTTGGATTATCATTTTAATTAGGGATTAAATATTATTGAGATGAACAAATTTCTTCTTAATAACATCCCTATTTTAATAACTCCAATTTTACTATTCTTCCAAATTTAATTAATTATTTTAACTAAAGTTCATTTCAATTATTGTTGAATTATTTAATAGATTTCTACCCTTTAATTATTTAAATTTCAATCATCCAAATCAGATTAGGATCAAATATTTTACTCTTTAATTTTATTAAGCCTAAAGTTTTAATTAAGGGTTAAAATTTTAATTACCATTTTGCCCTTCAAGCTTAATAATTTCATAACTCACTAAATTGAGCTCAAATGAATTTGAAATTTTTATGTGACTTTACTCATATGTCAATAAAGACATTAGAGGAGAAAATGTGATTTTTCTGTATTTAATTTATTTATGTAATTATTTTTGGTGGAAAATAAGGATTTTCATGGAAAATTTAATAGTATGACCAAGGGAAATTTTCTGTCCTTAAGAAAATTATGGGACATTCCTAATGACCAGAGGACCACTTGGACCAATTTTTGTGATTTTTGAATTATATTTTATTTATTAAAATTATTTTAAGTTCTGGAGTATTAATTAATTTAAAAAATAGAATATAAGTTGAAAAATGAATTTTATAATTTTTAAAATTCTCTCTGATATCAAGGATTCCAGAGAACCAAATTTTACAATTTTCTGATTTTTCCTTAATTTATTGGAATTATTTTAGTGGAAATGCTAGAAAATGTATTTTTTTAATTTTAAAAATTACCCCAATGCTTTAAAATTTAATATCTCAACCTAGAGACATAAGAAAAATATGGGGTTTATTCCTAAGTGGTTAGAATTCAAAATGTGACATTTTGGTGAATTTTATTATTTTTGTAATTTTTATTATTTTTTATTTATTAAAATATTAAAATAATGATAAAAAATCAACTTTTTTAGAAAATTGCAATTTTAATTTTCTTGAATTCCCCTGATATCAGAGAGGCATCAAAACCAATTTGGTGAATTTTTGAAAAGTATTTTGAAAGTTATAAAATTTTAAAGTTTAATTTTGGCTAAGTGGCTTAATCAACCCATTTGATGGGGCTAACCAAGTCCAATTGACTTGAAATTTTTATGGTGGATTCCTCTGATCCTAAAGGTCAGTGGAGAATTGATTTCATGTCAATTTGATCTATGGTTAACTCTAATTAATTAAAGTTCAATTTTGGGTATTTAGGCCAATTAGGGTTAATCGAGTGAATTAAGTCAAGTCCTATTTTTCCTAGGGTTCTCTGGTCATAAGGAACATCACCAAATTTTCCTAGAATTTATTTCACAACATGCTAATTTTTGGAATTAAAATACTCAAAACAGCAACATGCATTTGAAAAATCAATAACTTTTCACAGAGATAACCTCTGACCTTGGAAAATTCTGGGAATGTTCCCAAGTTTAGAGGCTTCAAAAGCCCTATGGTCTCATGCCATGGTGAATTGTATGAATGCATGGAGAATTAAAATAATGCAGGGAGTAAATAATTAATTAAAAATAAAGTACTGGACAAAATTAATTAATTTTCTTTCCACCTTATTCTCCTCTCGTTCACCGAGCAAGAGGGTATTTTTATTTTATTTTTGTGATTTTTCTACACGAAGATATACATTTTTGAAGTTTAGGGGATTAAATAAATAAGAAAATAACCTATTTTCCTACTTATCCACGTCGGCGCTGACTCAACCTCGGCGGCTCCGAATCGACACGCGTCGCTCCCTGGTTCGGCGGCTGTCCGGGGCCCCGCGGTTCACGTACCATCTGCCGGTCCGACGCAATCCAAGCCGTCCATCCGATACACGCGCGATCTGACGGTTCCTGGTCATCGTCTACGACTGGTGCGATCCCGTGACCATCCACACTCTAACCCTAAGAACTCACTCGATTCTCAACGGATTTTCGTGTTCTTATGCTCTATGGATTCTTCTTGAAGAGACGAACACATCCATATGGTGAACATGCTATGAAATCAAGCCAATCAAAATGGAGAATCGACCGAAGCTCGGGCGAGAAGAGGGAGTTCATACCTTTGCTCGGAGAAGTGAAGCTTTGATCCGAGGGTTGTGTCACGTTCGATTGGGTCCAAGCAAGCTCCGGATGAAGTCCCTTGGCTTGGTGAATTGTCTCAGGTATGATTTCCACCGAGCCGATCACAACCTTTGGAGTCCGGAACAACCGGGTGGCTCGGAGAGGGGGCTTTCACTTGGAAAACTTCTTCTCTTGGCTCGGTGAAGGTGTAGGTGAGTTTAATTTTATTTTGGTGAAGGATTCGGGAGTGTCCCGTTCGCGCTCGAGAATTGAGCTCCAAAATTGAGCTCAATCGATGGGGATTAGAGCAAGAGAACGGTGGGGATCAATTGCTCTAATTCGGAGGGAGTGAGGAGTGATTTTGGCGCAGTTTTGGTATGGTCCGGTTCAACACCTCCTTTGGCCGAGAGGGTGAGGGGTTTAAATAGGAGAGGCTGGAGGGCCTCCCGGGGGAGTTGAGGGCTGGGATCGACTGCTAGGTGAGGAGAAGAACGGCCATGGTGGCCATTGGGCATGGGGCAGCTCGGCAAGGTAGAGTTCCAAAGCTTGGCCTCTCCCGAGGTCTCGGGCATGGTGTTTTCCGACGACCGGGTGGCCGGCCGGCCGAGCATGGGTCACCCTCGAGGTCGAGTGGGTCGGGTCGGGACTTGGTGCAAGAAATTGGCAATTTCCATGTGTAAAGGCTTTGATCCAAAGTAGAATGGGGCATGGCTAGTTTTGAGTCTAGATGGGTCAATCCACCCATTTGGGCTTGGTGCACCCTTCGAGGTGGCTTTGGGTGTTGTGGGGGATCAAAGGGATCACTGGTTTGGCATGGAGAAGTCTCCATCCAAATATATTTGGATTAAATTTAAGTTTAGGTGAATCATGATTAAGGCTAATGAGCTTTAGGGATTAAGGAAAGCCCTCCCTCTTCTTACCCAATATGGCATGGTAGAGTGTCCAAGGCTCTCATGGCTCACATGTGGCTCATGCATGGCTTCATGGCTCACCTTTGGCTTGGGGAAAGGTTTAGTCAATTTCATGAAAATGGGTTTTGGGATTCTTTTGATAATTTAATGAGAACTTGGATAAGGATTGATTTGGGATGATTTGATGATGAATTTAGGACTCAGGTATTGAGTTTAATTGAAAGTATGATGAGGGGAAATGTCATATGGGCTTTGGGACCAATTTTGGGCCTTTGGATGTGGTAAAAGATGGGCTTTTAAAATGGTTTAAGGAATGGGCCTTTAAGTTTAAAAATGAATTTATGGATGGGAATTTTGTAAAGAGGTTGGGCCAAATAATTGTTGAGTTTGGTTTAGGGATGGGTCATGAGTGGTTTGAAACAAGTGTGGGGTAATTTGGGTTTGGATTGGGTTGAATTTGGGCTTTTTGGTAAAGAGGCTAAGGTGGGCCAAAATTGGCTACCATGGGCCAAAGTTGGGCTAAATTTGAAATTGATGTAAAATTAATGTTGAGAAGGGTTTGTGGGGCTGTTTTAAAGAAGTTTCAATTTTTGGTTGGGTTTGGATTTTGGGACTTGGGCCTATTTGGGTTGGGTTTGGGTGTAGGCCCATTTAAGGAATTTTTGTTTTGGGTTGAATTTGAATAGGGTTTGGGTCAAAATCTTGGGAAAATCATGTTAGTGTTTTGTTTATGGGGATGTTAAGGAAGGTTTAGAAAAGATTTGGGGTTAATTGGAGTTGAATTGGGTGAGTATGGGCTAAATTTGGGTCATGGGTCCAAATTGGGCTTTAAGGACAAAAGTGAAATTGGATCCCAATGCCAATCAAATTGGGCTTGGATTTGGTCTAGATTGGTGTTGGGGATGTTGAATTGAAGTTTAGAATTGAATTGGACCAGAATTTGGGTCAATTGGGTAGGTTTGGTTTGACACTTTGGGTTAAAATGGGTCAAATTGGGGGTTTTGATAAAAGTGGGGTAAATTGACAAAATTGGCCCATGATGTAGTTGAACAAAATGAAATTGAGAATATTTGGGATTTTCTGGAATTTTCTGGGAATTTTCTGAATTTTTGAATTTTTTTGGCTAAGAGGGGCATTTTGGGTATTTGGAGGGTATTGGGAGGTATTTTTGAAATTTTTGGTATTTTTGGGTATGGATGATTAATTTGATTGGTGAGGAAATGTTTAGGAATGTTTTTGGGGAATTTTGGGTGATTTGGAAATTTTGAAAAATTTGGGTAATTTTAAGGGTTTTGGGTAGGCTAGGCGGGTGTAGGGTCCCGGGGGTCAAAAATTGAAAATTTGGAAAATTGAAGCTTGGGTAAGTGTAAGTGGAATGAAATCATTTTGGTTGAGCCATGAAGCCATATCAAGCCCACATGAGCCATGAAGGGACTCATTTGAGGCATCCACTATGTTGTTCCTAACCCTCTTAGCCAAGGGCTTAGGGGTTAAGGACCATCCATGTGAACCACTTGCATGAGTCGGGAGGTCAAATTGGGTACGGGTGTGGTTTTAAGAGGTGTGTGAAAGTGCGAGTGTATAGGTGTAGTGTGTGTGTAAGTCAGCCCCCTTCACCGGACCGAGGCCGCCAGGGCGATCCTGAGGCCGAAGAATCCTATAGGAACTCATCCTTTAAACTTCCACATTTAATTTCAACCCTCTAGGTGATTAGGGGTCTACAATCAATTTTGTGGAGTTTGCGGGGAGTTAAGAAGTGGTTTGAATTTCTAAGTGGTGGGTCCCAATTCTAATCCTCTAGGATAGTCAAAGGAAAAGCCTAGGGCTAGATCCTAAGTACTAAAGAGAGAAGGGAAGACCTCATCAAAAATGAGGTCAACAGGGGGATTGGATGAAACCACCACTTTCTCAGAGACAGCACCAGCTCTGGCTAGCCAATTTGTATGTTTATTCCCCTCCCTGAAAATGAAGGAAAATTGTGCTGTTAGAAGCAGTTTGAGCCTTCAAACTTTCTGTATCTAGTAGTTGTGGTGCCAATTAATTGGGCTGTTCTGGCTCAATAGGTTGATCTGGGCATTGGAGTCCACCTCCACCGAGAGATTCTCCCAGGATGCTGATAAAGCCAAATGCAATGCCCAATATACAACTAACAACTCAGCTTCAAGGGCTTCTTTAGCAGTAATAGGAGCCTGAAAGAATAGGAGACAGTGGTCTGTATGGGTTTTGAACCCTCCCCCCATTCCTGCACTATGTTTAGCAAAACTACCATCTGAGTTTATCTTAATGGTGTCGGACTGTGGGGGCTTCCAACCTACAGTGTGGACTAGTGGGGAAGACATATTCAAAGGATGTGCAGACTGAAGAATATTAGGGAATTTGTGAAAGCTGATCATTTTGTGGAGATAAGACTGACAATTTCTCACCACTTGTGCAACTTTTGCTGGTTGTTGCTCAAATTTATTTCTTTTCTAGCCATCCAGATGAACCAAGCCACAAGAAAAGGTATAGTTTCATACTTATGCTTCTGCCAGCTTTCCCAGCGAATATGAAAATGATCCCAAGAAAGGCTGCTACTCTCCAATTTTAAGTGTTGAATCAGTTCCTTCCAACATTTCTGTGAGAAGGTACAGTTGAAGAACACATGAGAAATGGATTCCTCCTTTTTTAGACACATCAGACATTTAGAGGGGCCTTTGAAACCTTTAAGTTTTAGTATATCATTTATGGGGAGGAGGCTATGAAAGGTTCTCCAGCGGAAGAAGGACATTGAAGGAGACAATAATTTATTCCAGATGATGTCCCCCCAGGTAACAATAGGCCATGTAAAGGAGTTATGATAAATAGCTTTGGTGATACTTTGGTGGTTATAAGCTTGCCAAATAACTTTTTCAGGTCTGTTTTTATCAAATGGGATTTTGGAAATCTAGACAGCAGCAGACTCTTGAAGAATGGCCTTGAGGGTGGGAAGTGACCAATTATGACCATTCCAACAGTCAGCCACTTTGAGAGAAGATTCAGTATGTTCTATGAAGGGAAGAAGCCATTCCTTCGGACACCTGTTGTCAAGCCAGAAGTTAATCTCGCCTTTACCCAAGTCACATAAATACAGCTTCTCAGCAATTTGTTTGGTTTTTAGCATACTTATCCATAGTATAGAATCCCCATGTTTTCTGATAGTGAGAAAAGGGTGTTGATGTTTGCAATATTTTCCTTTAAGGAACTTGGCCCAAAGAGAGGTATGAGATCTGAATTTGATCCAGAGCTTGCATAAATTAACCTGCCTGAGATGTTGGAGCCCTCTGAAACAGAAACCTCTAGCAATATAAGGCTTTGCAACATTTTGCCAGGAAGTCCAATGCATCTGCTGTCTTTGGCCAGACCAAAGGAATCTATAAAAAGCCATTTCCAGTTACAGTTGGGTCTCTAAATCTGTATGTGTGTGTCTATATATATATATATATAAACAAGGGGATCCCCAATCTTCTACCTTCTTCATTTGAGCATTTGATTATCTATTTAGGAGATAAATTTGTTGTCTTAGTAGTAACCTTATATTCACTCTAACCATAAATCTAATTAAATATTTCTTTCCTTGATTAATGTGATTATCTCATCTTGTTTTCTAATGCTTCCAAATCAGATATCAAACTAATTTATAGATGCCTTATGGAGTTTCAGTCTTCTTCAAGTATGCAATTTAACAAAAGCAAATGCCAGATCTTGCTCAACACCCAAGTGAAGCACCATATCAAGTTATGAATTTCTGACTACACTTGTTCTAGTAGCAGTTATTCTTCTATTGAGTACTTGGGTGTACGACTTATCAATGGAAGTTTTAAATAGACCCATTTTGATGATATCCTAACCAAAATTACTGATAAACTCTATTGTTGGATCAATTCTTTTCTATCCAATGGACGGAGGTTAACTCTACAAATAAGTGTGTTGTCTGCATTCCCCAGTTATACAATGTAAATGTTTGTCCTCGAGAAAAGTACTCCGCTGTTGCTGGAGATAATATTTTTTTGTCAAGACAAAGGCAACCGAAGCATTGGATAAGCTGGAATAAAGTATGTAAGCCTCTTACTGAAGGGGGTTGTGACTTAAGAGCTTAACTCATCTTAAAGAGATTAATTTATGCAAGCTTTGGATAAAATTCAGGGCTCAGACCTCTCTTTGTGCCAAATTCATGTTGATGTAGTACATCAAAGACATTCATACTTTGTTGGTATGCAAGAGATTGGGGGTCCCTAGAATCAAGACCAATATGATTAAATTTAGAGAGCAAGATTTTTTTTTTTGGAGCTGGGGAAGGTGCCATTAATGTTTAGCTGAAAAATTGGTCCCCTCGTGATGCACCAAAAATATATACTTTTTTTGCTATATAATTTTACCCATTTTTGGTGATACTGCACTTTAAAGAAAGATATGTTTCATGATTTTTTGCAGGTATGATGATTTTAGGTGATTGGAGCGAAACGAAGTGAAAAGGAACGAATTCGGAGTGAAAAGGAGCAAAAAGGAGGAAAGCAACTTCTGGCACCGGCATTATCCCGAGAGGCCCAGATTTAATTGACCATAGAGCACTACCGGCGCCCAATGTTGGTGCAATTGAAATTTGAAGAGTTTTGGCGACTTTTTGAAGGGATGCTTAAGGAAACTCTTGGGAATTCATTTCTTACTTTTAAGTAACTATTTTTTTGAAAAAAATGGTGTGGTTTTGTGTGTATGTTTTGGAGTTATAGAGTGGTTCTAAAGAGGGAGAATGTGTGTTGAGTGATTGGGTTTAGAAGATTGAGTGTAGAAGTGAGAATTTGAGAGGGATTCTTCTCCAAGGAGTGAAGGAGTAGGAGTAAAGTGAGAGATTGCTTCTTCCTTTTCATTCTAAAGAGAGAATTGAGTGTTGCAAAGAAGATAGAAAAGGATTCAAAGGAACTTCAAGGGATTTGCATTGGAGAAGAGAAAGAGATAAGTTGTATTTTCTTTTGTGATTTGTATGACTTTTCTTTTATATATAAAATCCATGTTTTATTGTGTCTTCTCCATGAATTCTAATTAGTCTCCTTTGTCTTTCTTCTTGCATAGAGATGTGATGATTAGATGATGAGGAATTGCAGTGCTTTTAAAGTAATGAAGAAATTGTTATGGTTTTTCATTTAGAACATAATTTACTTTTCGATCTGGCCAATTAAATTGTTAAAATATGTTGTTTAACATTAACTCTGAAAGGATTTAGTGCCCTACAAAAATAATGAAGAATCCATTCAATCTCCATGGATGAATTGTGTAGTTCATGGGAATTAAGTGCAAATAAATAGAGAAATGTGTTTTGATGGACTTCAAATTGGAGGTTTCAGGGTAACAGGCTGAGATCCCCAATTTGATCCTAAGATTAGTGAGTAAACTTGAATGTTAGCCTTCAGGTGAAGGGTGAGTGGGAGCTCCGTAGTGACAGCCAGCATCCTCCCAGCCTAGCCTTAGATTTAGTGACTGAACTTAAGATATGTCAATGTTATTTTCATGCCTGGAAGAGGGGGTACTCTTTTGAGGGTAAAGAAACATTTTTGCTCCTATTTGGCACAATACCAAAAATAATCATTCCATATCATTCACACATCATATACTCGTTGCAAGAGGAAAGATACTTTTCTTATATATCAAAACCTTTCAAATACATAGATTAATGTGTGTCTGTTAGTTAATTCTGTTTTAACGATATTAAAAGTAATAGTAGTTTGCTTAATTGTTACTGTTTTCTGCATCTTGTTAGTAGAAGTAAACATTAAACTTTAGTCATAATTTGAGTATTGGATTTCAGTATTACTTTATCTATTGTAAGAATCGTGACTTCCCTGTGGGATCGATAACCAAGAGTCCATTAGAGCCCTGTATTACTTAATACGATACATATACTTACGTTGAATGTTTGGACTTTACAAAATCATTTTAAATATACATAAATTTTAGTTCACAAGTCCTTGCAATATTAAAAGTCCGCATCAAGTTTTTGGAGCCGTTGTCGGGGGAGGTATAAACAGTATCTATTGATAATATAGTAACTAAAAGCCTTTAACTTTGTAGTGTGTAATTGTGTGTTTGTTTACTTTTTATAGTATTTGTGTGATTTTATATGCGTAGTAGTGGATCTATATGTTTAGTACCTTAAGATTCGGAGTTGGAGCGTACTGTTAGAAAAATTAGAAAACAACAAAAATAAACTCAAAATCCTTGCGTAATGGCGAATAATCAAGATAATCAGAGAAATGATATTGGAAATTTGCCAAGACCTTTAAGAGATTATGCTAACCCAAAAACAGAAAAAATTCATGTGACTATTCAGAATCCTGATGTTGCTGCTAATTCACTTGAACTTAAACTTGCTATTCTCTAAATGGTACAAAATAATCAATTTGGAGAAACACCTAATGAGGATCCAAAGCTACATCTCGCTAGTTTGCTAGAACTGTGTGCTACTTTTAAATATGACGGAGTGTCGAGTGATGTTGTCAAACTTAGACTTTTTCATTTTTCGTCAAGGAATAAAGCTAAGGCGTGGTTAAATTTGTTAGCACCTGGATCTATTATAATTTGAGGAGAACTGTCTCAAAAGTTTCTATCAAAATATTTCCCTCCATCAAAGACTGCTAAGCTAAGAAATGATATCACATCTTTTGGTCAGTTTGAAGGGGAATCAATATATGAAGCTTGGGAAAGATTTAAAGATTTTCTTGGGAAGTGCCCAAATAATGAGTTACCAGACTAGTTAATATTTCAAACATTTCATAATGGATTAGTAGGATCATTGAGATCAATTACAGATGCTGCTGCTGGTGGATCGTTAATGTCAAAACCTTTTGATGAAGCATACACATTAATAGAAGAAATGGCTACTAATAATTTTCAATAGGCCTCTGAACGGGTAAATCCTAAAAGAGTAGCTAGTATTTATGATTCAGATATGATGACTATGATAGTTTCTCAAATTGCAGCCCTTTCTAAGAAAATAGATTAGTATGGAATGAATTATTCTCAACCACCCCAAGTGTTAGAGGAAAATTCATTTGGACAGATAACAAAATCTCAAACACCTTACGAGACCTTGAATGTTATTAATAGACCTAATAATCTTTATTCAAATTATTATAATCCTGGTTGGAAGAATCACCCAAATTTCAATTGGAATAATAGCAATGCCAATGTTAACCCACATTGGGGGAACAATTCTATAAATCCAGTTAGAAATTCAAACAATCAAAGAAATACCAATTTTAGACCCTCTTATCCTTTTGGATTCAATAATAACCCACAATTTAAGGATAAGAAGTTGTCTACTGAAGAAATGATTCTGAATATGAGAAATCAATTACAAGCTCAAGGTGTTGCGATAAAAATATTGAAAATCAATTGGGGCACATTTTCACTGAACTTAATAATAGACCTTCTGGAACACATCCAAGCAATGTTGAGATCAATCCAAAAGATCAAAACAAGGAACAACTTAATGCTATTCAATTAAGGAGTGGAAAGGAATAGGAGATAAGAGTACAAAAAGAAGTTAAATAGAAAAGGAAAAGGTGGATATTATAAAAGGTTGAAACAAGATTTATCCAGACTTAGAATATCCTCTTGAACCAATGAAGATTACTGTTGAAAAATGACCACCTCCATTTCCTCAAAGATTGAAGAAACAAAACAGAGATAAAAGATTTGGAAATTTTTTGGAGATCCTTAAGAAATTAATGATAAATATTCCTTTTGTTGAAGCATTAGAATTGATGTCTGACTATGCTAAGTTTATGAAAGATATTCTCAAAGAGAAAAGAAAGTTCAGATCATGAAACTGTTGCACTTAGCGTAGAGTGTAGTGTAATTATTCAGAAGAAGCATCCAGAAAAACTTAAATATCCTGGTAGATTCACTATCCCGTGTGCTATAGGAGAAAATTTTTTTGGAAGAGCCTTATGTGATCTGAGAGCTAGTATTAATCTTATGTCTTTATCAACTTTCAACATGTTAGGAATAGGAGAAATTTCTCCTACATCTGTGACTCTTTAGTTGGCCGATCGTTCCCTTACTTACCCTAAAGATATGATTACTTACCCTAAAGATATGTTAAATTAGGTGGTACAATATCACTCATAATATAATTCACAATATTAGCATACCAAGGTAAATTTCTTCCCATATAAGTTTAAAGTTGTTCATCAGGGAAAGTTTCTGTAATTCCCTTCTCAGATTCAGATAATTTATCATACTCTAATCTCGACAAATGATCAGCTATTTGGTTATCAGATCCCTTCCTATCAACTATCACAAAATCAAATTATTGCAGAAGAAGTGTCTATCTAATCAGTCTTGGTTTGGCATCCTTCTTTTGCATTAAATATTTGATAGCTTAATGGTCTGTATGCATAATACTTTTAGCTCTCATTAAAAAAGGTCTAAACTTTTCAAAAGCAAATACTGTAGCTAATAACTCTCTTTCAGTAGTGGTATAATTAATTTGAGCTTCATTAAAAGTTTTACTAGCATAGTAAATGACTTTGAAAACTTTATCATACCTTTTCCCCAACACTACTCCAATTGCATAATCACTAGCATCACCCATAAGTTCAAATGGTTTCTCCTAATCAGATGAAATAATTATAGGTGAAGTGATTATATTCTCTTTCAATAATTCAAAAGAACTCAAACATTCATCATTGAAATTAAACTTGTTATCATTTTCTAGAACTTAGTACAAAGGTTTAGTAATTTTAGAAGAATTTTTAATATATCGCCTGTAAAATCCAGCGTGTCCTAAGAAACTCCTCACCTCTCTCACGGTAGTAGGTTGTGGCAATCTCTTAATCACTCGAATTTTAGCAGTGTTGATCTCTATACCATATTCATAAATTTTATGACTAAAGACAATTCCTCCTGCAACTATAAATTGACATTTCTCCCAATTCATAACTAAAATTGTTTTCTCACAAAGTTCTAAAAATTTTGCTAAGTTTTCCAAATAGATTTCAAATGAAGTCTCGAATACAGAGAAATCATCAATAAAAACATCTATTCCATTATGTATTATACTGCTGAAGATAGACATCATACATCTCTGAAACGTTGCAGGTGCATTACACAGTCCAAAAGACATTTTTCGAAAAGCAAAGGTTCCGTAAGGGCTAGTAAATGTTGCCTTTTCTTGATCCTCAAAAGCAATAGGTATTTGATAGTAACTAGTATAACCATCCAGGAAGCAGTAGTACTTGTGTTCAGCAAGTCTATCCAAAATTTGATGGAGAAAAGGAAGAGGAAAGTGATCTTTTCGGGTGGCAAAATTTAGTATCCTATAGTCAATACAAATTCTCCATCCATTAATTTGACTTATGAGTATAATTTCATTACATTCATTCACTTCAACATTCACTCCTCCCTTTTTTGGCTTACAATGTATTGGAATCACCCAAACACTATCCAAAATAGGATAAATAATTCCAGCATCCAGCCATTTTAAAATCTCCTTCTTAACTACTTCTTTCATTATTCGATTCAATCTCCTCTGCGAATCAACTCTCGGTTTATGTTCTTCATCTAATAAAATTTTGTGCATACAAATCAAAGATCTGATTTCGTTAATATCAGCAAAATTCTATTCAAAAGCCTTTTAGTATCTTTTTAAAATTTCCAACAATTTTTGTTCTTGAGATTCATTTAAATCCGAAGATACAATACATGGTAGGGTAGATGATTTTCATAAAAACATATACTTCAAATGATTAGGGAGAGTTTTCATCTCAAGTTCAAGAAGTTTTATTATAAATGGAATTAAGCTTTTATCTCCACCTTCCATAGTATCTAATACTTCAAATCTCTGCTGAACATACTCCAAATCTTCATTCTTTTCTCTATCTGAATTTTCTTCATTTTCAATTCCCTCTTCAAACATATTTTCATACTGCGCTTCTTTTTCAAATATTTTTTCAAAATGAACCTTTCTCAAATATTCACAGACCTCCATCCTAAAACATTCATTATCTTTTTCCATTGAGGGATACTTCATACATTTCAAAATATTAAAGGTCACCTCTTGATCATTAACTCTCATAGTTAGTTCTCCTTTTTGAACATCAATCACTACTCTCCCAGTATCAAGGAATGGTCATCCCAAAATGATTGGAATTTCTTTATCTTCCTCCAAATCAAGTTCAATAAGATACACGGGAAAGATAAATTTATCCACTTTCACTAACACATCTTCCACCACTCCTTTACGGTAAGTAATGGAATGATCGGCCAACTGAACAGTCACAGACGTAGGAGAAATTTTTCCTATTTCGAACCTTTTAAAAGTTAATATAGGGATAAGATTAAAACTAGCTCCCATATCACATAAGGCTCTTCCAAAAAATTTTTCACCTATAACACATGGGATAGTGAAACTACCAGGATCTATAAGTTTTTCTGAAAGCTTCTTCTGAATAATTTCACTACACTCTCCGCTAAGTGCAACAGTTTCATGATTTGTGAACTTTCTTTTCTTTTTAATAATATCCTTCATAAACTTAGCATAGTCAGACATCTGTTCTAATGCTTCAACAAAAGGAATATTTATCGTTAATTTCTTAAGGATCTCTAAAAAATTTACAAATCTGTTATCGCTATTTTGTTTCTTCAATCTTTGAAGAAATGGAGGCAGTGGTTTTTCAACAGTAATCTTCATTTGTTCAAGAGGATATTCCAAGTCTGGATAAATCTTGTTTGAACCTTTTTAATATCCACCTTCCCCTTTTCTATTTCGACTTCTTTTTGTATTATTGTCTCCAATTCCTTTCCACTCCTTAATTGAATAGCCTTAATTTGTTCCTTGTTTTGATCTTTTGGATTGATCTCAACATTGCTTAGAAGTGTTCTAGAAGGTTTATTATTAAGTGCAGTAAAAATACGGCCCAAATTATTTTCAATATTTTTATCACAACACCTTGAGCTTGTAATTGGTTTCCCATATTCAAAATCTTTTCTTCAGTGGACAACTTCTTATCCTTAAATTGTGGGTTACTATTGAATCTAAGAGGATAAGAGGGTTTAAAATTGGTATTTCCTTGATTGTTCAAATTTTCAACAGGATTTATAGAACTGTTCCCACAATGTGGGTTAACATTGACATTGCTATTATTCCAGTTGAAATTTGGGTGATTCTTTCAAGCAAAATTATAATAATTTGATTAAGGATAATTAGTCTATTAATAGCATTCAAGGTCTCATAAGGTTTTTGAGATTCTTTTATCTGTCCAAATAAATTTTCCTCTATCACTTAGGGTGGTTGAGAATTATTCATTCCATACTGATCTATTTTCTTAGAAAGGGCTACAATTTGAGAAACTATTATAGTCATCATATCAGAATCATGAACACTAGCTACTCTTCTAGGATTTACACGTTCAGAGGGCCATTAAAAATTATTAGTAGCTATTTCTTCTATTAATGTGTATGCTTCATCAAAAGTTTTTAACATTAACGATCCACTAGCAGCAACATCTATAATCGATCTCAACGATCCTACTAATCTATTGTAAAATATTTGAATTATTAACTAGTCTGGTAACGAATGATGTGGGAACTTCCTAAGGAGATCTTTAAATTTTTCTGAAGCTTCATATATTTATTCCCCTTCAAACTGACCAAATAATGTGATATCATTTCTTAGCTTAGCAGTCTTTGATGGAGGGAAATATTTTGATAGAAACTTTTGAGACAGTTCTCCCCAAGTTCTAATAGATTCAGGTGTTAATGAATTTAATCACGCCTTAGCTTTATCCCTTAACGAAAAAGGAAAAAGTCTAAGTCTGACAGCATCATCCGACACTCCATAAAATTTAAAAGTAGCACATAGTTCTAGAAAACTAGCGAGATGTAAATTTGGATCCTCATTAGGTGTTCCTACAAATTGATTATTTTGTAGCATTTGGGTAATAGCAGGTTTAAGATCAAATGAATTTGCAGCAACATCAGGATTTTGAATAGTCACATGAATTTCATCTGCTGTTGGGTTAGCATAATCTCTTAAAGGTCTTCACAAATTTCCAATATCATTACTCTGATTATCTTGATTATTCTCCATTTTGCAATGATTTTTAGTTTATTTTTTATGTTTTCTAATTTTTCTAATAGTACACTCTAACTCGGAATCGTAAGGTACTAAACCTGTAGATCCACTACTATGCATATAAAATCACACAAATACTATAAAAAGTAAACAAACACACAATTACACACTACAAAGTAAAGGTTTCTAGTTACTATATTATCAGTTACCGATTATACCTTCCCCGACAACGGCGCCAAAAACTTGATTCAGCCTTGTAATAGTCCAAACATTCATCGCAAGTATACGTATCGTATCAAGTAATACACGGCTCTAATGGAGTCCTGGTTATCGATCCCATAAGGATGTCACGATTCTTACAATAGATAATATAATACTGAAATCCAATACTCAAATTGCAATTAAAGTTTAAAGTTTACTTCTACTAAAAAGATGCAGAAAACAGTAACAATTAAGCAAACTACAATTACTTCTAAAATCTTTAAAATATAATTAACTAACAAACACACACTAAGCTATGTATTTGAAAGGTTTTCATATATAAGAAAAGTATCTTTCCTCTTGCAACGAGTATATGATGTGTGAATGATATGGAATGATTACTTATGGTATTGTGTCAAATAAGAGCATAAATGTTTCTTTACCCTCAAAAGAGTACCCCCCTCTTCCAAGCATGAAAAGAACATTAACATATCCTAAGTTCAGTCACTATATCTAAGGCTAGGCTAGGAGGATAACGGCTGTCACTATGGAGCTCTCACTCACCCTTCATCTGAAGGCTAACCTTCGAGTTTAGTCACTAATCTTAGAACACACACTCAAAACCACACCATTTTAGTCCAAAAATAGTTACTTATAAATTAGAAATGAATTCCCAAGAGTTTCCTTAAGCTTCCCTTCAAAAAGTCACCAAAACTCATCAAATTTGAATTTCACCAACAATGGGCGCCGGCGGCACCCGATAGGGCGCCGGCGGCGCTCTATCATCCGAATAAATTTTGGAGCTCTTAGGAAAATGGCATCGACGGTGCCACAAGCTGTTTTTCTCCTTTTTTCTCTCCTTTTTGCTCTGAATTCTTTCATTTTCACTTCTTTTCGCTCCAATTACCTAAAATCATCATACTTGCAACAAATCATGATAAATACATTTCTTTAAAGTGTAATATTACCAAAATTAGGTAAAACTATATAGAAAAAATAGTATTTATTTTTGGGGCATCAATCATCGCCAAAAGTTGCTTCAAACACCCATTGAAAATGGTGCCAAATTTGATTAAGATTTAATTTTTAACTGTAGCGCTTAAGTGCCGGGACTTTGGTGCTTAGGCACCGGAGGCCAAATTTCACAAACATCATAATTTTTCTCCAAATTTGTTCTTTTTCCGCTCCTTTCATCATAATTAATAATTTTCATCATACCTGCAAGAAAAACACAAAATACCTTCCATTAATGTGCAATATCATCAAAAATAGGTATAAAAATCTATGTAAAAGCACTATATATTTTAGGTGTATCAAAATTCTCCAAACTTAAAATGTTACTTGTCCTCAAGTGACTCTTAACTATAAAAATTTTAACATGCAAATTAGGTAACTAATTTTCTTAGGAAGGTTTCAAAATTTTGTTCTAGAAATGAAATAATCCAATTTAGAAAAAATTTTAGTAAATAAGATGAATTTAAAGTTTAAAAAGTTCTTAAGTAAAGGATAATGAAAATATAAGTTTCTATCTAATTCAGAAATACTTGTAGATTTTTCAAAATATAGGATTTAAACATTTTATTTTTCTCACTTAAAAAATTTTAATTGAGAATAATTTTACTTACTATATTATAACCTTAAATTTTAGATTTTCACAAAACGTATATTTTAAACTTTTAGGCATGAAACCAATCTTTGATTAGGCCCTTAAATCCTCAAACTTCTCCTTCCATTTCACATACTATTTTTCACTTTTTTCCTCCTTTCTTTTTCTTTTCTTTTCTTCTCTTTTTCCTTTTTCTTCAAGGCAATGATTACTGTATCTGGATAGGCCTCTAATGATTTTGAATTCCACCCTTCCATTTAAAATAAAGGTCTGATATGTATCTTTCACTTAAAAATCATAATAATAGCGTTGAAAATTATTTCTTAATAAAAGAAATTTAAGCTTTGAAAAATAAAAGTCAAATTTTCTATTCCTCCAAAAATACAACTTTTCTTACTAAAGATAGTTTAAAATTTTCATTATTACTATTAATTTTAACTAAATTCTTTTTTTCATTTCTATATTCAAAATTTTGTTTTCCTAATATAACTTCATATACATAATTATTTTCAATCAAAAATGAAATTTATTTTAAGTATTCTTGAGAAGAAATAAAATTTAAGTATTTGAAAATTTTAGCTTTTCAAATTCCCCCAAAATTTAATTTTTAATCAGGATAAATACATTTAAGCATAAGAAATGATACATGAGTGAGAATTAAAAACTAAAATAACATGCTTGCAGGAATTTGAATATCCTAAATATGCAAGTATAACAGTTTTAAAGAAAAACAGGAGTAAAAAGAAACTAAATTCCGTTTTTCATAAAATAAAATTTTCAAAAGACTTCTACAGTAGTGGAGGTTTTCAAAGCAAATACACACCAACTTAATAAAATCACAACAATACTAGATAATAACTAGTAGTAGATTTTGAAAAGTTTTAAACATACAATTTTCAAATAGTGGTTTTTAACAGTGTTCTACATTTCCTAACAGATTTGGAATTGATTTATACTCTATTAAAAATTAAAACACTTAATACATTTTTAAACCATTTACTACCACACACATATCACAAACTACAACATTTAACATTATTTTATCACATAAACATCTGAATGTGCATAAAAAGAAATAATCTAACTATGCTCTATAAAATATCAGAGTTCACATCATAAATACATCACACAAAAATTAAACATCACATTACATATAAAAACATCAAATAAAAACATAACTACACATAAGAAATCACAAAACAAAACAAACTCAACACAA